>CM057346.1:535531465-538086213 GCA_030015575.1 Agapanthus africanus
CAAAAACATCATGCTAAATAACTTTAATCTACCTTTTACATGAAAATACCATGAACTTTATATACGTCATCTTTTATTCATTTGTTTGAACATACCATTAGAAAACTTCACGAGGTAATGACCTACCCCTCACATACACACATGTTTCCATAGCACGATGTTCCTTGAACATATTTTTGTTACCATATTACATCAAAATACCATGTACTATAAAAACGGTTTTCTTTTAGATTGTATTTAAAATCCCTTTGCAAATATGCCTCTACAACCCTTTTTAAGGGACCCGTTATTGGATGGTGCAGATTATTGTACATACTTGGGTTAGTAAAGCGAGATGCAGACCTCCTCATGGAGCATTCGGTCTCGAAAGGTTTTTAATACGATTTTAAAGAAAAACGAAATTTTCTACTTAATAATAAAAATTAATTTTTAATAATTATATAAATATTATAAAATCCATATATTTTCAAAATATAATAACTTATATTTTTTCAAATAAAATAATTACAAGTTTCATCAAAATACCATCAAGATATCAATACAAGACAAGTTTACAGTAAAATACCATGAACTATTCAAGTTAAGGTAATTATCACTAAAATATCTCAATTCTTAAAATACACATCCTTGAAAACCCTAAATAATATAAATAATTTCTCGAGATTATTTTGAACTATATCTTAAAAATATTTTTCATAAACCCCCCTCGAGTTATATAAAATTACATTTAAGGACTTTAGTAAATATGGGTTTAAGCGGGATCAATTCTCTTGAGCCCCAGGGAGCTGGAGAAAGTGAGTGCTTGCCTATTTAAGATAGAAAACTTAACGGTATTATCAATAGTAATTGTCTTGGGAAAAAACACAAATCCTGTCGTGCATGTGCAGCAGTTACCGATAACTCACGAACATAATTCAGGATCCAAATCAGTTATAAGTGTCTGACTCAAGTCTGAGTCTAAATCAAGCTTGAATCCAAACTCAAACCAGAATCCAATTCAAATATGAATCCAAACTCTAACATGTATACTTAAACCTGAATCTGAATACCAGAACAATATCAACATGCAAACATGACTTGACTTGACTGAACCATGGCTATAACTTGACTTGATTATATGACTACTTGTTTACATCCTAAACCTAATTACATGAACAACTTGTATCCATGGTCTCGGCAAGTCTGATAATTATAATCTATATAAAATATTACACGGGGTTAACGGGGTAGATTGGTACAGAATGTATTAGAAGTGGAACGAGATGGTCACTAAAAGACACCTACATGAACTCTCATGTTGTTGTCCCGTGGGTTTTGACGGTCCTTATACTACATGTTACCATAGTCCACGGAGCAAGTTGGACTTCTCTCGTATATATTGATATCTTCTGTACCAAGCAACAAAAAACTACGTTAGAATAATAAGCTGATATTTGTATAACTTAACAGTTTCCTTCCACATTACTTGTTGTATTCCTTCCTTTCTTTTGGGACTTACCGAGCACTAGTTCGCTGACGGCATTCCTGTCTCTTTCTTTCTTTGGAATGTTCGTCAGGAGGACCGGACCCTCAGAAGATCGAGCCCAGTCAGGAGTACTTAGATCAGATTGAGGCACAGCCAAACTACTAGCTTTACTTGTACTTACCTTCCAGTTTGTATGCCACTGTTTAGGCATTGCTTTTATCATTGTACATTTTCTTTTCAAATCAATTGTATTGTAAAGATGAATGTTAATAAAAGTTGCTGTACATATTATATCTCTTGTCATTTCTTATGCATTTTATATATTGCTTATTTACGCTTAACATATTTATTTCTGAGTAAATACGTCGCGTGCCCGCCACGTCTCCGTCTCCGCATGCTGGGAAGCGGGGCATAACAGACCCTGCCCTCTTGGAATGACAATTGGCGTGGCACTTTATTCCGTGAGCAAGAACCGGATCCCAACATTCTCCCCACTTTTGAACAATGGTTCGTTCTCGAACCACAGATATACTACTGAGGGACCTGCATGGGCCACCAATAAAAACCTGTCACGTCCCGCTTTCTAGTAGACGGAAACGGTAACGTGTCAAGCCCGTGCCATATTTATCCAGAGAAGGTCACTCCCTAAATAAATATACTAAGCGTATTGAAACAATAATACACGATGCAAGAATAAATGGAGACGGTAAAAATTTTCAAAAAATATCTTTATTTACATTCAACTTCCAATATTTATAAGTACATGAGTTTCAGTCGGAACATAAATACAATAAAAGAAAATGCCTAAACATGTGGCATAAATAAACTGAAGAAAAGTGAAGCTGAGCTAGTCATGAGTAGCGATCCGGTTGTAGTCTCCTCCGTGGCCTCCACCTCTTCCGCCTCAACCGTATCTGACGAACATTCCAAGAGAAGAAAAGTGAGTGGAATGCCCTTCAACGAACTAGCACTCGGTAAGTCCCAAGGATAAAGTAAGAGCAAAGAAAATGACCAATGTAGAATATATAGATGACGAGTAAGAGTATATGTTCATAGGTGAATATGTACTATAGGTATATATATGGTCACTATGTTAATGTTAAGTTCCAAGTGTGAATGTCAACACAGCCGAAGAAGTATTCACGAGCTCAAGAGTGGGGCCCCAGGAGTAAGGAAACACGGGCCCATTTCATATGTTAGTATCGGGGCTCTACGCTGTGAATGAGTCAACCCGAGTAAAATAAAAAAGAGAGGTTAATACGGGACTTCTAAAGCTCTATTGGATTCACACAAGAAACTATCCGAAACACCTCAAGTATAATATATATTATAATTATAAGATAGCCTTAGTTGATTTGATTGGTTGATTATAACATGACTTGATCGAAACCATAGATTGCAAAAGGTGAAATAATGAAGTCGAGTGAGTCGAGTAAAGTGCGAGTCATGTCAATTGCAATCTTGGGTCGAGTCAAGTTAGTTCAAGTTGATTGAGTTTGAGTTCAAGTTCAAGTTCAAGTTTAGATTCAGGTTGGGTTAGAATTCAAGTTTAGATTCAAGTTTGGATTCGAGTTCAGGTCTTTTTCATATGAATTATTTTAAACTGTTAAAAATCTTATGTTCGGGAGAAATCGGCAACTGCTGCACATGGACGGCAGAATTTGTGTCTTTTTCCAAGACAATTGCCATTGAAAACTCTGTTAAGTTGTCTAACCTGAATAGGCAAGCACTCACTTTCTCCGGCTCCCCGAGGCTCAAGAGAAATGATACCGCTTAAACCTATATTAATCTAGTGTCCTTAAAATATTGGTTGCATATCTCGAGGGGGTTTATGAAAAATACTTTAATATAGTTTAAAAATAAACCACGAAGGTGATTTATAATATTTAAGGTTTTCATAGACATATATTTTAATTGTTGTGGTATTTTAGTGATAAAACCTAGCTTTTTGAAAGTTTATGGTATTTTTATGAAAACTACTGCTTTTGGAAACTTGGTGGTATTTTATTAAAAATTCTAATCTTTCATTTTAAAAATATAGTTTCAAAATATGTTTTTATTGAAAATACGAATTCATAGTTTTATATAATTTTCCAAAATTTAATTTTGTTTAGAAAAGTCGTATTTCTTAAAAACCGTATTTTTATTTCCTTTCGAGACCGAATACTCCGTGAGGAGTTCTGCATCTTGCTCTACTACCCTAAGGATGTGCGATAATCTGCACCATCTATTAACGGGTCCCCTAACGAGAATTGTAGAGGCGTAATTACCAAGGATTTAAAATATCGATTTAAAAGAAACCTGTTTTTAAAATGTGGTATTTTAATGTAAAACCAAATTTTTAAATTAGCCATATGTTTGGAATATCGTGCTATGCAACCATAGTGTATAGGGGGGGTAGGTCAGTTACCTCATGAAATTTTCTTAAAGATATTTTTAACAATTATTGAATTAAGGGTTATACTAAAGTTCATGGTATTTTTCTGAAAAAATCGTTATATGAGTATTTCTCATGAAAACTTTATTAAACTAAAATCTAAATGATTATTTGGAGATAATCGGACCGTTGGCGGCAGCCAATGGGGAGAAATGGGTGGTCGGATTTGGCCCAATCGTCTCGAGATTTGTGCCACCAGTTTTAATCAGTGTTTACTCCTTTTTGCGCATGTTAGATTTTTCTGAAACTTTTCGTTTCTCCATGAATTGCACGTGCAACTCTTGGGCTTCCGAAAAATTAAAAAGAAAAATCTTAAAAATAATTGGGTCTGATGGGATTCGAACACACAGGCTATGTCACAGCAGTGTAGAGGCTTTACCAGTGAGCTACAAGTTGTTTCTTGCTTTTATAAATAACTTATAACTCTTATACAGGCTGAAATACCTTTCCTATACATTTAAACAAATAATTTTGTACAGGGGTTTCAGAGTCGTTACATAAAGGCCTTGGGTGCGTACTGCATCAACATGGTAAAGTGGCCGCGTATGCGTCAAGACAGTTGAAGACCCATGAACGCAACTAACCTACCCACGATCACGAGCTCGCAGCAGTAATTTTCGCTCTTAAGAACCGGAGACACTATCTACTGGGTGATCTGGTGAAGATCTTTACTGATCACAACGGTTTGAAGTACATCTTCACCCAGAAAAAGCTCAACATGAGGCAGAGGAGGTGGCTGGAGTTGATGACGGATTTTGACATCAATCTGCAATATCATCCGGAAAAGGAGAATGTATTCCCCGACGTCCTGATTCGTCAACCAAAGGCTTTGAGTCTCACTGCTCATTGGAGGAATCGACGGGATCTCAATGAGTTATAGACAGAGATTATCATGCCAGGGGTGTCCGCGTCACTTATGAACTTACAGATTCAGTCCGCATTAGTTGATCTGATCAAAGAAACCCGGGTTATTAACGCCAGATTGCAAAGGATCCGAGAACAAGTAGAAGCAGGCATACGGACAGATTTCATAGTACACGAGAATGGATCTCTGAGATATAGAAGCAGGATTTGTGTGCCAACGGGCAAGATCAGGGAAGAGTTACTGATGTAGGCACACAGTTCTCCATATGCAGTTCACCCGGGGGAACGAAGATGTACAAAGATCTCTGACAGAACCACTAGTAGAACGGTATGAAGAGAGAAGTGGCTAAGAGCGTATCTGTCGGGACCCGGTTCTTGCTCACGGAACAAACTGCCATGCCAAGTATCATGCCAAAGGGCGGGGCCACCTCTTGAATCCGTGGGGGCCACCTCTTGAGTCCGTGGGACTTACTGTAAAACAATGGGGAATTTTCGGAACACATTCTGAAAGAGAACCGAACTGAATTATAAATGATGCCACCCTCAATTATAGAGGCGTCTTTTAAGTGAACCGGCACTATAGGAGCTTGAGAACTCTGTAGTTAAGCATGCTCGAACCAGGAAAGTCCTGGGATGGGTGACCTTCTGGGAAGTGGCCCCTGGTCGGGTCCGGTTCGCTCCGAAGGACAAAACCGTGCGGTTTCGGCTAGAGCGGACAATATCATCTGTACAGAAGCATAAGTTGTTACATTTATGGTGGACCATGCAGGTCCCTCAGAAGTAGGTCTGTTGTCACAACCCGAAAGTGGCACGTGACCGGCACTTAAATCACGTGACATCTAAAGACGTCGACGCGGTCCAAGTAAGCCGAAACCTGGGATCTAAACCCTTTTTGAAAATATTGGAGGTAGGGTTTAAAATAGTCATCAGATGGAATCAATTTATGATAACCATTTAAGTTAACTAATTATGTTTGAAAAAACATCTATGACGTTTTGAAATTCGGCAGCACCTCCTTTGTAAATTTTGAATAAAACCTGATACAACATAATAATAAAAACAGCATCCCAACGGGAGCTAGCTTCCACGCCCAAACGGCGGGGCAACCAAGCAAACACACCAATAAATATAAAAAGAGTCGACTCCAACGAGTGCCACGCCCACAACACACAAACTCTAAGCCTCGATTTTAAGTCCATAATATACAATTTCTAAGTCGATGGAGTTTAACTAGATACAAGAATATATAAATATACAAGTGTGGGTACGACCAACAGTAACCCACCTACCAGAGCAATCACCGAGAAGAAGGGTATGCCGCAATCCGCCGATAATCCGAGCGGTATAACCTGCAAGAAACCATGGCACAACGGGGGTGAGTTGCCAACTCGGTGAATAAAAGTACATCATAAGGTAGAAATCGAAATGCACAACGATACCTAGGTCATAAGTATAATATTATCATATCTTGTACCAAAATATATATGATATGCATAAGTATCATAATGAAATACTATCTATCATGCTATCCCAAGTAGAACATATCATATGCAAATGACCTGTATCTAAGTATAAGCCCAAAGGTAGCCAAAATATATATGTAAAAGCTCTTCTTTTAAATAGCCGCGGGATATTTATGTCATGGCGTATAAACAGACGTGATAGTAGGAGATATAATAGGTATCTTATTTAAGATATACGTCTTGCTGTTTTAGTAAAGAGTGATAAGAGATTTACGGTTTAAAAAAACCCAGTGTCATTCTAGACATGTCAAAATAATGAGACTATAGCTCGTTTTTAGAAATCCTTTTTATATGCAACAATTGGTAAAAAGGGTATTGAGGTACTATCCCCCGGATCAGTCCTGGTCGACTACAATAACGCTCCACTCTAACTGTATACCTCATATGATAGCAACATATCAATATATGGATGTCCAGCATCGACACCCGAAATCAGAAATCTCTCGTGTCCATCACCAGACACGCAAATCCTCAAATCTCTCGTGTCCATCACCGATACACAAATGCAGATATTTTCGACACCATCTCAATAGATAATCGCCACCCGATATTCCTGGCCCCGGTCAGTATCCCCTGGATATCCACCGTGCTCAAATCTAGCCCTGGTCAGTATCCCCTGGATATCTGTCGTGCTCATCTCTATCTCCGGTATCGAGTGTCCTCACTAAGCTCCCCGCCTCAAATGCGGCTATCCTGCCCCTCGGTCTCGACCGGGTCTACCATATATCAGACTGTATACTCCCCCACTCAGCTCGGATAAGTAGCAAGCCCATAACCGTATATCTCCCCCACTCGGTTCGGAATAAAACAATCAGAAAACATCAAGCTCATGGTGGACGACAACTCATCGTATCCAGAAATATCAAGTAAAGAATAAGGTACTTGCATAAATCATTCTGATGATATATTATATATATACATATATAACAGCGTCCCATACCACTGATATATATCATCAAAAGTAAAATATCCTGAAAACTCATAAGAATCAAATACGATTATCCAAGTTACTGATGTTCACAATAATTCAGCAGGCAATAATGGTACTGTGCGTAAATATAGACATGCAGGCAACAAACATATCAATTCTACCGTGTCATGGCAATACTAATGATGTGTATAGAGCATACGCGTCTGTGCTCGTGCAGTATGACAATCATTAGTATTTGTGCAAGTGTTCTAAAAGTGCATATAGCATACTCGTATCGACATCTACATACGCATCACGTAGTATAACAGTTCTACAGTGACATGGCAGTACCAATGAGGTGTAGTGTAATATATGGGTATGTGCTTGTGCAACATAATACTCATTGGTAGTTGTGCAGTGTTCTATCATTGTGTTCATATCATGAAAACGTATAACATCGATAAATGTATCGCGAACATGTAAAGTAAACCTAAGCGTAACTATTAAATGTAACTACTTGCTATGAGCTATACCATTATCTTTAAAAATGGAACGAAACGTCGGTCTTAAAATAAGGAAGCTGCCTTATGTTAAAATAGATATTCGTTTTTGAAATTAGTATCGCATCCTTGTCATTTATCATTTAAAAGGGAAACGAATCGTTAGTTTTTAAAAGAGTATAGCTCACTCAAGTATTACGTTCTAAAGCGAAATAAAACATGACTCCACGAGTCTAAAGGAAACTTGGCCGTATTCGGAACGATAATCTCGTTATCATAAGTACAGTATGATTCCTCGTACAATAACCACATCATCACAACATCCATATCGTACGGATCTATTATCACGTACGTATGTCACTAAAACTATGTATGAAACTATATGCATATGAAGGACATACTAGATGCGAAACTGCATCAATAACATTAATAACTAACTAAATAGTATAACTATCCTAGTTAAATGGTTGAGGGGTGCTATACGCCATCCACCCGATTTCCTCCGTAGATATAAATCTACTCACCAACTTGTTGGGCTTGTCGAATCCACGATTGCTTTGCTCGTCAACTCCGTCTCGGAAACATTTGCGATTGTACCTATAATCGTAATTAAATCATATTGACGTAAATATCATATCAAAACTCAAAACAACGAGATAGGCACCCGTAGGTTAGAACCTACAGCTTACTTAACCCAAAAACGACAAGATATCCCTGTGGTTAACGTACGAACGTCAACAAATCAGTTACGGCACAGAAATACGAAAACCCGTATCGAAATATTGGAAACTTTAACAAAACCCATACTAAAACATTCTCAGATTTCTATGTATGAATATTGGGACAAATCAAACAATACAGTAACCTATAAAACACCCAAATAAAGCTACAGAATAAAAACCAACACAAATTTCCCCAAGGGGCCCGGCGACGACGATCAAAACAAGGATGTCGCCGGTCGGATCTAGGAGATAGGGGCTCGGGGTTTAGGTGAAGTCTCCTAGTGGTCTCATGATATTATTGTCTTGTTAGATTTCCTAGTGGTTCCAGATTCAAATATACACTCTCAATTATCACACAAAGTTCCAGTTTTTGACACTGCACATAAAACAGATATTGAACAAAATTGAACATGCAAAGAAAGAAGGAATTATACCAATGAAGATTGTGTAAAAGGGAACACCAGCTCAAGAAGTGTAGGTGGAAGTTCTTAGGTGTTGTAGTAACTCTAACTTGATAAAGGGATCCTCTTAATTCTCTCTTGATATGAAAATACTTAGAATATTTGGCAGGGAAAGTATGAAGAACCTATGGTTTCAGTTGAGACTTTATCTAAAGAGTTAGAAGAAAGAATAGGGTAAGGATGTATGTAGAAGAAGGAGAAGGTGTAAAGTAAGAAGAAGGAGGTGGAAGGATGTGAGCATAGATGAGGGTGTACTAGAGGTGAGGGTTTAATCCTAAACTAACATATACCCACCGTAAAAAAAGAAACAACAATTCTTTTTAAATAAGTGCCCTCATTTTAAAACTCAATATATTTTGCAAATAATTACCCCTTTCACATACATACCCTTATGTTACCACAAATCTAAACTCTTTATTTTAAATGGATTAAAATACTTATCATAATACTTTAAATATCATTATCTAAATGTAAAATATCATGTCATGTTAAAATAATTAAAATATCATTTTTATGATATCACACACTTTTATTCATATTTACCAAAATAATTACATTTTTACAGATATAATTCCGATACCCAAATTCATAAGCGATATCATTTTTGTAAACTCTTTATATTCATATTTAAAATTATAAATTAATATTTGTAATTTTCCAAAATGTTACAATATCTCCCTCTTAAAGAAATTCGGTCCCCAAATTTAAGTTTAACCCCCATCATATAACATTTTCCTCAATCAAATCGACTCAGTTCAAAACAATTTGCCGAGGTCCAAATTTTAAAACATATGGTTTGCTCAGTATAACGGAACTCCAAAGTCCCATATGAGCTAAAACGTAACATAACGCAACCGTGTGCGTGAAACTCAAAAGATATAAACTCACATAACTGTAACTCTAGCGGTTGCTATAAGAATTACTCCAGTTATGATATGATGCAAAAATACCAAATACGAAAACCGTTGTGTATATCAAATACATGATCAATGCCATAGTCGTAGTGCAATATCTGTAGCAAACAACCAAGCGAAAATATAGAAATCAAATCCGTAACATAACCTATCAAGTGCAAAACATGAAAACGAAATCAACCCTAACGGGTTTGCACGAAAATCTGAACCACATGCCACGATGTGCATGAAAACAAAAACAGCGCCAAGCACAACAAGTGTGCACGAAAACAATATTCACTGCATCAAATGTGCATGGAGTAAATATCCGGTGCATCTGTTGTGCACAAAAATCAACCTCAAGTGCATCGAAGTGCACAAAACAAATCTTATGTGTATCGGGGTGCACAAAACAAATCTCAAGTGCATTGGAGTGCACAAAACATCAAAACGTGGAACTGGTGTGCACAAAATCATACCGAGTATACCTAAAGTAAATCTTTTAATCATGTGCAACTGATGTGCACGAAAATATCAGTCTAGTGTATCTGGCGTACACAACACTCCAATCGAGTGCAGTCACCTCGCACAGAAATCTCAAACAAGTGCACCAGGTGTGCACAAAATATTTGTATGACCCTCAAATCCTCAGAATATATAAATCAAAATAACGGATATTGAGTTGTCCTTTCTTAAATGTTGAAAACGAAATATTCGAATCATAAAAATGCAAATCGTAAACAAATGACATCGAAGTATATTTTCTTCAATGTCGAAGAGTGTCTATACACCCGGAACTGGCATAGCAAGGATTTCTACTTGTCTTCTGCCCCGGTCTAGCGTTCTCTGTCTCTGAATTCTTGTCCTCCCTGCGGATTCCCAATGCCACGACCTCTTCATACGATCGTCCGGTGAGGAGCAACGACGCAATCAGTCCTACTGCCGATACCTCTCACAACATCTTCTTAACAAGTAGTCTAATCTCTCGCAACGCAACATGTTGATGAAGGCGATCTCTAACCTCTGCGATGCGCCAAATAACTGATCCTGGGTCTAATCTTACTTATTATAAACTCCTAGAAAGAACTGATCAATTCTCCTGCTGATCACATCTATCCAGTCTGCCCGGAATTGGCACTCCTCACTAAATCCTCTTCCGTTTCATAACAACTGCAATCTCCTTACGATTTTCCTTTGAAAGTGTGGTCGTACGCGCATCTGCATACACATCGAACCTCCAGTATTGACAGGGAAGAACAACTGCCCACTGAGACTTCGCACCAATCTCCTGTTCCATTACTCTCCAATATTGGTCAAACAAGAAGCGTATCGCGATAGTTACGCGAATTGCAAGTCATACTTGGTTATGACCAAGCCCGGAGCCTTACACAAAACTCGAAATACGAAACCGGCATCTCTGACACTCTGTGGAAGAACTTGGCTAATTCTCACCTTCACGAACTCGTCCTAACTCGTCGGACAATACAACCTCTCTCAAGCGACTCGAATCAGGTCTATGCAGGACCTCTCACAAGAAGCTAAACAACTTCATCGATCTCACATTAGAGCGCCACAACGGATTAAATATCCTAGCCATCCCACATCTGAATGACTATGAATCCTCTGGTCCATCTATACTTGTAAACATCGGTAACTTTTAACTTCATGAATTCTGGAAGCAACACCTCAATAACTTCCGCAATGATTGGAACCACTGTATGAACAGTACGCAACACCACGATCTTCGGAGAGAGAAAACATCACGCCTCCAAGTCCGGCTGATCTCCAGCAATGACCCGACTCTCTGGTGCGGATCCCGAAGAAACTCGTTTCAATATTAGAAACACGATCATATAAGGATAAAACAACATGCTCCTATGTCACCAGAATGTTACCCTGGTCAGTCCTCATTTAAGACAGGTCTGCCATGACCGTATCTCTAACCGTAGCCCTCTCAGCTCACGTGGACATGGCGAACGGAACAATCAACATGTATCTATGAGGATAGATCAACGAAAGGAATAGAAGAAAATATCTCAAGATATATATCCTAAGATAACTTAGGCGGAGTATCATATCGTAAATATGTCATGGAACATATGTATGGTACATCACTCTACTTAGTACCTACTCCATCAACCAAGGTCATCCTATTTAACGAAATTTCGGGTGTAAGACCCCCAAAGTCAAGTCTAAGTTCTATTGTGTCAAGCCTAGGTAACGAAAGTGCATGCCTAGACCCCATATAGTCACACCTAGACTCGAACAAAGGTTAAACCAAATGCTCTGATACCAACTTTGTCACGACCCGAAAGTGGCACGTGACCGGCACTTAAATCACGTGACATCTAAAGACGTCGACGCGGTCCAAGTAAAGCCGAAACCCAGGATCTAAACCCTTTTTGAAAATATTGGAGGTGAGGTTTAAAATAGTCATCAGATGGAATCAATTTATGATAACCATTTAAGTTAACTAATTATGTTTGAAAAAGCATCTATGACATTTTGAAATTCGGCAGCACCTCCTTTGTAAATTTTGAATAAAACCTGATACAACATAATAATAAAAACAGCATCCCAACGGGAGCTAGCTTCCACGCCCAAACGGCGGGGCAACCAAGCAAACACACCAATAAATATAAAAAGAGTCGACTCCAACGATTGCCACGCCCACAACACACAAACTCTAAGCCTCGATTTTAAGTCCATAATATACAATTTCTAAGTCGATGGAGTTTAACTAGATACAAGAATATATAAATATACAAGTGTGGGTATGACCAACAGTAACCCACCTACCAGAGCAATCACCGAGAAGAATGGTGTGCCGCAATCCGCCGATAATCCGAGCGGTATAACCTGCAAGAAACCATGGCACAACGGGGGTGAGTTGCCAACTCGGTGAATAAAAGTACATCACAAGGTAGAAATCGAAATGCACAACGATACCTAGGTCATAAGTATAATATTATCATATCTTGTACCAAAATATATATGATATGCATAAGTATCATAATGCAACACTATCTATCATGTGATTCCAAGTAGAACATATCATATGCAAATGACCTGTATCTAGGTATAAGCCCAAAGGTAGCCAAAATATATATGTAAAAGCTCTTCTTTTAAATAGCCGCGAGATATATATATCATGGCGTATAAGCAGACGTGATGGTAGGAGATATAATAGGTATCTTATTTAAGATATACGTCTTGCTGTTTTAGTAAAGAGTGATAAGAGATTTACGGTTTAAAAAAACCCAGTGTCATTCTAGACATGTCAAAATAATGAGACTATAGCTCGTTTTTAGAAATCCTTTTTATATGCAACAATTGGTAAAAAGGGTATCCAGGTACTGTCCCCCGGATCAGTCCTGGTCGGCTACAATAACATTTCACTCTAACTGTATAGCTCATATGATAGCAACATATCAATATATGGATGTCCAGCACCGACACCCGAAATCAGAAATCCCTTGTGTCCATCACCAGACACGCAAATCCTCAAATCTCTTGTGCCCGTCACCGATACGCAAATGCAGATATTTTCGACACCATGTCAACAGATGATCGCCACCCGATATTCCTGGCCCCGGTCAGTTTCCCCTGGATATCCGCCGTGCTCAAATCTAGCCTCGGTCAGTATCCCCTGGATATCTGCCGTGCTCATCTCTATCTCCGGTATCGAGTGTTCTCGCTAGGCTCCCCGCCTCAAATGCGGCTATCCTTCCCCTTGGTCTCGACCGGGTCCACCATGTATCCGACTGTATACTCCCCTACTCAGCCCGGATAAGTAGCAAGTCCGTAACCGTATATCTCCCCCACTCGGTTCGGAATAAAACAATCAGAAAACATTAAGCTCATGATGGACGTCAATTCATCGTATCCAGAAATATCAAGTAAAGAATAAAGTACTTGCATAGATCATTCTGATGATATATTATATATATACATATATAACAGCGTCCCATACCACTGATATATATCATCAAAAGTAAAACATCCTGAAAACTTATAAGAATCAAATACGATTATCCAAGTTACTGATGTTCACAATAATTTAGCAGGCAATGATGGTACTGTACGTAAATATAGATCTACAGGCAACAACGTATCAATTCTACTGTGTCATGGTAATACTAATGATGTGTGGTGTAGCATACGCGTCTGTGCTCGTGCAACATGGAAATCATTAGTATTTGTGCAAGTGTTCTAAAAGTATATATAGCATACTCATATCGACATCTACATACGCATCACATAGTATAACAGTCCTACAGTGACATGGCAGTACCAATGAGGTGTAGTGTAACATATGCGTATGTGCTTGTACAACATAATACTCATTGGTAGTTGTGCAGTGTTCTATCATTGTGTTCGTATCACGAAAACGTATAACATCGATAAATGTACCGCGAACATGTAAAGTAAACCTGAGCGTAACTATTAAATGTAACTACTTGTTATGAGCTATACCATAATCTTTGAAAATGGAACGAAACATTGGTTTTGAAATAAAGAAGCTGCCTTATGTTAAAATAGATATTCGTTTTGGAAATTAGTATCGCATCCTTGTCATTTATCATTAAAAAGGGAAACGAATCGTTAGTTTTTAAAAGAGTATAGCTCACTCAAGTATTATGTTCTAAAACGAAAAAAAACATGACTCCATGAGTCTAAAGGAAACTTGGCCGTATTCGGCACGATAATCTCGTTATCACAAGTACGGTATGATTTCTCGTATAATAACCATATTATCACAACATCCATATCGTACGGATCTATTATCACGTACGTATGTCACTAAAACTATGTATGAAACTATATGCATATGAAGGACATACTAGATACGAAACTATATCAATAACATTAACAACTAACTAGATAGTATAACTATCCTAGTTAAATGATTGCGGGGGTGCTATACGCCATCCACCCGACTTCCCCCGTAGATATAAATATACTCAACAACTTGTCGAGCTTGTCGAATCCATGATTGCTATGTTTATCAACTCTGTCTCGGAAACATTCACGATCGTACTTATAATCGTAATTAAATCATATCGACGTAAATATCATATCAAAACTCAAAACAATGAGATAGGCACCCGTAGGTTAGAACATACAGCTTACTTAACCCAAAAACGACAAGATATCCCTGTTGTTAACGTACGAACGTCAACAAATCAGTTACGGCACAGAAATACGAAAACCCGTATCGAAATATCGGAAACTTTAACAAAACCCATAATAAAAAATTCTCAGATTTCTATGTATGAATATTGGGACAAATCAAACAATACAGTAACCTATAAAATACCTAAATAAAGTTACAGAATAAAAACCAACACAAATTGCCCCAAGGGGCCCGGCGACGCCGGTCAAAATAAGGATATCGCCGGTCGGATCTAATAGATAGGGGCTCGGGCTTTAGGTGAAGTCTTCTAGAGGTCTCATGATACTATGGTCTTGTTAGATTTTCTAGTGGTTACACCTAGTGGTTCCAGATTCAAACATACACTCTCAACTATCACACAAAGTTCCAGTTTTTGACACTGCACATAAAAACAGATATTGAACAAGATTGAACATGCAAAGAAAGAAGGAATTATACCGATGGAGATTGTGTACAAGGGAACACCAGCTCAAGAAGTATAGGTGGAAGTTCTTAGGTGTTGTAATAACTCTAACTTGGTGAACAGATCCTCTTAATCCTCTCTTGATATGAAAATACTTAGATATTGGTGGGGAAAGCATGAAGAACCTATGGTTTTAGTTGAGACTTTATCTAAAGAGTTAGAAGAAAGAATAGGGTGAGGATGTGTGTAGAGAAAGGAGGAGGTGTCATGGTGAAAAGAGGAGGTGTAAAGTGAGAAGAAGGAGGTAGAGGGATGTGAGCATGGGTGAGGGTGTACTAAAGGTGAGGGTTTAATCCTAAGCAAACATATACCCACCCTAAAAAAGAAATAACAAATACAACAATTCTTTTTAAATAAGTGCCATCATTTTAAAACTCAATACATTTTGTAAATAATTACCCCTTTCACATGCATACCCTTATGTTAGCACAAATCTAAACTCTTTATTTTAAATGGATTAAAATGGTTATCATAATACTTTAAATATCATTATCTAAATGTAAAATATCATATCATGTTAAAATAATTAAAATATCATTTTTATGATATCACACACTTTTCTTCATATTTACCAAAATAATTACATTTTTACAGATATAATTCCGATACCCAAATTCATAAGCGATGTCATTTTTGTAAACTCATTATATTCATATTTAAAATTATAAATTAATATTTATAATTTTCCAAAATGTTACATCTGTGGTTCGAGGATGAACCATTGTTCAAAGGTGGGGAGAATGTCAGGACCCGGTTCTTGCTCGCTGAATAAAGTGCCACGCCAAGTGTCATGCCAAAGGAGCGGGGGCCACCTCTTGAATCCGTGGGGGCCACCACTTGATTCCGTGGGACCAACTGTAGAACAATAGGGAATCTTCGGAACACATTCCGAAAGAGGACCGAACTCCATTATAAATGTAATGATGCCACCTTCAATTACAAAAGCGCCTTTTAAGTGAACCGGCACTACAGGAGTTTGAGAACTCCTTAGTTAAGCATGCTCGGGCCAAGGAAGTCCTGGGATAAGTGACCTCCTGGAAAGTGGCCCCTGGTTGGATTCGGTTCGCTCCGAAGGATAAAACAGTGCGGTTTCGGCTAGAGAGGACAATACTATTTGTACTGGGGCGTGAGGTGTTACAGTATCTAAGTGCCTAGTCTTCCAACAAGTAAAAGTTGAATATCACAAGACTACAATGTTACTTCATCCATTGCCAAAACCAGAATGGGAGTGGTCGAATATCGTGATAGATTTCGTGACTGCGCTCTCTTGCAGCATGAAGGGAAACGATGTGGTATGTGTGATAGTGGACAGACTCACCAAGTTCGCTCATTTCATTCCATTCCGTGTCGAACAATCGACTAAGAGCCTAGCGAAGAGATACATGGAGGAGATTTTCAGGTTGCATGGAGTACCAGTAAGCATTGTGTCCGACCGAGACACTAGATTTCAGTCTCAGTTCTGGCAAAGTCTGCAGGAGAGCCTTGGCACCAGTCTGAGCTTCAGCACGGCCTACCACCCTCAGATTGATGGCCAATCCGAGAGAGTCATCCAGATTCCTGAAGTCATGCTATGGGCTTGTATGTTAGACTTCAAAGGATCTTGGGAATATCATCTACACTTCGTGGAGTTCGCTTATAACAACAGTTACCAGGCTAGCATAGGTATGGTACCGTTCGCATCCTTGTATGGGAGGAAGTGCCGAGTTGGGATGACGTCAGAGATCGAGAACTTTTAGGGTCAGAGATGGTTGTGGAAACTTTTGAAGTTGCGAGAACCATCAGAGTGCAGCTGCAAGTAACGCAAGGTCGACAGAAAACACTAGGCAAAAACAAGGAGAAGTCACCTGGAATGCCGACCGGGTAATCATGTGTTTTTGAAGATTTCCCCGAACTGAGGAGTTATACATTTTAAGAAGAATGGAAAGCTCAGTCTACGATTCATCGGCCCATTCGATATCCTAGAACGAGTGGTGAAGTTGCTTACCGCGTGGCATTACCATTATCCTTGGAGGGCGTACATAGTGTCTTCCACATCTCGCAGATACGGAAGTATGTTGGTGACCCTAGTCACGTTATGGACCATTCAAAGATCACCGTGGAAGCTGACCTAACCTATAAGCAATAGCCGGTCGAGATTCTAGATCAGAAAGAGAAGACCCTGAGAAACAAGACAGAGTTGCTCGTTAGGGTGATGGGAAAGAAAGTCTTTCCAGGCGAGTCCACCAGAGAGAGAAGACAAGATGAAAGAACGATACCCCCATCTTTTTGTAACCTCTCCTTTGTAACTTCTTTTCCCTTGCTGCCTTCTGTAATTTCGAGAACAAAATTATTTTAAGGAGGCTAGATTGTAACTACTACGTTTTGTGTATATGCTAATAAAAGTCTTTTTATATTTTTCTTCGTGTCATTAATTATTTTAGTATTCTTTTCATATAAAATGTTAATAAAGATGAATTTGGGTTTAAGTGTAATTAATATGATTTTTGAGAGAAATAAAAAAATTTAAAAATGATTTTTAGTATTTTCTATGTTATATTCTAAAAAATGGATTTCATGATAAATGAATTATTTTTGGGATGAAAACTATGGAAAATGACCAAATAGTTATTTTATTTAGGATTTTTCCGATATTTAAAACTATTTTTAAAGCATTATTTATTAAAAAATAAATTTAATGTTTACTATGACATATACTATTAAAACTTATTTGACCATATTAATTTATTTACTGATTAATTAGCAATAAATAAATTTACATCTTTGTAATACCCAGTATCCGTTATACAGTAAAATATGTATTTAAATAAACTTTATGTAATTTAATTAATTTATTTAAATATATTTTTCTAGTCAATTCCTCCATCTATTTCTCCTATTGTTTTCCTAAGCCTAAAAGCCCAAATCCCTTTTTCTTCTTTCTTTCTTTCTTTCTTTGTTTTTGTAACTAGCAGCCCAAAACTCATTTCCTTATTATTTTAAACAAAACCCTAACCCTTTATTGTTTTTAAATTAAAGCTAATTAATTGGGTCTTGTTATTAATTTTTTTATTAAATATCATTAACTCTAATTAATTGTTATTTACTGTGATTTAGGGTTATTTTATTTTAAAACCCATTTCAAAACCATTTTAGATTTAAAGAAAAAACCCATCCCAGCTCCCTCTTCCTCTCCTCTCGGTCCTCCTCTCTCGCTCTCTCATCAATTCTATCCCTCTCCCTCCCCTTTCTTCTTCTCCTTCTTCTTTTTCTGTTATTTCACCACGATACTTGCATCCCCACGACCCGCGCCACCCTCGCAACCGCCTCCGTGAATTTTGCACCCATCATTTTCGATCTCGCCCCTATCGCTCAACTCTTCGCTCTCATATCCCTCATATATATATATATATCTCCCCTCACTGCCATCCTCACCACCGAGCTCCTCATCACCACCACCATGTTGCCGACCACCGTCACCATCACTCCTCATCGATCCCGAGCCCCTTCTCCTCCCTCTCTGCAACACCAACAGCCCCAACGCTTTCATCGACCCAAAACATCCGAGCAACACCCATCGCCGCACGCAACCTCTCCACGTTGCCATCATCGCCATCCTCATCACCGACGAGCTCCACGACACCACCACACCATCTCCATCGGCTTTTCCTCTCCTCTACCACCACAACTGAGCCCCACTCCTTCTCTCACCTTATCATGCCTCATTTCTTAGTAGACGGAAACAGTGAAGTGGCAAGCCTACAACGTATTTACTATGAGAAGGTCATTTCCCTTAATAAATACATTAAGCATATGTAAGCAATATAACCATGTGTAAGAATAACAAGAGTAATAAAATTGAACAGCAAGTTTATTTACATTCAAATTTCAAATACAACTGTCTGAAATAAAAGATACAATGATTGAAAGGTGCCTAAACAATGGCATACAGAAAGTAAATACGGAAAGGAGCTAGTAGTCAGGCTGAGTAGCGAACTGGTCCAAGTTCTCATAGTTTGGCTCTATCTCCTCATAGTCTGGTCCTCCTAATGAACATTCCAAGGAAAAGAAAACAGAGAGGAATGTCGTCAGCGAACTAGCACTCGGTAAGTCCCTAAAGAAGTAAATAAAGATGACTGAAAGGTGTATAAAGTGAATAGAAGCCAAGTAAAAGTGAACAGGTAAAGTTGTATATGAGGGTATCTAAGCATGATCATTTACATGTATAAGATAGCTATTCTAACGTGGTTATTTATAGTTTGATAAAGAAGATATTCATGTATACGAGAGGAGTCCAACTAACCCTTGGACTAAGGTAACATGTAGTACAAGGCCCCGTTATAATCTCCGGGACAACAGCACATGAATTCATGTAGGTGTCTTTTAAAGTGACCTCTCGTGCAACGATATACGTTCCGTACCAATCTCCCCTTATCCCCGTGTATTGTAGTGTATAGTTCAAGTTACAGGTCTTGGCCGAATCCAAGAATATAAAGATGTACCAGTTAAGGTTTAAGATATAATCATGTATTCAGGTATTCATGTCAGGTTCATGTCAAGTTATATTCATGGTTCGGTCAAGTCAAGTATTCAAGTTTAAGTTTGGATATTCACGTTCAAGTTCAAGTGTTCAAGTTCAAGATCAAGTGATCAAGTTTGGGTTTGAGTTGGATTCCAGTTCGTGTTTGTATTCAGGTTATAGTCAATATCTAATGAATGGATTTAACTTTTGAAATTCTTAAGTTCGAAAATAATCGGACAACCACTGCACATGGGCGGCAGGATTTGTGTCTTTTTTCAAAACGATTGCCATTGATAATTCCTTTAATTTGCAGTATTGTCTAACCTGAATAGGCAAGCACTCACTTTCTCCGGCTCTCTGAGACTTAAGAGAAATGATACCGCTTAAACATATATTAATCTAGGGTCCATAAACATTTATTCTTGTTGTTTATATTGTATTTACATTGTTTGCATTTCTCGAGGGGGTTTTATGAAAAATGTTATAATATTGTTTTAAAAATAAATCTCGAGGGTGATTTATAATATTAAGAGTTTTTTTATAAAAATGTATTTTAGTTTTAATAATATTTTAATGATGTAACCTAATTTTAAAAAGTTTATGGTATTTTTGTGAAAACTATACTTTTGGAACCTGGTAGTATTTTATTAAAATTTTAATTTTTCATTTAAAAATATAGTTTTTTTCACGATTTGTTTTTATTTAAAATACGGATTCATAATTTTATATAATTTTCCAAAGTTTATTTTGATTAAGAAAAATATCTTATTCTTTTAAATCGTATTTTTATTTCCGTTCGAGACCGAATTTGCCGTGAGAAGTTCTGTATCCCGCTCTACTATCCCACGAACGTGCGATAACCCGCACCATCTGTAAATGAGTTCCTCTAAAAAGGTTGTAGAGGCGTAATTGCAAAGGTTTTTTAAAATATCGATAAAAGCATTTTGTAAAAGTAATGGTATTTTAATGTAATGTAAATCGTATTCTTCAAATTAAACATGTATCAAAATATTGTGCTATGAATCCATAGTGTATGTGATGGAGTAGGTCGTTACCCCGTGAATTTCCTATAGGTATATATTTCTAGGTTTCAATAAAAATGTTACTTTTAAAGTTCATGCTATTTATATGAAAAAGTTCGTTTTATGTTTATTTTGCATGAAATTATGAACACATTAAAAATAATTGAGATGAATACTCTTTAGAAGCATTAGCGTGAATTATGCAACATAGCAAGGGTGATAAAAATTGTTTAAAAGAAAATATTAAAAGTTAACTCCACTTTTGTCGATATAGTTTTAGAAGGCGGTTTGAGTCGAACCGAAAGAGAGAAATAAGGAAAAATAAGGGACTTATGGTTTGCGCGGTACAAAAGATAAGAGAATGCCTCGGTTGGTTGAACCAAGACCAAGACGTATGGAAAAGATAGATCGATAGCGCTTCAACTTCGGCAACTCCACTTAAGAACGGCTTAACACCTTTTGTTTGGACTTGGGAATTTTAGAGAGTATTTTGTGAAATTTTTCAGAAATGAGTAGTAAGGTAGTATGGCTAGGTATTTATAGGGGATAAATATAGGAGTGAGTGAATTAAAAGTGAATTAAAAATAATTAAAATAGTGTTAATGGGTAGATGAAAAGATTGAGCAGCTATCTGTTCATTTCAGAAAAATCAAACAATAAAATAGAGTAGAGGGGAGTCAGAGGGTCGCACGGGGAGAGCACGGAAGGATTTGGAGCAAGGGGAACAACTGGTGGCGGCCAAAAGAGAGAAATTGGTGGCTAGATCTTAGCCTCGTGTCTCGAGATTCGTGCCAAGTGTTTTAATCGATCTTAACTGCTCATTTATCCTATTTGATTTCTCTGAAACCTTTCGATTCTCCATGTATTGCACGTGCGACTCTTGAACTTCCGAAAAGTTAAAAAGAAAAAATATAAAAATAAATGAGACTGATGGGATTTGAACATGCGGGTTATGTCACAGCAGTCGAGAGTCTTAACCAGTGAGCTACAAAGAGTTTTTTACTTTTATTGAACAATATTAACGTATAACTCCTAATCAGGCTGAAATACCCTTCCTATACATTGAGAAAGTTACATTTATATAGGGCTTTCAGAGTCGTTACACACCCTCCAAGAACCATCACCTCCGACCGTCGACCACCGCCTCTCACCACGTCCTGCAACCGCCGCCAACCTCCTCTCTACCATCACTGCACCACCACCGTCGCCGCCACTATGCTACAACCGAACTCCTCCACTTTTTCACCCTCCTCCCAAGTCCAAGCCAAGCTCATCGCACCTGTTGAACGCCTTGTCGCTGTCACCGGTGTTATCGTCGACGCCGTTGCAATCGCCGTCGCTGTGGTCATCACCATCGTTGCGAGCATCGCCTTCGCCGTTGTCATAGAATTCGCAGCGTGCACCGTGTCCGTGTCACACTTGCATCACATCTGTGCCACGCTCGCGTCATGCACACACCCAGTCTGCACCATACACGTGTCACGCACCGTGTTCAGCTTTGCGCCGTTTCGTAGTCCTCTCATGTGTCGAGGCAATCATCGCGTTCGTGTCGCTTCTAATTCAGCAACCTAATGCAAGTGATCCCGTCCACTTGCTATCATGCTATTATTATTATTATTATGTTATATGTTATAATCGAATCATAAATTATATTTTAAAACGTTTAGTGATCGAACCAGTTTTAGATTGCATACCGTGATTGTGCGTGACATAACAAACTGAGAGCAAAGCGGGTTTAATACCCCATGTTAAGCATATAGAACATATAGGGATCGAATCCCATTCAATTTGATTACCAAATCTTAATTACTAAAGTTACCGTTTCATATACTAAGTGCTCGATCAAATGTTCTGAACCTAAACCTTGTTTAAACTGCTCAAATTTTTTATCGTTACTTTCATTTACTGTTAATTAGCGTTTTATTGAAAATTGTGATCAAAACGTTAAGGGTTCGAACATGAAATGAAACCCCCAGGAGTCGACGTCAAACCTTGAATTTAGTATACATGCCGCCTTATAAAATTCACAATAAATTAAATATAAATCGCCTTGTGACGTTCTAGGGATCATAACGAAGCTAACTGGATAACCTATAAGTTTATTATGGATTTTACTGAAAATGGTTTTGTTACAATACCACAAACTGGGGAGAAGTACGGCTTTGGACTGCAATCCAGAGCAGTATTCTCTATTAATACATGTTTTTAAACCCCTATATATCCCTGTATAAACATGTTAATGTGCGAACCTATATCAATGCATAGATAATTTATTTATCTTTAATATGGCATGGGTTTCACTCAATTCCATTACCGTTTGATTTTTTATATATATTTTATACTGTTGACGTGTCCTGCCGTTTTCTGTTGTGATACATATACATAATGACCTTAAAATGATCATAACTCCCTGTACTCATATGCTATTAATATTCCGTCGGTTGTGTTAGAAATTTAATTGAGAAATCTATAATTTATTGAACTGTAGAAACCTTAGATTCTGAACATAACTGGTAGTAGATTGCGTTCGAAATTAGACTTCCAGTTCTAAAACTGGAATTCCAGTAGTGTACACCTGACTTAGATTGAGCATATCTCCCTAAGCAGGATAGATATCGAAGAGAAACTAATTTTTCGGTTTAGCTAAACGAGTCTAATTTCTATGTCTTTTATATTGTGCTATCTGATTCTGAACGTATGATTTTTAATGTATTTCGCAAACTGAATGATATTGGCTATCCCATTATTAGTTGAAATTTATTTAATGCATTTCTACCATGCTACATGATTTCTTTATACTCATGATTAGTACCCGTTTACATTGATACCCTAGCGACTGTATTGCATTGTCGAATGAGACAAGTTATTGATTGGATTATGGCAAGTATGTTAGTGTACAAGTAATTGAAAGCAAAACTGATACGCGTGAAAGTGTAGTTGAATAAAAGAAGTGATACACACTTGTACACAACCAACCTGATACATGAACATATACTTTAACCTGGGGAAATAGGAAAATCAAGGGTGGAATCAAACTCGTATTTAGCAAAGTTTTCAGCGTTTAGAAGATGATCATTCGACATTAGCGATATATTTATGTGTATATATATGGAATTATATATATATATATATATATATTAGGTCATGTGCTTAGCGGCATGACTGCAGGGTTATATCCTGGGCAATAACGGACCGTAGTCTCGGTCATGCACGAGACCCTTGTTAAACACGATAACTCTTTTCCACATATCGATTTCAATTGACATGGAGACCGATAGGTTTATTGACATATTGTCGCGATTGCTGTTGTAATTCACATGTTATACTGCTTACATATACATGTTATTCCACACTCTCATAGTATTACTTTATATTTGTATTTCATGCTTAATGTTACCGCCGCATATTATATATTATTATACCGCTTATATTGTGTCACCCTGATGACCTGAGTATGCATGCTCAAAAAAGAAGTGGACATAGCATCAGAACAAGACGTGCCATATTAGCTTGAGGAGATATAGATCAGCGATGTCTGCTTATTGTTTCATTTGCTTTCGAATAAAAGAATAATTTGTTATCAGTTGATAGTTGTGCCATATGAGCTTGGGAAGACTCCCTCGAAGTACCAATACCTGCATGGCTGACCGATTGGCAAACTTATAGGGTGTAATTAATCCCGGCTATTTTACCTTTTAGGGTTTGAAGGAAGATTTGATAAAAACAGTGGGAGCTATCCTGATTAGATAAGATAATAACCAATCTAATCATGCAAGAGTGCACGCTAAAGTGTTTTCTTCTCTGTCTCCAGGTAGCGACCATGGCACGCCTTAATCAAGATAATAATATAGATGTATTGACCGAACCCGCTTATTATACTGAGATGTGGAATATTGGTTCCGCTTTTTCTTATAATTGTCATAAGTCTGAGCATGGAATAGGGGAAAATCAGGATTCCCTTGCAACCCGAACGAAGAAAGAGCATAATGATGCATCTTCTTCGGGTGTGTTCGTTACCGAGAAATGTTTCTCAGTATGCTCTACGTCCTGGGTATTGGATACCGGATCAAGATCCCACGTTTGTAATTTGTTACATGGGTTAAGGAAAAGTAGAGAACTGGGAAAGGGTGATATGTCTCCCAAAATAGGGAATTGAGCAATTGTTGCAGCCAAAGCAGTTGGCGAATATCACCTTGTATTACCAAATGGTAATACATTGATTCTGAACGACTGTTATTTCGTACCAAAAATGATGTGCAATATAATATCAATTTCTTTATAAGATAAAGAATGATATAACTTTGTATTAGAGAAAAATGTTATGAACATTTTCTTAAATCAAGTGTTGATTGGGTTTAGTACGTTGTATAACGGTATATACGTTCTAAATCAAACTACAGTTCTGAATATACAGAACACACACAAGAGGAAAAGTTCAGAAATGAATGAATCCTTCTTATGGCATTGTAGACTTGGTCATATCAATGCGACAAGACTAGCTAAGTTACATAAAAATGAATATTTGAATCCGTTCGAATTTACATCTTATGAAACTTGCGAGTCATGTCTCAACGGCAAAATGACCAAAACTCCGTTTACTGGACACGGAGAAAGAACTGCTGATCTCCTGGGACTGATACATAGTGATGTATGAGGTTCTATGTCTACACATGCCAGGAATGGTTCCTCGTACTTTATTATATTCACCGATGATCTCTCAAGATTCGGACATGTGTTCTTATTGAAACACAAATCTGAAGCTTTCGAGAAATTCAAGGAATACAAGTACGATGTTGAGAACCAGACGGGTAAAAGTATTAAAATCCTTCGATCTGATCGGGGAGGAGAATACTTGAGCACGGAATTCCGTGACAGTTTAAAAGAGAATGGAATTCTCTCTCAGCTTACTCCTCCGTATACACCTCAGCACAATGGAGTATCGGAGCGGAGGAATTGCAGCCTATTAGATATGGTGTGCTCTATGATGAGTATTGCTGAGTTACCTATTTCCTTTTGGGCTTATGCACTTGAGACAGCTGCATACCAGTTGAATAGGGTTCCGACCAAATCCGTGCCTACCACTCCATATGAGATATGGAATGGGAAGAGACCATCTCTTAAACGAGTTAAGATATGGGGTTGTCCGGCTTATGTTTGTAACACCCTATTTCATTTATACCAGTTCTAGTTCAAGTATTTCTTTATTTATGGTATTTTCCTTATTTACTGTGTTTTGGATGCGAATAATATATTTGACATCTGTATTTGCATCCGACCCGACCCGCTTGCTTGAAACCCGTCTTGATTCATGTTTATGATTTATCCTGACTTGTTACGTGGACTTGTGCACTTTCATTTATATATACTGTATACTGGCATTTTATCTGGCATCTGCATTTTTAAATATAACATTTAAAGTCACATAAAATATTTTAAAAATACATTGCATGGCTTGCATGATACCCCTGACCCTGTGGTAGCATTCGCACATCTTGTTCTCGTCCCGTTCAGTGAAACAGACTTGTTTGGATGGCTACGCGCACGTACATGCATCCGTTCTTGGGGGTATACATTTTCGTTACCCGGGTATCCGATTTTAATTTTGGTCGACAAGTATATTTTTCATATTTTGAAACTAAATTTTTAGACCCGACCCGAGCGTATTTTGGAGTAAGTTTGTATTTGTCAAAACTAAAAATTAACTAATATTATATTTTGTTATATATCGAACTGTTATATTAATTATACGTTTATATATTTCTGCCACTTAAATCTTTTTAAATTTTGTTTCCAAATCTTTTTACTAACTCTCTCTCTCTCTCTCTCTCTCTCTCTCTATCCCACCCACGTTTCTCTCTCTCTCTTTCTCTCTCTCTCTCCCCCTCTTTCTCACAGCTCTCGCAAACACTGTTCCTCCTCGATTCCTGTCACCTCTCCGCTCCTTACGCTTACCCCCCTTCTTCATTTCTTCTTCTTTTTCCCTGCCGCTTCGTCCACGAGATCCCTAACCTTAACCCACGCCGCGCCTTGCCTCGTCGTCGCCTCCTCACCATCCTCATCTCCTCCTCGACCTCTCCTCCCCTCTCAACTCTATCTATTCTCCTCTCCTCCGCAGACCTCTCTCTCCCTAAGAACCCTCTCTGCACCCACCTTCACTCAAGCGAACCCAACTCCCCTGCCTCGCCTTCACCTTCGCCGCCGACACCCTAGCCTCTCATCTTCCCTTCACCTGAGCTTCGCCTCCATCCCATCCGTCTCATCACCTCCCTCTTCAACTTCCACCACCACATCCCTAAAAACCCCGTGAACCTTAGAATCCCCTGCACACCCTCGCCTCACCAGAGCTCCGACCTCGTCGTCGTCTCTACATCCCCGTTGCCAACACCACCTCTTCCATTCTCTTTCCTACACTTCCATTCTCTCTCCCGAGCCCCTGCAAACACCCCGATAACCCACTCAAGAACCTGCAAACCGAAGCCCTAACCCTATCCTTCGCCGGAACCTCGCCGTCGACGGCTCATCGTCATCGACGACTCCCTTGCCACCTCCTCTGGCCCCAGCACCACACCAGAGCCACCCCAAATATTCCTTTCCTTCTTCTTCTTCTTCTTTTCTTTCCTTCTCTTTTCTTGATCTCATTTCTTTTCTGGTGATCACCCGCCGGAGCCATGACCGCCGCTGCCGATCCAGACGATCCAGTGAGCGTCCCTCACTCGCGTGATCACCCTCTTGCCTTGCTTGGACCCGTCCCGCGTGCCGTGTGTGCGTTGCGACGATTTACCGACGTCGGGCGTGCCGTGCGTATCCGTATTGTGATCCATCGAGGCAAGTTAATCTTGCTACATGCTATACTACTATATTCTATATTCATTTGAATAATAACATCACATAATGATTAGTTATGCATCCCACATTATCATTTTTGCATGTTTCACCGTTTTCGGATATCCATGTGCATCCGTGCAAGTTATTTCATATCTAGTGCATGAAAATTTATCTTGATACATGCTAGACTACAATATACTGCACCCAATTGAATATTTACATTTCATATTGTTTAGTTGTACATCCCGTATTTACCAGTTTATCATCTTACTGTCATACGACGTCCGTACACATCAATATCATTATTTACATATCTAGTCGCATGCTAATTCATCTTGCTATATGCTAAGTATAGTATTATGCATCCATATGGGTAAAATGTTACCCGTTTATCACTTTATACATCCATACTAAAAGTTTTACCGTTTTCGGATACCCGTTTACATCCATATCATTTAATATACATATAGTTGCATCTACAGATCCCATTATTACATATTATTGTTACATTAACACCCCATGATAGATAATGTGCATCTCATTTAGTGTTGGAACTATAAATGTAACCCTAGTCGATAATTGTGCATCCATACCATTGATTCTATATCTATTTGCATACCATGTCACAATATTTCATTTTACTGTTACATTAGTATCCCATACTTGATCTTATGCATCCTACATAGTCATGATGTAATCCCTGATAAATATTTGTGCATCCATGCTTTATTTGTGCACCCGTACCTGTCACAGTTTTATTATGAGCATCCGCTTGATACCTGTGCATTACTTGACATGACTTGATACATGTACACTACTTGACATGACCTGATACACCACTACTTGACATGACTTGATACATATACACTACTTGACTTGACCTGATATATCACTACTTGACATGTTGCCTGTTCCTGCTTCTAATGCCGACAATCCTGACATGTTGTCCCGATGGACATATTCTGTTGTCTGTATAGACAAATATGTTCCTGCTTGATCCTGTGTTGGCATTAGCTTCAGATTTATCAATACCTGACTTGAACACATAACTTGGGGGTATGGGAAAATCAAGAATGTAATCGAACATAACTCAAAGGGCTACTTATTGTTTGCCGTTTTTCCGGGTGTTATGGAATACCTATTGTTTGTCGTTTTTCCGGGCGTTACGGAATACCTATTGTTTGCCGTTTTTCCGGGCGTTACGGAATAATCACCGATGGGTTACGATGAGGATTACATCAATTGATTTCGAAGACTTTAGAATAAATAACCCAGTAGCACAGTTTAGATTACTCACTGCACATCATATGTGCTTATACCCTTCACTGTCCCTTATTCGTGATACTGTTATACTCTTATTACTGTTCATACTCATGCCTGCATGTCTTGTTACCTCCTGATTATATTATTGTTAATATTATGACACACTGACGTTTGGGTTTTGCATGGCCCAGATCCTCTACCTTTGTTGCAGGCTGATCAGGAGTACTTCCGCCGTTAGGCCGAGCAGTGAGGATCCAGTTAGTATCCAGTTTAGTTATGTTTTACTTTGCAGATTGTTATTGTTTATTGGATCTATTGCTTCCGCATATTATTTCTTGACTCGTTTATTCTGGCATATGGACATATACTAGATAGTTTACTATATTTTCCTGTTCTTGATATCTTCTAGACAGCCGTAATGTGACTGTGGAGTGATGTTTCCTAGCCACAGGTAGCATGGTTGGCTCTGTCACGTACCGATCTTAGCATACTCTGGGATGCAGGGAGTGACAGAGTTTGTTTGGTATCAGAGACATAGGATTTAGGTTAATCGGGTTTGATTCTTTTGTAGTTGGGTATTGGACCCAATACACGAATCGGAAAACTCGTAGTTAGGAACATTTCATGCCACTTTACTATCTTGCCATTCTTGAATCATATCTTTCTCTTGACCCTTTACCTTGACGAGATGGAATGACGTTGCATCTCGGCTTGAAATCTTTTCGTTCCCTATTGTTTCTCCCGTCCTATTCCTTTGATTCTGATACTAGGATTTGAGCGACTTGAACGGAGTTATGTGATTGTAACTATGAACTGCAGCATGGTTACAATGCGGTACTCTATTTAAGCAACTTGGAGTTCTAGTCTTGATTCATTTCCTTATTTCATGGTCGTTATATTGCCTTGCTTCTCTTGCTTTCCAGTTCATGTTTTATCTCAAGCTTGAATCCTGTTTACCATGCATATCTTCTTCAGTATCTTGGCTTCGGATGAAGTCATTTCGTTATCCTACTTGTTCATGTTTTCCGGCATTAGTATTATTCAATTCTGGTGTATCACATTGTTTGATGTTGTCTTGGGAATGGATTTTCTCGGCACTTTCCACGCTTACATTGAATGTAGGACGAAGAAAGTGATTTTCCAGATTCCTGGACGTCCGGAGTTTTCTTTTGCTGGAGGTAGCAGTTCTGTCGGGCCAGTCGAGTTTAGGGCTAGGCTGACAAACAATGTTCTTTCGTCGATCGAAGTTGATAAGGAGGAAGCGCCAGCTGTAGTTTGAGAGTTCATGGACGTGTTCGAGGACATCTAGGGTTTACCGCAAAACAAGATGTGGAGTTCGCGATCGATCTTGTTCCTGGTGCAGCGCCAATCTCAAAGGCATACTATCCGATGGCACCAGTGGAGTTGGAAGAAGTCAAGAAGCAGGTTACTGAATTGCTAGAGAAGCGTTAGATTCGCGGCAGCAATTCATCTTGGGGAGCTCCAGTTCTTCTAGTAAAGAAGAAAGATGGCACAAGGAGGATGTGCATCGATTATCGAGAATTGAACCGGGTGACTATTAAGAACAAGTACCCGATCCCTCACATTGGCAAATTGTTCGAGCAGCTTAGTGGCGCGAGGGTATTCTCGAAACTGGATTTGCGATCCGGATATCATCAGATCCAAGTTAAATCAGAAGATATTTGCAAGACTGCGTTCCGAACTCGATATGGATATTACGAGTATTTAGTGATGCCATTCGGAGTCACGAATGCACCGGCGATATTTATATACTTGAAGAACCGAATCTTTTCACCGTTCTTGGACCAGTTTATAGTGGTGTTCATCGATGATATTCTAGTCTACTCGAGGAGCCTTGAAGATCATACGGAACACTTGAAGATCGCACTGCAGACATTGAGGCAAGAAAGATTGTATGCAAAGATGAGTAAGTGCGAGTTTTGATTTGAAGAAGTGAAGTTTTTGGTGCATGTCGTATCCAGAGATGGAATCGCCGTTGATCCCGAGAATATTGCAGCAGTTCAGGATTGGCCGATTCCGAAGAACGTAGCAGAGATCAAAAGTTTTCTTGGACTTGCCGGATATTACAAAAGATTCGTGGAGTATTTTGCTCGATTGGATGAGCCTTTGACCAAGCTTACGCGTAAGGAGGTACCATTCGTATGGACAGATAGATGTGTGTCAGCTTTTGAGGCGTTGAAGCGAAGATTGGTAACCGCTCCTATTTTAACCGTACCAGACAGTTCCGGAGGATTGGTGATTCACAGCGACGCATCTGGGAAAGGTTTGGGATGTGTTTTGATGCATCATGGGAAAGGTATAGCTTATGCATCACGGCAGTTGAAGACCCATGAGAAGAATTACCCAACTCGTGATTTGGAGCTAGCAGCTATGATTTTCGCTTTGAAGATTTAGAGACACTACTTATTGGGCGAAAGGGTCGAAGTATTCACCAATCACAAAAGCCTAAAGTATGTGTTCACAGAGAAAGAGCTTAACATGAGGCAGCGTAGATGGTTAGAGATGATGGCTGACTACGATCTTGATCTTAAGTACCATCCGGGGAAAGCTAATGTAGTGCCAGATGCGCTTAGTCGGTTGCCAGAAATTCTGATGTTGACTGCACAGAAGGAGCTTATCGAAGACTTTCGGAGATTCGAATTGGAGATTGTGCTACCGCAGTCTTCGGGACAGTTGATGCAGCTGCAAGTACAGTTGTCGTTGATCGAGAGTATTAAAGCAGCGCAGTCACAGGACCCAAGATTGCAGAAGTTTCGAGAACGGTTTGAAGCTGGACTTCGAACGGACTTGTTGATTCATGAAGATGGTTCTTTGCGATATGGTAGCCGTTTGTGTGTGCCAAAAAGAGATATTCGCGAAGAAGTTATGAAGGAAGGAAACACAGTTCCGCATATTCCGTACATCCAGGAGGCACGAAGATGTACCGCGATCTAAGACAGCATTTCTGGTGGGAAGGCATGAAAAGGGAGATTGCTCGTTTTGTAGCGAAGTGCTTGGTGTGTCAGCAAGTTAAGGCTGAACATCAAAGGGTTGTTGGTTTATTGCAACCACTTCCAATTCCTCAATGGAAGTGGGAACATATAACCATGGATTTCGTGACAGCTTTACCGTGGAGTCCAAAGGGTAACAATGCAGTTTGGGTAATTGTTGATCGTTTGACCAAGGCAGCTCATTTCATACCATTTCGAGTCGATCAATCAACGGAAGCGTTGGCAGAACGGTACATGCAGGAGATTGTGAGATTGCATGGAGTACCTGTGAGCATCGTTTCCGACCGTGACACCCGATTCTTATCGCACTTCTGGAGGAGTTTACAGGAAAGTTTGGGGACGCGATTGAAGTTTAGCACAGCTTATCATCCTCAGACAGATGGCCAGTCAGAGAGAACGATCCAAACTCTTGAAGACATGTTGAGAGCTTGCATGTTGGACTTCAAGGGTTCGTGGGAGGATCATCTACACTTAGTGAAGTTTTCGTACAACAACAGTTTTCGGGCGACTATTCAGATGGCTCCTTTCGAAGTATTGTATGGTCGCAAGTATCGTTCACCTATTTGTTGGGATGATGTTGGAGAACGAAAATTGTTGGGACCGGATTTGATCGTGCAAACCGTGGAGAAAGTTAATACTATCCGAAATCACAAAAAGGCGGCATAAGATCGGCAGAAGAGTTGGGCCGACACATTGAGAAGATCTCTAGAGTTTGCTGTTGGTGATTTGGTATTCTTGAAGATATCACCAACTAGAGGAGTGATCCGTTTTGGGAGTCGAGGCAAGCTTAGTCCTCGATTCGTGGGGCCTTTCGAGATTATGGAGCGTGTTGGAGAAGTGGCTTATCGATTGGCTTTACCATAATCTTTGGCGAATATTCATGACGTGTTTCAAGTATCTCAACTCCGTAAGTATGTTCGAGATGAAACACACGTGCTGGATCATTCGGATCTGACTGTAAGAGAGGATTTGACCTTTGGGAAACGACCGATGACGATTGTTGGTCAAAGAGAAAAGGTCCTTAAAAATAAAGTTATCCCTCTCGTACTTGTTTCTTGGGGAAATCACTCGCACGGAGAGAAGACAAGATTCGACAGAAGTTTCCAGATCACTTCTGGTAGATTCATATTTGTTTATCTTTTCTTGTTTTGGGGAATTTCGAGAACGAAATTCTTTTTGTAGTTGGGTATAATGTAACACCCTAGTTCATTTATACCAGTTCTAGTTCAAGTATTTCTTTATTTATGGTATTTTCCTGATTTACTGTGTTTTGGGTGCGAATAGTATATTTCACATATGTATTTGCATCCGACCCGACCCGCTTGCTTGAAACCCGTCTTGATTCATATTTATAATTTATCCTGACTTGTTACGTGGACTTGTGCACTTTCATTTATATATACTGTATACTGGCATTTTATCTGGCATCTGCATTTTTAAATATAACATTTAAAGTCACATAAAATATTTTAAAAATACATTGCATGGCCTGCATGATACCCCTGACCCTGTGGTAGCATTCGCGCGTCTTGTTCTCGTCCCGTTCAGTGAAACAGACTTGTTTGGATGGCTATGCGCACGTACGTGCATCCGTTCTTGGGGGTATGCATTTTCGTTACCCGGGTATCCGATTTTAATTTTGGTCGATATGTATATTTTTCATATTTTGAAACTGAATTTTTAGACCCGACCCGGGCGTATTTTAGAGTAAGTTTGTATTTGCCAAAACTAAAAATTAACTAATATTATATTTTGTTATATATGTTAGTGTATATGCCCTAGAGGCCATTACTGTATCATACTAGTATGTATATTACTTGATGGAAGCTTGGGATATTCACAGTTGTACAGACAATCTTGCTCAATATAGTAGTATGCTACTTGGTTTGTCTCTGCTTTAATGTGTACATGTGTGTTTATTTATTATATCACCTATACGCATTAGTAGAGCCCTTAGGATCTTTGCTTGATTACCGGCGTTGTGATGGCGATCACACTCGTGGGGGCTGGGTAATCTACAAGCACATCCTTATACACGTCCCTAGTCGTGGGAGTACCGAGATAGGGCATCGATACTCCGGAGTAGACTAGCGTATGCGCTTCTCTTCCCAGCACGGGAGACGATCTGTCCCACAGCCGTCAGTACGTCGTACTTGAGATAGTATGCGGGTGCTCGTTAGGTTACGAGTACACTGGACAGGACTCGTCGGGAACTAATGGTTGGTATTATACCTATCGTCAGTTATCAGTTCCCAGGTGACATGAGTACAGCTTAGTCCGCTGACTTGACACTGTCACTTCGCCTCGAGTGTGTTCCCACTGTTCTTTGATTACTACCCTACCACGGCTCTACTGAGTCGTGCAAACAGGTAGTAGTTGGGAGCAGTCCCGAAGCACTTGGAGGCAGTGACGGTTAGACAGGATTCGTCTCTCCCGGTATTGGGGGTTGACATCGCGCTGTGTCTAGGAGAGCCATTACACGAGTAGTCCCTGGCCAGGGCAAGCGAGATATACTGGTAGGTTCCAGTGTTATCTCAGGGTGTTCTGGGCTTCACTCCGACACGACTTGTACCGCTATTAGGGGTCTGACGCTTGCCGCCCCCCTAGGCCCGACATGCGATGTATCAGACGAACAGACCGGACTGTACGGAGATTGTCACATACAGACTCAGTAGGAGTTCGGATGGGTTTACCTCATCGGCCTTCTTATCGACATCTACCTGGGGACCGTTACGTACAGCTAGTGCCGCTTGCGGTCTGTGGTTAAACCCACTGCCAGCGTAGTGTCGAGTCTTTAGAGTCCCACACAGAGAGTTTCCCTGCACTAAGCGAAACGTGTAGAGGCCGTATGGTTTTACGGCAGGGCTGCGATCACTTACGTACACTTCTGTGCGTATGATGTTCGGGCAGGCAGTATTGGTGGGCTTTGGTTTAAGCCAGATCCTAGTATTGCACGGATGGATTTGTTTTGTCTTCTGCGCATCCGCATTCTACGGAATACGGATGCAGGTGTGTATGCACAGTTTTCTGGAGCGATGAAGGAGGAGGTGCCTCATTAGGGTTTTGGCAGTTGGTTTGGCCAAAACCACTATGTGGCAGGCTCATTAGGGTTTTGACAGTTGATTCGGTCAAAACCATTTTGAGGCGGACTCATTAGGGTTTCGACAGTTCGTTTGGTCAAAACCATAATGAGCCGGGGACATTATTTACTAATCCTTTCATTGATAATTTTGTTATGGCTAATTACATTGACCGTTTGACCATCTTGACTTTGTTGACCATTTGACCAAAGTTGACTTGGATCTTCTTAGAAGATCTAAAGTATTCTTTGGTTTTCTTTTTATTTAGTTATGATAATGGTCATGTCATTTGTAGCCATCACCTTTATCTTGATTGGATTTGTAATGATAATGTTTGTGCATTATTGCAACCATGGTTAGTTTTTCTCTTGGTTAAGCTTTTCACTTGCTCATTCTCATTCTCTCTCTTGAAATGAGAAGGTCCATGGTTGCTAGAAAATCTCCTTCTTCTTCCTCCTCTTGATTTCTCCTTTGATCTCATGTGTTGAGAGAAAAAGGATTCTACTTGACAAACACATCCATACATCCTCTCTACACTACCTAGGGCTTCTAGATTGGCAATCTCCTTGCCCTAGTTACCTCGGCTTGAGGTGGAGCTCGGTGTACATCTCTCGGGTGGATCGTCTTCGACTCAAGAAGACCGCGGAGGTGACCGAAGTCCGGATCAACCATTGAGCAAGCGATGAGAAGAAGAACAAGAAGAGAAGAACATCAAAGAAGAACAACAACAAGAAGTGAAGGAGTTCAAGTTGAGGTATAACCACTTTGCCGAGTAGTTAATTCTTCTTTGCAAATATGCTAGTTTAGTTTAGCAAGGATCCGGCTTTCACGGTCCATGTTACAAAGTTTAGAAAAATTTTGTTTTACCGTTTCCGCAACCCCGAAAGTACCGGGAGAGGTAACGTGGACCTAACAGTGGTATCAGAGCCTAACTAAACATAAACTAGCTTGGTAGTAAAGTGTATCGAAGTTCGAAACGGAAAAATCGAAAAAAAACCAAGTTGTAAAAATCTGAGTTTCTGTTAAAACTTTTTCTGGTCAAAACAAACTTTGTTATAGCTCAAAAATCATCTCAGGGTTTTTAGAAGAAAACCACCAAAAACGATGCAGCGACTCAACCAAAGCGCCGCGCTTCCGCAGCAAGAGCAAGCTCTTGCCGCGGAACCGCGGCCAAGTTGGTGAGTTACTGCATCGATTTTGGTGCAGTGTGTTTCTGACATGGTTTTAGGATTTTTCAGATATATTATATGTGCCCAGATTTTCCAGAATACAAATTTGTTTTTGGGGGCCTATAATTCCGTATTTTTTTTCCGAACTTCAATATACTTTGACTATAAAGGTTATATCTGTGATGTTCTTATGTATTGAACGTCGGCTAATCGCTATAAGTCGATTAGTCGGGGTTATACATCTCTGTGATCTGTGTTTGATATTGGAATGTGTATATGAATGTGTTGGACTGTCGCGGGTGAATAGCCGGGGTGGATGTGAGATGAGCTTTTGTTTTTCTTTCATTCATTGTAAATGTAAATTGATGTAATATTATTATTTGTTTGGCCGCACAACCGGGTCGGGGTTGTAGCCGTCATTGTATAATTCTTTTTACTGTTTTTGCTCCTAGGATAGACCCATGGAGGGGTGCACAAACTGCCGAGTACTTGGTGGGTAGTTTGCCGCACTCGTAGGGGTCTTGGGTGGGGTATTTGGCTATTCACCGCGACCGTGTAATCCGCTTTTCGTTGCAGGCTCGAAAGGATTGCGGATTGCTAGTATATCCAATGTATTCATCTGTGATCTGTAATGTCTATCATTGCTTTACTATTTAGGCGTTGCTTATGTTTTACAGCCGCGCTAGCCCAGCCCCCGCTCTGTCGTTAGTTAAGTAACCTAACGAGTGATGACGGGACCCCGTGGCGAATGCGAATGGCATAAGCGTACGTCATATTTTGGTTGTTTTATGCAATGGTAGGATTAAATGATGGGACGCATTAAAAGAACTAATGCAAGAAAATAAACCTAAAAGACGTTGTTGGAACAATTTTTCAAAAAGCTGTTATTGCAAGGACGTTCAGTTTTGTTTTGCATCGCGGTATTCGGTTATGAATGCCCAGCACCTCAGTCGACGAGGCAAGGGCCGAGATCCCTTCACCGGGAGTGACCCCTTGGACAAAAGTTTGCGTCAAGGTAATAACTTCACTATAGTCGATTATTCTTGCTTTGCATCGAGGTATTCAATTTGGAATATCCTGCACCTCATTCGACGAGGAAAGAGCCGAGATCCCTTCATAGGGAGTGACCTCTTTAGCAAAAAGTTTTCGCCACTATATTTTCAAAAAGGTGTATCACGTTCCTTCAACGAAATCAAGTTCATTACGTTAACGGGTTTTTCGCCAAAACCCAGTCGTAGCCCTCCGTCGTTTCGGATTAATATTGCTTAGTATTCGTGCTACGTATTTCATGCTCAGCCGAGGCGTAGTGAACGGTAGCTATGTAATATTTTTCCGTAGGATACAAAGTGATTGGTTAGGACAGTCGTGCGGTCATTTTGGCTCAGTCAAGGACTCGTACGGATGGGTCTAATGCAGTCAAGAAAATGACGGGTTGAACTTGACTAGGATCTTTTGACATTTTGGCTCAGTCAAGGTCACTTGGATCCTAGGGGCAAAAACCACATCGGGAGTTTCAAAAGAACTGAAACTTGCAGATTTAGCATACCTTCTGGAGTGTGGTGACTAGAGTGGATTCCATCTAGGTTATCACACAATGACAGTTGGATCCCGATCCCACTGATGAGTTGGTTTACTCTCGGGAGATTATTTCACTTAACGATCAATGCTATAAACCTAGTAGGTGTCTAGAAAGGTGTTAGCGGGGCTACGCCCCCAGGAAAAAGAGGTTCTTTAATTAAGGAACTTCGCGAAAGCGTTGGAAAACCTCCCTCGAAGTACCGACACTAGCCTGGCTGAAAGGTTAAGCAAGTATTGTGACGTGAATTAAAACCCGGCTAGTTTTTCTTTTAAAAGGGTTTTAAGAAGAATTTGAGGAAACAGTGGGAGACATCCTGGTTAGATAAATTAATAAACCAATCTAATCTTGCAAGAGCATACGCTGAGTGTTTCTTTTCTCTCTCTCCAGGCAGCAACCTTTTCACGCCCTAATCAAGATAATAAAATGTATCGCTTGACCGAACCGAATTCTTATTCGGGACTGGGGAAAGTTGGTTCAGCTCTAACTTGTGACAATAGTCATGAGTATGAGAATGGGAAAGAGGAAAGTATGGATTTCCAGGATACCCAGTCGAAGAAGAAGCATGGTTTTGCATCTACTTCAGGTGTTCTTGTAATTGAGAACTGTTTTACGGTCAGCCCTACCTCCTGGGTACTTGATACCGGATCAGGATCTCATATCTGTAATTTATTGCAGGGACTGAGAAAAAGTAGGAAAGTTGCACCGGGTGATATGTCGCTCAGAGTAGCGAACGGAGCACAAGTTAATGCGGCAGCCGTCGGTGAATATCACCTAGTATTGCCAAATGGCAAGACTATGATTTTGAACGATTGCTACTATGTACCCTCTATGGTTTGCAACATCATATCAGTTTCTTTACTCGATAAAGATGGATATAACTTTGTTCTTGAAAAGAATATCATGAACATTTACCTTCATAAGGTACTGGTTGCAGAGGGTACACTGTGTAATGGTATCTACGTTCTAAATCAGAATACAGTTCTCAATATACAAAACACACGCAAGAGGAAGAATTCAGATACGAATGAATCCTACTTGTGGCATTGTAGACTTGGTCATATCGGAGAGAAAAGACTGAGTAAGTTGCATAAAGATGGACTCTTGAATGCGTTCGAGTTTTCATCTTATGAAACTTGTCAGTCTTGTCTCAAAGGAAAGATGACCAAAACTCCGTTCACCGGACATGGAGAAAGAGCAAGAGAGCTCTTGGGACTCATACACAGTGATGTGTGTGGTCCGATGTCTATACATGCAAGGGGTGGGTTCTCATACTTCATCACATTCACTGACGATCTCTCTAGGTTCGGATATGTGTATCTGATGAAACACAAATCTGAAGCTTTTGAGAAATTCAAGGAATTCAGAAAGGAAGTAGAGAACCAGATTGGCAAAAGTATCAAGATCCTCCGGTCTGACAGGGGAGGGGAGTACTTAAGCACAGAATTCCTAGATTACTTAAAAGAGAATGGTATTCTCTCTCAGCTTACTCCTCCTTATACGCCACAGCACAACGGTGTTTCGGAGCGGAGGAATCGTACCCTATTGGATATGGTTTGCTCCATGATGAGTAGTGCTGAGTTGCCTCTTTCATTTTGGGGACATGCGCTTCAGACAGCGACGTACCTATTGAACGATGTTCCGTCTAAATCTGTGCCTAAGACACCGTTCGAGATATGGAATGGTAAGAAGCCGTATCTTAAAGGCATTAAGATATGGGGTTGTCCGGCCTATGTAAAAGTACAAAATCCGGACAAACTTAAGGCACGTTCAGTTCTATGTAAATTTGTGGGATATCCTAAGAACTCCGCAGGATATCTGTTCTACCACACCGAGGAACAGAAGGTGTTTGTATCTCGCCACGCCACCTTTTTAGAGTGGCAATTTCTTGCAAAAGAAACAAGTGGGAGTTCGGTAGAACTGGAAGAAATTCAGCGACCACAAAATGAAACTGAAAATTTGACAGAACCTCAGAATTCAATAACCCCAGAAGAACCTCAGCCACTCCGCAGATCTGGTAGGATTTCTCATCCGCCCGAGAGATACTATGGTTTTCTCATAGACGGGGATCGAGAGGATTGCATCTTGGAAGAAGATGACCCTACCAGTTTCAGGCAGGCCATTATCAGTAGGGACTCTGATAAGTGGCAGGAAGCAATGCAATCTGAAATGGAGTCCATGTACGCCAATAGAGTGTGGACCATGGATATTGCTCCACCTGGGGTAAAACCCGTTGGATGCAAATGGATCTACAAAAGGAAACTTGGTGTAGATGGGCAGGTGGAAACCTATAAAGCTAGACTCGTTGCAAAAGGTTTTCGTCAAAGACCTGGTTTGGACTATGATGAAACTTTTTCTCCGGTGGCTATGCTCAAATCCATTCGGATCCTACTTGCCATTGCTGCCTTCCATGACTATGAAATCTGGCAGATGGATGTTAAAACGGCTTTCCTAAACGGTTGTTTGGAAGAGTGCGTTTACATGGATCAACCAGAAGGTTTCGTAGACAGTGGGAGCAGCGGAAAGGTGTGCAAGTTGCTTAAATCCATTTATGGATTAAAGCAGGCATCGCGGAGCTGGAACATCTGTTTTGATGAGGCAATCAAGGAATTTGATTTCATCAAGAACGAAGATGAACCCTGTGTATATAAGAAGATTGTAGGACGAATTGTCGTATTCCTAGTCTTGTACGTGGACGACATTCTTTTGATAGGAAATGATATTCCTATGCTACAATCGGTCAAGCTATTTTTGTCACAAAGGTTCTCCATGAAGGACCTGGGTGATGCCTCGTACATTCTGGGGATCAAGATCTATAGAGATAGATCTAAGAAACTGTTGGGACTTTCGCAGTCCAGGTACATAGAGACCGTACTAAAGAGATTTAGTATGGAGGATTCCAAGCGCGGTAACATACCCGCATTGCACGGAATTACCCTCTCCAAGAAGATGTCTCCTAAGACTGACGAGGAGAGGGTTCGCATGAGCACTATACCCTACGCTTCGGCGGTAGGATCTATAATGTATGCGATGCTATGTACAAGACCAGATGTAGCTTACGCGTTGAGCACGGTAAGCCGGTATCAGTCAGACCCAGGGGAGGACCACTGGACAGCAGTGAAGAACATTCTCAAGTACCTGAGAAGGACTAAGGAGATGTTCCTGGTTTACGGTAATGGAGACCTCAGGGTCGAGTCCTTTACCGATTCAAGCTTCCAGAGTGACAAAGATGACAGCAAGTCTGTCTCGGGTTTTGTGTTTACCCTCAACGGAGGGGCGGTATGTTGGAGGAGTTCCAAGCAGGATACCGTCGCAGACTCGACGATGGAGGCTGAATACATTGCTGCAAGCGATGCCGCAAAAGAGGCGGTCTGGATAAAGAAGTTCATTAGTGAACTTCAGGTGGTTCCGTCCATTGTTGACCCAATACCTTTGTATTGCGATAACAATGGGGCTATAGCTTTAGCGAAGGAACCAAGGTCCCATCAGAAATCCAGGCACATCTTAAGGCGGTATCACCTGATCAGGGAGATCATTGATCGACAGGAGATCGAGGTGCGGAGAGTGGACACAAAGGACAACACTGCGGACCCATTCACGAAGGCCTTACCCCAGACTCAGTTCGAGCGGCTGATCGAGATGATAGGTCTTCGATACGCCAGTACATGGCCTTAGTGCAAGTGGGAGATTGTTAGTGTATATGCCCTAGAGGCCATTACTGTATCATACTAGTATGTATATTACTTGATGGAAGCTTGGGATATTCACAGTTGTACAGACAATCTTGCTCAATATAGTAGTATGCTACTTGGTTTGTCTCTGCTTTAATGTGTACATGTGTGTTTATGTATTATATCACCTATACGCATTAGTAGAGCCCTTAGGATCTTTGCTTGATTACCGGCGTTGTGATGGCGATCACACTCGTGGGGGCTGGGTAATCTACAAGCACATCCTTATACACGTCCCTAGTCGTGGGAGTACCGAGATAGGGCATCGATACTCCGGAGTAGACTAGCGTATGCGCTTCTCTTCCCAGCACGGGAGACGATCTGTCCCACAGCCGTCAGTACGTCGTACTTGAGATAGTATGCGGGTGCTCGTTAGGTTATGAGTACACTGGACAGGACTCGTCGGGAACTAATGGTTGGTATTATACCTATCGTCAGTTATCAGTTCCCAGGTGACATGAGTACAGCTTAGTCCGCTGACTTGACACTGTCACTTCGCCTCGAGTGTGTTCCCACTGTTCTTTGATTACTACCCTACCACGGCTCTACTGAGTCGTGCAAACAGGTAGTAGTTGGGAGCAGTCCCGAAGCACTTGGAGGCAGTGACGGTTAGACAGGATTCGTCTCTCCCGGTATTGGGGGTTGACATCGCGCTGTGTCTAGGAGAGCCATTACACGAGTAGTCCCTGGCCAGGGCAAGCGAGATATACTGGTAGGTTCCAGTGTTATCTCAGGGTGTTCTGGGCTTCACTCCGACACGACTTGTACCGCTATTAGGGGTCTGACGCTTGCCGCCCCCATAGGCCCGACATGCGATGTATCAGACGAACAGACCGGACTGTACGGAGATTGTCACATACAGACTCAGTAGGAGTTCGGATGGGTTTACCTCATCGGCCTTCTTATCGACATCTACCTGGGGACCGTTACGTACAGCTAGTGCCGCTTGCGGTCTGTGGTTAAACCCACTGCCAGCGTAGTGTCGAGTCTTTAGAGTCCCACACAGAGAGTTTCCCTGCACTAAGCGAAACGTGTAGAGACCGTATGGTTTTACGGCAGGGCTGCGATCACTTACGTACACTTCTGTGCGTATGATGTTCGGGCAGGCAGTATTGGTGGGCTTTGGTTTAAGCCAGATCCTAGTATTGCACGGATGGATTTGTTTTGTCTTCTGCGCATCCGCATTCTACGGAATACGGATGCAGGTGTGTATGCACAGTTTTCTGGAGCGATGAAGGAGGAGGTGCCTCATTAGGGTTTTGGCAGTTGGTTTGGCCAAAACCACTATGTGGCAGGCTCATTAGGGTTTTGACAGTTGATTCGGTCAAAACCATTTTGAGGCGGACTCATTAGGGTTTCGACAGTTCGTTTGGTCAAAACCATAATGAGCCGGGGACATTATTTACTAATCCTTTCATTGATAATTTTGTTATGGCTAATTACATTGACCGTTGACCATCTTGACTTTGTTGACCATTTGACCAAAGTTGACTTGGATCTTCTTAGAAGATCTAAAGTATTCTTTGGTTTTCTTTTTATTTAGTTATGATAATGGTCATGTCATTTGTAGCCATCACCTTTATCTTGATTGGATTTGTAATGATAATGTTTGTGCATTATTGCAACTATGGTTAGTTTTTCTCTTGGTTAAGCTTTTCACTTGCTCATTCTCATTCTCTCTCTTGAAATGAGAAGGTCCATGGTTGCTAGAAAATCTCCTTCTTCTTCCTCCTCTTGATTTCTCCTTTGATCTCATGTGTTGAGAGAAAAAGGATTCTACTTGACAAACACATCCATACATCCTCTCTACACTACCTAGGGCTTCTAGATTGGCAATCTCCTTGCCCTAGTTACCTCGGCTTGAGGTGGAGCTCGGTGTACATCTCTCGGGTGGATCTTCTTCGACTCAAGGAGGCCGCGGAGGTGACCGAAGTCCGGATCAACCATTGAGCAAGCGATGAGAAGAAGAACAAGAAGAGAAGAACATCAAAGAAGAACAACAACAAGAAGTGAAGGAGTTCAAGTTGAGGTATAACCACTTTGCCGAGTAGTTAATTCTTCTTTGCAAATATGCTAGTTTAGTTTAGCAAAGATCCGGCTTTTACGGTCCATGTTACAAAGTTTAGAAAAATTTTGTTTTACCGTTTCCGCAACCCCGAAAGTATCGAACTGTTATATTAATTATACGTTTATATATTTCTGCCACTTAAATCTTTTTAAATTTTGTTTCCAAATCTTTTTACTCTCTCTCTCTTTCTCTCTCTCCCTCCACCCACGTTTCTCTCTCTCTCTCTCTCTCTCCCCCCCCCTCTTTCTCACAGCTCTCGCAAACACTGTTCCTCCTCGATTCCCGTCACCTCCCCGCTAATTACGCTTACCCCCTTCTTCATTTCTTCTTCTTTTTCCCTGCCGCTTCGTCCATGAGATCCCTAACCTTAACCCACGCCGTGCCTTTCCTCGTCATCACCTCCTCACCATCCTCATCTCCTCCTCGACCTCGCCTCCTCTCTTAACTCCTTTTATTCTCCTCTCCTCCGCAGACCTCTCTCTCTCTCCAAGAACCCTCGCTGCACCCACCTTCACCCGAGCGAACCCAACTCCCCTGCCTCGCCTTCACTTTTGCCGCCGACACCCTATCCTCTCATCTTCCCTTCGCCTGAGCTTCGCCTCCATCCCATCCGTCTCATCACCTCCCTCTTCAACTTCCACCACCACCATCCCTAAAAACCCCGTGAACCCTAGAATCCCCTGCACAACCTCGCCTCACCGGAGCTCCGACCTCATCGTCGTCTCTACATCCCCGTTTCCAACAGCACCTCTTCCCTTCTCTTTCCTCCACTTCCCTTCTCTCTCCTGAGCCCCTGCAAACACCCCGATAACCCACTCAAGAACCTGCACACCCGAAGCCCTAACCCTAGCCTTCACCGGAACCTCGCCGTCGACGGCTCATCGTCATCGACAACTCCATTGCCACCTCCTCTGGCCCCAGCACCACACCAGAGCCACGCCAAATATTCCTTTCCTTCTTCTTCTTCTTCTTCTTCTTTTCTTTCCTTCTCTTTTCTAGATCTCGTTTCTTTTCCGGTGATCACCCGCCGGAGCCGTGACCGCCACTGCTGATCCAGACGATCCAGTGAACGTCCCTTACTCGCGTGAGCACCCTCTTGCCTTGCTTGGACCCGTCCCGCGTGCCGTGTGTGCGTTGCGACGATTTACCGACGTCGGACGTGCCGTGCGTATCCGTATTGTGATCCATCGAGGCAAGTTAATCTTGCTACATGCTATACTACTATATTCTATATTCATTTGAATAATAATATCACATAATGATTAGTTATGCATCCCGCATTATCATTTTTGCATGTTTCACCGTTTTCGGATATCCGTGTGCATCCGTGCAAGTTATTTCATATCTAGTGCATGCAAATTTATCTTGATACATGCTAGACTACAATATACTGCACCCAATTGAATATTTACATTTCATATTGTTTAGTTGTACATCCCGCATTTACCAGTTTATCATCTTACTGTCATACAACCTCCGTACACATCAATATCATTATTTACATATCTAGTCGCGTATTAATTCATCTTGCTACATGCTAGGTATAGTATTATGCATCCATATGGGTAAAATGTTACCCGTTTATCACATTATATATCCATACTAAAAGTTTTACCGTTTTCGGATACCCGTTTACATCCATATCATTCGATATACATATAGCTGCATCTACAGATCCCATTATTACATATTATTATTACATTAACACCCCATGATAGATAATGTGCATCTCATTTAGTATTGGAACTATAAATGTAACCCTAGTCGGTAATTGTGCATCCATACCATTGATTCTATATCTATTTGCATACAATGTCACAATATTTCATTTTACTGTTACATTAGTATCCCATACTTGATCTTGTGCATCCTACATAGTCATAATGTAATCCCTGATAAATATTTGATATTTGTGCATCCATGCTTTATTTGTGCACCCGTACCTGTTACAGTTTTATTATGAGCATCCGCTTGATACCTGTGCATTACTTGACATGACTTGATACATGTACACTACTTGACATGACCTGATACACCACTACTTGACATGACTTGATACATGTACAGTACCTGACATGACCTGATATATCACTACTTGACATGTTGCATGTTCCTGTTTCTAATGCCGACAATCCTGACATGTTGTCCCGATGGACATATCCTGTTGTCTGTATGGACAAACCTGATCCTGCTTGATCCTGTGTTGGTATTAGCTTCAGATTTATCAATACCTGACTTGAACACATAATTTGGGGGTATGGGGAAATCAAGAATGTAACTGAACGTAACTCAAAGGGCTACCTATTGTTTTCTGTTTTTTCCGGGCGTTACGGAATACCTATTGTTTTCCGTTTTTCCGGGCGTTACGGAATACCTATTGTTTTCCGTTTTTCCGGGCGTTATGGAATAATCACCGATGGGTTACGATGAAGATTACATTAATTGATTTCGAAGACTTTAGAATAGATAACCCAGTAACACAATTTAGATTACTCACTGCACATCATATGTGCTTATACCCTTCACTGTCCCTTATTCGTGATACTGTTATACTCTTATTACTGTTCATACTCATTCCTGCATGTCTTGTTACCTCCTGACTATATTATTGTTGATATTATGACGCACTGACGTCTGGGTTTTGCATGGCCCAGATCCTCTACCTTTGTCGCAGGCTGATCGGGAGTACTTCCGCCGTTAGGCCGAGCAGTGAGGATCCAGTTAGTATCCAGTTTAGTTATGTTTTACTTTCCAGATTGTTATTGTTTATTAGATCTATTGCTTCCGCATATTATTTCTTGACTCGTTTATTCTGGCATATGGATATGTACTAGATAGTTTACTATATTTTCCTGTTCTTAATATCTTCTAGACAGCCGTAATGTGACTGTGGAGGGATGTTTCCTAGCCACAGGTAGTATGGTTGGCTCTGTCACGTACCGATCTTAGCGCACTCTGGGATGCGGGTCGTGACAATATTAAAAGGCAAAATCCAGACAAGCTCGAGGCAATGTCTGTTTTGTACAAATTTGTAGGATATCCAAAGGATTCATATGGATATATCTTCTACCGCACTGAGGAACGAAAGGTGTTTGTTTCTCAATATGCCACCTTTTTAGAAAAGGAATTTCTTGTGAAAGAAATTAGTGGTAATGTGGTAGAACTGGAAGAAATTCCAGCTACACAAACAACAACTGATGATTTGGTAGAGCCAGAGGATTCAATAGTCCCCGACAAACCTCAGCCACTCCGCAGATCTAATAGGGTTCCTCATCCACCTGAGAGATACTATGGTTTTCTCATAGACGGTAGGAGCGAGGATTGCATCATGGAAGATGATGACCCAACTAGTTTCGAGCAGGCCATCACAAGTGGGGACTTTGTGAAATGGTTGGATGCTATGCGATCTGAGATGGAATCCATGTACACCAAAAAAGTATAGACTTTGGAAGTTGCTCCTGAAGGGGTAAAACCCATTGGGAGCAAATGGATCTTTAAGAAGAAACTTGGTGTAGATAGAAAGGTTGAGACCTTCAAAGCTAGACTTGTTGCTAAGGGTTTTTGTCAACGACCAGGTGTCAATTATAATGAAACCTTTTCTCCAGTGACTATGCTTAAGTCCATCAGGATCCTACTTGCCATTGCTGCATACCATGACTACGAAATCTGGCAGATGGACGTCAATACCGCTTTTCTAAATGGTGATTTAGAAGAGAGTGTGTACATGACACAGCCAGAGGGCTTCATAGACAATGGGAGCAGCGGAAAGGTGTGCAAGCTGCTTAAATCAATCTAGGGATTAAAGCAGGCATCGCGGAGCTGGAACATCTATTTTGATGTGGCAGTCAAAGAGTTTGACTTCATCAAAAACGTAGATGAACCTTGTATATACAAGAAGGTTCTAGAGAGTAAAGTTTTCTTCCTCGTATTGTACGTGGATGACATACTCTTGATAGGAAATGATGTTCCTATGCTATACTCGGTCAAGCTCTTCTTATCACAAAAGTTCTCTATGAAAGATCTGGGTGATGCCTTCTACATCCTGGGATAAAGATCTATAGAGATATATATAAAAGGATGTTAGGATTGCCCCAATCCAGGTACATTGACACCATACTAAAAAGGTTTAGTATGGAAGATTCTATGCGTGGTAATTTACCCGCTTGCTCAGGAATCACTCTCTCCAAAGAGATGTCTCCCAAGTCTGATTTGGAGAGGGCTCGCATGCAAGTGATACCCTATGCTTCTGCAGTTGGATCAATCATGTACGTGATGTTATGTACCAGACCGAATGTAGCTTATGCACTTAGTGTGGTAAGCAGGTATCAATCAGATCCTGTGGAGAAGCACTGGACAGCTGTGAAGAACATTCTTAAGTACTTGAGAAGGACTAAAGAAATATTCTTGGTGTATGGTAACGGAGAACTCCAGATGGACTCCTTTACCGATTCGAGCTTCCAGAGTGATAAGGACGACAATAAGTCAGTCTCGGGTTTTGTCTTCACCCTCAATGGAGGGGCGGTATGTTGGATGAGTTTCAAGCAAGATACCATGGCAAGCTCGATGATGGAGGCTGAATACATCGCCGCCAACGATGCTGCCAAAGATGCTGTCTGGATGAAGAAATTCATTGCTGAACTTGGTGTGGTTTCATCTATTGAGGATTCAATACCCTTGTATTATGATAACAATGGAGCTGTGGCTTTGGCTAAGGAACCCTGGTCCCATCAGCGTTCCAGACATATTCTCAGGCGGTATCACCTGATCCGAGAGATAGTTGATCGTTGGGAGATCGAGGTCAGGAGAGTTGACACGGAGGACAATACAGCGGATCCACTCACGAAGGCCCTCCCCCAAACGAAATTTTAGAAACTTTTTAGGATGTTGGGTATGAGATACTACAACAACTGGCCTTAGTGCAAGTGGGAGATTGTTAGGAATATGTATCCCCTAGAGGCCATTATTGTATGATATAGTGGATGCTTGGACATACATATAGAGGATTTTCTTGCTCGACATGATAGTATGCTATCGGTTGCTCTTTATCTTAACATGTACACTTGTATTGTTATATTGTCTCTCTGATACATGTTGATAAAGCCTTTAGGATGTTGACTTGACTACCAGGACTATGATGCAGATCATACTAGTGGGGCTTGTGTAGTCCACAAGCACATCCTTTAACAGTTCCTAGTCGAGGGGATATCGAGACAGGGCATCGATATTCCAAAGTAGACTAGTGTGTATGTTTCTTGACCCTGTATGGGGCGATGGTTGATCCCACAACCATTGGTGTTTGACATCAAAGATTGTACACAGGTGCTCATTAGAGAATGGGTACACCGAATAGGACCCGCCGAGAACTCCTATATGGTACCATACCTATCGTCAGATAGCAGTTCTCTGGTGACACTTGTACAGGTTAGTCTGTAGACCCAAGATCGTCATATTGTCTTGTGTGGTTCCTACTGTGATTTGATTTCCTCCCAACCACGTCTCAAAGGAGTCATCCAAACAGGTGGATTTTGGGTACAGTCCCGAGTCACATGGAGGCAGTGAGCGATAGGAAGGGTTTCGTCTCTCCTGGTATAGGGAGTTGATGTTGCGCTATACTCGATTGGCTATAAAAGCAAGTCCATGTCCAGGGCTGATGATATTTACTGGTAAGTGTTATCAGTAGTTTCTTGAACGGTTATAGGCCACACATCGGCATGACTTATCAAGTTACTGGGGTCTGACGATTCCACCCTTAGACTTTATATGCGACATATCAGACGAAGAGACCGGACTGTACGGTAAGTGTTGCTTATAGGTTTTGCGGGAGTTTGGACAAGCTTGCTTTTTGATCTTCTATTCGTTCAATACATGGGTAGCTGTTACGTCCAGCTAGTACCGCTGACGGCTTGTGGGTGACTGATGTGATCATTACCTACAGCTGGCGTATTGACGAGTCTTTAGAGTCCCATACAGAGGTTTCCTAGATCAAGCGAAACGAAGTAGGACACATATGGTAATATGTGCGGGAGCTTGATTAAATACGAGTATGTGATACCATATTCTAATCGGGCGATATTTGATATCGGTTAGGTTATTTGTGATATAACCGGATTATTGAAGCATGTGTTGATTCAATGATTTGTTATATGTATATATATTTGATACTGGCCGGTTATATATGATATGACCAGATTATTGAATCAAGTGTTGATTTAATGTAGTATTGAATATTTGTCGGTTATATGTGATATGACCGGGTTATTGAATCAAGTGTTGATTTGATAATTTGATATACATATAAATGATATTAGTCGGTTATATATAATATAACCGGATTATTGAATCAAGTGTTGATTTAATAATTTAATATATATTTATATATTAACTAATATTTTGCTCACTAATGATTTTCTTCTCTTGCTATATATAATTGTATATATGTATATATGATATATATATGTATATATTTATATATGAAATACTATTGTGTCATAGTGGATGATACATAGAACATGAGTGTATGAGCCTCACACCAAAGCTAAACATAATTGTGGCAATTATTTATTAAGAGGAAAATAAAATAAGTGAAAATGAGCATGGCTTAAGATACTTGTAGAAGCATGTAGAAGCCATGACCCATCTCACTAATTTTGTTTTACTCTAGATATTTTATAACCCAACCATTATCTTTAGCCCATGGTTAACTTTCTATACTTATCACTTGAGATATTTCTTCGCCCAAGTTCATCTTCTTCTTCTCTAGGTTTTCTTAAGTTGAAAAAACAAAAAGAGAAATAAATTTTTAAAGTGAGTAAAATTCCTACTTTATCAACCTACTTTCATCTAGCCCATTAGATTAGGTTTTTTTTCTTCACTAATTCTTTGATTAGCGAAGAGATAGCTTGAGTTAGAGAAACTTCAAGGTGGATCATTTTCGGCCTCGAAAACGACGTAGCAAGCTCGTTCTTTTCACCAAGTGGAGCCTAAGAAGAGTTCTAGGGACTACTACTTAGAGCTTTAGAAGTGAAAGACCGGTCTACAAAGGTTGTATTCTCTATTTACTTAGTGTAAAACTTGTTTATATGCCTAGAAAACCCTAATTCTCTAGTTAGATTTTAGGTTAGTGTAGCTTAGCACTCTAGATTTTTTAAAATTGCATACTTGAGGCTTGTATAAACCTAGTGGTAGTGCTAAGACACACTTTCAGTTCCAAGGGTTAAACAGAATGGCAAGCCATCTGGTACAATTTGCAGTGGTTCCGAACCATAAGCGGAACATCTCTTACACCTGCTGTTGTTCTGTGGGTACAAATAGAATAGTCCCAAGAACCCGGTACCCTTACATGACCAAACTTAATGTATGTATATTATCACTAGCTCATGACCAATACCTGACACTCATACTGTTGGGATTTCCAAGCGCCCGGACCATCTACCGTGGTCGTTGTGGAAAAAAAATTGGGGTTTAAAATCTGGCGCTAGAAAAACCCGTCCTAGAATCTACCATAAACCTAAACTAGCTAACAAAAAGGAAATATCTGACTACTATGATAGAAGTGTCTTACCAAAGAATCCGTGTCCTTCGGTCTTCTATCTTCTTCCCTTGCTCCTAGAGATCTCCTTGAACGAGCTTGATCACCGGTCAAAGGATCCGTGTCTGTCGGTCTTCTATCTTTTTCCCTTGCTCCTAGAGACCTCCATGAACGAGCTTGATCACCGGTCTTCCTCCGTCGAAAATAATCCACCTGAGGGATGTAGTCCATGGCTCTAGCTCCATACTAAAAGTCTAGTGGAGCAACTAGAGATTTTAGATTGCTAATCTAAAGTGTCTAGGATGTAGTGAATGGTTCTAAGTGTGTGTGTGTCTCACTTCCTCTCTTGATTCTCAATACATGAGATTGTAGAGAGGAAGTTGAAGAAGAAGGAGGAGGAGCTCAAGAAAGGGTTGTAAGGAGACTGAAGCAAATTGTGAGAATGAAAAATCTAATGAGAGAGAAAAACTCAACCATAGTTTTGTAAAACATTTTTCCAATATAAAAACTCAACCATGCTTGAATAGTTTACACAAATGAATTGAATATTCATTTGTCAACACTATTAAAGCATGGTTCTCACCATACTCCCCTCACTACCTTTACACCTCATTTTCCATTTAAAGTTAAATGGATAAATCTAAAATGAGGTGTCCACCTTCTAGAATGTTTTCCGTATAAATACGGATTACACTCTACTGTATATACATACATGTATTCGTATCAATATACGAATACCCAAAGAGATAAATAACATAAAGAACATAATACTGGAATATACATATCGAAATATATATACGTAAATTATTAAATTAATACCTGATTTAATAATCCGGCTCAATCCCGAGCCGGCTAGTATTATCAACCGTCCGATCGAAAGTCCGGGTAATTAGTACAATCATTCGATCGGAACCCTGCACGTATCCAATACGGCTACTACATCATTTCGCCTAAACTAGGGAAACTCTCTGTGTTGGACTCTAAAGACTCGACAGTATGCCGGCAGTGAGTTACTGGATAAATCCATAACCACAAGCACGTCAGCGGCACTAGCTGTACGTAATAGCTACCCGGATACCTGTCGAAAAGGAAGGTCAACGAGCAAACTCATCCGGATTCCTACTAAGCCTATCTGTGACAATCTTCGTACAGTCTGATCTCTTCGTCTGAGAGTATCGCATACTGGGTCTAGAAGGTGGTAAAACGTCAGACCCTAATAACCCGATAATTCATGCTGATGTGGCTTAGGACCAATTCAGGAAACTACTGATCTACCTATCAGTAAATCCCAACTGCCTTGGCTAAGGTCTTATGGTGCTGGCCAATCGAACACAGTGCGATATCGACTCTCTATACCGGGAGAGACGAATCCCCAACAATCGCTCATTGCCTCCATGTGGCTTGGGACTGTACCCAACTAAAACCTGTTTGCACGACTCAGTAGAGCCGTGGTAAGATAGTAATCAAAGTACAGTGGGAACTCATACGATACAAATGACGATCTTAGGTCTGAAGACTAACATGTACTCATGTCACCTGAGAACTGCTATCTGACGATAGGTATAGTACCATCTAGAAGTTCTCGGCGAGTCCGTCCAGTGTACTCACCCCAGTGAGCACCTGTATACGATCTTAGGTGCGAAAGACCAATGGTTATGGGACCAACCATCGCCCCTCGTCGGGGTCTAGAAACGTATACACTAGTCTACTCCGAAATATCGATGCTCGGTCTCGATACTCCCATGACTAGGGACACTTTAAGGATGTGCTTATCAACTACCCAGCTCCCATAAGTATGATCACCATCACAATGCAGGTAGTCAAGCAATGATCCTACGGGTTTTATCAAAATGTATAAATGATACGTAATAACAAGTAAAACATATGCACGTGTTAAGATAAAAACAAACCAGATAGTATACTATCATATCAAGCAAGATTGTCCTGTACATACATATGTCCAAGCATCCACATGTATACATATACAATAATGGCCTCTAGGGCATACATATCTAACAATCTCCCATTTGCACTAAGGCCATATATTGGCGTATCGAGTACCCAACGTCTGCACTAGGGCCAGTTGTTAGCATATCGCATACCCAACATCTCAAATAGTCTCTCAAACTGTGCTTGAGGAAAGGCCTTAATAAATGGATCCGTCGTGTTGTCTTTTGTGTCCACTCTCCGCACCTCGATCTTCCGGTGATCAACGATCTCCCTGATCAAGTGATACTGCCTTAAGATGTGTCTAGATTTCTGATGGGACCGTGGTTCCTTCGCTAAAGCCATAGATCTATTGTTATCGCAATACAAAGGTATTGGATTAACAATGGATAGAACCACCTAAAGTTCAGTAATGAACTTCTTAATCCATACCGCTTCTTTTGTGGCATCGTTGGAAACAATGTAATCTGCCTCCATCGTCGAGTCTGCGACGGTGTCTTGTTTGGAGCTCTTCCAACAGACCTCCCCTCCATTGAGGGTAAACACAAAACCTGAGATAGACTTGCTGTGATCCTTGTCACTCTGGAAGCTCGAGTCGGTAAAGGACTCCACCTTAACATCCCCATTACCGAATACCAGGAACAGTTCTTTAGTCCTTCTCAGGTACTTAAGAATGTTCTTTACTGCTTTCCAGTGATTCTCTCCTAGGTTTGACTGATACCGGCTCACCATGCTAAGCGCGTAAGCTACATCTGGTCTGGTACATAGTATCGCATACATTGTAGATCCTACCGCCGAAGTGTAGGATATAGTGCTCTTGCGAACCCTCTCCTCATCGGTCTTGGAAAACATCTCTTTGGAGAGGGTGATTCCGTGCAATACGGGTATGTTATCACGCTTGGAATCTTCCATACTAAATCTCTTTAGTACGGTCTCTATGTACCTGGACTGTGAAAGTTCTAATAATCTCTTGGATCTATCTCTGTAGATCTTAATCCCCGAATGCATGAGGCATCACCCAGGTTTTTCATGGAGAACCTTTGTGACAAGAACAGCTTGACCGATTGTAGCATAGGAATATCATTTCCTATCAAAAGAATGTCGTCCACGTACAAGACTAGGAATACGACTGTTCATCCTACAATCTTCTTATATATATAAGGCTCATCCTCATTTTTAATGAAGTCAAATTCCTTGACTGTTTCATCAAAACAGATGTTCCAGCTCCGCGATACCTGTTTTAATCTATAAATGGATTTAAGAAACTTGCACACCTTCCCGCTGCTCCCACTGTCTACGAATCCTTCTGGCTGATCCATATAAACGCACTCTTCCAAACTTCCGTTTAAAAAAGTCGTTTTTACATCCATCTGCCAGATTTCATAGTCATGGAAGGCAGAAATGGCAAGTAGGATCTGAATGGATTTAAGCATAGCCACTGGAGAAAAGGTTTTGTCATAATCCACACCTGGTCTTTGACGAAAACCTTTTGCAACAAGTCTAGCCTTATAAGTTTCCACCTGTCTATCTACACCAATCTTCTTTTTGTAGATCCATTTGCATCCAACGGGTTTTACCCCAGGTGGAGCAATATCCAAGGTCCAAACTTTATTGGTGTACATGGACTCCATTTCGGATCGCATAGCATCCAACCATTTATTAGAGTCCCTACTGATAATGGCCTGCTTGAAACTAGTAGGATCATCTTCTTCTAAGATGCAATCTTCTCGATCCCCGTCTATGAGAAAACCGTAGTATCTCTCGGATGGATGAGAAATCCTACTAGATCTGCGAAGTAGCTGAGGTTCGTCTGGGACTACTGAATCTAGCGGTTCCACCAAATCTTCAGTTTCAGTTTGTGGTTCAAAAATTTCTTCCAGTTCTACCGTACTCCCACTAATTTTTTTGCAAGAAATTCACTTTCCAAAAAGGTGGCGTGGCGAGATACAAACAACTTTTGTTCCTCAGTGTGGTAGAACAGATATCCTAGTGAATTCTTAGGATATCCGACAAATTTACATAGAACTGATCATGCCTCTAGTTTGTCCGGTTTTTGCATTTTAACATAAGCCGGACAACCCTATGTCTTAATGAATTTAAGACATGGTTTCTTACCACTCCATATGAAATATGGAGTGGTAGGCATGGTTTTCGTCGAAACTTGATTCAAAAGATATGTTGTTGTTTGAAGCGCATATCCCCAAAAAGAAAGAGGCAACTCAGCACTACTCATCATGGAGCGAACCATATCCAATAGGGTATGATTCCTTCGCTCCGATACACTGTTATGGTGTAGTGTATACGGAGGAGTAAGCTGAGAGAGAATTCCATTCTCATTTAGGTATTCTAGGAATTCTGTGCTTAAGTACTCCCCTCCTCTATCAGATCGAAGGATCTTGATACTTTTTCTAGTCTGGTTCTCTACTTCGCTCTTATATTCTTTGAATTTCTCAAAACCTTCAGATTTTTGTTTCAAAAGATACACATATCCGAACCTAGAGAGATCGTCAATGAATGTAATGAAGTACGAGAACCCGCCCTTTGCCTGTATAGATATTGGACCACATACATCACTGTGTATGAGTCCCAAGAGCTCTGTTGCTCTTTCTTCGTGTCCAGTGTATAGAGATTTGGTCATCTTTCCCTTGAGACAGGACTGACAAGTTTCATAAGATGATAATTCGAACGTATTCAAATATCCATCCTTATGCAACTTAGATAGTCTTTTCTCATTGATATAACCAAGTTTACAATGCCACAAGTAGGATTCGTTCACTTCTGAACTCTTCCTCTTGCGTGTATTTTGTATATTGAAAACTGTGTTTTGATTTAGAACATAGATATCATTACACAGTGTACCTTCTGCAACCAATACCTGATTAAGGTAAATATTCATGATATTTTTATCTAGAACAAACTTATATCCATCTTTATCAAGTAAAGAAATGGATATGATGTTGCAAAGCATGGAAGGTACATAGTAGCAATTGTTCAAAATCATAGTATTGTCATTTGGCAATGCTAGGTGATATTCACCGATGGCAGTAGCATCAACTTGTACTCTGTTCCATACTCTGAGTGATATATCACCAGGTCCAACCATCCTATTTTTTCTTAGTCTCTGCAATAAATTACAGATATGAGATTCTAATCCGGTATCTAGTACCCAGAAGGTAGGACTGACCGAAATCGGTTCTCAATAACAAGAACACCTGAAGGAGACGCAATAATATGCTTCTTCTGCGTTAGGGTCATCAAGGAATTCATGCAATCCTCTTTCCTTTGCTCATTTTCATGACTGTTGTCATAAGTTAGAGCCGAACAGACGTCCCTAGCCCGAATAAGAATTCGGATCGGTCAAGCGATACATTTTATTATCTTGATTAAGGCATGAATTAGTTGCTACCTGGAGAGAGAGAAAAGAAACACTCAACATGTGCTCTTGCAAAATTAGATGGGTTGTTAGTTTATCTAATCGGCATAGCTCCCACTGTTTCCTCGAATTCTCCTTCAAACCTTAAAAGGAGAACTAGCTGGGATCATTAACACCTTACAAGTTCGCTAACGGTTCAGCCAGGTCGGTGTTGGTACTCCCAGGGAGGTTCCATGTGCTCTCACACGGACCTAATTAAAATAAACCTCGTTTCAGCAGAGGTGTAGCCCCATTAACACCTTTCTAGACACCTAATAGGTCAGTTAATTATGAAGTGAAAAATATCTCCCAAGAGTAATCCTATACATCAGTGGGATCGGGATCCAACAATCATTGCGTGATAAACTAGATGGAATCCACTCTAGTCACCACGCTCCAGAAGGTATGCAACACTAGCAAGTTTCTTGTATATTTGAAACTCCCGATATAGTTTTTTGCCCCTAGGACCTTAGTGACCTTGACGAATAATCAACAAATCAAAAGATCCTAGTCAAGTTCAACCCGTCGTTATCCAAGATTGCATTAGACCCACTCGCATGACCCTTGACGAATAATCAACAAAATCATGCGACTGTCTTAACCAATCGCATTATCTATGCAACGGAGAATCATTGCTCAGATACCGTTCACTGCGCCTTGACGAATAATCAACAAAAGCAGCACGAATACTAAGTACTAATTATCTGAAACGACGGAGGGTTATGGTTGGTTTTTGGTGAAAAACCTTTAACGTAATGAACTTGATATCGTTGAAGGAACCAAGTTGTTTTGAAAAGGAGTGGTTTAGGCTCCGCTTTTGAAAACTTGTGGTTTTGAAGAAAACCGAGTAATCTACAGTATAAACTTTTGTTCAAGAGATCACTCCCCGCGAAGAGATCTAGGCCCTTGCCTTCTCGAATGAGGTGCTGGATATTCATGACCAAATACTACTATGCAAAGCAAAAGAATATGACTATAATTTTTCAAAATTTGTTCCAACAACATCTTTTAGGTTTCTTTACTTGCATTAATCAAAATTAATGCGGTCCCATCACTTAATCCCTATCACACCAGAAAAGAACTAAAATACAATGTACGTATATGCCATCCGCATTCGCCACGGGGCCTCATCATGCACCGTTGGGTTACTTAACTAACGGCAGAGCGGGGGCTGGACGAGCGCGGGTGCAAAACATATACAACATCTACTAGTACATATAAATATATATAACATTCGTCCCAGGCATGATATAAGCAACATTACAGAACAGCAATAAACAACACAAAATGGCGGATAATCTTGGAGCCTCGGGTTTCATTTGAGCCGCAAATGAGACCCGACGTTCCTGATCTTGTGGATAGCCCGTGCAATGAAAAACCTAGACCCCTACGAGCGCGGCAAGTTACCCGCCAATCCCAGAAGTGAGGCAACCCCAATCAACAAAGTGAATGGGCCACCCAGCACTTCACGGAATCCGGTAACTTGAGCACCCTGCCTTGGGTCATCCTATACCCCCTACAAGGGCGGCGAATAGCCCGCCAATTCTATAGTAAGGCCCTTCCGTCTCAACGCTATGAGATGCGGGCCTGTTGCCCTCTAGAATCCGGCTACTCGAGCACTCCATCGCGGAGTAATCCTAATACAGAAAAGAAAAGTATATATACAATGGTGACATAGACCTCAACCCGGTCGTGTCCCAATAAAAGAATATACAATCTGACAGAAACGGCTGTCCACATGTCGAACGCTCGCCCCGCAATAATGAATATACAAATGAATCTTAACTGTACTACTACCATTGCACTATAGGCTATCCACCACGACAATCCATCCACAATATCAGCATAATCACAGAACATTAACGTGAATATCATGTTCGTAAACCCGTCTAATTGAACATATAGCAATTAGTCAGGTTATACCGCTCAATGATATTCACGGTCATTTACTAACACATGCACTGATAAACACGTATTTAAAATTTCAATCGACTAAAACTCTTCCGTATTGACCCCAAGTGCTAACCAATACTCAAACAAATCTGGGCCAAAATCATACATCCCAAAAATCGCATTTCCATATAATAGAGTGCCAGAAGAAATTTGGTGCACAACGGCCCCATTTCCACCACGGAACCGCCGCCAACAAGCATGTTATGCAGTTGTTCCGTGGCCGTATGTAAGGCTTATGTGCCCAAATTTCTTTAGGCCTTCTAAAATCACCTGCACGTATTTTTAGGGTACTCTAAATAATTTTTTGACCAAGTTTTAAAATCGACAGCAAGCATGTCAAATGAAATTGTGATTTGAAAATTTTCGTCGATCGATATTTTAAACTTGTCTAAACTAACTAGTAAGGGTTTATGGGGTGGCTCTGATACTATGTTGGGATTTTCTAGCGTCCTGACCATCTACCGTGGTCGTTGCGGAACAAAAAAATTTTGGGGTTTAAAAAATGGCGCTAGAAAAACCCGTCCTAGAATCTACCATAAACCTAAACTAGCTAACAAAGAGGAAATATTTGACTACTATGATAGAAGTGTCTTTCCAAAGGATCTGTGTCCTTCGGTCTTCTATCTTCTTCCCTTACTCCTAGAGATCTCCTTGAACAAGCTTGATCACCGGTCGAAGGATACGTGTCCTTCGGTCTTCTATCTTTTTCCCTTTCTCCTAGAGACCTCCATGAACGAGCTTGATCACCGGTCTTCCTCCGTCGAAGATGATCCACCCGAGAGATGTAGTTCATGGCTCTAGCTCCATACTAGTCTAGTGGAGCAACTAAAGACTTTAGATTGCTAATCTAAAGTGTCTAGGATGTGGTGAATGGTTCTAAGTGTGTGTGTATCTCACTTCCTCTCTTGATTCTCAACACATGAGATTGTAGATAGGAAGTTGAAGAAGAAGGAGGAGGAGATCAAGAAAGGGTTAGGAGGAAAGTGAAGCAAATGTTGAGAATGAAAAATCTAATGAGAGAGAAAAACTCAACCATAGTTTTGTAAAACATTTTTCCAATATAAAAACTCAACCATGCTTGAATAGTTTGCACAAATGAATTGAATATTCATTTGTCAACACTATTGAAGTATGGTTCTCACCATACTCCCCCACTACCTTTACACCTCATTTTCCATTTAAAGATAAATGGATAAATCTAAAATGGGGTGTCCACCATTTAGAATGTTTTCCGTATAAATACGGATTACACTCTACTATATATAAATACCTGTATTCGTATCAATATACGAATACCCAAAGAGATAGAATAGTACAAAGAACATAATACTAGAATATACATATCGAAATATATATATGTAAATTATTAAATCAATACCTGATTTAATAATCCGGCTCAATCCCGAGCCGGTTAGTATTATCAACCGTCCGATCGAAAGTCTGGGTAACTAGTACAATCATTCGATCGGAACCCTGCACGTATCCAATACGGCTACTACATCATTTAGCCTGAACCAGGGAAACCCTCTGCGTGGGACTCTAAAGACTCGACAGTACGCCGGCAGTGAGTTACTGGATAAATCCATAACCACAAGCACATCAGCGGCATTAGCTGTACGTAACGGCTACCCGGGTACCTGTCGAAAAGGAAAGTCGACGAGCAAACTCATCTGAATCCCTACTGAGCCTATCTGTGACAATCTCCGTACAGTCCGGTCTTTTCGTTTGAGAGTATCGCATACCGGGTTTAAGGGTGGCAAAACGTCAAATCCTAATAACCCGATAATTCGTGCTGATGTGGCTCAGGACCAATCCGGGAAACTACTGATCTACCTATCAGTAAATCCTAACTTCCTTGGCCAAGGTCTTATGGTGCTGGCCAATCGAACACAGTGCAATATCGACTCCCTATACCTGGAGAGACGAATCCTAAACAATCGCTCACTGCCTCCATGTGGCTCGGGACTGTACCCAACTAAAACCTATATGCATGACTCAGTAGAGTCGTGGTAAGGTAGTAATCAAAGTACAGTGGGAACTTTTACGAGACAAATGACGATCTTAGGTCTGAAGACTAACCTGTACGCATGTCACCCGAGAACTGCTATCTAACGATAGGTATAGTACCATCTAGAAGTTCTCGGCGAGTCCGTCCAGTGTACTCACCTCCAGTGAGCACCTGTATACGATCTTAGGTGCGAAAGACCAATCGCTGTGGAACCAACCATCGCCCCTCGTCGGGGTCTAGAAACGTATACACTAGTCTACTCTGGAATATCGATGCCCAGTCTCGATACTCCCACGACTAGGGACACTTTAAGGATGTGCTTATCGACTACCCAGCTCCCACAAGTATGATCGCCATCACAACGCAGGTAGTCAAGAAATGATCCTACGGGCTTTATCAACATGTATAAATGATACGTAATAACAAGTAAAATATATGCACATGTTAAGATAAAAACAAACCAAATAGCATACTATCATATCGAGCAAGATTGTCCTATACATACATATGTCCAAGCATCCACATGTATACATATACAATAATGGCCTCTAGAGCATACATATCCAACACATACATACCTGTAGAGTGTTTTTTGTCACCCTATTGAGATAGAAATACGCGTCGCTTGTCAGGCATATTCAGATTCCCCCTGCCTATGGTAGGCTGGGGTTTATTTATTATGGGGATTCAAATCTCCGACAGCCGCGGACTAAGCTGCCGTTAATTACCCCCTCGCCTTTGGAGTGAGGGAAGCTCCGATTGACGGGTAAAAGTGGTCATGTGAACTCAATATGCAGTGTGCGTGTGTTGCTTTTCTAACGAGGGATATGTTTTGAGAGTGGAGCGTATGGGAAAAAGAGGGGTGAGGAGCGTCCTAAGGACGCGTAAGATGGCACGTGGACACTCGACGCTAGCGGGCTACGCGGGCACTGGGCACTAGCGAAAAAATCTCGACAGGGAGTTGAACTCCGGAGTGACTTTTGAAGTTAAACTCATAAAAAAATGGATCTTTTTGTGGAGTTAAACTGTTAAAAGATCAGGATTTTTGGGGTTCAACTCCTTTGATAATTTGGATTTTGGAGTCGAGCTTCTCAAAAATTGATTTGGAGTTAAACTCCTAAAGAAGAGATTCTTGTTCGGAGTTAAACTCCCAAGAGATTTTCGGAGATGATGGAAGGGGCCCCTTTCTTCTCCCTTGAGCCTTGGATCTTCTCTTGAGCCTTGGATCTTTCCAAAGTGGGGTTTTTGGAGATGGATCTCCTTCTTCCTCTTCTCTATTGACTGGATCTTGGAGAAAAAGGAGGTGAGACATAAAAATCTCCCTTTTTAAAGTTTTGATGGGAGATCTGGGCTCCCCTTCGAGGGTTTTATGGTGAAAGCTATTTGTTTTGGAAAAAAAAAGAGTTAAACTCTTGGTTTAATTCAAAGAGAGAAGAAGGTTTAAAACCTTAAGGAAGGAGAAGGAGGCACAGGACCCTAATATTTTTTAGGGGAATCCGTTTGTTTTCATTGCATCATAATGTTGTCTTATATAGGCTTACAAGTTTACACATAGCCCCTTGGGCTTTACAAAATGGCATTTTTCACATCCCATGCCCATGTGCTTAGTTCTTTTTGCACATGAGGCACGGGATTAACAAAAATTTGGCTTTTTGCCCATTTATTTTACATTTATGAATGAAAATTACATCAAACCTATTTATTGCTTGATAATTATTCCTTTGGCATTGGGAAGGCCGGCCTCTTCATGCTCGGGCTCGACTTAGGTATGGACCCACTTGACCGAGGCTTGGTCCCACTTAACTTGTAGTTGACTTTGACTTGGTCAACCGGGATGTAATTTTTAAGCCCAACAAAGTATCCCCTATCAATAAATGCACACCGCGTATATGGGTTGTGTGCATGAAATTGATGGATCTTGTTCCGTGAGAAGTTTGATTTTGAGGGGGAGCATAATTCCGGGGGTGGAGCATCCTTTCGGGAGCATAATTCCAGGGGTCGGAGTATCATTCCGATGTGCGGAACATAATTCCAGGGGATCAAAGAATCATTCTGATATGCGGGGCACAATTCCGATGTATGGAACATAATTTCAGGAGCATAATTCCGGGATCGGAAGATCACTCCGAGGAGCATAATTCCAGGGGTCGGAGCATCGTTCCGATATGCAGAGCATAATTTCAAGGATCGGAGCATCATTCCGAGGTACGGAGCGTAATTCCGGGGGTCAAATTTATCTTGAGACGAAGTATAATTCCGACGCGTGGTTCCGGGGCGAAGTATAATTTCGACACGGAACAGGTATATTCTGAGACGAAACATGATTCCAACGCAGGGTTCCGAGACGAAGTATAATTTCGACACGGGACAGGTGTATCCTGAGACGAAGCATAATTCCAACGCAGGATATCGGGACGAAGTATAATTCCGACATGGGACAGGTGTATCCTGAGACGAAGAGTAATTCCGACGCAGGGTAGACATTCTGAACGAAGTATAGTTCGGATGCAGAGGTTGATTCTGAGATGAAGCATAATTCCGACAGGAAAGCAGATACTTCGAGGCGAAGTGTGATTTCGACCCGGGGTATTGTTCACACCAGAATATTGCATTTAATACCGCCCATTCTTCTGCTCGTTTATTTATATGTAGGTGCTTTTGATCCGTGTTTGCTATATGATTACAGGTTACAGATCCCTAGTCCAAAATAACGCAAATCACACAAAATGTCCACAGTTATACCAAAATCCAGAACATCTGCCAAAAACGGATAAAATCCGGGTTCTGGTCATATACACCCGTCCAATACCGTTTACCAGTTCAAAAGACAAGACAAATAATAGTGGTCATTCGTATCTCGGAAAAGCATAAGCACGAGAAGGGAAGTACAAAAATCAAGAGGTGCATGGAGCTCGAGGGAGACCAAAATCAAAAAGATTAAAATGTTCCCATTTTGGACTATTGAAAATCTAAAAATATTTTAGAACCATTTTGCAATGTTAGACCTACCAAACAGAAGAACAAATCATCACGAGTAAGCACAATAAAAATGAGGCTCTATTTTCTCCAAAGGACCGCGGAACCGCGGTGTAAGATGGGTTAGGGCGGCGGAACCGCGGCCTATACGTGACATCTCTAGACAGTTTTTCAGGGGTAGTTTTGGAATTGTATAGGGGCTCAGAATATGGCTATAGGGTTTCACTCCTCTGCCTATAAATACTCCAGTTTTGATCCAAACCAAGAATACTTTTCTTTATTAGGATTTAGTGTAGTTTAGTTTGTATTTTATTCTTCTTCTTCTTCATATATTCTCCATGAAATTGTAGTGAGAGCTTTTGAGTGGAAGATTAATGAAGATGAGGGTTTTTTCTTAACTTGTATCTTTATTTTCTTTTATTGTAATTTTAACTCCTAATGTAACTTTATTATTTATTGTTAAGTAGTTGTTGGTTTTCTTTTTGTTTTATTTTCCTTCTCTTCTAAACCGTATTTTCAAGCTATGATACTCGATGGGGTCTCTTGCTTAGGTGAGGGCCCAAGTGGTTAGCTTGCTACCATTTGTCATAACCGTATTTTTCTTTTTTTCTTTTCTTCCTTCTTGTTTTATTTTTCTTTTAAATGTGTGAATATTGTTAGGGTTGAGGAAGGTTAGCATGAGGGACGGAAAACTCTCTTGCGCTTCTCTTCGCCAAACACCTTAAAATGAACCTAGACCAAACAAACACAACCCCTCCCTTAGGCGCGCTATAAGTGATATATAGCCAGGACTTAAGTCGAGAAGTCCTTTGGGCACACTACAACGTGACATGTAGTTGTGACCGAATTGGATACATGGTTGCTTATATTTAGCCTAGGATTAGAAATAAAAGCATATAGCGAACAGACAAGGGGCACTAAGAATGGATTTAGCGTTGGAAAGCTTGCTTAAACTCGCAAATCTCATTCCTATGTTCTCCTAATCCCCGCTACTTCCGATTATCCCAACATCATTTTAAGAATGGTAAAAGACAAGCACAAGACTAATCCTAACTCTACTAACCAACCCTAACAAGTTTACTTGAATATAAAATACGAACACTTAGGATAGATTTGAACATACACATATACATTCTTTAATTGACTCGTCTAAAATAAGAACGAACATATGAACAATCTCCTTGCAGACGACCCGTGCTCAACCGGCTAGCTGCAAAGCGGCACCGTCTTGATTACGGTAAGTAGGACATATAGAACGCTTAGCGTAGCGCATATAAAAAATGCGGAACAATCAGGTATATTCTGAGACAAAGTATGATTCTGATGCAGAGGTAGATATTCTGAATGAAGCATAGTTTCGATACAGAAGTTGATTCCGAGGCGAAGCATAATTCCGACAGGGAAGGCAGATACTCCGAGGTGAAGCATGATTTCGACACGGGGCATATATTCTGAGACAAAACATGGTTCTGACGCAGAGGTAGACATTCTGAACAAAACATAGCACCGATGCATAGGTTGATTCTAGGGCGAAGTATAATTCCGACAGGGAAGGTAAATACTCCGAGGCGAAGCATGATTTCGATACGGGGCATATTCTGAGACGAAACATGATTCCGACACAGTGGTTGTTGGTTGACTTGATTCTGAGGCAGAGCATAATTCCATAGGGAGGTCGTTGGTTGATTTGATTCCGAGGCGAAGTATAATTCTGACAGGGAAGGCAGATACTCCTAGGCGAAGCATGATTTCGACACGGGATACATTCTGAGACGAAACATGATTCTGATGCAGAGCTTGTTGGTTGACTTGATTCCAAGGCGGAGCATAATTCTGACGGGGAGTCGTTGGTTGACTTGATTCCGACGAGGAGGTCGTTGGTTGACTTGTTGATTTGATTTGATTTGGGAGTTTTTTATCCGTCCGGCAGGGCTTTTGAGCCTAGGACTTGGAATTTGGGTTTTTATTGTTTGGCATCAGTATCACTACACTGGAATAAGGTACCAAGAGCAAATCATCATTTGCCGTAGAGAACATGGGATTTAGGTTTTGGTTTCAGCATCGCTACACTGGAATATTGTACCAGGAGTGAATCATCATTTGCCGTGAGAGGATTTGAGGATTTGGATTTTGTTTGGCATCAGCATTGCTACACTGGAATATGGTACGAGGAGCGAATCATCATTTGCCATAAGGGGATTTTCCTCGTTTCCAGTTTAATGACTTGGGGATTATCTGTTCCCAGTTTAATGACTTAGAGGTCTATTGGATCGAAAGTTTTGAATTTTAGGGTTGGGTCAGCATCAGCATTGCTAACACTGGAGCACATGTGCAAGGAGCAATTCATCATTTTTCTTTTCCCGTTAGGAAGCGATGGCTTAAAAGACAGGTTTAGGTTCCTATCACCTAAGGCTTTTCAATTTTATAAGCCATAAGGGTCCAATAAAAGCATTTTCTCTCTACGAGTCGAAAGAATCTCGTTGGTGTATTTTCTCCTTAGGAGTCGTGAGGACCCCCAAGTGTGTTTTTCCCTTGTGATTCGTAAGGATCTCACGAAAGAGTTTTGTAATACCCAGTTCTTTTTGTACACCAATATCCGTATTTTTATAAAAAGGGTTACCTACAATTCTGTTTATTTATATTTATAAATTATTTGTAGTATTTTAAATTCCCAATCCTTTCCATTTTCCCTATATATTTTTCCCTCTCTCTTTTTCCTAAAACCCAGCCATTTCCCTTTTAAGTAAACTAAACCCCTAAATCCTACAGCCCAATTAAAACCAGCCCAAAGGAAAATAAAATAAACAATTTAAATTAAATCCTAAACTCTTAATTGCTGGCCCAGCCCACTCCCCTATTTCTTTTTCTCAAATTTTTCCGGCCCGGCCTTTCACCTCCCAAGCCCAGCCCCTTTCCTTTTTCCCTTATTGTTTTAATTGTTCTTGGCCGGCCCAGCCCGCCTCCACCAACCCGACCCGGCCCGTGCTCCAAACCTTCTCATCTCCCCAACGTCTAAAATTCCCCCGCTCATTTTTCTTTTTCCCCTTCCTTCGCACCCACGTCGCCCCTTGCGCCCACGTCGCCGCGCTCATCGCCCACGCCGCGCACCCGTCTCGCAACCACCCCCGTCCCTCTACCTCTTTCTTCGCTCTCTCTCTCTCTCTCGATCTCTCGTCCTCACCCACCTCATTCACCCAACCCACTGCTTCGAGTCCCATCACTCGCCACCGCCGTCGACGACGACGACTATGACCCCCTAGTCCTTCTCCCTAGCATCTATCTCCTCTTCACACCCTACTCCACTCCACCTCACCCACCTTCTCCTCCCCTTCCCTCATCGTCACCCCTTCACCGTGCTCTCCTCACTGCACCCACCCGAGCTTCTCACACACCCCTGCCTCGATCACCCTTCGGCCGACCCTATCACCTCAGCAAGCTCCTCCTCGTGCATCAACTCCCTCGCTCTCTCCTCTCCATCAACAGAGGCCGACTCACTCCCTTCAGCCGAGCTCGACACCCCTGCAGGCCACTCACCAGCGCCTCCGCCGTGGCCAGGACCCTGTGCGGCAGCCATCGCTTTCGCCCCAGAGGCACCATCACCGGCGAGAACTCCCTCAACTGAGACCCACAAACCAACTCGAGACCCACGCAACGAACCCCAGCCGAGCACCTTCCCTGAGCTCCATCCGCTCCTTCATAGCAACACCCAACGATCCAACTCCAGCCGCAGTTACAGTCGCCACGTCGATCGCCTTGTTGCCATATCACAGTGACTACGTCCATCGCCGTCGTGACCGTCGTCTCGAGCAAGTATTTAGCTGAGTCCAGGCTCGAGCCGAGGCCGCGCATCCAAACCGTGCCATCCGACGCGCGTTCGTGCCGTTGTCGCTGCTATGCGCCGTCCAAAACGTCTCCAGGCAAGTATTTTACTTGCTACATGCTAATATATTCGTGTTACAAACTTAAATCGTATAGATTACAAATTTAAAATTTCCGATAGAGCATGTGACATACCCGTTCGATGCATGATCCCAATGAAAATATTCATCTAATTTGACGGAATCGGATTGTCTATACTGGTCCATGTAGTGATGAATACCTTGTATAAATCTCACTGGAAAATACGACTGTTAGTGACTAAAATGAACACCCCCAAATATACCCGTAAAACTAGAAATTTCCCATATCTGAAAATGGTTAAAATTACCGTAAATTACGTACATATTGAAATGATGCGTTCGAGGGCTTAAATCGAAGCCGACTCGACGAACTTTAACCCCATGCAAGCTTATAATGGTTTCTGTACTGAAATTGTGACAATTTTTAGATCGGAGTGCGACTCTGGACTGCAGTCCAGGGCGACTCTGGTTACTGTTTGCTGTCCCGTAATGTGTACCACTTTGTTTCCTGAACTAGTATGTTGTGGAACTCTGCAATTTATTATAGGTGAATCTGTTAGATAAATAACACAAGTGGTTTCATTCTGTTTTATCGACGTTTGCTATTAAATCTGCAATTTAAAAGATCGGGACGTATAGCAGTCCCAAACAGAACCAGAACGGACACCCCAATGCTGAATAGTACATAACTCCTGACGTAAACTCCTGACGTACAGACGCGATTGAGAATCCGTCTGTTGCGTTGAAAACCTTACTGAAAACCCTAGATTTCATTCAACTGTAGCGTCACTAAAATCTGATCCCAACTGGGATTAAAATGCGTTGCGAAACGGACTTCCGATTCTGAAACCGGATTTCCAGCAGTGAACGCTTAAAATGAAATGGCCATATCTAGTGATCCTGAAACCCAATTGACGTGAAACCAAATTCGCTGGATAGATAATCGCACATACTACTTATCCCATGTTCATTGTTTCTCTAAATTTTGGCATATATTATTTATGATAAAGTATGCAAGTGGCAGGATACCGACATATGACATCTTAATCCTGCCTTACATACTGTTTTCTCATCACATCATATGTATATGTTATTGCATTGGTAGCCTAGTGATCATGTGCATTACCTAGTGTTAGGTATTAGTGGTGATTGTGGCAAGTACGTTAGTGTTCGTGCATGAGTGGATAAGTGAAAGTGACACGTACTTGTACACAATCAGTGAACCCTATTATTCTATTGCATTGTCGACGTCTGTGGGACGCGTATAAGTGTGACTATAAGTGGTATGGGACACTTATGGAAGCTCTTGTATGGGTGTCACAGATAAGGCACTAGACACTGCCCATTTATCTTGGGTATTAGTCGGGACGTGCTTGATGGAGATCTTGTCTCCAGTTCTCGCGCAGACTTGTCATGGACCAACCGGTATTTGAGGTTATGGTTGGCGTTTGATGTAGACCATGGGGTGTGGGGTAGTTTGAGTGTGAGTTCAACAGAATCTCGGGAGTCCCATGCCGGATTATATATATGGAGATATATGGAGATTTACAGGGTACATGATTATTACCGTGAGTTATATTTTGGGCCCGTGATCCCTTGCCCTTGGGTCCTACCCTTGGATGGAGGACACTCGCGAGTGGTTGACTCTCACACTTGGACTGACGATAGGCTTAGTGACCTGTACAATGAGACTTAGAAACTGATAGGGATAATGGCATTGATATACATTACTTACTGTGTTGACATACCTGGCATACTATTTTACTGCTTTACTGTTCATCTGATCTATTGGACACTTCATTGGTTACTCCATATTCATATCTTTACCGTCTTGATTTACTGTTATATATATCTATTATCACTGTTCGAGTTGCCACTTGCATCTATATATATATATATATATATATATATATATATATATATGTGTGTGTGTGTGTGTGTGTGTGTGTATATATATATATATTGCTATTGTGTCGCTCTGACGACCTGAGTATGCATGCTCAGAGTGAGGAGTGGATCTAGCCTGGACCGAGACCAGACGTACATCGCGGACATCTTGATCAGCTATCCAGAGCTATACTCTTTTGACCTCCATCAGGTCAGTTCTTTGTATTTGTTTTCTTTCAGTTACTGCATTTCTCATTACCTGTGCATTGTATTACTGATTACCACGTAAAGCTAGAAGCCGAAATGTGACTACGGCAGGATAATTCCTTGACCGTAGGAGCATGGCTGGCCTTGTTAACCCCTCGTATTCCGTATTTTGGGAAGCGGGGCGTGACATGGTTTTGTTGGTATCAGAGCCAAGTTTTGCTATGATTGGGATTGCAGTTTCCGAGTAGAGCTTGACAATTTAAGCCGCTCTTTCGGTCTAGATTGTGAACTGTTATCTTTGACTTGAATCTTTATTATTCGTCATGTTATATTTTGACTCCATCCGTTAGAGTTCTGGGTGACTTAGTAGAGTTACGGGTTGTAATTATGAACCACAGCATAGCTATAATACTGTACTCTATTGGGTAACTGGGAGTTCTACATTTGTTTTCCGCTTGATTGAGTTTCACTCACCCGATATCCTTGTTTCATTGTCTATTCTATATCCTGTTCTGATTTTTCCCATGTATCTTATGCCGGCCTAAAAATGTTGTTTCAGGATCATGTCTTCCAACGACTCTTCCTCTATTTCCACTCCCCAGAATCAAACCGTTGAGATTCTGAGTGTACTACAAGGTCTGAAGGAAGCTCAGGAGCGAACAAACGACTTGTTAGCTGAAGGACTGAGAAGGCAGGTGAATCAGGCACCAGCGGGAGTCTCCAATCTTAAAGGGATCCCTGTTAGACGAGAAAAAGAGGAGAAGATGAAGCGCTCATTGGTTCACCCGCGACAGAAGCAGCAGAAGACCCAATGTTGTGGGTACTGCAGGAGGCCAGGACATCTTCAGAGGGATTGTCGCCGCGCCCAGGGGAAATGCCTGATTTGCGGATCCAGCGAACACTTTATCAACAGTTGCCCTAATAGGAAGGAGCTACAAGGAGGCAGTTCGCCCACACTCCCCACTCCTACTAATTGATGGATATTTCGTAGTTCGAGCTTCGAGGATAGTGCGGACCCAGCTTAGGATTCAACCCGTGTGACGAGATTGCAGCGGTCCAGAAATCAAAGAAGAATTATCACGTTTTCTACTTTCAACAAAGATGTTATCACTCTTTTGTAAATATTTCCTTTCGTCTGAAATCTTGTATCCGTCAAACTTTTGTTGAATGCAATAAAACTTTGAATCGTAATATATGTATCGTTCTCTTGCGTTTCCCCTTATTTATACTACTCATTATAACATCATTTTTCTTTTTAAATTTTGATTTTTCAGTCCCTGCCTACCGCATACTCTCCTGTACTCCGTATCCTTAGTTATTTTCTTAATGTGTTCCACTGCCTAATCATGACTCTCCTTTTTAGGTCATGGCCCACCTTGGGGAAGCGCCGCCTTTAGATGTGGACACACGGTCGTGCGGTACCGCGGACTGCATACTGGTGAGTTCGGATGACGAGATTAACGACCCACAGGTTATTTTCGGAAACAGCGATTCCGAGGACGAGGGAGCCGCAGCCTCAGAAGACAACATAGTCAGCGACTCTGACGACGATGAGGAGGACCCCGAAGAGAAACCGATAGAGGAAGATCCCGAAGAAGATCCTATGGAAGAAGATCCAGCAGAAAAGATCGCGTAGAATTAGACCTCGATGGAGAAGCTCCAGTCAAGACGGAAGGACCAGAAGAACGAGACCCCGCGGCAGAAAAAACTTCGACGGCGATCCCTGTGAGGCAATATGGGAATGGACGGCCCTATCTGAGCGCACGAGCCTACCGTGACCTGCTGCACCTTCACAACCGCGACTGACGTGATTGAGCTTTCGTCTCCTCGGGCCAAATAAAATCTCTATATAGTTTAGGACTATCTTTTATTCATCGTGGATGTTCGGACTTTTCTGAAATGAAATAAAATTGCTGAGTTCGCTAATCTTCCGATCTTTTGGTTCACACGATGCTTGACGGTTTCCCCTATACATCTACTTTCCTCTTGAGATCCCTGACTGTCCACCCCTGCACCTTGTACCGTTTTGATTCTCGCTTGGATTAAAAAGTACCGCACCTCGATCTTTTGAGTGGACCACCCTTCATCCTTCGTATGTGCCTCGTTTGAGATCCTTCTGAGAGGGAAATTGATAGTGAAATTTCCGAGCTAGCTGACCCTTCGGATTTTTGGATTCACATGACGTATCGACCGTTTTCCTTCCCATACATCCCTTCCCCTCTTGTGGTTCATTACTATTCACCCTTACACCCTGACCTGACCCGACCCCAATCTCTTCGACCTTCAGTCTAAAACGGTCACCCTCCGACCTCTTGAATGAGCCATACTCCATCGTAATCCCTACTCTGACCAGCCCTTTTCATCTTTGTGCTATTTCCCTATTACCCTAACTATATTTAAGGACATCGTTATTCGAAAATTTAGTTTTCATTATTTTGTGTCCATCGAAAAGTGCATGTTGTTAACTATTTCCGTTTTATGCATTTTAAGTACACTACTAATCTTCCATTATTTTCGACAGCACAACCATATATTACACATATTGTTTTATGCTATGTTTCTTATTTGCACCATGTGGACTTTCTAAGTTACTTTAAGATTTGTTTTTTCTTTTGATCGATACATTATACTAGGGTGCTTTAACCTATCGACAAATCCTTCACTATTTCATTTTGGTTATGTCTTATACTTATTTTAGACCTATCTTTTAGTTGTGTTATTCTTATACATATATAGACCTTCAAAGAAATTTTTATCCACCGTTTTAAGTAAATCATTATGTGTTGATGTTCGATGTGGTAGCCTTTCGCTTGTTATTTTCTAGCTTATCGTTTATTTTAAATTTCGTCGAGGACGAAATTTTTGTAAGAGTGGTATGATGTAATACCCAGTTCTTTTTGTACACCAATATCCATGTTTTTATAAAAAGAGTTACCTACAATTCTGTTTATTTATATTTATAAATTATTTGTAGTATTTCAAATTCCCAATCCTTTCCATTTTCCCTATATATTTTTCCCTCTCTCTTTTTCCTAAAACCCGGCCATTTCCCTTTTAAGTAAACTAAACCCCTTAATCCCACAGCCCAATTAAAACCAGCCCAAAGGAAAATAAAATAAACAATTTAAATTAAATCCTAAACTCTTAATTGCTGGCCCAGCCCACTCCCCTATTTCTTTTTCTCAAATTTTTCCGGCCCGGCCATTCACCTCCCAAGCCCGGCCCCTTTCCTTTTTCCCTTATTGTTTTAATTGTTCTTGGCCGACCCAGCCCGCCTCCACCAACCCGACCCGGCCCGTGCTCCAAACCTTCTCATCTCCCCAACGTCTAAAATTCCCCCGCTCATTTTTCTCTTTCCCCTTCCTTCGCACCCACGTCGTCCCTTGCGCCCACGTCGCTGCGCTCATCGCCCACGCCGCGCACCCGCCTCGCAATCACCCCCGTCCCTCTACCTCTTTCTTCGCTCTCTCTCTCTCTCTCTCGATCTCTCGTCCTCACCAACCTCATTCACCCAACCCACTGCTTCGAGTCCCATCACTCGCCACCGCCGTCGCCGTCGACGACTATGACCCCCTAGTCCTTCTCCCTAGCATCTCTCTCCTCTTCACACCCTACTCCACTCCACCTCACCCACCTTCTCCTCCCCTTCCCTCGTCGTCACCCCTTCACCGAGCTCTCTTCACTGCACCCACCCGAGCTTCTCACGCACCCCTGCCTCGATCACCCTTCGGCCGACCCCATCACCTCAGCAAGCTCCTCCTCGTGCATCAACTCCCTCGCTCTTTCCTCTCCATCAACAGAGGCCGACTCACTCCCTTCAGCCGAGCTCGGCACCCCTGTAGGCCACTCGCCGGCGCCTCCGCCGTGGCCAGGACCCTATGCGACAGCCATCGCCTTCTCCCCAGAGGCACCATCACCGGCGAGAACTCCCTCAACTGAGACCCACAAACCAACTCGAGACCCACGCAACGAACCCCAGCCGAGCACCTTCCCTGAGCTCCATCCGCTCCTTCACAGCAACACCCAACGATCCAACTCCAGCCGCAGTTACAGTCGCCACGTCGATCTCCTTGTTGCCATATCACAGTGACTACGTCCATCGCCGTCGTGACCGTCGTCTCGAGCAAGTATTTAGCTGAGTCCAGACTCGAGCCGAGGCCGCGCATCCAAACCGTGCCATCCGATGCGCGTTCGTGCCATTGCCGCTGCTGTGCGCCGTCCAAAATGTCTCCAGGCAAGTATTTTACTTGCTACATGCTAATATATTCGTGTTACAAACTTAAATCGTATAAATTACAAATTTACAATTTCCGATAGAGCATGTGACATACCCGTTCGATGCATGATCCCAATGAAAATATTCATCTAATTTGACGGAATCAGATTCTCTATGCTGGCCCATGTAGTGATGAATACCTTGTATAAATCTCACTGGAAAATACGACTGTTAGTGACTAAAATGAACACCCCCAAATATACCCGTAAAACTAGAATTTCCCATATCTGAAAATGGTTAAAATCACCGTAAATTACGTACATATTGAAATGATGCGTTAGAGGGCTTAAATCGAAGCCGACTCGACGAACTTTAACCCCATGCAAGCTTCTAATGGTTTCTGTACTGAAATTGTGACGATTTTTGGATCGGAGTGCGACTCTGGACTGCAGTCCAGGGCGACTTTGGTTACTGTTTGCTGTCCCGTAATGTGTACCACTTTGTTTCCTGAACTCGTATGTTGCGGAACTCTGCAATTTATTATAGGTGAATCCGTTAGCTAAATAACACAAGTGGTTTCATTCCGTTTTATCGACGTTTGCTATTAAATCTGCAATTTAAAAGATCGGGACGTATAGCAGTCCCAAACAGAACCAGAACGGACACCCCAATGCTGAATAGTACATAACTCCTGACGTAAACTCCTGACGTACAGACGCGATTGAGAATCCGTCTGTTGCATTGAAAACCTTACTGAAAACCCTAGATTTCATTCAACTGTAGCGTCGCTAAAATCTGATCCCAACTGGGATTAAAATGCGTTGCGAAACGGACTTCCAATTCTGAAACCGGATTTCTAGCAGTGAACGCTTAAAATGAAATGGCCATATCTAGTGATCCTGAAACCCGATTGACGTGAAACCAAATTCGCTGGATAGATAATCGCACATACTACTTATCCCCTGTTCATTGTTCTCTAAATTTTGGCATATATTATTTATGATAAAGTATGCAAGTGGTAGGATACCGACATATGACATCTTAATCCTGCCTTACATACTGTTTTCTCATCACATCATATGTATATGTTATTGCATTGGTAGCCTAGTGATCATGTGCATTACCCAGTGTTAGGTATTAGTGGTGATTGTGGCAAGTACGTTAGTGTTCGTGCATGAGTGGATAAGTGAAAGTGACACGTACTTGTACACAATCAGTGAACCGTATTATTCTATTGCATTGTCGATGTCTGTGGGACACGTATAAGTGTGACTATAAGTGGTATAAGACACTTATGGAAGCTCTTGTATGGGTGTCACAGATAAGGCACCAGACACTGCCCATTTATCTTGGGTATTAGTCGGGACGTGCTTGATGGAGATCCTGTCTCCAGTTCTCGCGCAGACTTGTCATGGACCGACCGGTATTTGAGGTTATGGTTGGCGTTTGATGTAGACCACGGGATGTGGGGTAGTTTGAGTGTGAGTTTAACAGAATCTCGGGAGTCCCATGCCGGCTTATATATATGGAGATATATGGAGATTTACAGGGTACATGATTATTACCGTGAGTTATATTTTGGGCCCGTGGTCCCTTGCCCTTGGGTCCTACCGTTGGGTGGAGGACACTCGCGAGTGGTTGACTCTCACACTTGGACTGACGATAGGCTTAGTGACCTGTACAGTGAGACTTAGAGACTGATAGGGATAATGGCATTGATATACATTACTTACTGTGTTGACATACCTGGCATAATATTTTACTGCTTTACTGTTCATCTGATCTATTGGACACTTCATTGGTTACTCCATGTTCATATCTTTACCGTCTTGATTTACTGTTATATATATCTATTATCACTGTTCGAGTTGCCACTTGCATCTATATATATATATATATATATATATATATATATATATATTGCTATTGTGTCGCTCTAACGACCTGAGTATGCATGCTCAAAGTGAGGACTGGATCTAGCCTGGACCAGGACCAGACGTACATCGCGGACATCTTGATCAGCTATCCAGAGCTATACTCTTTTGACCTCCATCAGGTCAGTTCTTTGTATTTGTTTTCTTTCAGTTACTGCATTTCTCATTACCTGTGCATTGTATTACTGATTACCACGTAAAGCTAGAAGCCGAAGTGTGACTACGGCAAGATAATTCCTTGACCGTAGGAGCATAGCTGGCCTTGTCAACCCCTCGTATTCCGTATTTTGGGAAGCAGGGCGTGACAAGTTTTCTTACAAGTCGAGATGATCTCGTAAGTTTTGTTCTCCTCGTGTATTGTAAGGACACATGAGTGGATCTTCCCAAATGGAGCATAATTCCAATAGCGGAGATTGGCCACGGGGCTGGTGATTGCGGTGAGTCATGGGTGTGATGAGGATCATTTGAGCCCGTAGATTATATACGGTAGTCAGTCTGGGGACTGGCCGTAGGGCTGGGAGAACTTGAGAGATTTGGAATTTTGTTGGCGTCTGCATCGCTAATACTGCAATGGTACCAGGAGCGACTCATCATTCGCCATTGTGATATTCAGGGATTTGAAATTTTGTTGGCGTCTGCATCGCTAATACTGAAGTATGGTTTCAGGAGCGACTTATCATTCTCCTTTGGAGGGGTTTGAAATATTTATTTATATACACATTTTTTATCGCGATTGCTCTATTATTTCAGCTTTTCTTATCACGAAAGTCTCGATTGCCCTATCATTTCGGCTATTTATTCACGGTTGCCCCATCATTTCGGCTTTATTTTCTTTATTTATTTATTTACACAAAAAAATTGTTACCCTCCTACTTTAATGACTTGGGGGTCAACTGTTCCCAGTATAACGACATGGTGGTCAACTGTTCCCAGTTTAACGACGTGGTGGTCAAGGGCGTTTGCTTATCCAAACCTCTCAAACTTTGATCTTGGCGGGGCAGACTTGATGACCGTAACTTGGTGGTTTGCCGGTACATCCGAGAACAGTAGGTTTTTCCCAGCGTTATATTGGTTCTCTATCCAATCTTTGAAAACATAGCAGTCTTCAATGGTATGACTCACCATCCTATGATATAGGCAGTATATGGGATTGTCGGTCATGTTCATTTCATATGGCCTCTTTGGAATAGGCAGTTGCAGACCATTGTTCAAGGCATCCTTGAATATTTTGTGGATTTTGTCCTTTCTGAAGGAGTATACTTTCTTCTTCCTCTCCATTAGAGTCGGTGCCTTTCCCGATGCTGGTTCTCGAGGCCGATCAGTCTTTGGTTTGCCTGCTGTTCACTTACCCTGTTTAGTATACATATCGGAGGGACTGGAGGATGATCATGGTCGTTTTTCACAAAGGTGTTCCGCTCTTGGGCTGGAAGGAGTATTGGTCGGTTGTTTCAGGATATCAATCCCTGGCTCGTGAACCGAATTTTAATTTTGCTGTAATTGCAATCGAACGACTTAGTTCGTGAGATCTGCCACGACGTTTGCCAGCTCGTTGACTTTGGAATGGACCTTGGTCAACTTCTCGGCTATGTCCTGAAGCTTCTTTTGAAGCTATTGGAATAATACTTGCTCTATAGTTCCAGATATGATAACCGAGTCATCCTTACTGCTTGAGCTCAATTCCGCAGGAACCACGGGCTTCTTTTGCTTAATGGCCTGGGCGGGCTCTTCATCATCTGGACCGAGCCGGTGTTGAATGGAAACAACCATGTCATTGTCATGGCTATAAGGCATAGAAGGACTTGTTCCTCCGGGCTCCATCATGTAGACCGTATGGGTTGTGTACCCGTCTACTGCTTCTTCATTAGCAATATTGCCCGTTTGGCTTATGGCTTATTTCCATGGTCCGCTCTTTTAAAAGAAGGACAGTCAACTGAGAGAAGCAGATTTCCGAAGAGCTTCGGTCTCTGTTTGTATGAAATTGGCGGTCGCAGCTTGACTGTTTGTTAACACGCCTTTAGATAGTTCTATCTCTCCTGCCTTGTATTATTTTTCGACCCAATCTATAAAGACAAAGCAGTCCTCAATGGCATGACCTATCACTCTATGATAGGGGCAATATTTGGGGCCGTCGATCATATTATCTTCTTGCGGTCTTTTTGATTATGGTAATTGTAGACCGTTTCTTAGAGCATCTTTGAATATTTTATGGACTTTGTCTCTTCTGAAGGAATAGACCTTATCCAGCTTCTCTTTCAGAGGCAATTCTCCACCCTCTTCCAACACTAGCTTCCGAGGCTGGTTGGCATTAAGCCCATTCATCTCTTGCTTATTTCGGTTAGCCGATATGTTAAAAGATTCAACATCGTCGGAATTTCCACCTTTGTGATTATCGTCCTTTTGGTTTCTCCCAGATTTATTGTTATTTTGGGAATCTGAGGAAAATTTCTATTTTGAGCGTTCCAACATTTGAACTTTCTTGGTCAGGTCTTGGAATGTCTTGAGATCCACGATGCATAGAAAAGGATTCATTCAGGTGCCAAGATTTCCGATAAGAAGATTGACGGATTGGTCTTGTTTCAACGGTGGCTCACATTTGATGGAGAGATTGCGCCATCGGGTTATAAAATCTGTGCTGCTTTCGTTTTTCTTTGGCTTGGTCCTTACCATGTCGGCAATGGTATCTTATCGCTGAAACTCATGAACTTTTTCCGAAACAGAGATTCCATTTAGACGAAAATAGTAATGGAGCCATCCGGTATGCTCGCGTACCAGTCGAAAGTGACATCGATTAGGCTAATAACAAACTGGAAAAGGAGAAGCGTATCATTGCCCCCGGTATTCCCGCATGAGACTTTAAAGTGGGAGATGTGCTGATTTGCATTTCCCGTCCCATCGAACCTTTCGAATTTAGGGATGACATAGCCACCAGCAAACTCTACCAGATCATACCGAGCAGGATATGATCTCCCACTACTGCTGACATCTTTTTGCGCTTCGGTTTCGGCTACCAATGTTTTGATTTTGTTGGCGACCAAATACATGATTTGATCTTGAGTTAGCGGGTTGATGTCATCGGTAGTCAAGACATTTCCCGAAATAGGATGCGGCCGACTTTCGTGCGGTTCGCCCATACTTGGACTTAAAGGGGCCGGCATTGGCTGTTTTGGGTCGTTGTCACACGGCTCATGAGTAGAGACTTGCGCTTGATTGGAGAGAACCCGGACAACCTGAGCCATGAGCTGCATCACGACATTTGTCAAGTCATCGATTTTGGATTAAAGTTTGGCCATCTCCTTGTCTTTACTTATGAGCTATTTTCAGAGCTCTTGGAAGAGCTCCTGTTCTGCGGTCCTAGGATGGAAAGCCGGCTCTTCTTCGCTGTCCAAGCTTAATTCTACATGGAAAGAGGGGTCCTTCTGCTTATCGGCCTCATCAAGGGGGTTTTCATTATCCTGCGGAGGAGGCCGATCTTGGGAAATGGAGACACATTCAAGCCAAATTGGGCTTAAGATGTGGTGGCCCCGTCCTTGCTCTTGCTGCACATGCCGGCCATATAAACAGTGTGGATCACATATCCATCCATCTCTTTATCTTTGGCGACTGATTTCTCGGACCATCGTCATGGCCCTTCCTCTTCAGGAAAGGACAAGCGATTGAAGACGGTTTGCCTAGATGGGTCCTTAGGTGGCGCTGGCACTCCTTTTCTGGATTTGCCCCAATGCTTTCACGATGCACGAAGAGCTTGGTTAACTTCTGAAGAGAGGGTGTCATGCTTTTTATGCTAGAGCATAGACACATCTCTCTGTAGCACATTTTGAATTATGGCCTTCTTCATCTTGGAAGACATCGCATTCTTCTGGACCCACTTTAAGGGTTCGAAAGAATTGCGTGTTTTCACGGCTGACACGGCTGTGGTCACGGAGCAGTCCGGGTTTTGGAACTTCACAAAATTTAGCTTGGCCAGAGCTCTGGCCTTTTTGTTGGCTCTATATATGAGCCGCTTCCACCTCAGCTTCTTTGTCTTAAGTGCCTGGCAGGCTTCTGTTCTTCAGGGAGCCGCCGTGGGTCGGTTGGTAGAGAGCCTTGAAAAGATATCCGGTCGCGCACTCGTCGAAGGCACCGCCTAAGCTTGCCCGCGATGTCTGGCGACATCTTTTGTTCCGACATCTTTGCCCCCAGCTGAGGCCAAGGAAAGCCATTCAAACATCGACTTGCATTTGGGTTGTGGTGCCCTCGAGATCACCACATTTGGCATCCTGCCTTTCGAAACCGGTATGTCTGTTACCGGAGCTTAAGCAGCTGGGATGGCGTTAGCGGACACGAACAGAATAGAGCTAAATGGTAGCAGCGGTTCCTCTCACTGTCACCCGAGACTGTCCGGGAGGATCATCTTGGCATCCATTTTCATCGTGTAGGAGATGGGAGTTGTGTTGAGAGCTGAGCTTGTCTTAAGAGGCATTTTTGTTGCATCCGAAGATTGCAATTTGAAACTGTTAACCTGCACAAAGAAGCATGATTTCAGTATAGGCAGTCGATGTATATGTTGATTGAGTTCGCATGACTATTTAACCCGAAATAGGAAGGAGAGAAAAGGTCCCACCGGGCATGCCAGAATCTGTAGAGTGTTTTTCGTCACCCTATTGAGATAGGAATACGCATCGCTTGTCAGGCGTATTAGAGATTCCCCCTGCCTAGAGTAGGCTGGGGTTTATTAATTATGGAGATCCGAATCTCCGGCAGCCGCGGACTAAGCTGCCGTTAATTACCCCTCTCCTTTGGAGCGAGAGAACCTCCAATTGATGGATAAAACTGGTCATTCGAGTTCAATGTGCAGTGTGCATGTGTTGTGTTTTGAAAGGTCTTGGATATATCGAGGGCCTCGCAGAGTTTACGGAGGTGAGGAGCGTGTGAGATGGGCACGTAGGCGGTGGACGCCAGCGGGCTGCGCGCCCTACACACGGACGCTGGGCGCCAGCGAAAAAACTAGGAGTTGAACTCCCGAATGACTTTGGAGTTAAACTCCTAAAAAAGGGGATCTTTTGTGGAGTTAAACTCCTAAAAAATCTGAATTTTTGGGGTTCAACTCTTTCGAGGATTTGGATTTTGGAGTTGAGCTTCTCAAAGATTGGTTTGGAGTTAAACTCCGAAAGAAGAGATTCATGTTCGGAGTTAAACTCCCAAGAGATTTTCGGAGATGGTGAAAAGGGGCCCCTTTCTTCTCCCTTGAGCCCTGAATCTTCTCTTGAGCCTTGGATCTTCCTAAAGTGGGATTTTTGGAGATGGATCTTTTTCTTCATCCTCTCTGTTGGCTGGATCTTGGAGAAAGGGGGATGAGACTTAAAAATCTCCTTTTTTAGAGATTTGATGGGAAATCTAAGCTCCCCTTCGAGGATTTTATGGTGAAAAACTATTTCTTTTTGGAAAAAGAAGAGTTAAATTCTTGATTTAATTCAAAGAGGGAAGAAGGTTTAAAATCTTGAGCAAGGAGAAAGAGACACGGAACCCTAATATTTTTTAGGGGAATCCGTTTGTTTTCATTTCATCATAATATTGCCTTATATAGGCTTATAAGTTTACACATAGCCCCTTGGGCTTTACAAAATGTCATTTTGTCCATCCCATACCCATGTGCTTAATTCTTTTTGCACATGAGTCACGGGCTTTACAAAAATTTGGATTTTTGCCCATTTATTTTACATTTATGCATGAAAATTACATCAAACGTATTTATTGCTCGATAATTATTCCTTTGGCATGGAGAGGGCCGGCCTCTTCATGCTCGGGCTCGACTTGGGCATGGACCCACTTGACCGGGACTTGGGCCCCACTTGACTTGGAGTTGACTTTGACTTGGTCAACCGAGGTGTAATTTTTGACCCCAACAATACCTTTTACATAGGATATACATGCACCACACACGCTTATTACTTTTCTACACCTTATCTGTGTGGGACGTCCTACCGAGTATAACTTGCTGATGGATATTCCTTTCCTCCTGTCTTCTTCTAGGATGTCCGTTAGATATGGACGAGCAGCGAGTTTGAGACGAAGAAGTGAAAGCCACTGCGGACGACTATGCGGAGCTATCTACTTATTATTAGGACTTGTTATCTTTCTTTATCGCCCATCTGTTTAGGGCATACTTTCTTTAGATTTATGTAATAAACTCTTTGTATTTCGTGCTCAGTGATGTAATAAATTTTATGTTAATGAAATAAATGTTTTTGCCTTTATTTATTGTTTTGGTACATGCATATTTATTTTACGCTTAACGTAACTATATCGAGCTCAGTCCACTCTCGGTATAGTTAAGTTGCAGACCGAGCCACATCACCGCTTCAATAATTTGGAAAGCAGGGCGTGGCATTATAGATGTACGACCACATCTTGGATCTCTCCATGAATTCAGATCCATTGGAGGATCAATACAAATACAGCGGAAACAAATATTTAACTGGTGGTCTATACAAACACTAGGATCTTGCAAACCTTCACGGGGTTGAAGATCTCTCTTATCGATTGATGGATCTATGAGCTTTATTTCTTATTCCGTTCTTCTCTCCTTTTCGTGATGGTCGACGAGAGATAATCACAACGTTGGTCGGAAAGCCCTCTTGTTCACCGCGGCTGCTATTATGTGGAAGAAGATGTGAAACCTAGAAAATCCCAATCTTCTCTCTTACGAAGATATGTTTCTTTATCTCATATAATACCCTAGATATGAAACCCTAGCTTTTCCATGCATATATAGCAAAAGGCAAAACAACGGACGACCTAGATTATATCCAAGAAGCCAAGCCCTAACAGGACATGCTCTTCGTTAATACACAAACCCCACATCTAAAACAACTCCCTACAGGAGCCGGGCCCAACATGGCCGTCCACCTACTCGATTGGATCGGATCAGGTCGGGCTCGGTTCGGCTCGGCTCGGCTCCGGTAAAACCCCAACTCAGGCTCGGGCTCGGCTCTAATCGGGTCGGTCCACCTACTCGATTGGACGGGTCCAATACCAACAGGTCTATATGGTGAGAGTTAAAGGATATATTATGCTACTTTATTTCAAGTTCACAGTATTAACGTTAAGTTAGGACAAGGTTTTTGGTGAATTTTAGGCTTATATTAAGAGGTGAAGCTAAAAAATCTTAAAATGTCTTCAAAATATGGTATGAGTTCATTAAAACAAAATATGGTACAAATTTTGTATGAAAATATATCTTTTCATTGATTCTCCACAATGCAATCACAACATGTTACAATCGTTCATTTGGCGTTTTATTTTGTACAAACCGTAACAATCTCCATTATTGCACCCTTAATATTACTGTTTAAAACATTGGTTTGTGCATGTACATTTTATATGTACATATGCACCAGTGTTTCAATTTTTAATTTGTAAAAATCAAGAAAAATGAAGAGGTCGAGAATCAGATGGTGGCTAAATTTCCTAATTTAATGCATGTAAATGATACTCTTCGTTGAAACGTCATTAGAGATTTCGAAAAATATATCTAAAACCACTAAACTTTCATTATTATTATTACACTCGATCGTTATTAATGAAAAAAGCTTCTCCTACTCGGTATATTCAGATTAATTTGGCTATTGTTCCCACATGGAATTCTAATCATGATCTGCTGCACCAATACAGTCATTGGATATATGATGTGTTGATCTATGCCAACTTTTCATTGTTGGATCTAAGCTAGCTGTTCATATATATTCCACTGTAGAGATTGTTGATTTCTTACATGGAATCTGATTTCCTATTTCAATGGGGTTTAGTGAAGTTATTTAAGTTTGTGGTGTGTAGATAAAATTTAAGAAATTTCATTGGTGTTTTATTTAATTTGAAAATTGTCCAAATGATGCTCCTTAAATCCACTCTCTCTCTCTCTCCTGTCCGTATGCATTACATTGATTTCCATCCTAAACCCTAAACCCAAAAGTACCAACAAATCAAAAATCAATGGCCTCTCTCTCCCTCTCTCTCTCTCTCTCTACCCTCAATTTTCACATGTTACTTTTCTTCCGCTCCCAAAAAAAACCCCACCTTATTCTGCTCTCATCATTATAAATCCTAGCATCATCAGAATCCAGCTTAAATTTAACCTTTTGATGATCTATTCATAAGCCTTGGTATGGCTCTTAATGCCTTGTCATTCTGCCATTTCTCAAAACCCATTTCCCCCATTCACCCATTTCGTCGAATAGATGCTGTGCGATCTGTTTGCTCCCATGGAATCCAGAAAGAGGAAAAAGATGGGATTTTGAGATCAGCTGCATTGAAAAGCTGCGATCTTGGTAAGCAGAAATCATCGCTTCTTATTTTATTATGGCAATTTTCAACCTTTGGCAACTCTTTACAGTATCAATGGGAACTTTTCTTCTTCTGAAAAAAGGGGAAAAAAAGATGAGGACAGTAGAATAATTGACGATGCTTAATGTAGTATATGGTTGCACACGATCGCAGCTAATTAGGGTGATTGCAGCCCCATTAAAACCTTATATGTATCTGGTATTTGAAGCAATAATATGACTCTATTTATAATCCAAGAATAAAGATGCAATTGGATATATCAAAAGTTCACTGACAAGTATAATACAAACTAATTGTTCGGCATTCTCTTAGTTTACAAACCAAAAATGCTTCTGGTCTAAATGCAATCTCCTTGAGTCGGCATATAACTCTTTTCTCCGATGATTTTGTTTTAGGTGACTTGGATATCAGAAGACAATCCCTCTTGAATCATCCTACAAACGATACTTCAAACCTTGTCAATTCTTGTATATTGCCTCGCTCTCATGAACTAAAGCCTAAACACCAAATAAGCATTGTTGAGCTAATTAAGGAGAGTAGAGTTGTGCTCAAATGGGTTTACGGTGATCTAAACTTATTAATTAACGGAATTCAAATTGATTCCAGGAAAGTAAAACCTGGGGATCTCTTTATTTGTTGTGTCGGGTCAAAAACCGATGGACATTTATATGTTGCCGATGCCATTAAGAAAGGAGCAGTTGCGGTTATAGCCGGTAAAATGATTGATTTTGATGAGGTTTCAAGCTGTAGAGCACTGATTTTAGTGGAGGACACTAATGTAATACTCCCAACTATCGCAGCAAATTTCTATAAAAATCCATCGAAGAAAATGTCTATAATCGGTATAACTGGAACTAATGGAAAGACTACTACTGCCCATTTAGTTAAAGCTATTTATGAAACCATGGGAGTAAAAAGCGGAATGTTTGGCACAGTTGGGTATTTCATCAATGGAGATAATACACAATTCGAGGTTGCTAACACGACTCCCGATGCCATAACAGTCCAAGAACTGATGTCGGAAATGGTGCAATATGGGACAAAGGCAGTGGTAATGGAGGCTTCATCTCATGGGCTAGCATTAGGTCGATGTGACGAGATTGAATTCAATGTCGCGGTATTTACTAATTTAACTAGAGATCATTACGATTTTCATAAAAGCGAAAAAGAGTATAGAAGTAGTAAGGGGAAGCTGTTTGATAAAATGGTCGATCCGAAGCGCAACCGTAAAGTTGTAAATATTGATGATCCAAATGCAGAATTTTTCATAGCTCAAGGGAATAAGGATGTTCCAATTGTGACTTATGCAATGGAGAATGAGGAAGCTGACGTGTTTCCTTTGTGGTTTAATCTTTTATTATCGAGGACTGATGTTTTGATCAGAACACCTAAGGGATTATTAGAAATTTCTTCAGGGTTAATTGGAAGACATAATATATATAATATTCTTGCAGCTGTGGCTGTTGGAATCGCTATAGACGCTTCGACTGAAGAAATTAAGAGAGGGATCGAAGCTGTAGACGGTGTTTCTGGTAGGTTCGAGATAATTGAAGGGGAGCAAACTTTTGGGGTGGCTGTTGATTTTGCACATACACCTGATGCTTTGTCGAGACTTTTAGACACCGTAAGAGAACTGGGCGCTAGGAGAATTATCACTGGTATGTTTTTTATTTATTTATATTCTTTTCCTTTTATTTTTGTAGTTTGCTTTCATTTGTTTCTCTTCCCAACAGTCAAAAATTAGGAAATTACTACTTCCAGGATTAGAGGAAACAAAGCGCATTATGACACCTATGTGTCTTAGCTTCGAAAAGATTGAAGATTAAGCAATTAAATTAGTCATGATTAGTTTAGTTATGATATCGAGTTTAAATAACTTTTGGCCGGTTGGGGTTATTTGAATAAAGGTAAGGTTTTCGTGGTGCTATATAGAATATCAAGTCTTGACCCTTGGGGGTGATATATGGAAATAGGTAAGTTTTGGGGGCTGGTATGCAAGAAAAGCCCTAAATAAAAATATTAAACAACTGAAACAAGATGGAAAATCATCTAGATGTCTTAATGGGATGCTTAGAGGAGATATGGTTGCTTTATTAAGAAGAAGGAACTATTTCCAAATATAGTATAGAACACCCTTAATTTTCTATCATACTATTACCATATATAGTATAGAATAGAACACCCGTAATTTTCTATTAAACTATTTTTATATATAGTATAAAAACCCGTAATTTTCTTTTTACAAGAGGTCAGTGGCTCATCTTTGTTCTCATTTAACTTGGACTTTGATTTATATTGGACTGAGTGGTCCAATGTTTCCGGTATATTGCTACTGCCTATACATTTTTGTAGATGGATCTTTTACGTATCCTGATTTTAGTGTGAAAACATGGACCTTCACTGTGTTTTCGGTTTATTTCTATTCTCAGATTAGGATTTTCAGTCATCATACCTATTTCTCTATATGCAGCTCTGGCTACTTGAAGTTTCTGAGCATACGTATTATTGACCAGCAAAGTTTGATTGGTTTAATACATCATTTATTGTGATTATATACTTGTACTCGTAATTTCTGTTTAACATTGCTTCATGCTCAGTCTTTGGATGTGCCGGAGAAAGTGATAGAGGAAAGAGATCGATGATGACAAAGATTGCGGCCGATAAAAGCGAAGTGGTTATCTTGACCTCTGACAACCCAAAGTCTGAAAATCCATGTATGGGATTTATATTCTTTACTTTGGTGTTGTTTTAATGGGCCAATTGCACAAAACACCCCTGCAGCTTATCCTGTATGGCACTTAACCCCCCAACCCCAACCCTGCTCTCAAGTAATTTATTAGCTCAACCACGCCATTTGCTCGTCAAAAAAAATCTTTGAATACACTTAAATTAAGCTCTACACAGCTCGAATGATCGTCTGGTTTAACTCTTTAACTCTAGAATATGTTTATGCTGTTAGAGTATAATTTGAGTGCTTTTGAGGGTTTTGGTCAATGAATAGAGGGACAGTTTGGGAAGGGGTTTTTATTAATAAAAAGTGTTTGTTGATACAGGATAAACTACATGGGTTTTTTTGTGCAATTCCCTATTTTATTTGTTATATCTTTCTACCCATTCTTAATGATCTCTATATCAGTGAACATCTTGGATGACATGTTGGCCGGTGTTGGATGCAACATGCTAGATTATGTACAATGTTGTAAAAATGGTGATTCAACTCATCTCCCAAATGGTCATAAGCTCTATGTGCATGATATTCGCAGAGTAGCCATCCGTACTGCAATAGCCATGGCGAAGAAAGGCGATGTAGTTGTAAGTTCGTATCTTGGCTCTAAATTCTTGAATATATTAAAGAGTGTATAGCTTGATGTTACTTATATGAAGGGCACTCAACGACTCAATAGTAAATTTATCCTTTCTTTTGGGGTAAGCTTCATAGTTCATACAACCGACTCATGGTCGGTAGTTGCATGATCCAGGAACAGTTTTCACGAAGAGTTTTCATTAAAATCCACAATTGCATCTTTTCTAAATTAACCGTGACAACTCGCAAAGGTTTTCTAAATTATGACCATAAATAAGTAAATCCTATTTTTTGAGAAATCTAGTGGATGTTAGTTTGTGACAAAAGAAAATCCTGCTTTCTCTGCATGCTGTTTCTGATACAGTAACCACTCATCTTTGGTATGCAATGGCTTCTTATCGCAGGTTGTTGCAGGCAGAGGTCATGAAACATATCAACTAGAAGGCAATATAAAGAGGTACATTGACGATAGGGAAGAATGCAGAGAAGCTCTTCAATATATTGACAAACTCCATCGAGCTGGGTTAGACAAGCGAATCCCAAAGATGGTAAGTACTTTAGAGTTCCGACGTCACTTTGCTCTATGTATTCTGAGATTATACCAGCGAATGACTAAAGTAGGCCTGAATGTATTTTATCTAGATTGTTTATTAACTAGATCAGAATGTTGATCCGAACGAGTGTGATCTGAACTTGTCTAGTGAAAACTGATGACAGCATTTGAAAGGGTAGTAAGTATCGACGATGAAGGAGCAAAAAGGCTTGTAATAATGGACCAAAATAGACTGTGGACGATGATAATAAAATAGATATTATGATTGCTAACTTAACATAGATGAATGCAGATGAAAAAAAGCTTCGTTGTTGAATTCAGTATTCTTTTCTGAGCACATCGATCGACTCCTATATTACTTCGTTTACAACAGGTCATGAGGGATTCACAGATGTCCTTTTCCAAAGATGTTGAAGCTTGGATTGCATCCAAAGAGCTGGATGATCCTTCTCTTGTTGCACCTGCTTGTTGACGATGAAGGCACAAGGTAAGTTCTCTTTTGACCATTCAAAATCATGCATGATGCTTCAACATACAAATTCTATAAAGAGGTAATTGCGCAAATAATTCAACTAATAATTTCTTGGGCTCTGAAAACTGAATTAGAAATGCTAACTGGTGACTATACTTCACGTTGCATGTACGACACTTCAAAGGTTCATATTAAGCCTCTGATATCGTTATGTTCTCCGAACTGGTTGCCTTGATTTTGTTGTTTCTGCTGTTCAGCTGAAGTAAGTTTTTCCTTATGAAAATTAGTTTTCAAATGAATACTATTTTGTTTTTGAAAAGAACAAAGAGGAAAATAATTTATTGGCTTAATAAAAATAAGAGTTCATACAACCATATATAGAGAGTTATACATCACCTCTCATATTTTAACCAATTTAATAACTAACTAATATTTAATAACCAATTTAATAACTAACAAATATTTAATAACTAATTATATTCATAACACTCTCCCGCAAGCTAGAACATAGATGTCGATTATGTCAAGTTTGGACAGAAGACGGGCGAAAACCGGTCGATTAAAAGGTTTGGTAAGAATATCAGCTAGTTGAGTCGAAGAGTAAATATGTTGGAGTACAACCAGCTTATCTGTCTTCTTTTCACGAATGAAATGGCAATCTATTTCGATATGCTTGATCTGCTGATAAAAAACTGGATTCTCGGCAATGTGGATCGTGGCCTTATTATCACATAAGAGTGTAGTCGGAAGAGAAGAAGAAACCCAAGATTTGTCAGAAGAGAAGTAGGCCATACCAACTCAACAACTATATGCGTCATATATCTATACTCAGCCTCTGCAGAAAAACGAGCCACTATATTTTGCTTCTTACTCCTCTATGTAACCAAGTTTCCTCCCGTTGAAAGTAAAAACCAAATTATCGGACTTTAAAAATAGTCCCACATTGGAAACAACAAAAGAAACACAGGGATATAAAATATAAGATAGAAATCTCAACAAGACGGCTTGAGTCTTAGTGTTGGAACCCATTTATATTAAAGGCCCATGTGTATCTATGAAAAACCCATCACTCTCTCAACTTTAAATAAACTTTAAATTTTAATATGGTGTCAGAACCTATGGCTCGATCCTCCACGTGACAACCACACCAAGAAAAAGTGATGTTTACACGTAACTCTTCTCGTACTTTCCACGTGACAATCACACCAAGAAAAGTAATGGTTACACATGAGGGGGAGTGTTGAAAGTAAAAAACCAAATTATGGGACTTTAAAAATAGTCATATATTGGAAACAACAAAAGAAATATATGGTTATAAAATATAAGATGGATCAAACCTGAACAAGACTTGCATCTTATTGTTGGAACTCACTTATATCAAAAGCCCATGTGTATCTATAAAAAGCCCATCACTCCCTTAACTTTAAATAAACTTTAATCTTTTAACACCTCCTAAGAAGACACGATAGCTACTCGTGAAACGACGATCATCAATGGATTCAGCAAAGTCAGCATCCACAAAGGCTGTGAGCGACAACGTAGACGATGGTTTGTAAAGAAGACCTTGTCCTATAGAACCTTTGATGTATATGAGAATATACTCAACTGCCTTAGGGTGAGAGATCAAAGGATTCTGCATATACCGACTCGCTGTGCTAACAGAAAAGGCAATGTCAGGATGAGTAACGGTGAGATAAATAAGTTTCCTTAGTGGAGAATCCGAGGGAGAGCTCAATCAAGATAGCTTGACTGAGGAATCCATATAAGTGTTTACTGGTTTACATCCTGGAAATCCTATCTCGGATAGAAAATCAAGTTCATATTTGCGCTGAGAGAGCTGTAATTTACCAGAATTCGTGATACTTCAATTCTAAGGAAATATCTAAGTGGTCCAAAGTCCAAATATGAAAGTGTGAAACCAAATATTCTTTCATCTTGGAGATACCAGCAGAATCATCTCCAGTAATGATAATATTATCAACATACACCAACACAATTACCCTGCCCTGAGGACGATTATGTGTAAAGGGAGATGTGTCGGCGCGACTGCGTTTGAAGCCAATCTGTCGTAAAACTGTACTAAATTTTTCAAACCAGATACGCGGTGACTACTTCAATTCGTATAACGATTTATGTAGAAGACAAAATCATACTCTCCCGGTCGCTCAAAACCAGGAGGCCGCTGCATGTAAATAGTCTCCGAAAAATCGCCATTAAGAAAGGTATTCTTCACATCAAGTTGGTAAAATGGTCATGACTTAGAAACAGTCAAGAATATAAGAACACAAACTGAGATCAATTTGGAAACTAGCGAAAAAGTCTCAACATGATCCAAATCAAACTGCTGAGTAAAACTTTTGGCCACCAATCAAGTTTTGAGACGGTCACTCGTCCCATCTGGATTTTACTTGACAGTAAAGACCTATCGACAGCCAACAACCTTCTTATCTGAAGGCGCAGGTATTAATTTTCAAGTCTGATTAGAGCACAGTGCAGAAAGCTCTTCTAACATAGCTGCATGCCAACCTGGGTGCTGAAGTGTTTTCTGAACAGAGAAAGGAAGAGTAATTGCAGATAAGAAAGAAAGAAATTGACGAGCAGATAATGTCAGTTTATGATAAGAAACAAAATTAAAAATCGGATGTGCTGTGATACAAGTGATACATGAACGCTTATCTTTACGTAAGGCAATAAAAAGAGAGATTTTCTTAACAAGGTAGCAGTGATAGAGAACCATGAATAGTGGACTATATCGGAGGACCTGCAGAAGAACCGTTAGGTGTAGAAATGGTGGGAAGGGGTGGAGCTTTCGGATCATGACGGTGATACACCTGTGGATAAGAGGATACAGGCTTAAAACTAGGACGCACAGGGTGAACAGACGAATCAAGTTCTAAGAAAGGTAGATGAGGAGCATAATAGTAGAAGTGAGATCCTTAACAGGTGGTGGAAAATATGCTTGATCTTCTAATAAGGTCACATCACATGAATTACAAACTTTAGAAGTGGCAGGGTCAAAGCAAATATATCCTTTCTGAGATCGTGAGTAACCTACAAACACCATACGGATAGCTCGAGAATCAAGTTTGTTTACATGAGAATCTAGAATATGAGGATAGTATAGACAACCAAAAACCTTATGAGGAACAGGAACAGGAAAAAGATTGCCCTGTAGAAACAAAATATAGAAAGGGGAATGGTTGCCTAGGACCGGAGAAGGTACGCGATTGATATAAAAACAGGTATCTAAGACTGTAAAATTTCACAATCGTTTAGAGACATGCATATGCAAAACAAGAGACCAGATTGTCCCAAGCAAATGTAGGTTCTTCCGTTCAGCAATCCCATTTTGCTGAAGAGTATAGAAACATGAAGTTTAATGCAATATACCATGGGTCTGATAAAATGCACTAAATTCCGTGCTAATATACTTAGCATTATTTGAATGAAGAATCTTTACCGAATACCAAATTGATTAGTAAACTCATCTACGAAGATTTTAAAAGTAGAGAAAAATTGAGACCTATTATGCAGAAGATACAACCAAGTCATACGTGAATAATTATCGATAAATGTCATAAAACGTCTATAACCAAACACACTAGAAAATTTAAAAGGACCCAAAATATCTGAATAAACTAACGCAAAAGGTAAATCATGTCTTTTATTAACTGGAGGAAAAGAGAAGCGATGGTGTTTACCAAGAATATATGATTCACAACTGAATTCTGATAAATTAAGATAAGACAGTATAGTACGTAAAGAAAACAGAGGAGGATGACCAAGTCTCCGATACTACTGGATAATAGAAACAGCTGTAGACGTACTTGGAAAGTGATCAACGTAGTACAGTCCATTCTTTTCATGCCCCCTACCAATCCGCTGTTTCATCAGAAGATCATGTATCACAAAATGAGATAGATAAAATGTTACGGAGCAGTTTGAATCATTTGCAAGCCGATTGTAGGGTGTTTTTCGTCACCCCATTGAGATGGAAATACGCGTGCTCTTGTTAGGTGCATTATAGATTCCCCCTGCCTAGGGTAGGCGGGAATTTATTGATTGTGGGGATCTGAATCTCCGGCAGCCGCGCACTAAGCTGCCGTTAATTACCTTCCGCCTTTGGAGCAAGAGAACCTCCGATTGACGGGTCAAACAGGTCATGCGAACTCAACGTGCAATATACATGTGTTGTGTTTTGTAAGGGGCTTTGGATATATCAGGGGCCCGGCAGAGTTTTTACGGGGGTCTCGCTACCCGAATAGCGGGCTGGGGGTCAAGGGGGCTAGCAGCCCTCTTGCGGGGTGCGGGGCAGCGCCCGTTAGAAATTTTTTCTAACGAGAGACAGTGTCGTGAAGTATGTGTGTATATGTATATATACATATCTATATATATTAGGGAAAAGGGCATCCAAAGGATGCGTGGGAGAAAGCGCTAGCGGTTTGAGCGTTAGCGCCTCACGTGCCAGGCACTTGGGCGCTAGGACGCTAGCGTCTTGGGCGCTAGCGCCTCACGTGCCAGGCACGTGGGCGCTCGGACGCTAGCGTCTTGGGCGCTAGCGCCTCACGTGCCAGGCACGTGGGCGCTCGGGCGCTAGCGCTTTGAGCGCAAGGGCGCTAGCGCCCCATGTGCCAGGCACGTGGCGCTCGGGCGTTAGCGCTTTGAGCGCAAGAGCGCTCGGGAGGCAAAAAGGACTTGGTCCCTGCAATGGGAGTTGTACTTCCAGAAAGGAATACTTATTATTTTGTGTGTGTGTGTATGAGGAGTTAAACTCCTAGGATATTTTGAAGCTGATGAAGGGGGCTTCTCCCCTTGAGCCTTTGATCTTCCCCAAAGTGGGGTTTCTGGAGATGGGTCTCCTTGTTCTTCCTATCATTTGACCGGATCTTGTAGAAAAGGGGTGAGATTTAAAAATCTCCCCTTTTTGTGATCTAATGGAAGATCCAAGCTCCCCTTTATAGGTTTTGTGATGAAAAACTATTTAGTTTTGGAAAAGGAAGAGTAAAACTCTTGATTTAATTCAAAAGAATGAAGAAGGTTTTAGAACCTTGAAGAAGAAGAAAGAGGCATTGGCCCTAACTTTTGAGAATGAAAAAAGTGTATCTTTTATTCATCATCATGTTGCCTTATATAGCCTTACACATTTACATATAGCCCTTTGGCCTTTATAAAATGGCATTTTGCCCATCTCATATCTCATGTGCTATTTCTTTTTGCACATAAGCCATGAGCTTTACAAAAATTTGGCTTTATACCCATTCATGCATAAAAATTTACATTAAAATTATTTATTACATGATTTTTATGTTGGCATGGGGGAGGCCGGTCGCTTCATGTTCCGGCTCGACTCAGGCATGGGCCCGCTTGACCTGGGCTTGGGCCCACCTGGCTTAGGGTTGACCTTGACTTTGACTTGGTCAACCGGGGTGCAATTCATCATCATGTTGCCTTATATAGGCTTACACATTTACATATAGCCCCTTGGGCTTTACAAAATGGCATTTTGTCCATCTTATGCCTCATGTGCTGGTTTTTTTTCCACATAAGCCATGGGTTTTACAAAAATTTAGCTTTACATTTTTCTTACATTTATTCATAAAATAAAATAAATACAACAAAATTATTTATTAAAAAATTTTTATTTTAGCATGGGAGAGGCCGACCGCTTTATGTTCGGGCTCGACCCGGGCATTGGCCCACTTGACCTGGGCTTGGCCCCACTTGGCTTGAGGTTGACTTTGATTTTGACTTGGTCAACCGAGATGCAAATTTTTACCCCAACACCGACGAATAGAAAGCAAGTTTGTTTTAAAGATGGCACGATTAAAGCATTTTTCAGGTATAAAAATGAAGTAAGTGATAAATCAACAGAGCCGGAAACATGTGTGGTATTACCATCGGTCATGAAAATCAACTTGTGAGGACTAGAAATAAGATCAGACGGTCCATCACGAGACATGTGACGTGAGGCGCCGGAATTAGCGACCCACGAATTAGAATGAGAAAGAAACGATATACCTGATGGATTAGAAGGGTTGGCAGGAGCTACAGAGGAGAGGAGAGGACGCAACTGGCCCCACTCAGCGCTAGATAAAGGTAAATTGTCAGCAGAATAGGAACATCGAGCAGTAGCAACCGATGTAGATGTCAGCGAGATGTAGATGTATCATCAGGGTAGCTATATTTCTCCCAACACCAGTTTACACGATGATTAGTGCCGCCACAATAAAAACAAGAAAGGCCGGCATAGCCATGACCACGAGCAAAAACAGTAAATAGAGGAACAATCACGAGCAGTAATTGAGACTGTATCAGAATCCATGATAAATACCGCAAAGGTAAATCATGAGAGAGCGAGAATAAGGTACACAAGCAAGAAAATCAACAAAATTTAGGCGGAGGCGGCGGTTCATAATCCACTCTCAAATATGGTTGATCCAGAGCTAGAGATTATTAGGCAATCAACAAAATCCAGAGCTTGTTCAATCGAATCTTGTATCAATCAACAAATTCCAGAGCAAGGGAAGTGAGATGTAAAGAGGAGGCGACAAAGTTCTCAAGAAGACAAGTCCAGAAACCTTAAGTCAAATATCCAAGCAGAAGTAGATAGCAATGCTCTTTTCAAAACACAAGTCCAGAAGAACCAAACATAGCTTGCGAGCTAGCGCATGCGGCATATATTTTTCTACAAGACATCAGCTCCTGCTCCTTGGCCTATCTTTGATAGCAGAGCTCCCATTAGCATAAGGCATGGAGGAAGCGGATAGAAGAGGGCTGTAGGGCAGCGAGCAGGAGATCAAGGGCAGAGAGGGGCGTATGGTCAAGGGTGTGGAGGGGTGCTGGAGGGGAGACAAGGGCTGGAGGGGTGCTGGAGGAGGGACGTGGAGGACAGCGACGGTGGGAGGTGCAGGTGCTGGAAGGTTGCTGGAGGGCAGCGAGGGGTGATGGAGGGACGTGGAAGGCTGATCGAAGGCAGAGGAGGAGAGGGGGGTTGCTAGGGCAGTATCGGCGGCGGCTGATGAGGGCTGCGGTGGAGGGAGAAGGAGACGGCGGCTAGGGAAATTAGGATTAGGGTATGGGAAATTATGGTTTCTCCTTAATTCTTTTCAAAGCTCCGATACCATCAAGAGAATAAAGAGGAAAACAATTTATTGGGTTTAATAAAAATAAGAGTTCATACAACCATATATAGAGAATCATAAATCACCTCTCATATTTTAACCAATCTAGTAACTAACTAATATGTAATAACTAATTATATTCATAACTAATATGTAATAACTAATTATATTCATAACAGTTTTAAATTATGTACAAGGTTCAGAATCAAACTTTGTCTGTTAAGGGACATGCATAATCAAGATGATTTGGATTAGATTAGGGTTTCAAAGCTAATCTCAACTCGAAAAGGAGAAATAAACAATATTTAACGGAGTGATTTAGCATATGAAGGATGATTTAGATTTGACAAATTTTTTCAATGAATTGTATACCTTTTGCAACGTCATCTCTCTTAATTAATACCTATTCTTTTTACCGATAAAGAAAAGAAATAATTGTATCATACCAATTATTTGCAGCAACTTTTCTCCTCTTTTGAATTATTTCTTTTGTATGATCTATTATTTTTCTTCAACAGGTAGGGCAGTCCAAGCCGATGTTGAAGAAAACTCACAAGACCTGAGAAGTGATTTTTTTTTCTTCCATGAAACTAAATGAAACAAATATTCACACAAGTCTATAGGCTTGAGGTGCATGTAACTTTTTAGTGTCAGAAATTATTTATCACAATACATTATGGATGTCTTCATTTTCCATTAGAAATTTACAATAATTCACTCAGCTTATGACCATTTTGTCAATATTACATGGAAGTATTCCTTTATATTCATTTTAAGAAAGGCAGAAATGATCAAGGTAGGCAGCAAGTGATTTGCACCAGAAATTATTTGTCGTAATCAACATTATTGGTACCTTTCTTCTTTTCCTCTTTTGCAATTATTATCTCTCTTTATCATCTCAATAACGCTTGGAAGCTTATTCATAGAAGGGTAGGATAATGAAGAGACAAAGACAAAGGAGGCAGCAGGTGTAGCTTCCCCCCAACTCTCTAATCCCAAAGGTCAGGACACAAAATTTTGTATTGATTGATCTATAATTGTAAAGTAGAACTGTAGCTTTAATATAACAGTTGCTCTAATCATGTTTTCGTTCCAGTTTTCATTTCATTTATATAAATTTATGTATCCTTGTTTCCCAACTGAAATAAACCAACTCTTTGCCGCCTCAAATTGAATCAATGGCTCTCTCTACTGTGTCCGTCTCTTCTCCATTACCCTTTCCCAACTATTTAACATCTCGACCAATTATCTTCTCAGCTCCTCTCCGACCCCTGAAATATTTTACCATTGTCCCTAAGCCTCGTATCAAAGCTCATCTAACAAAGTCCTCTACATTGCAGAATGATCATTTTATCACCAAATCAGAACCCAAATTCAAAATGACACTTTCTCGGCTCTTACATGAGAGCAAAATCTCTCCCCTATCGTTTTGCGGTGATTTAAACATCTCAATCACCGGAATTCAACTCGATTCGAGGGAGGTAGTCCCCGGAGATCTCTTCATTTGCTTGCTGGGGTCTGAAACTGATGGCCACATCTATATATCCGAAGCCATTGAAAGAGGAGCTTCTGCTGTGATTGCTGATAAATCGATCGAATCAGAACAAACATCAGAATGTAGAGCTACTATCATTGTAAAAGACACACATTCGATTCTCCCTTTCATTGCTTCAACATTTTATAACTACCCATCGAAATTTCTCTCTGTAATCGGGATTACAGGCACAAATGGAAAAACCACGACGACCCATTTGGTCAAATCGATTTTAGAAGCAATGGGATCGAGAACCGGGATGTTGGGCACACTTGGATATTTCATTTATGGAGAGAACCAAATCGAAGAAGAAGCTCCTAATACAACTCCTAATGCTGTCTTAATCCAAAAGCTAATGGCGCAGATGGTAAATAACAGGTCTAATGCGGTCGTAATGGAGGCTTCTTCTCATGGACTCGCACTTGGGAGATGTGATCAGGTCGATTTCGATGTTACAATTTCCACTATTAATACAGTATTTAGGGTATTTATGTTCAGGTAAAATAACGGGATATTTAACCACAGCAAGGGCGAAACATTGAGGTATTATTTTGCAAATTTACCCTAAAAGTACAAAAATAGCCAACTTACACACTTCATTATCTCTAGTCTCGTATCCATATCAATAAACCATACTAGATTTTTCCAATGAACTTGTATATGTTTACCACAAATTAAGCTTGTTAAATTTCTCTGTCCATTCTATCATCTTTTAGAATTTTCTTATTCATCAATTTTCGCTAAAATCATTAATTGTTATAAGCTTTTGCTCAAATTCTTTGTACTTGGTACATCAAATTTCTATATGATCAGGTAGATTTCGATGTTGCGGTGTTCACTAACCTCACCAGAGACCATTTAGACTTCCATAAGACCAAGGAAGAGTATAGAAAATGCAAGGGGAAGCTTTTTGCAAAAATGGTCGATCCAAAAAAGCATCGCAAAGTTGTGAACTTAGACGATCCAAATTCTAACTACTTCATATCACAAGGGAATGCCAAAGTGCCAGTTGTGACCTTTGCAATGGAAAACAAAAAGGCCGATGTAAAACCATTAAAATTTGAGTTCTCGTTGTTTAAGACGAGAGTTTTGGCCGAAACATCGAAGGGCGTAATGGAAATCAATTCAAAAATGATTGGGAGGTACAATGTGTATAATATTCTTGCGGCCGTGGCGGTTGGAATTGCAGTTGGTGCCGAATTGGAAGAAATTGTGAGAGGGATTGAAAGTGTTGTAGGGGTTCATGGTCGATGTGAGTTGATTGATGAGGGACAAGGATTTGCAGTGATTGTGGATTATGCTCATACTCCCGATGCTCTATCGAGGTTACTAGATGCTGTTAGAGAACTAAGCCCGCGCAGAATTATTACTGGTATGTTCAGATAATTGTTCTCTTATTTATTATTTTTTATCATATCTTCCCTGTTTACATGCAGCAGCAGCAACTACAATTGAGCCTTTATCCCAAGCATATGAGGTATGCTGCATGAACCAACATGAGAATCATGCCGGGTCGATCACATGAATCCTCCACCTCCACTCACTCCTATCGAGCAATATACTTTCATTAAGGCTTTTGGCATCCATATCTTTTCTTATCGCCTCCATCCATGTTTTCTTCGGTCTCCTTTCGCCCTTTTAACTTGGCCTAAATCGAGAATATCCATTCGTTGAACACTGATGCTTCCGTCTGTGTCGCACATGACCAAACCATCTTGAGCAATTTTCTCGCATTTTCTCCTAAACAGATGCCACACCAACTTTTGCATGAATATCCTCATTTCACATCTTATCTTTTCTAGTGTTACCACACATCCAAGATTCTTCCCTGTTTACATACGCAGACACAATAATATTCATTGAATCGTGATGAATATTGTAGCTGGTTATTCTTTTGATGAAATATTATTTACTTATGGTTATTGATTACTTACCACCGCAAAATTTACAGTCTTTGGATGTGGTGGTGATAGAGACAAAGGAAAGAGGCCAATTATGACAAAGATCGCAGCTGAAAAGAGCGATGTAGTTATTTTGACTTCTGACAATCCGAGGAGAGAAGATCCATGTATGTGTCCTGTTTAATTTTAATTTTCTTTTTTTTATATTATCAAATATCTAAAGAATGCAATTACTGACGGCAACATGCAATTGCGTAGTGGATATATTGAACGACATGTCGGCTGGTATTGGAAGAACAACAAACGATTATTCATGTCACGGAGAAAACAAATACAACTCGTCTCTTCAAAATGGTCAGGGGATTTTTGTACATGAAAGTAGAAGAGTTGCTATACAAGCTGCTGTTGCCATGGGAGAGGAAGGAGATATAGTTGTAAGTTTCTTATTCTAGCTATGCTTTTCTTTTACTTGAGAGTAATCCTTGTTTGGGGTTTGTGAACATTCAAACTATTTACAAAAGATAATTTTGTTTCGTTTAGTCTTTTCCGGTTTCTTCAAGTTGATTATGAGTTTTTTTCGTTGGAATTTAATACTAGATCTAATGACACGTGGATAACTCGTAACTAGCTCAAAATATGTATTATTCCTGGTTTGTAATCTGAATCGAGAATCATAAATCGTGTAGGTCGTTGCTGGCAAAGGGCATGAAACATATCAAATCGAAGGCGTTAAAAAGAGGCATTTCGATGACAGAGAAGAGTGCAGGCAAGCGATTCGGTATATCAGTGAGCTTCGTCGTGCAGGAATCGACACAAATGGATTTCCATGGCAGTAAAAAAATCACTTAGTCTTTGATTTTTCTTCTGCTAAATGTTTCGCATAAAAAAAAATTCCTTCCTATGAACCACACTAAGTAACTGACTCTTCCTCAGTCAATATAAAGTAAAGTACTGGGTGTTTTCATGATGATGAAATTAAATGAAATTCCAAGTCTTGGAAGCCAATCAATTTGACTGCATGCATCTTTCTTCAGTCAAGACATCAATTTCTTTCCAAATAAATATAAGAAATCTTGGCGTCAAAGCTAACAATTAAGGAATAATTGTATGTACAATTTTATTTCTTTGACGAAAGAGCAGGACTGAAAAAAGTATCTCATACAAATTAAGGAGCACATGTATATGTTTTTGCATATTAATTTCTTATCTTAACTAATTCAAGATATATCAACATCATCAGACAAATTAAGGAGCACATGTATATATTTTTGCATATTAATTCCTTATCTTGACTAATTCAAGATATATCAATATCACCGGCATGGCAGCGAATAAATTGACATTATATACCAATGTACCTAACTTTGTTAAGAAGTTATTTTTATTTTGGGTCAAGAGAAAGACCAAGAGTGACTTCATGTTATCATCAATGACATAGTTTAAATTTGTGATCGCTTATTAAAACCAATGCAGGGATATCTCCACATAAAAACACTCGCATAATCTTTGCCTGTCGATTTATGATCGTTATCACAAGCACGTGTATAGAGAAATTTCAACAATTGCTTATAATTCCAGACTGATGACTTAATGGCAAGCTAACCAATGTATCAAAATTAGGGATGGCGGGGCCGGATCAGACTGGAGATTGCCTACCCGGTCCCCACCCTATAGATGTGATACCTCATCTCATCCATGTCGGTTGGGGCAGGCAAAATCTACCTCATCTCAGCCCCACCGAAGAACCCAAGTTCTTGCGGGATCCCGTCCCGCCCCATCATATTTCTAATCATTTATTTTTCAAATGTTCATATTCCAACCATAAGGCCAACTTGATTAAAATATTGGTACATAATCATTAAAATTAAGTCATGTCAAAAATAACTATAAATATTAAATTCTTACAATTTGTAAAACAACCCCTAGAGGAAAAAATAAAAATAAAAAATCTAAGTTCAAGGTTCACAGCCATACGAGACATGCATATAAATAATATTATGCATAACTATCTATATTGTAAGGCGGGACACGGGACGGGGAGGGCTAATACCATCCCCGTCCCGTCCCCGCTAATTAGAGATCGGGTTTTTCCCATCCCTGCCTCGTGCCCTGGTCAATGGTCAGGACGGAGCATGATTGCCATCCCTAATCAAAATATCATATAGCGGGATCATGTTGGATGAGTGTATTTCAGCATCGGACAACAGATGTCGGATGTTACTGCATTCATGATACACGTTTATATTAGATGTCAATATGAGGCGTATTAGATGTCACTATCGTTAATTTATACATACATATTATGCATATCAATCTACGGTTTTGAGGAAACTTGGGAGGGGGAGAGAGAGAATGTTGGGGGTTTTCTCTCTCTAATTTGTTTGCAAGGATGATGTATGGAGAAGGTCTATAATGGGCATTTTGTGATGGGTTTCAACATTTTAACATAAACAAACTCATTGCCCAATACTCATGAATTCATTAGAAAGCAGCCAATTTTAATTTCATGATCCGATAAGCCTCGATATTTGTTAGATATGCTTAAGCTGATATCTTAGCCGATAGCAAGTTCAAATAACATACGTATTGAAACAGTTGCACACCAGAAACGATATATCATCCACCATTGGATCGAATGAAGATAATCACTGTATTGTGATCAAATATTGATGGTCCCCTATCTATTTTTTCAATATGGTGCATATTGGAAATTAAAACCTTGAATGGAAGTGAATTGAAATTAATTAATGCTCAAGACTAGCAATCTTAAGTCAAGACACAAGAGCTGGCCTCTTCTGGCCTATTATTTTCAAAGCAAATCGTCTACTTGACTCGAATTGTTTTTCATGGAATGAATGCACCAAATGGATTGTATTTTTGTTTACAACAACAAAGATATAGAGGAAAAAGTCCAGATGCTTAGTACATGGATTGAAAAAATAATGGAATGATTCTAAAGATTCCAAAAAGATTCAGATGATTCCCCTCATAATATCATTAAAATTTACATCATACAAACGAGCTCAGATGTAAGATATGTCCAATTCTTATCCTTCCAACTTTCAAAATATTGAACAAATTCTAATAAATATATAACAAGAAAAAAAAATTCCCTCCTCTTTTCTTGCATGAGTATCCAATCTTCTTCGTATATTGTGCATACCTTAAATGTTCTTATTTTTTTCTATATATATATTCTACATGGCTTGGCCTTGCATTAATTATACAGAAACTTGAGGGGCTGAAATTAATTTTTAGGTCCTAAGAAGTTCCTGGTCCTATAGAAATTACATGCAGTAATTAATTTATAAGATAAATATTACTTTAAAAGTTAAATATAGTAGTTTATTTAAAAGTACAGTATTGATATAACACATTGGTTAATATACTATAACGACTAAAACAAAGTAACTTTTAAGTTTAGGAATTTTTTGATAAGATTTTTCATCGATGGACTAAAGCCTATTGCTTTTGGACACTGATGAGCTAAACTCATTTCCCCCTGATAATAATCTTTATAAGCCAATAATTTTTTAATCAAGCAGAGCATGCCATGTTACCACAATAAAAAACCAAAGAAAAGACAACAACCTTACTATCCATAAAATTTAAAGTTCAAATTCAAACTGAAAAAGAAGCTAAATTTCCATTCTAGAACTCCTTGCACGATCTAAAAAGCACCAACATTATGGACCCATCAAATATAGTATTCAACCATTTCAACAACAATGGTTTTTTTGGGAAAAGATCCACAAGAATAGTGAAGACGGTAAAATAATCGGAAGGAAAGAGCATAATCAATAGAATTTTTTTATTAATTTCTGTTGTTGCTGTGATATCAACGAAATGCGTGTTCGTGTTCTTTTCTAATATGCTAAATATCTTCTTAATGTTTATACGTGCATCACATGTGTATAATAATTGCATATATACTGCCACAACCGCTGTAAAAAAGAAAGAAAAAAGACACAAATCAAATATATTAAGAGCGTGGGCGCCAACAATTTGAAAAGTTCTTCTTTGGGCCAGCCATATGTATCTGTTCATGAAAAAGAGAGTAATGGGTCCCGCAAAGCTACCTGAAGAACACCACATCCATCTCTTTCTCATGTTCTCAGATGCATTGCATCCGGCGTACCGAATAGTTTCTCCGGATATCTCTAACGCGTGAAGGCGCAATGATGTGGTCATTACGCCAAAAAACAGATAGCTAGAATTATTTTTACATTCTTTTATCGATCCCACACCTCTCTCACCAGCTCTAAATCAATCAAAATCGATTCGTCTGATTATTAGTTTAAATCAAACCATACAAACGAAAAGAAAACCCCAAAATTAAACTTTTAGATAGCGACACGTGGAAAAGACGACAGGGAATATCACGTCACCCAACCAGCAGCCAGTCGGGCGGCAAATGTAACGAACTCACCCAAACAGAATATTCGAATATTCCTTAAATTCCCCACCACATCCTTTCCATGTCCGTACCGTTGACTTGTCGCCCAAAAACCCTAGCGGTGTGGTCACCGCTTCGCCCACCTGAAGCGGTGACCACACCGCTCCATCTCCACCCCAGAAAAAACCTTAAAAGGCCCAAAAGCAAAGGGCTTACTGCTAGCTCCCTAAAAGCTAAGCTAGAGAGGGAAAGACATAGATTCTGTTTTTAAGTAAAAAAAAGTTTCTAGAGAGAGAGAAAGCCATGACTATGGTGAGTTCTTCAATACCACTACATCTAAGGCAGCCACAGATGCTTGGTTTGAGACGGAATTCGAGCGTCCGGCCGGCGAGAAGCCTCGTGGAGATCGAAGAGGAGGAGGAGACGGAGGAGAAAGAGAAAGTTTACGTCGCGGTCGGGAAAGATTACAAAGAGGGAAAGGAGACTTTGATCTGGGTTTTGCAAAACATTTCAAAGGAGAAGGCTGTTGTTGTTGTGCATGTGCATAGGCCTGCTCAAATGATCCCCATGTCGTGTGAGTTGAAAATTTACCTTTTTTTGATGAAATATTTAGCTATGCTTATGATTTATTAGTTAGCTGACAGCCAGCGTAAAATATAATCGGAATTTCTATGAAACGAAATATGACCTATGGCTTTAACCGAGCAGAATGCAGCAGGGAAGAAACAGATTCATATTAGCCGTTCCCAGAAATTTAAGATAAAGGCTAGGTAATGTTTTCGTTGTCCTTTAAGATTTAATCAAAAACCCAAGCTTGATGCCCAGAATTTAGTTGGTATTAGGGGTTTTAATAATGAAGGGAAGAATCCATGTCAAAAAATAATATGAAAACAAAGAGGTAGATGCTTTCGAGGGGAAAAAGTTAAACAAATTAAATCTATTTTTTTATTGGTGTGCTTATTATGGATATATTGTAATTACTCCTTTTTCATGCTAGTTGCAAATGCTAGAATTTGCACGGGCAAACCACACGTGAAATAAAGATTGTCGATTATAGGTTATAGATTGGAATTTTGAGTTTAACAAAATCTTGTAGCTACTTCGTAAATAGCAAGCAAGCAGTAGTTTCTCTAAAACTTTGCAGCTTAATTACTAAAATGATGTGGACATCCTAATAAAAATGGGATTTTCTTATTATTCTCATTTTTATTTCTTCAAATTGAAATTGGAAATGTCACAAGCTCTCCTTGTGTTCTACTTATAACAGGAGAGATTTTTGCACTTTATTCTCAAACTATATGTCCATTCGGAACATCAGAAAACAAGTTTTGCTCTAGGTTTTTATTACCAAGCACTATAGATATGGAGTATCAATTAATCTAACCCTAAACACACAATTAATGAAGACCGTAATAAAGTTAAATTAGGAAGTTCATATATATATGACATTTAGATTTTAGAAAAGGTTATGAAGAAATAGGAAGAGAGAGAAGCGGTTGAGAGGAAGAAGAAGAAGCTCTAGAGAGATCTTTCTCTATTGTCGCTTTCATTTATATATTATTCATGTGTATCATTTGTTACAACCAGATCAATGATATACAATCTCTCAAATATATTGTTACAACTAAATCTCTCTCAAAATTTTCAATCAAAATATTTTTGCGTCTCGCAAGGCCAAACGTTTGACCCGTACAGAGGCAGATATCTGGATACACTCTGTAACTTATGCAAAGTGTAGCCAGACGTCTGAACCACAATGGTGCAGATGTCTGTCTGCACTCTGTTAGCGTGCACTAGCCAGGGTCAGACGTCTGTCACCAAAATCCTCTAATCGTTTTGGTTCTTTATTACGCTCCCTCAAGCTGAACGGCGGCTGGACGACATTGAGATTGATCCGCAGTTCGACAAAGTGTTGTCTGGATAGTGGCTTGGTGAGAGCATCGGCACGTTGATCATGCGTGGAGATGTAGCACACAATGAATTGGTTGTTAGCGACATGTTCACGAACAAAATGAAATTTAATTTCAATATGTTTAGTACAAGTGTGGAAAACAGGATTAGCGGCCAGATAAGTAGCGCCAATGTTATCACACCACAGAACAGGTGGGAAATGATTGAACCTAAGCTCGTGAAGTAATGATTGAAGCCAAATGAGCTCGGCCGTGGTATTCGCAAGCGTCTTGTATTCAGCCTCTGTGCTTGAGCGAGCAACCGATCTTGTTTCTTGGAGATCCATGAGATGAAATTGCGACCCAAGAAAATAGTGTAGCCGCTGGTGGAATGACGATCCGCAGTATTTCCAGCCCAATCAGCATCACTGAAAGAATGTAAATGACGTAGCGAATCTCTATAGAGAAAAAGACAATGAGAATACGTACCTTGAAGATAGCGAAGTATTCGCTTAACCAACGACCAATGGTGCTCAGTAGGAGCATGCATATGCTGACATGCCTAATTGACTGCAAATAAGACATTGGAGCGAGTGATGGTGATATATTGAAGAGCGCCCACAATACTGCGATACATAGATGGATCGGCGAGGGGAGTGGAAAGAGGATCATCGATAGTCGTGACGGTGGCCATGGGTGAGGACATCGAGCGCGCGACAATCATTTTGGAGCACTTGAGAATATCCACAATATATTGAGATTAACATAAGAGGCAGCCGTCGGGGTGAGGACAAAGTTCGATGCCAAGGAAATAGTGAGCAGTGCCAAGGTCACGAATGGAGAATTCTCATTGAAGAGAAGCAATAAGGTCAGTGACGCCCCTTGATCGGAACCAATAATAAGAATATTGTCGACATAGATCAAGACATAAATCCGTGAGCGCCAGTTCCAACGAAAGAATTGCAAAGTATCGGTTTTGGAACCAAGGAAACCGGGCTGAAGGAGTCGGGTACTCAGACGTTTGAACCAAGTATGAGAAACCTGACGAAGGTCGTAAAAAGAGCGATGCAGTCGACATACATGATTGGGAAATTGAGAGTGGGTGAAGCCCGGGGGTTGATCCATATAGACCACTTCCTCGAGATGACCATATAAAAAGGCATTTAAGACATCCAACTGTCGTACCGGCCAACCCGAGCTAATCGCAATTGCAAGAATCAAGCAAACCGTGGTGATCTTGATAAAGGGACTGAAAGTGTCGAAGTAGTCGACACCGGGCTGTTGCCGAAACCCCTTGGCCACGAGCCATTCCTTGTGACGCTCAATCGAGACATCAACACTATTTCATCTTGAACACCCATTTGCACCCGACGACATTGAAGTGATGTTGACGAAGGACGAGCGACCATGTGCCATTGCGAAGTAGAGTATCGAATTCGGAGGACATGGCCGCACGCCAAGACGGGTCCTTAGATTTCTGTATGAAGCAGGTGGGGTCGATCGAAGCAATGGCAAGAAGAGTTGTAGGTAATGCGTGACTGCTTGTGAGCGCGCGAGGTGGCGGAGAATTAAAGATCGGGTCAACAGAGACATAGATGTCGGAAAGAGAACGCATGCGAAGAATTGGAAACTCATCAGAAGTGCTAGACGAGGTGGTGGAATGGGAGCCCATGAGCGGGGAGGATGCTGGGTTCTTCGGCGCTCGCGGCGCAGCGGAAGCGAAAATAGCGAACAAAAAAATCGTGCGAGCGTGAGAAAACCACAACCTAGAATCCGTCCAAATACTAAACTAGCAACTAAAACAAATAAGGTTTTAGGGATTACAACCTTTGTAGCGTGTCCACCCAATCGTGGAAGACCTTTCCAAATTCCGTAGGCCGTCGGGAACATGTTTGAGAGTCGATCACCCTTACCGAAAATGATCCACCTGAGAGAAACTGATCCAAACTTCAGCTTCACACAGTGAAGCAACTAAAAATCACAATTCGTTAGGTTGTGATGCTTAGGGTTGTAGGATTTTTTTCACTTATCATTTCTATCTCTTTCTCAAAACTCAGGAGAGCTATACGAAGGAGGAGGGACATGAGAGAGTGAGGGTAACATAACATAAAATAATCAAGTCTTTAGAATGAATGAGAGTGCTCTCTTTTATTTTTCCATCCATAAAAATTATGACATAACAATTTTCTAAATTAAATGAAGATCTCATCCCTCTCATACCTTGCCTCAAGCCACCTCACCATGCCACCTCATTACCAATTTTCCTAAAAGGGAAAATCAATAATGAGGTGTCCTCCTTTTAGAAATATTACGTATAAATACGGAATACAACCCATGTATATGTATCGACTACATATACGCGTATCCGTATAAAAATACGAATAGCCAAGAGAGAGAAAATGAATAGTGAACATAATACTAGAATACACACACACACACACACACACACACACACACATATATATGTATACATATGTATATATATGTATGTATGTAAATTATTAAATCAATATATGATTTAATAATCCAGTTAATCCTAAGCCGGCTAGTATTATCAACCGTTCGATTAAAGTTTGTGTAGCCAGTACACGTATTTAGTCGGACCCCTACACGTATCAAAATACAGCCTCTACATCATATCTCCTGAATCGGGAAAACCCTCTGTGTGGGACTTTAAAGACTCGACAATACGCCGGCAGTGAGTTATTGGATAAATCCATAAGCACAAGCACGTCAGCGGCTTTAGCTATACGTTACGGCTACCCAGGTATATGCCGAAACAGGAGGTTGATAATCAAGTCCGTCCGTACCCTACTAAGCATGTAAGTGACAATCTTCGTACAGTCCGATCTCTTCATTTAAGAGTCTCTCATACCAGGTCTATAGGTGGAAATCGTCAAACCTTTAATAACCCTATAAGTCGTGCCGGTGTCAAACTATGACCAACCGAGAAATTGTTGATCTCCAATCAGTAAATATCATCAGTCCTGACCAAGGACTTATGGTGATGACTAACCGAACACAGCGCGACATCGACTTCCTATACCGGGAGAGACGAATCCCTGCCGATCGCACACTGCCTTCATGTGGCTCAGAACTGTACTCAACTAAAACATGTTTGCACGACTCCTTTGAACCGTGATAGAGCAGTAATCAAAGTACAGTAGGAACTCACACGAGACAAATGACGATCTTAGGTCAAAAGACTACCATGTACTCATGTCACCAGAGAACTGCGATCTAACGATAAGTATAGTATCATCTAGAAGTTTTCAGCGAGTCCGTTCGGTGTGCTCACCTCCGGTTAACACCTGTATACAATCTTAGGTTCCCAAATACCATTGGCTTGTGAGACTGGCCACCGTCTCTCGTTGGGGTCTAGAAAGTATACACTAGTCTACTCTGTAATATCGATGCCTAGTCTCGATACTCACACGACTAGAAACATTTAAGGATGTGCATATGGACTACACAGTTCCCACAAGTATGATCGCCATCATAATACCGGTAGTCAAGTAAGGATCATACAGACTTTATCATTATGTATTAGCGAATAACAACAAACCAGATAATATACTATCATCTCGAGTAAAATTGTTCTACCCGTATAGTGCCTTCCTCAATTACCATAATTGCCTACCTACAATTACAATAATTGCCTTGAGGGCATTATATCCAACAGAAGATTGCGCTGAAAGCTGGAGGCTAGGATCATCTATAAGTATCGATCGAGCAGCACTGGTGTAAGCGGGACTGGGGGTTGATGGTGGGGAGTTCGCAGGAAAGGGAACAACCGTGTATGAGTGTCTAGGTTGGACGAGTTGTGACGGCTGACGTAGGGAAGACCCAAGTATGCCGACTACACGAAAAGGAACGGTGGTGGGTGTAACGACCGTGTTTTCTAATACCCAATAAAAGGTTTTTTATTTAGTACCAAGTATTTATTTGCGTCTTTTGTTGATGGAAAAATATTTTATTTTAATAATTTTATTTTTAAAAGTAATGTTGGTAATTTTTAAAACATTGAAATATAATTAAAGGAACTTTCTAAAAGCTATTTATAATTTTCTGGGCTTAAAATGTTTTAATAAAATATTATATTGTCTTAAAATAATTTACATATTTTTATTATCAATTAAAATAATTTTTCGTAATTAAAATGATTTTCAAAGATAAACTAGATTTTAAATAATTATAATAACCAACAGATATCATAGATTTGGGAATATTATTTAGTTTTAGCCCAAAATAATTTTTAAACTGAAAATAACAACAAAATATTTTTTTTGATTTTTCTCATATTATTCCGTATTTTTAAAATACTTTAAACAATTTTCTAAAACAAATTCGGTTTTATAAAAACAATTTTACATTTTAAAATATTTATATTTATATAAAAAATAAAATAAAAAATAAAAATTTAAACCATCCTTAACTAGGACCGTTGGATCTCAAATCCAATGGCCCAGGATCGTGCGCGGGTCCCCACGAGCGTGGGGGCCACGCGCTTGCTGCAGGCAAGTGAACACCCAGCGGCCACATGGCCGCGAGGCAGGGGCTCCCAGAGCCGTTAGATCGTGATCCAACGGCCAGGGTTCGCTGACGGCGGTGGTTAATGATTGGGTTCGTTTCGCAATGATTGGGAACGGATTCTGATGATTTATTTGTTGCGATTTGACCGGTTATGGGGGATTTATTTGTTACAACCTAAAACCTATATATAGAGACCTTCAAACTCTATTTTCTCACACCACAGAACTCCGAAAATTCTGAAAAAATACACAGACCTTCGTATCGACAACGCCTACGTTGTGGTTCCGCCCAATCATTGAGGAAAAATCCGAGCGCTGGGTTATTAAGGTTTTAGTACAAGACTACGCTTTCGATCCATCGATTAACATCTCAAATCAAAGGTAGGATCCGCCTCTCACCATTTGATCTATCACCTTCTTCAAATGGGATTTCTTAGACATGATAATAATCTTGCAACACATTCTAATACAATATTAAAATCTTCATGCATTTTATGTTACGAAATTATTTTAATGGAAAAATCTAGACTTGATGTTGATATCACGGGATAACGGCCTATTTCTCATGCTCACACACATACCTAGCTACAATCATAATATTCATGATGTTGCTTATTAGTTGCTAAGTTGGCATATCACACATACCTTATAATATCATGTTGGTTATTAGTTTGCTAAGATTGCATATCACACATACTTTATGATATCAAGAGTAATTGCTTCCACAACATACCCTCATATTATGAAAAATTTATGTTTGAAATCATATACTGTAAGTATTTTAAAATAAAATATTGCAGGGGTTTAAATATAATATTTTTATTGATATTATAAAATAATTCCTAATCTCAATAAAATACCCCAATCTTTGAAAAGTGCGTAATATTCGTTAGATATACCCTAAAAATCCAAAACAACTTATGTTCTCATAAATACCATATTTTTTAAAAGTTACATAAGTTAATTAGAATATAGTTTTTACATCAATACCCTTTCACTAAAAGTGAATATTTTTATATGAATACCTTTAGCGTATAACCACTAAAGTTTAATAAGATACCCTAATAGGCTAATATTTTATATGAAACACCCCATAATTACTAGGGAATCATCCCTCAAAAAGACATAAATCATTCCGTCCATGTACAGTCGTTGTCAACGCGGAGTTGTTTTTGTAGAATATTTATCACGCCCCAGTTCCTGGTGTACGGAAGCGGAGATGTGGCAAGCCCACAACGTATTTACTAAGAAATAAATATGTTAAGCGTAATTAAGCAATATATATAAAATGCACAAGAATAACAAGAGATATAAAATAAACAACAATTTTTATTAACATTCATCTTTACAATACAACTGTTTGAAAATGAAAAGATACAATGATATAAACAGTGTCTAAACAGTGGCATACAAACTAAAAAGTAAGTACAAGTAAAGCTGGTAGTCCTGCTGGGCAGTGAGCTGGTCCACGTCCTCTTGGCTAAGCTCGATCTCGAGAGAGTCATGTCCTCCTGACGAACATTCCAAAGAGAGAAATAGACAGGAATGTCGTCAACGAACTAGCGCTCGGTAAGTCCTAAAAGAAGGAATGGAATAACAAGTAATGAGGTAAGTTGTGTATGATTGTTTACCGGTATATGATAGTTATTCTAATGTAGTTGTTTGTAGTTTGGTACAGAAGATATCAGTGTATACGAAAGGAGTCCATCTTACCCCGTGAACTATTGTAACATATAGTACAAAGCCCCGTCAAAACCCACAGGACAACGACACGAGAGTTCATGTAGGTGTCTTTTAAGTGACCATCGCGTGCCACTTTTAATACATTCCATACCAATCTACCCCGTTAACCACGTGTAATGTTTTGAATAGATTATGTTTACAAGTCTTGCCGAAACCATGAATACAAGTTGTTCAAGTAGTCAGATTCAGGATGTATCAAGTAGTCATGTCAAGTCATAATCATTGTTCGGTCAAGTCAAGTCAAGCATGTTTGATATTATTGTTTGATTCAAGTATTCAGGTTCAAGTTCAAGTATTCAAGTTTGGTATTAGATTCATATTTGAATTAGATTCAGGTTTGAGTTAGAGTCTGGTCTGAGTTAGACTCAGACTGAGTCAGACACTTAAAAATTAATTTGGATTCTGAATTAGGTTTGGGAGTCATCGGTAACTGCTGCACATGGACGGCAGAATTTGTGTCTTTTTCCAAGACAATTACCATTGATAACTCCGTTAAGTTTTCTAACCTGAAGAGACAATCACTCACATTCTTCGGCTCCGTGGGGCTCAAAAGAACGGATCCCGCTTAAACCTATATTTACTAAAGTTCTTAAATATTGTTTTAAATAACTCGAGGAGGTTTTATGAAAAGTAGTTTAATATAGTTTCAAAATAATCCTCGAGAATTTATTTATCATATTTAGGGTTTCATGGATGTGAGTTTTAAAGATTTGAGGTATTTTAGTGATATAAGCTTAGTTTGGAAAGTTCATGGTATTTTAGTGTAAAACTTTTCTTTTGGTAACTTGATGGTATTTTGGTGAAACTCGTAATTCTTTTATTTTTAGAAAAATGTAAATTGTTTATATTTTTGAAAATAGATGGATATTGTAATTTTATATAATTATTAAAAATTAATTTTTATTTAAGTAGAAAAATGTGTTTTCCTTAAAAACCATATTTAAAACCTTCCGAGGCCGGATGCTCCGTGAGAAGGTCTGCATCTCGCTCTACTAGCCCAAGGATGTGCGATAATCTGCACCATCCATTAGCGGGTCCCCTAAAGAGAGTTGTAGAGGCTTAATTGTGAAGGAATTTAATTAAAATACAATTTAAAAGAAATCCGGTTTTTATAGTAAATGGTATTTTAATGTAATATTGTAATCGTAACAAAAATTCCAACAAAGATATCGTGCTATGGAACCATGTGTGTATGTGTGAGATGGGCCGTTACCTCGTGAATTTTCCTAAAGGTATGTTTAAGCAAAGCAATAAAAGATGAAATCTACAAAGTTCATGGTATTTTAATATAAAAGTTAAATTAAAGTTATTTTGCATGATATTTTTTTATTAAAAGTTGATTCTAAGCATTGGTTTTATGTTAATAAGTATGGTGTAGGAATATGAATGAGCAATGCTTAAGAAAAAGTATAATTTCTAGGGTTTAGAAGAAGATGTCGGTATTAACTCCACTTACTGACATGTTTTGAAAAATGATTTTCAAGCAAGAAGAAGAGGGATTAGGAGGGACTTACAAGATAGTCAGGTCAAAGAAAGGTTGAAAAAGAGAGGGTTGTTGTCGTGGCATCGCGAGATCGTCAAAATTTGCTTCGATCCTCGCCGGAAGTTGATAGCTTGTTAACTTCTCTTTTACTCCACTTGTACTTAAGAAATTTTGAGAATTTTGGCTAGAATTTTTAGAATGATGAAGGGATAGGACATGGGGTAGTATTTATAGTGTAGAATTAGGGTTTTGGAATTAAAATGGTGAATTAAAATGCATTAAAAAGATGATAAATTGAGAATTGATAGGGCTCTGTTCGATTGCAAAGCAATCAAACATTGTAGAGGAGTTAGGGATAGGGGAAACGTCGAGTGTGCAAAGCCCGGGCCTCATTACCCACGGTTGGACCGTCGGCGCCGGTGGAAATGGAGTTTTGGTCGGTCGATTAGGGGAGTTGGGTTGTTGGATTTGTGCTACGTGTACAAGTCGGTGTTAACTCCATTTTACGCCAGTTTGATTTTTTGACTTTTCATTTTTCTGTGTATTGCACGTGTAAACTTTTGAGCTTCTTAAAAGTTAAAAAAAGTCAGAAAAAAATAATGTGTCTGATGGGGATCGAACACACATGCTACGTCACAGCAGTGTAAGGGCTTTACTAGTGAGCTACAAGTTACTTCTTATTGTTCTTTAATAAAATTAACTTATAACTCAAATTCAGGCAGTAAACTCTTTTCTATATGGTAACAGAAGAATTCTGTACAGTGAATTCAGAGTCGTTACATTCTACCCTCCTTATAAAAATTTCATCCTCGAAATTACTGAAGAGGGATGTTGCAACAGGGTAAGGAAAAAAAGTTCGGGTGATGCGGTCGCATTTCCTCATGCTCCATCAATCGGTACTCTAAGTAAATCGCGATAAGACAATCCGAAAGACGAGAAGTTCGAAAGTCGGAATAGATATTGTTATGATAAACCAGAGTAGTTTTCAAGAACGCCGCAAACAAGCTCTTGAATAGGCAAAGCGTAAATTGGATTGTCAAGAATTTTACGAAGATAAAGAATGAAAATCGAATTTAAAATCAGAGAAGAATATAAGTTCACAAGGAAGATAGAATTCAATGTTCAAGGATAAAGATATGCGGTAGAACATAGCTAAATCAAGAGGAAAGGGAATCAAGGCAGAATTCAAATTCACTGAAGTAGTGTACCGCATTGTAACTATGCTGCAGTTCAAAGTTACAATCACATAACTCCATTTAAGTTATCCAAATCCTACTATCAAGGTCAATGGAATAAGATTTAAGAATACAATGGAAATCGAGAAAATTAAAATAAGATTAACGGAGTTGAAAGAGTCGCGGTTTCATTTTTCTTTACGTCGAGACATGATTATGGCAAAAAACAAGTAAAGGATTCAAAGGGATGGAATCATAGTGCAGACGTTACAGTCTACCCTCCTTAAAAGAATTTCGTCCGTGAAATTCTCTTGAGACGTACGTTGCAACAAGTATGGGAAAACGAAAGATAAAGTTTTGGCAATTTATCTTTAAGTTCGTCCATTCGATGTTCCACTAGGTGGGCTAAAAGACCAAAAGAAATGAGTGAACAAGCATTGAGGATTTAAGAGTCGAGTGATGATCATTAAGGAAGAAAAGTATTCGTAAAGGTTGGAGTAAGAACTAATAGTGTCTTACCTAAGTTGTGTGGAATAATTCAAGTAAAAGAGAAAACCGAAGAATGTAAGGATTTGAAATGGCGAAAAACGGAAGGGCGTATACCGGTGATAACTTGACCTATGGCCTTGGCCTCTCCAACCGGAATAGTGAATGCCTGCATCTCGGCATGTTTCTCTGTGCCTGCTGGTACATTGTGGACTGACGAGGTAAAGATAGTCCGCACGGAGGTGGTGCAGTCAGAGCTAGGAGGGTACGGGGAGCTTAAATAGTCAGTCTTGGTGTCACGACCCGAAAGTATGGAACGTGACCGGCACTTAGATTACGAAGCGTCTAGAGGCGCCACGTAACCTAAGTAAGCCGAAGCCCAGAAATCTAAACCATAAAAGAAGAAGAAGAAGAAGAAAAAGAAAACAAGTTTAAAAGTATCAGCAAATTTTTCCAAAAATTTCGGCAGAGTCTCATCTGTAAAAACTGGCCCCAAACAGGTACAACAAGTATAATATACATAAACAATAAAAAAGCATCCCCAAACGGGAGCTAGCATCGACGCCAACAGGCGGAAACAACCACAACAAGCACAGTAATATACAACGCCAAAGGGCGAAGCTCAAAACTCAAAAGAAAACAAAACCACCAGATCAGAATAATACATGCGCGACTCTAAGGTCGAAATAAAAGACCGGTCCAATAACTTATCAAGTAATACAAGTATGGTTGATGGAGCTTACTAGATACAAATGAAAGAATAAAAATACAATGGTGGTTCAGATACAAGTGAACCAACCTACCGTGCAAATCACCCTGAAGAAAAGATGTGCCAGCAAGCTGCCAGGGAAACCTGTACATCGAACCTGTAATAAAATTTGGCACAACGGGGGTGAGTTGCCAACTCATGAGTAGAAGACATCTACGAAAAGAAATCGAATGCACGACGCTATCCTAGATCATAATAATACACTACTAAATCCCAATCATCTAGTAATAGCAGGGTAATACTACGTGTAAGTGCAGATACTCCGTGCTCGTGTCAGTGCCTCATATAGTACTATGTCATATGAATGAATATGCATGCACCATGAATGTAAAATAACCAATCCTGAAATCCAGGTATATCTGTATAAGGAATCTTTAGCTGTTATCATAGTAAAACGGATGTAGAAACCAGAAATATCAACAATGAAATCCATGGAAATCCGTGTCAAGCATCGACACAAACATGTAAATCTCAAGTCTCATAGTCTCAATATCTCGGGCTCCGTCTGTCCGGATCGGCCCATATCATCAAATCTCACGACAACGGTCGGTATCCTCTGGATATCCGCCGCGCCAGACATCACCGGTAGGTAGCCTTCCCCTGCCAGGCTCATCGTCTACAACTCGATCTTCTTGCCCCGGGGTACCATACCGGGCCCACCATGTACCCGAGATGGTTCATCCACTCCTCGAATCGGGTCTCGAAATCCATCAGAAAACATGAAATCTCATGGTGAACGACACATACATCACGAGAAAACCGCATCTTATTTTAAAAAGAGAAGAGGAGAGAGAGAAAAGTTTGTTTATATATTCTTGCGGTTTTCCCCAAAAATCCAGAAATCTCATAAAAATCCAAATCTTAAAATCATGAGTAAGTATATGATAAGTGTCGGCATATGCCCATGATACTGCATGATAACATGATAATATGAATGCATGAATGTCAAGTAATAAATATCATGTCTATACTAACATCAGAGAGTAATCACAATATTATATCGGTCTGGTTGTTAACTGATTCTATCAATAAAAGACAATATGATCTAAAGTGTACGTGACATAGCAATTACCGATGATGATGTGTGTGAGCCAGCAAATAGGTGTGCGTGGAATATGCGCATCATCGGTAATGGTGCTGGTGTCCTAACAGGTAAGGTTTTTACTAATTATAGCAACATATGTAAGAACATGCACCATGATGATTACAGTACGAATGTAAAGGCAGATGTGCATTATCCACTCCTCTGCGATATACAAGTACAACTACCACTATATGAATCGAACCTAACTAGTGTCCATCTAACCTCCTAAGGAACTAAACCTAAGAAACTAGTCAACAAGAAACAAGAGTCTACCTAAGGTCTGAATCAATATCTCTAATAGTCGGCGATCCAGCCTCAATAGCGTCACGTACGTAGTACGGCTTCCTCGAATCAAGAGTGCGGATCAATCATCATATCAATGCCTCGTACGGTAAAATCCATCGTACGGCATCCCAATATCGGGGTACGGGTCAAGTATGTCCTAGGTGTCTCATCATTCGTATAATGTCATTATCGACACATCTCATGATCAAGGTGCTAAACTGTAATCGCATACATCAAATCATATATCATTGCCATCATAATATGCATCATTAGTTTATCCTCAGAAAAATATCATGTCATTTGTATCATATTGTGATTAAGTCATACTGATATCATATCGTCATCAAGTCACACCTATATGATATCAACATCAGGTCACACCTATATGAGATCGACATCAGATCACACCTATATGATGTCGTAATCAAGTCATACATATTTCATATCGTGATCAGTCACAAGCTACAGTCCATGTACTATTTTAGAGTCCCATGTTCATTATCTCATGCTCTAATGATCCGCTAACACTTAATACTACTGTATAGCCAAGAATCACGGTATCAAGCCCAGTTATACTGTTTCATCATACCTCGGATATCATATCACATCAATGTATCCCATACACGTGTTGTATATATATATATATACCAATACCTAGTCCTATATGTATATATACATGCACGTATACACCATGTCGAGTTTCAGTGTGTGCGTGTGTGTGTTTCTACCTGAAACCTACGAACCTCTTCCAAGGTACTCATCCTCTGATATGATTTCCCTAAATCAGTCTAGTCCAGCCTAGGGTTATTACTAGGGTCCCGCGCATTAAGAATCTAGGGTCACATCTGGTTTCCTAATGTCAATAAGTACTATTCCTACTCTACGTTGCGGGGGTGCTAAACGCCATCCACCCGACTTCCCTCCGTAGATATACATCTACTCACCTGGTCCATGTCTGCCGAAGACGGTGTCGCCATCCTCCTCTTCATCGCCCGCAGTCCACGTGAGGGGTACCTAAACGCAAATATATAAATAGCATCGTAAACTGAATCACATACAAAAGTCAAAACGACGCAAGGAGCAAGCATAGGTTAAAACCTATGTCCCGTCCACGCAAAAGCACCAAATATCGCTCGATATCGGCGTACAAACTCCGATGGATCAAGATAACATCAACAAATAACTCATAGTTTTAAAACTCGTTACTTATAATATATAACATGATTAAATCCATCGAAACCCTAAAAATCAATCAAACCGTCCGATTTCGTAAAACCCGAAAATGCCAATTTACCGTTTTTCATCAAAACTTGACATTTAAATGAAACCAATGGTCATAAAACTCATTAAAAAGCATAACTAGACTATACAAACCATTACTATATTTTTAACACCCTAATTTATATTACTTTGAAAATTCTAGTTTGCAAACTTGCCCGATTTCGATACTTTTAAGCAAAATTTCACAATTCACTTCCAACCTTTATTTTGCATATATTAAAGTGTTAAACCACATCAGGAAACCTTAAGAATTAGTTAAATCCCTAACTACATTTTTAATACTACATTTTAAATTAATTTTTTTTTTAAACCTAGTTAGCAATTTTGCATAATTATCACAATTTTTAAACCAAAACTTAGCAACTAGCAACTAGATATGTTTAGTATTCCATTAACATGTTAATCTCCTCATTAGAACCAAAAATAATTGATAAAAATTCTCACAAGAATTTTATCCCACATATATACATATTCTACAAAAATCTAGTTTGCACAATTTTTCCCAATTTTAACAAATTTTGAAGTAACACATAATAATTAACAATTAGATTAAATTTTCCATGACTTAACATGTTAAACTATATCTTGTAATCCTAATTGAGTGATAAAAATCCCAACTTAGCTCAAAGCCCCTTCTCGTGAACTTTCAAGTTTGAATACAGAATCGTGATTAAAAACCGGAATTAATTAATTTGAAGCAATTAACCTAAAATTAAACACTAGGGTTAGGATTATACCTCCATAAATTTTTGAGACCTAGCATGAAATCTTAGCCTCCCAACTTGCACCTTTGCTCCAAGATCCTTGCTAGGTTGAACAAAGAATAATTGGATAAAGGTTAAAGGATGAATTTGTGAGACCTTGTATAAATTATTTTTTTTTTTGATGAATTTTGAAGTGTTTTGAGTTGGCACAAATGGGAAAATGGAGGAAAAATGGCTGCAGTGAACTCGGCCAATTTAGGATGGGGAAAAGAGAGAGAGAGTGAATTGTGTAGATAAGTGTAGAAACCTCCCATCATTTTACATATTAACCCTCCTTTCAAATTTTCTTTTCTTTTGATTTTTGAAATGAGAATGAAATAAGAATTTGTGAAGAGAGAGGGGATTCCTGCATTGCTTTTTTTCCCAGGACATGGAGATGAGAATGTGTGGGTGAGTGTGGAGTGTTCTAGGCTAATAAAAGTATACATGTGTCTTTTGCAAATAAACACCTTTCTATTCCCATTTTACTTTATTTTAAATTTCCATAGTTGCAAACCTAGAACCTACTAGAATTTGGAGTTAACTTGCTAAAAATTTTATGTTACAGTTAGATTTTAGTGGGCATGGCTCATATGTGTGTAATTGGCCCATTCAAATTTGTATTTACACTAATTTCACTAAATAAGCCTATTTTCTTCGTTATTTTCTAACACCGTTTAACAACTTCATTTCAATTCAAAAACCTCATGTTAAAATTTTGCTTAATGTGTTATGATACACAAAATTTGTTTCAACTCATTCTAGTTTGTAATTTTCCCTAATTAAATGTATTAGTAACAGCTTAAAATAATATTAAAATAATTAATTTCGGAAAATTTTTTAGAAAATTTGAAATTTCACCAGTGGCTCAATAAACACCAAATACTAGCAATTACATAGCTATAATATGTATATTTAATTTTTAAAATAAAGATATTTGTATTTTGACTTTTTACAGAAAACCCCCTTATTTTACTAATTTTCCGAAATTTCACCAAAACGATTTTCAAGACGTTACACTTGGTGCGGGGGTTGCGTCTGCTCCGTACTTTGAACATGCTCTTAAAATGTGTTTAGGCGATCCACAAATCATACAAATACCGTTATCTCGTCTACAGTCCTTTACCACATGTCCGAGCTTGTTACAATAATTGCAAGTCCTTGCTGGTGGTGTCCTTTCCTTCTTCTTGATATAACCATAAGCTGCCCTCAAAGCTGCCTCAGTGCGAACTATTCCTTGGTGTAGGAGAGCAACCTGCTCTTCCAATCCTTCAACTAGACTCCTGGTTGCTTCAAGGAACGCCATTGGTCTTATCAGTAGGTCTGCAACGGTAAGTGGTGATGGTGTAGTATCTTCATTGATATTGATATGGTTCGAGGAAGACATCACCTTGGATAAATAAAAGATAGATTAGGATAGATTCAAGGAATTTGAAATGTAAGGAATGTATAGTTGCTGATTCTTATAATTCTTGTAATATATTGCTTAGGACATCATGCAGAACTGACCAGCATGGGCCACCAACAAAACCTGTCACGCCCCGCTTCCTGGTGTACGGAGGCAAAGACGTGGCGGGCCCGCAATGTATTTACTAAGAAATAAATACGTTAAGCGTAATTAAGCAATATATATGAAATGCACAAAAATAATAAGAGATATAAAATGAACATGAACTTTATTTAACATTCATCTTTACAATACAACTGTTTGAAAATGAAAAGATACAATGATATAAATAGTGCCTAAACAGTGGCATACAAACTGAAAAGTAAGTACAAGTAAAGCTGGTAGTCCTGCTGGGCAGTGAGCTGGTCCACGTCCTCCTGGCTAAGCTCGACCTCGAGAGAGTCATGTCCTCCTGACGAACATTCCAAAAAGAGAAATAGGCAGGAATGTCGTCAGTGAACTAGCGCTCGATAAGTCCCAAAAGTAGGAATGGAATAACAAGTAATGAGAATTGAACAGGTAAGTTGTGTATGATTGTTTACCGGTATATGATAGTTATTCTAATGTAGTTATTTGTAGTTTGGTACAGAAGCTATCAGTGTATACGAGAGGAGTCCATCTTACCCCGTGGACTATGGTAACATGTAGTACAAGGCTCCGTCAAAACCCACGGGACAACGGCACGAGAGTTCATGTAGGTGTTTTTTAAGTGACCATCTCGTGTTACTTTTAATACATTTCGTACCAATCTACCCCGTTAACCCCGTGTAATGTTTTGCATAGATTATGTTTACAAGTCTTTCCGAAACCATGGATACAAGTTGTTCAAGTAGTCAAATTCAGGATGAATCAAGTAGTCTTGTCAAGTCATAACCATGGTTCGGTCAAGTCAAGTCAAGCATGTTTGATATTGTTATTTGATTCAAGTATTCAGGTTCAAGTTCAAGTATTCAAGTTTGGTATTAGATTCATATTTGAATTAGATTCAGGTTTGAGTTGGCTCTGATCTGAGTTAGACTCAGACTGAGTCAGACACTTAAAAACTAATTTGGATCCTGAATTAGATCCGAGAGTCATCGGTAACTGCTGCACACGACGGCAGGATTTGTGTCTTTTTCCAAAACAATTACCATTGATAACTCTGTTAAGTTTTCTAACTTGAATAGGCAAGCACTCACTCTCCGGCTCCCTGGGGCTCAAGAGAACGGATCCCGCTTAAACCTATATTTACTAAAGTCCTTAAATATTGTTTTATATAACTCGATGGGGTTTTATGAAAAGTAGTTTAATATAGTTTCAAAATAAAGCTCGAGAATTTATTTATCATATTTAGGATTTCATGGATGTGAGTTTTAAAGATTTAAGGTATTTTAGTGATATAAGCTTAGCTTGGAAAGTCCATGGTATTTTAGTGTAAAACTTGTTTTATGGTAACTTGATGGTATTTTGGTGAAACTTGTAATTCTTTTATTTTTAGAAAAATTAAATTGGTTATATTTTTGAATATAGATGGATTTTGTAATTTTATATAATTATTAAAAATTAATTTTTATTTAAGTAGAAAATTACGTTTTTCTTAAAAACCGTATTTAAAACCTTCCGAGACCGGATGCTCCGTGAGAAGGCCTGCATCTCGCTCTACTAGCCCAACAATGTGCGATAATCCGTACCATCTATTAGCGGGTCCCCTAAATAGGGTTGTAGCTCGCAAATGAGTTTAAAATACAATTTAAAAGAAATTCGGTTTTTTTATAGTAAATGGTATTTTAATGTAATATTATAATCGTAATAAAAATTCCAACAAAAATGTATCATGCTATGGAACCATGTGTGTATGTATGAGGTAGGTCGTTACCTCATGAATTTTCCTAAAGGTATGTTTAAGCAAAGCAATAAAAGATGATATCTACAAAGTTCATGGTATTTTAATGTAAAAGTTAACTTAAAGTTATTTTGCATGATATTTTTTTTATTAAAAGTTGATTTTAAGTATTGGTTTTATGTTAACAAGTATGGTGTAGGAATATGAATGAGCAATGCTTAAGAAAAAGTGTAATTTCTAAGGTTTAGAAGAAGATGTCGGTATTAACTCCACATACCGATATGTTTTGAAAAATGATTTTCAAGGAAGAAGAAGAGGGATTGGGAGGGGCTTATAAGATAGTTAGGTCAAAGAAAGGTTAAAGAAGAGAGGGTTGTCGTCGTGGTGTCGCGGGATCGCCAGAATATGCTTCGATCATCGCTGGAAGTTGATAGCTCGCTAACTCTTCTTTTATTCCACTTGTACTTAAGAAATTTTGAGAATTTTGGTTACAAATTTCAGAATGATGAAGAGATAGGGCATGGGATAGTATATATAGTGTAGAATTATGGTTTTGGAATTAAAATGCATTAAAAAAATGATAAATTGAGAATTGAAAGGGCTCTGTTTGATTGCAGGGCAATCAAATAGTGCAGAGGAGTTAGGGGTAGGGGAAACGTCGAGTGTGCAAAGCCCGGGCCTCATTAGCCACGGTTGGACCGTCGGCGCCGGTAGAAATGGAGTTTTGGCCGGTCGATTGGGGGAGTTGGGTTGTTAGATTGTGACACATGTACAGGTCGGTGTTAACTCCATTTTGCGTCTGTTTGATTTTTTTGACTTTTCGTTTTTCTGTGTATTTCACGTGTAAACTTTTGGGCTTCTTAAAAGTTAAAATGAAAAAAATCAGAAAAAAATAATGTGTCTTATGGTGATCGAACACACAAGTTATGTCACAGCAGTGCAAGGGCTTTACCAGTGAGCTATAAGTTGTTTCTTGCTGTTCTTTAACAAAATTAACTTATAACTCAAACTCAGGCTGTAAACTCTTTTCTGTATAGTAACAGAAGAATTCTGTACAATGAATTCAGAGTCATTACAATATCACTTTTAATAAAATACCCTAATTTAAATAGGGTGATGTTTTACGTAAATACCTCGTGATTGATAGACAATCGTTCCTAAAAAGGACATAAATCATGTCATCCGTGTATAGCGGTTTCCAACACGGACGTATTTCTAAAATGTTACCTCCAAATAAACAGCATAACTTTATAAATTATTATTTTCATTAAAATACCTTAATCCTTCCTAAAAGAATATAATTTTATTTAAATATCTTGACCTTTACTAAAAGGCTATTTTCAACAAAACCCATAATATTTTATAAAATAATATTTTCCAAAAGAATACTTAAATCTTTATTAAAAGATAATTTTAAATAAATACCATAATCTTTCATTAAAAGATATTTTCATTAAAATACTATGGATTTCCCAAAATTATATTTACTCTAAAATACCATGGTTTTCTTATAAACAATAACTATAATAAAATACCATGGTTTTTATTAACCAAGGTTTCTATAAAATACTATGATCCACCATACAAACTTTAAGAGGTAACAAGATAAAATGAGTGGTTGAGAAAAACCATATTAAATGAGATCAACTATTTGAATATAAACTTACGACATACATGACACATGATATGGTTACGGTTAGAATGCGCGAACCTAAATATGGAATACTTTATAAATGAAGATCCATGCAGGTAGTGTGAACAGTCCAATATGTGGACGAATACTAACCCGATCTTCGGGCGAATACTAATCCGATCTTTGGTCGAATACTAACCCTACTTTAAGAGCGAACAATCTAATATGTGGATGACATATAATGTGGAAATTCCATACTTAGATGATATACACACTAACTCTAATTCTTCAAAACCTTTACACTGAACAACGGGGATGAGTAGTTTGATTAAGCAAGAATATGCGAAATTCGGATTCCCCTACTACTCGATCATGATCCCGGAAAGTGAAACTGTACATTTCACTTCCCAAGTTGTTGTTCCGTGGCCACAATGGAATAATCGCGAGTATCCGGACCATTGTTTAACAAACTAATGCGAACATTTACCTAGTAAGTATCTCATACAATATACCCTTATTTACATATACCCCATACCCTCATACACATATACATCATACTTTTATGCACATTTCATACCTATATACACTTGTTTGTTCTTTTTGTACCCTTACTTCCTTATGAGGCAATCCTACCTGAGTGTATTCGCTGATGGACTTTTCTTTTGCTCTTTTCTATTTCTGGAATGTGCGTTAGATGAGGACGAGTATTATGATGAGGATCAAGGTGTGAGTCCTACTAATGAAGATTTTGCTGACTTGACGACGGAAGAATAACTAGTTATATTTTTATTTGTTACCCACATGTTTAGGGTTTTGTTCCTTTCTTTCGATATAATTAAACTATTTAGTTTATTTTACTCCTTTCTTTTGAAATATAATAAAGTTTTTGTTAATGGAAATAAATACTTTCCGCTTTTATTATTTCGTTTTGGTACATATCCTGCATGTTATAGATATTCATACGCTTAACGTAACTGTATTGAATAGACCATCTTCAATACAGTTAAGTTACGGACCATATCACGTCATCTCTTCACTTTCTTTTGGGAAGCGGGGCGTGACAGTGAGCTCGCTGGACTCGGAACAGGGCCAGAGCCAAGGATGCCCACTCTTGGTAAGGGCTCAGTGGTCAGCGGCAAGTCTCTGGTATAATCTGAACCTAAAAAGGGAAAGCAATTTTCATCAAAAATAACATGCCAAGACACATACATACGGTCGGATTGTACATGGAGACAATGGTAACTATAGTGTTGAGTACTATGACTCATGAACACACAGCGATCAGATCGGTTAGCAAGTTTATATTGAGCGTATGAACGAAGCCAAGTACAACACGCGCATCCAAATATGTGTAGGAAGGTATAGTTAGGATGGTGACCAAATAATTTGTGGGGAGGGGTATCGTTACGAATGACTGGTGTAGGGAGATGATTAATTAGAAAGACGGTGGTTTGCACAGCCTCATCGTAGTAATAAGAAGGGATGGATGCATGAGCAAGAAGAGCACGGGCTGTCTCTATAATATAAAGGTATTTGCGTTCCGCAATCCCGTTTTGTTCGGGAGTGTGGGGATATGAAATACGATGAAGGATACCCTTCGTGGCTAGATGACGATGAAAGGATTGATATTCACCACCCTAATCAAAATGAAACATACGTATTTTCCAATTGAAATAACGTTCAACATGTCATTAGAAGCGACAAAAAATGTCAAATAAATTAGACTTATTACGCATCAGAAATAACCAGGTAAATTTGCTATAGTCATCAACAAAAGTAACATAATAACCGAAACCATAATGAGAAAAAATAAAGGCAGGGCCCCAAACATTAGAATAAATTAAATTTAAAGGTGCCAAAGACAATATTGATGAAATTTCAGAAGAGAGTTTGTGGCTTTTATCTTTCATGCAACTAGAACATACCGACTTTCTACGACTCTTAACAGTTGGTAAATGAAAACTAGATAGAATCCTGACTACAGTTTTTAAAGTAGGATGACCCAAGCGAGTGTGTCATGATGAAGTAGAGGTACGTTCACCAACAAGCGCGTTGGGAGATGAGATATTTGGAAGAAGCAATTGGTACAGTCTATTATTTAGGTGGCGTTGAAGTAGAACTGTCCCCGACTTCGGATCCTTCAAAAAACAATCAAACGGGTGAAACTCAAAAATAACATTGTTATCTTTAGTAAATTTATGAACATATAAGAGATTTTTCGTTATTGAAGGACCATAAAGAACGTTAGGCATTTGAAGTGATCGAGAAGACGATGGAATTGCTGTGTGACCATAGTTAAAAATACGCAAATCTGTACCATTAGCTACACGTACTGTAATTGTACCTTTGTAAGGGACTGCCGCGAGGAGTTGAGTGTAGTCTGACGTGATATGATGAGTTGCCCCCGGGCCAAGATACTATTCAAAGGAAGCAACACTTGGACCGCTTGAGGGATATGGTGGAGATGTATGTGATAGCATGGCGTATGGTGCAGGTCTTTGATAGTGGACATCTAATCATACATTCTAAAACCGTGGGGCATGAAATTGCAAATCACCCCTTGGACCGCCAGAAAATGTCTGATTGAAGTGTTGTGGACAATTATTGCCATAGCGGTCAATTGTCATGCAAATTTGGCATCAAGAAAGACCGTGACCGCGGCCTCGACTATGACCCCGGCCATTACGGCCACCACGACCACCGCGCTCGGTGTTATAGCCATGCTAATAATAATCTGAAGAGGAACCTCCACGGCCCATGATTGCGGTGTTGACAGACGGAAAAGGAGTAGCATCGAGAGCCTTATCTTGTTGCTGATAGAGGCTCTCGTGTGCAAGGAGCATTCCATATAGATCTTCAAGAGAGATATCGTCTATGCGGGTTGTGATAACAGGAACAAAATAGTTATAGGTCGATCGCAGGCCGGCCAAAACATGCATGACAAGATCGGCATCGGAAATCCTATGTCTAATAACCGCAAGTTATCGAAGACAATCTTGATGTTCTGAATGTACTCTTTGATGGAGGCGGATCCTCGTTTGATATTCTGAAGTTGGGTTTTCAGTTGAAGGATGCGAGCACGATAGTGCGATGCGAAGGTTTTGGCAAGTATATCCCATATCGTCTGAGATGTAGTTCGACCGACCACCAAGAGAATTAGTGATTCAGTCAGAGACACTAACATCCAACTCACAATTAATTGATCCTTTTGGATCCATACAGCATATACTGGATTGTGTACTGTAACCAGTTGATTTTGTTCATCAAGAACAGTCATGGGTGAGCACTTTTCTCTGCCGTCGACAATACCCGTATACCCTTGCGACTTGAGAACGACTTCAAACTGTATCTTCCAACCGAGGTAGTTGTCGCGGATGAGTTTTATATGGAGAAGTGACATGACCTTCAATCCATGTGTTGAAGAGGATGGCGATTGACTAAGATTAAGAATTGGTGTTAGGATGAGAAGCGGAGTTGATGAGACGGATGACTGATCTTAGTTGGTTGACATTGTAGGAGAAATATAAAGAGAAGAAAATTATAATGGTGCTAGCCTTTAGGGCTCTGATACCATAAAAAAAATAGGAAGAGAGAAAAGATTGAGAGGAAGAAGAAGAAACCCTAGAGAGATCTTTCTCTATTGTGCCTTTCCTTTATATATTATTCATGTGTATCATTTGTTACAACCAGATCAATCATATACAATCTCTCAAATATATTGTTACAACTAAATCTCTCTCAAAAACTCTAATCAAAATCTTTCCAAAATCTTTCCGCGACGCGCAGGGCCAGATGTCTGACCGATACAGAGGCCAGACGTCTGGATGCACTCTGTAACTTATGCAAAGTGTTGTTAGACGTCTGAACCACAATGGTGCAGACGTCTGGCTGCACTCTGTTAGCGTGCACTAGCCAGGGTCAGACGTCTGACCTGAAGGGGTCAGACGTCTGTCACTTGTTTTGGTCCGTTATTAGGTTATACTCTTCTCAATAAATATGCAAGAGGAAAAAAAACTGGTATTTGTGAAATGGAGGGAGTACCCTATTTTCTTCAATTTGCAAAACAAGTCAATAAGAAGATAAACCAAAAATATATTTAAAAAGTTAATCTAATTCATTAAGTTTATGGATAATTTTGGTCTATTTTCTAACTTTGATTTTTCTTTAAATTTGATTCTAGTGGGAGGCAAATTCCCAGTGAACCAGCTAACAGAAGAGCAGGTTACAAGACACAGACAATTTGAGAGGCATGAGGTCAACATAACTATGGCCAAGTATATTGCTCTCTGTTCGTATGCAAAGGTGAACTTTTTTCTCATGACTCCTAAACTAAAGCATTAAGAAAAATATATACATATATTAACATTTACCTGTGAATCTGTGATGCTCAGGTTGAAGCTGACAAGCTTGTGATCGAGATGGACGACGTCAGTAAAGGGCTCATCGAGCTCATCACTCAACAAGGGATCACAAAGCTCGTCATGGGCGCTCGGCAATTCTCAAAGTAAGATTACATTACCATAAATGTCGAAGGCATTATGGAAATTTGTTGGTCAAGTGTGGAAGTGATCTCCAAAGCATGAAAACCTTGGCCCTCATTAAAGGCTTCGAAGTTTTGGTGGAGAGGCACAGGGTCTAAGAAAATTACTAAAACTCAACAAATTAAAAATACTTAAACTTTGTATTTTAGTGCAGCGACACACATGCTTTATATAACAGGGTACGTTTTCACCATGCAGGAAAACGAAAGCGCCGAAATCGAAAACAGCAATAAATGTGCAGCACCAGGCTGATCAGTCATGCAAGATATGGTTTGTTTGCAGAGGAAATCTGGTCTGCACCAGGTACTTGACGTTCAAAGCCGTCCCGTTTTATCTCATTTTCTTGTTAAGTTTCACCTTTTGTTCTCAAGTGAAAAAGAGCAACAAATTTTCCGTCACTAAAAAATACCTTACGATATAACTCAAAAAATTAGAGCACCTTGGGATTATAGAATAACCTGTTAGTTTTCAGGCATGAAAATATGTCTGCTTAATGATTATATTGCACAGATTTGTGAATTTTGCAAGTAGACTGGAACCTAAATAAAGAGAAATTAAGCAAAATTGATGTGAACTTAAATACTTAGTTATAAAAAAAAGTACTGCTATGTGCTTTGCACGTAGAAGTTATATGTAACTGCGAACTAACGACCGGATGTTTTCTGAAAATATAGGAAAAAGTTCAGGGTATAGTTTTCAATAATGAATCATGTCAAGAGTAGTTTACTGGAAAACACTGAAATTTCAGCATAGTTTAGCGAATTTTTCCTGAAATTTATTCATTGTTCATATAGTTCATTTTTCTTTCTGGTTAACATCTCTCTCTTCATTATATCAATGTGAATTTACTAAACATTTTACTTTTTCTCAGGGATACAATCATTGAAGGATTACATGCATCAGGGTCGCCTTTGGACGGTCTAAATTCTAACCAGTCATGCCAACTGAAATCAAAATCTTTACCCCAGCATCAGACTCAGACTCTCGACTGGCTCGCGAACCATATGCCAAGGTCGAGGTCTTACAATTACGAAAGGCCGACTGTCTTACCCCTCGAAACGCCTTTGATTGCATCAACAACTGCAAGCATTTCGAACCCTACACATGATGAGGAGAGTGAAATAAGTTCGGAGATGTTTCCTTTGGTGCACGAGCCCGAGGAGAATCCGCCGTTCTCGACTCCAAGCCCTGAGGTAGTGAGCTATAATTGTTAACTCCCTTATTTCTCACTCAAAAGAGAAAAAAGAAAAAAAGAAGTGAAGAATAAAACACAAACCATTTTTTTTTGGCAGGAAGATTATGTGATAGAAAATGAGGTATACGAAAAGCTACACCATGCACTCAAAAAGGCAGAAGATTCGAGGCGTGATGCTTACGAGGAATCATGCAGAAGAAGGAAGGCCGAAATCGATGCAATTTTAGCTTCCCAAAGAGTGAGCTTTCTCTGATATGTTCTATTTAGAGTTATTTTCATATAACACCATTCATCTATTTATAAGAGCTAGATAAGGTAAAGATGAAGGTTGTCATATGCAATTAACCTTCTTCTTTTCTCTAGATCAAAGCATTAGAAAAATCGTATGCCAAGGAGCTTAAACAAAGGAGAGACGTGGAGATAACACTTGCAAGCGAAAGGTCGGAACTCGAAAGACTCAAAAAAGAGCACGACGAACTCATGGAAGAACTCCGAAAGACGAATGAAAAGAAAGTGCAGATGGAAGTTCAAACTGCCGAATCCGAACAAATAATAGCCGATTTCCAAGAGAAATTATCGGCAGCCAAATGCCTCCTCAATTCACTACAGCAAGAGAGAGAAGATGCGATTAGAGAGGTGGAAGAAGCGCGTCGGAAGAAAGAGGAGGCGACTTCCAGCACGCAGGGGGCGATGAGTTTCACCGAGTTCACGTACGGTGAGATCGAGAGGGCAACCAACAACTTCGATGAGTCGATGAAGATCGGAGAAGGCGGATACGGAAGCGTCTATAAAGGATCACTTCGCAACACGATGGTGGCTATCAAGATGTTGAATTCCGAGAGCATGCAGGGGAAAGCAGAGTTCTATCAAGAGGTAAAATTTATCGTGCATGCGCACTAGATTCACAAGCAATGATCGTGCGGTACAATATGAATAACATATAACTTAAATCAAACTTGATAGCCACGTTCCTATTAAAGAATTATGTTTTCCTCGCTAACAGTTTAAGATTTTGGATAAAATTGTTCTTTATGGCTCCTTTTTGCAATGTCAAACTTTTGACCTCTATATAGCTAACCTCTGGCTTCTCCGTTTCAAAATATTGCAGCTCGAGATTCTAACGCGAGTGAGGCACCACCACCTCGTCACCCTCATCGGGGCTTGCCCCGAAGCATGGGCCCTTGTATATGAATTCCTTCCCCAAGGAAGCTTAGAAGACCGTCTCGTATGCAAGCACAACTCTCCTCCGCTCTCATGGCAAGTCCGTACCAAAATCACCGCCGAGATTTGCTCCGCATTAATCTTCCTCCACTCCTACAAGCCTCACACGATAGTCCACGGCGACCTAAAGCCTGCAAACATCCTGTTAGACTCGAACTTCACGAGCAAGCTCGGAGACTTTGGCATCTGCCGGCTTTTGATCCAATCGAACAACACCAACACCCTTTGCAAGATGACGAATCCGAAAGGCACCTTCGCTTACATGGACCCCGAGTTCATCTCGACCGGGGAGCTCACGCCTCAATCCGACGTGTACTCGTTCGGGGTCTTAATTTTACGGATATTGACAGGGAAACCAGCTCTATGGATTGTTAAAGAAGTGAAGGAGGCCATGGAGGGGGATCGGTTGCATGAGATACTGGACGTTACGGCGGGGGACTGGCCGTACCTGCGGGCTAAGCAGTTGGCTAACTTGGGATTGAAATGCTGCGAGGTCAAACGGAAGAATAGACCGGATCTTGCTAAGGAGGCTTGGAAAGTTCTTGAGGCTATGGTACCGGCATTGGGCGATAGCGGCGTCCCGTCGTCCTTCATATGTCCAATTTTTCAGGTAAAAAACTCAATTAGATTCCAATGCTTCGTTCTGCTGTCAGGAAATACTAATGTACGGCTTCAATCCTAATGCAGGAAATGATGAGGGATCCACACATAGCAGCGGACGGTTTCACGTACGAGGCCGAGGCTATAAAAGGATGGATCGACAGCGGGAACGAGAAGTCGCCGATGACTAACGTCAAGCTTACACGCCACGATCTTATCCCCAACCGTGCGCTACGCTCAGCGATTCAAGAGTGGCTCCATAAGCAAACTTGATGCAAGCGGTTTTCCTCGTTCCATATTTATGAATTCATATTGTCGTCAGTTTTACATTCTCTGTATAGTTTGAACCTTGTCTCTATTTTTGAGTACATTTTTACGTGCATCCGTATGTATAGTCTTCATATATAACTGCATGCGTGTATGTTGAATATATAGTAAAAATTCATTTGTTTAAACCTCGTCAAAATTGTTTTTCTTGTATATATGATTATGATATGCAGCTCTACCTTGATACTTTTTTTTACGAAGATAAACATTTAGGATAAAGTTTACCTAGAAGCCGCATTTGAAGAAGAATAAATCTGCGTTGCGAGCGGAAAAACAAAAAAGATAGTATATGGAGCTGCATGTGTTATACACACACGCTATTAAATTTTTTTTTAAAACTTTATTTTTCCTTTATAAATTTGAAGTGCTAAATTAAATGCACGAACCCTTTTAATCTAATTACTGAAATTTATTTAGATGCAGGCCAAATAAAGGGCGATGTCCTCAAAGCATAAATTAATGCAAAAAATAAAGTTAATAATAAAAGCTGAAAAGTTTATCAAAGCCAGGTTTCGATCCCGGGACCTGTGGGTTATGGGCCCACCACGCTTCCGCTGCGCCACTTTGATTTGATTGGTTTAACTTTACTTATTAATATTATTATCACCATAAATAACTCTCATAGTCATTCAGTCTTTATGTTTTCATCTTCCTCCTATATGAGGAAAGGTCTCTGTAATAAGTTTTTTTATCGAAGAATTTCTATCTAGTTAATTAGTGGTTAATTGTAAGAGATTCAGGCCTCCAAATCCCGATAGTTTTTACAATAAATTCCATTAATGCCTCTTAATTGTTGTTTTCCTCATGTCTGCTCCTAGGTAGGAGCAAGGGCCAATTTCATCATGCATCTTGGGAAGCTGCATTGGATATATCAAGTTTCATGTGATCTGGATACCGTCGATACATCAATCTTGGGTTATAAAATGTTCTGTTTTTCGGAGAACCGTTCATTTTGCAACCAACCGATGCGTAGACAATAAGTTTTTAGATAAGATGAAACTTGGTATGATCGTATTTTAAATGATGAAGATCAAGATGGACGGAATCGATCATGAAAAACAATTCGTTTATTTATTTATTTTACATAGGGTGCAACCACTTTAACTCCCCCTGTAGATTGAATATAAATAAAGCCCAATGGAATTTCTTAGCATTGGGTCAAATTGTACTATTGATAAAACTTCACAAAATTGAATGTGGAGAGATGACTGGTCCAGGCACAATATTATTGAAATTTGACATTACTCATGTGCACATTGCCCATTTAAGAGCATAACAAGCACCCATCCCTTCAGGATTAAATATATTCATTCATGTTTCTAGAATCTGGGCAATTATAATCGTAAAATTGTTTTTACACAGTTTTTTTTGTCATATTAAGCAATTACTAATCAAATGAGCATTTTTCCTTTTTTTTTTAATTAAAAAAAAGTAGATATGTAAGGTTGGAGTTTGTCATATGACATGCTCAAATGTTATATGTTGCGGCCGCCATCGATACCTCCTCTTTTTTTCCCGGTAAAGATTAGCAGGTTAAATGATCCGTAGAGTGTGATTAATCTAGGAGCGAACTTCTTGACGAGTTTTCATGCCATATGTTCTTAGAGCAGAGTGATGTGATTTGTATCCGGCAATGTTGAGATGATGCAAGAATGTTTTCGTGTAGTCAATGATGGAGTGGTCCGGCTTCATTGATTCATCTCTTCTAACATATGTGATCGTAATCTGACTTACATTAACAACTTCTGAAGAGGGTTATTCCGAAGCCAAGAAATTAACCAATCTGCTTAAGAAAATATTGACAGTTATTTAAGTTTAAGATTAATATTTTTATGTTGCATATATCAATTGGGATGCTAAATTTGATGTGGAGTACATAATTAATGATGTTTTCACATGGACAATGATTTCTATCTTCCGACCATTGAACTTAATTAAGAATGTGATCACAAAGACAATATACACCGCATATAGGGATCATGGAACTCTCAAAGTATATAAATATGGAAAAAATATTAATTAATAAAATATATTTTGAAAAAATAGAGCAAATTGGAAAACCTTGAGGTTGACTAGGGCTTATAGAATAAAGACTCCTTGCATGCAACGGCGGTTCCAGAGATCTGGATCAGAAAGGGCATCGTATCTAACAAGGGTCTATTGAAAATTCCAAGTACAAGATATAAAAAGTAATTTTACCAGGAGATATATAATATAAGCTTGAATTATTTAATAATAAATGAAAATACGGTTTGCAATAATATTTTTGCAAGACTTTATATTTTAGACTATACCAAACAGATCAAGCTTTTGGTAAAACTGAGATATATTGATTTTATTTCAAGCATGCATGTGCCATCTGACATGCGAATTAAGAATAATTACAAAGTGCGATTTTATATTAGATACATAGAATAATAATATCGTCGATACAAAATACTTGAAGCTATAAAAAATCGATTTTTTTTGGATAAGATAAAAGAAAACACAGTTAATCATCTATAAAACAAGATTTTATTTAAAATATTTTATTATCTTCATTAAAAAATACAAGAGGAATTAATGCTTAAGTTAATTAAACCAAAAATTAAATCATTCTATTGATGAGAATTAAACCCCTGCCCTCTTACTTTAAAATGGCCCAAACAACCACTTAGGCAATTGTTCCAATGCGGTGTGCTTATTAACACAATATATATAATACACTCTTATATATATGCTGTTTCATTCGGAGATCAAAATAGAGATTTCTTTTTTCGTACAATCTCAGTTGAGGCACGGGTCCCCGCTGAGATCTGCGTGAGTCTGCTCGTGCTTGCATGTGACTTTTGTATATTTTACTTCCAATATGTTAGATGCAAACAAGATGGATGCAACAAGAATAGGATTATACTCATCACAAACTATTTTTTTTTTTATGAAAATAAATAATCATAATATTAAATTTCAAATTACATATATTTTAAAAAATTACTAAAGTTCTAATAAATGGTTGCATGAGAAAAACTTATGGTTTTGGGCACGATAATAAAGCTTTTCAGCTCACACCAACAGTAGCAATACCATCCGTACACACAGAATTCTAAAAACTAATGATAACATAAAAAGTGACCGAACCATTACCAGCTAAACAAAAGATGATTTCTTCTTCTTTTGGTTTAGTCCATTTGATTAATCGTGGTTTTAACCAAATTAACTAAAACCGGGTGAAAAAAGAGAGAGTGAGAAACTATAATTAAAATACCCAAAGATTTTTATGATATACAACCATTAAAAATCTCATATTTTTAAGAATAACCATAAAAAACAACTATTTTGAAAAACAGCCCCCGAAGCCTTTAACCTGACTAAATACAACCCTTTAGTCAATTTGAATGTTGATGCTGTTTGATTTAGCAGTTAGGGAGGCAAAATGGCCTTTTTACCCCTCCAATGACTTTATACATTCTTCAAACTAGGCTCCCATCTCCATCCAAACTGCAGCACCACCGCCTGCCATCCTTCAGCAGAAGCACAACACCCATTTACTCCTCTCAAACACTCTCCTAACGTCTTGTTCAGAGCCTAATAGACAAAATCTGACTGAATTTGTTATAAATTGGAAAACTTTTTAAGAAAGATAACCAAAACCCTAACCCAAGGCATAGATGTTGGTGTTGGGGGTTGTGTGTGTGGGGAGGAGGGGGAGAAGAGGACGGAGGAGAAGAGGAACCTGTATATCCGGTTGGTGATTTTTGAGGTCTTTACTAGGGGTTTAAACCCATGATTGAAATACAAGAAAGATGAGGGTATTTGAGACAATAACTCACATCATTTGGCCACTGCTGTAGACTAACCATGGCTGAATCAAAGTTAAATTGGCCATTGCTGTAGACTGACCATGGCTGAATCAAAGTTAAATTGGCAGAAGGTTGTATTTAGTATATCCCAGATGATAATTTTAAAAAGGAAAAGAAAAAGAAAAATGGAAACTAAAATTATTGGGGCCGGCCCAATTTTGTCAGTTCGTGATCCACGCGTCCAGTTTCTTGGGATCAATTCTCCATTGCCTCCAGGGATGGTTCCAAATAGCGCTGCTAGCCAAATTTGATTATTCCCAAGAAATAAAATAAAATAAATCTGCATACAAATTTTTTTTCTTCCACAATGCCCACAATTCATAAACCCCCAATCTCTCCTCAATCTCTCTCCATAAGTTAGCAAGCTCAAATTTAGAGAGAGTGTGAAAAAAGGGGAGAAAAGAAGAAGAAGAAGAAGAAGAAGAGATTTTTGAGAAAGAGAGAGAGAGAGAGAGAGAGAGAGAGATGTGGCCATTCAGCAGAAAGACAGCATCTGGGTTCAATTGGTACTCAACAGCAGAGCAAGTCACCCAAGGCCTTGATGGCGCTGGCCTCACTGCCATTGTCACAGGTCTCTCTTTTACCAATTTTGATTTCATTTCATTTATTTGTTTTTGAGATCCATTTTTGAGATGCCCATGTTTGATTTCCTTCTATTGGGTGATTATCATTGCTAAAGTTACAGTCTTTTTGGGGTTTGGCTCTGATGGTTTATTATTATTTTTTTTATCTTTTCAAGCAGACTCAATGATCTGTTTGACTACTGAATCTGAATCTGAAATGAATAATTCTCATCATATGAATAAAAATTCTGAGGTTTATCTTTAAATTTGAATTAAGTTTCTAGATTGAGGCGATGATAAGTTAATGAGTAGTTTCATACTGTTTTATGACAATTATAATTAGTGGAATAAGTAGAACTAACCCTAAAAGAACATGGATAGAAGTTTATAAAAATACATATTAGGTATTAATTTACCGAGGAGATGACTCTTATTATAGATAAATATTGAAGAAAATGATCTGAGCAGCTGACCGAAAATGCACAAACTCATATGTCCTAAAATGCGAAATAAAGGGTGTATATACTTTAGAAAGCTATGAAGGTTTATAAGGAGAGTATAGGAGAAATGACCAAGAATTATTCAGACAACAGCAGTGTCTCCTAATCGATTTTCAATTTATGGTGGATCATGTGTTTGATATGAATTACTTCTATGTTCCTTTCTTGAGACACTTGAGGAGTTTCAACCAAGTTTGAAAATCTCAATATTGGTACCGCCATGCCGGTAGTGGACTGTTAACTGCTAACTTTTGGTATTGGAGTGGGTTATCTCGATCGTATTGGGTGCCTCGGATCAGAAGAATATCGCAGTAGATTATATTGTTTGACTTTGTAATTTTAAAAATCAATGGAAAATTTTAAATAATCATAAGTAACTGGACATGCTTTTTAGTTATTAATGATATTTAAAATGATCTTGTAAATTCATTGTAAAAATTAGGGTTTTTTTTTAAAATAATATTATTTTAAAATTAATTTATTAAAATAGGATGGGTAAAAATTTAATTATGGGAATGGGGTGGTTTCAAACCACCCCACCCTGGCCCACCCACGCCCCAGTATAGGGGGCGGGTTCTGGGAACCCGCCCCCTATACAAATGTATAGGGGGCGGGTTCCCAGAACCCGCCCTCTATACTTTTGTATAGAGGGCGGGTTCTGGGAACCCGCCCCCTATACATTTGTATAGGGGGCGGGTTCCCAGAACCCGCCCCCTTTATTTTTTTTTTAAAATTAATTAATTATTAATTTAATTATTAATTATAATTATTATCAGATAATTATAATATTATTATTAATTATATAATTATAATTATAATTATAATTATAATTATAATTCTTAAAAATAAAATAAAAGTAAATAGAAGATAAAAAAAATATTTAAATTAAATAATAAAATTTCAATATATCAATATTTCTTACAAAATGAATCCGTGAAAATTTACAATGTAAAAAAATCCTATTTATTTGTAAAATGTAAATACTATTTTTTTGATTTTCATTTTCCTTTATGAAATCCCAGAAGGCTTGACATAAGCCTATGCCTTCTGGGATGACTGGATGAACCACCTGTTTCTTGGATAGATGGCGGCGGCGGCGGCGGCGTCTGCTCTGCTGCTTCGGGTTCGAGTTCTGCTTCAGCTTCGTCTTCAGCAGCGTCTTGGACAGGCTGTTGATCCACAAATCCTGAACCTGAATGTGGGACAGGTGTCGGATATGTGCTGCTGCCCAACAAATTTGCGTAGGACGCTAAATCCGTGTCCCAACTGGGCAGTTGTAGCGAAGAACCTGTCCCGGTTTCATGCGGCTGATGTTGCACAAAACCTTGGCCCCATGGCTGCGCAAATCCTGACCCCCAAGGGTGCTGTTGTTGCGCAAAACCTGACCTCCAAGACGGCTGTTCTGCAAAACCCGATCCCCAAGACTGGTGTTGTTGCGCCTGTCCGGTATGCCAGGGTTGCTGCTGACGGTATGGTGATCCAAACCACTGATCCTGCTGCGCTGGATCTCCTTGATGCTGCGGCTCTGGTGCCGGTTCATACTGCGGCTGCGGAGCCGGTTCATACTGCGGAGCCGGTTCATACTGCGGCTCCGGTGCCGGCTGATATTGCGGCTCCGGTGCCGGCGATAATTGTTCAGAAATACCATATGAACCAAATATATCACCAATAAATTGGTCGACATTTGAAAATCGAGCCTGAGATGCCGGACCAGCATCAGTCGGGTATGGTTCATGCACCATTGTTTGTACGAGATGCAACCCACGAGCCTGTCGTTACATTAGAAATAAGAAATAAGTATTGACTCATACCGCCGGATGTTAAAAAGTAATATGATATAAAGAGGGCGGCTTACCAAATCTCGTTCCTTGTGGCCTCTAGGCTCGTACCGCGAGATGTTTGGGAAGTTTTTGGGAGGAGCAGAAAGATATCTTACGGTGACACGCTTATACCACTGTAGATATACTTTGGTAGCGTCAGTAGCTGTGTGTTCAACTATTTGCTGTAAGGCAATACTATGCTGCCTATCCTCCCATCTCATCAAATACTGATGATGATGCTCCCTCCAATCACGCTCCGTATTTCCTCCTCGCATGTCTCCCTCTATTGTCATAGGCGAAGGCGGCGGGACAGGAATATGTTGCAATCTATCAAACTGCCGCAATACCCTATCCGGGAGGTGCATAACAACGATATTGATGCAGAGGAGTGGGCATCGAGCCCGCCAAACCGGCTCTCCTTCGAGACAGATGCCGGGTAAGTGTTGGAGACGATCTGCTATATAAGGCGTCCACAGAAACTGCGCAAATAACATAGTAAAAAAATTGTGATTAAGTAATTTCAAAATAGTAAAACAAATTTAATTACCTAAATTATGATTACCTGAGCCGCCTCCATGCGGTCCAACTCGTCTCTGTAGTACCTAAGCACTCGACGAGGAGCCTTATACGCTTTCTTCCCATTCCACCAGCAGCCAAGCGGCTTTCCGGGGATATCCAAGCCAGTTATTTTAATATTCTCTGGCCTTCCTATATACATATGCTCCCACGACCAGATCTACAAATAAAGTTTCAGATTATAAGAGAGAAAACCAATATTGCAAAATTCTAGCTGTGAAAAATAAAGAATTTACCTGAAGTAATGTACTGCATCCACAAATTTTATTCTTCGTAGGAGCACATGCTTTATCGAGTTCCTTATAGAGAAAGGCCAGGACCCCTGCTCCCCAAGCATATTGGCCACAGACATCAAAATCCGCTAGGAAGCCAAGGTATAGCGGATGGACATGCGTTGCTGATTGGTCCGGCATCAACCAAGAACCGATCATGTACAGAATATAGGCACGTGCATGTCTATCCAAAACTTCATCGGTGGCTTCATCAGGGATATTACTGAATGTATCTCTTAACCAGTTCAAATTGATTTTATATCCCTTACTGTGGCCTCCTGGTGCCTGATATTGGGTTTTTTTTAAATATTAAAGCTAGAAATAATGTAAAATATAAAATAGGTACACTAAGTAGGGAAATCAGAATGAAATTGTTTACCTGTCCGAGAGCAGACTCGGCATATGTATCCCAGTATGGCTGGTCGGTATCTGGACCAACAATTTTTCCTCCGACCAACCCAAGCCCATTAACCCGTAAACCGAGTAAAAGGCCAATATCCTGGAGTGTGATTGTGGCCTCACCCCATCTTAGATGAAAGGTGTGGGTCTCTTTTCTCCAACGTTCCACCAGAGAGGTGACGAGAGCGTGGTCGATTTGGATATGTCGAATCAACGACGCTTCATAAAATCCGGCCCGTCTAAGCCGTTGGTTTATTCTCTGGTCGCAAACTACCCATTTGTCGGAGCTATGCGTGACGACGGTGAGATTATCTCCATCCTGCAAAATTAAATAATGTTATTTTCAACTACAAAAATTAAATGAAAGGTGTAATTAAAAAAAATTAACTAAGTTTAGAATATTTCCTCCCCGTGTAATATATTGAACGATCTGTGTTCATTTTGATGCACAAGCAGAGATTTGTCGAGTGGTTGATTCTCCATTGAAATGTACTTGAGCAGAGATTTGTCGAGAGTTTTATTAAGAGATTAGAAGCACAGATTAGAAATGGGTGATGAAAGTGGAAATGGGTGATGAAAGTGTAGAGGAGGCTCGGCTTTTATAGGGTGAACGGGTTACAGGAATCCGTCTTTGTTGCAAAAGAGGGCGGGTTCCAGGAACCCGCCCTCTTCAATATGATGTCAAATCAATTACTAATTAATGAAGAGGGCGGGTTCCTGGAACCCGCCCTCTTCAAAAATCACAGAGACCGGTATTATTCACAAAGAAGAGGGCGGGATCCAGGAACCCGCCCTCTTCATTAATTAGTGAGATGTCAAATCAGTACTATTTAAGTACTATTTATATTTATACCTTATGTCACATCAATTTTTTTTTTATGTCACTTTATGTCACATCAATTTTTTTAACAAACGGTGATTAATATTTGAGAAATGAAGAGGGCGGGTTCCTGGAACCCGCCCTCTTCATTAAATTTGTTTTTTTACAGAACATCATATTGAAGAGGGCGGGTTCCTGGAACCCGCCCTCTTCATTAAATTTGTAATTATTGTACGCCTCTGGTGAATGACTGTGGTGAATAGTAGGGTACGAATACTAGGGTGAATAATAGGGCGGGTTATTTTTTTACAGAACATCATATTGAAGAGGGCGGGTTCTTGAAACCCGCCCTCTTCATTAAATTTGTTTTTTTACAGAACATCATATTGAAGAGGGCGGGTTCCTGGAACCCGCCCTCTTCATTAAATTTGTAATTATTGTACGCCTCTGGTGAATGACTGATGACTGTGGTGAATAGTAGGGTACGAATACTAGGGTGAATAATAGGGCGGGTTGTTTTTTTACAGAACATCATATTGAAGAGGGCGGGTTCTTGAAACCCGCCCTCTTCATTAAATTTGTTTTTTTACAGAACATCATATTGAAGAGGGCGGGTTCCTGGAACCCGCCCTCTTCATTAAATTTGTAATTATTGTACGCCTCTGGTGAATGACTGATGACTGTGGTGAATAGTAGGGTACGAATACTAGGGTGAATAATAGGGCGGGTTGTTTTTTTACAGAACATCATATTGAAGAGGGCGGGTTCTTGAAACCCGCCCTCTTCATTAAATTTGTTTTTTTACAGAACATCATATTGAAGAGGGCGGGTTCCTGGAACCCGCCCTCTTCATTAAATTTGCCGCTATAAATATGTCTCCGCACTACCCATTTCATTTCATCTCTGTAAAATTTGCATCCGCTCACTATCCATTTAGTTCGATCAATTCTTCTCCGCTATCAATTTTGTGTAAGTGTGGAGTTTTAGAAGAAGGTGAAGTTCAGTACCATAGTCTGCGAGTAAGCAATCTTCGAGCAGTAGAACAGTTCATAAAGTATTGGAAGTAAGCAACCTTCGAGTTTGAAATTTTTTTGCAATTTCAACACAACATAAAAAATATAACTGTTTTTTGTGCAGGATTATGGCCTCCCCAAGTATATTTGTTGTATGTAAATACGATGGCCAGGTTATCACAAGTGCACAAGGTCCCGAGTATATGGGCGGGTCTGCACGAATCATGCGATTGGAAGCATCAACGACTTTTGATGAACTAGAGGCTAAAGTGTACAAAATTACGAAATACGATCCCCGTGAAAGTAGGGTTAAGTTAAGCTGTATATGGCCTATGTTCAGTGGAAATGCATTGGTTGAAATTACAGACGATGCAACAATATCTTCGATGATCGATTTCGGTCTCTCAAGCACCCAGCATTCTTTTGAACTTTTGGTTCGGAAGGAGCAATTGGAAGTATCAGATGCCCCTCCAACGGGTAATTTTGATGGTAATGCTGGAGATAGTTCCTGGGGGTACGGTCACACGGTCAACGATGATGCCGTCAGTGCCGGTGGATATGACTATACACAACATTATTCAAATCTTCAAGCACATGGGTAAACATTTTATAAAACCATATTTAAGCATTTTAGTAATACCTATAAACTAATATTCAAACATTTAATAAAATGCATAAATCCAGGTTCTTCCAGTCGACTGCTGCAGTTGCATGCACCCCAGAAGAACAGCAAGAATTACCATACACAGCCTTCCACAGGTAAATAAATTTGAAACAAGTGATGATTTAGTTACGAAAATATTAAGGAATAATATTATAATAACAATTTATATACTAAACGCAGATTTCCCCACACCTCCGCATCATTCCAACACGATCCAAGCAGCGCATTCCAAGCATGTCCGTCCACATCTTTCCGGTCTTCTCACCCTGAACCAGCCACATTACACCGACCACAACCATCATATATTGCACCCGAGCCTTATGTTGCTACGGGTGATATTGATATGTGTGGCAGTGATGATGATGAAATCGGTGAAGGTGATCAGGGGGAGGATAGCGTGGAATATGCTGCTGGATTGAATGAGGTAGCATTCTTTGATGGTATGGTTGCGAATAACGATTTTGTCGAACTAGAAGATCCCGGCCTCGATCCGCTAGAAGATGATGGTTGGGTAGACTTAGCCGTTGCAGAAGTAAATACGGCACCCTATTTGGACGCGACAGCAGCAAGCGAAGACTGCATCAGCGTCGGGGATTTGTTTCAGGAAAAAGGAGATCTTATTTGTAAGCTGAAGTCGTTGTCCATTCAGCAAAACGTTACATTTAAAACCGAAGAGTCAAATAAGACGTACTATACTGTGGTATGTACGAGAGCTCCTGAATGTCAGTGGAGATTGCATGCATGTTGTTCCAAAAGAGCCAAGGCTTGGAAGGTCACAAAATACAACCAAGAACACACTTGCATCAATTCTATTATGTCACAGGATCACCGGAATTGCACTTCATCTTACATTTGCTCGCTAATCATGCCCCTGATCCGTACAGATGTGGCGATGACTCCCCGAGAGATACGGCTCTTGGTTAGCGGAGAGCATAAAATTCAGATTTCGTATGTGAAGGCATGGGATGCTCGTAGAAAGGCTTTGTGCAAGATATTCGGGGACTGGGAAAGCTCGTACAACTTACTAGTCCCTTTTATGGAAGCCATGAAAGCATCAAATCCGGGGACCGTATACCGGTTAAAAACCACAGAAACAGACGTCGAGGGCTCTGTCAGGTTTCAAAGAATTTTCTGGTGCTTTGGTCCATGTGCGGCTGGTTTCACACACTGTCGGCCGGTATTGTGCGTTGATGGTACGTATCTATACGGTAAGTACAGAGGCTGCATGTTAATTGCTACAGGTGTTGATGCTAATAACGGTATATTTCCGTTGGGATTTGCTATTGTCGAGGGTGAAAATACATCATCCTGGTCATGGTTTTTCCGTAACCTCAAAAATATCCCATCTGTTCTTCATAGAACGGATTTATGCATCATATCTGATAGACATCTGGGAATACTGGCTGGAATGAGATCTGTATTTCCGACGACCCCACATAGGTTTTGCCTACGACATTTCAGGCAAAATTTTGATCGAAAATTTAAAAATTCGGATCTACATAAACTTATGTACAGAGCCGGTGAAACGCCTGACCCTAATGTTCACGACATATACATGACGAAAATTGGGGAGATGAGTCAAGCCGCGAAAGCGTGGTTAGATGAGTATCCAGTACGCATGTGGTCACAAGCACATGATGATGGGTGCAGATATCTCCTAATGACGACTAATATGTCTGAAAGCTTCAACGGGGTCCTTAAAGGGGTTAGAGGCTTACCGATACAGGGGTTGATTGTTCGAACATTTTTCCGGATGAATACTTATTTTGTGCACAGAAGAGAAAAGTCCTTGGCGATGGATACTCCGCTCACCGCGTTTTACGAAGATATCTTTCGGAAAAGAGAGCGCAGAGCACAATACTACAGATCCGAAAGGTTTGACACGGCGGAGTTTCAGGTGACGGGCGGTAATGGGAATCAATATACCGTGAACTTTAGAGATGAAGGGCTCTCTTCGTGTACATGCGGCCTTTTCCAGCAACAACATTTACCTTGTGCCCACGCAATTGCTGCTGCGAGCAGTATGCATACCTCACATTACAATTTTGCTTCCCAATACTATACAGTTTCTAATTACCAAGGTGCATACGATCCAAAATTTCATCCTATACCGGACAGTCGCTATTGGCACTATTATACTGCCAACAGACAAACACCGACTGTATTACCGCCTGAAAAAAATATAAGGCCCGGAAGACCTAAGGTACGTCGAGATCGAATGACAATGGATGCTGATCCTCAGCAAAGGCAATCCAGATGTAGCCTATGCAAACAACCAGGCCATTATAGGACCAGATGTCCAGGATATGCATCAGGGGCGGGACCTTCAGGATCGTGACAAGTGCACTCAGATTTTTTTGTATTATAAATTTGACGGATTCATTTTGTTATTATAAATTTGACCGTCGATATAGCATTTACATTTTACAAATAGATAGGATTTTTTGGCATTGTAAATTTTGACGGATTCATTCTGTAAAAAACATTGATATAGTGAAATTTTATTATTTAATTTAAATGTTTTTTTTCGTCTATTTACTTTTATTCTATTTTTATGAATTATAATTATAATTATAATAATAATAATATTATAATAATAATTATAATTATAATAATAATTATAATTATAATTATAATTATAATTATATCTGATAATAATTATAATTAATAATTAAATTAATAATTAATTAATTTTAAAAAAAAAATAAAGGGGGCGGGTTCTGGGAACCCGCCCCCTATACAAATGTATAGGGGGCGGGTTCCCAGAACCCGCCCTCTATACAAAAGTATAGAGGGCGGGTTCTGGGAACCCGCCCCCTATACATTTGTATAGGGGGCGGGTTCCCAGAACCCGCCCCCTATACTGGGGCGTGGGTGGGCCAGGGTGGGGTGGTTTGAAACCACCCCATTCCCATAATTAAATTTTTACCCATCCTATTTTAATAAATTAATTTTAAAATAATATTATTTTAAAAAAAAACCCTAAAAATTACTATAAACATTATAACATTTCTTGGTAATTAATGATGTTAAATAAACAAATAATCCATTTATAAACCTATTAACCCATTAATAAACTAGGTACTAAGGTTTAAAGTGTCGGTGTCAATCCCATGCCGAAATATGGCAAGAATTACTTATCAGCTTAAGCAGTATTCAAAGCTATATCCTTGCCACGAGTTAATTAGGCTTATCAATTCAAATTGCAGGGGCTTCAAGAGGATTTGGCACTGAAACAGCTCGTATGTTCTAGCACTTCGAGGTGTTCATGTAATTATGGCTGTTAGGAATGCCTCTTCTGGTAACAATGTCAAAGAAACAATTTTGAAGGAAAGTCCAACCGCTAAAGTTGATGTTTTGGAGTTGGACCTCTCTTCGATGGAATCAGTGAGAAAATCTGGTTCGGAGTTCAGTTCCATGAATCTTCCACTCAATATACTCATGTATGATACTTCTGGGGATGAATGATATAGATTTGGCTAAATTACAGTAAACTGCCATTAACTATCATTGTTTTCCATATAACTACAAGGTTTTTTTTGTTAACCTTTAAATTTAACACTAAGGGAGCTTATTGTAATAAGAAAACTCTAAGGTAGGCAATTGACAAACAATGATAGTTAAGAGCAGTTTAATGTAATTTAGCCTATAAGATGTAGTATACTTGCATTTATATTTAATTGGACATATTAAAGCTCACAATTTTACACGTTTTTTTGAAAAGTAATAACGCAGGAATAATGGCTTCACCTTTTGGGCTATCAAAAGATGGTATAGAACTACAATTTGCGACAAACCACGTCGGTATGATCTCCATTGCTTTCATCTTTGTGTTATTTTGGAAGAAGAAATTAGTGATTGACATATAGCAGGACTGTTATCATTGGAAAAAGTTGTATAATTAGGATTATGAGAATTTAAATAACGACTCTGCCAGCTGTGAGTCTACTAGATACCTTGTAATCCTAAATCTCTTGTAAAACTTTATGTTTTTCTCTTTTGTGATCACAATTAAGTATTGATACTGTGTGAAGATTGAAGGTAGATTATAAGAATTTCTAATACTTTTGCAGGTCATTTTCTCCTAACACATCTTGTGCTAGAGAACATGAAGGAAATAGGCTGGCCTATCGCGAGGGAGTTCGTTTTGACAAGATAAATGATAAATCAGAGTATGTCCAATATGCTGGTGTGTATTTTTTTGACCTATTTATTTTAATATACATTTTTTCTTATTCAAACATTCACTTAAAGAAGAAAATCAAACGCTAATTTAGTATTCATTCTGGACTTTTTGATGACAGGTATAACACCATCTATGCACACAGGAAATCGAAGCTTGCGAACATATTGCATGCCAATGAGCTTACTAAACGCTTCAAGGTATTCTCTATTTTTGGTTGTAAATTCAATCATGTGATGCATAATTGTGACAATTTTAAATATGCAACTCTCTATTTCATCCAATAATCGTGACAATTTTAAACATGCATCTCTCTATTTCTTCACCAAAAAATAAAATAAAATCAGATGCATTAATTTTCTTCTCTGTGTGCTCCTGTTGGTGTATTACCTGTAATTAATGAGCTAATAGCATCTTCTTACATCACCTGTTTCACTTCACTGCTAATGATGCCACCACAATCCCCGTGAATTCACATGATTTGTAGAAAACTAAATAAAAATAAATTTTTTAAATCACTATATATTTAACCCAATTTTTGGGATTGGCTATATGAATCCTTAAATTCTTTTTTTCCCACTCGGCTCTGTTAACGTCTTTAGCATTAACTTTCTATAGCATAATACACTCCTCCTCCTTTACCCTGGCTTGAGACCAGCAGTGAAAGAATAAATGCTTGTTCACAACATAGATCGAATCATGGAGTTCATTTAGCTAATGGTTTTTTGTTGACTGATTTTCTCTTGGTTTTGACAGGAAGAGGGAGTAGAGGTCACTGCTAATTCTCTTCATCCTGGATCAATTATCACAAATCTTCTGTGATACCTTGGCTTTATAGTTGGTGAGCACTCGTAGCAACTATAGTAATTTATCTATTTCATGGATTATTTTAATATATTCAGGCACTTATATGTTGGAAGCATTTATCCATAGTCACTAGAATTATATTTACAGGCAAAATAATCTGCAATTGGGGATTAAGCTTATTGGTTGCAATTATTATTGTGCTGTTCTGTTAGGAGCTTACGATTTCCTTATGGTATTTTTCTTGAAAAACATCTTCTTTACACTTTAGTGTTGACGAGGCTGGTATTTTTCTTGAAAAAACATCTTCTTTACACTTTAGTGTTGACGAGGCAGCAATGTTGGACACCTGTTCTGAAAAACAAATTCTTGAATTCTTCGTTAAAACCGAAGTATTTGGGTAAATCAGTGAAAATCCCATGCTTGTAACCAATTCCGAAGAATGCTATACCCGTATTTTTCAGTTGTCTTGAATATCACAATGAATTGAAATTCCTTATATACTTCGAAACTTAAGGAAAAGAATAAATGGGGGTTCGATTTCGGCACAATTTGTTTTTCAATTACCAAAATAATTTTGATTTGTGAGATGTGAAACTTGCATTTCTCTGTATAGAGATCTCACTGATTTGATTTTTGTCGAGTCCAAAATTGATACCTGTGCAGTTACCAAAAACATGGTTAGCATAAATATATATGGGGGAAGATGCACATAAACTGAGGAGTCTCTATGTTATCGATATCATACAAATGAACGATAAAAAGTGCGCTTTCACCAAAGAAGCGAACGGCAAAGAGTAAATCAATCATGGCCCCACTTTCTTCTTGTTATAATCTATAGAGAATATTTTTAATACAACATAACAATCAAACTTTTAACTTGGATGTTGTGCTCATTACAACTTTGGACATAATTTGGACATCTATATTTTTTAATGCATTCTTTATCCTTTAGTGAAAGCTATTGACAGAGATGCATCCTTTTTTGTGTGTCTCGCAGTCCTTTCTCGTACTGTTGGGAGGCTAGTCTTGAAAAATGCTCAGCAGGTGAGTGTGAACTTTATAGTGTAAATATATTTATTTGCGAATTTTATTTTAACTCCATATTGCATTTACTTTTAAAGAACACGACCTCGCAACTTGTTGCTTAGGAGTTCATTTTTATTCTTATTCTTGTTTGAACTAGGAACACACAATTAATCATCATATAAATTTTGGCTGGGTACAGATAATACCCTGCGAACGATGAGCCGAGGTTGAGTCTGTCTCTATTTTAACATGACAGTTTTATATATGCCTAATCACGATTTGCACGTACAATCCTCATCATTATGTGCTTTTGATTGTTTTATTAAGAGTGGTTTCAAATTTTTAAAGTTTATTGCTGTTGCTATTGTCCGCTTGATTCGAAGCCATTGTTTTATTCAGTTTGCTTTCGCCATTAGGGATCTTTTCTTAATATCAGATCTTCATTGACCAACAGAGAAATAACAAGCAAAAGGATATTAATTTTGCTAAATTGCTTGAAAGGATACGACAAAAATTTATGATGTAACCACGTGTGATGCACATGCAAGATGCTAAGTAATCATCTAATGTACATACAGTAAAACCTCTATACAGTAATATCCTTGGGGACCGGGGAAAAATATTACTATAGGGGGGTTATTCTTAAGTAGAGTTTTTATATATAAAAATTATTGAAAAAATAGTAGTCAAAATTCTTAGACCTTCAAAATTCATATAGACCTTCAAACTTATTAACAAGTCAAAATTCTTAGACCTTCAAAATTCATATAGACCTTCAAACTTATTAACAAGTCAAAGTACTTTATGTCATCTTAAGTTCAATTGTGTAGTTAAGTAATTTATGTCATCTTAAGTTCAATTGTAATAGCCAAGTAATTTTATGTATTTTTTATATATATAAAAAATTATTTAAAATTTAATGCCAATTTATTACTATATAGAGGTAAATTAGTACAGGCGGGACTTGGAAAAAGTATGGAATATCACACTGTGGAGGTTATTCTTATTTATAACTGGTCCCGAGTCGGGACCGGGACTTTTTATCACTATAGGGAGGTTATTCCTATATAGAGTATTCCTATACGGAGGTTTTACTGTACTAATAAAGGATTCATTGAACTTGCTGACTATTGGTATATCAACTGCATGAAGAAACCATTCTGAAGATGATCACATTGAATTTGCCTCCATTCCTTGCTATTTTATGGCTGCGTTTTTTTGAAGCATCTTTGTATATATATATATATATGCTCCTATCTTTTTTTTGGCACTGGCCTCTAACCTATGCACACAACACATACAAACACACCCACGCACACATCACCCACAAGTACACAACATACGCACCCAGGGGACCCACAAATTTGCCCGAAGGCATTAATTTGTGGCAACTTCCTCTCTTGCGGTTGCTGGGTTCGAAGCCGTGGTGATGGAGGTCCTTTTCGGGTCTCCGTCAGATGTTGTCTTCCGTCGATCTCCCGGTGGATTTGGAGGTGATCTCCTGCTGCGTGTGGGTCTCAATGGGTTTCGAGGAGATTGATGGTTTGAGGAATTTGCACCGAGTACCTGCAAGGAAGTCCCGGGGTGGTTTGGTACCACTGAGGACCCTTCGACGATCAAGTTAGCATAAGATCCGAGCAGAGTAATTGGCTAAGTGGGGTGAAAAAATCTTGACCCCTCTGTGATGGGGGTTTATATAGTGGCGGCAGCACGCAGCAGCAGGCGTGAGAATCTCGCCTGCAGTTACGTTTCCGACGTCACGCCCGCGTAAAGAGAGGATCGCCTGTTAATGGGGATTGTGATGGCGTGGAACGTGGGATGTTGCCGGCGGAGAATCTACGCATGGCGAGATTTGCGGAGCGGCGGTTACGCCTGTGAGTCGTCACTACTACAAAGAGGGGTTGCCCCTACGGATTAACCCGTAGGGGAAAACCACTGCCCCTACGGATATGTCCGTAGGGGCAAGAAAATAACCTGTATGTGCAAACGCCGTAGGTGCAAGTTGAAGCCCTGAACTTGCCCGTACGGACAAAAACCTGCCCCTACGGATTTCACTGTAGGTCCTGTAGCCCCTACGGAGTAAGTCGTAGGGACAAAAACATTATTTTATTTACGGTTTTTTTAAATATATTACCTGTACCTACGGATTCTTCCGTAGGTCTAAGTCATAGCCCCTACGGATACATGCGTAGGTACAGATCCGTAGGGACAAAATATCAGAAATCCTGATATTTTGCCCCTACGGATAACTCCGTAGGGGCTTTTGTTTGCCCCTACGGATATGTCCGTAGGGGCACTCCCAACCCCCTGATACTGAGATCAGGGGGAAAATATCAGTTAATGCTGATATTGTGCCTCTACGGTTGAATCCGTAGGGGCAACATGTGTACCTACGGGTTAATCCGTAGGTACATATTATCTGTTTTTTTAAAAAAAGGGCTGCCTGATTTTGGACAATAATATATACATCAATCAAATATAAAATTAATCATCACACAACATATATCGCAGTATTCATAATCACATCTCACGCATATAATATACAAAAGAAACCAAAAAACTGAATATGATATAAATATAAACCAATATCAATATCGTTTCAAAATGTAGTACAATATGTATCATATAAATAAATACATGTTTCAAAAAATAAGTATCAAAAAGCTACCCTAGCTCGGTCCAGCTCCATCTCTGAACGCTAGAATCTGGCGCGCCATCTCCTCGGTCAATAAACCATGCAATTCGGCGCGTGCGGGAGTCTGAGCGGCCTGTGGAGCTGGTGATGTGGTCTGCGCAGCCGCCGTCGAGGTAGTAGCTTGCGGAGCCACGGCTGCGGGAGTCTGAGCGGGCGGTGGAGCTATAGGAGTTGTCTGCGGAACCGCAGCCGATGTAGTGGCTTGCGGAGCCGCAGCCGAAGGAGATGCATGTGGAGGCTCGGCCGATGTACCCTGTCGCGTCTGGACCTAACGTGTATAATAAGCGTGTAAGAACTGTGTATTATTCGAATTCGTATCATTATCAAGTTATTTCGAAACCCCATTTGGATATCTAGTTTGGAAAACCGTTGTTTATTTTAATTAAATATGTATGTATGATTAATCAAACCTAAGTCTACAACCAAATAAGCTCAGGCTATGTACTAATTATGGATATGTTGATATCTATAATATGACATGATATTTTACTATAAAGTAGTATACATACCAGCATCTCCTTCAACTCTTGAACGGTGGCCCTCAAGCTCTCCAGTTCCTGCTGGACACGTCGCTCACTGGAGACGGAGGAAGTAACCGCCGGGTGGAGTCCAACCTCATATGGGCCCTGCTAGGGCTCAGTCCCCGGCCTCTCTCCCAACCTCCGTGGTGTCCTCCGTGTGTGGCGTCCATGACTGGGGTCAGCAGTCTCGGATCGCTCTGTCCGGTAAAATCGATCCCCGAGACCTCAGCCTGCTCAACCACCCACTCCTACACCCACATTAAGCAGTAAAGTACAAGTATAAAATTTAAATTTGAACATTCCAAAACTAAAATTTCAAATATGGGTAGAATAAATATTAACACTCACGCAATACTCCTGCGTAGCGACGTCGGGATATCGAAGCTCGCCCGTGGCGGAATCTGTCGAGGTGCCGTGGACGGCAAGATATGCGGACAGCACGCTCGGTGTACCATCTTGCGCCACGATCTGAGCTGTCTGCAATATTAGAAAATAACTCTTAATATTAGAAATATTAGAAAATAACTCTTAATATTGCAGAATATCACAAAGGTCGGTCTATTGTAATTTACCGATAACTCCATGGCTCGAGTAATATTCCTCGAGCCACCTGTGTAAGTGGGGCGATCCCTCTTCGCCGACTTCCTGTTTTCTGTATTCTGAGCGGTCTGTTTCTGTACAACGCATTAACATTTAGTTTTCTAATTAAGGAACACAAAAAAATAAATTATATCCTAAACAATGAATTGCATTTAAAATACATACCTGTTTGCGTTGGGAGTCGAAATATTGGCACAATAGAGGCCATGTTTCTACGTCGACTCTCACAAACGCCGGAGTAGATAGGAGGGCCGTTCTCTCTGCCTCGGGGGTCGCCATCCACAGGGAGTAGCAGTCGGCCTTTAGCTCATTCCTATTGTATCGGATCTTGGTGTGCATGTTCTTCATCAGGCCATTGTACATAGCATGAAGGTCGAGCACCCTCCCAGGGTGATCAGGGTCGGGTACAGGTTGAAAATCGTAATCCGACTGAAAATACAAAAAAAAACATTGTTATCAGATTGCAAGTGTTAATAATAAATATATTGGAGAAATCAAATGAAAATATATATTAATACGTACCCGAGCCTGATCAAAGAAGAGGGCGAATGAGCGCCGGTGCTGTTCGTCCCACTCAACGTGAAGTGGATAGTTCTTCACGAGCCGGCTCTCGTCCCCCATATATCGGCCGAACCTCTCGGCATGAGGACCGGTATAGCGATAGTCAAGGGTAAAAAAGAGGGGGAATGCTGCCTCCCCCTAGCTCTGTCAGGCCTCAGCCTATGGGACTGATTCGGGCCTCGAGTCCCCCTCTGGGGATGGGGAGGCCCTGCGTCTGCACGAAATATCAAGACAATCAATATTAAGACAAAGTTGTATTAAAAAATCAAGCTTAAACGAAAATTGAAGTGTGATATATACCTCCGGTGACTATTGCACGAGCCTGGGCCCGGGCAGCAGCACGAGCGGGACGATAGTTCCTCCAGTGAGGAACAACCGGGGTCCCGGATGCGGACACATCCCCTCCAACTAGAAAATAAACATTGACGCTAAATTTCCATGAAGTTCATATTTATTCTATAGAGCATATGTAAAATGAATAAATATTTTATATTTATTCATACTAACCTGCAGACGATGCGGAGGGTATGGAAGCGGCAGGAGTGGCCCCTGCGGAAGATGTGGACGCACCACCTTTAATTAGACAATAAAAAATAGATTATATAAGTAATTGCAAAAAGAACGTGTAGATCAATAATATAACATTCTAAATCAACATGCATGCACTATAGGATATATAAACATACCCGCAGGTGCGGTGGTGTCACCACCTACAGCTAGACAATAATAAAAATTGCTAAGTAAGAGCAAAAGGAATGTGTGTATATTTATGATATAGCATTCTAAATCAATATACATGCACTATATGATATAAACATACCTGGAGGAGCTTGAGTGGCCTCTGTCCCAGATGTGGACGCATCACCAACAACTAGACAATCAAACATTGACAGTATAAGTAATTTTGACATAAACAGGCATGAATATCTGTAATATTACATTCAAAATGGATATGCGTGCAGTATACCTGGAGGTGTGGCAAAATCCACACGGAAGGAGGCATCCGAAGGGGTCTCCGATCTGGGTGCAAGACCGGCCCTCTGAAGCTCCCTACGCAACTCTCCGGGCGGCAGAACCGCTCTGCCTCTGCCGCGGCTGGAGCTCCTGCCGCCCCTCGCTGCTCCCGACATCGTCATCAAATCTAGATAAACGGTTCGTGAACGCATTAGACAATCATTAAAAGTATTGACTATATATGTATAGAGCGTAAAATGTGAAGTAATAATATAACATTACTGATAACCTTTTTCGTTTCGTGGGCGCATTATACATATCTACTTGGATTTCATCGTCGATGTCATTTCTAACCCACGTAACTTCATGATCGGTCGAAGACAACCCGTCCTTCGAAACAGACGGTCGGAGCACTTTAAGCCTTCTCTCTTCTTCGTCCTCATCGCTGTCCTCGAATTCTGGGATATCGTAGACATCTCTGGGTTTCCATCGGCATACAACACTCCATCCCGGATGCTTCAAACACTGTGAGTAGTATACTTGGAACGCTTGGTTCGGAAAGATAAACGGATCTTCCTGACCGTAAAATCGAAGTGTGTTCACACTGGTCAATCCATATTCATCTTTCCAAGCTCAAGATTGCTTCTCCACTTGTCCGTATCGGTTCGCGTATCGTACCAAGTACACTGGAATATATAAAAGGGTTCTGATCGTTCGGGATAGTGGATGCCGGGTATACAATTTAAGTACCCATAATAAATCACACCGTCCGATCCTACCGTCGCAATCTCACTATTCTGAGTGGTTCTAGATGTTTCTATGTCCTTAACTTCGAATTTGTATCCATGGACACCAAATCCTTTGTAATATGCAACCTCCATACTAGGAAATTGAGCTATACATCTTGAATCACTCTCAAATGATGCAGACAAGTTCGGATCGTGGATCTAACAAAACAAATTTTACGACAAATACATAACGATACAAGTTTAGATTAAAACTGATAGTAATAAAATGTTATTCGAATAACTTACATGATCTGTGACCCAATCACAAAAATTATCCTGATGATATTTTTCCAATCGTTCTTCGTTCCAATCAGGATGCCTTTCACGTATCTCGTTAAAATGAATTCTGTTTTCGACAAATAATGGTGACATTAATATTATATTATTTCATACACACACAAACACAGATATAACAATTAATCCAAAAAAACTTACTCTCTAATTTGTTCAAGAAATGCGCAATTAAACAAGATAAACCGGTATATCTTGTTGATAAACATAGTGTCTACCCTCTTATACTCGGCTTTACCATATGGCCCGTCTTGAATTCTTCGTGGCCGGTTAAGTCTTGTCTCAATGTTCTCGTCCAGATAGCGGGAACAAAATGTGGTTGCTTCATCAAGAAGATAATCTTGCATGATAGAACCCTCTGGTCGATTTTTATTGCGTATATACTTCTTAAGAGTGTAGAGGTACCTAATGAAAATATGTTGAATAAATAAATACGGGCATACAGGACAACAATAAATTTATAAATTGCGCGAAACGAGAAATTACACGTACCTCTCGACGGGATACATCCATCGATATTGTACCGGTCCGGCTAACTTCGCCTCAGTTGCAAGATGAACCGTCAAGTGTATTATGATATCGAAGAATGACGGTGGGAAAATACGCTCAAACTTGCAAAGTATCAACGCAATAGAATTTTCTAGTTTATCCAGCGTCACAACCTCCAGTGTTTTAGCACACAACTCCCTGAAAAAACAACATAGGTCGTTGATTACTAGACCAACCGATTTGGGGAGAGAAGTCCTGAGGGCTAATGGAAGAAGGTGCTCCACGATAATATGGTGATCATGACTTTTCAGCCCATCGATCTTGCCCTTCACAATTTTTATTGCTGAATGATCTTGAGAAACCTGTGGGAACTTTCAAATCATGCAACACCTGCAGGAATCTTTTCTTCTCCGGTTGTGACATATGATAAGCGGCATTGGGAAGTACAAACTTGCCCGGTTTACCCGCTACCGGTCTAGGGTGCAATTCACTTCTTATTCCCCACTCTTGTAGATCCATCCGAGCATTCAGGTTGTCTTTCAATTTCCCGTCTTTACAAAGAAGCAAGTTAAGTATGTGCTCTGATACTCCCTTCTCTATATGCATGACGTCTAGACAATGACGCACTAAATTTGTAGATCAGTACGGAAGCTCGAAGAAAATGCTTAACTTGTTCCAAAATGATGGTTTGACATGTTTCGTCGGATCCATCCCGAAGGTACCCTATTGTAACCATCCCATTTAGCAGTCACGTCCTCTCCGGACAATGGGGATGGAGGTCCAAAAAGCTCTTGATGACCATCAAAGTGAACCGTGTCTAATCTATAGGGGTGGTCTGGAGGCAGGAAACGTCGATGGACGCAATAACAAAACTTCCTTCTAAAATTCAAGAATTTCGATGTTGTGTGTTCATGGCAATGAGGACATGCTTTGTGACCATGTACGGACCAACCTGATAGCATTTCATACGCAGGAAAGTCATTAATTGTCCACATTAGAGCCGCAAGCAGTATGAAGGTTGTATTTGTGTTTGCATCATATGTCTCTACACCATCAATGAACAAAGATTTCAACTCCTCGATCAGAGGTCGGAGATAGACGTCAATATTGTTCCTCGGTGAGTTTGGTCCGTCGATAAGAAGATGCATCATAAAGTATGATTGGTCCATAGCCAACCAAGTCGACAGATTATAAATTATCATTACAACGGGCCATGTGCTGTGACTTCCAGCCATATAGTTGAATGGGCAGAAGCTATCAGTAGCCAGTCCGAGCCGGACATTGCGAGGATCGCGACTGAATATTGCGTGCCTCCTATCGAAATCCTTCCATGCCGGCGAATCTTTTGGATGGCTCATTTTTCATCTTCACTTGGAGGAGCACGGTAATGCCAAATCATTGCCTCGGCTGTTTTCTTGCACCTGAATAGCCTCTGTGTTATGGGAAAGTTTCGTGCTATCTTGACAGGTATATCAGGCTTCTTATCAGAATCTTTCGGCTTATACCTGGCCTCTCTGCATGTTGGACACTCTTTCAAATCTGAATTCTCTTTCCGGTACAACACGCAATTTTTAGGACATGCTTGAATTTTCTCGCACTTTAGACCCAAATTAGACATCATCTTCTGGGCTCCGTACCAGCTGTCGGGCACATTATTTTCCGGAGGCATAGAATCTTTCAAGAACGAAAGAAGCATTATGAATGACTTGTTGCTCCATCCATTTAGGCATTTAATCTGGAAAAGTTGGAGGAATCATGAGAGGGTGGAATACTTCGCATTCTCATAAATTGGTTTCCTAGCATCATTCATGAAATTTTCATATTTATCCGCACGCGGTCCTTGACCGGAAGGAATGTCATATTCGGTACGAATAGATTCACCCAGGGCAGCCTCTACCATATCCTCCATTTTTTCTGATGGAAATAAATTACCGTCTTCTCCTTCTGCCGTATTACCGAATTCTTCTTCTTCTCCTGCCGCATTATCGTGTTCTCCTTCTTCTTCTGCCGCAGTACTGCATTCTTCTCCTTTCCCGTGATATTTCCAAGTTGTATAAAATCTAGTAAACCCATATTTTACAATATGAAGCTCTGCCAATTCTACCTTCTGCCAGTACTTGTTGCCACATCTATCGCACGGACAGAGAATCTTCTCTATTATGATCTTATTATGTCCGCGTGCAAATTCAAGGAAAGCAGCAACTCCTGCGACAAACTTAGGTTGCATACGTTGTTTCCAATCCACATACATCCAGTTCTTAACTCTGACGTACTCATGGGCCATGTTAGACTGTATAACATATAAATTGTAGGTTATGCTGACTATATTGAAACGAGATAGTTATCGACAAAGGAGAAAATCCGTGTATATGCTTTGTGTGTGCGTTTGTCGTTGAAAAGAATAAATTATCGCACGTATGTTAACCGATAGACGGGGACTAAGTGGCGCTTTTAGTTTTATATATGAGTATCGATGAGAATATGAAGGTTTCATATTATCATCAAGAATCATATATTGGTTTTAACTTGAACATCTCGAATCACTCTCTAATTATGCGTTTGTTGTGTATTCTAGTTGTATGTGTGTGTTCCGGCTGTCGGGGGTAGGCTTCTATCCCATTAAGAATGTATATAGAGCGAACACCCATCACTTGTGCTTTCAACCGTTTCGAGTAAATTTCGGCAGAACCTCCCCGCTGTTCTCCGAGTACACTGTAATAGAATAGATAATCATTTCAAAGCTGTGAAACAACGTTGAAATGAACATATAATCTATCTTTGTACACGGAGAACCAGCGGAAAGGGACCGACGAAATATCTCGAAACGGATGAAAACACAAGTGAATGAAGGCGTTTGCTTTATACATTCTTAACTTGTCCGCACGGGACAAATCTATGGGTTACCATACGATTGAATTTTCTCGTCGCGTAGACTATACGACGGTTGTTAGTATCGAGCTATACCGTCCGATATTTAACAACCTTCGTATAGTTCTATGTCACGACGAACATCGTACGTATGTTAACCGATAGACGGGGACTAAGTGGCGCTTTTAGTTTCATATATGAGTATCGATGAGAATATGAAGGTTTCATATTATTATCGAGAATCATATATTGGTTTTAACTTGAACATCTCGAATCACTCTCTAATTATGCGTTTGTTGTGTATTCTTGTTGTATGTGTGTGTTCCGGCTGTCGGAGGTAGGCTCTATCCCATTAAGAATGTATAGAGCGAACACCCATCACTTGTGCTTTCAACCGTTTCGAGTAAATTTCTGCAGCACCTCCCCGCTGTTCTCCGAGTACACTGTAATAGAATAGATAATCATTTCAAAGCTGTAAAATAACGTTGAAATGAACATCTAATCTATCTTTGTACATGGAGAACCAGCGGAAAGGTACCGACGAAATATCTCGAAACGGATGAAAATACAAGTGAATGAAGGTGTTTGCTTTATACATTCCTAACTTGTCCACATGGGACAAATCTATCGGTTACTATACGATTGAATCTTCTCGTCACGTAGACTATACGACGGTTGTTAGTATTGAGCTATACCGTCCGATATTTAACAACCTTCGTATAGTTTTATGTCACGACGAATATCGCACGTATGTTAACCGATAGACGGGGACTAAGTGGCGCTTTTAGTTTCATATATGAGTATCGATGAGAATATGAAAGTTTCATATTATCATTGAGTATCATATATTGGTTTTAACTTGAACATCTTGAATCACTCTCTAATGATGCGTTTGTTGTGCATTCGTGTTGTATGTGTAACATGATTTTAAACTTATGAAATAATACTTGTTTAGTTACTTGCAAATTGCAACTTGAGAATAAGATATATGAAGAATTGAGTATTAAAGAACTAAGATGCATTAGACTTGGGATTGAGATGCATACATTTAACATAGAAAAGAAATCAATAAACAAGATGAATATAATATAAATTCATAATTAATGCTACATGACACGGGTCTCAGATCAAAATTAGTGTTGAAAGTTTGATTTCCAAAAGTATCTGGCACAAAAGCTAATATGTGTGTGTGTTATACATGCATGAGTGAGGGAACATATAATGAACCATTTAGGCAAATTTTGTGATACACAATTCAAACATGATGGAGAAATATATAACTAGAGCCATTTACAGCTAAAAACAAATTATGCATGCCCCTAAACTAACAGATAGAAAAAGAAATTTGTGAATTTAGGCGGTCAACGGAAGTTTCACATGATGACATTGTCACACTAATGCCGCTGGGTTTCTCAAGTAGAGAGCTTTGGTCGATAAATTCTCCAATCAATTATGGATAGAAATGTAAAGTGGAAAATCTATCCAAAATCTAGAAAGAAAGGCACAACTGCGTAATCTAACTTAGCTAATCGTTGGTAGCAAAAGGAAGATGCAATTTCATACTGCTTGGATGTGCCCATCAATGGAAGAAGAAACAAACAAACCCAACAAACAAATAAGCTCATATCTACAATATATGCAGGCAAGCGAACAAAAGTGGGAATCAATATGCATAACATGGATAAGTACTCATTGCAAGCGCAGCACAATAATCAGGGTTTATAGCACAAACCCCCTTTATAGTTTACCATGCAAGACAACAGTTATGCGCCCCCCCAGCCGAACCCCAACCCCAACCCCAACCGCACCCGCAGCACCAGCCCCAGCCCCAGCCCCAGCCCCAGCCCCAACCCTAACTCCAACCCCAACCCCAACCCCAACTCCACCCTAACCGCAACCCTAATAGTTATGCGCCTCCCAGCCGAACCCTAACCCTAACCCCAACTCCAACCCAACCGCATCCCCAGCACCAGCACCAGCCCCGACCCCAACCCAACCGCATCCCCAGCACCAGCACCAGCCCCAACCCCAACCCCAACCGCAACCCTAGCCGAACCCAACCCCAACCGCAACCGCAACCCCTAAAATAATCAAAAATCTCTTTAATTGAATATTTAATTACTTACCTGTTCAGTGAATCGGCGACGAGGAAGAACGACGACGAGATAGGGAACGAGATCGGGAACGACAGAGAGATAACGGCGACGAGATCGGTGAGATCGGCGAGGTCAGCGACGAGATCGGCGAGGTTGGTGACGCGGCGACGAGAAAAGGCGATTTGCGAGGTTTCGCGTGCTCGATCGAGGAGGATAATCAGCGCGTAGGGAAATTATGTTTCTTTTCTATTAAATCCATATTTAGATGCCCCTACGGATATGTCCGTAGGTCCTTGGTTTGCGGCACCGTAGGGGCAAATAACAAATTAAGATTTAATATTTTTACGTTGGTGCGTCTTGGACCGTAGGGGCAACCTTCTGGCCCTGTGGATTAGTCTGTAGGGCCAAAATAAATATGCCCCTACGGATTTCAATATCCGTAGGGGCAACCCCCTATTCTAGTAGTGCGTGTCCGACCGAGGAAGATAGCCTCGGCAGGGGAGCTCGGGAACGAGTGGGAGGGCCGAGGAGTCTTGGTCCTGTGGCAGCTCGGGGCGAGCTGAGAGGCTGAGGAGGCCAATTTGCAGGGGGTCCTGGGGAGAGCCAGCTTGTGCTTGTAGGTCGGGTACAGGGATGGCCTGGTCGGCCCCTGTGGGCCCTTTCTTTTGAATCCTGGGACGCGTCATCTGCCACGTGTCCTGGTCTGGGAGATCGTCAATATAGAGCATCATCATTAGCCCCCCATTCTTGTCCCGATTAGCTGGCGGGTCGGGTCAAAAGTGGACTGCCGGGCCGCCCGGGGTGAGCTCCCTCTTAAGACTTCATCGGGACGCGTCCCCGGGCTGTCAGCTGTCTTTTCTGCCAGCGAATCAGGACGAGATCTTTGCATTTAAGGAAGGTGCGCCGGTTCGTGCATCCTGTCACTAAAACGACGGTCCGCGTGTCAAACTTCGGTTGGCCGACGCGGCGTGTGCGGACCTGCGGCGTCTGATGGGATGCGGCCCAGTGTGGGAACGACAAGTGGAACGATCAGGGCCGTTGGGCGCGAGGAGGCGTTTTGGCGGGAGATGAAGGGCGCCGTTGGATGAGGGCGATTGCAGTGATAAATAGAGGTGGGGCCCACTCTAGGGCCCCTACTCCTTCATATTTCCTCGCTCTAATCCTGGTTGCTTGGCACTCTTCCTCTTTTGGGCTGGATACATGGTTCGTTTCCACTCTTTGGGTTTCTCGTTCCGGAGGCAGGCCGGCGGCGCAGTCGTGCCCCCGGCTGGCTCGTGCCCTACGCCGAATGTTCCGCCGGCGGTAGGCCCCCCCGCTTCGTTGGTGGCTCCTGATGATTGCTCCGGCAGCGGCCAGAGACGTCCATGGTCATCCGAGCCCCAGATGAGAGACGTAGGGGAGGGCAAGGACGGGGTCCCCCTTAAGAGGAAAAGGACAATCTGTCGTGCGCCGCCGTCGAGGGTTCCTGAGGGGATTCCCGTGCAGGAGGGTGATACCGTCTTCATGGCTCCATCTGGGCTTTCCGTCGCTGCGGCCTGCTTGCAGGGATGGAAGAGTCGGCTGGGGAGGCTTCCGCATGGCATCCTGAGGATCCAAATGGAGGCCATAGCCTAAGGGGCGGTCCAGGTATGGACTCCCCCACACGTTTTTTTCTTTTTTCTTTGGCTCGAGCGTCTCCAAGTTTCACATCCGTTTCCTGTCAGGTCCTCCAACATCGCGCCCTCGTTACTCGTATGGAGGCCGAGGGGGCGTTCCATGCACCGAGGCCGGTGGAAGTGTTTCCTTTAGAGGTTGAGGTCCTGCGGCGTAACCTGTTTCTGGAGAGGGCGAGGGCTGATGTCCTGGCAGCCTGAGCGGAGAGCGCGGAGAGCACCGTCTCAGCGAACCAGGGTGCCTATCGTCGCCTAAGTGCATCCCACCGAGTTGCTAAGGCGAAGCTGGCGGATCTGGCCGATCGTTTCGCGGCCATGGTGGAGGAGAAAAACGCCAGCAGGAGGGATGCCGAGGCAGCGCTTCGGGCAGCTGAGGTCGTCGAGGTTCGGGCTAGGAAGGCCGTGGCCGATTACAAGGTGTCAGAGCAGTTCTACGCCGAGCTTGGTGAGCATTCCGCCATCGCGTGGAACAAGGCTCTAGATGCCGTGAAGGAGCAGCTTCCTGAGTTCGCCGACGGCGAGCTCCGTGCTCGGGTCCCACTCCCGGTAGCAGAGCCTCCGGCAGACAGCGATGAGGGAAGCGAGGCGCACCCCTGGTGGCAAAACCTCCGGTGGTGAAGCCTCCGGCAGACCGCGATGACAGTGATGAGGGAAGCGAGGCGCAGGAGGGGGTTTGTGACTTAGGCCTTTTTGATATTTTCTCGTCCCTCTTTTCTAAGCGTTTAGAACTTTGTAAGGCTGGGAGCCCCCAATACCCTTGTAAACACATTTTGCTTGTGCGAATAAAACTCTTGCTGTTTCATTGCTTTGCACTTTATCTTTTGGATATGAAGAGTATTCATAGAATATCCTTGCTTACTTTGTTGGGTTTCCATGTCAGGCGATCGTACGTCGAGTTGATTTCGATCACTTGTCGAGCATGCCGAGTGCTGCTGAGAAGGAGGTATTCCCATGGCCCCGGAGTCGAGGGGGGATCGCTCAGACTTGAACATATTTGGTGTCTCTCAATAGGGTTTCGGGTCTGCAGCATTTGATGAGCAGCATTCTGCCCGCCGCAGATTTGCCAAGCAGAAGGGAGCTAGGTGGCCTCGTTATGAGGGCTTTAAACCAGCAGTGTCTGGTTGGCAAGAGGATGCCCCACGGTGGGCGCCATCCGGGCAGTGAAGCTGCGTGGTTGTTTCTTGGCGAGGGCCTTGATCCCTGGCGCCGCGAGTAGGGAAGTTATCGGCTAGGGATGACCGAGCAGGGTAGCCGCTCGGTTGCTTCTTGTGAGGGCTTTGATCCTTAGCGTTGGTGACGCTGTAAGAAGCCTACTAAGGATGACCGGACAGTGAAGCTGCGTGGTTGCCTCTTGGTGAGGGCTTTGGTCTCTGGCGTCGTGGGTAGGCAATTACCAGCCGGGTATGACCGAGCGGGGTAGCCGCTCAGATGCCTCTTGCGAGGGCTTCAATCCCTAGCGTCATGGGTAGGGAGCTGCCAGCCGGAGATGACCGAGCAGGGTAGCCGCTCGGTTGCCTCTTGCGAGGGCTTTGATCCTTCAGGACGGGGACCGAGCAGGGTTACTGCCCAGTGCCTCTTGGCGAGGACTTTGACCCCTGTCGGTTGTTGTAGGAAGCTACCAGCCGGGGATAGTCGAGCAAGGGTCGGGCTCGACTGCTTCTGGGAGGACTTTGGTCCTTAACGTGGGAGGGGCTGTAGGAAGCCTACCAAGGACCCTTGGCCGGGCAGGGTTACTGCCCGGTGCCTCTTGGCGAGGGCTTTTGTCCTGAAGGATAGCCGAGTGAGGGTCGGGCTCGACTGCCTCTGGGAGGGCTTTTGATCCCTATCGGTTGTGGTAGGAAGCTACCGGCCGGGGATAGCCGAGCGAGGGTCGGGCTCGACTGCCTCTGGGAGGGCTTTTTGATCCCTGTCGGTTGTGGTAGGAAGCTACCAGCCGGGGATAGCCGAGCAGGGTAGCTGCTGAGCTGCCTCTAAGGAGGATTTTGATCCTCAGCGTTGGAGGGGCCGCAGGAGGCCTGCTAAGGATAACCGGGCAGTGAAGCTGCGCGGTTGCCTCTTTGGTGAGGGCTTTGGATCACAAAGACAGAATTCTATTTGCAATGTTCTGGCGTTCCTTTATTTGAATGGAAATGATTGTTAGGAAACATTTACATCGTCTTCGCGAAAGGAGGGGTACACTCTTGTTGGCCTTGGCTTCATTGGTATAGCTTGAGCCTCTCGGCGTTGTAAGGCCGCGGGAACTTGCGTTCGTCCGCGTCTTGTAGGCAATAGGCTCCGTCGGGGAGTACCTCAGAGACAAGGAAGGGACCGTTCCACTTTGGGGAGAACTTGTGTAGCCTGCCTTGATCGATGAACTCGTTTCGCCGTAGGACCAGATCTCCGGTCTTGAAGGAGCAGCGCTTGACCCGCGCGTTGTAGTACCGGGCCGTTTGTTGTCGATAAACGGCAGCCCTGATTTGAGCCCGGACTCTCTTCTCTAACAAGATGTCCAGCTTGGTCCGTAGCGCCAAGGTGTTCGCATCATCGTCGAAGTGCTTGACCCGATGACTGGTCAGTCCGATCTCCGCTGGGACCATTGCCTCGGTCCTGTAGCAGAGGCTGAAGGGGATTTCCCCGGTGGGGGTCTTCTTTGACGTGCGTAGGGCCCATAAGACCCTGGGCAGTTCTTCGACCCAACTGCCTTGTCGCCCTTCTAGGTGGGTCTGGAGACCTCGGAGGACGTCTCGGTTAGCGACTTCGGCCTGTCCGTTGCATTGGGGATGCGCGACCGCGGCGAACTTCATGAGGATATGGTACTCTTTGCAGAAGTCCTTCACTTTCTCGTTCTCGAAGTTCGTCCCGTGGTCGGTGATGATACATCTCGGGATGCCAAACCAGAGTATCAGATTGTTTTGCAGGAACTTGATGGTCGTGGCGGTATCCGGTTTCCTGATGGGGACTGCCTCGATCCACTTGGTGAAGTAGTCTACCGCGACGAGGACATATTTGTACCCGCCCGTGCCGGTAGGGAACTGGCCTATCATGTCCAATCCCTACTGGGCGAATGGCCATGGGGATGTTAGGGCGGTCAGCTCGGTGGCGGGGAGGTGAGGGATGCTGCCGTGGAGCTGGCAACTCTTGCATCTTCTGACTAGCTTCTGGGCGTCCTCGTGAACAATGGGCCGGTAGTACCCCTGGAGCAACGCCTTTTGGATCAAAGTTCGGGCCCCTTGGTGCGCACCGCCAACCCCCTCATGGATTTCACGGAGGACGTAGTCGGCCTCGTGGGGGTCGATGCATCGGAGCAGTGGCTGAGTGAAGGATTTCTTGTAGAGGTTCCCATTGCTCCAGATGAAGTGGCGGGTTTTGGCCCGGAGACGGCGGGCGACTTCCCGATCTTTTGGGAGCGTACCGTCTTTTAGGAATTCCACGAGGGGCTTCCTCCAATCTTGGTCGCCTTCCTGCGCCGCATATACGTGAAGTGCCGTCGCTCCGTCTTCCACGCTGGGCTGAGGCAAGGTTTCGAAGAGGATAGACCGCTTATTGTTGGCCGAGTATGACGAAGCCAGCTTGCTCAGGGCGTCGGCTTGGGCATTTAGATACCTTGGTATTTGTTCTACTTGGACTTCGTCAAAGTTTCTCCGGAGTTTCCTCACTTCGTCCAGATACTTCACCATCAGAGGCTCCCGAGCTTCAAAGCGGCCGGTCACTTGGCCGACGACAAGGGCCGAGTCGCTGCGGATTCGAATTGTCTTCAATCCTAGCCCGGCGGCCATGCGCAGTCCAGCCAGGAGGGCCTCGTACTCTGCCGCGTTGTTCGAGGCTTTGAAACCGAGCTTTAAAGAGTACTTCATTTCCGCCTCGTTCGGCGGATAATGAGGCCGGCACTACAGCCTTCCTCGGTTGTAGACACCCGTCGACGTAGATGACCCACTCAGGAACCGAGCTAGGCCTTTCCGCGATGGGACACTGGTTGCGAGGGGCGGCGTGGACTCCGGTTCCTTACTAGGGATAGTGCATTCAACGATGAAATCGGCCAGGGCCTGCTCTTTGATGGCCTGCCTCGGGCGATATTTTATGTCAAACTGAGATAGTTCCCACCTCCACTTTTCTAAGCGGCTCGAGGATTCCGGTGATGCAAGGATAGCTCTTAACGGGTGCTCAGTGAGGACGATGATGGTGTGTGTCCGGAAGTAGTGCTGCAGCTTCCTTGAGGCCACCACGAGGGCCAAGACAATCTTCTCTATGGCTGAATATCTTGTTTCTGCGTCCTTAAATACATGGCTCACATAGTACACCGGCTTCTGCGCTCCATCGACCTCTCGGACGAGCACAGAGCCTGCTGCTTGGTCGGATACCGCCAGATACAGCGACAACTCGTCTCCTTCAACTGGTCGGGTGAGCAGTGATGGCGTCGCGAGGTGCTTCTTCAATTGGTCGAAGGAGGCCTGGCACTCTTCCGACCACTCGAACCTCGGGATCTTCCTCAGAGTTTTGAAGAACGGGAGGCATTTCTCCCCCGACCTGGACATGAAACGGCTCAGAGCAGCGACTCGTCCCGTGAGCCGCATGATCTCGACGTTGGTCTTGGGCGCGGCCATGTTGAGCATAGCGTCGATTTTCTCTGGGTTGGCTTCGATTCCATGGTGAGTGATCATGAAACCGAGGAACTTTGCTCCCGTGACTCCGAATGCGCATTTGGCGGGGTTTAGCTTCATCTTGAACTTGCGGAGCACTTCGAAGGCCTCGCCCAGATCCCTGGTATGGTCGGCCGACGAGACGGATTTGACGAGCATATCGTCAACGTAGACCGCTATGTTTCTGCCGATCTGTAGCTTGAACATGCGATTGACCAACCGCTGGTACGTGGCCCCGGCGTTCTTGAGGCCGAAGGGCATCACCTTGTAGCAGTATACCCCTCGGTCCGCTGTGAATGCGGTAAGGTCTTCATCTTCCGGATTCATACGGATCTGATTGTAGCCGGAGAAAGCATCCATGAAACTCATCAGTTCGTGGCCGGCCGAGCTATCGACGAGCTGATCTATCCGAGGGAGAAGATAGTTGTCCTTGGGGCAGGCCTTATTGAGGTCGGTGAAGTCGACGCACATGCGCCACTTTCCGCTTGACTTTTTGACCAGAACTACGTTCACCAGCCACTCCGAGTAGGGCACATTCCGGATGAAGTTGGCGGCGAGAAGTCGATCGACCTCATCATCGATAGCCTTCTGTTTGACCGGGGCGAAGCTTCGTTTTTTCTGTCTGACGGGTCGGGTCGCACGATTGACCTCGAGCTTGTGAGAAATGATTTTGGGGTCGATCCCAGGCATGTCAGCAGGCGCCCAGGCGAAGACATCGGAGTTATTTCTGAGGAAACCGACCAGGTCATCTCGCTGAGTCCCTGTCAGGAGTGATCCGACCTGGACGGTTTTTTCATCGTCCCCCTCTGTCAGGGGTACCTCGGTCAGTGGTTCGACCGGCGTCCTCCGTACCTCCTTCAGCTCGTCTCGGGTGTCCAGAGAACCCTCGATGTCGTCTTTTACCACAGCGTCGTCGGCCGACTGCTCGGACGAAAATGTTTCGATAAGGCATATCTTCGCGACCCGCTGGTTTCCGTAGACCCGACCTTGTTGAAGTCGAAAATTGCACCCCAGTTGACCAAGTCAAAGTCAAAGTCAACCCCAAGCAAAGTGGGCCCATGCCCAGGTCGAGTCCGAACATGAAGTGGCCGGTCCTCCCCCATGCCAAAATGAAATCATGTAATGAATAATTTTTATGTAATTTTTTATGCATGAATGTAAACAAGATGGGCATAAAGCCAAATTTTTGTAAGCCCGTGGCTTATGTGCAAAAAGAAATGACAAATGAGCCATGGGATGGGCAAAATGTCATTTTGTAAAGCCCAAGGGGCTACATGTAAATATGTAAGCCTATAAAAGGCAACATGATGATGAATAAAGGAATACTTTTCATTCCCCTCAAAAAAATCTAGGTTTTGTGCCTTTTTCCCCTTTCTGAAGGTTCCAAACCTTCTTCTTTCTTTTGAGTTAAATCAAGAGTTTTACTCTTCCTTTTCCAAAACTAAATAGATTTTCACCACAAAACCCATAAAGGGGAACTTAGATCTACCATTAGATCTCAAAAAGAAGAGATTTTTAAAATCTCACATCTTTTGATCTTCAAGATCCTGCCAACAGAGGAGGAAGAAGGAGACCCATCTCCAGAAACCCCACTTTGGGGAAGAACTAGGGCTCAAAGGGAGAAGCCCTTCATCAGCTTCAAGACATCCTAGGAGTTTAACTCCTCACACACACACACACACAGAGAATAATAAGTGCTCCTTTCTGAGAGTACAACTCCTATTGCAGGGACCAAGTCCTTCTTTTGCGCCTGAGCGTCCACGTGCTGACACGTGGAGCGCTAGCGCTCGAGCCTTCATGTGCTGACACGTGGAGCGCTAGCGCTTAAAGCGCTAGCGCCCTTGCGCTAGAGCCCCAGCGCCCACGTGCTGACACGTGGAGCGCTAGCGCTCAAAGCGCTAGTGCTCTTGCGCCCAAAGCGCTAGCGCCCGAGTGCCCACGTGCGGACACGTGGAGCGCTAGCGCTTTTCCCCACGCATCCTTTGGATGCCCTTTCCCTTTATATATATATATATATATATATATATATATATACACACACAAACACACACACATACTCCACGACACTGTCCCTGTTAGAAAAAATTTCTAACGGGGCGTTGTCCCGCACCCCGCAAGAGGGCTGCTAGCCCCCTTGACCCCCAGCCCACTATCCGGGTAGCGGGACCCCCATAAAAACTCTGCGGGGCCCCCGATACATCCAAACCCCTCCAAAACACGACACTGCACATTGAGTTCGCATGACCAGTTTAACCCGTTAATCGGAGGTTCCCTCGCCCCAAAGGCGAGAGGTAATTAACGGCAGCTTAGTCTGCGGCTGCCGGAGATTCGGATCCCCGCAATCAATAAACCCCAGCCTACCCTAGGCAGGAGGGAATCTGTAATGCGCCTGATAAGCGCGTGCGTATTCCCATCTCGATGGGGTGACGAAAAACACCCTACAGATTCTGGCGCGTCCGGTGGGACCAATCTCTCCTCCCATATTTCGGGTTAAGCGTTCATGCGAACTCAATCAATATACATATCGATTGCCTGTACTGAAATCATGCTTCTTTGTGCAGGTTAACAAATTTCAAATTGCAATCTCCGGTCCCAGCAAAAATGTCTCCAAGGACAAGCTCAGCTCTCGACACAGCTTCCATCTCTTACACGATGAAGATGGACGCCAGGACGGTCCTTCCGGTAAGTCTCGGGCGACAATGGGAAGAGCCGCCGCTACCATTCGGCTCTATCCTGTTCGTGTCAGCTAACGCCATTCCATCTCCTCAAGCCCCGGTGACAGACAAACCAGCCTCGAAAGGCAAGATGCCAAATGTGGTAGTCTCGAAGATGTCCCAACTCAAACACAAGTCGGTGTTTGAACGACTTTCCTTGGCCCCAGCTGGGGGCAAGGCCATCAACACCAACAAAGCAACAAGGCATCTCGGTCAAGCTCTAGCGGCGCCTCTAACAACTGCTCGATTGGGTGTGCCCCATCACTCAGCCTATGGCGGCTTCCCGAAGAGCAGAAGCATGCCAAGCGCTCAAGGCAAAGAAGCTGAGGCAGAAGCGGCTCAGATACAGAGCCAACAAAAGGGCTAGGGCTCTGGCCATGTTAAAAGTTATGAATTTCCAAGGTCCGGACCGCTCCGCGAAATTAGCCGCCAAAGTAAAGAGATGGCTGGGTATGTGGTTCGCACTGTCTACATGGTCGGACATGAAGAAACGAATCCTTGTCTTCTTCACAGCCATGGTGATGATATGATTAACGCTACCCAGCATCGGCTCGATCTAAGTGATGAAGAGCCCGCTCAGGCCGATAAGCCAGAGGAGCCCGTGGTTCTTGCGGAATTGAGCTCAGGCAATAAAGATGACCCGGTTGTCATAGCCAGAACTATAGAACAAGCGTTATTCCGATGGCTTCAGAGGCTGCTTCAGGACAGGATGAGAAGTTAGCCAAGGTACAATCCAAGGTCGAAGAATTGGCAAACGTCGCGGCAGATCTCGCGACCCAAGTTGCCCGATTGCAATTACAGCAGAATCAAATTTTGGTTCATGAACCAGGGATTGATACCCGGAGGCAGCCAATTGATATCCCTTTCAACCTAAGAGCGGAGCGCCTTCGCGAAAAACGGCCGCAATTAGCCTCCAGTCTCTCTGATACATACGCCGGGGGGGGGGGGATCACCTCTGAAAGAGAAACTGGAAAAAGTCTATTCTTTCAAAAGGGAAAATGTCCACAAGATATTCAGGGACTCCCTAAGAAACGGTCTACAACTGCCAGAATCAAAGAGACCGCAAGAAAAGAATATGACCGACGACCCAAAATATTGCCCCTATCACAGGGTGATAGGTCATGCCATTGAGGACTGCTTCGTCTTCAAAGATTGGGTCGAAAGGCAATACAAGACGGGAGAGATAGAACTGTCTAAAGGCGTGTTAGCAAACAGTCAAGCTACGACCGCCGATTTCACACAAATTGAGACCGAAGCCTTTCGGGAACCTAATCCTCCTAGACATGTGCAGGGCGAACCAAAGACTGATGGCCCTCAGGGACCCGCCGCAGTGAGGGCACCTACTCTAATGGAGAGAAAGAAGAAGGTGTACTCCTTCAGGAGGGATGAGGTCCACAATATATTCTAGGAAGCCTTGAACAATGGCCTGCAATTGCCTATTCCGAAGAGGCCACATGAAATGAACATGACCGGCAATTCCGTATACTGCCCATACCATAGAGTGGTGAGTCATACCATTGAAGATTGCTGTGTTTTCAAAGACTGGGCAGAGGACCAATACGAGCTTGGAAAAACCTCACAATCCTCGAATGTATCGGCAAGCCACAGAGCTACGGTCATCAACACGGCTCCGCCAAGATCAAAATTCAAGAAGCTGGGATAAGCAAAGATGACCACCATGTCGTTAAACTGGGAACAATTGACCTCTAAGTCGTTAAACTGGGAATGTAAAATATATATATATATATATATATATATATATATATATATATATATATATATATATAAACAAAAATGTGTAAATAAAAGAAAAATAAAGAAAAGCTGAAATGATGGGGCAACTCGCAAATAAAAATCAGCGAGTAAAATAAAAATGAAAATAAAGCCGAAATGATGGGGCAACCGCGAATAAAAGCCGAAATGATGGGGCAATCGCGATCTTCGCGATAAGAAAAGCTGAAATGATGGAGCAATCGTGGTAAAAAAAAACAACAAAAACAAAAACAAAACAAAAAAAACAAAAAAAGTGGCGAATGATGAGTCGCTCCTGGTACCATATTCCAGTGCAGTGATGCAGACGCCAACCAAATTCCAAATCCCAAAACAGCGAATGATAAGTCGCTCCTGGTACCATATTCCAGTGCAACGATGCTGACGCCAACAAAAATCCAATTTCCCAAAATTCTTCCAGCCCTACGGGTGGTCCCCAAATTGATTACCGTATACAATCCACGGGCTCAAATAATTCTCATCATACTCATGTCCCCTTGCAATCACCAGTCCAGCGGTTGGTCTCCGCCCTTAGAATTATGGTCCATTGGAAAGACCCACTCATGTGTCCTCACGATACATGAGGAGAACAAACCTTCGTGAGATCCTTACGACTCACAAAAGAAAAACACACTTAGGGGGCCTCATGACTCCTAAGGAGAAAATACACTCGCGGGATCCTTACAACTCGTAGGGAGAAAATGCTTTTATGGGATCCTCACGGCCCATAAAATTGAAAAGCCTTAGGCGATAGGAATCTAAACCTGTCTCCTAAGCGATCGCTCCTCAATTCCCAAATGGCGAATGATGAGTTGCTCCTGGTACCATATTCCAGTGCAGCGATGCAGACGCCAGCCAAATTCCAAATTCCATACCCAAGTGGTGAATGATGAGTCGCTCCTGGTACCATATTATAGTGCAGTGATGCAGATGCCAGCCAAAATTCAAAATCCCCAAACGGCAAATGATGGGTCGCTCCTGGTACCATATTCCAATGCAGCGATGCAGACGCCAACCAAATTCCAAACTCAAATCCCAAATGGCGAATGATGAGTCGCTCCTGGTACCATATTCCAGTGCAGCGATGCAGACGCCGACAAAGTCCCAAAAATTTTCCGGCCCTACGGTTTGGATCATACATCCTGCAAAACCGTATACAATCCACGGGCGTAAAACGATCCTAATCTCTCCCAAGTCCTACCGGCGAGACCACATTCAAAGTCCCACCGGCGGGGAAGAAAAAAAGAAAAAAAAAAGAAAAAAAAGAAGGTATGTCCGCAAGCAAAATGGGCATGTATGAAAACCCGAAAGGGTTCCGTGAGTAAAAACAGCAGGACTGCCGGCGAGTTTGTGAGAACCCGAAAGGGTGCGAACTCGTAAAAAAAAAGTGATGAAATGCACTCGCAAAGTCCTCTCGACTTTTTGAGGGGAAAATTCCCGCGTGAGATCCTTACGACTCACAAAGGAGCAACACCCTTAGGAGTCCCCACGACTCCTAAGGAGAAAATACACCTACGTGATCCTCACGACTCGTAGGGAGAAAATACTTTTATGGGACCCTTACGGCTCATAAAATTGAAAAGCCTTGGGTGATGGGGATCTAAACCTGTCTCCTAAGCCACCAATTCCCAAATCCTCCCGGGGCAAATGATGAGTTGCTCCTGGCATTATTCCAGTGCAGCAATGCAGATGCCGACAAAAAAAAAACCAATTCCCAAATCCTCTCGGGGCAAATGATGAGTTGCTCCTGGTATTATTCCAGTGCAGCAATGCAGATGCCAAACAAAAACCACTCTCCAAATCCTCTCAAAGACAGATGATGATTCGCTCTTGGTACCATATTCCAGTGTAGCGATGCTGATGTCAACCCAAATCATAATCAACAAGTCAACTTCAACTCCGACACCGCAGAAAGCGGAGCAAGTCGGAATCCAATCTCGACACCGCAGGAAGCGGAGCAAGTTAAGTTCACCCCTGACACTGCAAGAAGCAGAGCAAGTCAAATCGAGCGTCGACCGTCCATGTCGCAAAAAGGGCAGTGCAGGCTTCCCACTAATCGGGAACTAATTCGTTCCGGATCAGAGCGTCGACCGTCCATGTCGCAAAAAGGGCAGTGCAGGCTTCCCACAAATCGGGAACCAAATCGCTCCGGATCAGAGGCGTCGACCGTCCATGTCGCAAAAAGGGCAGTGCAGGCTTCCTACAAAGCAGGAACCAGATCACTCCGGGCTAGGGAAAAGTCTACCACGGACACTCCGTCTCGGAGACGCGTCAAGCGTCGACCGTCCAAGTCGCAAAAAGGGCAGTGCATGCTTCCCACAAAGCGGGCTCTGGATCAGAGCGTCGACCGTCCACGTCGCAAAAAGGGCAGTGCAGGCTTCCTACAAAGCAGGAACCAGATCACTCCGGGCCAGGGGAAAGTCTACCACGGACACTCCGTCTCGGAGACGCTTCAAGCGTCGACCGTCCATGTCGCAAAAAGGGCAGTGCAGGCTTCCCACAAATCGGGAACCAAATCGCTCTGGATTAGAGCGTTGACCGTCCATGTCGCAAAAAGGGCAGTGCAGGCTTCATACAAAGCAGGAACCAGATCACTCCGGGCCAGGGAAACGTCTACCACGGACACTCCGTCTCGGAGACGCGTCAAGCGTCGACTGTCCATATCGTAAAAAGGGCAGTGCAGGCTTCCTACAAAGCGGGAACCAAATCACTCTGGGCCAGGGAAACGTCTACCACAGACACTCCGTCTCGGAGACACGTCATGCGTCGACCGTACACGTCGTAAAAAGGGCAGTGCATCCCAAAAAGTGGGAACCAAAGCAAGTCGCCTCCACGCGAAAGAAGATCCATCAATTTCATGCACGCGAAAGAAGATCCATCAATTTGATGGGGGGCACTTTGTTGAAGTCGAAAATTGTACCCCAGTTGACCAAGTCAAAGTCAAAGTCAACCCCAAGCAAAGTGGCCCATGCCCAGGTCGAGTCCGAACATGAAGTGGCCGGCCCTCCCCCATGCCAAAATGAAATCATGTAATAAATAATTTTTATGTAATTTTTTATGCATGAATGTAAACAAGATGGGCATAAAACCAAATTTTTGTAAGCTCATGGTTTATGTGTAAAAAGAAATGCCACATGAGCCATGGGATGGGCAAAATGCCATTTTGTAAAGCCCAAGGGGCTACATGTAAATGTGTAAGCTTATAAAAGGCAACATGATGATGAATATAAATGAATACTTTTCATTCCCCTCAAAAAAATCTAGGTTTTGTGCCTCTTTCCCCTTTCTGAAGGTTCCAAACCTTCTTCTTTTTTTTGAATTAAATCAAGAGTTTTACTCTCCCTTTTCCAAAACTAAATAGATATTCACCACAAAACCCACAAACGGGAACTTAGATCTACCATTAGATCTCAAAAAGAAGAGATTTTTAAAATCTCACATCTTTTGATCTTCAAGATCCCGCCAACAGAGGAGAAAGAAGGAGACCCATCTCCAGAAAACCCCACTTTGGGGAAGAACTAGGGCTCAAGGGGAGAAGCACTTCATCAGCTTCAAGACATCTTAGGAGTTTAACTCCTCATATATATATATATATATATATATATATATATATATACACACAGAATAATAAGTGCTCCTTTCTGGGAGTACAACTTCCATTGAATGGACCAAGTCCCTCTTTTGCGCCCGAGCGCCCACGTGCTGACACGTGGAGCGCTAGCGCTTAAAGCGTTAGCGCACGAGCGCCCACGTGCTGACACGTGAAGCGCTAGCGCCTTTGCGCTCAAAACGCTAGCGCCCAAAGTGCTAGCGCCCGAGCGCCCACGTGCTGACATGTGGAGCGCTAGCGCTCTTGCGCTCAGAGCGCTAGCGCCCGAGCGTCCACATGCTGACACGTAGAGCGCTAGCGCTCAAAGCGCTAGCGCTCTTGCGCTCAGAGTGCTAGCGCCCAAAGCGCTAGCGCCCGAGCGTCTACATGCGGACACGTGGAACGCTAGCGCTCTTGCGCTCAGAGCGCTAGCGCTTTTCCCCACGCATCCTTTGGATGCCTTTTCCTCTTTTTTTATATATATGTATATATACATATATAAACACACACATACTCCACGACACTGTCTCTGTTAGAAAAAATTTCTAACGGGGCGCTGCCCCGCACCCCGTAAGGAGGCTGCTAGCCCTCTTGACCCCCAGCTCGCTATCCGGGTAGCGGGACCCCCGTAAAAACTCTGCGGGGCCCCCGATACATCCAAAACCCCTCCAAAACACGACACTGCACATTGAGTTCGCATGACCAGTTTAACCCGTTAATCGGAGGTTCTCTCACCCCAAAGGCGAGAGGTAATTAACGACAGCTTAGTCCGCGGCTGCCGGAGATTCGGATCCCCGCAATCAATAAACCCCAGCCTAACTTAGGTAGGGGGAATCTGTAATGCGCCTGACAAGCGCGCGCGTATTCCCATCTCGATGGGGTGACGAAAAACACCTTATAGACCTATCCCACCCTGATCGAGAGGGAACCTCATCGCCAGATGGTAGGTCGATATCTGGGCCTGAAGGGAGTTCAGCATCGGGCAGCCGAGGAGTTGTAGGCCGATGAGACCTTTGCTACGATGAAGTCCGCAGGCAACGCATGGGTGAGGCCGGGCTCCCCGACGTTGAATTGCAGGGTGACCACCCCTTCCGCCGGGATGGAGTCGTTGGTGAATCCTGAAAGGACGTGGGAGGTCGGTTTCAAGTCTGTTGGGGTGAGCCCCATGTGCAGAAAGCAGTTGTGGAAGAGGATGTTTGCCGAGCTGCCCGAGTCGACAAGTATCCGGTGGACCTCGTACCGGTGGATTCGGGCCGTGATCACCAGAGGGTGATTGTGGGGCATGGATATGCCGTGGAGATCCCCGTCGCCAAAGGTGATAGGCTCGTGGTCCCTGGCCTTTTTGTTCGAGCGGCCGTTGGCCTCCATTGCTGGCATGGGGTGCTGAGTCTCGTAGGCTCTCGACTGGCCCCTTGTCGTCATGACCATAGTTCTTGATGGGTCCTGGTTCCTTCCAGTGAGGTCCTTTAGGCCCCGTGGTGAGGTTGCCTTCGAGCTACCTTGGCGGGCCTCGTGGGCGCGACCCCGTCGAGGGAGGGGGTGTCGGTCGTGCCTGGAAACAGGCTAGTTGACTGCCACCGCCGACGAGGTTCAAGGCAAGGCTCTCCGACGTGGGACCTCGAGGTTGACTGGGACGGATCGAGGGATCGGCGACCGCTGGGGTTTGCGAGGCGGTGGCCGGCGGAGGGGTTTGATGACATTCGGCGGAGGTTCATCTGCGCTTCCGTTGAGGGGGAGGTGGCGGGGGTGCTTGGATCTTCAGGGTGATCGCTTGCCATGTGGATGGAGATCGGAATGCCAACTTTGTTTTTTGTGGAGTCTTGTTCCCACAGACGACGCCAACTGATGGAGGTCCTTTTTGGGTCTCCGTCAGATGTTGTCTTCTGTCGATCTCCCGGTGGATGAGGTGATCTCCTGCTCTGTGTGGGTCTCAATGGGTTTTGAGGAGATTGGTGGTTTGAGAAATTTGCACCGAGTACCTACAAGGAAGTTCCGGGGTGGTTTGGTACCACCGAGGACCCTCCGACGATCAAGTTAGCACAAGATCCGAGCAGAGTAACGGCTAAGTGGGGTGAAAAAATCTTACTTGACCCCTCTGTGATGGGGGTTTATATCGTGGCGGCAGCACGCAGCAGCAGGCGCGAGAATCTCGCAGGTAGTTACGTTTCCGACGTCACGCCCGCGTAAGAGCGGATCGCCCGTTAATAGGGATCGTGATGGCGTGGAACGTGGGATGTTGCCGGCGGAGAATCTGCGCATGGCGAGATTTGCGGAGCGGCGGTTATGCCTGTGAATGGTGGAGTTGGTCGGTCGGAGGGACCGAGGAAGATGGACTCGGCAGGGGAGCTCGGGAACGAGCGGGAGGGCCGAGGAGTCTTGGTCCTGTGGCAGCTCGGGACGAGCTGAGAGGCCGAGAAGGCCAATTTGCAGGGGGTCCTGGGGAGAGCCAGCTTGTGCTTGTAGGTCGGGTACAGGGATGGCCTGGTCGGCCCCTGTGGACCTTTTCTTTTGAGTCCTGGGACTGCCACGTGTCCTGATCTGGGAGATCGCCAATATAGAGCATCATCACGCGGTCTCCTCTTGAGGGGAAGTGCCCATACCAACTGAGCTATTGCTCATTGGTTTAGCTCCTATCTGAGCATGCATATGACAGCATGGACTTCTTAATCTCAACAGGAATAACTAATCCAAATTTGAAAAGTTGCATAAAAGCTTTGATCATCTGTTTTTTTGTGTTTTAAGCTTGAAAAACTTTACTAAATGCAATTTGTTGAGTCTTAATTAATCGCAAAATTTTCTACTTTTATAGTGGGCAGCAACGACATGCTGTGTGGCACTACATTCCCAAGCAAAAGGCCTGAGCAGAAAGTATTTCTGCAACAGCAACATCTATGAGCCAAGCGAAAAATCGAATGACACGGACCTGGCGAAGAAATTACGGGGGACTTTAGCATGGACTTGATTAACTAATGTGTTTTTATTACTTGTTTCCGTATACTGAATCCGACTTTTGGATTGCTATAACATAGGTGACGAGTGCTTTGTAATTTCTTATGATTGCTAATAAATGGGATTACGATGTGTTATTCTTTGTGATCTATTATTGTTGTAGAGAAATGATCGGGCTAATTTGTTGATGGAACTGTATTTTGGTTTGCCAAAGATGGTGGATTATTTTGTATGGATGGTCCGAGAAATTTTGTATCTCACCGTTCATTCAAGAATGGACGGTGAGATTACAGGAGCGGAGTCTCCATTAATAATAGTTATAGTGGAGAGTTTATGAACTCCTCCTTTTTCACCGTTCATTTAACAATAGATGCTGAGAATTAGAAGGAGCCGTTCATTTAATAATGGATGGTGAGAATTAGAAGAAGCGGAGCTTAGTGTTTTGCATGTGTTTAATAAATTATATTTTTATTTTTGGGCACTAACACAACCACACACAATCCACACAGGCATCTAGGGACCCATGATTTTGTCCCGAAAGCATCTAAATTAGATTTTCTTAGATACCGAATTAGTTAATTTAGATGGCGGGATGGTTTCTTTAAAAAGAGAGAGGATAACATGTAGAGTTTTATTAGGAGAAAGAAAAAGAAAAATAAATTTCATCCATTGAATTTAGTAGTCGAGGTTATAAAATTTGATTTTTATTTTTATGAAATTTAATTACCTATATATTCCATGCAAATAAATGAAAAGCAACAATGAACGGTCAGGATCAATCTTTGATCCCCGTTCAAACGAGTGGACATCCTCCGAGTAAAACTCGGGACCACCCCAGCACCCAAAGCCCACAGATCCGAAAACCATCCACGACGCGCCAGAGAGACACGTGCCACAACACTAACCGTTGATATTATTTATTAATTTATATATTTTTTCCCGCTTGAGGCCAATTGTGTGCTCAAGAAAAAGCCTTGGTTTTATCCTCGCTCTCTTCACCTCTCACAGTGATGAGAACAGCGAGCTCCAAAATCTAGGGTTTCCTTTTCTCGCTCGTGGGGATTTTTCTTCTCTTTTTCTTGTAAAAATCCGAGCTTTGAAATGGCGGCTGGAGCTGTGATTTCAATGATCCCAGGTCATTCCTTTCATCTCCGTTCCTTTTTGATTTTGTAATGCTGATTGAATGTTGCATATAGTGTGAATTATTGTGAACTGTGCCTTTTTTGAAAAGTATCTGGCTTTAATGTGACAATTTATCTTGCTGATTGTCGTGATTGAAACATGCATTTCGATTCGATGTCTGGGAAATTGTGGCATAAGACTGAAGTTGTAGCCCTAACATTTTTCTGAAAAGAGAATTTGACATGGTTAATGTAATTGAAACCCAATATGACCCACAGATTAAGAGGAAATCCATAAATTTACTTTGTCTCCCATAATAGCCCTGCCAATCGACACAAACATAGCCGTACCTCTTCGAAATGGATTTTTTATATTGAAATCTAATTTACACCCCCACAAGAAGTATTTTTGAGTAAGCCTGCACCCTTTTCATTAATAAATAGAATAATGCAGCAAACATCAATATGGTACATCCCACTCGTAGCAAAGTGATATTGGTCCTGTTTATTTCGTTGGAGTATCTTTTTAGGAGTTGGAAGGCTTGCATAAAAATGAGTGAAGAGTTGGAAATCTAATGTTTGTTAGGGAGGGGTTACTTATACTTCAACTTAGGAGTTTGAAGTTTGTGTTTAGTAGGGCATTTAAAAAAATCAGCAGTTCATAAATGAAAATGGAGGGAAATAGGGTAGTTAAGAGAGAAGAAATATTAAAAAATAATAAAAGTACTTTTTTCCTTCTTAAATATGGTATTTAAGAATAAAAAATACTTGATGCGACAAACTCGAGCCCAACTCCACCAAAAAACCTCCGACTTCGTGTTAAAATTGTTTCAAATTCTAAGTAGTCGGCAGAAGCAGCGGTCGACATAGGTGGTGGTCCCTACATGGCGGTGCCACACACGTGGACGATGACTCTAGTCGGCGCCACATGAAGGCAGCATCCACGAGGCAATGCTCATGGGCGGAAGCATTGACCTACGCACATGCATATTTTATTGATACTGCAAATAGATAAATGCATATTTATTAATGGACAAGGCTTATCCATAGCTTATTCTTTCCCATGTCATATCTCTTTCACAAAGGATGCTTATTCAATTTTTCAACAATTAGTCTCATGCATACTTTATCCCTCTTTAATTTTCAATGTTCTGTCTTTGAAAATGTTATTTAATTGGTTATGGTTCTGACTATTTTGGTTATCGGTTTTGGGATGATCAAAATATAAAAATCATAAGATACAAGGATATAGCTTTCAATGAAAATGTACTGTATAGAGATAGGCTTGTAGCAAGATCTGATAGTGCAGGAAAACATCCAGAAGAATGTGAAAAGGTTGTGTCAGATGAGATCACAGATGGTGATGTAGCTACAAGATCTCAAGAAAATCCTGAAAACACTACAGCAGAATAAGAAATAGAACAGGAACAAAATACTATAGGAACAAACCACTCTTGTCCATTAATAAATATGCTTTCACCTATTTGCAGAATCAATGAAACGTGCATGCGCGTAGGTCAATGCTGTCGTCCACGAGCATTGCCTTGTGGGTGATGTTTTTGTGTGGCGCCGATTGAAGTCGTCGTCCACGTGTGGCACCACCATGTGTGTGGCACCGCCTATGTCGATAGCCGCTTCTGCCGACCACTTCGAATTTGAAACAATTTCAACAATCTCCCACTTGATTCAAATTTGCCGTAAATCCCGTGTCTTCATTTTATTTGTGCGATTGCTTCTTTTTATCCGTCGTTTTCTCCTAGATCAATTCCTAACATATGGTATCAGAGCAAGGTTAGTAGTGAATGGTTTTCAGCAGAAAAAAGGTATTTGACTACAACGAATTTTTCTCTCCTGTAGTCAAATTAACTACTATTAGATTAGTATCGAGTATTGTTGCTGCTGAGTATTTGCATCTAGAGCAACTAGATGTGAAAACAACTTTTCTCCATGGTGATTTAGATGAGGACATATACATGGTACAACCAGAAGTTTTCAAGTTTCTGGTAAAGAAAATCTTGTGTGTAATTTAAAAAAGAGTTTGTATGGCTTGAAACAAGCTCTCATGTAGTGGTACAAGAAGTTTGATAACTTCATGTATGACAATGGTTTCATAAGAAGTGAGACTGATCATTGTTGTTCAAGAATTTTGATGATTCCTATATTATGTTGCTTTTGTATATGGATGATATGCTTGCTGCAAGAACTAGCATGAAGGAGATCAACAAGCTAAAACTACAACTGTCAAAAGAATTTGAGATGAAAGATTTAGGGCCATCAAAGTAAATACGTGGAATGAGGATCCCAGAGATAGAGCAAAAGGAACTTTGGAGTTATTCCAAGAGAAGTACATAGAGAATGTGCTGAGCGGATTCAATCTTCATGATATAAAGCCTAGAAGCACTCCTTTGGGAAGCCAATTCAAACTTACCAAGAAACAGTCATCCAAGACAGATGAGGAGCGAAAACATATGGAAAAAGTTCCATATGCCTCAGCAGTTGGGAGTTTGATATATGCTATTGTTTATACCAGACTTGACATAGCACATGCAGCGGGAATAGTAAGCAGATACACGATGAATCCTGTAAGGATACATTGGGAAGCCGTGAAGTGGCTTCTACAATATCTCAAAGGCGCCTAAGGTATGGCACTTCAGTTCAAAAAAGCAACGTGACTTTGCAGGGATTTACCGATGCGGATTTATGTGGTGACTTGAATGTCCGGAAGAGTACAACAGATTATGTGTTCACTTTGGATGGTACGACTGTGAGTTGGATGTCTAAACTTCAGAAAAGTGTAGATTTATCAACCACTGAAGCAGAGTATATGGATATACCTGAAGCTGCAAAGGAGGTAATTTGGTTGAAGAATTTTCTGAAAGAGTTAGGCAACGAGCAAGACAACAATGCTCTTTTCAGTGACAGTTAAAATGCTACTCATCTTGCAACGAATTCAGTGTTTTATTTAAGAACAAAACACATCCAGTTAAGGCATCATTTTATTCGCGAGCTTATAGATAGTGGAACTTTGTCATTAGAGAAGATTCTTGGATCAAAGAACCCGACAGATATGTTTATCAAGATTGTCACTATTGAGAAGTTGAGACCGTGCAATGCCTCAGTTGGCCTCCATGGTTAGTGATGAGGAGGCCCCGCATTAGGAAGTATTTTTTGGATTATTAGAAGAAAACAAGATTACGGTAAAAATTCTTTTGACTTAGTTTAGACCGTTGAAGTCCAGAGCAACGAAAACAAAATTTCAAGGATTGAAAAAGTGTCGAGATTTACTAGTTATTAAGTCATGGTGGTGCTTGTTGAAAAATAACTTAAAACTATTAAACAACCCAGAAAAAGTCCGTCCTGGGCCTGAAAGCTGACGTACGTTGACGTATGAGCTGACGTATATATAATCAGCGCACACGGGCGGCAAGACAGCCGCATGCAGAGAAATTTGTGAAAGGGACGTTTGCATGAATATTGCTATACAAGACATTAATGAATTTGCTATGCCAATAGCAATATTCATTAATTAAGGCATGGTTGAAAGAAGGAGACACGTGAATATGCCAATAGCATTTAATTAAGGCATGGTTGAAAGAAGGAGACACGCGAATATGCCAATAGCATTTAATTAAGGCATAGTTGAAAGAGAGAGGCACATTTGCAAACGGAAAACGGCAAAGACAGTGCATTCAATGAAGTGGTTGAATACTTGCAAATTATGGGCACATGGGGTTAAGAACATGTGAGGTGCACTCCTTGACTCGCCTAACGTTTGACCCACTACTTTTCTTATAAATATATCGAAACTCCTATATGTCTGAGTACGCACAAAAGGCACACGCAAAAATAATTGATTGTGTAGTGTGTGTACTTCAGAAAGAAAAGAACTGCAAGTTTGCAGTGAGAAAAAGAAAAGAATTCGTAATCTTGTAAATAAAGAAAAGAAGAAAAACTAGTGTAGCAAGCGGACTAGGTAAATCGCTGAACCACTATAAATCCCGTGTTTCCATTTTATTTGTGCGATTGTTTCCTTTTATTCGTTGTTTTCTCCTAGATCAATTCCTAACACTTCGAACTCTTGATTTCGTACAAGCCATGTAGGAAATTGGGACTTCGAAGTCGTGGAGTTTACTTGACAAAACAAACACAAAAGTTTTAACTATGGGATAAAATAAGGAGTTGGAACTCCTGACCTGCAAACTCCAGCCAAACAAACAGGCCCAATAACAACGAAGTCTTATTCCTATAACATTTTAAAGGCCATTAAAGAGCTGTAAGCACTGAAGCTCCAGTTATTAAGTTGAGATTTGAGATAAGTATTTTCCTAATTGAGCTACGTATATCCTTTCGATCGAAACCTATGTATTGAAAACCTTACACGTGCATACTAGAGCTCGTTTGATCATAAATATTTTCAAACTATGGCATGATTGTTGCATCTCCGTTTTGTTTTTATATTAAAAGGTTATAGTAATTTGCAGGGAGAAAATATCAAGCAGAGGGGGTCACCTCACATGAAAGAGAGATGCATATATTCTCTCTTTCTAGCAGGCATCTATGTGTTGCTAGGCATACCTCTTTCCGACTTCAACCTAATTCAGCATTAGATAAAATTCTCACAATAAAGAGACTGAAATTCTTGGGGGAGATGGAAAAGACTTTTACTAGTTCCTTTGGGAACTTCTTTTTTGGAAACTTGACTGGTGATGGTCTCAAGCGAAGATTTTTTGCAAAAACAGAGTGCTTTCTTTCGTCGGATTCTCTAAACAATGGGTGGTTAAGGCCAAGAAAGATTGATAATTTTGGTCTCTCAGAATATCGTCTTGGAATCAGGACCCATGCTGATTACAAATCAGAGTCATATGAAATCACCGGATCACAACTGGATTCAATAAATTCATCAGAAGTATCCAATGAAGCGGTTTTACTAGGAGGAGATGTCGGAACTCAGTGGTGGCAGCAACAATTTCCTAAACGTTGGTTGATTGTACTCCTTTGCTTCTCTGCATTTCTTCTCTGCAATATGGATCGTGTAAGCCAGTTTTTAGAATTCTCTTAGATTGCTTCGAGTGATTTAAATATATGATTTAACCTGTCTGACAAATAGAGTTTACACACTTTAGGTGAATATGAGCATTGCTATACTTCCGATGGCCAAAGAGTTTAATTGGAATCCAGCGACCGTTGGTCTGATACAGTCATCTTTTTTCTGGGGTTACCTGCTCACACAGGTTCGCCCGGTCTTTTCTTCTCTTACTACTAGTTTGTTTATGATCATGGTTATATTCAATAAAATGGTAGTTGTTCAATTCAAGAACGCACATAAAACAATAATACATACTTAACATCACATCGAAACCATGCTGAATATCATGTTTGCTATTACCTTTGCTTTTTTTAGGTTCTGATTGGTAGTATACATGCTTAAAAGTCTCCTTAAAAGTGAATATTGCTATTTCTGTTGCAATGGACACAATGTAAATTCTAAAACAACATGGATCTATGATGTTATCAAATGTCTTAAAACAAGTATGAGGACATAACAACTGCAAGGTTATGCATGGTTTGGAGTGCCACTGGCCCACTATAGCATATTAGTAAATCTTATAGCTGTTGAGCGAGAGGTTTGGGGTTCAAATTCGTTTTACAAAAAAAAAGCACATTGGAGAAGGTAACAAAAAGATTTCTAGCACATAGAGAGCAAGGTTGAAATCAAGTCAACGTAGAGATTATTTTCTTTGGGTATGCCTCAATTCCTCAGCCTAAGAGAGAGAGAGAGTGATGTTTCAAATCCAAATTAAGTGAGAAATTTTCCTTTCACTGGATCCCACTTGATCTCAAACTTTGAATGTGAGAAACATTCTCTTTTTCTTTAGTAGTAGTACAGTCCTTAGGCACACAGGCAACACTATTAAGGAAATATAGCACATCTGTTCAATATTGATTTGGTTTCACAATTCACCTTGTCGAGCCTGTTTACAGATGGGGTTTTCCCCGGAGGCAACAAGCAGTATTAGGGTGTCAATGGTTTGACTTGGATTGAACCAGGATGTCCAAGACCAGGCTTGTGGGGGTCTGCTATCTATTCTGAAACCTGGTCTATTTGAGTTACACCCGGTGTTTAAAAGGCGGAGGCATGAGGCGAAGCGTTCGACCCTCGGCTAGGCGAGGCGTTAGGCCTCGAGGCGTGAGGCGAAGCTTCACTATTTTCGTATTTTTATTAATTATAAATATAAATAAATAGAGAAAATTCATAATATTAGATAGTATTATGGTCTTGCTTCACTCATATGCCAAAACAAAGATGTACTTAACATAATTTTAAGAAGCCAATGTCAAAATGTCAAAATTAGAACAAAAACATCAATATGAGGCCTTCAATCTTCATCAATCGTCATAATCTTCTACTAGATCGTTAATATTGGTTTGGAAATTAATACAAAAGGAAAGGATTGAATGGTTTGGTTTCCTTATTACTTCGATTTTCTTGATTGTCATTAAATTCCATTTGCAATATGCCTTCATTGTTTCCAATAAAGCTTTATGGGGTATTTTTTTTTTCAAAATTTCCTTTATTATGGTTGTTTCCAATAAACTTTTCTCTTTATTCTCAAATTAGCATTTATTGTGCTGCATTTTCCCAAAATATCTCTATTTCTCTAATATAAAATGCCCTTTAATTATGCTTGCTTGTTCCCATAATACTAATTGTAGACTTATTTCTAAAGTTGCCCTCTATCATATAGTTTGTTTCCAATTACTTATCATCTTTATTTTCAAATTATCCTAGTATATTGTTAGTTTCTAATTAAATTAAATTCTTTTTTCCTTGTTTTCATACATTATTTTGCTTAATAAAACTAAGTTGATCTCAAACCTTGGTCTTGGGGCCCACGAAAGAAGCGTACGTTTTGTCCGCCTTAATAGAGCCTCGCGAATGAAGTGTACGCTTCAAGGGAAGGTCTCGCCTCTCCTTTGCGCTCCAGGGCGAAACCCTAGCCAGTCGCCTTGCTCAGAAACGCCTTCAAAAACACTGGTTACACCTACCTCTCTGGCATAGATTGAGTACCATACCATATGCAATTACTAGTTGTATATATTGTGAATTTGATACAATCAATGGATAATAATGATGAATCTATCAATTTATTTAGATGTGTGTCATACTGCTTAATAACATGACCTCATGTTCAAGCTGTCTACTCATATGCTTTCTTTGAGTGCAGATTGTTGGAGGTATCTGGGCAGATAAAATAGGCGGCAAGCTGGTTTTGGGTTTTGGGGTTGTTTGGTGGTCAGTTGCAACTATTCTCACACCAATTGCTGCTAAAATTGGGCTTCCTTTCTTACTGGTCATGCGTGCTTTTATGGGAATTGGTGAGGTTAGCTTCTTCCAATAGCTTTTCCCTTGTTTTTTCTTTTTTAAGCTTGATTGCATTATAACAAAGGGGCAGACAACACTTATACCATGAGGGCATCCTCTTCACCGATATTTTGGCATATTGATGCCCTTGCATATAATCTCTTTAGTTCAATGCCACAAAATTTTCATGTTTTCAAGTGTTCTGTTTTGAACAAACCAGAATCTGTGCAATCTACCATAATAAAACAACTCAGTAGTGACAAAAATAATGCGGCTTCATTATATTTGTGTATATGTGCAAGTGATTGAGTGTGCGCGCATGAACTGTGGCATAAAATGCAACAAGGGACTTGTTAATTTTTGTTGTGTCACTAAAAGTTGTCAAAGCGTTGTGATAGCCCATAATCTGTCATCAACCCTTTAAACAGTTCCAAATTATACCAGAAGGAACTAGAAAAATGGGAGCGAACTATCACAAAGCCTACCATGCTAGTTGGCGGATCAGACAAGTAAGATATACTTATTCTTTTGTGCGCGAGAGAGCGTGTGTGTGACTGTGGGTGCGCCTCACACGTGCATGTTTCTGTATGGAAGCTTTCTAACTACAACTAGTAAAATCATGGTCAACCATCTTGTCATGCCAAACTTACTATAGTGGACATGCTTAGCCCACCAGATATGCGGTTGTACACAACTGGCTCATCTATTTCATTCGAATATAGGTACTGGTAACATATCTAAGTGTAAAACTGTAAATTTATTCGAAATAGGTGGTAACTAACTTCAGCCTTTAATTAATGATAGAACCATCTGGTTTCTAATTTACTCTTAAATCATGCATACAAAGTTTCTCATTGAACTTCTGGAAGTTATATGCAGGCATTCTCATTTATGTATTTACTCATTTTATTATGCATATGCATAAGAGTAAGAAGCATGTTAGAATGAGTCAGCATATAATGCCTCATAGAGATTGTAAACCTTAATGGCCTTTTTTTTAATCTTTATATTTTTCAGGTTGACTGCTGGGTGAAACTCTAAGTTCAACTTGCCTAAACCTTCTTACTTGTTCTAGAGATTTGTATATTTGGAGAATCAACTCTACCATCTACATTACATCCTAATTAGGAAGAATATTGTTGGATGTTTAAATCTTTAAAATATTTCTGCACTTCCATCAACATTATCACCCACCATAATAATACAGAGAACTCTTCCCCCTCATGAAAGATACTCCTGCTGGATGTTTGAATATACACTATGATCAACCATTACTTGGTGCACTACTAAACCATGTCTTTTATATTGCTCTTTTAACAGCAATAACTAAGTGGATATAATCAATTAGGATTTGTTAACATCATTCATTTGATGCATATATAGTATATAATTTTGTTCCTTGATGTCATCTACTTGGAAAGATACACGGGTATGCTTTATATATAGATTGTTCCTTTAAACATATTGACTGTAAGAGTTCAACAAAATTATGCCAACATTGTGAAGTTCAAAGGGGTTAAAATTATCTACTGTATAGTTTTCATGGGTTTGTATAAATTTATAATTGTTTCAGTTAAATTATTTTATTACCGTATGTTCCTTCTTTTTGTCCTCATTTTTGCCCCTACATTAATTGATTTCGTTGTTTAGTTTGTAAACTTGCTAACCGGGTCTTCGGAGATTTCTTGAATTAGTTTCTTTCTAGCTGACCCTGCTTTGGTAATAAAAGGCTTGCTTGATGATACTGATAGTAACCTTTTTCTTGAAATGCAACGGTGGGTGAAAAACCTTTTTGTTTCATTATCAAAGTACATTGAATGATTTCTTGTAGAGCTACCGAGATATAACTTTGTTTAAACTCTTTAAAGTTCATTTGATCAAGCGCAGAAATTTCTTAGCTCACATGGTGCCTTTTGTTCCTAGGGTGTTGCCATGCCTGCTATGAATAATATACTTTCAAAATGGATTCCAGTTTCAGAGAGAAGCAGATCACTTGCTTTAGTATACAGCGGGATGTATCTAGGTTCTGTCACGGGCTTGGCGTTTTCACCAGTTTTAATACACAAATTTGGATGGCCTTCTGTTTTTTATGCATTTGGATCGCTTGGAAGTGTATGGTTTGCATTTTGGCAAAGAAAAGTAAGCATTGCTTCCAATCAAACTCTGATAGACATGAACACATGAACATTTTATGAGATTTAAAAAAAAAGTATTAGTGGAATTTCTTGGGCTTATGGTTATTTTTCTCCGTAGCTTCTTCAAATTTAATTGAATTTAATGTTTGGAATGCCTTAGTTAAGCCGTGGATATAGGAAATAATTTGATAGCCTCTTAATTAATTTATATGATATCCCATGCATTTTGCATGGCATTAGAGTAATGGTGTACTAATAAACAGTTGCCAAAAAATGCTAATTATTTCATAGCTTATTGCTTTGGTTGTATAACTTAATTTAGTTGATAATTTATTTAGGTTTGATAATTTATTTAAGTTGTACCAAATACAACTTAGAATTTGCATTTTTGGTTAGTTCGCGCAGCAGATCATGCACCCTATTGACAAGTGCAAACTAATGAGATGAAACCTAGACCAAAAGACGTGCAAAACATATATGTGCGAAGAAACAAACTATTGAGGAGTCCAAATTAGCAAGTTGAGTTGATAAAAGATCTGTACACATAAAGCAGCAATAGTTCAATACTTTTTTCTTCTCTCCACTCGGACTAATCCACCTACTTGGCTTCTTGTATTTGTATTTAATGCGAGTTGTGTATCTAGTCTAATGATACTATTGTTTCGAACCATTATGGGTGAAGATCCAGGTAAGATATGAACCTCTTCGGGAATAAAAAAACGATCCACTTTTTCACAGCAACGAACAAAAATTATTTCAAACATTTCCAGGTTTGGCATCAAAAGCCAACAGATTAGCTAGGGAGGTTTGACTCAACAATGATAGGGAACGAAGGAAGGTATTGTTAGGGTTGTGTCTCGTATCCGTTGAGCTCCTAGAGCGGTCGAGTGGTTCACGTGGAATCCAATTTGGACTTGGGCCTTTTGGGTTGGGCCGTCTATTGGTATTGGTGTGGGTTACCAATAGGTGATGGACAATGTTAGGTTTGTAACACTATATACTCTCTTGTGTGAGCAGTGGGGCTTAAGGCCAAAAACATTTAGTCTCGTGTTTGGGTTTGTGTGGCCTCCCTCTCTTGTATGGATATAACAAGAAAGGGTTTCAAATGATAGATGATAGATGAGAGAGAGAGGTGAAATATGGTAGTGTATGCATCTCTCTCCTGTCAGTGAAATCAAATTTCAAATGATTGTCACATGGACGCAGGACGAGGTGGCTAGACCATGTAAATCCAGCATGTCCTTGTCTTCCTTGTGTTTTATTGTTCTTGCCATTTTGTGTGCTTATGGGTTTGAGGGCATCAACATCCCCAAGAGGTATAAGTGATTGAAGTGTTGTATAAACTGATATGCCACACGGTGATCCTCCCGACGGCGAAGGAATCACACAGGCACAGCCTAACAAACAAATGATATAGTGTAGCAGAATTTACAATAGGATCCGGCGTTTCAGAATCAAATGAAAAAGATATAACTGGCGGCCCCCAACTGGACCTACTCTTGCAAAGAGCACACCAAGTAACCAACTGGACCTAATCAAACTTCTTAGAAAAGAGCACACGAAGTAACCGGTAACACAAGATATAACCAGGTTCGGGCTCCAACTGGACCTACTTCTACAACCGCGACAAGAAACTTCCACTAGATAAAGAATTACATGAGATACTTCCACTAGATAAAGAATTACATGAGATTATGCAAGCTCTCCCACTCACACAAAGCTCACTACAAAGAGAACACTCCAAGGGAAACTCTCAATACAAAGAGCAGCTCAAACAAAAGAAGAGAAGAGAGGAGAGCAACTCTCCCTACAAAACTCTTCAACTCTCTGTATTTTCCTTCCCACAAAGCTAACTGGAGAATAAAGCCCGATACTTCACTTCACCTCATTGAATATATGCAACTACATACTCTTTAAATAGACAAAGCACATGCCTTCTTTGTCTTCATGCACATTCACTTATCTCTTAACATAAATGAGTCTCTTCCTTTTTTTACAGCCTTTCTTATCCAGAAGAACAAAGCATCTTCTTCTTTCCTTCAATTAATGTGTTGTCCCTTTTTCCTATGTGGTCCTCACACCATTGGTGCCGCCCTTGTAATCCATGCTTGCGGCTGTCTATGCTTGAATTTGCCATCACAAAAAAATTCACCTTGATGCAAATTCGCCATAATTTCGTCACTTGCTTAATTCTTGGAATTTTGTTCTCGTCGTCTTGACCTTCAACAATCTACCAGGTAAATCAAGTCTGCGTACTGCTCGAACTCAATATGCGGAACCATCTCTGTCGTGCAACTGCCGGACTCTTTAGGATACCCAATTTCGTAAGTGTCATGACTTTCTTTTTATTATCTAAGAACACTCACCCTTTGCGGAACTCCTATATCGAACAATCTCCGTAAATACATATTCCCGCTATCATTTTCGGCTATTTATTCGCGGTTGCCCCATCATTTCGGCTTTATTCTCATCTTTATTTTTACTCGCTGATTTTTATTCACTCTTTTTTTCTTTTTTTTATTTGCGTTCCCAGTTTAACGATTTAGAGGTCGATTATTCCCAGTTTAGTGACATGGTGGTCAATCGTTCCCAGTTTAACGACGTGGTGGTCAGCTGTTTTGTATGAAGTTGGCGGTCGCAGCTTGATTGTTTGCCAATACGCCTTTAGACAGTTCTATCTCTCCTGCCTTGTATTGCTTTTCGACTCAATCTTTGAAGACGAAACAGTCCTCAATGGCATGATCTATCACTCTGTGATATGGACAGTATTTGGGGTCATCGGTCATATTCGCTTCTTGCGGTCTTTTTGATTCTGGCAATTGTAGACCGTTTCTTAGGGCATCTTTGAATATTTTACGGACTTTGTCCCTTCTGAAGTAATGGACCTTATCCAGCTTCTCTTTCAGTGGAGCTTCTCCTCCCTCTTCGAACACTGGCTTCTGAGGCCGGTTGACATTAGGCCCGCTCATCCCTTGCTTATTTCGGTCAGCCGAAGTGTTATAAGATTAAGCATCGTCAGAATTTCCGTCTTTGCGATTATCGTCTTTTCGGTTTCTTCAAGACCTATTGTTATTTTGGGAATTCGAGGAGGACTTTTGCTTTGAGCGCTCCAGTATCTGAACTTTCCTGGTCGGCCCTTGGAATGTTTTGAGACCCGCGGTGCATAGAAACGGGGCCATCCAATTGTTGAGATTTCCGACAAGGAGACTGACAGATTGGTCCTGCTTTATCGGCGGTTCACATTTGACGGAGAGATTGCGCCATCGGTTTATAAAATCCGTGCTGCTTTCGTTGTTCTTTGGCTTGGTCCCTACGAGATCGACAATGGTGATCTTATCGCTGACGCTCATGAACCTCTGCCGAAACAGAGACTCCATTTGGACGAAAGTTGTGACGGAGTCATCCGGTATGTTCGCGTACCAGTCGAAAGTAACATCGGTCAAGCTATTAACGAACTGGCGGAGGAGAAGCACATCATTGCCCCCAGTATTCCCGCATGGGGCTTTAAAGTGGGCGATGTGCTGATTCGCATTTCCCATCCCATCGAATCTTCCGAATTTAGGGATGACATAGCCGCTAGGAAACTCTACCAGATCATGTTGAGCAGTATATGGTCTCCCGCTACTGCTAACATCTTTTTGCGCTTCAGCTTCGGCTACCAATGTTTTGACTTTGTTGGCAACCAAATCCATGATTTGATTTTGAGTTAGCGGGCTACTGTCATCGGTAGCCAAGACATTTCCCGAGATAAGATGCGACCGACTTTCATGCGGTCCGCCCACCTTTGGGTTTGAGGGAATGGGCATCGGCTGTCTCGGGACATCGTTTTCCGGTTCATGAGCAGAGCCCTGCACTTGACTGGGCGGCTGAGAGGCAAGTTGGGCCATGAGCTGCATCACGACATTCGTCAAGTCGTCAATTTTTTAGTAGAGCTTGGCCATCTTTTTGTCTTTGCTTCTGAGCTGTTTTCGGAGCTCTTGGAGAAGTTGCTGCTCTGCGTTCTTGGGACGGAAGATTGGCTCATCTTCACTTTCCGAGCCCGACTCCTCATGAACCGAGGGATTTCTCTGCCTATCAGCCTCACTGGGAGGATTTTCATCACCTTCCGGAGGTTGCTGGTCTTGGAATGTGGCAGCCACATTCACATCAGATTGGATTTAAGATATAGTGGCCCCATCCTTGCTCTTGCTGCGCGTGCCCACCATGTAGACAGTGTGGACCACATATCCAGCCATTTCCTCATCTTTGGTAGGATAACCTGTTCTTCGAACCTCATGAAGTTCAGCCTAGCATGAGTCCTAGCCCTTTTGTTGGCTTTATATCTAAGCCTTTTCTGTCTTAGCTTCTCGATTTTGATGTCTTGGCGAGCATCCTTCATCCAGGAAGCCATCGTGAGTCGATTGACAGGGAGCTTAGAGAAGATACCCGATCGAGCAGTTGTCAAGGGCATCGCATGAGCTTGCTCGAGACGCCTTATTGTTTTGTTGGTGTTGATGGACTTGCCCCTAGCTGGAGCAAAGGAAAGTCGTTCAAACACCGACTTGCGTTTGCGTTGTGGTGCCTTCGAGATCACCACATTTGGCCTCCTGCCTTTTGAGGTCGGTTTATCCATCACCAGGGCTTGAAGAGCAGGGATGGCGTTAGCTGGCACGAACAGAATAGAGCCAAATGGTAGCGGCGGCTTCTCCCACTGTCGCCCGAGACTGGCTGGATGGACCGTCCTGGCGTCCATCTTCATCGTGTAGGAGATGTGAGCCGTGCTGAGAGCTGGGTTCATCTTTGGAGATATTGTTGAAAAGTGATTGCTTGAAAACCTGCATGAAAGAGCATTATTTTAGTATAAATAAAGATATGTATATTGATTGAGTTCGCATGAATGTTTAACCCGAAATATAGGAGGAAAGATAAGTCCCACCGGGCGTGCCAGAATCTGTAGGGTGTTTTTCGTCATCCCATTGAGATGGGAATGCACGCGCGCTTGTCAGGCGCATTACAGATTCCACCTGCCTAGGGTAGGCTGGGGTTTATTGATTGTGGGGATCCGAATCTCCGGCAGCCGCGGACTAAGTTGCCGCTAATTACCCCTCGCATTTGGAGCGAGAGAACCTCCGATTGACGGGTCAAACAGGTCATGCGAACTCAATGTGCAGTGTTGTGTTTTGAAGGGGTTTTGGATATATCGGGGGCCTCGCAGAGTTTTTACGGGGTCCCCGCTACCCGGATAGCGGGCTGGGGGTCAAGAGCTCCCTTGCGGGGTGCGGGGCAGCTCCCTGTTAGAAATTTTTTCTAACGGGGACAGTGTTGTGGAGTATGTGTGCGTGCATGTGTGTGTGTATATATAAAGGAAAGGCATCCAAATGATGCGTGGGCGCAAGAGCCTTACGTGCCTGGCATGCTGGCGCTTGGGCGCTTGGGTTAGCGCTAGGCGCTTTGGACGCTGGCGCCCCAGTGCCCGGCACGTCGGCACTCGGGCGCTGGCGCCAGCGCTTTGGGCGGTGGCACCTTACGTGCCCGGCACGTGGGCGCTGGCGCTACCGCTTTGGGCGCTCGCGCCTCATGTGCCCGGCACGTAGGCGCTCGGGCGCTCGCGCGAGCGCTTTGGACGCTGGCGCTCGCGCGAGCGCTTCACTTGCCCGGCACGTGAGCGCTCGTGCACTGGTGCTCTTAGCGCTAGCGTCCCACGTGCCCGGCACGTGGACGCTCGGGCCCTGGCGCTAGCGCTTTGGGCACTTGCGCCTCACGTGCCGGCACGTGAGCGCTTGGGCGCTGGGCGCTAGCGAAAGAAATGGGTTTTTACCCCCCGGAAATAGGAGTTTAAACTCCAAAAGAGGATTTTGAGTGGAGTTAAACTCCAAAAGGTCTGGATTAGGAGTTAAACTCTTTTGAGGATTTGGGTCTTAGAGTTGAACTCCCTAAAAATCTTCAAAGGTTCTTCTCTTTTAAGCCTTGGATCCTTCCCAAATGGGATCTTTGGAGATGGGTCTCCTTCCTCCTCTTCTGTTGGCCGGCTCTTGGAGAACAAGAGGAGTGAGATTTTTAAAAATCTGTCCTTTTTAAGATCTGATGGAAGATCCAAGCTCCCCCTTGTGGATTTTGTGTGAAAAACTATTTAGTTTTGGAAAAGGAAGAGTAAAACTCTTGATTTAATTCAAAAGAAAGAAAAAGGTTTAGAACCTTGAGGAAGGCGAAGGAGGCATAAAAACCCTAGAGTTTTTAGAGAATGAAAAATCTATTTTTTTCATCATGTTGCCTTATATAAGCTTATAAATTTACATATAGTCCCTTGGGCTTTACAAAATGGCATTTTGCCCATCTCATATCTCACGTGCTCATTTCTCTTGCACATAAGCCATGAGCTTTACAGAAATTTGGCTTTATGCCCATTTTCTTACATTCATGCATAAAAATTACATCAAAATTATTTATTACATGATTTTTTATTTCGGTATGGGGAGGCCGGCCGCTTCATGTTCGGGCTTGACTCGGACATGGGCCCACCTGGCTTGGGGTTGACCTTGGCCTTGACTTGGTCAACCGGGGTGCAATTTTCGACCCCAACAGATACACCTCGGGATTCCGAATCGGAATATTATGTTGTTCTGCATGAACTTGATGGTCGTGGTGGCGTCCGTTTTTCTGATGGGGACGGCCTCGATCCATTTAGTAAAGTAGTCCACCGCGACGAGAATGTATTTGTGCCTGCCCGTACCAGTAGGGAATTGGCCTATCATGTCCATTCCCCACTGGGCAAATGGCCAGGGGGAGGTTAGGGCCGTTAGCTCGGTAGCCGGAAGGTGGGGTATGCTGCCATGGAGTTGGCAGCTCTTGCACCTTTTGACAAGCTTCTGAGCGTCCTGATAGATGGTTGGCCAATAGTACCCTTGGAGGAGTGTCTTTTGGGCTAAGGTGCGGGCCCCTTGATGTGCTCCGCCGACCTCTTCGTGACCCTCATGGAGGACATAGTCGGCTTTGTGGGGATCGACGCACCGAAGTAGGGGTTGAGTGAAGGATTTCTTGTAGAGGTCCCTTTTGCTCCAAACGAAATGGCTGGCATTGGCTCGGAGGCGGCGGGCTTTCCCTCGATCGTCTGGGAGTGTACCCTCCTTCAGGAACTCCATGAGGGGCTTCCTCCAATCCCGGCCTTCTTCCCGGGCCATGTAGACTTGGAGTGGTGTCGCTCTGTCTTCCACGCTGGGCTGTGGTAAGACCTCGAAGAGGATATTTCTCTTGTCACTGGCCGTGTAGGAGGAAGCTAGCTTGCTCAGGGCGTCGGCCTGGGCGTTTAGGTGCCCGGGGATCTGCTCCATTTGAACTTCGTCGAAGTCCTTTCGTAGTCTTCTTACCTTGGCTAAGTATTTCACCATCAGAGGTTCCCGTGTCTCGAAATGGCCGGTCACTTGGCCAAGGACCAGGGTGGAGTCACTGCGGATTCAGATCGTCTTCAGCCCTACTCCGGAGGCGATTCGCAGTCCAGCTAGCAAAGCCTCGTACTCCGCGGCGTTGTTTGAGGCTTTGAACCCGAGCTTCAAAGAATACTCCATCTCTGCCTCGTTCGGGCCTCGAATGACGAGGCCCGCACCACAGCCCTCCTCTGTTGATGACCCGTTAACTAAAAGAACCCAATCGGGGATGGAGTCGGGTCTCTCTTCGATCGAGGGTTGAGATCCGGGGGCCGGCCCGGCCACCGCCTCCTTGTCGGGGATAGTGCATTCGACGATAAAATTGGCCAGGGCTTGCGTCTTGATAGCCTGCCTCGGGCGGTATTTGATGTCGAATTGGGATAATTCCTACTTCCACTTCTCCAAACGACTAGAAGATTCGGGGGTGGCGAGAATGGCCCTTAAAGGGCGCTCGGTGAGAACGAGGATGGTGTGTGCCTGGAAGTAGTGTCGTAGTTTCCTTGAGGCCATTATAAGCGCCAAGACAATCTTCTCTATGGCCGGATACCTTATTTCCGCGTCTTTAAAGACGTGGCTTACATAGTAGACCGGCCTCTGGACTCCTTCGACCTCTCGAACGAGCACCGAGCCTGCAGCTTGATTGGACACCGCTAGATATAGCGATATCTCGTCTCCTTCAACTGGCCGGGTGAGTAGTGGGGGAGTCACCAGGTGCATTTTCAATTGCTCGAAAGCGATCTGACATTCCTCCGACCATTTGAACCTTGAGATCTTTCTCATGGCTTTGAAGAATGTGAGGCGCTTTTCTCTGGATCTTGACATGAAACAACTCAGGGCGGCTACCCTTCCCGTGAGCCGCATGATTTCGACGTTGGTCTTTAGCGCCACCATGTTGAGGATGGAGCTGATTTTCTCCTGGTTAGCCTCGATTTCTCGATGGGTAACCATGATCCCGAGGAACTTTCTGCTAGTGACCCCGAACGCGCATTAGGCGGGATTCATTTTCATTTTGTACTTGCGGAGGATGCCGAAAGTCTTGCTCAGATCTTTGGCGTGCTCATCTGACGAGGATAATTTAACGAGCATGTCGTCGATGTAAACCTCCATGTTCTTCCCGATCCATGGTTTGAACATCTTGTTGACCAAGCGTTAGTACGTAGCTCCGACGTTTTTGAAGCCGAAGGGCATCACCTTATAGCAGTATACCCCTCGGTCCATTGTGAATGCGGTGAGCTCTTCGTCCGCCGGGTTCATATGGATCTGGTTGTAGCCGGAGAAAGCATCTATAAAGCTAAGTAGCTCGTGGCATGCCGAACTGTCGACGAGCTGACCTATCCGAGAGAGAGATAGTTGTCTTTCAGGCAGGCCTTGTTGAGATCAGTGAAGTCGACGCACATGCGCCACTTCCCGCTTGCCTTTCTAACCATGACTACATTCGCCAACCATTCCGAGTATGCCAAGTTCCGAATGAAGTTTGCTGTAAGCAGCCTGTCAATCTCGTCCTCGATCGCTTTTTACTTGATCGGAGCGAAACTTCGTTTCTTCTGCCTGACGGGTCGGACCGCCAGGTCGATCCCGAGCTTATGTGATATTACCTTGGGGTCGATCCGAGGCATGTCGGCGGGCGCCCAGGCGAACACATCTGAGTTCCCTCTGAGAAAGTGGACCAGGTCGTCGCGCCGAGTCCCCGTTAAGAGTGACCGATTTGGACGGTTCGTTCATTGTCCCCTTCGATGAGGGGGACTTCCGTTAGCGGCTCCACCGGGGCTCCTCAGATTTCTTTTTGCTCGTCTCGAATATCCAAGGACCCTTTGAAACCATCCGTGCTTTTTAGGTCATCGCATTGCTCCTCGGGCATGGATGTCGCTGTGAAGCAAATCTTTGCGGCTTGCTGGTTCCCGTAGGCCCGGCCTATTTCGCTTTGGTCGAGCGGAAACTTGATCGCAATGTGGTAGGTGGATATCTGGGCCCGAAGGGAGTTTAGCGTCGGGCGTCCCAGGAGAATATTGTAGGCCGATGGAATTCTGGCGATAATGAACTCCACAGGCACGGTACGCGTATGGCATGCCTCCTCGATGTTAAGTAGGAGGGTGTTAGTAAACCCCGACATGATGTGGGTGGTCGGCCTCAAGTCCGATGGGGCAAGCCCCATACGTAGAAAGCAGTCGTAGAAGAGGATGTCTGCCGAGCTCCCCGAGTCGACCAGTATCCTTTAAACTTCGTAGCGGTTGACCCATGCTGTAATCACCAGGGGGTCGTTGTGAGGCAAGGATATCCCGTGGAGATCCTCGTCGGTAAAGGTGATGGGCTCGGTTGCTTTAATCCTCTTCCTGGGTTGGCTGCTAGTCCCCTCGACCGGCAAGGGACGTCGTGTCTCGCCGGACCCAGGCGCACCCTCCGCTGATACGACCATGATTTGGCCGATCGTCAGCTCACCGGGAAGGGGTTCTCTTGCTCCCGGTCGGCTTGTCGCTTTTCCCGCAAGTATTTTGCCAGGTGCCCCGAGCGAATTAACTCCTCGATATAGTCTCGGAGCTGTTTGCAGTTTTTGGTAGGGTGCCCCTGCGACCTGTGGAAGGCGCAGTAGGGGCCCCTTGTCTGTTTGGCCGCCCTATTGTTGACCGGGGGTTGAAGAATCTCTCGCCCTTCGCCTCCTCCAACAGCTCTGTTTGGGAGATGTTGAGTGGGGTATACTCCTGGAACTTCGGGGAGTATGTCTTTGGCCGGTCAATCTTCTTTTTCACTTCTCTGGCTCTTTTCTTTGGATCGGCCTGGTCGGTCCGGGGTAAGTTCGCGTTCACCTCGGACTCGAGCCGGATCTCTCGCTCGGTCCAGGCTTTTACCTCGACCATGGTCTTAGGTTGCGCTAATGCAAAGGAACGGAGCCACTCCTTGTGTCTAAGACCCGACCTAAGTGTTAGTGATATATACCCTAGAGGCCATTATTGTATCATACTGGATTGTATATTACTTAATGAGAGCTTAGGATATACACAGATATGGTAACAGTCTTGCTCGAAATGGTAGTATGCTACCTGGTTTGTTTCTACCTTAATATGTGCATGTGTTTTCTTAGCATATCGCTTATACATATTGGTAGAGCCCTTAGGATCTTTGCTTGATTATCAGTGTTGTGATGACAGTCATACTAGTAGGGGCTGGGTAGTCTATAATACTCCACAGTAGACTAGTGTATACGCTTCTCATCTCAGCAGAGAGATGGTCTGTCCCACAGCCATTAGTTCGTCGTACTGGAGATAGTATGCAGTTGCTCATTAGGTTATGAATACACTGGACAAGACTCGTCGGGAACTGCTAGTGGGTATTATACCTATCATCGGGTAGCAGTTCCCAGGTGACATGAGTACAGCTTAGTCCGTCGACTTAACAGTGCTACTTCACCTCAAGTGTGTTCCCACTGTACTTTGATTACTATCCTACCACAGCTCAAAGGAGTCGTGCAAACAGGTAGTAGTTGGGTGCAGTCCCGAAGCACTTGGAGGCAGTGGCGGTTAGATATGATTCGACTCTCCCGGTATTGGGAGTTGATATCGCGCTGTGTTCAGAAGGCCATTATACAAAGTCCTTGGCCAAGGCAAGCGAGATTTACTGGTAGGTACTCTAGTAGTTTATCAGGGTGTTTTGGGCTATACTTCGACACGACTTATTGCGCTATTAGGGGTCTGACGATTACCGCCCCTAGGCCCGATATGCGATACTCTTAGACGAACAGACCAGACTGTACGGAGATTGTCACATAAAGGCTCAGTAAGAGTTCGGATGAGTTAGCTCATTGGCCTTCTTATCGACACATACCTGGGTAGCCGTTACGTGCAGCTAGTACCACTTGCGGCTTGTGGTTAAACCCACTGCTAGTGTAGTGTCGAGTTTTTAGAGTCCCACATAGAGAGTTTCCCTGCACCGGGCAAAAGGTGTAGAGGCCGTATGGTTTTATGGCAGGGCTTTGATCACGTACGTGCATTTGTGCGCGTATGATGATCGGGCAGGTAATACTAGTGGGTTTTGGTTTAAGCCGAATCCTAGTATTATATTGATAGATTGTTCGTCTCTTTGTATTCGTGTTCTTCGGAATGCGGATGCGGGTATGTATATACGGATGATGGGCGTTCTCGTAATTGTTCGGGAAAGCTTCTAGAAGAGGGGACACCTATTAGGGTTTATTCTTTTTGGATTAAACTAAATAGGTGAAGGAATGAGGTGGAACTTTACATTGAACCTAGCATGGCACTTGGTGACTCATGGTCATGACTCACCACTTGGTATTAATGAAGCTTGGTCGATATTTTGTGAGATTTATCTCATAAAATATCTTATATGCTTCATAGAACCAAGAGAGGGCAGCCAAGGTTGTTTCAATGTTCACTCTCCTCTTATTTTCTCAAGTGCACCTTCTTCCTCAAAACCCTAGACCTCTCATGAGTTGAGAAATTTAGGGTTACAAGAGACAATACACTCCATCTTCTCACTCTACACCATCTAAGCCTTCTAGTTTAGCGAACTAGAAGCCGTAGTTATCTCAGATTCGAGATAGGAGCTCGGACTGTAGACTCTCGGCTGGATCGTCTTTGACTCGAGGAGGCTGTCGAGGTTGCTGCGATCCGTTCCGATCCTTAGAGCTAACGACGGGGTGGAGAACAGCGATGAAGACCCGAAGGACCTGGTATCGTGAGGTATAACTTCTATCCGAGTAGTTAAACCTCATACAATATTGTGTTAGTTAGGGTTTAGCAACGATCCTGGAGTTCTTGTCGGTGTTGCGAGCTTTGAAAAATCGTTTTTTGAATATTCTGCCTCCTCGCGGACACGCGGGGTACGCGACATCGACTTACACTAAGGGCCGTGATGACCGTCTCGTCCCGGTGCTCTGGGACTTCAAGGAGAGAGTTGTAGAAGCGGATGACGTATCCTTTGAAAGATTCCTTATCTACGCTCTTTATAGTGAAGAGGTGGTCGACGGTCCGTTTCTGCCGTCTGTTCCCGACGAAATGCCCGAGGAATTGGATGGCCAGCTCATCAAAGGTAGAGATGGAGCGTGGCGTGAGTCCTCGGAACCAATCTCGTCCAGCGTGGATGAGAGTGGCAGGGAACGCTCGGCATTGGGCGGCGTTAGAGTCGTCCTGGAAGTGCATCCCCGCCGTGAACGCGTCCAAGTGGTCTTTCGGGTCGGACTTTCCGTCGAAGAGGGACACCTTCGGAGGCTTGTTTCTGGAGGAGATGCGAACAGCGAGCAACTCTTCGGTGAAGGGCTTCGTAAGTGAGTTAGCGGCATATCTATCCCCGTCGCTTGAAGGACGAATTTCCCGATGTATACTTTCGATCTTTTTTTCGAGGGTGTCGAGTCGGTCGTGGTATCCCGAGGATTCGGCATACTCGGAGTTATGGCCTCTCCTGCTAGCGGCCTGTGTCTGGCCGCGGTTTCGGTTTCGGTTCCGTTCTATGAGGTTCCTCAGGTCCCCTGGCGAGGTCGTCCTCGAGCTACTGTGGTGAGTCCCATCCGTGCGATCCTGTCGAGAGAGAGGGCGCCGGCCATGCCTTCGAGCAGGCAAGCTGACCGACACCTCCTCGGAAGGGACAGGAGCGCGATAGGCCTCAGGGCGGGGTGCTCTTTCATAAGATCTTGGCATGGAGCTGTGATGCGCCCAGCAGGTCATTGAGTTGGTCGCCACGGGGGATCTGTGGCCGCCGGAAATAGCGAGGCACTGCTTGGTCGTGCCAGCATGGGCAGTGGCTTCTCCCTCTATGTGGAGGTCCCGGTCCCGAGGTGGGGAAACAGTGACCTGGGGGGCTCGTCCCGCTATTTGGACACGAACAAGGGCATCCACGATGGACGCGAGCCTGTCGATTCGGGCTGACAGGGCGTGAACGGCGTTCGGGGGAGGAAATGATCCGTCCGCGCCTCCGTTGTGAGGAGGGCGGCGGCTAGTGCTTGGATCGTCGCGGTGATCGCTCGCTATGAATTCGAGATCGGAAGTTCAAATTTCGTTGAATGGAATTTTCGAAATTCTCACAGACGGCTCCAGCTGATGGATGTCTTGATCTACTTCAGATATTGTCTTCCGTTGATCTGTCGACGAGCGTTGATGAATGGCCGAGATTAGGTTTAAGGGTTGTCTCCTGAAGCATGTGGATCTCAGTGGGCTTGGTTTGGAATGATGCCGATCTACCTGCAAGGAAGTCCCGATTATACCACCGTGGACCCTCCGACGATCAAATTAGTCGAGGTATTTAGGCAGAGTAGCGGCCTATTCAGATAGAATTGCCTTACCTGAGTCGTCTGAAAAGGGGTTTATATAGTGGCGGCCATGGGCCGTCGGAGGCTTGCGCTCTTTGATTCATTGGATTAGGAAGAAAGAAGCACTGATGGCACTTTGAGTGGAATCGTTTAGGACGAATTCTGTTTGAACTCTTTGCGGCAGACAAGGGTTCAGACAGGAAAGGATATTCTGTTTGAACTCTTTGCGGCAGACAAGGGTTCAGACAGGAAAGGATATTCATCGTCTTGCTCCTTATCCTGGCATGAACTCGCCGACTGATCAGCCCGGATTCATGGACTTCCCTTCGATTAACAAACTCGAGAAAGGGAAAGTGAATCAAGTTGGTTCGACCTGTCTTTGACCATCCGTCCGCGAGATTAACGCCGGTCGTTACGCCCCTGGCGTTACACTCGCGCGAATGGTGGGATCCCCCATTAAATGACGAGATACGCTCGTTAATGGGGAACGTGATGGCGTGGAACGCGGGATCGTGGGGCGGCGGATATCTCGCGTTTGGCGAGATTCGCGGAGCCGTGGCGAAGGCGCCTGTGATCTGTGCTCTGGGTCGATCGGTAGAACCGGGGAAGCTGAGCTCGGCGGGAGGCTTAGAGGAGAGTGGGAGGCATAGCAAGTTTGGTTCTGTGATAGCTCGGAGGCGAGCTGGGAGGGCTGAGGAAGCCCAGCGTGCAGGAGGGCTCGGAGGTGAGCTAGTGGTTATTTGTAGGACGAGCACATGAGTGTTCTGGGAGGACATCGAAGGTCGAGAACATCCTCGGGTCGAAGGTCTGGGGTACGCCTTCAATGTACCGTTCTTGCTCCTTTCCCGTAAGCCTCGGGACACGTCATCTGCCACGCGTCGTAATCTAGGGAGTTCTCAGTACTGAGCATCATCAAAACCTTATAACAGTTATAGATCCAAGTGTTGCGACAGTAGATCGTATCCTTATCATGCATATTGGATTAGCAGCCACATAACAGATGAGTGAGTTTTACAACCCAGTAAGAGGTGGATACAATGTGTAACAAAAATATTTAAATGAATATACCGATTAGAGATGTCAGATAATAACAATAATCTCTTTATAGCATATAAATTAATAAATAATATCTTATCATTATAACCAAGCTCATCTACGAGCATATGCAATACTTTTAGAAAATATTACTTTCATGGAATGGAAGACTAGTGGATTACGGCTAAGCGGTCAATATCTCTATCTCGGTTAACATAAGTGAAATGCCACTATCAATAGCCCGTGGCAGGGAGAACCGACATTGACCGATGGTGAGGTTGCCATATGGCGCACACAATAACCCCAGTAGAGCTACGCTACTAGCCTGTGTTGTAATCCACTTAATTTTCCATAATCATATTGGTATTGACTTATGAGATGCATGCAATCTATGTGCCAAAAAATATAGTTGAAACGTATATAACCAACGACAACTACGCGTCTAATGTTTCAACCATTACAGTAACAACTGTGTCATATGCACAAAACCAATATCCAAGTCACGACACAAGTGTACCCATCTCATTAACTATATGAAAAATATGATTTTTATGCAATAAGTTTATCTCATAACTTCATATAAACTTATATTGAGTTCGTTTTATGCATAACAATCATTGCTTTTATATACTCTAGCTAATTTCATAAAACTAGTTAGCGCACTAATGCACAAAATCAATAAAATCAATGCATACAATCATATTGTATATATACACAGATATGTAAGCATCACATACAAAACATTCAACCAATTACAATACTTGTAAAGGTACACACACCAAATATATTAAATAATTGTTAAACAATGTATTCCCATTTACCGAACTTGCGAAAGTTCCAACTTTCGTAGTTCCAAGTTCTCTACTCCAAAACGATCTCTAGAACCATATAAATATTATAATTAATACACCATATATCGAAAAATACTCCTATAAACTATTTGTACAAATTAACCATGAACTCTACACCTTGAATCTAAAGGGAAAAATTACTTTCTAAGATATCTTGAGTACTTTTTAAATATTGAATTATTTTTTCTATAATATATATGCATTTTATTAATTAAAAGTGGTTTGATCTATACCTTACTAGTATGCCGAGAGGTTGAAAAAAAAAGAGAACGGAGACACCACGCTACTTATTATTAAGGCCCTGGAGACTTGATGAAAAGACTCCGGATAAAAGGTTTGCATGAAGACTTCGGTGTAAGAGAGATACAGCGTAAGTCGGATGTTAGAAAGAGGAACGATGAGAGAGAGAGAGAGAGAGAAAGTGAGGGATAGGAAAAAGAAGAGAGAGAACGTGAGAGAGAGAGAGAATAGGGGTGCGGCTAGGGTTAGGGATTAGGGAATTGCGGGGTATAGAATTTATATAAATATTACCTATTTACACAAAACCCCTCAAAACTTTTCTATTTACATTCTTGCTAATAAAAAAAATTAGGACATTAAAAAAATTGAGCCAACAGCGGACATCCCATAATAAATATATGTGAAGTGAAAAGCTAGCTTGCTAGCTAACTAATATGTCTAAGGAGCTTACATCAGTGAGCAACATCATAATCAATTTTATAGAGGAAAAATATCTTAAACAATTTGTTTAAAATTGTAATTTGTTTAAAATTGTAATATGGCAGTCCCGGTACATGTAGCTGCTGGAATTTGCCAGTTATCTTTTACCTTGTTTAATAGCTGTATATTTTCTGTTCTACATACGAAGGTTATACTAGCAGTAGAGTAGTCTAAAATTAGAGTGAGGAAGCTGAGCTGGTGTTAAGGTGCTTGAATGTGATGAAAGCTGTCACAGATTCAATGTAGCCTGCCAATATGTATAGAAGAAAGAGTTTGGGAGTTAATGCGCCTTCTTCAACAAAAAGATGGTTTCTATTCTTTATTCTCTTGCATTTGAGAGTTCATAATTATTCTAATATTGCTTCCTGATACTCAAAATTTAACAGGCATTAAAAATTTGCCGATTCACATTATGTCGTCAGTATGACGTCTGATTGAAATTCTCTCTTATATACTTGGTAGGCACACAGCACTCCGAAAGAAGATCCGGAACTTTCTTCTGATGAGAAAAGGCTGATCTTAGGGGGGAGTGTATCGAAGGAACCTGTTTCGTCTATTCCATGGAGATTAATTCTATCAAAGGGTCCAGTATGGGCGCTTATAATATGCCACTTCTGTCACAATTGGGGCACTTTTATTCTTTTAACATGGATGCCCACATACTATAACCAGGTATTTTGATAATTTGTGTGTGCATGTGTGCGCGTGTGAATATTTATAGGGAAAAAGAAATAAGCATACTGGTGATCATCTTATTGTGCATCTTAAAACAATAATTTTTTCATGTCTGCATAGGACGCAATTTAGCATATCATGGAGGATCACATATAAACTGCCTGATACTTTTGATGATATACTAATATGCGCCCATATAGTTCTAAGGGCCATGTACGCATGACTTGTCATGATAAACATGTTACTATATACAAATATATCCTTTAATCCTGACCAAAATGCGAGAGTTTTGATGTAGGGGAGGAATGTCAATGTTGCATACAGAGTGTATGTATATAATATAGGCTGAATTCCAAAAAACTACCAAATAGTTTGGCATGATTACGAGAAACTACCAAATTCTTGTTAAATACATAAGAAACTACCACAAAACTTTCAAAAACTACATAAAACTACTACAGACTTTTCAAGAACTATGAAAAACTACCATAAATAAGGTGCCACATCAGTAAAAACTACCAGAAACTCCCACAAAGCTTTCAAAGCATGATAGTTTTTTGTAATTTTGAGAGAATTTGGTAGTTTCTCGTAATTGAGATAAAGAATTTGGTAGTTTTTTGGAATTAAGTCTAGAATATAAATTCCTATAAAATCAATTTATGTAGTATTATATTGGTTTATAACACAAGGTGGTGTACTATATTGTAGTAACTTTTTCGTATCAGTTGATGCTGATTCATTCTAGTGTAGTGACGTTTCTTTTGTTAGCAGTGTAATTCATGTTTTAATGAGAAAAAAAATGTTAAAGAGTGAGAGAGAACGAGTTGACCATATTATAGATATTAGTATTAATCTGAAATGGTTCTCCTCAGGTATTGAAGTTCAATCTTACTGAATCAGGGCTATTGTGTGTCTTACCATGGTTAACCATGGCGGTGTTTGCAAACATTGGAGGTTGGATTGCAGATACAATGGTGGCAAAAGGACTTTCAATAACTACTGTTCGAAAGGTACCTATTTGAACTACTAATTGATGAAATATGCACATTTATCTTAAATTTAAAATTTTGAACCATATTCGTGAGTGTTGTGCTTTAGATCTTACTTTAGATGATGACGAAGAAAAAATATAAAAGAAAGCACATATAGAACTCAAAGCGTGTATGATTTTGTATAGTTGGATACTCATGCATTTCAAACTACATGGAAAATTTAAAATAGTTTGGTTTTTCCCCCATATATAAATCCATGCAGTTGGAACCTGTGTTGGAAATATTGTAGCTGGAACTGCACTCAGAACGAACACAAAATCGACTAACCTCAAATGGAAAAGGATTGATTCTTCGATGATCTATTATACACGTGTCCCCCCACATCCAACTATAAATCAAACACTAGCGCTCTCAAAATATATAGTTGAAGGTGCAACCCGACCAATCAACACACTACATCTTCAACAAAACAATGTTGGAGTTGCATGTTGGTGTGCATTGCAGCTCCAACTGCATGAGCAATTAATGCAGTTTGGCGTCGGTTTACTGAGTTCAAGGGCCGAAGGCCCAAAATCAATTCTTTCTTTAACTTTCATGGTAGGATTTTCTAAGGTACTTTCTTTCTCACAGATTTCTTTCAATTGTATTTATACAACTTTCTTTAAACCTAATGTCAAATGTACAACAGTCCTGACAAGAAATCAAGGAACACTGTAAATACGACACATTTCACTTCTCATCAGAAATCAACTAAAAGTTCAACATTCAAACTTAGTCTGGAAAACAAATGTTAATGAAGGAATATCTAGAAAAATTACTTTTGGTGCGGTACCCGACTGCAGAATAGCGATAATCTGCAGCGATTATTAAATAAAATAAAATTGGTCAATCACAACAATCAACATACTTTGGTGTAACGGACTTTCCGAGATTGCAGCAAATTAATCCAAGTAGAATAATTATTAACCAATTCTTCACTGGTAATGTGTTCGTGCGCACAAGCACAAGTCTGTGACTTCCGTTTATGTAATTTCAGTTATGAGAAGGTTTTGATGGTGATAAAATGATAGTTTGTACAATGCCATTTTATAGGTAAATACTGAGCATAATTCAATCTTCCTTTTGTAAATGCAGATTATGCAATCAATTGGCTTCCTTGGACCTGCTTTCTTTCTGACACAGCTGAGCCATGTTCGAACACCTGGTCTCGCTGTGCTTTGCATGGCTTGCAGTCAGGTTGGATTTACTTCACATTTAGTTCACTATTAGAGGCTTACCTCTTTTTTTTTCTTTCTTTTTTCTTTTTTCTTTTTGCTCATGTTCTCTTTCCCTGGTGTATTTCATATGCTTTGAAGGAACTGTTGAGAATATGGATAACATTTAGTCCCATATCAGGAAAATTATGGGATGCATATGGATATAAGATAAAAGATGAGATAAACCTCCATAAGAGGCTTGAGTCTTTTGGATGGAGTCCCACTATATTAAAAGCGCATGTGTTGTGGACCAAAGCCAGTTTTACATTTGAGCCCACATCAGGAAAATTGTGGGATGCATATGGGTATAAGATATAAGATGTGATAAACCTCAGCTTGAGTCTTCTGGTGTATTTCTCCATAGTTTTACTGATATTCTGTTTGTTTGTCTAACTGATAGTATCTTCCGTTTCCCGTTACATTGACAAACTTATCTATTCTATTATTTTATTTGCATTGACTTTTTTCTGTTGCAATTTGTGTGAATTAACTAAATGTAGTTTGAAACTATAAGTAAATTTCGTTCCCCTTATTTTTTGCAGGGCAGTGATGCCTTTTCGCAGTCTGGTTTGTATTCCAATCACCAAGACATCGGGCCTCGATATGCAGTAAGTGTCCTTTTTTCATTTAACTGCGCCAGTATCTATGTAGTAAATTTTTTGCATGCTAGCAAAACCGAATTTGACACAAGGCTTTAGCATTTATTACTAGTTTTTTTGTACATGCGATTCACGTGGAGTGAAAGAAGTTTGCATTGTAGAAAAGACAAGAAAATAAATAAGAATTTATTCTTTTATCAGTAACAAAGCTGTAATACAAAGGGCATAGTTTGATGTTGTTCATTCTAAACATATAATAATAAATAATATCAATTCTCCATCTTTTTAGATGATCTAGATCTGATTATCCAAAAAAAAAAAGATAATTAACTCTTTAAACAACTGCAACATTGAGTGATGACTAATGATCAAGTTAAAGAATTACTGTCTCCAACAATGTTGAACAAAAGACTCAACAATATCTAGGGTAACAAAATGAAATGGCAGGACATCAACTATTTATTAGTCTGATAAACCAACTAAAGTTCTTATATTTGTATCAGATGTATGTGGAGGCCTGTGCAAGCCTTAATGCAACAGTGGACTAATTATCCACATTATTACACAATTAACAAGATAGAGAAATGAAAAAGACATAAACCTCTTGATGACAGCATAACAAAATAAAAAGAACTCTAGATACCTGTATTAAACTGAAACCACTGGGTTCAATGGGATTACTGTCTTGAACATCATCATACTATTAGTTCTTGAATTACAATTTAGGAGAGGGGGTCTCACATGGGTCCGACCTAATTGCTTGAAAGCAGAAATAAATCGATCACCAAACATGTTTATGGCAATTTTTGCTTAATGTTTATCCCCTTAGAATTTGGATTTTTTTCAGTGTTTGCTCGTACTCTAAATATGCGGTTCAATTTACAGGGAGTGCTATTGGGCCTGTCCAACACTGCTGGGGTTCTTGCAGGAGTCTTTGGTACCGCTGCCACAGGATATATTCTACAACGAGGTAAGATAATGCCCAAAGTACAATCATTAATTTTCTGCAATTTACGCCTGTGATATTTATTTATCTTTTTTTTTTTTTTTGAATCACCAGGTTCATGGGATGATGTTTTTAAGGTGTCTGTTGCTTTGTACATAGTTGGCACACTTGTATGGAACTTGTTCTCGACAGGCGAGAAAATTCTTGACTGATCAAAGAGAATTCATGCAAAATTATGCGCAACAACTATTCTTGAGAACAGTGATTTTATTGAGATATATATGAAGAGAGAGAATAGGAAACTATATCCATCATGGTTCGAGCTGAAATTGGAAAACAACACACGAGCAGTATTCGCAAATACTCGTTCGGATGATCTAACTAGTAACATATCAAACTGTGCCAACCACAATTTAATTGGAGTTAAAAAATTTATATATACCAAGATGTATGTCACATTTTTCAGTAAAGTTTTGAACGAACTTATTTGTATACCTGCAATCATGTTTATTGCAACTCTGAGTATTACGCGAATTGAGCCTCTCTCTTGTATTCCTATGTGACAGATTATCAAATTGTTATGCAGCACCTGTTTGATTTGATTAAATCAAGGGCATCTTCTCCCGAATTCCTTTTTTTTTTAATGTATTTAAACATGAGGAAAATATTTAGTTCTCAATGTGGTGCGTATTCCATATTATTTGGAAGGAATTGGGCATGCCAATGGAACATTTGTCACAAGGTAGCAGACTGTGCTTAACAATGATTTAATTAAGAGGAGATTTCCCACAACGGCGGTAAAAAGCCAACCTTCCGTAGTATGTTTTGGAAGATTGGCATTGGCCATATTGGATTTCATGCTTAAAATATGAATACACTAATTTTCACGGCGAGCCTATGTATATTTTTTGCTCATATTTTTTAGATTGAGAAATTTTCTATTATCGGAAAACCGAACGGCGGTAAAAAAGCCAACCTTCCGTCGATGTTTTGGAAGATTGGCATTGGCCATATTGGATTTCATGCTTAAAATATGAATACACTAATTTTCACGGCGAGCCTATGTATACTTTTTGCTCATTATTTTTAGATTGAGAAATTTTCTATTATCGAAAAATCGTTAATTTTGCATTCATCTAATACAAGCGAAAACGGTATTCGATATATGAAAATTGATATCTCTGTATTTAAGATCATGGAGATCAAGATGGTCTGATGTGGTAATCATCCAACAAATCAACAGATGGATCATGGTTGACTTTATGACAATCCCTAAAGTGTCAGTCTATACCCACGTTCACTTTTCTTTTAAAAAAAAAATCATATCTAGTTTTCCAATTCCTTTTAAAGGGGAGGACTCGATTTTATTTTTATTTATTTTAGTTTTACAATTCATTCCTGATGCAGGTCAGGATATCCTTCAGATGTTGTCCTCCGTTGATCTGTCGCGAGCGTTGGTGGACGGCTGAGATTGATGTTGAGGGCTGTTTCCCTGAGCGTGTGGATCTCAGTGAGCTTGATTTGGAGTGAAGTCGAGCTACCTGCAAAGAAGTCCCGGGATGGTTGCACCACCGTGGACCCTCCGACGATCAAGTTAGCCGAGGTATTTGGGCAGAGTAGCGGCTTATTGAGTGAAAATTGCATTACCTGAGTCGTCTGAGAGAGGGGTTTTTATAGCGGTCGCCGTGAGCTAGCTGGCGCGAGATCTTCGCCGGCCGTTACGCCCCTGGCGTCACGCCTGCGTGAATGGCGGGATCCCCCATTAATGACGAGATACGCTCATTAATGAGGGGATGCGACGGCGTGGAACGCGGGATCGTGGGGCGGCGGATATCTCGCATCTGGCGAGATCCGCGGAGCCGTGGCGGAGACGACTGTGATCTTCGTTCTAGGTCGCTCGGTAGAACTGGGGAGTCCTAGCTTGGTGAGAGGCCTAAAAGAGGACGGGAGGCCGAGCTAGTTCGGTTCTGTGATAGCTCGGAGGCGAAGGGCCGAGGAGCTCGGTGTGTAGGAGGGCCCGGAGGCGAGCCAATGGTTATTTACATGGCGAGCACAGGAATGTTCAGGGATTTCTCGGAGGTCGGGTCTAGCAGCGGGACGATAGCTCGGGGGACGCCTCCAATGTGTGGTGCTTGCCCTGTTTTCGTGAGCCCCGGGACACGTCATCTGCCACGTGTCATGATCTGGGGAGTTCCCACTTATGAGCATCATCATTAGCCCCCCACTCTCGCCCCAACCTATTTAGGGGTCGGGTCGAGAATGGTCTGATCGGTCCACCGGGTTCAGCTTGTAGTCAAGAACCTACCAGCATGGATCTCCGGGATGGTTAAGCGTATCTTCGATGACATAAGCGGATCAGGGGGAGATCGTGCATTAAAGAGTGAGCGCCGATTCGCTCGTACGTCCATTGGGGCGCAGTCCACTTGTCCGACGCAGATTGGCGGACGTGACAGGCTATCACTGTCGCCTGGGTCCGAAGGAACGTCTCCAATGGTCGTTTGACATGTGGAACGTCGACGGTTGGTGGGTGCGAAGCTTTGTTTAGGCGGGAAACGATCTGAGCCGTTGGATGCATCGCCCAAGCACTATAATAGGGGTGGGATCCCTCCAGGGTCCACACTTTGCCATCATTTTCCTTTCACTGCGAGAGATAGCTCGGCGCTTCGTCTTTTAGATCGGATTCCTCGCGCTCTTTCTTCGGAGGACCCCTTCTTTGAATCAGGTTAAATGTCTTCCTCTGAGGAGTCTGTGGAAATTGTTAGGGTAGAGTCGGGCGATGAGGTTCCAGTTGTTGGAGCCGAGTCCAGGGTGTCTTCTTCTGCTTCCTCCTCTGCCCCATCTGAGTCGGGCTCCCCTCATAGGGTTAGGGCTACCCGCGCTGCTCGTCGTCAGGCGACGGTAAGGGTCCCCAAAGCGCGCATCAGGAACGCTCGCGATGCGCCCTCCCTCCTGAGGAATGTGGACGAATTCACCGCGATCCGGGCTCGTTTCCACTTTCCCCCTGGCTATTCGCTTCGTTGGCTAGGGAGGACGAAAGGGCGGATCAGGTGCAGGGCAAGGAGATTGCCTTGCACTTGGATGCATTCTGGGCTGGAATGCGTCTGCCCTTTCCCCCCGAAGTATGCGGGGCACTACGTTGCTTCCAACTTGCCCCGGGCCAGCTAGTGCCGAACTTATGGAGAATTCTCATCGGGTTCCTGGTCTGGTTGAGACTTGAAGAAATCCATTTCAGCTTGACCTTTCTCATTTCTTTCCTCTGTTATAAAAATCATCCCGGCACTCATAAGGATGAGCCGGGCTGGGTGTACATTTCCTTCAAAAAATGCAAGGGAGGGACGGCCGGGTCGGGGGTAGTAGTAGTTCCTTCTTCCATTCACGAATAGAAGGAGAAGTTCGTATTCGTCGGGCCACCCGAGAGTGAGGATTGGCATGTGCCTGTACAGTGGCACAGGGCCGGCTGCCCGTGGGGGAAGCGGTCGATCTCTCCCGAGGCGAGGGCGGTGTCCATGTGGGAGCCGATCCAACGGGCCGACGTTTTGCTTTCCGAGCAGACCCTTAGCTGGGCCGGGCTCAGTCCCGCTCGATTCGTGGGTAAGTTAGGAGCTTGGACGATCTTTCTAGACTTGAATATTTTTCTTTTGCCATTTTCAGCGTCACTAACTCCCTTTGTGTATTTTTCTTTTTGCAGAGCAAATGGACGGCTCCAAATTCCTGGCTGCCATAGCCGCAAAGAAGAGGAGGAAGATTGGGGGCGCTAGCTCGTCCCACCATGGTTCGAGCTCGGCCTCGAAGGCAGCCGCACCGGCTAGGCCTTCCTCCACGCCCCGAGCTTCGGAAACCAGACGCGGGGAGATCCATAAGCATGCTCGGGAACCGGAACCCCGGGTGAGGGAGGTGGGGGATGAGGCCGACCCCCCAGAGGTCCCCCTAAAGAGGTATAAGAGGACGGTATCCCGATCTTCGGCCTCCCTGGTCCTCGTGTAGGAGGGGGACGTCTATTTCGAGGTGCCCTCGGGGATTTCTGTTGCCGATAGCTTGCTTTCGGAGACGGAACGATCGGCCGGGGGCAAAATTCCCCAGGGACCCTCAAGGCCCAAGTTGCCGCCATCGCTCAGGAGGCCATACAGGTCTGTATCTGCTTCCTATTGAGATTTTCGTCAAGCTTTTTTTCTCGGATCGGACGCTTTTTAACCCTTTCCTTTATTTTCCTTAGGTCCTCCAGCACTGCGCCCTCATCGCCAACATGGAGCACGAGGAGATTGCCCCGGTGATGCGGAAGGCGGGCGAGTCGTCCTCGCGGGAAGAGGACCTATGCCTGGAGCTGCAGCAGGCGAAGGAGAAGATAACCGCCCTCGACACCCGGGTGGTTGCCAAGGAGGTGACGAACTCCAAATGTAAGGAGTCCATTAGACTTCTGAGTGAATCCAACAAGGTCGTCCGGACTAAGTTGGAGGAGGCTAAGGTGCTTAACGCCGCGATGAAGAAGTCGCGTGGCGCCTGCAAGAGGGATACCGAGGCGGCGAAAGAAGCGGTGAAGATCGCCGACCTCCGGGCTGTGAAGTCGGTGGAGAGGTACAAGACGTCGGACCAGTTCTACGCCGACCTTGCTGACGCCTCGGCCATCGTTTGGCACCAGGCCCTCGACGCTGTCAAGACGTTAATGCCGGGGTTTACGGATGGCGAGCTTCGGCTCCAGTACCCCCTCTCTGAGGATGAGCCGCAGGGGGAGACCGCCGGGAGTGCCGCCGAGGGAGAGGCTGCCGGTGGGAGTGCTAGAGATAAGGCTCCTGGTGGGAGCGCCGACCCAAAAGCAGTCACCCCGGCTCCCGGCGCCAAGGCTCCTGGTGGGAGCGCCGACCCTAAAGCTGTTACCCCGGCTCCCGAGCCGGCGCAGAGCAGGCAGAGATCCTCCCCGGTCCGAAGGCCTGAGCCTTCCTGCCTTCTTTTTTCTTTTTGAATTTTGTAAGCCTTCGGGCAATTTTTGTAAGGCTGGGGAGCCCATAGAACCTTGTAAAGACTTTCAGATCATGAATAAAGCTGTTTTTTATTTTTCTTTATGGCAATGTTTTCTTGTGCTCGTTAGCGTGAGCTTGTTAGTGTTTTCCTCGTCCCAAGAGTCAAGTCGTAGGTCGATGACCAGTCTCTTAGATGTCGATCGCTCGTCGAGTGTAAGCCAGTTAATCGCTAAGTGCAGGAAGGTCGGTCCCCTCCCGCCCCCGGAGTCGAGGTGGCGATCGTTTGCTTAGAATACATAGGGAGATTCTTCATTGTAGGTAGGCCGAGGTTCGCCCACTCATTTGAGTCGGACCGGTAACCACTTCTCTTAGCGTAAGTTAAACAATAGACAAGCTAGAATTGGTCGGCGTTTGCCGAGTGCTGAAGTTGCTCGGTGGCCTCTGGATGGGGCTTTGGATCCTTAGTGGCCTCTTGATGAGGGCTTTCGATCCTTGGCATGGATGGGTAGGATCTACCCGCTCGGGATTGACCGAGCAGGGAAGCTGCTCGGTGACCTTTTGATGAGGGCTTTCGATCCTTGGTATGGATGGGTAGGAGCTACCCGCCAGGGATTGACCGAGCAGGGAAGCTTCTCGGTGGCCTTTTGGTGAGGGCTTTCGATCCTTGGCATGGATGGGTAGGAACTACCCGCCAGGGATTGACCGAGCAGGGAAGCTGTTCAGTGGCCTCTCGATGAGGGCTTCGATCCTTAGCGTGATTGGGTAGGAAGTTACCCACTAAGGGTTGACCGAGCAGGGAAGCTGCTCGGTGGCCTCTTGGTGAAGGCTTTCGATCCTTGGCGTGGATGGGTAGGAGCTACCAGCCAGGGATTGACCGAGCAGGGAAGCTGCTCGGTGGCCTCTTGGTGAGGGCTTTCTTAAACTTCTTCTAGCTTTTACGAGGCGTCGTTCAATCTACCTCGACTTGTGAGAAGAAAATCGGGAAGAGTGACCATCGCGGGCGACACGTGGTTGAAACGCACAGGCGAGGCACTTCAAGATCCGCGTCGTTCCGATTTCGGCTGAGAGATACGGTATGGCCGCCACGCGGCAGCTTTGTATTGGGAAATATGAAAATATCCCAAGATTCGCGCCCATACACGCGCAAATTTCGGCCGCTTGGGATTTTGTTGAGGCTATAAATAGAGAAGGTATATGGGTTTCTTTCAGCGTTGCTTTTCTGAAAATGGCCGGGTTCATCTATTCCATCGGAGAGATCATCTCCCGCGATGATGTGTACCTCTATGATCAGGAGTGTACGGAGGAGATGTATCGAACTGTGGTCGAACGCATAGAGGACCACTTCGGCCGCCTACTTCCCCGGCGATCGCCTTTCCTCCAATTGCTCATGTAAGCCATTTGGAGGATGTCCCCGGGTTTGTTCAACACCTTTTCTCCGCAGCTGAAGGACGAGGCGCTCGATAAGTTGCACGCGCTCTACATCCGCGGCCTCATCTCGAAAAACATGTATGATCGATCGGTGGCCCTTCTTATGGAGTGCTTTAGGCAAAGGCAGATCATCGATGGCTGCCCGGCAGGTACGGCTTCCGGCCCTTCCATTGCATCGCGGGTCCGCGGGCAACACCAGAGGGAGTGGGCCGAGGAAGCAAGGGCTCGGCTGGCGGTGATCTCCTCGGAGTATCACCAGCAGTATTTTCTTGACCCCCTACCCTCTCTGTTGTAATTTTAATTTTTTTTTGTGTAAGGCTGGGGAGCCCATAATACCCTTGATGAATAAAATTCTTCTTTTGCGACGTACTATTGTCTTCTTTTTATCCTCTTCGTGTGTTTGAGTATGTTCATAAAACGAGATCAGTGACCTTTGAACTGAAGAAGAGGGAAACATATTGAAGAAATTTCTTCTATTTTAGAAGACTTAAAAGAAAATTTTACATCGCTTTGGCAAAGAAGAAACATATATTCACATATACAAATTTCGAATTCACTTATACAATTTGAGCTTTTCGGCGTTGTAAGGTCGCAGAAACTTACGACCTGCCGCGTCTTGCAAGCGATAGGCTCCGCCGGGGAATACTTTGGAGACGAGGAATGGGCCGTCCCAATTTGGGGAAAACTTGTGCAGCTTGCCTTTGTCTACAAATTCGTTTCACCTTAGGACCAAATCTTCAGTCTTGAAGGTGCGATACTTGACTCGTGTGTTGTAGTAGCGAGCAGTTTGCTGTTGATAAGCGGCGGCTTTGATCTGTGCCCGGTCCCACTTCTCTAGCAAGATGTCCAAATTAGTCCGAAGTGCCGAGGTGTTTGCTTCGTCGTCGAAATGCTTGACTCTATAACTGGGCAGTCCAATCTTAGCTGGGACCATCGCCTCGGTGCCGTAGCAGAGACTGAAGGGGGTCTCTCCAGTGGGGGTCTTTTTCGATGTGCGTAGGGCCCATAAAACCCGGGGCAGTTCTTCGACCCAGCTGCCCTGTCTTCTTTCCAAACAAGTTCTAAGACCTCGAATGACGTCTCGGTTAGCGACCTCGGCCTGCCCGTTGCATTGAGGATGCGCTACCGTGGTAAACTTCATTAGTATGTGGTGCTTGTTGCAGAATCCTTTGACTTTTTCGTTTTCAAAGTTCGTCCCGTGGTTGGTAACAATACACATCGGGATCCCGAACCGGGATATTATATTGTTCTGCAGGAATTTGACGGTCATGGTGGCGTCCGGTTTTCTGATGGGGAGGGCCTCGATGCACTTCGTAAAATAGTCTACCGCGACGAGGATGTACTTGTGCCCTCCCGTGCCAGTTGGGAGTTGGCCTACCATGTCCATTTCCTATTGGGCAAACGACCAGGGGGAGGTCAGGGCCATTAGCTCGGTAACTGGAAGATGGGGTATGCTGCTATGGAGTTGACAGCTTTTGCATCTTCTGACGACCTTTTGAGTGTCTTGATGAATCGTCGGCCAATAGTATCCTTGGAGTAGTGTCTTCTGGACTAAGGTGCGGGCCCCTTGATGTGCTCCACCGACCCCTTTGCGAATCTCACGCAGGATGTAGTCGGCTTCATGGGGGTCAACGCATCGAAGCAGAGGTTGCGTGTAGGACTTCTTGTAGAGATTTCCATTGCTCCATACGAAATGGCGGGCTTTGGCTCGAAGGCGGCGTGCTTCTCCTCGATCTTCTGGGAAAGCATCTTCCTTCAGAAACTCTACGAGGGGCTTCCTCCAATCCCGGCCTTCCTCCCGAGTAGTGTATACTTGAAGTGCTGCCTCTCTGTCTTCCACGCTGGGCCGTGGCAAGACCTCGAAGAGGATATTTCTCTTGTTGTTCGCCGTATAGGAGGCTGGCTTGCTCAGAGCGTCGGCCGGGGCGTTTAGGTGTCGACGAATCTGCTCCACCTGAACTTCATCAAAGTCTTTTCGTAGTTTCTTTACCTCGGCTAAGTACTTCACCATTAGCGGCTCCCGGGCCACGAAACGACCGGTCACTTGGCCTACGACTAGGGCGGAGTCGCTGCAAATTCGGATCGTCTTCAGCCCCACTCCGGAGGCTATTCGTAGTCCAGCTAGTAAGGCCTCGTACTCCGCGGTGTTGTTTGAAGCTATGAATCCGAGCTTTAAAGAGTACTCCATCTCTGCCTCATTCGGTCCTCGAATGATAAGGCCGGCACCACTCCCCTCCTCAGTAGAGGATCCATCGACGTAGAGGACCCAATCAGAGACGGAGTCGGGCCCCTCCTCGACCGAGGGTTGGGACCCAGGGACGGGCGCCGGCACTGCTTAATTGTTAGGGATAGTACATTCGACAATGAAGTCTGCCAGGACTTGTGCTTTGATAGTTTGCCTCGAACGGTATTTGATGTCGAATTGAGATAATTCCCACCTACATTTCTCCAGACGACCAGATGACTCGGGGGAGGCGAGAATAGCCCCTAGTGGATGCTCGGTGAGGACGAGGATGGTGTGTGCCTGGAAATAGTGTCGTAGCTTCCTTGAGGATATGATAATGATGATGCTCATAAGTGGGAACTCCCCAGATCATGACACGTGGCAGATGATGTGTTCCGGGGCTCACGGAAACAGGGCAAGCACCACACATTGGAGGTGTCCCCCGGGCTATCGTCCCGCTGCTAGACCCAACCTCCGAGGAATCCCTGAACATTCCTATGCTCGTCATGTAAATAACCATTGGCTCGCCTCCGGGCCCTCCTACACACCGAGCTCCTCGGCCGTTCGCCTCCGAGATATCACAGAACCGAACTAGCTCGGTCTCCCGCCCTCTTTTAGGCCTCTCACCGAGCTAGGCCTCCCCGGTTCTACCGAGCGACCTAGAACGCAGATTACAGGCGCCTCCGCCACGGCTCCGCGGATCTCCCCATACGCGAGATATCCGCCGCCCCACGATCTCTCGTTCCACGCCGTCGCATCCCCCCCATCAACGAGCGTATCTCGTCATTAATGGGGGATCCCGACATTCACGCAGGCGTGACGCCAGGGGCGTAACGGCCGGTGAAGATCTCGCGCCAGCTAGCTCATGGCGACCGCTATAAAAACCCCTATCTCAGACGACTCAGGTAACGCAATTTTCACCCAATAAGCCACTACTCTGCCCAAATACCTCGGCTAACTTAATCGTCGGAGGGTCCACGGTGGTGCAACTACCCCGGGACTTCTTTGCAGGTAGCTCGGCTTCACTCCAAATCAAGCCCACTGAGATCCACATGCTCAGGGAGACAACCCTCAACATCAATCTCAGCCGTCCACCAACGTTCGCGACAGATCGACGGAGGACAACATCTGAAGGAGATCCTGATCTCCATCAGTAGGCGCCGTCTATAGGAAACTGAAAATTTCACTCATCGAAAGTTGATCTTCCGATCTCGAACTCATGGCGAATGATCACCGCGACGATCCAAGCACAAGCCGTCGCCCTCCCTACAACGGAGGCGCTGACGGATTCTCTCCTCCCCCTAACGTCGTTCACGCCCTGTCTGTACGGATCGATAGGCTCGCATCCATCATGAATGCCCTTGTCCGTGTCCAAACGGTGGGACAAGCCCCCCAGGTCGCCGTTCCTCCACCTCGAGACGACGACCTCCGCAGAGGGGAGACGACGCTGCCCACGCTGACACCACTGAATAGCATCTTGCTATCTGCGGCGGTCTCAGGTCTCCCGCGGCGACCGATTCAATGACCCGTTGGGCGCCTCACAGCTCCACGCTGAGGTCTCATGAAAGAGCTCCCCGCCACGAGGCCCATCGCGCTCCCGTCCATCCCGAGGAGGTATCGGTCAGCTCGCCTGCTCCCAGGCATGGACGGCACCCTCTCCCTCGACGGGGTTGCCCGTGCGGCACTCGCCACGATGACTTGAGAATGACCTCGCCAGGGGACCTTAGGAACCTGATAGAACGGAACCGGAGCCGCAGTCAGGCGTAGGCCGCCAGCGGGAAGGGCCATAACTCTGACTACGCCGAGTCCTCGTGCTACCATGACCGTCTCGATGCCCTCGAAAAGAAAATCGAGGGTATACATCAGGAGGGTCGTCCTTCAAGAGAGGGGGCCAGGTATGTCGCCGACTCGCTTACGAAGCCCTTCACTGAAGAGCTGCTCGCTGTCCGCGTCTCATCCAGAAACAAGCCTCCAAAAGTGGCCCTCTTTGACGGAAAGTCCGACCCGAAAGACTATCTGGACGCGTTCACGGCGGGCATGAGCTTTCAGGACAACTCCGACGCTGCCCAATGCCGAGCGTTCCCCTCCACCCTCATCCGGGCTGGACGAGATTGGTTCCGAGGACTCACGCCACGCTCCATCTCTACTTTTGATGAGCTGGCCGCCCAGTTCCTCAGACATTTCGTCGGGAACAGACGGCAGAAGCGGATCGTCGATTACCTCTTCACTATAAAGAGCGGGGATAGGGAATACTTTAAAGGACACGTCACTCGCTTTTACAATGCTCTTCTTGAAGTCCCCAAGCACCGGGACGAGACTGTAATCACAGCTCTGAGGTCAGGTCTTAGGTACAAGGAGTGACTCCGCTCCTTTCCATTGGCGCAACCTAGGACCATGGCAAAGGTAAAAGCTTGGACCGAGCGGGAAATCCAACTCGAGTCCGAAGTAAACGCCAACCTACCTCGGGCCGACCAGGCCGACCAAAAGAAGAGGGGCAGAGAAGAGAAGAAGAAGGTCGACCGGCCAAAACCATACTCCCCGAAGTTCCAGGAGTATACTCCGCTCAACATCTCTCAGTCTGAGCTGTTGGAGGAGGCGAAGGGCGAGAATTCTTCAAGCTCCCTCCGATCACCAATAGAGCAGCCAAATGGACTCGAGGCCCGTACTGCGACTTCCATAGGTCGTAGGGACGCCCGTACTGCGAACTGTAAGCAGCTCCGCGACTACATCGAGGAGTTGATTCGCTCGGGCCACCGGCGTAGTACCTGCGGGAAAAGCGACAGGCAGACCGGGAGCAAGAAAACCATCCCCCTCTCGGTGAATTTACGATCGGCCAAATCATGGTCGTATCTTCGGGGGGTGTGCCTAGAAGATTCTCTGCTTCCTGCCAGTCGAGGGAACTAGCAACCAGCCCCGAAAGAAAAACAAAGCAGCCGTACCCATCACCTTCACCGACAAAGACCTCCACGGAATATCCTTGCCTTACAACGACCCCCTCGTGATTACAGCACGGGTCTACTGCTACGAGGTTCAAAGGATACTGGTCGACCCGGGAAGCTCGGCGGGCATCCTTTTCTATGACTGCTTCTTACGTATGGGGCTCCGCCCGTCAGACCTGAGGCCAACCTCTCACATTCTGTCGGAATTTACTAACCACTCCATCCCGGCAGAGGGAGTGGTTACCCTCCTCCTTAACATTGGGGAGGCGGGCCGTACGAGAACCGTACCAGAGTAGTCCATCGTTGCCAGGCTTCCCTCGTCCTACAATATCCTTCTGGGACACCCGACGCTAAACACACTTCGGGCCCAAATCTCGACCTACCACCTCGCGATCAAGTTTCCATTAGATCAAGAGGGAATAGGCCGGGCCTACGGGAACCAGCAAATCGCCAAGATTTGCTTCACGGAGACGTCCACCTCCGAGGAGCGAATCGACGACCTTGGAAGCGTGAGCGATTTCTAGGGGTCCTTGGATACCCGTGACGAACAAAAAGAAATCCGAGAGGCCCCAGTGGAGGCGCTAACAGAAGTTCTTCTCGTCGAGGGGAACAATGAACGAACTGTCCAGATCGGATCCCTATTAACAGGCGCCCGCACGAAGACTTGATCCACTTTCTTCGAGGAAACTCGGATGTGTTCGTGCCTGCCGACATGCCCGGGATCGACCCCAAAGTAATCTCACACAAGCTCGGGGTCGACCCGACGGCCCGACCCGTCAGGCAAAAGAAACGAAGCTTCGCTCTGATCAAACAAAAGGCGATCGAGGACGAGATCGATAGGTTGCTTGTTGCCAACTTCATTCGAAATGCGACTTACTCCGAATGGCTAGCGAATGTGGTTATGGTTAAAAAGGCAAGCGGAAAGTGGCTCATGTGCGTCGACTTCACGGATCTCAACAAAACCTGCCCCAAAGACAACTATCCCCTCCTTCGGATAGATCAGCTTGTCGACAGCTCGGCAGGCCACGAATTGCTCAGCTTCATGGATGCTTTCTCCGGCTACAACCAGATCTGCATGAACCCTGCTGACGAAGAGCTTACCGCATTCACAGCGGACCGGGGGTATACTGCTATAAAGTGATGCCCTTCGGCCTAAAAAATGCCGGAGCTACGTACCAGCACCGGGTCAACAGAATGTTCAAACCACAGATCGGGAGGAACATGGAGGTTTACATCGACGACATGCTCGTAAAGTCGACCTCATCAGACGAGCACGCCAACAAGATTGGTGAGACATTCGACGTCCTCCATAAGTACAAACTGAAGCCGAATCCCGCCAAGTGCGCGTTCGGGGTCACTAGCGGGAAATTCAAGGAATTGAGGCTAACCCGGAGAAGATCAGTACCATCTTCAACATGGCCATGCCAAAGAGCAACGTGGAGATCATGCGGCTCACAGGGAGAGTGGCCGCCCTTAGTCGTTTCATGTCGAGGTCCGGGAAAAAGTGTCTCCCATTCTTCAAAGCCCTGAGGAAAATCCCAAAGTTCGAATGGTCGGAGGATTGTCAGAATGCTTTCGAGAAACTCAAAGTGCACCTGGCAACTCCCCCACCGCTCACCCGGCCTGTCGAGGGTGATGAGCTGCTGATGTACCTCGCGGTGTCCGATCTTGCCGCCGGCTCGGTGCTCATCTAAGAAGTCGAAGGGGTACAGAAGCCGGTCTACTACGTGAGCCACGTCTTTAAGGACGCAGAAACAAGGTACCCGTCCATTGAAAAGATTGACTTGGCGCTTATCGTGGCCTCAAGGAAGCTACGACACTACTTACAGGCACACACCATCCTCGTCCTCACCAAGCGTCCCCTAGGGGCTATTCTTTCCTCCCCTGAGTCATCTGGTCGTCTGGAGAAATGGAGGTGGGAATTATCTCAATTCGACATCAAATACCGCCCGAGGCAAACTATCAAAGAACAAGTCCTGGCAGACTTCGTTGTCGAATGTACTATCCCTAACAAGGAAGCAGTGCCGACGCCCGTCCCTGGGTCCGAACCCTCGGTCGAAGAAGGGCCCGACTCCGTCTCCGATTGGGTCCTCTACGTCGACGGATCCTCTACCGATGACGGGAGCGGTGCCGGCCTTATCATTCGAGGCCCGAATGAGGCAGAGATGGAGTACTCTTTAAAGCTCGGGTCCAGAGCTTCAAACAACGCCGCGGAGTACGAGGCCTTACTAGCTGGACTACGAATAGCCTCCGGAGTGGGGCTGAAGATGATCCGAATTCGCAGCGACTCCGTCCTAGTCGTAGGCCAAGTGATCGGCCGTTTCGAGGCCCGGGAGCCGCTAATGGTGAAGTACTTAGCCGAGATAAAGAGACCACAAAAAGACTTTGACGAAGTTCAGGTGGAGCAGATTCCTCGGCACCTAAACGCCCAGGCCGGCACTCTGAGTAAGCTAGCCTCCTCCTATACGGCTAACAATAAGAGGAATATCCTTTTCGAGGTCTTGCCACAGCCCAGCGTGGAAGATAGGGAGTCAGCACTTCAAGTATACACTACTCGGGAGGATGGCCGGGATTAGAGGAAGCCCCTCGTAGAGTTCCTGAAGGAAGGTACTCTCCCAGAAGATCTAGGGGAAGCACGCCGCCTTCGAGCCAAAGCCCGCCATTTCGTCTGGAGCAATGGAAACCTCTACAAGAAGTCCTACACGCAACCTCTGCTTCGGTGCGTTGACCCCCACGAAGCCGACTACATCCTGCATAAGATTCACGAAGGGGTCGGTGGAGCACATCAAGGGGCCCGCACCTTTGTCCAGAAGACGCTACTCCAAGGATACTATTGGCCGACGATTCATCAAGATGCTCAGAAGCTCGTCAGAAGATGCAAAAGCTGTCAACTCCACGGCAGCATATCCCGTCTTCCAGCTACCGAGCTAATGGCCCTGACCCCCTCTGGCCGTTTGCCCAGTGGGGAATGGACATGGTAGGCCAACTCCTAACTTGCATGGGCGGGCACAAGTACATCCTCGTCGCGGTAGACTATTTTACGAAGTGGATTAAGGCCGTCCCCATCATAAAACCGGACGCCACCACGACCATCAAATTCCTGCAGAACAACATAATATCCCAGTTTGGGATCCCGAGGTGTATTGTTACCGACCATGGGGCGAACTTTGAAAACAACAAAGTCAAAGGATTCTGCAACAAGCATCACAAACTAATGAAGTTTGCCGCGGTAGCGCATCCTCAATGCAACGGGTAGGCCGAGATCGCTAACCGAGACGTCATTCGAGGTCTTAGAACTCGTTTGGAAGGAAGACAGGGCAGCTGGGTCGAGAAACTGCCCCGGGTTTTATAGGCCTTACGCACATCGAAGATGACCCCCACTGGAGAGAGACCCTTCAGTCTCTGCTACGGCACCGAGGCGATGGTCCCAGCTGAGATTGGACTGCCCAGTTATAGAATCGAGCATTTCGACGACGAAGCAAACACCTCGGCACTCCGGACTAATTTGGACATCTTGCTAGAGAAGCGGGACCGGGCACAGATCAAAGCCGCCACTTATCAACAGCAAACTGCTCGCTACTACAATGCACGAGTCAAGTATCGCATCTTCAAGACTGGAGATTTAGTCCTAAGGCGAAACAAATTTGTAGACCAAGACAAGCTGCACAAGTTTTTCCTAAAATGGGACGGCCCATTCCTCATCTCCAAGGTATTGCCAAAGAAGAATTTTATTCATCAAGAGTATTATGGGCTCCCCAGCCTTACACAAAAAAAAATTAAAATTACAACAGAGGGGGTAGGGGGTAAAGAAAACACTGCTGGTGGTACTCCGGGGAGATCGCCGCCAGCCGAGCCCTTGCTTCCTCAGCCCGCTCTCTCTGGTGTTGCCCGCAGACCCGTGATGCAATGGAAGGGCCAAAAGCCGTACCTGCCGGGCAGCCATCGATGATCTGCCTTTGCCTAAAGCACACTCCAAAAGAAGGGCCGCCGATTGATCATGCATGTTCTTCGAGAAGAGGCCGCGGACGTAGAGCGTGTGCAACTTTTCGAGCGCCCTGTCCTTCAGCTGTGGAGAAAAGGAGTTGAACAAACCCGGGGACATCCTCCAAATGGCGTACATGAGCAATTGGAGGAAAGGCGATCGCCGGGGAAGTAGGCGGCCGAAGTGGTCCTCTATGCGTTCGACCACAGTTCGGTACGTCTCCTACGTACACTCCTGATAATAGAGGTACACGTCATCGCGGCAGATGATCTCTCCGATGGAATAGATGAACTCGGCCATTTTCAGAAAAGCAACGCTGAAAGAAACCCATATACCTTCTCTATTTATAGCCTCAACAGAATCCCAAGTGGCCGAAATTTGCGCGTGCATGGGCGCGAATCTTGGGATATTTTCATATTTCCCAATACAGGGCTGCCGCGTGGCGGCCATCCCGTATCTTTCGGTCAGCTGAAGTCTTAACGACGTGTATCTTGAAGTGCCTCTCCTCGCTTGTGCGTTTTAGCTACGTGTCGCCCGCGACGGTCACTCTTCCTGATTTTCTTCTCACAAGTCGAGGTAGATTGAACGACGCCTCGTAAAAGCAAGAAGAAGTTTAAGAAAGCCCTCACCAAGAGGCCACCGAGCAGCTTCCCTGCTTGGTCAATCCCTGGCAGGTAGCTCCTATCCATCCACGCCAAGGATCGAAAGCCCTCACCAAGAGGCCACCGAGCAGCTTCCCTGCTCGGTTAACCCTTAGCGGGTAACTTCCTACCCATTCACGCTAAGGATCGAAGCCCTCATCGAGAGGCCATCGAGCAACTTCCCTGCTCGGTCAATCCCTGGCGGTTATCCCCTATCCATCCACGCCAAGGATCGAAAGCCCTCACCAAGAGGCCACCGAGCAGCTTCCCTGCTTGGTCAATCCCTGGCGGGTAGTTCCTACCCATCCACGCCAAGGATCGAAAGCCCTCACCAAGAGGCCACCGAGCAGCTTCCCTGCTCGGTCAATCCTTGGCGGGTAGCTCCTACCCATCCACGCCAAGGATCGAAAGCCATCACCAAGAGGCCACCGAGCAGCTTCCCTGCTCGGTCAATCCCGGACGGGTAGCTCCTACCCATCCACGCCAAGGATCGAAGCCCTCATCAAGAGGCCACAAAGGATCCAAAGCCCCATCCAGAGGCCACCGAGCAACTTCAGTACTCGGCAAACGCCGACCAATTCTAACTTGACTATTATTTAACTTACGCTAAGAGAAGTTGTCGCCGGTCCGACTTAAAGGAGTGGGCGAACCTCAGCCTACCTATAATGAAGAATCTCCCGATGTATTCTAAGCAAACGATCGCCACCTCGACTCCGGGGGCGGGAGGGGACCGACCTTCCCGCACTTAGCGATTAACTGGCTTACACTCGACGGGCGATCAACATCTAAGAGACCGGTCATCGACCTACGTCTTGACTCTTGGGACGAGGAAAACCCTAACAAGCTCACGCTAATAAGCACAAGAAAACATTGCCACGAAGAAAAATAAAAAACAGCTTTATTCACGATCTGAAAGTCTTTACAAGGTATTATGGGCTCCTCGGCCTTACAAAAATTGCCCGAAGGCTTACAAAATTCAAAAAAAGAAGAAGAAGAAGGCAGGAAGGCTCAGGCCTTTGGACCGGGGAGGATCTCGACCTGCTCTGCGCCGGCGTCGGGAGCCGGGGTAACAGCTTTAGGGTCGGTGCTCCCACCAGGAGCCTTGGCGCCGGGAGCTGGGGTGATTGCTTTTGGGTCGGCGCTCCTACTAGGAGCCTTATCTCCAGCACTCCCACCGGCGGCCTTTCCCCCGGCGGCACTCCCGGCAGTCTCCTCCTGTGGCTAATCCTCGGAGAGGGGGTACTGGAGCCGAAACTCACCATCCGCAAACCCTTGCATCAATGCCTTGACAGCGTCGAGGGCCTGGTGCCGAACGATGGCTAAGACGTCAGCAAGGTCGGCGTAGAACTGGTCCGACGTCTTGTACTTCTCCACCGACTTCACAGCCAGAAAGTCGGCGATCTTCACCGCTTCCTTCGCCGCCTCGGTTTCCCTCTTGCAGGCGTCCCGCGACTTCTTCATCGTGGCGTTAAGTACCTTAGCCTCCTCCAATTTAGTCTGGACGACCTTATTGGATTCACTCAGAAGTCGAATGGACTCCTTACATTTGGAGTTCGTCACCTCCTCAGCGACCACTCAGGTCTCGAGGGCGGTTATCATCTCCTTCGCCTGCTGCAGCTCCAGGCATAGGTACTCCTCCCGTGAGGACGACTCACCCGCCTTCTGCATCGCCGACGCAATCTCCCCATGCTCCATATTGGCAATGAGGGCGTAATGCTGGAGGACCTGAGGAAATTAAATGAAAGGGTTAAAAAGCGTCCGATCCGAGAAAAAAAGCTTGACGAAAACCTCGACGAGAAGCAGATACTGACCTGTACGGCCTTCTGAGTGATAGCACCTCGAAACAGACGTCTCCCTCCTGCACGAGGACTGGGGAGGCCGGAGATCGGGATACCGTCCTCTTGTACCTCTTGAGGGGGACCTCGAGGGGGTCGGCCTCATCCCCCACCTCCCTCGCCCGGGGCTCTGGTTTCTGAGCGTGCTTATGGCTCTCCCCGCGGCTAGTTTCCGAAGCTCGGGGCGTGGAGGAAGGCATAGCCGGTGCGGCTGCCTTCGGGGCCGAGCTCGAACCGGGGTGGGACGAGCTAGTGCCCCCGGTCTTCCTCCCTTTCTTTGCTGTTATGGCAGCCAGGAATTTGTATCGGTCCATTTGCTCTGCTAAAAGGAAAATACACAAAGGGAGTTAGTGACGCTGAAAAGGGAAAAAAATTCAAGTCTAGACAGATCGTCCAAGCTCCTAACTTACCCACGAATCGAGCGGGGCTGAGCCCGGCCCAGCTAAGGACCTGCTCGGAAAGCAAAACATCGGTGTTAGATATAGTGCCCTCAGAGTCAATTATTGGATCGCAGGCATGTGATTGCAATGATTGAGGGAGGACCTATACCGGTAGGACAGTCTTACTCAAGATGATAGTATGCTATCTGGTTTATCTTTATCATCGTGTACTGCTTTAGGTGACCTTACAGGTCGCTATTACACGTTGATAGAGCCCTTAGGATTCTTGCTTGACTGCCAGCAGTATGATGGCGATCATATGCGTGGGAGCTGGGGTCTATAAGCACATCCTTAAAGTGGTCCCTAGTCGTGGGAGTTTCGAGACTGGGCATCGATACTCCATTAGTAGACTAGTGTATACAGTCGAGACCCCGACGAGGGGCGGTGGCCGGTCTCACAAGCCATTGGTGTCAGTTGGTTCACCTAAGATGTATACAGGTGCTCATTGGGTTATGAGTACACCGGACAGGACTCGCCGGGAACATGCTAGTTGGTATTATACCTGACGTCAGATAGCAGTTCCCTGGTGACATGTGTACATGTTAGTTCATCGACCTGAGATCGTCATTTGTCTCGTGTGAGTTCCCACTGTGCTTTGATTACTACCCTACCATGGCTCAAAGGAGTCGTGCAAACAGGTTTTAGTTGGGTACAGTCCCGAGCCACATGGAGGCAGTGAGCGGATCGGCAGGGGTTTCGTCTCTCCCGGTATTGGGGGTGAGATCGCGCTGTGTCTAGGAGAGCCATTACACGAAGTCCTTGGCCAAGGCAGGATATTTACTGGTAGGTATTCCAGTAGTATCTCAGGGTGTTCTGGGCTACACTCCGACACGAATTGTACCGCTTTTGGGGGTCTGACTTTTACCAACCCACTGGGCCCGCCATGCGATGCTCATAGACGAACGGACCGGACTGTACGTATATTGTCACTGACAGGCTCAGTAGGGTGTCAGGATGAGTTCGCTCATTGACCTCCCTTTTGGTCAATACCTGGTAGCCCGTTACGTACGGCTAGTACCTCTGACGTGCTAGTGGTTAAATCCACATCCAAAGTATTGACGAGTCTTTAGAGTCCCCCACAGACAGTTTTCAAGTTTCGGGCGAAACGTTGTAGAAGCCGTATGATATATGGCAGGGTTCGATCTTATACGTGCGGTAGTGCACGGATCTTGATCGGACGGATCATACTAGTGGGCTTTGGTTTAAGCCAGATCCTAGTATTAGATTTGTTGGATTATTTTAGTCTCATCGCATTCGCATTCAGTCGGAATGCGGATGCAGGTATGTATATACAGGTGAGGGGTATCCTTGTGATCCGTCATGAGTTTACTTTAGATGTTGCCGTATCTTTTTATTGTTGTAAACATTTGGGTTAATGTTTACAAATGGAAATTATGAGATTAAGCCATCATTTTGTGCATTAAATGATACATGTACTTCATAGGTGACTCATGGTATCATTTCTTGTGCATATGTCACATTGTGTGATGGATGTGTGGGCTGAAATGAGAGGAGGAGAGAGAAGGGCAGCCATGTATGAGAGCTAGCTCTTGTGTTTTTGCTAACTCACTCTCTCATTTTAACACACATACACAAGAAAAAGAATTTTTCTTCCTCTTCTTCTTCCTCTAGCTCACAACCTCCATTGATGGCTTCATCTTCAACCTCCATCCATGCAATGGATGCAAGAGACAAAGTTGTCACAAACATTCTCTACTTCGCCTTGGATACGTCGGCTAGCGAACTTCATGCCCGAGTTGCTTCGGATGAAGCGGGATCCCGTAAAAAGACTCGAAGATGTGGTGCCCTTTCCGATGAGGAGATCAAGACCGGAGATGCCGCGAGGAGCTTGGGATGGTGGCCAAAGACCGAAGGACACGGATCGATCAGTATAGCTTTCCAACCCTTTTTCTAGTTGCTAGTTGTAGGTTAATGGTTCGATCCGGGTTTTAAGCATACGATAGCGCCGGTTTCTAGTTTTTAAAAAGTTTCGTTTCCGCATTTTGGCCTCGGAAAGACGGCCGGGGCGCTACCGTAGTCTTACAGTCGGCCCGTTGGATCAGCTCCCATATGGACACCGCCCTCGCCTCGGGAGAGGTCGACCGCTTCACCCGCGGGCAGTCGGCCCTGTGCCACTGTACAGGCACAGGCTAATCCTCGCTCTCGGGTGGCCCAACGAATACGAACTTCTCCTTCCATTCGTGAATGAAAGAAGGAACTACTACTACCCCCGACCCGGTCGTCCCTCCCTTGCGTTTTTTGAAGGAAATGTACATCTAGCTCGGCTCGTCCTTACAGGTGCCGAGGAGATTTTTATAACAGAGGAAGGAAATGAGAAGGGTCAAGCTGAAAGGGATTTCTTCAAGTCTCAACCGGACCAGGAACCCGAGGAGAATTCTCCATGAGTTCGGCACTAGCTGGCCCGGGGCAAGTTGGAAGCAACGTAGTTCCCCGTATACTTCGGGGGGAAAGGGCAGACGCATTCCAGCACAGAATGCATCCAAGTACAAGGCAATCTTCTTGCCCTTCACCTGATCCGCCCTTTCATCCTCCCTAGCCAAACGAAGCGAATAGCTAGGGGGAATGTGGAAACGAGCCCGGATCGCGGTGAGCTTGTCCACATTCCTTAGGAGGGAGGGCACATCGCGAGCGTTCTCGATGCACGCTTTGGGGACCCTTACCGTCGCCTGACGACGAGCGGCGCAGGTATCCCTAACCTTATGAGGGGAGTTCGACTAGGATGGGGCAGAAGAGGAAGCAGAAGAAGACACCCTGGACTCGGCTCCAACAACTGGAACCTCATCGAGCGACTCTACCCTAACAATTTCCACAGACTCCTTAGAGGAAGACATCTAACCTGATTCAAAGAAGGAGTCCTCCGAGGAAAGAGCGTGAGGAATCCGATCTAAAAGACTGAGCGCTGAGCTATCTCTCGCAGCGAAAGGAAAATGATGGCAAAGTGTGGATCCTGGGGGATCCCACCCCTATTTATAGTGCTTGGGCGATGCATCCAACAGCTCAAATTGTTTCCCGCCTAAACGAAGCTTCGCGCCCGCCAGCCGTCGACGTTCCATGTGTCAAACGACCATTGGAGACGTCCCTTCGGGCGCAGGCGACAGTGACAGCCCGTCACATCCGCCAATCCGCGTCGGACACGTGGCCTACGCCCCAACGGACGTACGAGTGAATCGGCGCTCCCTCTTTAATGCACAATCTCCCCCCTGATCCGCTAACGTCATCGAAGATGCTCCTAACCGCCCCGAAGATCCGCGCTGGTAGGTTCTTGACTACAATCTGAGCCTGGGGGACCGATCATACCACTCTCAACCCGACCCCTAAATAGGTCGGGGCGAGAGTGGGGGGCTAATGATGATGCTCATAAGTGGGAACTCCCCAGATAATGACACGTGGCAGAAGACGTGCCCCTAGGCTCACGGAAACAGGGCAAGCACCACACATTGGAGGTGTCCCCCGGGCTATCGTCCCGCTGCTAGACCAGACCTCCAAGGAATCCCTGAACATTCCTGTGCTTGCCATGTAAATAACCATTGGCTCGCCTCCGGGCCCTCCTACACACCGAGCTCCTCGGCCGTTCGCCTCCGAGATATCACAGAACCGAACTAGCTCGGTCTCCCGCCCTCTTTTAGGCCTCTCACCGAGCTAGGCCTCCCCGGTTCTATCGAGCGACCTAGAACGCAGATCACAGGCGCCTCCGCCACGGCTCCGTGGATCTCGCCAGACGCGAGATATCCGCCACCCCACGATCCCGCGTTCCACGCCGTCGCATCCCACCATTAATGAGCGTATCTTATCATTAATAGGGGATCCCGCCATTTACGCAGGCATGACGCCAGGGGCGTAACGGCCGGCGAAGATCTCGCGCCAGCTAGCTCATGGCGACCGCTATAAAAACCCCTCTCTCAGACGACTCAGGTAACACAATGTTCACCCAATAAGCCGCTACTCTGCCCAAATACCTCGGCTAACTTGATCGTCTGAGGGTCTACGGTGGTGCAACCACCCCGGGACTTCTTTGCAGATAGCTCGGCTTCATTCCAAATCAATCCCACTGAGATCCACATGCTCAGGAAGACAACCCTCAACATCAATTTCAGCAGTCCACCAACGCTCGCGATAGATCGACGGAGGAAAACATCTGAAGGAGATCCTGACCTCCATCAGTTGGCGCCAACGACTAGGGCGGAGTCGCTGTGAATTCGGATCATCTTCAGCCCCACTCTGGAGGCTATTCGTAGTCCAGCTAGTAAGGCCTCGTACTCCGCGGCGTTGTTTGAAGCTCTGAACTCGAGCTTTAAAGAGTACTCCATCTCTACCTCGTTCGGGCCTCGAATGATAAGGCCTGCCCCGCTCCCCTCCTCGGTAGAGGATCCGTCGACGTAGAGGACCCAATCGGGGATGAAGTCGGGACCCAATCGGGGACGAAGTCGGGCCCTTCCTCGACCGAGGGTTGGGACCCGGGGACGGGCGCCGGCACTGCTTCCTTGTTAGAGATAGTACATTCGACAACGAAGTCTGTCAGGACTTGTGCTTTGATAGTTTGCCTCGGGCGGTATTTGATGTCGAATTGAGATAATTCCCACCTCCATTTCTCCAGACGACCAGATGACTCGGGGGAGGCGAGAATAGCCCCTAGGGGACGCTCGGTGAGGACGAGGATGGTGTGTGCCTGGAAGTAGTGCCGTAGCTTCCTTGAGGCCACGATAAGTGCCAAGACAATCTTTTCAATAGCCGAGTACCTTGTTTCCGCGTCCTTAAAGACATGGTTCACGTAGTAGACCGGCTTCTGTACCCCTTCGACTTCTCGGATGAGCACCGAGCCGGCGACATGATCGGACACCGCGAGGTACAACAGCAGCTCGTCACCCTCGACAGGCCGGGTGAGTAGTGGCGGAATTGCCAGGTGCACTTTGAGTTGCTCGAAAGCGTTCTGACAATCTTCCGACCATTCGAACTTTGGGATTTTCCTCTGGGCTTTAAAGAATGGGAGGCACTTTTCCCCGGACCTCGACATGAAACGACTATGGGCGGCCACTCTCCCCGTGGGCCGCATGATCTCCACGTTGCTCTTTGGCGTGGCCATGTTGAGGATGGCGCTGATCTTCTCCGGGTTAGCCTCAATTCCTCAGTGGGTAACCATGAACCTGAGAAATTTCCCGCTAGTGACCCTGAACGCGCACTTGGCGGGATTCGGCTTCATTTGGTACTTGCGGAGGACGTCGAATGTCTCACCAAGGTCTTTGGCATGCTCGTCTGACGAGGTCGACTTTACGAGCATGTCGTCGACGTAAACCTCCATGTTCCTCCCGATCTGTGGTTTGAACATTCTGTTGACCAGGCGCTGGTACGTAGCTCCGGCGTTTTTGAGGCCGAATGGAATCACTTTATAGCAGTATACCCCCTAGTCCATTGTGAATGCAGTAAGCTCTTCGTCAGCCGGGTTCATGCGGATCTGGTTGTAGCCGGAGAAAGCATCCATGAAGCTGAGCAATTCATGGCCTGCCGAGCTGTCGACAAGCTGATCTATCCGAGGGAGGGGATAGTTGTCTTTGGGGCAGGCTTTGTTGAGATCCGTGAAGTCGACGCATATGCGCCATTTTCCGCTTGCCTTTTTAACCATAACCACATTCGCTAGCCATTTGGAGTAGGCCACATTTCGAATGAAGTTGGCAGCAAGCAACCTATCGACCTCATCCTCGATCGCCTTTTGTTTGATTGGAGCGAAGATTCGTTTCTTTTTCCTGGCGGGTCGGGCCGTCAGGTCGACCCCGAGCTTGTGTGAGAATACTTTGGGGTCGATCCCGGGCATGTCGGCAGGCGCCCAGGCGAACACATCCGAGTTTCCTCGAAGAAAGTGGATCAAGTCTTCGTGTCGGGCGCCTGTTAATAGGGATCCGATCTGGACAGTTCGTTCATTGTTCCCCTCGACGAGGGGGACCTCTGTTAGCGCCTCCACCGGGGCCTCTCGGATTTCTTTTTGTTCATCACGGGCATCCAAGGACCCCTGGAAATCTCTCACGCTTCGATGGTCGTCGATTTGCTCCTCGGAGATGGACGTCTCTGTGAAGCAAATCTTGGTGATTTGCTGGTTCCCGTAGGCCATTCCCCCTTGATCCAATGGAAACTTGATTGCGAGGTGGTAGGTCGAGTTTTAGGCCCGAAGGGTGTTTAGTGTCGGGCGTCCTAGGAGGATATTGTAGGACGAGGGAAGCCTGGCGACGATGAACTCCACGGGTACGGTTCTCGTACGACTCGCCTCCCCAATGTTAAGGAGGAGGGTAACCACTCCCTCTGTCGGGATGGAGTGGTTAGTAAACCCCGACAGAATGTGAGTGGTTGGCCTCAGGTCTGACGGGCCAAGCCCCATACGTATGAAGCAGTCATAGAAAAGGATGTCCGCCGAGCTTCCCGAGTCGACCAATATCCTTTGAACCTCGTAGCGGTGGACCCTTGCTGTAATCACGAGGGGTCATTGTGAGGAAGGATATTCCGTGGAAGTCTTTGTCAGTGAAGGTGATGGGCACGGCTGCTTTGTTTTTCTTCCAAGGCTGGTCGCTAGTTCCCTCGACCGGCAGGAGGCGGCGAATCTCGCCGGCTCTAGGCGCACCCCCCGAGAATACGACCATGATTTGGCCGATTGTAAATTCGCCGGGAGGGGGATGATTTTCCTGCTCCCGGTCTGCCTATCGCTTTTCCCGTAGGTACTTCACCAGGTGGTCCGGGCGAATCAACTCCTCGATTTAGTCACGGAGCTGCTTACAGTTCTCAGTTGGGTGTCCCTGCAATCAATGGAAGGTGCAGTACGGGCCTCGAGTCCGTTTGGCCGCTCTATTGGTGACCGGAGGGAGCTTGAAGAACCGCTCGCCTTTCGCCTCCTCCAATAGCTCAGTTTGAGAGATGTTGAGCAGAGTATACTCCTGGAAGTTCGGGGAGTATGGCTTTGGCCGGTCGACCTTCTTCTTCTCTTCTCTGCCCCCCTTGTTTTGGTCGGCCCGAGGTAGCTTGGCGTTTATTTCGGACTCGAGTTGGATTTCCCGCTACGTCCAAGCTTTTACCTCGGCCATGGTCCTAGGTTGCGCCAATGCAAAGGAGCGGAGCCACTCCTTGTGCCTAAGACCTGACCTCAGAGCTGTGATTACAGTCTCGTCCCGGTGCTCGGGGACTTCAAGAAGAGCATTGTAGAAGCGAATGACGTATCCTTTAAAGGATTCCTTGTCCTCGCTCTTTATAGTGAAGAGGTAATCGACGGTCCGCTTCTGCCGTCTGTTCCTGAAAAAATGTCCGAGGAACTGGGCGGCCAGCTCATCAAAGGTAGAGATGGAGCGTGGCGTGAGTCCTCGGAACCAATCTCGTCCAATCCGGATGAGGGTGGCGGGAACGCTCAGCATTGGGTAGCGTCGGAGTTGTCCTGAAAGCGCATGTCCGCCGTGAACGCGTCCAGATGGTCTTTCGGGTCGGACTTCCCGTCAAAGAGGGCCACTTTTGGAGGCTTGTTTCTGGATGAGACGCGGACAAAGAGCATCTCTTTAGTGAATGGTTTCGTAAGCGAGTCGGCGGCATACCTGGCCCCCTCGCTTGAAGGACGACCCTCCCGATGTATACCCTCGATTTTCTTTTCGAAGGCATCGAGACGGTCGTGGTACCCCGAGACTCGGCGTACTCGGAGTTATGGCCCTTCCCGCTGGCGGCCTGCGCCTGACTGCGGCTCTGATTCTGTTCTATCAGGTTCCTCACGTCCCCTGGCGAGGTCATTCTTGAATCATCGCGGCGAGTGCCGCCCGGGCGATCCCGTCGAGGGAGAGGGTGTCACGCCCTGCTTCCCAGAGTACGCTAAGATGGGCACGTGACGTAGCCAACCATGCTACCTGTGGATAGGAAAAATCCCTCCATAGTCACATTACGGCTGTAGAGATATCAAGAACATGAAAGTAAACTAAACTATCTAGTACATGTCCATGAGCCAGAATAAATGAGTCAAGAAATGATAATATGCGGAAGTAAAAGATCCAATAAATAAAACACCTGGAAAGTAAAACTGCATACCAACAGGATCCTCGCCGCTCGATCTAACAGCGGCAATACTCTGGATCAGTCGGCAACAAAGGTAGAGGATCTGGGCCATGCAAAACCCAGACATCAGCGCGTCATAACATCAAGCAGTAATATATAAACAGGGTAGTAAGACATGCAAGTATGATTATAAAAGGTAAAGCAGGTGTAACAGCAATATAAATCAGGGTAGTGAAAGGTAGTGTGCAGTGAGTAATCTAAAGTGGTCTATTGGGTTAACTACTCTCAATTCTTTGAAATCAATTTGATGAATCATCGATGTAACTCAATAGTATCCCGTGCGTGCCCGGGATCACGGTCTATGACTCTCGGGCTAAACCCGAGACGTGCCGTAAGGCAGTAAAGGATGGTAGGTAATGACGAGTGATGTCCGTAGCATCACTCCGGGGCTGGCCTAGCCCGTAAGAATGATCAGAAAAGGTATAGAACTGTCAAGTTACAAGTCAGGTTTCATCATTGATTTCCCCATTCCCCCAAGTCATATGTGTTCAAGTCAGGTATCAAGTAATCTAGAGCTAATGCCAACACAGGATCAGGCAGGTACAGCTTTGTCTGGATAGACAACAGGAACGGTCCGTAAGGACAACAAGTCAGGTTTGTTGGCATTAGACACAAGATCAAGTAACAGGTAACGCCATGGTATATCAGGTACAGGTAGTATATAGATATCATGTCATGTCGAGAGGTGCACGGTACCATGTCGTGTCAAGTAGGAAGTGTAATAAGTCGTGTCAGGGGTGCACAGGATGTCATATGGGTGCTCATAATCAATTACGTAAGCATGGGTAAAACAAACAAGCATGGGTACTAATGAAACAATAAAATGAAACATGGTGATGATATATGCAAGGGTACAGATTAAAGCATGGAGATGCACAGTTATACATTAGAGTTAGGGTTGTGGTTCCAACATTAAGTAAAATACACTTAAACCAGTATGAAATTGTTAAATCTCGTTATTATGGGTTAAATGATCTAGAGATGCAATGATATATAAAATATGTTCAATGGATGCAACCGTGTATTCGGGGTAGAAACTATTTAAAAGTGCTATGGGTTATGCAGATAATTATTAAGTAATTTAAACACGGATGTGGGTACACGATATTGTACTCTAACATGCAACAAGTTATAATTCAAGATCTGAATCTAACATGAAATATGGAACATCGAAAAGGAAAATGGAACATGTGGCGCTATATGAAATCTACAGTTTTACTATGCAGTTTAATAGGTATAAAAAAAATATTATAGATAGCATGTAGCAAGTTTTACTTGCCTTGACAGATCGCGATACGGGTATACGGAATGTCACACGTCGGCGGGAAAAGTCGCGACGCGCGCACGGTACACGAAACGAATCCAGACAACGCACAACGGGATCACACGGGTCAAAGATGCTTGTTGGGTCGTCGGGATCGTCGACGGCGCTATCGGATTCCGGCGAACAAAAGAACAATGAACATTTAATTAAAAGAAAAGCTTTAGAAAGGGAGAAGGAGGAAAGATCTTACTGTGGATAGGTGCCTTGATATACCAGGGAAATCGGCATGGGGCGATGACGACCAAGGGTTGCCGGTGTGGGGTCTGCCGGCGAAGTTTGGGTTCTTGGTCGCGGGGTTTCGAGTATGCAGGGTGTGGATCTTCGGGTTGGAGAGAGGGAGAGGAAGAGGGAGTAGTGTGGGTGAAGTCGAGGCCAGTATGGTGAGATGACCGGCGGCGAGGTGCATGCATGGGTTAGGTGTCGGGTGACGGGTTCTTGTTGGGGTCGCGGGTTCGCAGTGCGTCGGGGTGATGGGATTTGGGTTGGAGAAGGAAGGGAAGGAGTTGAGAAAGAGGATGAGGAGAAGGTGATGCAAATGGAGGTGGTGGCGACGGGGTTGTCGACGGCGAGGGTCGGAGGTGATGGGTACAGGGTTGCGTCGGCTCGGTTGTCGGGGATGGGTGGAGGGAGACGTGGAGGAGATGGAGGCGAGAGAGGTGAGGTGAGTGAAGTCGTCGTCGGTGGTGGCGACGGCGAGACGCGGCGAGAGTTAAGGTTAGGGTTCATGAGGCAAAGACGGGAGAGAAAATTTAAAAGGAAGAAGAGAAAGAAATTGTGAGGGGGAGACAGAGAGAGACGTGGGTCTGTTAAATAAAATTAGATTTAGGAAATATTATAAATATTTTTACAGAGAGAGAGAGCGTCAGGAGAAGAGAGAGAGAGAGAGAGTCAGAAGAGAGAGAGAGAGAAACGGAGTGAGGGGGAGAGAGAGAGAAGAGAAAGTTAATAAATAATTAATATATATATATATATATATATATATATATAAACTAACTGTTAGTATATAAAGATTTAGTTATATATATTTTAGTTAAGAGAATAATAATATTTTATTAATATATAAAGAATATAATATTAGTCCGTTTTGAGATCTTGGTAAATACAAACTTACTTCAAAACATATCCAGGTCGGGTCTAAAAATTCAGATTTAAAATACGAAAAATATATGCGACTTCCAAATTTCAAAATGAATGCTCAGTTAAAGAAAATGCATACCCCCAAGAACGGATGCACGTACGTGCGCGTAGCCATCCAAACACGTCCGTTTCACTGAACGGGACGAGAACAAGATGTGCGGATGCTACCACGGGGTTAGGGATATCGTGTAGGTTATGAAATGCAATTTTAAATTATTTTCTGTGACCTAAAATGTTATATGATAAAAGATGCGATACCAGGTAAAATGTCAGCATGTACTAATCATGAGACGCACGTGTCCATGCAACAATTCAAGGTAATCTATAAATAAGAATCAAATAGGTTCAAGTAAGCTGGTCGGGTCGAATGCAAAGTAAAATGTAAAATACCATTCGCACCCAAACACGCTAAATCAAGAAATACCATGGGTAAGTAAATACAGAAACTGGAATTGGTATAAATGAACTCGGGTGTTACAGAGGGTGCCGGCCATGCCTGGGAGCAGGCGAGCTGACCGACACCTCCTCGGGAGGGACGATAGCGCAATGGGCCTCGTGGCGGGGAGCTCTTTTATGAGACCTCGGCGTGGAGCTGTGTGGCTCCCAACGGGTCATTGAATCGGTCGTCGCGGTGGACCTATGGCCGCCGGAGATAGCAAGAGGCTGTTCAGTAGTGCCAGCGTGGGCAACGTCGTCTCCCCTTCTACGGAGGTCGTGATCCCGAGTTGGGGGAACGACGACCTAGGGGGATTGTCCCGCCGTTTGGACGCGGACAAGAGCATCTATGTCACGCCCCGCTTCCCAGAGTGCGCTAAGATCGGCACGTGACAGAGCCAACCATACTACCTGTGGATAGGAAAGATCCTTCCACAGTCACATTACGGCTGTTTAGAGATATCAAGAACAGTAATAAACTATCTAACACATATCCATAAGCCAGAATAAACGAGTCATGAAATAAAATAATGCGGAAGCAAAAGATCCAAGTACAATAATAAACTGGAATGTACGTCCCATAATGCGGGCTCACATCAGGAATGAAAATACTGAAAGGAAACTAAACTAAACTAATAACAGGTCCTCACTGCTAGGCCTGTTGATTAAAATACTCCTGGACTGCCTGCGATAAGGATAAGGGATCTGGGTTATGCAAAACCCAGACGTCAGTGCGTCATAACATCAATAATTCTAAGCAAGCAGGATGTAATGAAATATGCAAGCATGAAGTATGAACAGTAACAAGTCATCAGTAACAAGTAAACGGTAATATGAATATAGATCAGTGAACATGATATAAACATGTGAAGTGTAGTGAGTAGTCTATATTGCGCTATAGGGTTATCTACTCTAAACTTATTCGAAATCAATTAATATAATTCTCAGCGTAACCCATCGGTCTATACCCCGTTCAACCCCACGGGACCATGGTAAAAGGATAATAGACTGTGAGTCTATGTCCCGTTAAACCCTACGGGACCACGGTAAAAGGATAATAGCCCTTTGAGTTACGTTCGGCTACATTCTTGATTTCCCCATACCCACAAGGTTATGTGTGTAAGTCAGGTATTGATAAATCTGGAGCTAATGCCAATATAGGATCAAGCAGGTACAAGTTTGTCTGTGTAGACAACAGGATATGTCCGTAGGGACAACAGGTCAAGATTGTCGGCATTAGTAACAAGATCATGTATCAAGTCAGGCTGTGGTACATCAGGTCGTGTCAGGTAGTGCACATGCATCAAGTCATGTCAAATAGTATATCAGGTCATGTCAAGTAGTGCACAGGTATCAAGTGGGTGCTCATAATCAAACTGTAGTAAATATGGGTGCACACAATCAAGTATGGAGTATTAATATGACAATAATATGAAATACTGTAACATGGTATGCGAATATGTATAAAAATAAATGGTATGGATACACAATTATCGATTAGGGTTACATCATGACTATGTAGGGTGTACAATATCAAGCATGGGGTGTCGATATAACAACAATATGTAATAATGTGCCATGGTATGCAAATTGATATATAATTAATGGTATGGATGCACAATAAAATATGGATGTATAATTAACTATTAGGATTATATTTACAGTTCAAACACTAAATGGGATGCACATTATTAAGCATGGGGTGTTACTACAATAATAATATGAATTAATGTGATTTATAAATGCAGTTATATATATTTTAAATGATATGGATGCAAACGGGTATCCGAAAACAGTAAACCTTTAGTATGGATGTACAATGTGATAAACGGGTAACATTTTACTCATATGGATGCATAATAATATACCTAGCATGTACCAAGATGAATTAGCAAGCGACTAGATATGTAAATAGTGATATAATAATATTAACATGGATAACATATTCAAACCGATTAATAAATATAAAAGTGGTATTGATTAACCATGCATAAGAAAGTTCCGTTCAGAAATTCAGCGTTACCCTGATTAGTAAAATAGCTTTAAAATAACAAACGTTCTCCAAAAGGGACGTGTCTTATACCAAAACAAAGATAATTCAATAAGGTTTTCATTTTTATAAGTTGAAGTATCTCAGATTGTTCCTTCCAAAAGTTATGAACATTCGAAATTGAAAGTTTGCTGCTGGAATTTCCCTGGACAGTAGTTTAGAGATATTTTCATTTGTATTTTACGTTATTTAAACAATTTATTTTGCAAGTAAATATTTCATAGAGTTATAGTATTCTGAGTTAGCTTCGTAACGAACTAAAGAACGTATATTAATGATTTTTCTATGATTTATAATAAATTTTATAAGGTAAGTTGTACAGTAAATTTCAGATTTGTCGTATCCCCTTTGCAACGACGTTTCATGTGTAAACTATAATATTTTCAAACTATATTTTGTATAACATTATAAAATACAGATTATAAACTAATTAATGATAATAATAAGAAATATTACGACGATATATATTTTTATAGATATAATTATAGCATATCGCAAGTTGTAAACTTCCATACATTTTATATTATAAAACCGATTAACGTTAAATAATTACAGTGTATAAATTATATACATATAGTTATATGATGATGATGATAATACGGAAACATATAAATAAATTACATAAAGTATAGCATATAGCAAGTTGTAAACTTGTCTCGATCGAATCACGCGACGGATACGCACGGCATGTCCGACGTCGGTAAATTGTCGCAACGCACACGCGGCACGCGGGACGGGTCCAAGCAAGGCAAGAGGGTGATCACACAGACAAGGTACGTTCATTAGATCACTCGGATCATCAGCGACGAACACGGTCCCGACGGTGATCACCGGAATCAAGAAACAAGATCAAGAAAAGAAAGAAGAAAGAAGAAGAAGAGGCTGTGTATTAAATAAGGAAAGAAAAAAAATAAATAAATAAAAAATATATATAAATATATATATTCAGAGGAGAGAGAGAAAGAAAGAGAGAGATAGAAAGGGGTTGTTATTAAAGTTTAGATTTTAATTTAAAAAGATTTTGTAAGTTATAAATATTTTAAACTGTTAAATTTTAATAAAGATATTAGATGAAATAAAATTGGATTTTTTTGTAAATACAAATTTAGTCCAAAATACGTCCGGATCGGGTCTAAAATTCAGTTTAAAAAATATATAAAAATATACATGTCGACCAAAACTCAAATTGGACGTCCGGATAACGAAAATGCATACCCCCAAGAACGGATGCACGTACGTGCGTGTAGCCATCCAAACAAGTCCGTTTCACTGAACGGGACGAGAACAAGATGCGCGGATGCTACGACAGGGTCAGGGGTATCATGCAGGCTATGCTAGATATTTTTAAAATATTTTACTTGATTTTAAATGTTATATTAAAAAAATGCAGATGCCAGATAAAATGCAGTATGCAGTAGAAAAATGAAAATGCACGAATTCATGTAACAGGTCAGGATAAACCATAAACATGAATCAAGACAGGTTTCAAGGAAGCGGGTCAGGTAAAATGCAAATACAAATGTCAAAATACCATTCGCACTCAAAACACAGTAAACCAAGAAACTACCATAAATAAGTAAATATTTGAACTGGAATTGGTATAAATGAATTAGGTTGTTACAATCCATGGTGGATATGAGCCCGTCGATCCGTGCAGACAGGACGTGAACGGCGTTAGGAGGAGGAGAGGGTCCGTCCGCGCCTCCGTTGTGGGAAGGGCGGCGGCTTGTGTTTGGATCGTTGCGGTGATCACTTGTCATGAGTTCGAGATCGGAAGATCAACTTTCGATGAGTGGAATTTTCAGTTTCCCACAGACGACGCTAACTGATGGAGGTCAGGATCTCCTTCAGATGTTGTCCTCCGTCGATCGCGAGCGTTGGTGGACGGCTGAGATTGATGTTGAAGGTTGTCTTCCTGAGCGTGTGGATCTCAGTGGGCTTGATTTGGAGTGAAGCCGCGCTACCTGCAAAGAAGTCCCGGAATGGTTGCACCACCGTGGACCCCCTGACGATCAAGTTAGCCGAGATATTTGGACAGAGTAGCGACTTATTGGGTGAAAATTGCGTTACCTGAGTCGTCTGAGAGAGTTTTTTTTTATAGCGGTCGCCATAAGCTAGCTAGCGCGAGATCTTCGTCGGCCATTACATCCCTGACGTCACGCCCGCGTGAATGGCGGGATCCCCCATTAATGACGAGATACGCTCGTTAATGGGGGGATGCGACGGCGTGGAACGCGGGATCGTGGGGGCGGCGGATATCTCGCGTCTGGCGAGATCCGCGGAGCCGTGGCGAAGGCGTCTATGATTTGTGTTTTAGGTCGCTCGGTAGAACTGGAGAGTCCTAGCTCGGTGAGAGGCCTAAAAGAGGACGGGAGGCCGAGAAGCTCGGTGTGTAGGAGGGCCCGGAGGCGAGCCGGTGGTTATTTACGTGGCGAGCACAGGAATGTTCAGGGATTCCTCGGAGGTTGGGTCTAGCAGCGCGACGATAGCCCGGGGGACGTCTCCAATGTGTGGTGCTAGCCCTGTTTCCGTGAGCTCCGGGACACATCATCTGCCACGTGTCATGATCTGAAAAGTTCCCACTTATGAGCATCATCAATCCCTCTTTACAAACAAGCAACAGTTTTGCTACACATAACATAACAAGTCTTGCTGAATATTTTTCTTTTTCTATTATCGACATCTCTTTGAGAACCGAATTGGCAACCCTCTCGTTTTGCTCAGAAAAATTATACAAGCTGAGATAGGCTTAGCCGGTAGGTCAAGCTGAAATTGGTGGTGGTGATGAGAGGCAAATGACAGTTCACATTCTGCTTCCAGTTGTCGGCAAACAAACAAACAAATATATACAATTCAAGAAGAACTCAAGTTTTATTGGTTCAAAACAAATACAAGCTGATATTCACGGGTCCTTTTTCTCTTTTGCTCCATTGCTTTCCTGCTTGTCTTCTCTTGGTTAAAGTCTGAGGTTCGTACATTCTCTCATCGTGCACTGTTGGATTCCTTTGATTTTCTCTTTTCTTTCTCATGTTACATTTTCATGTCAATTCCAAGGGTAGAGACATTTTGGATCCAATGCTAATTCCATTTGCAATTGTGCTAAATGTGCAGATGTTTTTGGTGTCAAATTTAACGCCCAGAGTTCTTACAGTCAATTTGGGTCATGAGTTTTCCGGATAGCAGCTGCATCGAATGGTACTAAAATGGTCGATTAAATAACCGCATAATTGCTCATGCGTGAAAATTTTTGCGAATGACCATTTAATTAGCAATGTATAAGATGCATATCACCCATGCGATATGTTCAATTGATAACGCTCGAATCTTTCTTCTTTTCTTTTCCTCCTCATTGAACTATTTTTTTCCTATGGGATCAAGGTTTTTCGGTGTGTATATATGTTGCAAAAACCATTTCTTTTTAATAGTTCCGCATAATCCAGCCGATAATTTGTTTATAAGTTATGCACTGGTCAACTCAACAGAAAACATACATGTGTTTCACGGTATTGACTCTAAACGAACTTGTAGTATTAGAATCTAATATACTTTTTTTCACTATTCCCTATGAATCAAATATTTCCAAGTAATGGTTCTTGAATGCGTGCAATTCTTTTTTAGTTGACAGTCGCATCATTTTGGAAGATTCCTCTATGAGAAAGCTGGCGTGTTGTTGTTTGAACTACATTCTATGTTACCCGGTAAAAAATTGCACTCTTAATAATCTTCTTAATGCCTAGGATTGTTATTTTGAAGTTGGAACCCCCTATATTTTTACTCATTAGAGTTACCAACCGAGCACTTTCCACTGGATTTTTTTAAAATAATGTCGGGTTCCAGACTGTTATTTTATATATAAGACATTTTACTATGATAAACTTCATAAAAAAGTCGAGTCTATCCTTCTTGCATTTTTGTTTTTTTGCCGAAATCTTCTTGCTTTTTTGTTGGTTGCGTGTCTTCAATTCTATCTAAAAGGTTGTGTGTAAAATCTTTTATCTAGTTTGTTTCTTTTCCCTCAAATTCTCAATTTACTTAACCTTCAAATAAGCAGCAGAAAATTTAGATAGTTAATTAATATGAGGAGTCATTTCATATGAATATTAAGCATCATGTTTTCATATGCATGCTGCCAAATGCCAACCATATGGCTAATTAGACAAGATGCCGAAAGAATGTGAATATAATATAAGAGATTAAGATATAGAAAGCAAAACAACGATCATTGAATTTGACCTAATTAAAATGTTAATAATCTAAACCTTGTTATAATTCAAGCAAGGCATGCTGGTTTATACTTTTGAGAGTGGGGCATACATGTGTAATCCAGTCTAGTATAAGATATAAGTGTCTACATTAATCAATAACACCCATGCAATTTTAACACTTGTAACTGTTCTATCCATTTAATCTTCTAATTTTTTTAACAACTAATTCTCTTGATTCTGATTTGTTATTTTACAAATGAAAAAAATGCAATATATAACATATCTATGTTTGATATACTAATAAAAGTAAAATATAGCTTGTGTTGCAAAGGTAACAAAGCTTTCCTGCAATTTATCAAAATGAAAAGTTGCATTTTTTCAGTACACACAATTTAAATAATGAAGCGGAATATACGGTGTCATTATATGAATTTGGGCACATTGCAACAAAACCTTGTTCATCAATCCATTTTTCTTTACGTATTTTCACTCTCCAGTCCAAAAATTTCTCATATTTGCAAATAATGTTATACATGCATCAACGAATAGTATGACATCTTATGCTTGCTGATAAGGTATACTCCGTTTTCTCTGACTTAGTAATTACAATATTGGTGTTATCCTAATATACCAGTGGTTATATAACTTGTCAAGCTCAATTACTAGTCACATAAAATCATAATGAAAAATGCTTGACAACCTTCAGAAGTTAATTGATGTAGAGACAACATCCTCTACCTTCCACCAACAAATATATCTTCCTCACAAAACCCTAACAATAGTCAACTTAAAGTGATAACAGTGGTAGTTGGTACCTTATTTTGTTCCCTTTGGATTCTGATCTCATGCTTTTTATCATGACCTTGCTCTTGCATCCATGTACTAGCAAATCCAAACTGAAAATTACCACTCTAACCTATCTTCCATGAAATAAAAAGGGAAAATAATTTAAAAGGAAAGAAATATCGGTCTATTCGGTTAGGTCACTGCATAGAGCTACATGAGAAAAAGAATGGTCTATTTGGCTGTTCATCAGCAACATCCGGTCGAAGTTCTTTACGGAGTATCATGTATAATGAAATCGGTTGTTTATAAATAAAGATTGTGATTGATGAATTTGAGGTAACCGTTTCTTATAATTCTCAACTTATTTTCAACATTTCATTTTATACTAGTATTTAGTATTAGAAAATGTCTTCTTTTTATAGCCGAAAAAAGGTTCATTATATTTTATTTTGTATTGGCTACATAAATAGATAAATAGCTTATTGATAATGTTAAAGAAGGTTCTTTTTTAAAGAGCCGAACCAATTTTGAGCAATATGGTGTTTGTGTATAACTCCATCTTCTTTTGCAAACCGTTTACTTAACCTAAAAAGAAGAAGAACAAATCCTGGGTTTTATAAAATTTAGTTTTACAATAAAGAAGAACATGCCTCTGATCCTTTAAGCGGAATATTCTACGGTTGAGATTACACAACGTAAATGAATCATATACTTATTATTATTTCAAATAACGACTATTCTGATGCATAATATCATTCAACAAAAACTTAATAAAAAATTCTACTATTCCAGATAATAACAACTACGAAAATAAGACTTGCATCATCACCGTTGCATCATCAGCGTTAGGTTTCCAATATTCCCCAAAGAAAATGTGGAATAATAATTATTATCTTTATATATTTTTAGGTGTTTTTGGAGAAAACGTGTAGCCATATTTTCTTTTTCTTTTTGCACATTTTACCGGAGGCTATTCTAGTAATTCACCAAGGACAATAAAAAAATCTGTAGAAAAGACAATTCCACGTGGCACAATGACTGAAAATTAAGACTTGGACGTCAAGCGAAGAACATAGCTACAGTGATCGCGCAAGACCTATTGTCACCCCTATTTTATCTATCACGAACCCCTCTATTTCTCCCTAAAATATACGCGTTTCATGTAATGGACGTATCCTTATCGACCCCCCCCCCCCCATCAATTCACGGGATCTCTCAAAATCCCCAAAAAGAGAGAAAAGTTCCCCAAAGATGTGATTTTTAGGGTTTTCTAGCAATCGGGATCAATGGCGAATCATCGAATAAAGCAAGACGCCGATCTCCAATTCAGGCGCGGCCTCGAGGAGCTGGTCCGCGGCCACCTCGACGACTGCATCACCAGCTTCTCCTCTTGCAGCTCCACCGTCGCCGGCGACGACGACGGGGACTCCTCCGTCTCCGCCACCGAGCGCCGCCGCCGCAGATCGGACCTCGATGGAGACGATCTCACCGAGTCCTCCGCCGCCGCCCGCCGCCACTCGAGGATCCTCAGCAGCTGGGTCGCGAGGCAGGCTGAGGAGATGATCACCACGATCGAGCGCAGGAATCGCGAATCGGAGCTCATGGCGCTTGCTGGGCTCCACACTGTCTCGATGCTGGACCCTTCGTTCCTTCGGGAGCCGAGGAGGTCGAGATCGAGGTCGCCTGAGCGGCCGACCGAGGCTAGGGCTTCGAGGATCTTTCAAATGTGGCGGGAGCTTGAGGATATCTCTAGGGGGCGGAGGAGCGCCGCCGTTGACGCCGTTGGCGGTGAGCGAATCCGAGCCGATGACGCCAGCGAGAGCGATGAGACTGGGTACTTCGATGAGGATCGAAGATCCAGTAGAGAGCAGTCGCCGGATATCGGCGATGAGAGGGAGAGGGAAAGGGTGAGGGAGATTGTGAGCAGGATCTCGGAAACCACTGGTTCGAGAGCTTCGAATCCGAATAGAGCCGAAACCCCGAGATCGGAATGGTTGGGCGAAACCGAGAGGGAGAGGGTGAGGTTAGTGAGGGAATGGGTTCAAATGGCGAGCGAGCAGAGAGATGGAAGGAGCAGCAGGAGAGAGGAGGAGAGAGAAAGGAGAAGCCATGATGGGTCGGTTACGGATCATGAGGAGGGGCAGCCAGAGCATGTGAGGAGAGATATGTTGAGGATCCGAGGGCGGCAGGCCAGGCTGGAGTTGATTATGAGGATGGTGAGGGAGAGGGAGAGGGAGATACAGGGGTTGGAGGAGCAGCGGGCTGTTTCGGAGTTTCCTCACCGGAATCGAATCCAGGTCAGTAGTTGGTTGTTGGTTGAGTTGCGTCAAAATTATCAACGGTTGCGAAAATGATACAATGTGCTTGACATCGGTAGTATTCTTTGAATTTCAATGTTATTGTTGATATCTAGAGACTTATATTACAAACAAATGATTAAATGAATCTTGGTCGATTGAGAAATACATTTTGAATATATATGCTATTTGGATACCCGTGATAGGAATTGTATGGAATATAACCAATACTGACGATTTGTTAAGTTTGATGCAAAAAAGAGAAGAAATTTAGTGTCAAATGACTAAATCAAATGCTATTTTGATACTTGAGGAATGAGGATTAGGAATTTATTGAATCTAGCTAACACCGAGGAATAGCCAGGCTCTTGGGGTAAAGGCCACTTTAGAGTGGCAATGCATTTGTCCCCTTACCTGCCCGTTGGTCCTAGACCCCTAGACTTCTCTCACCATAGTTACCTTGACTAAAAATTTGTTTATTGTCTGCAAAGGAGTTGAATTCAAGCTGACGCATTGTCATTTAAATTTGTTCCTAATGCTCGGACAATGGAAACTCCCTGTTACTTTCATTGTTTGTTAGTCATATATTGCTATAGTAGTCTTAATAGTCAGACCTAGCAACCCTTGTTTTCTCGCATTCTTGGGGAAGCCAATCACTACCAAGCAAGGCTGAGACAATCACACACTTTCCTACTTTGGTGATAACATGAGTTTCACTGAAAGGTTCCGCTTGCAAACTCAAGGCACTCACATTTGCACCCATCTTCTTTTATTGACGATGAAAGTACATATGCATTATAATCAGAGTTGTAAAACAAGGTTTAAAAGGCCGAATGATTGGCATTTAAAAGTTTTCAGGTAGCAACCTCATCGAATAGTATTAAAAGGACGAATAACAGTATAATTTCTCCTGCAAGAAATATGTTGTGAACAACCCTTTAGTTAGGCACGTAGAAAATGCACATTTTGAACGTATCCGTTGTTCAAAAACATAAGCAAACTCAATGTTCGCTTGATAAAGGCTTGGTTCTTTCTTTTTTCTCCACATTGACATAGGTTTATTATCTATTCTGACATTTTGAATGTATATGTATTGGAAAATCTATTTTTTTTTGTAGTTATGCATAATCCGATTATGCAGTGTGTAATCTGTTTTTGTGTTATGTGCTAGTCAATTGAATCGAATATGAATACATGTCTTACCACATTGATGATAATATATTTGTACTTTCATATTTGTTGATTACTTGATTAACAATTCATGCCATTTGCGCATAGCTAATGAAATGATTTATGCTGTTTTTATTTACATTGTCTTGCCTGTCATTCATATTAACAATTTATAACTGTCTCATTTAAATGTTATCCAATATGAAACATCTCTTAACATTTAAAAAAATTTTGGTGCTAAGTACGAGATTCAACACTTCGAACATGCTGTTAAACAATTACGTAAATAATTTGTTTACTTTATATTCTCACAAAAGGAAGAAAACCAAGCATAAAAATGCGAAAAAATGATTCTGCTTATTGAGCACTACCTGTGTTCCTCGTATACATGTGTGTAGACCATGTTCTACATGTTATTCCCATTTATGTGTATAAAACATTGTTCTACATGCGTTCCTTTTACAGATTAACTGGCTTGTTAGCTAATGTAAGCACAAATCATAGAATCCTGAAATCAATTTGTCCCTAATTCTTTTGAACGTTGTGCTTTCTACTTTAACACAGTTTTCAAATAAATTTATGTTCTAAAACAAATGAAAGAGGAAGGTTTGGGAATCTGGGGTAATGGATGTTGTTGGATCATGACAATCTTCCAATCATCTCTAGCTAATCATGAATGGCTCAGAAATTGCATTGCATTATGTTTGCCGGTGCCGGTTTGAGTTCCTGTCGAAGTAAGGGTGGAACACATATTTTTTTGTGGGTTGGTTGGGGTGGTGGTGGTGGTTAAAACATACTCATATAGTGAGAAATATTGCTATTTTTTTAATAAAAACCCCCCATTAGACCAGTGTACTTATCTTTTTTCTATTTTTACAATGTTGTCAGCTGTAAGGTTTCAAATTCAAAGAAGCTACATACTTGTTATTTACATTTTGGAAGTAAAATAATGCTTTCAAACTAAGTGATTTGGTCATGTCTAAATTATAAATAATTTGAATTAATATATTGTTTTTTTATAGATTGTTATATACACATTATTTTATTTATTTGTTTTGATTCTACAATATAATATTTAGAGTTGAAATAAGAAGACTACTATCAAAGCCAAAAATATCCTATTAACACTTCACACTAATTGTTAGAACTTGAGTTTTCAAAGGATTATAATTTTCTTGGTAAAGTGCCTAAAATGTGGCCACAGAAAAAGAAAGAATAAATAAAATACAACCACCTAGGCTTGAACCTATGATCTCTAAAGCCACAATACAATGCCTCTACCTATATTTTCAACTCGAATCAAGTATATTGCATATATTTATAGTAATTTTAAAGGTGGGAAGGTTTGTCGGAGCCTTGGGGGACCCAGGACCCTTCCTGCCCCTGGCTTCTCCCCTATGTAGAGCTTTATTTTCCCTTAAGACAGTATCTACTACTCATCTATTTCTGTCAAACAGATTTCTTTGCTTAAACATATAACAACTTACAACAACATTCTTAGTTCCAGCTGAATAGAAAGAAGCAATATTTGTTTATGTTGACAGATTAACAATCTTTCATATACCTGGCAAGACTATCTTCAACCAATCATACTTTCAACTAATCTAGCAGCACATACACACATGTGAAATACTAATTATTTTGATCAAGAAAAGTGATGCACTGTTTTCATCCCTAGTTCTTGAATTTTGGATTATTGTGTTTTTCTTGATTCTTTAAAAAAAAAAATTCCCTTCTGGGCTAAGCTTCAAGAATCTAATGAAACTTATCTTCCAGGCATTACTCAGAGGTCGATTTTTAAGAAATGGAACAACACCAGGCGAGAATGAGAGACCACCTTCAGTGGCAGCCAGAGAATTAGGTCAACTAAGACAGCGTCATCCTGTATCTGGTTTAAGGTACATTAAATATACATAGAGTATACTTTTTGCGTATCTTACTAAGGTCTCTTAGAATTGTCTATGATGCAAAGCTCTCAATTTTTGCTTCCTTTTTTTATTTATTTAATATCATAGCTGCATGATTATAATCTTCTGGATACTTCCTGCAGACGTCCTGGCATGCTGTAGGAACCTTAAGGACATTTATGCTTCGATGTATGAGTATATGACAATTTTAGCGTACTTCGTGAATCTTTGAATGACTTGTTAGACTGATATGCACAGTTTACAAACTTCTTCAGAGAATCAAGGTGTACCCTCACTGATAATTTTCCGGTTTCGAACTTATTTGCAGCACCGATAGGTCAATGCAGAATCTTCAAGTATATAAAGATATATTATATTAATTCAACTGATTGGATCTTTTGGGTGTGGCGGGGAACTGGAGTAGGTTTTTTTTCTACTTTTGACCATTTCATTGCATCTTATATATGCATAGGTAACATAGAATTAATTATACTTCAGGAAGTGTTTTAACTATCTTATCCTGCATTGTCCCCTAATTAATTTTATCCTTGTCTTTACCAGTTAAACTACACATTGATATTTATTATTGCTGGGTGGATTCCATCTTTCTTCGGCATTCTATTACATGCAACCTTTACCAATTTTGTAATATGCTTCCCACTTGGTTTCTGTTGGCTGTGCTCATTATCAGTTAAACTACACATTGATATTTATTATTTGTTGGGTGGATTCCATCTTTCTTCGGCATTCTATTACATGCAACGTTTACCAATTTGTAATATGCTCCCCGCATGGTTTCTGTTGGCTGTGTTCATTCCATAGCTGAACTTTGGTATGCTCCATTACCGTCCTATTTTTTCCTCCTAATACAGCATTGATATAGTTCTATTGAATCTTGTCCTTAGTACAGTATTTAGGAGATGCTGCTTTTACACATATCTTGGAGATTTAAGAGTAATACTAGTTGTATTACATTTTGAAGCTTTTTAACTTTTCTGCATCAGGGAGGCATTTCGCTTCAGATTAGAGAATATTGTTCGTGGTCAAGCAAGTAGTCAGGCTGAAAGTTCTGTCAGTCATAACACCAACACTGCTAGGAATGTCCAATATGAAGCATCTATTGCAGTGGAGCCATCAAATGATAATCACGAGTCCCAATTTAGGAGTGAGAATAACGGTAACCATGAAAATGCAGAAATAAATACAACGCCTAACTTGGAAAGCAGCAGACCTAATGATGACATTGAATGGCAAGAATCTGTTGACCGAGAAGAGAGCTGGCAAGAAGAAGGCATGGAAAGTGAGAGAAGGGAGTGGCAGCAGTCGACCGAAGCTGGCTTTAGTGATTGGCATGATGAGATTGGGGAAGAATCTGATGGAAATTGGCAGGAAAACATAGATCAAGATTGGCCTGCTGAAATACCGGAAGATGAAGATGGAGATGGAGATGATAATCATCTCCCCGAGGCTGAAGACTGGCACGAGAATGGTTCTCATGAAACCCTTGAGAATTGGGAAGAAGGACCTTCAGACCCACCGAGAGTCCAACATTCCATACCCGGTAGAAGAGTTAATGGATTCATTCCACCTGATGATGAAAATGTCTATAGCATGGAACTCAGGGAACTCCTAAGCAGGTAGTTGTTCGTTTTGAAAGATCAAAAAGTTTTGGTGTAGTATATTTCAGAAAAAAGAAGTTTTAGTTTATCTTGTTTGTTAATTATCTACTCCCTCTATTCCCATGTACTTGTATTTTTGCTCACCTTTTTGTGTTCCAAAATCCAAATTACTTGTTTTTTTCAGAAAATCAAGAATAATTTTTGAGGAAGCTGAGAGTAATTAATGCAAATTTTTATGTAGATTCTAAATCTAGACCTTTTGGAGCAATAGAAGTATTAAACTTAACATCCACAAGTTTCAATTAAAAAAAGGGAAGAACACTTGTAAGGGTAATATAGAACTTGTACATGCCAATTGTTTTATTTTAAAGAAAAGTTGCACTTTTAAATTTAGTGTGCAATAGGCCAAAAGACATGTAAATAGGAACGAAGGGAGTACTTTTTTTTAATGACCTGCAGTATATGTTGAGCTGCCTATGTTTATGTTGCAGGCGAAGTGTTTCTAATCTGTTAAGTAGTGGGTTTCGAGAAAGTTTGGATCGATTGATACAGTCTTATGTTCAGCGGCAAGTTCATTCCCCCCTTGATTGGGATCTTCAAGGACCCTTGCCTACCCCAGCATCGCCTGAGGAAGACCCAAATCAACGGAGAGGGGATTCAAATCAGGACCAGCAGGATAATGCTGTCAGGCCACCACTTGCGATGCTGTCTCCACCGGCACCACCTCGACAACCACTTTGGCACTCGGAGCTGCACCATAGTAACTGGAGTCGACAGAGCATACATCGGTCAGAAACTGTGAGTTATATTTGCATTTATCTGGATTTCACACCTTAGTGCAATCCATTCTTCTCTACATCCATGAAATGCGCAATATAAAATTATAAAGTTTTTTTTTAAACCATTACAGAATTTGGAAAATTGAGCTGTTGTCTATTTTGACTTAATACAGGATAAGAGGAAAACTACATTTCCATGATAATTCATGCAAATTAAAAGTCTGAGCTACTTGATAAAGAAGCTTTGATATGTAATAGAAAATTATTGTTTAATTATTAAACAGAAAATTAGTAAGGGAAAATTAGTTAATATTATGTTGTGTTGCAAAGCATAATCGAAATTTTAGAAGGCTGCACTTTATATTTATGTTGCATACCATGGGAGAGTAATTTAATCCATGCTCTCATTCAATTCCTTAAATCCTGATAAGGTGGTATTGAGATTGTTGAACCTTCCGACACAACAGAGGTTCAGCATACAATTATCTCTTTGAATGCCATGCATTCTTCTTTCCACAATCCAAATACTTTCTTCAATTTTAGGATCCGGGCTGGACCCTCATTTTTAGGATTGGAGTCGGCAATATCTGCCGTATATGACATCTCAGGTGCGAAATATTGGACTGTGTATATTGGTCCCCTACAAAATTATAAAAAGTAAGTAAATTCTGAAAAAAAAATAGTTAAAATATTAAAAGTAAGCTAACATATAACCATTTTAATCACTAATGATGTCTAGAGACACAGCTAATTTTTATTTATTTATTTATTAATGATTCGGTTTATTTACTTAGAATGAAATGAGTTTATAAACTTCTATATTATCATGATTTAATAATCTAATGGGTTTTAAATGATTGGTGTTGAAGTTATAATACCAATCTTTTTAAACCAAACTCAAGCCAATTAACCCAATCCAAAGCCCAATTAAACCCAACCCAAACCCAAACCCCAAACCCAATTAAACCACCTTAAACTAGATCCAAACCCCAAACATATAAGCATACACCAAATAAACCCTATCTACATTTCTCGCCACCCTCAAAATCCAATCCTACCCGGATCATGATCAGACAACTTTTCATACTTTCCTTTAGACCTAGGCCTATCCTCTTCAGTGAGCTTAGCTGTGTGACCTATTGCCCCCCCCACCCCCCACTATACCCTGTCTCACCGAGACTATTGATGAAGCCTACTTGCTTCTCGTCCCTGTCCAATGACCTATCCAAAACCAACCTCTTTGCTTGAGACATTGATATTCTTGTCACCAAATATTCTCGTCATCAACATAGCAGTTGTGCCCCTCCCTCTCTTAATCATGGTTTACCGGAGTGCAATGCCATAAAGATCTTTAACAATTAGGAATGGGGTGAAGCGCCGAACCGCACATCAATCTCCATGCCTAAGCAACACAAATTCAGATATGGGACACAATACAAAGCGGAATTGCTGATTCACAATATTCCAAGACTCTTGGATAAGATTCGTTTGGATACAAGGTTTTTATTGCTTCAATTGTTGCCTCACCAGGAGTGTACAGATTCTCAGTTGCTTGAGAACTCTGATAAACTAGTTAGGCATCTAGTTATTTTGTTGATATTCCTTGCAAGCACAACCTATTTAATTATCGTTCCAATATTCCACTGCAATGTCAGTATTTTGTTTTATTTCCTTTTATCATATCATCTTGTATCTATTGGCATATTAGTGAATATTATGCACTCTTGCTGTACTATCAAAAAATATCAAACCATTTTCTTCATATTAGACCCTGCTTCAAAATCGTAGGTTAAATTGGATAGCTTTGAACATTGAAAGCTAATGGCTCTCTTTCTTAAAGCAGGAATGGGATGTAATTAATGATCTCAGGACTGATATGGCTAGGCTTCAGCAAGGGATGAGTCATATGCAGAGAATGTTGGAGGCGTGCATGGATATGCAACTCGAGTTGCAGCGCTCAGTAAGACAGGAAGTTTCTGCAGCTTTGAATCGTTATCCTGAAAGACAAGGTTGGTATAATTTGTATCATTTGTGTACAATAACTTTAGTAAAGTTGCTGCACTTTATGGAATCCAACTTCACTTTTATTAGGGATTTGCAATCAAGTTCAATATGGTGTCTAGTGTTTGATATATGGAAAAGTAGGGCTAAAGTACACTAAACTATCCTCAACTATCATGCTTGTCACTAAACCAGCTTAAAGTTTATTTTTAAATTATAGTAGGTTCCCTTAAAGTGCTGCATTTAAGGGTATTTTAGTAAAAATTATTTAAAACCAAAGTTTAAGAGAGTTTATTGTAATTAAAAAAACCAAAGTGAAAACAACGATAGTTAAAATTAGTTTAGTGTAATTTAGCTGAAAAGTAGCCACTTGTCATCTTGATTGTGGTTTCCCATAGGACTTTATATAGCACATGCCAAAATAACCAAGTACAGATATTTTAGTAATCCTGCCACCAATTATCCTGCATGGGCGTACAACGTGCCAGATAACTAGGCGAGTGTATAGTTGTTAATCTTGTGATACCTAGCTATACTGGACCCTTTAGCTTCGAGCAGTTTAAAGCTCAAACTGTAAACTGAACCCAAAGCTAATTTTTTTTCCTGCTAGGCATGGTTGATGACTTGTCAGATGATGGATCCAAATGGAGCCAAGTGAGGAAAGGAACCTGTTGCATCTGCTGTGATACACAAATCGATGCCCTTTTGTACAGGTCTGTCCATTTCTTACCCACATTTACTACCAAGTAACAAAAATATTTAGGTTCAATATCACTAAATTACCAATAACTATATCATTTTCTTTATAACTAAACTACCAAAACTTTAGAAATTACAAAACAACTACCAAAAACTTTCATATTGACACTCCCTGTTTTTTCACTGAACTGCCATAGTTGTGTTTTACAAATTTCCTCGACGCCATTTCGTTAGATTAGTGAAAATGGGTACCATTCACTAAAAACAGATCCTGTTAGTATGAAGCTTTTTGGTAGTTTCTTGTAATTTACAAATTTTTATGTCTGCTCAATTGTGGCGCTACTAAGTCTTCTATGCAATATTTTCATTTCTCAGATGCGGGCATATGTGCACTTGTTCGAAATGCGCTAATGAGTTGGTTCGGGGTGGTGGGAAGTGCCCACTCTGCCGTGCTCCCATTATCGAGGTGATTCGTGCCTACTTTATACAGTAAAAAATGGAAACAAGATATAGAGCATATTCCCCCTTTTTATAAAAAGAGAGAAAATGCTAATAAGTCACAGGGGCTGAGTTCTTATGCAGGGAAGATTTTCAATCAGAGGAGGTCAGAGTCTTGTGTCTATAATCCTTTTAACTGTTTCTTTCTTTGCTGCTGCTGTTCTTGGGGTTTCTCGGGGAATGACAATTGGCATCATTGTTTCTTGATTGGCAATAAACCAGAGGGAGCTTTTAATAGAAATTTTTATTTGATTTATATTTTACTAGATTTTTGCTTTGTAAAAAAAGTTTGTGTTGTCAGTTTCATGATCCTAGTGGAAGGTTTTATTTTTAATTTGTAAGTTGTTGGAATCCATTGATTAGATGAACAGTTGTTGGAATCCATTGATTAGCTGAACTAAGGTAAGCAGGCACATACTTATTTTGTAGGAAAAGACTGCACGACATGAAAATATTGAACTGAGTTTAGGGGTGCACCAAAGTTTATCCCGCAGCAATTTTATGGTGACTTTGTAGAGGTTTATTGTGACCCATATGCAATCATCTGTGCAAAATTAGTTGACTTGTGCCTTAGGGTTATTTGAATGTATATATATCTCAGGAGAGCATAAAATCTGACTGTATTGCTTGTGCCGCTATGTTATACCGATAAAATCTCTTTCTGTCAAACAAAGAGGTATCGAAGAGGTTTCGGTTTGGCCATATTATTCTAGTTTAACTTGAGTGTAGAGATGGAACCAGAACGTATTGAGTTGATGTTATCCATTTTATGTGTGCACCCATGGATCCAGGGAATATACAGTGTTACTAGCAGTATCAATTTATGTTGAACTTCCATGTACGCTCAGATGAGCCTCACATCCCTACACGTCAATTTATCGGCAAGTATCTTCCCGCAAGTGTCTTGTATCTTCTACAATGGCGGGCCATATCACAATCGTACCATTTATCAGTCCATGCTCATGTTAAGCATTAATTGTTATAAGATAATGCGGAAAAGTGAAAATACGTGGATCAAAGAATAATATGTTGCCGTCGCCATGTGTTCTAAAGATAAGACATGTATTTGCAGTGCAAGAATGTTTCCATCGTTCTCCTGATCTGTTTATTGTCTTCAAATATACACGTAGTCCACTTGGAAGCAAAACCAAAACGAAGACGTTTCCATACATGTTGTACATACACGTGTGTGAGCCTCGAGATCCTTCCATCGTTGGTAACTTGGTACTAAGATTCCCTCCCATCGCTATCGGGTCGGGTCCGATACCTGCATTGGATCCGATATCAGAAGCTGCAAACTCTCCTCAGAGACCCGGCACCGCTCCCTCTGCCGCCACCAATCTCGCAACCGAAGCTCTTGCTCCTCCCCAGCTCTCTCGTAGCCACTTCTTCGTCCTCCTCTTGGGCCCCACCACTGTCGTTGTCTACATCGACCCGAACCTCGCCCGGGACCATCTCCGAGCACCGGCAGACCGGGCAGGAGCCATGGAGCATGAGCCAGCCGTCGATGCACCCCGGGTGGAACACGTGCCCGCACCCAGGGATCAGCTTGAGCCTCTCCTCCTTCACAAACTCACTCAAACACACCACGCAACCCCCTACGATCTGATCGTTGTCCAAGTAGGTTAGCACGGGCAGCACATGGATGGTGACCGGGTCGAGCCCGGGGACGGCTGCGGCAGGCCCTCTGAGGTGCCGGAGACCGTGTCGGCGGAAATTGTTAGTACCAGAATCAAGGAGGAGGGGTGGGGGACTTCGCCGGTGGATGACGACGACGTCTTGTGAGGGAGAAGAGGAGGAGAAGCGGCGGGCGAGGAGGGAGAAAAGGCCGAGGAGGAAGACGATGGTGAGGAAGATGATGACTGTTATGGCCATGGGAGGGAAGAAGAGGAGGAAGTTATAGGATTTGTAACCAATTTTATTGTGTGGATGATGAGAAGCATGATGCTAGGGGGTTATAGCTAGGGGGTGTGGGTTTTAGCTTTAATTTCGGGTCAAGTTTTTGTCTTCTTTTGTTATAATATTTGATTTTGTTGTTGTTATGGGATGACATATACATACAATATTTACATTATTACATGGAGTGGGGAGGGGAGAGAGGGAGAGGTGGAACAACGGTGGGGGAGGGGTGTGGACGACAGGGATGTGTCAAGCACGTATATGGAGGGTTGTGTGTATCGGCGCAATTATGCATCGGTGGTGAGAGATTATTCAGTATTTCGGATGCAACCAGATGCAATGCAAGCAAACTCGGACGGCAATGCTGGTTTCATATTTCTTTGTATTTACCTTTCATGACATGAGCATATATAGACCGTACAGAAAAGATCTTTCTGTATGCGGTAAAGTTAAGGACATGGCAAGTATTTACTTGATTCAAAATATATCTGAGTCAATTAATAATTGGGTATGCTCATATCATCTTGGATCCATTTATATTGGTGTATGTCACTTCAAGAATTATATATTAAAAAAATGTTGATTATTACCGCAGGAATTTTGATTTGGAAGTTTTACTGTAGGCTGTCGATTAACGTCATCCATCTTATGATAATTTTTTGTTGAGAAAATTAAAATAAGAAATTAGGGTTTGGATGAAAGTACTCTTTTTTTAGTCCACATTAACTTGAACTTCAGAGTTTTGATGCATCCCTACCGATGAAAAAAATGATAATCCAAAACCATCATCCAATTCTTTGGAATTCTTGTAGATCACTATAATATAAGTATAAAAGAAGTCAAGATGAAATGTTCGTAATGAAAATTGTATTCACGTGTATAGCACACTAGCGGTAAGCCCACGCGATGCGGCGGTTTTTCAAATAATCCATGAAAATGTCATTTATCCAAAAAACGGTACCAGTATATGGTATCTATTGTGAAAAATAAATTCCATGACATTTCTCCGAAAAAAGTTGAATATGCATGATATTTATTTGTAGCAAACAAAGACTGGTATTTATCCGAAAAATGTTGAATATGCATGGTATTTATTTGTAAAAAAAAAGTCCATGGTATTTATCCGAAAGATGTTGAATATGCATGGCATTTATTTGTAAAAATAAAGTCCATGGTATTTATCTGAAAACCATTGAAAGTTCATGGTATTTTAGTAAAAATTAAGTGGGGCTTTGAGTTGATGGAAAAATCGTAATTACGGTGAGGTGAAGTTCTGTTATTACAAAAATGAAAAACGATGAATGTTTGCTATTTATTTGTGAAAAAAGTCTGTTATTTATCTGGAACACGATTAAAAACAAAGTCAGCTGTATTTATCTGAAAAATGGTGAAGGTCCATTGTATTTATTTGTAAACAAACTTCATGGCACTTATTTGAAAACCGTTGGAAATCCATGATATTTATTTGTGAGGAACAAACTCCATGATATTTATCCGGGAAATGGTGAAAGGTCATGGTTTTCATTTGTAACAAAGACCATGCTATGTATCTAAATACGTTGAATATGCATAGTATTTATTTCCAACAATAAAGTTCATGATGTTTATTTGGAAAAAGTTGGAAGTCCATAACATTTTAGTGAAAATCTAATGCCTTTTAAAGTTAATGGCAAAACTGTAATTATTATGAAGTTTTGCCATCTTTAGAATTGCCAATTTTATCTCCCACAACCTCAGGAAAATAACAAATTTGATAACTTGCAAAATTTTCAGCCAACGTAATAGGAAATGGGGGGCAAAAATGAAATATTGAAATTTCCACTTTTCACCTACTTTCTTATGATATAACGATAATGATAGATAAATAGAAAGACTCACAAGTCTTGAAAGTCAATATATGGAAACAAGCTGGTAAGTCATGAGTATTATGTCAAAAATAACAAGTAATTCATGACAACATAAAAGCTATAGAATGTACCAATCTTACATATCAAAAAAATGGCTCCATCAACGAGCAATAGCTCACTTGGCATCACTTCCCATCTCAGAAACCCTAAAAGATAAAATGGCAACAAATTAAGCTTTCAAGCCAAATTCATGGATCCCCGGATGCATGTACGTTGTGTGCTTATGTGTAGTGTGGGTGAATGTGTTGGATGCATAGATTAAGACCTATAGTTCAGTGCCAAAAAAAAATTACATGGGTCCATCGCAAACAAACTTATTTAATTCCACATCGAGACTTCGATCGACCAACATCTTCTCTCTTGAGATATGGAATTATTCCCACTCATTTTATCCTTTCAAGTGTCACTTCTATTGATGATTTAAATTTAATATCAGAGTGTGGCTACGACCTCAACCGATCCAATTGGTGCATTTCTCTTTCGTGGCAAACGTGGACAACATTTTGATAAAGGAGAAGACAATAAGTTGCTTTCCTTCAATTAAATATCTATATATTTCTGCGGATGAGAATACTACATAGCATATAGTCCCATGGTCGTAAATGTATTCAAATATTGATATGGGCATGGATACGGATATGAAATAAATATTGAAAAATAATCCAACAAAGTCAAACATCACCGGGGGCGGATCAAGTAAGTGGTGAGAAGGGACACGTGCTCCATCTGAAATTTAAAAGAAAAAAAAGACTAATTTCGGTTATAAACAAATGTTGGGATATTTAGACATGTATAGTACATTTATGGCATATGCCAAACATCTTTCCTAATCAACAATAAAAAATATGAAAAGATGATAAAATTCCAATATCCAAAATTAAGAATTGGAGATGTCCATCTCATCCAAATCCCAAAATACAGATATGCCTTGTAAATTATACGTAAGTTCTTATATTTTTGTTGTTTTGTATAATTCATAAATTTCTCAATTCTATCATTACTCTAACCGTATTCATTTAATTTAAATTTAGAAAAACTATTGATACTTTAAAACATACACACATGTTTGCATGTGTTTTGTTTCTCAATAAAAGATAATAGTTTCAATTCCTTCGGCCCACAATTACTTAGAATCATATTTAAATGATATATGAATTACATTAACCTTTTCCTTTTCGTTTGCAGAGGACAGGTTTTTCCCTAGGTCTGTCACTAACTTATTTAAAAGTTTTGTTACTTCTCTTTAAAAAACTTAAGATTTTGATATAATACCTTTTTTAATTTCTTAACGTAATCTTGCTTTGCTTTGTTTGATACCCCCTTGACGAAAATTCTTGCATTCGCCCATGAACATCACTATCTTTTATATCAGATAAGGAACGAATACAGGTGTTATCATATCTTTAAAAATAGTTATTGACGGATGCGGATACAAATATGTATAGTCATCAGAAATGAAAATTTCTAACCGTCTTTGGAAAAAAAATCGTATACGAATACTGATGATGCTCGATATCGGTGATTTCCCAGATCGTGACACGTGGCAGATGACGTGTCCCGAAGCTTGCAAGAAAGGACCATGAACGGTATCTCGGAAGGATACCCCGGGTCTGCGACCCATGGATGTAGCCGACCTTCTGCGGCCGTCCACACCACTCCTGTGCCCGTCTTACAAACAACCGTTGGCTCACCTCCGAGCCCCCTGCACAATTGGCCTCCTTGGCCCTCTCAGCTCATCTCCGGGCTATCGCAGAACCAAGATACCTCGGCTTCCCGCTCGTCCCCGAGCCTCCCGCCGAGCTCATCTTCCTCGGTCTCATCGACCGACCAATGGCACCAATCGCAGGCGCAACCGCCTCACACCCGCGATCTCACCATGCGCAAGATATCCGCCGGCCACGTCTCGCGCCATCACGATCCCCCATTAACGAGCTTGTCTCGTCATTAATGCGGGATCCTTCCAATCACGCGGGTGTGACGCCGGGAGCGTAACGGCCGGCATGATTCTCGCGCCTGCCTGCTTGTTGCCACCACTATATAAACCTCTCTTTCAGACGGTTCAAGTAAGTGATTCTTTCCTCACTAGGCCGTTACTCTGCTCAAATATCCGGTCTAACTTGATCGTCGAAGGGTCCTCGGTGGCACAACCACCTCGGGTGATGATGCTCGATATCGGTGATCTCCCAGATCGTGACACGTGGCTGATGACGTGTCCCGAAGCCCGCAAGGAAGGACCAAGGACGGCACGTCGGAGGAACACCCGGGTCTGCGACCTATGGACGTGGACGACCTTCTGGGCCGTCCACACCACTCCTATGCCCTCGTTGCAAAAACCGTTGGCTCGCCTCCGAGCCTCCTGTACATTTGGCCTCCTCGGCCCTCTCAACTCGCCTCCGGGCTACCACAAAACCGAGATAGCTCGGCCTCCCACTCGGTCCCGAGCCCCCGCTGAGCTCATCTTCCTTGGTCCCTTCGACCGACCAACGACATCATTCGCAGGTGCTTCCACCTCGTCTCCGCAAATCTCGCCATGCACGAGATATCCGCTGCCCACGATCCCGCGTTCCACGCCATCACGATCCCCATTAATGAGCTTGTCTCGCCATTAATGGGAAATCCCGCCCATCACGTGGGCGTGACGTCAGGGGCGTAACGGCCGGCGTGATTCTCGCACTTGCCTGCCTGATGCCACCGCTATATAAACCCCCCTTCAAACGGTTCAAGTAAGTCATTTTCCACTCACTAGGCCGTTAATCTGCTTGGATTTCCTGTCTAACTTGATCTTCGGAGGGTCCTCGGTGGTACAACCACCCCGAGAATTCCTTGCAGGTAGCTCGGCCCCAACAACCTCAAACCCATTGAGATCCACACACTTCAGGAGCTATCCTCCAACTCAAATCTCGGCCGTCCATCATCGCCAACAGAAGATCAACGGAAGGTAACATCTTGACGCGATACGGCACGCGTCAGCTGGCGCCGTCTGTGGGAAGTCTTGATTCCATTCAACAAAGTTCATCTTCCGATCTCAACCCAATGGCGAGCGGTCACAACGACGATCCAAGCACTAGCCGCCGCCTCCCCCACAACGGAGGCGCAGACGAATCTCCTCCTCCGAACGCCATCAACGCCCTAGCCGCCCGGATAGATCGACTCGCGTCCGTCGTGGACGCGCTCGTCCGTGTCCAAACGGTGGGGCATGCTCCCCAAGTCGCCGCTCCCCCACTTCGGGACCGGGACCCCTACAGAGGGAGAGATGACTCTACTCGCGTCGGGACTGTCGACCACCGCCTCGCTGCCTCTCGCGGCCGCAGATCTCCCGGGCCGTCATATTCTATGACCCGCTAGGCGCCCCACAGTTCAACACCGAGGTCTGTCGCCCGAGTGCCTCGCCCCTCGCCCCTACGCACTCCTATCCCTCCCGAGGAGATGTCGGTCAGCTCGCCTGCTCCCAGGCATGACCGACACCCCCTCCCTCGACGAGGTCGCACGGACGGGACTCGTCACGGCAGCTCGAAGACTACCTCACCGGGCGACCTAAGAAACCTCATTGAAAGGAACCGAGGCCGCGGCCAAACGCAAGTCTCCAACGGCAAGGGCCAAAGATCGGAATGTGCCGAATCGTTGGGGTACCATGGCCGGCTCGACGCCCTCGAAAAGAAGATCGAGGGCATGCATCGAAAAGGTCGCCACTCAAGCGACAGGGCTAAATACGCCGCCGACTCGCTCACAAATCCCTACACCGAGGAGCTTCTCACTGTCCATGTATCCTCCCGGAACAAGCCTCCCAAGGTCTCGCTCTTCGACAGGAAGTCAGACACGAAGGATTATCTGGACGCGTTCACGGCCGGGATGAGCTTCCAAGACAACTCTGACGCCGTCCAATGCCGAGCTTTCCCAGCACTCTCATCCGCTCCGGACGAGACTGGTTCCGAGGACTCGCGCTACGCTCGATCTCAACCTTTGACGAGCTAGCCACCCAATTTCTCGGCTATTTTTTCGGGAACAGACGGCAGAAACGGACCTTCGACCATCTCTTCACGATCAAGAGCGGGACAAAGAAACGTTCAAAGCGTACGTCACCCGCTTCTATAATGCCCTTCTCGAGGTCCCCGAACATCAGGACGAGACAGTCATCACAGCCCTGAGGTCTGGTCTTAAGCACAAGGAGTGGTTACGCTCCTTTGTATTAGCGCAACATAAGACCATAGCCGAGGTAAAGGCCTGGACCGAGCGCGAAATCCAGCTCGAGTCCGAGGTGAACGCAAATCTCCCCAGGGTAGAGCAAATTGACTAGAAGAAAAAGGCGAGGGAAAAGAGAAAGAGACTTGAGCGGCTAAAACCCTACTCCCCGAGGTTTCAGGAGTACACCCCGCTCAACGTCTCCCAGACGGTACTGCTTGAGGATGCCAAGGGCGAAGGGTTCTTCAAGCTCCCCCCGATCTCGTGCATGGCGGCAAAGCGTACTCGGGGCCCCTACTGTGGTTTTCACAGATCGCTAGGCCACTCCACGGAGAGCTGTAAGCAGCTCCGAGACTACATCGAGGAGCTCATCCATTCGGGACACCTTGCAGCGTACTTGCGGGACAAGTGGCAAGCTGACCGCGAGCAGGAGCAGCGTCCCCCTCCCGGCGAGTTGACAATCGGCCAAATCATGGTCGTGTCAGCGGAGGGTATGTCGGATACCTACGAGGCTCAACACCCCGCGCCGGTTGCGGAGGCCAACAGACATCCGAGGGGCTCAAGCTGTGCAAATAAAAAGAACATCTACTAACTTGTACTTCTTTTACTAAGGCAATGTAAACTTTCTCAGGATCTTTCTGTTCGTATAATAAGAAGATATCAATAAAACATTGCAAAAAGAAGAGTTTGTTTATTCAAAGGGTACTATAGGTTCCTCAACCGTATACTGAAAAAGAAAAATTACAATAGCGGGGGAAGGGGGTGCAGGAAACACTGCTCGTGGTACTCCGAGCATACTTCCACCAACCGAGCCCTCGCCGCTTCAGACCTTTGCCTCTGATGCCGCCCATGAATGCTAGCGTGGTGCCTCAATTGATAGCACTCAAGGATGAGCGCCACCGAGCGATCCCGCCGACCCGTGGAGATCAGGCCGAAGTGCCGTAAGGACCTTAGCTTACCGACTGTCTCGTCCCTCAGCTGCTCGGAAAAGGGGTTGTAGAGCCCCGACGATGCCCTCCAGATGGAGTACATCAACAGCTGGAGCAGGAGGGAGCGTCGGGGAAGCAGTCGGCCGAAATGATCCTCAATGCGACCAATCACTAGCTGCACCGTGTCCTCGGTGCAGTACTGGTCATAGAGGTACACGTCCTCGAAATTTACGATGTCGAGGATCGTGAAAGGGAAGTCCTCCATTCTTACGTTTTGGGTGTGAAGAAAGGAGCGATCAACGCCCCCTCCGCTTTATAGCCCGCTCCGTCCTCGAAAATCCAACAGTCGCCCGTTTCACCCACAGCTGTGCCGCCACGCGGCAGACCTCGATCCTTTCTTGGCGAAATCGAAATGACGCGGCTCTGGCACTTCACCTCCCCCACGCGTTCGATACACGTGTTTCCCGCGACTGTCCCTATTCCCCATACTTACACCGGGAAGGTCGGACATAACCTCCAGAATCTTCTGGGCGGCTTCATTGCTCGGACCATCCTTAGCAGGCCTCTTATGGCCCCTCCCACGCTAAGGATCGAAGCCCTCATCAAGAGACAGCCGAGCGGCTACCCTGCTCGGCTATCCCTGGCTGGCAGTTCCCTACCCCACGATGCCAGGGATCAAAGCCCTCACCAAGAGGCAGCCGAGCGGCTACCCTGCTCGGCTATCCCTGGCTGACAGTTCCCTACCCCACGACGCCAGGGATCAAAGCCCTCACCAAGAGAAGCCGAGCGGCTACCCTGCTCGGTTATCCTTGGCTGGTAGTTTCCTACCCCACAACGCCAGAGATCAAAGCCCTCGCCAAGAGGCACCGGGCAGTAACCCTGCTCGGCCCGTCCTTAAAGATCAAAGCCATCGCCAAGAGGCACCGGACAGTAACCCTGCACGGTCTGTCCTTAGTAGGCCTTTTACGGCCCCTCCTGCGTTAAGGATCAAAAGCCCTCGCCAAGAGGCAACCGGGCCCGCCCTTTCTCGGTTATCCCTGGCTGGTAGCTCCCTACCCCACAACGCCAGGGATCAAAGCCTTCACCAAGAGGCAACCGGGCCCGCCCTTGCTCGGTTATCCCTGACTGGTAGCTCCATACCTTACAACGCCAAGGATCTAAGCCCTCACCATGAGGTACCGGGCAGCAACCCTGCTCGGCCCGTCCTTAGCAGGCCTTTACGGCCCCTCCCGCACTAAGGATCGAAGCCCTCCTCAAGAGGCAGCCGAGCGGATACCCTGCTCGGCTCTCCCTGGCTGGTAGTTCCTTACCCACAGCGCCAGAGATCAAAGCCCTCACCTAGAGGCAGCCGAGCGGCTACCCTGCTCGGCTATCCAGGCTGGCAGTTCCTTACCCCATGACGCCAGGGATCAAATCCCTTACCAAGAGGCAACCGAGCGGCTACCCTGCTCGGTTATCCCTGGCTGGCAGTTGCCTACCCCATGATGCCAGGGATCAAAGCCCTCACCAAGAGGCAGCCGAGTGGCTACCCTGCTCGGCTATCCCTGGCTGGTAGTTCTCTACCCTACGACGCCGGGGATCAAAAGCCCTCGCCAAGAGGCACCGGACAGTAACCCTGCCCGGCCCGTCCTTAAGGATCAAAACCCTCGCCAAGAGGCACATAGCAGCAACCCTGCTCAGCCCGTCCTTAGTAGGCCTCTTACGGCCCCTCCCATACTAAGGATTAAAAGCCCTAGCCAAGAGGCAACCGGGCCCACCCTTGATCGGTTATCCCTGGCTGGTAGCTCCCTACCCCACAACGCCAGGGATCAAAGCCCTCTCCAAGAGGCACCGGGCAGCAACCCTGCCCGGCTTCGTCCTTAAGGATCAAAGTCCTCACCAAGAGGCACCAGGCAGCAACCCTACTCGTCCCGTCCTTAGCAGGCCTCTTACGGCCCTGTTTCCCCCAATCAGAGCAAAGCTCTGTTTGAAATTTAAATTTCAAAATGAAGCAACGCTTCAGATGCAGAGCCAGGTGCGCTGCACCCTACGCAGCGCACCACGTGCAAATATCCAATGGTGGGGAAACATCCCCACGACACGAAATGACCATCTGGAGAAGGAGAAAGTAGTTACCGCGATGCGGTAGCGTAATTAACTGCAGGGGCTTGCGTCTGCAGGGAAGAGCGTCCCCACAATCAAAACCCCCTCAAACGAGGGGGAATCTGACGAAGTCTGCTACATTGGCCGCATCCGTTTAAACCTCCGATATACGGTGCCATAAATCAACTTGGCATCTTCGGAGAGGTGGACGGATAGCACCAATTAACATCTGCCTTCAAAATTCAGGCGAGACGGACCTGCGCGGTCGCGTCTCCGTGTTTCGGCGGGGAACAGATTCTGGCACGCCCGGTGGGACCTTTTCCTCTTTCCACTCCACACTTCGTGTGTCGTGTTTCGCGAACGAATCACGGTTTGATATGGTTGCCCTTGGGTTCGAGATACTAAGATATGGTGTCTTGATCCGTGCAGAAAACAGAAGATCAATGGTTTCATCCTGCACTAGCTGCAACTGCAATTCCTGTTCCGCCTCATCTGGAGGTGTAACCTACGGGCCTCAAGCGGCCTCCCTTTTCATAATGCCGGTAGAGCAAGTAACGCAGGCTACCACCGGGTTATTCTTCGGGACCATGCTCCCACCAGTGAGCATTAACATCCTGCTGCCATAAGAAGCGTAGAAGAAGTCGGTCTTTGATCGGCTCACTACCACCACGGCCCATCTCAACGGGTCATCCAATGCTAAGCCGACAGCATCAGTCTTCGATAGGCTGAGCCAGAACTCCAATAGGCCCGTCAAGAAGCCCACGAGACCTAAAGCGGCCATCCCAAAATGGATAGCCATTCCTGCTCTCAAGGTCACTAAAGAAGCTTCTCCCATCAAAGGATCAGTCTTTACAAGGCTAGCCACTTCGGCTCCTGTTCCTGCCCAAAGGTCTGTCTTTGACAGACTGGATACTGCTACTCAACGGACGTCGGTCTTCAAGAGGCTGGTACCAGCAGCGCCTGACCAGAACAGGGAGCATGACAAAGCCATCCCCATAGCTGAACCAACACATCTGCGCGACATGCTCGCCGTCGCTACTGGCACCGAGTAAGGAAGGCCGGGGGCAACTCCCCCTCTGGGCTAAATCCGCCAGCTCCCATGGTGGAAATCAATGCTGCTGTTCCAACTGGGAACAGTTTTGAACCGCTTAGAAGGGTTCGCAAGAACTCTCCGACTGCCGTGCTGAAGAGATCTCCTCCACCTATGGAGATTACTACATAAAAGAAGCCGGAGCAGCCCCCTCAGAGGCTGTCCTCCAAAATTTATAAAGTCTGGCGACAGTCCAGGAATCGGTGATTAACCAGGACTACTCTCACCGGCCAAAGAAGCTTAAAGCTCAGCAAGAAAAGAACCATTTCGTGGTACCATAGAAGACGTCATCCGTCTGGGTGCCCGCTGCAACGGCCCCCTCGACTTCAACTGCTCACAAAAGAAGGAGGCCAGAAAAAGCCCCTGTGACCACGGCGAACCGCAAGGACGTCGAATCTAAACGCTCCAAGCCTGGGGGCATGGCGATACATACCGTTTATATGGCTTCCGGAAAAGAAGAAATCCGTGCTTCTACGGGTCATCGACCGCTTACTCGATCGATAACGAAGGCTCAACAACAGCAGCAGCAGAAACTTCAGGAGATGCTGACTGCAATGGCCGCACTCACTGGGCCAAAAGAAAATCCAGAGACCTCGGAGCAGCGTCGGGAACAAGAAACTGATACCGACTTCCTCCGAAGAATGCTCGAGAGGAAAGAAAAAGAGGCTGCGGAGCAGGCGGCGAATATAAAACGAATGGCTCTTTTGTTCCAAGAAATGACTGGGATGATGTTACAGCCGGAACCTCCAGCTGAAGACCCCTCGATCATCATTGAAGACGACAGATGGGAGACATCGAACCCTTCTCCGGCTCTTTCAGCAACCAAAGAGGAGACCATCTCCAAAGCTGCCCTGGATGATTACATAGCTCAGCAAATACGAGCTCACCAGGCAAATGAAGCGGCTGGACAGGTCGTTAAGACTCGGAGACCCTATCCAGGCTGGTATAACCAAATAAGGTACCTGGTGGGATATACGATCCCTAAATTCCACGTATATAAAGGGACAGGGAATCCACATCAGCATGTCGCTCAATTCAGAGCCTTGTGCGGCAACACCGGGGGTGATGATAAACTTCTGCTCCGCCAGTTTGTTGGTAGCTTGTCGGAGACGACATTCGAATGGTATTCTGAACTTCCAAATGACTCCGTCAAGACTTTTGCAGAAATGGAGCTATATTCTCCCAGCGTTTCGCGAGTGCTGAATGCACCCCAATAACGGCATTGATCAATGCCAGGGTGAAGCCAGGTGAAACGTGGGTGCAATACGCAATACGATGGCGAAATTTATGGTCAAAATGTGAGCAGCGCATCAAGGAAGCGCCGGCAGTGGGCATGTTCGTGGGCACTCTTGACCCTCAAGCAACTATTTCTCAATTCATGATGTTCTTCAAGTCGACCACGTTCCGGGCCTTGATCGACAAACTGGCCCAAATGGACCAGATGGGTCATAGACCATCTCCTTTAAAGCCGAAGCCGCGGAACGAAAAGGGTAAAGGGAAGGTAACCTTCGTCATGAATACTCAACAGCAGCCCAGTGCCCCAAAACCAACTGATCGCCTACACGAGAGGCGGCAATTCTATAATGAGAAGATGAAGCGCCCTTATTCGTTTCCCCGGGACAAAACGAAGAGATTGTTCGAGCTAGCGGTGCGCAACAGGTTCATCAATCTGCCGAATACAAAACGACCGTTGCAATCCGGCGAGACTAATAGTCCCAATTATTGCCCCTACCATCAAACGGTAAGTGTAACACCCGGCCCTTATTATACGCCTACATCCGTATTTCTTTTTCCCCTATAAAAATTTATTAATAATTATTTATTTATTTTCGAAACTCTAATAAACCCTAAACTTCCGATCCCTTATGTTCTTTTCCCATTTACATAAACATCGATTCCGGTCCAGAACTCCATTTCGTTTTGATTTTTCCTTAGCCAAATTAAATAGCAAAATTTTTAAAAATAAACCCAAATCCTAACCCAAACCATATTGAAACCCTAAGCCCACACATTTTTCTAAAATAAATACCTCAATCAATTTTAGCCGGCCCGTTTCCTTATTCCCTTATAATTCTTATAATTAATTTTTCCAACCCCAGCCCAAAAGCAGCCCGAGCCCATCCATTCTTTTCCCCTCAATATTTCCTTATATTTTTCTGGCCCAGCTCACTCAGCCCACTCCCAAATTCTTAAATAAATTCCTTACTCCCCGGCCCGTTTCTCCCTCACCAGCCCACACCCTTTTTTTAATAATTCTTCAATTGTTTTTTTTATATATCCCGGCCCACTCCCCGCACCCGCGCCCGCTTCAACCTTGACCCGACCCGCTCCTATTCATCCTTCTCCCCCAACGGCTATTTCCTGATTCCCGCGCGCGTTTTCTGCCGTTGCGCCCACGTCGCCGCCCGACACGCGCCGTGCTTCGCTCGCGAGCGTTACCACGACGCGCGCCCTCGACCCCTCATCGTCCCAACTCCTCACTCCTTCCTTTTCTCAAAAGTCTTCGATCTCATTTACCACCCTCTCGTTACCACTGCGCACCCTTCGCTGCTCACCCCGACGGCGGCGACCGCAACCCCTCATCCTCCTCACCTTCATTCTCTCCTCTCCACCTCCTTCCTCCCTCACACTTCAACTCCTTCTCAGATCTCTCTCTCGCAAACCCAACCTCCACCCACCGCCTCCAAGCTGCAGCCACTCCCCTCGACGACGACGTCGAACCTCCTCCTCCTGCATCGCCTCACCCTAACCCCCTCCTAAAACCCTCACCTTCACCTCCTCCAACCTGCACAACGAACCCCACCTGCACAACGAACCCCCTGCCCACCGAGCTCAGCCACCGAGCTTCCCCGCCGCTGGCACCCACGACGTCGGAAAACGCTCCACTACATCTCGTCGTCATCCCTCTCACCATCTCTTCCCTCTGCACTCTCTCTCTCAATCTCCCATCTCCCTTCCTCTGTTCTCCTCTCTCACTCTACTCTCTCTCTCTGCTCCTTCTCAGTTTCTCTCTCTCTCTCTCTCTCTATACTCTCTCTCTACCTCTCTCTAATCTTTGCCTCTCTAACTCTCTCTCTCTCTCCTCCATCTCTTTCTCTCTCACTCTCCTATCAACCGGCGGATACCACAAATTGCCAAAACCAAGCCCGTGCCAAACAGTTCAAGCCGAGGCCAAATCTTGACGTTACCGCTCGCGCGTGTGTCACTGCCGTGCCGCACGTGTGTCGTGTCGCTGCCGTGTGCCCCAACGTCTCCAGGCAAGTCCCCACTTGCTACATGCTATTTATTATTAGTTTACAAATTATAATCGTATATATATCCCATGTTTTGCCTTATGTTAAAGATTGCAACAAAACTGTTCGATACTTGTCCTCTTAGAAAATCATTATCAAATTTGGCGGAACTGGATATATTGCATTGGCCCTTGTAGGGATGGATAACGTGTGCAAATTTCCCTGGAAAAATATGACCGTTAACGACTAAAACAACTACCCCCAAGTTTAACCGTAAAACTGGAATTTTATTGTACCTGAAAACCATTAAATTCACCATAAATCATATACATACTAGAATGGTGCGTTCGAGGGCTCAAATCGAAGCCGACTCGACGAAATTTAACCCTTTACTGGTTTCCTGGTATTCCTGTACTTAAATTGGGATGATAATTGGATCGGAGTGCGACTCTGGACTGTAGTCCAGAGCGACTCAAATTGTTGCTTGCTGTTCCGTAATGGGTACCACAGGATTTCCTTAACTCGTAGGATGTGGAACTCTGCTGTTTATTATAGGGGAATCTGTTATCTAGGCAACACCATTGGTTTCATTCTGTTCCGTTATCGTTTGATATTAAATCTGTAATTTAATAGATCGGGACACCTAACAGTCCCAGCAGAATCAGAACTGACATATTAGAGTTAAATAGTGTATATCTCCTGACGTACAGATGCGATCGAAGATCCGTCTATTGCGTTGAAAACCTTACTGAAAACCCTAGATTTCATTCAACTGTAACGTCGCTAAATTATGATCTCAACTGGGATTAAAATGCGTTGCGAAACGGACATCTGATTCTGAAACCGGATTTCCAGCCGCGAACGCTTAAAATGAAATGGTTATAATTAATTATCCTGGAACCCGATTGGCTTGAAACTAAATTCGATGGATGGACAACTGAACATACTAATTACTATCTGTTTATCGTTTCGCTAAATTATATATGTACGTTTCATGATAAATCGTGCAAGTGATAAAATACTGTTTTTGTGACACTTTAATCATGCTTATATACTGTTCACGCATCATATCATACCCATATCATTGTAGTGATAACCTAGTGATATCATGCATTTACCCAGTGTTAGATTTTAATGATGATTGTGGCAAGTACGTCAGTGTTCGTGTATCCGTGATTAAGTGAAAGTGATACGTACTTGTACACAAGACCCTATTATTCTATTGCATTGTCGACGTCTGTGGGATGCGTGTACGTGTGACTATAAGTGGTATGGGACACTTATGGAAGCGCTTGCACGGGTGTCACAGATAAGGCACCAGACTCTGCCATTTATCTTAGGTATTAGTCGGGACGTGCTTGATGGAGGTCCTGCCTCCAGTTCTCGTGCAGACTTGTCACGGATCGATTAGTATTTAGGGTTATGGCTAGCGTTTGATGTAGACCACGGGGTGTGGGGTAGTTTAAGTGTGAATTCAACAGAATCTCGGGAGTCCCATGCCGGTTTATATATTTAGGGAGTTATATGGAGATTTACAGGGTATGTGATATACACCGTGATATACATGTTACATGTTGGGCCCGTGGTCCCTTGCCCTTGGGTTCTACCCTTGGGTGGAGGACACTCGCGAGTGGTTGACTCTCACACTTGGACTGACGATAGGCTTAGTGACCTGTACAGTGAGACTTAGAGACTGATAGGGATACTGGCATTTACATTCCTTCTATACTGTGTTGACATTCGTGACACATCGTTCTACTACTTTACTGCTCCGCTGCATCGATTACTGTACATTCATATTCATGCTGTCATTGATTTACTGTTATTCATATCTAATACTACTGTTAGAACTGTCACTTGATTATATATATATTATATTGCTATTGTGTTGCTCTGACGACCTGAGTATGCATGCTCAGTGTGAGGAGAAGATTTAGCCTGGACCAGTGCATCACAGACTTCTTGACTTGCCATTCCGAGTCACATTCGTTTGTTCCACTTCAGGCCAGTCTTTACATTGTTCCTTTCAGTCACTGCATTTCTCATTACCTGCACATCATTTACTGTTTACCATGAAAAACTAGAAGCCGAAGTGTGACTACGGCAGGACATTCCTTGACCGTAGGAGCATGGCTGGCCTTGTCTACCCCTCGTATTCCGTATTTTGGGAAGCGGGGCGTGACATGGTTTAGTTGGTATCAGAGCCAGGTTTTGCATCGATTGGGATTGCAGTTTTCCGTGTATAGTTTGGCAATCTGAGACATCCCTCGGTCTAGATTGTAAACTTGTCGTTCTTGATCTATATTCACATCGTGTGTTCAGCTATCCATTCGCTATGGTTTTGGGTGACTTGACAAGGTTATGTGGTTTCAATTGCACTACCGTACTCTATTCAAGTGATTTAAAGTCATACAGTTGATTCTCCACTTGTAATAAATTCATCACCTCTGATATTCTTGAATCTTTGTCCTATCCATATCATATTTTGATTCATTTAGCATGTGACTTATATCATTCTCGAAATTGTTGTTTCAGGATCATGTCTTTCAACAACCCTTCATCTATCTCCACTCCCCAGAATCAGACTGTTGAGATCCTTAGCGTATTGCAAGGTTTAAAGGAAGCCCAGGAGCGAACTAACGACTTATTAGCTGAAGGACTGAGAAGATAGGTGAATCAGGCATCAGCGGCTGTCTCCAATCACAAAGGGATCCCCGTTAGACGAGAAAAGGAGAAGAAGATGAAGCGTCAATTTGTTTCCCCGCGACAGAAGCAGCAGAAGACCCCATGCTGTGGATACTGTAAGAGGCCAGGACATCTTCAGAGGGATTGTCGCCGCGCCCAAGGGAAATGCTTGATATGCGGGTCCAACAAACATCTCATCAACGGTTGCCCAGAAAGGAAAGAACTACAAGGAGGAAACTCGTCCACACTCCCCACTTCTGCCACATGAGGATTATCGCGTAGTTCGAACTTCGACGATAAGGCGGATCTAACGCAGGATTCAACTCACGCGACGAGAATGCAACGTTATATTAGTCGAAGAATGATTTTTTTCATGTTATCTACTTTCAGTAATAATATTGTCATCTTTTTATGAATATTTCTTTCCGTTTGAAATCTTGTATCCGCTGAACTTTTGATTGAATGCAATGAAAATTTGAATCGTAATATATGTATCATTCTCTTGCTTTCTATTTATCTAATTCTATTCATTATCACAACATTTTAATCCTGATCTTTCAGTTCCTGCAACCGCATATTTTCCTATACTTCGTACCCTGAGCTTTTTCCTTGATGTATTCCACTGTCTAATCATGACTTTTCTTTTCAGACCATGGCCCACCCTGGAGCAGCGCCGCACCTGGATGAGGATGCACAATCTTGCGTTTCCTTAGACCGCACGCTGATGAGTTCTGACGATGAGATAAACGGTCCCCAAGTCAACTTCGGAAACCACGATCCAGAGGGCGAAGGAGCAGCCACCCCAGAGTTCGACATGATAGCTGATTCTGACGAAGAAGAAGGAGATCCCGAAGAGAACCCTATAGAGGAAGACCCGATAGAAGAAGATCCCGATGAGGACCCGATAGAAGAAAATCCAGTTGAGGAAAATCCCGTGGAAGAAAATCCAGAAGAAGAGAATCACATGGAATCGGACCTCGATGAAGAAGCTCCACCCGAGGAAGAAGGACCAGAAGATCAAGACCCTGCTGTTGAAGAACTTCCAGTGGCGATGCCTGCGAGGCGATATGGAAATGGCCGCCCCTACCTGAGTGCGCGAGCCTACCGCAACCTACTGAATCTCCACAACCGCGACTGACGGAATTTCTTTGGATGTTGTCTTTCGGGCCAAATAAAATGTGTATAGTTTAGGGCCACTTTTCACCGTTGGGAATACCTTGTTTCAAATTTTCTTGAATGAAATAAATCTTCTGGATTCATAAATCTTTTGATTATTGGTTCACTCGATACTTGTTTATTGCCCATATCCATTTATTTTCTTCTGAGTTCCCTGACTGTCCACCCCTACTCATTGTATAGTTTTCACCCTCGATTCGACTAGAAAGTACCGCACCCTGATCCTTGGAATGAGCCACCATTCATCCTTCGTCTGTACCCTGTTTAAGGTCCTTCTGGGAGGAGGACCTTCCTTGTGAATTATCGGGTTCATTAGCTTTTCAAATTCTTAATTCATATGATTTATCTCGTAGTCCTTTCGTTGCTCACCATTACTTTCTGTGCTGACCCTATCCCAATCTCCTTAACATTCAGCCTAAAGCCGCCACACTCCGACCTTCTGATTGAGCCACACCTTCTTGTAATCACTACCCTAGCTAGCCCTATTCATATTGGTGATTTCTCTATTACCCCAAATATATTTAGAGACATTATTATTCAAAATTTTGTTTTCATTATCTTGTAATTATCGAGGAGTGTGTTTTATCGACTATTCCCGTTTCACGCATTTCAAGTACTTCACCACTAGTTTTCCCATTATATTTTTGATAGCGCAACCTTACATCGCGCATATTTTCGCTCCATGTTTCTTATTTTCACTATATGAGTTTTCTATGTTATTTGAACGATACATTATCCTAAAATGTTTTAACCTACCGACAAATCTTTCGCTACATTATTATCGTTACTTTATTTTCGGGCGTTGTGCATATAGTTACTATTATAAGTGGTTGAGCCTTATACTTATTATTTTTGTTTGCTATTTTGATATACTTAGATGTGCACACATTTGGTTTCGACGTTTACCGAGCACACTTTGATTAATATTATTCGTAAATTGTTACCTATATTCTTGTATATTTGTAGTTGCCCTTATAGTGTTCCTGTGTTATGCTTTTAGGCCTAACTCTTGTAGGTGATTCTTATATATATGTATGTACCTCCAGAACTTTGTCTACCCGTTTTAAGTAAATCAACACGTAGTAGTTTTCGATATGATAATCCTTCGCTTATTAGTTATAGCTAGTTGTTTCTTTTAAATTTCGAGGACGAAATTTTTGTAAGCGTGGTATGATGTAACACCCGGCCCTTTTTATACGCCTACATCTGTATTTCTTTTTCCCCTATAAAAATTTATTTATAATTATTTATTTATTTTCGAAACTCTAATAAACCCTAAACTTCCGATCCCTTATGTTCTTTTCCCATTTACATAAACATCGATTCCGGTCCAGAACTCCATTTCGTTTTGATTTTTCCTTAGCCAAATTAAATAGCAAAATTTTTAAAAATAAACCCAAATCCTAACCCAAACCATATTGAAACCCTAAGCCCACACATTTTTCTAAAATAAATACCTCAATCAATTTCAGCCGGCCCGTTTCCTTATTCCCTTACAATTCTTATAATTAATTTTTCCAACCCCAGCCCAAAAGCAGCCCGAGCCCATCCATTCTTTTCCCTTCAATATTTCCTTATATTTTTCTGGCCCAGCTCACTCAGCCCACTCTCAAATTCTTAAATAAATTCCTTACTCCCCGGCCCGTTTCTCCCTCACCAGCCCACACCCTTTTTAAATAATTCTTCAATTGTTTGTTTTATATATCCCGGCCCACTCCCCGCACCCGCGCCCGCTTCAACCTAGACCCGACCCGCTCCTATTCATCCTTCTCCCCCAACGGCTATTTCCTGATTCCCGCGCGCGTTTTCTGCCGTTGCACCCACGTCGCCGCCCGACACGCGCCGTGCCTCGCTCGCGAGCGTTACCACGACGTGCGCCCTCGACCCCTCATCGTCCCAACTCCTCACTCCTTCCTTTTCTCAAAAGTCTTCGATCTCATTTACCACCCTCTCGTTACCACTGCGCACCCTTCGCCGCTCACCCCGACGGCGGCGACCGCAACCCCTCATCCTCCTCACCTTCATTCTCTCCTCTCCACCTCCTTCCTCCCTCACACCTCAACTCCTTCTCAGATCTCTCTCTCGCAAACCCAACCTCCACCCACCGCCTCCAAGCTGCAGCCACTCCCCTCGAATACGACGTCGAACCTCCTCCTCCTGCATCGCCTCACCCTAACCCTCTCCTAAAACCCTCACCTTCACCTCCTCCAACCTGCACAACGAACCCCACCTGCACAACGAACCCCCTGCCCATCGAGCTCAGCCACCGAGCTTCCCCGCCGCCGGCACCCACGACGTCGGAAAACGCTCCACTACATCTCGTCGTCATCCCTCTCACCATCTCTTCCCTCTGCACTCTCTCTCTCAATCTCCCATCTCCCTTCCTCTGTTCTCCTTTCTCACTCTACTCTCTCTCTCTCTGCTCCTTCTCAGTTTCTCTCTCTCTCTTTCTCTCTCTCTATACTCTCTCTCTACCTCTCTCTAATCTTTGCCTCTCTAACTCTCTCTCTCTCTCTCTACTCCATCTCTTTCTCTCTCACTCTCCTATCAACCGGCGGATACCACAAATTGCCAAAACCAAGCCCGTGCCAAACAGTTCAAGCCGAGGCCAAATCTTGACGTTACCGCTCGCGCGTGTGTCACTGCCGTGCCACACGTGTGTCGTGTCGCTGCCGTGTGCCCCAACGTCTCCAGGCAAGTCCCCACTTGCTACATACTATTTATTATTAGTTTACAAATTATAATCGTATATATATCCCATGTTTTGCCTTATGTTAAAGATTGCAACAAAACTGTTCGATGCTTGTCCTCTATTAGAAAATCATTATCAAATTTGGCGGAACTGGATATATTGCATTGGCCCTTGTAGGAATGGATAATGTGTGCAAATTTCGCTGGAAAAATATGACCGTTAACGACTAAAACAACTACCCCTAAGTTTAACCGTAAAACTGGAATTTTATTGTACCTGAAAACCATTAAATTCACCATAAATCATATACATATTAGAATGGTGCGTTCAAGGGCTCAAATCGAAGCCGACTCGACGAACTTTAACGCTTTACTGGTTTCCTGGTATTCCTGTACTTAAATTGGGATGATAATTGGATCGGAGTGCGACTCTGGACTGCAGTCCAGAGCGACTCAAATTGGTGCTTGCTGTTCCGTAATGGGTACCACAGGATTTCCTTAACTCGTAGGATGCGGAACTCTGCTGTTTATTATAGGGAAATCTGTTATCTAGGCAACACCATTGGTTTCATTCTGTTCCGTTATCGTTTGATATTAAATCTGTAATTTAATAGATCGGGACACCTAACAGTCCCAGCAGAATCAGAACTGACATATTAGAGTTAAATAGTGTATATCTCCTGACGTACAGATGCGATCAAAGATCTGTCTATTGCGTTGAAAACCTTACTGAAACCGGATTAAAATGCAATAGACATCTGATTCTGAAACCGAATAAGTCTGCACGAGAACTGATCTCAACTGGGATTAAAATGCGTTGCGAAACGGACATCTGATTCTGAAACCGGATTTCCAGCCGCGAACGCTTAAAATGAAATGGTTATAATTAATGATCCTGGAACCCGATTAGCTTGAAACTAAATTCGATGGACGGACAACTGAACATACTAATTACTATCTGTTTATCGTTTCGCTAAATTATATATGTACGTTTCATGATAAATCGTGCAAGTGATAAAATACTGTTTTTGTGACACTTTAATCATGCTTATATACTGTTCACGCATCATATCATACCCATATCATTATAGTGATAACCTAGTGATATCATGCATTTACCCAGTGTTAGATTTTAGTGATGATTGTGGCAAGTACGTCAGTGTTCGTGTATCCGTGATTAAGTGAAAGTGATACGTACTTGTACACAATCAGTGACCCTATTATTCTATTGTATTGTCGACGTCTGTGGGATGCGTGTACGTGTGACTATAAGTGGTATGGGACACTTATGGAAGCGCTTGCACGGGTGTCACAGATAAGGCACCAGACTCTGCCATTTATCTTAGGTATTAGTCGGGACGTGCTTGATGGAGGTCCTGCCTCCAGTTCTCGTGCAGACTTGTCACGGATCGATTAATATTTAGGGTTATGGCTAGCGTTTGATGTAGACCACGGGGTGTGGGGTAGTTTAAGTGTGAATTCAATAGAATCTCGGGAGTCCCATGCCGGCTTATATATTTAGGGAGTTATATGGAGATTTACAGGGTATATGATATACACCGTGATATACATGTTACATGTTGGGCCCGTGGTCCCTTGCCCTTGGGTTCTACCCTTGGGTGGAGGACACTCGCGAGTGGTTGACTCTCACACTTGGACTGACGATAGACTTAGTGACCTGTACAGTGAGACTTAGAGACTGATAGGGATACTGGCATTTACATTCCTTCTATACTGTGTTGACATTCGTGACACATCGTTCTACTACTTTACTGCTCCGCTGCATCGATTACTGTACATTCATATTCATGCTGTCATTGATTTACTGTTATTCATATCTAATACTACTGTTAGAACTGTCACTTGATTATATATATATTATATTGCTATTGTGTCGCTCTGACGACCTGAGTATGCATGCTCAGTGTGAGGAGAAGATTTAGCCTGGACCAGTGCATCACAGACTTCTTGACTTGCCATTCCGAGTCACATTCGTTTGTTCCACTTCAGGCCAGTCTTTACATTGTTCCTTTCAGTCACTGCATTTCTCATTACCTGTGCATCATTTACTGTTTACCATGAAAAACTAGAAGCCGAAATGTGACTACGGCAGGACATTCCTTGACCGTAGGAGCATGGCTGACCTTGTCTACCCTTCGTATTCCGTATTTTGGGAAGCGGGGCGTGACAGTAAGCCATCCAATTGAAGATTGCTTCGTCTTTAAAGGCTAGATTGAAGATCAATACCAACAGAGCAAATTTGCCCTGTCTGAGAATTGGAAGGTGAACCCACCACAGCCACACGCTCCCAAGAAGACGGACACACCGGGGGCATTGTGTTCTTTCGTAGAAGAAGCTCCATGGGAGGTCGCTCTTTCAACCAAAACTAAGAGAATGCTGAAGGATCTCCAAACTTGTCCGGCGATTAGGTTGAAAAATCCACTGGAACCCGAGATTATCGAGGGAATGCTGAAACCGCGCCCAACTCCAAAAATTGGTGGTGATAGCCAAAGCGCTTACACCCAGCCGTCAAAATCTTTGAAGAAGAAGAAGAAATCCAAGAAGCCCATGAAGCCTGATGACAAGCGCACGGACCTGCAAAAATATATCGACGCGCTGGAAGAATATAATTAAAAAGCGCGGACTCTAGTCACACTCCAAGAATTTTTCAGCCACGTCCTTAAGGACGGAGATGATGACAATGATGGAGACTCATCGGATGAGCCTGAAGATTATGTGGCAAGCTGCCATGTGATCTCTCACTCGTCGATAGACGATGAAGAAGCTCCTTACACAAAGAAACTGGGGGCAGATCCTGAGCCGGAACTTCTAGGGCCATCAGACGAAATGATTGATGCATTCCTGGACGAAGCTTTTCTTAAAAGCAAAGCTACTTGAGAGCGTGAGATGGCCATATTTGGAAAAGCCAAACGCCGGCGACTAGACGAAAGGGTTGAAACACTCCCACCAGATCAAAGTACATCCGCCGCAAATAAAAGCAGGTTCAAGACGAGGAAGAGGTTCGCCAAGGCCATATTAATGGGGATGAAACTGCCACCCTCCGAAGGGAACACTCCTGATGAAGCGGATATACATCTTAATTATTGTCAATATCATCGAAGGATTGCACACCCTACTGAAGAGTGCATAGCCTTTAAAAGATGGTGGCAGGGATATGTTGCTCACCGACAACATTTCAAGCGGATGAAAAACAAAACTCGTCGGGAACAAAGAAATACGACCAAGGAGAGCAAAAGAACTGCTGGCAACTGTCATATGGTCGACACTGGGGATCGCAAGTTCTCATCTTCGGGAGCGACTCTGACGAAGAAATGACTCTTGACCCTCTCTTTAAAGAATCCAACTCAGGAAAATAGGAAGAACCGAAGAGCTGTGAGAACATTCAGCTGCGCAATCGTACGTTGCCCGAAAAGAATCTCGGGTCCTCGAACAGTGGGTCAAATATAAAAGATAAGGGGAAAGAAAAGGTCCCTGAGGATATCATCCTTGATGACCAAGCCGTCGAAGTGCTGACAGCCAAAAACCTGCCAAAGAAAAGTAAGGTGGACTATAATGTTCTGGCACACTTGAGAAAGCTACCTTCGTAGCTAAGCATTCTCGACGCCCTTCTGCTATCCAAAGAGGCGAGAGATTCGCTGATCAAGGCGTTACAAAAGCCTGAACAATTCCAAGCTTTCCTCGCCGAAGAAAAGATGAAGGACGAGTTGGAAGAAGTGCACACAGCCGATATCACCTTCGGTGATGAAGATCTTCTCCTCGGAACGTGTGAGCATAACCGTCCCTTATATGTCTCCGGATACTGTCATGACATTAATATAGGCAAAATCCTTGTTGACAATGGGTCCTCCGTCAATCTTCTTAATGTAAGAGTGTTGAAAGAAATCTGCATGAGCGTTCAGCATCTCGCTCGTGATAAAATCACCATTTCCGGGTTTGACTCCCAGTCATCACGGATGCTTGGGTCTGTTATATTGACACTACGCTTTGGGCTGCTCGTCACGGACATCAAGTTCCACGTCATTGACGCTAAGACCTGCTATAACGCTTTGCTCGGCCGGCCTTGGCTACACGAGTACAACATCATCCCTTCTACACAACATCAGTGTATGAAGTATTTCAAGGATGGTCTTGAGTACACTGTGACAGGAGAACTAAACCCGTTCTCCGTAAACGAAGTCCGCAAATATGAGTATGCAAAATACTTCCTACCAGATTTCGAAGACACAGAAAGATGTCGCAAATCGGAGGACAAGAACAAAGCTATCACCACTATTCCGGTCTTCGGAAGTGATACTGAGGAGGAAGAAGAAATAGTTTATTCAGGTCCGCCTCAGTGCAACAAGCCGGGACCGTCCGCTCCTATGTTGATCTTCGGCAGCAACTCGGAAGATGAGGTCAATGCCGTATTCTCTGCTCGGCCAACAATACAAGCCTTCGCTGATGAAGATCAAAGTTTGCAAGTTGCCATGGTTACGCCAAAGCATCATAAAGAGCTAGACGTGCTTGATACCTACAGTGTGGAAGAACTGCAGACATTCTACGTCCCTCCTAGGCGAAAAGGCGATCCTATTCTACCGACCCGGGAAAACCAAAGTGGAGAAAGAAATTTGGCATGGTGCGGATTTTACACTTGACAGGCTTCAGCCCATCCGTTTGCCCAGATATTACACAGACAGACTAAAGAGACTCTTGAGACGCCAAGGTGTACCCCTTAAGCAAACTGCGCGACAAGCAAGGTTCTATAACAGGATCTGGAACGTTCCCGGAACTCAACGAAAGTTGCCCAACGGGAAAATGGAAACAATCGGGTTAGGATATGTTCGATCCAAGAAACAGGAGCTATTCGTCTGCTACGTCATACATGACTTTGATGAAGAAGGAGATGCTCTGTGCAAAGATGCTAACACTGAACCAGAACGAGCCCCAGCCGTGAAAATGCCAAGTCCGTCGTTTGAAGAACAGATGGACAAGCTTATAAGGGAAGCGGGTCAAAAGGTTCGAGACGATCATAATCGTGAAATGACCATCTATGAGAAAGCCAGGACACAGCGCCTCCTTCAGCAGGTTGCGAAAAATGAAAATACTCTTCCTTGTCAACCCGTCATACAAAAGGCCTGACGCAGAGGCAAAAAAAATCAAAGAGCGGGAAAAGCGTTCGACAGCGACAAAGCGGGACCAAGAAGCCACGCGATCGGGAATCGAGCAATCCGGATTCGTCTCTTATAAAGAAGATGGGTCGAGCATACTCTTTTCCCCAGGACAAAACACAGAAGATACTTGATCTTGCCATAAAACATCAAATGATTACCCTCCCGGAGTCTAAGCACCCCGAGCAAGCAGGGGAAGTTAATCACCCAGATTATTGCTCTTATCACCGAGCAATAGAACATCCTCTCGAAAACTGCTTCACATTCAAGGACTGGGTAGAAGACCAGTATCAGCAAGGCAGGTTCGTTCTATCCAGCAGCTGGAGGGTAACTCCACACAGAAGCATGAATCAAAAGCCGCGCCTGCAGCGAGAGCAGAACCATATCAACATCGGTCTTGGAAGCGATCTCGTACTTGTCATATGATAATGTTGTCAGAAGAAGAACCCGAGAATACGGATGGCCTCCCCTGGTGCTTCAAAAACAATGATGACGAAATGATATTAGAGTTTCCACCGGCGCCAAAAGAGCTGGAAGATGGGATACATACTACTGCAGATAACCTCAGAAAGATTGATTTGGGAACGGCAAGCGACCCGCGGCCGACATTCGTCAGCGAACTTTTGTCTGAAGAAAAGGTGGCTACGCTAAAGGACGTGCTTATACAACATAAAGATTGCTTCGCATGGAACTATTCCAAGATGCCAGAACTAGATCCAGAGATTGCTGTACACAAATTGGTAATATCTCCGGACGTCAAGCCGATCAAACAAGCACCGAGAAGAATGCGGCTCGAGAATGAGATGAGCATCAACGCCGAGGTCAAGAAGCTAATCGACTCCGGCTTCATCCAAGAGGTTCGGTACCCTGACTGGATCGCCAATATCATCCCAGTGATGAAGAAAAATGGGACGGTGCGCATATGTGTGGACTTTCGGGATCTCAACAAAGCTTGCCCAAAAGACGACTTCTCAGTGCCAGTCACGGAGCTGATGATAGATAATACGTCCACTCACGAAGTTTTCTCCTTCATGGACGGATCATCAGGGTACAATCAGATAAAGATGCTGTTGGGATAAAAACTTATACCCCGGTTGACCAAGTCAAAATCAAAGTCAACTCCAAGCCAAGTGGGCCCAAGCCCAGATCCAGTGGGCCCATGCCCGGGTCGAGCCCGAACATGAAGCGGCCGGCCTCCTCCCATGCCAAGATAAAAATTTTGTAATAAATAATTTTGTTGTATTTATTTTATTTTATTTTATGGATAAATGTAAGAAAAATAGGCATAAAGCCAAATTTTTGTAAAGCCCATGGTTTATGTGCAAAAAGAAATGGCACATGAGCCATGGATAGGGAAAATGCCATTTTGTGAAGCCCAAGGGGCTATGTGTAAAGTGTATAGCCTATAAAGGCAAGGATAATGAAAATATCTAACAACTTTTCTCTCTCCAAAAAATTTAGATCTGAGATCTTTTCTCCTTCTTCAAGGTTCCAAAAATCTTCTTCTTTCTTTTGAATTAAATCAAGAGTTTTACTCTTCATTTTATAAAACAAAATAGTTTTTCACCACCAAACCCACAAAGGGGAACTTGGATCTGTCACTAGATCTCAAAAGGGAGAGATTTTTTTAAAAATCCCATATCTCTTGATCTTCAAGATCCAGCCAACAGAAGAGGAAGAAGAAGAACCCCCTTTATTAACCCAAAGCATCTTAGGAGTTTAAACTCCACCCTTTTTTCTCTTTAGAGAATTTCCGGGGCTAAAAGCCCCCTTTTCCTCGCCGGCGCGCTAGCGCTCGAGCGCAAAGCGCCCACGTGCCGACACGTGGCGCGCTTGCGCTCCAGCTCCTTGCGCTCGAGCGCAAAGCGCCCACGTGCCGACACGTGGCGCGCTTGCGCTCCAGCCCTCTACGCTCGAGCGCAAAGCGCCCACGTGCCGACACGTGGCGCGCTTGCGCTCCAGCGCCCTGCGTTCGAGCGCAAAGCGCTTACGTGCCGACACATGGCGCGCTTGCGCTCAAGCGCCCAGCGTCCGAGCGCAAAGCGCCCACATGCCGACACGTGGCGCACTTGCGCTCCAGCGCTCTGCGTTCGAACGCAAAGCGCCCATGTGCCGACATGTGGCGCGCTTGCGCTCAAGCGCCCAGCGCCCGAGCGCAAAGCGCCCACGTGCCGACACGTGGCGCACTTGCGCTCCTGCACTCTGCGTTCGAGCGAAAAGCGCCCACGTGCCGACACGTGGCGCGCTTGCGCTCAAGCGCCTAGGCGCTGGCACCCACGCATCCTTTGGATGTCTTTCCCCCCCTTTATTTATATATACATGTATATATATACATATGTACACATACACATACTCCACGACACTGTCCCTGATAGAAAAAAATTTCTAACGGGGCACTGCTCCGCACCCCGCAAGGGGGCTGCTAGCCCCCTTGACCCCCAGCCCGCTATCCGGGTAGCGGGACCCCCGTAAAAACTCTGCGTGGCTCCCGATATATTCAAAACCCCCCTTCAAAACACAACACACGTACACTGTACATCGAGTTCGCATGGCCAGTTTAACTCGTCAATCGGAGGTTCTCTCGCTCCAAAGGCGAGGGGTAATTAACGGCAGTTTAGTCCGCGGCTGCCGGAGATTCGGATCCCCACAATCATTAAACCCCCGCCTACCCTAGGCAGGGGGAATCTGTAGTATGCCTGACAAACATGCGCGTATTCCCATCTCAATGGGGTGACGAAAAACACTCTACAGATTCTGGCACGCCCGGTGGGACCTTTCTCTCCTCCCATATTTCGTGTTAAACGTTCATGCGAACTCAATCAATATACATATCGATTGTCTATACTGAAATGATGTTTTTTTCTGTCCAGCAATCAACTTTCAACGACAATTGTAAGTGCACGGCGGCGCTCCGGCCGTTAATCCGACGGCCAAATGCGGAAACGGTGATAAACTTTAATTTTGCGAACTTAGCAAACCGGCACCACCGCGCACTAAACCCCGGATCGGGCCATTAAACTAGTTCTAGCAAAGTAACAAGATAGGGAAGAGATATACCGAGTGATCCGAGTCCTCCGGTCTTCTCGTCATCGTCCCGATCTCTCACGGAAACTCCGGTCGTCGCCTCCTTGCCGGAAGGGCACCACATCGCCTGTTTCTTTTACGGGCTCCCGCCTCTATACCGAGGCAACTCGGGCATGAAGCTGGCAAGTCGACATGCCCAAGATGTGCTGTAGGAAGTGTAGTGCTTTGTCTCTTTGGGGTTATGTTGCTTTGATGGAGGAATGAGGTTGTGAAATGAACTTCAAAGTGGAGCTAGAATTTTGTAGCATGAAAATGAGATGAACACATTTTCCCTCATCCAAATGAAATAATCCTCACTCTTCTCTCAAAATGGCCGGCCACATCTTTATATGAGAATGGTAGAGTTGATAACAAAATACAAGAGGGAGGTGATGGTAGGAAAAGAAAGAGGTGACCATAAACAAACATCAACCATACTTCTCACTTTAAACCCATACACTCTCATTAATGCAAGTGATGGTGGAAATTAAAAGATGCCATCATAAACCCCCATCTCACAAATAAACCCTCCACAAAATGTTATTTGCAAACTTGCAAATAACCCCCTCCATCGGAAAAGTCCGGCCGGGAAAGAACAAAGGAAAACCGGCCGGAACGGAATGCAAACAGGCAACTCCAGAAAACTGGTCCCGTAATAAATTACAGGAAAACCCCGATACTGTGCATACACATCTGCATCTGTATTCTGTCCGGATACAAATGCAAAGAGACAAAATCTATACTGTACTATACTAGGATCCGGCTTAAACCAAAGCCGGCTAGTAATATCCGTTCGATCCTGATCCGTGCAATACCGCACGTATCCGATCGAACCTTGCCATATATCCATACGGCCTATAGTACAAACTGTCCGATCCTGATCCATGCAATACCGCACGTATCTGATCGGACCTTGCCATATCTCCATACGGCCTCTACAGCGTTTCGCCCGAAAGCTGAGTAACTGAATGCGTGGTGGACTCTAAAGACTCGTCAATACTATGGCTGTGGATTTAACCACTAGCACGTCAGAGGTATAAGCCAATACGTAACGGGCCACCAGCTATTGACCAAAAGGGACGTCGATGAGCGAGCTCATCCTGACACCCTACTGAGCCTGTCAGTGACAATATCCGTACAGTCCGGTCCGTTCGTCTATGAGCATCGCATGGCGGGCCTAGGGGGTGGGTAAAAGTCAGACCCCCAAAAGCGGTACAAGTCGTGTCGGAGTGTAGCCCAGAACACCCTGAGATACTACTGGAATACCTACCAGTAAATCTCCTGCCTTGGCCAAGGACTTCGTGTAATGGCTCTCCTAGACACAGCGCGACCTCACCCCCAATACCGGGAGAGACGAACCCCCGAAGATCCGCTCACTACCTCCATGTGGCTCGGGACTGTACCCAACTAAAACCTGTTTGCACGACTCCTTTGAGCCGTGGTAGGGTAGTAATCAAAGTACAGTGGGAACTCACACGAGACAAATGACGATCCCCAGGTCGATGAACTAACCTGTACACATGTCACCAGGGAACTGCTATTTGACGTCAGGTATAAGACCAACTAGCATGTTCCCGGCGAGTCCTGTCCGGTGTACTCATAACCCAATGAGCACCTGTATACAGCTTAGGTGAACCAACTGACACCAGTGGCTTGTGAGACCGGCCACCGCCCCTCGTCGGGGTCTCGACTGTATACACTAGTCTACTCTGGAGAATCGATGCCCTGTCTCAAAACTCCCACGACTAGGGACTTTTTAAGGATGTGCTTACAGACTCCAGCTCTCACTTATATGATCGCCCTCATACTGCTGGTCGTCAAGCAAGAATCCTAGGGGCTCTATCAACGTGCAATAGCGACCTGTCAGGTCACCTAAAGCAGTACACGATGATAAAGGTAAACCAGATAGCATACTATCATCTCGAGTAAGACTGTTCTACTGGGATAGGTCCTCCCTCAATCATTGCAATCACGTGCCTGTGATCCAATAATTGACTCTGAGGGCACTATCTCCAACAACAATGTCTTCCAAGACGAATTCAGCTTCCAAAGCGAACCCGATTCCGTACGTGGTCAAGATCAACGCTCGTGTGGTTCTACCTGGAAGCCTCAGTCGACAGTGGGAGGAACTGCCCCGCCAGTTTGGCTCCGTCATCATCTACCCTGCCGGAAGCGCTCATCTGGCGGAAATCCCGGCGAAACAGGCGGCCAAGCCGGTCTCAAGGGGCAAGAGGCCGAATGTCGTGATCACCAAGGCACCACAACCGAAACTTAAGACGGTGTCTGAACTATTCTCTGGTGCTCCAGCAGGGGGCAAGAACTCCGGTACAAAGGGCAACATCAAATGTTTCGGACGAGCTCAGGCGATGACTCCAACAAATGCACAATTGAGCGTATCTCCAAAGCCCTCCATTGCCCGGTCTGCGGCGTCTTCCTAAAGAACCGAAGTCTGCCAGGTGCTTAGAATAGAAAAGTTAAGGCAAAAGCGGCTCAGGTATCGAGCCAACAAGAGGTCCAGGGCTTCAGCCAAGTGGAATCTTGTGAAGTTCCAAGAACAGGGTTACTCTGTGACGACGGCTGAGTCAACTGTAAAGATCAGCAATTCCTTCGAACCTCTGAAGTGGGTTCAGAAAAATGCCATGACCACCTAAATCAAGAAGACAACGGTCCGAACGTCGCTACAAAGAGATGTGTCCCGGCCCCAACAGAAAAAGTATGGCACTGTCTCTTCAAGGGTTTATCAGGCGCTCTGTGCCACACGAAAGAAGCGGGGCAAATCTAGAAAAGAAGCGCCAGCACCATTCAAGAATCCGGCCAGGCCATCCGCCTTCAATCGACTGCCCGCTACTGAAACAGGGGGGGTCAAGACAGCGATCTGTGAAATCAACTGCCGACAATAAAAAGACGGCTGGATATATTATCCATACGGTTTATATGGCGGGAGGGCGCCCCAGCGACAACCTTCGCAGCAAAAGCAAGGATGAGGCCATCATATCCCAAGCTCAATCTGGCTTGAATGTGGTCGCCGCTGCCCAAGAACAGCCACCTCCGCTGGATGAAGAAAACCCTCTCGATGAGGATGATAGGCAGAAAGACCCCTCGGTCCAGGCAGAGTCAAGCTCAGACAGCGAGGAAGAGCCGACTTTCCACCCTAGGACCGCGGAGCAAGAGCTGCTTCAAGAGCTTCGAAAATAGCTCAGGAGCAAAGACAAAGAGATGGCCAAGCTCTATTCAAAAATTGACGACCTAACGAACGTTTTGATGCATCTTACGGCTCAAATTGCTCGAGCGCCTCCCAATCAAGCACAAGTCGCTACTCATCACCCGGGTGATGACAATCCGAAGCAGCCAATGCCTGTTCCTTTGGGTCCAAGACTGGTCGAGCCGCACGAAAGCCGGCCACATTCCGCTTCCGGGGACGCCTTGGCCCCAAATAGCATTATCCCGTTAACACAAGATTGGATAATGGATTTAGTCACCAGCAAAGTTAAAACATTAGTGGCCGAAGCTGAAGCTCAGAAAGAAATTGGCAGTAGTGGGCGGCCGTATCCCGCACACTACGATCTGATCGAGTTCCCGAGCGGCTACGTCATTCCTAAATTCGGAAGATTCGACGGAACGGGGAATGCAAATCAGCACGTCGCCCACTTCAAAGCCTCGTGTGGAAATACAGGGGGCAATGACGCGCTCTTTCTTCGTCAGTTTGTCAACAGCCTGACCGGTGTCGCCTTCGACTGGTACGCGAGTATACCAGTTGGGTCCGTCATAACCTTTGCCCAAATGGAGTCTCTGTTCCGGCAAAGGTTCATGAGCGTCAGTGATAAAATCTCCATTGCCGACCTTGTGAGGACCAAGCCGGGGAAGAATGAAAGCAACACCGACTTTGTCGCTCGATGGCGTAATCTCACAGTCAAGTACGAACCGCCGCTGGAGCAGGACCAGTCCGTCAGCCTTCTCATTGGGAACCTCAGCAATTGGATGGTCCCATTCTTGTGTACAGCGGGCTTCAAGACATTTCAGGAGCTAACCAAGAAAGTCCAAATACTGGAACGCTCAAAGCAAGAGTCCCCGCCAGACTCTCAGAGAGACAAAACTTGGAAAAGCAAGCGGGACGAGAACCGTAGAAGCGGGAGTTCCAGCAGTACCAATGTCTTCAATGCGTCCGACTATGAAGAAAAGCGAAGGGCGGGCGAATCTAAAACCAACCGGTCTCGAAAGCCATTGCTGGGAGGAGATGGGCCTTCCCTAGAGGAGAAGAAAAACAAGGTTTACTCTTTCAGAAGGGACAAAATCCGTAAGATATTCAAAGATGCCTTGAACAACGGCCTACAATTGCCGGAGTCGAAAAGACCCCAAGAAGCAAAAATGACCGACAATCCCCTGTATTGCCCGTACCACCGAGTAGTGAGCCATATGATCGAGGATTGCTATATCTTCAAGGACTGGGTCGAGAAGCAGTACAAGGCTGGAGAGATCGAGCTGTCCAAAAGCGTGTTGGTGAACAATCAAGTTGCAACCACCAACTTTATACAGACAGAAGCTGAAACCTTTTGGGAGCAGACAGCCAAACCCGCTGCCCTGAGCAATGAAACGGACCCACCGCAGCCTCTTTAGAATAAGCACATATCTAATAAGACGAAGAAGATGCTAAAGCTGCTTCAGAAAGAGCCCAGGATGGAATGGGAAGGACAGAAGAAGTCTACCAGTCCAGCTGCCAATGCGGCTCCATCAAGCTCAAAATCCAAGAAGCTCAAGAAGAAGAAAAGTGCAGCTCGGCGCGAAAAAGAGTCTGCAGGGAGATCGACCATTCAAAAATATATCGATTCCCTCGAAGAATATGAACAAAAGGAAAGAACATTGATTCAATTGAAGGAGTTCTTCCCTGTACAAGCGGCTGAAATTCTGGAGGAGTTAGAAGAAGACTCTAATGAAGAGATCTCAGTAGTTACCTGCTATGCCATCCATCTTGGCAGCGACTCGGAAGAGGAGCTCTGTTTTCCCGAAGAGGACGAGGAGCTCGCCACAACGGCCAATCAAATCCAGCTCAGAAGCGGTAGGGCTCTACCGCCAAATCAGGGCAACGCCCCAAAAGGAAAGGAAAAACAAGTCGCTAATGAAGAAGATGGCAGAGAACCGGCTGATGAAAACATAAGTCCTTCCTCGGTGGACTATAATGTCTTGGCACATCTCCGGAAGATTCCGTCTCTCCTGAGCATCTACGACGCCTTGGTCCTATCTAAGGAGCTTAGAGATGTTCTCATTCACGCTCTACAAAACCCCGAGCGGTATCAGGCTCACTTTGCGGAAATTAATATGAAAGAAGCCCAGCACACTTTGCATGCCGCCGCAGTCACATTTAAGGATGAAGACTTGCGACTGGGAACGGCTGAGCATAATCGGCCGCTTTACGTGACCGGGTACAGCGACGGGGATCGGATTAATCGCATATTGATTGATCCGGGGTCCTCAGTGAACATCATGAACTTACGAACACTGAAGAGTTTGTCAATGGACGTCCGACACCTGTCAAGGGAAAGAATTGTCATTCAAGACTTCAATCAAAACTGCCAGCAAGTTCTGGGGTCTATAGCTTTGCCAATCAAATTCGGGGATTTGCAAACTGAAGCTAAGATATAAGTGATCGATGCGGACACGTCTTATAAGATTCTCTTGGGACGGCCGTGGCTCCACGATTACGGCATCATTCCGTCGACTCTCCATCAATGCATGAAGTATACTAAAAATGGCTAAGAAAGACGCATTGACGGAGACATCTAGCCATTCGGTGTGCATGAAGTCCGATATGAAGATTCTCGGTACTTTATGAACCACCAAAATGCTAAGCTACAACTGACTGAAGATAGAGTGGCCCCAAGACTCAAAGGCAGATTTGAGCCGGCTGTCACTTTCAAAAGCAAAAATGCCCAAGTGCGCCCGCATTTCGGTAGCGACACTGATGAGTCCGACGCTGGAAGTCCGTCCTTCCGTAAAACTTGCCCTCGTTTCGGTAGCGATACGGACGAATATGATGCTGAAGGCCCATTTAGCAGCAAAGTCCGCCCTCATCTTGGCAGTGACACTGAAGAGTCAGGAGAAGAGGACCTGCCGTGCAACAGCTGTGCAGATTGGACCCCCATGCAGCAAGCGAAACTACGAGAGACCTTCGAAGTTGCAGAAGGGCCCTAGCCGTCACAAGGGTGCCAGAGCAGATGTGCAAAGAGCTCGATGCGTTGTCAGTCTCCACCGTGGACCAGCTGAAAACTTTCTACGTCCCCGGGAGGAAAAATGGACAGAAGGGCATCCTGTTTTACGGGTCAACCCCCGTTGTGCACCCGGACGATCTTTCTATCGCGTGCCTTCCCTATGAGAGAGGCATAAGAGCCGTCCTCAATCCAGATACTATGCGCCCGAGATGCGGGAATACTTTAAAAAGTGCGGATGCCGGTTATATCAAACGGAGTCCGAAGCAAAGTTTTACGAAGGGCTATGGCATCCACCCTAGGTCCGAGCACTCATCGATGGACGAATTCCAGATAAACGAGGCATAGGCTACGTTCAACCTGATTCCAAAGCGTGCTACATGATCCATGTTGGTGAGGCCAGCGAAAGATCAAATGATGATGATGAAATAGCCGAGCTAGAAGAAGCTCCTCAAGAGCTCGAAGATGGAGGACAAGCAACCTTTGATGAGCTAAACGAGATTGACTTAGGAACGCCCGATAATCCAAGGCCGACCTACATCAGCTCACTCTTGTCGGAGGAAATGAAAGAGCAGATAATTGCCCTGCTGCATGAGTTCGTCGACTGCTTCGCGTGGACGTAGAAAGAAATGCCTGGCCTTTCCCCTGAAGTAGCCGTGCATAAGCTGGCTATATCTCCTGATGCTAAGCCAGTCAAACAAGCTCCTCGAAGAATGAGAAGGGAGTTGGAAGAAAAGGTCATCGAGGAAACTAAGAAACTCATCGATGTCGGCTTCATCAGGGAAGAGAAATATGCAGACTGGATCGCATGCATAGTCCCAGTGAAGAAGAAAAATGGGCAGATCTGAGTTTGTGTCGATTTCAGGGACCTTAACAAGGCATGTCCTAAAGACGACTTCCCGCTACCGGTCATGGAAATGATGGTCGATGACACCTCAAATTACGAACTGTTCACCTTTATGGATGGCTCGTCTGGATATAATCAGATCAAGATGTCGCCTGAGGATGAGAAACACACAGCATTTCGAACCCCGATCGGAATATATTGCTACAAGGTAATACCGTTCGGACTGAAGAACGCAGGTGATACATATCAAAGGGCAATGACCAATATCTTTGATGACCTAATCCATAAAGTCGTCGAATGTTATGTTGATGATCTGGTCGTCAAGACTAAAACCAAGGCCGATCATATCCAAGATCTTAGGACCGTTCTCACCAGACTGAGGGAATACGATCTGAAGATGAATCCTCTGAAGTGCGCTTTTGGCGTTGTTCCCCTCCGAACGGCGGCCGAGACGTGGGACGTCTCACCTGAGATTCGGGGCAGATGCTAGAATCTGTTCCCCTCCGAACGACGGCCGAGACGTGGGACGTCTCACCTGAGATTCGGGGCAGATGCTAATTGGTGCTATCCATCCACCTCTCCGAAGATGACAAGTTGATTTATGGTACCATGTATCGAAGGTCTGAACGGATGCGTCCGATGTAGCAGACTTCGTCAGATTCCCCCTCGCTTGAGGGTTTTTTTTGATTGTGGGGACGCTCTTCCCTGCAGGCGCAAGCCCCTGCAGTTAATTACGCTACCGCGTCGCGGTAACAACTTTCTCCTTCTCCAGATGGTTACTTCGTGTCGTGTGTGTTTATTTTATGTTTTGTTGCCCGTGGATTGTTTACGGAGACCGAGTTATGTCGTCGCCCGTAGGGCGTGGACTAGTCCAAATCCGTATTATCTTAGATTTGGGTTTGGGGGTTTGGTTTGAGGATACGTTAGCCATATTTGAGGCCAAGATCAACTCAAACGTTTGTTAAGGATACGTTAGTCTAACCTGAGACTAAGATCAACTTAACGGGATCGTTTAGATCCGACAAAAGAGCATTTGGGCTCCATTGTTCCAGTTTAGGGACATAGTGGTCCATTTAATGTATGGCCGCCGGGACCCGTCACCTCTCTGACGACGTTGAAGGATTACAACGACAGATGTCAGAGGAGTTCAGAGATGTACCCTTGAACCAGAGTTAATTGGGGGGATCTATAGTCCAGTTTGGGACTAAAGTCTGTTTGAAAGGTTTAAGGATATGTTAGCCATATTTAAGGCTAAGATCAACTTAAACGGGATCGTTTAGATCCAACAAAAGAGCGTTTGGGCTCTATCGTTCCAGTTTAGGGACATAGTGGTCCATCGCTAGTTTAAGGACATTGCGGTCTATGGGTAGTTTAAGGACATTGCGGTCCATTGTTAGTTTTAAGACATCTCGGTCAAGGTTAAGGACGTCGTAGTCCATGGGTTTAAGGACCCTACAGTCCATTGTTAGTTTTAAGACATCTCGGTCAAGGTTAAGGACGTCGTAGTCCATGGGTTTAAGGACCCCACAGACCATATCAATGTATGGTCATCGGGACCCGTCACCTTTTTGAAGACGTTGAGGGATTACAACGCCAAGTATCAAAGGAATGAAGAGATGTACCCTGGAACCGGAGTGAATTAAATAGTCTTTGGCCCAATTTGGGATCAAGACCAATTAATTATGTTATGAGCCCATTAACCCGGTTAATTACGAATTGAGGACTTATGGCCAGCTTGGGCTAAGTCCAATCATGTCTGGGACATCGGCCCTCCTGTTGGTCCCTTGAAGGAGAGGCTTTGCCTCTGGCTATTTAGCCAATTGGGCCAATGCCTAGTGTTAAACACTAAAGACCAATCAGTGTTGAACACTGAGAATGAGATTTGATAAGTCAGTGTTTAACACTAGGAGATAGTTGGTGTCAAACACCAGCAACAAGGCCTTCAAATTAGTGTTAAACACTAAAACAGACCAGTGTTAAACACTGGCAACAGAAATCCCAAATTAGTGTTGAACACTAAGGTAATCAGTGTTGAACACTGCAAATAAAGTTCTTTGCTTAGTGTTGAACATTAAGACCAAACAACGTTTTAACACTGAATTCAGGGGTTCCAATTTAGCGTTAGACGCTGAGGCAAGAGGGGTCGCGTGGTAGCACGTGAGGGCGCCCTCCCTTCGTTTGTTCTGCTGAGAAGATCACATCTTTTGGAGCATCACGTGTCATCACGTGACGGGTGTTTGAATGGAGTATGTTAAAGCCTCTGCCAAGGGTCACGTGGGTCACGTGAGGTACTGCCTCAAAGGGCTTTCTGTAGATCTTTTGGGGGGGTCACGTGGTGACACGTGACCCTGCTTTTCTGTAGTTGTTTAGAAGATCTGTTAATCCCTTTCAGGAATTAAATCCCTCGTAGGGTTGAACCCTGACAATAATTTCAGATGAATTAAATTCCTAGTTCCTTTTGAAGAGTTGAACTCTAAATTTTCTGTAGGAATTAAATTCCTCATATATATGAAGAACTGAATAGGGTTAAACCCTAATAAAAGCTTTAAGGAATTAAACCCCCACTCTCTGTTAGAGAATTATTCTGGGGAATAAGATTAAGGGAATTAAATTCTTGTTGTTTTAACAGAACTAAGTTCTTAACTAGGGTTAAACCCTGATTCTTTTCATTCTGAAGGAATTAAATTCCCATAACACAGGGTCAAACCCTAATTTTATTTTGAAGGAATTAAATTCCTATAGTTCTGTGAGAATTAAATTCTCGTGCTTCCATTCCCTCTCTATGCTTTGGATCTGCATGGCAGGATCTCAACCCATTGAGAATTAAATTCTCAACTCAAGAGGAGATGTGCACTTTACAGATCCTCCATCAAAGAGAGAAGAAATATGTCCTTCTGTTTTATATCAGAGTTAAACTCTGTTGAGAATTAAATTCTCTTTTCTTTCCATGAAACCTTCCCTTTCTTATCTAGGGTTTTCTTTTGCAGAAGATCCAAATTCCTCTAAAGTATCAAGGCTCTCTCTCTTTTCTTCCCTCTGCATATATCTTCTTTTTGTGTGTCTCTTGGCTCCTATTTATAGGAGAAGCAGCCGAGTCAATTAGTTTTTGATGAATCTTTCATTGAGAGATTTGATTTGTATCCATCATTCGTTTTGGACCTTTGGATTATTAGGTGAATTTTATTCACCATTGAATTTTAAATCCAGAGATTCTCCTTTGTTATTTCGGTTAGATTTTACAGGGAAATCTTCCCAAATTCCAGATTTTCCCATAGATATATGATATTTAATCACCTTTAAATCTTTAATTCAATCGGTTGCTTTTGGAAAGATTTGAGAGGTCTTTTCTCAGAATTTAATTCTTTTAACAAATGGGCTTTGAAGTCGGTCACGTGTGGCCACGTGACCCTTGGTCACGTGTGGGCACGTGACCCCTCTTGGAACGAGCCCTCTTCTTTCTTTTTGCGCTCTGCTTTCTGGTCGCTGCTTAACCGTCACATGCCACCACGTGACCCCTGGTCACGTGTGAGCACGTGACCCTCGTCTGGAGACTTTTTCTTGGTTTAACCGGAGAACAAATCTGCTGCTTTTGATTATCACGTGCCAACACGTGACCCTGGTCACGTGGGAGCACGTGACCTCTTCTGAAGCCTTTTCCTTGATTTGATCAGGGAACCGGTTTGCCTTTGAAGCCATTTTTAATTGTCACGTGCCAACACGTGACTCAGGTCACGTGGGAGCACGTGACCCTTTCTGAAGCCCTTTTCTTTGATGTAGTCGGGAAGCTGAATTTGCCTTGCCGATGCTTTTAGATGTCACGTGCCAACACGTGACTGCTGGTCACGTGTAAGCACGTGACCCTTTTCTGAAGCCTTTTCCATAAGCTTTTCTGATTCTAAATCAGGAAACAAATGCCCCCACAGCGTTGTTCTCACGTGTCCGCTCGTGAGTGCAACGCTGTCACCTTTTGTGACCGTTGGATTCCTCTAGGGATTTGGGGAGATGAAACGTTTCCATCACCTCCTATAAATGTTCATGTCCCTTCTGAAGTGCCTTCACTTTGCTCATCTCCTTCCTTTGAGAACTTTTTCTGAGAATTTAATTCTCTTCTTCCAGAGCTTAGTTCTCTGCCTTGAAACATTTTCAGAGTTTAACTCTGTTTAAAAGGACTCTTCCTCCTCAGGTAATGTTCTTGGACAAACAGCGAACTTCCACATTCCTTTGGATTTTAAATCCAAAACAAGGGTTTTTACTCTTTTTTAACAAGGAACCCATTTTTCTTCAAGTTTTTCCATAAGAACAGGAAACCACCTAACCTTCGAATTGTAGATCTCTTAGGGTTTAGATGATCTTTGGGGAGATGATGATGGCGTTTCAACTCCATGGAATTTAATTCCATCCAAAAATGTTTCTGGGAATTTAATTCCCTTTTCTTAGTAAGGAATTTAATTCCAATGAAGAACTCAGTTTCTTCACACGGAGGCTTCTTGGGGGCTCTCGACCCGAGGTTGTCCTTCTGCAATTAATGCAACAGGAGCTTTGTAATGATGTCTTCTGTGGGAATTTAATTCCTTTGATCTTGTTGGATCCATTGTAGAGCCCGAGGCAGATCCTGTTGGGGGGAATGTGTAGGGTTACCATTCTTTATTAAATGAGGATATTCCCGTTGTTTTATTGTAACTATTTGGTCTCATTATTAATGAGCCGTCATCCTGATTCTGTGGGGCCCATGTGTTTTGTAGCCAATGGTCCCAGAAAACTCTGTTGTTGCTTTCTTTAACTAGTCTTCCTGTTCATGCATGGATATATATCGCTGACTTTGCTTTTAACGGTCTCCTTTTATTGGATTTCAGGTGCGATGGCTTCTGTTCCGTGCTTTCCCTTTTCTCGCTCGGAGGCTGCTTTTCCTCAGTCGCCATCTGATGAGGAAGCGATGGCGATGATCCGGGCCTATGACCCGAACTGTACCAACCTTCTTCAATGGGGATCTTGGTATAGTCAGATTATTCAGGGTCGCCGGAGTTTTCTTTGCGCGGTACCGACGGAGCCCACTTTCCCATTCTTACCGATGGATCCTCCGAGGACGGTTTTTGCTGTGGAAATGCCCAACTTGACTCCAACGGGGAGGCTCGAGCCTTCGACGACCGGTATTCCGAACCATCCGATCCTGGCCATAGACATCTTGGGGCGGCGTATCTGCCAGGGTGAGGCCCACCCGTGGGGGCAAATTTATAAGATAGGGCTTACTCCTCGGCACCCTACGGGCTACCTTCTCTGGGCTCGCTACATCCTTTCTGCCCATCGTGCGCGGTTGCAGAAAGTCGGGCTTTATCAGGCAATATACGCGTCACTCTTTCATTATAAGTCTCCGCATGTCTGGTGGGTCAAGGCGTTTTTAAACCAATGGAATCTTTCCACCAACACTTTCATTCTAGGAGATCGCGAGGTCTCGATCTCTCTGGCCGAATTTTATGACATCTCGGGGTTGCCAATCAGGGGTAGTCTATACGAGGAGTTGCTGCCTTCTGACGAGTATATTTTTGAACCCGAGCCCGCCCCAGTTGACGGCCTGTCTGCTGAGAATGCCGTCCGCCACAAGCGTCCCAGTTTAATCAAGGCGCTAGGTATCTTCGACCGATTATTCACCGAATCCGAAGAGCAGGGTGTTACTTTCAAGAGCTTCATTGCTCGTTTCCTTCGCGAGGACGCCCTACCGAAGACGGCTCCGAAGTTTGCCAACATTGGAGACCCCTTTGGGTTCGGTCCGAAGAAGCTGCCGACCACTGAATTGGACTTACCTCAATACTACATCCCTATTATGTCACCGACCTCTTTTGAATCCATCGCTGTTCCCGGCATGGACGAGGAGACGTTCTTCGTGGGGTTTGTTAGTGTCTGGCTCAGTTGGTTCGTTATCCCCATGCATCGTCGCTTCATGAGAGCCTCGGTCATCTACCCGGCTCATCGTATTGCTGAGGGGACGCGGTTGGCCATCGGCATCCCGGCCTTGGCGCACTTTTATTATGGGTTAGGCACCGCAGCTAATACCTTTACACCCGGCGTGGATGTAGTGAACTTTTCGCTTCATTATTTCACGTCCTGGGTCGAAATGCATGTGCTGGGGGCTTTCGCTATGCATCAGAGGCCCGCGTTTTACGACGCCTATCCCTTCCCGCGACTTATGCGACTGGTGGGTGCTTCTGCTGCTGACCCGACTCAATTCGAGGCTATTCGGGTGCTGATTTCTCCTCACGCCGCCGCTGGCGGGCTGGTTTTTAATGATCGGGTCTTGTCTACTCCCTCGGGTCCAGTTCAACAACTCTGGGACCAGTCGAAAGACAACGCACCTTCTTTGAAGCCCCGGGAGGCCGCGCATTTGTATACAATTAGACCGGGCTACTTGGTGTTTCGCCAAGATAGTGCAGCTCTTTTCATGCGGTATAATCTGCATCGATTCGCCCGACAGCTTGGATACGACCAGGGTGTTCCTTTCAAGGCTTTTATAGTCGCCCCGATCCCTTCGCTCGATGCTGTTCGCGATGCCGCTCATCATTTCATGAGGCTGAACACCGGCTCTCGTTTCATGGTCCCTGAAGCTGAGTACATGCCCCGGTGTGTGGGTGCATTTACGGGCTGGTATCTTCATCGGATCAGCCTAATTATTCTTGAAGAAAGAAGGGTGCTTCTTGGTCACGATGCTCCTCCTCAGGTTTCGGGGGCTAAGCTGCGACCGAGGGTTCCGGTCCGCTTCCCTTTGAGGGAGATTGGCGCTGCGCTCATTTCGGGGGAGTCAGGGGTAGACCTTACTCCAACAGCTGGTATGCCCTTGGGTTCCCGATCGCGGGGTAAACGGGCCCCAGTGGTAGCACCCCTGCCGGTGGTGGCACCGCCCCCTGTGGCATCGACAATGGCGATGTCATCCTCGGTTGTGGCACCGAGCGAGAGTAATAGGGATGAGGGCGCTGAGGGCAATGTGGGCCGGCGCCGCCCCAAGGCTTCGCGAGGGAGGAAGCGGTCATCCTCAGCGACCGGCTCTGGGTCTAAACGGCGGAGGAAAGCGGCCACCAACCTGCTCGATTCTTTGGCGGAGTTTGAGCCTATTCTTGAAGATGAACCATTGGCCCTGCAAGAGTCAAACGCTGGACTTCTCTTCCCGAGTTCGGCTGATGAAGAGGCCGCACTGCTGGCTGAGGCCATACGGCGTTCAAAAGACGCGTCTCATAACGCCAAGGTTCCAAAGAAGTCTTATCCCGCTGTAATTTTTTACGAAGACCCTTCGTGGATTCGGCGGCGATTTATCGGTCCTTTGGAGGAATGGGGGGAAAGGGCTTTGAAGCAGGCCGCTTCAGAAGACGCAGCTGATGCACTCTCTTTATGGACCGGTGGTCATGAGTCTACCCTTGAACCCCGGCGAGCCTACCTCCTTGAGAAGGAGCAGCGGCTTGAAGAAGCCATATTGAGGGCTTCTTTGCGTATAGGTACGTTGTGCTCCTTTTGTAGTCTTTCCGATTATTTATGCCCGTGCATATGTATCATTATTTTTATTCGAATCGTGCAGAATCTTCGACGCTGGGGGAGCTTTCTATGGGCCCATTAAAGCTAAAGCCCGTCGGAATTCTCAATGAAGCCTTTCTTGATGTGGAGGGGGCTGATGAGGCTGCTCCTCTCATGGTAGAGCCTCCAGCGGCGGTTCTTTATCAGGGAGCGCTTGCCCCTTTGGGGGAAGTTCCTTTGGAGGTCGCCGCCCCAATGACCCTTACTGAGGACGGCTCAGAGGCTGGAAAAGAAGTAGTCGGGACTACTCTTCCTTTGTTGAATCCTGATGTTACGGCGGAGACCGTTGAAGCTGCTATCCCCCCGGCTCAGAATGGGAGGAGCGTTGAAGGTAACCCTCTGCATTTTAAATTAGCAACCCTTTCATAGTATAAACTTTTTTATCTTCCCCCAGAATTGTGCGGTTTGGCGGCCACTATCGCTGATCTGTCGTCTCGACAGTCATTTCAACGTTTATTGGAGATGGCAGCTCCGCAGGCGATCTCCCCTCAGCGTATTGTCCTTTCCTCTGGGTAAGGTTAGCGTCATTCGCCATCTTTTCTTTTACCATAGCATTGTTACTATCTTGCGAAATGACGTCGATGTTTCTTATAGTTTTGGAGGCTGACGATGAGGTTGAGGTCGTTGAAGGGCCAGGGAAACCTTCGGCTCCTACTTGCATGACTGTCGGTGAGTGACATTTTATTATAATCCCGTTCGTTCTGTGCTTAAGAATTTTACTAACATTTGTCAAATTTGAACAGCCCTGCCAGTCTCCATGGCGTTGGGATCGCGCATTGTGATGCCGCCCGGCCCTTATGCTTTGCGGGCTTCAGAATGCTTGGCCCAATTGAGCCTTGTCTCCCTATCATCTTTCGTCGAGGAGCTCCGTGCTGGTAGCGCGACCACAGCCGAAGCATTTGCCGCTGAAGCTAACGGCTCTCTTCCTTTTCTCGCCACCTATCATAGCGAGGAGGTGGTGCAGGTCTGGGTGGAGTTCTGTAGGAAGGTGGAGGCTTGTTTGCACGCTCTTGAATGTTCTCGCCTTTCCTCGGAAGCCGTGGCTGCAAAAGCGGAGTTGCGGGGTCTGATAGCACGATGTGCGGCTAACATGACGTCATGCGAGAAAAGGCTTAGCCGCAAGTTCTCGGAGAGGGAATTGGCTTCTAAGGCGCTGAGCGAGCTTCAGGCCAGCCTCACAGCCAAGGCCAACAAAGCATACGAACTCTGGAGAGTGCTCCAGGAGTCCATAAAAGAGGTGGTGGGTCTCGATAAAGCTTCCACGTTCACTCGTGAGAGGGTCGAGGCTCATAAAGTCACTGAGAAAGAGCTCGAAGCTCGGCTTGCTTCGTTTCAGGCTCAGCAAGCTCAGGCGGAGGCTCGTCTTCTGGAGATCTTGCGTCATGAAGCCGTGGCTCAGCAACAGAACGATGAGCTGGTAAAATTACTGCATCGCCCGCCGGCTTGAGGACTTGTATCTTTTCCCTTTTTTTGTACATACTCATGAATGAGAGTATCTTTCTTTTTTGTTTCTTTCATGAATTGTACTTTGTATCCATTTTGGTTTATGAATAAAAGATACATTTTTCTTCTCAATGGTGTGTCCCCTTTTTATTGAATGTATTCTGCGGATATTCTATCTTGATCTCCTTGCAGGACAACGATGGCTTAGGATTCAGGGTTAAGATCTGCTTCCTAAGACTTTTGCATTTTATGAGCCACGGGGGTCTCATAAAGAGTTTTTCTCCCTACAGGTCGAGAGGATCCCATAGGTGTAAGTCCTTCTTAAGAATCGTGAAGATTCTTAAGCGGGTTTTCCCTTGAGAGTCGTAAGGATCTCACAAAAGAGTTTTCCTCTTCCTTACAGGTCGTGAGGGCCTGTAAGTGCTGGATGTGGTCACCCTTGTCCGTGTTTTACGGAGTCAGGGGTTTCTCCAGGTATCGTAGTTTAAAGACGTCGCGGTCAAGGTTAAGGACCTCATAGTCCGTGGATTTAAGGACTCCACAGTCCGATGTTAGTTTTAAGACATCACGGTCAAGGTTAAGGACCTCATAGTCCGTGGATTTAGGGACTCCACAGTCCGATGTTAGTTTTAAGACATCACGGTCAAGGTTAAGGACCTCATAGTCCGTGGATTTAGGGACTCCACAGTTCGATGTTTGGTTGTAGGGACCGGTCACCTCTTTGAAGACGTTGAGGAATTACAACACCAGGTATCAAAGGAGTGAAGAGATGTACCCTTAAACCAAGGCAGAATCCGTAGGGAATCGGGGTAGTTGATCGTTAGTTTTAAGACATCGCGGTCGAGGTTAAGGACATCATAGTTCGTGGATTTTAAGGACTCCACGGTCCGGTATTTGCTCTGGATGCTTCACACGGGTTCATTGCCGTGCTTGGCGAGGACCAGGCTCCGTTCTGGGCGTTTTCCACGGGGTCAAAGAGTGACATTATCCGCGTTCTACGTAACCAGGAATTTTGCACTAGATGCTTCACACGGGTTTACTGCCGTGCGCGGCGAGGACTAGGCTCCGCTCTGGATGCTTCACACGGGTTCACTGCCGTGCTCTGCGAGGACCAGGATCCGCTCTGGACGTTTTCCACGGGGTCAAAGAGTGGAGTTATCCGCGTTCCACATAACCAGGAATTTTGCACTAGATGCTTCACACGGGTTCACTGCCGTGCTCTGCGAGGACTAGGCTCCACTCTGGATGCTTCACACGGGTTCACTGCCGTGCTCTGCGAGGACCAGGATCCGCTCTGGACGTTTTCCACGGGGTCAAAGAGTGACGTTATCCGCGTTCCACGTAACCAGGAATTTTGCACTAGATACTTCACACGGGTTCACTGCCGTGCTCGGCGAGGACTAGGCTCCGCTCTGGATGCTTCACACGGGTTCACTGCCGTGCTCTGCGAGGACCAGGATCCGCTCTGGACGTTTTCCGCGGGGTCAAAGAGTGACGTTATCCGCATTCCACGTAACCAGGAATTTTGCACTAGATGCTTCACACGGGTTCACTGCCGTTCTCGGCGAGGACTAGGCTCCGCTCTGGATGCTTCACACGGGTTCACTGCCGTGCTCTGCGAGGACCATGATCCGCTCCGGACGTTTTCCGCGGGGTCAAAGAGTGACGTTATCCGCGTTCCACGTAACCAAGAATTTTGCACTAGATGCTTCACACGGGTTCACTGCCATGCTCGGCGAGGACTAGGCTCCGCTCTGGATGCTTCACACGGGTTTACTGCCGTGCTCTGCGAGGACCAGGATCCGCTCTGGACGTTTTCCACGGGGTCAAAGAGTGACGTTATCCACGTTCCACGTAACCAGGAATTTTGCACTAGATGCTTCATACGGGTTCACTGCCGTGCTCGGCGAGGACTAGGCTCCGCTCTGGATGCTTCACACGGGTCACTGCCGTGCTCTGCGAGGACCAGGATCCGCTCTGGACGTTTTCTGCGGGGTCAAAGAGTGACGTTATCCGCGTTCCACGTAACCAGAAATTTTGCACTAGATGGTTCACACGGGTTCACTGCCGTGCTCGGCGAGGACTAGGCTCCGCTCTGGATGCTTCACACGGGTTCACTGCCGTACTCTGCGAGGACCAGGATCTGCTCTGGATGTTTTCCACGGGGTCAAAGAGTGACGTTATCCGCGTTCCACGTAACCAGGAATTTTGCTGATTATATCCGCATTTCACGGGATGGAGGTTTGACTGTTGGCGATACGTATACCACTGAGCCATGGAACTGGGAGTTGCCGCTGTTCCGCTTAGCTTGAAGTTGTGTCCGTCGTCACGAGACGAGTGTTGGGATGATCTCTAGGTCGCTTGTGGCCCGTCGAGATTTAGCTTCTTTCTTTGGTGAAACCTGGGGGGAGGTATGTTCCCTTTTTTGTTTACGCCCTTGGATTGTGTACAGGGTGTGATGGAACATCACCTGTAGGGCATAAATTTTATTTTTATTTTATTTCTTTTTCCGCGATGCTCTATCGTTTCAGCTTTTATATCACGAAGGTCGCGATTGCCCCATCATTTCGGCTATTTTTCGCGGTGCCCAATCATTTCGGCTATTTATTTATTTTCTACTCGTTGCTTTTTATTGCGAGTTGCCCCATCATTTCGGCTATTTTTCATGCATACATTTTTACTTGCCGCTTTTTATTGCAAGTTGCCCCATCATTTTGGCTATTTCGTAGGCATGTGTGGCTTGCTAGCTTTTTCGCCGCAAGCTTGGATTTTGGACACCGATTTCGGCATCAGCACCGCTACAACTGGAATATTGCCAGGAGCGAATCATCATTTGCCTCTGTCGATGTTGAACAAAGGTGGCTTAGCAAACAGGGTTAAGGGTCCTGTCGACCAAGGCTTTTGACTTCATGAGCCGTAAGGGTCTCACCAAGGTATTTCTCCCTACAAGTCGTGAGGATCTCGTAGGTGTATTTTTTCCCTAGGAATCGTGAGGATCCCTAAGTGTATATTCCTCTGTAAGTCGTAAGGATCCTACAAGAGGGTTTTCTCCCTATGGGTCGAGAGGACCTACAAGGGTTGCTCATTATATGGACATATCCCTAGTCACAGGTGTGACTTTGCTGGGGAAATGTTTATTCGCGCCCGTGGATTGTATACAAGGGTCAGTATTGAGCCTCTTGTAGGGCAGCATCGAAGCTTGTGGGGGATTTACTTAAGAACAGGTTTAGGTTTCTGTAACTTAAGATTTTCAAATCTCATGAGCCATGAGGGTCCCATAAGAGAATTCTCCTTACGAGTCGTAAGGATCTCGCAAGTGTATTTTCTCCTTAGGAATCGTGAGGGTCCCTAAGTGTGTTGCTTCTTTGTGAGTCGTAAGGATCTCACGCGGGTGGTTTCTCCTTACAAGGTCGAGAGGACCCTGTACGTGTCTTTCAGCGAGGTTGCGCCCTTTCGGGTTTTCACAAACACTCGCCGGTAGTCCTGCTGTTTTTACTCACGGAGCCCTTTCGGGTTTTCATCCGTGCCCATTTTGCTAATGGACATACCGTTTTTTTTATTCTTTTTCTCTTTTTTTTTACAAGGTCGCGCCCTTTCGGGTTTTCACGAACACTCGCCGGTAGCCCTGCTGTTTTTACTCACGGAGCCCTTTCGGGTTTTCATCCGTGCCCATTTTGCTTATAGACATACCGTTTTTTTTATCATTTTTTTAATATATTTTTCTTTTTCTCCCTTTTTTTTTGTCAGCCTAAGGATGCTGCGGTAGTAGTTTAGGGACGTTTCGGTCCGTCGTTAGTTTAAAGACATTTCGGTCCGTCGTTAGTTTAAGGACGTCTCGGTCCGTCGATAGTTTAAGGACGTTTCGGTCCGTCGTTAGTTTAAGGACATTTCGGTCCGTTATTAGTTTAAGGACATTTCGGTCCGACATAGAGAAGGCCGGCTACTGCTTATAAAGCTCGAGCTTAGAAAGATAGCGAGCGGACATAGTCGTCGTCATCTATCATTGACCTAGGCCGTGGCTCATTAAGCGTAGTATCTCTTTAGGAAGTGACCGTTTATTGGCTTGAAAGTCCTTTCACCGTGCATGTCCATGAGTAGATAGGCCCCACCCTGGTAGACCTTATCTATGATATACGGGCCTTCATAGTTTGGATCGAATTTTCCCCGCTTGGCTTGATTGGGGATCATAGGCCTTTTGACCACTAACACGAGTTCGCCTTGGCGGAATGTCCTCGGTCGGGTCAATCTTTCATATGAGCGCGTCATCTTTGCTTTATAAGCTTCCAGATTTTGTTGCGCTATGAGCCGGGTTTTGTCGAGGGCATCAAGCTCCTCAAGCTGAAGGTGAGCATTTTCTTCGTCCGTCAGCTCGTAGTGGACTGCCACTCGTAGAGAGGGTAACTCTATCTCGAGGGGGAGCACTACTTCCTTCCCAAATACCAACGCGTACGGCATTGTGTTCGTGGCCGTCTTGAATGTAGTTCGATAGGCCCAAAGGGCCTCTTGCAGCCTCTCGTGCCAGTCTTTCTTATTTCGAGACACCGTCTTTTTTATGATCTTCGTCAAGGTCTTATTGAAGGCCTCGGCCAGACCGTTAGCTCGTGGATTGTAAACTGAAGAATATCTCTAGTCTATATTGTGCTGCTGCGCGAAGCGGCTAATCTTATGGCTTCTGTAGGCTGGCCCATTATCGGAGATAATCCGCCGTGGGGTTCCAAACCGATAGATGACGTGCGTCTTGAAGAAGTGGAGGATATTCTCCGTCTTCACTTCCCTCAGCGGTACTGCTTCTGCCCATTTGGAGAAGTAATCAGTTGTCGCCAGAATGAAACGATGTCCCCGGGACGATGCTGGCTCGATGGGGCCGACTATGTCAGTCCCCCACATTTCGAATGGCTAGCTAGCCACCGTTAAGTGTAGTGGATTCGGATGTTGGTGGATAAAGTCTCCATGAATCTGGCACGAGTGGCATTGCTTCGCATACTCGAGGCAGTCTTGGACCATCGTGGGCCAATAATAACCCATCCGTTTGATCTTCAATTTCATTTTCGGGCCTGCTTGGTGAGAACCGCAGAGTCCGTCGTGAACTTCCTGAACGACTCTTTCTGCTTCGTCAGGTCCTAAGCATCTCAGCCACAGAGAATCAAACGATCTTTTGTATAGAGTGTCGTTGACAAAAGCGAAAAATAGAGCTCGTTTCATGAGCTGATGTCTTGAGGACGCTTCTTCGGGCATTCGGTGGGACTTAAAGTAGTCTATGAAGACTTCCCTCCAGTCCTCGGCCTTCTCATGGTCTTTTATTTGTAGAGTCGTCTGCTCAGTCGCCCCCTTTTCTTCGTATAATTCCGGAGATATTCCTGCTGGGGCGAGCACTCGACGGCTTTGTACCACGATTCTGACGTCATCGAGGTTCTCGTCAGCCAGTTCTTTAGCGAGCTTAGCTAACGCCTCTGCTTTGCTATTTTCCGCACGTGGTATACTTTCCAAAGTGTAGGAGGGAATTTGGGTCAATAGTTGTTGCACCTTTTTGCCGTATTTCACCAACTCCGGTTTGCACGTTTGGTAGTCACCATTTACTTGACTAACAACCAATTGAGAATCCCCGTATATAGAGAGGTCTTCAATTCCCATGTTAATGGCGATCTCGAGGCCCGCTATCAAAGCTACGTATTCGGCTTCATTGTTCGTCCTCGATTCCGTTAAGGAGAAAGCAAAGCGCATTATCCCTCATTGTGGGGTTACGAAGATGAGGCCTACTCCCGATTTGATTATAGGGGTACATTGTTTGCGCTTCTTCATGGAAGATGCCCCGTCAAAATAGAGTTCCCATCGGGTATCACCGCCGCCGATCGCGTCGAATGCATGTTCGTCCGGCAAATCGCAGTTCAGAGGAGAACCGGCAGGTACTGGATGCTCAGCGAGGAAGTCGGCAATGGCCTGGCCTTTCACTGCCTTAAGAGGTCGATACGTTATTGAGAACTCCATCAGGAGTAGAGCCCATTTAGCGAGTCGACCCGTCAGTATAGCCTTTGACATCAAATATTTAAGAGGGTCCACCTTCGAGATGAGACGGACTTCGTGCGCCAACGCATAGTGCCTGAGTTTTGTTATCGCGAAGATTAACGCCAAGCAGTGTTTTTCAATGGGAGAGTAGTTGTTTTCTGCCCCCAGCAGAACTCAACTTAAGTAGTAGAGTGCTCTCTCTTTCCCTTGATCGTTCTCTTGTGCCCATAATGCGCCTAAGGAACCTTCGAGGGCGGTTGTATAAAGAATGAGGGGTTTTCCCTTGACCGGCGCAGCCAACACCGGAGGGTTCTACAGGTACTGCTTGATCTCGTCTAGTGCACCTTGGCATTTGTGATCCCAAATGAATGGAGTTCCCTTCTTCATCAGGTGGCTGTAAGGACGGCATTTGCCTGAAAGATTGGCGATAAATCGCTGGATGTATGCGAGCTTCCCTTGGAGAGACCGCAACTGTTTGAGGGTTCTTGGCGGAGGCATTTCCATGATCGCCTTGATCTTAGATGGATCTATTTCGATACCTCGATGTCGGATGATGAATCCCAGGAATTTACCCGAGGAGACTCCAAACGCGCATTTGAGGGGATTCATCTTCAAATTATATTGCCGAAGGCGTTGAAATACAGTCTCCAGATGCTTTAAATGCTCTTCGTATGACATGCTCTTTACTACAAGGTCATCGATATAGCACTCGACGATATCATGTATGAGGTCGTCGAAGATTTTTGTCATGGCCCTTTGATAGGTAGCGCCGGCGTTCTTTAGACCAAAGGGCATAACCCTATAGCAGAATATACCCAAAGGGGTCCGGAAAGCGGTATGCTTCTGGTCTTCGGGATGCATCTTTATCTGATTGTATCCTGACGAACCGTCCATAAAGGAGAAAACCTCGTGAGTGGATATGTTATCTATCATTAGCTCGGTTACTGGTACTGGGAAATCGTCCTTTGGACAGGCTTTATTGAGATCCCTGAAATCCACGCATATGCGTACCGTCCCATTCTTCTTCATTACCGGGACGATATTGGCGATCCAGTCGGGATACTGGACTTCTTGGTTAAATCCAGAATCGATCAGCTTCTTGACTTCGGCGTTGATGCTCATTTCAAGCTCGAGTCGCATCCTTCTTGGCGCCTGCTTGACTGGCTTGATATCTGGGGATATTGCTAATTTATGCACAGCAATCTCCGGATCTAATTCTGGCATCTCGGAGTAGTTCCACGCGAAGCAGTCTTTATGCCGTAGAAGCACGTTCTTTAACGCAGTCACCCTTTCTTCAGATAGCAGCTCGCTGACAAATGTCGGTCGCGGGTCATCTGCCGATCCCAACTCAATCTTCTTGAGGTTATCTGCAGTAGTATATATGCCGTCTTCCAGTTCTTTTGGAGCTGGCAGAAATTCTGAGACCACCTCATCATCGCTGTTCTCAAAGCACCAGGGAAGGTTATTCATGTTCTCGGGCTCTTCTTTTAATATCGTAATTGTATAACAGGTGCGAATCCACTTCCAGGACTGAGGTAGATCTGGTTCCGCTTTTGCGGCTTTGGGTTCGTGCTTTTGTGGCGGCGTTACCCTCCAGCCGTCGGATAAAGCGAATCTGCCCTGTTGGTACTGGTCCTCGACCCAGTTCTTGAAGGTGAAGCAGTCTTCAGTAGGATGTCCTATGGCTTGGTGATAAGAGCAATAGCTCAGATGAGAAGCCCTGTTAGCTTGCTCAGGGTGCTTAGACTCTGGAAGCGCGATCATTTGATGTTTTATAGCGAGCTCGAGTAACTTCTCCGTCTTGTCTCGGGGGAAGGAGTACGCTCGACTCATCTTCTTCATGAGGGACAAATCCGAGCCGCGCAATACCCGATCACGTAACTCTCTAATCCTGCGTCGTTGTTGTCGGCTCCTCTTTCCGCTTCTTGATTTATTTCCATCTCTGCGTCGGGCCTTTCGTACAACGGGTTGACAAGGATGAGCATCTTTGTCTTTTGCAGCCTGTTGAAATAGACGTTGCGTCCTGGCCTTCTCATAGATGGCCATCTCGCGGTTGTGGTCTTCCCGATCTTTTTGACCCACTTTCCTGATAGGCTTGTCTAATCGTTCTTCAAACGACGGACTCGGCATTTCAATCGCGGGATCTAGTTTTGATGAGGGGTTGGCATTTCCTGACGGGGCGTCCTCTTCTTCATCAAAAGTATATATGGCGTAGCTACTGTGGGCCCGTTCCCGTTTTCCGGTTCTCGCGTATCCAAGCCCAAGTGTTTCCATTTTCCCGTTGGGCAATTTGCGTTGGGTCCCAGGGACATCCTAAATCCTGTTGTAGAACCGAGCTTGTCGAACAGTCTGTTTTAAGGGTACTCCTTGGCGCTTCAATAGCCTCTTTAGTCTATTTGTGTAGTATCTGGGCAAACGGATAGGTTGGAGCCTGTCGAGTGTAACATCCGTGCCATGCCATATCTCTTTCTCTATTTTTGACTCTGAGGATCGGTAGAATAGGATTAACTTCTTACCCCTTTGCCTTGGAGGGACGTAAAATGTTTGCAGGTCTTGCACATTGTGAGCTTGAAGTGTGTCCAGATCCTTGTAGTGTTCCCGCGGAACCATGGTGATTTGCAAACTCTGATCATCGCTAGGGGGTGCTTGTATTGACAGCCGATTGGAGAACACGGCATTAACCTCATCTTCCGAGTCACTTCCGAAGACCAACATGGGGGCGGACGTCCCTGGGTTGTTGCGTTGAGATGGCCCGGCATAAACTATCTCTTCTTCTTCTTCGGTATCGCTCCCGAAAACAGGGATGGTGGCGGCGGCTTTGTTCTCCGGGTTGCGACACCTTTCTGTAGCCTCGAAATCTGGCAAAAAGTACTTTGCATCTTCGTATTTGCGGACTTCGTTCACGGAAAATGGGTTCAACTCACCTGTTACGGTATACTCGAAACCATCCTTAAAGTACTTCATACACTGATGTTGTGTAGAAGGGATGATGTTGTTCTCGTGTAGCCAAGGACGACCGAGCAAGGCGTTGTAGCAGGTCTTGGCGTCAATGACATGGAATTTGATGTCTGTGACGAGGAGTCCAAAGAGTAATGTTAGTATCACGGATCCAAGAGTCCGTGACGATTGTGAATCGAAACCGGAGATAGTAATTTTGTCACGAGCGAGGTGTTGCACACTCATGCAGATTTCCTTCAACACCCGAACATTAAGGAGATTGATGGAGGATCCATTATCTACCAGGATCTTGCCTATCTTGATATCATGGCAGTATCCAGAGACATATAGGGGACGGTTGTGGTCGCACGTCCCGAGAAGGAGGTCTTCGTCACCGAAAGTGATGTCGGCCGTATGCACTTCCTCCAATTCATCCTTCATCCTTTCAGTGGCGAGGAAGGCTTGGAATTGCTCAGGTTCTTGTAACGCCTTAATTAGTGAGTCTCGCGCTTCTTTTGATAATAGGAGGGCATCGAGAATGCTAAGCTGAGAAGGTAGCTTCCTTAGGTGCGCTAGGATGTTATAGTCCACCTTACCCTTCCTAGGAGGGTCTTTGGCAGCCAGCTCTTTCATGACTTGGTCATCTAAAGTGATATCTTCAGTGACCTTTTCCTTTCCCTTATCTTTTCTACTCGCGGGCCCGAGATTCTTTTTTGGGAGTGTGCGATTGCGCAGCTGAATGTTCTCGTAGGCCTCCGATTTCTCCTCTTTCCCTAAAAAGGATTCTTTAAAGAGAGGGCCCAGAGCCATTTCTTCATCGGAGTCGCTCCCAAAGGTGAGAACTTGTGACCCTCCGGCGTTAACCATGTAACAGCTGCCAATAGTTCTGTTGTGCCCGTCGGCAGTACTCCTTCGTTCCCGACGAGTCTTGCGTTTCATGCGCTTAAAATGTTGCCGATGAGCAACATATCCTTGCCACCATATCTTAAAGGCGTCGCACTCCTCCGTGGGGTGTGAAATTTTCCGATGATATGCGCAATAATCAGGGTGCCTCTCCACCCCATTGAGCGTGTTTTCTTCCGAGGGTGGTAACTTCATTCCCATTGACATGGCTTTGCCAAACCTTTTTCTCGTCTTGAATATCTTCTTGTCTGCCTCGGATGCCTTTCGATCTGGCGGGAGTACTTCAACTCTCTCGTTTAGTCGTCTGCGTTCGGCTCCTTCCGATGCGGCCATCTCACGCTCCTGATCTGCTTTACTCTTTAGACGAATCTCGTCCAGAAAGGCGTCGACCATTTCATCTGTTGGCCACACAAGTCCTGGCTCAGGGTGTGCCCCCAGTTTCTCGGTGCCAGGAGTTTTCTCATCTTCTGAGTGGGAAATCATATGACAACTCGCCACATATCCCTCGGATTCATCCGATGAGCTCTCTTCCTCATCTTCCTTCTGAAAGACGTGGTTGAGGAACTCTTGCAGTGTGACGGGAGTCCGTGCCTTTTGATTGTACTCCTCCAGCGCGTCAATATGTTTCTGCAAATCCGTGCGCTTGTTTCCAGGCTTCACGGGCTTTTTGGATTTCCTCTTCTTTTTCTTCGAAGATTTTGACGGTTGGGTGTGAGTACTTGGGACATCACCACGAATCTTTGTAGTTGGGCGCGGCTTCAACATCCCTTCGATGATTTGAGGTTCAAGCGGGTTCTTCCATTCAACCGCTGGGCACGCATGAAGGTCACTCAGCATCCTTTTGGTTTTAGCTGATAGCACGATTTCCCATGGAGCTTCTTCAATAAAGGAACAAGTCGCCCCCGGTGCGTCCGTCTTCTTAGGAGTATGCGGCTGTGGCGGGTTCACCTTCCACTTTTCGGACAGCACAAACTTTCCCTGGAGGTATTAATCTTCAATCCATCCTTTAAAGACGAAGCAATCCTCAATCGGATGGCTTACCGTTTGATGGTAAGGGCAATAGTTGGGGTTGTTCACCTCAGTGGGTTGTGGCGGTCGCCTTAGATTTGGCAGGTTTATAAGTCTGTTGCGTACTGCCAGCTCGAATAGCCATTTCGTCTTGTCCCGTGGGAACGAGTAGGGATGCTTCATCTTCTCATTATAATACCGGCGTCTTTCTTCCAGTTGATCCGTCAGCTTTGGGGCATTGGGTTGCTGCTGGGCATTCGCGACGAAGGTGGCCTTTCCTTTACCCTTGTCATTCCGAGGTTCTGGCTTCGGGGGAGACGGTCTATGACCCATTTGGTCTATCTGAGCCAACTTGTCGATTAAAGCCTGGAATATGGTTGGCTTAAAGAACATCATAAACTGGGAGATAGTTGCGTGAGGGTCTAGGGTTCCCACGAACATGCCCACCGCGGGCGCTTTCTCAATGCGTTGCTCGCATTTCGACCACAAATTCCGCCATCGTATAGCATACTGGACCCAAGTTTCGCCTGGTTTTACCCTGGCGTTAATCAGTGCCGTTATTGGAGTGCGTTCGCTGGCACTTGCGAATCGCTGAGTGAATAGCAACTCCATTTCAGCGAACGTCTTGATAGAATCGTTCGGGAGTTCCGAATACCATTCGAACGCTGTTTCTGATAAGCTGCCCACGAACTGGCGAAGCAACAGTTTATCATCTCCGCCGGTGTTACCGCAAAGGGCCCTGAACTGGGCGACATGTTGGTGGGGATTGCCGGTCCCCTTGTAAACATGGAACTTGGGAATTGTGTAACCCGGCGGGTACTTGATTTGGTCGTACCAGCTTGGGTATGGCTGCCCCGTTTTTACGACTTGACCAGCTGCCTCAGTCGCATGATGAACCCAGATTTGCTGGGCTATATAGTCGACCAAGTCAGCCTTAGAGATTGTCTCCTCCTTAGCCGTTGAGAGGGCCGGTGGTGGATTTAACGTTTCTCCCCTGTAGTCTTCAAGGACGATCGGGGGATCCTCAGCAGGTGGATCCTGTTGGGTCATCATTCCTATCATATCTTGGAAGAGGAGGCCCATACGCTGTATGTTGGCTGCTTGTACAGCAGCCTCTTTGTCCTTCTTCTCCAATATTCGGCGAAGGAATTCGGCGTCGGTTTCTTCCTCCTGGCGTTCGTCCAAAGACGTTTCTGGGTTTTCTTTTGGCCCGGTAAGTGCGGCCATAGCATTCATCATTTCCTGGAGCTTTTGCTGTTGCTCCTGAGCTTTGGTCACCGACCGTGTGAGCGGTCTATGACCTGTAGACGCACGGCTGTCTTCTTTTCCTGACGCCATGTATACGGTGTGGACCATCATGCCCCCAGACTTAGGGCGTCTGGGCTCAGTGCTTTTAGCTGTCGTTGCAGGCTGGGGGATCTTCTCTGGCTTCCTCCTTTTATGAGCAGTGGAGGTTGAGGGGGCCGTTGAGGTGGGCGTCCAGACAGCCTTTCGTGGTTTAGCCTGGTGACCGGCTTCCGATTGGATTTTCAGCTTCTTGTGCTGGCAGGAGAAGTTTGGATCGATCATCGAATCTCGGGCCTGCCGCCAGACCTTATAGATTTTGGAAGACAGCCGTTGAGGGGATCGGGGCTGTTCTGACTTTATTTCCACAACCTTTTTTAGTGGGGGAGGAGACCTCTTTAGCACCGCAGTAGGAGAATTCCTTCGCACCTTATTTAGCATCTCGAAGCTGTTCCCCGTTGGAACAGCAACATTAACTTCTGCCATCGGGGCTGATAGAGTTAGCCCAGAGGGGGAGTTGCCCCCAGCCTTCCTTACTCGGCGCCAATGGAGACGTTGAGCGTGTCGAGCGGACGGCGTTGGTTCAGCGGTGAGAATGGCTTCGTCTTGCCCCCTGTGTAGGTGGGGGGTCGCTGCTGGTGTTAGCCTGTCAAAGACCGATGTCCTTTGGGTAGCAGGAGTGGGAGCTGGGGCCGTCAATCTTGTAAGGACCGACTTTTTGGCCGGGGAAGCCGCCCTGGCGATTTCGGGAGCAGGACCGGTCACTTTCTTAGAAGCAGCCTTCTTTGGGATTGTAGGCCCCATGATGGGTCCACAGGATTTCTGGCCCAATCTAGAGAAGATCGAGGCGCTGATGTTGGGCGACCCGTTGAGAGGAGCCGCAGCAGGGGTAAGACGATCAAAGACCGACTTCTTGGGAGCTTCCTTTGTCAGCACCGGCGCCGTAAAGCTTGTCGGTGGGAGCATAGTCCCAAAGAACAATCCGGTAGTGGCCTGAGTCACCTGGTCCACCGGTATTGTGAATAACGAAGCAGCTTGGGGTCCGTAGGCTATACCTCATTGCGAGGCAGAGCGTTGGTCGCAATTGCAGTCCGAGCAGTTGGAGCATTTCGCAGAAGTAGAAGCCATCGATCCTTTGCTTTCTACAATGAGCAAGACGCCAAGTCTTAGTATCTCGAAACCCAAGGGCAACCATTAGCGAACCGCGATTGGTTCGCGAATCACGACACACGAAGTGTGGAGTGGAAAGAGGAAAAGGTCCCATCGGGCGTGCCAGAATCTGTTCCCCTCCGAACGGCGGCCGAGACGTGGGACGTCTCACCTAAGATTCGGGGAAGATGCTAATTGGTGCTATCCGTCCACCTCTCCGAAGATGCCAAGTTGATTTATGGCACCATGTATCGAAGGTCTGAACGGATGCGTCCGATGTAGCAGACTTTGTCAGATTCCCCCTCGCTTGAGGGGTTTTTTTGATTGTGGGGACGCTCTTCCCTGCAGGCGTAAGCCCCTGCAGTTAATTACGCTACCGCGTCGCGGTAACAACTTTCTCCTTCTCCAGATGATCACTTCGTGTCGTGTGTGTTTATTTTATGTTTTGTTGCCCGTGGATTGTTTACGGAGACCGAGTTATGTCGTCGCCCGTAGGGCGTGGACTAGTCCAAATCCGTATTATCTTAGATTTGGGTTTGGGGGTTTGGTTTGAGGATACGTTAGCCATATTTGAGGCCAAGATCAACTCAAACGTTTGTTAAGGATACGTTAGTCTAACCTGAGACTAAGATCAACTTAACGGGATCGTTTAGATCCGACAAAAGAGCATTTGGGCTCCATTGTTCCAGTTTAGGGACATAGTGGTCCATTTAATGTATGACCGTCGGGACCTGTCACCTCTCTGACGACGTTGAAGGATTACAACGACAGATGTCAGAGGAGTTCAGAGATGTACCCTTGAACCAGAGTTAATTGGGGGGATCTATAGTCCAGTTTGGGACTAAAGTCTGTTTGAAAGGTTTAAGGATACGTTAGCCATATTTAAGGCTAAGATCAACTTAAACGGGATCGTTTAGATCAAACAAAAGAGCGTTTGGGCTCTATCATTCCAGTTTAGGGACATAGTGGTCCATCGCTAGTTTAAGGACATTGCGGTCCATGGGTAGTTTAAGGACATTGCGGTCCATTGTTAGTTTTAAGACATCTCGGTCAAGGTTAAGGACGTCATAGTCCATGGGTTTAAGGACCCTACAGTCCATTGTTAGTTTTAAGACATCTCGGTCAAGGTTAAGGACGTCGTAGTCCATGGGTTTAAGGACCCCACAGTCCATATCAATGTATGGTCATCGGGACCCATCACCTCTTTGAAGACGTTGAGGGATTACAACGCCAAGTATCAAAGGAATGAAGAGATGTACCCTGGAACCGGAGTGGATTAAATAGTCTTTGGCCCAATTTGGGATCAAGACCAATTAATTATGTTATGAGCCCATTAGCCCAGTTAATTACGAATTGAGGACTTATGGCCAGCTTGGGCTAAGTCCAGTCATGTCTGGGACATCGGCCCTCCCGTTGGTCCCTTGAAGGAGAGGCTTTGCCTCTGGCTATTTAGCCAATTGGGCCAATGCCTAGTGTTAAACACTAAAGACCAATCAGTGTTGAACACTGAGAATGAGATTTGATAAGTCAGTGTTTAACACTAGGAGATAGTTGGTGTCAAACACCAGCAACAAGGCCTTCAAATTAGTGTTAAACACTAAAACATACCAGTGTTAAACACTGGCAACAGAAATCCCAAATTAGTGTTGAACACTAAGATAATCAGTGTTGAACACTGCAAATAAAGTTCTTTGCTTAATGTTGAACACTAAGGCCAAACAACATTTTAACACTGAATTCAGGGGTTCCAATTTAGCGTTAGACGCTGAGGCAAGAGGGGCCGCGTGGTAGCACGTGAGGGCGCCCTCCCTTCGTTTGTTCTGCTGAGAAGATCGCATCTTTTGGAGCATCACATGTCATTACGTGACGGGTGTTTGAATGGAGTATGTTAAAGCCTCTGCCAAGGGTCACGTGGGTCACGTGAGGTACCGCCTCAAAGGGCTTTCTGTAGATCTTTTGGGGGGGGGTCACGTGGTGACACGTGACCCTGCTTTTCTGTAGTTGTTTAGAAGATCTGTTAATCCCTTTCAGGAATTAAATCCCTCGTAGGGTTGAACCCTGACAATAATTTCAGAGGAATTAAATTCCTAGTTCCTTTTGAAGAGTTGAACTCTGAATTTTCTGTAGGAATTAAATTCCTCATATATGTGAAGAACTGAATAGGGTTAAACCCTAATAAAAGCTTTAAGGAATTAAACCCCCACTCTCTGTTAGAGAATTATTCTGGGGAATAAGATTAAGGGAATTAAATTCTTGTTGTTTTAACAGAACTAAGTTCTTAACTAGGGTTAAACCCTGATTCTTTTCATTCTGAAGGAATTAAATTCCCATAACACAGGGTCAAACCCTAATTTTATTTTGAAGGAATTAAATTCCTATAGTTCTGTGAGAATTAAATTCTCGTGCTTCCATTCCCTCTCTATGCTTTGGATCTGCATGGCAGGATCTCAACCCATTGAGAATTAAATTCTCAACTCAAGGGGAGATGTGCACTTTACAGATCCTCCATCAAAGAGAGAAGAAATATGTCTTTCTGTTTTATATCAGAGTTAAACTCTGTTGAGAATTAAATTCTCTTTTCTTTCCATGAAACCTTCCCTTTCTTACCTAGGGTTTTCTTTTGCAGAAGATCCAAATTCCTCTAAAGTATCAAGGCTCTCACTCTTTTCTTCCCTCTGCATATAACTTCTTTTTGTGTGTCTCTTGGCTCCTATTTATAGGAGAAGCAGCCGAGTCAATTAGTTTTTGATGAATCTTTCATTGAGAGATTTGATTTGTATCCATCATTCGTTTTGGACCTTTGGATTATTAGGTGAGTTTTATTCACCATTGGATTTTAAATCCAGAGATTCTCCTTTATTTATTTCGGTTAGATTTTACGGGGAAATCTTCCCAAATTCGAGATTTTCCCATAGATAGATGATATTTAATCACCTTTAAATCTTTAATTCAATCGGTTGCTTTTGGAAAGATTTGAGCGGTCTTTTCTCAGAATTTAATTCTGTTAACAAATGGGCTTTGAAGTCGGTCACGTGTGGCCACGTGACCCTTGGTCACGTGTGGGCACGTGACCCCCCTTGGAACGAGCCCTCTTCTTTCTTTTTGCGCTCTGCTTTCTGGTCGCTGCTTAACCGTCACGTGCCACCACGTGACCCCTGGTCACGTGTGAGCACGTGACCCTCGTCTGGAGCCTTTTTCTTGGTTTAACCGGAGAACAAATCTGCTGCTTTTGATTATCACGTGCCAACACGTGACCCTGGTCACGTGGGAGCACGTGACCTCTTCTGAAGCCTTTTCCTTGATTTGATCAGGGAACCGGTTTGCCTTTAAAGCCGTTTTTAATTGTCACGTGCCAACACGTGACTCAGGTCACGTGGGAGCACGTGACCCTTTCTGAAGCCATTTTCTTTGATGTAGTCGGGAAGCTGAATTTGCCTTGCCGATGCTTTTAGATGTCACGTGCCAACACGTGACTGCTGGTCACGTGTAAGCACGTGACCCTTTTCTGAAGCCTTTTCCATAAGCTTTTCTGATTCTAAATCAGGAAACATGCCTGTCATCGGAAAAATTCCTGGGCTTCATAGTCCGACATCGAGGGATCGAAGTTAACCCATCAAAGATAAAGGCCATCATGGAGATGCCCCTTCCGAAGAGTCTGACGCAGCTAAGATCTTTGCAAGGCAAGCTTGCTTATATACGGAGGTTTATCTTAAATTTATTGGGAAGGTGTGGGCCCTTCTCAAAGCTCATGAAGAAAGGAGCTCCTTTTATCTGGGATGCCGAATGTCAAGCAGCGTTCGAAAGCATCAAACAATACTTGTTGCACTCTCCAGTGCTGGCCGCTCCCATTCTAAATAAACTGCTGATTCTCTACACTGCAGTGCTGGATGAGTCACTCGGTGTGCTCCTTGCCCAGAATAACAAGGAGGGAAAAGAAAATGCCCTCTACTACCTCAGTCGAACTCTAGTCGGGCCGGAACACAACTACTCCCCAATCGAAAAGCAATGCCTGGCTCTAATATTTGCTGTGAAGAAGCTGAAGCACTATTTGCTCGCTCATCGGGTTATGCTGATCTCCAAGGTCGACCCGCTCAAACACTTGATGACCAAAGCAAGCCTAGCCGGCCGAATGGCAAGATGGGCTGTTATGCTACTTGAGTTTGACATAGTTTATACCCCTCAGAAAGTAGTAAAAGGGCAAGCTCTTGCAGACTTTCTCGCTGCTCATCCCATACCAGAAGGGTCGCCGCTAAATTGTGAGTTACCCGACGAACAAGTGCTGCACCTCGAAGAAGATGAGCCATGTTGGGAGCTCTACTTCGATGGGGCCTCATCAATAAGGAGCTCCGGCAGATCAAGCGTCTTGTAGGTAAAAGCGAGGATATGATTGGTGTTCATCACGCCATCAATGGGAACCCTACGGCGTTCTTTTGCTTTCACCGAGCCTTGGACAAACAATGAAGCTGAGTATGAAGCTCTGATAGCTGGTTTGGAACTCGCCATAGAAATGGAAATCCTTCGGCTATGGGTTTACGGTGACTCCCAGCTTGTCGTCAACCAAGTAAGCGGTGACTATAAGATATACAAACCCGAGTTAGCTCGGTACAGAGGCCGGGTGGTGGAACTCATGAAACGGTTCACTCACATTGAATTAATGAGAATCCCCAGAGCGTTGAACGGAAAAGCCGACATACTCGCTCGCTTAGCCAAGGAGCTGGCTGATCCTGACATGGACGAAATTCTGATCACAGTCAGGAGCCCGCAAATTCTACCCCCAGTCTCTCTACGAGAAGAGGAAAGCGCGGAACAGAAGAGCAGTCCTGCCGAAGAAGCTTCGATCATCCAAGACAAGCCCGATTGGAGGGAACCCTTCATAGAGTACTTCCGATACGACAAGCTGCCCGAAGAAAAATTTGCGAGGATTCAGCTGAAGAAAAGAGCTCTCCGATACATGTTTGTAAATGACACGTTATATCGCAGGTCATATGACCAACTCTGGCTCAGGTGTCTGTCATTGGCCGAAGCCCAAAAGGTCATGAAAGATGTTCACTCGGGCGTTTGCGGTGCTCACCAATCTGGCCCCAAGATGCGACTTCAAATCAAACGGCTTGGGTATTACTGGCCCACCATGATACGGGATTGCGGAGAGCATGCAAAGAAATGTCAGATCTGCCAAATCCATGGTGATTTCATTCACAAGCATCCTAATCCGTTGCATCCTACGGTGGCGTCGTGGCCCTTCGAAGTCTGGGGCACCGACATTGTTGGCTCAATTGATCCTCCGTCATCCAAAGGCCACCGGTTCATACTGGCCGCGACAGACTACTTCTCCAGATGGGCTGAAGCTGTCCCGCTAAAAGAAGTCAAGACAAAAGATATTCTGACATTCTTCCAGTATAATATTCTATACCGCTTCGGTACACCAAGAAGAATCATTTCTAACAACGGGCCCTCTTTCAAGAGCTTCAATGTCTCAAGGTTCGCTATTCAGCGCAAGATAGACTGGAGATATTCCTCCATCTATAATCCAAGAGCCAATGGGCCAGCCGAAGCCTTCAATAAGACTCTATGCAAGCTCCTGAGGAAAAATGCTTCAGCCAACAAGAGAGACTGGAATCTCAAACTTCACAAGGCGTTGTGGGCATATCGTACCACGCACCGTACTCCAACTCAGGCCACTCCATACTCATTGCTCTTCGGAGTGGAGGCGGTCCTCCCCCTCGAAGTCGAAGTTCCAAGCTTAAGAATGGCCGTTCAGCACGAGTTGACGGAGGAGGAAAACGTGCTCCTTCGACTTGAAGAGCTCGATGCCCTCGAAGAAAAGAGGCTCACGGTGCAGCAAAATCTGGAGCTATACCGAGCCCAAATGTCACGGGCCTATGACAAGATAACCCGTCTCCGCTCTTTCAAGAAAGGTGAATTAGTGTTGGTCCTCAAAAGACCGATCATCCCCAATCAACATGCCAAGGGAAAATTCGAGCCAAACTGGGAAGGACCATACGTCATCGAGAAAGTGTTAGACGGAGGATCCTACCAACTAATAAGTGCCGAGGGAGAAAGGCCCATGACACCCATCAATGGCCGATATCTCAAGAAATACTACACGTGAATGCTCCAAGTCGCAAACGAATTGAGCACATCAGCCCTACGGTCTGGATCATACATCCTGCAAAACCGTATACAATCCACGGGCGTAAATGACCCCTATCTCTCGTAAATCCTGCCGGTGAGACTACTTTTAAAGTCCCACCAGCGGCAAAAAAAAAAGAGAAAAAAAAAATAAAAGAAATAAAAAAATAAACGGTATGTCCACAAACAAAACGGGTACGGATGAAAACCCGAAAGGGCTCCGTGAGTAAAAACAGCAGGACTACCGGCGAGTCTGTGAAAACCCGAAAGGGTGCAAACTCGTGAAAAGAGATGAAATACATGTTCCCCTCCGAATGGCGGCGTCAGGGCTGCGAGGTCCTGACACTGAGATTCGGGGCAGATGCTATATGGTTTTAACCGTCCACCTCTCCGAAGATACCAAGTTGATTTATGGCACAATGTAACGGAGGTTCAGACGGATGCGGCCGATGTAGCAGACTTCGTCAGATTCCCCCTCGCTTGAGGGGTTTTTGATTGTGGGGACGCTCTTCCCTGCAGGAGCAAGCCCCTGCAGTTAATTACGCAACCGCATCGCGGTAACAACTTTTTCCTTCTCCAGAATTTCACTTCGTGTCATGGGTGTTTGTTTTGTTTGTGGTTGCCCGTGGATTGTATACGGAGACTGAGTAATGCCGTCGTCCGTAGGACGTGGATTAGTCCAAATCCGTATTTACTTAGATTTGGATTTGGTGTTTTTAGTTTAAGGATACGTTAGCCGTATTGAGGCTAAGATCGACTCAAACATTCGTTAAGGATACGTTAGTCCTGTTTTGAGACTAAGATCAACTTAACGTGGTGATCCATTTAATTATATGTCCGTCAGGACTCGTCATCTCTCTGACGTCGTCGAAGAATTACAATGATAGGTGTCAGAGGAGTTCAGAGATGTACCCTTGAACCAAAGTTGATTTGGAGTTTTATAGTCCATTTGAATGTTTAAGGATACGTTAGCCGTATTTGGGGCTAAGATCAACTTAAACGGGACCGTTTAGATCCGGCAAAAGAGCGTTTGTAGGCTCTATCGTTCCGGTTTAGGGACGTAGTGGTCCATTTTCCAGTTTAGGGACATGATGGTCCGCATTTCAGTTTAGGGACATGATGGTCTATATTCCAGTTTAGGGACGTGGTGGTCCGATATTAGTTTAAGGACGTTTCGGTCCAATATTAGTTTAAGGACGTTTCGGTCCACGAGTTTAAGGACCCCGCAGTCCATATCCATATGTGGTCGTTGGGACCCGTCGCCTCTCTGACGTCGTTGAAGGATTACAATGAGAAGTGTCAGAGGAGTTCGGAGATGTACCCTCGAACTGGAGGTAAATTGATTTGAGAGAGCATTTGTGCTCAGTTCAATTTAATTTAAGGACTTACGGCCAGAATTGGGCTAAGTCCAGTTGAAAATGTTCAACATTTTATTTGCATTTGGCCTGTTAGGCCTTTACTGGGGCTCTGCTTCTGTTTAATAATGCATGGCATTTTTGTTTGGTCTATTAGACCTTTATTTGGGCTCTGCCCTTTTTTTTAAATTAATGCATTGCATTTAATTTGGCCTGTTAGGCCCTTTTTAATTGGGCTTGGCCCTTCTGTAAATAATGCAGTGCATTAATTATCTGATAGTGGCTTGTCAGGCGCTTTGCACCAATTATTGAGCGCAAGCGCATGTGGAGGTGACACGCGTCGCGTTCTGGTGAGCGCAAGCGCAGTTGGCGCAGTGCGCTGCCCCAGTGTGCTGCGCCGTTGCGCCGCTGACACGTGGCGCGCTCTGGTGAGTTGCGCCAAATTCAGAGAGCAATGCTCTATCTTTAAAGTGCATAGCGCAAGTGGTTATGGGGCTGACACGTGGCGTTCTCTGGTGGCTTGCGCCAATCCAGGAGCGCAATAGTGCAGATCTGCAAGTGCAAGGCAGTGTTTTAATTTCTTGATCCAATTTGGATTTAAGAAAAGAATTTTTAAGATTCTAGAACCAATGGTTCATAAAAGTGCAAAGCACTATTTTTTTCATTTTTGTTTTCTCTTGTTTAAAGAACCGGTGGTTCATGAGAAGTGCAAAGCACTGTTCTTTTTTATATGAAGATCATTGATCTGGTTTTTAGATCAATGATCTATTAGAAGAAATTTCTTCTCTTTTGTGAAGGTTTTTACCTTTTTCTTGGAATTTTTCTCAGAGTTCTCTCTATTTGAAGCTTCTTGATTTTTTCCAAAATGTTGATGCCTTTGAATTGAGGTCTAAAGTCCTTTTTATAGTGCCCATAAATTAGTTAAATTTGTTAAAAAGATCTTTTTCTGAGTGATTTGGGGAATTTTCCCCACTGTTGGATCTTTGATCCAAGGGCTTCTGTTTTACAGAAGAAAATCTTCTTGTTTTAAGAAGAACAGAAAGATTTCTTTAAAATGTTTATTCTGTTTGGCGCAAATGCCCCAGCGCGTAACACGTGTCACGCAGCGCACAGAGCAGCGCAACTGCGCTAGCGCATCTGCGCTGACACGTGTCGTGCAGCGCATAGCGCAGCGCAAAGCGCAGCTCAACTGCGCTAGCGCATCTGCGCTGACACGTATCGCGCAGCGCAGTGCTTGCGCAACTGAAACGTTGCTTCTTTTAATTTTGCTTAAAATAGAGCTTTGCTCTGATTGGGCGCGCTTTCTTGGACGCTGCGCTGATGCGTCTGCGCCTGACACGTGGCGCGTTGCGCCTGGGATTTGAAGCGTTGCTTCAAAATTTGAATTTTGAATTTCCAGCAGAGCTTTGCTCTGATTGGGGGAAACAAATGCCCCCCCACCGTTGCTCTCATGTGGCGCACATGTGAGTGCAGCGGTGGCAAACCCCTGATCGTTGGATCAAGGGGTGAGCTGAAGGGGCGCAAGCGCCTTATAAATAGGACCTATGGCCCTTAGAAAAATATTCACCATCTTCAAGATTTTAATTACCAGAGCTTTGCTCTTGCTTGAGAATTTCAGAGCTTTGCTCATTTCCAAAGTTAGAAACTTTAGGTAAAACTAATTCAACTCAAATTAACTTAAATTAACTTTAACTAAAGAGCTTTGCTCTTACAGATCTTTTGATCTAAAGAGATCCCCATTGGGGTTTCATAAACAGAGTTTTGCTCTCAAAAACTTATAGATCTGCAGAGATCTTGTTCATGGGTTCTAACCCATGGACAGAGCTTTGCTCTTTGAATCATCTGTAGATCTTTTAGATCTGAAAAATGAAGAAATTTTCATAAGTTTTTCATGGATTTTTCAAGATTCCAAAATTTTTAATTCTTTTAGGTGTAAACATTTTCTGATGGACCTTTCCACTATTACCATAGAGCTATGCTCTTTTAAGGAATCTTATTTCTCTGGGACCAGAATTTGACAAGTGTCACTCTGTGACAGAGTTTTGCTCTGAAAGAGGAGATTTTCTCCTTGTCTCTTAGGATTCTTCCCCCTCTTTTTTTATTAATGGGAATGTTTTCCTGGGGACCAACTGACAATCCCATCCAATGATGAGGTTGTCTTACTAACTGACATATTGTCATCCAGATTTTGTGGGTCCCCCTTCGGTCTTCTATCCGCCGCACGGCTGTGTGGTGTAATTAATTAATTTTAATTTAGTTTTTAATTTAATTAATTGATTAATGTATTTTTCTTTTTTTTTAAACGCCAAGCGTTGGAATTACAACACTAACGGCTAGATTGTTCTTTTGCAGCGATCATGTCTCTCGACACCTCGTTTCCGTTCGTCCGCTCGGAGGAAGGGTTTCCTGAAGCGCCCTTGGACCGTGAAGTCTTGGCCATGATTAGAGAATACGACCCGGAGTACAAGAGTCTCCACCTTTGGGGGTCGTGATATAACCAGATCATTATGGGTCGACGCAGCTTCACATGCGCAGTGCCGTCTGAGCCCATCACGGCAATTCATTATGCTACCCCACCCTCGGTGCAGTATGCCGTGGAGATGGTGGATTGGACCGCGAACAGCTTTCTTCATCCCGCTATGGATGCGGTTCCGGTCCAACGTCCTATGGTCTTGGATATCCTAGGACGTCGTATCTGTCAGGGCGAGGCGAAACCCTGGGGGCAATCATATAACATTGGTCTGATCCCCCGCCATCCGATTGGCTACCTGCCGTGGGCCCGGTATATCCTGTCGACGAGGAAGTCGCAGTTGATAAGATTAGGATTGTACACCGCGGTCTACGTCTCTCTCTTCCAGTATCCCACGCTCCCCATCTGGTGGTTTAAGGCTTTCCTGGAGCAGTGGAACATTCCTACCCACACTTTCCTTGCCATGGATCGGGAAGTGTCCATCTCTTTGGAGGAGTTCACGGAGGTATCCGGTCTACCAGTCATGGGAGAACATTATGAGGAGCTGCTCCCGACAGATGTGTACGTCTTTGGTGCTAGGCCGGTGGTAAGGGGGGTCACACCGGAGAATGCTGTTCAACATCAATTCCCAAGCTTGATTAAGGTGTTGAGCATCTATGATTTTCCTTTTATCGAACATGGGAGTCGGGGGGTTAACTTTGAGGATTTCATCGCTCGGTTCCTTCGCCCAAGCGTCCTCTCATCAAAGGCTGCCAAGTTTGCCTCTCTGGATGACCCTTTCGGTCTAGATGCGGACAACCTACCGGAGAAGGAGATAGATCAAAAGGGTTTTTTCTTTCCGGACTTCCCTACCATGTCATTTGCAGAAATTGCGGCCCCTGGAATGGATGAGGAGGCCTTTTTCTTAGGATTTCTTGGATTGTGGCTGAGCTGGTTTGCGATCCCAATGCACTCTCATCGTATGCGGCCCTCTGTCTTTTACCCAGCCCACCGGATGGCCATCGGGGTAAAGGTGGCTGTTGGGATCGCTGGCCTGGCGCACCTATATCATGGCCTCAGCCGAGCAGCAGATGCTAACGAGCCCGGGGTATTGCACATGGTCTTCCCGATGCACTACTTTATGTCGTGGCTCGAGCTACATACGGCGGGTGTCTTCGACATGCACAAAAAGCCCTCGTTCTTCGACAAGTGCGGTTTCCCTCGCATCATACAGCTGATTGGCGCATCTGTTGGAGATAGTGCCCTCAGAGTCAATTATTGGATCACAGGCACGTGATTGCAATGATTGAGGGAGGACCTATCCCGGTAGGACAGTCTTACTCGAGATGATAGTATGCTATCTGGTTTATCTTTATCATCGTGTACTGTTTTAGGTGACCTGACATGTCGCTATTACACGTTGATAGAGCCCCTAGGATTCTTGCTTGACCACCAGCAGTATGAGGGCGATCATATAAGTGGGAGCTGGTAGTCTATAAGCACATCCTTAAAAGGTCCCTAGTCGTGGGAGTTTCGAGACAGGGCATCGATACTCCAGAGTAGACTAGTGTATACAGTCGAGACCCCGACGAGGGACGGTGGTCGGTCTCACAAGCCACTGGTGTCAGTTGGTTCACCTAAGATGTATACAGGTGCTCATTGGGTTATGAGTACACCGGACAGGACTCGCCGGGAACATGCTAGTTGGTCTTATACCTGACGTCAGATAGCAGTTCCCTGGTGACATGTGTACAGGTTAGTTCATCGACTTGGGGATCGTCATTTGTCTCGTGTGAGTTCCCACTGTACTTTGATTACTACCCTACCATGCTCAAAGGAGACGTGCAAACAGGTTTTAGTTGGGTACAGTCCCGAGCCACATGGAGGCAGTGAGCGGATCTTCAGGGGTTCGTCTCTCCCGGTATTGGGGGTGAGGTCGCGCTGTGTCTAGGAGAGCCATTACACGAAGCCCTCGGTCGAGGCAGGAGATTTACTGGTAGGTATTCCAGTAGTATCTCAGGGTGTTCTGGGCTACACTCCGACACGACTTATACCGTTTTTGGGGGTCTGACTTTTACCAACCCCCTAGGCCCGCCATGCGATGCTCATATACGAACGGACCGGACTGTACGGATATTGTCACTGACAGGCTCAGTAGGGTGTCAGGATGAGTTCGCTCATCGACGTCCCTTTTGGTCAATACCTGGTAGCCCGTTACGTATTGGCTTATACCTCTGACGTGCTAGTGGTTAAATCCACAACCAAGGTATTGACGAGTCTTTAGAGTCCCCCACATTCTGTTGCTCAAGTTTTCGGGCGAAACGCTGTAGAGGCCGTATGGAGATATGGCAGGGTTCGATCAGATACGTGCGGTATTGCATGGATCAGGATCGGACGGATAATACTAGCCGGCTTTTGTTTAAGCCGGATCCTAGTATAGTACAGTGTAGATTTTGTCTCATTGCATTTGTATTTCGGTCGGAATACAGATGCGGGTGTGTATGCACAGTATCGGGGTTTTCCTGTAATTTATTACGGGACCAGTTTTCTGGAGTTGCCAGTTTGCTTTCCGTTTCGGCCATATTTCTTTGTATCTTTCATTGGCCAAAGATTGGTGGAGGAGGGCTTATTTGCATTTGTGCAAATAAGCATTTGTGGAGGGTGGTGATTGCATATTCTTGAGTCATGATAATTCCTCCACCATTTGACTTCATTTGACTTCTTCTTCTTTTCATCATGGTTGTTGATGATTAGCTTGTTGGAGTGTTGGTTTTGAGTTCTTCATGATTGCTTGACTTTGTGGTGAGATGATGAGGTTAGTGGAGTGTTGGACTTTGATTGTGATCATTTCTTTACATCATCACTTTTCTCTCTCTTGGATTATGAGAGACTCACAATTCCTTTTGATACACACTCACTCCCTCATTCTCCCTCTCCTCTCTCTCATTCTCATGACCATGGCTGACCAAGCATGGAGAGGGGCTGTCCAAATTTGTTGTGGTGGGATTTCATCTCTTTTGGCTTTGTAAAATCCCATAGCTCCACAAAAATTCCACCACTTCATTTCCTCCACCAAAATGGCAACCTCCTACAACCCCAAATGAGACAGAGCACTACACGTATTCTACAGCAAACCTTGGGCACGTCGGCTCGCCAACTTCGTGCCCGAGTTGCCTCGGTATAGAGGTGGGAGCCCGTTAAAGGCGACGTGGTGCCCTTCCGGCAAGGAGGTGGAGACCGGACATTCCGCGGGAGATCGGGACGACGGCGAGAAGACCGGAGAACACGGATCGCTCGGTATATCTCTCTTCCCTATCTTGTAGTTAGCTAGGACTAGTTAATGGTACGATCCGGGTTTTAGTGCGCGGTGGTGCCGGTTTCAAGAAAATTAAAATTAACCATCGCTTCCGCATTTGGCCTCGGGATGGAGGCCGGGGCGCCGCCGTGCACTTACAGTGGTATCAGAGCCTCGCCATTAACATAGTCTAGCTTTGTCTAATGTGTTTTACATTTCCGATCGAACAAAATTCCAAAAACCCGCGTTTTCTTCACATCAGTTTTCTGTCGAATTTTTTCTAGCTCGAAAATTTTTTCGGGTTGTAAAATAGTGATATACTGGAAGGTCTAAGCACTCTGTAGAAATTCGACACAGTAACTCGACTACTGAAGCGTGGAACCGCGGCCAAACCCCCCTTTGGGCCGCGGTTCCGCCGCACATTGATGTCCTTGCTGTATCAAATTTCTGCAGTCGCTTTATGGGTTGAAAATAGGGGTTTTGGAATATTATTTTTGGGCCCAGAATTTCTTGATGTGCTACAGTAGTACTTGGGGGCCCACTTGATAAAATTTAATCGATCGGATATTTTAAACACATTATTTCACAGTATTTACATTATATCTACGACCGTGAATGTCACTTGATCGGTAAATCCTGCCTAACTGCTATAGCCCGGTTAGACGGATTTACGAACGTGACTTTCACGTTGATGTTCTGTGATTTTGCTGTGATGTTGCGGATCGGTCGTGGGGATAGCCTGGATGCAATGCTAGTACAGTTTTTATTGTATTATGTACATTTGATATTGCGGGGCGAGCGTCCGACATGTGGACTGCCGTCACTGCCTGTTTGTATTATTATTTTGGGGCTCGACCAGGTTGTGGTCGATGTACCCGTTGTATGTATATTTTACTTTCTGTACTAGGCTTTCCCCGCGGAGGGGTGCACGGATAGCCGGGTTCTAGAGGGCAACAAGCCCGCATCTCATGGCATTGAGACGGAAGGGGCTTTACTCTAGAATTGGCGGGCTATTCGCCGCACTCGTAGGGGGTACAGGTTGACCCAGGAGGGGTGCCTAAGTTACCGGATTCCGTGAAGTGCCGGGTGGTCCATTCACGTTGCTGAAGGGGGCTGCCTCGCTTCAGGTTTTGGCGGGTAACTTGCCACGCCCGTAGAGGTCTAGGATTTCATTGCACAGGCTATCCACACGACCAGGGGAACGTCGGGTTTCAGTGGCTCTGTGAAACCCGGGGATCCCAGATATCTGTATTGTTCTGTGATGCTGTACATTACTGCGATGTTGCTTTTTATCACGCCTTGAGCGAAATATAATATGTTGATATATATATTAGTAGATGTTGTATATGTTTTGCATCCGCGCTAGTCCAGTCCCCGCTCTGTCGTTAGTTAGCTAACCTAACGGGTAATGACGGGACCCAGTGGCGAATGCGGATGGCATATACGTACATCAGTATATTTTCGTTCTTTGTGGTGTGATCAATTGATGGGACTGCATTGATTCGGATCAATGCAAGTAAAACAAACCTAATCTGATGTCGTTGGAACACTTTTCAAAAAGCTGTTATTGCAAGGACGTTCTCTTTTGTTTTGCATCGTGGTATTCAGTTGGAATATCCTGCTCCTCAGTCGACGAGGCAAGGGCCGAGATCCCTTCACCGGGAGTGACCCCTTGGACAAAAAGTTTGCGTCAGGGCAATGACTTCACTATAGCCGATTACTTTTGCTTTGCACCGTGATATTCAGTTGGAATATCCTGCACCTCATTCTACGGGGAAAGAGCCGAGATCCCTTCACCGGGAGTGAACTCTTTAGCAACGGTTTTCGTCACTATATATTTAAAGCTATCAGTTCCTTCAACGATATCAAGTTCATTACGTTAAAGGTTTTCGCCAGAAACCATTCGTAGCCTTTTCGTCACTATATATTTAAAGCTATCAGTTCCTTCAACGATATCAAGTTCATTACATTAAAGGTTTTCGCCAGAAACCATTCATAGCCCTCCGTCGTTTCATATGGATGGTCAATAGTATTCAAGCTGTGTATGTTGGCCAAAGTCAAGGCACAGTGATTGGTAGCTATTGGGGTATTCATATGCAGCATAGATAGATGCGTTGGTTTGGGACAGTCGTACTGCCATTTTGGCCAAAGTCAATGGTAGGTACGGATGGATTCAAATTATCCTGGAGAATGACGGGTAGAACTTGACATGTGACTTATGATATGTTGGCCAAAGTCAGGGTCATAAGAGCATGGGGCAGAAATCACATCGGGAGTTTCAAAAGAACTGAAACTTGCCAGATATGCGCATACCTTCTGGAGTGTGATGACGTGAGCGGATTCCGTCACGTTATCATGCGGTGATAGTTGGATCCCGATTCCCACTGATGAGTTGGTTTACTCGGGTGATCCCGACTAATTCTTCTTTCAGGTTTGGAGGAGAATTTGACGGTACAGTGGGAGGCTTCCAGATTAGATGTGGTAACCATTCTGATCTAGGATAGAGTGCACGCTGAGTGTTTCTTTTCTCTCTCTCTTTGGCAGCGACCCATTGACCCGACCCTAAGACTATGACTCAGTGACCAAGTTGACCGAACCTTCTTAAACACTGGCTTTTGGATTGTCAGAGTTGCAAACCTCATTGCCACTCCTACTTTTACCCTTTTCTCCAGGACACCCCGTATTACTACGAACGTCTACTTCCATTGGACAAAACCATCGTATGGTTAGATACGAACTCGAAAGAATTTATTCGAGGATGGTTTCAGGTTCTGGAGGAAACGGATAGGACTATTCAGTTGTCTTTTCCTTTTACCTTCTCTCAGGTTGCGAGTACTCCTTGGTTTAGGAGTAGTACACCTATTACGCAAATTGGATAGTCTTCTTCCAAACCATAGGCAGGTGCCGACCGGTAGGGAATGAAGAAAACCAATTAGCCTAACGATGGTGTACAGAAGGTATTAAGTTAAGACAAAGCAAGGGATTAGTAAGAGGGCAAAGTAAATTGCAACTGATATTCATAACCAAACCAGGTATTTCATTACCACTCCCAAATCACCTTTGTATTTCTCCAGAACACTCCGTATCACTACGAAGATCCACAGTTTATTGGATACTCCATCGTATGGTTATATACGAACTCGAAAGGAACTTGTTCTAGTTCGGGGATGGATTCTGGTTCAGGAGAAATAGGAATAAGGTTTATTCGGTTGTCTTTTATCTTCACCTTCTCTCGCATTGCGAGTGCTCCTAGGATTAGGACAGTACACCCATTATGCTTATTGGATAGTCTTCTTCCAAACCATAGGCTGGTGCCGAACGGTAGGGAAGGAAGAAAACCACTTGGCCTAAAGGGGTGTGCAGAAGGTAATGACTAAAGACATATAAAGGGATTTGGAGAGGTGGCAAAGAATTATACGGTTACAGTCGTGAATCTGGAAGAGGCATTACTGGGAATACCAGATACCCCATCGAAACATTTCAATGTTTCAGTTTCACTGTGTGCAGTTAAAGGAAAACTGATTTCCCGATTAGTCCTTACTCCAGAGTATGTATTTACCATGTATGATTCTCACATCTGTATGGTTGTACAGATGATGAGTGGGAGTAGGTTAGTAGGAATTACGTGATCATCCTCATTATATCAGGATTCGTTGTAATCGGTGATATTTGAGGAAGTCACCTGGGTTGTTTGCCGGACGGCAAATATTTGGTTTTGAATATCCGCTGTAATGCACCAATTTCAAATCGATATATCTGTACGTCTATTTTCATAGAGTGAGATATACCTTTTTGAAATTATGTCAATGACATTTACCTATATCAGTTGATGGTTAGGTAAGGAGCATTAAACAGCGGTGTAATTCTTCTTAACCATAAGTACAGTTTTCAACCTACGACACACAGTGAATGAGTTATCAGACTCAAGGGACTTATACAGAGTATTGTATGTTGTCCAGGGTCCATCAGGACAGAGGGGTTGGTCCGCGTACTATATTCGGTTTACTTATGACTTCTCTAGTTTTTAGACAAGTGTTTTGTGGAAACACAGGGTCCGAATTTTGAGAAGTTATAGGTATTTGAATAGAGTAGAGAACCAGGTGTAGCAAGTATCGGAATTCTTCAAAGTGATCGAAGATGTAGATACTTGTGTATGGTATTCAGTTGATAGTAATGATAAAGAGAACTTGCTTCTCTTTCAGGTTACTCATAATTGGAAGCATTCCTAAGTTGAGTAACCCTGATCGGCCTCCTTCCATTTAGCTTGACATGCACTGGGGACAGCTGCATGATTTGAATCTGGTTCAATTAAATCAGTGCCTCTGGTTCTATATTGGATATAGAACAGTTCATATCTTAACGATGTTAAGGTACGGGGAGTTGTCTGGCTTATGATTAAAACCAGACTCTGGATAACTTAAGGCACGTTTCTGTAATGGCTGTTTGTAGGTTGACCCAGGCTATGACGAGGGTTGATTTTCTACCATAAGAAAGATCAATAGTGATATTGTTCTTGACTCGCCACAGTTTTATTAAAAATGGATTTTTTCAGAAAACAGTAGTGGGAGTATGGTAGAACTGGAAGTGATTCCAGAACCACAAACGATTACTGAAGATTTGATAGGAACCTAAAGATTCAATCTGGTTTGACATTCCATTGGCCACTCCGCAGATATAGTGGGTAACTTCAGGCACCCGAGAGGTACTCCGGTAGCCTCAAGGACGGTGACAAGGAAGTTCTTGTTTACCCATACTTGCCATTGCTGTTGTTCCAGACTGTGAGACCCGGCAGGAGGATGAGTATAGCGTCGTTCTAAATTTGCTTTAGAAGTGTACGTTTATATGACTCTGCCAGAGGGTTGTCGTAGTCAGTGGGAGCAGCGGAAGCATTGGTGGACAGGTAGCTTATGTCTATTTATAGACTAAAGCAGATATAGCGGAGATAGATCATCAATTTCTGATGTGACAGCCATTTGACTGTTGCGCCACGGCAGCGCCCCGGCCGTCTTACTCGAGGCCAAATTGCGGAATCAAAATTTTTCCTTACTCGGAAACCGGCGCTACCGCGGACAAAGAAAACCCGGATCGTTTACCATTAACCTAACTAGCAAACAAGAGATGGGAAAAGAAGTATACCAAGAGATCCGAGTCCTCCGGTCTTCTCATCATCGCCCCGATCTCCCGCGGAAAGTGTAGTCTCCATATCGTCGCCTCTTCGCCGGAAAGGGCACCACATCGCCTTCGTCTTTTACGGGCTCCCGCCTCAATACCGAGGCAACTCGAGCATGAAGCCGGCAACTCGACATGCTCAAGATTTGCTGTAGAATGTGTAGTGTAGAATCATAGTCTCACTTTGGGGTTTGTTGCCTTTGGATGGAGGAATGAGGACAAGGAAAATATGGTGCTTTCATTTTTCCTTGCATGAAAGCAAGATCAAGAAGGAAACTCTCAAGAATGAAGCTCTCTCTTCTTCTTCTCTCTTCTTTTTCTCAACCATGAATAATTTATCATCTTTTTCATCAAGTGAGAATGAGAATGGTGGAGCAATGAAACATAATGCAAAGGGAGGTGAGTGTAGGAGCAAAAGAAAGGTGACCATATCCAAACCTCATCATCACAATTCTAATCAAAGATCAAATCCTATCTCATCACTTCTAATCTCCATAAAGCATGAAATGAATGGTATCTAAAAAGGTTATCATAATAAATCATTTGCAAGAAAAACCTCCACAAAGTGTTATTTGCAAAACTGCAAATAACCCCCTCCATCAGAAAAGTCCGGCCGGGAAAGAACAAAGGAAAACCGGCCGGAACGGAATGCAAACTGGCAACTCCAGAAAACTGGTCCCGTAATAAATTACAGGAAAACCCCTATACTGTGCATACACACCCGCATCTGTATTCCGACCGGATACAAATGCAATGAGACAAAATCTACACTGTACTAGACTAGGACCGGCTTAAGCCAAAGCCGGCTAGTAAAATCCGTTCGATCCTGATCCGTGCAATACCGCACGTATCAGATCGAACCCTGCCATATAACTATACGGCAACTAGTACAAAACTGTCCAATCCTGATCCGTGCAATACCGCACGTATCTGATCGGACCCTGCCATATCTCCATACGGCCTCTACAGCGTTTCGCCCGAAAGCTGAGTAACAGAAAGTGTGGTGGACTCTAAAGACTCGTCAATACTATGGCTGTGGATTTAACCACTAGCACGTCAGAGGTATTAGCCAATACGTGACGGGCCACCAGCTATTGACTAAAAGGGACGTCGATGAGGAAGCTCACCCCGACACCCAACTGAGCCTGTCAGTGACAATATCCGTACAGTCCGGTCCGTTCGTCTATGAGTATCGCATGGCGGGCCTAGGGGGTTGGTGAAAGTCAGACCCCCAAAAGCGGTACAAGTCGTGTCGGAGTGTAGCCCAGAACGCCCTGAGATACTACTGGAATACCTACCAGTAAATCTCCTGCCTCGGCCGAGGGCTTTGCGTAATGGCTCTCCTAGACACAGCACGACCTCACCCCCAATACCGGGAGAGACGAACCCCTGAAGATCCGCTCACTGCCTCCATGTGGCTCGGGACTGTACCCAACTAAAACCTGTTTGCACGACTCCTTTGAGCCGTGGTAGGGTAGTAATCAAAGCACAGTGGGAACTCACACGAGACAAATGACGATCCTCAGGTCGATGAACTAACCTGTACACATGTCACCAGGGAACTGCTATCTGACATCAGGTATAAGCCCAACTAGCAGGTTCCCGGCGAGTCCTGTCCGGTGTACTCATAACCCAATGAGCACCTGTATACATCTTAGGTGAACCAACAGACACCGGTGGCTTGTGAGACCGGCCACCGCCCCTCGTCGGGGTCTCGACTGTATACACTAGTCTACTAATGGAGTATCGATGCCCTGTCTCGAAACTCCTACGACTAGGGACCTTTTAAGGATGTGCTTATAGACTACCAGCTCCCACGTATATGATCGCCATCATACTGCTGGCAGTGAAGCAAGAATCCTAGGGGCTCTATCAACGTGTAATAGCGACATGTCAGGTCACCTAAAGCAGTACACGATGATAAAGATAAACCAGATAGCATACTATCATCTCGAGTAAGACTGTCCTACCGGGATAGGTCCTCCCTCAATCATTGTAATCACGTGCCTGTGATCCAATAATTGACTCTGAGGGCACTAACTCCAACAATCTCCCACTTGCACTCAAGGCTAATTATTGCGATGCCGCATACTCACAGTCCGTGTGATACCGAACACCCAACTCCTCTACTAGTCAGTCTCACAAAGCTCGTTTGCGAAACTATTGCCTTCGAGGAATAGCCTCAGTGAGTGGATCCGCTGTGATGTTTCTTTCTATGTCTCTCTATATCTCAAGTTCGCGGAGAAAGCCATCTCCCGAAATGAGCAATACCTGTCTTAGAATGTCTGGATATCTGATGGGACCTAGCTCATAAATGAACTCCAAATCCAAACTTCTTAGACTGTATCGTCAACCGAACTTAATCAGTATCCTGCGCCAAGCCTCCCTCAGTATTGCCTTGGACCACCTGTCCAAAATACTGCCCCTCGTCAGAAGGAAAACTATAACTCTGACAAACTCCTTGTCGTCCATGTCACCTTGGAAGCCTGGAATGATAACTGTCTCCCAAATGAGGCTGTCGTTATCATATCCCTAGAACACTCACTTATGTTCTAACACTGCTTCCGACTGTTTCTCCAGGATTGGATCAATATCATCTTATTGCATCTAGTGCAAGAACAACATCTGGTGTGGTACTTGACATCTCATGATTGACTCAATTGCCTAAGCAAGTGATCTGCCAATCATGAGTATCCCTCTCCCCTTTAGTCTATAAGACACCTTTAGAGAGGGTGAATCCATCAACTGCAGGTGTACTACCGTGTCAGGAGTCGTCCATTCTAAATACTCATAGAATGCTGTCAAGATACCCAGATTGGGAAACCACCCAAATCTAGATCTAAAACCATAGATCTAGTAACCAGTATGTCTGATATAATATCCAAGTCCCTTGTGGAGAAACCACTGTGTGACGACCAAAGTATAACCGATCGTAGTATAGGAATATTACTTCCTACTACCTTCTCAACAGATCCATCCCCTATTCTGATGACGTCAAACCTATGACTGTCACATCAGAAATAGATGATCTATCTCCGCTACATCTGCTTTAGTCTATAAATAGACATAAGCCTGATGTCCACCAATGCTTCCGCTGCTCCCACTGACTACGACAACCCTCTGGCAGAGTCATATAGACATGCACTTCTAAAGCTAGTTTAGAACGACGCTATACTCATCCTCCTGCCGGGTCTCGCAGCCTGGAACAACAACAATGGCAAGTGTGGGTAAACAAGAACTTCCCTGTCACCGTCATTGAGGCTACCGGAGTACCTCTCGGGTGCCTGAAGTTACCCACCTTATCTGCGGAGTGGCCAATGGAATGTCAAATCAGATTGAATCTTTAGGTTCCTTATCAAATCTTCAGTAATCGTTTGTGGTTCTGGAATCACTTCCAGTTCTACCATACTCCCACTACTTTTTCTGAAAAAAATCCATTTTTAATAAAAACTGTGGCGAGTCTAGAACAATATTGCTATAGTTCATCCAGATGGTAGAAAGTCAACCCTCGTCATAGCCTGGGTCAACCCACAAACAGCCATTACAGAAACGTGCCTTGAGTTGTCCAGTGTCTGGTTTTAATCATAAGCTGGACAACTCCCCGTACCTTAACATCGTTAAGATATGAACTGTTCTATATCCAATATAGAACCAGAGGCACTGATTCAATTGAACCAGATTCAAATCATGCAACTATCTCCAGTGCATGTCAACTAAATGGAAGGAGGTCGATCAGCGTTACTCAACTTAGGAATGCTTCCAATTATGAGTAACCTGAAAGAGAAGCAATCTGTCTTCATCATTACTATCAACTGAATATCATACACAAGTATCTACATCTTCAATCTCTTTGAAGAATCCCGATACTTGCTACACCTGGTACTCTACTCTATTCAAATACCTATAACTCCTCAAAACTTAGACCCTGTGTTTCCACGAAACAGCTGTCTAAAATCTAGAGAAGTCATAAGTAAACCGAATATAGTATGAGGACCAACCCCTCTGTCCTGATGGACACTGGACAACATACAATACTCTGTATAAGTCCGCTGAGTCTAACAACTCTTTCACTGTGTGTCGTAGGTTGAAAACTGTACTTGTGGTTAAGAAGAATTACACCGCTGTTTAATGCTCCTTACCTAACCATCCACTGATATAGGTAAATGTCATAGACATAATATCAAAAGGTATATCTCACTCTATGAAAATAGACGTACAGATATATCAATTTGAAATTGGTGCACAACATCGGATATTCAAAACCAAATATCTGCCGACCGGCAATCAACCCAGGTGACTTCCTCAAAAATCACCGATTACAACGAATCCCGATATAATGAGGATGATCACCCAATTCCCAATAACTTACTCCCACTCATCATCTGTAAAACCATACAGATGTGAGAATCCAACCTGGTAAATACATACCCTGGAGTAAGTGTCTAATCGGGAAATCAGTTTTCTATTAACAGTACACAGTGAAACTGAAACATTGAAATGTTTCGTCGGGGTATCCTGGTATTCTTAGTAATGCCTCTTCCATTATCCAGATTCACAACTGTAACCGAATAATTCTTTGCCACCTCTCCAAATCCCTTTGTATGTCTTTAGTCATTGCCGTCTGCACACCCCTTTAGGCCAAATGGTTTTCTTCCTTCCCCACCGTTCGGCACCAGCCTATGGTTTGGAAGAAGACTATCCAAAAGGCATAAAGGGTGTACTGTCCCAATCCTAGGAACACTCGCAATGCGAGAGAAGGTGAAGATGAAAGACACCTGAATGTACTTAATTCCTATTTCTCCTGAACCAGAATCCATCCCCGAACTGGAACAAGTTCCTTTCGAGTTCGTATATAACCATACGATGGATTATCCAATAAAATGGGATCTTCGTAGTGATACGGAGTGTTCTGGAGAAATACAAAGGTGATTTAGGATTGGCGAAGAAATACTTGGTTTGGTCGTGAATATCAGTCGCAATTTACTTTGCCCTCCTACTAATCCCTTGCTTTGTCTTAACTTAATACCTTCTGCACACCATCGTTATGCTAATTGGTTTTCTTCATTCCCTACCGGTCGGCACCAGCCTAAGGTTTGGAAGAAGACTATCCAATTTGCGTAATAGGTGTACTATCTCCTAAACCAAGGAGTACTCGCAACCTGAGAGAAGGTGAAAAGAAAAGACAACTGAATAGTCCTATCCGTTTTCTCCAGAACCAGAAACCATCCTCGAAGTCCTTCGAGTTCGTATATAACCATACGATGGTTTTGTCCAATGGAAGTGGACGTTCGCAGTAATGCGGGGTGTCCTGGAGAAAAGGGTAAAAGTAGGAGTGGCAATGAGGTCTGCAACTCTAACAATCCAAAAGCCAGTGTTAAGAAGGTTCGGTCAATCTTGGTCACTGAGTCATAGTCCAGGGTCGAGTCAATGGTCGCTGCCAAAGAGAGAGAGAAAAGAAACACTCAGCGTGCACTCTAACCTAGATCAGAATGGTTATCACTTTGTCTAATCAGGAAGCCTCCCACTGTACCTCAAATTCTCCTCCAAACCTGAAAGAAGAATTAGTCGGGATCACCCGAGGAGTAAACCAACTCATCAGTGGGAATCGGGATCCAACTATCATCGCATGATAACTTGACGGAATCCACTCAAGTCACCACACTCCAGAAGGTATGCGCATGCCTGGCAAGTTTCAGTTCTTTTGAAACTCCCGATGTGATTTTTACCCCTAGGACCCAAGTGACCTTGACACAGTCAACAAATCAAAGAGTCCTAGTCAAGTTCAGCCCGTCATTATCCTGGATTGCATTAAACCCACCCGTACGAGCCCTTGACACAGTCAACAAGGCCGCACGACTGTCCTAACCAATCCCATTAATATGCTGCAAACAAACACTACTTAGCTACCGCACACTACGCCTTGACACAGTCAACAAACGCAGCACGAATACTAAGTAATACTTGTAAGAAATGACGGAGGGCTACGGCTGGTTTTTGGCGAAAACCTTTAACTTAATGAACTTGATATCGTTGAAGGAACTGCATAACTTTTTAGAAAATATAGTGACGAAAACCTTTACTAAAGAGGTCACTCCCGGTGAAGGGATCTCGGCTCTTTCCCCGTAGAATGAGGTGCAGGATATTCCAACTGAATACCACGATGCAAAGCAAAAGTAATCGGCTATAGTGAAGTTAATGCCCTGACGCAAACTTCTGTCCAAGGGGTCACTCCCGGTGAAGGGATCTCGGCCCTTGCCTCGTCGACTGAGGAGCAGGATATTCCAAATGAATACCACTATGCAAAACAAAAGAGAACGTCCTTGCAATAACAGCTTTTTGAAAAAGTGTTCCAACAACATAAGAATAGGTTTGTTTAAACTTGCATTGATCCGAATCAATGCAGTCCCATCAATTGATCACACCACAAAGAACGAAAATATACTGACGTACGTATATGCCATCCGCATTCGCCACTGGGTCCCGTCATCACCCGTTAGGTTAGCTAACTAACGGCAGAGCGGGGACTGGACTAGCGCGGATGTAAAACATATACAACATCTACTAATATATATATACCAATATATAGTATTTCGCTCAAGGCGTGAATAAAATGCAACATCACATAAATGTACAGCATCACAGAACAATACAGATATCTGGAAACCCCGGGTTTCACAGAGCCGCTGCTGAAACCCGACGTTCCCCTGGTCGTGTGGATAGCCTGTGCAATGAAATCCTAGACCCCTACGGGCGCGGCAAGTCACCCGCCAAAACCTGAAGTGAGGCAGCCCCCTTCAGTACCGTGAATGGACCACCCAGCACTTCACGGAATCCGGCAACTTGGGCACCCCTCCTGGGTCAACCTGTACCCCCTACGAGTGCGGCGAATAGCCCGCCAATTCCAGACTGAAGCCCCCTCCGTCCCAATGCCATGAGATGCGGGCTTGCTGCCCTCCAGAACCCGGCTATCCGTGCACCCCACCGCGGGGCAATCCTAGTACAGAAAGTAAAAATATACATACACCGGGTACATCGACCGCAACCAGGTCGTGCCCCAAAAGAATAATACAAACAGGCAGTGACGGCAGTCCACAAGTCGGACGCTCGCCCCGCAATATCAAATGTACATAATACAACAGCACTGTACTAGCATTGCATCCAGGCTATCCCCCACGACCGATCCGCAACATCACAGCATAAACATAGAACATCAACGTGAAAGTCACGTTCGCAAATCCGTCTAACCGGGCTATAGCAGTTAGACCGGATTTACCGATCGAGTGACATTCACGGTCGCAGATATAATGTAAATACTGTGAAAAATGTGTTTAAAATTTTCCGATTGACCAAAAATTAACAAGTGGGCCCCCAATCAAAACTGTAGCACTCACAGAAATTCTGGGCCCAAACTTAACATTCCAGAAACCACATTTTCAACACAGAAACATACTACAAAAATTTGGGTAACTGAACAGTCGAACCCGCGGCGGAAGAGCGGCCAAAGCATGGCTTTGGCCGCGCTTCCGCGGCGATTTTTACTGTTTACGATTCCAAATTTTTGCAGATCTCTTATAATGTCCTACACATCATTCTGAAACAACCTGAAAATTTTTGGACTTCAAAAAAAATTCGACAGAAACTGATGTGAAGAAAAATGCGGTTTTTGCAATTTTTTGTTCGATCGGAAACGCAAACACATCAAACGAAGCTAGGTAAGGTTAATGGCGTGGCTCTGATACCATGTTGCGCCACGGCAGCGCCCCGGCCGTCTTACTCGAGGCCAAATTGCGGAATCAAAATTTTTCCTTACTCGGAAACCGGCGCTACCGCGGACAAAGAAAACCCGGATCGTTTACCATTAACCTAACTAGCAAACAAGAGATGGGAAAAGAAGTATACCAAGAGATCCGAGTCCTCCGGTCTTCTCATCATCGCCCCGATCTCCCGCGGAAAGTGTAGTCTCCATATCGTCGCCTCTTCGCCGGAAAGGGCACCACATCGCCTTCGTCTTTTACGGGCTCCCGCCTCAATACCGAGGCAACTCGAGCATGAAGCCGGCAACTCGACATGCTCAAGATTTGCTGTAGAATGTGTAGTGTAGAATCATAGTCTCACTTTGGGGTTTGTTGCCTTTGGATGGAGGAATGAGGACAAGGAAAATATGGTGCTTTTATTTTTCCTTGCATGAAAGCAAGATCAAGAAGGAAACTCTCAAGAATGAAGCTCTCTCTTCTTCTTCTCTCTTCTTTTTCTCAACCATGAATAATTTATCATCTTTTTCATCAAGTGAGAATGAGAATGGTGGAGCAATGAAACATAATGCAAAGGGAGGTGAGTGTAGGAGCAAAAGAAAGGTGACCATATCCAAACCTCATCATCACAATTCTAATCAAAGATCAAATCCTATCTCATCACTTCTAATCTCCATAAAGCATGAAATGAATGGTATCTAAAAAGGTTATCATAATAAATCATTTGCAAGAAAAACCTCCACAAAGTGTTATTTGCAAAACTGCAAATAACCCCCTCCATCAGAAAAGTCCGGCCGGGAAAGAACAAAGGAAAACCGGCCGGAACGGAATGCAAACTGGCAACTCCAGAAAACTGGTCCCGTAATAAATTATAGGAAAACCCCTATACTGTGCATACACACCCGCATCTGTATTCCGACCGGATACAAATGCAATGAGACAAAATCTACACTGTACTAGACTAGGACCGGCTTAAGCCAAAGCCGGCTAGTAAAATCCGTTCGATCCTGATCCGTGCAATACCGCACGTATCAGATCGAACCCTGCCATATAACTATACGGCAACTAGTACAAAACTGTCCAATCCTGATCCGTGCAATACCGCACGTATCTGATCGGACCCTGCCATATCTCCATACGGCCTCTACAGCGTTTCGCCCGAAAGCTGAGTAACAGAAAGTGTGGTGGACTCTAAAGACTCGTCAATACTATGGCTGTGGATTTAACCACTAGCACGTCAGAGGTATTAGCCAATACGTGACGGGCCACCAGCTATTGACTAAAAGGGACGTCGATGAGGAAGCTCACCCCGACACCCAACTGAGCCTGTCAGTGACAATATCCGTACAGTCCGGTCCGTTCGTCTATGAGTATCGCATGGCGGGCCTAGGGGGTTGGTGAAAGTCAGACCCCCAAAAGCGGTACAAGTCGTGTCGGAGTGTAGCCCAGAACGCCCTGAGATACTACTGGAATACCTACCAGTAAATCTCCTGCCTCGGCCGAGGGCTTTGCGTAATGGCTCTCCTAGACACAGCGCGACCTCACCCCCAATACCGGGAGAGACGAACCCCTGAAGATCCGCTCACTGCCTCCATGTGGCTCGGGACTGTACCCAACTAAAACCTGTTTGCACGACTCCTTTGAGCCGTGGTAGGGTAGTAATCAAAGCACAGTGGGAACTCACACGAGACAAATGACGATCCTCAGGTCGATGAACTAACCTGTACACATGTCACCAGGGAACTGCTATCTGACATCAGGTATAAGCCCAACTAGCAGGTTCCCGGCGAGTCCTGTCCGGTGTACTCATAACCCAATGAGCACCTGTATACATCTTAGGTGAACCAACAGACACCGGTGGCTTGTGAGACCGGCCACCGCCCCTCGTCGGGGTCTCGACTGTATACACTAGTCTACTAATGGAGTATCGATGCCCTGTCTCGAAACTCCTACGACTAGGGACCTTTTAAGGATGTGCTTATAGACTACCAGCTCCCACGTATATGATCGCCATCATACTGCTGGCAGTGAAGCAAGAATCCTAGGGGCTCTATCAACGTGTAATAGCGACATGTCAGGTCACCTAAAGCAGTACACGATGATAAAGATAAACCAGATAGCATACTATCATCTCGAGTAAGACTGTCCTACCGGGATAGGTCCTCCCTCAATCATTGTAATCACGTGCCTGTGATCCAATAATTGACTCTGAGGGCACTAACTCCAACATTGACTTCATCAGAATAGGGGATGGATCTGTTAAGAAGGTAGTAGGGTGTGTGTGTCCTGGTATTTGGATGACATACACAGAGTAGGAAAGGAAACTCCTATACTACGATCGGTTACACTTTGGTTGTCACACAGTGGTTTCTCCACATGGGACTTGGACATTATATCAGACATACTGGTTACTGGATCTATGGTTTTAGATCTAGATTTGAGTGGTTTCCCAATCAGGGTACTTAGACAGCATTCTAAGAGTATTTAGAATGGACGACTCCTGGCACGGTAGTGTACCTGCAGGTGATGGAGTCACCCTCTCTAAAGGTGTCTTACAGACTAAAGGGGAGAGGGATGTGCATGATTGGCAGATCACTTGCTCAGGCAATTGAGTCAATCATGAAATGTCAAGTACCACACCAAATGTTGTTCTTGCACTAGATGCAATAAGTTGACATTGATCCAATCCTGGAGAAACAGACGGAAGCAGTTTTAGAACATAAGTGGATGTTCTAGGGATATGATAACGACAGCCTCATGCAGGAGACAGTTATCATTCCAGGCTTCTAAGGTGACCTGGACGACAAGGAGGTTGTCAGAGTTATAGTTTTCCTTCTGACGAGGGGCAGCATTTTGGACAGGTGGTCCAAGGCAATACTGAGGGAGGCATGGCGCAGGATACTGATTGAGTTCAGTTGACAATACAGTCTAAGAAGTTTGGATTTGGAGTTCATTTATGAGCTAGGTCCCATCAGACATCCGAACATTCTAAGATAGGTATTGCTCATTTCGGGAGATGGCTTTCTCCGCGAACTTGAGATATAGAGAGACATAGAAAGAAACATCTAGGCGGATCCACTCACTGAGGCTATTCCTCGAACGCAATAGTTTCGCAAACGAGTTTTGTGAGACTGACTAGTAGAGGAGTTGGGTGTTCGGTATCACACGGGCTGTGAGTATGCGGCATCGCAATAATTAGCCTTGAGTGCAAGTGGGAGATTGTTGGAGATAGTGCCCTCAGAGTCAATTATTGGATCACAGGCACGTGATTGCAATGATTGAGGGAGGACCTATCCCGGTAGGACAGTCTTACTCGAGATGATAGTATGCTATCTGGTTTATCTTTATCATCGTGTACTGTTTTAGGTGACCTGACATGTCGCTATTACACGTTGATAGAGCCCCTAGGATTCTTGCTTGACCACCAGCAGTATAAGGGCGATCATATAAGTGGGAGCTGGTAGTCTATAAGCACATCCTTAAAAGGTCCCTAGTCGTGGGAGTTTCGAGACAGGGCATCGATACTCCAGAGTAGACTAGTGTATACAGTCGAGACCCCGACGAGGGGCGGTGGTCGGTCTCACAAGCCACTGGTGTCAGTTGGTTCACCTAAGATGTATACAGGTGCTCATTGGGTTATGAGTACACCGGACAGGACTCGCCGGGAACATGCTAGTTGGTCTTATACCTGACGTCAGATAGCAGTTCCCTGGTGACATGTGTACAGGTTAGTCCATCGACCTGGGGATCGTCATTTGTCTCGTGTGAGTTCCCACTGTTCTTTGATTACTACCCTACCATGCTCAAAGGAGACGTGCAAACAGGTTTTAGTTGGGTACAGTCCCGAGCCACATGGAGGCCGTGAGTGGATCTTCAGAGGTTCGTCTCTCTCGGTATTGGGGGTGAGGTCGTGCTGTGTCTAGGAGAGTCATTACACGAAGCCCTCGGCCGAGGCAGGAGATTTACTGGTAGGTATTCCAGTAGTATCTCAGGGTGTTCTGGGCTACACTCCGACACGACTTGTACCGCTTTTGGGGGTCTGACTTTTACCAACCCCCTAGGCCCGCCATGCGATGCTCATAGACGAACGGACCGGACTGTACGGATATTGTCATTGACAGGCTCAGTAGGGTGTCAGGATGAGTTCGCTCATCGACGTCCCTTTTGGTCAATACCTGGTAGCCCGTTACGTATTGGCTTGTACCTCTGACGTGCTAGTGGTTAAATCCACAACCAAGGTATTGATGAGTCTTTAGAGTCCCCCACATTCTGTTGCTCAAGTTTTCGGGCGAAACGCTGTAGAGGCCGTATGGAGATATGGCAGGGTTCGATCAGATACGTGCGGTATTGCACGGATCAGGATCGGACGGATAATACTAGCCGGCTTTTGTTTAAGCCGGATCCTAGTATAGTACAGTGTAGATTTTGTCTCATTGCATTTGTATTTCGGTCGGAATACAGATGCGGGTGTGTATGCACAGTATCGGGGTTTTCCTGTAATTTATTACGGGACCAGTTTTCTGGAGTTTCTAGTTTGCTTTCCGTTTCGGCCATATTTCTTTGTATCTTTCATTGGTCGAAGATTGGTGGAGGAGGGCTTATTTGTATTTGTGCAAATAAGCATTTGTGGAGGGTGGTGATTGCATATTCTTGTGTCATGATAATTCCTCCACCATTTGACTTCATTTGACTTCTTCTTTTCATCATGGTTGTTGATGATTAGCTTGTTGGAGTGTTGGTTTTGAGTTCTTCATGATTGCTTGACTTTGTGGTGAGATGATGAGGTTGGTGGAGTGTTGGACTTTGATTGTGATCATTTCTTTACATCATCACTTTTCTCTCTTTTGGATTATGAGAGACTCTCAATTCCTTTTGATACACACTCACTCCCTCATTCTCCCTCTCCTCTCTCTCATTCTCATGACCATGGCCGGCCAAGCATGGAGAGGGGCTGTCCAAATTTGTTGTGGTGGGATTTCATTTCTTTTGGCTTTGTAAAATCCCATAGCTCCACAAAAATTCCACCACTTCATTTCCTCCACCAAAATGGCAACCTCCTACAACCCCAAATGAGACAGAGCACTACACGTATTCTACAGCAAACCTTGGGCACGTCGGCTCGCCAACTTCGTGCCCGAGTTGCCTCGGTATAGAGGTGGGAGGCCGTAAAAGAAGCAGGCGACGTGGTGCCCTTCCGGCAAGGAGGTGGAGACCGGACATTCCGCGGGAGATCGGGACTACGGCGAGAAGACCGGAGAACACGGATCGCTCGGTATATCTCTCTTCCCCATCTTGTAGTTAGCTAGGACTAGTTAATGGTACGATCCGGGTTTTAGTGCGCGGTGGTGCCGGTTTCAAGAAAATTAAAGTTAACCATCGCTTCCGCATTTGGCCTCGGGATGGAGGCCGGGGCGCCGCCGTGCACTTACAGCATCAATCGTGACCCCGTCACCACGGAACGCTAGGGGTTTACTCTTTCGCTCTCACACCGTTGGAGCCGGGATGTCCTTTATTGACAAGGTGCTGACTATTGGAAAAGCGTTCACCACCGCGGTGCGACCATTACAAGACTCCTTTAAGTATGGAGCATCAGTTTTGACGGCCCGGGAGACCCTTCACTTATATTCTATTAGACCGGGCTTCTTAGTCTTCAGGCAGAATGGTGCGGCGATTTTCATGAGATATAACCCGCATCGTTTTGCCCAACAACTGAGCTACGATCAAGGGGTCCCCTTGGAAGCTTTCTTACTGGAACCCGCTGCCACTAAAGAAGGGATGGAGAACGCGCTGCATCATTTTATGCGCCTGAATACGGGTTCTCGCTTCTTTATCAGTGCGCCGGCTTGCGCTCCACGACTCCTCAACGTATACAAAGACTGGTATAATCATGCGACAGGAGCCGTTATAAAGGAGGAAAGGTGACTGCTGGTCGACCGTAAGGGTGCGCCTCCAGGCAGTGACCGCAACGCTCCTTTGGTCCCGGGGACTCCAGTAGTTGCCCCTCTAAAAGATGCCGGGGGCAGACCATCGCGTGTGCAAAGTCCTCCACGTGGATTGCCGCTCCCTGATATCACAGATGCACCTCCCGCACCCTGTGCTCCAGTGGAGACAGTGGTTGTATCCTCGCCGGAGTCTGGCGTGGGTGCGGACATCGGGACCCGCCGTCCCAAGGTGGCTGCTAAGCGGAAGTCGATCCCACGTGAGCCTTGGGTCGGAGGGCAGAAGAAAAAGAAATCGCTCTTCGCTGTAGATGTCGTATTCGGTCAGGAATCCCATGCTCCTTACGCCGAGGGCCTGATCGAATATGGGACTAACGAGGGATTAGTCATGCTGCCGCCGGATGACACAGACTTGGAAGCCGCTCTCGAAACTTCAGCGTGGTTGGCAAAGCGTGACGCGTGGCTGGCTAAGCTTGCGCAATCAGGTAACTACTAGTCGCATTTTCTTTATTGCATCATATTCTTCTCATTGCCTTTGACTAACGTTTTTCTTTCTTTTCTTCCAACAGGCATCACTGATGAGGAAGCCATTGCCGCTTCACTCAAGACCTTCCAGGAGGAGGAACGCCTTAGAGCGTCTTTAGGCCTCAGTAAGTTTCGATTCATCAAGTTTTCATTTCCCTTGTGTTATGGTCGATCTAACTTTCCCTTTTTATCACAGGAATCTCAATGCCGCTCCCGCCAAGTGATGCAGATGTTCCGCCAGCTGCCGATGTTCCCGCTTCCTCTAGGCCACCGCAGGAGGTTCGTCTTGAAGAGCCGATGAAAGATGCCTTAAAGGCTCTGGAGGCATCCCTGAACAAGGATGACGACGCCTTGAAGGAAGCGTCACAGAGGTCCATTGCGACAGCCCGGGAGGAAAAGAAGCGGCTGAGGCGTGAGGCAAAGGCGCGCAGGGCTGCCTTGGCTATGGGAGCGGGCCCCAGCACCGCCCCTCATGCTGATACTCCATCCGAAGAGGCCCCGGTCGCCCTGTCTACATCTCATAGACAGGCGATCCGCGCCAATCGAGAGGCCAATGACAAGTCTACCTCAGGTAATACTTCTTTCAGGATCTTGTTATAAGACTTATAAAACTGTCGGTTCTTATATGTTCCACCCTGCAGGGTCAAGGCTAACCGAAGGGGAGACGGAGACCATTGAACCTAAGGAAGCAAAGGAGGCGGCACCTGCCGAACCCGAGCTGACGGTGGGCAACGTTACTGGGACTGCGGAGCCTGAGCTGGCTGTTGAGGGATTTGCAGCCGAGAAGGTCATTGATGCCGAGCTTGAAGTGGCGGCATACGAAATGATCATTACAACTGAGCCCGGGGTGGTGACGGACGAGGCACTTGAGGCTGGCGACCTCGTGGTGACGGTGGACGAGACAACCGTGACTACTGAACCTGAGGGAGTAGTGGGTAAGGTGGCCATGATTCCCGAGGATGAGCCAACCGCTCCTTCTCTGGAGTCTGGCAATGCTCCAGTCATAGCCCTCCTTGTCTATGGTCCTCCGCCGTCTCCCGGTCTCGCGAGCACAACAACGGTTCCCATTGAGTCGGGTGATGAGGCCACAGGCGGCCGCCTCATGTCAACAGAGGAAGGAATCACCTCCATTTCAGCTGGCAGCTCATCAGGTAAATCCGAAGTTGCTATCTTCTTTATCTTACCATCCTCTCTGACAAGTTCACATTTGTTCGTAACACAGGTGCAACCAGCGCTGATGCCCCGTTGCTCAAAGGAGCGCCCTTGACTACTGCTTTAGCGGTGGTCACCTCTCAGCCTTCTCTCATACCGTCAAAGATGTTGGAAGGTATGGGTTCACAACTTATTAATCTCACTTTTCAGACGTATAATTTGTGTACTAAAGTCATATTGTTGTGTCTTTTCAGGAGTGCTCTTTGATCATGTATATCAGTTGTTGCTCCCACACTTCTCCTTTCCATCCGAACTCGCTTCTTCCTCTGGTGGCGCTGGTGAGTATGATTTCCATTTATATCTTTCTTTTTTATTGATGGAATTACTTCTAACCCTTTTTCTCCTCCCGACTGCAGTGCTACAGATTGAAGGAGGGGATACAAGATCGGCTGCGCCACCGGTCCTTCCGGCCTTGCCACCTGTCTCGGCTGGTATGGCGACTATCACATTAATGACTTCTCCCTCTTTTATTTCCTGAACTGTTATCTGATCACATCTTGCTTCTTTTCAGCCGTTGTTCCGGTCTTGGCGCCTTTTGAGTCCCATATTACAATGCCGGCCGGCCCTTCTCAGAGACGTCTGTCCTCAAAAAGGTGCGGTGAATAGCCTGCGCATGTTGAGTGACTACATCGAAGAACTCGACATCGAGACTCCTACGTCTGCTGCGGACTTTGCTAAGACGGTTAACCAGATTTTGGTAATATTTGCCAACTTCCATGACGAGGGCATCGTCGCCTCCTGGGTTAATCACTGTCGGAGATTGAGGCTCGCCTTTATCAGCTGGAGTCGTTGCGTCCCGCTCCTGAGACCTTGGCTGCCAGCAATTAAAGAGCAGCGTGGATTGAGCGGAGCGCTTCTTACTTCCGCCATCTCGAACAAGAAGTTATTTCAAGGCATAAGGAGCGCGGCGAGACCTCGAGCAAGTCTGCCTAGCTGCGTGTTCGGGTAGAGGCCAATGCTGTACGGCTGAAGGCTGCCTTTGAGGGTCTTCTGCAATGTCTTTCTGAAGGGTTATCCTTGAGGCAACTGCTTGACGTTGTCGAGCGGGATGCACCCAGCCTAGAAGCAGCCCAGAAGGCGGCCGGGGAGCAACTTTCATCCTTTTTACAGCAGCGGACCCAGGTGGAAGCGGAGGTGGCCGCGGCAGCCGCTCAGGAGGAGGCGCTGAAGGAAGTGCGAGAGCAACTTGTGGATTTACTAAAGACACTTCCTCCTCAGTAGCTATCCTTCTTTGTATCGTTTGTGCTTGTAGATTAAAGAATGTGTATATATATATATATATATTTTATTCTTTAACACAATGTATTCTGTACCCAATCAAGTTTATGAATAAAAGATACACATTTTCTGTAATGTCTTATGTCATTTCTCCGCCTTTTCTTTCTTTTATTATCAGCACGCCACCTGAGTAAACATGGTCAACAGATAATAGAGCACGCATCTTGACTTTCTTAAGAAATAGTGATGGCTTAGGCCGCAGGTTCAGATCTGCTGCCTAAGACTTTTCAACTCTATGAGCCGTGAGGGTCTCGTAGAGATTTTTCTCCCTACGGATCGATAGGATCTCGTAGGTGGGTTTTTCTCCTTAGGAATCGTGAGGATTCCTAAGTGTGATTTTCTCTTATAAGTCGTAAGAATCCTATAAGAGAATTTTTCCCTCTTACGAGTCGAGAGGACTCGTAAGCGGTTGTTTCCCTCCTCGTCGAAATTCGACTTTGAAGAGTGAGACAAGTGAATAGTATGCAAGAGACCGTCTAGATCGACTTGCAAGGTCCCATTGTTCAGGAAGCAAGTTTTTTAATCCCTGCTGCCTGAGGCTTCATCTTGCAATTTGAGACGAATCGGGATTTTTCCCGCGGAGACACTGGTTTCTCTGCGAGCCGACGCGAATCAGGAGGCTCTCGTCAAGGAGTGTTTGTATCCGTGAGTCGAGGAATTTGCTAGGGATTATTTGTTTCCCTAGTGCCAAGGATTATTTGTTTCCTTGGAGTTGAAACGGGTCGAGAATTTCCCACGGAGGCACTGGTTGCTCTGCGAGTCGACGCGGATCAGGAGGCTCTTGTCAATGAGTGTTTGTATCCGTGAGTCGAGGAGTTTGCTAGGGATTATTTGTTTCCCAAGCGCCAAGGATTATTTGTTTTCTTGGGGGTTTGAAATGAGTCGAGGATTTCCCACGGAGGCACTGGTGGCTCTGCGAGTCGACGCGGATCAGGAGGCTCTCGTCAAGGAGTGTTTGTATCCGTGAGTCGAGGAGTTTGCTAGGGATTATTTGTTTCCCAAGCGCCAAGGATTATTTATTTCCTTAGGGTTTGAAACGAGTCGAGGATTTCCCACGAAGGCACTGGTGGCTCTGCGAGTCGATGCGGATCAGGAGGCTCTCGTCAAGGAGTGTTTGTATCCGTGAGTCGAGGTGTTTGTTTCCCAAGCGCCAAGGATTATTTGTTTCCTTGGGGTTTGAAACGAGTCGAGGATTTCCCATGGAGGCACTGGTGGCTCTGCGAGTCGACGCGGATCAGGAGGCTCTCGTCAAGGAATGTTTGTATCCGTGAGTCGACGAGTTTGCTAGGGATTATTTGTTTCCCAAGCGCCAAGGATTATTTGTTTCCTTGGGGTTTGAAACGAGTCGAGGATTTCCCACGGAGGCACTAGTGGCTCTGCGAGTCGACGCGGTTCAGGAGGCTCTCGTCAAGGAGTGTTTGTATCCGTGAGTTGAGGAATTTGCTGAAGACACTGGTTTCTTCGGAGTTAGACTGAACCGTCAAGATTTGGCTTCGTCTTCTGGCGGAGCCTGTTGGGAAAGTATGGTTCCCTTTTTATTTACGCCCTTGGATTGTATACAGGGATCGATGTGATCTTAACTGTAGGGCCAAAGTTTTATCATCATTCATTTTTTTTTTGTTTTATCTCCATGATGCTCTATCATTTCAGCTTTTATATCGCGAAGGTCGCGATTGCCCAATCATTTCGGCTATTTTTCACGGTGCCCAATCATTACGGCTATTTATTTTATTTTTACTCGCTGCTTTTTATTGCGAGTTGCCCAATCATTTCGGCTATTTATTTTATTTTTACTCGCTGCTTTTTATTGCGAGTTGCCCAATCATTTCGGCTATTTATTTTATTTTTACTCGCTGCTTTTTATTGCGAGTTGCCCAATCATTTCGGCTATTTATTTTATTTTTACTCGCTGCTTTTTATTGCGAGTTGCTCAATCATTTCGGCTATTTTGCATGCATACATTTTTACTTGCTGCTTTTTATTGCACGTTGCTCAATCATTTCAGCTATTCCGTATGCATGTGCGGCCTACTGGCTTTCCGCCGTAAACCTGGAATTAGACACCGATTTCGGCATCAGCACCGCTACAACTGGGATATTGCCAGGAGCGAATCATCATTTGCCTCCGTCGATGTCGAACAAAGGTAGCTTAGCGAACAGGGTTAAGGCACTGTCGACTAAGGCTTTTAACTTCATGAGCCATAAGGGTCTCACAAAGGTATTTCTCCCTACAAGTCGTGAGGATCTTGTAGGCGTATTTTCTCCTTAGGAATCGTGAGGATTCCTAAGTGCATGTTCCTCTGTAAGTCATAAGAATCCTACAGGAGGGTTTTCTCTTTATAAATCGAGAGGATTTACAAGGGTCGTTCACCATACGAACATATCCCCAATCACGGATGAAACTTGGTTAGGAGAATATTTATTCGCGCCCGTGGATTGTATACAAGGGTCAGTATTGAACTACTTGTAGGGCAATATTGGAAGTTTGTGGGGGTTTGCTTAAGCACAGGTTTAGGTCTCTGTAACTTAAGATTTTCAACTCTTATGAGCCGTGAGGGTCCCATAAGAGAGTTCTCCTTACGAGTCGTGAGGATCTCGCAAGTGTATTTTCTCCTTAGGAATCGTGGGGATCCCTAAGTGTGTTGCTCCCTTGTGAGTCGTAAGGATCTCACGCGGGTGGTTTCTCCTTACAAGGTCGAGAGGATCTTGTAAGTGTTCTTTAACGAGGTTGCGCCCTTTCGGGTTTTCACAAACACTCGCCGGTAGCCCTGCTGTTTTTACTCATGGAGCCCTTTCGGGTTTTCATCCGTGCCCATTTTGCTTATGGACATACCATTTTTTTAATTCTTTATATATATATATATATATATATATATATTTTTACGAGGTCACGCCCTTTCAGGTTTTCACGAACACATGTCGGTAGCCCTGCTGTTTTTACTCACGGAACCCTTTCGGGTTTTCATCCGTGCCCTTTTTGCTTATGGACATACCGTTTTTTTATTTATTTTATTTATATATATATATATATATATATTTTTATCTTGTCAGCCTAAAGATGCTGCGGTAGTAGTTTAAAGACGTTTCGGTCTGCTATTAGTTTAAGGACATTTCAGTCTGACTTTGAGAAGGCTGGTTACTGCTGATAGAGTTTGAGCTTAGGAAGATAGCGAGCGGACATAGTCGTCGTCATCTACCATTGACCTAAGCTGTGGCTCATTAAGCATAGTATTTCTTTAGGAATCGACCATTTATTGGTCTGTAAGGCCTTTCACCGTGCATGTCCATGAGTAGATAGGCTCCACCTTGGTAGACCTTGTCTATGATGTACGGGCCTTCATAGTTTGGCTCGAATTTTCCTCGCTTGGCGCGATTGGGGATCATAGGCCTTTTGACCACTAGCACGAGTTCGCCTTGGCGGAATGTCCTCGGTCGGGTTAATCTTTCATATGAGCGCGTCATCTTTGCTTTGTAAGCTTCTAGATTTTGTTGCGCTATGAGCCGAGTTTCATCAAGTGCGTTAAGCTCCTCAAGCCGAAGGTGAGCATTTTCTTCGTCCGTCAGCTCGTAATGGACTGCCACTCGTAGAGAGGGTAACTCTATCTCGAGGGGGAGTACTGCTTCCGTCCCAAATACCAACGCGTACGGCGTTGTGTTTGTAGCCGTTTTAAACGTAGTTCGATACGCCCAGAGAGCTTCTTGCAGCTTCTCGTGCCAGTCTTTCTTATTTCGTGACACCGTTTTCTTCATGATCTTTGTCAAGGTCTTGTTGAAGGCCTCAACTAAACCATTAGCTCGCGGATTATAAACCGAGGAATACCTCCAGTCTATATTGTGCTGTTACGCGAAGCGACTGATCTTGTGGCTTCTGTAGGCTGGCCCGTTATCGGAGATGATCCGGCGCGGAGTTCCAAACCGATATATGACGTGCGTCTTAAAGAAATGGAGGATATTCTCCGTCTTCACTTCCCTCAGCGGTACTGCTTCTGCCCATTTGGAGAAGTAGTCAGTCGTCGCCAGGATGAAACGATGTCCCCTAGACGATGCTGGTTCGATAGGGCCGACTATGTCAGTCCCCCACATTTCAAATGGCCAGCTAGCCACTGTTGGATGGAGTGGATTTGGATGCTGGTGGATGAAGTCCCCATGGATTTGGCATGAATGGCATTGCTTCGCATATTCGAGGCAGTCCTGGATCATCGTGGGCCAGTAGTAGCCCATCCGTTTTATCTTCAACTTTATCTTTGGGCCCGCTTGGTGAGAACCGCAGAGTCTGTCGTGAACTTCCTGAACGACTTTTTTCGCTTCGTCAGGTTCCAGGCATCTCAACCACAGAGAATCAAACGATCTCTTGTACAGAGTATCATTGACGAAGGCGAAAGACAGAGCTCGTTTCATGAGCTGATGTCTTGCGGACGCTTCTTCAGGCATTCGGTGGGATTTAAAGTAATCTATGAAGACTTCTCTCTAATCCTCGGTACTTTCCCAATCTTTTACTTGCAGGGTAGTCTGCTCGTTCGCTCCTTTTTCTTCGGATGATTCCGGAGATATTTCTGCTGGGGCAAGCACCCGACGGCTTTGTACCATGATTCTAACGTCATCGAGGTCTCGTCGGCCAGTTCTTTAGCAAGTTTGGCCAATGCGTCCGCTTTGCTGTTTTCCGCACGCGGTATATTCTCCAAAGTGTAGGAGGGAATTTGGGTCAACAGATGTTGCACTTTTTTGCCGTACTTCACCAGTTCTGGCTTGCACGTTTGGTAGTCGTCGTTTACTTGACTGATGACCAGCTGAGAATCCCCGTATATGAGGAGGTCTCCAATTCTCATGTCAATGGCGATCTCAAGGCCTGCTATCAAAGCTTCGTATTCGGCTTTGTTATTTGTCCTCGGCTCTGTTAAGGAGAAGGCGAAGCGCATAATCCCTCCTTGTGGAGTTACGAAGATGAGGCCTACCTCCGATTTTATTATAGGGGTACTTTGTTTGCGCTTTTTCATGGAAGATGCTCCATCGAAATAGAGCTCCCATCGGGTATCACCACCGTCGATCGCGTCAAACGCATGTTCGTCCGGTAAATCGCAATTCAGAGGAGAATCAGCAGATATCGGGTGCTCAGCGAGGAAGTCGGCGATGGCCTGGCCTTTCACTGCCTTGAGAGGTTGATATGTTATCGAGAATTCCATCAAGAGCAGGGCCCATTTAGCGAGTCGTCCCGTCAACATGGCCTTCGACATCAAGTATTTAAGGGGGTCCACCTTTGAAATGAGACGGACCTTATGCGCCAATGCATAGTGCCTGAGCTTTGTTATCGCGAAGATCAACGCCAGGCATTGTTTTTCAATGGGAGAGTAGTTGCTTTCTGCCCCCAGAAGAACTCGACTCAAGTAATAGAGAGCTCTTTCTTTTCCTTGGTCATTCTCTTGCGCCCATAATGCGCCTAAGGAACCTTCGCGGGCGGTTGTATAAAGAATGAGGGGTTTTCCCTTGACCGGAGCAGCCAACACCGGCGGGTTCTGTAGGTATTGCTTGATCTCGTCTACCGTGCTTTGGCATTTTTGGTCCCAGACGAACGGGGTTCCTTTCTTCATCAGGTGGCCGTAAGGACGGCACTTTCCTGAAAGGTTGGCTATAAATCGCCGTATATACGCGAGCTTCCCTTGGAGAGACCGCAACTGTTTGAGAGTCCTTGGCGGAGGCATTTCCATGATCGCCTTGATCTTTGACGGCACTATTTCGATACCCCGGTGTCGGACGATGAATCCCAGGAATTTTCCAGAGGAAACTCCGAATCCACACTTGAGCGAGTTCATCTTCAAGTTGTACTGTCGAAGGCGTTGAAACACGGTCTTCAAATGCTCGAGATGCTCCTCGTATGATTTGCTTTTAACCACGAGATCGTCGATATAGCATTCGACGATTTCGTGTATAAGGTCATCGAAGATCTTCGTCATGGCCCTTTGGTAAGTGGCACCGGCGTTCTTTAATCCGAAGGGCATCACTTTATAACAGAATATTCCCAAAGGGGTCCTGAATGCTGTTTGCTTCTGGTCTTCGGGATGCATTTTTATCTGATTATACCCCGATGAACCGTCCATAAAGGAGAAAACCTCATGAGTGGATGTGTTGTCTATCATCAGTTCAGTGATTGGCACTGGGAAATCGTCTTTCGGGCAGGCTTTATTGAGATCCCGAAAGTCCACGCATATGCGCACTGTCCCATTTTTCTTCATCACAGGGACAATGTTAGCGATCCATTCAGGATACTGAACTTCCTGGATGAAGCCAGAGTCGATTAACTTTTTGACCTCGGCGTTGATACTCATTTCAAGCTCGAGCCGCATTCTTCTCGGCGCCTGTTTGACTGGCTTGATGTCCGGGGATATCGCCAATCTGTGTACAGCAATTTCTGGATCTAGTCCCGGCATTTCGGAATAGTTCCACGCGAAGCAATCTCTATGCTGTAGAAGCACGTCCTTTAACGCAGCCACCCTTTCTTCAGATAACAGCTCGCTGATGAATGTCGGTCGCGGAACGTCTGCTGATCCCAACTCAATTTTCTTGAGGTTATCTGCGGTGGTATGTATTCCATCCTCCAGTTCTTTCGGAGCTGGCGGAAATTCTGAGATCACCTCATTATTGTTGTTTTCGAAGCACCAGAGAAGGCTATCCATGTTTTCGGGCTCTTCTTTTAATATTGTTATCATGTGACAAGTGCGAATCCACTTCTAATCCCAATGTGGAGTTGGTTCTGTTCTCGTGGCTTTGGGTTCATGCTTCTGTGGCGGCGTTACCCTCCAGTTGTCAGATAGAGCGAACTTGCCGAGCTGGTACTGATCTTCGACCCAATTCTTAAAGGTGAAGCAGTCTTCGAGCGGGTGCCATATTACTCGATGGCAAGAGCAATAATTTGGGTCAAATACTTCGCCTGCTTGTTCGGGGTCTTTGGACTCCGGCAGTGTAAGCATTTGATGTTTTAAAGCAAGATCAAGTATCTTCTTCGTCTTGTCCCACGGAAACGAGTACGCTCGACCCATTTTCTTCATGAGGGATAGATCAATAACGCTCGACTCCCATTTGCGTGGCTTCTTAACCCCGCTTTGTTGCCGTCGAGCGTCTTTTTGGCCTTTCGATTTGTTTCTGCCTCTTCGTCGAGCCTTTTTTATAACAGGTTGGCAAGGGGCAGCACTTTCATCTTTGACGGCCTGTTGAAGGAGGCGTTGCGTCTTGGCCTTCTCGTAGATGGTCATCTCGCGGTTGTGATCATCCCGGACCTTTTGACCAGCTTCCTTTATAAGCCTGCCCATTTGTTCTTCAAACGACGGACCGGGCACTTTTGCATCAGGAACTTTTACTGTCTCAGGATCAACGTTGTTCCATTGAGCATCTTCTTCTTCATTGATGTCGTGCACGACGTAACAGTCGCGGAGCAGTTCTCGTTTCTTGGGGCGAATGTATCCGAGCCCGATCGTTTCCATCCTCCCATTAGGCAGTTTGCGTTGAGTCCCGGGAACGTTCCAGACTTTGTCATAGAATTTGGCCTTTCTAACGGTCTGTTTGAAGGGTATCCATTGGCGCTTCAACAGCTTCTTCAAGCCTTCTGTATAATATCTGGGTAGACGGATGGGTTGAAGTCCGTCCGGCGTAGGATCTGCCCCGTGCCAGATTTCTTTCTCCACTTTGTTTTCTTCAGAGCAGTAGAACAGAATTGCCTTCTCGCCTTCTCGCCTGGGAGGGATATAGAACATTTGCAGCTCTTCTACATTTTAAATATTAAGTGCATCCAGTTCTTTATGGTGTTTAAGCGGTACCATAGCGACTTGTAGACTTTTCTCTCCGTCAGCGGAAGCCCGTATTGAAGGTCGAGCAGAGAATACAGCATGGACCTCATCCTCCGAATCACTACCAAAGATCAACATAGGAGCGGATGGTCCCGACTTGGTGTATTGGGGAGGACCCGAATAAACTATCTCTTTTTCCTCCTCGGTATCACTGCCGAAGACTGGGATGGTAGCGTTAGTTTTATTCTCCGGCCTGCGACACCTTTCCGTGTCTTCAAAATCCGGTAAGAAGTATTTGGCATCTTCGTATTTGCGGACCTCGATCACAGAAAACGGGTTCAGTTCTCCCATCACGGTATACATGAAACCATCCTTAAAATACTTTATACACCGATGTTGTGTAGAAGGGATGATGTTGTACTCGTGTAACCATGGTCGGCCGAGCAAAGCGTTGTAGCATGTCTTGGCGTCTATGACGTGGAACTTAATGTCCGTGATGAGTAGCCCGAAGCGTAGCGTCAGTATCACAGACCCAAGAGTTCTTGATGACTGGGAGTCGAACCCAGAGATGGTGATCTTGTCACGAGCAAGGTGCTGGACGCTCATGCAGATTTCTTTTAAGACCCGTACATTGAGGAGATTAACGGAGGATCCATTGTTGATCAGGATTTTGCCTATCTTTATATCGTGACAGTATCCTGAGACATAGAGGGGGCGATTGTGCTCGCACGTCCCAAGGAGAAGTCCCTCGTCGCCGAAAGTGACATCGGCCGTGTGCACTTCCTCCAATTCATCCTTCATCTTTTCCTCGGCCAGGCATGCTTGGAATTGTTTCGGATCTTGGAGTGCCTTAATTAACGAATCTCTCGCCTCCTTTGATAGCACAAGAGCGTCAAGAATGCTGAGTTGTGAAGGTAGCTTCCTCAGATGTGCTAAGACGTTGTAATCCACCTTATTCTTCTTTGGCGGGTCTTTGGTAGCTAGCTCTTCCACCACTTGGTCATCTAAGATGATATCTTCAGGGGCCTTTTCTTTCCCTTTATCTTTTCTGTTCGAGAGACCGAGGTTCTTTTCGGGCAGCGTGCGATTACGTAGCCGGATATTTTCGCAAACCTTCGGTACTTCTTCTTTTCCCGAAGTAGACTCTTTAAAGAGGGGGGCAAGTTCCAGCTCTTCATCAGAATCGCTCCCGAATGTAGGCAGTTGTGATCCACCGGTGTTAACCATGCAACAGTCGCCAGCAGTTCTTTTAAGCCCTTCGGTCGTATTTCTTTGCTCCCGACGAATTTTGCGTTTCTTTGGCTTAAAGTGTTGTCGATGAGCAACATACCCTTGCCACCATCTATCGAAAGGTTTGCACTCTTCAGTGGGGTGCGAAATCTTCCGATGATACAAGCAATAGGAGGGGTGCATTTCCATTTCACCAGTAATTTTTCCTTCGGAGGATGGTAGCTTCATGCCCATTGATATGGCCTCAGCAAACCTTTTCCTCATCTTGAATTTGCTTTTGTCCGCAGTGGGTGTACTTCGCTCCAACGGGAGTATCTCAATTCTTTCGTCAAGGCGCTGGCGTTTGGCTCTTTTGAATATAACCTCCTCGCGCTCCCGATCAGCTTTACTTTTTAAGAGAGCTTCATTGAGGAATGTGTCAATTACTTCATCTGATGGCCCCAGAATTTTTGATTCGGTATCTGCCCCCGGCGTTTCAGTACAAGAAGTCTCCTCCTCGTTTATGAACGAATGGGAAATCACATGACAGCTCGCCACGTGTTCCTCAGACTCATCAGATGAACTTTCTCCATCACCTTCTTCTTGAAAGATATGATTGAGAAACTCTTGGAGTGTAATGGGAGTCCGTGCCTTCTGGTTGTATTCTTCTAGCTCGTCAATTTGTTTTTGCAAGTCCGAGCGCTTGTCGCCAGGCTTCAAGGGCTTCTTTGACTTCTTCTTCTTCTTTTTCGAAGATTTTGACGACTGGTTGCGAGTGCTTGAGCCACCACCATCGGTCTTTGGAGTTGGACGTGGTTTCAACATCCCTTCAATGACCTGCGGTTCCAACGGGTTCTTCCACTTGATCGCTGGACATGTCTGAAGGTCGTTTAGCATTCTCTTTGTCTTGGTTGATAATACAACCTCCCAAAGAGCTTCTTCAACGACGGAGCATGTTGCCCCTGGCGTATTCGTCCCCTTAGAGGTGTGGGGCTGCGGGGGATTCACCTTCCATTTGTCAGATAACGCGAATTTGCCCTGTCGGTACTGGTTTTCAAGCCAATTTTTGAAAACGTAGCAATTTTCGATCGGATGGCCCAGTACTCGATGATAAGGAGAGTAGTTGGGCTCGTTAACATCACTTGGTTGCAACGGACGTTTTGGATCCGGCAGATTTATGAGTCGGTTGCGCAACGCCAGCTCGAATAACCTTCTCGTTTTATCACGGGGAAAAGAGTAAGAACGTCCCATTCTCTCCTCAAGGGCTACATACGGACGCATATTATTTTGACGAACAGCCGACTTCGAGTCGCTCGAATTTTGTTGAGCATTAGCGACGACGATCGCTTTTCCCTTCCCTTTGTTATTTCGGGAGTCCGGCTTTGGAAGAGGAGGTTTATGGCCCATCTGATCCATCTGTGCTAGCTTGTCAATCAAGGACTGGAAGGTAGTGGGCTTGAAAAACATCATAAACTGCGAGATGGTTGCTTGTGGATCAAGGGTTCCTACAAACATACCCACCACGGGAGCTTCTTCAATGCGCTACTCGCACTTCGACCATAAGTTCCGCCATCGTATAGAGTACTGAACCCACGTCTCGCCTGGCTTTACCCTGGCGTTAATCAGTGCCGTCATCGGGGTACGTTCACTGGCGCTTGCAAAACGTTGAGTAAACAGTAGCTCCATCTCCGCAAAGGTCTTGATAGAGTCGTTTGGGAGCTCAGAGTACCACTCGAACGCCGTATCTGATAAACTTCCAACAAACTGGCGAAGCAACAGCTTGTCGTCACCGCCGGTGTTGCCGCAGAGTGCCCTGAACTGGACGACATGTTGGTGAGGATTGCCCGTCCCCTTGTAGACATGGAACTTGGGAATTGTGTAGCCGGGCGGATACTTGATTTGATCGTACCAACTTGGATACGGCAGCCCCATTTTTACGACCTGGTCAGTTGCTTCGGTCGCATGATGAACCCGTATTTGTTGGGCGATGTACTCATCCAAATCAGCTTTGGAGATTGCATCCTCTTTAGCCGTCGACAGAGCTGGTGGAAGATTTGATGTTTCTCCCCTATCGTCACCAAGGACGATCGGGGGCTCTTCGGCCGGAGGATCTTGTTGTATCATCATCCCTATCATGTCTTAGAAGAGGAGGCCCATACGCTGTATGTTGGCTGCTTGTTCAGCAGCCTCTTTGTCCTTCTTCTCCAATATCTGACGAAGGAATTCGGCGTCGGTTTCTTCCTCTTGGTGTTCATCCGAGGACGTTTCAGGATTTTCTTTTGGCCCTGTAAGTGCGGCCATAGCGTTCATCATTTCTTGGAGCTTCTGCTACTGCTCCTGCGCCTTGGTCACTGATCGCGTAAGTGGTCGATGACCCGTAGATATGCGACTGTCCTCTTTACCAGACGCCACATAGATGGTATGCACTACAATGCCCCCTGACTCAGGGTATTTGGGTTCACCACCTCTGATATTTGCTGCCGGTGCGAGGGTTTTCTCCGGCCTTCTTCTTTTATGGGCCGTTGAAGTGGAGGGGGCCGTTGCAGTGGGCACCCTAGCGATTGTTGTCCTCTGCTGTTTAATAGGACGATTTTTTTCTTCTTGTACCTTCGCCTTTTTCTGTTGACACGAGCGATCTGGGTCAATTACGGAGTCTTGAACTCTCCGCCAAACTTTATAAATTTTTGAGGACAGCCGTTGAGGGGGCTGTTCTTGCTTCGTTTCTGGAACTTTCTCCGCGGGCGGAGGAGATCTTTTCAATGTAGCGGTTGGAGAGTTCTTACGTGCCCTCCTCAGTAGTTCAAAGCTGTTCCTAGTTGGAACGGCAGCGTTGACTTCTCCACTGGAGCCGGTGGAGTTAGCCCTGAGGGGGAGTTGCCCCCTGCTTTCCTCACTCGTCGCCAATGGCGACGTCGAGCACGACGAGCCGTTGGGACTGGCTCGGAAATAGAGATGGCTTCTTTTTGCCCCCTGTCTTAATGAGGCGCCGCTGGTGTTAACCTCTTAAAGACTGAATTTGTCTTTTGAGGGGTGATATTCAACCTGTCGAAGACGGATCCTCGAGCAAGGGCAGGAGCAGGAATCGTCAGTCTTGAAAAGACTGACTTTTTGACAGGGGAAGCCGTTTTGACGACTTCTGGAGCAGCAGTTATTGCCTTCCTTGGGACAGCCAATTTAGAGTTCTGATCCATCCTGGCGAAAACAGAGGCTGTTGGTTTGGTAGTGGGCGACCCGTTGACAGGGGCCGTCTTGGCAGTGAGCCGGTCGAAGACCGACTTCTTGTTCACTTCTGGTGCAGGTATTGGCATAGGGAAGCTTGTAGGAGGGATCATGGTCCCGAAAAATAGGCCGGTGGTGGCCTGGGTCACCTGGTCTACCAGTAGAGCGAGGAAGGAAGCCGCTTGAGGCCCATATGCTACACCTCCGGGGAAGGTGGAGCGTCCATTGCAGTGGCACTTCGAGCAGTTGGTGCAGTTAGAGGCCATTGAATCTTGAGTTCTGTGCCAGGCAAAAGACCAAATTTAAGTAACTTGAAATCCGAAGGCAACCATTAACAAACCGCGTTTGGTTCGCGAAGACGACACACGAAGTGTGGAGTGGAAAGAGGAAAAGGTCCCACCGGGCGTGCCAGAATCTGTTCCACTCCGAATGGCGGCGTCAGGGCTGCGAGGTCCTGACGCTGAGATTCGGGGCAGATGCTATATGGTTTGATCCGTCCACCTCTCCGAAGATGCCAAGTTGATTTATGGCACCATATATTGGAGGTTCAGACGGATGCGGCTGATATAGCAGACTTCGTCAGATTCCCTCTCGCATGAGGGGTTTTTGATTGTGGGGACGCTCTTCCCTGCAGGCGCAAGCCCCTGCAGTTAATTATGCTACCGCATCGCGGTAACAACTTTCTCCTTCTCCAGAATTTCACTTCGTGTCGTGGGTGTTTGTTTTGTTTGTGGTTGCCCGTGGATTGTATACGGAGACTGAGTAATGCCGTCGCCCGTAGGACGTGGATTAGTCCAAATCCGTATTTACTTAGATTTGGGTTTGGTGTTTTTAGTTTAAGGATACGTTAGCCGTATTGAGGCTAAGATCGACTCAAACATTCGTTAAGGATACGTTAGTCATGTTTTGAGACTAAGATCAACTTAACGTGGTGATCCATTTAATTATATGGCCGTCAGGACTCGTCACCTCTCTGACGTCGTCGAAGAATTACAATGATAGGTGTCAGAGGAGTTCAGAGATGTACCCTTGAACCAAAGTTGATTTAGAGTTTTATAGTCCATTTGAATGTTTAAGGATACGTTAGCCATATTTGGGGCTAAGATCAACTTAAACGGGACCGTTTAGATCCGGCAAAAGAGCGTTTGGAGGCTCTATCGTTCCGGTTTAGGGACGTAGTGGTCCATTTTCCAGTTTAGGGACATGATGGTCCACATTTCAGTTTAGGGACATGATGGTCTATATTCCAGTTTAGGGACGTGGTGGTTCGATATTAGTTTAAGGACGTTTCGGTCCAATATTAGTTTAAGAACGTTTCGGTCCACGAGTTTAAGGACCCCGCAGTCCATATCCATATGTGGTCGTAGGGACCCGTCGCCTCTCTGACGTTGTTGAAGGATTACAACGAGAAGTGTCAGAGGAGTTCGGAGATGTACCCTTTAACCGGAGGTAAATTGATTTGAGAGAGCATTTGTGCTCAGTTCAATTTAATTTAAGGACTTACGGCCAGAATTGGGCTAAGTCCAGTTGAAAATATTTAACATTTTATTTGCATTTGGCCTGTTAGGCCTTTACTGGGGCTCTGCTCCTGTTTAATAATGCATGGCATTTTTGTTTGGTCTATTAGACCTTTATTTGGGCTCTGCCTTTTTATAAATGATGCACAGCATCTGTTTTTATTTGGGCTCTGCCCTTTTTTTTAAAGTAATGCATTGCATTTAATTTGGCCTGTTAGGCCCTTTTTAATTGGGCTTGGCCCTTCTGTAAATAATGCAGTGCATTAATTGTCTGATAGTGGCTTGTCAGGTGCTTTGCGCCAATTATTGAGCACAAGCGCATGTGGAGATGACACGTGTCACGTTCTGGTGAGCGCAAGCGCAGTTGGCGCAGTGCGCTGCCCCAGTGCGCTGCGCCGTTGCGCCGCTGACATGTGGCACGCTCTGGTGAGTTGCGCCAAATTCAGAGAGCAATGCTTTATCTTTAAAGTGCATGGCGCAAGTGGTTATGGGGCTGACACGTGGCGCTCTCTGGTGGCTTGCGCCAATCCAGGAGCGCAATAGTGCAGATCTGCAAGTGCAAGGCACCGTTTTAATTTCTTGATCCAATTTGGATTTAAGAAAAGAATTTTTAAGATTCCAGAACCAATGGTTCATAAAAGTGCAAAGCACTATTTTTTTTATTTTTGTTTTCTCTTGTTTAAAGAACCGGTGGTTCATGAGAAGTGCAAAGCACTGTTCTTTTTTATATGAAGATCATTGATCTGGTTTTTAGATCAATGATCTATTAGAAGAAATTTCTTCTCTTTTGTGAAGGTTTTTACCTTTTTCTTGGAATTTTTCTCAGAGTTCTTTCTGTTTGAAGCTTCTTGATTTTTTCCAAAATGTTGTTGCCTTTGAATTGAGGCCTAGGGTCTTTTTTATAGTGCCCATAAATTAGTTAAATTTGTTAAAGAGATCTTTTTCTGAGTGATTTGGGGAATTTTCCCCACCGTTGGATCTTTGATCCAAGAGCTTCTGTTTTACAGAAGAAAATCTTCTTGTTTTAACAAGAACAGAAAGATTTCTTTAAAATCTTTATTCTGTGTGGCGCAAATGCCCCAGCGCGTGACACGTGTCACGCAGCGCACAGAGCAGCGCATCTGCGCTGACACGTGTCGCGCAGCGCAGTGCTTGGGCAACTGAAGCGTTGCTTCCTTTAAGTTTACTTAAAATAGAGCTTTCCTCTGATTGGGCGCGCCTTTTTGGGCGCTGCGCTGATGCGTCTGCGCCTGACACGTGGCGCGTTGCGCCCGGGATTTGAAGCATTGCATCAAAATTTGAATTTTGAATTTCCAGCAGAGCTTTGCTCTGATTGGGGGAAACAATACACTCGCAAAATCCTCTCGACCTTGTGAGGAGAAAACCCCTACGTGAGATCCTTACGACTTACAAAGGAGCAACACACTTAGGAATCCTCACGATTCCTAAGGAGAAAATACACCTGCGGGATCCTTACGACTCGCAGGGAGAAAATGCTTTTATGGGACCCTCACGGCCCATAAAATTGAAAAGCCTTAGGTGATAGGGACCCAAACCTGTCTCCTAAGCCATCGTTCCCCAACGGGTAACAGCAAATGATGAGTCGCTCCTGGCATTTCGCTTCAGTGTTAGCGGTGCTGATGCCGACCAAAAACCCAAATCCCAAGTCCTCCCAAGGCAAATGATGAGTTGCTCCTAGCATTATTCCAGTGCAGCAATGCTGATGCCAAACAAGATCCAAATTCCAAGTCCCCAAACGGCGAATGATGAGTCGCTCCTGGTACCACATTCCAGTGCAGCGATGCAGACGCCAACCAAAATCCAATTTCTCAAAATTCTCCCAGCCCTACAGTTGGTCCCTAAGTTGACTACCGTATACAATCCACGGGCTCAAATAATTCTCGTCATACTCATGCCCCACCATAATTACCAGTTACGTGGCTGGTCTCCGCCTTTGGAATTATGCTCCATTGAGAAGACCCACTCATGTGTCCTCACGATGCATGAGGAGAACAAACCTTTGTGGGATCCTTACGACTCATAAAGGAAAAACACACTTAGGAGTCCTCATGACTCCTAAGGAGAAAATACACCTGCGGGATCCTTACGACTCGTAGGGAGAAAATGCTTTCATGGGATTCTCACGGCCCATAAAATTGAAAAGCCTTAGGCGATAGGGACCTAAACCTGTCTCCTAAGCCATCGCTCCCCCAACAGGAATAGGCAAATGATGAATTGCTCCTGGCACGTGTGCTTCAGTGTTAGCAACGCTGATGCCTACCCTAACCCCAAAATCCCAAACTCCAATCCAATATACCCCTAAGTCTTTAAACTAGGGACAGATGACCCCTAAGTCGTTAAACTAGGAACAGATGACCCCTAAGTCGTTAAACTGGGAACGAGGGAAATCTCCTCATGGCAGATGATGATTCGCTCCTGGTACCATATTCCAGTGCAGCGATGCTGATGCCAAACCAAAACCAAAATCCCCAAATCCTGTCATGACAAATGATGATTCGCTCCTGGTACCATATTCCAGCGTAGTGATGCTGATGTCAACCAAAATTACATCAAGTCAGCAAAACAACCAATGACCTCCCTGGCAGAATCAAATTCCACCTCGGAAACAAGTCAACTTCATCCCTGACACCGCAAGAAGTGGAGCAAGTCAAATACAGCACCGACCGTCCAAGTCGCAAAAAGGGCAGAACCGACCGTCCACGTCGCTAAAAGGGCAGCACCAATCGTCCAAGTCGCAAAAAGAGCAGAACCGATCGTCCAAGTCGCAAAAAAGGGCAGGAGCGACCGTCCAAGTCGCAAAAAGGGCAGCATCGACCGTCCACGTCGCTAAAAGGGCAGCACCGACCGTCTAAGTCGCAAAAAGGGCAGAACCGACCGTCCAAGTCGCAAAAAGGGCAGTACCGATCGTCCACGTCGCTAAAAGGGTAGCACCGACCGTCCAAGTCGCAAAAAGGGCAGAACCGACCGTCCACGTCGCTAAAAGGGCAGCACCGACCGTCCAAGTCGCAAAAAGGGCAGAACCGACCGTCCAAGTCGCAAAAAGGGCAGTACCGACCGTCCACGTCGCTAAAAGGGCAGCACCGACCGTCCAAGTCGCAAAAAGGGCAGAACCGACCGTCCACGTCGCTAAAAGGGCAGCACCGACTGTCCAAGTCGCAAAAAGGGCATAACCGACCGTCCAAGTCGCAAAAAGGGCAGTACCGACCGTCTACGTCGCTAAAAGGGCAGCACCAACCGTCCAAGTCGCAAAAAGGGCAGAACCAACCGTCCACGTTGCTAAAAGGGCAGCAACGACCGTCCAAGTCGCTAAAAGGGCAGCAACGACCGTCCAAGTCGCTAAAAGGGCAGCACCGACCGTCCAAGTCGCAAAAAGGGAAGCACCGACCGTCCAAGTCGCAAAAAGGGCAGCATCGCCCGTCCAAGTCGCTAAAAGGGCAGCATCGACAGTCCAAGTCGAAAAAAGGGCAGCATTGACCGTCCATGTCGTGAAAGGGGCAGCGCAGGATTCCTACAAAGCGGGAACCAGATCACTCCGGGCCAGGGAAATGTCTATCACGGACACTCCGTCTTGGAGACATGTCAAGCAACGACCGTCCATGTCGTAAAAAGGGCAGTGCCAGCTTCCCAAAAAGCAGGAACCAAATCAGGTCGCCTCCAAGTAAAAGAAGATCCATCAATTTCATGCACACGACCCACATATATGGTGTGCATTTATTGATGGGGGGCAATTTGTTGGGGTAAAAATTTACACCCCGGTTGACCAAGTCAAAATCAAAGTCAACCCAAAGCCAAGTGGGCCCAAGCCCAGATCCAGTGGGCCTATGCCCGGGTCGAGCCCGAACATGAAGCGGCCGGCCTCCCCCTATGCCAAGATAAAAATTTTGTAATAAATAATTTTGTTGTATTTATTTTATTTTATTTTATGGATAAATATAAGAAAAATAGGCATAAAGCCAAATTTTTGTAAAGCCCATGGCTTACGTGCAAAAAGAAATGGTACATGAGCCATGGGATAGGCAAAATACCATTTTGTGAAGCCCAAGGGGCTATGTGTAAAGTGTATAGCATATAAAAGCAAGGATAATGAAAATATCTCACAACTTTTCTCTCTCCAAAAAATTTAGATCTGAGATCTTTTCTCCTTCTTCAAGGTTCCAAAAATCTTCTTCTTTCTTTTGAATTAAATCAAGAGTTTTACTCTTCATTTTATAAAACAAAATAGTTTTTCACCACCAAACCCACAAAGGGGAACTTGGATCTGTCACTAAATCTCAAAAAGGAGAGATTTTTTTAAAAATCCCATATCACTTGATCTTCAAGATCCAGCCAACAGAAGAGGAAGAAGAAGAACCCCCTTTATTAACCCAAAGCATCTTAAGAGTTTAAACTCCATCCTTTTTTCTCTTTAGAGAATTTCCGGGGCTAAAAGCCCCCTTTTCCTCGCTGGCGCGCTAGCGCTCGAGCGCAAAGCGCCCACGTACCGACACGTGGCGCGCTTGCGCTCCAGCGCCCTGCGCTCGAGCGCAAAGCGCCCACGTGCCGACACGTGGCGCGCTTGCGCTCTAGCCCTCTGCGCTCGAGCGCAAAGCGCCCACGTGCCGACACGTGGCGCGCTTGCGCTCCAGCGCTTAGGTGCTGGCCCCCATGCATCCTTTGGATGTCTTTTTCTCCCTTTATTTATATATACATGTATATATATACATATGTATATATATGTACACATACATATACTCCACGACACTGTCCCTGGTAGAAAAAAATTTCTAACGGGGCGCTGCCCCGCACCCCGCAAGGGGGCTGCTAGCCCCCTTGACCCCCAGCCCACTATCCGTGTAGCGGGACCCCCATAAAAACTTTGTGTGGCTCCCGATATATTCAAAAACCCCTTCAAAACACAACACACGTACACTGCACATCGAGTTCGCATGACCAGTTTAACCCGTCAATCGGAGGTTCCCTCGCTCCAAAGGCGAGGGGTAATTAACGGAAGTTTAGTCCGCGGCTGTCGGAGATTCGGATCCCCACAATCATTAAACTCCGGCCTACCCTAGGCAGGGGGAATCTGTAGTACGCCTGACAAGCGTGCGCGTATTCCCATCTCAATAGGGTGACGAAAAACACCCTACAGATGCATCCCGAAGATTAGAAGTATACCGCTTTCCGGACTCCTTTAGGCATATTCTGCTACAAGATGATGCCCTTCGGTCTAAAGAACGCCGGTGCCACCTATCAGAGGGCCATGACGAAGATTTTCGATGACCTCATACATGAAATCGTCGAATGCTATATCGATGACCTTGTAGTTAAAAGCAAATCATACGAGGAACATCTAGAGCATCTGAAGATCGTATTTCAATGCCTTCGGCAATACAACTTGAAGATGAACCCTCTTAAATGCGCGTTCGGAGTTTCCTCGGGCAAATTCCTAGGATTCATTGTCCGACACCGAGGCATCGAGATTGATCCGTCAAAGATCAAGGCGATTATGGAAATGCCTCTTCCAAGGACTCTCAAGCAACTGCGGTCTCTCCAAGGAAAGCTCGCGTATATCCGGTGATTTATAGCCAATCTCTCCAGCAAGTGCCGCCCCTACAGCCACTTAATGAAGAAGGGGACCCTTTTCGTCTGGGATCGCAAATGCTAAGGCGCACTGAACGAAATTAAGCAATACTTGCAGAATCCGACGGTGCTGACCGCTCCGGTCAAGGGAAAGCCTCTCATTCTGTGTACAACAGCCCTCGAAGGTTCTTTAGGCACGCTGTGGGCGCAAGAGAATGACCAGGGAAAGAAATAGCCCTTTATTATCTAAGTCGAGTTCTCTTGGGGGCAGAGAGCAATTACTCTCCCATCGAAAAACACTGCCTGGCATTGATCTTCGCGATAACGAAGCTCAGACACTACGCGTTGGCACATGAGGTCCATCTCATATCGAAGGTGGATCCTTTCAAGTATTTGATGTCGAAGGCCATATTAACAGGACGCCTCGCTAAATGGGCCCTGCTCTTGATGGAGTTTTCGATAACTTATCGACCCCTCAAGGCAGTGAAAGGCCAGGCCATCGCCGACTTCCTCGCTGAGCATCCGATACCTGCCGAATCTCCCTTGAACTGCGAATTGCCAGACAAACACGCGTTTGACACGATCGATGGGGAAAGAAGAAAGAATGATGCCCGGTAGGAACCCAATTTTGACGGAGCATCTTCCATGAAGAAGCGCAAACAAAGCACCCCTATAATCAAATCAGGGGTAGGCCTCATCTTCGTGACTCCATAAGGAAGGATAATGCGCTTTGCCTTCTCCTTAATAGAGCCGAGGACGAACAATGAAGCCGAATATGAAGCTTTGATAGCAGGTCTCGAGATCGCTATCGACATAGGAATTAAAAACCTCCTCATATACGGAGACTCCCAACTGGTCATTAGTCAAGTAAACGGCGACTATCAAATGTGCAAGCCAGAGTTGGTGAAGTACGGCGAGAAAGTACAGCAACTACTGACTTAAATTCCTTCCTACACCTTGGAAAGCATACCGCGTGCGGAAAATAGCAAAGCGGATGCGTTAGCCAAACTCGCTAAAGAACTGGTTGACGAAAACCTCGATGACGTGAGGATCATTGTGCAGAGCCGTCGGGTTCTTGCACCGGCGGAAATATCTCCGGAGTCCTCCAAAGAAAAGGGAGCGACCGAGCAAATGGCTCTGCAAATAAAAGACCAGGAAAAGGCTTAGGATTGGAGAGAAGTCTTTATAGACTACTTCAAATCCCGTCGAACACCTGAAGATGCGTCCTCAAGACATCAATTTATGAAACAAGCTCTGTCTTTCACCTTCGTTAATGATACTTTGTATAAGAGATCATTTGATTCTTTATGGCTAAGATGCCTGAGACTTGAAGAGGCAAGGAGAGTCGTCCAAGAAACTCAAGATGGACTCTGCGGTTCTCACCAAACCGGCCCGAAGATGAAGCTGAAGATCAAGCGGATGGGTTATTATTGGTCCACGATGATCCAAGACTGCTTAGAATACGTGAAGCAATGCCACTCGTGCCAGATTCATAGGGACTTTATCCATCAGCATCCAAATCCACTACATCCAATGGTGGCTAGCTGGCCGTTCGAAATGTGGGGAACTGACATAATCGGTCCCATCGAACCAGTATCGTCTAGAGGACATCGATTCATTTTGGCGACGACTAATTACTTCTCCAAATGGGCAGAAGCAATCCCGCTGAGAGAAGTGAAGACGGAGAATATCCTCCATTTCTTCAAGACACACGTCATTTATCGGTTTGGAACTCCGCGACGGATCATCTCCGATAACGGGCCGGCCTACAGAAGCCATAAGATTAGCCGCTTCGCACAACAGCATAAAATAGACTGGAGATGCTCTTCAGTCTATAATCCTCGAGCTAACGGTCTAGCTGAGGCTTTCAACAAGACCTTTACAAAGATCGTGAAAAAGACGGTGTCTCGAAGTAAGAACGACTGGCACGAGAGACTGCATGAAGCTCTCTGGGCGTATCGAACTACGTTCAAAACGGCCATGAACACAACGCCATACGCATTGGTATTCGGCACGGAAGCGGTACTCCCCCTCGAGATAGAGCTACCCTCTCTACGAGTGGCAGTTCACTACGAGCTAACAGACGAAGAAAATGCTCACCTTCGGCTTGAGGAGCTCAATGCCCTTGATGAAACCTGGATCATAGCGCAACAAAATCTGGAGGCTTATAAAGCAAAGATAACACGCTCATATGAGAGATTGACTAGGCCGAGAACATTCCGCCAAGGCGAACTCGTGCTAGTGGTCAAAAGGCCTATGATCCCCAATCGAGCCAAGCGGGGGAAATTCGAGCCGAACTATGAAGGCCCATATATCATAGACAAAGTCTACCAGGGTGGAGCCTATCTACTCATGGACATGCATGGTAAAAGACCTTTCAGGCCAATAAACGGCCGCTTCCTAAAGAAATACTACGCCTGACGAATCACGGCCTAGGTCAACGATAGATGACGCCGCCTATGTCCGTTCGCTATCTTCCTAAGCCTAAACTCTATAAGTAGTAGCCGGTTTTTGGACCGAAACGTCCTTAAACTGACGATGGACCATTATGTCTTAAAACTAGAGTCGGACCAATACGTCCTTAAACTAACAATGGACCAGTATGTCCTAAAACTGGCTGTTGACCGCGGCGTCGATAAACTACTGTGGACTGCAGCATCCCAAGGCTGACACGGAAAATAATAAAATAAAAAAATATATAAATAAATAAATAAAGAGAACGGTATGTCCATAAGCAAAATGGGCACGGATGAAAACCCGAAAGGGCTCTGTGAGTAAAAACAGCAGGGCTACCGGCGAGTTTTTGTGAAAACCCGAAAGGGCGCAACCTCGTTAAAAGACACTTGCAAGGTCCTCTCGACCTTATGAGGAGAAACCACCTGCGTGAGATCCTTACGACTCACAAGGAAGCAACACACTTAGGGATCCCCATGATTCCTAAGGAGAAATTACACTTGCGAGATCCTCACGACTCGTAAGGAGAACCCTCTTATGAGACCCTCATGGCTCATAAGATTCAAAAGTCTTAACCTACAGGGATCTAAACCTGTTCTTAAGCCATCACAACCTCTAATTTTGCCCTACAAGCGGTTCAATATTGACCCTTGTATACTATTCAGTTGATAAAACTGCACATTTAATATGACATTTTTCCTACTATTTCTATTTAATAAAATGTGTTTATTATAATATATGACACATATAAGGGTTTATCTGTAAAAATACTATTTTCATGTGTTTATATATTATAATTAAACATTTCGTAGGAAAAAATAAGCATATAATATCCTTATAACATTTGGCCCATTTAAATATGCTTACCATATTATACATTTGACCAATATTTAATGGTTAAGTTAATATCTCAATAAAACAAATGCTACTAAATATAATTTGTTGAGCTATTGTACAGAATTTGCAGGGCTGAAATCAAGGAAATCAAAGTTGGTAAAACAAACCTGCCTAATTAAGAAATTAAACTAAAGAAATTAAGGCTGGCAGTGACTAAGAGAAGATTTTCAGTTTCCAGATATTAAAATAATCTACAGGTGTCACCAGAAGAAGTCACAAGAGAAACAAACAAGAGATCTCACCATTCCAGCGTGGATCCACGGCTAAACCTACCTATTGGCCGCGGTTCCGCCGCACTCCTGAAGATTTAGGGCTTGGGATCTTTTGGTTGGGATCCTAACAACTAGTTTCCAAATTAGGAAGTTAAGCTTCTGGCTCTGGGACTATAAATAAGGACCGAGTGCATCTTGGAAAAATCATCAAGCTGAAGAGATCATGAAGTCCACGACAGGCTCACGCATCCAGGCTGATCATCAATGATTCATCTATCTCCTTAGAAGAGATCGAGAAGCAAACTAGCATTTTGTAATCATTTTCTAAGGGAACAAAGTGTAAATAAATTTTGTTGATTAATAAAGATAGTTGTTTTCTTATTTTATTTATTTGTAGTTTTTCATTATGTTTTCCCTCTCCATCTCTTCTTATCCCAATATGCGCGAGTAATTCTTCGCTTGTTAGGGTTCATGGAATTAGGGTAGGTTAATGGATGATGAAGATCTTTAAACTCTTTTTAAATCGTATAAAGTTTATAAACTTTATCAAAAGAATAGTTAACATCCTAATTGGGCGCGCTATTAATTCATTGATAATCGTGATCACGATTAGAGATTAGATTAACAATTATTTTGGTAAAGGCTAGATATGAACGGAGTTCCATGTCGAGATAGGGGTTAAGAGTGGGAACTCTTTTCCCTCCAGAAACCCTAATCTACATGCATCACTGTTGTTCTAGTTTTAAATTTATTAAAGGATAAAAAGAGTAATCTTTAATTAATCATCCATAACTACTAAATCCCAATGAACCCTACAAGCCCCCTTCTACTATAAAACTTACATCCGTAGTTAATCTAGATCTATATTTTGCATCCGTGTTTAACGTAGATCTAGATCCTACAACCATTCTTCACCATTCTTTATTCTTCCTCTCTTCTTTCTCAACATGTCTAAAGTAAGAATAAAATATTCAACGTTTCCCAGAGGACGACCCGTACTCATCTCGGTTTAGCTACACGCGACACCGTTATTGATTGCGGTTAACTACTACACATAAATCTAGATCAATCAAATGGCGCCGTTGCTGGGGATACGTGCGTAATTTTTATTCTTACCATTTGTGTCGAATTCTTATTCGATTTATATCATAATTAAAACAAAAACTGCAAATTGTATATTTAATGAACTGTGGATGAATTTTGTAAGGAGATCTGGAGTCACAGACTTGAGGAAATAGAAAAACAGAGACATTCATCGAGGTCCAGAGGAGTGCAGAAGGCAACAAAGCAAAAATTCATCAACTGATCCTTCTTCCTAGCGGCGGAACCGCGGCATGGCAGCGGAAGCGCGGCGGGATTGAGGATCTAGGGTTCCAAACTTCTCTGGTAAATTTCTCAACTCATTCTCTCTCCTCTGAAATCCAATAAAATATATTTTTTGCAGGATTCTTTGCAAAATATTGCCGCTCAAAAATCTTTTTGCAAAGTTTTGTTATTGGTTTGTTATTTCATATTTTAATACGGATTTTTAAGGGGCAAGACCAAAATTCAGATTAGGTAGGGATTTCATTACCCTTCCTAAGCCCCACAAATCACAAACTGAGCATCCGCATCAACCCTATATTAATTTAAAAAATATCTAGACAAGACTCTAAGGTTGTCGTGCTCATTAAGGACATAGGAAGGTCGTGGGTAATCTATCACTTATCCGCATTACTTTTGTGGTGCCTAGGCAAGTGTGTTTAAGGCAAGTGGTTAATTAATTAGGCCCGCTATTTTCGGTGATTCGTATAGCGGATACCTCCCACTTACCTGGCACTTACCTGGCCACAAGAGTAATAAAGAGGTGGTAGAGAATTGATCCTACGGCTTGTCCTTTGGAAGTCTAGGAGCGGTCTAGAGACTTAACCTAGGTAACCTTAGTTCTAGGGTTGTTTGTGCATTTTTGTGTGGTTTGTCCTAAAGTCCCACTTTTTCAAAACAAACCAATTTTTTTTTATACACACACGCTGCCACTTGCGCTAAACCCGCTTAGTGCATGCTTGGCTGGACACGGGATTCTAGTGCCCGTCCTGTCCGCGTTCCTGCTATCGACTCCGAAGTCGGTACTTCTTCATTATCTTTTTCCCCACAACACACCACATCAACCGAGATGGATGATACTCCATCAGATTATAACACCACGCTGCAACCGCCCGTAGGTGCGCAGAATCCACCGCGCATCTCTCTCCAAGAGAAATGCTATCCTATCCGTGGTCCACTTCCCACTTACTTATCTATTCCACCAGCCAACGGGGATAATTTTGAAATTAAACCCCACTACATCAATCTGTTGCCCAAATTTCATGGGCTTGAGTCTGAATACGCGTACGTTTTCATCACTAAATTCGAAAACGTATGCGCAATGATGGGCACTTCACAACTGATTGTGGATGCTATGCACTTGCGTCTTCTCCCATTCACTTTGTGCGACTTGGCAGGAAAATGGCTTTATAATACTGCCGCACACTCTATCACTAATTGTGATGAATTTTTAATAGCATTTCTTAAAAAGTTTGACCCAAACCATAAGACCGCCCGTGTTAGGAGCGAGATCAACCAGTTTACCCAGCTTCCCAATGAACCATTTTGGAAGTGCTTTGAACGTTTCAAGGATCTGCTTGTCCAATGTCCTCATCATGGAATAAATAGATGGGATTTGTGCCGAATTATATATGAGGGCATTAATCCAGCGACAAAGCAGATGCTTGAAACAATGTGTCAATGCAATTTCATGTCTAAAGATGATGGTGAAGCTTGGAAATATCTGGAAGACCTCGCTGAAAACACTTTGCAGTGGGAAAGCGTAAGACCACCTTCATCTAGGGAGGTATCCATCAGCTCGATGTTTCCATCGCAGTAAAAGCCGAAATGGAAGCGATGCAGAAGAAACTCGACGCTATTGAGAACAAATTCTCATCAGTCTCCCTAAATCAGGTAACGCTTCCCAAGACCGTGTGTGGTTGCTGTTCAGATCCTTCACACTTGACGGAAGAATGTTCTATAAATGCATCGTTTCAAGGTCACGAGCAAACTAATGCTGCTTTTCAGCAGCGACCTAGAAACGATCCTTATTCTTCCACGTACAATCAAGGATGGAGGAATCATCCTAATTTTGGTTGGAACCAAAACCAACCCAAAAATCTAAACCAGTTCTAAAGCAATTATCAAAGACCTCCTCCACAGCAACCACAACCACAAAATCAGCACCCCTTCCAGTCAAAATTTTTTCAAAATCCGGCTAACATTTCTGCACCGCAACTGGCCGGTACTGATAACTCTTCACTCGCACAAACTTTGGATTTGTCTATGAAACATTCCATTCAAATGTCGGCTGATATGAAGTCTTCTATTGATACCATAAAGAAAGACTCCGCCTCCTACGGCGAGAGTATTAAATCAATAGAAAACCAACTTGCACAGTTGAACGCCGCGATGAGTGCGAGAGAAAAAGGGAAACTCCCATCTCAACCCTTACCGAATCCTGGCCACTCACAAAATCATAATGTGAATACCGTTACTATGTTGAGATCGGGAAAAGTGCTAAATAACCGAGTGGGTGAGCAATTTGATGATGTTAGTGATACCAATGATACCCCAGCTTCTACTTCTTCCCCTAATTCGTCTAGTCTCCCACCTTCATCCGAGCCTATTCTCCGTTTTCCCCAAGGCTCGAACACTTCGCCCAATCTATCTAAGACGATTCCCACTCCAATTTTGGGATCAAATCCGTCCCCCACAATCTTCTCCACAAATGTTGGACCCAAAACTTATTAATCAAGCTCCATTTCCAAACAGATTAAGGGCCAACAGACCTAACCCACAAATGGAGAAGATTGTGGAAATGTTTAAGCAAGTTAATGTAAATATTCCTCTCCTAAATGCTATTCAACAAGTCCTATCTTATGCAAGAATCATTAAAGACTTGTGCACTAGGAAGAGAAAAACTCAAGTGCCGAAAAAAGTTTTCATGACGAGTAATGTTAGCACAGCTTTTTCCCAGCAAATACCAAAGAAACGTAAGGACCCTGGCTGTCCTACCATCTCTATTTCTATTGGGGGTAAGAATATTAATCGTGCTTTACTCAACCTTGGCGCTAGCGTTAACTTGCTTCCTTATTCAGTATACGAGCAGTTAGGGATTGGAGAGTTGAAACCCGCCTATTGTACTCTCCAGATGGCAGACTGATCAATCACCAAATCTCGGGGTGAACTAGAGGATGTGTTAATTAAAGTCAGGGAATTCATATTCCCTATGGACTTTATTATTTTAGACACACAGCCTGTGGCAAACCCACGCAATCAAATCCCGGTGATACTTGGTCGACCCTTCCTAGCAACTTCTAACGCTGTAATTAATTGTCGTAACGGTTCTATGAACTTATCCTTCGAGAAAATGACAATTGAGCTTAATATTTACAAGCTAGGAAGTCAACCATCGGAACCTTCTGCTCATTTTCTTGATGTTTTTTCCATCCACGAGATAGCTCCCGAAAGCTGCATGGATGAGAAACTTTGCTTTGATGATCTCGACAACACTAGTGAGACATCGTTTGATCTTACACTACTTCATAGTGAAGATATGTTCAATGAGTCCACCCCTGAGTTTGAATCCGTTGACTCGTTGCAAAAATCTGTAGCACTTTCCGAGTCAATATCCTATGCAAGTTTTGAACCTCTTAGGGAGTCCGAATATCATTCCCTTACCCTACCTTCTATTGTCTCTCCGCCGATACTTGATCTCAAACCGCTACCTTCTCATCATAAATATGCATATTTAGGTGAGAATGAGACTTTGCCAGTGATTATATCCGCTTCTCTAGCCTTAGAGCAAGAGAACGCACTTTTGGCAGTGTTGAGATCGAATCGGCAAGTATTTGGTTGGACAATGGCTGACATCAAAGAGATTAGTCCCTTAATTGTTGAACATTATATACATCTGATGGATGAAGCCAAACCAACCCGAGACCCACAAAGACGGTTAAATCCCGTTATGAAGGAGACGGTAAAGAAAGAAATCGTCAAGTGCCTTGATAGTGGTATAATTTACCCTATATCTGATATCCAATGGGTAAGTCATATTCACGTAGTCCCAAAAAAGTCTAGCATCACGGTCATAACTAATTAGGCTAATGAGTTAATCCAAACACGCACCCAAACTGGGTGGCGCGTATATATTGATTACAGGAAACTCAATGCCGCAACGAGGAAAGATCACATCTCTCTACCTTTCATTGACCAGATGTTAGAACGATTAGCTGGACACGAATACTATTGTTTCTTGGAAGGATACTATGGCTATAACTAGGTCCCCATCGCCGAAAAGGATCAAGATAAAACCATATTTACTTGTCCTTTCGGTACTTTTGCTTATAGACGCATGCCCTTTGGGTTATGCAACGCTCCCATTACATTTCAGCGGTGTATGATGGGGATATTCTCAGATATGGTTGTGAATTTTCTGAAAATTTTTATGGACGATTTCTCCATTTTTGGGAACTCCTTTGAGGACTGCCTTCGTAATCTTGACGCGGTTCTTACCCGTTGTAAGGATAAGAACTTAACTTTGAACTGGGAAAAATTCCATTTTATGGTCCAAGAAGGTATTATCCTTAGACATATAATTTCACGAAAAGGCATTGAGATAGACAGAGCTAAAATTGATGTTATCCATAACCTCCCTTGTCCCAAATGCGTCAAAGATATACGATCCTTTCTTGGTCATGCAGGATTTTATAGGAGATTCATTAAGGATTTTAGCAAAATTGCTAGACCCTTAGCCCTTCTATTGGCCAAGGATACTACATTTCACTTCGATTCGGATTGTGAGGCTGCTTTTGAATCACTTAAAGGATCACTCACTACAGCCCCCATTCTATCATCTCCGGATTGGAACCACCCGTTCGAGCTTATGTGTGATACATCAGATTTTTCTATTGGTGCGCTCTTAGGACAGCATATTGATAAGATACCACATGTAATTTACTATGCAAGTAGGACCTTGAATGATGCACAAATAAATTACACAACTACCGAGAAAGAACTCTTAGCAGTTGTATTTGCATTGGAAAAATTCAGGCCCTACTTGATTGGCTCGCCAATTGTGGTTTACACTGATCACTCCGCCCTACGACACCTTTTATCGAAGAAGGATACTAAGTCCAGGCTAATACGTTGGATCCTATTGTTACAAGAATTTGATCTTGTCATCCGAGACAAGAGTGGATGTGAAAACGTTGTAGCCGACCATCTTTTACGTATCACTTCTTCACCAACTTTGACCGTGCCGATAAATGACTCATTTCCTAACGAACAGCTCTTGACTGTATCCGACGAACCTTGGTTCGTGGATATTGTGAATTATCTAGCGACGGGACTTATTCCTAGCAATTGGTCGAAACAAGACAAACTTCGATTTCTATCCCAAGTAAAATACTTTTACTGGGATGAACCTTATCTGTTTAAGTATTGTTCCGATCAAATCATTCGCAGGTGTGTCCCTAACGATGAATTCAAGAGTGTGTTATCATTTTGTCATGATCAGGCATGCGGCGGTCATTTTGGTCCTCGAAAAACAGCGGAGAAAGTTTTGCAGTGTGGCTTTTATTGGCCAACATTATTTAAAAATGCATATGAACATTGCAAAACTTGTCCGCGATGTCAGCATTTGGGTCGGATTTCACGAAGAAACGAGATGCCGCTCTAACCTATATTGGTTGTGGAAATATTCGATGTTTGGGGTATTGATTTTATGGGCCCTTTTCCCAATTCTTTTGGGAATTTATATATCTTGTTAGCGGTTGATTACTTCTCGAAATGGGTGGAAGCTACCGAGTCACACTAATGACAACAAGGTTGTCATTAAGTTCCTTAAAGAAAATATCTTTTCGCGATTCGGACACACTCACGCTATAATTAGCGACAACGGGACACATTTCTGTAATCGGTCTTTCGAGACTTTGATGCGGAAATATTCAATCACTCACAAACTTTCTACGCCCTATCATCCCCAAACAAGCGGGCAGGCTGAGATCTCAAATAGGCAGATCAAACAAATTTTGGAGAAGACGGTTTCTAAAAACCGTAAAGATTGGTCAACCAAATTGGCGGATGCTCTTTGGGCATTTCACACCGCTTATAAGACCGATCTTGGTATGTCTCCATACCGCCTTGTGTTTGGGAAGGTATGCCGCCTTCCTGTCGAGATCGAACATAAAGCAATATGGGCTATTAAAGAGCTTAACTTCGATTTTGATCAAGCGAGCAGCTATCGGAAGCTGCAATTGAATGAGCTAAGTGAACTCCGCGATGAAACTTACGATAATGCGGTGATAGTAAAGAACCGGACTAAAGTGTTCCACGATAAAAACCTTTTTAGAAAAACTTTCACATCGGGGCAACAAGTCCTTCTTTACGATTCCCGTCTCCATCTTCATCCGGGTAAGCTTAAATCTCGTTGGAAAGGACCTTTTGTGGTGCGGTATGTACACCCGCACGGGGCAGTAGAAGTTGAAAATTTGAAAAAACGGTTCAATTTTTAAAGTAAATGGGCATAGATTAAAACCGTATTTCTCTGCTGACCCAGCGGAGGAGCTCCTGTTTTTACAGGAGACGCTTTATCAGAACTGAATTTCCTCCGCCTCACCTCCATGTTTTGGTTGCATTTTCTCATTTTAAGAATGGAGGTGAGTGAAAATGGACTTAACTGAATATCTGTGCGTGCTAAAGAACAAGTTTTGGGGTAGTTTTCATTTAACTATTATTTTACTCCTTTTGTCTCTCCCCAAGTATACAGGTCCATGCTCTCAAAAGACAACATCAGTGAGGACACTGCTGAAAACAGATTTGGGGGGAGGTTTGTATTCATTGAATTATCTTTGACACTGGGCATTCAAATTTTTTTTTGTGATAATAAAAGATTATATAGTGAAAAATTACATCCAAAAGATTGGAAAAATTTAGGAAAACCTAGAAAATTAGAAGTTTTCTTAAACGAAACTAATAATAAGTAGTTATGAGCCGTTGTCCCAAGGGTTAGTAAAATGAAAGAAATCACTAATCTGAGGATAAAAATAAGTCTGAAAAATAGTTCCTATTCTGGAACCCAAACATTTGACGTTGATACCCTACTATACGCACTTACACACGTCTTGAAAATCGGGATAGTAGAGGATACCTCGAAATGCTCTTGTCTAAAAGCCAAAGTATGAAGGAAATAATAAATGAAGAAAATATAAAAGGGTGAAGAAAAATGAACACTGGTTTTTTAATCACCAAGGCAGCAATAAAAAAATATAGCGGGGGTGCTTCATCACCTAGTGCCTTAGACCAACTGGTTTGGGAGTCACTGCTAAGCCTTAGGTGTTGTAAGACGAGGAAAATACTAATACGTCTAATAAGCAAGCACATGAGTAATCGGTCGGTTAGTACCTCAAGAAGTATTAACGATCGCATGAAAAATGTGTGAGCAAATCCATCTAAATATTCATTGATTAAAAAGTATTGAGGTGATAGACAAGAGTATGATAGCTTGAATTGAATTCTCTGAGTGTAGGGATGTCTTTTACACATACGTAGGGGTATATGATCGATGTTTCGATGAAAGGTAGGAATGAAGAATAAAGACGATGTTTTATTGAGGGATGATGTGATTCCTAACATCTTTTCATGACTATTAAGATAGGGCTCATAGCAACTGAAAAACTAGTGTAGTTGGAAACTTTAATTTTCAAAGTCTTTCTTTTATAATTCTTATCTTTATATGTAATATTCACGATCTTCCTTTTATTATTGAATTTTGTGGGTGTAATCAGCTGAAAACCCTCAGAAGACAACACTCCTCCTACTAAGGACACTTAGAGGTTTAACGGCTTGTTGCACGCGCTCAGTGCAATCATGTTGCCTACGAAAGTGTGCTTAGCTTTCTCCTTTCCTTTTCTCCTTCTCTTGAATAAACTAGTTTGCTCGGGACGATCAAAGATAAGTTTGAGGGTATTTGTTCAGTTGATAAAACTGCACATTTAATATGACATTTTTCCTACTATTTCTATATAATAAAAGGTGTTTATTATAATATATGACACATATAAGGGTTTATCTGTAAAAATACTATTTTCATGTATTTATATATTATAATTAAACATTTGGTAGGAAAAAGTAAGCATATAATATCTATGTAACATTTGGCCCATTTAAATATGCTTACCATATTATACCTTTGACCAATACTTAATGGTTAAGTTAATATCTCAATAAAACAAACGTTGCTAAATATTATTTGTTGAGCTATTGTGCAGAATTTGCAGGGCTGAAATCAAGGAAATCAAAGTTGGTAAAACAAACCTGCCTAATTAAGAAATTAAACTAAAGAAATCAAGGCTGGCAGTGACTAAGAGAAGATTTTCAGTTTCCAGATATTAAAATAATCTACATGTGTCACCATAAGAAGCCACAAGAGAAACAAACCAGAGATCTCACCATTCCAGCGCGGATCCGCGGCCAAACCTACCTATTGGCCGCGGTTCCGCCGCACTCCTAAAGATTTAGGGCTTGGGATCTTTTGGTTGGGATCCTAACAACTAGTTTCCAAATTAGGAAGGTAGGGTTCTGGCTCTGGGACTATAAATAAGGACCGAGAGCCTCTTGGAAAAATTATCAAGCTGAAGAGATCACGAAGTCCACGACAGGCTCACGCATCCAGGCTGATCATCAACGATTCATCTATCTCCTTAGAAGAGATCGAGAAGCAAACTAGCATTTTGTAATCATTTTCTAAGAGAACAAAGTGTAAATGAATTTTGTTGATTAATAAAGGTAGTTGTTTTCTTATTTTATTTCTTTGTAGTTTTTCATTATGTTTTCCCTCTCCATCTCTTCTTATCCCAACATGCGCGAGTAATTCTTCGCTTGTTAGGGTTCACGGAATTAGGGTAGGTTAATGGATGATGAAGATCTTTAAACTCTTTTTAAGTCTTATAAAGTTTATAAACTTTATCAAAAGAATAGTTAACATCTTAATTGGGCGTGCTATCAATTCATTGATAATCGCGACCATGATTAGAGATTAGATTAACAATTGTTTTGGTAAAGGCTAGATATGAACGGAGTTCCATGTCGAGATAGGGGTTAAGAGTGGGAACCCTTTTCCCTCCAGAAACCCTAATCTACATGCATCACTGTCGTTCTAATTTTAAATTTATTAAAGGATAAAAAGAGTAATCTTTAATTAATCATCCATAACTACTAAATCCCAATGAACCCTACAAGCCCCCTTCTAGTATAAAACTTACATCCGTAATTAATCTAGATTTATATTTTGCATCCGTGTTTAACGTAGATCTAGATCCTACGACCATTCTTCACCATTCTTTATTTTTCCTCCTTTCTTTCTCAACACGCCTAAAGTAAGAATAAAATATTCAACGTTTCCCAGAGGATGACCCGTACTCATCTCGGTCTAGCTACACGCGACACCATTATTGATTGCGGTTAACTACTACACATAAATCTAGATCAATCATATACAATCCACGGGCGCAAATAAACATTTCCTTAACAAAGTCCCATCCGTGACTAGGGATATGCTCGCACAGCAAACAACACTTGTAAGTCCTCTCGACTTATGAGGAGAAAACACTCTTATAAGATCCTTACGACTTATAAGAGAACGCACACTTAGGAATCCTCACGATTCCTAAGGAGAAAACGCACCTACGTGATCCTCACGACTCGCAGGGAGAAACACCTTTATGAGACCCTTACGGCTCATGAAGTCAAAAGCCTTAGTCAACAGGATCCTAACCCTGTTTACTAAGCCACCTTTGTTCTGTTGGGGTAAAAATTTACACCCCGGTTGACCAAGTCAAAATCAAAGTCAACCCCAAGCCAGGTGGGCCCAAGCCCAGGTCAAGCGGGCCCATGCCCAAGTCGAGCCCGCGACCAGCCTCCCCGTGCCAACAACAAAATCATGTAATAAATAATTTTTATGTAATTGTTTATGCATGAATATAAACAAAATGGGCATAAATCCAATATTTTGTAAGCTCATGGCTTATGTGCAAAAATGAAATGGCACATGGGCCATGGGATGAGCAAAATGCCATTTTGTAGAGTCCAAAGGGCTATATATAAATATGTAAGCCTATAAAAGGCAACATGATGATGAATAAAAAACAACTTTTCATTCTCTCCACAAAAATTTTAGATCTGAGATCTTTTGTGCCTCCTGCTCCTTCTCTAAGGTTTTAAAGCTTCTCATTTCTTTTGAATTAAATCAAGAGTTTTACCCTTTCTTTTCAAAAACTAAGAAGTCTTCCACCACAAAACCCACAAAGGGGAACTTGGATCTACCATTAGATCTCAGAAAGGAGAGATTTTTAGATCTCACATCTCTTGATCATCAAGATCCAGCCAACAGAGGAGGAAGAGGAAGAACCCCTTTCATCAACCAAAACATTTTAGGAGTTTAACTCCATATATTTACATATATATATATATATATATATATATATTATTTCCTTTTTGAAGCATAGCTTCTGGTTCTGGAACTAAAAGCTCCCTTTGTCTCGCCAGCGCCCAGCGCTCAAGTGCAAAACGCTCACGTGCCGACACGTGGCGCGCTTGCGCTCAGGCGCATTGCACTCGAGCGCAAAGCGCCTATATGCCGACACATGGCGTGCTTTCGCTCAGGCGCACTGTGCTCGAGCGGAAAGCGCCCACGTACCGACACGTGGCGTGCTTGCGTTCAGGCGCACTGCGCTCGAGCGCAAAGCGCCCACGTGCCGACACATGGCGCGCTGCGCTCCGGCGCACTGCAATCGAGCGCAAAGCGCCCACGTGCCGACACGTGGCGCGCTTACGCCTGAGCGCACAGCACCTAAGCGTACAGCGCTCAAGGCGCTGGCCCCACGCATCCTTTGGATGCCGTTTCCCCCTCTTTCTTTTATATGTATATACATATATACATATATATATATATACATATATACATATATATATATATACACACATATGCATACATATGTGCACACACACATACACCGTGAAAACTCTGCGAGGCCCCCGATATATCCAAAAACCCTTCATCACACGCACACTGCACATTGAGTTCGCATGATCAGTTTAACCCGTCAATCGGAGGTTCTCTCGCTCCAAAGGCGAGGGGTAATTAACGGCAGCTTAGTCCGCGGCTGCCGGAGATTCGGATCCCCACAATCATTAAACCCCGGCTTACCCTAAGCAGGGGAAATCTGTAATGCGCCTGACAAGTGCGTGCGTACTCCCATCTTAATGCGGTGACGAAAAACACCCTACTTGTTCGATATCAACAGAGGCAAATGATGATTTGCTCCTGGCAATATCCCAGTTGTAGCGGTGCAGATGCCGAAATCAGTGTCCAATTCCAAGCTTGCAGCAAAAAGCCAGCGAGCCACACATGCATACGAAATAGCCGAAATGATGGGCAACTTGCAACAAAATCAGCAAGTAAAAATATATGCATGCAAAATAGCCGAAATGATTGGGCAACTCGCAATAAAAAGCAGCGAGTAAAACTAAAACAAATAGCCGAAATGATTGGGCACCGCGAAAAATAGCCGAAATGATTGGGCAATCGCGACTTTCGCGATATAAAAAGCTGAAATGATAGAGTATCGCGGAAAGAAAAATATATATAAAATGAAACTTTTTGCCCTACAGGTGATATCACGTCAATCCTTGTATGCAATCCAGCGGCGAAAACAAAGAGGGAACCATACCTTCCCCCTAGGCTTCATCCGAAAGAGAGTCAAATCTCAACGGTTCACAGACAGCCTGGAGATCATCTCAACATTCGTCTCATTACAACAGACACAACATTAAGTAAAGCGGAACCGCGGTAATTCCCAGTTCCATGACTCGACGGTGCACAGATGACCGAGAGTCAAACCCCGACTCCGTGAAATACGGATAAAGTCAACCCTTCCTGGTCACGTGGAACGCGACTTATGTCTATTCTGACCCCGTTGGAAACGTCCAGAGCGGAGCCTGGTCCTCGCAAAACACGGCTATGACCCCGTAGGAAGCATCCAGAGCAAATTCCTGATTACGTGGAACGCGGCTTATGTCAATCTTGACCCCATGGGAAACGTCCAGAGCGGAGCCTGGTCCTCGCAGAACACGGCTATGACCCCGTGGAAAGCATCCAGAGCAAATTCCTGGTCATGTGGAAAACGGCTTATGTCAATCTTGACCCTGTAGGAAACGTCCAGAGAGGAGCCTGGTCCTCGCAGAACACGGCTATAACCCCCTGGGAAGCATCCAGAGCAAATTCCTGGTCACGTGGAACACGGCCTATGTTAATCCTGACCCCGTGGGAAACATCCAGAGCGGATCCTGGTCCTCGCAGAATACGGCTATGTCAATCAGACCCCGTAGGAAGCATCCAGAGCAAATTCCTGGTCACGTGGAACGCGGCTTATGTCAATCCTGACCCCATGGAAAACGTCCAGAGCGGAGCCTGGTCCTCGCAGAATACGGCTATGACCCTGTGGGAAGCATCCAGAGAAAATTCCTGGTCACGTTGAACGCGGTTTATGTCAATCCTGACCCAGTGGGAAACGTCCAGAGCGGAGCCTGGTCCTCGCAGAACACGGCTATGACCCCGTGGGAAGTATCTAGAGCAAATTCCTGGTCATGTGGAATACGGCCTATGTCAATCCTGACCCCGTGGGAAACGTCCAGAGCGGAGCTTAATCCTCGCAGAACACGGCTATGATCCCGTGGGAAGCATCCAGAGCAAATTCCTAGTCACGTGGAACGCGGCTTAAGTCAATCCTGGCCGTGGGAAACGTCCAGAGCGGAGCCTGGTCCTCGCAGAACATGGCTATGACCCCGTGGGAAGCATCCAAAGTAAATTCCTGGTCACGTGGAACACGGCCTATGTCAATCCTGACCCCGTGGGAAACGTTCAGAGCGGATCTTGGTCCTCGCAGAACACGGCTATGTCAATCAGACCCCATGGGAAGCATCCAGAGAAAATTCCTGGTCACGTGGAACGCGGTTTATGTCAATCCTGACCTCGTGGGAAACATCCAAAGCGGAGCCTGGTCCTCGCATAACACGGCTATGTCAATCAGACCCCATGGGAAGCACCCAGAGCAAATTCCTGGTCACGTGAAACACGGCCTATGTCAATCCTGACCTCGTGAGAAACGTCCAGAGCAGATCCTGATCCTCGCAGAACACGGCTATGTCAATCAGACCCGGTAGGAAGCATCCAGAGCAAATTCCTGGTCACGTGGAACATGGCTTATGTCAATCCTGACCCCGTGGGAAACGTCCAGAACGGATCCTGGTCCCGTGGAACACGGCTAAAGTCAATCTTGACCCCATGGGAAACGCCCAGAGCAACTCTCGACTCCGTGAAATGCGGATAATGACAACACCATCAATCACTTACGGGTCCTCTCGACCCGTAAGGAAGAAAACTCTCTCATAAGATCCTTACGACTTATAAGAGAAAACGCACTTAGGAATCCTCACAATTCCTAAGGAGAAAATACACCTACGAGATCCTCTCGACTCGTAGGGAGAAAAGTCTTTATGAGACCCTCACGGCTCATGAAGTTCAAAAGTCTTAGGCAGCAGATTTAAACCTGCTTCCTAAGCCATCGCCACCTCTCGAAGAATTCAAAACGGAATGCTCTCTTTATCATCTGCAGGCTACGCTTACTAAAGTGACATGCTAGTAATAAAGGAAAGAAGAAAGCCAAGAGATGACATAAGACATTGCGAAAGAAAAGTATCTTTTATTCATAAATTCAATTGGGTACAAAATACATCTTATGAAAGAGTAAAAAAAATGGATACATTTTATTCAAAATTACAAATGGTGCAAAAACAATTGTTGAGAGGGAAGCATTTTCAATAGACCAATTAATCGCTCGCGCACTTCCCTCAGCCCCTTTTCATAGTCAGCTGCCACGGCCAACTCTGCTTCAACCTAAGCTCGTTGCTGTAGATAAGATGAAAGTTGCTCGTCAACGACCCGCTGAGCTACCTCACGACCTGCATCTCGTTCAATGAGGTCAAGTTTCTGCCTCAGCATTAGCCCATTAGAAATACATCGTAGAAGGCTTTCAAAGACGACTTTCAGCTGTGCAGCGTTTGCATCAACTTGAGCATGCAAACGAGCAGATTCGCTTAAAGTCTCCTCGCACTCCTTACGCCTCAAAGCCGCTTTTTGTTCAGATGGCGGAAATAAGGGGTGCTCTCCTCGACCTACGCAGCCCGTTGAGAGTTCACAGCAAGGACCACAGGAGCAGGACGACCGAATTCGAGCTCATGCAGACAGGCCTCAATTTTCCTGCAGTGATTAACCCAAGACTCAACGACGCCCTCACTATGAAAGTTCACGAGCGTCGCCAGCATAGGATTAACCTCCGTAACAAAATCTGCAGCGAATGTAGGAGCCTCCGCGTCAAGCTCCTCGATATAATTGCTCAACATGCACAGACTATTCACAGCACGTTTTGAAGATGAGCGTCGAGAGAAGGGGCCTGCTGGCATTATGACTTGAGACTCAAACGGGGCTGAAGTCGGTGTCACAGCTACAAAGCAAATTACAGTCAAATAACGGTTTAATAAATAAAGGAGGTTCATGAACAACAGAGTTTATTATACCGGCTGCAGCAGGTGGCAAGACCGGGAGTACCGGTGGCGAAACTGTTCTTTCATCTCCTCCTTCGATCTGTAGGGATGCAATTAAAACAAAGAAGAATTAGGAACGATTCGACTGCCCGTAAAAGAAAAGAAGAGACGTTAGCTTAAGGCTGTACTCACCAGCTCTACTAGAAAAGGCAATTCCTGACTGAAAGGAGAAGTGTGGGTGTAGCACCTGATACAGGTGATCAAAAGGGACTCCTGCAAGGATATAATAATGCAATGTTAGTACATGAAGTATACTGCCTACAATGAAGTTGATGGGTCACAAATCTGCACCTTCCAGCATTTGAGAGGGTACGAGAGAAGGTAAAGGAGCGGTCGCCGTCAAAGCAGCAACCGGAGACGCTTCTTCGGGTGGCACAACCCCGACGCTCATCGCACCTGCATTAGAAATAAGAGAAACGCTGTCAAAAAAATTGAAAGGGTTTGCAAAATAAAAGGGAGAGTAATGACCCAAAATCTACCTGGTGAGTCGCCGGTCGAGACCGCGATAAGGGCGTCACTGGATACAGCGTATGCTTCACTATCCTCCATCGGAACGGTCTCGCCACCCGTAGCCTCATCCCCCGACTCTACGAGAATCGTCGTAACACTCACAGCTCCCAGCAACGGCAAGGAGCCGCAGGGGGAAAGAGTGACGATTGGAGCAGTGCCCGACTCTTGAGAAAGAGTGGCTACCTCGGGCTCGGCAATTGTAGCCATCTCACCTACCGCTACCTCAGGCTCTGTGGTTGCCGCCACGTCTCCTGCCACTTCCTCGGCAAAACTCGGCCCTGCAAGATAGGATATATGAGAACCTGAGGATTAAAACATTGACAAAAGAACCTAATGTTACGTTACCTTGGGTCGGTTTTTCGATTGCCTCCTGAGCCGCACGAGCTTCCTGTCTGTGGGCAGTAGACAAGGCAGCCGAAGCATCCTCTGAAGCGGTGAGGACAGGAGTAGCTGCGCTCGGACCTGCACCCGCCACCAAGGCAGCGTTACGCTCCCTTGCTGCGCGCACTCTACGCTTCCTTTCCGCTCGGTCCGTGAGAGCGGATCTTCTAGAAGCCTCCATCAATAGGATGTCATCGTCCACGCCAAGGGTTACCTCTGGAGCCATTATGGCATCCGTCATCGGTTGCTTAAGTGAAACTTCTTTCGGCAATACCGGCGGAACTGAGACTTCGGTAGCCGACCCGGGAAGCGTCTCCACACCGCCCTGTGAAGTCGGTGCCAAGCCTGGAATAACCTGAGTAGATGTAGTCCCTGTAATAAGATGAAAAGGAGGGGTCAGATTACCCATAAGAAACGGGAGCGGAGACGCGGTGAACCGAAATATACCGATGCCTAAGAATACTCGAAGTCTTTCCTCTTCCTCAAAAGTCTTGAGAGAAGCTGCGAGAGCTTCTTCGGTGGAAATGCCTGTTAAAAAAAAGAAAAAGGGAAAAAATGTCAGTCAAAACATGATGATAAAAATATGATGCAATGACGAAAGATACAGCTGATGGTTACCTGATTGCGCGAGGATGGCCAGTCCCGGTTCGTGGCTTGCCAATTGCTCAGAAGCTGCAATGGCAGCCGCCAGATCAGTATCATCTGGCGGCATGAATAGACCCTCATTTGTCCCATACTCGCTCAGGCCCTCGCCATAAGAAGCGTGAGGCTCCTGGCCGAGTACAACATCGACAGAAAGGATCGACTTTTTCTTCCTCTTCTGTGAGCGAGCTCCGGTTGCAGCTAGCACAAGCTTACGCTTGGTAGGCACTTTAGGACGACGAGTCCTGATATCTGAACCCACGCCAGAATCGGTGGAAGCTACAGTCGCCGTTTCTACAGGAGCCCGGGGTATCGGTAGCTCGGTCCTGTCGTGCGGGACTTCGATCATGGCAGCTTCTCTTAAGGGAGGCGGGACAATGGTCCGTCGCTTCAGAGGGACGTTTCGATCACCAGCAGGGGGTGCACCTTTGCGATCGCGCAACAGTCGCTTCTCCTCCCTGATGATGGCGCCCATTGAATGCCGGTACCATGCCACGTACACACTAAGGGCCTTCGGGACACAGCTCGGTTCGCTGATAAAGAAGTTGGACCCCGTGTTCATGCACGTGAAATGATGTAGCGCGTTTCGCATTCCCTCTTTAGTGACAGCAGGTTCTAACAAGAAAGCCTCAAGCGGGACTCCCTGATTGTAGCTCAGCTGCTGGGCAAAACGATGCGGATTGTATCTCATAAATAACGCCGCATCATTTTGCCTAAACACTAGAAAGCCGGGTCTGATGGAATATAAATGAAGGATTTCCCGAGCTTTCAAAACAGATGCTCCATCTTTAAAAATGTCCCGCAATGGTTGCACCGTTGTCGCGGACTCTTTGCCGATAGTCACGATCTTGTCAGTGAAAGTCATGCCGTCACCAACCGTGCGGGGACGAAGGAGCAAACCTCTAGCTTCCCGCGGTGACGGATTTACAATAGATGCATCAACTAATCGCATAATCTGGGGGAAGCCGCACCTGTCGTAGAAGGACGGACTCTTATGGATACAGAAAACGCAAAGCGCATATATCTCGAGCTATAACATGAAGTAATGCATCGAGAAGTTCACATGCTGCACTCCGGGTTCAGTAGTATCCGCCGCTTAGCTGAGGCCGTAATACAGATGAGCTAACCCGGCAACCCTGACAGCCACTTTCACCCCAATAATCATTCGGTGAGCCGGATAGAAGACAGACGGCCTCATACGGCAAGGGTGCATCGGGAGCGCAAACCAGCTCAGCCATAGCCCAAGAAACTCCAAAAAGAACGTTTCTTCATCAATCCCAGGGACTGCGACCTCCGCGAAAGAAACAACTGGAGTGTTGGGAAGGAAGAAACTCTTTTGATCTGCCTCCGCCGTTGGGAAGTTGTTTAACCCTAAACCGAAAGGGTCGTCAAGTTTGGCGAATTTAGCAGCATCCTTCGAGAGGACTTCCGGATGGAGAAAACGAACAATGAAATCCTCGAAAGTAACCCCGCGACTCCCAGATTCAAGAAAAATGCCCTCATAAATATTCAACATATTGATCAAACTAGGAAATTGGTGTTGAATGGCGCTCTTCGGGGTAAGGTCGGTCATCACTGGCTTGGTACCAAAAACGTATTCATCTGTAGGAAGCAGTTCCTCATAATACTCCCCCATAACCGGTACGCCAGAAACTTCTGCAAACTCCTCTAAGGAGATTGATACTTCTCGGTCCAGTGAAAGGAAGGTGTGGGTAGGAATATTCCACTGTTCTAGAAAGGCCTTAACCCACCAGGCGGGAAGTGTAGGATACTGGAAGAGAGAAGCATAAATTGCGGGGTATAACCCAAGCCTCAGCAACTGCGACTTTTTCGCTGACAGAATATAACGGGCCCATTGCAGATAGCCAGCTGGATGACGAGGAATTAGGCCAATCATATATGGTTGTCCCTACAGTCGCGCCTCGCCTTAACAAATACGTCGCCCCAGGGTATCCAAGGCCATTGGAGGCTGAACAGGTATCGAAGCCATAGCAGGCTGAAGAAGACCTCCCGAAGTCCAGTTGACTTCTTCCACGGTATAGTTCACCGGGGATGGGTTGTAAGTCTACGGTAGCGCCCCGGCCGTCTACAGACGCCAAATGCGGAACAAAAACTTTTTAACTGGCGCTATTGTATACTATAACCCGGATCTGCCATTATTGCTAAACTAACAAACTTTAAAGAGTGTAGAAAGGTTATACCGGACGATCCGAGTCCTTCGTTCTTTAACCATCATCCCACGCTCCGTTGCGGCTGCTCCGATCTCGTCGATCTCCGATCTGCTCGTCCAGGTGGCACCACGTCAACGATTCTTTAAACGGGCTCCCGCCTCTGACTCGAGGCAACTCGGTCGTCAAGTTTGCTAAAAGAGACGACCAAGATTGATGTAGAGAATGAGTAGAAGACTTTGTCTCGTTCCGTCCAAAGCTATGGACGAACGGTTAATGAAGTTGCCACTCGAATCGGGTGATGGACTGAAATGAGCTGTGAAATTCCATACACCCCATAATCTATCATAATCTTTTTACCAGATGAAAACTCAAGTTTGTTCAAGTGAGAGAGAGAGAAGAGGGGGCCGGCCATATATAGGGAGGAGGAGGGTGAGTGTAGGAGAGGTGGGGTGACCATAAGAAAATATCATGTGTGAACACAAACAAATATCTCTAGTATGAACACAAAGTGTGAACACACCAAAAGCAACCAATGAAAACACAACACCATTTAACCTAGTCACCTCATCTAGATGCTTCTAGAAACTTCCACACTCATCTCAAGAAAAGATAAATCCGTCTTTAACCGAATGTTAAAAGACGGCTGATAGAAAACTGGAAACTGGCAACTTCCAAAAGTGATCCCGAAACGAATTTCAGGATAACCCCGTAACTGTATAAATATACCCGCATTTGTATTACGACCGAATACAAATGCAACCGAGACAAAGATATTATATCTACTCAATATAATACTCGGATCCGGCTTAAACCAAAGCCGACCAGTATCATCTGCCCGAAATCTGACACGTGTGTAAACGCACGTGCATTTTCCGAACCCTGCCATAAAACCATACGGCCTCTACAACGTTTCGCCCGAACTTGGGAAACTGTCTGTGGGGGACTCTAATGACTCGTCAGTACCCTGGCAGTGGGTTTAACCACAAACCGTCAGCGGCACTAGCTATGCGTAACGGCTGCCCATGGACTGACCTCAAGGGAGGCCGATGAGCGAACTCATTCGGAAACCCTACTGAGCCTAACAGTGACAATGTATATACAGTCCGGTCCGTTCGTCTATGAGTATCGCATATCTGCCTAGGGGGCTAGTAACGTCAGACCCCCAATAGCAGTATAAGTCATGTCGGAGTGTAGCCCAATAACACCCTGAGATACTACTGGAGTACCTACCAGTAAATCTCCTGCCACGGCCGTGGGCTTTGTGTAATGGCTCTCCTAGACACAGCACGATCTCGCCCCCAATACCGGGAGAGACGAATCCCCTGCCGATCCGCTCACGTGCCTCCATATGGCTCGGGACTGTATCCAAAAACTATCTGTTTGCACGACTCCTTTGAGTCGTAGTAGGGTAGAAATCAAAGCACAGTGGGAACTCACACGAGACAAATGACGACCTCAGGTCGATGAACTAACCTGTACACATGTCACCAGGGAACTGCTATCTGACGATATGTATAATACCAACTAGCAGGTTCCCGGCGAGTCCTGTCCGGTATACTCATAACCCAATGAGCACCTGTATACATCTTAGGTGATCCAACTGACACCAGTGGCTTGTGAGACCGGCCACCGCCCCTCGTCGGGGTCTCGACTGTATACACTAGTCTACTCCGGAGTATCGATGCCCTGTCTCGAAACTCCCACGACTAGGGACCACAATTAAGGATATGCATATAAACTACCCAACTCTCACCTATATGATCGGCATCATACTGTTGGTAGTAAAGCAAGATCCTAAGGGCTCTATCAAAGTGTAACATGTAATCAGTCACATGAACATGTACACGACTGATAAAGGCAAACCAGATAGCATACTATCATCTCGAGTAAGACTGTCCTACCAGTATAGGTCCTCCACAATCATTGCAATTACATACCTGCGATCCAATAATTGACTCTGAGGGCACTATCTCCAACAATCTCCCACTTGCACGCAAGGCTAATTATTGCGATGTCGACTACTCACAGCCCGTGTGAAACCGAATATCCAACTCCTCTACTAATCAGTTTCACAAAGCCCGTTTGTAAAACTATTGTGTTCGAGAAATAGCCTTAGTGAGTGAATCCGCTTAGATGTTTCTTTATATATCTCTCTTAATCTCAAGTTCGCGAAGAAAGCCATCTCCCGAATCGAGTAATACCTGTCTTAGAATATGTCTGGATATCTGATGGGACCTAGTTCATAAATGAACTCCAAATCCAAACTTCTTAGACTGTATCGATGACTGAACCTAATCAGTATCCTGCACCAAGCCTCCCACAGTATCCTCTTAGACCTCCTGTCCATAATACTGTCCCTCATCAAAGGGAAAACTATAACTCTGACAATCACTCTGTCAACCATGTCACCTTTGAAGCCTGGAATGATAACCGTCTCCCGAAGGAGGCTGCCGTCATCAAATCCGTAGAACATGCACTTATGTTCTAAAACTGCTTCCTTATGTTTCTCCAGGATTGGATTAATATAAACTCATCGCATCTAATGCAAAAACAACATCTGGTGTGGTACTTGATATCTCATGATTGACTCAGTTGCCAAAGCAAGTGATCTGTCAATCATGCCCATCCCTCTCCCCTTTAGTCTGTAAGACACCTTTAGAGAGGGTGACTCCATTACCTGCAGGTACACCACCATGCCAGGAGTCATCTATTCTAAAAACCATTAGAATACAGTCAAAGTACCCACATTGGGAAACTACCCAAATCCAGATCTAAAACCATAGATCTAGAAACCAGAATGTCAAATATTATATCCATATCCTGTCTGGAGAAACAATTGTGTGACGATCACAGTACAACCGATCGTAGTATAGGAATTTTACTTCCTACTCTGTGTATGTCATCCAGATACCATGACATCACACCCTACTACCTTCTTAACAGATCCATCCCCTATTCTGATTGAAATCAAACCCATGACTGTCATATCAAAATTAGATGATCTATCTCCGCTATAACTGCTCTAGTCTATAAATAGACATAAGCTACTTGCCCACTATGCTTCCGCTACTCCCACTGACCACAACAACCCTCCTACCGGGTCTCATAGCCTGGAACAACGGTAGTGCCAAGTCTGGGTACATAAGAACCTCCCTGTCACCGTCCTTGAGGCTACCGAAGTACCTCTCGGGTGTCTGAGGTTACCTACCATATCTGTGGAGTGGCTAATGGAATGTTAAACCTGATTGAATATATAGGTCCTATTAAATTTTCCGTAATCGTTCGCGGTTCTGGAATCACTTCCAGTTCTACCATACTCCCACTACTGTTTTCTGAAAAAATCCATTTTACTAAAACTGTGGCGAGTCAAGAACAATATCACTATTGATCTTCCAAATGGTAGATCATCAACCCTCGTCATAGCCAGGGTCAACCCACAAATAGCCATTACAGAAACGTGCCCTGAGTTATCCAGTGTCTGGTTTTAAGCATAAGCTGGACAACTCCCCGTACCTTAACATCGTTAAGATATGAACCATTCTATATCCAATATAGAAACTTTGGCACTAATTTAATTGGAACCATATTCAATCATGCAGCTGTCTCCAGTGCATATCATCTTAATGGAAAGAGGCTAATCAGCATTACTCAACTTAGGAATCCTTCCAATTATGAGTAACCTGAAAGAGAAACAAGTTTCTCAAAACCATTACTATCATCTGAATACCAATCACAAGAATCTACATCTTCGATCTCTTTGAAGAATCCCGATACTTGTGATACCTGGTTCTCTACTTTATTCTTATACCCACAACTTCTCAAAACTTAGACCTTGTATTTCTACGAAACACTTGTCTAAAAACTAGAGAAGTCATAAGTAAATAGAACATAGTACGAGGACCTACCCCTTTGTCCTGATGAACACTGGACAACATACAATACTCTGTATAAGTGCGCTGAGTTTGAATAACTCAAAACCTGTGCGTCGTAGGTGGAAAACTGTACCCTGGCGATTTCCTCAAATATCACCAATTACAACGAATTCCGATATAATGAGGATAATTACCTAATTCCCAATAACTTACTCCCACTCATCATCTGTAAAACCATACAGATATGAGAATGAAACCTGGTAAATACATACCCTTGGAGTAAGTATCTAATCGGGAAAACAGTTTTCTTTTAACAATGCACTGAAACATGAAAATGTTTCGTAAGGGTATCTTGGTATTCCTAGTAATGCCTCTTCCATAATCCAATTCATGACTTCAACCGTATATTTTATTGCCATCTCTCCAAATCCCTTTATTTGTCTTTAGTCGTTACCTTCTGTACACCATCGTTAGGCTAAATGGTTTTCTTCCTTCCCTATCGTTCGGCACCAGCCTATGGTTTGGAAGAAGACTATCCAGTAAGTATAATAGGCGTACCCTCCTAAACCAAGGAGTACTCGCATCTTGAGAGAAGGTGATGATAAAAGACAACTGAATAATACCTTATTCTTTTAAAGGTGAAATAGGAGTGGCGACGATGTACGCGGTTTGGTCGTGAATGATAACAGTCGCAATTTACTTTGCCCCTTTTCTAATCCCTTTATTTTGTCTTTACATATTACCTTCTGTACACCCTACTTAGGCTAATTGGTTTTCTTCATCCCCTACCTTTCGTCACCTGCCTATGGTTTGGAATAAGACTATCCAATAAGCGTAATAGGTGTACTCTCCTAAACTAAGGAGCCCTCGCAACCTGAGAGAAGGTGATAATAAAAGACAACTGAATAAACAATTTCTATTTCTCCTGAACCTGGATCCATCCTCGAAGAAGTCCCTTCGAGTTCGTATATAACCATACGATGGATCTATCCAATGGAAGTGGATGTCCGTAGTAATACGGGGTATTCTGAGAAATCCAAAGGGTAAAAGAAGGAGTGGCAATGACTTATGCAACTCAGACAATCCAAAAGCCAGTATTTTAAGAAGGTTCGGTCAACATGGTCACTGAGTTATAGTCTAGGGTCGGTCAAAGGTCACTGCCAAAGAGAGAGAGAAAAGAAACACTCTGCGAGCACTTTAACCTAGATCAGAAAGGTTATCACTTTATCTAATCCGGAAACCTCCCACTGTCCTGTCAAATTCTCCTCCAAACCTGAAAGAAGAATCAATCGGGATCACCCGAAGAGTAAACCAACTCATCAGTGGGAATCGGGATCCAACTCTCATCGCATGATAACGTGATGGAATGCATCCACGTTACTCATACTCCAGAAGGTATGCGCATACTTGGCAAGTTTCAATTTCTTTAGAAACTCCCGATATGATTTTTGCCCCATGCTCTTATAACCTTGGCTTTGGTCAAAATGTCATAAGTCACATGCCAAGTTCTACCCGTCACTATCTTGTCAATTTGAACCCACCCGCACATGCCCCTGGCTTTGGCCAAATGGCAGAACGACTGTCCCAAACCAACTCATCTATTTATGCAACAAATGAATACCCAGCAGCTACCAAACACTATGCCTTAACTTTGGCTAAAATGCATAGCTTGAATACTACTGAATACCCAAAAGAAGTGACGGAGGGCTACGGCTGGTTTTTGGCGAAAAACCTTTAACGTAGTGAACTTGATATCGCTGAAGGAACCTAATAACTTTTTATAAAAATATAGTGGCGAAAACCTTTGCTAAAGAGGTCATTCCCGGTGAAGGGATCTCGGCTCCTTCCTCGTGGAATGAGGTGCAGGATATTCCACTGAATACAGCTATGCAAAGCAACATGTAATCGACTATAGTGAAGTTATTACCCTGACGCAAACTTCTGCCCAAGTGGTCAGTCCCGGTGAAGGGATATCGGCCCTTGCCCCGTCGAATGAGGTGCAGGATATTCCACTGAATACCGCTATGCAAAACAAAAGGAAACGTCTTTGCAATAACACTTTTTAAATTTGTTCCAACAACTGTAAACAGGTTTTCTTTACTTTGCATTGATCAGAATCAACGCAGTCCCATCAATCAATCACACCAGAAAAGAACGAAAATAAAATGTACGTATATGCCATCCGCATTCGTCACTGGGTCCCGTCATCACCCGTTAGGTTACTTAACTAACGACAGAGCGGGGACTGGACTAGCGCGGGTGTAAAACATATACAACATCTAATAGTATATAAACCAATATACAATAATCGCTCCAGGCGTGATAATATGCAACATTACAGAAAAGTAATAAGTATCACAGAACAATACAGATAATCTGGGATCCCCGGGTTTCACAGAGCCGCTGCTGAAACCCGACGTTCCCCTGGTCGTGTGGATAGCCTGTGCAATGAAACCTAGACCCCTACGGGTGCGGCAAGTTACCCGCCAAAACCTGAAGCGAGGCAGCCCCCTACAGCAAAGTGAATGGACCACCCAGCACTTCATGGAATCCGGTAGCTTGAGCACCCCTCCTTGGGTCAACCTGTACCCCCTACGAGTGCGGCGAATAATCTGCCAATTCTAGAGTGAGGCCCCTCTGCCTCTCAAAGCCATGAGATGCGGATCCGTTGCCCTCCAGAACCCGGCTATCCGTGCACTCCGTCGCGGGGCAAAACCTAGTACAGTAATGAAAAATAGTACAACAGGTACATCGACCGCAACCTGGTCGTGCCCCAAAAGAATATTATACAACAGGCAGTGACGGCAGTCCACATGTTGGACGCTTGCCTCGCAATATCAAATGTACAAATAAATCCAAACTGCACTACCATTGCACACTGCTATCCACCACGACAAATCCGCAACATCATAGCACAACACAGAACATCAACGCGAATGTCACGTTCGCAAACCCGTCTAAAAGAACTATAGCAATTAGACGCGGTTTTACCGATCAAATGACATTCCCGGTCGGAGATATAATGTAAGTACTGTAAACTAACATGTTTAAATTTCGATCGACTAAATATCACGAAGTGGGCCCCACGAACAACTGGTGAACAGTAACAAAATCTGGGCCCAAAAGATATGTATCAAAAACCCCAATTTCCAGAGAAGAATACACTGTACAAGTTTGGGGGCATGATCACACAGAATGGCCGCGGATGCGCGGCCAAACCATGGGTTTGGCCGCGATTCCGCGGCAGTCTTGTCGATTCATGAGCCCAAATTTGTACGGTGTTCTAATAAAACCCTGCACAGGTTTCTGAGATATGTAGAATAATTTTAGGACATCATTTAAAATCGACAGAAACTGTGAAGCTTAAAAATTGTGTTCTTCGATATCCGGTTCGATCGATGTTTTAAACGCGTTAGCATAAGTTAGTATAGCAAAATGGTAAGGCTCTGATACCACTGTAAGTCTACGGTAGCGCCTCGGCCGTCTACAGACGCCAAATGCGGAACAAAAACTTTTTAACTGGCGCTATCGTATACTATAACCCGGATCTGCCATTATTGCTAAACTAACAAACTGTAAAGAGTGTAGAAAAGTTATACCGAACGATCCGAGTCCTTCGTTCTTTAACCATCATCCCACGCTCCGTTGCGGCTGCTCCGATCTCGTCGATCTCCGATCTGCTCGTCCAGGTGGCACCACGTCAATGATTCTTTAAACGGGCTCCCGCCTCTGACTCGAGGCAACTCGGTCGTCAAGTTTGCTAAAAGAGACGACCAAGATGTTGGAGATAGTGCCCTCAGAGTCAATTATTGGGTCACAGGCACGTGATTGCAATGATTGAGGGAGGACCTATCCCGGTACGACAGTCTTACTCGAGATGATAGTATGCTATCTGGTTTACATTTATCATCGTGTACTGCTTCAGGTGACCTGACAGGTCACTATTGCACGTTGATAGAGCCCCTAGGATTCTTGCTTGACCACCAGCAGTATGAGGGCGATCATATAAGTGGGAGCTGGGGTCTATAAGCACATCCTTAAAAGGTCCCTAGTCGTGGGAGTTTCGAGACAGGGCATCGATTCTCCAGAGTAGACTAGTGTATACAGTCGAGACCCTGACGAGGGGCGGTGGCCGGTCTCACAAGCCACTGGTGTCAGTTGGATCACCTAAGATGTATACAGGTGCTCATTGGGTTATGAGTACACCGGACAGGACTCGCCGGGAACATGCTAGTTGGTCTTATACCTTATGTCAGATAGCAGTTCCCAGGTGACATGTGTACAGGTTAGTTCATCGACCTGGGGATCGTCATTTGTCTCGTGTGAGTTCCCACTGTGCTTTGATTACTACCCTACCACGGCTCAAAGGAGTCGTGCAAACAGGTTTTAGTTGGGTACAGTCCCGAGCCACATGGAGGCAGTGAGCGGATCTTCGGGGGTTCGTCTCTCCCGGTATTGGGGGTGAGGTCGCGCTATGTCTAGGAGAGCCATTACACGAAGTCCTTGGCCAAGGCAGGAGATTTACTGGTAGGTATTCCAGTAGTATCTCAGGGTGTTCTGGGCTACACTCCGACACGATTTGTACCGCTTTTGGGGGTCTGACTTTTACCAACCCCCTAGGCCCGACATGCGATGCTCATAGACGAACGGACCGGACTGTACGGATATTGTCACTGACGGGCTCAGTAGGGTGTCAGGATGAGTTCGCTCATCGACGTCCCTTTTAGTCAATAGCTGGTGGCCCGTTACGTATTGGCTTATACCTCTGACGTGCTAGTGGTTAAATCCACAGCCATAGTATTGACAAGTCTTTAGAGTCCACCACACTTTCAGTTACTCAAGCTTTCGGGCGAAACGCTGTAGAGGCCGTATGGAGATATGGCAGGGTCCGATCAGACACGTGCGGTATTGCACGGGTCAGGATCGGACGGTTTGTACTAGTGGCCGTATGGATATATGGCAGGGTTCGATCTGATACGTGCGGTATTGCACGGATCAGGATCGGACGAACATTACTAGCCGGCTTTGGTTTAAGCCGGATCCTAGTTTAGTACAGTGTAGATTTTGTCTCATTGCATTTGTATCCGGTCGGAATACAGATGCGGGTGTGTATGCACAGTACCGGGGTTTTCCTGTAATTTATTACGGGACCAGTTTTCTGGAGTTGCCAGTTTGCATTCCGTTCCGGCCGGTTTTCCTTTGTTCTTTCCCGGCCGGACTTTTCTGATGGAGGGTGTTATTTGCAAGTTTGCAAATAACACATTGTGGAGGGGTTTCTTGCAAATGTTTTGATTATGATGGCATCTTTTCTTTTCAACCATCATTTGATTCTCTTTACATCACAAAAGGGTGATTAGAGTTTGATGTGAGTTAGTTATGATGATGTTTGGATATGGTCACCTCTTACCTTTTACTACACTCACCTCCCTCTTGCATTTTGTATTCCTTCCTCCACCATTCTCATTTGGAGATGGTTGAACACATTTGAGAGAAGAGAAGATGAGAGCTTCATTTTTGAGAGTGTAGCATTTTGATCTCTTTTCATGTTAAGAAAAATGCAAGCACCATTTTTCTTATCTTGATTCCTCCATCATCTTCAAAGGCAACAAAACCCCAAATGAGACATAGCCTCTACCCTACACATTCTACAGCAAATCTTGGACGCGTCGGCCAGCCAACTTCGCGCCCGAGTTGCCTCGGTATTGAGGTGGGAGCCCGTAAAAGATGCAGGCGATGTGGTGCCCTTCCGGCGAGGAGGCGACGACCGGAGTTTCCACAGGAGATCGGGACGACGACGAGAAGACCGGAGGACTCGGATCACTCGGTATATCTCTTCCCATCTTGTAGTTGCTAGATCTAGTTTAATGGCCCGATCCGGGGTTTAGTGCGCGGTGGTGCCGGTTTGCTAAGTTCGCAAAATTAAAGTTTATCACCGCTTCCGCATTTGGCCGTCGGATTGATGGCCGGGGCGCCGCCGTGCACTTACAGTGGTATCAAAGCCTCGCCATTAACTTCGTCTAATTTTGTTTGATGTGTTTGCATTTCCGATCGACCAAAATTCCAAAAACTCGCGTTTTTCCTCACATCAGTTTTCTGTCGAAATTTTTTGAAGTCCAAAAATTTTTCAGGTTGTAAAAAAACTAATGTACTGGAAATTCTAAGACTACTGGAAAAATTCGATACAGTCAGTCGACTACTAAAGCGCGGAACCGCGGCCAAACCCCCCCTTGGGCCGCGGTTCCGCCGCACATTGGTGTCGTCACTGCATCATTTTTTTCCAGTGGGCTTCTGGGCTATTTTTAGGGGTTTTGGAATATTAATATTGGGCCCAGAATTTCTGTGAGTGCTACAGTATTGCTTGGGGGCTCACTTGTTAATTTTTGATCGATCGGATATTTTAAACACATTTTTCACAGTATTTACATTATATCTACGACCGTGAATGTCACTCGATCGGTAAATCCCGTCTAACTGCTATAGCTCGGTTAGACGGATTTGCGAACGTGACTTTCACGTTGATGTTCTGTGTTTTTGCTGTGATGTTGCGGATCGGTTGTGGGGGATAGCCTGGATGCAATGCTAGTACAGTGTTGTTGTATTATGTACATTTGTTATTGCGGGACGAGCGTCCGACATGTGGACTGCCGTCACTGCCTGTTTGTATTATTCTTTTGGGGCACGACCTGGTTGCGGTCGATGTACCCGTTGTATTTATATTTTACTTTCTGTACTAGGTTTACCCCGCGGTGGGGTGCACGGATAGCCGGGTTCTGGAGGGCAACAAGCCCGCATCTCATGGCATTGGGACGGAGGGGGCTTCAGTCTGGAATTGGCGGGCTATTCGCCGCACTCGTAGGGGGTACAGGTTGACCCAGGAGGGGTGCCCAAGTTACCGGATTCCGTGAAGTGCTGGGTGGTCCATTCACGGTGCTGAAGGGGGCTGCCTCGCTTCAGGTTTTGGCGGGTGACTTGCCGCGCCCGTAGGGGTCTAGGATTTCATTGCACAGGCTATCCACACGACCAGGGGAACGTCGGGTTTCAGTAGTGGCTCTGTGAAACCCGGGGATCCCAGATATCTGTATTGTTCTGTGATGCTGTACATTTCTGTGATGTTGCATTTTATTCACGCCTTGAGCGAATATAATATATTGGTATATATATTAGTAGATGTTGTATATGTTTTTCATCCGTGCTAGTCCAGTCCCCGCTCTGCCGTTAGTTAGCTAACCTAACGGGTGATGACGGGACCCAGTGGCGAATGCGGATGGCATATACGTACGTCAGTATATTTTCGTTCTTTATGGTGTGATCAATTGATGGGACTGCGTTGATTCGGATCAATGCAAGTTAAACAAACCTATTCTGATGTTGTTGGAACACTTTTCAAAAAGCTGTTATTGCAAGGACGTTCACTTTTGTTTTGCATCGTGGTATTCATTTGGAATATCCTGCTCCTCAGTCGACGAGGCAAGGGCCGAGATCCCTTCACCGGGAGTGACCCCTTGGACAGAAGTTTGCGTCAGGGCATTAACTTCACTATAGCCGATTACTTTTGCTTTGCATCGTGGTATTCATTTGGAATATCCTGCACCCCATTCTACGGGGAAAGAGCCGAGATCCCTTCACCGGGAGTGACCTTTTTAGTAAAGGTTTTCGTCACTATATTTTCTAAAAAGCTATCCGTTCCTTAAACGATATCAAGTTCATTACGTTAAAGGTTTTCGCCAGAAACCATTCATAGCCCTCCGTCGTTTCATATGGGTAGTCAATAGTATTCAAGCTGTGTTTGTTGGCCAAAGTCAAGGCACAGTGTTTGGTAGCTGTTGGTTATTCATATGCAGCATAGATAGATGCGTTGGTTTGGAACAGTCGTACTGCCTTGTTGGCCAAAGTCAAGGGTAGGTACGGGTGGATTCAAATTAACCTGGAAAATGAAGGGTAGAACTTGACATGTGACTTATGATTTGTTGGCCAAAGTCAAGATCATAAGAGCATGGGGTAAAAATCACATCGGGAGTTTCAAAAGAACTGAAACTTGCCAGATATGCGCATACCTTCTGGAGTGTGATGACGTGAGCGGATTACGTCACGTTATCATGCGATGAGAGTTGGATCCCGATTCCCACTGATGAGTTGTTTTACTCCTCGGGTGACCCCGACTAATTCTTCTTTCAGGTTTGGAGGAGAATTTGAGGTACAGTGGGAGGTTTCCTGATTAGAAAAATTGGTAACCATTCTGATCTAGGTTAGAGTGCACGCTGAGTGTTTCTTTTCTCTCTCTCTGGCAGCGACCATTGACCCGACCCTAAGACTATGACTCAGTGACCAAGTTGACTGAACCTTCTTAACACTGGCTTTTGGATTGTCAGAGTTGCAGACCTCATTGCCACTCCTACTTTTACCCCTTTCTCCAGGACACCCCGTATTACTGCGAACGTCCACTTCCATTGGACAAAGCCATCGTATGGTTAGATACGAACTCGAAGGAATTCGAGGATGGTTTCCGGTTCTGGAGAAAACGGATAAGGTTTATTCAGTTGTCTTTTCCTTTTTGCCTTCTCTCAAGTTGCGAGCACTCCTTAGTTTAGGAGATAGTACACCTATTACGCAAATTGGATAGTCTTCTTCCAAACTTTAGGCTGGTGCCAAACAGTGGGGAATGAAGAAAACCAATTAGCATAACGATGGTGTGCAGAAGGTATTAAGATTAAGACAAAGCAAGGGATTAATAAGAGGGCAAAGTAAATTGCGACTGATATTCACGACCAAGCCAAGTATTTCTTCGCCAATCCTAAATCATTTTTGTATTTCTCCAGGACACTCCGTATCACTACGAAGATCCACAGTTTATTGGATATTCCATCGTATGGTTATATACGAACTCTAAAGGAACTTGTTCCAGTTCGGGGATGGATTCTGGTCCAGGAGAAATAGGAATAAGGCTTATTCGGTTGTCTTTTATCTTCACCTTCTCTCGCATTGCGAGTAGTCCTAGGACTAAGACAGTACACCCATTATGCTTATTGGATAGTCTTCTTCCAAACCATAGGCTGGTGCCGAACGGTAGGGAAGGAAGAAAACCATTTGGCCTAAAGGGGTGTGCAGAAGGTAATGACTAAAGACATATAAAGGGATTTGGAGAGATGGCAAAGAAATATACGGTTACAGTTGTGAATCTGGATAATCGAAGAGGCATTACTAGGAATACCAGAATACCCCATCGAAACATTTCAATGTTTCAGTTCTACTGTGTACTGTTAAAAGAAAACTGATTTCCCGATTAGACACTTGCTCCAGGGTATGTATTTACCAGGTTTGATTCTCACATCTGTATGGTTTTACAGATGATGAGTGGGAGTAAGTTATTGGGAATAGGGTGATCATCCTCATTATATCGGGATTCGTTGTAATCGGTGATATTTGAGGAGATCACCTGGGCTGTTTGCCGGTCGGCAAATATTTGATTTTGAATATCCGCTGTTGTGCACCAATTTCAAATTGATATATATGTACGTCTATTTTCATAAAGTGAGATATACCTTTTTGATATTATGTCGATGACATTTACCTATATCAGTGGATGGTTAGGTAAGGAGCATTAAACAGCGGTGTAATTCTTCTTAACCTTAAGTACAGTTTTCAACCTACGACACACAGTGAAAGAGTTGTTAGACTCGGCGGACTTATACAGAGTATTGTATGTTGTCCAGTGTCCATTAGGACAGAGGGGTTGGTCCTCATACTATATTCTGTTTACTTTTAACTTCTCTAGTTCTTAGACATGTGTTTCGTAGAAACACAGGGTCTAAGTTTTGAGGAGTTATAGGTATTTGAATAGAGTAGAGAACCAGGTGTAGCAAGTATCGGGATTCTTCAAGGTAATCGAAGATTTAGATACTTGTGTATGGTATTCAGTTGATAGTAATGATAAAGAGAAATTGCTTCTCTTTCAGGTTACTCATAATTGGAAGCATTCCTAAGTTGAGTAACGCTGGTCGGCCTCTCTCCATTTAGTTGACATGCACTGGAGACAGCTGCATGATTTGAATCTGGTTGAATTGAATCAGTGCCTCTGGTTCTATATTGGATATAGTACAGTTCATATCTTAACATTGTTAAGGTACGGGGAGTTGTCCGGCTTATGATTAAAACCAGACTCTGGATAACTCAAGGCACGTTTCTGTAATGGCTGTTTGTGGGTTGACCCAGGCTATGATGAGGGTTGACTTTCTACCATAAGAAAGATCAATAGTGATATTGTTCTTGACTCGCCACAGTTTTAATAAAAATGGATTTTTTTCAAAAACAGTAGTGGGAGTATGGTAGAACTGGAAGTGATTCTGGAACCGCAAACGATTACTGAAGATTTGATAAGGAACCTAAAGATTCAATCTGATTTGACATTCCATTGGCCACTCCGCAGATAAGGTGGGTAACTTCAGGCACCCGAGAGGTACTCCGGTAGCCTCAAGGACGGTGACAGGGAAGTTCTTGTTTACCCACACTTGCCATTGTTGTTGTTCCAGGCTGCGAGACCCGGCAGGAGGATGAGTATAGCGTCGTTCTAAACTAGCTTTAGAAGTGCACGTCTATATGACTCTGCCAGAGGGTTGTCGTAGTCAGTGGGAGCAGCGGAAGCATTGGTGGACATCAGGCTTATGTCTATTTATAGACTAAAGCAGATATAGCGGAGATAGATCATCCATTTCTGATGTGACAGTCATAGGTTTGACGTCATCAGGATAGGGGATGGATCTGTTGAGAAGGTAGTAGGGTGTGATATCCGGGTTTTGGATGACATACACAAAGTAGGAAGTGATATTCCTATACTACGATCGGTTATACTTTGGTCGTCACACAGTGGTTTTTCCACATGGGACTTGGACATTATATCAGACATACTGGTTACTAGATCTATGGTTTTAGATCTGGATTTGGGTGGTTTCCCAATCAGGGTACTTTGACAGCATTCTAAGAGTATTTAGAATGAACGACTCCTGGCACGATAGTGTACCTGCAGGTAATGGAGTCACCCTCTCTAAAGGTGTCTTATAGACTAAAGTAGAGAGGGATATGCATGATCGGCAGATCACTTGCTTAGGCAATTGAGTCAATCATGAGATGTTAAGTACCACACCAGATGTTGTTCTTGCACTAGATGCAATAAGTTGACATTGACCCAATCCTGGAGAAACAGTCGGAAGCAGTTTTAGAACATAAGTGGATGTTCTAAGGATATGATAACGACAGCCTCATTCGGGAGACAGTTATCATTCCAGGCTTCCAAGGTGACATGGACGACAAAGAGGTTGTCAGAGTTATAGTTTTCCTTCTGACGAGGGGCAGTATTTTGGACAGGTGGTCCAAGGAAATACTGAGGGTGGCATGGCACAGGATACTGATTAAGTTCAGTTGACAATACAGTCTAAGAAGTTTGGATTTGGAGTTCATTTATGAGCTCGGTCCCATCAGACATCCAGACACTCTAAGACAAGTATTGCTCATTTCGGGAGATGGCTTTCTCCGCGAACTTGAGATATAGAGAGACATAGAAAGAAACATCAGAGCGGATCTACTCGCTGAGGCTATTCCTCGAACGCAATAGTCTCGCAAACGAGCTTTGTGAGACTGACTAGTAGAGGAGTTGGGTGTTCGGTATCACACGGGCTGTGAGTATGCGACATCGCAATAATTAGCCTTGAGTGCAAGTGGGAGATTGTTGGAGATAGTGCCCTTAGAGTCAATTATTGGGTCACAGGCACGTGATTGCAATGATTGAGGGAGGACCTATCCCGGTACGACAGTCTTACTCGAGATGATAGTATGCTATCTGGTTTACCTTTATCATCGTGTACTGCTTCAGGTGACCTGACAGGTCACTATTGCACGTTGATAGAGCCCCTAGGATTCTTGCTTGACCACCAGCAGTATGAGGGCGATCATATAAGTGGGAGCTGGGGTCTATAAGCACATCCTTAAAAGGTCCCTAGTCGTGGGAGTTTCGAGACAGGGCATCGATTCTCCAGAGTAGACTAGTGTATACAGTCGAGACCCCGACGAGGGGCGGTGGCCGGTCTCACAAGCCACTGGTGTCAGTTGGATCACCTAAGATGTATACAGGTGCTCATTGGGTTATGAGTACACCGGACAGGACTCGCCGGGAACATGCTAGTTGGTCTTATACCTTACGTCAGATAGCAGTTCCCAGGTGACATGTGTACAGGTTAGTTCATCGACCTGGGGATCGTCATTTGTCTCGTGTGAGTTCCCACTGTGCTTTGATTACTACCCTACCACGGCTCAAAGGAGTCGTGCAAACAGGTTTTAGTTGGGTACAGTCCCGAGCCACATGGAGGCAGTGAGCGGATCTTCGGGGGTTCGTCTCTCCCGGTATTGGGGGTGAGGTCGCGCTATGTCTAGGAGAGCCATTACACGAAGTCCTTGGCCAAGGCAGGAGATTTACTGGTAGGTATTCCAGTAGTATCTCAGGGTGTTCTGGGCTACACTCCGACACGATTTGTACCGCTTTTGGGGGTCTGACTTTTACCAACCCCCTAGGCCCGACATGCGATGCTCATAGACGAACGGACCGGACTGCACGGATATTGTCACTGACCGGACTGCACGGACTTCGCGTCCGAGTTGCCTCGGTATTGAGGTGGGAGCCCGTAAAAGATGCAGGCGATATGGTGCCCTTCCGGCGAGGAGGCGACGACCGGAGTTTCCGCAGGAGATCGGGACGACGATGAGAAGACCGGAGGACTCGGATCACTCGGTATATCTCTTCCCATCTTGTAGTTGCTAGATCTAGTTTAATGGCCCGATCCGGGGTTTAGTGCGCGGTGGTGCCGGTTTGCTAAGTTCGCAAAATTAAAGTTTATCACCGCTTCCGCATTTGGCCGTCGGATTGACGGCCGGGGCGCCGCCGTGCACTTACACAAGATTGATGTAGAGAATGAGTAGAAGACTTTGTCTCGTTCCGTCCAAAGCTATGGATGAACGGTTAATGAAGTTGCCACTCGAATCGGGTGATGGAATGAAATGAGCTGTGAAATTCCATACACCCCATAATCTATCATAATCTTTTTACCAGATGAAAACTCAAGTGTGTTCAAGTGAGAGAGAGAGAAGAGGGGGCCGGCCATATATAGGGAAGAGGAGGGTGAGTGTAGGAGAGGGGGGTGACCATAAGAAAATATCATGTGTGAACACAAACAAATATCTCTAGTGTGAACACAAAGTGTGAACACACCAAAAGCAACCAATGAAAACACAACACCATTTAACCTAGTCACCTCATCTAGATGCTTCTAGAAACTTCCGCACTCATCTCAAGAAAAGATAAATCCGTCTTTAACCGAATGTTAAAAGACGGCTGATAGAAAACTGGAAACTGGCAACTTCCAAAAGTGATCCCGAAACGAATTTCAGGATAACCCCGTAACTGTATAAATATACCCGCATTTGTATTACGACCGAATACAAATGCAACCGAGACAAAGATATTATATCTACTCAATATAATACTCGGATCCGGCTTAAACCAAAGCCGACCAGTATCATCTGCCCGAAATCTGACACGTGTGTAAACGCACGTGCATTTTCCGAACCCTGCCATAAAACCATACGGCCTCTACAACGTTTCGCCCGAACTTGGGAAACTGTCTGTGGGGGACTCTAATGACTCGTCAGTACCCTGGCAGTGGGTTTAACCACAAACCGTCAGCGGCACTAGCTATGCGTAACGGCTGCCCATGGACTGACCTCAAGGGAGGCCGATGAGCGAACTCATTCGGAAACCCTACTGAGCCTAACAGTGACAATGTATATACAGTCCGGTCCGTTCGTCTATGAGTATCGCATATCTGCCTAGGGGGCTAGTAACGTCAGACCCCCAATAGCAGTATAAGTCATGTCGGAGTGTAGCCCAATAACACCCTGAGATACTACTGGAGTACCTACCAGTAAATCTCCTGCCACGGCCGTGGGCTTTGTGTAATGGCTCTCCTAGACACAGCACGATCTCGCCCCCAATACCGGGAGAGACGAATCCCCTGCCGATCCGCTCACGTGCCTCCATATGGCTCGGGACTGTACCCAAAAACTACCTGTTTGCACGACTCCTTTGAGCCGTAGTAGGGTAGAAATCAAAGCACAGTGGGAACTCACACGAGACAAATGACGACCTCAGGTCGATGAAATAACCTGTACACATGTCACCAGGGAACTGCTATCTGACGATATGTATAATACCAACTAGCAGGTTCCCGGCGAGTCCTGTCCAGTGTACTCATAACCCAATGAGCACCTGTATACATCTTAGGTGATCCAACTGACACCAGTGGCTTGTGAGACCGGCCACCGCCCCTCGTCGGGGTCTCGACTGTATACACTAGTCTACTCCGGAGTATCGATGCCCTGTCTCGAAACTCCCACGACTAAGGACCATAATTAAGGATATGCATATAAACTACCCAACTCTCACCTATATGATCGCCATCATACTGTTAGTAGTAAAGTAAGATCCTAAGGGCTCTATCAAAGTGTAATATGTAATCAGTCACATGAACATGTACACGACTGATAAAGGCAAACCAGATAGCATACTATCATCTCGAGTAAGACTGTCCTACCAGTATAGGTCCTCCGCAATCATTGCAATTACATACCTGCGATCCAATAATTGACTCTGAGGGCACTATCTCCAACATGGGTCGGTGTAATGGATCGCCATGATGGGCTCTGAGGGTACCGCGCACGAAAAGCTCTACCGACCCTTAATAATTTGATTGTACCATGTCCCCCAGAGGTGAAGATTCTTATGTTCCGGGTCATGATCTTTGATCAATGCTAAGACTTCTCGGTCCACAGGCGCCCCAGGGAATCCTCCCTCTGAATGAACAAACGGAAAAAGGGATCGAAAGACATGTCGCCTGCGCAAAAAGAGGAAAAAAGTCAATTGTCAGTGCTATAATTTAAATTCTAACATTTGGTACTTTAAAATTTGTACCGCACTGCAACGCAGTAAAAAGGGGACCAAAGAGGGACCCACAAAATCTAGATGACAATTCATCAATTAATAAAACAGTCTCATTATTTGATGAGACTGTTAATTAAATGAGGAGATCCTCAATTGATTCTCATTTAATGAGAAATCCCTCAGTATAAGGAGTAAATCTCCCCTTGAGAGCAGTGCTCTGTGATAGAGTGACACTTGTCAAACTCTAATCATGGAGGAATAAAAAATTCCTCAAGAGCCTTGCTCTGGAAAAGACGATGGAATAATCCATTAGAAGAATTAAAATTAATTTTTATATATGAATTAAAATTCTAAGATCTTCAAGATTCATGAACAAACTCTTAAGAGTTCTTCATAAGAAGATTAATAAATCTACATGATTTGAAAGGAGTGAAGCTCTGTTAATGGGTTAAGAAACCCTGAAAAAGATCTCTTTAGATCTATAATTCCAAGAGAGCAAAAGCTCTGTTAATGAAACCCTAAAAGGGTTTTCTTTAGATCAAAGATCTATGAAGAGTAAGGCTCTGTCAATGGGTAAAACCCTAGATCGTTAAAAAGTTTAATCTTTACCTAAATTTTGGCAGAGTTTTAACTCTTGAAATTTCTTAAAATGAAGAGCTATGCTCTGTGGGAGAATAAAAATTCTCAGAAAATAAGGAAGAAGATGAATAGAAATCATCCTAAGGACCAAAGGTCCTATTTATAGGCACTGAATGCCGTTTCAACTTCTGAGTTGATCCGAGGGCGCAGATGCTGCCGCCGCTGCACTCACATGTGGGCCACATGAGCGCAACGGTGGGGGGGCATTTATTTCCCCCAATCAGAGCAAAGCTCATTTTGAAATTTAAATTTCAAAATGAAGCAACGCTTCAGATGCAGCGCCAAGTGCGCTGCGCCCTAAGCAGCGCACCACGTGTAAAGCACGTGTGCGCTAGCGCTGGGTGCGCTGCGCTCTAAGCAGCGCACCACGTGTAAAACACGGATGCGCTCTAAGCAGCACACCACATGTAAAACACGGATGCGCTAGCGCTAAGTGCGCTAGCGCTGGAACTAAAAGCTCCCCGCCGTTAGATCAAAGATCTAATAATAATGATAAATCATTAATTAATCAGAATTAAATTCTGTTAAGGAAAGATTCCTCAAAATATTTCCAAATAACAAGATTATGCTCTGTAAATCAGAGCACTGTTGGATCAATGATCCAATGGTAAATAAAAATTACTGAAAGACAGAATAAATTCTGTATGAAAAAATTTATCAATCTTATTAAAAACAAGAAAATTGCCTTCTGTAAAACAGAAGCCCTAGGATCAAAGATCCAATGGTGGGGAAACATCCCCAAATCAATCAGAGAAAGATCTCTTTAACTGATTCAACAAATCAGCTTACCCTATATAAAGGCCCCAAGACTTCAAGTCTAAAATATAAAAAGAAAGACAGAGAAACCCCCCCTAAAAAAAACTTTGAGAAACTCAAAGATAAAGAGCAAGCTCTCGGAAGAAGATTCTTTTTCTTCAAGGTAAAAAGAATGAATGATGAACACAAAGATGAAATCATCTTATGATTAAGAAAGAAGAATTCATTTCTTTAAAAAGATCATAGATCTACAAAGACAAAAGGTCTTTCATAAAAAGATCAAAAGATCTCATCATAAAATAAAAGAAGAACTTACTTCTCACAGATCATAAATCTATAAGACTAAAGTCTTTTTCAAAAAGATCATGAACATCTCATTATAAAAAGTAAAGGAGAATAATTCAATTCTCTTAAGGATTATAGATCCATAAAGGTAAAGCCTTTCATCAATATAAGAGATTGAAACAAAATAAGAACGATTGTTCTTAGATCTTGAGACAAAGTCTCTTTTTAAAAATTCAGATCATAAAATTGATCAGATGCGTTTTACGCTCTTGAACTGCGCTTCTGCGCTCTCTGGACTGGCGCTCAGCGCCAAATGCGCCACGTGTCAATCACGTATGCGCCAATTAACCACTAGCGCTTTGCGCTCTTGAAATAGCGCACTGCGCTCATGGGTCGGCGCTCAGAGCCAAGCGCACCACGTGTCACTCACGTGTGCGCCACTAAACTGAAAGCGCAATGCGCTCATGGATTAGCGCTCATAAACTGGCATCATGCGCTTATTATCTGGCGCCTAGTGCCAAGCGCGACACGTGTCCCTTACATGTGCGCCACGTGGCAGAAGCGCACTGCGCTTTTTGACGGCGCAAAGCGCCTAGCACGCCACGTGCAGCGCTGACAGAACATAAATTGTTCTTTAATAATCCCAGAGCTCTGATGAATGCTCAGCATTCAGTAAAAGACAAAGACATTGTCAAGATATAAATCAATACTCAGTATTGTTAAAAGGGCCAAGCCCAAATAAAGGCTCAACATCCCAAGATAAAAATGTTAAACATTTTAACCTGATTGGACTTAGCCTAAGATTGGCCATAAGTCATCAACCCATATTAATTAAGCTCATCTGCTCATAAATATGTTAACAGATCTTAGCCCAAAATTGGACTACAGATCTTTCAACCAACTCACATCGGTTTGAGAGTACATCTCTTTGCTCCTTTGATATTTGTCGTTGTAATCCTTCAACGTCTTCAGAGAGGTGACGGGTCCCGACAACCAAACATTCCACGGACTGTGGGGTCCTTTAAAACTCACGGACTATGATGTCCTTAACCTTGGACCGAGATGTCTTTAAACTAACATTGGACAGTAATGTTCTTAAACTAATCGACCGCAATGTTCCTAAACTAAACAATAGAGTTCAAATACTCTTTTGTTGGATTTAAATGATCCTGTTGAGTTGATCTTAGTCTAAAATTAGACTAACGTATCCTTAACAAACGTTTAAGTTGATCTTAGTCTCAAATGAGACTAACGTATCCTTAAATCCAACCCCAAACCCAAATCTAAGAAAATACGGATTTGGACTAATCCACGCCCTACGGGCGACAACATAAATTAGTCTCCGTATACAATCCACAGGCAACCAAAAACAAAACAAACACCAACGACACGAAGTGACCATCTGGAGAAGGAGAAAGTGGTTACCGCGAAACGGTAGCGTAATTAACTGCAGGGGCTTGCACCTGCAGGGAAGAGCGTCCCCACAATAAAAAAAACCCCTCAAATGAGGGGGAATCTGACGAAATCTGCTACATCGGCCGCATCCGTTTAAACCTCCGATATACGGTGCCATAAATCAACTTGGCATCTTCGAAAAGGTGGACAGATAGCACCAATTAGCATCTGCCCTCGAAATTCAGGCAAGACGGACCTGCACGGTCGCGTCTCCGTGTTCCGGCGGGGTACAGGCCCCTCCTGCAGTGCTCCTGGGGGCATCCCCTGGGCGTCGTCCCCGCGAGGATATTCATTCCGGAGCTCTTCATCGGGGAACTCCGGCATCCGAGCCTTAACGGCGTCGAGGGCCTCATGCCAGATGAGGGTAATGGCTGCGGCTAGGTCGGCGTAAAAATGGTCCGACATTTTGTAGTTCTCCACCGCCTTCGCCGCTCTAAGCTTGGCCCGCTTTTTCCCCTAAACCGCCGCCTCCAGCTCCTTCTGAAGGGTGCCCGCCGACTTCTTCAGGGTGCCAACGAGCAACTTGGAGTCCTGAAGCTTGGCCTCGGCAACCTGGGCGGCCTCGCGGTACCTGAAGACCTCCTGCTTCCCGGCCGCCACCTCACCCTCTAGGACGGCGACCCTCGCCATCGCCGCCTCCAGCTCCAACTTCGAGCTCTTCTCCACCGAGGAGAGCTCGTCCGCGGCTCGCATCGCCCGGGCAATTTCCTTATCCCCCATCTGGACGACGAGGGCGACGTGCTAGAGGACCTGAAGAAATCAGAAGGGGGTCAGAATGGAAAGGGAGGCACCAAATCTCACGAATGGTAAGACGCTGAGAGAAAAATCAAGGTGCGAGCACTAACCTGCATGACCTCTTGGGCGATCGCCGCCATCTGCGCCCTTAGGGTCCCCCGAGGAACCTTGCCTCCGGCCGACCTCTCCATGTCCGTCAGCAAGCTGTCAACAACGGAAAGCCCCGAGGGCACCTCAAAGCGGAGGTTCCCCTCGTCCACTAAGATCGGGGAGGCCGGGGTCCGTGGAACCATCCGGGGGAACCGCTTGAGAGACGACGCCGGGTAGCCGGTGTTAGTTATATGTATGCCCTAGAGGCCATTACTGTACACAGGATGTATATTGTAGTGGATGCTGGGACATATATAGGGAGGACTTTCTTGCTCGACATGATAGTATGCTATCTGGTTGCACTTTACCTTAATGTGTATACTGATTGTCTCTCTGTTACATGTTGGTAAAGCCCTTAGGATGTGTACTTGACTACCTGGACTATGATGCGGATCATACTAGTGGGGTCATGGTAGTCCATAAGTACATCCTTCAAAGTCCCTAGTCGTGGGTGTATCGAGACGGGGCATCGATATACCAGAGTAGACTAGCGTGTACCTTCTCGACCCATACAGATGGGCGATGGATGATCCCATATCCATTGGTGTTTGACATCAGAGATGATATACGGGTGCTCAGTTGAGACTGGGTACACTGGACGGACTCGCCGAGAACTCCCAGATGGTATTATACCTTACGTCAGATGGCAGTTCTCTGGTGACACTGGTACAGAGTAGTCTGTTGACCCGAGATCGTCATAGAGTCTTGTGTGGTTCCCACTGTGCTTTGATTTCCATCTTACCACGTCCAAGAGGGCGTGCAAAACGGTGGTTTTTGGGTACAGTCCCGAATCACATGGAGGCAATGAGCGATAGGAGGGGATTCGTCTCTCTCGGTATAGGGAGTTGATGTTGCGCTGTGTTCGATTGGCTATAACTGGAAATCCCTGGCCAGGGTTGCTGAGATTTACTGGTAAGTGTTACCAGTAGTATCTCAAATTGTTATAGACCTCATATCGACACGACTTATCGAGCTATTGGGGTCTGACGTTTACCACCCCTAGGCGAGATATGCGACATATCAGACGAACAGACCGGACTGTACGGTAAGTGTTGCTGGTTGGATTCACAGGAGTGTGAGCGGGCTTGCTCGTCGATCTTCTGATCGCTCAATACCCGGGTGGCCGTTACGTTTAGCAGACTGCTTGCGGCTTGTGGGTGTTTGATATGATCATCACCTGCTGCCGGCGTATTGACGAGTCTTTAGAGTCCTACACAGAGGTTTCCTGGCTCAAGCGAAACGAAATAGGAGCGCATATGAGATATGTGCGGGACCGAGAATAATACGTGTATGTGATACCGTATTCTATTCTCGCGATGAATGTATCGAATGGTTGTATGCGATATAACCTAGTTATCGAATCAAGGATTGATTCGATAAGCCGATACATTTGATACTAGTCGGTTATATGTGATATGACCGGATCGTTAAATCAAGTGTTGATTTAATGATTTAATGTATAATTATATATTTGATATATTACTTTGCATTGACTCGTATCTGTTCACTTTAAATGGATATTCTCACTCGAGTGTGCATATTGTATATGTGATATACTTTTGTGCACTTGATTGTATCATGTTTGATGATGCAAGATTACTAGGTTTTGTGTAAAGAGTTAAACCTTGGTTAAGTAAATGGTTAGGGTTTTATTTATTATTCATTTATTCTTTTATCTTTTAATTTGGATTAAAAGAAAAAAGGGAAAAGAAAATAAAAAGGTTGCTTTCTTACATGAAGCTTCATGCAACTTTGACTCATGTAACCTTTTTGTCTTCTTCTTCAAACCCTAACCATTCATCTAACTTGAGTTAACTCTCTACATCAAACCATGGTTCATGTTATGATAAGGATAATTCTTTTTCAATTATTCTAATTAACTTATCATAACACTTTCTTCTTCTTCATCATCTTCTTCAATGAAGAAAGCTTCACTTCATCAATGGTGGATTGATGAAATGAGTGAGAAATCTAATTCTAAAGTGAACCACTTCCTATTTCTTCATCCTCTACCTCTTGCCAAGTAGTAGAGTGTGTTTCTTCACAAGTTTTCTTGACTTGGTGAAGTTGGAGCTTGATCTAGCGATGCCTCGACGTAGATCATCTTCGGCATGGACATCGACGACCTAGCTCGCCATTTCTCCGACGAAGCCGACGCTAGAGCCCGGGAATTCATTTGGACAGCGAGGGGACTTCGTTGCGGAGCTATGGAGGTGGAGCACCGATCTACAAAGGTTGTATTTCCGTTTAAACTTTAGTTAAGTTGTTAACTAGTTCTTTTTCGCCTAGAAATCTAGCCAACGATCCGTATTCTAGGGTTTCTCGGCACCGTAATTTTTGAAATTGGCATGGTTGATGCCTTGTGAGACCTCTTGAGAGTGCCTAGGATCCCTACAGTGGTATCAGAGCCTAGCTAGAGCCTTAGGCGATGTCTAGACGTAATTTGAAGTCCGAACGAACCCGAAACCCAATTCCAAACATGCTCTCTGTCCTTTTTCTAAAATCTGGGATTTTTCCAGATTAAAAATGCTTAAAAAATTCAGCAGGGAAATCTAAGAATCACGGTGCAAAAGTTTTGCATGAACAGTGTAATCGGCGGCGGAACCGCGGCATAAGCCTAGCTTATGCGGCTGTTCCGCGGCAGAATTGTGACGTCGGCCCTAACTGTTTGCACAGTAATTCATTGTTTCAGGTGCTGAGTTCTCTGGGTATTTTTAAAATTTATTCAAGAGTTGAATTTTCTGGAGTTGTTTTGGGGTTTCGGTGTTTTGATCGGAGTATCAGATTTTGTCTAAGTGGCTTTCCGGATATTTTTTTGAATATGTTAAAAATTTCGACCGGATATAAATACCCAATTTTTCCCCTGTTGGGAAATTTCCAAGTGTTGGATTTTTCCGTAGTTTAACGACGTTCTAAGTAGTGCAAGTAACGCGATGGACCCTCTAGAAGACAACAAACCTTAACTCGATTATGTGACCGTCTTGAACTGCCCTTTGAACCTTAGGGTTTGGGGCAGTACGGCGTGCCACATGTGAGGCGTTGGCTTGACCCTTCTACGGCTGGACCGTCGGTACTGAGGCACGAACTGAATGTTTTTAGACTTGTTTCATGTGTTGATCTGTTTTGGGAAAACTTGGGTATTCGATTGTTCGATCGGAAAGTTTAACATTTTCTATTTATCTGGAATGGGATACAATAATTGGAATTCACGATTAGTTATGAGATAACTGAATGAATGTTATAAACATAGCACTTTAGTCTCACTTGATCGGTTGCCACGGAATTTTGATGTGATCAAAAGTCCGTCGCAATCACGTAGCGTACGCGGATACTCGCCGGGTAAACTTAATAGACAGCCTCGCTCCATAGCCCCGACCAAGTGACTGTAGGAGAACCCCGTCGCCGAAAGCATCCGTTCGGGTGCTCGCGGCAGCGGTGTTCTGCCTTGGTGCACTTCATCGACGGCGTTAGGGGTGCGGCCGCCTACTGAAGTTTGCGACGAGCATTCGATCAGATTGTCGGGAATCCTGTTGAATTGCCCGACTTGATATTGAAAAGAGTTTTCGATTTTGAGACTAAAATGCGGGGTTTATAATTGTTAGGCATGCGATATCTAAAGAATTCATTTGATTAGGCATGCGATGTCTATGCAGGTTGCGGATTCCAACTGTTGTAGTTTTACACTTTCTTTTCTGTGACCATAAGTGTAATATGTGATATCGCCGGTTTCGTTGCTATATGCCAACGACAATTGGGATGCACATATTTACTTGCGTTGATGACATGTGATGTTATGTGTTGCTGGATATGTTATTTTGGATCGTCGTGTTTGAATAGCCGGGGGTTTTTATGTGAGATGAGTGTTTTTCATTTTCATTCATGTAAAAACTTGTATGTAATATTCTTTTATTGGGGCACTTCCAGGTTGCGGAAGTTGTCACCGTTTGTATATTATTTACTTTTCTGCACTAGGATAGACCCAAGGAGGGGAGCACAAGTAACCGGGTTCTGGGGTCCAGTGGGAGACCAACTCGAGGAGTCGAGTCCGGGTCTCCTAACTCTAGAATTGGTAGGGTTGCTTGCCGCTCTCGTAGGGGTTTAGGGGTGTGGGTTTGGCTATTCATCGCGACCGTGGAATCCGTGTTTTATACAGGCTCGTATTGAAAACACGGACGTCCTAGTATATCCAATATTTCATATGATTCTTCTGCTGCGATATCTGTGATGTGATCATGTGATATGTTCTGTGATAGATACAGTATATAGTATATATGATATATTATATAGGCGTTACTTATGTTTTACACCCGCGCTAGCCCTGCCCTGCTCTGCCGTTAGTTACCTAACCTAACGGTGCATGAGGGGACATCGAGGCGAATGCGGATGGCATAAGTGTACGTCGTATTTATCTGTGATGTTTAGGTACTTTAATGATGGGACTTCATTAATGTGATTAATGAAAGTAAAAGAAACCTAAAGATGTTGTAGAATCGAATTTCAAAATAAAAAGGGTAGCTACAGTTCTTGCTTTGCACAGAGGTATATATGATATATCCTGCACCTTATTCGATAAGGAAAGGACCGAGATCCCTTCACCGGGAGTGACTCCTTTAGCAAAAACTGGCAGATGCTACACACTCGGTTTGTTTTTTGATTGCTTTTAAGAGTTTTTGCTTTGCACAGTGATATATATGATATATCCCGCACCTCATTCGACGAGGAAAGGACCGACGATCCCTTCACCGGGAGTGATTCCTTTAGCAAAACTAGAAAAGCCTCAAAAGCACTCCATTTTAAAATCATTTGATCCTACAACGATATCAAGTTCATTACGCAATAGGTTTTCAGAAAAACCTGTCGTAGCCCTCCGTCATTTCAGATAAATCCTGTTTAGTATTCGTGCTGCGTTTGTTGACCTTGTCAAGGCACAGTGTGCGGTAGCTAACCAGTATTTATCTGCTTATGCATATGATGCAGATTGGGTTAGGGTAGTCGTGCGGCCTTGTTGACCTTGTCAAGGGTCGTGCGGGTGGGTTTGATTCAATCAAGAAATGACGGGTTGAACTTGACTTGCGGTCTATGGTTTGTTGACCTTGTCAAGGTCATAGATCGTTCGGGGCAAAATATTATCGGGAATTTCAAGTGTTGAAATTTGCAATGAGATTGCATACCTTCTATGAGATAGTTGGATCCTGATACCCGCTGCGAGTAAGAGTTACTCCTGGGAGAGTTTTACACATTACAATTAGCCGATCAAGTAGGTGTCTAGAAAGGTGTCAACGAGGTTACGCCTCTGGGAAAACGAGGTTTACATTAATTAGGTTCGAGCGAAAGCACGGGGGACCTCCCTCAAAGTACCGACACTGGCCTGGCTGAAAGATTGGCGAACTTGTAGTGTGTAATTAATCCCGGCTAGTCTTTCCTTTTAGGGTTTGAAGGAAGATTTGATAAAAAGCAGTGGGAGCCATCCTGATTAGATAAAATAATAACCAATCTATTCTTGCAAGAGCATACGCTGAGTGTTTTCTTCTCTCTCTCTCCAGGTAGCGACCATGTCACGCCTTAATCAAGATAATAATACGGATTATTGACCGAACCCGCTTGTTATACTGAGCTGGGGAACGTTGGTCCCGCTCCTACTTATAATTGTTATAAAACAGAGCAGGAAATTGGGGAATACCAGATTTCCCGTGCCGCCCAAACAAAGAGAGTGCATGCTGATGCATCATTTTCGGGTGTGTTCATTACAAAGAACTGTTTCTCTGTATCCTCTACGTCCTGGGTATATGATACCGGATCTGGATCCCAGATATGTAATCTGTTACATAGGGCTATAGAAAGGTAGAGAACTGAGAACGGGTGATAAGTTTCATGAGGCAGAAAACGGGGCAAGTGTTGCAGCCAAGTCTGTCGGTCACTGTCACCCTGTATTACCAATACATTGATTCTGAACGAATGTTGTTAGATACCGAACCTGATATACAAAATCATATCAGTCTCTTTATTAGAAAAGAAAGGATATAATTTTGTATAGTTGGATAATGTTTTGAACATTTCCTATATCAAAAGTTGATCGGTTCGGGCACGTTATCTAAAAGCATTGATGTTCTAAATCAAACTACAGTTCTTAGTATACGGATCACACACAAGAGGAAGAGTTCAGAAATGAACGAATTCTTCTTGAGGCATTGTAGACTCGGTCAGATCAATGTGACCCGACTAGCTAGAGTTACACATAGATGCATATTTAAATCAGTTTGAATTTACATCTTGTGAAACTCGCCAGTCATGTCACAAAAATAAGATGACCATAGCTCCGTTTACTGAAAACAGAGAAAGAGTTAGTAAACTCTTCGGATGATACATGTTGATGTATGTAGGTCCCCTGTCTACACATGCCAAGACTGGCTCTTTGTACTTCGTTACATTCTCTGATAATCTCTCGAGATTCAGACCTATGTTCCTGTTGAAACACAAGTCCGAACCTTTTGAGATATTCACAGAATATAAGTTAGAAGTAGAGAACTAATACGGGTATAAGTATTATGTTCTTTGATGAGATCAAGGAGGAGAATACTTGAGCACGGAAATCCTGGACTATTCTAAACGAGAATGAGATTCTCTCTCAGCATTACTCCTCCGTATACACCATAGCACGATGGTATATCGGGGTGGAGCAATCACACCCTATATGATAAGGTGTGCTCTATGATGAGTACTACTGAGTTTCCTATTTTCCTTTTGGGAGTTATGCACTTGAGAAGATGCATACCTATTGAATTAGGTTCGAATCAAATCAATGCTTACCACTTCATATGTGATATGGAAAGGGAAGAGCCCATATCTTAAGTTAGTTAAGATTTGGGGTTGTCCGGCCTATGTCTAAAAGCAAAATCCGGACAAGCTCGAGGCAAGATCTGTTATGTAGAACTGGAAAGGTTCCAGCTATACAAAATACTGCTGATGATTTGATAGAACCAAACGATTCAATAGTTACCAACGAACCTCAGCCTCTCCGCCGATGTAGTAGGGTTCCTCACCCACCTGAGAGATACTTCGGTTTCTCTATGACAGTGGGAGCGAGGATTGCATCATGAGATGATGACCCAACTAGTTTCGAGCTGGCCATCAGGAGTAAGACTCTATAAGAATGGCTGGATGCTTAGTGATCTGAGATGGAATCCTTATACACCAACAGAGTATGGACTTTGGTTGCTATATCTGAAGGGTTAAATCCCCATCAGGAGCAAGTATATCTTGAGAAGATTACCTGGTGTACATGGAAAAGTTGAGACTTTCAAAGCTAGACTTGTTAAAGGTTTTCGTTATCGACCAGGCGTGGATAATGATGAAATCTTTTCCAGTACCTATGCTTAAAGTCCATCCAGATACTGCTTGCCACGGCTACATACCATGACTACGATATCTGGCGGTTGGGTGTCATGACTGCTTTTCTAAATGATATTTTAGAAGAGTGCGTCTATAAGTACACAACCAGAGGGCCTCATAGACAGTGGGAGCAGCGGAAACGTGTGCAAGATGCTTTATAGGATAAAGCAGGCATCGTGGAGTTGGAACATCTGTTTTGATGGATTAGTCAAAGAAGTTGACATCATCAAAATGGAAGATGAACCTTGTATAAACAAAAAGGTAGTAGGGAGTATGGTGACGATCCTCGTAGAGTACGTGGATGACATACTCTTGATAGGGAAGGAGTTTCCTATGCTACGCTCGATCAATCTCCGCTTATCACAATGATTCTCCATATAGGATGAAAGTGATACCTCATAAATCCTGGGTTTTGGATCTATGAGATATATCTAATTGGATGTTAGGATTCTCACTAGTTGTAGCGAGATGGTATCAATCGATCCTGGGGAGAATCACTGGAAGGGTTCCAGGGTGATAAAGACGACTGAATGTCAGTCGCAGGCATTGTCTTTACCCTCAGTAAAGGGACGGTATGTTGGAAGAGTTCCAAACTAAATACCGTGACATACTAGACGATAAAGGCAGGATACATCGCTACTGAAGATGCTACCAAAGAGGCTGTTTGGGTGTATATTAGTTCATGAGATGAACTTCGTTCCTCCCATTGTGTGACAATGGAGTTGTGGCTTATGCCAAGGAACGTCCGTCCCATCAGTGATCCAGACTTATTCTAAGGCAGTATCACCTGATCATGGAGATAGTTGATCTCCAGGGTGATCAAGGTTAGGAGAGTTGACCCAGAAGACAACACAGTGAATCCACTCACAAAGGCCTTTTCCCAGAGAGAGACTTTTATGGGATGGTTGAGTATGAGATACTGCAACCACTGCTACAGATGGCCCTAGTGCAAGTGGGAGATTGTTAGTTATATGTATGCCCTAGAGGCCATTACTGTACATAGGATGTATATTGTAGTGGATGCTGGGACATATATAGGGAGGACTTTCTTGCTCGACATGATAGTATGCTATCTGGTTGCACTTTACCTTAATGTGTATACTGATTGTCTCTCTGTTACATGTTGGTAAAGCCCTTAGGATGTGTACTTGACTACCTGGACTATGATGCGGATCATACTAGTGGGGACATGGTAGTCCATAAGTACATCCTTCAAAGTCCCTAGTCGTGGGTGTATCGAGACGGGGCATCGATATACCAGAGTAGACTAGCGTGTACCTTCTCGACCCATACAGATGGGCGATGGATGATCCCATATCCATTGGTGTTTGACATCAGAGATAATATACGGGTGCTCAGTGGAGACTGGGTACACTGGACGGACTCACCGAGAACTCCCAGATGGTATTATACCTTACGTCAGATGGCAGTTCTCTGGTGACACTGGTACAGAGTAGTCTGTTGACCCGAGATCGTCATAGAGTCTTGTGTGGTTCCCACTGTGCTTTGATTTCCATCTTACCACGTCCAAGAGGGCGTACAAAACGGTGGTTTTTGGGTACAGTCCCGAATCACATGGAGGCAATGAGCGATAGGAGGGGATTCGTCTCTCCCGGTATAGGGAGTTGATGTTTCGCTGTGTTCGATTGGCTATAACCGGAAATCCCTGGCCAGGGTTGCTGAGATTTACTGGTAAGTGTTACCAGTAGTATCTCGAAGTGTTATAGACCTCATATCGACACGACTTATCGAGCTATTGGGGTCTGACGTTTACCACCCCTAGACGAGATATGCGACATATCAGACGAACAGACCGGACTGTACGGTAAGTGTTGCTGGTTGGATTCACAGGAGTGTGAGCGGGCTTGCTCGTCGATCTTCTGATCGCTCAATACCCGGGTGGCCGTTACGTTTAGCAGACTGCTTGCGGCTTGTGGGTGTTTGATATGATCATCACCTGCTGCCGGCGTATTGACGAGTCTTTAGAGTCCTACACAGAGGTTTCCTGGCTCAAGCGAAACGAAATAGGAGCGCATATGAGATATGTGCGGGACCGAGAATAATACGTGTATGTGATACCGTATTCTATTCTCACGATGAATGTATCGAATGGTTGTATGCGATATAACCTAGTTATCGAATCAAGGATTGATTCGATAAGCCGATACATTTGATACTAGTCGGTTATATGTGATATGACCGGATCGTTAAATCAAGTGTTGATTTAATAATTTAATGTATAATTATATATTTGATATATTACTTTGCATTGACTCGTATCGGTTCACTTTAAATGGATATTCTCACTCGAGTGTGCACATTGTATATGTGATATACTTTTGTGAACTTGATTGTATCATGTTTGATGATGCAAGATTACTAGGTTTTGTGTAAAGAGTTAAACCTTGGTTAAGTAAATGGTTAGGGTTTTATTTATTATTCATTTATTCTTTTATCTTTTAATTTGGATTAAAAGAAAAAAGGGAAAATAAAATAAAAAGGTTGCTTTCTTACATGAAGCTTCATGAAGCTTCATGCAACTTTGACTCATGTAACCTTTTTGTCTTCTTCTTCAAACCCTAACCATTCATCTAACTTGAGTTAACTCTCTACATCAAACCATGGTTCATGTTATGATAAGGATAATTCTTTTTCAATTATTCTAATTAACTTATCATAACACTTTCTTCTTCTTCTTCATCTTCTTCAATGAAGAAAGCTTCACTTCATCAATGGTGGATTGATGAAATGAGTGAGAAATCCAATTCTAAAGTGAACCCACTTCCTATTTCTTCATCCTCTACCTCTTGCCAAGTAGTAGAGTGTGTTTCCTTCACAAGTTTTCTTGACTTGGTGAAGTTGGAGCTTGATCTAGCGATGCCTCGACGTAGATCATCTTCGGCATAAACATCGACGACCTAGCTCGCCATTTCTCCGACGAAGCCGACGCTAGAGCCCGGGAATTCATTTGGACAGCGAGGGGACTTCGTTGTGGAGCTATGGAGGTGGAGCACCGGATCTACAAAGGTTGTATTTCCGTTTAAACTTTAGTTAAGTTGTTAACTAGTTTCTTTTTCGCCTAGAAATCTAGCCAACGATCCGTATTCTAGGGTTTCTCGGCACCGTAATTTTTGAAATTGGCATGGTTGATGCCTTGTGAGACCTCTTGAGAGTGCCTAGGAACCCTACAGTCGGTCTCCATCTCCGAAGCCTCGGCCTCTTGTTCCCGAACCCGCTTTCGGCTCGGCGCCTGGCTGGGCTCCGGGGCATGACCCGCACTCGAACGCCGGGGTGGGGTGGCTGCGGGGGAGCCGGAGCCGACGTCAGACGGGAAGAGCCGGCACCTCCAGCCTTCGATCTCTTCTTCGGCTCGCGCATGGCCGCTCGAAGTTTGCCCGCGTCCATGGGTTCTGCACAAGATAAGGTACAATGGAGTCAGCAACACGAGTAAAAGTAAAATAAACGCAAGTCTAACAGATCGCCTACAAATTCCTAACTTACCCGCGAACTGGGCGGGGCTGAGCCCAGCCCAACTCAGGGCCTGCTCAAAAAGCAGCACGTCGGCTCGAGGAATGGACTCCCACTCCACGACTTTCAGCGCGTCGGGATCGCTCGACCGGCCTTCTCGCCGACACCTATCCCTAGACCACTGGGTGAGCACAGGCCAGTCCTCACTCTCGGACGGCCCAACAAAGAAAAACTTCTTCTTCCAATCGAGGATGGAAGAAGGCACGACGATGACCCCGATCCGGGAGCACTTCCCCGCTGCTTCCTAAACGAGAGGGATACCCACTTCGGCTCGCCCGCGCGAGTGCCAGGGTGGCTTTTGTAAATGAGAGAAGAGGCAAGGGTGGACAGTCTGAAAGGGATTGACTGCAACTTCAGGAGGACCAAGAACCCAAGGAGGATCCTCCAGGAGATCGGCACTAGCTGGTCCGGGCCTATTCCGAAATGGTTCAGCGCTCTAACAACCTCGGGAGAGAAAGGTGTTAGTTGTATGTATGCCCTAGAGGCCAGTATTGTACAGATGATGTATATTATATTGGATGCTTGGACATATATAGAGATGACTTTCTTGCTCGATATGATAGTATGCTATCTGGTTGCTCTTTATCTTAACATGTATACTTGTCTCTTTATACTGTCTTAGAGTTACATGTTGGTAAAGCCCTTAGGATGTGTACTTGACTACCTGGACTATGATGCGGATCATACTAGTGGGGACATGGTAGTCCATAAGTACATCCTTCAAGGTCCCTAGTCATGGTTGTATCGAGACGGGGCATCGATATACCAGTGTAGACTAGCGTATACGCCTCTCGACCCATGAGATGGGCGATGGATGATCCCATATCCATTGGTGTTTGACATCAGAGATGATATACGGGTGATCAGTGGAGACTGGGTACACTGGACGGACTCGCCGAGAACTCCCAAATGGTATTATACCTCACGTCAGATGGCAGTTCTCAGGTGACACTTGTGCAGGTTAGTCTGTAGACCCGAGATCGTCATAGAGTCTTATGTGATTCCCACTGTGCTTTGATTTCCACCTTACCATGTCCATGAGAGCATGCAAAACGGTGGTTTTTGGGTACAGTCCCGAGTCACATGGAGGCAATGAGCGATAGGAGGGGTTTCGTCTCTCCCGGTATTGGAGGTTGATATTGCACTGTGCTCGATTGGCCGTAACAGGGAAGTCCCTGGCCAGGGCTGATTGGAGATTTACTGGTAAGTGTTACCAGTAATTTCTCGACCCGTTATGAGCCTCACATCGGCACGACTTATCGGTTATTGGGGTCTGACGTTTACCACCCCTAGACTTGATATGCGACATATCAGACGAGGAGACCAGACTGCGCGGTAGTGTTGCCGGTTGGCTCGAGGGAAGTTGTAGCAGGTTCGCTTATCTTCTTCTGATCGCTCAATACCCGGGTGGCCGTTACGTTTAGCTGACCGCTTGCGGCTTGGGGGTGCTTGATATGATCATCACCCACTGCCGGCGTATTGACGAGTCTTAGAGTCCCACAAAGGAGTTACCTAGTCCAGGCGAAACGTTGTGGTGCGCGTATGCGATATGCGCATCGACCCGGTTAGAATGCGAGTATAGGATACCGTATATTAATCGGGCGGCTTGCTTTTGGTTAGGGTCGTATGTGATATGGCCGGATTGATAAATCAAGTGTTGATTTATCATTTAACCATTAGCTTCTCACTTGAAATCCTTTCTTGTGTATGATGGATGTATGCATGCATGTATGCTTTCTTTATAGATTCATGCACATATGGATGTGCATACATACATACATACATCATCTATCATGCTTGCTTATACAAAGAAAATGGTGGCAATATAAGACTCACACCATGGTTTAAATATATGAGTTATTATTTGATTTTTGTTAAAACAAAAGAAAAGAACAAAAGGATAATTCATGGTTAGTTTCTACACTCTTGCTTAACCTAACCATTCTCACCTACTTCTAACCATGGGTTAAACTTCTCTTTGTGCTTTAACTCAAATTAAATAATATCTTAAACTTTTAACCATGGTTTGAGATGATAAGAGAAAAATATATATACATATATTTTTCTTTTTACACACAAAGAGTTTATCTTTTTCACTCTTGTTAAAAGAAAGCCATCATCTTCTTCCTCCTTCACCATTTGCTCTCTAGACTTTTGTAGTGAGCAATATACTCATCAAGTTAGGTTTTTGAAGTGAGAAAAGCCACCACAACATCATTCTACACAAGTTTAGCCCACTTGTTTAGAATGTTATCTTCATTTCTTCTCTTGAAAAGTGAAGTTGCAAGCTTGGACTAGGAGCTTCGGGTGGATCTTCGTGGACAATAGAAGACTTCAAGCGAACCCTCCTCCAACCCTCAAGTGGCCAAGGAGTCTAGCGTAGGGAGCTACAAAGGTTGTACTCTCAAAACCCTAGCCTTTGTTACTTGTAAGGTTTTAGAAACCCTAATTTTTCTAGGAACGATTCCATGTTTGTTAACTTAGCACCCTAAAAATTCCATCTTTGGCACATGTGATGCTTCCAAACCCTTCATGAGGTGCTGGGTTAACCCAACATTGGTATCAGAGCCGACTTAGAACATTAGGCGATACTTTTACGAAGTAAAAACTCCGATCGAACCAAAATACGACATTACGGGACACTCTCTGGACAAATTTCAAAACCTGATTATTTTCAGAATTAAAAATATGTAAAAAAAAATTCAGCAGGTAAATATAAGAATTACGGTTAAAAACGATGCAGTAAACAGTCATTCTTGCTGCGGAAACGCGGCCTAAGCTTGCTTGGGCCGCGGTTCCGCGGCCGTACACATCAATCACTGCATGATTTTTATACAGTAATGCTTGTTTCTGCTTGTATATTTTTTAGGGTATTTTTAATCTGAATTTTGTGCTGTTTGTTCTAGAGATTGTTTTGGAGTCGACGATTCGATCGGAATTTTGATTTCATGTTTCTTTCCGGGTAAATTATAAAGTATTAAATTGTTCGAACGAGTATCATTTACTCACTTTTTCACGAAGTTTAAATCTTTCGGAAATACGTGCAAGTTTTGTGGTGGACCCTCTAGAAGACAACAAACCTTAACTCGATTATGTGACCGTCTTGAACTGCCCTTTGAACCTTAGGGTTTGGGGTAGTACGGCGCGCCACATGTGAGGCGTTGGCTTGACCCTTCTACGGCTGGACCGCTACTACTGTGTCACACTCCGGGATTTTAAACTCCGCTCAAGTGTTGAGCTTTAGGGAATCTTGGGTATTTGATCGTTCGTTCGAATACTTTAATACTGTCTATTTATCTGGAATGTGATGCAATGTGTGGAATTCATATTACTAGACATGAAATACGAAGTATGTGATATTTCGCATTTACGATCTCTAAAGAGAATGTGGATTCCAGATATTGCAGTTTTACACTTTCTTTTCTGTGACCGTAAGTGTAGTATGTCGATATCGCCGGTTTCGTTGCTATACGTCAACGACAATCGGGGTACGCATACTTACTTACGTTGATGATATGAGATTTTATGTGTTGCTGAGATATGATGTGCAGGATTGTCGCGATTGAATAGCCGGGGGGTTTTATGTGAGATGAGAGTTTTATATTTTCATTCATGTAAATTCAAATGTAATGTAATATTCTTTTATTTGGGGCACTTCCGGGTTGAGATTGATGCCACCAGTGTTGTATATTATTTACTTTTCCGCATTAGGATAGACCCAAGGAGGGGAGCACAGGTGACCGGGTTCTGGGGTTCAGTGGGAAGCCATCTCGAGGAGTCGAGACCGGGTCTCCTAAACTCCAGAATTGGTAGGGTCGCTTGCCGCTCTCATAGGGGTCCTGGGTGTGGGCTTGGCTATTCATCGCGACTGTGGAATCCGTATTTTCTATTGTTGGCTAAATACTAAATACGGACGTCCTAGTATATCCCACATTATATCTATGTTTCTGCTATATCTGTGATGTGATCATTTGATATGTTGTGATGGATACATTATATAGTATATATGATATACTATATAGACGTTACTTATGTTTTACACCCGCACTAGCCCTGCCCTGCTCTGTCGTTAGTTACCTAACCTAACGGTGCACGAGGGGATATCGAGGCGAATGCGGATGGCATAAGTGTACGTCGTATTTATCTGTGATGTTTAGGCGACTTAAATGATGGGACTTCATTAATGTGATTAATGAAAGAAAAGAAACCTAAAAGATGTTGTAGAATCAAATTTTCAAAAAAAGGGTAGCTACAGTTTTGCTTTGCATAGCGGTATATATGATATACCCTGTACCTTATTCGATGAGGAAAGAGCCGAGATCCCTTCACCGGGAGTGACCTCTTTAGCAAAACTGGCAGATACTACAACACTCGGTTTGACTTTTGATGGCTTTTGGAGTTTCGCTTTGCATAGTGATATATATGATATGTCCTGCACCTTATTCGATAAGGAAAGAGCCGAGATCCCTTCACCGGGAGCGACCTCTTTAGCAAAACTAATAAAAGCCTCAAAATCACTCCATTTCAAAACTTCACTTGATTCTATAAGGATATCAAGTTCATTACGCAATAGGTTTTCAGAAAAAAAAACCTGTCGTAGCCCTCCGTCATTTCAGATAAGAACTGTTTAGTATTCGTGCTACGTTTGTTGGCCTTTGTCAAGACGTAGTGTGCGGTAGCTGAATAGTGCTTGTCTGCTTATGCATATGATGCAAATTGTTTCAGGGTACTCGTGCGATCTTGTTGGCCTTTGTCAAGGGTCGTGCGGGTGGGTTTTATTCAATCAAGAAATGACGGGTTGAACTTGACTAGCATCCTATGATTTGTTGGCCTTTGTCAAGGTCATGGGGGTTAGGGGCAAAATATTATCGGGAATTTCAAGTGTTGAAATTTGCAATGAGATTGCATACCTTCTATGAGATAGTTGGATCCCGATACCCACTGCGAGTAATTGTTACTCCTGGGAGAGTTTTACACAGGACAATTAGCCGATCAAGTGAGTGTCTAGAAAGGTGTCAATGGGGTTACGCCTCTGGGAAAACGAGATTTACTTTAATTAAGTCCGTGCGAAAGCACGGGGAACCTCCCTCAAAGTACCGACACTGACCTGGCTGAAAGATCGGCAAAGTTGTAGGGTGTAATTAATCTCGGCTAGTCTTTCCTTTTAGGGTTTGAAGGAAGATTTGATAAAAACAGTGGGAGCCATCCTGATTAGATAAGATAATAACCAATCTGATCTTGCAAGAGCATACGCTAAAGTGTTTTCTTCTCTCTCTCTCCAGGTAGCGACCATGTCATGCCTTAATCAAGATAATAATATGGATGTATTGACTGAACCCGCATGTTATACTGTGCTGGGGAACGTTGGTTCCGTTCTTTCTTATAAGAGTTATAGGACTGAACAGGACATAGGGGGATACCAGGATTCCCATGCCACCCGAATGAAGAAACTACATGTTGATGCATTTTCTTCGGGTGTGTTCGTTACAGAGAACTGTTTCTCCATTTGCCCTACGTCCTGGGTATTAGATACCGGGTCAGGATCCTATATATGTAATCAGTTACATGGGCTTAGAAAAGGTAGAGAACTTAGAGAAAGTGATAAAGACATAAGGGTTGGAAATGGTGCAATTGCTGCAGCTAAAACCGTCGGGGAATATCACCTTGTATTGCCAACTACTAATACATTGGTTCTGAATGAATGCTATTACATGCCGAACCTGATATGCAACATTATATCGGTTTCTTTACTAAGTAAAGAGGGATATAATTTTGCATTACAGGATAATGTTATGAACATTTTCCATAACCAAAAGTTGGTTGGATCAGATACGTTGTGCAATGGCATTTATGTTCTAAATCAATCAACAGTTCTAAGCGTAACAAACACACACAAGAGGAAAAGTTCAGAACTGAACGAATCCTTCTTGTGGCATTGTAGACTGGGTCACATCAATGCGACACGATTAGCTAAGTTACATAAGGATGGATATTTGAATCCGTTTGAATTTTCATCTTATGACACTTGCCAGTCATGTCTCAAAGGCAAGATGACCAAAACTCCGTTTACGGGACACAGAGAAAGAGTTACCAAACTCTTGGGACTGATACATAGTGATGTATGCGGTCCCATGTCTACACATGCCAGGGATGGTTCTTCGTACTTCATTACATTCACTGACGATCTCTCTAGATTCGGATATGTGTTCCTGATGAAACACAAATCAGAAGCTTTTGAGAAATTTAGAGAATATAAACTAGAAGTCGAGAACCAAACCGGGAAAAGTATTAAAATCCTTCGATCTGATCGAGGAGGTGAATACTTGAGCAATGAATTCCTGGACTTCCTAAAAGAGAATGGGATTCTCTCTCAGCTGACTCCTCCATATACACCACAGCACAACGGTGTATCAGAACGGAGGAACCGCACCCTATTAGATATAATGCGCTCTATGATGAGCACAGCTGAGTTACCTATTTCCTTCTGGGGATATGCGCTGGAAACAGCAGCATACCTATTGAATCAAGTTCCAACTAAATCTGTACCTACCACACCATATGAGATATGGAGTGGGAAGAGACCATGTCTTAAACAAGTTAAGATATGGGGTTGTTCGGCCTATGTCAAGAGGCAAAATCCGGACAAACTCGAGGCGCGGTCAGTTCTATGCAAGTTTGTGGGATATCCCAAACATTCACATGGATATCTTTTCTACCATGCTGAGGAACAAAAAGTGTTTGTTTCTCGACATGCCACCTTTTTAGAGAAGGAATTTCTTGCAAAAGAAATTAGTGGCAACAAGGTAGAACTGGAAGAAATTCCGGCTACACAAACTCAAACTGAAGATTTAGTGGAACCAGAGGATTCAGTAGCTCCCAACGAACCTCAGCCTCTCCGCCGATCTAGTAGGGTTCCTCACCAACCTGAGAGATACTACGGCTTTCTCATGGATGGTGGGAGCGAGGATTGCATCATGGAGGATGATGACCCAACTAGCTTCGAGCAGGCCATCACGAGTAGGGACTCAGTGAAATGGTTGGATGCAATGCGGTCCGAGATGGAATTCATGTACACCAACAAAGTATGGACTTTGGAAGATGCTCCTGAAGGGGTAAAACCCATTGGGAGCAAGTGGATCTTCAAGAAAAAACTTGGTGAAGATAGGAAAGTGGAGACTTTCAAAACTAGACTTGTTGCAAAGGGTTTTCGTCAAAGACCAGGTGTGGACTATGACGAAACCTTTTCTCCAGTAGCTATGCTTAAATCCATCCGGATCATGCTTGCCATCGCTGCATATCATGATTACGAAATCTGGCAAATGGATGTTAAGACCGCCTTTCTAAACGGTGATTTAGAAGAGTGCGTGTACATGACTCAGCCAGAGGGCTTCGTAGACAGTAGGAGCAGCGGGAAGGTGTGCAAGCTGCTTAAATCCATTTATGGATTAAAGCAAGCATCGCGGAGTTAGAACATCTGCTTTGACGTCGTTATCAAAGAGTTTGATTTCGTCAAAAACGTAGATGAACCTTGTATCTACAAGAAGGTGGCAGAGAATAAGGTTGTCTTCCTCGTATTGTACGTGGACGACATACTTTTGATAGGAAATGACATTCCTATGCTGCAATCGGTCAAGCTCTTCTTATCATAAAGATTCTTGATGAAAGATCTTGGTGATGCCTCCTGCATATTGGGAATTAGGATCTATAGAAATAGATCCAAACGGATATAGGGATTGTCCCAATCCAAGTACATTAACACCATACTAAAGATGTTTAGTATGGAAGAATCCAAGCGTGGGAACTTACCCACGATTTCTGGAGTCACTCTCTCCAAAGAGATGTCTCCCAAGACTGATTTGGAGAGAGCTCGCATGCAAGGGATACCCTATGCTTCGGCTATAGGCTCTATTATGTACGCGATGCTATGTACCAGACCCAATGTAGCATACTCACTAAGTGTAGTGAGCAGGTATCAAGCTGATCCTGAAGAAAGTCACTGGACAGCTATGAAGAGCATTCTCAAGTACTTGCGAAGGACAAAAGAGATGCTCTTGGTGTATGGTAACGGAGAACTCCAAGTGGAGTCCTTTACCAATTCGAGCTTCCAGAGTGATAAGGACGACTCTAAGTCACAGTCGGGATTTGTCTTTACCCTTTACGGAGGGGCGGTTAGCTGGAAGAGTTCCAAGCAGGAAACCGTGGCAGACTCGACGATGGAGGCTGAATACACCGCTGCCAACGATGCTGCCAAAGAGGCTGTCTGGATCAAGAAGTTCATTACTGAACTTGGAGTGGTTCCATCCATTGAGCATCCAATACCTTTGTATTATGATAACAATGGAGCGGTGGCTTTGGCCAAGGAACCCAGGTCCCATCAGCGATCCAGGCATATTCTAAGGCGGTATCACCTGATCCGGGAGATAGTTGATCGCCGGGAGATCGAGGTCAGGAGGGTTGACACGAAGAACAATACAGCGAATCCACTCACGAAGGCCATTCCCCAGATACAGTTTGAGAGACTCTTCGGGATGCTCGGTATGCGATACTACATCAGCTGGCCCTAGTGCAAGTGGGAGATTGTTAGTTGTATGTATGCCCTAGAGGCCAGTATTGTACAGATGATGTATATTATATTGGATGCTTGGACATATATAGAGATGACTTTCTTGCTCGATATGATAGTATGCTATCTGATTGCTCTTTATCTTAACATGTATACTTGTCTCTTTATACTGTCTTAGAGTTACATGTTGGTAAAGCCCTTAGGATGTGTACTAGACTACCTGGACTATGATGCGGATCATATTAGTGGGGACATGGTAGTCCATAAGTACATCCTTCAAGGTCCCTAGTCGTGGGTGTATCGAGACGGGGCATCGATATACCAGTGTAGACTAGCGTATACGCCTCTCGACCCATGAGATGGGCGATGGATGATCCCATATCCATTGGTGTTTGACATCAGAGATAGTATACGGGTGCTCAGTGGAGACTGGGTACACTGGACGGACTCGCCGAGAACTCCCAGATGGTATTATACCTCACGTCAAATGGCAGTTCTCAGGTGACACTTGTGCAGGTTAGTCTGTAGACCCGAGATCGTCATAGAGTCTTGTGTGATTCCCACTGTGCTTTGATTTCCACCTTACCACGTCCATGAGGGCGTCCAAAACGGTGGTTTTTGGGTACAGTCCCGAGTCACATGGAGGCAATGAGCGATAGGAGGGGTTTCGTCTCTCCCGGTATTGGGGGTTGATGTTGCACTGTGCTCGATTGGCCGTAACAGGGAAGTCCCTAGATAGGGCTGATTGGAGATTTACTGGTAAGTGTTACCAGTAATTTCTCGACCCTTTATGAGCCTCACATCGGCACGACTTATCGGTTATTGGGGTCTGACGTTTACCACCCCTAGACTTGATATGCGACATATCATACGAGGAGACCAGACTGCGCGGTAGTGTTGCCGGTTGGCTCGACGGAAGTTGTAGCAGGTTCGCTTGTCTTCTTCTGATCGCTCAATACCCGGGTGGCCGTTTCGTTTAGCTGACCGCTTGCGGGTTGGGAGTGCTTGATATGATCATCACTCACTGCCGGCGTATTGACGAGTCTTAGAGTCCCACAAAGGAGTTACCTAGTCCAGACGAAACGTTGTGGTGCGCGTATGCGATATGCGCATCAACCCGGTTAGAATACGAGTATAGGATACCGTATATTAATCGGGCGGCTTGCTTTTGGTTAAGGTCGTATGTGATATGGCCGTATTGATAAATCAAGTGTTGATTTATCATTTAACCATTAGCTTCTCACTTGAAATCCTTTCTTGTTTATGATGGATGTATGCATGGATGTATGCTTTCTTTATAGATTCATGCACATATGGATGTGTATACATACATACATACATACATCATCTATCATGCTTGCTTATACAAAGAAAATGGTGGCAATATAAGACTCACACCATGGTTTAAATATATGAGTTATTATTTGATTTTTGTTAAAACAAAAGAAAAGAACAAAAGGATAATTCATGGTTAGTTTCTACACTCTTCCTTAACCTAACCATTCTCACCTACTTCTAACCATGGGTTAACCTTCTCTTTGTGCTTTAACTCAAATTAAATAATATCTTAAACTTTTAACCATGGTTTGAGATGATAAGAGAAAAATATATATACATATATTTTTCTTTTTACACACAAAGAGTTTATCTTTTTCACTCTTGTTAAAAGAAAACCATCATCTTCTTCCTCCTTCACCATTTGCTCTCTAGACTTTTGTAGTGAGCAATATACTCATCAAGTTAGGTTTTTGAAGTGAGAAAAGCCACCACAACATCATTCTACACAAGTTTAACCCACTTGTTTAGAGTGTTATCTTCATTTCTTCTCTTGAAAAGTGAAGTTGCAAGCTTGGACTAGGAGCTTCGGGTGAATCGTCGTGGACACTAGGAGACTTCAAGCGAACCCTCCTCTAACTCTCAAGTGGCCAAGGAGTCTAGCGTAGGGAGCTACAAAAGTTGTACTCTCAAAACCCTAGCCTTTGTTACTTGTAAGGTTTTAGAAACCCTAATTTTTCTAGGAACGATTCCATGTTTGTTAACTTAGCACCCTAAAAATTCCATCTTTGATACATGTGATGCTTCCAAACCCTTCATGAGGTGCTGGGTTAACCCAACAAAAGGCAGGCGCATTTCGGCCCAAAAAGCTTCCAGGAACAAGGCAATCTCTTTACCCCGTACCTGATTTGCCCTCTCTCTTTCCTCGGCCAAACGTAGCATATAGCCAGGAGGAATATGGAAACGAGCCCGAGAGGTGGCAAACTCGTCCTCATATCTCACCGAGGATGACACATCACGGGCGTCCACGACGTCCGCTCTAGGAACCGCCCCCATCTCGCGACCCCGAGAAGAAGATCTGACTCTAACTTCCCGGGAAGACTCCGACTCAGTGGAAGAAGAAGCGGAGGAAGAAGAAGAAGAAGAATCTACAGGGGGCTCTCTAGACCCTACCCGATCTATTTATACAAACTCTTCAGAAGAAAACATCTAACCTGATTAAGAGGATGGGTCCTCGGAAGGGGAAACACAGAGATCCGACCTAAAAAGAAGTGTGCCGAGCAAACGAGACTCAGGACGAGGAAAATTTGTAGAGGTATGGGCCTTGATGGGGACCCTACCTCTATTTATAACTGCCGGCGTACACATCCTACGGCGACAGTTATCTTCCGCCGAAACGGCTTAGTGCATTCGACGACCACGATCGCCCCACTTGTCGCACGTGCATTGGCCGTATCCCATCAAACGCCAGAAGCCTGCGACCCGTCACGTCAGCCAACCAGCGCCCAACACATAGGCTATCGCTTCGGTGAATGTACGCACGATCCGGCGCATCCTCTCTAATATGAGATCCGGTCCCTGATCCGCTGACATCACCAAGAAAATACAGTTGATTTCCCGGGAACACACGTTCACGATATCTACGACGAAGAGCTCACCTCGGGTGACCCGGCAGACCACCCTCGACCCGACCCGTGAACAGGTCGGGACGAGAGTGGGATGCTAATAATGATGCTCAATATCGGTGATCTTCCAGATCGTGACACGTGGCTGATGACGTGTCCCGAAGCCCGCAAGGAAGGACCGAGGACGACACGTCGGAGGAACACCCAGGTTTGCGACCCATGGACGTGGCCGACCTTCTGGGCCGTCCACACCACTCCTATGCCCGCCTTACAAACAACCGTTGGCTCGCCTCCGAGCCTCCTGCACATTTGGCTTCCTCGACCCTCTCAGCTCGCCTCCGGGCTACCATAAAACCGAGATAGCTCGGCCTTCCACTCGGTCCCGAGCCCCCGCCGAGCTCATCTTCCTCGGTCCCTTCGACCGACCGACGGCATCATTCGCAGGTGCTTCCGCCTCGCCTCCGCGAATCTTGCCATGCGCGAGATATCCGCTGCCCACGATCCCGCATTCCACGCCATCACAATCCCCATTAATGAACCTGTCTCGCCATTAATGGGAGATTCCGTCCATCACGCGGGCATGACGTCAGGGGCGTAACAGCCAGCGTGATTCTCGCACCTGCCTACCTGCTGCCACCGCTATATAAACCCCTCCTTCAGACGGTTCAAGTAAGTCATTTTCTACTCACTAGGCCGTTACTCTGCTCGGATTTTCTGTCTAACTTGATCGTCGGAGGGTCCTCGGTGGTACAACCATCCCGGGACTTCCTTGCAGATAGCTCGGCCCCAACAACCTCAAATCCATTGAGATCCACACACTTCAGAAGCTATCCTCCAATTCAAATCTCGGCCATCCATCATCGCCAACAGCAGATCAACGGAAGGTAACATCTTGACACGATACGACACGCGTTACCGGGACTTCCTTGCAGGTAGCTCGGCGACAACAACCTCAAACCCATTGAGATCCACACGCTTCAGGAGGCAGCCTCCAACTCAATCTCAGCCATCCATCGTCGCTTGCAGCAGATCTACGGAAGGTAACATCTTGACGTGATCCGATATCCGTCAAATACTGAGTTCGCTCGGATCACTCATATCCATTTACATCCTTAGGTATTTTCCTTTTAATTTAAGATAACACATCCAGTATTATGACAATGACAAGTTTCTTTCTCTAACATTACTTGGCCAAAATTTAGTAAATACTAAATGAGTTTCGAAGCCATAAAATTTGATACCAACAAGCCAATACTTATGCCAAAACATCCTTTGCTTATTTTGGAAAATAAATGGGAGAAAAACTTACCCTAAAATGCTAATGCTACATGTGCATTGTAGCGAGAATTCAAATCATTGTAACTCATATAAGTGAACCGACATGTCTAAATGAACTGAAATTTATTGCAACTCACATAAGTGAAATAAACTGAGAAAATATCGAATATTTAAAATATCTCATAACAAAAATTGACTACAAGATTGCCACTGGCTATGGAGTTTCAATACTTCTCTTGGATAACTGAGACGATATATTGTAAATTGAGTTATATTTGAAAAGCTTTCCTAGTTGGAAATGCAATATTTAATGTATACTAAACTTTGACCCCACATGTAAAGCGCAGAATTAAAGAAAATCGAATATTGAATATTATTTTTTATTACATTTGAGAAAAGATAAAAATATTATTGTTTTATAGATATATTTTCATTTATGTTCGAAAAATGATATACGATTGTTAGTTATTTTTTGTTATTTAGATGAAAATATTATTTTTTTTATAAATGAATATATACACAGCTGCTACAACTTAACAAGTAAGCAATACAAGATTAAAAAAAACATATAATATTATATGACAACTTAGAATTTAATAGTATTTAACGATTGAACAAATGTTTTCGGTATTTTTTTAACATAAGCACTACTATATACTTTGTGATTTGTTAGTTGATACCAAGAACAATTCTGACAATCATATAAATACCATATTTTGATGTTATTTAAAATTCATAAATACAAACTCAACCACATGATTTTTTTTCAAAGATTAGAATAAAAAAATTTTAAAAAATTACTTGATTAGTTTTAATTATGTGAAATTCTTTGAGAAATAACATTTTAGCCTAATGAAATAAAATAAAATAAAAACCGAATAATTAAAATAAAAGTATAGCTCACAGATAAAATTTTCTTTCTTCTTGGGCTTTCTAGGCCTTTTAGACTGAAGAAAGGAAAGAAATATAGAAATAAATATCGATAAAGTGAAGGTTAAAAGAGGAAAATAGTGCTTTGACTTGCAAAATATTCCTTCACCAACCCAACTTTGTATAAAAGCAACTAGACTTTGATCCCATACGTAACGTGTGGGATCAAAGGCGATCCAATATATTCATAGATGAATTCTCACAGTACATAAAGTTCTTACAATTTGAAATATAAGCAATACATGATAAAATAAAGTACATAATTTATAACGACCGTATTTTCTAATACCCAAAAAAAGTCTTTTAATTAGTACCCAGTATTTATTTGAGTATTTACTTAATGGAAAAATACTTTATCATAATGATTTTATTTTTAAAAATGATATGAGTGATTTTGTTTAAAACATTGAAAAAATAATTAAAGGAATTTTCTAAAATCTATTTATATTTTTCTGGGATTAAAATGTTCTAATAAAATTTTATAGTACCTTAAAATAAATTGCATATTTTTATAATCAATTAAAATAATTATTTCGTAATTAAAATATTTTCAAGGATAAAATAGATTTTTAAATAATTATAATGACTAACAAATATCATGTATATGGAAATATTATTTAGTTTTATCCAAAATCATTTTTATACTGAAGATAATAATAAAATATATTTTTCTGAAATTTTTCTATAATTTTTCCGTATTTTAAACTATTTTTAACAAAATTTTGAAAACAAATTCGGTTTTATAAAATAAACAGTTTAGATTTAATATATATATATATAATAATTAAACCTACCTTAACCTGGACCGTTGGATCTCGAATCCAACGGCCCAGGATCGTGCGTGGCGGCCCATGAGGGTGGGGACCACGCGCTTGTGCCGTAAGCGCGTGAGCCCAATCCTTACGGCAACGTGGCCGAAGGCGGCGGCTCGTGGGCCGTTGGATTTAGATCCAACAGCCGCGATTCAAGGCGGTGGCAAATTATCAGGCGATGAATGGGAATCATTGGAAGCGCAGATTTTTAGGGGATTTGACCGGATTTTTTTGGATTTTGTTGTTGGGAGAAAGACCCTATAAATAGAGACCTCCAAACTCTATTTTCTCACACCACAGAACTCCGAAAATTTTGAAAAAAATATCCAGACCTTCGTATTGACGACGCCGATACTGTGGTTCCACTCAATCATCGAGGAAAAAATCCGAGCGCGGAGTTATTGAGGTTTTATTACTAGTCTATACTTTCGACCCATCGACATTCAATTCAAAACAAAGGTAGGATCCGCCTCTCACCACTTGTTTGTCACCTTCTTTCCTTTAGTGATCTTAGTTTTAAGTTCTAATCTCCAAGCTTATTTTAAAATAATGCTAAAAATAATCCTGTATGCCTTTTGTGGTACCTCATAATTATATAGATTTGTCACATGCTTGAAATGGAATAATTAAATTATACTTATATGCGTAAATATTGCACCATCGTCCTACATGGGGAATGATATGCTTGATATTATAACCCACGGGGTATCAATCCACCTTTTATTTACGCACACCTATCTATGATACCAATAAGATCTTAAAATAGGTTACCTCCGCAAAATACCTTCATTTTATTAAAATGTTGTATCTGATTAAATTACCCAAATGATATAAGACGATTTGAATAAAATACTTTAGTCATATTAAAACGATATATTTTTACTTGCACTCTTATCTACTAATTACTTTAGTTTTATTAAAATCCATTTACCTTTTCAAAAAGGGTAATACTAATCTAAATAATTATATTATGGTTTCCAACTTAACCCCCTTTCATTTAGAAAGAATATTTTTATATTAATTTTTCTTAACCTATTAACTAAGGTTTAATAAGATACCCTAATAGGGTAATATTTTACACGAAACACCCCGTGATTACTAGACAATTGTCCCTGAAAAGAACACAAATCCTGCCGCCATGTGCAGCGGTTGTCAATGCAGAATTGTTCTTATAGAATATCACCTTTAATAAAATACCCTAATTTTATAGGATAATATTTTATGTAAATACCTCATGGATGATAAGCAATCGTCTCTAAAAAGGACACAAATTCTGCCGCCCATGTGCAGCGGTTGCCAACACGGATATATTTCTAAAATGTTACTTCCAAATAAAAACCATAAATTTTATAAACGATATTTTTCCAAAGAGAATACCTAAAACTTTATTTAAAGATAATTTCAAATAAATACCATAATCCTTCATTAAAAAGATATCTTCATTAAAATACCATGGGTTTTTCCAAAATTATAATTACTCTAAAATATTATGGTTCTTATAAACAATGACTACCGTTAAATGCAATGATCTTTATTAACGAAGTGTGCTATAAAATATTATTGTAACGACTCTAATTTCACTGTACGAAAATTTTTAAAAGTTAATGTAAAAAATGGAGTTTGCTAAGCTGAGCACAAGTTATAAATTTAATTTGTTTAAGAATAGCAAGAAAACACTTGTAGCTCGTTAGTAAATCTTTACACTGCTGTGACGTAACCCCTGTGTTCGAATCTCAACAGCCACATATATTTTTCTGAATTTTTATTTTAAATTTTTTGGAAGCCCAAAAGTTTACACGTGTAATACACGTAAGAAATGAAAAGACAGAAAATCAAACATGTTCATAATATTATATATACAGACTAGAACACGTGGCTCAAATCCCAGCACCTAACTCACCACAATGGCCGGCGAGATTGAGCCCCAGACCGGCGCTGCCGGGCCCTACGTAGGGGATGGTCCCCATTTTCAGCCCACATGACCCTTGGTCTACCCTCTTAACCCTTGTTCTATTTATTTTTTCTGCATTTATCCAGAGAATTGATTTTCATTATAAATCTCATTTTTAATGCATTTTTAATTCACTCTTTAATTCCAAAACCCTAATTTATCCTATAAATACAACCCCATACCCTAGCCCTCTGCATTCTGATATATCTTGTCAAAAATTCTTAAAATTTTCTAAGTCAAAAAAAAGTACAAGTGAAGTTAGCCCTAGTTCCATTCCCAACGAGGATTCTAGACGTTTTCGGCAACCCGCGACTTCACGAAGCTACCAACTTCTTCCTATACCTCCCCTCTCTATTTCTAGCTAGTAAGTCCCATGTCTTATTCTATTCTTTCACCTTAAAAAGTTCTCTTTTCAAAACTTTTCGGAAGTGGAGTTATCCTGACATTCGATTCTAAAATCCTTAAAATCACATTTTTTCTTAAAAATCACTCATCCATATTATTATAATTATGAAACAAACATTGAGAACAATTTTCATCTTAAAATATCATGTTATGGACATTTAATTTGCGTTTTTTCGTTTAAATACCACAAACTTTACATATGACATCTTTTAAGTATTTAGCTTAGCATACATTTAGAATATCTCACGAGGTAATGACTTACCTCTCACATACACACATCTTGATATTGCACGATTCTCTTGAAACCAATATCTTGTGGCAAAATACGACTTTTCAAATAAATACCTTAACTATTAAAAACCCAGATTTCTTTAAATTGTGTTAATTCATTCCTTGCGATTATGCATTTACAACCCATTTTGGGGAATCCGGTCAGGTTGGTGCGGATTATCGCATATTCTCGGGACTAGTAGAGCAAGATGTAGACATCCTCACGGAGCATACGATCTCGATGGAATTTCAGTACAATTTTTAAGAAAAAAACGAGAACTTCTATTTAATAATTAAAAGTAATTTTTAATAATTATATAAATATTATCAAACCATCTATTCTTAATATATAATAAAATTCTATGTTTTCTACAATATAAAAGAATGACAAGTTTCATGAAAATACCATCAAGAATCAATACAAGTCAAACTTTACATTAAAATAACTTGAATTATTCAAGTTATACATATATATATATATATATATATATATATATATATATATATATATATATATATATATTCACTAACATACCTCATTCTATAAAATTTACATCCATGAAAACCCTATCTAACATAAATAAATACTTGAGATTTATTTTGAAAGTATATTTAAAATATTTTTCATTAAACCCTCTCAAGTTATTGTAACAACCCTAATTTTCCTATACAAATTGTTTTTCAAATATTTTTTTTTCAAAATCCATATAGAGGTATTTATTGCCTGAGCATTAATTAGCAATTTAATTACAAGAAAGAGCTTGTGGCTCATTGGTGATACCTTGCACTGCTGAACCAAGCCACCAGAGTTCAAATCTCACGCCCCACATTATTTTTTTATTTATTTTGTTTTAAATTCTTTGGAAGCCCAACAGTCCACACACAATAACTCCCAAACTTTGAACTAAACCTGAAAAACTAAATATACCAGAGGCTACACCAGACGACCCCCCACCTCCCTGACCTCCGACTCGGACGGCGGACCGGCCTACTCGGCACGGCGCCCCCGGCCGGACTCGACCGGACGGCCGAGTCGTCAACACAAAAAAGTTGACTCTTGGCCTCCCCTACCCCCCCGGTATACTCTATTTATTTAGACCGGTTCCAGAAACCTTTGAAATCCCCATTTACTCCATATTTTAATGAATTTTAATATATTTTTACATTTTTTTATTTAAACTCTTCACCTACCCTAACCCTAGCCTAACCCTATAAATACACCCCCTACTCTCTACCCTCTCACTCACATTTCTGAGCCAACTCTCTAAAATTGTCAAGAGATCTTGTGTACCTTGAAAACGAGCTCGGGGCGAAGCTCCGACGAATTTCCCGACGGAACTTCTGACGATCGTTTTAGGAACTACCGGAGACGACGCAACACATCGGTGATTCCACTACTTCCCTCTCACCCTCTTGTGTGTCCTAAAACCCGTAAGTCCCTTTTCTATCTCCCTTTCCTATTCTAAAAAATACGAAATTACAAAAGCCGACGGAATCGGAATAAATCCGATTTCCGATTCGGTTTTCTATAAAATTCCATTTCTCACTAATAAAATCATATTTAAAGTTGTTCATGTTGACTATTAAACACTAATCAAACAATTTAAATAAGTTTCATCACATGAAATGATAGCTATCTCAATTTATCGTATTTTTCACTTAAATACCACATTGTTTCAATCCTTTATTTAACTCCATCAAACTTGCTATACATTTAAACTAGATCACGAGGTAACGACCTACCTCCTCACACACTCATATACAACACCCCCGAGAATCTAGAATACGAGAAAACAAACATTTTCATTTAAATACCATATACTTAATAAAACCATTTCTTAAAGATTTAATTTTGATACACTTTTTAAAGAAGTACCACTTATTAGGAAAATACTATAAGTTGTGGACATCGGTCGTTTATCTAAACCTGACTTTGTGGTGTCTAGGCTAGGCAAGTGAGAAAGGTAACTTTAAAAAGCCCGTCTCACGGTAATTCGTGAGCGGATCCCTCCTTTCCTCACTTGTACTTACCTGGCCACAATTGGCGGTGAAGAAGCGATTTGAGGCATCTCACAACTTGTCGTTTAGACCAGTTAGAAATAGACTAGTTGACTTAGGAGAATCTAGAACATGCAATACGGAAAATATACACCTTTATAGATAAATACCATTTATTTCATAAAACTGTTTTCTAAAGGATTTAGTATTTTACAATCTTTGCAAAGCGCCGCTACAAACTATTTTGGGGAACCCGTTCGGGATGGTGCGGTTTATCGCACATCCTTGGGCTTAGTAGTGCGAGATTCAAACCTCCGTAAGGAGCATTCGGTCTCGAAAGATTTAAAATACGACATCTTAAGAAAATGAGATTTTTAGAATATAAAATATTTATTAAAATTATTTTTGTATAAATATATGTATATTTATCATTAAAATATCTATTTTGTTAAGATATAAATATTCCACCTTTTTCTAAAAATCACAAGAACAAATTTTACACGAAAATACCATGAATTCCACATAAATCAATATTACAAATAAATACCTTTATTTCTGAAACTAGGATATTTTCACTAAAAATATCACAATACAAAATCCACCTTCATTACAACTCTAAAGACGAATAACGAATACTTGAGGTGTATTTTGAAAAGTATATAAAAAATATTTTTACATAAAACCCCTTCAAGTTCTATAAATTACCCTAAGGATCCTGGTAAATATAGGTTTAAGAAATAATCAAGATTTCGATTTACATTTCTAATTGTCTAACTCGGGTTTGAGTCTGATTATATCTGACTTGAATATGATTGAAGTACAAATCTACAATTTATAATCTACAATCATCAATATTACAATTCAACATTAATCCATGAATCCAATTACCAATTTATATAACTTGACTGAACCGAACCATGGATATACATTCCATTTACATGGTTCTCCAGTTATTCCATTTACATGATTCTACGGTTACATCCGTTTACTGATATCATGGTTTCGTTCAGTCATCCAATTATACAATCTATACAGTTTACAATACAATACAACAATACAATCAAAACACTACGAAGTTTAAGGGGTAGATTGGTACGGAAGGTGTTAGAAGTGGCACGAGATGGTAAGACTTAAGACACCTAACATGAATCCAATTGCCGTTGTTCCGGGCCTTCTAACAGAGCCTTATACTCTATATTTCGTTTGCCCTGGTCTCTAGCATATAAAGACCTCTCTCGTATACACTGACATTCTTCTGTACCAAACTACAAACAACCGCGTTAATACAATATTACAACTATATAATACAACATTAAAAGCTACTCTCTCTCTCTCTTCTACTCTCTGTCTATTTCTCTCTTATCCTTGGGACTTACCGAGCAATCTGTTCGCTGACGACATTCTATTCTTTCTTCTTTGAATATCGTCAAGTGGTTTGGACCTATCAGAGAACAAGCCCACTACTGAAGACTTGGACCAATTCTGTGAAGACCCCGAGCTCTAGACATTGTACATTTTCCATTCAGTACTTTTCATTTCCTGTTATGCCATTGTTTAGGCATCGTTTTATTTCAGTTGTATTTTCCTTTTCATGCATTGTACAAAAGAATATTAATAAATAAAGTTGCTGTTCAGTTTATATATCTTGTCTCTTGTGTATTTACTTTTATATTGCTTAGATATACTTAGCATATGTACTTCTGAGTATATACGTAGCGGACCGGTCGCGTTCCTTTCGCCGTATACCGGGAAGCAGAGCGTGACAGTTATATTAAATTTACATTAAGGACCCTAGTAAATATAGGTTTAAGCGGGACCAATTCTTTTGAGTCTCAGGGAACCGGAGAGAGTGGGTGCATGCCTATTTAAGGTAAAAAGCTAAAACGGGGTTATCAATGGTGATTGTCTTGGAAAAAGACAAATCCTGCCGTCTATGTGCAGCAGTTACCGATAATACCAAAATCTAATTCAGGATCCAATTCTGTTTAAAGGGTCTGACTCAATTTGAGTCTCAGTCTAATCTGAATACAATCTTAACATGAATCCACTCATAACTCCAATCCAACATGAATCCAATATACCAAACATGAACACTTGAACCTGAACATGAATATCGAACAATACGAACATGCAACATGACTTGTCTTGACCAAACCATGGCTATATTTTGAACTTGACTACATGACTATCCGTTTACATCCTGATCCATTTACATGAACAACTTATACCATGGTCTCGGCAAGTCCGATAACTACAAATCAATATAATTAATACAATATACATTACGGGGTTTTAACGGGGTAGACTGATACGGAATGTATTAGAAGTGGAACGAGATGGTCACTAAAAGACACTACATGAACATCTGTGCCGTTGTCCCGTGGTTTTGTCGACGGGGCCTTGTACTACGGGTTACCATAGTTGATGGGATAAGTTGGACTCCTTTCGTATACACTGATACCTTCTGTACCAAACTACAAACAACTACGTTAGCATAACAAACAGATAATTTATCAGTTCTATTCTTTTTACTTGTCTATTCCACTCTATTTTTTGGAACTTACCGAGCGCTAGTTCGCTGACGACATTCTTTTCTCATCTATCTTTGGAATGTTGTCAGGAGGACCCAACTCTTAGGAGATCGAGCACAGCCAGGACGATTTAGAGCAGTTTATAGAGGAGTCAAAGTTCTAGTTCTTACTTGTACTTACTTTTTTTCAGTCCATATGCCATTATTTAGGCATCGTTTTCTATTATGGCATTTTACTTTTCAGTTGTATGTAAAGAATGAATATAAATAAAAAGTTGTTGTTTCATTACATCTCTTGTTATTCTTGTGTTATTTCATTTATATTACTTATTTACGCTTAACATGTTTACTTCTGAGTAAATACGTCGCGGCCTCGCCACGTCTCCTTTCCCGTATACTGAGAAGCGGGGCGTGACAATTATAGTGCACCTTTCAGACTTTAAAAAATAACAAGATAAAATGAGTGGTTGTGAAAGGCCATATTAAATGAGATCAACTTTTTGAATACAAGTTTACGACATACATGACATATGATACGGTTAGGGTTGGAATGCGCGAATCTAGATATGGAATACTTTATAAATGAAGATCCATGCAGTCAGGGTGAACAGTCCAATATGTGGACGAATACTAACCCGGTCTTCGGGCGAATACTAACCCGATATTCGGGCAAATAATCCAATATGTGGATGACATACAATGTGGAAATTTCATGCCTAGATGATATACGCACTAATTCTAATTCGTCAAAACCTTTATACTGAATAACAGGGATGGGTTGTTTGATTAGGATAGAAGATGCGGAATTCGGATTCCTCTACTACTCGATCATGATTCCGGAAAGTGAAACGGTACATTTAACTTTCCCAGTTGTTGTTCTGTGGCCACAACGGAATAATCGCGAGTATCTGGACCCTTATTTAACAAACTAATGCGAACTATTACCTAACATATACTTCATACAACATACCCATATACACATATATCTCATTCAACATGTCTTATTTGCGTACACCTCATACCATTATACCTATATACATCATATCTGTACACACACATTATACCTATATACACCTACTCGTTTTCGTACCATTACTTCCTTATAAGGTAATCTTACTCGAGTGTAACTTGCTGACGGACTTTCCTTTTCTCTATCTCTGAAATGTCCATTAGATGAGGATGAGTATTATGATGAGAATCAAGGTGTGGAGCCTACTATTGAAGATTATGCGGACTTAACGACGAAAGATTAGCTAGTTTTATTTTTATTTGTTGCCCACCTATTTAGGGCTTTTGCTTCTTCTTCGATATAATTAAAAGTATTTAGTTTATTTTACTCATTCTTTTGGGATGTAATAAAGTTTGGTTAATGGAAATAAATGCCTTCCGCTTTTATTATTTTGTTTTGGTACATATCCTGTATGTTATAGATTCATACGCTTAACGTAACTGCATTGAATAGACCACCTCAATACAGTTAGGTTGCGGACCATGCCACGTCACCCTTCACCTTCCTTTGGGAACCGGGGCATGACAGGTTTTAGTGGTGGCCAATGCAGATCCTCAATATAATAAATGAAACCATTAACCGACTTATTATATTTGTGAATCTCATCCACTTATGTCGATTTCATAAATTTTCCATATTCCTTGTCCTTTCACATTCTGTATCCTAACCATGGCCTTTTTTCTCAGGTCATGGCAAATCTTTCGGACAACATGTCAGACATCACTTTTGAGGCTATGCTTGGATATTCGGACGACGAAGTATTAGATCCCCAGACAAATATCTCCAATGGCGACTTGGAAGATGAAGAAGGAGAAGCCCCAGTGGAGGAAGAACCCAGGGAAGAGGAGGCCCATGCGGAGGAAGAAGAGCCTGACAAGGACGCCCCTGCTGAAGAGGAGGCTTCCGTTGAGGAGGAGGAGCCTATTAAAGAGGATTTCATGGAAGAAGGAAGAGGAAGCTCATACGGAGGAAAAAGACCCCGAGGAGGAGGCCCCTGTTGAAGAGGAGATTCCTGTTGAAGAGGAGGAGCCAGAAGAATACGGTCCGCACATGTGGTTTATTAGGGAAATACTCTATATTCGGGGACATGCTTATCGATGTGTTTGCCATACCCCTCCACAACTCTATTGCCAGAATGTATCAGCTCACCCTTCTTTTATAGTTTTGCAAGGAAGGTCAATAAACGCCGAGCCAGCGATGCGCAGTTTCCACCATATGATTGATGGACGATGACTGAAACGCTTATGATTAGTTCTTGTCATGTTTAGTTTCTTAGTTCCTCAGTGAGCCAAATAAGCTATGTATAGCAGTAGGGCCATATTTAATCTTAATTGTATCTCCCTTGGAATTTATTAATAAAATCCTAACTTCAAAACCGATTTCACCCTTATGCCTCTTGCTTTTTCCTTATTAGTTTTCCTCTTGTATTGATTGTTGCTTTTCATGCCAGTGTTAGTGATATATGCCCTAGATGCCATTATTGTATCATACTGGATTGTATATTACATATTGGATGCTTAGGATATTTCATAGTTATAATAACAATCTCGCTCGATATGGTAGTATCTACCTGGTTTTGATTCTACCTCAATATGTGCATGTGTTTCTTTTAGCATATCGCTTATACATATTGTAAAGTCCTTAGGATCTTTGCTTGACGACCAACGTTGTGATGGCAGTCACACTTGTGGGGGCTGGATAGTCTATAAGCACATCCTTATACAGGTCCTTAGTTGTTGGATTATCGAGACGATGCATCGATACTCCGGAGTTGACTAGTGCATACGCTTCTCATCCCAGCAGGGGATATAGTCTGTCCCACAGCCATTAGTACGACATACTGGAGATGGTATGCAGGTGTTCATTAGGTTATGAGTTACACTGGACAGAACTCGTCGGAAACTGCTGGTTGGTATTATACCTATCGTCAGGTAGCAGTTCCTAAGTGGCATAAGAACAGCTTAGTCCGTTGACTTGCCATCGCTATTTCGTCTCGAGTGTGTTCCCACTGCACTTAGATTACTACCCTATAACGCTCAAAGGAGTCATACAAACAGGTAGTAGTTGGGTATAGTCCCGAAGCACTTGGAGACAGTAGCGATCAGATAGGATTCGTCTCTCCCGGTAATGGGGGTTGATATCGCGCAGTGTTCGGAAAGCCATTACACAAAGTCCCTAGCCAGGGCAGTCGAGAAATACTGGTAAGGTACTCCAGTAGTTTCTCAGGGTGTATTGGGCTCTCCTCCAGCACGACTTATCACGTTGTTAGGGGTTTGACGTTTACCATCCCCCTAGGCAGATATGCGAGTATCTCAGCCGAACAGACCAGACTGTATGGAGATTGTCACAGATAGGCTCAGTAGGAATTCGGATGAGCTTGCTCATCGTCCTTCTTATCGACAGATATCTGGGTAGCCGTTACGTGCAGCTAGTACTGCTGACGGATTTGTGGTTAAACCCACTGCCAGCGTACTGTCGAGTCTTTAGAGTCCTACACAGAGGGTTTACCTGCTTCAGGAAATTGATGTAAACGCTGTATGGTTTTACAGTAGGGCTTCGTTCACATACGTGTACTTATGCACGGATGCTGATCGGGCGGGCAATACTAGCGGATTTTGGTTTAAGCCGGATCCTAGTATTGTATTGGATTTTTATTGTCTCGGTGTATCTGTATTTTTCGGAATACGGATACGGGTATGTATATACGGTGAGGGGTATTCTTGTAATTTGGCAAGGCATGCTTCTAGAAGGAGCCACCTCATTATTTAGTTTTATCTATTTTCTAAATGGATTAATGAGATGAAAATGGAGGAGGCTTTGGTAGCATGGTGTAAAGAATGGCCTTGGATTATTATATTTGTTTGGACTTACTATATAAACATGGGTGGTATTTCTTATTGAGAAATATTGCATGCTTGAATTATTGAGTTGAGTTATTAGCCATTCTCTACACAATACTTCACACTTAGCCATTTTTATTTTTCTTGAGCTCATTTCTTGAGTTGCTCTCCTTATACTCTCTCTTGAGTTTCTCCATCTCCTTCTTCCTCAAACTAAACCCTAATCCTTCACATGTGTTGTGAGCCATAGGGTTTAGTGAGACTAAACAATCTATTAGACTTTCTACATCTCCTAGGCTAGTTGGATTAGCGAACCATCTACCCTAGTTACCTCATTTAGAGGTTGGAGCTTGAAGCACATTCTCTCACGGTGGATCATCTTTGACGCAAGGAGGCCGATGGAGCTTTCGTCATCCGATTACCGAGGAGCCATGGAGAGGAGCACTAGAAGACCCGAAGGACTCGATCTTGGAGGTATAACCATCTCACCGAGTAGTTAAACCTCTTAGATAGATTAGCTAGTTAAGGCTTTAGTAAAGATCCTGGAATTTAGCCGGTGTTGCGTAGTTGTTAATAATCATTTTTGAAAATTTCGCCTCCCCGCGAACCGCAAGGTGCGAGACATCGGCTTACAGCAAGTTACTATCTTATGTCATCCCCAGCCTGTTTGTAACTTAACCCCTTCTAATTCAGATCATCATGGCCGGACTATACCATAACCGCAACAGAAAGGGGAATAGGGTCAATGAAGCCACAGCCCTACAAGCAGCTATGATACAAATAATGCAAGGACTATTAGAACAACAGCAGCAGCAGACGTCTGCCCTTCATCAGGAGCTACGAGAAAGTAGGCATCAACAAACGAAGATTTTAAGGAAGGCACTAGTCCCCGTTCCTCAAGATGTGGCAGGAGTGAAACAATTTAGATCACTTCACCATAAGACCTTTTCAGGGAAGGAAAACCCCTTAGAAGCTGAAGAACGGCTTAAACGAATCGTCAATGATTTCGGTGCCGCTCAAATTCCCAAGGAGGCGTGGGTAAACATCGCTAAACTGCAACTTACGGATAATGCCAGAATATGGTGGGAGGAAGAGGAAAGTAGATTGAAGGAGCCCATCGACTGGAAAACGTTTAAACAAGTTTTGATACCCAGTACTTTCCAGCTGTGGCACACCTAGAGATGGAAAGGGAATTTGTACAACTCCAACAAGGGAGCTTGTGGGATAAGCCTATAGACGAGTACGCTTCAGAGTTTTCTAGGTTAAGTCGGTTCGCACACCACCTGGTGGCAACCCCAGAATTATATACTAAGAGGTTCCGACAAGAGTTGGACCTGAAGACGCAGTCCTCCATGTGTTCTGCTACTTTTTCGACTTACGACGCAATCTTAGATGCAACACGAAACTTTGAAGATCTACAAAAACGCATAAGGAAGAATGACCGTTTGTCAGGAGTTAAGCGACCAGACAATTAACTTCCTGGGGGATCATCTTCCAAATTCAATGGAAGATAGCAACTCAAAAGGCCAGCAGGGCCAACTGTCTCCAGAAAACCAACCATCATATACAACCATTGCGGTAGAGCTGGACATTACATGAGGGACTTCTACATGTTGAACAAACTTTGCATAATCTGTGGGTCACCAGATCATGCTATAGGGGATTGTCCACAGAGAAGACGACAACTAGTCCCTGACAACAAACCAGCCAATTATGGAGCGCACCAACATGGAACCCGGTTACCTCCCGCTATTAAGCCAATCGGGCAAAGTCCGCCAGCTAGGGGACCACCCTTACCCTCTCAGAAATGATTCTTCTAGCAAGCTTAGAGCAATGGTTCGAAGCGTCAGGCCTTTACTATGACCACGGAAGAGGCTGAAGCAACGGGAGAGGTTATTACAGGTACCGCTATTTTTTTATGGCTGTCATACTTCCAATATTACCTTCCTTTCATGCATGCATATCTTGTTAGGCTCATCACTATTTTTCCCGTATAAAACGTAAGTACCCTACTAGTAGCCTCTACACCTGCACTCACACTTTTTGACTCTGGCGCGTCGCACTGCTTCATGACACAAAAGTTTGCGACCACCAGTTCCATTTCAGTAGCATCTCTTATCACTGAATGGAATGTCAACACGGGAAACGGTGTGATCAAGTCCACTATGGGATACGATCTGTATCCTGTAGTAATTTGCGGTCGAAGTTTCTACACCAACTTTATGGTGATAGATATGCCAAATTTCGACGTGGTCTTGGTATGGACCGGTTGAGTACTTTTTATGTTACTATCGACTGTCGTCAAAAGAGGATAGTGTTTGAAATCCCTGACCACCCAATGTTCATATTCGAGAGTGGAAGTCCTTGGATCCAGCAACTTACAGAGCTATACCGAGAAAGGAGGAGATGTTATACACCTTACAGGAGGAGGAGAGTATGCTGATGGTTGTACGAGAATTTGAAGACGTATTTACAGATGTGTCGGGTTTACTACCAGATCGAGCAATCGAGTTCACTATAGACTTGATGCCGGAGACTCAACCTATATTGAGAACACCGTACCGGATAGGGCCAGCAGAATTGAAGGAGCTTCGGACGCAAATTGAGGACCACCTCAATAAAGGATTTATTAGACCGAGCTCGTCACCTTGGGGCGTCCCAGTTCTTTTGGTACCTAAGAAGGATGGAACTAAGCGAATGCGTATCGACTATCGGGAGTTAAATAAGGTAACAATTAAGAATAAGTATCCCTGACCGTGGATAGACGATCTGTTCGATCAATTGGAGGGATCTCGAGTGTTCTCAAAGTTGGATTTGCGGACGGGCTATCATCAACTCAAAGTAAAAACGTCTAATATACCTAAGATGGCTTCCAGGACTAGGTATAGACACTATGAATTCATAGTGATTCCTTTGGGAGTAAAACATGCGCCAGCAATATTTATGAATTTGATAAACCAAGTGTTTTATGAATACTTAGACAAGTTTGTCGTTATCTTTATCGACGATATTCTTATGTATTCGAAGAAGCAGGAGGAACACGCGGAGCACTTGCGCGCGGTGCTCTAAACCTTGCGTCAACACCAACTATACGCAAAGCCCAGCAAATGCGAGTTTTGGTTAAAGTGAGTAGCGTTCTTGGGACATATTGTGTCAGGTGAAGGAATTTCAATGGATCTGACCAAGATTATCGCTGTTCAGAAATGGACGACACCAAGAACAGTTACGGAGATCAGAAGTTTCTTAGGACTTGCCAGATATTACCGCCGTTTTATTAAGAACTTCTCCAAGATTGCAGAACCACTGACTACTTTGACTCGGAAGGATGTGCCATATATATGGTCCGAGATTTGCGAGAAATCATTCTCAGAGTTGAAGATTCGTTTGATCTCAGCACCCATTCTTACAATTCCCGACAGAACTGGAGGTTTCAACATACATTGCGACGTCTCGGGAAAAGGTTTGGGATGTGTATTACACCAACATGGTAGGGTGGTGGCTTATGTGTCAAGACAATTAAAGGTGCATGCATGAAATTACCCAACGCACGATTTAGAGCTTGCCGCAGTTGTCTTTGCACTCAAAATTTGGAGGCACTACTTATTGGGAGATAGAGTAGAAATTTATACTGATCATAAGAGCTTGAAATATATCTTCACCCAAAAGGAACTCAACATGAGACAAAGAAGATGGCTAGAATTAATGGCGGGCCTCGATGTAAATTTACAGTACCATCCGGGGAAGGTGAATGTAGTCCCGGACGTTTTGAGTTGCCAACCAATGATTTCGAGTCTGACTGCTCATTGGAGGAATCGTCAAGACCTCAATGAACTAGAGACTGAGATGATTATGTTAGGAATGCTTGCATCCTTCATGAATCTGCAAATTCACTCCACGTTAGTCGAACGAATCAAGACAACTCAAATAGGGGACACTAGATTGCAGAGGATCAGAGAACAGGTGGAAACGAATCTGCGGGCAGACTTCATCATCCACGAAGATGGTTCTTTAAGGTATGGAAGCAGAATCTGTGTGCCTAAGGGTGAGATAAGAAGAATTATTAAGAGAAGCACATAATTCTCCATACTCTATTCATCCCGGAGGAGCAAAAATGTATAAGGATATCACGCCCCACCCCCAGTACAGAGAGTATTGTCCGCTCTGGCCGAAGCCGCACGGTTTTGTCCTTCGAGGCGAACCGGACCCGGCTAGGGGCCACTTCCCAGGAGGTCACCCATCCCAAAACTTTCTTGGCTCGAGCACGCTTAACTACGGAGTTCTCAAGCTCCTGTAGTGCCGGTTCACTTAAAAGGCGTCTCTGTATTGAAGAGTGGTATCATTCCATTTATAGTACTGATCTGCCCCCTTTCAGAATGTATTTCGAAGAGTCCCCATTGTTCTACAGTGGGTCTTACGGACTCAAGAAGTGGCCCCCACGGATTCAAGAGGTGGCCGCCGCCCACTTAACATGACACTTGGCGTGGCATTTTGTTCCGTGTGGCACTTTGATCCGTGAGCAAGAACCGGGTCCCGACATTCTCCCCACCTTTGAACAATGGTTCGTCCTCGAACCACAGACCTACTAATTGAGGGACCAGCTCTGATACCATTCTGTCACGCCCCACCCCCAGTACAAAGAGTATTGTCCTTTTTGGCCGAAGCCGCACGGTTTTGTCCTTCGGGGCGAACCGGCCCCGGCCAGGGGCCATTTCCCAGGAGGTCACCCATCACAGAACTTCCCTGGCTCGAGCACGCTTAACTACGGAGTTCTCAAGCTTCTGTAGTGCCGGTTCACTTAAAAGACGTCTCTGTATTGAAGAGTGGTATCATTCCATTTATAGTACAGATCTGCCCCCTTTCGGAATGTATTCCGAAGAGTCCCCATTGTTCTACAGTGGGTCCCGCGGAATCAAGAGGTGGCCCCCACGGATTCAAGAGGTGGCCCCCGCCCACTTAACATGACACTTGGCATGGCACTTTGCTCTGTGTGGCATTTTGCTCCGTGAGCAAGAACCGGGTCCTGTTCACACCATAATATTGCATTATTATATTCCCCATCCTTATTCGTTTTATAAATAAACAGGTGCTTTTGACGCATGTCTGCTACATATTACAGGTTACAGGTTCTTGGACAGAAAACAGTGAAAACGATGAAAAGACGATGCAAAAGTGGATTTTGACCAACAAACAGAAGACTCTTGATCAAGCCTACATCAAAAATAAAATTCACAAAGTACAAGGCAATGCAAGGTCTAAGATTACAAAGCGAACGGTTAAAAGTCCACCGCAATTATTCACTGGAGATCTGGAAAAAACATAGAAGCTATTTTAATAAAAGAACCAAATAATAAGGAAGCCCAAAGACCGAAGAGCCAACAAAGGAAATTTCAAGGCCCAATACTTCCTTTTAAAGAGACAGAGACATAAAATTTTACCAAAGTTTGGAGTCTACTTTGACTAGGTCTTCCTAAGGATATTTTGGTAAATGTAGACGTGCGAATCAATTGTAATCTAGGGTTTCCTATCCTCTATAAATATGAACTCTAAATCATTGTAAAGGCCATGCCTCCCTATGTCTCTTTTTATCAATAAAATTTAGATTTCTTTTGGAGAGCATCGATGCCTCTTTTCATTTCAGAAATTCAGATCTGACAAGTCTTGTGTTGATGTTTGGAGAGAGCCATCTGTAAAGTCAGTAGGTAATTTCAATTCTTGCCCTAGATAATTTTTCATTCTCTGCCCTAGATTAAATTTAATTCCTTGCCCTAGTTAGATAGTTAGATCTTTAATTCAATTGCCCTAGATTAATTTAGTTTTTAGATTTAATTAATCCATTCACACCGTTTGGAATTAACTCGTAAGAGCGATTAGGAAATTCACAACATCTCTGTGGACCGACGCGTACTCACCGGCTAGCTGCAAAGCGACGCCGTTCTTGATTGCGGTAATAGATAGTTTTTGAGATCAAATCAAATGGCGCCGTTGCCGGGGATGGCGTGTTATTTTCTTTTTGCAATTTCGGGTTAATCTAAAAATAAAAAATTATAAAAACTGAAAAATTAAAAATATAAAAATTTATCATCTTTTATTTTTGTGAAGGGTATTTTTGTGTGAATTTTGCAGTATCTACAATCGAGTTTGGATCTGAAAAAATTCAGAAATCAAAACAGAAAACAGCAGATCTGAACAACAGAGATTTACAATAACAGAGGAGCAAAATTTTTCTCGGGACTCGAACCGCCCAAACCACCGCGGATCCGCCGCAGTACCCCTACTCCGACCGCGGAACCGCCACGCCCTGGTGACATCATCACCAAAAAAAAACGGCCGCGGAACCGCGGCGGTAGTACCACTTTGGCGGCGGAAGAGCGGCCGAAAAAAAACCTGTAAGATTTTTCTCTCTCCTCTGTAAATCTCAATATCTCCTCTGTCAAATCTTCTACAGGATTCTTTGCGCTTAAAAAATCTTCCCCCTTCCAAATAACAAATCTTGTGCAGGATTCTTTGCGCGTGTTTAAAATAAAATTGATTGCAAGAAATCTTTTCTGTTTTGCATATCTTTTCTCAAATTGCAATAAAAAAAATCTTTGATTGCAAGTGATTTACTGTTTTGCATATTTTTAATCGGATTTTAAGGGGCTTTCGACCAATTCAGATTGGGTAGGGATTTCATCACCCTTTCCAGGACCCCAGAAATCACATAAGACATTTGCATTGACCATTCTTAATTAAAAAATATTAGACTCAGCCCTAAGGACTTCGAGCTCAATAGGACAGAGGACTAATTATAGGCATCGACCGTTTATCCTAACCTGACTTTGCGGTGTCTAGGCAAGTGTGTCTAAAGCAAGTGGTTACTTAATTAGGACCGCTACTTGTAGCGGGGAGCCTCCCACTTACCTGGCACTTACCTGGCCGCAATTGGCGGTGAAGAGGCAGTTTGAGGTCCTATTTCTAGCCCTTTGGAACAGTTAGGAGCTGTCTAGCTGATCTAGGTGACCCTAGATCTAGGCCTGATTGTGCATTTGTGGTTGATCGCATTTGTGTCAAAGTCTCTTTTCAAAAAATCTTTTTGCAAAATTTCCAAATATAGAGAAAAGGAAAAAGGAAATTTTTTTTAAACTTGCAAAGTTTGCCGCTAAGAAATCCATGCACCACCTACCTTCTTTCTCTTCTCTTTCTTCTATCATGGGTACCCCACATCACAAATCTCTTGCCGAACTTTGGTATCCCGAACCTAACTTTGCTTCGTACGTCAATTGTTTCGGTCGATTTAAGGAAAATCCCTCCGTGCCTAAAATTTCTTTGAAAGATCAAATAGAAGCGTTTAGGAGAAACAGTTCGATGTCGCAACCCACTTTGTGTCAACCATGTCAACCTTCACCACCTTCATATGTTGATACCACTTTTTCAAGTCCTGCTGTAACTCCTAAACCGATATCCATTGCTGAGCATATTGATCAATCTCGTAGCCGATCTTTCACCCCTCTCCACTCATCTAGTTCTCGGGATCCACAAGACTATTCACCTTTTTATCCACATGTTGACCCTATCCCTGTCCAACCACCCACTTCCTACCAGTCCTACCCGACTTTCCCACCGTCACTAGACACTGTTTCTACACAGCCTTTTGGGAGTTTCACATATTCAAACAATTTCGAATCTTTTACCGAAACCCCCTTACCACCCAAGTCTAGTTTGGAAGAGTCGTTGGAGGCTTATATCTTAGCAACAAACAAAATGATTAGGAATGTGGATGCGTCCGTAGCCGCCCTTATACAACCTAGTGAACCGGTAGCTAGTTTTCCACTAGTTTCAAATTTTTCAATGTATGAGGAGGCGGTTGGACAGAGTGCGAATTTGAGAGGAGCGAGTGAGTTCTACACATTCCCAAATCAAACCTACCCATACCAACTTGAAGCCCACAACTCCGGTTTTTCATCGATTGTCCTAAATGCTTCACAAGTTACAAACAAAACATCTAACGAGTTGTGTGACTATATAGTGCTTGATTTGCCAGATTGTGAAGAACCCCTTTCGAGTGAAACCACACTTAATCCTTTCGATCTTTACACCTCCAATCTAGAACATAAATCGATAAATATCCATGCTTTTGATGAGGTGTCAGAAAAAATTGATTTGATTGAGGCTATAGACGCCGGGAATATTTTGGATGATGAACCTGTCGATTTGATTGAAATTTTATGTCCAATTCATCATCCCGAGTCATTAGATGTTTCTCCCGAACTTCATATGCGTCTTGATTTTGATGATATTAGCATGGATGAGTTAAATATTGAGAAGAATTATGAGGATAGTATTGAGGAGTATTGAGGATAATATTGAGGTTGAACCATTCTTGTTTGATCTGTCGGATTTTCCAATTCATCCTCTTGAACCTTTAACTAAATCACCCTCCCTCCTTTCCATCGTTCCGACCACGCAAAAGATCACGCTTGAAGACTGTGAGCTTGAAAAATTTTCGTTTGAATCTGACACAGTTCTCACAACCGATAACACTTACGAGTGTTTCACTTTTTCGGACGATGTTGATGACTCACCGCCCGAGTTTGAGTCCTTTGAGGAAATTCACAACATCCCTGTGGACCAACCCGTACTCACCGGCTAGCTACAAAGCGACGCCGTTCTTGATTGTGGTAATAGATAGTTTTTGAGATCAATCAGGTCCCGATAAAGAACCTCAGACAAAACTATTGGTGGCATGGGATGAAGTGAGAGATAGCTAAGAGTGTGTCCAAATGCCTAGTTTTCCAACAAGTAAAGGCTGGAAACCACAGGACGGCAGGTCTATTACAGCCCTTACCGATACCCGAATAGAAATAGCAGAACATCACAATGGATTTTGTGACCGCACTCCCTCGCAGCCCCAAGGGAAACGATGCAGTGTGGGTGATAGTGGATTGACTCACCAAGTCGGCGCATTTTATTCCTTTCGAGTCGGTCAATCAACTTTAAGCCTCACGAAGAGGTACATGGAGGAGACTGTCAGATTGCATGGAGTGCCAATTTGCATTGTGTCCGACCGAGATACGCGTTTCAGATCTTAGTTTTGGCAAAGTCTACAAGAGAGTCTGGGCACGAATATGAGTTTCAGTACCGCCTACCACCCTCAGACTGATGGCCAATCAGAAAGGGTTATTCAGATTCTCAAAGACATGCTCCGGGCCTGTATGTTAGATTTTAAAGGATCTTAAGAAGATCACCTACACTTGGTAGAGTTTGCTTACAGCAATAGCTACCAGTCTAGAATCGGCATGGAATCTTTCGCCGCTTTGTATGGGCGGAAGTGTAGGTCACCATTAAGTTGGGACGATATTGGGGATCGAGAACTTTTGGGCCTCGAGATGATTGTCGAGACAGTGGAGGTGATAAGAACAATCAGGGAACAGTTACGCATAGCACAAGATTGGCATAAACATTAGGCTGATATGAAGAGGCCTCTTGGATTTACACCAGGAGAACACGTGTTTTTGAAAATTTCTCCTAACCAGGGAGTGATATGTTTTGGGAAACACGGAAAACTCAGCCCACGGTTCATAGGTCCCTTTGATATCCTCGAACGAGTTGGGAAGGTTATGTATCGTCTAGCCTTACCACCTTCTCTGGAAGGCGTACACAACATTTTCCATATCTCACGGTTGAGGAGGTATATCGGCGACCCTGGTCACGGTTTGGATCATTCCGAAATCACCATAGGGACTGATCTAACCTATGAACAATAACCGGTTGAGATTCTAGACCGGAAGAAAAAGACCTTGAGGGACAAGATGATCAAATTGGTTAGGGTCATGTGGAGGAAGAACTCTTCGGACGAGTCCACATGGGAAAGAGAGGATGGGACGAGAGAGCGATATCCTTACCTATTTGGGTTTTCCCCTATGTAAATTTTCTCTTTCGTCTACCTGTATAATTTCGAGAACGAAATTGTTTTAAGGAAGGTAGATTGTAACGGCTGTGTTTTCTAATACCCAATAAAAGGTCTTTTAATTAGTGCCAAGTATTTATTTGCATATTTACCTGATGGAAAAATACTTTATCTTAATGATTTTATTTTTAAAAAAGATGTGAGTGATTTTTTTTAAAACATTGAAAAATAATTAAAGGAATTTTCTAAAATCTATTTATATTTTTCTCGGCTTAAAATGTTCTAATAAAATTTTATAATACCTTAAAATAAATTACATATTTTTACAATCAATTAAAATAATTATTTCGTAATTAAAATATTTTCAAGGATAAAATAGATTTTTAAATAATTATAATGACTAACAAATATCATGTATATGGAAATATTATTTAGTTTTAGCCAAAATCATTTTTATACTGAAGATAACAATAAAATATATTTTTCTATAATTTTTCCGTATTTTAAACTATTTTTAACAAATTTTTGAAAACAAATTCGGTTTTATAAAATAAACAGTTTAGATTTTATATATATACATATACATATATATATATATATATATATACACACACATACAAATAAAAAATAATAATTAAACTTGCCTTAACCTGGACCATTGGATCTCGAATCCAACGACCCAGGATTGTACGTGGCGGCCTACGAGGGTGGGGACCACGCGCTTGTGCCGCAAGCGCGTGAGCCTAATCCTCGCGGCCACGGGGCCGAAGGCGGCGGCTCGTGGGCTGTTGGATTTAGATCCAACGGCCACGATTCGAGACGGCGGCGGAAAATCATCAGGAGATGACCGAGAATCATTGGGAGAACGAATTTTTGGGGGATTTGACCGGATTTTTTTGGATTTTGTTGTTGGGAGAAAGACCCTATAAATAGAGACATTCAAACTCTATTTTCTCACACCACAGAACTCTGAAAATTCTGAAAAAAAATATCCAGACTTTCGTATCGACGACGCCGATGCTGTGGTTCCACTCAATCATCGAGGAAAAATCCGAGCGCGGAGTTATTGAAGTTTTAGTATAAGTCTACGTTTTCATCACATCGACATTCAACTCAAAACAAAGGTAGGATCCGCCTCTCACCACTTGTCTGTCACCTTCTTTCCTTTAGTGGTCTTAGTTTCAAGTTCTAATCTCCAAGCTTATTTTAAAATGATATTAAAAATAATTCTGTATGCCTTTTGTGATACCTCATAATTATAGATTTGTCACATGTTTGAAATGGAATAATTAAATTATCCTTATATACGTAAATATTGCACCATCGTCCTACATGGGAAATAATATGCTTGATATTATAACCCACGAGGTATCAATCCACTTTTTATGTACACACACTTACCTATGATACCAATAAGATCTTGAAATAGGTTACTTCCATAAAATACCCTCATTTTATTAAAATGTTGTATATGATTAAATTAGCCATATGATATAAGACGATTTGAATAAAATACTTTAGTCACACTAAAACAATATATTTTTACTTGCACTCTTATTCACTAATTACTTTAGTTTTATTAAAATCTCTTTACCTTTTGAAAAATGGTAATACTAATATAAATAATTATATTATGGTTTCCAATTTAACCCCTTTTCACTTAGAGAGAATATTTTTATATTAATTTTTCTCAGCCTATTAACTAAGGTTTAATAAGATACCCTAATAGGGTAATATTTTACATGAAACACCCCGTGGTTACTAAACAATCGTCTCTGAAAAGGACATAAATCCTGCCGCCCATGTGCAGCGGTTGTCAACGCGGAATTGTTGTTATAGAATATCACATTTAATAAAATACCCTAATTTTATAAGATAATTTTTTATATAAATACCTCGTGGTTGATAGGCAATCGTCCTTGAAAAGTACACAAATCTTACCATTCATGTGCAGCGGTTGCCAACACGGACGTATTTCTAAAATATTACCTCCAAATAAAAACCATAACTTTTATAAACGATATTTTTCCAAAGAGAATACCTAAAACTTTATTAAAAGATAATTTCAAATAAATACCATAATCCTTCATTAAAAAGATATCTTCATTAAAATACCATAGGTTTTCCCAAAATTATAATTACTCTAAAATATTATGGTTTTTATAAACAATGACTACCATTAAATGTCATGATCTTTATTAACGAAGCGTGCAATAAAATATTATGGTGCACTTTTCAGACTTTAAAAGATAACAAGATAAAATGAGTAATTGTGGAAGGCCATATTAAATGAGATCAACTTTTTGAATACAAGTTTACGACATACATGGCATGTTCTCTGTTAAAAACTGAATAATAAATAAAAAGCAACGGAAAAAAAAACCCCAAATGGAGCTTCACGTGGCCACACGTGATAGGCACTGCGCTTAACAAAATAAGCTGAAATTGAGCCTCACGTGCAGACACGTGACCCCTATATATATAAAGTATATGAGCGCTTATCTAAAATAAACAATTGGCAAGAGAAAAAAACCCACGTGATAGCACGTGACGCTCCTTGGTATGCTTAATTTTGTGAGGTCACGTGCGTAATGGGCTCCTAAGCCTTCTGAACCGATAGAATTAAATTCTAATTAAAAGAAATCAAAATCTTTATGCTTAATTTGGTGAGGTTACGTGCTACACGTGATGGGCTCCTAAGCCTTCCGAATCGATATAATTAAATTCTAATTAAAAGGGATCAAAAGCCTTATGGGGAAAATATTTTCTTGGATCTTTTTAAACAAGAAAGATTACGCTATATAAAACAGAGTGCCGTTGGATTAAAAATCTAATGGTGATTAAAAAATCACCATTCTACAAAAAAATTCTGTGCAAGGAAATATCTTCCTAAATTTGTTAAGAACAACAAAAGAAATACTTTCTGTAAAACAGAAGTCCTTGGATTAAAAATCTAACGGTGAGTAAAATTCACCGAGTAATCTAAAAGATCATGTTGGTTGATTATAAAATCAATCAAAATCTCTCAATGAGAGATTTTCTGAACTAATTGATTCTTTTCTTTCTCCTATAAATAGGAGCTAAGAGACAAAGAGGAAAGAAGAAGAAAAAAATTCCCCTCGTAAGCAAAAGAAAAGAGAATTTAATTCCTCAAAGAGAAAAGATCTCCTCAAAGACAAAAAGAAACCCTAGGTAAGGGAAGGAACAAAACACAGAACTTTTTATCTCTTCTCCACCTTCACAAGAGTTCAACTCTTCTAAAAAGAACTTAGTTCTTCCTCTGGTTGAAAATCTGTAGAAGCAGATCTCCACATAAGTTTAGAATTTAATTCTCATCGGGAAGATCTGTTATGCAGATTCAAAACCTACGGGGGAATTGAGTTAAATGAATTTAATTCTTACAACAGAGCATATAGGAATTTAATTCCTCTAAATAAAACTAGGGTTTAACCCTATAAAAGAATTTAATTCTTATTAAACAAGGGGCTTGAAAGTCTCAAAACTCAAGATCTCCATGCACGTAAAAAAAGATATTAGCACCCAACATGATAGATCACGTGCGCCCACGTGAGCACCCTTGTTGAACAAAAGAGAACAATTGAGATTAGGTCACATGACCCCACGTGACCCCTGAACAAGCCTTTCAAGAAAAAAGAATAAACTCAAAACAACTTCAATTTTCAGGGGTGTCTCACGTGATATCACGTGACCCCTTAGCACCTTCAAAACAAAAGCAATTTCAGTTTTTAGGGCGTCTCACGTGACATCACGTGACCCCTTAACAGTGCTTAGCACTTTCAGAAGAAAGGGAAAATAAATCAAATGCAGTTTTCATCCTTTGGGGACGCCTCACGTGACCCCACGCGACTCCTTAACAGAATATAGCAGGCTCAAGCAGTGGATTAGCTGCATAGGCCTAAAAGAAAGCATTTTATTTTTAGATACTTGGGCTCAGCACTCAGAAAAGAAAAAATGGAATAAATCTAAAGGAGCTGTGACAACTTTGAGCGCATCTCGTGACCCCATGTGAGCGCTTTAACTTTTTAGTGTTCAACACTACTTTGAACGCCTCACGTGGAAACACGCGAGCGGCAAACATACTATATTGTTTATCACTATAAGAGGCTAATCTTAGTCCAAATCAGCTAAGTCTGCTAATGCCAAAATCCTTTTTAACTAAGCCCACATTATACTCAGGTCTTCCAAGATTAATCATCTTAGATGGCATTCAAAATAATATCCATCCCATTCCCTTTCAATCTGACATTTGGTTCAAGGGTACATCTCTTCCCACCTCTGATACTTGTCGTTATAATTCTTCAATGTTTTCAGAGAGGTGGTGGATCCCGACGACCAAAAACTATCTGGTGCATTTCCAAAGACATAATTGAATCAAAACTACGGACCGTTATGTCCTTAAACTAATTTTGGACCGTAACATCCTTAAACTGACCTTCATAGACTATGATGTCCTTAAACTAAAAACCTCATAGAGTATGATGACTTTAAACTTCACGGACTATGACGTCCTTAAACTCACGGACTATGACGTCCTTAAACTCACGGACCGTAACGTCCTTAAACTATCTATGGACCGCAACGTCCTTAAACTACAACAGACCGAAACGTCCTTAAACTAACAACAGACCATAATGTCCTTAAACTAAAACAATAGAGCCCAAATGCTCTTTTGTTGGGTCTGAATGATTCCAAAACCCTGTTGAGTAGATCTTAGTTTAAAATTAGACTAACGTATCCTCAACAAGCATTTAGGTTGATCTTAATCTCAAATAAGATTAACGATCCTTAAATCAACCCAAACCCAAATCTAAGAATATACGGATTTTGACTAATCCACGCCCTACGGACGACAACACAAATTAGTCTCCGTATACAATCCACGGGCAACCAAAAATAAAACAAACACACACGATACGAAGTGACCATCTGGAGAAGGAGAAAGTGGTTGCCGCGATGCGGTAACGTAATTAACTGCAGGGGCTTGCGCCTGCAGGGAAGAGCGTCCCCACAATCAAAAACCCCTCGCAAACGAGGGGGAATCTGACGAAGTTTGCTACAACGGCCGCATCTGTCTAAACCTTCGATACACGGCGCCATAAATCAACTTGGCATCTTCGGAGAGGTAAACAGATAAAACCAAATAGCATTTGCCCCCAAATTCAGGCAAGACGACCTACGCGGTTTCGTCTCTGTTTTCGGCGGCGAACAGATTCTGGCACACCTGGTGGGACCTTTTCCTCTTTCCACTCCACACTTCGTGTGTCGTGTTCGTGAACGAATCACGGTCTAATATGATTGCCCTTGGATTCGAGATACTAAGATTTGGTTTTGCTCCCGTGCAGAAAAAAGAACATCGATGGCCTCTGACTGCTCCAGCTGCAACAACAACTCCCGTTCCATCTCATCTGGATGAGTAATCTACGGGCCCCAAGCGGCCTCCCTTTTCACAATGCCGGTAGAACAAGTGACCCAAGCCACCACTCGGCTATTCTTCGGGATCATGATCCCACCAACGAGCTTCAACGTTGAGATGCCATTACAGGAAGCTGCGAAGAAGTCGGTCTTTGATCGGCTTGCAACCACCACGGCCCCTCTCAGCGGGTCGTCCAGCTCCAATGCCTCAGTCTTCGACAGGATGGGTCAAAGCTCAAGTGGGCCCCTAAATAGGCTCGCAATACCAGAGAAGGCCACTACAACTCCTGCTACAGTTGAAGTCGTCCAAGCTGCTCTCCCTACTCGAAGGTCGGCTTTCGACAGGTTGACCATTCCCTCTCACCGGACGTCTGTCTTTGACAGGATGGCGCCAACAACATGCTCTCATCAGAACAGAGGGCATGGAAAAGCTGATCCAACAATGGAAGTGGTCCCGGCCGCTCGCCATGCTCGACGTCGCCACTGATGCCGAGTGAGGAAAGCTGGGGGCAGCTCCCCCTCTGGATTACCCTACCAGCTCTAATAGTGGAAGTTGACGCCGCTGTTCCAATTGGGAACAGTTTTGAACCACTCAGGAGGGTCCGCAAGAATTCTCTGACCGTTGTATTGAAAAGATCTCCTCCACCTGTGGAGAATGTTACAAAGGCGAAGCCGGAGCTGCTCCCTCAGTGGTTGTCTTCCAAAATCCACAAGGTCTGGCGGAGACTCCAGGATTCTGTGATCGACAAGGACTACTCCCGCCAACAGAAGAAGATGAAGACTCAATAGGAAGATGACCATCCCTCTGCCATGCCACGCAAAGTATCGTCTGCTCAGGTGCCTACTGTAGCAACCCCCTCAACTTCGACCGCTCAAGAGAAGAGAAGGCTGGAGAAGATCCCTTTGCCCGCGACAAATGTCAAGAGTACTGAACCCAAACGCCCCAAGTCTGGGGGCATGGTGGTGCATACTATTTATACGGCTTCCGGAAAAGAGGAAAGTCGTGCCTTTGGAGGTCATCGACCACTCACCCGATCGGTAACAAAAGCTCAGGAGCAACAACAGAAGCTCCAGGAGATGTTGACGAAGATGGCTGCACTCACGAGACATAAGGAAAGCCCCGAAGCATCGTCGGATCAGCGTCAGGAACAGGAAACCAATGCCGAGTTCCTCCGGAGGATGCTAGAAAAGAAAGACTAAGATGCAGCAGAACAAGCAGCCAATATAAAACAAATGGCGCTATTGTTCCAGGATTTGGTGGGCATGATGATCCAGCCGGACCCTCCAGCCGAAAATCCGCAAATAATAATCGAAGACGGCAGAGGGGAGACATCAAACTCTCTTCCGGCCTTTTTAGCAGCAAAGGAGGAAACAATCTCAAAGGCTGTGCTCGATGATTATATTGCTCAACAGATACGAGCCAATCAAGCTAACGAAGCTGCTGGTAAAGTCATCAGAACTGTGCGACCATATCCTAGCTGGTACGATCAGATTGAATACCCGCCAGGATACACGATTCCTAAGTTTCACGTATACAAGGGGACAGGCAATCCCCATCAACATGTCGCTCAGTTCAGGGCTCTGTACGGCAACACTGGAGGTGATGATAAGCTACTGCTTCGCCAATTCGTCAGCAGCTTGGCGGAGACGGCGTTCGAATGGTATTCAGAGCTTCCTAACTATTCCGTCAAAACTTTTACGGAGATGGAGTTGCTATTCACCTAGCGTTTCGCAAGCGCTAGCGAACGCACCCCAATCACGGCATTGATCAATGCCAGGGTGAAGCCAGGAGAAACATGAGTTCAGTACGCGATACGGTGGCGGAACCTATGGTCGAAGTGTGAACAACGCATAAAAGAGGCTCCTGCAATGGGCATGTTTGTGGGAACCCTCGATCCACAAGCGACCATATCCCAATTCATGATGTTCTTCAAGCCGACTACTTTCCAGGCCTTGATTGACAAGCTGGCCTAAATAGACCAGATGGGCCATAGGCCTCCTCTGCAAAGACGGAGCCTCAGAATGAAAAGGGGAAAGGGAAAGCGACCTTCGTCGCCAATGCTCAGCAACAACCGAATGGTCCAAAACCAGCTGATCGCCAAAACGACAGACAGCGATTCGTCAACGAAAAATTAAAACGTCCTTACTCATTTTCTCCGGATAAAACGAGAAGACTGTTCGACCTGGCGGTGCGTAACAGGCTCATCAATCTGCCGGATCCGAGACATCCGTTGCAGCCCGGTGACGTCAACAATCCAAATTACTGCCCCTACCACCGAGTAGTAAGCCATCCAATCGAAAATTGCTTCGTCTTCAAAGGCTGGATTGAGGACCAATACCAACAAAGCAAATTTGCACTGTCCTAGAATTGGAAAGTAAGCCCGTCCCAGCCACACACTCTTAAAAAGGTGGACATGCCGGGGACATCGTGCTCTTTTATAGAAGCTCCATGGGAGGTCGCTCTTTCAGCCAAAACAAAACGAATGCTGAAGGATCTTCAAACATGCCCAGCGATTAAGTGGAAAAATCCGCTGGAACCTGAGATCATTGAGGGAATGCTGAAACCGTGCCTGACGCCAAGAATTGGTAGTGATGGTCAAAACGCTCAGGCCCAGTCGTCAAAGTCTTCGAAGAAGAAGAAGAAGACCAAGAGCCCGCGCAGCTTGATGACAAGTACACGGATCTGCAGAAACATATTGACGTGCTGGAAGAATACAACCAGAAGGCGTGAACCCCGGTCACACTCCAAGAATTTCTCAACCATGTCCTTAAGAGTGGAGATAACGACGATGACGATGGAAATGACTCATCAGAAGAATCCGAGAATTATGTGGCAAGTTGCCACATGATCTCTCATTCGGCGTCAACTAACGAAGAAGCTCACTCGGCGTTAGAAGACAACATCGAAGAGCTGGGGGCAGAACCAGCACCAAAACCCTTGGAACCGTTTGACGAAATGATCGACATGCTACTGAACGAAGCCTGTCAGAAGAGCAAAGCTGATCAAGAGCGTGAAATGGCCATATTCGAAATGGCCAGGCGTCTACGTCAATTTGAAGAAATCATGGTAGGATGGGTTGCAAAACGCTCCAACCAGATCAAAGCACATCCGCGGCAGACAAAATCAAGCTCAAGACGAGGAAACGTTTCGCCAAAGCCTTGTCCATGGGAATGAAGCATCCATCTTTCAAAGGGAATACCCCCGGCGATGTGCACCTTGACGAAGCGGATGTGCATCTTAACTACTGCTTATACCACCAGGGGATTGCACATCCTACTGAAGAGTGTATGGCCTTTAAAACGTGGTGGTAAGGGTACGTCGCTCACTGACAACATTTTAAGCGGATAAAGCGCAAAGCTCGTTGGGAACGGAGAATCACGACAGATGAGCATAAAATAGCTGCCGGCAACTGTCACATGGTCGATGCCAGGGGATCGCAAGTTCTCACCTTCGGAAGTGATTCTGACGAAGAAGTATCTCTCGGCCCCCTCTTCAAAGAATCTACCTTAGGAAAAGAGGAAGAGACGAAGAACTGTGAGAACATTCAGCTGCGTAACCGCACATTACCTGAAAAGAATCTCGGACCTACAAACAAGGGATCGAACAAAAAAGATAAGGGAAAGGAAAAAAGTCCCCGAGGATATCACCCTCCTTGAGCGAGTCGCCTAAGAGATCGCAGCCAAGGATCCGCCCAAGAAGAACAAAGTAGATTACAATGTCCTGGCGCACCTGAGGAAGATACCCTCGCAACTGAGAATCTTGGATGCCCTTCTTTTGTCTAAAGATACACGAGATTCTCTAATCGAGTTACAAGACCCTGGGCAGTTTCAAGCCCTCTTTACCGAAGAAAAGATGAAGGACGGGCTGGAAGAAGTGCACACAGCCGATATCACCTTCAGCGACGAGGACCTCCTCCTCGGGACGTACGAGCACAACCGTACCCTATATGTCATCGGGTACTGCCACGACATTAAGATAGGGAATATTCTAGTTGACAACGGGTTCTCCATCAACCTTCTGAATGTGAGGGCGTTAAAAGAAATCTGCATGAACGTTCAGCATCTAGCGCGAGATAAAATCACCATCTCTGGTTTTGACTCTTAGTCATCACGGACGCTCGGGTTCGTAATACTAACATTACGCTTCGGGTCGCTCGTCACTGACATCAAGTTTCACGTCATCGACGCCAAGACTTCCTACAATGCTCTATTCGGCAGGCCTTGGTTACACGAATACAACATCGTCCCTTCTACACAAGATCAGTGTATGAAGTATTTCAAAGATGGTCTCGAGTACACAGTGACGGGGAAACTGAACCCATTCTCCATAAACGAAGTCCGCAAATACGAAGACACCAAGTACTTCTTTCCCGACTTCGAAGACACAGAAAAATGCCATAAACCGGAGAACAAGTAAAAAGCTATCACCACTATTCCGGTCTTTGGAAGTGATTCCAAGGAAGAAGAAGAAATAGTTTATTCAGGGCTACCCCAATACAACAAGCCCGGACCATCTACCCCTATCCTGGTCTTTGGCAGTGACTCCGAAGACGAGGTCAACGTGGTATTCTCGGTCCGCCCATTGACGCGGGCCCTCATCGGAGATGATCGGAGTTTGAAAATCGCAATGGTCCCGCCAAAGCATCACAAGGAACTCGACGCACTCGATACCTATACCGTGCAAGAGCTGCAGACATTTTGCGTCTCTCCCAGGCGAAGAGACAAAAAGGCGATCCTCTTTTATCGCTCCATGGAGACTAAGGTGGAGAAAGAAATCTGGTATGGTGCTGATTCTGCACTTGACAGCCTCCAGCTCATCCGTCTGCCCAGATACTACACAGAAGGATTAAAAAGGCTGCTAAAGCGCTAAGGCGTACCCTTCAAACAGACTGCTCGACAGGCTCAGTTCTACAACAGGATCTGGAACGTCCCTGGAACTCAGCGAAAATTGCCCAACGAGAGAATGGAAACGATCGGGCTTGGATATATCCAATCCAGGAAACGGGAGCGATTCCATGGCTGCTACATTATACATGACTTTGAAGAAGAAGGAGATGCTCTTCTAGAAGATGCTGCAATTGAACCAGAACGAGATCCTGCCGTAAAAATGCCAAGTCCGTCGTTTGAAGAACAGATGGACAAGCTAATAAGGGAAGCGGGTCAAAAGGTACGGGATGACCACAACCGCGAAATGGCCATTTACAAGAAAGCCAGGATGTAGCGCCTCCTTCAACAAGCTACGGAGGATGACGATGCCCTTCACTGCCAGCCCGCCATGCAAAAGGTCCAACACGGAAGCAAAAACAAATTAAAGAACGGAAAAAATGTTCGGCAGCGGCAAAACGGATCCAAAAGGTCAGCCGAAATTCATCGTTGATAAAGAAGATGGGTCGAGCATATTCTTTCCCCCAAGACAAGATAAGGAAGATATTCAACCTTGTCATGAAACATCAAATGCTTACGCTTCCGGAGTCCAGGCGTCCCGAACAAGCAAACGAAGTCCATCACCCGGATTATTGCTCCTATCACCGAGCGATAGGACATCCTCTCGAAGACTGCTTCACATTCAAAAACTGGGTAGAAGACCAGTATCAGCAAAGCAGGTTCGCTCTATCCAGCAGTTGGAGGGTAACCCCACCACAGAAGCATATACCGAAAGCCACATACACAGTGAGAGTAGAACCAGATCAACATCGGTCTTGGAAGCGATCTCGCACCTGTCACGTGATAACGATGTCGGGAGAAGGAGGGCACGATAATATGGGTGACCTCTCCTGGTGCTTCGAAAATAGGGATGAAGATGAGTTGATCTCAGAATCTCCACTGATGCCAAAAGAGTTGGAAAACGGGATACACACCACTGCGGACAACCAAAGGAAAATTGACTTGGGGACGGCAAACGACTCACGGCCTACGTTCGTCAGTGAGTTGCTGTCTAAAGAACAGGTGGCTATGCTAAAAGACGTGCTTATGCAGTATAAAAACTGCTTCGCATGGAACTACTCCGAGATGCCGGGACTAGATCCAGAAATAGCTGTGCATAAATTGACAATATCTCCAGACGTCAAGCCAGTCAAACAGGCACCAAGAAGAATGCGGCTTGAACTTGAAATGAGTATCAACGCCGAGGTCAAAACTTTAATCGACTCCGGCTTCATCTAAGAAGTTCAATACCCTGACTGGATCGCCAACATTTTCCCAGTGATGAAGAAAAATGGGACGGTGCGCATCTGCGTAGACTTCCGAGACCTCAACAAAGCCTGCCCAAAGGACGATTTTCCCGGGCCGGTCACCGATCTGATGATAGACAATATATCCACTCACGAAGTCTTCTCCTTCATGGACGGGTCTTCAGGGTACAATCAAATAAAGATGCATCCCGAAGACCAGAAGCATACCGCTTTCCGGACTCCTCTGGGCATATTCTGCTACAAAGTGATGCCTTTCGGTCTGAAGAACGCCGGTGCTGCCTACCAGAGGGCTATGACGAAGATCTTCGATGACTTCCTACATGAGATTGTCGAATGTTACATCGACGAACTCGTAGTGAAAAGCAAGTCGCACGAGGAACACTGGGAGCATTTGAAAATAGCGTTCCAACGTCTTCGTAAGCACAACCTGAAGATGAACCCCCTGAAATGTGCGTTTGGAGTTTCCTCAGGCAAATTCTTAGGGTTCATCATACGACACCGAGGTATCGAAATAGATCCATCGAAAATCAAGGCGATTATGGAAATGCCTGCTCCAAGGACTCTAAAATAATTGCGGTCTCTCCAAGGGAAGCTCACGTATATCCGACGATTCATAGCCAACCTCTCTGGCAAGTGCCGTCCCTACAGTCACTTGATAAAGAAGGGAATCCCGTTCGTTTGGGATCGTAAATGCCAAAGCGCACTGGACGAAATCAACCAGTATTTGCAGAATTCGCCGGTACTGACCGCTCCGGTCAAGAGAAAGCCTCTCATACTATACACAACCGCCCTTGAAGGTTCCTTAGGCACGTTATGGTCACAGGAGAACGACCAAGGGAAGGAGAGAGCTCTTTACTATTTGAGCCGAGTTCTACTGGGGGCAGAAAACAACTACTCCCTTATCGAAAAACACTGGCTGGCTTTGATCTTCGCGATAACGAAGCTTCGGCATTACGCCTTGGCGCATGAGGTCCATCTTATATCAAAAGTGGATCCTCTCAAATATTTGATGTCGAGAGCCATACTAACGGGACAGCTCGCTAAATGGGTCTTACTCTTAATGGAATTCTCGATAACATACCAATCTCTCAAGACAGTGAAAGGCCAGGCCATCGCCGACTTCCTCGCTGAGCATCCGATATCTGCCGATTCACCCCTAAATTGTGAATTCCCGGACAAGCACGTGTTTGACACGATCAACGGGGAGAAAGGAATGAGTGATACCCGATGGGAACTCTATTTCGACAGAGCATCTTCCATGAAGAAGCGACAACACAACACCCCTATAATCAAATCTGGGGTAGGCCTTATCTTCGTGACTCCGCAAGGAGGGATAATGCGTTTTGCCTTTTTCTTAACAGAGCCGAGGACAAATAATGAAGCGGAATATGAGGTTTTAATAGCAGGTCTTGAGATCGCTGTCGACATGGGAATCGAAAACCTCCTTATATACAGAGACTCCCAGCTGGTCGTTAGTCAAGTAAACAGCGACTATCAAACGTGCAAAACAGAGTTGGTAAAGTACGGCAAGAGAGTGCAATAGTTGCTGACTCAAATCCCTTCCTACATCTTAGAAAGCATACCGCGTACGGAAAATAGCAAGGCGGATGCATTAGCCAAACTCGCTAAAGAACTGGCTGACGAAAACCTCGATGACGTAAGGATCGTTGTACAAAGCCGTCGGGTTCTTGTACCAGCGGAAATATCTCCGGAGTCATCTGAAGAAAGGGAAGCAACCAAGCAAACGGCCCTACAAATAGAGGACCAAGAAATGGTAAAGGATTGGAGAGAAGTCTTCATAGACTACTTCAAATCCCTTCAAACACCTGAAGATGCATCCTCAAGACATCGGCTCATGAAACGTGCTCTGTCTTTCGCCTTCGTCAATGATACCCTGTATAAGAGATCGTTCGACTCTCTATGGCTAAGATGCCTGGGACCGGAAGAAGTAAGGATAGTCGTCCAAGAAACTCACGACGGACTCTGTAGTTCTCATCAAGCCGGGCCAAAGATGAAGCTGAAGATCAAAATAATGGGCTGCTATTGGCCCACGATGATCCAGGACTGTCTCGAATATGCGAAGCAATGTTACCCGTGCCAAGTTCACGGGAATTTCATCCACCAGCATCCAAACCCGCTACACCTAACAGTGGCTAGCTGGCCGTTCGAAATGTGGAGGACCGATATAATCGGGCCCATTGAACCAGCGTCATCCAAAGGACATCGTTTTATATTGGCGACAACCGATTACTTCTCTAAGTGGGCAGAAGCAGTACCACTAAGGGAAGTGAAGACGGAGAATATCCTCCATTTCTTCAAGACACACGTCATCTACCGGTTCGGCACTCCACGACAGATTATCTTTGATAACGGGCCGGCCTACAGAAGTCACAAAATCAGCCGCTTCGCACAGCAGCATAATATAGACTGGAGATACTCTTCGGTCTATAATCCCCGAGCTAATGGTCTAGCTGAGGCTTTCAACAAGATCTTGACAAAACTCATAAAGAAGACGGTGTCCAGAAACAAAAAAGACTGGCATGAAAGATTGCACGAAGCTCTCTGGGCGTATCGAACCACGTTCAAGACGGTTACGAATACAACGCCATACGCATTGGTATTCGGTACCGAAGCGGTACTCCCCCTGAAAATAGAGCTACCTTCTCTACGAGTGGCAATTCATTGTGAGCTAACAGACGAAGAAAATGCTCACCTTCGGCTTGAGGAGCTTGACGCCCTCGATGAAACTCGTCTCATAGCGTAGCAAAACTTGGAGGCTTACAAAGCAAGGATGACGCGCTCATACGAAAGATTGATTAGGCCGAGATCATTCCGCCAAAGCGAACTTGTGCTAGTCGTTAAAAGACCTATGATCCCCAATCGTGCCAAACGAGGGAAATTCAAGCCAAACTATGAGGGCCCGTACATCATAGACAAAGTCTACCACGGTGGAGCTTACTTGCTCATAGACATGCACGGCGAAAGACCCTTTCGGCCAATAAATGGCCGATTCCTTAAGAAATACTACGCTTGATGAGTTGCAACTCAGGTCAATAATAGATGACGACGCTTATGTCCGCTCGCTATTTTCTTGAGTTAAAACTCTTAAAGTAGTACCAAACAAAATTTTGCCTCAAACATGGCACTGTGGACCGCAATGTCCTAAAACTAGCGATGGACCGAAACATCCTTAAACTACTACAAACCGCTGCATCATAGGGCTGAACCAAAAAAAACAAAAAAAACGGTACGTCCACAAGCAAAATGGGCACGGATGAAAACCTGAAAGGGCTCCGTGAGTAAAAACAGCAAGGCTACCGGCGATATTTGTGAAAACCCGAAAGGGCGCAGACTTCAAAAAAAAGCGGTACTTCCACAAGCAAAATAAGCATGGATGAAAACCCGAAAGGTCTCCGTGAGTAAAAACAGCAGGGCTACCGGCGAGTTTGTGAAAACCCGAGAGGGCGCAGGCTCATAAAAAAAATTCGTGCACACTTGCGAGATCCTCTCGACCTTGTAAAGAGAAAACACCCGCGTGAGATCCTTATGACTCACAAGGGAGCAACACACTTAGGGATCTCCACGATTCCTAAGGAGGAATTACACTTACGAGATCCTCACGACTCGTAAGGAGATACCTCTTATGAGACCCTCATGGCTCATAAGATTCAAAATCCTTAAGCTACAGAGATCTGAACATGTTCTTAAGCTATCACATTTCCCAGACTGCCCTATAAGCGGCTCAACACTGACCCTTGTATACAATCCACGGGCACAAATAAACGTTCCCCCATCCAGTTCCACCAATGGCGCGAGATGTCATCATGTGGTGAACGACACTTGTAAGTCCTCTCGACTTATAAGGAGAAAACACTCTTGTAAGATCCTTACGACTTATAAGAGAACACACACTTAGGAATCCTCACGATTCCTAAGGAGAAAATGCACCTACAAGATCCTCATGACTCATAGGAAGAAACACCTTCATGAGACCCTTACGGCTCATGAAGTCAAAAGCCTTAATCGACAGAATTCTAACCCTGTTTGCTACGCTGTATTTGTTTAAATAGACGAAAGCAAATGATGATTCGCTCCTGGAAATATCCCAGTTGTAGCGATACTGATGATTAAATCGGTAACAAATTCCAAGTCTTTTCAAGGCAAATGATGATTCACTCATGGCAATATTCCAGTCGCAGCGATACTGATGCTAAGATTGGTATCAGGTCTTGAGTGCCATACTCGCAACAAAATCGGCGAGCCAAAAATGCATATGAAATAACCGAAATGATGGAGCAACTCGCAACAAAATCGGCGAGTAAAATATATGCATATAAAAATAGCCGAAATATTTGGGCAAATCGCAATAAAAAGCTGCGAGTAAAAAGAAAAAATAGCCGAAATGATTGGGTACCGCGAAAAATAGCCAAAATGATTGGGCAATCGCGACTTTCGCAATATAAAAAGCTGAAATGATAGAGTATCGCGGAAAGAAATAAGAAAAATGATGAAACTTTTGCCCTACAGGCGAGTCCATACTGAGCCCTGTACACAATCCATGGGCATAAACGAAAAGGGAACCACTTGTCTCCCACCAGACCCTGTCAAAAGGGAAAGTCAGAGCTCGACAGCAACATCTGTATCCCAGAAGACCAACAACGGCGTTCCTCATCATGCCAGCAGGGCACGGATGCGACACCACCAATCAGAGCTACGGCACAATCCCTAGTTCTAAGACTCCGCGGTTCCCAGACAACCTATAGTCAACCTGACACCGCAGAAAGCAGGGTACGTCAGCAAATGACCCCGTCGCGGATACATGTCAACCCTTGACCTCCCTGTCGTAAAGGAATGCTTAGACTCGGATACATGTCAACCCCTGACCTCCTTGTCGTCAAGCAACGCTTTGACTCGGATGCATATCAACCCCTGACCTCCTTGTCGTAAAGCAACGATTCGACTCGGATACATGTCAACCCCTGACCTCCCTGTCGTCAAGTAACGCTTCGACTCGGATACATGTCAACCCCCGACCTCCATGTCGTAAAGCAACGCTTCGACTCGGATACATGTCAACCCCTGACCTCCCTGTCATAAAGCAACGCTTTGACTCGGAAACATGTCAACCCCCTGAGCTCCTTGTCATAAAGCAATGCTTCGACTCGGAAATATGTCAACCCCCTGACCTCCTTGTCATAAAGTAATGCTTCGACTCAGATACATGTCAACCCCTGACCTCCCTGTCGTAAAGCAATTCTTTGACTCGGATACATGTCAACCCTGACCTCCCTGACGTAAAGCAATGTTTCGACTCGGATACATGTCAACCCCTGACCTCCCTGTCGTAAAGCAACGCTTCGACTCGGATACATGTCAAATTCTGACCTCCCTGTCGTAAAGCAATGCTTCGACTGGGAAACATGTCAACCCCTAACCCCCCCTGCTAGAGCAATGCTCCGTCTCGGAAATACATCAATCCATGATCTCCCTGTCGTAAAGCAATGTTTCGACTCATAAATAAGTCAACACACGAACCTATAAAAAGAAAGTTCTCTTGTGAGATCTTTACGACTCTTACAAGAAAAGGCACTTAGGGGTCCTCACGACCCCTAAGTAGAAATTGCACCTACGAGATCCTCTCGACTCGTAGGGAGAAAAGTCTTTATGGGACCCTCACGGCTCATAAAGTTGAAAAGTCTTAGGCGAAAGATCTGAACCTGTTTCCGAAGCCATCGCTGCCCTGCAAGAAAACCAACATAAACTACATATGGACCATATCCACCAAAGCTACATGCAAGGATGAGATTAAAAAAATATATGTCTTTTATTCATGAATTCAAAATGAATACAAGATACATCTCATAAAAGAATCAAAATGAATACAAAATATTTTTATTCATAAGTGGATAAGAAAATGATAATAAAGAAAATACAATGAAGAAAAAAGTCTTTAAACCGGCGGGTGACACAATAAGCTCCTCAATTCATCGCTCTTCCGCTGGGCCTCAGCTTCAAGCTTGGTTATTGCCATAAGACGGGTCTCCGCCTGAGACTGTTGGGTCTGATACGAGACAAACCGGCTATCGAGCTCCTTTTCAGTTGCCTTATGAGCTTCAACCATCTCACGGGTAAAGATGACGGCTTTATCGAGAGCGACCACTTCAGTGATAGCTTTTTGAAGTACTCGCCAGATTTCATATGCATGAGTGGTCCTGGTGGTGAGCTGAGCTTGAAATTCCCCCAAAGCACTCGAGGCCAGTTCCCTCTCCGAGAATTTCCAGTTAAGCCTCTTCTCACATGATTGTAGATTTACGGCGCACCGTTCAATCAACCCCCGCAAGCTCGTCTTTGCAGCCACAACCTCTGAGGGAAGGCGTGTGCACTCGAGACCATGTAAGCAAGCCTCCACTCGACAACAAAACTCGACCCAGACATGCACCAATGTTTCATCATGGTACGTGGTGAGAAAAGGCAGAGAAATGTTGGCTTCAGCAGCAAATTCTTCGGCTGTGATCGAACTACCAGCATGAAGATCTTCGATAAGAGGTGATAAGGAGTGAAGGCTTTGCTTCGCCATCCATTCAGATGCGCGCCGGGCATAAGGGCCTGGTGGCATAATGATGCGAGACTCCAGCGGGGTAAGAGCGGGCAAGGCTGTCAAGATCCATGAACAATCTATGAGATTTACACCCAAAGAATATATAAAGCAACGTCAAAATCTTACTTACCCACAGTCATGCAAGGAGGATTGGACAGATCCCCAGGCCCGTCGAGGATCTCAACTTCGTCATCAGCTTCCAGAACTGCAGAAAACATATCAACATCGTTATACGAAATAATGATAATACAATGAAGGGGTCAAATAACACCAACCTTTCTCAGAAGAGAGGACGGTGTTTTGCGGGGATATTGCCTGTGAGGCGGCCATCTCGAGCAGACGCTGAAAGGAATTTCGGGAAGATAAATCCATGATGAACGCCGCCAATCCTCACAATTCTGAAAAGACAGAAAGAGTAAGATAATAGAGAGATCATTAAAGCAAAATATAGAAGACTACCTTTGATGCTCCTCCTGCTTTGAACTGGAGGGATGGCAGCTTCGGCAACCTCCTCCGTGCCCTTAGGCACAACACCAGGGATGTATGCTGGCGTAGCAGCTTCCAGTCGTGAAACGACATCTGCCATTTCGGGCTCCAAAGAGGGAACAGTGGCCATGGCGGTGCTTTCTACAACCTTCGAAGCGCCACAAGAAAGATCCATCGGGTCTATGACCGGCAAGATTGCCTCCGCAGAAAGTATAGACGATGGAGAAGTGGAGGCCATCACCGGGAACTCCAAGATAGAGCCAACTGTTTCGAAAATCTCTTCTACACCTTTCGGTACGTCATCAGAGACATCCATAGGATCCATGGCCAATGGGGATACCTCCACTGAAGGAATTGACACCGAAGGGACAGAGGCTATCGTCGGAAGCTCCGCAACAGGGATAGCAGCTATAATGATCTCCTCCACACCTGCCGGTGTCTCATCTGAGACATTTGTAGAACCCACAGTCGGGGCACGACTTGGGCTCAAATCTTCTGTCATCGCTGAAGTCCCTACAAAGTGTTACGAAGATAAGAAGACATGAAAAAAGCGAAACAAATTACTTGCCAAAGGAAAATGCCGAAAACATGCATACCAATACACCAGGGTGCCTCTAATATGGCTTTTTCAAACCGTCGTTCCTTCCTCAAGAAATGTGCTCTCCGGGCGTCAAAGGTAGACTCATGCCCATCGGTCTTCGCTGCTAGCTCATCTTCGGAGGCGGCTGAAATGGGCTGCTTAAGGGCTATATCGTCTTCCGGTCGCAGGGGACCTATATGCACCCTCCACAGTGATGAGGGATCTTCGTAAAAGATAACCGGGGGGTAAGGCTTCTTCGGGATGCGCACATTCTTGGTCTTATCCTATGAACGTCTTATAGCCTCAGCCAATTGTGCGGCTTCCTCGGCAGATGAACCCAGAAAGAGAAGACTATCATCCGGTTCTTACATGGATATTGGTTCGTCCTGAACAATAGGCTCGGATTCCAACAAAAGGTCAAGCAGACCGGTGACCGTCTTCCTTCTCCTCTTCGACCCGGAACTAACGCTGGAAGAAGGTCGCTTCCTTCCCTTCGGCGCTTTGGTGCGATATTGGCCCACTTCGCCTCCATAATCCTCTTTTGGCGACACCACCGCTGATAGCGTCGCCACTGATGGCACTGCCGCTGGCGCCTCGGCGGAGGCCTTTACCTGAGCTCTAGTGCGCACCGGCATCCCTGCAGTGGGAGGAATCGATTCAGTTTCTGCGGCTTGTGAGATAAGGACCACGCCGCCATCCCTTAAGAGGGGGCGAACGACTAACCACGGGCGCAATGGAACGCTGGCAGCCTGGGTTGGAGAAGGAGTCTTATATTCGAAGAGTACCCGTCTTTCCTCAGCAATAACAGGACCAACCCGGTGGCGATACCAGCCCACAAAGGACCCCGCAGACCTTGGGAGGTAGTCAGGTTCTGGGATCATGAACACAGAGCCAGTGTTCAGCTGCATGAAGTGATGAATGATGTCGCGAATAACTCCCAAAGATGAGGTAGGCTCAACCAAAAAAGCTTCGAAGGGGACGCCCTGGTTATAGCCCAATTGTCGAGCAAAGCGGTGCGGATTATACTGCATGAGGAGAGCCGTATCATTCCAGCGGAACACCAAATAGCCCGGCCTAATCGAATACAGATGCATGATCTCCTTAGGCTTTAAAGATGGTGCTCCCCTTTCAACAAGTCGAATAGCTGTTGGATGGGCCCCGCCGGAGCAGAAAGAACGCGATCAGTGAACACCATCCCTCCCTCATTAGCATATGTATTGAGCAGGACAGGGAGGGCCCCTAATTGAGTCGGATTGGAAGCGGAGGCATCCACCAATCTCATAACTCGAGGGAAGGTGTAGGAGTCATAGAAGTTCGGACGTCGATGTGCTGCGAATGCCCCCAGCACATGCATTTCGATCCAAGATATGAAGTAATGAAGGGGGAGATTCACAACATCTACACCTGGAGTCGAAATGTTGGCTGCAGCACTTAACCCATGATAAAGGTGTGATAATCCCGCAATACCAATGGACAACCTTGCCCCTTCAGCTGCATGATGGGCAGAGTAGAAGGCATAAGCTCTCATGAAGCGGCAGTGGGTTGGTATCGCAAACCAACTGAGCCAGAGGCTAATAAAGCCGACGAAGAAGGTCTCTTCATCTATGCCGGGGGCCTCAATTGCATCAAAAGACACGGCCGACGTGGTCGGAATATAGAACTGCGGTAAATCTTCTTCCTTAGCCGGCAGTTTGTCCAACCCAAACCCAAAAGGGTCGTCGATACTCGCAAACTTCGGGGCATCCTTGGATAGAGCATCTTCTCGGATGAAGCAGTAGATGAAACTCAAGAAAGTGATGCCCTACCCCTCTGACTTCGCAAACAATCTGTCAAAGATACCCAGAGCCTTGATTAGACTAGGATACTTATGACGGACAGCAGTTTCGGGCATCAGACTGTCAAGCATAGCTGACATGGTTGAGAAAACATATTCATCTGGAGGCAGCAACTCCCTGTAATGCTCACCCCTGATTGGCAACCCCGAAATCTCACGAAACTCATCTAATGAAATAGACACCTCTCGATCCCCTAGCAGAAATGTGTTGGTAGGCAGATTCCATTGGTTTACGAGAGCTTTGATCCACTAGACGTGAGGAGCCTGATAGTGGAATAGCGACGCGTATACTGCCTGATACAGCCCGTCCTTTTGCAGACTTGCGCGATGGGCGGAAAGAATGTAGCAAGCCCAAATAAGGTAGCCCACCGGGTGCCGGGGAGTGACACCCACTTTATAAACTTGTCCCCAAGGTCGAGCTTCACCTTGGCAAATCCGACACCCCAAGATGTCTATAGCCGGCAAGGGCTAGTTAGGTATCCCAGGTGTAGAGGGCTCCAGCTGGCCTGAAGGAGTCCAATTGGTCACCTCCACTGCATAAGTAGTCTGTGGGCGTTCCATCGGCAGTATTGGGCGAAGAGGTTCCGCTGGCTCTTCGCAAATAAACTTCGGCGACCCCGGATGATGTGGCCGTACCAAGTGCCCCATAAGAACAGATTTGTCCGGTCTTTATCATGAGCTCTGATCATCGCCATTGTCTCCTCATCTGACGGCGATTGTTGAAAGACGGCATCCGAGTGGATGTAAGGGAAATAAGGAAGAGAAGCCATTGTACCTGAAATAAGGAAACGAGGAAACATTAGTGAAACCCATGCGCGCGCGCGCTCACGTGCACACACACACACACACATATATATATAATAACAAAAGAAAACAACATGATGCCTGTTTTGCGGGACCACTGCCTAAAAAACACATGGACCCCACGAAATCAATATGGCGACTCACTAATGATAAGACAGGGCAATCATTGTGAGAATCAAGAAGATCCTCATTAAACAGACACGGGAATTTAAACAACTCTTGATATCCTCATTGAAAAAACAAGTTCTGTTAAGTTACCAACAAATTCAAATTTTTGCGAATAAGGGTAAAACCCTATGAAAATATTTTCAAGAACACCAGGGAATAAAACTCCTAAAGAATCCTCCTAATCTTTCAGAGCTAAGCTCTTCGATTTAGGAATTAAATTCCTTTTATATGATGGAATTAAATTCCAGAAACTCACAAAAAAACATATATGAGAAATAAAATCCCATGAATCCTCAAAAATAGAGGTGAATGTTCGAGATATGGAAGTTTACTGCTCAAATATCACACCTTTGGATCTCTAAGAGATGGGTTTCTGAGGAGAACAAAGCTTTCATGATGGATTAAAAATCCAGAAATTTTTGTTCAAAAAGAACATGTTTTTTTTATTATGTGCAGGACCTTTACCTAAAAAGGGTTTCTTTTTGACAGAGTTAAACTCTGGAATTACAATGGCAGAGAACTGAGCTTTGAGGAGGAGAATTGAATTCTTAAAGAAAACGAAGGAGGAAGAAGATGAAGAAACAGTGGCTGCCTAAGAAACCCAACCCTCGCATTTATAAAACGTGACAAGGGCGGTTCATCTTCCCGTTCCCCTAGGCAATCCAACGGCTGTAAAGGTGAAAGTGTTGCACTCACGTGCAAACCACGTGAGAACAACACTGTGGGGGCATTTGTTCTCTGATAAAAACTGAATAATAAATAAAAAGCAACGGAAAAAAAACCCCAAATGGAGCATCATGTGCCCACACATGGTAGGCACTGCGCTTAACAAAATAAGCTGAAACTGAGCCTCACGTGCAGACACGTGACCCTTATATATACAAAGTATATGAGCGCTTATCTAAAACAACCAATTGGCCAGAGAAAAAACCCACATGATAGCACGTGACGCTCTTTGGTATGCTTAATTTGGTGAGGTCACGTGCTACACGTGATGGGCTCCTAAGCCTTCTGAACCGATAGAATTAAATTCTAATTAAAAGGAATCAAAATCTTTATACTTAATTTGGTGAGGTCACGTGCTACACGTGATGGGCTCTTAAGCCTTCTGAACCGATAGAATTAAATTCTAATTAAAAGGAATCAAAAGCTTTATGCTTAATTTAGTGAGGTCACGTGCTACACGTAATGGGCTCCTAAGCCTTCTGAATCGATAAAATTAAATTCTAATTAAAAAGGATCAAAAGCCTTATTGGGAAAATATTTCCTTGGATCTTTCTAAACAAGAAAGATTACGCTCTGTAAAACAGAGTGCCGTTGGATTAAAGATCCAATGGTGATCAAAAAATCACCAATCTACAGAAAAATTCTGTACAAGGAAATATCTTCCTAAACTTGTTAAGAACAACAAAAAAATATCTTCTGTAAAACAGAAGTCCTTGGATTAAAAATCCAACGGTGAGTAAAATTCTCCGAGTGATCTAAAAGATCATATTGGTTGATTATAAAATCAATCAAAATCTCTCAATGAGAGATTTTCTAAACAAATTGATTTTTTTCTTTCTCCTATAAATAGAAGCCAAGAGACAAAGAGGAGAGAAGAAGAAGAAGAAAAATTCCCCTCGTAAGCAAAAAAAAAGAGAATTTAATTCTCCAGAGAGAAAAAGATCGCCTCAAAGACAAAAGGAAACCCTAAGTAAGAGAAGAAACAAAACACAGAACCTTTACCTCTTCTTCACCTTCACAAGAGCTCAACTCTTCTAAAAAGAACTTAGTTTTTCCTCTGGTTGAAAATCTGCAAAAGCAGATCTCCCCATAAGTTGAGAATTTAATTCTCATCGGGAAGATCTGTTATGCAGATTCAAAATCGAGGGGGGAATTGAGTTCAAAGAATTTAATTCTTACAACAGAGCATATAGGAATATAATTTCTCTAAATAAAACTAGGGTTTAACCCTATACAAAAATTTAATTCTTATTAAACAAGGGGCTAGAAAGTCTCAAAACTCAAGATCTCCATGCACGTAAAAAAAGAGATTAGCACCCAATATGATAGATCGCGTGCGCCCACGTGAGCACCCTTGTTGAACAAAAGAGAACAATTGAGATCGGGACACGTGACCCCACGTGACCCCTGAACAAGCCTTTCAAGAAAGGAGAATAAACTCAAAAGAGCTTCTATTTTCAGGGGTGTCTCACGTGATATCAACCCTTTAGCACCTTCAAAACACAAGCAGTTTCATTTTTTAGGGCGCCTCACGTGACATCACGTGACCCCTTAACAGTGCTTAGCACTTGTAAGTCGATGTACAACACCCCACGACGTGCGGGGATGTCACGACCCGCAGGGTACGGAACGTGACTGGCACTTAAGTTTACGAAACGTCTAAAGGCGTCCGTAAAATAAGTAAGCCAAAGCCCAGAAAACAAAACCAATTAAGCAAAAGAGTGAAGAAAACCCAAACATTTGAAAGCAAGTTTATCAAATAAGTCATGTAAAACACTTTTTAAAAACAATACTAATTTTTCCGAAAATTTCGGCAGAGTCTCCTTTGTAAATACTGGCCCCCAAAATGGGTACAACAAAAATATACATGAATCCAACACAATAGGGCATCCCCAAGCGGGAGCTAGCTCTTCGCCACAAGGCGGTCACAAATCCCACGCAATGTAAATGACAGCAAGCATAATAATCATAAGGAAGCATGAAAAAAGTAACATGTCGGCTCAAGTGAGCTCGACCCCAAAATACAGCATAAAATCCACAAACCTCACAGTCTCATCTCTAGGTCAATATACAATAATCTGGTAGAAACAGTAGATGGAGTACACTAGATACAAGAATATACAAGAATATACAAGGTGGTACAAAAAATAACATAACCCACCTATGAGCAAAACTCGAGCTCAGGCAAAAGAGGCAAAAGACAAGTGCGCCCGCCGCTACTGAACTGACGGAGCGGACCTGCAAAAGACTGTGGCACAACGGGGGTGAGTTGCCAACTCGTGAGTAATAAATAACATCTACAAAGGCTATCGTATGCATGCACACAAGCATCCTAGCATCTATAATACAGGTAAGACTGGATGCACCAGCAGGTGTGTATATAACATCAGTGTACTAATATGTATGCAACATGAATATCTGAGGTCTCAATATGTATATATAAGAAATATTTATTCTCTTTTGTTTTTGAAATTCTTTTAGAATGCTAGCATAATGTCAATGAATCGACGAAAATCGGTGTCCAGCAACGACACCCAAAAGCTGTCTCAAATCTCATAAATGTATCTCTGGCCTCAGCCGTCCGGCTGACCCATCTCAAATATCAATATCTCATCATCTAGCGGCCACGGTCGGTATCCTCTGGATATCCGCCGTCCCAAACAGTCACCGGTAGGTAATCCGTCCCCTGCCAGGCTCAACGTCATCACCACATTCCTCTTGCCCCGGGGTACCTTACCGGGCCCACCATGTACCCGTGCCGGTTCCTCCACTCCTCGACACGGATTTCCAAAGCCACAGCAAACTCATGGTGGACGACACTTACATCACTAGAAAACCGCAATTTACATGTTTTAAAAATATCATAAGTTTGGAAATTTTGCGGCTTTCCCCCGAAATCCAGCAATATCATAAAATCTCAAGAAATCCTCATAAGTGCATATATCAGTGATAATGAATGCATATGATATCAATAATCAAGTTGCGATGTGTGATTAATGGATTAAGCATGAACAATTAATATGATGAAGTACATGCACATGAATAGCAATTCTACGGTTTCATTTTAAGGAATTAAAGGCAATAGCACCAGTTTAAGTATCAATTAGTAAAAGGTTTCAATTTAAAAGTTATCTAGTGTGGTGGCATGGCAATTACCAGGGTGTGTGTGTAAACATGAATAGTGCTCGTGCTGCATATAAAGACCTGGTAATGGTGCATGTGTCCTACAATTGAGTTTGCGTATATGGGTATAACATATTGATCTAATTGCAGCAATTATCATGCCAGTATTATTATTCTAATGTCACAAGTGGTTATCCAGTTTACTATTTTATTTTCAGTTTACTAAATCTATCGGGCGACTTGCGCCATCCAAACGATCGTCCCCCGTAGATGTTAAATCTACTCACCGGGATCCCTGGCTAGCTGTGTCCAATCACCGCCTTTCCCTTTCGCGCCGCGTCTGACGTTTCCGCGACCGAACCTGGAATTTACATCATTACCAATTATAAGGTTACATATCAAGAACGACGCAAACCCCAACGAAACTACTAAAGTTCGCTAGCTAGGTACAACGTGCACAAAGTGCGCGGAACACACGCGAAAATCGCAAAAACTGCCAAAAACGCCGATTTGGGTCACCCGGCAAAACTAAAACCCGACTACCCAAAAACCGCACTCACGCATCCTAAAAGTCGTAGGACAAGCCATTACAATCATCAAGATATCAAAAATAGTCCATCTCATAATTTATATAAAAATCTAGTAAGCATATACATTCCAAAAATCGGTGCAAAAATCGCCGATTTGCGACAAAACGACTACAATCTTCCCCCCTTAAAGAAATTCGGTCCCCGAATTTAAAAATATAGCTACGCGTACCTTCAAAGAGATGGGGATATTTCTTCCTCATCTCGCCCTCGGTCTCCCAGGTAACCTCCTCGCTGCTTGGGCTACGCCAAAGGACCTTGACGGTTGGTATACTCTTCGACCTCAACTTCTTCACCTGCCGATCCAGGATGGCCACCGGCTGCTCTGCAAAGGAAAGGTCACGCTCTAGCTGGACTGTCGGGTGCTGAATCGCATGCGAAGGGTCGTGAAGGTACTTGCGGAGCATCGAAACATGGAAGACGGGGTGAACATCGGGAAAGCTGGGAGGAAGAGCCAAACGATATGCAACAGCGCCAACCCGCTCGAGGATCTCGAAGGGACCTACGAATCTAGGGCTAAGCTTCCCCTTTCGCCCAAAACGCATCACGCCCTTCATCGGGGAGACTTTCAGAAAAACATGGTCGCCAACTGCGAACTCTAACCTGCGACGGCGCCTGTCTGCATACGATTTCGCCTGCTCTGAGCCGCTCTCATCCGGTCTCGGATCAACTGTATCTTCGCTGTCGTCTCCTCAACAAGCTGCGGCCCCAAAATGCTGCTCCCACTGAGCTCTGTCCAACAAACGGGCGATCTGCATCTCCTCCCATACAATGCCTCGAAAGGTGCCATCTGAATCGTATCCTGGAAGCTGTTGTTATAGGAGAACTCCACTAGAGGTAAATGACGATCCCAGCTACCACCAAAGTCTAAAACGCACGCTCTGAGCATGTCCTCGAGAGTCTGAATGGTCCGCTCTGACTGTCCGTCGGTCTGCGGATGAAACGCTGTGCTGAAGCTCAAACGAGTGCCCAAAGCCTCCTGGAGTCTCTGCCAAAGTCCGCTGGTGAACTGAGTGCCTCGATCTGACACGATACAAGTCGGTACGCCGTGTAGTCGCACGATCTCGTCAATATAGAGCTGAGCATACTGAGCGAAGCTGAAAGTCGTCTTCACTGCAAGGAAGTGAGCCGCTTTCGTCAATCTATCCACGATCACCCAGATGGAGTCGTACCCTCGACTGGTCCTGGGTAGACCCACAACGAAATCCATCGAAATCTGCTCCCATTTCCACTCTGGAATGGGTAACGGCTGTAGCTCTCCTGCGGGCCTCTGGTGCTCGGCCTTGACTTGCTGACAAGTCAGGCATCTCGAAACGAACTCCGCAATGTCCCTCTTCATCCCGTCCCACCAGTAGGTCTCTCTCATATCATGGTACATCTTGGTGGAACCGGGGTGGACACTATACACTGATCGGTGTGCCTCCTCGAGAATGTCGCGCCGTAATCCATCAGCATCTGGTACGCACAGTCTAGATCCATATCGTAAAATCCCCTGATCGTCAACCATGAACTCGGAAAATCTGCCCTGTCCCATCTGTGCCATGATCTCTGAGCAACGGTCGTCACTGTGCTGTGCCTCATATATACGGTCAAGCAACTGTGGGCGTGCACGAACATGCGCGAGCTGTCCCCCTGTCTGAGTGAACTCGAACTCAACTCGGCTGTCGCATAACATCTGCCAATCTGCTGACGACTGCCTCTGAACTGCGCGCAAAAAGGATAGACTACCCCCGGGCCTCCTACTCAACGCATCTGCCACCACATTTGCCTTGCCGGGGTGATATAAGATCTCGCAGTCGTAGTCTTTCACCAACTCCATCCAACGACGCTGTCTGAGGTTCAGGTCTCGCTGCTGAAATATGTACTTTAAGCTCTTGTGATCGGTGAATATCTGACATGACTCGCCGTAAAGGTAATGTCGCCAAATCTTCAGTGCAAAGACCACTGCAGCCATCTCCAAATCATGAGTGGAGTAGTTCTGTTCATGCTTCTTCAACTGCCGAGAAGCATAAGCGATCACCCGGCCATGCTGCATCAAAACGCATCCTAATCCCACGCACGAAGCATCACAGTAGACAACAAATCCGCCTGATCCCGAAGGTAAAGATAATACCGGCGCCGTAGTCAAACATGTCCGCAGCTGCTGAAAACTGCGCTCGCACTCCTCTGTCCAAACGAAAGGAACTCCCTTCCGGGTCAAACTGGTCAACGGTGCAGCTATACGGGAGAAGTCCTGAACAAAACGCCTGTAGTAGCCCGCCAAGCCTAGAAAACTACGGATCTCAGTAACCGATGTAGGTCGGGGCCACTGCTGAACAGCCTCAATCTTCTTCGGGTCCACACAAATGCCGTCTCTCGTAACCACATGACCCAAGAATCCGACGCTGTCCAGCCAGAAAGCACACTTGGAGAACTTCGCGAACAGCTGGTGCTCCCTCAGAGTCTGTAACGTAACCCGCAAGTGCTGCTCGTGCTCCTCTCTGCTCCGGGAGTACACCAAGATATCGTCGATAAACACGATGATGAACAAGTCAAGATACGGCCTGAATGTACGGTTCATCAAATCCATAAATGCTGCTGGGGCGTTGGTGAGTCCGAACGACATCACCAAAAACTCGTAGTGGCCATAGCGTGTACGGAAAGCTGTCCTCGGTATATCCTCCTGTCGAACCCGCAGCTGATGGTATCCTGATCGCAAGTCGATCCTCGAAAAATACCCCGCACCCTGAAGCTGGTCGAACAAATCATCAATGCGCGGCAACGGATATCTGTTCCGAACGGTAACTTTGTTCAGCTGGCGGTAGTCGATACATAAGCGCAAACTTCCATCCTTCTTCTTGACAAACAGGACCGGAGCACCCCACGGAGAAACACTCGGTCGAATAAGCCCCTTATCCAACAAATCCTGCAACTGATCCTTCAGCTCTCGAAGCTCTGCCGGGGCCATCCGATAAGGCGGTATAGAAATAGGCCCCGAACCGGGAATCAAATCAATGCAGAACTCAACATCGCGCTCAGGCGGTAGCCCAGGTAGCTCATCAGGGAAAACATCAGGGAACTCACAAACTACCGGGACCCGGTCCAACGGAACCTCTGCAGCTCGAGTATCACAAATAGATGCTAAGAATCCCTGACATCCCTTCCGCAAGAGCTGACCAGCGCGAAGAGAAGAAATTAAGCTGGGAAGGGCGACACTGCGGTCTCCCTGAATAACAAGGACTGGCTCTCCCGGAAAGCTAAATCTGACTGCCTTCTCACGGCAGTCCACCGAAGCATAACAAGTGGCTAGCCAATCCATGCCCAGAAGCACATCAAAGTCCAACATATCGAGGAGTATCAAATCAACTGATGAATCCCTCTCCCCGATACGAACGGAACACAAACGAAATACAAACCGAGCGACAAACGACTCGCTACCGGAGTAACAACAACAAGCGGCTGATCTAACGACGACGACTCACGGCCCAACATCGGTGCAAAGTGTGTAGATAAGTACGAATGTGTGGAACCTGGGTCGAATAATACCCGTGCGTCGAAAGAACAAACTGGCAAGGTACCTGTCACGACGGCATTGGATGCTTGCGCATCCTGCGGTGTCAAAGCAAATACTCGGGCCTGTCCTCCACCGATAGCGGGCTGACCTCGACCTCGGCCTCTGCCTCCTCGTCCTCTCTGAACAGGACCGCCACGTCCTCGGCCTCTCGGTGCACCTAACTGGCGTGGAGCATCGCCTGGGGTAGAAAGTAGGGCTCTCTGAGGAGGGGGTGGTGATGGTGGTAGGGTCACATGCGGAACTGTCGCTGCTCCCTGTCGTCTCACCGGACAGTCTCTGATACGATGATGCAGGCTACCACACCAAAAACATCCTAACCATGGCTGCTGACCATATGGGTGAAGGCGATATAACTGGCCCCTAAAGAATCCACCACAGCCTCTGCGAACCCTCCTAGGTGCTAACATAACAGTGCGAATCCGACTCGGTCTCGAAACGACTGCAGGGAGAGTAATATCCGATCTCTGTGCTCGATTGACCTCTACTAACGATTCCACCATCTGTCGTAACTCCTGCATGCCTCCCATCATCTGTCGCAGCTCCTCCATACCGGACTCAAGCCTATCCATGCGACCTGGGGAATGCGGATCAGTCTGTCCCTGCGGCGTAGGCATACCACCCTGCTCAGTCCTAGTCTCGGACGAGCCAGCTCGAATCTCGTCTCTGACGGCAGCCCTCTGTGCCCTCGTAGCCTTCGGCGGCATAGTGGCTGGTACAGGAAAAGGATAATAAGGACAGTGCAATAGGATCATAGGATACACGGAATTGAAGAAGGAAATTTCCAAGCAAGTATCCTAAAGTCACTTAGGCGGAGTACCGTATCGTAAGTATGCCGCGGACATACGCACGCTACGTTACCCTGCTTAAGTCACTTACTCCATCTACCAAGGGTCCTCCTACACTCACAAAGGTAAACCTATCGCTCTGATACCAACTTTGTCACGACCCGCAGGGTACGGAACGTGACTGGCACTTAAGTTTACGAAACGTCTAAAGGCGTCCGTAAAATAAGTAAGCCAAAGCCCAGAAAACAAAACCAATTAAGCAAAAGAGTGAAGAAAACCCAAACATTTGAAAGCAAGTTTATCAAATAAGTCATGTAAAACCCTTTTTAAAAACAATACTAATTTTTCCGAAAATTTCGGCAGAGTCTCCTTTGTAAATACTGGCCCCCAAAATGGGTACAACAAAAATATACATGAATCCAACACAATAGGGCATCCCCAAGCGGGAGCTAGCTCTTCGCCACAAGGCGGTCACAAATCCCACGCAATGTAAATGACAGCAAGCATAATAATCATAAGGAAGCATGAAAAAAGTAACATGTCGGCTCAAGTGAGCTCGACCCCAAAATACAGCATAAAATCCACAAACCTCACAGTCTCATCTCTAGGTCAATATACAATAATCTGGTAGAAACAGTAGATGGAGTACACTAGATACAAGAATATACAAGAATATACAAGGTGGTACAAAAAATAACATAACCCACCTATGAGCAAAACTCGAGCTCAGGCAAAAGAGGCAAAAGACAAGTGCGCCCGCCGCTACTGAACTGACGGAGCGGACCTGCAAAAGACTGTGGCACAACGGGGGTGAGTTGCCAACTCGTGAGTAATAAATAACATCTACAAAGGCTATCGTATGCATGCACACAAGCATCCTAGCATCTATAATACAGGTAAGACTGGATGCACCAGCAGGTGTGTATATAACATCAGTGTACTAATATGTATGCAACATGAATATCTGAGGTCTCAATATGTATATATAAGAAATATTTATTCTCTTTTGTTTTTGAAATTCTTTTAGAATGCTAGCATAATGTCAATGAATCGACGAAAATCGGTGTCCAGCAACGACACCCAAAAGCTGTCTCAAATCTCATAAATGTATCTCTGGCCTCAGCCGTCCGGCTGACCCATCTCAAATATCAATATCTCATCATCTAGCGGCCACGGTCGGTATCCTCTGGATATCCGCCGTCCCAAACAGTCACCGGTAGGTAATCCGTCCCCTGCCAGGCTCAACGTCATCACCACATTCCTCTTGCCCCGGGGTACCTTACCGGGCCCACCATGTACCCGTGCCGGTTCCTCCACTCCTCGACACGGATTTCCAAAGCCACAGCAAACTCATGGTGGACGACACTTACATCACTAGAAAACCGCAATTTACATGTTTTAAAAATATCATAAGTTTGGAAATTTTGCGGCTTTCCCCCGAAATCCAGCAATATCATAAAATCTCAAGAAATCCTCATAAGTGCATATATCAGTGATAATGAATGCATATGATATCAATAATCAAGTTGCGATGTGTGATTAATGGATTAAGCATGAACAATTAATATGATGAAGTACATGCACATGAATAGCAATTCTACGGTTTCATTTTAAGGAATTAAAGGCAATAGCACCAGTTTAAGTATCAATTAGTAAAAGGTTTCAATTTAAAAGTTATCTAGTGTGGTGGCATGGCAATTACCAGGGTGTGTGTGTAAACATGAATAGTGCTCGTGCTGCATATAAAGACCTGGTAATGGTGCATGTGTCCTACAATTGAGTTTGCGTATATGGGTATAACATATTGATCTAATTGCAGCAATTATCATGCCAGTATTATTATTCTAATGTCACAAGTGGTTATCCAGTTTACTATTTTATTTTCAGTTTACTAAATCTATCGGGCGACTTGCGCCATCCAAACGATCGTCCGCCGTAGATGTTAAATCTACTCACCGGGATCCCTGGCTAGCTGTGTCCAATCACCGCCTTTCCCTTTCGCGCCGCGTCTGACGTTTCCGCGACCGAACCTGGAATTTACATCATTACCAATTATAAGGTTACATATCAAGAACGACGCAAACCCCAACGAAACTACTAAAGTTCGCTAGCTAGGTACAACGTGCACAAAGTGCGCGGAACACACGCGAAAATCGCAAAAACTGCCAAAAACGCCGATTTGGGTCACCCGGCAAAACTAAAACCCGACTACCCAAAAACCGCACTCACGCATCCTAAAAGTCGTAGGACAAGCCATTACAATCATCAAGATATCAAAAATAGTCCATCTCATAATTTATATAAAAATCTAGTAAGCATATACATTCCAAAAATCGGTGCAAAAATCGCCGATTTGAGACAAAACGACTACAGGGGAGGCGGAAATATGAAAAACGATCTTGTTCTTTTCTTAAACATCGACTAACCGCATGAATCGAAGCTAAATGATAACTAACATCAAACATAGAAGTTCTAAACTACTATGTAAAGGGATTATACCTAAAGAACCGTGTCCTTCGTCTTTACGAACTCCACCTCCTCCTCGGCCTTCTCCAAGTAGTAGACGATCCACCACGAGAGCTTAACTCCAAGCTTTGCCTCTAAACTTGAGACAACTAGGTATCTTTAAGTGCTAATCAAAGTACCTAGATGAAATAGAGTATGGTTATGGATTAAGTAGTCTAACTAATCCTTGTACTCAATACATGAGAGGGGAGGATTAGGGTTTGAAGAGAGAGAGCTTGAGGAGAGAGAAGATGAACATAATAATAAGAAGAGAAAATGAGTTATCATAATATATATCAAGCATTTTATTTTATCAAGAAAAGAAAAGAAAATGATTTACAACCATGCTTGATAAATATCTTGTGGTGATTCATCTCCATGAGTCATTAAGCAATTATGAAGCATTAATGACATGGATGAACCATCCATATGACTCACTAATCTCATTCAATGTATATGCCACCTAAACCTCCTTAGTCACCATCTTCTAGAAGCTTCTCTCGCAATTACGAGAACGCCCCTCCTATCCGTGAAAACACGGAAAAACTTTAGACTGTATAAATCCAATAACCGGATACTAGTAACTGGCTTAAACCAAAGCCGACTAGTAAAAACTGTCCGAAAGTCGTACGTGCGTAAACACATGTATGTGTCCGAACCCTTGTCGTAAAACCATACAACCTCTATATCGTTTCGCCTGGAGTAGGGAAACTCTCTGCGTGGGACTCTAGAGACTCGACTACTACGCTGGCAGTGGGTTTAACCACAGACCGCAAGCGGCACTAGCTGTACGTAACGGTCCCCAGGTAGATGTCGATAAGAAGGCCGATGAGGAAACCCATCCGAACTCCTACTGAGTCTGATGTGACAATCTCCGTACAGTCCGGTCCGTTCGTCTAAGACTATCGCATATCGGGCCTAGGGGGCGGCAAGCGTCAGTCCCCTAATAGCTGTATAAGTCGTGTCGGAGCGAAGCCCATTACACCCTGAGAAACTACTGGAACCTACCAGCAAATCTCGCTTGCCCTGGCCAGGGACTTTGCGTAATGGCTCTCTGACACAGCGCGATATCAACCCCTAATACCGGGAGAGACGAATCCTGTCTAACCGCCACTGCCTCCAAGTGCTCGGGACTGCACCCAACTGCTACCTGTTTGCACGACTCCTTTGAGCCGTGGTAGGGTAGCAATCTAAGAACAGTGGGACACACTCGAGGCGAAGTAGCAGTGTCAAGTCTGCGGACTATACTGTACTCATGTCACCTGGGAACTGTTCACTGACGACTGGTATAAAACCATCCAACAGTTCCCTGTGAGTCCTGTCCGGTATACCCGTAACCCAACGAGGACCTGCATACTATCTCCAGTACGACGTACTGACGGCTGTGGGACAGACCATCTCCCCAACTGGGATGAGAAGCGTACACACTAGTCTACTCCGGAGTATCGATGCCCTGTCTCGATAATCCAACGACTAGGGACCTGAATAAGGATGTGCTTGTAGACTACCCAGCCCCCACTAGTGTGACTGCCATCACAACGCTGGTAGTCAAGCAAGATCCTAAGAGCTCTATCAATACGTATACTCACATATTAAGATAGAAAAACCAAGTAGCATACTACCATGTTTAGCAAGACTGTTATATACATGTGAATATCCCAAGCTTCCATTAAGTAATATACAAACTAGTATGATACAATAATGGCCCCTAGGGTATATACACTAACAATCTCCCACTTGCACTAGGGCCATGTACTGGCATATCGAAGACCGATGATCTCGAGCAGCCTCTCGAACTGAATCTGAGGTAGGGCCTTCGTGAATGGATCAGCAATGTTCTCTTCAGAAGCAACTCTCCGAACCTCGATCTCCCGACGATCAATGATCTCCCTGATCAGGTGATACCGCCTCAAGATATGTCTGGACTTCTGATGGGACCTTGGTTCCTTCGCTAAAGCTATAGCTCCGTTGTTGTCGCAATACAGAGGTATTGGATCAACAATGGTAGGAACCACCTGAAGTTATGTTAGGAACTTCTTCATCCAGACTGCTTCTTTTGCGGCATCGCAAGCAGCTATATACTCCGCTTCCATCGTCAAGTCAGCAACGGTGTCCTGCTTGGAGCTCTTTCAGCACACCGCCCCTCCATTGAGGGTAAAGACATAACCCAACATGGACTTGGAATCGTCCTTATCACTCTGGAAGCCGGAATCAGCAAAGGCCTCCAACCTGAGGTCTTTTCCGCCGTAAACCAAGAGCATCTCCTTAGTCCTTCTCAGGTACTTGAGAATGTTCTTTACTGCTATCCAGTGCTTCTCCCCTGGGCCTGACTGATACCGGCTTACCACACTCAGTGCGTAAGCTACATCTGGTCTGGTGCACAACATCGCATACATTATAGAGCCTACCGCAGAAGCGTAGGGTATAATAGACATGCGTTCCCTTTCCAAATCAGTCTTGGGAGACATCTCTTTGGAGAGGGTGATTCCGTGACAAGCCGGTAGATTACCGCGCTTAGAATCTTCCATACTGAATCTTTTCAGTACAGTGTCGATATACCTAGACTGCGAAAGTCCCAACATCCTCTTGGATCTATCACGATAGATCCGGATCCCCAGAATGTAAGAGGCATCACCCAGGTCTTTCATGGAGAACCTGTGTGACAAGAATCCTTTGACAGATTGTAGCATAGGAATGCCATTTTCTATCAATAGAATGTCATCCACGTACAAGACGAGTAATACGACACTTCTGGCTACAACTTTACTATATATGCACGGTTCATCTGGATTTTTGATAAAGTCATATTCTTTGACTGTTTCATCAAAACAGATGTTCCAACTCCGCGATGCCTGCTTTAGTCCATAAATGGATTTAAGCAGCTTGCATACTTTCCCGCTGCTCCCACTCTGATTGAAACCCTCTGGCTGATCCATATAGACGCACTCTTCTAAATTTCCATTCAGAAAAGCCGTCTTTACGTCCATCTGCCAGATTTCATAATCATGGAAGGCAGCAATAGCAAGAAGGACCCGAATGGATTTGAACATAGCCATAGGAGAAAAAGTTTCATCATAGTCCAAACCAGGTCTTTGACGAAAACCCTTTGCAATAAGTCTAGCCTTATAGGTTTCCACCTGTCCATCTACACCAATCTTTTTCTTGAAGATCCATTTGCATCCTATGGGTTTTACCCCATCTGGAGCAAAGTCCAAAGTCCATACTTTGTTGGTGTACATGGACTCCATTTCGGTCCATATTGCATCTAGCCATCGTACCGAGTCGCCGCTCTGGATGGCCTGCTGGAAGTCAGTAGGTTCATCATCATTTATGATGCAATCCTCTCTATCCCCATCTATGAGAAAACCGTAGTATCTCTCAGGCGGATGAGACGGCCTACTACTCCTGCGGAGGGGTGCGGGAATGTCCTGTTCTTCTTGAACTACCGGTTCTACCAAACTTTCAGTATTAGTTTGTGGTTCTGGAATTTCTTCCAGTTCTATTTCGCCCCCACTTGATTCCTTTTCTAAAAACTGATGTTCTAGAAAATAGGCATTACGAGAAACAAATACCTTTTGTTCCTCTGCGTAATAGAATAGATATCCCCTGGAGTTCTTTGGATATCCCACAAACTTACACTTTACTGATCGTGCCTCGAGCTTGTCCACATGCTGCTTTTTAACAAAAGCTGGACATCCCCAAATCTTTATATACTGTAGATGGGGTTTCTTCCCGCTCTACATCTGATATGGAGTGGTAGGCACAGTCTTTGTAGGAACCATGTTCAAAAGATATACCGCTGATTCTAGCGCATAACCCCAGAAAGATCGCGGTAACTCAGCATTACTCATCATGGATCGTACCATATCCAATAGGGTTCGATTCCGTCTCTCCGATACACCATTATGCTGTGGAGTGTATGGAGGAGTAAGCTGAGAGAGAATTCATTTCTCTTTTAGGTAACCTAGGAACTCGGCACTTAAGTATTCACCACCTCGATCAGATCTAAGTGTCTTGATACTTTTGCCGGTTTGGTTTTCTACTTCATTCTTATACTCTTGGAATTTCTCAAAAGCCTCGGATTTATATTTCATCAGATAAATGAATCTGTATCTTGAGTAATCATCCGTGAAAGTAATGAAATAGGAAAAACCACCTCTTGCATGTGTAGACATTGGACTACATACATCGCTGTGTATGAGTCCTAAAAGCTCGCTCGCTCTTACTCCATGTCCAGTAAATGGAGTCTTTGTCATCTTTCCTTTGAGACAAGATTGACAAGTGTCGTAAGTTGATATTCAAACGAGTCCAAATATCCTTCTCTATGCAACTTAGTCAACCTTCTCTCATTGATGTGACCCAGTCTACAATGCCATAAGAAAGCTTTATTTAAATCTGGAGACTTTCTTTTAAGTGTGTTCTGGACATTGAAAATTTGGAGTTGGTTTAAAACATATATACCGTTATTTAGTGTACCGGACCCAATCAAACCATGATTAAGGTGGATGTTAACAACATCTCTTACAAACGTGAAATCATAACCTTTATTTGATAACAAGGAAATTGATATGATATTACACGTTAAGCTTGGTACAAAAAACAGTTATGTAAAACCAAAATGTGTCCACTTGTCAATCCTAGGTGATAATCCCCGACGGACGCAGCTCCCACGCTAGCTCCGTTAGCAACCTTTAGGGTCATATCACCTTCCTTCAGCACTCTACGGTTTCTCAGTGCCTGCAATGAATTGCAAATATGAGATCCTGATCCGGTATCCAATACCCAGGAAGTAGAGTTAATTGACAGACAATTCTCAATTACAAACACACCTGAAGTCGAAGCCACAGCTTGCTTCGGTTCCTGGTTCTTGGCGTTCCACGCCTTGCAATCTTTCTTCCAGTGCCCTTTCCTGTGACAATGGAAGCACTCATCCTGGCCCACTACCGGTACCGCAAACTTTTTCTTTCCTTTCCCTCCCACCTTACTAACACCTCTTCTAGGTTTGGTGGCGGCCTTCTTCTTCCTTCCTTTGGCCCTAGCCTTGGACCCGGAAGAAGATGCACCGCCAACAAACATAGCGGGTGTTTCCCTTGTCTTCTGCAAGGTGCCCTCTGCACTCCTTAACATGTTCAGGAGTTCCGGAAGTTCAACTTCTTTTCTTTGAATGTTGAAGTTCAGGATAAACTGGGCGTAGGTGTGAGGAAGGGACTGGAGAATAAGGTCTGTATAGAGCTCATTATCCAAAGTCGTCCCAAGGTCTGCGAGCTCTTCAATATAGCCGATCATCTTTAGGACATGTTCTCCTACCGATGACCCGACAGCCAACCTCGCTCGAAACAAGTTCTTAGAGGTCTCGTATCTTGCTATACGAGATTGCTCTCCATAAAGTTCCTTTGTATGGAGAAATATGCCATCTAGTTCCATATCCTCGTGCCTCCTCTAATATTCATTGTTCATCGAGGCAAGCACGATGCACTTGGATTTCGCGCAATCTAAATCCCAGGTTTTGCGGATTTCCTTATCCGCATTACTGGATTTGGGACCAGGGACAGCAGGTGCCGTAGCGGTGAGGACGTACCCCAATTTGTCATAGGTCAAAACCATTTTGACATTCCGCAGCCAATCTTTATAGTTTGGCCCTGTCGGTATATTTTTCTCTAAAAGTAACTTAAGTCCAGTCATTTTCAGGGTCGCTGCAAATAGGAGAGAGAGAAGAAAACTCTTTAGCATGATGCTCTTGCAAGTTTAGAGTGGTTTTTAGTTTATCTAAACTGGATGGCTCCCACTGTTTCTCGAATCCTTCCTCAAACCATAAAAGAAGAATTAGCCAGGACTATTCTCACCGTACAATACTTGCTTAACCGTTCAGCCAGGCTAGTGTCGATACTTCGAGGGAGGTTTTCCAACGCTTTCGCGAAGTTCCTTAATTAAATAACCTCTTTTCTCTGGGGGCGTAACCCCGCTGACACCTTTCTTGACACCTACTTGGTTTATAGCATTGATCGTTAAGTGACGAATCTCCTGATAAGTAGCATATACTCACAGTAGGATCGGGATCCAAATATCATTGTATGATAATGTTGAAGGAATCCTACCAACATTCATCAAACTCCAAATGGTATGCAACTCTTTGCAAATTTCAGTTTCTTTAGAAATTCCCGATATATATTTTTCTGCCCCATGCTCTTATGACCTTGGCGTTAGGTCAAAATGTCATAAGTCACATGTCAAGTTCTACCCATCATTATCTTGTCAATTTGAACCCATCCGTATATATCCTTGACGTTCGGCCAAAATGATAATACGACTGTCCCAAACTAACTCATCTATCTATGCAACAAATGAATACCCAGTAGCTACCAAACACTATGCCTTGGCGTTAGGTCAAAATGCATAGCTTGAATACTACTGAATACCCAGATGAAATGACGGAGGGCTACGAATGGTTTTGGCGAAACCGTGAACGTAGTAAACTTGATATAACCGAAGGAACCTGATAGCTTTTAAAAGGAGTGGTTAAAGCTCCGCATTTAAAAATATCTGTTTTTAAAATTAACCGAGTGGTTTCTTTTAAATTGTTCCAACGATTAAACTTTTTGGTTTATTTTCTTTGCATTATAAATAATGCGTCCCATCATTAACCTATCATTGCAGAAAACAACGAAAATACAACGTCCTCTTATGCCATCCGCATTCGCCACGGGGTCCCGTCATCACCCGTTAGGTTACTTAACTAACGACAGAGCTGGGGCTGGGCTAGCGCGGGTGTAAAACATAAGTGACGTCTAAATAGCTATCATATATAGATATTGTACATTCGTCAGACGCAATAATAGGCATTCCAGATCACAGATGAACTTTATTGGATTTGCAAGCAATCCGTGTTTGCTTTGAGCCTGCAACAAAAGACGGATTACACAGTTGTGATGAATAGCCATTACCCCACCCAAGACCCCAACGGGTACGGCAAACTACTCGCCCGGCAGTTTGTGCACCCCACCTTGGGTCTGTCCTAGGAGCAAAAACAGTAAAATGAAATAATACAACGGCGGCTACAACCGCAACCTGGATGTGCCCCGCAAAATAATATTACAACAAATTACATTTACATCAAATGAATTAAATAATAACCCATCACATAACCCCGGCTATACATCACAACAGTCCAACACAGTTCATATACACAAGCAGATAAAATCCATTACAGAAATGTGCAACCCCCTGCCAACCGACATACTAGCAGTTAGGGGAGGTTTACGAACACATTATACAAACACAGATATAATCCAACAAGCAAATACCGTATAATTTCGATCGATTAAACACATTTAATTTTGCTCCAATACTTCTCTGTAAATCTGAAACCTGAGCAAAAATAAAAAATTCCAGAAAATACCAAATATCACAGAGAACCAACACAGGAAAATTGGGTTCATGAATCGGCAACTCGGCGGCGGAAGCGCGGCGGATATCCGCCGCGGTTCCGCGGTGCTTTAGCCGATTCATGGGCCCAATTTTCTTGGGTGTTCTACTACTGTCATTTAGAGCTTTCTGAACATCCCTGAAAAATTTTTGGACTTCATTTAAAAATCGACAGAAACTCATGATATCGGAGTTTTCCGGTTTCGTTTTTTTTCGTTCGAAATTCATACAATTTTGCAAGTGAGCTATTTATTGTTTAGCGAGGCTCTGATACCACTGTAAGTCGATGTACAACACCCCACGACTTGCGGGGAGGCGGAAATATGAAAAACGATCTTGTTCTTTGCTTAAACATCGACTAACCGCATGAATCGAAGCTAAACGATAACTAACATCAAACATAGAAGTTCTAAACTACTATGTAAAGGGATTATACCTAAAGAACCGTGTCCTTCGTCTTTACGAACTCCACCTCCTCCTCGGCCTTCTCCAAGTAGTAGACGATCCACCACGAGAGCTTAACTCCAAGCTTTGCCTCTAAACTTGAGACAACTAGGTATCTTTAAGTGCTAATCAAAGTACCTAGATGAAATAGAGTATGGTTATGGATTAAGTAGTCTAACTAATCCTTGTACTCAACACATGAGAGGGGAGGATTAGGGTTTGAAGAGAGAGAGCTTGAGGAGAGAGAAGATGAACATAATAATAAGAAGAGAAAATGAGTTATCATAATATATATCAAGCATTTTATTTTATCAAGAAAAGAAAAGAAAATGATTTACAACCATACTTGATAAATATCTTGTGGTGATTCATCTCCATGAGTCATTAAGCAATTATGAAGCATTAATGACATGGATGAATCATCCATATGACTCACTAATCTCATTCAATGTATATGCCACCTAAACCTCCTTAGTCACCATCTTCTAGAAGCTTCTCGCACAATTACGAGAACGCCCCTCCTATCCGTGAAAACACGGAAAAACTTTAGACTGTATAAATCCAATAACCGGATACTAGTAACTGGCTTAAACCAAAGCCGACTAGTAAAAACTGTCCGAAAGTCGTACGTGCGTAAACACATGTATGCGTCCGAACCCTTGTCGTAAAACCATACGACCTCTATATCGTTTCGCCTGGAGTAGGGAAACTCTCTGCGTGGGACTCTAGAGACTCGACTACTACGCTGGCAGTGGGTTTAACCACAGACCGCAAGCGGCACTAACTGTACGTAACGGTCCCCAGGTAGATGTCGATAAGAAGGCCGATGAGGAAACCCATCCGAACTCCTACTGAGTCTGATGTGACAATCTCCGTACAGTCCGGTCCGTTCGTCTAAGACTATCGCATATCGGGCCTAGGGGGCGGCAAGCGTCAGTCCCCTAATAGCTGTATAAGTCGTGTCGGAGCGAAGCCCATTACACCCTGAGAAACTACTGGAACCTACCAGCAAATCTCGCTTGCCCTGGCCAGGGACTTTGCGTAATGGCTCTCTGACACAGCGCGATATCAACCCCCAATACCGGGAGAGACGAATCATGTCTAACCGCCACTGCCTCCAAGTGCTCGGGACTGCACCCAACTGCTACCTGTTTGCACGACTCCTTTGAGCCGTGGTAGGGTAGCAATCTAAGAACAGTGGGACACACTCGAGGCGAAGTAGCAGTGTCAAGTCTGCGGACTATGCTGTACTCATGTCACCTGGGAACTGTTCACTGACGACTGGTATAAAACCATCCAACAGTTCCCTGTGAGTCCTGTCCGGTGTACCCGTAACCCAACGAGCACCTGCATACTATCTCCAGTACGACGTACTGACGGCTGTGGGACAGACCATCTCCCCAACTGGGATGAGAAGCGTACACACTAGTCTACTCCGGAGTATCGATGCCCTGTCTCGATAATCCAACGACTAGGGACCTGAATAAGGATGTGCTTGTAGACTACCCAGCCCCCACTAGTGTGACTGCCATCACAACGCTGGTAGTCAAGCAAGATCCTAAGAGCTCTATCAATACGTATACTCACATATTAAGATAGAAAAACCAAGTAGCATACTACCATGTTTAGCAAGACTGTTATATACATGTGAATATCCCAAGCTTCCATTAAGTAATATACAAACTAGTATGATACAATAATGGCCCCTAGGGCATATACACTAACAGCACTTTCAAATGAAAGGGAAAATAAATCAAATGCAGTTTTCATCCTTTGGGGACGCCTCATGTGACCCCACATGACTCCTTAACAGTGCTCAGCATTCAGAAAAGAAAAAAAGGGAATAAATCTAAAGGAGCTGTGACAACTATGAGCATCTCTCGTGACCCCACGTGAGCGCTTCAACTTTTTAGTGTTCAACACTACTTTGCGCGCCTCACGTAAAAACACGCGAGCGCCAAACATACTCTATTGTTTAACACTAAAAAGGCCTAATCTTAGCCCAAATCAGCTAAGTTTGCAAAAGCTAAAATCCCTTTTATCTGATCCCACATTATACTCAGGTCTTCCAAGATTAATCATCTCAGATGGCATTAAAAATAATATCCCTATTCTCTTTCAATCTGACATTTGGTTCAAGGGTACATCTCTTAACACCTCTGATACATGTCGTTGTAATTCTTCAACGTCTTCAGAGAGGTGGTGGGTCCCGACGACCAAAAACTATCTGGTGCATTTCCAAACCCATGGTTGCATCTAAACTACGGACCGTAATGTCCTTAAACTAACTTTGGACCGTAACGTCTTTAAACTAACCTTCATAGACTATGATGTCCTTAAACTAAAAACCCCATAGACTATGATGTTTTTAAACTTCACGAACTATGACGTCCTTAAACTCACGGACTATGACGTCCTTAAACTAGTTATGAACCGCAACGTCCTTAAACTACAACGAACCGAAACGTTCTTAAACTAACAACGGACCGTAATGTCCTTATATTAAAACAATAGAGCCTAAATACTCTTTTGTTGGGTCTGAATGATCCCAAAACCCTGTTGAGTAGATCTTAGTTTAAAATTAGACTAACGTATCCTCAACAAACATTTAGATTGATCTTAATCTCAAATGAGATTAACGATCCTTAAATCAACCCAAACCCAAATCTAAGAATATACGGATTTGAACTAATCCACGCCTTACGGGAGACAACACAAATTAGTCTCCGTATACAATCCACGGGCAACCAAAAATAAAACAAACACACACGATACGAAGTGATCATCTGGAGAAGGAGAAAGTGGTTACCACGATGCGGTAACGTAATTAACTGCAGGGGCTTGCGCCTGCAGGGAAGAGCGTCCCCACAATAAAAAAAAACCCTCGCAAACGAGGGGGAATCTGACAAAATCTGCTACAACGGCCGCATCTATCTAAACCTTCGATACACGGCGCCATAAATCAACTTGTTATCTTCGGAGAAGTAGACAGATAAAACCAAATAGTATCTGCCCCTAAATTCAGATAAGACGACCTACGCGGTTTCGTCTCTATTTTCGGCAGCGAACATGGCATATCATACGGTTAGGGATAGAATGCACGAACTTAGGTATGAAATACTTTATAAATGAAGATCTCTGCAGGCAAGATGAACAGTCCAATATGTGGACGAATACTAACCCGGTCTTCGGGCGAATATTAACCCGGTCTTCGGGCGAATACTAACCCGATATTCAGGCAAATAATAACCCTATTTTGAGGGCGAATAATCCAATATGTGGATGACATACAATGTGGAAATTTCATGCCTAGATGATATACGCACTAACTCTAATTCGTCAAAACCTTTACTCTGAATAACATGGATGGGTAGTTTGATTAGGCAAGAAGATACGGAACTCGGATTCCCCTACTACTCGATCATGATCTAGAAAAGTGAAACGGTACATTTAACTTCCCCAGTTGTTGTTTCGTGCCCACAACGGAATAATCGCGAGTATCCGGACCCTTATTTAATAAACTAATGCGAACTTTTACCTAACATATACCTCATACAACATACCCATATTCACATATACTTCATTCAACATGTCTTATTTGCATACACCTCATACCCTTATACCTATATACATCATATCTGTACACACACATCATATCTATATACACTTTCTCATTTTCGTACCATTACTTCCTTTTGAGACAATCCTACTCGAGTGTAACTCGCTGACGGACTTTCCTTTTCTCTTTTTTCTATCTCTGGAATGCCCGTTAGATGAGAATGAGTATTATGATGAGAATCAAGGTGTGGAGCCTACTAATGAAGATTATGTGGACTTGACGATAGAAGATTAGTTAGTCTTATTTTTATTTGTTGCCCATCTATTTAGGGCTTTTGCTTCTTCTTCGATTGAATTAAACTATTTAGTTTATTTTACTCATTTTTTTGGAATGTAATAAAGTTTGGTTAATGGAAATAAATACCTTCCGCTTTTATTATTTTGTTTTGGTACATATCCTGTATGTTATAGATATTCATACGCTTAACGTAACTGCATTGAATAGACCACCTTTAATACAATTAGCTTGCGGATCAAGTCACGTCACCTTTTACCTTCTTTTTGGAAGCGGGGCGTGATATGACTATCTTCTTTTAGTTCAAAATAATCATCATTAATCGGATTTTTTTATAAATTGTGATATTTCTTTATAAACATTATAGTTCTTATAAAAATAAATAGAGTTGTCATTTATTTTTAGTTTTGTATGAATTATACATAAGCACAAAATACATTATTAGTTATGATGAAACTATAATTATTGAATGTAATTTATTGAAAAAGAATAATTACATGTTTTATATTATGCATGATAAATAATCTAATTATTGAATATAATTTTAATAATTTTCTAAGTACTTTGTTTCTTTAGTTGAATATCAAGATAGTATTTGACTTCTTTCTTTATAAGAAATATCATATAACAATTTAGATCTTCGTTTAATATTTCATGACTGTATAAAAACTAAATTTCACTTAAATACCAAAACCTTTTGGTAATTTTTTAATATAAATACCATATACTTAGTGACTTTTGAGTAGATACCAAGAATGATCATCATATTTAAATAAATACCATATTTTGGTGTTTCAATTTACAATTTACAAATATGAACGTTAAGCATATGTTATGTAGTGGCTATAACCTAATGCAAATAATAAATTATGTTTATATTTTAGCTAAAAAAATTATTTTTCAATGAATTCATTACACTGTAAATTGTTAAATAGTGATCGTTATTTAAGAGCCTGTTTGGTTGGACGTTTTGAGCTCCCAAAAACACTTTCGAAGCTAAAAAAATACTTTTGAAGAAAAAATACCGAACAAGCCGAACAAGCCGCATGCCCAAAAGCTCATTTGGAGCTAAAGGAGAAGAAAATCTTCTTTTCTCAGAAACTAAAAAATGATGTTTTTGAGAAAAAAACTCTTCCTAAATTTTTTTTACATCACCTCATCATCATCACCCAACCTGACCCTTACAATTGATCTCTCCTCATTATTTCCCCAATTCGAAGCCATAGGCGATCGAGGCTGTCTCGTCCCGCTTTCCAAAATACGAAATGCGAGGGATAACTAGGCCAGCCATGCTCCTACGGTTAGAGAATAATCACGTCGTAGTCACACTTCGGCTTCTAGCATTACATGATAGTTCGTAAACAGTAGGAAATCACAGTTCACAACTTTATTACATTAAAATAACAGAGTTCGGGATACATTTATTTGCATGAAAGAAAAAACTAACCAAACAAATAACAGCGTTCTTTTAGTAAGAAAAAAAATGATGGTGCTGATGTCGCGGTCTAGACCTCCGTGATCTCGAATGGCTGGTCCTACTCCTGAGCTGGGTCCACTCCGTCCTCTGAGCATGCACACTCAGGTCGTCAGGGAGACACATATAGCAATAAATATATAATGTGTGTACAAAGTTGTTAAACGTAAAATGCACGGCAGAATACAGTAATATGAGAATAAGAAATATAAAGTGAAATGAACTATGCAGTATATGCGTCATGTCGGCAAACCAGGCAATATGTATGTCACTACTTATCAGTCATTAAGTCAATAAAATCAATTGGTGGAAATGATGCTCGTGTTTAACAAGGGTTTCGTGCATGCCCGAGACTACGGTCCACTGTTGCCCAGGACATAACCCTGCAAACTTGCCGCTAGGCCCACGACCTAATGTATATATACATATATATCACTAATATCGAATGATCATCCTCTAAATCACTGTACCTCGCTAAATACGAGTTCAATTCCACATTGATTCTTCCATTTTCTCATGTCACAATAACTATAAGTATATGATTAATTGTATACAAGCACGCGCCAAATCACGGTCTTACTCATTTTCACTGCACTGTTCACTTTCACTAATCAATTACTCATCACTAGCGTGCTTGATACAACTAATTCAATACCATTCACGTTCGACAATGCAAAGTTCGCTATGAACGTTCACTATCACTAAAGGTATCACAGTCGGGTAAAAATACAAGAATGATGCGACATAGCAAGTCATATGCGGTATGAAACACCAATGCACCTTATGATTTCAGAAAAATGTATTAATCTACACGATCGTATTTAGACAAAATGTTACAAAAGAGATAAAAGTAAACTCCAACAGCGACCTAATAAAATCGGTTCCATATCAAACGGGTTTCAGGTTTGCGAGATACGGTCGTCTCATTTTAAGTTTTCATCGCTGAAATTTCAATTCCTGAACTAAAAGTCCAATTCGCGATACATTTTTCACCATGTTGGGATCATGATTAGGTAAAACCATAGTTGAGTGAAATTTATATCTTTTAATTAGGTTTCCAACGCACCAGACGTCTTGACAATATCCGCTGTGTTCTGGGAGAAACGTTATGTTCAAGGTCAGAACATCCGTTATGTCCCTGCTAGGGACTGCAGTACACTCCGACAGTTTAAATTGCAATTAAAATACCAAACGGTAGTAAAATTAAACGAAACCAAAACCAATAGTTATTTAACAGGGTTATCTTTACAATGATATAGGGTTACGCATGATTCTATATACATACAGTGCTACAGATTCATATAAAGTCAGGCATCGTCATGGAATGCTGCTCTGGACTGCAGTCCAGTGCTGCATTCCTAGTCAGTTCTCGCTACCGTGATCTATCAGTATCGAGGAATAAACTATAGAGGGTTCTATATTATCGAGCCGTCTTCAATATGAGCCATAGAACATTACATTCCGACATATATCTAATTTAATATCAATTTAACATTACGACATATACAGTAAAAACCCAGATTTGGCGTCGCCTCTTTGGAGCGATGTTTCGTGACGATATTCTCGACATTTTAAACTTAAACCACTACACAATAGCCAAACTAAATTAGATAGGCATGTTAAATAAGATTAACAATAACGGAATTCAACGTTTCCAAAACATAGACATGTTAAATAGGATTTTCATTCGGTTCACCTATCGAACATCTAGGTAAACGTTCAGTTATCGATCGTAATTCCCGTTTCATTTAGCCAAACTAAATTATATAAATATCATATGACTCCCACATGATACCAAACATAGTAATAAGCCCTAGTCAGACTCCAATTAATATGACAGTACTACAGTTCGCTACTTAATTTCAATAAAAAACGACTATCTGATTATTTAAATGTATATATATCTAGTTGTTGTAACTATCATGGCTAAAGTTTGTAGTAACGTGATAAACAAGTGAACGTTTCACTTGCCTTCGGTCACGGATATAGAAGCGACACCACGTGCAAAATTCATGTCGACGCACAAGACGACGCGGCGCTGGACACCGTGCGTGGCGCGTGCACGACGCGGCGCTGGACACCGTGCGTGGCGCGTGCGCGACGTGGAACGGTAGTGGGCATGATGATGACGTGGGCGTGACACGGTAGTGGGCATGGTGCTAGACACTACTGGGCATATATATTAATGAGTCGTCACCGCGGTTTATCGACAATTCCAAGTTTAAAAGGTTGGTTTGGACAATGCATCAAGCGGGTTACGTGTGTATTCATTTCACTCAATAAATTAGGTTTCGGCTGCTCAAACGGAGCGGAAATTGATCCCTACAATTTGCATACAACCCCTAACTGAGTTCTAACCCAATCACTATCAATACCACACAATCTAAGCAAAATTTCGATTGGTATTCAAAACTCGCTTATAACGTCGCTAGGTACGAAACAATCCTAACTATATACCTATCTCTATAGCATGATCAGCAAGCGGAATTCACTAGCCTGACAATGACCTGGTGGCAGAATACGACGTCGTTGATGGAGCGACTTCGGTGATGGCTGCTTGAACTCGGTCACGGACGCGAAGTGGGCTCGGCCAAGTGCTCGAGTGGCTCGGTTTGGTTGAAGGGAAGAGGCAATGGCGTCGGAGGCGGTGGCAAAGGTGGTTGAGGATCGCCCGTGACGAAGGTGGCGAGGTTCGAGGGTTGCGGCCGTTGCTGTTGTCGGCGCTGGCGATGGACCTCCCAGCATTGTAACGTAGCTCGGGTGCTTGGTGTTTGGTAGAGAGGGAGGAGAGGGAAAAGGGGGAGCCGCGGTGGTGTTGAGGCGTGGAGGTGGCCAGCGGTGGTACTCAGGTGGCGAGAGGAGGTCGACGGTGATTGTGGACGAAGTGAAAGATTAGAGATAAAGAGAGGGGGATCGGTTGAGAGAGGTGGAACGGCGAGGATTTGAGGAGGAAATGATCTTGGGGAGTAGGCGATGTCAAAAGGAGCGGGTCACGCGAGGACGTGCGCAAGCGGGAAGGGAGCCGTTGGCGCGAGAGAGAGAAGGTGAGAGGGGATGGAGAAGGTGTCCGCGGAAATCGCGGGGGTCGTTGGTGTGGCGATGACGAGGTCGGGGGCGAGAGAAGGGGAGGGACGTTGAGGAAAGGACGGGAAAAAAAGAGAAAATGAAGAAGAAGAGGAGGAAGTGGGGAAGGTCGGGCCGGGTTTAGGGGTTAGGGAATAATATATATATATATATATATATATATATATATATATATATATATATATATATAAGATATGAAAAATAATTAGAAAATTTTGGAAAAAAGAAAAAAAATATAACGGAAAGAAAAATAAAAGGAACTGGGGATTTACAGAGGCCCTCAGAGCGATCGAGACCCTCAGATTGAAGCCCTAAAAGATGACGACGACGAAGAACCTTAGGCGATCGAAGCCCTCGAGCTCGACGCAATCATCGAGAGGTTGATCGATGAGATCCAAGTTTTGAGCTTCATGCATCAGGCGATCGAAACCTCTCGACTTCGACGAAAAATCCATAGATCGGGAGTAAGGATCTCAAATATTCTTCTGCGGATATTTTTGTGCAGATCTTTTGATCTATGTGAATCTTTTGAAAGTAAATTGTAAATTAAAAAAATTATATTTTTTTCACCGATTTCTCTTAAATATTAAAAAAAAAATGATGCCATTTATGGTTATTTAAACAGTCAATAGCATTTCTGTAACTCCTAGCAGTTTTTTAAACCAAATATCTTTTCAAATCAAAAGGCATTTTTTTAAAAGCACTTTTGCCTAAAGAGATTTCTTCAACAACACTTTTGCTAATATATATTTTCACAACAGCCCAACCAAATAGGCCTTGAGTCATGAAATTTTTGTATAAGCTTTGAAGCAATTATAGTTTTTATAAATAAATGTAAAACAATTGTTATTTAAAACATTACTGTTTCACCATATTTGAAAAAAGATATAAGACATTTTTAGTGACTATTTTGATACAAAATATTATTATTTCTCTTTTTAAAATATTTTTCTAAAATCCTATCAAATATTATGAACTATAAAACCTAAAGATAATTAAGAGAAAAACTCTATTGCACTCACACTGGAGACAACGAGCAAGCTATTCTCAAAGATTTTCCAAATCCCTTTCTTGAACATGAAAATTATTAAGAATTTTTTTCCAAATTTGCCCTTCATCAACCTAAAGTCAAGACCTAAAATCAAGAAATGTTGTTGCATTTAAAATTAGCAAGGGCATTTTGGGAAAAACTTGTCAAAAATAGTGTTATGGCAAAAGATGACATCCTATACAAAAGATTCCATTATCATGACCCAACTTTATATTAGTTAATTAGATAGATAGATAGACCGACGACAAAAATCTAATTATACAATACAATGAACCCACTTTAACTGCCAAACCTGCTGACTTGACTCGGTGCTTTCGATATCTCAGCATCATGATTCGGGTTTTCTGCAACATAAGTTTCCTGTTGGATTGCATTGTTAAAGACATAAGGTTTCCTATTAGTTTGAGGATAAATCACTTAGAATGCCTTCAACAATCAAATTTTATAGAACTTACGGACGTCGCTTTCATCTCGCTTACCTTCCTTTCCTTCTTATTTCGCAATAATGCAGCCATGTCAAATAACCCTGCAAGAGACCTTGCTGCATCAGATGTAAGCTCTAACGGCTCGGCATTGTCACAAAAGCATGTCGGCATAGTTGTACAAGTGGGATTGTTAGCATAATCATCCGAAATCCAATCGAAAAACAGCTATAAACCTGTTCAAATCAAACAATCAGGAAGGTACGGATAAAGACGTGTGCTGCTCGCTCTTACTCATTGCATATAAAGAAGTATAATAACCGACACTATAATGATAAGATTGTAGCTGGGTGTCCTTTCGCTTTTGACTTTATCTGTGCCTTAGAGTTGAGCATAATCCTTGTAGAAACAAACTACTTTAGGAGAATTTCGAGGACCCCATAATCATTTGAGGTTGTGGCAAGTCCCTAACTGCTGTATAATTTCTCGGACATGAATTTAGCACTATATATGAGAGGGCCGATGTTAGGTCCAAACGGTCCTTTAACTTTATACCGAGTGTTAGCTGACCCCAGTTTTGTGAGGCAGGAGTTGAATAAAAGATGGATAAAATTTCCAATAAAACTATATAGGTTAATTTTGTATAACACCCTCATTAATATCTCATTGGCTTTTATAACCCTTAACTAGCTTAGGCCCTGTTTGGCTTGGCTATAGAAGTTAAGTTCATAGAAGTTTTGGAGGGTTGAAATCTTCGCCTAGTCATTCATGGAGCCTTATGCATTGCCTCCCCATTTTTTTTTTTTGTGAGAAAAGGCATAAATGATGATCTAGATAGATGAGAACCCGGTATACGATTAAAGTTTGTATAACACCTTCGTCAATATTCCATCCGTATAACCCTCAACTGGCTTATGGCTAAAGCCCCGTTTGGTTTTAAGATTAAGTTAAGATGACCGGAGTTTTCAATGGTTATCCAGCTTTAACTCCGAATCCTAACTGACCATGTTTGCCTATGGATTTGGGGTTACGCTTACATTTACTGCGGTTATCCCAGCATTGGAACTGAGGTAAATGCAGTTATCTAGGATCCAATCAGATCTCCAAGCATTTGGTTAGCCCATGCTTAGTTTTTGAGGTGAAGCTTTGCACTTTATATATATATAACAAAGCTCAAATTATCCCAACTCAGAGCCAAACATGCCTTTACTGATACTCGACTATAAACCATGCTAGTAAATTTGACCCGGTGCTCCCTGTTTGGGTATTGAGTTAGGAAAAATAGAGTTTATTTTTAAGTGGAGGCAGAACGTATGCAAAACTCTAGTTTGCAAGGCCCTGCCTCTATTCTACAAACTTAGCTTTAACGGGTGTTTGGCTCCGGTGTTTTTTGAGCTCTAAAACGTTGTTTCGGAGCTATCTAAACTCCAAAATGGATGTTTTCTTTCTATATTTTGTAGTTTGGAAATCCTTGACTGAGTTGGAGTTTAGTAAACTCTGGTTATGTTCAACTTTGGAGTTTAGTTAACTGAGTTTTCTAAACTTTGAAATCCATGCAAAACGCGGCCTAGTTAGGATTTTGGGGGTTAAGTTCACATAATCCGATTATCTAAACTCAATTCCATTCCCAAACAGGGCCTAAAACCCTAGAGATGGAGAGTGTGACATGAAACAAGCCCCAAGAAATTACCTTAGGAGGAATCCCATTATGATGAGCACGGGCTCTATTGATGATGCCCTGAAACCTCAAAGTGATCCCATCAGCGGCCTCAACAGTATAAGCATCCAATCGCTTTACAATTGGTGCAGAAATGAACTCTCTAATTGCATGCAACACACACACAAATTAGGGTTTTGAGCAATTTTTTAACCCGAACTTTTCAAAAAATAGATAAGGATAGTTACCCTTGGGCGTTCAATCCACCAACGGCCAGTCTCTTGCCGTAAAAATATGTTTCCGATATGACCAGCCACCAATCGTCCAGCAAGACCTGCCATTTGATGAGAACATGGTGTTCCAAAATGTTGCCATACTAAAAGATTTCATATGATACACATTGTCAACTAACTTGATAAATGCTTTATATTGACATGAAATCATGTGGAATCTTATTTGTTCATCAATACGTATTATTTGGCATCTCGAACCATTGATAATATGGATTTCCATAATTTTACCCTTTCACCATCGACATCTCTATTGTTATGATGGCAACTCTCCAAGAGAGAAACCAAACTGATTTTGTACTTAAGATATCTTTTGATTCCGTGGGAAAACAAAAGGAAAAAAAGATGAAATTTTTATCATAACTTGTACTTGAGGTAAGAATGCCATGTCATCCATATCAATAATAAATTAACACACTTCTCTCAAAATATAAAATGGTAAGAGAACGGAATCTCAGGCGGCACGCAAGGAAATTTTCTCCTATGGTATAGAAAAAGTTTATACCTCCATCAATTTTTTCGACCATTGACATCCACCACCTTCATCTTAATTGTGCAAGATGTGTTCATACCAAATTTGATGTGAATCCAATACCCTTTCACCGTTGATTTTATGTCATCAACGGTGAAAAAATATTGGATTCTAGGGGTGCTAATCGAACCAAGCAGGCTCAACTTCGACTCAGGTTCGGCTCGATAAGGGCTCGTCCAAGTTCGGTTCGTTTGTTAATGAGCCAAACTTGAGCCAAAATCCTAGCTCTTTAAATAAACGAGCCAAATTCAAGCCGAGCCTTGCTCGTTCATTAACCGCTTGAGTTCGGTTCATTTATAATTTATATTTTAAATATTAAATTCATACTCAATAACTTAATAGTACCGAATGCCCAATCCAATATCTTATATTATATACATAATTTTTCATTTTTACTTCTCTCTTCATATCAAGCGTCAGTTCGCCTTCAACTTTAATGAAAACTTATGCCCTTTTTCTCACGTAAGGTATTGTTAATTTTTTGCAGGTGAAAAATAGAGCGCATGAATATCAGCTGTATCCTTTACCATAGAAGAATTGTTTGGGAGTGATTTCTCATGAGCACCTTCACTCGGTGCCTCCTCATGGCTGGAGTGGATGATTCAAAGGTGGCGGCACTCTGGCTGCTAGAGCTTCCACCGCTGCCCGCCGGAGCTACGAAGCTTTCAGGTGGTTGAAGTGGAAAGAGTTAGGGGTTCCGCATGGCGGTGGAGATGGAAGTTGAGGGGTCGCTTAAAAGCTAGGAGCTTAGGGCGGCTGTTTTTTGTTTGTTTTTCCCCCTGGTCGCATATATAAACTTCTTTAAGCTCTTATAAAATAGCAACGCTAGTGGTCATTTCGAACCAGATGCAATAAATCGTTTGGAAGTGTTGTCTCAACATATAAGACAACACCATCCAAGGTTCCTGAATCAGCCAGAAAATCAGCCCCTGTATTTCCTTCTCGAAACATATGAGTAGCTCTAAACTTAAGCGGCCGAATTCATTCACAAATGATTCTTTAGCATTAACTTAGCAATGCCAGATGGATTGCATTCATGATTAATCCAATCAATAACCACGAGAGAGTCATCCTCGAGCCAGAGTCTACGAGCATGCAGCTCAGATACCGCAACCCTAACCGTTTCTATAGATAACTCCACCAATAGAACCGTTGGTCCTGAAAGTCGCCAGCCTTTAGCTCGAAGAACATGTCCATGCTGACCCTGAAAACCCGACGTATAAAATTCAAATAGCAGATGAAGAGATGATCGTAGCTTAGCTGGCAGCTGGCTGGATTTGTTAGCATTATGATGGATTATAGCTCGCTTGATTATCTCATTAAATTATGGAGCTATTTCCCACTCAGAGGATCTTGTGTTCAGAGACCCCAGGGAGATGCATGTTTATATAGCTACACGTCTAGATACCTTAGATGTATGCATTGATATCAACAGTGGAGGAGCAAGGATTTTTGGTGAGGTAGTGCGGGGATTTAACATATATATATGACACCATGAAAAATATGCAACAAAATATAATTGATTCTCCATGCATAATTTAACAATTTCAATAACAAAAATTTATAATAATACTAAAATATGCTAACAATGTTAACAAAAATTTATAATAATACTAAAATATGCTAACAATGTTTCCTGATATATCAATCTATCTAGAGGCACTTCATATTCTGAAACAGCTGCATTACTAACTTATTATCGATCCCTTAAGAGTTACCTCTCTCAATATATGCAAGTAAATTATCATTCATCCACTGATCACCCATAGAGTTCCGAAGTCGATTTTTCACAATTTCCATAGCAGAAAAGGCTCTCTCAACGGTAGCTGTAGCATCGGGCAAAGTCAAAGCAAGCTTGAGAAGTAAATAGACGGCCTTTTTTAACTCCACCATTTTTCAGCAAGTTCTCCGATACTATTTAAATTTAAAAACCGAGTATCTCCACGCATATCAACAATATATGTTCCAAGTTGCTCATCAGGTATCATCAATTGTGCTGTCGAAAAATCATCCGGATAATATTTTGCATGCCTAAGCAAATACTCATTAAAAGCTGAGAATGAGTCACTTGGAGACATGACGTACATCATAATAGATCGGTGGTAGTTTCTGAAAATCGGTTATTAAGTTCTAGAAGCTGCATATCAATTACAGTGAAAAATAATTCCACACTGTAACGATGCAAATGTGTAACTTGCGGTTGATTGTGTCTAGATTGACGAAGAGGAACATATATATTAGTTATATCCGGGACATCAATATCATGCTTTTCACAGAATAAAACGACATCATTTAGATGAGACTCCCATCCTATCTCTCATTTCTTGCAAACGCCGCTTTGAAACATCAACTAAGTTCATATAGCATTCACAATATCTTGGTCTTTTCTTTGGAAGGCTTGTGATAACTCATTTGTCACTCCCAAGATGGTTCTCATAAGATGTAAATTGAAAGCAAAATCAAAAGTGGTCATTGAATCCAACAATGTGTGTGCTTCAACTCTTTGCTTGAGCTTTAATCCATCTTCTATAATAGTCTTGATGATGACAACCACTGCATCGAATATAACAATTAAATTGATCAATGAAGCATAATGAGAACCCCACCGTGGATCACCAGGTCGTTTAAGACTAAGCTCTTGATTTTTTCCTCGACCGGTAATTATCTCATCATTACCAAGTGTCTCCACAAGTTTAGTGTTTTGTTGTTCTCGAAAAATATCTCAGCGTTTACATGATGTCCCTGCAACATTAAATATACTCGAGACAATATTAAAGAAGACGCCGATTTGAAGATGGTTTTTAGCCGCTGCAACAAGAGTTAACTGCAGTTGATGTGCAAAACAATGCACAAAATGCGCTGAAGGATTATCGGCCAAAATAAGATTTTTTTTAGCCCATTTAGCTTTCCACTCATATTACTAGTCCCATCATATCCCTGTCCTCATACTCTAGACAAAGATAACCTATTCATTAACATCGTTTCAACTGCAAGTTTAAGGGTTGCAGCTCTTGTATCAGCAACATGAGCAATGCCAAGAAAACGCTCAACCACACAACCTCGTTGATTAACGTAATGAAGAGTAAGAGCGACCTGTTCTTTCACTGATGCATCTTGTGATTTGTCTACTAAAATAAAGAAATACGCGTCTCCGGGATCTCCTCGGCAACAGCATTAGCTATATCTTTCTGAATTTTTGGTGCTGTCATTCAATTATTGGCGGGTGCATTTTGCAACACAGCCATCAATTTCATCATTATCGTCAGCTAGAAATTGCAAGAGCTCTAAATAGTTCAATCGATTTTGTGATTCTTCAGTTTCATCGTGCCCTCGAAATGCCAACACCTGTTGCTGCAAAAATCGAACACAATCAACCGATGACTTCAAACGAATTCTATAATCATTTTTGTCACGTTCAGATTTTCTATTCAGGAAACTATCGACATGTTGTTGTTGCTTCATCAAATCTTCACATTCACGACGTGCTTGATTGTGCAAACTATTATGATCTCCGACATGAGTTTTCAACTGCTGCTTACTTTTCCAATTCCGTCACCCTCTAGTTATGAAACTATCTCCTCCTCCTTGATCTCATTGATCGAGTTTAAATAGATAGCAATAAAAGCAATATGCGGCATCTTCTTTTATGCTATATTCTAGTCAAGTAGAATAATCCTCGAACCAGACATGACTAAAGCGACTATACTCATTCATGATTTTAGTTCTTGGAAATTCATGATTAACAGAGCTCTTAACAGATGAGCTCTTCGAACTTCATCTTGAAGACCTCTGTAATCATATATTTTAATTCTCTCTTCAGGGTCTACAGAAAGGCTTGCAAAATCTAATTCTATCTCTGCTCGGGTTCGTTTTGAGGACGACGACGACGCTTTATCGTCTTTCTCTTGTTCGGAGATCAAATTTGAATTGCCTAATAAAGTAAAATAAGACATGGCATGGTATAATTCAATTTTTGTTTTAAGCTAAGATAATAAAAAGTAAAATTCAATACCAACATCATATATGTAGATAAATAAACTTTATATTTATACTAATTGAGAAACAAAATAAAGCAAGAATATACATACTTTGGATAGGAGCAAAAAACTTCTTCATGATAACAGTAGCAAATTGCTTCAATGTCCACGATAAAAATCTACAATTGCACAAACAACTCTTAAATAAAAAACAAAGACTCAAAAAAAACCTCTTGTTAAAAATTGTGAAAAAAACCTAATTAAGAAGCAAGCTTAATCATATGATTCATACCAACACATTACCAAGATGAAAATACAAGCTCCAATGAAAGTATGAAATACTTTTATATTGAAATTAATTATATGCAAATTTTGCTTAATTTAATTATTTAACTGAAAAGGGATATGGAATTATGGGGAACACCCTAAAAAGGATTAATGAAGTAAATTGATAGAATATAAACAAGCTAGAGTTGTAGAAATTGATGAGTAATCTCAGTAATTGGTTGTAGAAATTGACTTACAGTGAGAATTAAAGATGAGCTTTGTCTACGAGTTCGTGATGAAGTGAGAATCGGCAATGCAAGATGGGGTCGAAGCAAGAATCGACGATGGGATGGCGACTTAGCGAGGAGGAAATTGAACCGGAATCGACGATGGCAAGTTGGCACCCGGCGACGATGTGAGAATCGGCGGGTGGAGCGGTCGGCAACTATGCCACCGATGGTCGGCGACAGCCGATTGGGAGGTGGCGAGTCTGGGGACAAAGTGTAGATTTTGGATTGGAAATGGCTGCTATCAACAGTAAAATAATTGTTGTAAGGAACAGTTCAGATTCATCCAAATTCGTCTTTGCTGTTGGTACTTTTATGGTCACGATTGCAGCGTAGCACCTTGCTATTATTTTTCGCAGAGCATCCATTTCGCCATTTTGGTGGTCTTCTTTGGTATAACAGCATAATATTTTTGGCTCTCTCATCACTGAAGATGGAATATAAATTAGAAAGAGTGGTGGACCCAATAATTCTTTTTGGGCGTAGCCGCGCTTCAGGAATGAGGAGTTGAGGAGTTACGGGCAGAATAGAGTTAATGGGTGCGGCTCAGGATAGGCAAACCATACAGGGTTTTAAATCTATGCACCCGCTCTATATAAACAAAAGTTAAGACTCCAGATTTCATATCGGAACCTCGGTGTACTGTAGATCCGCCCCTGGTTGTAATATGATAATAGTACCCTCCAACCTTGGTGTCTCTGTATCAAAAGTTTTTCATTCTTTTCGCCCACCAGGCACGACATACATTAGCGTATCAATACTAAAATCTATGCCCTAGGTATGAACCCACGCCTTCTCCTATACACCCATATATCGTAGGTCTTGTGTTCCAACGCGTTAGTAGCAACAAGGCATAAAGTGTCATCTAATAGCGATAACTCATAATGCAACACAAAAAGAAGGCGAAGGACATTGGCAGGAAGGAGTACATACGGTCGTAAATTTTTAGTTGGTGAGATCAAAAGAAAGGATGGTTTTCGAAGAGTGGTTATAGAAACTCTGATCAGCGATCTTGAAATAAACTGCTTCGCCAATGGACATAGGCATGGATCGAGCTATTCGGTACGGCAGAATCTCGGTGCTAACTCTCCAGGAAGAGTCAACTCCAAGGGTAAAGACTTCGATGCCAATGCTATCCATGTCCTCTCATCGATAAAAATATTGGACGGCTTTATAGACATTAGTCACTTGAACATAGCCGAACCAAGCCTTAACATAAAAAGAAGCAGAAGGCATATGGCACGGCTGCCTTGCGGCAAGGTGAAACTCTTTCTGGTCGAAGGGTTGCGGATGAGCAACTCCGTCTCTGCATGCAATAAGATCAAACCGTTAGAGCTTGGTGGACGTGTCACCCTTTTCGTTATATCACCGCAAAGAATTTCTTCTCCTAATATGAGATCAGCCTACTCCCTGGCCCCCGCCCGGGTCATAGCAATAAACATTGATCTGGTTGATTGGGGCAGGCATTATGCCAAGATTTGGGCTCTTCCTTGATCAATCCAAGTGCGATGCAACAAAAGATGGATGAGATATCGAGGCATGCCATGACTTGACACGGACATGAACCGTAGCAGAGATTTCGCGGGGTGCCTTGTGAGGATTTCGCAAACCACCGTGTCATGTGGAAGATAAAACAATATCACAAAGAGAACTTATTCGGTATTCCGGGTGTGATACACCGGATAGAAAAAAAGGGAGATAGATGATTTCGGGCAGTTTTTGAGTCTGATGTTATCTCTTTCTTTTTCATGACTGGGCATATATGACCGGCATATGGGAGAATTTTTGCATCACCAGACCTTTTTGTGATGTGGTTGATATGATGGGGTGTTCTGCTTCTTCTTGTCTGCATATGATATATAATCCATGGATTAAAGACACAAGAATTTAAAAGAAAAAAGAAAAAAAAAACAATAATAATCAGAGCAAGAGAATATATAGGCACCGAATTTGCCTAGGTCAATGATTTTAATATACTCTGTATCTAACTAACATTTAACGAAATATTTATTTAGCGGGCTTTGAAGATTTTTCAGTTAAAGCTGGTTATCCACAGTCCGTGGTGTAATGCACGAGCGTTCAAGATTTAACAAGAGAAAAAATATATCTCACACAATATGATTTGTATTGTAGTTCAATCTCGGCTATCCGTACACCATACCGCGGATGGATAATGGATAACAGCTTTGACAAAAAAGATTCTCCTTACTCCTTTCCTATTTTTTTGGAATTTGGATAGAGATTGATTGATTGAATATTTAGATCTAGACAACGTATTTGCATAGCATCTAATTTTAATTCTAAGTTTAACCGCACAAATCTTTTCAAATGGCCAAAATATATCTAGTAAAATCTTTTAAACTTCTCTAACATTATACTTTCAAACTTTTTTGAAATGTCTTTCCATGATGACTAGCATATGAATATAATCCTACCGTAAAATTATTCGAAAATTTATTCCCGCATGCCGGCCATGTACAGCCGAACAAGAAAGAGAAGAAATAGAAATACAGGCTCCACATACTGCACAAGACTTCCTGAAATTCCCATCCCTCTCTCCCTCCTTATCCGGATGTATTACACCTAACATAGAGAATAATTTCTCATTCCATTGTAAATATATTTCTCCACATTCAAAGTTTTTAGGCTTTGTTCATAATTTACTGAGCGAGAATTTCAAATCAAATCTGGCAGACATAAAACAAGTTCGCTCAAAATAAATTTTATCATTTGGGTTCATTTTTGGAACTCAAGTACAGTATAGAAGTGATCCAAATACAAAGATCTAAAGTTAGGGAACCCAGCTGAAACCCCAATCTTTTTAAATTCCTCCTCAGTCCTATGCTTCCCCTCTGTTCTGTAAATGGTCATCACAAAGATGTCGCCTGATAACAAAGCTCGAGTCCGTCGGCTATCGTCGGTCTCTTCGGGAACGACGGGCTCGCAGGCAATCACCTTCCCGCCTTCCGGCAAGGCGGCATAGCAGTTCTTCAGAATCAGCTCGCATTCTTCGTCCGTCCATGTTGTTAGCACCCACTGAGAATGAGAAGAAAGGATGAGTGATTTACTTTGGCCGTATCAAAATTCTGAAATTATGGTGAGATGCTTTTATATTTTTATTCTTAGTATTCTAACATCAAGAAAAGACTACCTTCATGAAAATTGCATCTCCTTGAGGGATGAATTTGAACATATCACCACCAACATGGATTATTCCTGCATAACCACAAGCACAATCAGTAAAGAAATTACTGAACGCAATATTTTGTTGTGCGAAATGGAGGTACAACTTGGATGCATCAAGGAATTGAAGTACAAAGTGAAAAGTCCCTTCCGAGCACCAAAACACCAAAGTTAAAATTTTTTTCTAAAAAGTCACAAGTAGGATTAAGAGAGATAATCTACCCCTATACAAAGCTCTTACTCATCCTAAAAGCCAATGCATAATGAGATTTGATCATCACTTAAACTACACAATATATGTTTAAAATGGTTAAAATAGTAAAAAAAAAGGTCACGTCGTCACAAGCAGGAAAGAGGCTTGACAAGATGACAAAATGCACCTCAGCACTAGATAGTGATTCATCAATAGAGCCAACGAGGTTTGGATCCTAATATACTTCAACTTCTCAACATCTCTAGATACCATGACTTTTTCTCTTCTTTCTCTCTAGATATGTTAGATTAGAAAATATTTTCATCTGACTGCTGCATATTTTGCTATTGATGAAAGATTTAGTTTTGATTCAATTAGTTAGGATTATAATTGATTTGTTATAATTATTGCTTAATAATCAGTTAAAATAGAGTTGATTGATCTAAGAATAAAATGATAATGATCGCTTTGCGAAACTCTTACCGTGTAAGCCAACGTACCGCCAGTAATTTCTCATTTTCAGGAGGAAATTCTTAATGACACAAGCTATCCTAAACGCTAGCTTTATTTTCATCCACGTCGATTTTGACAAATAACAACCCATGAGCATATGTGGTCCCTGCCCATCTACAGCCATCCAGAAAAACATCACATGCATGATTCAACAACGGAATCACAACCCTTCAAACCCCACACAGTCCATGCCAAACCAATCAAGCTCAACTTAGCAAAAGCCAATTACCCTACACTAACATGCACTCATTTCAAACAACCACCACCATGTTTCATACCTGGAAATTCCGGCGCTCCAGCGACAACTTCCGGCAAATCAAAGTTGACTCCAACTTTTATCCCTTCAACTCTCTTCATGATCATGCTCAAGCACGCTCCCGAGCTGCCACCGACGTCGACGAGGGTCTCCACCCCATCAAATCCTTTATCATACCTGTAACAACAATAATCCAGATTTAAAAAGGCCAGGTCACTGGTTCAATTCCAACTTTAAACTCTTTAAATTGCAGTAAAAGAGCACGATCTTTGGTTTTGCTTTTTGCTGCATTAGATTCTTTATCAAAAAATGGTATTCATCTGGGAAAAACAGCGGAAATCAGACGTGCACATATATACCCATCAAGGAAGGCCTGCATGAATGGAACAGAGACACCCCACATAGCCTTTTTCATGAGGGCGTTGGCCGTCTCGTCCCGGCCGTACCACTCGTAGGCCCCGGCCCCGCCGTTGCCCTTCCGGAAGGGCTCCGGCCCGGCGGGGTCCACCACGGCCTCGTGCACCAGCCCCCACGCCCTCAGCATCTCCGCCTGGTGGTGCTGCAGCACGTACGCCCCGAACGAGTTCCCGTCCCCGTCGTCCGCCAGCGTCTGCCCCACGGCGGTGAGGGAGTAGCGCCGGCCGTCGGGGCCGGGGTGCTCGGCGAAGACGCCGTGGGCGGCGAGGAGGCGGAGGAGGCGCTGGAGGTTGAGGGCTGCGGCGGGGGAGGAGGCGGCGGAGCCGGAGAGGATCTCGGAGGCGGAGAGGGGGTGGGGGTGGCGGCGGGCGAGGATGTTGGGGACGTCGAGGCGGACGACTGCGGCGAGGGCCGTGGGGACGGAGATCATGTTGGCGAGCTCCATCATCGCCAGCCGTGACGATTTCTGTAACTCTTTCTCGTCTTCTTCGCCTGCCATTGAGTTGGAGTCGGAGAAGAAAGGGGATCTCAACTCTCAAAGTGAAGATGAGATCCCTTTATTTTTTTTAATTATCCAAACTCTAGTTTTGTAAGGGGCTGTTTGGTTGCAGGACTAGGATAATACTGGGCACCGATTGTATTGTTGAATCCAAAAAAAAGTTTGCATTCTTGAATTTGAATTCGTGGTAGGATTTTGGTTGTTTTGTATTTGCTTGTTTTTTATGAGGGCCCACTGTTTTTTTGGATTCTCGAATAAAAAAAAACTATGGATTTATATGGATTTGGCCTGTTCATGTAGATCTCACGTACTTTATGTTATTAAAAAATCCCCTTTCTCTATCTCTCTATAATCCTCAAATTCAAATCCTACTTATTTTTTCCCAACCAGACAAGTATTACAAAGATCTACAAATCCAACACTTGGAATTCAATACCAACCAAACCTAAAATTAGTCAATCCAGATATTTTCAGTTCTACTGTTTGAAAATCCAAATTTCAAAATCCTGCAAGTCCCTTCAATGGTGCTCACTGATTTCTATACTTCTAATTTTCCATTAGACCATGTGGATGGTATTTATTGCGTTGATACCATGTTGTATGTCTGATAACTATTTCAGATAACAGGACACGGTTTTTACGGTAATAATTTTCATTTTAAAAATGATAGTCCGTCTATCCAATTTATATCACGGCCCGAAAAATTAATACTGTTATCATAAAAAAATGAATCATGTAAGGATAGATCTGGTTAAAGATTCGGTTTTGCGGTAGGATAATAAAGAGTTGCAGAAAATCTTAAGGTATTTTGTATCTTTTGATTTCACTGAATTTGTAAATTAATTTAGGGTAAATTGCTAAATAATACCCTATCACCTGCTTTGTGCTTATAAACTCTATTGATTTTTTCGCTGCATTTACGTACCCTAAAATATAAACCGTATGGATTTTATTTTGAATAGTGATGGATTTGATGATCAACCGAAAAAAGTAAAGTATTAACGGTTTGTGTTTTAGGATATATAAATGCATCGGAAAATTAATAAGATATATAAATACAAAGTAGCTGATATGTTAGGGTATTATTTTGCAATTAACCCATCATTAATTAATTTATGGCATTATTCTTGGATGTACATCTCAATCTATACTGGTCATCTTTCTTCACTTTACAAAGCATATGACACTTATTTCTATGACTTTAAGCAATTGTTTATGTTAGTCTTTTTTGCCATCAATTTTAATGATTGGTCCATGTGACGACATTGTATTGAGCAAATAAATAAAATAATCTTTTAGACGTCGCTTGACTATCTTAGGTACTCACGTTTTTATGGGTAAATTGTCAAAAAGCCCGACCTGAAGTTGTTTAAAAATGTAAATCCCCAATTCCTTATACATTTTTCAGTATTTTTTTAATAAATATTTTCCCAATATTTTTCTAATTATTTTCATACATCTCATTTTCCCCCCTTTTTTTTAACCTAATCTAAAACCCTAAACACTAACCCAATTCCCTAGCCCAAACCCACACTGGCCCAGGCCCAACACCCTAACCCAAACCCTAAACCCAACTCGACCCGACCTAACCCCTCTCCCGTTCTTCTCTTCTTCTTTCTTTTGGCTGAACCTCTCATCCATGCCTCCTTCTTCCTCACAACGAGCACCCGCGAGACCCGCTCCATCCACGACGAAGCCACGCCCCAACTGACCCCGAGATCTCAGCGCCGGCCTCCTATTTTCCCTCAACGTCACTCTCACCCTCTCTTAGTCTCAATCTCCATCTCTAACTCTCTCTCTCTCCCTCCTAAAAATCCACCGATTTCCCCTCTTACTCCTATCACCGCAAACCATCTCGCCGGCATCTCCTTCACCGCCGACGAACCCCTCGTCAGCGCCACCAACTTCTCCATCCGTCACCTTCTTCATCTCCAAACACCTCGAGCCTTCCTCTACAACACCACCATCTCACAGCTACCACCGGTCCCCCTTGATGCCGCCAGCCACCTCTTCCGACGAGCCACCGCCGCGACACCTCTTCTTCTCACCTAACTCCAGAACCCACCACCACTTCCTGAACACCTCCAACGCCAATCCATCATCACCCAAGCACCTTGCCGCCTCACCCCGGCCACCGTTGCCTTGCACCAACACCGCCTGCATACCACCACCGACGGCGCTCATGTCGCCTCCAACACCATTGTGACCATTGCCTCACCGAAGCCCGACCACCACCGTGCTGCCACCATCTCTGCACTCCCTCACCTACAAGTCGCATCCAAGTTCACCTTGCCGGAGCTCCTCACTCCAACGCCGACAGCTGCAGCCCCTCTCTCCGCCTTGACCTCCTCCTTGCCGTCCCACTAGTTTCTCCTCCAAATCCCGAGCCAAGCCCCCGTCTCCATCACGCCGAACCAAGCTCGAGCTTAAGCCCCAGTTGTGCCGTGTCGTTGTGGTACTCGTGCCGCTGCTGTACCATCGAACCCTCACCAGGCAAGTGAAAACCTTCACTTGTTTGTCATGCTACTACAATCATTAGCCAAAGCAGTTTACAATAACTAGATATATGTAGATACAATTATATCATAAATTATTATTGAAAATTGTGTAGCGAACCATAGTGCTATAGTGTCGTCTTGTTGATTGAAGCCCGACTAGGACTTGTTAATGTGTTGGTATCACGTAGGAGTTATTGGCTAATATCTAAATTCGTTTGGCTAAAAGAAACGTGTGTTTCGATCGATAACCGAACGTTTATCCAAGGTGTTCGATAAGAACCTTAAACCGGAATCTAATTAACATCGGCGGAACTTGTGATTGTTTAACCCGTTTACTGTTCACAGATGTACTGCAGAAATTTGGTTGCAAATTAAGATTATTTCACCCATAATATGTTGCCCCAATAACCATTGTGAAATTAGAATTTCCCCGAACATGCTAGACTATTAAATTCATAATAAATCGTATAAAAATTGGATCATAACGTTCTTAGGCTCGCTGCGAAGAGGATCGTATAACATATAAACTTACAGTGACTTTACTGAATATCATGTCTTTTAGATAGCGAAAACTGTAGGGATTTGTGGCTCTGGACTGCAGTCCTGAACCGAAATCCCTACGAATACCTAAAAACAAACACTTGCAACTCACTATTCGAATTTGCAAATGCGTGGAAACCTATATAGATACGTAGGAAATTGAGTTAGATTTCTTATGCGACTGGTTCCACCGAATTACGTCACTGTTGGCTATTTTTAACATAATTTATTTTATCAATGTATACGGCTGATTTCTGCAGTTTTTCATGTTGGTACCTGAACTTAATCGCCTGTACAACCCTATATAAAACTGAAAATACGCGGAGTCCTATATCGTCATGTATATAATTTAGTTATCTAACTCATGGTTTTGGTCTCGTTCAGTTTTCTTGTCATTTAATATTTTAATTATATTTTAGTTTGTCGACGTATCCGGCAGTTTTCTGCAGTGACCGTTTATATACCTTGACACTAAACAAAACATATCTCCTAGCACACAAAGGCTATCATTGATGCTCTTGATGCGTTGGAAACCTAACAGAGAGAACTAGGTTTTATCCAACTGAAGCAACACCTGAATCTAAACACAATCCGCAGTAAACTGGGTGTAAAGTTGGACTTGCAGTTCTGAAACTAGAATTCTAGCAACTAATCGCTGATTTAAAATGTTGATAAATCCTTAACCTGAATTCCTATTGACATGAAACTAATTTTACCGCTTAGATAATCATGTATACTTCGTATTCCTTTTTATATTGTTTGGGCTGATTTTACACGTGTGATTTATGGTGAATTTTGCAAGTCATATGGCGTTGGCTGTCATAATTTAGTGAATATCTGTTTAGTGCATTTCTACCTTATTGTGTGTTTGCTTTATACCCAGTGTAGAGTGTTTTTTGTCAGCCTATTGAGATAAGAATACGCATTGCCTGTCAGGCGTATTACAGATCCCTCTGCCTAGAGTAGCCCAGGGTTTATTGATTGTGGGGATCCAAATCTCCGGCAGCCGTGGAATAAACTGCCGTTAATTACTCATCGCTTTTGGAGCTAGGGAATCTCCGATTGACAGGTAAAACTAGTCATGCGAACTCAATGTGCGTTGTGCGTATGTTGTGTTTTGGACGTATCGGGGGCCTCGCAGAGTTTACGGGGGTCCCGCTACCTGGATAGCTGGCTTAGGGTCAAGGGGGCTAGCAGCCCCTTTACGGAGTGCTAGGCAGCGCCCCGTTGGAAATTTTTTCTAACGAGAGATGTATTTTGAGCATGGAGCGTGTGAGAAAAAGATGGGTGAGGAGCATCCTAAGGACGCGTGAGACAACACGTGACCGCTGGGCGCCAGCGGGTCACGTGCCAGGCATGTGGATGCTTGGCGCTAGCGGGTCACGTGCTCGGCGCATGGGCGCCACCGGGTCATGTGCGTGGCGCGTGGCTGTTGGGCGCTAGCGGAATGCGTGCGCGGCACACGGCCGCTGGGCGCCAATGGGTTATGTGTGCGGCACGCAGCCACTGGAAACACCAGCGGATGAAAACCCTTGGGCTTGGAGTTGAACTCCCAAATAGGAATTGGGTGTAGATTTGGAGTTAAAACTCCCAAATAGGAATTGGGTGTAGATTTGGAGTTAAAACTCCCAAAAGATCTGTATTTAGAGTTAAACTCCTAAAAGATATGGATTTGGAGTTAAACTACTTTAAGAATTTGGACCTTAGAGTTGAACTCCTCAAAAATCTTCGGAGATGATCAAAGGGGACCCCTTTCTTCCCCCTTAAGCCTTGGAACCTCCTAAAGTAGGATTTTTGGAGGTAGATCTTCTTACTCTCTTTTTGTTAGATCTTGGGGAAAAAGGGAGGTGGATTAAAAATCTCTCTTTTAGGGATTTGATGGGAGATCTGAACTCCCATTCGAGGGTTTTATGATGAAACTTTATTTAGTTTTGAGAAAAAGAGAGCTAAGCTCTTGATTTAATTAGAAATGAAGAGAAAGAGAAAAAACTTGAGAGAGAGAAGATAGAGGCACAAACCCTAGAATTTTTAAGAGAATGAAAATTGTTATTAATTTCCTCATCATGTTGGCCTTTTATAGGTTACACACATTATATATAGCCCATTGGGCTTTTCCAAATGGCACTTGTGCTTCCCCATATCTTATGCGCTTATTTCTTTTTGCACATAAGCCATGGGGCTTACAAAATTTTGGCTTTTGACCCATTTTTCATACATTTATTTCTAAAAATTGCATTAAACTAATTTATGTCTTTATTCTTTTTGTCATGGGTCCGGTCCCTTCTATGCCCGGTCTTGACTTGGGTTTGGGCCTGCTTAATTGGGCCTGTGTCCACTTGGCTTGGGGTTGGCTTTGACTTGGTCAACCGGGATGTAATTTTTAACCCCAACAAAGTGCCCCCATCAATAAATGCACGCCGTGTGTATTGGTTGTGTGCATGAAATTGATGGATCTTCTTCTATATGGAGATTGGTTTGGTTTGGTGCCCCGTGGAGGGTCGATACTGCCCTTTTGGCGACGAGGATGGTCGATACCGCCATTTTTGCAACTTGGATGGTCGATACCGCCATTTTTTCGACTTCGACGGTCGGTGCTGCCATTTTTGTGACTTGGACGGTCGGTGCTGCCATTTTTGCGACTTGAACGGTTGGTGCTGCCATTTTTTGCGACTTGGACGGTCGGTGGTGCCATTTTTTGCGACTTGGACGGTCGGTGCTGCCATTTTTGCGACTTGGACGGTCGGTGCTGCCATTATTATGACTTGGACTGTCGGTACTGCCATTTTTTACGACTTGGACAGTCAGTGCTGCCTTTTTTGTGACTTGGGTGGTCGGTGCTGCCATTTTTACGACTTGGATGGTCGATACTTGATTTGACTTGCTCTACTTTCTGCGGTGTTAGGATTGAAGTTGACTTGCTCTACTTTCTGCGGTGTTAGGATTGAAGTTGACTTGCTTCTTTTTTTGCGGTATCGGAATTGAAGTTGACTTGTTGATTTGATTTGTTTTGGGAGTTCCCTGCTTGCCCAATAGGACTTTTGATCTTGAAAGCGCTGACGGGTGGGACCTTGATTTGATCTGTTTGATTTCTGTCTTATTTGGCGGGACTTTTGAATTTGAGTGGAACTTGAAATTTGGATTTTGTTTTGCATCAGTATTGCTGCACTAGAATAATGCCAGGAGCAACTCATCATTTTTCCCAGGAGGACTTGGGATTTGGTTTTTGGGTCGGCATCAGCACCGCTAACACTGAAGCGTAGTGCCGGGAGCGACTCATCATTTGCCTTTAGGAAAACTTGGGGTTTGAGTCTTGGGTCGGTTTCAGCACCGCTAACACTGAAGCGTAGTGCCAGGAGTGACATCATTTGCCATTGCCCGTTAGGGAGCGTAGGAGACAGGTTTAGATCTCTATTATTTAAGGCTTTACAATTTTATGAGCAGTTAGGATCTCATAAAAGCATTTTCTCCTTACGAGTCGAGAGGATCTCGCATGTGTATGTTCTCCTTAGGAATCATGGGGATTCCTAAGTGTGTTGCTCCTTTGTGAGTCGTAAGGATCTCACGCGAGAATATTGTTGGATATAGTGCCCTCAAGGCAATTATTGTAATTGCAGGCACACGATTATGATAATTGAGGGAGGACCTATACAGGTAGAACAATCTTATTCTAAATGATAGTATGCTATCTGGTTTGTCTTTATCATTGATATATACACGTTATACGTGTTATTACGTGTCGCTAATATATAATGATGAAACCCGTAGGATTCTTGCTTGACCACCAGCATTATAATGACGATCATATACGTGAGAGCTGGGTAGTCCATAAGCACATCATTAAATGTTCCTGGTCGTGGGAGTATCGAGACTGAGCATCGATATTCCGGAGTAGACCAGTGTATACGTTTCAAGACCCCGATGAGTGGCGGTGGCCGGTCACACAAGCCATTGGTGTTATGTCACCTAAAATAGTATATAGATGCAAACTGAATGTGGGTACACTGGACGGACACGCCGAGAACTTTTAGATGTTATTATATCTATCGTCATATGGAAGTTCTCGAGTGGCATTGGTACATGTTAATCTTTTGACCTGAGATCGTCATTTGTCTCATGTGAGTTCCCACTGTACTTTGATTACTACCCTACCACGGCTTAAAAGAGTCGTGCAAACATATTTTAGTTGGGTACAGTCCCGAGCCATATGGAGGCAGTAAGGGATTGTTAGGGATTCATCTTCCTTGTATTAGGAATCGGTGTCGTGCTGTGTTCGGTAGGCTGTCACCTCAAATCCGTGGCCACGGTAGATGAGAGTTACTGATACGAGTTCAGTAGTTTCTCGGTTGGTGATGAGCTTGATTCCGACACGACTTATCGGGTTATTAGGGGTCTAATGTTTTCACCTTCTAGACCCGGTATGCGACTCTCAGACAAAGGGACCGGACTGTACGGAGATTGTCACATTCAGGCTCAATAGGGTTCGGACGGACTTGGTTGTCGACCCTGCTTTCGACAGATACCTGGGCAGCCGTTACGTACAGCTAGTGCCGCTGACGTGCTTATGGTTTTTGGATTTATCCAGTAAATCACTGTCAGCGTATTGTCGACTCTTTAGAGTCCCACACAGAAGGTTTTCTCGGTTCAGACGATATGATGTAGATGACGTATATTGATGCATACAGGGTGTCCGATTAAATACATGTACATGCTACACGGATTTTAATCGGACGGTTGATAATACTAACAGCTTAGGATTAAGCCAGATTATTAAATCAGGTTTTGATTTAATAATTTATATATATATTTTTAATATGTATATTCTAGTATTATTGTTCACTATTCATTTTCTTTTTCTTGGCTATGCTTATTTTTTATACGAATACGCGTATATGTATTTCGATACGTATACCGAGTTGTATTCCGTATTTATACGGAATTTGTTCTAGAAGATGGACACTTCATTTCTTGATTTTTCTTTTATAGAAAATCAAAAATGAGGTGGAGGATGAGGTGTTTTGTAGCATGGTAGAGAGGTATGGGTTGATTATTATATAATATTTTCATTTGGATTTACTATTCTTGGATGGTTGTAAAATTATTAAGCCATTCTTTTTTCCATTTTTTGCTACCTGCTCTTCACAAAATACTTAGCAATTTTTCATGGCTGCTTCTTCATCTCCTCCTCCTTCCAGACAACTCTCTTGAGCTTAGAAAAAAGAGAAAAGGATAGTGAAAATATTCCTACATCCCCACTCTCCATTTATTGCAAGTTTGGAGCGTCGGTCGTTTTACTAGATGAAACCGGAGCTTGGATCAGTTTCCTTCAGGTAGATATTCTTCGGTAAGGACGGTTGCTATTCAAGCCCGATCCGGACAGCATACACAGAGCTTGGAGGGGTCTTCCACGATTGGGTAGACATGCGTCAAAGGTAGTATTCCGTATCTTTGCATTCTTGGTTTGCTAGTTTAGGCATTTGGACCGATTCTAGGTTTGGGGTTCCTTCGTGTTTGCTTGAAATTTTTTATCGCCAATCGCATTTCCGCTGCGCCGCGAGCACTAAGGAACCCTACAGTGGTATCAGAGCCAATCCATACACATAAAACTAGCTCGCATTACTTTAGAATTCATCACAAAACAATTTTCCCCCTCACAGTTTTCAGCCACAAAATCCAGCGACGTTTGGTTACAAAACTGAGTTTTTGAAGCTTGTTCTCGATCCCCGGAGCTCTCATTTCAGAACGGGGACTCTGTAGGGGATCGAGAGTGACCCGTAGAGTCTCGGGGAACCGTTTTCAAAGATATTTTTCGAAAATTAGTTGCTGTTTTCATGGCTGAATTCTGTCTTGTTGTTGCTGTCCAAAACTGAACTATTTTGCATGTTCCGATCTCCACGGGCTCTTGGTTCGGACCAAGAACCTATGAGGTGGATCGGGGGTACCCTGGAGAGTACCGGGGGCTGTCTTTGGGTCGTTCGGACTCTTTGTTTTGGCAAAAAGTTTGATTTTTGGATGTTGAAGCGCACTCAATTTTCGTTGTTTGGAATTTCGAGTGTGAGCTTTGCTTGTAATGAATTCTATTGTCATGGTTTTCATATCAGTGTATATGTTCTCTTGAATTTCTTCTAATTGCTATACGCTCAATTAGATGGGATTGCACATTTATTTCGGTTACTTGTTTCTGTGGATATATTTCTTGATTATGGTTTAGTCGGATTGTCGTGTCGAAAAGCCTCTCGTGCGTTACTTGTACAGTTTTGATTTATTTTGTTATATTCATTTGTTCAGGACGAGCTCCAACATGTGGCCACCGTTTCCGTATTATGTATATTCTTTTATTGGGGCCCGACAAAGATGCGGTCGATGTCACCATTGTATATATTTCATTTCTGTACTAGAATTAACCCAGGAGAAGTGCTCGAATAGCCGGATTCTAGAGTGCAGCAGATGACCATCTCATGGAGTTGAGACCGGGCTGCCTCGCTCTAGAATTGGTGGGTTGCTCGCCGCACTTGTAGGGATTATAGGATTTGACCCACGGAGGGGTGCACAAGTTACCGGATTCTACAAAGCGACGGGTGATCGACTCATTTCATTGAGGGCGTGTTATCCAGTTTCTAGAATTGAAAAGTGGTTTGCCGCACTCGTAGGGGTCTAGGATTGACTATGTACGGGCTATCCACACGACCGGAGAATGTCGTGTTTTATTTATGGCTCAGATGAAACGTGGGGCTCCAAGTTTATCCACTATTCTATATTGTTGTTCGCATGCTTGTAATGATCCTTATCTACCTGTGATGACTATTATCTGCCTGCAATGTTGATATATATATATATATATATATATATATATATTAGTAGATGCTTTTATATGTTTTGCATTCGTGCTAGCCCTGTCCCCGCCTTGCCGTAAGTTATGTAACCTTACGGTGAAGACTCGAGACCCCGTGGCGAATGCGGATGGCATATAAAAGTATGCTATTTTGGTTGTTTCTGTTGTGTCTTAGAAACTATGTTTGATGGGACTGCATTATATCTTTAATGTAAAGGAAAAACAAACCTATTTGATATTGTCGGAACCAATTATTAAAACTACTCGGTTTTCTTCAAAACACCTATCATATTCTTTTGTTTTGAATTGAGGTACTCGGTTAGGAATATTTAGCACCTCATTCTATGAGGGAAGAGCCTTGATCCCTTCACGGGAAATTCTCTCTTAACCAAAGGTTTATGTTATTAGTTTTAAAAAGCGGAGTTTAAACCACTCCATTTCAAAACCACTCGAGTTCCTTCAACAATATCAAGTTCATTACGTTAAGTTTTTTGCCAAAAACAAGCCATAGCCCTTCGTCATTTCAGATTAGTATTGCTTAGTATTCGCACTACGTTTGTCGTTGCTATTCGCCGAGGGGTAGTGTGCGGTAGCTCTGTAATGCTTTTCTGTCGCTAGGATATATGGATTGGTTAGGACAGTCGTACGACTTTGTTGATTATTCGTCAAGGATCATACGGATGGGTTTAACGCAATCAAGATAATGATGGGTAGAATTTGACTAGGACCCTTGATTTGTTGATTATTCGTCAATATCCTTGGGTCGTAGGGGTAAAAAGTTTCAAATATAAAGGAAACTTCCCAGGAATGCGCATGCCTTCTGGAGTGTGGTGATTTGAGTGGATTCTGTCAGGTTATCACACGATGATAGTTAGGTACCGATTCCCACTGATGGGTAGGTATCACTCCTCAGAAGATTTTCACTTCACAATTAGCTAACCTATTAGATGTCTAGAATGTGTTTACGAGGTTACGCCTCTTTGGGAACAGGGTTATTAATTGGGTCCGTGCGAAAGCACAGAGGGCCTCCCTCGGAGTACCAACACTGACCGGGCTGAACGGTTAGCGAACTTGTAAGGTGTATATAATCCCGACTAGTTCTTCTTTTAGGGTTTGAAGGAGAATTCGAGAAAACGGTGGGAGTCATCCAGATTAGATAAAGTGATAACAAATCTAATTTTGCTAGAGTGCATAGTGAGTGTTTCTTTTTTCTCTCTCTGGTACAGCGACCCATGACTTACCTAAAACTTATTGACCAAGTTAACCGAACCTTCTTACACACGTTGGTTTTGGATTGTCATGATTCATGACAAAGTCGTAAATATCTCTGCTACTCCTACTTTCCCTTTGCATTTCTCCAGAACACTCCATATCACTACGATAATCTATATTGTTTGGAAATGGCCATCGTATAGTTACATACGAACTCGAAGAAATTATTGTCAAGAGAGAAAATAGTTAGAATCTAATGAAAATCAATATTTATTGTCAAGAGAAAGAAAATTGATGAAACATCATGTTTTGGCTCCTCGACCTCTCTTTCCTCTTTTAAAACATTGGAAGTACTTTAGCACTCTTTTTACATCTCTTTAAACTTTCCGCTTTCCAAATTTATTTAGATTTTTAACTGTAAAATAGCACCATGATATTATATTGCCAGATAAATGATTTCGCCAACCTTTTGAAATCCAAAAATAAAAAAAGAATAAATCTATTGATTTTTGAATATTCATGATTTTCAGTTGGTATGGAAAAATCAAAAAATCAAAGAAAATATAAAATTTTGACATTTTTGAAAAATTCGCTATTTCAATGTGTTATATATTGCATGTAAAATATTTAACTTTTGAAGAAAACAGAGAATTTGAGATTTTTGAAAATTTCTCGATTTTCATGTGCTAGCATGCATAATTTTTAAAAAAGGAAGAAAACAAAAAAATTGAGTTTTAATATAATTTTACGATTTTCTTGTACTATAACATGCAAAATATAGAAAAACTGAAGAAAATAGAAAAAAAATCGAGACTTTGAAAATTTTGCAATTTCGTGTGTTGTATAGCAAACAAAAAAATTTGAAAAACTAAAGAAAACAAAAAATTTACTTGGTTTTTCTAAAAATTTTGCGATTTTCGTTTGTTATGACAATTAAAATATTAAAAAATCCAAAGAAATTGGAAAATTTTGAGATTTTCTAAAATTTAGCGGTTTTGTCTGCCACATCGTGCAAAATAATGAAATTTGAAGAAATCAATAAGTTCTGGGATTTCTTTAAAATTTCGTGATTTTCATATGTTGCTTAGGGTTCCCGGTTAGTTGGAGTGTCAATCACTCGTGCCGGAGTTCTTTGTTCTACTATTAGACTCTTAGTAGCATTCGACAATCTTTTTTTTTTTTTTACTTTACATAGGTTTTAATTTCCTTAATTTTTGGAAGTTCTCCAAAAACCAACAGAAAATTGAAATTTGAAAGGAAGAAAATATTTCATGATTTTTTAAATTGAAGATAACAGAAAATTCTGGTTTTTTTAAGTTTCATGATTTTCATGTGCAAAATAATTTTAAAATTTCTTGAGATTTTTAAATTTCATGATTTTCTTGTTCAAAATGATTTTCGTGAGCATACAGAATAATTTTAAAACAGAAAGAAAATAGAACTTTCTTGAGATATTTGAAAATTTTGCAATTTTCATTTGCTATAGTATGCAAAATATTGAAAAAGTGAAGAAAATATAGGATTTTTAAGAATTCTGAAAATTTTGTGATTATGTTTGTTATAGCAAACAAAATGTTAAAAATCAAAAGAACAAAAAATTTAGGATTTTTGAAAATATTACAATTTTCATACTCTATATAGTAGCAAAATAATAAAAAATTGAAGGAAGCAGAAAATTTTGAAATTTTGAAAATCATGTTGTCTTGGTGCTATATAGCATACAAAAATTGTAAAACCGAATGAAAAATATTAAGATTTTTTAAAATCTAGCGATTTTCATGTGCTATAACAAGCAAAATATTGAAAGCGAAAGAAAACAAAAACTTTGATATTTTTGAAAAGTTTGCAATTATTCAAGCAAAATATAAAAAACCAAACGAACGGAAAATATTGAGTTTTTTGCGAATTTCGCGATTTTCATGTGCCATATAACATGCAAAATATTGAAAATATGAAGAAAACGGAAAATTATTGACGTTTTAAAAAAATCATGATTTTCTTGTTCTATAATATTCAAAACATAAAAAATTTCAAGAAACAAAAATTTTTCAGGATTTTTGAAGATATAACGATTTAGGTGTGCTGTAAGAAAAATATTGAAAAACTAAAGAAATATGAATTTTTTTGAGATTTTTGAAAATTCGTGATTTTCGTGTGTTAGCAAGCAAATTATTGAAAAACCGAATAAAACATAGAAGTTTGAGATTTTTGAAAATTACATAACTTTTGTGTGATAGCGTGCAAAGTATTGTAAATTATAAGAAAACAAATAACTTTTGGGATTTTTGTAAATTTCGCGATTTTCTTGTGTTGTAGCATGCTAATTAAAAATTCGAAGAAAATAGAAAAAAGAGATTTAAAAAAATTTAATGATTTTCATGTGCTATATAGCATGCATATTATTGGAAAAAAGGAAGAAAATAAAAAAAAATTTGCGATTACGTGATATAGAAACGTATAAAAAAATCGAAGAAAATAAAAGAAAAATATTTTTGAAATTTTCATTATTTTCTTGTGTTCCAGCAAGAAAAATATTTGAAAACCGAAGAAAACAGAAATTCGCTGTATTCGTGTGTACCATGTGAATTGTTTAAAATTTGAAGAATTTTTTAAAAAAGATTTTTATACATTTCGTGATTCTCGTATCAAGTAAAATATTGAAAAACCAAAGAAAAAAGAAAATTTTGTAATTTTTAAAAAATTCATGATTTTGTATGCTATAGCAAATAAAATATGGAAAAGCTGGAAAAAAAAAGCCGAAATATTTGCAAATTAATTTTTCATATATTTTATATATAAACTTCATAAATATAAGATATTACAACTTATAAATTAATTTGATTTTTTTGACTTGGACTTTGTACCCACATATTCCGTGGAGGCCCTTGCTAGAGTTATTCAAGATGCATATGTATCGTTGATGTATCATAACACTGATTATTTATGAGAAATATTCTTACTCGCTAAAAGATGTATGCTCTCTTTTTAGCTATCATCTGTGGAGAGTTTATGGCCAGAGTGTCTTTGTGCTTGTACTTTTGAAGGATCATGGATTAACAAAGAGTGGGAAACCTGCATTGGCCATATCAGTGTAAGCAATTTACTTGTACATAAACCCGTAAATATTGTTGGTGATGCTTCGGAACAAGTGAGATATCAGTTTCTTGGTTCTTTCAGATTGAAGACTTTCTAGATCGCTCTCAAAATCTTGCAAGAGCTGTTGGAAAATCTGAGATGATGAAAATCAATAATTGCATCAAGCATTCCCTTAAACTTGTATCATGTTTCATGGAGGGCAAAATTAAAGAGATGAAGCTAAAGAAACAGCTATTCGGATATATAGTTTTGAAAGTTCCCATGCATCCTTCAATTCCTCTAGGATCTGTTTCTTCATCTGAACCTAACTATGCGGAGAATCATATAAGTCGATTTATACCCTTTCAAGCAGGATACTTGCCATAACAACCGGAGAATTCAGGATCGAAACATGTCGCAAATTCACCCTAGGCCACCTTTTACACCTCGGATGAATTATGGAATAGAACAGCAGCAGTCCTCCCTTGTTCCCTGTTAATTTTCTTCTACATCGAGAAATTACCAACCCGGTCTAAATTCGCAGTTTTCTGGGAATTCAGATTTTAATCATGAAAATCACTGGATTGGACGTGGAAAACTCCATTTGTTCCTCCAAAGCTTAATGATCCATTTCATCAATTCCCTCCTTTCTCGCATCTATAATGATCATTGGATCAAGCCTTTTTGTTATAATTTTACATAACTATGCTGCATGAAAGCTTCATCTGACTCTCCTTGATGCATGCCAAAGTTTATGTTGCATTTTGCCATTTTACGTCCTCCAACCATACACGTCTTTCAAGTTTCAACTATACACACGTCTGTCGTGTCTGATCAGACTTGATATCATTCATCATTCTTTATCAACTGTTCAGGTATGTCCATGATATTTATTTTGGTCGGTTGAAGGACTGTAGCTAAAAAAGAGAAGGGTTTTTTAAGTAACTCGTTTCGTGGATTGAGAAATATTTAGGTCGGATGATCTTGGTTATGATTTGTTCCTCTTTATGATTTGTTTCCTGTAAAATTGTTTTGTAAGACTCCCTCTATGGTCGATTTGGTTTTCCAAAGCAGATCTTAAGTTTCTTAGCTCGAATTGATCTCATAGTGCTAAACGATCATGTAATTATTTTGTATTGTCCAGATAAAGCTGTCCACTAGATGGGGGGGGGGGGGGGATGAAAGTTTATTGAGGTACTTGTTTCGTAGAATTGTAGCAGAATTTTCTTTTAATGTTGTTTCGGGATTTTTTTTAAACACTACTTGTTCTTAATGCCCATGGTTTGCCGAGAGTCGTTAACGCATTGGCTACGTGCAGTCTGGAGAGAGTTGTCCATTTGGGTTTTGCAATGTGTTTATAATCATTGACTAGATTATGACCTGCAGATCGACGTCTATGATGTAAAGCTGGTAAATGCAATGAAACTAGTTCTGTTGTCATTGTTACATATTTTTTGACCAGCGGCCTTTTAAGTTTTATTGACTCTTGTTATAGCCTGCAGTTTGAAAACTCTAGAGTGGAAAAGCGATAATAATATTATTCAATTCATCTATTTATTGATGCATTTTTATCCTCTCAGGTGCCTGTTGCTTTTAAAGGAACACTTTATTTCGATATAAAATAAAATATTTGCTATTTACATGCCAGAATCTCATGAATCGCTGTTTTAGCAAGATATCCCTTGCATTTCATTTTTTTTTGTGTGGAATTTTTGCTATCAATTATATCTCGTGAAAAATTTATAAAACTTTATTGAGCCTTGCTTATTTGTTTCACAAATGACCTGTAACAAGCGCTTCATTTGTGATTTTGACATTGTTGATAACTTTTGCCTGTTTCAATTTATATGTTATATGCCTATTATTATTATTTTTTTGACGAGTCCATCACTGACATATGAGCAGTCAATTATGTGTTCATCAGCTGCTAACGTGCATCTTTTTTTCTCGTTGTTTTTATATTATATTCTAGTCTTATGTTGCTAGCTAGCAAACCTGAACATAAATATGTATGATGTTAACAAATTGATTTCGCTGTCGTTGGTAAATATCTTTTAATTGAAAATTCCGAATTTTGAAAGGTTTTGGTTTTGTACATCTATTTAGATATTCAAAGTGCCTTATATACACAAACCTTCTTTTCAGGATTTTTCTTGCATTTCTTTTGGAAGTTGATGGGAGATACTTGTCGTTATATCTTTATACATTTGAAGCTGAACACCTTGTGTCATGGTAGTCGCAAGATACTTGGCTTATTCTTTGGCAACATGCAAAAAGATAAATGATTTATGACGTTTAATATCTTGTGCATATTGGCCACTAGGAAAAGCCTACGTACTTTTATCAGTTTCTTTTAATTGACAAACTCTATTTTAGAGCTTGCCCTCATCTAATGATGACTCTAGTTGTTTCCTTGGTGCGGTCTTCTCGGAAATCGAACCGGCAACCTCGTGTTTTTTTTTTTGAAGAGGACAGTTATAAGTTACGATCTATTGGTGAGGTAAGATGCAATATTAAATGGAAACAGCCATACAAAGAGACCACGGTTTGTTGGTCTGCTATTAGGCGGTGACAAAGTCGAATGGGTTAATTGCTAAATAATAATCCAAAGTTTCATCTACTTTGCATTTATATATCTTATTGATTTTTTCATTTTTCATTTATATACCCTAAAGTACAAACCGTTAATATTTTGCTCCCTTCGGTTGCCATCAAATCTATCACTATTTTAAATAAAATCCATACGGTTTGTACTTTAGGATATCCAAGTCTAGAAGAAAAATCAACAAGATGTATAAGTGCAAGTAGGTAAAATATCGAGATATTATTTAGCAATTAACCCAAGTTGAATTCAAACAGGCTGTAAAAGGTCCAAAAGCTAAAGTTCTAGTGGTTCCTGTAATTTTTCTATTTGCAGCGGCAGAAAATGTAATTTTCAATCATTAAACGATTTAAAAATTATGGGTTTTTTTAGTACAGGACTTCTAAAATATTGCTATTTTGAAAAACATCTTCTAAAATTTCATATTTTTAAATATAATTCCTAAAATTATTAATTTAACTAAATTGAATTTTATACTTAATTATCATCCATAATAGTGTGATAAATATCCGTGAAGAAGTTAAAATGCCAACTTTTGGTCCTTCTAATGGTCTTTATTTTTGTACTGAAAAGGAAGAAAGAGAGAGATTATTAAATGATGTTGGATAACTGTCATAGAAGAAAATATGGGTTTTGTATTGAAGGATTGAGAAGACAATAAAGTGGATTATGGAGATTTTTGGGATTATAAGATTACCCGAAGAAATTGAAGAAATGTCCCTTGATTGGAACCTATCGAATTAGGATTCTTTATGCTAGAATAATTTAAAGATGATTATTTGCTTTTGTTTGTGAAATAGAAGGAACGTGAGAATCTTTAAAGATAAAGAATTATCCTTATACAATGTAATATTAAAAATCGAGTTTCTATTTAAATTGTGGATGGTGGAAGTATCTAGTAAGGTTAAAGAAAAATTGAAAACCACGAGGAACTACTGTAGCCTTTTAGAGGAGTTTTAGAACTTTTGATTTGTTTATTGTATTTTGCTTAGCATAATTATATAGACGTCTCTGTTATAATTAAACTTTTTTTAATCAATATACTATCGAGGTTGTATGCGGCTCAACTTTTCATAAAATTAAATAAATAAAATGGATTATGCATCGAGAAAAGAGAGAGAAGGGGCGAGGATTATTAAATAATGTTGTGGAGTATCAAAGTAGAAAATATGGGTTTTGTATTGAAAAATCGAAAAAAGAGTCAAACGTGTTTTGCATGTGGAGAGAGAGAGAGAGAGAGAGAGAGAGAGAGAAAGTGTTTCTAAGATGAGAGTTTGGAAAAATAAAACCGCTAGATCTTGTATTAAAATGAAAAGAGATGAGAATTTTGATGGTATAATAAGACTTTTCATCTAACAATTCATTATATTAGCTATAATTCAATTATTATTCCTAATTAACTTAAGGAAAAAAAGGATGTTTTTAGTTAACGAAGAGATTTTGGGAGATGTATTTAAAAATAAAAGGTTTCTTGGATATTTTGCAATATCAATGTTTTAAGGAGACTATATAAAAGACCCAAAAATTATTGATGGTATCCTGGTATAATTTGAAAAGCTTTGAAAATTTGATATTTATGATGAATTTTAATTGTTCTTTTAGAAAGGGACACTAAAATTATGACTTTTTTCAAATTGAAGATTGTTGAGCAGAAAAATGTTAGGGTTTTCGCTTGGCATAGGAGGAAGACGGACAAAAATAATAACAAGCGACACCAATATTTAACGTGGTTCGACCAACGGTCTACATCCGCGGGACAAATATGAGAATCTTTTCATTAATGATCAAAAATACCGGTACATTTATACTCTCCCGTCTTTCTTCATTTCTCAACGTTCATACAAATACAGACTATTCTTGGTAAATCTCTCCACCTTTACATGTGGATGACTACCCTTCGCCTCTGTCTTCGTCTCTTCATACAAATATAAAGACTACTCTTCTGGTGCTCCACCTTCACTGGTGGATGACTACCCTTCGGATTTGCACCCGTCTTCTCTTCTTCTTCTTATTCATGCTTGACCACTTTTCTCTGATGAGACCCTTCTCTATTTATAACACAAAATAATAGAATTCCTACTCCAATTAGAATCTTATCGAATCTTCAAATATTTCTCCACAAATTTTCAAACAAATCTTTCCAAACGAATCTTTTCATAACATGACGTCTGAAGCACAAGTGCTCAGACGTCCGTCAACGCCCTGTTCTTCTGAACACTTCTTCTTCAGACATCTGAAACTCTATTTTTCAGACGTCTGATGTTTCTCTGCTGTTGAATACATGTTAGTTTTCATAACAAAAACACTTGATCATGTCTGAGATTTGCAACGACGGGGGCAGTGATGGCAGTGATATAATGTAGCCAAGACCGGAACAATAATAATATATGAAATTAGCAATGTGACGGTAGTAATGACAGCATTGCAGTACAAACAACTTTATCGTTCCGGGTTTATATTGCCGATTACCAGAAAGGCTGTGTTGTTATACCGGCAGAGACAACAGCGGTGGCAACATCAACGATGACAACGACTATAAATCGGCCGGTAACGTTAGTGTCCACGACTCGAAAGAGAGTTAGTTTCACACAAAACACCAATGCAATCTAGTCTTAATAGTTTATCTCAGGCTTCCCTAACTTAAGATCCTGTGATATTATAAGAGACCCAAATTAATCATAAATGTAAACAATAAGCGAGACAGTGGACAAGAACAAGGTTCAGTGGCAACTCAACTTACAGCTATATAGTCAAACTAGCGAGAGAACCCGTGCAATGATCGGATTGGAAGTCAAAAAATCAAGAAAATCACATTAATTTAAAAGTTAATTGTTGTATGATTTGTAAGTTGTAATATCATATTGTTGTAAATTCTAATATAAAATATATGAAGGATAAACTTGAAAATATTTCGGCATATTTCTTCAGCTTTTCAATATTTTCCTTATTATAGCATACGAAAATGGTGAAATTTCCAATTTTTTTCTTTAGTTTTTTAATATTTTGCTTGTTATACAGCACATAAGAATCGTGAAATGCACAAAAAGTCCAAATTTTTTTGTTTTCTTTAAATTTTCAATATTTTGCACTCACACAAATATGGTGAAATTTTAAAAATCATAAAACTTCTGTTTCCTTCGGTTTTTCAATATTTTGCTTATTATATATTACAAGAAAATCATGAAATTTCCAAACATGAAATATTTTTTCTTCGGTTTTCCAATACTTTTCGAAATAGTAGACAAAAATAATAAAATTTTCAAACACCTCAAAATTTTCTGTTTTATTTCTTTTTTCAATACTATGCATGCGGCACACGATGATCATGAAATTTCAAAAAATTTCTGTTAATTTTGGCTTTTTAATATTTTGTATGCTATTAGACATGATAAACGCAAAATTTACAAAAATCCAAAGAACATTTGTTTTTTTCAAATTTATAATAGTTTGCACGTTATCAGTCCACAATACAAATATTGCGTAATATTAAAAATCTCAAACATTTCTGTTTTTTCCGATATTTTTCTTGCCGCACACGAAAATCGTGAAAATTTTTAAACTATCAAAAATTTTATTTTATTTTTAAAGTTTTCAATGTTTTATATGCTAACACACGAAAATCGCGAAATTTTCAAAAATTTCAGTGCTCTTCGATTTTTCCACATTTTAAATGTTTCAGCACACGAAAATCTCGATATTTTCAAAAATCCTAAAGATTTTTGCTACAATATATGAAGAATTGCGAACTTATTAAAAATTCAATAATTTTTTGTTTGTTCAAATTTACAATATTTTTGCTTGCTAGAGCACGCGAAAATAATATTTCCTGTTTTATTTGGTTTTCAATTATTTGTTTTCTTAAAATTTACAATGGTTTGTACGTTATCAGTCCACGATACGAAATTTGCGTGATTTTCAAAAATCTCAAACTTTTCAGTTTTTAGTTATTTTGCACACAAAAATCATGAAATTTTTTAAAGACATCAAATATTTTATTTTATTTATTTTTCAATTTTTTGTATGTTAATACACGAAAATCGCTAAATTTTAAAAATTCCATTTTTACCGACTCAGAAAATTTCAGCATTTTTTGGTTTCTCAACATTTTGATTATTATAACATGCGAAAATCTTGATATTTTCAAAAATCCTAAGATTTTCGGTTTCCTTCAAATTTCAATATTTTGAATGCTATATTGCATATAGAAACGCGAAATGTTTAAAAATTCAGAATTTTTTTGTTTAATTCAAATTTTCAATATTTTGCATGCTATATTGCTACAACATTTGAAAATCGTGAACTTTTTAAAAGTTCAATAATTTTTTGTTTTCTTCAAATTACAATATTTTGCATGCTATAGTACACGAAAATAATATTTCTGATTTTATTCGGTTTTTAACATTTTCTGTTTTCTTCCATTTATCAATATTTTTATATGCTATAGAAAAAACTACAAAATTTTCATAATCCTCAAAAATTTCAGTTTTCATCCATTTTTTCAATATTACGCGGGCTATATAGCATATGTGTACTGTAATATTTTCAAAAATCTCAATTATTTTTCTTACTTTCAAAATTTTAGTATTCTACGTGCTATTATAGCATAAAGGAATAAAATGTTTTTTTTGCTTGGTTTGTTTGGTTTTTCTACAATTTTGGCACTACCAAATGAAAAATCTTAAAATTTTTAACTCTCATTTTTTCCCCAATATTTTGAATGTTATAGCACACAGAAATCATGGAAATTTTCAACATTTAACCACTAACACCTTAGTAAGAAAAAATTGAAAGAGGTTTCGAAGAAGTAGGTCAATTAAAAAATTTCCACCATATAGGTGTGGCTATTATAGGATAAAAGATGATAAAAGGAGCCAATAAAAAAATTTCTGTGACCCCAATGTAATAAAAAAATTTAACATGGGCTAGATAATAATTTTCCACTAAAAGCGTCAATTTAAAAAGAGATATCCTAAGAAGTGATAGAATAACCAAAAAAAATTCATGGGTCAAGATTTAAGAAATAATCAAGGAGGGTGTGGATTAAATTCTCCCCCTAACAATTTTCCACTAAATATCTAGATTTAAAAAGAGTCAACACAAGAAGGGATTAAGTAACAAAAAATTTCATGGGCCTAGATTTAAAAAGATAATCAAGGAGGGTGTGGATTAAATTTTCCCACTAAAGTCCTACTCCTATAGAATGTTTTTTCATCGACATGTTAATAGATTAAGTATTTTTCTTTCTAATAAACATGTAAGAAATTTTTAAACTTTTAGACTCCAAAAAATTAAATCTTCTAATTGGCAAGGTGGAATTTGTAATTTTCAAGGAAACCAAGGGACTGGAATTAATTATAGAACAAATATGAAGAGACAAGGTGCAATTCATAATTTGTAGGAAAACAAAGGGCCTATGATTAATTATGCATCAATGTGTCCAAGGAGTTAGGAATATTCCAAGGACATCTTATCATATAGCTTTATGTATATTATACTAGCAAGTGACCCCATGCCATGCACGAGGTTAGGAGTTGATCAAAAAATATGTCATTGCATAGATCAACCGTAATCATAACTAAATTTTATTGCAAGCAAATCTTTCAATCTTGACCTAAATTCTATTGAAACAATTTAGAAAATTTCTTCATTTTCTTTTAAAACAATTCCATAAAAGTATGTCTTTACATATTTCTACATATTACATATAATCAACGGATGACAGATTACGAAATTCCTGCCATCATCATTAATTGCATTTGAAGTTTAGAAAGATATTCTCCAGAATCTTCCTATCATCATCACTGATTGTTGTCGATCTGCTTCCTCTTATAGACGACGGTTATCTCAACATCATCACGGTCTCTTCTCTTGCTAATTTTCATATTATATAATGCAACTCACCGTTTTGATATATATTTCAAAAATGTACATAACTTTTAATATATATTTCATGGCTTTATTTGTGGTCAATCTATATTTTCATTTCTTATAACCATCTATATCCATGTTTGCATTCACCATCGACCACATGATACGAATATGGAAATATCTACATCTGATTCGTATACGATGGGAACATGTATAAAGTAATAGCGAAAGTGTTGATTGCAATTTTTCAAAAGACTTCCGAGTCTCGCCTAACTTTCTATGCATGTATGTATACAAAGTAATAATGTATAGACGTATCCTATCGATAAGAACGCATACAAAATAATAGTGAAAGTGTCGATTGCAATTTTTCAGAAGACATTTGAGCCTCATCTAATATTCCGTGCATGTACAAATACAAAGGAACAATGGATATGTAGATAATTTTAAAAAGAAATCAAAGGCCTCCGTCTAATTTTCCTTCCACCGGTGTCTAAGGAGAAAATGTTTTCCATAAAAGTTACGCTACAATCTAGATTGAATAGTGATAACTCGATGAAAATAAATACATATAATTCATCCGAAAATATATTGGTGTAACTGAAGATAAATTTAGAATGAGCCAAATACATATTAACTTAAAATATAGAGAACAGAGTATTGATTTCTCACAAGAAAATGAAAAATAGATAGGCGTGGTGTAACGACCCCAATATTACTATACCATCGTGTTTTCTTTGTTTAGTAAAATATTGTATTTATTTATTCGTAGTATTTTTCCGTATATTTTGTTTTCTATTATATATATATATTATTTTATTATTCCATCTATTTTTTTTCCAAACTTAATTCTTTAAACTAAATCTTAACCTATTTCAAATTAAACGCAAGAGCTGATCCAGCCCATAACCCAAATCCAATCTCATTTTCATTTTCTTTTATAAAACTATGAGCCCAAAAATCCGCTTTCTTTTCAAGCAACAGTATATATTTAATTCTAATTAAATATGTGTATGAACAATCTTGTAGCTTATTGGTTAAGTCCTTGCATTGTTATTCTATAAGTCATATATTCAAATCCTCATTCTTGCAATTATTTTTTTATCATTTTTTATTCTTCTCATAACCTACAAATGAGACCTTTCATTTCCAAAATGAATGGCGACCTTTCATTTCTCTTTTAATTTCTATGTTAAATGCATATATTATGATAGATAATTCACCATTACATCATCTTTATTTGTCCTTCTCTTTCTTTTTCTTCCTCACATTTTTCTGTCTCTCCCTTCTCCCTCTTCACCTAGAGTCCTAGAAGAAGAACACAAAGAAGTTTTCAAGAAGGTTTCGCTAGTAACGCGAGGCTATCGGCGGATAGACAAGCCCGGTGACAATACCGGCTTGAGTTTGTAAGTCTCTTCTCTCTCTCCCCCCCATCTCTTTATTCTCCTATTGTCATATCTCGTGAACCCGCTATTTTTTTCATATCATAATCCATAAGAGAAGATAAATATAAACATATACATATATATAAGTTTAGATATATATGGTTCTATATGGTTTAATAATATCTTATTACCTCTTGTTTAAATTAAAATGTTTTCAATCCTTTGTTCATGACTATGAATGTTTATTATGAGTTGTGAGAATATAAATTTCATGCCACAATATATCTACGATATCTCAAGGAATCGATTTGCTTATTAAAAGAAAAGGAGAATCCTGCATAAAAAAAATACCAGTTAATCTTTTGCCGATTTTAGCATACATATCAATACTTTTACCTTTAAAATAAATTTTAGAAATTAATTTTTACTTCTGGAAATTTCAGAAATTTACATATGATAGAATATATTTTTCTGTACACGCTGTAAAATTTTTAGATCGAATCGCTTAACGGTTTAGAAATTATATCGTTTTTATTCACTGTTCGTAAAACAGAAAACTGCAGTTATTGGTCAACTTTTAGGACACATAACTTGGTATACCGGTATCCAAATTGAGCAAACTCAGGTGTTTTTGATATCTACATCGAAAGATATAGATTTTCTTAGTTTTAAGTTTTTACTGAAAACCAACGTAAGATAAAAAAAACCGCGTTACAATATTAAGCGACGGATCTGGACAGAATATGTCCTGATTCGCACACTGTTTTTAAATTAGACATAACTCAAACTTCCGATATCCGTTCGTGACAAACTTTAGATGTGTAGATGCACAATTGATAGAACTATAATTTTCTGTATACTAGATTACTTAGAAATGCATGAAACAACCCAATATAGGCTTTGCAATATAACATATAGTTGCTGTCCAGAAATCTGAATTTCGGTTTTAAACGCTGATATTAAAACGATCATAACTAGAGCTTCAGAAATCCAAATCGCGCGAATCTTGGTATTTTGGATAAGTACATCGAAATACCTACAATTTTCGAATAATCTTTGTAACCTGAAACCTAATGAAAACTAACTCAAACTGCGTTTTAAAAATATATGACGGCGATTCCGCATTCGTTCGACTTGATTAATTAGTCATACATAATATTTTTTTACAGTATTGTTTATGGTAGTTACTTGAATAATATACTTGACTCATTTCATACTATTCGAACATGTATACATATTTATCTTGATCATTAAACTGTTGTATGTATATAAAGACGATAATTAAATATTTGAGTTGTATTTTGAAAATTATACAAAATTATTTTTACATATAACCGCCTCAAGTTTTATAAATTACAATAAGGACCCTTGTAAATATAGGTTTAAGTGGGACCAGTCTCTTGAGCCTCAGAGAGCCGGAGATATGGGTGCTTGCCTATTTAAGGTAGACAACTTAACAAACGGTGTTATCAACACGGTAATCGTCTTTGAAAAAGACACAAATCCTGCCGTTCATGTGCAGCGGTTACCGATAACACCTAAATCTAATTCAGGATTCAATTTCTTTTTTAATTGTCTGACTTAGACTGAGTCTCAATATATACAATCTGACTTGAATGAGATTCAAGTATAAAACTACATTACAACATGAATCCATATATTCAATTTATACAGTCTATATAACTTGACTGAACCGAACCATGGATATATTCCATTTACATGATTATCCAATACCTCTATTTCCATTTATACGATATCATGGTTTCGGCAAGTCTTCCATTTACAATACAAGTCTTCCATTTACATTTACAAAACAGTACAAACAATACATTTATAATTCAAATAATACAAACAATACAATCAAGACATCGCGGGGTTTATAAGGGGTAGATTGGTATGGAAGGTGTTAGAAGTGGCACGGGACTGTAACCATAAGACACCTAACCTGTACTCCATTGCTGTTGTACCGTGGCATGAACGGTTCCTTGTGTTCCTGATACCTTAGTCTCCGGGGCAAGTGAGACTCCTCTCGTATATACTGGCCTCTTCTGTACCAAACTACAAACAACAGCGTTAACATTAAATACAACATTATAACTGTAACACCCGGCCCCTTTTATACCAAAGACCGTATTTTGTTACTTAGAATTCTCTTTATCTTTAATTAGGAATTATTTATTTTATTTATAAACTAATTATTATATTTTATTTATCAAAACCCGTTGAACCCAAACCCTAATTCTAATTACTTTTCCAAAACAACCCCAAGCCCAAACAATCAAACCAAACTAATGAAACCATTTCCCTTTTTACCATAACCCTCAGCCCAAACTCATTCTAATGAATCTTATTCCTTGCCGGCCCAGATTAAATTCTTTTTATTTTCAGTTTAAATCTCTGGCCCGACTCAGCCCAGCCCACTCCTTTTATTCACATCCAATTTTCATTTAATTTCCTAACCCACTGCACTTTCTTTCCTCCTCTAATACTTCCTCGGCCCAACCCCATTATCCTCAATTCATAATTCTGTAAATCTCCCTAACCTCGGCCCGGCCTTTTCCCATTTTTCACTTTTATATATAAAAATTCAGCAGCCCACTAAAATTTTCCCTAATAAATTCTTATTATCCCAGCCCACTCTCTGGCCCAGCTCGCGTGGCCCGCGCCCGCTTCATCCCCTCGCCTCCAACCCGCTTCGCTCTCGACCCGACCCGCTCCCCCTCTCCTGTTCATCTTCCTTCAATTTCTCTAACGGCTCCTTGCCGTAAATCCCGCTCGCGTGCGCGCTTCTCGCGCCACCTCCTCCGCCCGCGCCCTTGCCCTCTACGCACGACCCCGTCTCCACTAACTCTCCCCTCTACACACCTACCTTCCCTTCTTCCTCATCTCGTTTTCTTTCTCCTCGTCCTCCCTCCTCCTCGAGATCTCCTGCACCCTACCCAGTCGTCGTCGACGACTTCGACCCATTCATCTTCTCTCCTCATTCCCCTCCCCGTCGACCGAACACCACCACCATCATCACCTCGCCATCATCCTTGCATCCCCTCCTTCGTTCCCGAACTCTCTGCTCCCACCCAAGATCCCCTGCTCCTTTCCTCACCAGCGTCGACGGCAACCGCAATCGCCCCAACCCTCCTCGTCGCCTCGCCGTCGTCCCCCGTCGTCGACCCTCGACCTCACCACCACGACAAGCTTCCCTCGCGCCTCCGTAGACCCCATCATCAACATCGTCATCCTCACTCTGCCCCCTCTCTTTCTCTCTCTCTAACACTCAGTCTCTCTCTCTCTCTCAGCCTATACTCTCTCTCAATCCCCTCTGCATCTCTCTCTCCTTCCCCTGTTTTTCTCTCTTTCATCTCTCTCACTTCTCATACTCTCCCTCTCTTTCCCCCTCCTTTTCACTCTCTCTCTCTGTAATTCTCTCTCTAAATCTCTCTCTCTTCCTCAGCAATTCTCTCTCTCTGTGTGGCCAACAGTCCACCTTCCGGCCACCACCACACAAGCAGCCCATCATCAAGAGTTGCGACCACCGCGGACAACCCGTGCTCACCCGGAGCTGTTGCTGCCATAGTGCCGATTCGTCGCGCGACCGTGCTGTTTTACGCTGCCGTGCATCACCTTGCCACCTCCAGGCAAGTTCTTACTTGCTTTCATGCTATTCTATGTATATTACAAATCAATATAGTATATATATCCCATGTTTACCTTATGTTAAAATATTGCAACACAACTGTTCGATGCTTGTTCCCTTAGGAAAACATTATCGTATTTGACGGAACTGGACATATTATATTGGCCCTTGTAGAGATGATTAACGGGTGCAAATTTCATTAGAAAATACGACTGTTAACAGTTAAAATGACTACCCCAAGTTTAACCGTAAAGCTGAAATTCTATTGCACCTGAAAACCGTTAAATTCACCATAAATCATATACATATTAGAATGGTGCGTTCGAGGGCTCAAATCGAAGCCGACTCGATGAACTTTAACCATATACTAGTTCCCAGACAATCCTGTACTTAAACTGTGATGATATTTGGGTCGGAGTGCGACTCTGGACTGCAGTCCAGAGCTACTCCAATCATTGCTCGCTGTTCCGTATTGGATACCATAGAATTTCCTTAACTCGTATGTTGAGGAACTTCGCTGCTTATCGTAGGTAACCCTGTTATCTAGACAACACGATTGGTCTCATCCTGTTTCGTTACCGTTTGATATTTAAACTGTAATTTAGAACATCGGGACACATAACAGTCCCAGCAGATTCAGAATTGACATATTAGGGTTAAACAGATTATAACTCCTAACGTACAGACACGATTGAAGATCCGTTTGTTGCGTTGAAAACTTTACTGAAAACCATAGAATTCATTCAACTGTAGCGTCGCTAAATTATGATCCCAACTGGGGTTAAAATGCGTTGCGAAATGGACTTCTGATTCTGAAATTGGATTTCCAGCCGCGAGCGCTTAAAATGAAATGGTTATAACTAATGATCCTGGAACCCGATTGACTTGAAATGAAATTCTAGGGATGAATAACTGAACATACTACTTATCACCTGTTTATCGTTTCGCTAAATTATATACATATGTTTCATGATAAATTGTGCAAGTGATAGACGATTGTTTTATAACACCTTGGTTGTGCTTCTTACACTGCCCATGCATCATATTATACCTATATCATTGTAGTGATAACCTAGCGATATCGTGCATTCACCCAGTGTTAGATTTTAGTGATGATTGTGACAAGTACGTCAGTGTTCGTGTATCCGTGATTAAGTGAAAGTGATACGTACTTGTACACAATCAGTGTCCCTTTTATTCTATTGCATTGTCGACGTCTGTGGGATGCGTGTACGTGTGACTATAAGTGGTATGGGACACTTATGGAAGCGCTTGCACGGTTGTCACAGATAAGGCATCCGACACTGCCATTTATCTTAGGTATTGGTCGGGACGTGCTTGATGGAGGTCCTGCCTCCAGTTCTCGCGCAGACTTGTCACGGATCGATTAATATTTAGGGTGATGGTTAGCGTTTGATGTAGACCACGGGGTGTGGAGTAGTTTAAGTGTGAGTTCAACAGAATCTCGGGAGTCCCATGCCGGCTTATATTTAGGGAGTTATATGGAGATTTACAGGGTACGTGATATATACACCGTGATACATTCGTTACATGTTGGGCCCGTGGTCCCTTGCCCTTGGGTTCTACCCTTGGATGGAGGACACTCGCGAGTGGTTGACTCTCACACTTGGACTGACGATAGGCTTATTGACCTGTGCAGTGAGACTTAGAGACTGATAGGGTTATTGTCGTTTACATTCCTTATATACTGTGTTGACATACATGACATATCGTTATACTGCTTTACTGTTCCGCTGCATTGATCTCTGCTCATTTATATTCATGTTGTTATTGATTTACTGTTATTCATATCCTTTACCACTGTTAGAACTGTTACTTGATTATGTATATTATATTGCTTTTGTGTCGCTCTGACGACCTGAGTATGCATGCTCAGTGTGAGGAGAAGTTTTAGCCTGGACCAGAACTAGACGTGCATCACAGACTTCCTGACTTGCTACTCCGAGTTACTTTCGTCTGTCCCACTTCAGGTCAGTTTATATTATTGTATCTTTCAGTTACTGCATTTCTCATTACCTGTGCATCGTTTACTATTTACCATGATAAACTAGAAGCCGAAGTGTGACTACGGCAGGACATTCCTTGACCGTAGGAGGATGGCTGGCCTTATCTACCTCTCGTATTCCGTATTTTGGGAAGCGGGGCGTGACATGGTTTAGTTGGTATCAGAGCCAGGTTTTTGCATCGATTGGGATTGCAGTCTTCCGTGTAGGGTTTGGCAATCTAAGACATCACTCAATCTAGATTGTAAACTTGTCATTCCTGATCCATATTCATATCGTGTGTTCAGCTATCCATTCGCTATGGTTTCGGGTGACTTGACAAGGTTACGTGGTTGCAATTGCACTATCGTAATCTAATCAAGTGACTTAAAGTCATACAGTTGATTCTCCACTTATAATAAATTCAGCATCTCTGATATTTTTGAATCTTTGTCCTATCCATTTTGATTCGTATATCTTGTGACTTATATCATCCTCAAAATTGTTGTTTCAGGATCATGTCCTCCAACGATTCTTCATCTTTATCCGCTCCCCAGAATCAGACTGTTGAGATTCTGAATGTACTGCAAGGTTTAAAGGAAGCTCAGGAGCGAACAAACAACTTATTAGCTGAAGGACTGAGAAGACAGGTGAGTCCGATCCCAGCGGGAGCATCCTATCATAAAGGGATCCCTATTATACGAGGAAAAGAGAAGAAGATGAAACGTCAACAGAAGCATCAGAAAAATCTTTGCTGTGGATACTGTAAGAGGCCAGGACATCTTCAGAGGGATTGTCGCCGCGCCCAAGGAAAATGTCTAATTTGTGGATCCAGCGAACACATCATCAACGATTGCCCAGAAAGGAAAGAACTGCAAGCAAGAAACTTGTCCTCTCTCCCCACTTCTGCCAAGTGAGGATTGCCGCGTAGTTCGGACTTCGACGATAAGGCGGATCAAACGCAGGATTCAACTCACGCGACGAGAATGCAATGTTATAGTAGTCGAAGAATAATTTTCATGTTATCTACTTTCAGTAATAATAATGTGTCATCCTTTATGAATATTTCTTCCTGTTTGAAATCTCGTATCCGTTAAACTTTTAGTTGAATGCAATGAAATTTGAATCATATATATGTATTATTCTCATGCTTTCTCTATGTTACATTCTATTCATTATCACAGTATTTCCATTCTGATCTTTCAGTTCCTGCAGCCGCATATTGTTCCTATATTGCGTACCCCGAGTTTTCCTTGATATATTCCACTGTCTAATCATGACTCTCTTTCTTTCAGACCATGGCCCACCCTGGAGCAGCGCCGCATCTAGACGAGGACGCACAATCATGTGTTTCCTTAGATCACATATTGACGAGTTCTGATGATGAGGTCGATGGTCCACAGGTCAACCTCGAAAACAACGATTCAGAGGACGAAGAAGCAGCCGCCCCAGAGGTTAACGTGATAGCTGATTCTGACGAAGAAGAAGGAGATCCTGAAGAGAACCCTATAGAGAAAGATCCCGATGAGGACCCGATAGAAGAAAATCCAGTTGAGGAAAATCCCGTGGAAGAAAATCCAGAAGAAGAGAATCACTTGGAATCGGACCTCGATGAAGAAGCTCCCTCCGAGGAAGAAGAACCAGAAGATCGAGACCCTGCTGAGGAAGAACTTCTAATGGCGATGCCCGCGAGGCGATTTGGAAATGGACGCCCCTACCTGAGCGCACGAGCCTACCGCAACCTACTGAATCTCCACAATCGCGACTGACGGGATTTCTCTTGATGTTGTCTTTCTGGCCAAATAAACTGTGTATAGTTTAGGGCCACTTTCCGCTTTTGGGAATGTCGTGTTTCAAATTTTCTTGAATGAAATGAATCTTCTGATTTCTTAAGCCTTTTGATTATTGGTTCGCTTAATACTTGCCATTGACCCTATCCATTTATCTTTCTGCTGAGATCTCTGACTGTCCACCCCCACTTGTTGTAAAGTTTTTCACCCTCGTTTCAATGCGAAAGTACCGCACTCTGATCCTTGGAATGAGCCGCCATTCATCTTTCGTCTGCGCATCGATTGAGATCCTTCTAGGAGGAGGAGTTCGTAGTGAAACCCTTGAGTTAGCTAACCCTTCAAATTCTTGATTCATACGATGTACCGAAAGTTACCCTCCCCATATTGTTTCCCTTGTAGCCCTTTGTGGCTCACCTTTACTTTTGTGTTGACCCGATCCTAATTTCCTTGAACTTCAGCCTAAAGCCGTCGTGCTTCGACCTCTTGTATCAGCCACATCCCATTGTAATCCCTACCCTACCTAGGCCTAGACATACTTGTGCTTTTTCCTGTTACCCCAACTATATTTAGGGGCACGATTAATTTAAAATGCAGTTTTAGTATTTTGCATTTGTCAAAAAGTACGTGTTATTGATTACCCCGTTTTATGTATTTTAAGTGTATTATTATTATTCTCACTTTAGTAGCGCAACCTTACACCGCGCATACTTTTGGTCTATGCTTTTAATTTCACTATACCAGTTTTCTAAATCATTTTAAACCTATTTTTCGATATGTTTTCCTGAAATGTTTTAACCTACTGACTAGTTTTCACTATATTATTGTCGTTACTTTATTTTAGGGGTTGTACTTATGTTTACTATATAAATGGTTGTGCCTTATATTTTTCTGCTTGTTTTAATAAACTTAAATGTGCACATATATGGTTTCGATTTTTATCGAACATACTTTGATTATTATTGTTCGCTATTGATACTTATAATCTCATATACTCGTAATTGCTCCTATAATTATTCTTGCTTTATACCTATTTAGACCTACCTTTCGTATGTTGTTCTTACTTATATATAAATATTCAAATTTCTTCGTCCCCGTACTACTAATAAAACTTTGGTGTTAGTGAGCTATCTAGTAGTTTCGTTTTGTTGGTATAACTTATCGTTTATTTTAAATTTCGAGGACGAAATTTTTGTAAGGGTGGTATGATGTAACACCCGGCCCCTTTTATACCAAAGACCGTATTTTGTTACTTAGAATTCTCTTTATCTTTAATTAGGAATTATTTATTTTATTTATAAACTAATTATTATATTTTATTTATCAAAACCCGTTGAACCCAAACCCTAATTCTAATTACTTTTCCAAAACAACCCCAAGCCCAAACAATCAAACCAAACTAATGAAACCATTTCCCTTTTTACCATAACCCTCAGCCCAAACTCATTCTAATGAATCTTATTCCTTGCCGGCCCAGATTAAATTCTTTTTATTTTCAGTTTAAATCTCTGGCCCGACTCAGCCCAGCCCACTCCTTTTATTCACATCCAATTTTCATTTAATTTCCTAACCCACTGCTCTTTCTTTCCTCCTCTAATACTTCCTCGGCCCAACCCCATTATCCTCAATTCATAATTCTGTAAATCTCCCTAACCTCGGCCCGGCCTTTTCCCATTTTTCACTTTTATATATAAAAATTCAGCAGCCCACTAAAATTTTCCCTAATAAATTCTTATTATCCCAGCCCACTCTCTGGCCCAGCTCGCGTGGCCCGCGCCCGCTTCATCCCCTCGCCTCCAACCCGCTTCGCTCTCGACCCGACCCGCTCCCCCTCTCCTGTTCATCTTCCTTCAATTTCTCTAACGGCTCCTTGCCGTAAATCCCGCTCGCGTGCGCGCTTCTCGCGCCACCTCCTCCGCCCGCGCCCTTGCCCTCTACGCACGACCCCGTCTCCACTAACTCTCCCCTCTACACACCTACCTTCCCTTCTTCCTCATCTCGTTTTCTTTCTCCTCGTCCTCCCTCCTCCTCGAGATCTCCTGCACCCTACCCAGTCGTCGTCGACGACTTCGACCCATTCATCTTCTCTCCTCATTCCCCTCCCCGTCGACCGAACACCACCATCATCATCACCTCGCCATCATCCTTACATCCCCTCCTTCGTTCCCGAACTCTCTGCTCCCACCCAAGATCCCCTGCTCCTTTCCTCACCAGCGTCGACGGCAACCGCAATCGCCCCAACCCTCCTCGTCGCCTCGCCGTCGTCCCCCGTCGTCGACCCTCGACCTCACCACCACGACAAGCTTCCCTCGCGCCTCCGTAGACCCCATCATCAACATCGTCATCCTCACTCTGCCCCCTCTCTTTCTCTCTCTCTAACACTCAGTCTCTCTCTCTCTCTCAGCCTATACTCTCTCTCAATCCCCTCTGCATCTCTCTCTCCTTCCCCTGTTTTTCTCTCTTTCATCTCTCTCACTTCTCATACTCTCCCTCTCTTTCCCCCTCCTTTTCACTCTCTCTCTCTGTAATTCTCTCTCTAAATCTCTCTCTCTCTTCCTCAGCAATTCTCTCTCTCTCTGTGGCCAACAGTCCACCTTCCGGCCACCACCACACAAGCAGCCCATCATCAAGAGTTGCGACCACCGCGGACAACCCGTGCTCACCCGGAGCTGTTGCTGCCATAGTGCCGATTCGTCGCGCGACCGTGCTGTTTTACGCTGCCGTGCATCACCTTGCCACCTCCAGGCAAGTTCTTACTTGCTTTCATGCTATTCTATGTATATTACAAATCAATATAGTATATATATCCCATGTTTACCTTATGTTAAAATATTGCAACACAACTGTTCGATACTTGTTCCCTTAGGAAAACATTATCGTATTTGACGGAACTGGACATATTATATTGGCCCTTGTAGAGATGATTAACGGGTGCAAATTTCATTAGAAAATACGACTGTTAACAGTTAAAATGACTACCCCAAGTTTAACCGTAAAGCTGAAATTCTATTGCACCTGAAAACCGTTAAATTCACCATAAATCATATACATATTAGAATGGTGCGTTCGAGGGCTCAAATTGAAGCCGACTCGATGAACTTTAACCATATACTAGTTCCCAGACAATCCTGTACTTAAACTGTGATGATATTCGGGTCGGAGTGCGACTCTGGACTGCAGTCCAGAGCTACTCCAATCATTGCTCGCTGTTCCGTATTGGATACCATAGAATTTCCTTAACTCGTATGTTGCGGAACTTCGCTGCTTATCGTAGGTAACCCTGTTAGATAGACAACACGATTGGTCTCATCCTGTTTCGTTACCGTTTGATATTTAAACTGTAATTTAGAACATCGGGACACATAACAGTCCCAGCAGATTCAGAATTGACATATTAGGGTTAAACAGATTATAACTCCTAACGTACAGACACGATTGAAGATCCGTTTGTTGCGTTGAAAACCATACTGAAAACCATAGAATTCATTCAACTGTAGCGTCGCTAAATTATGATCCCAACTGGGGTTAAAATGCGTTGCGAAATGGACTTCTGATTCTGAAATTGGATTTCCAGCCGCGAGCGCTTAAAATGAAATGGTTATAACTAATGATCCTGGAACCCGATTGACTTGAAATGAAATTCTAGGGATGGATAACTGAACATACTACTTATCACCTGTTTATCGTTTCGCTAAATTATATACATATGTTTCATGATAAATTGTGCAAGTGATAGACGATTGTTTTATAACACCTTGGTTGTGCTTCTTACACTGCCCATGCATCATATTATACCTATATCATTGTAGTGATAACCTAGCGATATCGTGCATTCACCCAGTGTTAGATTTTAGTGATGATTGTGACAAGTACGTCAGTGTTCGTGTATCCGTGATTAAGTGAAAGTGATACGTACTTGTACACAATCAGTGTCCCTTTTATTCTATTGCATTGTCGACGTCTGTGGGATGCGTGTACGTGTGACTATAAGTGGTATGGGACACTTATGGAAGCGCTTGCACGGTTGTCACAGATAAGGCATCCGACACTGCCATTTATCTTAGGTATTGGTCGGGACGTGCTTGATGGAGGTCCTGCCTCCAGTTCTCGCGCAGACTTGTCACGGATCGATTAATATTTAGGGTGATGGTTAGCGTTTGATGTAGACCACGGGGTGTGGGGTAGTTTAAGTGTGAGTTCAACAGAATCTCGGGAGTCCCATGCCGGCTTATATTTAGGGAGTTATATGGAGATTTACAGGGTACGTGATATATACACCGTGATACATTCGTTACATGTTGGGCCCGTGGTCCCTTGCCCTTGGGTTCTACCCTTGGGTGGAGGACACTCGCGAGTGGTTGACTCTCACACTTGGACTGACGATAGGCTTATTGACCTGTGCAGTGAGACTTAGAGACTGATAGTGTTATTGTCGTTTACATTCCTTATATACTGTGTTGACATACATGACATATCGTTATACTGCTTTACTGTTCCGCTGCATTGATCTCTGCTCATTTATATTCATGCTGTTATTGATTTACTGTTATTCATATCCTTTACCACTGTTAGAACTGTTACTTGATTATGTATATTATATTGCTTTTGTGTCGCTCTGACGACCTGAGTATGCATGCTCAGTGTGAGGAGAAGTTTTAGCCTGGACCAGAACTAGACGTGCATCACAGACTTCCTGACTTGCTACTCCGAGTTACTTTCGTCTGTCCCACTTCAGGTCAGTTTATATTATTGTATCTTTCAGTTACTGCATTTCTCATTACCTGTGCATCGTTTACTATTTACCATGATAAACTAGAAGCCGAAGTGTGACTACGGCAGGACATTCCTTGACCGTAGGAGCATGGCTGGCCTTGTCTACCTCTCGTATTCCGTATTTTGGGAAGCGGGGCGTGACAATAACAATATAATATCACTTTAAAAGTTACACACTCTCTCTCTGTCTATTCTACTTCTTCCTTATCTTTGGGACTTACCGAGCGATTGTTCGCTGACGACATTCCTTCTCTTTCTTCTTTGGAATGTTGTCAGGTGATTCGGATCTTCAGGAGATCGAGCCACCAGCGAGGATTTGGATCAGCTAGCTTATGACCCAGAGCTTTAAATTCCTTATACACATTTACTTTCAGTACTTTTCATTTCTGTTATGTCACTGTTTAGGCATTGCTTTTCATTCCATATATTTACTTTTCCATGTATTGTAAAAGAATGTTAATAAATAAAGTTGATGTTCATTACATTTGTCTCTTGTGTATATTTCTTTTATATTGCTTAGATACGCTGTTCTCCTTCGAACACAGAGACGCGACCGCGTAGGTTCGTCTTGCCTGAATTTGGGGGCAGATGCTAATTAATGCTATCCGTCCACCTCTCCGAAGATTCCAAGTTGATTTATGACACCATGTATCGAAGGTTTAGGCAGATGCGTCTGATATAGCAGATTTCGTCATATTCCCCCTTGTTGAGGGTTTTTTTGATTGTGGGGACGCTCTTCCCTGCAGGCGCAAGCCCCTGCAGTTAATTATGCTACCGCATCGCGGTAACCACTTTCTCCTTCTTCAGATGGCCACTTCGTGTCGTGGGTGTTTGTTTTGTTTTTGGTTGCCCGTGGATTTTATACAGAGACTAATTTGTGTTGTCGCCCGTAGGGCGTGGATTAGTCCAAATCCGTATTTTCTTAGATTTGGGTTTGGGGTTGGGTTTAAGGATACGTTAGTCTCATTTGAGACTAAGATCAACTTAAACGTATGTTAAGGATACGTTAGTCTAATTTCATACTAAGATCAACTTAACGGGATCGTTTAGATCCAACAAAAGAGCATTTGGGCTCTATTGTTTAGTTTAGGGACATTGCGGTCCATTATTAGTTTAAGGACATTACGGTCCAAGGTTAAGGACATCATAGTCCGTGGGTTTAAAGGGACCCCACAGTCTAAGATTAAGAACATCATAGTCTGTGGGTTTAAAGGGACCCCACAGTCCGAGATTAAGGATATCATAGTCCATGAGTTTAGGGATCCCACAGTCCATGGAATAATTGGTTATCGGGACCCGTCACCTCTCTGAAAACGTTGAAGGATTACAACGACAAATATCAGAGGGGTGAAAAGATGTACCCTTGAACCAAAGTTGATTGGGAAATCTGTAGTCCAATTTGGGACTAAGATCAATTAATTAGATTATGAGCACATGGGCTTAGTTAAATCTGAATTGAGGACTTATGGACAACTTGGGCTAAGTCCAATTAGGTTTAAGAAAGTTGAACATTTGTTTGGGTTCAATTCTTCTTTATTTAGCAATACTAGACAGGGATTTGGGGGCTCTGACAACATTTTGTCTTTGGCTGAGCACTAAACCGTTCATTATAGCTCTGGGCTTTACTCTGCATATCATATGAAATGATCAATTTTGAAGTTCAGTTGAAGGAGAGGCTTGCCTTTGGAAAACTTAGCCAATTTAGGCTAAGATTGGCTTTAAAATAGTGTTAAACACTAGATGATATTTGGCGATCACGTGCTCCCACGTGATGTGCTGAAAATAGTGTTAAACACTAAGGACGAAGCGCTTAAAGTAGTGTTAAACACTAAAATTGAATTGGTCACGTGGGGTCACGTGAGGCATCTGAAGATGAAACCAGACTTCCTTTATTTTGTTCTCAGAATATTCAAATAAGTGTTAAACACTTTTAGTCTTTGAAATCATCACGTGTGGACACGTGATGATGCTTCTGCGTTGGGCATCAATTCCTCTGTCTTCCCCTATTTTATTCTTTTGAAAACGATGTTTGTCAAGGGTCACGTGGGGACACGTGAGACGCCCTAGATCAGTACTGCCTTTGGCTTTGTTCTCTTTTATTTTGAGGGTTACGTGGGAGCACGTGAGGCATTGCCTCTGGGCTAATTCCTTCTTATTTTGAGGAGTCCATTAAAGGGGCACGTGGGGGCAAGTGAGCATGCCTTATTCATTCCTTTTTGTTCGTTGGGATGAAGGGTCACGTGTTACCACGTGATCATGTTGGATACTTGATCTTTACGTGCATGGAGAGCTTTAAGTCTCTTGTTTTAAGAATTAAATTCTTATGTAGGGTCAAACTCTAGTTTTATTTGGAGGAATTAAATTCCTATATGTTTTGAAGAATTAAATTCTTTTATAGGGTTAAACCCTCATTTAGAGGAATTAAATTTCTATGTATTTTGGAAGAATTAAATTCTTCAAACTCAATTCTCCCTCAAAGTTTTGGATCTGCGTGGCAGAATCTTCCCGATGAGAATTAAATTCTCAACTTATGGGGAGATCTGCTTCTGCAGATTTTCAACAAGAGAAAAAACTAGGTTCTTATTCAGAAGAGTTAAACTCTTAGATTGAGAATTAAATTCTCTTTTATTTTGTGAGAGCTTGTAGAATGAACTTCTTCTTTTTTTCTCACCTAGAGTTTTTTCTCTGAAGAGATCTTCTTTTTCTCTCTTGAGAATTAAATTTTCCTCTCTTTTTTCTCTCTGTTGTTGTATCTCTCCAAAAAAAAGTAGATCCTCTTCTCTTCTCTTCTTGGCTCCTATTTATAGGAGAAAGAAAAGAATCAATTTGTTTAGTCAATTTTTCATTGAAAGATTTTGGTTGTTTTTATAACTAACATGATCTTTTAGATCATCCAGTGAATTTTATTCACCATTGGATTTTTAATCCAAAAGATATTTTATCTGTTATTCCTGGCAAATTTCAGGGAAATCTTTCCTTATATAAAATCTTTCCATAAATTGGTGATTTTTAATCACCATTGGATTTTTAATCCAACGGTGCTCCATTTTATAGAGCACCGTCTTTTTTTGTTTGGAAAAATTTAGAGAAATATTTTTCCAGTTAGGGTTCTCAATTCCCTCTTAATTAGAATTTAATTCTATTAGTTCAGAAGGCTTACGAGCCTGTCACGTGTTGGCACGTGATCCCACTGTTTGATCATTTAAATAGAATTTAATTCTATTAGTTAAAGAGCTTAAGAACCCATCACGTGTCTGCACGTGACCTTTGGTCACGTGTGGACACGTGATGCCCCATGGGGGGTATTCCTTACTGTTTTATTACACTTTTAATTCTCTTCAGTGGGTTTTTAAAGGGTCATCACGTGTGGGCACGTGACTCCACTGATTGCTTGTTTGATTAGAATTTAATTCTATTTCAGCAGAATCCCCAGGAAACCATCACGTGTCAGCACGTGACCCCTGGTCACGTGTGGGCACGTGATGCCCCATTAGGGTTTTTCTTGATATTTTATGAGGGAACAAATGCCCCCCACAGCGTTGTTCTCATGTGTTTGCACGTGAGTGCAACGCTGTCATTTTTTTGTGGCCGTTGGATCTGCTTAGGGAAGGGGGTAGATGAACCGTTTCCCATCACATCCTATAAATGCAGGGGTCTCTTCAGAAGCGCCTCCACCTTTCATCTTATTCCTTGCTTGTTCTTGCCTTGAGAATTTAATTCTCTCTCTCAGAGCTTAGTTCTCTGTCCCAAATTTTTTTTAGAGTTTAACTCTGTCCAAGAAAGAATCCTTTCTTCAGGTAATGGTTTTGAGCAGCCGAAGAACTTTTATTCATAAAAGAACTCTTTTTGGATTTTAAATCCACACCAATAGTTTTTCCCTTCAAAGAACCCATTTTTCTAATCTTTAGGAGTGCACAATCTCTGGGTAGCAAACCCCATTGTTAGGCATTTTTCTGATCTTAGGGGTTTGATGACGGCCTTTGTTTCTCTCTGGAATTTAATTCCATTTCCAAGAGCTTAGCTCTGCCAATTTTCTGGGAATTTAATTCCTTTAAAGAACTTAGTTCTTCACAGGAAACTTCTTGGGATGTTCTTGCCCTGAGTTGTTCTTTGCAAAAACAAAAAAAAATTCAGAGAGATCCTTCTTGATTTGCATAGAGTTCTGCAGTGGGTTTTCCTCTTTGGGGAATGTGTAGAGTTGTTTGAAATCCACTGTTCATTTATTGAGAATCTTCATTTTGTCCTCATAATGATTACCCTACCTCATCATTAGTGAGCCGTCATCTTGATTTTGTGGGGCCCCTGTGTTTTGTAACCAATGGTCCCATAAAATAAGTCTTCTGTCGCTTTCTTCCACTGTCTTTTTATATATATATATATATATATATATTTATGAATATATATATACACATGTTGGCTTCACTAACAGTTTCCCCTTCCTTTATTTCAGGAATAATGACTTCTCTTCCCTACTTTCCCTTTACTCGCTCGGAGGCGGCTTTTCCTCAATCACCGTCGGATGAAGAGGTGATGGCAATGATCAGGGCTCACGACCCTAATTGCACCAACTTGCTTTTATGGGGGACCTGGTACGGGCATATCTTCGGGGCCGTTGCAGCTTTCTTTGCGAGATACCCACAGAGCCTACCTACCCATTTTTCCCGATGGAGCGCCCACGGACCGCCTTTGCTGTGGAGATGTTGAATTGGACCCCTACGGGACATCTTGAGCCGTCGACAACTGGGATTCCAAACCACCCCGTGCAGGCTATAGACATCTTAGGGCGTCGTATCTGTCAAGGTGAAGCCCAGCCCTGAGGACAGGTTTACAAAATAGGGCTTACTCCTCGACATCCAACGGGCTACCTTCTCTGGGCTCGTTACATCCTGTCTGCCCATCGTGTGCGACTGCAGAGGGTCGGGCTCTATCAAGCGGTGTACGCGTCTCTCTTCCACTATTAGTCCCCCCATGTCTGGTGGGTTAAGGCCTTCCTAAATCAATGGAATCTTCCCACCAACACCTTCTTGCTAGGGGACCGCGAAGTTTCAATTTCTCTGGAAGAGTTTCGCGAGATCTCGGGGTTGCCGATCAGGGGAACACTCTATGAAGAACTGTTACCTTTTGATGAGTATGTTTTTGAAGTTGAGCCTGCTATGCTTGACGGCTTGTCGACTGAAAATGTCGTCCGCCACAAGCACCCAAGTCTAATCAAGGCTCTCGGCATTTTTGAGAAGCTGTTCACAGAGTCAAAGGAACAGAGCGTCACTTTCAAAAGATTTATCGCCTGCTTCCTTCACGGAGACGTTCTATCAAAAACGGCTCTGAAGTTTGCGAATATCAACGACCCCTTCGGGTTCGGTCTAAATAAGCTACCGGCTAAAGAAGAGGATTTGCCGCAGTTCTACATTCCAATCATGTCGGCTGTACCTTTTGAGTCGATCGCGGCTCCTGGCATAGATGAAGAGACTTTCTTCATGTGTTTTATCAGCGTCTGGCTCAGTTGGTTCGCCGTTCCCACGCATCGTCGTTTCATGAGAGCCTCGGTCATTTACCCTGCCCATCGCATTGCCGAAGGGACGCGACTAGCCGTGGGCATTGCGGGGCTAGCACATCTGTATCATGGGCTAAGTGCCGCAGCCAATACTTCAACCCCAGGCGTAAATGTGGTAAATTTCTCTCTTCATTACTTTATGTCATGGATTGAGATGCACGTGCTAGGGGCATTTGCCGCGCATCAGATACCCAGCTTTTATGATGCCTACACTTTTCCGCGGCTCATGAGGTTGGTGAATGCTTCTGCTCCTGATCCGACTCAATCCGGCGCTATTCGTGTGCTTCTTAGTCCCTATACTAATGTGGGCGGGATGGTGTTTAACGATCGAGTCCTCTCTGCTCCTTCAGGACCGACTCAGCAGCTTTTTGACTCGTCAAAAGAGAGAGCACCCTCCCTGAAGCCCAAGGAAGCCGCGCACTTGTGTTCAATCAGATCGGGTTATCTGGTTTTTCGTCAAAACGGTGCGGCCCTTTTTATACGGTACAACCCACACCGCTTTACTCGGCAACTGGGATATGACCAGGATGTCCCCTTTGAAGCGTTTACAGTGGAGCCCAGCCCGTCGTTGGAAGTTGTTCATGACGCCGCTCATCACTTCATGCGGCTGAACACCGGCTCTCACTTCGTGATTCCTGAAGCTGACTATATTCCTCGATGCGTGGGGGCTTTCATGGGCTGGTACCTCCACCGAGTCAGTCCCATTATTGCTGAGGAGAGGAAGATGCTCTTCGGATATAGGGCTCCCACTCCGATCCAGGCACAGGAGTCCCGCCACGACCGTGGGCAGTAGTTCGCCCTCCCCTGAGAGATACTGGTGTCGTGCTTATTCGTGAGGTGGCGGAAGTGGATCTAACTCCCACATCTGGTATGCCGCCGCGCACTAGAGCTCAATCAAGGGCCAATAAGGCTCTAGTAGCAGTATCATCAGCTGCGGCATCAGCAATGGCAGTGTCCTCATTGGTAGCACCGCCGAGAGAAGACACTGAAGGCGAAGTGGGTCAACGCCGCACTAAAGCACCGAGGGGAAAGAAGCGATCGTCTTCTGGTGTCAGTTCTGGGTCCAAGAGGCGAAAGAAGACGGTCACCAATCTGCTTGACTTTCTGGTGGACTCCGAGCCTATCTTCCAAGATGAACCACTAGCTATGCAAGAGTCGGATGGTGGCCTTCTTTTTCCGGGTTCATCTACCGAGGAAGCCGCACAATTGGCTGAGGCTATAAGACGCTCCCAGGATGAGACTAAGAATGTAAGGATCCCGAAGAGGCTTTATCCTGCTGTCATCTTTTACGAAGATCCTCCATCGATACGGCGGATATTTATAGGCCCTTTGGAAGAGGGAGGCGAGATAGCTCTTAAACAGCCTATCTCGGCCGATACCGAAGATGCGCTTTCGCTGTGGACCGGTGGCTACGAGTCTACCCTCGAACCCCGGCGAGCATACATCCTCAGGAAGGAACGTCGGCTTGAAAAAGCCATACTAGAAGCTCCTTTGCACATTGGTATATTTATATTTCTTTTTGTAGTATTTTGCACTGCTTATATATATATATATATATATATATCCTTATCCTCGTGAAAACTTTGCAGGGACTTCGGCAATGGCGGAGGATCTGAGTTCGAGTCGCGCCTTGACTATGGACTCTGTAAATATCCCGGATGAAACATTAGTAAGTGTGGAGGGGGTCGATACAACTGTTGTTCCTGCCACGGAGCTCCCATTGGTGGTTTCCGTTCCCCCTGTGCTTGCTCTCCCGGAGGAGGCATCTTCGTTAGCCGTAGATTCAATGGATCTTTCTGGGGACGGCCCGGAGACTGTGGGACAAGTAGTCGATGCCACCGTCCTCTCATTGGAGCCTGCAGCGGTGGTTGCTGCTCCTCAATTGGGAGTTGTTACACCGGCCCATGTCCCCGATGATGTGCCTGGGGGCATGGAGGAGGCCGCCGAAGCTGCTATCCCTCCTGTTCAGAGCGGGAGAAGTATCGAAGGTAGCCCTCTATATTTTATTTTAATAATCTCTCCATTATCTGAACCTTTCTGTCTTTTCAGAGCTACGAGGATTGGCGGCGTCCATCGTGGACTTGTCTCCCAGGAAGTCTTTCCAGCGTCTGCTAGAGATGGCCGCTCCGCAGGCGATATCCCCTCAACGCATCGTCCTCTCTTCCGGGCAAGGTTAGCGTTATTTGCCTAATCCTCGCGGCATTATTATTATCTCATATAATGATACTGAAGCCTTCTGCAGTTCTGGAGGCCGATGACGAAGTTGAGATCCTTGACGGGCCTGGGGATCCTTCAGACCCTTCTTGCATGACTGTGGGTAAATGAAGTTTCAACGTTGTTCCATCTGCTTTTTGCTTGCAAGTCTCACTGATTGTTTATAAATCTTAACAGCTTTGCTAGTTCTTACCACGTTGGAATCTCGCATCGTCATGCCACCCGGCCCCTATGCTCTACGTGCCTCGGAACGGATGGCAAAACTAAGCCTTCACTCTTTGTCAGCTCTGATCGAAGACCTTCGTGCTGGCAGTCTGATCACGGCCGAAGTATTTGCCGCTGAAGCCAACGGTTCTCTTCCATTTCTTGCTACTTACCATAGTGAAACATTGGTCCAAGTCTGGGTTGAGTTCTGTCGTCAGATGGAGGCTTGCTTGCATAGTCTTGAATGTACACGCCTTCCTTCAGAGGTTGTGGCTGCAAAGGCGAGCTTGAGGGGGCTGATTGAGCGGTGCGCTACGAATATGCTGTCATGCGAGAAGAGGCTCGGCCGAAAGTTTTCGGAGAGGGAGCTGGCTTCCAAAGCGCTGAGGGAACTTCAAGCTAATCTTACGGCCAAGACCACTCAGGCGTATGAACTTTAGCGGGTGCTTCAAGAAGCTATCAAGGAGGTGGTAGCCATTGATAAAGCCGTCATTTTCACTTGTGAAATGGTTGAAGCTCATAAGGTTACCGAAAAGGAGCTTGAAAGTCGGCTTGCCTCGTACCAGGCCCAACAGGCTCAAGCAGAGGCCCGTCTCTTGACGAGATAATAAATCATGAAGCTGAGGCCCAGCGGAAAAAGGATGAACTGGAAAACCTATTAAATCGTCCGCCGGCTTGAAGAATTGTATATTTTTTTCTATTCTTCTTTTGTACATACTCCTGAAGGAGAGTATTTTTTTTATTCTTTCATACATTGTAGTTTGTATTCATTTTGATTCATGGATAAAAAACATATTTTGCTTCATGATGGTGTGTCCCTTTTAGTAAATGCATCTTGTGGATAATCTATTTCGATTTCCTTGTAGGACAGCGACGGCTTAGGAGTCAGATTCAGATCTGCCTCCTAAGGCTTTCCAACTTTATGAGCCGTGAGGGTCTCATAAAGGTATTTTTCCTTACGAGTCGTGAGGATCTCGTAAGTGTAATTTCTCCTTAAGAATCGTGAGGATTCCTAAGTGTATTTTCTCTTGAGAGTCGTAAGGATCTCACAAGAGAATTTTCTTCCTTACAAGTCGAGAGGACCCGTAAGTGATTATTTCTTTTCTTGTCGGAGAGTGTGGCCCGTAAAAAATCTACCTTGACCTCTCTGCGAAGCAACGATGGCTTGGGAAACAGGGTTAGGATCTGCCTCCTAAGACTTTTCAACTTTATGAGCCGTGAAGGTCTCATAAAGAATTTTCTCCCTACAGGTCGAGAGGATCCCGTAGGTGTAATTTCTCCTTAAGAATCGTAAGGATTCCTAGGTGCGTTTTCTCTTGAGAGTCGTAAGGATCTCACAAGAGAATTTTTTCCTCACGAGTCGTGATGACCCGTAAGTGATGGATGAGGTTGACATTATCCGCAATTCACGGAGTCAGGAGTTGCTCTGGCCATTTCCCACGGGGTCAAGATTGACTTTAGCCGTGTTCTATGGGACCAGGATTTGCTCTTGATGCTTCCCACGGGGTCAGAATTGACATTAGCCGTGTTCCGCAAGGACCAGGATCCGCTCTGGACGCTTCCCACGGGGTCAGGATTGACATAAGCCGTGTTCCACAGGACCAGGATTTTCTCTGGATGCTTCCCACGGGGTCAGGATTGACATTAGCCACGTTCCGCAAGGACCAGGATCCGCTCTGGACGCTTCCCACGGGGTCAGAATTGACATAAGCCGTGTTCCACAGGACCAGAATTTGCTCTGGATGCTTCCCACGGGGTCAGGATTGACATTAGCCGTGTTCCGCAAGGACCAGGATCCGCTCTGGACGCTTCCCACGGGGTCAGGATTGACATAAGCCGTGTTCCACAGGACCAGGATTTGTTCTGGATGCTTCCCACGGGGTCAGGATTGACATAAGCCGTGTTCCACAAGGACTAGGATCCGCTCTGAACGCTTCCCACGGGGTCAGAATTGACATAAGCCGTTTTTCGCAAGGACCAGGATCCGCTCTGGACGCTTCCCACGGGGTCAGGATTGACATAAGCCATGTTCCACAAGACCAGGATTTGCTCTGGATGCTTCCCACGGGGTCAGGATTGACATAAGCCGTGTTCCGTAAGGACCAGAATCCGCTCTGGACGCTTCCCACGGGGTCAGGATTGACATAAGCCGTGTTCCACTAGACCAGGATTTGCTCTGGATGCTTCCCACGGGGTCAGGATTGACATAAGCCGTGTTCCGCAAGGACCAGGATTCGCTCTGGACGCTTCCCACGGGGTCAGGATTGACATAAGCCGTGTTCCACAGGACCAGGATTTGCTCTGGACGCTTCCCACGGGGTCAGGATTGACATTAGCCGTGTTCCACAGGACCAGGAGGGGTTGACTCTCGGTTGTCTGTGCACCTCCGAGTCATGGAACTGGGAATTGCCGCGGTTCTGCTTTGCTGATGTTACATCTGTTGTAATGAGAAGAATGCTGAGATGATCTCTAGGCTGTCTGTGAACCGTAGAGTCTTGGAACTAGGGACTTTGTCATGGCTCCGCTTTGCTGACGTTACGTCTGCTGTAACAAGACGAATGTCGAAGTGGTCTCTAGGTTGTCTGTGAACCGTCGAGTCTTGGAACTAAGGACTTTGCCGTAGCTCCGCTTTGCCGACGTTGCGTCTGCTGTAACGAGATGAATGTCAAGGTGGTCTCTAGGTTGTCTGTGAACCGTCAAGATTTGGAACCAGGGAATTTTCCGTGGCTCCGAGATTGATTGTCGCGTCCGAATCCTGCTGGAATGAGGAGAAACGCTGTTGTGGGTCTCTAGGCTATAGATGAGGCCGTCGAGACTTGGCTCTCTTTCTGATGGAGCCTGGTGGGAAGGTATGGTTCCCTTTTTGTTTATGCCCCTGGATTGTATACAGGGATCGATGTGATCTCACCTGTAGGGCAAGAAGTTTCATTTTATATATTTTTCTTTCCGCGATACTCTATCATTTCAGCTTTTATATCGCGAAAGTCGTGATTGCCCAATCATTTCGGCTATTTTTCGCGGTGCCCAATCATTTCGGCTATTTATTTTATTTACTCGCTACTTTTTTATTGTGAGTTGCCCAACCATTTCGGCTATTTTGTATGCATATATTTTACTTGCTGATTTTGTTGCAAGTTACCCTATCATTTCGGCTATTTCATATGCATTTGTGGCTCGCTGATTTTTTTTCACGAGTTTGGGATTTGATACCGATTTAGGCATCAACATCGCTACAACTGGGATATTGCCAGGAGCGAATCATCATTTGCCTCTGTCGATGTCGAACAAAGGTGGCTTAGCAAATAGGGTTAGGATCCCGTTGACTAAGGCTTTTTGACTTCATGAGCCGTAAGGGTCTCATAAAGATATTTCTCCCTACGAGTCGTGAGGATCTCGTAGGTGTGTTTTCTCCTTAGGAATCGTGAGGATTCCTAAGTGTGTGTTCTCTTATAAGTCGTAAGGATCTTACAAGAGTATTTTCTCCTTATAAGTCGAGAGGACTTACAAGGGCTGTTCACCGTGCGAGCATATCCCCAGTCTCTGGTGGGATTTTGTCAGGGAAATGTTTATTCGCTCCCGTGGATTGTATACAAGGGTCAGTATTGAACCGCTTGTAGGGCAACACTGGAGGTTGTGATGGCTTAAGAACAGGTTCATATCCCTGTAGCTTAAGGCTTTTGAATCCTATAAGCCGTGAGGGTCTCAAAGGGGAATTCTCCTTACGAGTCGTGAGGATCTCGTAAGTGTAATTTTTCCTTAGGAATCATGGGGATCCCTAGGTGTGTTGCTCCCATGTGAGTCGTAAGGATCTCACGCAGGTGGTTTCTCCTTGCAGGGTCGAGAGGACCGTGCAAGTGTCTTTTAACGAGCTTGTGCCCTTTCGGGTTTTCACAAGTGTCACGCCCCGCTTCCCAGAGTACGCAAACTTGGGCACGTGACATAGCCAACCATGCTACCTGCGGGTAGGACGCATCCGTCCACAGTCACATTACGGTTGTAGAGATATCAAGAACAGTAAAATAAACTAAACTAATACATGTCCAAATCCATAATAACAAGAATCAATAAACAATAAGTGCGGAAGCTAATGATCCAATACAATGAATAAACAGTACGTCCCATAATGCGGGCTCACATCTGGAAATGAAAAGCAATAAATAAACTAACCCTAAGGACTCACTGTTCAGCCTGCTGGCTGAAGTACTCCTGCTCGGTCGACGACAAAGGTACGGAATCTGGGCCATGCAAAACCCAGACGTCAGCGCGTCATGATATCAAGTATATAGCATAAACATGGTAATGAGAAATGCAAGTATGAACATGAATGAAGCAGCAATAAGAAATAACAAGCAGGGTAATGTGCACTGGTGACTAAACTGTCCTATCAGGTTTTCTACTCTATAGTCTTTGAAACCAATTGATGAATCGTCGATGTAACTCAATAGTATCCCGTGCATGCCCGGGACCACGGTCATGATCCTCGGGGCTGAATCCGAGACGTGCCGCTAAGCAGTAAAAGGTAGTAGGATAGATGAGTGATGTCAGCATCAACACTCCGGAGCTGGCCAAGCCCGTAAGACTGATCAGAACAAGTATCGAACTGTTGAGTTACAAGTCGGTTTCACCTTTGATTTCCCCATACCCCCAAGCTATGTATGTCAGGTCAGGTATTCAGTTGTCAAGGACTAATGCCAACGCAAGATCCAGTAAGAGTAGGTCTGTCTGGATAGACAGCGGGAATGGTCAGGTTTGTCGGCATTAGGCATGAAATCAGGTAACAGGTCAGGTTACTTTCAACAGGTCGAGTCGATATGCACAGGGTGTCATGTCCGGTGTATCAGTACACGTGTCATGTGTATCAAGATCGGTCAATATGTAATGCAATCAGGTGTGTGCTCGCAACAGGTATGCAATCAATAATGAACAGTAGCAGGAAACAGTAAATAACAATATTAATCTAGGTAAACACAGTGATGTTTCGTATTCTCTTATTAATCCGGTTCACGCACCTTTGAGGTGCAATAGCCACAAGACGAAACAATATCGATAATATACGTAATGGAGTTACATGAATTTGAACTAAGCATAATAATTGTCTCATGAGTGATTTTAACAAATGAAGTGGGGATGATCTACTTGGTTTGATTAGTTAAGTATGAATTAATAGCAGACCGGTTAATACGAGCAATGATTTCATTGATTTAAAGTTACGGATAATTGTGACTAGCAATTCTAAGTTATAAAAGGTATCGATGTTATAATAGTTGTGTGGTTATAATATGATGATTAAGTTGTAGCATGTTAAAGCAAGTATTCGGATACTTGCCTCGGCGGTTCCGCAAACCGAAACACGGATGCGGTATCGGCAGAAACTGCGATATGGAAGCACGGGCCACGGATCGAGTCCCAACAGAGATCAACGGGATCACACGGACCAGGGGACTTCGCTACAGCGTCGGGTTCGTCAAACGGCACGGTCGGATTCCGGCAAAAGTTATCGGCAACAAGTTAGCAATAAGATAAACATACAAGATCAACGGGATTTTGCACCAAAGGAAGTAAAGTGATGCTTACAGAGGAGAAACAGGGGTAACTATGACGGGCCCGACGGCGATGGACGCGCCGGCGGTGAACAGGAGGTGCGGCGAGGGTGCTGAAAACGGCTAAAAGGGCTCGGGGTCGCTGGAAAGGGGTGCTGCGGCGAGTGGGGAAGGGAGGCGACGACGAGGTTGTGACGAGGAGGGTGAGAGGGAGTCGTGGGAGTCGTCGGCGAGGTCTGCAGGGGTTGGAGGCGAGGTCTGGGTTGGGTGCAGGCGCAGGAGAGAGGAGGAAGGAGGGAGGAGGAAGGCGCGGCTAGGCTGAGGGTGCTGACGGCGACGGCGAGATCGCGGGGGAACCGGCGGTGAGGTCTGCGGTGAGCTAGGGTTAGGGTTTGTTGGGTTTCTCGCGAAGACGGGGATGGCGAGGGGCGGCTGCATGGCTACGAATATATAAAGGAAGAGAGAGAGAGAGAAAAGAGAGAGAAAGGGAGATTGGAGAGATAGGGAAAGAGATTTGATGAGATAGAGAGAGAGAGAGAAAGAAGAGAGAGGCAGAGAGAGAGAGGGAAAGGAGGGGCCCACGCGGGGATTCGCAGCTTGCGATTGGCTGCAGGAGGTAGAGAATTGTTAAAAATTGAAGATTTTGAGGATTTGCACTGTTAAAGTAATATACGTATATATATATATAAAGTTTTATATTAAATTGAAACGAGCCCTTTTTGGCGCGAACTGAAACATTTTCAAATCGCGCCCGGGTTGCGCCCAAATGTTCCAAATTCAAATTATAGGATTTTAAGCGGGTTCCAAATTTTGAAAATAGGTGTTTAATAATTAAAATGCATGCCCCCAAGTCGGACACTTGCACGCGCGCGTAGTCGCCCAAACTGGCCCGTTTAGCCAAACGGAACGGAATCTCGACACGCGGACGCTACCACGCGACTAGTGGCGACGAGTAGGCCAACATGGATATCTTAAATTTCATTTTCGGAGTTAAAATTTGTTATGTGCCAAAATGACTTAACCGGGTAAAATTTAGCAACAAACACCAGAAAATCAGGAAAATTGGAATGAGCAAAATATAACCCTCAACTAGTAATATAAATAGTATTATTGGGCTCGGGTGTTACATCATACCCAACTACAAAAGAATTTCGTCCTCGAAATTCCAAGAATACAAGATAGCTAACTACTGGAAAAGATGAGGGAATTTCTGCCGGATCTCGTCTTCTCGCTCCTAAGTGGATTCTCCATGCGATCGGTTACCCCAAGAAACTAGCACAAGAGGGATAACCTTGTTCTTAAGAACATTTTCTCTTCGATCCTTGATCTCGACTGGTCGCTCCTCAAAAGTCAGGTCCTCCCGTACGGTCAACTCCGAATGATCCAAGACATGAGTCCCATCACGAACATACCTCCGTAGTTGAAACACATGAAACACATCGTGCACTCCTGCCAAAGACTGTGGTAACGCCAAACGGTACGCTACCTCTCCTACACGCTCCAAAATCTCGAAGGGTCCAACGAATCGAGGACTAAGCTTTCCCCGACCTCCAAAGCGAATCACCCCTCTAGTCGGTGATATCTTCAGGAACACCAAATCACCCACGGCGAACTCTAGAGGTCTTCTTGACGTGTCGGCCCAACTTTTCTGTCTGTCTTGAGCTGCCTTCATATGCTTCCTGATCGTATTCACCTTCTCAACTGTCTGTACCACCAAGTCTGGCCCTAGTAACCTTCGTTCACCCACATCATCCCAACATACAGGTGAACGGCACTTACGACCATACAACGCTTCAAACGGGGCCATCTGAATAGTTGCTTGGAAGCTATTGTTGTATGAAAACTCCACCAGGTGTAGATGGTCTTCCCAAGAACCTTTAAAGTCCAACATGCAAGCTCTCAACATATCTTCAAGGGTCTGGATCGTTCTCTCCGACTGTCCATCAGTCTGAGGATGATAAGCTGTGCTGAACTTCAATCGAGTCCCCAAACTTTCTTGTAAACTCCTCCAAAAGTGCGACAAGAACCGAGTGTCCCGATCGGACACGATGCTTACCGGTACTCCATGCAATCTGACAATCTCCTGCATATATCGCTCTGCCAAAGTCTCCGTCGATTGACCAACCCGAAAAGGAATAAAGTGAGCTACCTTGGTCAACCGATCGACAATCACCCATACAGCATTGTTACCCTTTGGACTCCGCGGTAGAGCCGTCACGAAATCCATGGTTATATGTTCCCACTTCCACTGAGGAATCGGAAGTGGTTGCAACAAACCAGCAACCCTTTGGTGTTCAGCCTTGACTTGCTGACACACCAAGCACTTAGCCACGAAGCGAGCAATTTCCCGTTTCATACCTTCCCACCAGAAGTGCTGTCGAATATCTCGGTACATCTTTGTCCCTCCTGGATGTACAGAGTAAGCTGAACTGTGTGCCTCCCTCATAAGCTCTTCACGCACATCTCCTTTTGGCACACACACACGGCTACCATATCTCAAAGAACCGTCTTCATGGATCAGTAAATCGGTTCGCAATCCGGCTTCAACCTGCTCCCGAAACTTTTGCAGTCTAGGATCCTGCGATTGTGCTGCTTTAATCTTCTCAACTAAAGACGACTGTACTTGCAGTTGCATCAACTGTCCCTTAGCATGTGGTAGCACGACCTCCAAGTCAAATCTCTGAAAATCCGCAATGATCTCCCTTTGTGCGATCAATACCTGAATGGCTGGCAACCGACTTAGCGCATCCGGCACGACGTTAACTTTTCCCGGATGGTACTTAAGATCAAGGTCGTAGTCGGCCATCAACTCTAACCATCTGCGTTGCCTCATGTTTAACTCCTTCTGAGTGAATACATACTTCAAACTCTTGTGATCTGTAAAGACTTCGACTCTCTCGCCCAATAGGTAGTGTCTCCAAATCTTCAGGGCGAAGATCACGGCTGCAAGCTCTAAGTCATGAGTCGGATAGTTCTTCTCATGAGTCTTCAGCTGTCTCGATGCGTAAGCGACGACTTTCCCGTTCTGCATTAAAACACATCCCAATCCTTTTCCAGATGCGTCGCTGTGAATCACCAGTCCTCCTGAATTATCCGGTACGGTCAGGATCGGGGCGGTTATTAACTTCTGCTTCAACGTCTCGAAGGCCAATGCACATCCATCCGTCCAAACAAACGGTACCTCCTTACGCGTAAGCTTGGTTAGCGGCTCAGCTAAACGAGCGAAGTTCTCCACAAATCTTCTGTAGTATCCGGCGAGTCCAAGAAAACTCCTTATCTCCGCAACATTCTTCGGAATAGGCCAATCTCGAACTGCTGCAATCTTCTCGGGATCAACGGCGATTCCATTACCCGACACAACATGTCCCAGAAACTTTACTTCTTCCAGCCAAAATTCGCATTTACTCATCTTCGCGAATAATTTCTCATGTCTCAGTGTCTGCAGTGCGATCTTTAAGTGCTCAGCATGCTCCTCCGGACTCTTCGAGTACACCAGAATATCGTCAATGAATACCACAATAAACTGATCCAGGTATGGTGAAAAGACCCTGTTCATCAAATCCATAAATATTGCCGGCGCATTAGTCACTCCGAAGGGCATCACTAAATACTCGAAATGCCCATACCGAGTTCGGAATGCCGTCTTGCAAATGTCTTCTGCCTTTACTCGAACCTGATGATATCCTGATCGCAAATCCAGTTTCGAGAATACCCTCGCACCATTAAGCTGCTCAAAAAGTTCTCCAATGCGAGGGATCGGGTACTTGTTCTTAATAGTCACCCGATTCATTTCTCGATAATCAATGCACATCCTTCTCGTGCCATCCTTCTTCTTTACTAAAAGAACTGGAGCTCCCCAAGGCGAGTTGCTGCTTCGAATCCATCCCTTCTCGAGTAATTCGCCAACTTGTTTCTTAACTTCTTCTAATTCCACCGGTGCCATCGGATAATAAGATTTTGATACTGGCGCTGCACCAGGAATAAGGTCAATCGCAAACTCCACATCTCGCTTCGGCGGTAAGCCCGAAATATCTTCAAACACATCCATAAAGTCGCGGACGACTGCCGGCTCTTCATTATTATCCACTACCATAGCCGCAAGAACACTGTTCGTCGGCCTAGCCCTAAACTCGACTGGCCCGACAGAACTGCTTCCTCCAATGAAAGTAAACTCAGGGTGTCCGGGAATCTGGAAAATTACTTTCCTTGCCCTACAATCAATGTGTGCGTGGAAAGTGCCAAGAAAATCCATTCCCAAGACTACTTCATAACTGCCCGTATCAATCACCAAGAAATCTGCAAAGAGCTCCCGTCCACAAACAACAACAGTACAATCTCTACATTCCTTACTAGCTATGATTTTCCCATTCCCAGTGTGTATGTCCCAAAAACTAGACAGGGTCGTGCAGGTGATCGAGTGTGTAGTTATAAATTTGGATGACATAAAACAGTGGGATGCTCCGGAATCGAATAATGCCAATGCGGGAAAACCACGAACAAGTACAGTACCTGAAACCACTTCTCCTGATGCCTTGGCTTCCTCAGCTGTCAACGTGAAAGCTCGACCCTGGTTCGGTCCTTGTGTCAGCTGTTTCTGCCCTTGGAACGGTCTCTGCGGAGTCTTCCGTATATCATCTCTCGTGCGAAGCTTCGACGGACAAGCACCAACTGCGTGATCGGCTGCTCCACAAACCAGACAAAGTCCCAGTCTCCTTCGACAATCCTTCTGCACGTGCCCAGGTAATCGGCAGTAATCACAAATCACGCTCTTCCTTCGATCAACGATCACAGGCTTCTTCATTGGCGCTACACCTCGACGGTCCACTGGAATACCTCTGCGCCCATGATCTCGGTTAGGTACAAATGCAGGCTTCCTGGCCGCAACTGCTGTCTGGTGAAGGTTCCCTTTCGATCCTGATAAACTCTGCTGCTCTCTGGCTGCCGTAACAACCTGTGAGAAAGTGGTCAAACCCAGGGAGACAATCTGCCTCTGGATGTCCACATCCAAACTGCGCAAGAACCTTCGCGCCCTGTCTGCCTCCTTGGCGACTAAGGGTCCAGCGAAGCGGCTGAGTCTCGTCCATTCCGCTGCATGTATATCCACAGCTGCTCCATTTTGTTTCAGCCCAATAAATCTCTCCTCCATTTCCTCCCGGGCAGTCCGCGGGAAGAACTTTTCCAAGAAACTTTTGGAGAAATCCGCCCAACTGATTGGCTTGGATAAGCGGGTCTCCTCCACAAGCCACCACTCTCGGGCGTAATCCACCAGCTGAATGCGCACCACATCAACTCTCTTGTCTTCCGGGATCTGTGCTGCAATCAGTAAATTCTCCGTGTCCACGAGCCACTGCTCGGCTGGCAACGGCTCCTCCAAGCCAGTGAAAGTAGTAGGACCCAACCGTCTGAAATCTGCCACGGTCCCTACTCGGTCGACTGGCTTCGCTACAGCGGTGTTTACAGACTGCTGAATAGCCTGCAAACCCTCCTGAAATGAATCCGCTTGCTGCTGGATCAGCTCCGTCTGCCTCTTCTGATTTTCCAACATCCCACGTATCACTCCTAACATGGCGGCTTCATCCACACGCCTCTGATACGTCTTGAAATTCTTATCTGCCATGGTCCTGAAATCAAAACAAACAACATTAGCATGATGATAGATTCAATATATAAATCAAGGCTAGAACTCCAAGATACTTAAATAGAGTACTGCATTGTAGCTATGCCGCGGTATCATAGCCGCAATTACTTAACTCCACTCAAGTCGCCTAAGTCCTAGAGATAACAAGAGATTAGGCTTTCGAGTTGACAATGCAAAGTAAGTTTGCATGTCGACATGATCCGGAAGAATGATTCAAGGGTGGTAAAACGGTCAAAGTGGCAGGACATGTTTCCTAATCACGGGTATTCTGATTCGTGTATCGGGTGCAATACCCAACTACAAAGAATCAACCCAATTAACCTATGTCTCTGATACCATAAAACCATGTCACGCCCCGCTTCCCAGAGTACGCAAACTTGGGCACGTGACATAGCCAACCATGCTACCTGCGGGTAGGACGCATCCGTCCACAGTCACATTACGGTTGTAGAGATATCAAGAACAGTAAAATAAACTAAACTAATACATGTCCAAATCCATAATAACAAGAATCAATAAACAATAAGTGCGGAAGCTAATGATCCAATACAATGAATAAACAGTACGTCTCATAATGCGGGCTCACATCTGGAAATGAAAAGCAATAAATAAACTAACCCTAAGGACTCATTGTTCAGCATGCTGGCTGAAGTACTCCTGCTCGGTCGACGACAAAGGTACGGAATCTGGGCCATGCAAAACCCAGACGTCAGCGCGTCATGATATCAAGTATATAGCATAAACATGGTAATGAGAAATGCAAGTATGAACATGAATGAAGCAGCAATAAGAAATAACAAGCAGGGTAATGTGCACTGGTGACTAAACTGTCCTATCAGGTTTTCTACTCTATAGTCTTTGAAACCAATTGATGAATCGTCGATGTAACTCAATAGTATCCCGTGCATGCCCGGGACCACGGTCATGATCCTCGGGGCTGAATCCGAGACGTGCCGCTAAGCAGTAAAAGGTAGTAGGATAGATGAGTGATGTCAGCATCAACACTCCGGAGCTGGCCAAGCCCGTAAGACTGATCAGAACAAGTATCGAACTGTTGAGTTACAAGTCGGTTTCACCTTTGATTTCCCCATACCCCCAAGCTATGTATGTCAGGTCAGGTATTCAGTTGTCAAGGACTAATGCCAACGCAAGATCCAGTAAGAGTAGGTCTGTCTGGATAGACAGCGGGAATGGTCAGGTTTGTCGGCATTAGGCATGAAATCAGGTAACAGGTCAGGTTACTTTCAACAGGTCGAGTCGATATGCACAGGGTGTCATGTCCGGTGTATCAGTACACGTGTCATGTGTATCAAGATCGGTCAATATGTAATGCAATCAGGTGTGTGCTCGCAACAGGTATGCAATCAATAATGAACAGTAGCAGGAAACAGTAAATAACAATATTAATCTAGGTAAACACAGTGATGTTTCGTATTCTCTTATTAATCCGGTTCACGCACCTTTGAGGTGCAATAGCCACAAGACGAAACAATATCGATAATATACGTAATGGAGTTACATGAATTTGAACTAAGCATAATAATTGTCTCATGAGTGATTTTAACAAATGAAGTGGGGATGATCTACTTGGTTTGATTAGTTAAGTATGAATTAATAGTAGACCGGTTAATACGAGCAATGATTTCATTGATTTAAAGTTACGGATAATTGTGACTAGCAATTCTAAGTTATAAAAGGTATCGATATTATAATAGTTGTGTGGTTATAATATGATGATTAAGTTGTAGCATGTTAAAGCAAGTATTCGGATACTTGCCTCGGCGGTTCCGCAAACCGAAACACGGATGCGGTGTCGGCAGAAACTGCGATATGGAAGCACGGGCCACGGATCGAGTCCCAACAGAGATCAACGGGATCACACGGACCAGGGGACTTCGCTACAGCGTCGGGTTCGTCAAACGGCACGGTCGGATTCCGGCAAAAGTTATCGGCAACAAGTTAGCAATAAGATAAACATACAAGATCAACGGGATTTTGCACCAAAGGAAGTAAAGTGATGCTTACAGAGGAGAAACAGGGGTAACTATGATGGGCCCGACGGCGATGGACGCGCCGGCGGTGAACAGGAGGTGCGGCGAGGGTGCTGGAAATGGCTGAAAGGGCTCGGGGTCGCTGGAAAGGGGTGCTGCGGCGAGTGGGGAAGGGAGGCGACGACGAGGTTGTGACGAGGAGGGTGAGAGGGAGTCGTGGGAGTCGTCGGCGAGGTCTGCAGGGGTTGGAGGCGAGGTCTGGGTTGGGTGCAGGCGCAGGAGAGAGGAGGAAGGAGGGAGGAGGAAGGCGCGGCTAGGCCGAGGGTGCTGACGGCGACGGCGAGATCGCGGGGGAACCAGCGGTGAGGTCTGCGGTGAGCTAGGGTTAGGGTTTGTTGGGTTTCTCGCGAAGACGGGGATGGCGAGGGGCGGCTGCATGGCTACGAATATATAGAGGAAGAGAGAGAGAGAGAAAAGAGAGAGAAAGGGAGATTGGAGAGATAGGGAAAGAGATTTGATGAGATAGAGAGAGAGAGAGAAAGAAGAGAGAGGCAGAGAGAGAGAGGGAAAGGAGGGGCCCAGGCGGGGATTCGCAGCTTGCGATTGGCTGCAGGAGGTAGAGAATTGTTAAAAATTGAAGATTTTGAGGATTTGCACTGTTAAAGTAATATACGTATATATATATATATAAAGTTTTATATTAAATTGAAACGGGCCCTTTTTGGCGCGAACTGAAACATTTCCAAATCGCGCCCGGGTTGCGCCCAAATGTTCCAAATTCAAATTATAGGATTTTAAGCGGGTTCCAACTTTTGAAAATAGGTGTTTAATGATTAAAATGCATGCCCCCAAGTCGGACACTTGCACGCGCGCGTAGTCGCCCAAACTGGCCCGTTTAGCCAAACGGAACGGAATCTCGACACGCGGACGCTACCACGCGACTAGTGGCGACGAGTAGGACAACATGGACATCTTAAATTTCATTTTCGGAGTTAAAATTTGTTATGTGCCAAAATGACTTAACCGGGTAAAATTTAGCAACAAACACCAGAAAATCAGGAAAATTGGAATGAGCAAAATATAACCCTCAACTAGTAATATAAATAGTATTATTGGGCTCGGGTGTTACAACAAGACTCGCCGGTATTCCTGCTGTTTTTACTCACGGAGCCCTTTCGGGTTTTCATTCGTTCCCATTTCGCTTATGGACATACCGTTTTTTTTTGTCAGCCTTGAGATGCTGCGGTCCGTAATAGTTTATAGACGTCTCGGTCAGTAGCCAGTTTTAGGACATAGTGGTCCATCGTTAGTTTAAGGACGTTTCGGTCCGCAGCTAGTTTTAGGACATAGTGGTCCATTGTTAGTTTAAGGACGTTTCGGTCCAAAAGCCGGCTACTACTTATAGAGTTTGTGCTTAGGAAGATAGCGAGCGGACATAGGCTTCGTCATCTATCAGTGACCTAGGCCGTGACTCGTCAGGCGTAGTATTTTTTTAGGAAGCGACCGTTTATTGGCCTGAAAGGTCTTTCACCATGTATATCCATGAGTAGATAGGCTCCACCCTGGTAAACTTTGTCTATGATATACGGGCCTTCATAGTTCGGCTCGAATTTCCCCCGTTTGGCTCGATTGGAGATCATAGGTCTTTTGACCATTAGCACGAGTTCGCCTTGGCGGAATGTTCTCGGCCTAGTCAGTCTCTCGTATGAATGCGTCATCTTTGCTTTATAAGCCTCCAGGTTTTGTTGCGCTATGAGCCGGGTTTCATCGAGGGCATCAAGCTCCTCAAGCCGAAGGTGAGCATTTTCTTCGTCTGTTAGCTCGTAGTGAACGGCCACTCGTAGAGAGGGTAACTCTATCTCGAGGGGGAGTACCGCTTCTGTGCCGAATACCAATGCATACGGTGTTGTGTCTGTGGCTGTTTTGAACGTAGTTCGATACGCCCAGAGAGCTTCATGCAGTCTCTCGTGCCAGTCCTTTTTATTTCGAGACACCTTCTTTTTCACGGTCTTCGTCAAGGTCTTGTTGAAAGCCTCAGCTAGACCGTTAGCTCGGGGATTATAGACCGAAGAGTATCTCCAGTCTATGTTATGCTGTTGTGCGAAGCGACTGATCTTGTGTTTTCTGTAGGATGGCCCGTTATCGGAGATAATCCGTCGTGGAGTGCCGAACCGATAAATGACGTGTGTCTTGAAGAAATTGAGGATATTCTCCGTCTTTGCTTCCTTCAGCGGTACTGCTTCTGCCCATTTGGAGAAGTAATCAGTTGTCGCTAAAATGAATCGATGTCCTCTTGACGATGCTGGTTCGATAGGGCCGATTATGTCAGTTCCCCACATTTCGAACGGCCAGCTAGCCACCGTTGGATGTAGTGGATTTGGATGCTGATGGATAAAGTCCCCGTGAATCTGGCACGAGTGGCACTGCTTCGCGTTTTCGAGGCAGTCTTGGATCATCGTGGGCCAATAACAGCCCATCCTTTTGATCTTTAGTTTCATCTTTGACTCGGCTTGATGAGAACCGCAGAGTCCATCGTGGGTTTCTTGAACGACTCTCGTTGCTTCTTCCGGTCCCAGGCATCTCAGCCACAGAGATTCGAATAATCTCTTATACAGAGTATCATTGACGAAGGCAAAAGACAGAGCTCGTTTCATGAGCTGATGTCTCGAGGACGCATCTTCGGGCGTTCGACGGGATTTGAAGTAGTCTATAAAGACTTCTCTCCAATCCTTAGCCTTTCCCTGGTCTTTTTTTTGTAAGGCCGTTTGTTCGGTCGCTTCCTTTTCTTCGGACGACTCTGGAGATATTTCTACCGGCGCAAGAACCCGACGGCTTTGTGTAAGTCCATGCTACCTCTCCCGGTACTTTCGGACATGCGGAATTTGATAAAAAACGATTTTTATAGAGGTGGTAACATGGACTTAAAACCCGGATCTTTGTTAAACATCTAACTAACAACCTAACTAGGAGTCGTTAACTACTCGGTTAGGGGGTTCATACCTTGCTTGTCTTGAACTCCTTCGTCTTCAAACTCCGATGGTGGTCCGGATCGGCTTCTTCCCGTCGTCTCCTTACGCCGAAGATAGATCCACCTGAAAGCTCCAACCTTTGGCTCCTTCTTCGAACTTTGAAGAAACTAGTTCACTCGGTTTGCTAAACCTTGTGAACTAGTGTGAGTAGAGAAGAGTTTGTATGGGATTTTATCTATGGTTCTTGGTTCTCAACTCATGAGACAAGTGAACCATAGAGTCAAGAGAGGGAGCAAGAGGAAGAGGGTGAGAGCAAAAACAAGAGAGCTCAAAAACAAAGAGAGAGAATGGTCAAGTGAGAATGAGCCTCTCTTTTTTCTTTCATCCTCTCATAATCCAAAGCAATGATAACTTATCATACCAATCAAGTGTTATGTGATGGTTGAAGCAACCATAACCATATCATTTCATGCACTCATTTTGCACAAAGGAGCAAGCAAGCAAAAGTCTTTGCCATGAAATGATAGCTATGGTCATCATGATGGTCAACTAGTCAAGCCTAGTCAACCGGTCAACAAAAGTCAACAAAAGTCAACAAGTCAACAAAGTCAACAAAAGTCAACCCCTCAACAACCATGTCACCATAATACTTAATTAATATAATTGTTAATCACATATCATATTCTCATTAGGGTTGAGCAAAAAGTCAATGGTCAACGGTCAACTGTCAACAACCCTAATGAGAATCCGCTGCCTCTGTCTCCCCGTCAACTGTGCATACACACCCGCATCCGTGTTCCCAGGAACACGAATGCATACTGGATAAATCCAATCCCAAAAGGTACACTAGGATCTGGCTTAAACCAAAGCCCGCTAGTGTAAACTGTCCGGACACTGTACGTGCACAAGTGCACGGATGTGACCGAACCCTGTCGCAAAACCATGCGACCTGTCGCAAAACCATGCGACCTCTGCTCTTTTGCCTAAAGGCGAAAAGCTTTCTGTGTGGGACTCTAAAGACTCGACACTACGCTGGCAGTGGGTTTAACCACAGACCGCAAACGGCACTAGCTGTGCGTAACGGTCCCCAGGTAGTGCCGACAAGAAGACTGACGAGGCGAAACCCATCTGAACTCCTACTGAGCCTGAATGTGACATTCTCCGTACAGTCCGGTCTGTTCGTCTGATACATCGCATGGCGGGCCTAGGGGGCAGTAAACGTCAGTTCCCCAATAGCGGTACAAGTCGTGTCGGAGTGAAGCCCAAAACACCCTGAGATAACACTGGAAGCCTACCAGTATATCTCGTTTGCCCTGGCCAGGGACTACTCGTGTAATGGCTCTCCTAGACACAGCGCGATGTCAACCCCCAATACCGGGAGAGACGAATCCTGTCTAACCGTCACTGCCTCCAAGTGCTTCGGCACTGCACCCAACTACTACCTGTTTGCACGGCTCCTTTGAGCCGTGGTAGGGTAGTAATCAAAGTGCAGTGGGAACACACTCGAGGCAAAGTGACAGTGTCAAGTCAGCGGACTAAGCTGTACTCATGTCACCTGGGAACTGATAACTGACGATAGGCATAATACCAACTAGTCAGTTCCCGACGAGTCCTGTCCAGTGTACCCGTAACCTAACGAGCACCCACATACTATCTCAAGTACGACGTACTGACGGCTGTGGGACAGACCGTCTCCTACACTGGGATGAGAAGCGCATGCGCTAGTCTACTCCGGAGTATCGATGCCCTGTCTCGATAGTCCTGTGACTAGGGACCTGCATAAGGATGTGCTTATAGATTACCCAGCCCCACTAGTGTGACTGCCATCACATCGCTGGTAATCAAGCAAAGATCCTAAGGGCTCCACTAATGTGTATAGGTGATATACTAAAATAAACACATGTACACATTGAAGTAGAAACAAACCAAGTAGCGTACTACTATTTTGAGCAAGATTGTATATACAAGGTGAATATCCCAAGCTTCCATTAAGTAATATACAAACTAGTATGATACAGTAATGGCCTCTAGGGCATATACACTAACACTTTGCACAACGATCCTCACGTCATCGAGGTTCTCGTCGGCCAGTTCTTTAGTGAGTTTGGCCAATGCATCCGCTTTGCTATATTCCGCATGCGGTATGCTTTCCAGGGCGTAGGTGGGAATTTGAGTCAGCAGTTGCCGCACTCTCTCGCCGTGCTTCACCAACTCTAGTTTGCACGTTTGATAGTCTCCATTTACTTGACTAACGATTAGCTGGGAGTCTCTGTATATAAGAAGGTTTTCAATTCCCATGTCGACAGCGATCTCAAGACCTGCTATCAAAGCTTCGTATTCAGCTTCGTTGTTTGTCCTCAGCTCTGTCAAGAAGAAGGCAAAGCGCATTATCCCTCCTTGTGGAATCACGAAGATGAGGCCTACCCCTGATTTGATTATGGGGGTGCTTTGTTTGCGCTTTTCATGGAAGATACTCCATCGAAATAGAGTTCCCATTAGGTATCATTCTCTCTTCTCTCCCCGTCGATCGTGTCAAATGCGTGCTCGTCTGGAAATTCGCAGTTCAAAGGAGAATCGGCGGGTATCGGATGCTCAGCGAGGAAGTCAGCGATGGCCTGGCCTTTCACTGCCTTGAGGGGACAATAAGTTATCGAGAACTCCATCAAGAGCAAGACCCATTTAGCGAGCCGTCCCGTTAATATAGCCTTTGACATCAAATATTTGAGAGGATCCACCTTTGATATGAGATGGACCTCATGTGCCAACGCATAGTGTCTGAGCTTCGTTATTGCGAAGATCAACGCCAGGCAGTGTTTTTCGATGGAGGAGTAATTGCTTTCTGCCCCGAGGAGAACTCGACTCAAATAGTAGAGGGCTCTCTCCTTCCCTTGATCGTTCTCTTGTGCCCATAATGCGCCTAAGGAACCTTCAAGGGCAGTTGTATACAGAATGAGGGGGGTTTCCTTGACTAGAGCGGTTAGCACCGGAGGATTCTGTAGGTATTGCTTGATTTCGTCCAGTGCGCTTTGGCATTTGCAATCCCAGACGAACGGGGTTCTCTTCTTCATTAGGTGACTGTAAGGACGGCACTTGCCGGAGAGATTGGCTATAAATCGCCGGATATACGCGAGCTTTCCTTGGAGAGACCGCAGTTGCTTGAGAGTCCTTGGCGGAGGCATTTCCATGATCGCCTTGATCTTCGAGGGGTCTATCTCGATGCCTCGGTGTCGGACGACGAATCCTAGGAACTTGCTCGAGGAAACTCCGAATGCACATTTGAGAGGGTTCATCTTCAAATTGTATTTCCGAAGGCGCTGAAACACGATCTTCAGATGTTCTAAATGTTCCTCGTATAATTTGCTTTTCACAACAAGTTCATCAATATAGCATTCGACGATTTCATGTATGAGGTAATCGAAAATCTTCGTCATGGCCCTCTGATAGGTGGCACCGGCGTTCTTTAGACCGAAGGGCATCACCTTGTAGCAGAATATGCCCAAAGGGGTCCGAAAAGCGGTATGCTTCTGATCCTCGGGATGCATCTTTATCTGATTGTATACTAATGAGCCGTCCATGAAGGAGAAAACTTCGTGAGTGGACGTATTATCTATCATCAACTCAGTGACTGGTACTGGAAAGTCGTCCTTCGGGCAAGCTTTGTTGAGATCCCGGAAGTCCACGCAGATGCGCACCGTCCCATTTTTCTTCATCACTGGGACGATGTTGGCAATCTAGTCGGGGTATTGAACTTTTTGGATGAAGCCGGAGTCGATTAGCTTCTTGACCTCGGTATTGATGTTCATCTCAAGCTCGAGCCGCATTCTTCTCGGTGCTTGTTTGATTGGCTTGATGTCTGGAGAAATTGCCAATTTGTGCACAGCAATCTTTGGATCTAGTCCCGGCATCTCGGAATAGTTCCACGCAAAACAGTCTTTATACTGCATGAGCACGTCTTTAAGCGTAGCCTCCTTTTCTTCAGACAACAGTTCACTGACGAACGTCGGCCGTGGGTCGTTTGCCGTTCCCAAGTCAATTTTCCTGAGATCATCTGCAGTAGTATGTATCCCATCTTCCAGCTCTTTTGGCGCCGGTGGAAATTCTGAGATTACTTCATCCTCATCGTTTTCGAAGCACCAAGAAAAGTCATCCATATTCTCGGGTTCTTCTTCTGACAGCGTTATCGCGTGACAGGTACGAGATCGTTTCCAAGACCGATGTTGATCTGGTTCTACTCTCGCTATACGCGTTGATTTCGGTTCATGCTTCTGTAGCGGGCTTACTCTCCAACCGTTGGATAAAGCGAATCTGCCGAGTTGATATTGGTCTTCGATCCAGTTCTTGAAGGTGAAGCAGTCTTCGAGGGGATGTCCTATTGCTCGGTGATAGGAGCAATAGTCTGGGTGAAAGACCTCGTCTGCTTGCTCGGGGTGCTTGGACTCCGGGAGTGTCATCATCTGATATTTTATGACAAGATTGAATATCTTCTTTGTCTTGTCTTGGGGAAAAGAATATGCTCGACCTATCTTCTTTATAAGAGATAGATCCCGGCTGCTCGATTCTTGATCGCGTGGCTTCTCAGACCCGCTTGGCCGCTATCGAACGTTTTTTCCATTCTTTGGTTTATTCTTGCCTCTGGCCGGGGCTTTTGTATGACGGGCTGGTGCCGAAGAGCATTGTCATTCTCCACGGCTGCTGAAGGAGGCGTTACGTCCTGTCTTTCTCGTAAATGGCCATTTCGCGGCTATGGTCGTCCCGGACCTTCTGACCCGCTTCCCTTATTAGCCTGTCCATCCATTCTTCAAACGACGGACTTGGCGTTTTGATGGCGAGACCTCGTTTTGGTTCAGGGTTAGCGTCTTCTAACAGAGCATTTCCTTCTTCATTGAAGTCATGTATAACGTAGCAGCCGTGGAATTGTTCCCGTTTCTTGGATTGAACATATCCAAGCCCGATCATTTCCATTTTCCCGTTGGGCAATTTTCGTTGAGTTCCGGGGACGTTCCAAATCCTGTTGTAGAACTGAGCTTGTTGAGCAGTCTGTTTGAAGGGTACGCCTTGGCGCCTCAACAACCTCTTCAATCCTTCTATGTAGTATCTGGGCAGTCGGATGGGCTGAAGTCTATCAAGTGTCGAGTCAGCACCATGCCAGATTTCTTTCTCCACTTTGGTTTCCGTGGATTGATAAAAGAGGATCGCCTTTTCATCATTTCGCCTGGGAGGGACGTAGAATGTCTGCAGTTCTTCCACACTGTAGGTATCAAGCGCGTCTAGCTCTTTGTGATGCTTTTGCGGAACCATGACAATTTGCAAACTCCGATTATCGCCAGTGAAGGCTTGTATTGATGGTCGAACAAAAAACACGGTATTGACTTCATCTTCCGAGTCACTGCCGAAGATCAACATAGGGGTGGACGGTCCCGGCTTGTTGCATTGGGGCGGCCCTGAATAGACTATTCTTCTTCCTCCTCGGTATCACTCCCGAAGACCGGAATAGTGGTGATAGCTTTGTTCTTCGGTTTATGGCATCTTTCCGTGTCTTCAAAGTCCGGCAAGAAATACTTTGCATCCTCATATTTGCGAACTTCGTTTACGGAGAACGGGTTCAGTTCCCCTGTCACGGTGTACTCGAGACCATCCTTGAAATATTTCATACACTGATGTTGTGTAGAGGGGATGATGTTGTACTCGTATAACCAAGGCCTGCCGAGTAAAGCATTGTAACATGTTTTAACGTCAATGACGTGAAATTTGATGTCCGTGATGAGCAGCCCAAAGCGTAACGTCAATATCATAGACCCGAGCGTCCGTGATGACTGGGAGTCGAACCCGGAGATGGTGATTTTATCACGAGAGAGGTGCTGAACGCTCATGAAGATTTCCTTCAACACCCTTACATTGAGGAGGTTAACGGAGGACCCATTGTCAACCAGGATTTTGCCTATCCTGATATCATGACAGTATCCGGAGACATAAAGGGGGCGGTTGTGCTCACACATCCCGAGGAGGAGATCTTCATCGCCGAAAGTGATATCGGCCGTGTGTACTTCTTGTTTACCCCAATCAGAGCAAAGCTCTGTTCAAATTCCAAGGCGGGAGATGAAGCAACGCTTCATCTTCCCCCAATCAGAAATAAAGCTTTGCTTTGAAAATTTAAACTTTAATGAATGAAGCAACGCTTCAGATTCTTTGCGCTGCGCATAACGCCCCACGTGTCAGAAGTTGATACGTCAGCGCAACGCCCAAGGCAGTGCGTCCAATCAGAGCAAGGCTCTTTAAAAAACAAAAGCAACGCTCAGTTGCGCAAGCGCTGCGCTGCGTGACACGTGTCTGCGCAGTTGTGCAAACACAACTGCGTAAGTACACCGCTGCACGACACGTGTCTGCGCAGTTGCGCACACACTGTTGCGCAAGCGCACCACTGCGCGACACGTGTCTGCGTAGTTGCGCAAGCGCACCTCTGCGCAACACGTGTCTGCGCAAACACTGGTGCGCAAGCGCACCTCTGCGCGACACGTGTCTGCGCTGTTGCGCAAGCGCAGCTGCGCAAGCGCTTCACTGCGCGACACGTGTCTGCGCAGCTGCGCAAGCGCAGCTCTGCGCGACACGTGTCTGCGCAGTTGCTGCGCAAGCGCTTCACTGCGCGACACGTGTCTGCGCAGCTGCGCAAGCGCAGCTACGCAAGCGCTTCACTGCGCGACACGTGTCACGCAGGGATTTTTGCGCAAAACAGAATAAATCTTGTTAAAACAAGAAGATTTTCTTGTATAAGGCAGGGGCCTTTGGTGTAACAAATTCAACGGTGGGGAAAATTCCCCAAATCACTCAGAAAAAGATTTATGTAACAAATCTAACTAATTTATAAGCGCTATAAAAAGGACCCCAGGCCTCATTTCAAAATCATTGAGATCAGACTAAAAAAGAAAAGAGAAGAGAACTCTGGAGAACTCCTTGAGAATACAAAAAAAAGGTAAAAAACCTTTAAAATAAGAGAAAATTCTCTTAGGAATAGATCATTGATCTAAGAACAAGATCAGTGATCTTTAATAAATAAATAAATAAATAAATAAACAAATAAAAATAATAAAAATAGTGCCTTGCACTTGTTATGAACCTTTGGTTCTCTGAAACAAGAAAAAACTTGTTTTTCTTTGATCCAAATTTAGATCAAGGGATAAAAAGTGCTTTGCACTTCTTGAATCTACAAAGATTCTCAGTGCTTTGTACAAATGCAATGCATTACTTAAAGGGCCAGGCCCAAGTCAAAAAGACCTAACAGGTCTAAATAAATTGCAAAGCAATAAAAAGGCAGGTCCCCATTTAAATTGATACTTTGTTTGAGCAAAGCCCAAAATAAATGAGCAGCCCTAGTAAAAGGCCTAACAGGCCAAATGCAAATGGAACGTTGAATATTCTCAACTGGACTTAGCCCAATTTTGGCCGTAAGTCCTTAAATTAAATTGACTGAGCAAGATTGCTCCTCCTAAATCAATTCACATCCGGTTTGAGGGTACATCTCCGAACTCCTTTGACATCCATCGTTGTAATTCCTCAACGACGTCAAAGAGGTGACGGGTCCCAACGACCACACATCGATATGGACTGCGGGGTCTTTAAACTCGTGGACCGAGACGTCCTTAAACTAATATTCGTCCCTAAATGGGAATATTGGACCGAAACGTCCCTAAACTAATATCGGACCGAAACGTCCCTAAACTAATAACGGACCACTACGTCCCTAAACTGGCGTTGGACCGAAACGTCCCTAAACTAATAACGGACCACCATGTCCCTAAACTGAAATATGGACCACCACGTCCCTAAAACTGGAATATGGACCACCACGTCCCTAAACTGGAATATGGACCACCACGTCCCTAAACTGGAACAATAGAGCCTCCTAATGCTCTTTTGCCGGATCTAAACGGTCCCGTTTAAGTTGATCTTAGCCCCAAATACGGCTAACGTATCCTTAAACACTCAAATGAATGATAAAATTCCAAATCGACCTTGGTTCAAGGGTACATCTCCGAACTCCTCTGACATCTGTCGTTGTAATCCTTCAACGACGTCAGAGAGGCGACGAGTCCCGACGGCCATATATTAAATGGATCACCCCGTTAAGTTGATCTTAGTCTCAAACAGGACTAACGTATCCTTGACAAACGTTTAAGTTGATCTTAGCCGCAACGCGGCTAACGTATCCTTAAACTAAAAACACCAAACCCAAATTTAAGTAAATACGGATTTGGACTAATCCACGTCCTACGGGCGACGGCATTACTCAGTCTCCGTATACAATCCACGGGCAACCACAAACAAAACAAACACACACGACACGAAGTGAAATTCTGAAGAAGGAGAAAGTGGCTACCGCGATGCGGTAGAGTAATTAACTGCAGGGGCTTGCGTCTGCAGGGAAGAGCGTCCCCACAATCAAAAAACCCCTCAAGCGAGGGAGAATCTGACAAAGTCTGCTACATCGGCCGCATCCGTCTAAACCTTCGATACACGGTGCCATAAATCAACTTGGCATCTTCGGAGAGGTAGACGGATAAAACCAAATAGCATCTGTCCCGAATCTCAGCGTCAGGACATCGCGGTCCTGTGCGCCGTCTTTCGGAGGGGAACAGATTCTGGCACGCCCGGTGGGACCTTTTCCTCTTTCCACTCCACACTTCGTGTGTCGTCTTCGCGAACCAATCGCGGTTTGTTAAATGGTTGTCTTCGGATTTCAAGCTACTAAGATTTGGTCTTTTACCTGGCGTAGAACTCAAGATTCAATGGCATTTAACTGCACCAACTGCTCGAAATGCCACTGCAACGGACGCTCCACCTCACCGGGAGGTGTAGCATATGGGCCCCAAGCGGCTTCCTTCCTCACTCTGCCGGTAGATCAGGTGACCCAAGCCACCACTGGTCTGTTCTTCGGGACCATGATCCCACCTACAAGCTTCTCTGAGCCAATACCTGCACCGGAAGTAAGCAAAAAGTCGGTCTTCGACCGGCTCACTGCTACGACGGCCCCTGTCAACGGGTCGCCCGTTACCAAACCGACAGCCTCCGTTTTCGCCAGGCTAGATCAGAACCATAGAGTGGCCGTCCCAAAGAGGGCAACGGCCGCTGCTCCGGAAAACGTTAAAACGGTTTCTCCCATCAAAGAATCGGTCTTCGCGAGATTGACGATTCCCACTCCTGTCCCTATTGGTCAAAGGGCATCAGTCTTCAATAGGCTGACATTGGCAGTCACCCCACATTCAAACAGGGGGCAAAAAGAAACTATCTCAATTTCCGAGCCAATCCCAATGGGTCGTCGTGCGCGACGTCGCCATTGGCAACGAGTGAGGAAAGCAGGGGGCAACTCCCCCTCAGGGCTAACTCCACCTGCTCCAATGGTGGAGGTCAACGCTGCTGTTCCAACTGGGAACAGCTTTGAATTGCTGAGGAAAGTGAGGAAGAACTCTCCAATTGCTACATTGAAAAGATCTCCGCCTATAGAGAAAGCTCCGGAGACAAAGCAGGAATAGCCCCCTCAACGGCTGTCGTCAAAAATTTATAAAGTCTGGCGGAGGGTTCAAGACTCCGTGATTGACCCGGACCACTCTCGTCATCAGAAAAAGGCAAAGGTGGAAAAAGACAAGGACCGTCCCATTAAACAACGGGGGACAGCGGCCGCTAGGATGCCCACTTCAACGGTTCCTTCAACCTCAACGGCCCACAAAAGAAGGAGGCCAGAGAAAACTCCCGCGTCAGCGGCAAAAGTTAAAAATGGTGAACCTAAACGCCCCAAGTCAGGGGGCATAACAGTTCATACGGTTTATATGGCATCGGGAAAAGAAGATAGCCGCATATCAACAGGTCATAGACCGCACACGAGGTCAGTGACCAAGGCTCAGGAGCAGCAGCAGAAGCTCCACGAGATGATGAACGCTATGGCCGCACTTACAGGGCCAAAAGAAACCCCTGAAACGTCCTCGGACGAGCGTCAAGAACAAGAAACGGACGCTGAATTCCTTCGTCGCGTACTAGAGAAGAAGGATAAAGAGGCTGCGGAGCAGGCAGCCAACATAAAGAAGATGGCCCTCCTGTTCCAGGATATGGTGGATATGATGATTCAACAAGATCCACCTACTGAAGATCCCCCGATCATCCTTGAAGACGATAGGGGAGAGACGTCGAATCCTCCACCAGTTCTGTCCACAGCTAAAGAGGACACAATCTCCAAAGCTGATTTGGATGAATACATCGCCCAGCAAATAAGGGTTCATCATGCAACCGAAACAGCCGGCCAGGTCGTGAAAACGGGGAGACCATATCCGAGTTGGTACGATCAAATCAAATACCCGCCAGGTTATACGATTCCCAAGTTCCATGTCTACAAAGGGACGGGCAATCCTCATCAACATGTTGCCCAGTTCAGGGCACTCTGCGGCAACACCGGCGGTGATGACAAGTTGTTGCTTCGCCAGTTTGTTGGAAGCTTATCGGATACGGCGTTCGAATGGTACTCTGAGCTCCCGAATGACTCTATTAAAACCTTCGCGGAGATGGAGCTGTTGTTTACTCAGCGTTTTGCAAGCGCTAGTGAACGTACCCCGATGACAGCACTGATTAACGCCAGGGTAAAACCGGGCGAGACGTGGGTTCAGTACGCTATACGATGGCGGAACTTATGGTCAAAGTGTGAGCAGCGCATTGAAGAAGCTTCCGCGGTGGGTATGTTTGTGGGAACCCTCGATCCACAAGCAACCATCTCGCAGTTTATGATGTTTTTCAAGCCGACTACCTTCCAGGCCTTGATTGACAAACTAGCGCAAATGGATCAAATGGGCCATAAACCCCCTCTTCCAAGGCCAGACACCCGAAATGACAAAGGGAAGGGAAAAGCGATCGTCGTCGCTAATGCTCAACAACAACTGAGCGACTCGAAGCCGGCTGCTCGTCAAAATAATACGCGACCGTACGTGCCCCTTGAGGATAGGATGGGACGTTCTTATTCCTTTCCCCGTGATAAAACGAGGAGGTTATTCGAGCTGGCGTTGCGCAACAGACTCATAAATTTGCCGGATCCAAAACGTCCGTTGCAACCAAGTGACATCAACGAGCCCAACTACTGTCCTTATCATCGAGTACTAGGCCATCCGATCGAAGATTACTACGTTTTCAAGAATTGGCTTGAAAACCAGTACCGACAGGGCAAGTTCGCGTTATCTGACAAATGGAAGGTGAATCCCCCGCAGCCCCACACCGCTAAGGGGACGAATACGCCGGGGGAAACATGCTCCGTCATTGAAGAAGCTCCTTGGGAGGTCGAATTATCAGCCAAGGCAAAGAGGATGCTAAACGATCTTCAGACATGTCCAGCGATCGAGTGGAAGAACCCGTTGGAACCGCAGGTCATTGAAGGGATGTTGAAACCACGTCCAACTCCAAGGACCGATGGTGGCGGTTCAAGCACTTGCAGCCAGCCGTCAAAATCTTCGAAAAAGAAGAAGAAGAAATGTAAGAAGCCCGTGAAGCCTGGTGACAAGCGCACGGACTTACAAAAGCAAATTGACGCGTTGGAAGAATACAACCAAAAGACACGGACTCCCATTACGCTCCAAGAGTTCCTCAACCACGTCTTTCAAGAGGAAGGAGAGGGAGAAAGTTCGTCAGATGAAGCTGAAGAATGCGTCGCGAGCTGTCATATGATTTCCCATTCGATCACGAACGATGAGGAGACTCCTTGCACCGAAAAGCTGGGGGCAGACCCTGAACCAAAAGTTCTGGGGCCACCAGAGGATATAATTGACGCATTCCTTAATGAAGCTCGGTTGAAAAGTAAAGCTGATCGGGAGCGCGGGGTGGCTATATTTGAAAGGGCCAAGCGCCAGCGACTTGATGAAGGAGCTGAGACGATCCCGATGGAGCAAAACACCTCCGCTACCGACAAAAGCCAATTCAAGATGAGAAAAAAGTTTGCTAAGGCCATATCAATGGGCATGAAGCTACCATCCTCTGAAGGAAACATCGCCAGTGAAGTGCAAACGCACCCCTCGTATTGCTTATATCATCGGAAGATTTCACACCCCATTGAAGAGTGCAAAGCTTTCGATAGATGGTGGCAAGGATATGTTGCTCATCGACAACGCTTTAAGCGGGAAAAACGTAAAACTCGTCGGGAGCAAAGAAATACGACCGAAGGGCTTAAAGGAACTGCTGGCGATTGTCGCGTGGTTAACACCGGTGGATCACAAGTGCCTACATTCGGGAGTGATTCTGATGAAGAGCTAGAACTTGCCCCTCTCTTTAAAGAGTCCGCTTCAGGAAAAGAAGAAGAACCGAAGGTCTGCGAAAATATCCGGCTGCGGAATCGGACGCTGCCTGAAAAGAACCTCGGACCCTCGAACAGAAAAGATAAAGGCAAAGAAAAGGTCTCTGAAGATATCATCTTAGATGACCAAGTGGCGGAAGAGTTAAACGCCAAGAACCCGCCGAAGAGAAATAAGGTAGACTACAACGTTTTGGCGCATCTGAGGAAGCTGCCCTCACAGCTCAGCATTCTTGACGCCCTTTTGCTATCAAAAGAGGCGAGAGATTCGTTGATTAAGGCGCTCCAAGATCCGGAACAATTCCAAGCATGCTTGGCCGAGGAAAAGATGAAGGATGAATTGGAGGAAGTGCACACGGCCGATGTCACTTTTGGCGATGAAGACCTTCTACTTGGGACGTGCGAACACAATCGCCCTCTCTATGTCTCGGGATACTGTCATGATATAAGGATAGGCAAAATCCTGATCGATAACGGGTCGTCTGTTAACCTACTCAACGTGCGGGTGTTGAAGAAAATCTGCATGAGCGTCCAGCACCTTGCTCGGGACAAGATCACCATCTCCGGGTTTGACTCCCAATCGTCAAAGACTCTTGGATCTGTGATACTGACGCTACGCTTCGGGCTACTCGTCACGGACATTAAGTTCCACGTCATAGACGCCAAGACATGCTACAACGCTTTGCTCGGCCGACCATGGTTACACGAGTACAACATCATCCCTTCTACACAACATCAGTGTATGAAGTATTTTAAGGATGGTTTCGAGTATACCGTGACGGGAGAACTGAACCCGTTCTCTGTGAACGAGGTCCGCAAATACGAAGATGCCAAATACTTCTTGCCGGATTTCGAAGACATGGAGAAATGTCACAAGCCGGAGAATAAAACTAACGCCACCATCCCTGTCTTCGGCAGTGATACCGAGGAGGAAGAGGAGATCGTTTATTCGGGTCCGCCCCAACATAACAAGCCAGGACCGTCCACTCCTACATTGGTCTTTGGTAGTGATTCGGAGGATGAGGTCCATGTCGTATTCTCTGCTCGACCTTCAATACAAGCTTCCGCTGATGAAGAGCAAAGTCTGCAAGTCGCCATGGTGCCGCCTAAACATCATAAAGAACTGGACGCACTTAATATCTACAGTGTAGAAGAGCTGCGGACATTCTATATCCCTCCCAAGCGAGAAAACGAGAAAGCAATTCTGTTTTACCGCTCTGAAGAAACCAATGTGAAAAAAGAAATCTGGCATGGCGCAGATCCTGCGCTCGACAGGCTTCAGCCTATCCGTCTTCCCAGATATTATACAGAGGGTTTGAAGAAGCTGCTGAAACGCCAGGGGATATCCTTCAAACAGACCGTTAGAGAGGCCAAATTCTATGACAGGGTCTGGAACATTCCCGGGACCCAACGCAAACTGTCTAATGGGAGAATGGAAACAAGAGGGCTTGGATACATCCGGTCAAAGAAACGGGAACTACCACCCGGCTGCTACGTCGTGTATGACCTTGATGAAGAAGCAGATGCTCAATGGGAGGACGCTAATCCTAAGCCAGTGAAAGTTCCAGATGCAAAGGAGCCCAGTCCGTCGTTCGAGGAGCAAATGGACAAACTTATAAAGAAAGCTGGTCAAAAAGTCCGAGAAGATCATAACCGCGAAATGGTCATCTATGAGAAAGCTAAGACGCAACGCCTTCTCCAACAGGCCGTGAAAGATGAAAAGGCTGCTCCCTGTCAACCTGTTATAAACAAGGCTCGATGCAAAAGCAGAAATAAATCGAAAGGCCGAAAAGGCGCTCAACAGCAGCAAAGCAGGGCTAAGAAGCCACACAAACGGGAGTCGAGCGTTATTGATCTATCCCTCATGAAGAAAATGAGTCGAGCATACTCTTTTCCTCGGGATAAGACAAGGAGGATATTTGAGCTTGCTCTAAAACATCAGATGCTCGCGCTGCCGGAGTCCAAACACCCCGAACAAGCAAGCGAAGTCTCTGACCCAAACTATTGCTCTTACCATCGAGTAATAGGGCACCCGCTCGAAGACTGCTTCACCTTTAAGAATTGGGTCGAAGATCAGTACCAGCTCGGCAAGTTCGCTCTGTCTGACAACTGGAGAGTAGAGCCGCCACAGAAGCACGAACCCAAAGCCACAAGAACAGAACCAACTCCACATCGGGATTGGAAGCGGATTCGCACTTGTCACATGATAACAATATCAAAAGAAGAGCCCGAGAACATGGACAACCTTCCCTGGTGCTTCGAAAACAGCAATGATGAGGTGATCTCAGAATTTCCCCCAGCTCCGAAAGAACTGGAGGATGGAATACATACCACTATAGATAACCTCAAGAAAATTGAGTTGGGGACGATAAACGATCCGCGACCGACATTCGTCAGCGAGCTGCTGTCTGAAGAGAGGGTGGCTGCGTTAAAAGACGTCCTTGTACAGCATAAAGATTGCTTCGCATGGAACTATTCAGAGATGCCGGGACTAGATCCAGAAGTTGTTGTACATAGACTGGCGATATCCTCGGGTGTCAAGCCAGTCAAACAAGCGCCGAGAAGAATGCGGCTCGAGCTCGAGATGAGCATCAACGCTGAAGTCAAAAAGCTGATAGACTCCGGTTTTATCCAGGAGGTTCAATACCCTGAATGGATTGCTAATATCGTCCCAGTGATGAAGAAAAATGGGACGGTGCGCATATGCGTGGACTTTCGGGATCTCAACAAAGCCTGCCCAAAGGATGATTTCCCAGTACCAGTCACCGAACTGATGATAGACAATACGTCCACGGATGAGATTTTCTGATTCATAGACGGCTCATCAGGATATAATCAAATAAAAATGCATCCTGAAGACCAGAAACAAACGGCTTTCCGGACTCCTTTAGGAATATTCTGTTACAAGGTGATGCCCTTCGGTTTAAAGAACGCCGGTGCCACCTACCAAAGGGCTATGACGAAGATCTTCGATGACCTTATACACGAAATCGTCGATTGCTATATCGACGATCTTGTGGTTAAAAGAAAATCATATGAGGAACATCTCGAGCATCTGAAGACTGTATTTCGACGCCTTCGACAATACAATTTGAAGATGAATCCTCTTAAATGTGCATTCGGGGTTTCCTCGGGCAAATTTCTGGGATTCATCATCCGACACCGAGGTATTGAAATAGATCCGTCTAAAATCAAGGCGATCATGGAAATGCCTCCGCCGAGAACTCTTAAACAGTTGCGATCTCTCCAGGGAAAGCTCGCATACATTCGGCGGTTTATCGCTAATCTTTCAGGAAAGTGCCGTCCTTACAGTCACTTGATGAAGAAGGGAACCCCATTTGTTTGGGATCACAAATGCCAAGGCGCACTGGATGAGATCAAGCAGTATTTGCAAAACCCTCCAGTGTTGGCTGCTCCAGTTAAGGGAAAGCCTCTCATTCTTTACACGGCCGCCCTTGAAGGTTCTTTGGGCGCATTATGGGCGCAAGAGAACGACCAGGGGAAAGAAAGAGCACTTTACTACTTAAGTCGAGTGCTGCTGGGGGCAGAAAGCAATTACTCGAAAAACACTGCCTGGCGTTGATCTTCGCAATAACAAAGCTTAGACATTACGCATTAGCGCATGAAGTCCATCTCATTTCAAAGGTGGACCCTCTCAAATATCTAATGTCAAAGGCCATATTGACGGGACGACTCGCTAAATGGGCCCTGCTCTTAATGGAGTTCTCGATAACATATCGACCACTCAAAGCAGTGAAAGGCCAGGCCATCGCCGACTTCCTTGCTGAGCACCCGATACCGGCCGACTCTCCTTTAAACTGCGATCTTCCAGACGAACATGCGTTTGATGCGATCAACGGTAATAATACCCGATGGGAGCTTTATTTCGACGGAGCATCTTCCGTGAAGAAGCGCAAACAAAGTACCCCTATAATCAAATCGGGGGTAGGACTCATCTTTATAACTCCACAAGGAGGAATAATGCGCTTCGCTTTCTCCTTAACAGAACCGAGAACGAATAATGAAGCTGAATATGAAGCTCTGATAGCAGGCCTCGAGATCGCCATTGACATGGGAATTGAAAACCTCCTCATATACGGAGATTCTCAACTGGTCGTTAGTCAAGTAAACGGCGATTACCAAACATGCAAACCGGAATTGGTAAAATACGGTGAAAAGGTGCAACAACTGCTAACCCAAATTCCCTCCTATACTTTGGAGAGCATACCACGCGCGGATAACAGCAAAGCGGACGCGTTGGCCAAACTTGCTAAAGAAATGGCTGACGAAAACCTCGATGACGTTAGAATCATGGTACAAAGTCGTCGGGTGCTCGCCCCCGCAGAAATACCTTCGGAATCACCCGAAGAGAAGGGAGTGACTGAACAAGCGACCTTGCAAATAAAAGATCATGAGAAGGTCGAGGATTGGAGGGAAGTCTTTATAGACTACTTCAAGTCCCACCAAATGCCCGAAGATGCGTCCGCAAGACATCAGCTCATAAAACGAGCTCTGTCTTTCGCCTTCGTCAATGATACTCTATACAAGAGGTCATTCGATTCTCTGTGGCTGAGATGCTTAGGACCTGACGAAGCGAAAAGGATCGTTCAGGAGGTTCATGACGGAATCTGCGGTTCTCACCAAGCAGGTCCAAAGATGAAGTCGAAGATCAAACGGATGGGCTATTACTGGCCCACGATGATTCAAGACTGCATCGAATATGCGAAGCAATGTCACTCATGCCAGATTCATGGGGACTTCATCCACCAGCACCCAAATCCGTTGCATCCAACGGTGGCTAGCTGGCCATTCGAAATGTGGGGGACTGACATAGTTGGCCCTATCGAACCAGCATCGTCTAGAGGACATCGTTTCATCCTGGCGACGACTGACTACTTCTCTAAATGGGCAGAAGCAGTACCGTTAAGAGAGGTGAAAACGGAAAATATCCTCCACTTCTTCAAGACGCATGTCATATATCGGTTTGGAACTCCGCGACGGATCATCTCCGATAACGGGCCAGCTTACAGAAGCCACAAGATCAGTCGCTTCACGCAACAGCATAATATAGACTGGAGATATTCCTCGGTTTATAACCCGCGAGCCAATGGACTAGCTGAAGCCTTCAACAAGACATTGACAAAAATCATAAAGAAAACGGTGTCCCGTAATAAGAAAGATTGGCACGAAAGACTGCAAGAAGCTCTCTGGGCATATCGAACTACATTCAAGACGGCCACGAACACAACGCCGTACGCGTTGGTGTTCAGTACGGAGGCAGTACTCCCCCTCGAGATAGAATTACCCTCTCTGCGAGTAGCAGTTCACTACGAGCTGACGGATGAAGAAAATGCTCACCTACGGTTTGAAGAGCTGGATGCTCTTGATGAAACCCGGCTACTAGCACAACAAAATCTGGAAGCTTATAAAACAAAGATGACACGTTCATATGAAAGATTAACCCGACCAAGGACATTCCGCCAAGGCGAACTCGTGCTAGTGGTCAAAAGGCCTATGATCCCCAATCGCGCCAAGCGGGGAAAATTCGAGCCAAACTATGAAGGCCCGTACATCATAGATAAGGTCTACCAGGATGGGGCCTACCTACTCATGGACATGCATGGTGAAAGGCCTTTCAGACCAATAAACGTTCGCTTCCTAAAGAAATACTACGCTTAATGAGCCACAGCCTAGGTCAATGATAGATGACGACGACTATGTCCGCTCGCTATCTTCCTAAGCTCAAGCTTTATAAGCAGTAGCCAGCTTCTCAATAGCGGACCGAAATGTCCTTAAACTAATAGCGGACCGAAATGTCCTTAAACTAATAGCAGACCGAAACGTCTTTAAACTAATACCGCAGCATCCTTAGGCTGACGAGATAAAAAAAAAATATATATATATATATATATATAAAAACGGTATGTCCATAAGCAAAAAGGGCACGGATGAAAACCCGAAAGGGCTCCGTGAGTAAAAACAGCAGGACTACCGGCGAGTGTTCGTGAAAAGCCGAAAGGGCGCGACCTCGTAAAAAAAAATTAAATTAAAAAAAAAACGGTATGTCCACAAGCAAAAAGGGCACGGATGAAAACCCGAAAGAGCTCCGTGAGTAAAAACAGCAGGGCTACCGGCGAGTGTTCGTGAAAACCCGAAAGGGCGTGACCTCGTAAAAAAAAAAAGAAAAAAAAATATATAAAAATAAAAAGAATAAAAAAAAACGGTATGTCCATAAGCAAAATAGGCGCGGATGAAAACCCGAAAGGGCTCCGTGAGTAAAAACAGCAGGGCTACCGGCGAGTGTTTGCGAAAACCTGAAAGGGCGCAACCTCATTAAAGGACACTTATAGGGTTCTCTCGACCTTGTAAGGAGAAACCACCCGCGTGAGATCCTTACGACTCACAAGGGAGCAACACACTTAGGGATCCTCACGATCCCTAAGGAGAAAATACACTTGCGAGATCCTCACGACTCGTAAGGAGAACTCTCTTATGGGACCCTCACGATTCGTAAGAGTTGAAAGTCTTAAGTTACAGAGACCTAAACTTGTGCTTAAGAGACCCCCACAACTTCCGATATTGCCCTACAAGTGGCTCAATACTGACCCTTGTATACAATCCACGGGCGCGAATAAACATTTCCCTAACCAAGGTCCATCCGTGACTGGGGATATGTTCGCATAACCCTTGTAAATCCTCTCGATTTACAAAGAGAAAACCCTCCTGTAGGATCCTTACGACTTACAGAGGAACAAAACACTTAGGAACCCTCACGATTCCTAAGGAGAAAATACACCTATAAGATCCTCACGACTTGTAGGGAGAAATAGCTTTGTGAGACCCTTACGGCTCATAAAGTCAAAAGCCTTAGTCGACAGGACCCTAACCCTGGTCGCTAAGCCTCCTTTGTTCGACAATGACAGAGGCAAATGATGATTCGCTCCTGACGATATCCCAGTTGTAGCGGTGCTGATGCCGAAATCGGTGTCCAATTTTAGGTTTACGGCAAAAAGCCGTTAGGCCGCACATGCATACGAAATAGCCGAAATGATGGGGCAACTTGCAATAAAAAAAAAGCAGCAAGTAAAATGTATGCATGCGAAATAGCCGAAATGATGGGGCAACTCGCAATAAAAAGCAGCGAGTAAAGATAAAATAAATAGCCGAAATAATTGGGCACCGCGAAAAATAGCCGAAATGATTTGGCAATCGCGACCTTCGCGATATAAAAGCTGAAATAATAGAGCATCGCGGAAATAAAACAAAAAAAATGACGATAAAACTTTGGCCCTACAGTTAAGATCACATCGATCCCTGTATACAATGCAAGGGCATAGACAAAGAGGGAACCATACTTTCCCAACAGACTCCGTCAGACGACGAAGCCAAACCTCGACGGTTCGTTTCAACCGAAGAAGCCAGTGACTTCAGCAAAATTCCTCGACTCACGGATACAAACACTCCTTAACGAGAGCCTTCTGATTCGCGTCGACTCGCAGAGCCACCAGTGCCTCCGTGGGAATCCTCGACTCGTTTCAAACCCCAAGGAAACAAATAATCCTTGGTGCTCGGGAAACAAATAATCCCAGCAAACTCCTCGACTCACGGATACAAACACTCCTTGACGAGAGCCTCCTGATCCGCGTCGACTCGCAGAGCCACCAGTGCCTCCGTGGGAATCCTCGACTCGTTTCAAACCCCAAGGAAACAAATAATCCTTGGCGCTTGGGAAACAAATAATCCCTAGCAAACTCCTCGACTCACGGATACAAACACTCCTTGACGAGAGCCTCCTGATCCGCGTCGACTCGCAGAGCCACCAGTGCCTCCGTGGGAATCCTCGACTCGTTTCAAACCCCAAGGAAACAAATAATCCTTGGCTCTTGGGAAACAAATAATCCCTAGCAAACTCCTCGACTCACGGATACAAACACTCCTTGACGAGAGCCTCCTGATCCGCGTCGACTCGCAGAGCCACCAGTGCCTCCGTGGGAATCCTCGACTCGTTTCAAACCCCAAGGAAACAAATAATCCTTGGCGCTTGGGAAACAAATAATCCCTAGAAAACTCCTCGACTCACGGATACAAACACTCCGTGACGAGAGCCTCTTGACCCACGCAGAGCCACCACTGTCTTTGCGGAAGAATTCCCGGTTCGTCTCAACTTGCAAAATGAAGCCTCAGGCAGCATGGACTAAGAAAGCTTGCTCCCTGAACAATGGGGCCCTGCAAGTCAATCCAAAATGGTCTCTTGCATACTATTCACGGGTCTCACTCTCCGAAGTCGATTTTCCGACAAGGAGGGAAACAACCGCTTACGAATCCTCTCGACTCGTAAGAGGGAAAATTCTCTTATAGGATCCTTACGACTTATAAGAGAAAACCACACTTAGGAATCCCCACGATTTCTAGGGAGAAAACCCACCTACGAGATCCTCTCGATCCGTAGGGAGAAAAGTCTCTATGAGACCCTCACGGTTTATAGAGTTGAAAAGTCTTAGGCAGCAGATCTGAACCTGCGGCCTAAGCCATCACTATTTCTTAAGAAAATCGGGATACTCGTTCTAAACATCCGTCAACCATGGCTATTAAGACAGCCTGCTAACAATAAAAGAAAGAAGAAAATGATAGAAAGAACATCCGATTTACATTTGATCAGGCGTTCGAGACGCATCCATTTATGCATGGGCAGAAGGCTCAGGACGAGAAATAAGACAAGCTGAAATAAAAAAAGGGGTTTCCATTCATATTGCTAAAAATTCTTACAATCATAAGAGCAATGAATAAGAAACATTATTCAAATTATTACAACGGTATAACCTCAGATCCGGGGCACGGATTGAGGAATTCAAAGGTAAGGCCATCCAGAGTTCTTCTGGCCTTTCTAATTATTCTTATGCGCAGCCTCTCGCGCTCCTCTGTGTCAAGATCCTCGGCAAGCCCTCCCGGCCTTCGATAAGCAGCAACTATCATCGTCTGCTGGAAGATTTGATGAAGGATGTCAATAAGGCTGTCCCGCCGTTTCTTTGAGATCAGCCCTGTCAGGTACACTGAATGCACCTTGTCTTCGGCATCATCCAACGCATTGAGCGGTAGGGCCTCATGAAGACCTGGAAGTGCTCTCCATATTGCTCCCAGCACAACCTTTAAGAGAGCCGAACGACGGGGAAGCAGCCAACCACAACTCGCGTTGAGGCGACCCAGGACCTCCGCACACTGGGCGTCCGTAAACTCCTGGTTCTGTTGACGGCCCTGTACACGGATATCCTCATAAGTGATGAACTCGTGCAAGCTGTATAGACGCACCGCCATAATACCTGAAGAAAACAATACAGGGATATTAACAAACAAGAAAATACAGAAAGTTAAAAGTTAAACTCCTTGAGAGCAATGCTCTGCAGACAGGAGCGACACCAGTCAAAATCAGTTATGAGGAGAATTTAAGGAAAATTCCCTGAGAATATTGAGAGCTCTGCTCTGAAAAAAAAATGATATAATAATAATAATATTCTCAAGTGCCATATAATTTGGGAGGAGCAAAGCTCCATTAATTAAGAAGATATAAGAAAAATCTTTTATAGAGCAAAGCTCTATTAATGGAACCCTAACAGGATTCTCCTGAGTTCTCTTTGGACCTCTTTAGAGCAAAGCTCTGCTAAATGAAACCATAAATGGGTTTTCTTTAGATCAGGGATCTATGGAGAGCAAGGCTCTATTAATCAGCTTTAATTTAATTTTATTTTATTTTATTTTTACCTACGATGGTTATGAACTCTGGAGTTCTTGGGAAAAAATCAAGAGCAAGGCTCTGAAAATTCTTAAGCAAGAGCAAGGCTCTGAGTCAAAATTCTTGAAGTGGTAAAGAATTTTTTGAGGACCAAAGGTCCTATTTATAGGTATCAATCGCCTCTTCAACTGCCAAAAGGTGCCGCGACGGTTCGGATTCTGCCACCGTTGCCCTTGCGTTTGGAGGCCACGTAAGCGCAGCGGTGGGGGGGCATTTGTTTACCCCAATCAGAGCAAAGCTCTGTTCAAATTCCAAGGCGGGAGATGAAGCAACGCTTCATCTTCCCCCAATCAGAAATAAAGCTTTGCTTTGAAAATTTAAACTTTAATGAATGAAGCAACGCTTCAGATTCTTTGCGCTGCGCACAACGCGCCACGTGTCAGAAGTTGATACGTCAGCGCAACGCCCAAAGCAGTGCGTCCAATCAGAGCAAGGCTCTTTAAAAAACAAAAGCAACGCTCAGTTGCGCAAGCGCTGCGCTGCGTGACACGTGTCTGTGCAGTTGCGCAAACACAACTGCGCAAGTACACCGCTGCACGACACGTGTCTGCGCAGTTGCGCACACACTGTTGCGCAAGCGCACCTCTGCGCGACACGTGTCTGCGCAGTTGCGCAAGCGCACCTCTGTGCGACACGTGTCTGCGCTGTTGCGCAAACGCAGTTGCGCAAGCGCTTCACTGCGCGACACGTGTCTGCGCAGCTGCGCAAGCGCTTCACTGCGCGACACGTGTCACGCACTGGGGATTCTTGTGCAAAACAGAATAAATCTTGTTAAAACAAGAAGATTTTCTTGTATAAGGCAGGGGCCTTTGGATCAAAGATCCAACGGTGGGGAAAATTCCCCAAATCACTCAGGAAAAGATTTATGTAACAAATCTAACTAATTTATAAGCGCTATAAAAAGGACCCCAGGCCTCATTTCAAAATCATTGAGATCGGACTAAAAGAGAAAAGAGAAGAGAACTCTGGAGAACTCCTTGAGAATACAAAAAAAAAGGTAAAAAACCTTTAAAATAAGAGAAAATTCTCTTAGGAATAGATCATTGATCTAAGAACAAGATCAGTGATCTTCAATAAATAAATAAATAAATAAACAAATAAAAATAATAAAAATAGTGCCTTGCACTTGCTATGAACCTTTGGTTCTCTGAAACAAGAAAAAACTTGTTTTTCTTTGATCCAAATTTAGATCAAGGGATAAAAAGTGCTTTGCACTTCTTGAATCTACAAAGATTCTCAGTGCTTTGTACAAATGCAATGCATTACTTAAAGGGCCAGGCCCAAGTCAAAAAGACCTAACAGGTCTAAATAAATTGCAAAGCAATAAAAAGGCAGGTCCCCATTTAAATTGATACTTTGTTTGAGCAAAGCCCAAAATAAATGAGCAGCCCTAGTAAAAGGCCTAACAGGCCAAATGCAAACGGAACGTTGAATATTCTCAACTGGACTTAGCCCAATTTTGGCCGTAAGTCCTTAAATTAAATTGACTGAGCAAGATTGCTCCTCCTAAATCAATTCACATCCGGTTTGAGGGTACATCTCCGAACTCCTTTGACATCCATCGTTGTAATTCCTCAACGACGTCAAAGAGGTGACGGGTCCCAACGACCACACATCGATATGGACTGCGGGGTCTTTAAACTCGTGGACCGAGACGTCCTTAAACTAATATTCGTCCCTAAATGGGAATATTGGACCGAAACGTCCCTAAACTAATATCGGACCGAAACGTCCCTAAACTAATAACGGACCACTACGTCCCTAAACTGGCGTTGGACCGAAACGTCCCTAAACTAATAACGGACCACCATGTCCCTAAACTGAAAATATGGACCACCACGTCCCTAAAACTGGAATATGGACCACCACGTCCCTAAACTGGAATATGGACCACCACGTCCCTAAACTGGAACAATAGAGCCTCCTAATGCTCTTTTGCCGGATCTAAACGGTCCCGTTTAAGTTGATCTTAGCCCCAAATACGGCTAACGTATCCTTAAACACTCAAATGAACGATAAAATTCCAAATCGACCTTGGTTCAAGGGTACATCTCTGAACTCCTATGACATCTGTCGTTGTAAATCTTCAACGACGTCAGAGAGGCGACGAGTCCCGACGGCCATATATTAAATGGATCACCCCGTTAAGTTGATCTTAGTCTCAAACAGGACTAACGTATCCTTGACAAACGTTTAAGTTGATCTTAGCCGCAACGCGACTAATGCATCCTTAAACTAAAAACACCAAACCCAAATCTAAGTAAATATGGATTTGGACTAGTCCACGTCCTACGGGCGACGGCATTACTCAGTCTCCGTATACAATCCACGGGCAACCGCAAACAAAACAAACACACACGACACGAAGTGAAATTCTGGAGAAGGAGAAAATTGTTACCGCGACACGGTAGCGTAATTAACTGCAGGGGCTTGCGCCTGCAGGGAAGAGCGTCCCCACAATCAAAAACCCCTCAAGCGAGGGGGAATCTGACGAAGTCTGCTACATCGGCCGCATCCGTCTAAACCTCCGATACACGGTGCCATAAATCAACTTGGCATCTTCGGAGAGGTGGACGGATAAAACCAAATAGCATTTGCCCCGAATCTCAGCGTCAGGACATCGCGGTCCTGTGCGCCGTCTTTCGGAGGGGAACACTTCTTCCAGCTCGTCCTTCATCTTTTCTTCGGCGAGGAAAGCTTGGAACTGTTCAGGCTCTTGTAACGCCTTGATCAGAGAATCTCTTGCTTCTTTTGATAACAAGAGTGCATCGAAAATGCTTAGCTGCGAAAGTATCTTCCTCAAGTGTGCCAGGACGTTGTAGTCCACCTTGTTTTTCTTTGGCGGATCCTTGGCTGTCAGCTCTTCGACGGCTTGGTCATCGAGGGTAATATCCTCAGGGACCTTTTCTTTTCCCTTATCCTTTTTATTCAATCCCTTTTTTACGGATCCGAGATTCTTTTCAGATAATGTGCAATTGCACAGCTGAATGTTCTCACAACTCTTCAGTTCTTCCTCCTTTCCTGAGGTGGATTCTTTGAAGAGAGGGCCGAGGGATATTTCTTCGTCAGAGTCGCTCCCGAAGATGAGAACATGCGATCCGCCTGAGTCAACCATATGACAATTGCCGGCAGTTCTTCCACGTCCGTCTGTCGCATTTTTTCGCTGTCGATGAGCTTCACGCTTCATCCTCTTGAAGTACTGCCTGTGAGCGATATACCCTTGCCACCAATTTCTAAAGGCGTTGCACTCCTCAGTAGGGTGTACGATCTTTTGATGATATAAGCAGAAATTAGGATGTACGTCCACTTCATCAAGATGTATACCGCCAGAAGAATTTCCTTTGGACGAGGGCGGCTTCATTCCCATCGACATGGCTTTGGCGAACCTTTTCCTTGTCTTGAACCTGCTTTTATTTACGGCGGATGTACTTTGATCTGGCGGGAGTGTCTCGATCCTTTCCTCCAGTCACCGGCGTTTGGCCTTTTCAAATATGGCCATCTCGTGCTCTCGATCAGCTTTGCTTTTCAAAAGAGCTTCGTTTAGGAATGCATCAATCATCTCGTCTGATGGTCCTAGGGGCTCCGTTTCGAGATCTGCCTCCAGTTCCTTTGCATCAAGAGCATCTTCACCGTTTATCAATGAGTGAGGGATCGCATGGCAGGTTGCCACGTAATCCTCAGGTTCATCCGACGAATCTTCTCCCTCATCGTTGTCGCTATCTCCGTCTTCATGGATATGGTTGAGAAACTCCTGAAGCGTGACTGGGGTTCGCGCCTTCTGGTTATATTCTTCCAGCGCGTCGATATATTTTTACAGGTCAGTGCGCTTGTCACCAGGCTTAACGGGCTTTTTGGTCTTCTTTTTCTTCTTCGAAGACTTTGACGGCTGAGTGTGAGCGCTTTGACTATCACCACCAATTTTTGGAGTTGGTCGCGGTTTCAGCATTCCCTCGATGATCTCGGGTTCCAATGGATTTTTCCATCTGATTGCCGGGCATGTTTAGAGATCCTTCAGCATTCTTTTCGTTTTGGCTGAAAGAGCGACCTCCCAAGGAACCTCTTTGACAAAAGAGCACGATGCCCCCGGTGTGTCCTCCCTTTTAGGAGCATGCGGTTGAGGCGGGCTTACTTTCCACTTTTCGGACAGGGCGAATTTGCCCTGTTGGTATTGATCTTCAATCCAGCCTTTAAAGACGAAGCAATTTTCAATTGGATGGCCTATCGCTTGGTGATATGGGTAATAATTGGGATTATTAGCCTCACCGGGTTGCAATGGGCGTTTTGGATTTGGCATGTTAATGAGCCTGTTGCGCATCGCCAGCTCGAACAATCTTCTCGTTTTGTCTCGAGGAAACGAATAAGGACGCTTTATTTTCTCATTATAGAATCGCCGTCTCTCGTCTAGACGATCGGTTAATTTTGGACCACTGGGCTGCTGTTGAGCATTGGCGACGAAGGTTGCTTTCCCTTTTCCCTTTTCATTTCGAGGTTCCATCTTTGAAGAAGACGGTATATGACCCATCTGGTCCATTTGGGCCAGTTTGTCAATCAAGACCTGAAAAGTGGTCGGCTTGAAGAACATCATGAATTGTGAGATGGTTGCTTGAGAGTCGAGAGTACCCACGAACATGCCTACCGCAGGCGCTTCTTCAATGCGATGCTCGCACTTCGACCATAAATTCTGCCACCGTATTGCGTACTGAACCCTTGTTTCTCCAGGCTTCACCCTAGCATTGATCAGTGCGGTAATCGGAGTACGCTCACTAGCGCTTGCGAATCTTTGTGTGAACAACAGCTCCATCTCTGCAAATGTCTTGACAGAGTCGTTCGGAAGTTCAGAGTACCATTCAAACGCTGTCTCCGACAAGCTGTCGACGAACTAGCGAAGTAGCAGTTTATCGTCACCTCCAGTGTTGCCACATAGAGCCCTGAACTGGGCGACATGCTGGTGGGGATTGCCCGTCCCTTTATATACATGGAATTTAGGGATCGTATATCCCGGCGGGTACCTTATTTGGTCATACCATCCCGGATAGGGTCGTCCAGTTTTAACGATCTGCCCGGCCGTTTCGCTCGCATGATGAGCTCGTATTTGCTGAGCGATGTAATCATCCAGAGCGGCCTTGGCGATGGTCTCCTCCTTGGCTGCTGAAAGAGCCGGAGAAGGGTTCGATATCTCTCCCCTGTCGTCTTCAATGATAATCGGGGGGTCTTCAGCTGGAGGTTCCGGCTGTAACATCATCCCGGTCATGTCTTGGAACAAAAGAGCTATTCGTTTTATGTTGGCCGCATGTTCCGCGGCCTCTTTTTGTAACATGTCAGCTTATAGCTATATAATCAAATGTTAAGATCCCATCTTGGAAAAAGAGAGCTTTTCTAAATGGCATTGCTCAAGTTGGACATTTTCCCTTTATAACAAGATGAAATTAATCGTAATAAATTTCTATGAGCAAAGATGCATCGCATGATGCATACCAATTACAAACTTGTCAAAGGAAATAGCCAACACACCCCCACCCACCACTCCCAAATACTATTATAGAAATATGATCATCTGGTACATGTCTATCATTAATCCATAATTATGTTCTTAACATCTTTAGCCCAACCCCTAATATTCTGCAAGGTACATAACATGGTGCATGTAGACAGAATTTTTTTTATGTTGTTGTCCGTTCCAGCTTGCTTCCTACGATGCCTCTTTTCTCTATACCGGTGTCTTGCAAGCACCGGATGCTTTCTTTTCGCTACGATACCATCATGCTTCTATATCATCATCTCAAACATTACATGAATCCAAGGATAAACACCTCTTCAACCTCAGCTTCTCTCTAAAAGACATCAACCTGAGATCATCATCATCGACACAAACCAGAATGGTATTAGCTCTCCTAATCTCACCATCCACTCTCAACCCTTCCTCCACTTCTCCCACCGGAACCACGACACTCTCACCCGTCACCCCCAAACGACAGAACGGGCACGTGCAGTGCCCGCTGAACCAAGCATCAATGCACTGAACATGAAACACATGTCGACAGATCGGTAGAACTCGGACTAAATCCGCTTCACTGAACCCTGACAAGCACACGGCGCATTCTTGATGATGATGATGATGCTTTTTTTTGTAGGATTGAATTAAGATCGAGTCGAGGACCTTTTTATCGACCCCATGACGACGAGGCTGGACCGTCTGCGGGATAGTCGGATGGACTCTATTACGGAGCCTTTTGAATAGAAAATGGAGAGCTATGAGTATGATAACAGCCGAGACGAGGATCGATAAAGCTATCACAATAGGGGTGAGATAAAGGCTCGGTTGTGAATCTAGGGATTCAGGTGATGGTGAAGCCATGAGATATCATATGAGTATGATAGATAATGAAGCTTGGGGTATATATAAGAGATCTTAATTTCAGTTTGGTTACAATGGATATGGGCACACTATACACATGTATGGCTGGGCTTCGGACGTGTGTGCTAGTGTTGGTTGAGGTTAGATGAATGAAGTTTCCAAGCTAAGTGGTGGAGGCGTTTGTTTGGGGGTATGAAGACATTTTTTATAGGACTTTTAAGGTTGCTAATGCTTTCCTCATAGCATGGAAGAAGGAAAAGGTATTCTAAAAATATTAACCCCTAGACTTGTCACTATCCTAAGGTCAGCTATATCACTAATGAATAATGTTATGAGGCATTAAAATAAAAGGAGGAAAAGGAACCACTTTTCCTTTCTCTTTCTCCAAAAGATCGAGATGGTGTAGCATTATGTCTCAACCCAAGAGTAACACCCACAGGACTAGCGTTGCATACGGAGCGAATATGATCATTACCATATTGGAATTTGTTATCTAGTGACGGATACAGATACATATATAACTTGATAATAAAAAGTCAGATGCGTATCTGACAACATCGGATATGGATACAAAACGGATATTAAACAGACGGATAAGAAAACGAATTTGATATGGGTATAAAAAACGATCGAAGATAAAACAAATATGGATCATAATGTAAACATGTTTGTACTTGATACATTCCATTGAACACTTATCAAATACGAGTACTCAACATAATTGATAAAAACAAATAAGCATGCAAAATGATTATTATATGAACAAATAAATTTGTTAACAATTTTACAATTACATATTTGCATATCTTGAAACAAGTGGAAACATGTCAAAATATAAAGGTTTTTTTTTATATCTTACCCCAAAATTTCAATATTTTCAAATTTCACCCCAAAATATAGTATTTCCAAATTTCACCCCCAAAACTATTAAGTTGTCCAAATTTCATCCCAAAAATCTAGTATTTTCAAATTTCACCCTCAAAAGTATAAAGTTGTCCAAATTTCATCTCCAAAATCTATCATTTCCAAATTTGACCCCAGAACCATTAAGTTGTCCAAATTTCACCCCAAATGGTCACCTTCTTCTTTCTTATGTTAAATAGAGACTAGGATTTTAGATTTCTCACAATTTCAAAATTAGGAATTCTCTTGAGAGCGAAATTTAAGACATTTCGTCTACATACAAGTTTGTCATTTTAATAGATGAAATCAAGTTCCTTTGTGGTTTTGCCATAACAATTACGACAACTTGAAGCAACAATATGAGTTAGAGTTACTTCTATACAAGTGGTAGTTTAATTTAAGTAGTTTGCGGCTAGGGTATTATAGGTTGAGCTCAAAGATCTTGGAGAAAGAGCCGGCAGCAAAATGGAGAAACTTAAGAAACTTTTTGCAAAAATGAAGTTTTAATTATTAATAATTTAATGGTTTTGAGGGTGAAATTTGAACAACTTAATGGTTTTGGGATGAAATTTAAAAATACTAAATTTTAGACATGAAATTTGGACAACTTAATAATTTTAGAAGTGAAATTTGGACAACTTAATAGTTTTGGGATGAAATTTGGGAATAATAGATTTTTGGGGTGAAATTTGGACAACTCAATACTTTTGGGGGTGAAATTTTAAAAAATAGATTTTGGGAGCGAAATTTGGAAATATTGAAATTTTGGGGGTGAAATATAAAAAAAACCTTTTTCAAAATATTCTTTTAAATGCGTAAATAAAATATAAATTTAAATAATATATTTTCTTGTATTTGTCAGTGGATATCCTTAGGGATCTGAATTCATATATCCTGATATTCTTATCAGTATACGTTTTTCTAAAACCGTATATGCATCTATATCCGGGGATATTTAAATTTACATCCATATATGAGTTCGTATTTGGCCGGATCCAAAAAATCAAGAAATCTGTATCCAAAAAAAAATACGAATCGGAATCAGGAGATTATCTGGATAATCAAATTTGGATGACATTTAAAAAGAAGATTAAAGGAACAATTGCATTAAAAGTACCTTTGCAGGTTTTGGTTTTTCACTAAACTACCTTAAGTTTTCCTTATTACAGTAAAATATCTTAAACTATGGTTTTCAAGAGATTTTTTCACCAAAATATCTTTAAAGTAGCATTATGGTATTTTAATTTGATAAGAAAAAAGTTTTAAAGGTAGTTTGGTGAAAACTAGGGATCAGAGACTTCAAGAGAAGCAAGATAACTTAATGCCATCTCAAAATGTGTTTTGTATAGAAGCATGCAGGGTCAGAGAGCCCTTTTGGTCTGAAAAGTAGATATATGCGGACATGGAATATTTCTAAAAAAATTCTTCTCTACCAAATACATGAGAATATAGGAACCTTTGACCACATAGGTAGTATAAATATTGCCTGGGAAAAATACATTTCCTGCCCACCTAATTTTACATCTCTGAATAAAAGACGCGACATATTTGGCGATGCAACCACGATATTTACGTGTGGTGTCCATCCAAAGCAGTGCTTCCAAAGAGTAGTGCAACAAACACTCAAAACTAAACCCAACTTGCAGAAGTAATGGAAAAGAATTCATGATGACATGTGAGAAGGTCAAGTTGGTGCTTTGATCTAATTAAGGGTTAAGCATCAGCTAAACATAGTTAATTATAATGAAGAGTTAAGTATTCGATTCAAATGGATAATTAATAGAGCTGTGCTCATCCTCAACATGTGTTGCCTATTCACTTGTATATAATATATCACAGGTTATGATGATGTTATCCCTAACAACAAGCTGGAGATATTTATTTATGCATTTTGACACTGGCCATGAAGATGAACCTTAGCATTAAATACTATTTTCGGAGAATACCTTGTTCCTCGAGACTGTGTTCTGTTCCCGCTTTACTCTGCAACACAATTCCTATGGCTAATCATCCATAGTTTCCTCTGTCATACAAATTACACTCAACACAGTCGAACATAAGAAAGAAGTTTAAATTACACTCAACACAGTCGAACTATGTTAGCTGTAGCTTTAATCAAACAAATTACACTCAACACAGTCGAACATAAGAAAGAAGGCAGTTCTCCATCACAATAAATTGAAATAAAATCCTTTGTTGTTGTTGTTGTACTGTTGGAGTACCATCACACACACACAATCATTCCCATTAAGGAGTTTAAATTTGCGTGAGGAGCTGATATTTAGAGTATAGTGTGGTAATAGAATATAGTCAAGCAGCATATTTAAGTAATACAAGTGCACACTTAACTATATATCGCAGTGAGATGAGCTCATTCTCAATGTCACATTGTCACTAACCCTTGGAACTCAGAAACCGCAACATTTTAAACATTGAGCTAAACAAGGTGTCCATTATATCACCTAGTCTTTGTACGAAGAATTTTCCCCCTAGAAGCCTTTTTCTCCATCTTCTCTCTCTTCTTCCTACTCTTTTCGTCCTCGCCACCCCCCTGCACATCAGATATAAAATCAGATTAATTCCCTGACAGAATTATATTTAAAAAATGCTTCGGAAAAATACAATAAGGAGTTGAGCTTGTATCATACCTCTGAACCAAGCGAAAGCAACCCTTTTAATAGACCAGAAATTTTGTATGCAGCAAATGCTGGTATCTGAGAAAAAGATATATGGTACAAAAATTAATTAGTTACAGATTTTCATTGCTCTATTTCATTAGAAGAACTCAGCTTGTCAAGGTGTATAAAGCATGTCAAAAATTGCATTCTAGAGTTCAAGTTCTGCTCCTCCACAGCCAACTTAATGCAAGCTATTTAACGCTGTGGATAATTGCCAGTTGAATGCCCACACAATAACAGCCATATGTCATTATTTCTCCGGTTTCCTCTTTCCTTTCCTGTCTGTTGGCATTCAATGGGAGTGCAAATTTGTTTTAAGATAAGAATATGGAGTGAGACTCAATGATTTACAGTGAGAGAAACATGGTAGCATATTAGACTATCAAAATACTTGCATCACATATAAGAATCTTATAAATATCACAGAGGAAAACACACTTAAATCTGTCGTTTACAAATGTCATACAGTGCCACTCCTTATTTCTATTGTAACTTTTAGAAGTTTTCTTAATTTGCTACAGACCCGAAATTTGGTAGAGTTAAATAAGCTTTCTAAACCAAAACCTTTAGTAAGTTATAAATTAATGAAGAATATTTTATTGTGGCGCATTCATAAATTCCAGCACATGATGTCAGCTAGAAGAAATAATACAAATCTTACGACTGAATAAGTCCACCAAAATTTGCCAGATATAATGGATGTCACTTGGACAAAGCTTGTTATGTAGATCACATCATGCAAATAGCTGCAACAAAAAAATGCCAAGAAAACTATTATTTTAGTGACCAGAAGTGAGAATAAGATGTTAGCATAGCATCCCCTGGTTATGAGTTATGATTCAAAAAATGGATCTTCTTTTAAGTTCCTTGCTGTTACAAGTTCATTATTATATGTCAAGATATTCTGCCTTAATGATCTATAAATATAACCAAGAAAAAAGAAAATGAAGATATTCATAGATCAGAAATACTAGAATTGTAGAATATGCTCTACAAGTTAAGATGCACAATGTTTCCGTGATTTTTAATGTCTCAACCAAAAAAAGCAATTAATGTGCACAAGAGAAACCTATAGATGCAGAATATGTGAAGTCATTTCACATATAATTCTGCTCGTGTGTATTATCATCTGTCATAACAGGTTTAGCATGCATGCGAACGAGAAACTTCAGGGTGTGCATGTGCATGAGGATGTAGATGTTAGTCCCGTATATGAGCTCTGGATTTGACTGAATAAGCAGTGCACGCAATATGCAGGCTTCTTGACAAAATACCTTGGCAGTTATTCTAGGTGTGAGATTTCAGGAGGTACTTCAAGGCAACATTAGGCCAGAAGGGATTAAAAAAACATCCATTTCTTCTTCGTAGCGAGTCAAGAAGAGAAAAATTCAACAAAAAAAAAACACACTATGTTTAATATGAAAAAGAGAGGAGAAAAGAGAGAGATGACCAAAAAAAATTGAAACATAATGATATGAACACCACAAAAGCATATATTTAAAGGCCAAAATATGAATAGTTTCTTTTATAGGGCTGCGACCGGCTGTGAGGTTATATTTGGCGATCTAAGACCAGGGTAAGGTTCAATTGCTGGGTCAGGCTCAGCTAAATATTTAAATCATGCACATTTTTCATGCAAAATCTTGTGTTTAATATACATCATGAGAAGTATGTTTTTGGTGGTTAGCATACTAACCACCCTGGTCCACCCAGCTGGCAACAGATGAACTAGGTACCCCCTTGCTTTCTCACCCAATTGATTATTCAAATATCAAAACATTAATTATTTCTGAAAATTGTACCTTTAACCATCAACCAGTCATAGGTGCGGCTTTTTAAACATGTGCTTTGAGATCTAAGACTTCAAGTTGTCATCAACATGAAACTCGACTATCTTCCATAACCTAAATTTTTAATTCCTAATAATCTGACATCTAAGTTCAAAACTACATATGCATCACCACAGGCTTGTGTGCAAATGATATGCTGAGAAGGCCCTCTCATCCCTAAGTGGAAAAATAGCTCAGTTTGGAAAAGGTACATAAGGTGGCACATCGAGAAGGGAGAAAAAGATAGATGGTAAATAAGTTTGGACTCAAGGCTCCAGTAGGGTCTACTCCTTTGGTTCAAATTGAGTTCCAAACCCACTGGTCATTCTATCGGATTTTGAATCTCTCGAGCTGAGCCTTTTGTAAACTCTAAAAAGGTAGAACTAGATCATGCGGTTTATTGGATCTTAAAGACATGCATGCCTCCAGCTTCAAAGGCCTGATTATGGGCCTAAAAAATGAAGTTCCCTTTAACACATGCAACTGACCAACACAGCTTTCTTTTGCTGGTATACATGTAGTGCTTGTCAAAGTGGTTTATGAAGATACATAGCTGATGGGGAAATCAGAAGGTTGCATCTTTCTTGTCATGTGTTTGTATAGTTTTAAATCTCACCCTACAGTTTGGGTCTTTAATGGAAAATCTATAGCTTACAAGTTGAGATGGCATCTTTATATTGCAAAATGTGCTTCACTGGATACAAAACCACATCAATATCATCATCATCACAAGCCTTTTTCGATAGAAAAAGGATCAGAAGCAAATGTCTCCATCAAAGATTTGACAAGATGCAACAGCAGCAAGATACATGAATCCATGAATCCGTTTCTTTCATTGTGCACTGTTAAGAGTTGTTTCCTTGGTTAGATTAACAATTACCATATCGTTTTTAACCATCCATGTTCATTAGGTCTACACCTAGCCCTATTTGCACCATTAACCACGATTTTAGACAAAAAATCCTGGAAAAGAATGGGGTTATCCATATTCGTAAAATTCTACAACAATTGGAAAACCAATAAATTTTCGGTATGAAACTACATCAAAATCCAACGAAGCATCTATATAATATGTATAAAGCTATTTAAGAGAATATTCCTGAGAATATTCCCTTATCTAACTTGGACTTTAATGGAAAAATTGTTATCCACCCCATTTAATTCTCTAACAACATTTGGGTCATCAAAAAATTATTTATTGCTTCCCTCCTCAATATTCACACTATTTTATCCATACAATTAGGCTTATATGATAGAAAAATTCTGATCGGCCCCTCTTTTTAAAATCTTTTTCTATTTTTCTCTTACTTATGTTTTACTGGCAAAATGTTAAAACATTTCACGATTTTTGTGTAGCATGCAAAATATTTAAACTATTGAAAAGAAAAACAAAAAAAAAACCAGAGTTAAAAATTTCTTGATTTTCATTTGGTATTGCAAAAAATACAAAAAACCAAAGAAAACGGAAAATTTTGACATTCTTTATAAATTCGCTATTTTCATGTGCTATAACATGTAAAATATTAAAATTTTAAAGGAAACAAAAAATTCGCGACTTCCGTGTGCTAGCATTCATAGTATTGAAAAACGAAAGAAATCTGAAATTTAGATTTTTGAAAATTTTGCATTTTTTTATGCTATATAGCATGTGAAATATAGAAAAACGGTAGATACCAAAAAATACTGAGTTTTGAAAATTACGCGGCTTTCGTATGTTATAGCAAACAAAAAATAAAAACCAAAGACAACATGAAATAATTAAGATTTTGCAATTTTCGTATGCTAAGCAAAATATTGAAAAACCAAAGAAAAACGAAAAATCAAGATTTTTGAAAATTTCACGAATTTCGTGTGCGAGCGTGCAAAAAGATTAAAAAAACTTGAAGAAAACAAAAAACTGTGATTTTTTAAATTTCGTGATTTTCGTGTATTGTCATGGTTTCCAGTCACCCGAAGTCTCATCATTCGGACTGGATGTCTTTGTTTTGTTAGGTTCTTAGTGGCAATCGGTAATCTTTTCTTCGTTTACTTTACATAGTTTTTTGTCTCCTTGATATCCAGTAGTTCTCCAAAAATATGAGCAAATAAAATATTGAAAAACCGAATAAAACGGTAAATAATAAGATTTTGAAATTTCATGATTTTCATGTGCTATATAGAAGAAGTAAAGAAAACGGAAATTTTTTCAGATTTCTGAAAATTTTACGATTTTCGTTGATAGCAAGTAAAATGTTGACAAACCGAATAAAAAAGAAAATTTTAGGGGCAAATGCAATTTTCATGCTCAAGCAAAATAATAGAAAACCGAAGAAAACAAAAAAATTTGAGATATTTGAAATTTTCACAATTTTTGTGTGAATTGTTAATGTTATATGCCCTAGAGGCCATTATTGTATCGTACCGGTTTATCATAAATGATTGCTATCTTGACATTCCTGAACCAATCTTTATAGTTTGGCCCTGTCAAAATATTTTTATCTAATAATAACTTAAGGCCCGTCATGTTCTTGGTCGCTGCAATTAGGAGAGAGAAGAAAACACTTTAGCATGATGCTCTTGTAAGATTAGAGTGGTTTTTAGTTAATCTAAACAGGATGGCACCCACTGTTTCTCGAATCCTTCCTCAAACCATAAAAGAACTAGTCAGGACTATTCTCACCGTACAATACTTGCTTAACCGTTCAGCCAGGCAAGAGTCGGTACTTCGAGTGAGATTTTACGACGCTTTCGTGAAGTTCCTTAATTAAATAACCTCTTTTACCGCTAACACCTTTCTAGACACCTACTTGGTTTATAGCATTGATCGTTAAGTGAAAGAATCTCTCGATGAGTAGCATATACTCACAGTAGGATCGGGATCCAAATATTATCATCTGATAAAGCTGAAGGAATCCTACCAAAATTATCACTCCAAATGGTATGCAACACTAGCAAATTTCAGTTTCTTTAGAAACTCCCGATGTGGATTTTTGCCCCATGCTCTTATGACCTTGACGTTGGCCAAAATATCATAAATCGCATGTCAAGTTCTACCCATCATTATCCTGTTAATTTGAACCCACCCGTACATACCCTTGACGTTAGCCAAAATGGTAATACGACTGTCCCAAACCAATGCATCTATATATGCAACAGATGAATACCAAACAGCTACCAAACACTATGCCTTGGCGTTGGTCAAAATACATAGCTTGAATACTACTGAATATCCAACTGAAATGACGGAGGGCTGCGAATGGTTTTGGCGAAACCGTGAACATAGTGAACTTGATATGATCGAAGGAACCTGATAGCTTTTAAAATGAGTGGTTTAAGCTCTGCAATTAAAAAATCTGCTGTTTTTAAAAATAACCGAGTGGTTTCTTTTAAATTGTTCCAACGATTCAACTTTAGTTTATTTTCTTTGCATTAATATAACGCGTCCCATCAATTAACCTATCATTGCAGAAAACAACGAAAATTCAACGTCCGCTTATACCATCCGCCACTGGGCCCCGTCATTCACCCGTTAGGTTACTTAACTAACGACAGAGCCGGGACTGGGCTAGCGCGGATGCAAAACATAACGCTTACTAGGTATCATATATAGATATTGTACATTCGTCAGACGCAATAATAGGCATTCCAGATCACAGATGAACATATTGGATATTCTAGGAATCCGTATTTCCTTTGAGCCTGCAATGAAAGACGGATTACACAGTCATGATGAATAGCCAACCCCACCCTAGACCCCTACGGGTACGGCAAACTACCCGAAGTGAAGCGGTCTCCCTCAACGACGTGAGTAGGCCACTAAGCACTTCAAAGTACCAGGTAGTTTGTGCACCCCACCTTGGGTCTATCGTAGGAGCAGAAAACAGTAAATGAAATAATACAACGGTGGCTACAATCTCAACCCGGATGTGCCCCGCAAAAGAATATTACAATTTACATCGAATGAAAGAATATAAAAACCCATCTCACATCCCGGCTAATCATCACGACAATCCAACAAGTTCATATACACAAACCAGTAAAAACCATTACAGAAATGTGCAACCCCCAACTAACCGACATACTAGCAATTAGCGGAGGTTTACGAACACATTAAACATAACTTGAAACATCAAACAACATAAAACTGCGACTTTGAAACACCCGGTATTTGCCACAGTAAAGAGTTTACAGTAAAATCAAAATTGGCAAAAACAAACAACTTCTGAAGCCCTAGATTAAAGTCAAAAAGCCACACACCAAAAACGAAGCATTTCCCTCAATTTTAGGCCGAGCTCACCGGAAAAATGCCCAATGTGGCCGGCCCAGTTTTCGAGAAAATGTCCCGTTTTTGTTCTGTGTTCTTTTTACTGTTCAAATAGCACTCTGTACTTGTTTAAATAATTTTTAGAGCCTGATTGAAAATCGACAGAAACTTGAATCTTGGATTCGATGTTTTCGGGTCGTTTCGGTTTCGTAGTTTAACTTGTTGTTTAAACTGTTATCTATGGTTTAGCTAGGCTCTGATACCACTGTAAGTCGACGTTACACACCCCATGTGATGCGGGGAGACGGAATAAGTAAAAAACGATAATTTTAAACAAGGTAATATCGACTAAGCATAAAGATCTTTGCTAAACCATATCTAACACAACTAACTAGAGGTATTATCTACTCGGTAAGAAGATTATACCTAAAGTTCCAAGTCCTTCTCCTCTCGCTATCCTCCTTCACCACTTGGGCTCCTTTGGAGTGGAAAGGATGGCACCTCTTCGTCGGCTCCTCGATGTAATAGAAGATCCATCCGAGAGTTTCTACTGCAAGCTTTAACCTCTAACTTGAGGTAACTAAGTGACCTAGAGTGCTAATCTAAGTGACCTAGAGGATATAAAGATGGATTAAGGATTGATTAGTCTTGCTAACCCTAAGGTTCTCAACTCGTGACTACCGTAGACTTACATGGTATCATTACGCAAAGTCCCTGGCCATGGCAAGCGAGATTTACTGGTAGGTACTCCAGTAGTTTCTTAGGTGTAATGGGCCACACTCCGACACGACTTATACAGCTTTTAGGAGACTGACGCTTGCCGTCCCCTAAGCCCGATATGCGATAGTCTTAGACGAACAGACCGGACTGTACGGAGATTGTCACATCAGGCTCAATAGGAGTTCGGATGGGTTTCCTCATCGGCCTTCTTATCGACATCTACCTGGGGACCGTTACGTACAGCTAGTACCGCTTGCGGCCTGTGGTTAAACCCACTGCCAGAGTAGTGTCGCCAGCGTAGTATCAAGTCTTTAGAGTCCCACACAGAGAGTTTCCCTGCTTCGGGCGAAACGATATAGAGGTCGTATGGTTTTACGACAAGGTTCGGACATATACGTGTACTTGTGCACGTATGATATTCGGACAGATTATACTAGTGGGCTTTGATTTAAGCCAGATTCTAGTATTAGATTATTGGATTTGATACAGTCTCAGTATATCCGTGTTTTTCGTAAATACGGATGGGAGGGGCGTTCTCGTAATTTGTCGGGAAGCTTCTAGAATGAAATGACTCATTTGTGTTTTAATCTTTATGATTTAAACTAAATAAGGTGGAGGGGATGAGATGTTATTATCATTAATTGCACCATGACTCATGAGATGATTCATCTCAAGAATTAAATGAAGCATGGATGATATTTGTGCAAGATATTTGTGCAAGATATTTTTTAAGCTACATGATAATTCAAAATGAGTAAGGTTCAATTTATAATCAAAAAACACTTCTCTCTCCTCAAGCTCTATCTTCTTCAACCTAACCATAATCCTCTCATGAGTTGAGAACCCTAGGGTTAGCAAGACTAATCAACCCTTAATCCATCTCTATATCCTCTAGGTCACTTAAATTAGCACTCTAAGTCACTTAGTTATCTCAAGTTAGAGGTTAAAGCTTGCAGTAGAAACTCTCGGGTGGATCTTCTATTACATCGAGGAGCCGACAAGGAGGTGCCATCCTTTCCACTCCAAAGGAGCCCAAGTGGTGAAGGAGGACAGCGAGAGGAGAAGGACTTGGAGCTTTAGGTATAATCTTCTTACCGAGTAGATAATACCTCTAGTTAGTTGTGTTAGATATGGTTTAGTAAAGATCCTTATACTTAGTCGATATTACCTTGTTTAAAATTATCGTTTTTACTTATTCCGCCTCCCCGCATCACGTGGGGTGTGTAACGTCGACCTACAGTGGTATCAGAGCCTAGCTAAACCATAGATAACAGTTTAAACAACAAGTTAAACTACGAAACCGAAACGACCCGAAAACATCGAACCCAAGATTCAAGTTTCTGTCGATTTTCAATCAGGCTCTGAAAATTATTTAAACAAGAACAGAGTGCTATTTGAACAGTAAAAAGAACACAGAACAAAAATGGGACATTTTCTCGAAAACTGAGCCGGCCACATTGGGCATTTTTCCGGCGAGCTCAGCCTAAAATTGAGGGAAATGCTTCGTTTTTGGTGTGTGGCTTTTTGACTTTAATCTAGGGCTTCAGGAGTCGTTTGTTTTTGCCAATTTTGATTTTACTGTAAACTCTTTACTGTGGCAAATACCGGGTGTTTCGAAATCACAGTTTTATATTGTTTGATATTTCAAGTTATGTTTAATGTGTTCGTAAACCTCCGCTAATTGCTAGTATGTCGGTTAATTGGGGGTTGCATATTTCTGTAATGGTTTTTACTGGTTTGTGTATATGAACTTGTTGGATTGTCGTGATGATTAGCCGGGGTGTGAGATGAGTTTTTATATTCTTTCATTCGATGTAAATTGTACTATTCTTTTGCGGGGCACATCCGGGTTGAGCTTGTAGCCACCGTTGTATTATTTCATTTACTGTTTTCTGCTCCTAGGATAGACCCAAGGTGGGGTGCATAAACTACCGGGTACTTTGAAGTGCTTAGTGGCCTACTCACGTCGTTGAGGGAGACCGCTTCACTTCGGGTATTTGGCGGGTAGTTTGCCGTACCCGTAGGGGTCTAGGGTAGGGTTGGCTATTCATCACGACTGTGTAATCCGTTTTTCATTGCAGGCTCAAAGGAAATGCGGATTCCTAGAATATCCAATATGTTCATCTGTGATCTGGAATGCCTATTATTGCGTCTGACGAATGTACAATATCTATATATGATATCTAGTAGACGTTGCTTATGTTTTGCATCCGCGCTAGCCCAGCCCCGGCTCTGTCGTTTGTTAAGTAACCTAACGGGTGAATGACGGGGCCTAGTAGCGAATGCGGATGGCATAAGCGGACGTTGTATTTTCGTTGTTTTCTGCAATGATAGGTTAATTGATGTGATGCATTATATTAATGCAAAGAAAATAAACCAAAGTTGAATCGTTGGAATAATTTAAAAGAAACCACTTGGTTATTTTAAAAACAGCAGATTTTTTAATTGCAGAGCTTAAACCACTCCTTTTAAAAGCTGTCAGGTTCCTTCGATCATATCAAGTTCACTACGTTCACGGTATCGCCAAAACCATTCGTAGCTCTCCATCATTTCAGTTGGATATTCAATAGTATTCAAGCTATGTATTTTGACCAACGCCAAGGCATAGTGTTTGGTAGCTGCTGGGTATTCATCTGTTGCATAGATAGATGCGTTGGTTTGGGACAGTCGTACTGCCATTTTGGCCAACGTCAAAGGTATGTACGGGTGGGTTCAAATTAACAGGATAATAATGGGTAGAACTTGACATGTGACTTATGATATTTTGGCCAACGTCACGGTCATAAGAGCATGGGGCAAAAATCCACATCGGGAGTTTCTAAAGAAACTGAAACTTGCTAGTGTTGCATACCATTTGGAGTATGATAATTTTGGTAGGATTCCTTCAGCTTTATCACACGATATTTGGATCCCGATCCTACTGTGAATATATGCTACTCATCGGAAGATTCTTTCACTTAACGATCAATGCTATAAACCAAGTAGGTGTCTAGAAAGGTGTTAGCGGGGCTACGCCCCCAGGGATAAGAGGTTATTTAATTAAGGAACTTCACGAAAGCGTCGTAAAACCTCACTCGAAGTACCAACACTTGCCTGGCTGAACGGTTAAGCAAATATTGTACGGTGAGAATAGTCTTGACTAGTTCTTCTTTTATGGTTTGAGGAAGGATTCGAGAAACAGTGGGAGCCATCCTGTTTATATAAACTAAAAACCACTCTAAACTTGCAAGAGTATTATGCTAAAGTGTTTTCTTCTCTCACCTAATTGCAGCAACCAAGAACATGGCGGGCCTTAAGTTATTATTAGATAAAAATATTTTGACAGGGCCAAACTATAAAGATTGGTTCAGGAATGTCAAGATGGCAATCACTTATGACAAATTGGGGTATGTCCTTACTACTAAAGCCCCTGCCGTCCCAGGTCCAGAATCCAGTGTCGCGGATAAGGAAATCCGCAAGACCTGGAAGATTGACTGCGCGAAAGCCAAATGCATCATGCTTGCCTCTATGGACAATAAACATCAGAGGAGGCACGGGAATATGGATCTTGAATCCATATTTCTCCACACCAAGGAACTGTATGGAGAGCAATCTCGTATAGCAAGATACGAGACCTCGAAGAAGTTATTACAGTCGAGACTGGCTTTCGGATCATCTGTAGGGGAACATGTCCTTAAGATGATTGGCTACATTGAGGAGCTCGCGGACCTCGGGACAACGTTAGAGAATGAGCTGTATACAGACTTGATTCTCCAATCTCTTCCTTCCACCTACGCCCAGTTTATCTTGAATTTCAATATTCTAGGTAAAGAAGTTGAACTTCCAGAACTCCTTAAAATATTGAGGAGTGCAGAGGGCGCCTTGCAGAAAGCAAGGGAAACACCCGTTCTGTTTGTTCGTGGTGCTTCCTCTTCCAGGTCCAAGGCGAGAGCCAAAGGAAGGAAGAAGAAGGCCCCTATCAAACCGAGAGGTGGTGTTGGTATGGAAGCCAGAGGAAAGGCAAATGTTGCAGTGCCGGTAGTAGCAAAGGACGAGTGCTTCCACTGTCGTAGAAAAGGCCATTGGAAGAAGGATTGCAAAGCTTGGAATGCCAAGAACCAGGACCCGAGGCAAGTTGTGGCTTCGGTTTCAGGTGTGTTTGTAATTGAAAATTGTCTATCAATCAACTCTACTTCCTGGGTATTGGATACCGGATCAGGATCTCATATATGCAATTCACTGCAAGCACTGAGAAGCCGTAGAGTAGTGAAGGCTGGTGATATGACCCTCAAGGTTGCTAACGGAGCGAGCGTGGATGCTGTGTCTGTAGGAGATTATCACCTTGGATTGACGAGTGGACATATTTTGGTTTTGTGCAACTGTTTTTTGTGTACCTAGTTTAACGTGTAATATCATATCAGTATCCTTGTTATCAAAAGATGGTTATGATTTTACATTTGTAAGCGATGTTGTTAACATCCACCTTAATCATGGTTTGATTGGGTCCGGTACACTAGATAACGGTATATAAGTGTTAAACCAATTGCAGATTTTCAATGTCCAGAACACACTTAAAAGAAAATCTCCGGATATAAATCAGGTTTTCTTATGGCATTGTAGACTGGGTCACATCAATGAGACAAGGTTAACTAAGTTACATAAAGAAGGATATTTGGATCCGTTCGAATATCAATCTTATGCCACTTGTCAATCATGTCTCAAAGGAAAAATGACAGACTCTGTTCACTGGACACGGAAAAAGAGCGAGCGAGCTCTTAGGACTCATACACAGCGATGTATGTGGTCCAATGTCTACACATGCAAGAAGTGGTTTTTCATATTTCATTACTTTTACGGATGATTTCTCTAGGTATGGATATATTTTCTTAATGAAACATAAATCCGAGGCTTTTGAGAAATTCCGAGAATATAAGAATGAAGTAGAAAAACAAACCGGCAAAAGTATCAAGACACTGAGATCTTATCGAGGTGGTGAATACTTGAGTGCCGAGTTCCTGGATTACTTAAAAGAGAATGGAATTCTCTCCCAGCTTACTCCTCCATACACTCCACAACACAACGGTGTATCGGAGAGACGGAACCGAACCCTATTAGATATGGTACGTTCCATGATGAGTAATGCAGAGTTACCGCGATCTTTCTGGGGTTATGCACTAGAATCAGCTGCATATCTTTTGAACAGGGTTCCTACCAAGACTGTGCCTACCACGCCATATCAGATGTGGAGTGGGAAGAAACCCTATCTTCAGTATCTCAAGATATGGGGATGTCCAGTTTTTGTTAAAAAGCAGTATACGAACAAACTCGAGGCACGCTCAGTACAATGTAAGTTTGTGGGATACCCAAAGAACTCCAAGCGGTATTTTTTCTATTACGCAGAGAAACAAAAGGTTTTTGTTTCTCGTAATGCCCATTATCTAGAATATCAGTTCTTAGAAAAGGAAACAAGTGGGAGCGCAATAGAACTGGAAGAAATTCCAGAACCACATGCTAATACTGAAAGCTTGATGGAACCAGAAGGCTCGAGAACAGGATATTCCCGTACCGCTCCACAGGAGTAGTAGGCCGTCACATCCGCCTGAAAGATACTACTGTTTTCTCGTAGACGGGGATAGAAAGGATTGCATCATTGATAATGATGAAGCTACTAGCTTCCAGCAGGCTATTCAGAGCGGCGACTTGATAAGATCGCTGGATGCAATGCGGACCGAGATGGAGTCCATGTACACCAACAAAGTATGGACTTTGGCCTTTGATCCAAATGGAGTAAAACCCATAGGATGCAAGTGGATCTTCAGAAAGAAGATTGGTGTAGATGGACAGGTTGAAACCTATAAGGCTAGACTTGTTGCAAAGAGTTTTCGTCAGAGACCTGGTTTGGACTATGAAGAAACCTTTTCTCCAGTGGCTATGCTCAAATCCATTCGGATCCTTCTTGCCATCGCTGCCTTTCACGATTATGAGATCTGGCAGATGGACATAAAGACGGCTTTTCTAAATGAAAATTTGGACGAGTGCGTCTATATGAATCAGCCATAAGGTTTCATTCAGAGTGGGAGCAGCGGGAAAGTGTGCAAGTTGCTTAAGTCCATTTATGGACTAAAGCAGGCATCGCGGAGTTGGAACATCTGTTTTGATAAAACAGTCAAAGAATATGACTTTATCAAAAATCCAGATGAGCCATGTATTTATAGTAAGATTGTAGCACGAACTGTCGTATTCCTCGTCTTATACGTGGATACCATTCTCTTGATAGGAAATGATATTCATATGCTACAATCTGTCAAAGGATTCTTGTCACACAGGTTCTCCATGAAAGACCTGGGTGATGCCTCTTACATTCTGGGGATCCAGATCTATCGTGATAGATCTAAGAGGATGTTGGGACTTTCGCAGTCCAGGCATATCAACACTATACTGAAAAGATTCGGTATGGATGATTCAAAGCGCGGTAATTTACCGGCTTGTCACGGAATCACCATCTCCAAAGAGACGTCTCCCAAGACTGATTTAGAAAGGGATCGCATGTCAATTATACCCTACGCTTCTGCGGTAGGCTTTATAATGTATGCGATGTTGTGTACCAGACCAGATATAGCTTACGCACTAAGCGTGGTAAGCCGGAATCAGTCAGACCCAGGGGAGAAGCACTGGATAGCAGTAAAAAACATTCTTAAGTACCTGAGAAAGACTAAGGATGTGTTCTTGGTTTACGGCGGAAAAGACCACCAGATCGAGACTCTTGCTGACTCCACCTTCCAGAGTGACAAGGATGACTCCAAGTCCATATCAGGTTATGTCTTTACTCTCAATGGAGGGGCGGTGTGCTGGAAGAGTTCCAAACAGGACACCGTTGCTGACTCGACGATGGAAGCGGAGTATATCGCAGCTTCTGATGCCTCAAAAGAAGCAGTCTGGATAAGAAAGTTCTTAACAGAACTTCAGGTGGTTCCATCCATTGTTGATCCAATACCTCTGTATTGTGACAACGGGACTATAGCAAAGGAACCCAGGTCCCATCAAAAGTCCAGACACATCTTGAGGCGGTATCACCTGATCAGGAAGATCATAGATCGCCAGGAGATCGAGGTCCGGAGAGTTGCTACAGAGGAGAACACTGCAGATCCATTCACAAAGGCCATATCTCAGACGCAGTTCGATAGGCTATTCGAGATGATAGATCTGCGATACGCCAGCACATGGCCTTAATGCAAGTGGGAGATTGTTAGTGTTATTGCCCTAGAGGCCATTATTGTATCGTACTGGCTTGTATATTACATTTTGGAAGCTTGGGATATATACACGGGTTTATAACAGTCTTGCTCAATATAGTAGTATGCTACTTGGTTTGCATCTATCTTAATATGTGTATATGTTTCTTTTAGCATATCGCTACATATTGATAGAGCCCTTAGGATCTTGCTTGATTACCAGCGTTGTGATGGCAGTCACACTAGTGGGGGCTGGATAATCTACAAGCACATCCTTTTTCAGGTCTCTAGTCGTAGGATTATCGAGACAGGGCATCGATACTCCGGAGTAGACTAGTGTATACGCTTCTCATCCCAGCAGGGGAGATGGTCTGTCCCACAGCCATTAGTACGTTGTACTGGAGATAGTATGCAGGTGCTCGTTGGGTTACGGGTACACCGGACAGGACTCGCAGGGAACTGTTGGTTGGTATTATACCCGTCGTCAGTTAACAGTTCCCAGGTGACATGAGTACAGCATAGTCCGTTGACTTGACACTGCTGCTTCGCCTCGAGTGTGTTCCCACTGTTCTTAGATTGCTGCCCTACCCCGGCTCGACCGAGTCGTGCAAACAGGTAGCAGTTGGGTGCAGTCCCGAAGCACTTAGAGACAGTGGCGGTTACATAGGATTCGTCTCTCCCGATATTGGGGGTTGATATCGCGCTGTGTACCAATATCGGGAGAGACGAATCCTATGTAACCGCCACTGCCTCCAAGTGCTTCGGGACTGCACCCAACTGCTACCTGTTTGCACGACTCAGTCGAGCCGGGGTAGGGCAGCAATCTAAGAACAGTGGGAACACACTCGAAGCGAAGCAGCAGTGTCAAGTCAACGGACTATGCTGTACTCATGTCACCTGGGAACTGTTAACTGACGACGGGTATAATACCAACCAACAGTTCCCTGCGAGTCCTGTCCGGTGTACCCGTAACCCAACGAGCACCTGCATACTATCTCCAGTACAACGTACTAATGGCTGTGGGACAGACCATCTCCCCTGCTGGGATGAGAAACGTATACACTAGTCTACTCCGGAGTATCGATGCCCTGTCTCGATAATCCTACGATTAGGGACCTGAAAAAGAATGTGCTTGTCAACTACCCAGCCCCCACTAGTATGACTGTCCTCACAACGCTGGTAGTCAAGCAAGATCCTAAGGGCTCTATCAATATGTATTCGCGATATGCTAAAACAAACATATACACATATTAAGATAGATGCAAACCAAGTAGCATGCTACTATGTTGAGCAAGACTGTTATAAACCCGCGTATACATCCCAAGCTTCCAAAATGTAATATACAAGCCAGTACGATACAATAATGGCCTCTATGGCATATAACACTAACACTATCGAATATGAAAAATTGTACAACCAAAGAAAACATAAAAATTGAGATTTTTTAAAATTTGGCGATCTTCTCATGCTAAGAAGCAAAATATTGAAAAACGGAAGAAAACATACAATTTTAATATTTTTGAAAAGTTCATGATCTTTGTGTGCTAACATACAAAATATGGAAAATACGAAGAAAACGGAAAATTATTGAATTTTAAAAAATTCGTGATTTTCATGTGATATACATAGCATACAAAAAATATTGAAAATTTGAAGGAAATAAAAAAAATTCTATAGTTTTGAATATATCGTGATTTTTATGTGCCATAGCAAAACCAAAGATAACATAATATCGAGAGTTTCGAAAATTTCACGGCTTTCGTGTACTATATAGCATGCAAAATATTGAAAATTCAAAGAAAACAGAAAAAATTGAGTTTTTTGAAAATTTCACTAGTTTTATATGGCTACATAGCAAGTAAAATATTAAACAACCGAAGAAAACAGAAAAGTTTGATATGTTTGAAAATTATGCAATTTTATGTGGAGGTGCAAAACATTGTAAATTTGAAGAAAACAAATAATTATAAAAATTTTGTGAATCTGCAATTGTCAAAATATCAAAAGCCCGAATAAAACAAAAAAGGTTGAGCTTTTTGAAACTTTCATGATCGTGTGCTATATCATGCGTAATATTGAAAAAAGAAAAAAAAATAGAAAATTTTGAATTTTTGTGTGTTAAATTATGGAAAATATTGAAAAAATATTTTATTTTTGAAAATTTCATGATTTTCTTGTCCTATAAGCAAAATATTGGAAAAACCGAAGATAACGGAAAATATTGAGATTTTTAAAATTTCCCATATTTGTGTTCCATAGCATGCTAAATGTTGAAAATTTTGAAGAAACATAAAAAGGGATTTTTTTGGTATCTTGTGATTCTGGTGTGTTATAACAAGCAAAATATTGAAAAACCAAAGAACCTTTTTTTATGAGATTTTTAAATATTTCGCGATTTTCGTATGCTGTAGTAAGGAAAATATTAAAAAGTAATCAAGAAAATGTTGAAGTATTTGCAAGTTAATCATTCATATATTTTACATATAAAGTTCATTAATATGAGATGTTGCAACTTACAAACCATATAATAATAAACTTTAAAATTAATAAGATTTTCTTGAATTTGGACTCCGTACACACGCATTGCGCGGGAGCCCTTGCTAGTTAAATTATAAAGCCAAATTGGCCTACTTGATATGGAACAACAATTTGAACTGAAGTTATTAAAACTTAAAAAGATGCAAAGTCTAGCAAGATCGATTTTAAGGTTCTTTAAGCTATATACTATATAGCACATAAATATAAATGGTCGTTATACAATATGCTAAACAGTATCTAGTCAGCGAAAAGAACAAAAGGCATACCCACAAATTCCTTCTGTAGTCATATCAAATCCACCGTCTAACAGTTCTCCATCATCTGAGTATGTAGGATTTGCCATATTGGAAAGTTGTTTGTATGAAACCCCATAAGCCACAGACGTCACAAGGAGACCAACCCAGTGCTTCCATGTGAAGGATGAATAAAAGAACAGCATCCTGATCAAGACATAGATGACCTGCATAGTAACAACTTAGGCTTATGCAAAGTACAAAAGTAATAAGGAAAAAAAGAATAAGAAACTTCGTCGATTGACAAAATAGTGCCCTTCATAATAATGCTAAATGCATTAAAATAGAAAACAGAGCATTTATAGCATTCGAATCTAACTTTTGCATGGTCATGACATACCAAGAATATAACCGATCTTACACAAAAACCTGTACAAGTTGTTCTCATGATTATAGACTAGAGACCCTCCTTAAGAAGGTTTTGTTTCTGTAGAAATGGAGGGAGATCCCCTAGTTAGTTTTTTCTCCTCTTTTTTTTTGGTTTGTGTGGGCGTGCGCGGGCGCACACACAGCAGCTGGCTGCAAGCATGAGAAAGACATCTCTTATGCTCAATCCACCATCGCACACTTGCTTCAAATCAAAGATGCATCACGATGACAATCAAATCAGTATCCATTTTTTATTCACACTGGGATAATGCCTCCCCGCTTTTCTACATTATGTAAATTCTTTCCAACATCCTATCTTATAACTTTTAAACCACTCTGTCAAAAAAGAAATCAATTGCAGGATGATGGTAACATCTCAATTGCACTTGAGCCATATCATTCATCCCTCTAAAACGACAAAAGCTGTGAAATTGTTCGTCACCGTAAACTTGAGATTGTGGTGAGTTGGATGGATTGGTGGTTAAACGTGGAATTAAGGCGATTTTCATGGGGTAATTGTCTAGGTTGAAATGGTGACGGTCGAGAAGTTGCCATAGAGCCATAGAGATAATTACCAGACAAAGAGAAATCAATATAGCTCATTTATATATCGGTTGAGAAATTGCAGATGCATCTAACACCAAAGAAATTTTTTGGGCTTGGCATAAACTTCTGAAGGACAAGGTGGATTTTATTTTATTTTTAAAAACAAAAAGTATGCTTGTTCAACTCAATTTCGTGTTCTAATTTCCTATACCATAGTTTCGAAATCGGAACCTTTTTAGTGAAGCGAGCGCTTGCTCCTCTCATCACTGAACATAAACAAGAACACTCAATTGAATTATACCATGACCCAGTGAAACCCTAAATAGCAACAAAATTAGGATTTTTAGGGCATTCAAAGATAGCAAATTTCCAAATCTCGCACAATTCCATTTGATTGATTGATTGATTGAGAATACATATACTTTTATAGCTAAATCTAAGCGAACAAAGTGAATCAAAAACGAAAGACGAAGAAAAGCGAAAAAGGAATCGATTGAAAGGAAACGTACGTTGCAGGCGATGATGAGCCGGAGGAGATTGTTCATGTGCTTCTTGTTCTCCTCCTTCCTCTTCTTCGCCCCTTGATTCGCCATTGATCTCTCTCTCTCTCTCTCTCTCTCTGAACGCAGCTGTGGCTTCAACTATTTTGTAATTCTAGGGTTAACAGCACAAAACACCCATGAACTTTTAGCCTGTTGACACTTATACCTCTTAATTTATTGGCTCAAACATCTCCTAATAACCGATCGAGACCCGTAAAATGCCCAAATTTGTTTTGTTTTAGAACTTTTATTCTTGTTATTTAAGGTTGAAAATGAGTGGTTTTTAGGGTTTTGATCAATCAACCGAAGGGTGTTTGCGCGGATGAATCGCTCGAGGGGGTATAAGTGGCACATTGGGATGTTTAGTGCACTTAGATCATTTTTTTTGCATGACAATAACCAAGTATAATAAAAACCCTTAAATTGATTGTCTCGTCAAGCGTGGCAACACCATCCAATTCTCCTGCATTTACCAAAATATCAGCACCAAGATTTTCTTCACTGAAAAAATAAGAAAAGCTTAAAATCTAAATAATTCTTTATTTAGATAAAGCTTGATCGCCATTTTGCTTGACTACTTTGTACTCTGGAAAGAAATTATTAGAAGTGATGAAAAAAGTATTTATCGTTTCCTTTAGCATTTCACTCCATGAATAGTTCTTACTATTTTGATACCATATGCTAAATTCTGTATTCCTTTCTTTTTAGATATGATGAATGCATATAACATCTTTTGTCTATATCCAGCACTACCCGCTTTTTCATTAGTTTATTATTATCTATTTTATAGAAAAATTGAAATCCGTCTAAAAGCGGACTAATCTTTAAGGAAACTAGTACAAGAAAAAAAAGATTTTGCTAGCTTATTAACCATACAAAATTCTGAAATTAGTATGAACACGATTTAAGATAAGGGGATCTAACTCATTTATCTGAGAACCCCATGATTCATGTGAAAACTAGCCATATTTCTTTCTGATGGTCACCAAAAATTTAGCTGCATCCTATGACAAAGGCAAACTCTCAATGAACATAACCAGGCAACATGCAACATCCGTCAGCATAAAAGGGCGACTCGCAAATACATAAATAATACTAAGGAATCTAATAAACAAATTTGTCGGACAAGACACAACACTCGCTTGTGCCTTTTATACATAAATAATAGTAAAGGAATCTAAGAAACAAATTTGTCGCTCGTTTGTGCCTTTTAGTCGTTTGTGCCTTTTAGACATAGTACATATTTGCACGATAGCGCGGCCCATATATAACTCCGCGTAAATACAAATATATTTTTTGGGACGCAGGCTCTTTGAAAATAAAACCTACGACCTCACTTTAAAAGTGAAAGTTATACTAGCTGAGCGATGCACAATTGGTAGCAAATTCAAATATTAACGTAAACATGTGAATAATAACAACATATCCAACATGTCATGCTACAAGATACCCACAGTATCCACTAAACAAAACACCGAAATACAACCACCAAAAGAAAAACAGAGGAAAACTATCTGCCACAACACCTGCACTCTAAACATCAAAAACCACCACAGAAATTAAAACCAAAATCAACTCCCTCTGTCGGCCTTGACATAAGTTGTAACAGCCTTAGTCCCCTCCGAGACGGCGTGCTTCCCGAGCACCCCGGGTAGCACGAACCGCACCGCCGACTGGATCTCCCTCGACGTGAGGGTCGCCTTCTCCCTGTACTTGGAAAGTTTAGCCGCCTCATCGGCAATGCGCTCGAACATGCCGTTCATCATTCCGTCGATGATGAGCATGGCTCGGGACGAGACCCCGAGATCCGGGTGCACCTGCTTCAGCACCTTGAACAGGTAGCGCTTGCAGCTGATGGTTCACTTTGGTGTAGTTGTTGTTGGTGAACCTCTTCTTTCTGTTCCTCGTCGTCTTCGGTTGTTCTCCTCCTTTCTTATCCTTGCAGGAGACGCTATCTTTCTTCTGCGGAAGTAATTATATATTGATTATGATCAAGTGGGAAAGTTATTGAATTTCTTTTTGTTAGACGCAATTTCATTTTTAATTGTCAATATTACATGCATTAATATAGCATTTTCATGAATTAAAAAAGAAAAATATGTGCATAATAATAAAAGCATAAAAATCTGAATAATTTTGGAAAACTTTTTGATCGCTATTTGTTGTTCAAAATGAAAGGTATTATTGTTGTAATTTTCTAATTGTTCCAAACTATCAACATCAATCAAATGATCTTTTTCTTGATCTCTATTGATTTGTGCTCGCGGTATTCAAATCAATTGTTGAATCATTGAAGTGAGATGGATCAAAAAATGTAGGTAGGTTCCAGTTATAATACAGAAACTATTAGACTAAGTTTGAGCCTCTGCAAACGGAGAAACTCCAGCTTAAACTTGAAAGCTTCCATAAAGTTCAGTTCTCAGGCTATGAGGAAGAGGCAAATAATCGACACCCTTCTTTTCAAAAAATCTCTATCGATTTGTCCTCTCGGTATTCAAATCAATTGTCGAATCATTGATGTGAGATGGATCAAAAAATGTCGGTAGGTTCCGGTTATAATACAGAAACCATACTATAAGTTTCGCCTGTAAATTTAATAGAAACGTGGAATCAACGCGGGTGACATGCACATTGATCCTAATCTAGGCAAGTGGAAGAGATCCCCTCAAACATGAGGATTTGATCAGTTTACTCGGTCCATAATTTACATATTTCTTTTCCTTTTTGATTGTTTCATGAAAGACATCGATCTATCGGATTCTTTCTTATAGATACACAAACCATTTATTTAATTCTAAATCTAGGCTGCATTGCCTTTCAATAGTTCAAGGAAACAAAATCTGAAAAATGGTCCCCTCTTCCCAAAAATTGAGAGAATTTTTCATCTCTCCAAAATAGTACTTCTTATCACCCTTTGTAATTTTTCTCTCCCTTCTATGCAATTTAAAGACAATCAAAACAACAAAAACAAAAACTTGATAGCACCTATTATTTTAAATGTTTAAACTATATGTTCAATATTTTTATAAGATTTTGTTAGCGACATATCACCGAGAAGACTGCAGACGTCTGAAAAAAGGTATGGCGGATGTCTGCCCACTAAAAGAGCAGGGCTAGACGTCTAAAGAAGGACGTGGCAGAGAGGAAGGACGTGGCAAACGTCTTAATTAAAAGAGAGTACACGAAGATGTTTGACGAAAACAAGTCAGACGTCCAATACGAAATACGAAAAAGGAGATATATCGTTCCTCAAATCTTGAAAAGATTGCTGGAGATTGAAAACAAGACTCTAATTGATTTGTACCAAAATATTAATTGACTTTTATTGATTTGTACCAATACGAAAAAACTCAATACATCGTCAAGTTCAAAATCCTAACTTCATCTACTTTATAGATTTTTCTAATAATATATGCATGCATCACGATTGCAAAACCCTAGTGTGTGCATGCAGCAAAGAAATAAAAACAAAGTTATTTTGAAGACTCGCATTATTTTGATGACATGGTTAAGTAAAGAAGAAAGAATTAATGTGATACAATTTAAAAAAAATTCAGAATCGTACCATCTTCTTCTTCTTCGGCGTTCCAAAGCAGGAAATTGCTCCTTCTAGGCCTCGCCTTCTTTGCCTTTGCCTTTTCCGTTCAACGATCTCGACAGTTTTGCTCTCAGAACTGAGAGGCGTCTCCGTTTGCACATTGATGTTTGTGTCCCCATTCTCCTCAACTGAGACTTTTAGGGTCTCTTCAATCACTTTCTTTGTGGTTTTCACTAAAGTCCCCACTACTTTCTTTCCTTCTCTCTTTGGTGCCATTGTTGTTGCTTCTCTCCCCTCTCTCTCTCTCTCAAATTGTTAAGAGACACAGTGAGACAAAGAGAGGAGAGTGAATATTTGTAGTGTTTCTGTGACGACATGTGGAGGATGGAGGACACGTGGCAAGGGGTTGAGGGAAGAGCGGTAAAACGTGGGGCTGTTAACTTCTAGGAGTGGAGAGTAGAGGCTGGGTGAGATTTTACTGTAAACTAGACGGTGCCCCCTGCTCCGCGCAGGCCCGGTTGCTCCAAAAATATTTTATGCATGAATTACCGTAATCATAATTAAATTTTATAAGTGGCAAAGTTTTCAAACCTGACCTAAATTTTCTTGAAACAATTTATAGACATTTTCTCTTAGAACAATTCTATACAAGTATTTGTCTTTACACGTTCCTACACATTACATGTATTCAACCAATGACAAATTGCATTTGAGAATTTCTGCCATCATCGCTGATTGCATTTGAAATTTGGAGAGATTTTCTTCGGAATCTTCCTGCCATCACTACTGATTGTTGTCAATCTCCGTCCTCCTCCAGACGATGGCTATCTTCATATAATCATGGACTCTTTTCTTGCTAAATTTCATATCATACAATTCAACACACTGTTTTTAATATGTATTTTTTAAAAATTGTATATAACTTTTAATATATATTTTATAATCTTATCGGCAGCGGATCTATGATATATGCATTTTCTTATAATTATCCATATCCATATTTACATCCGCTTACGATCACATGATAAGAATATGATAATATCTACATCCGATCCGCATCCGATCGATGAGAATCGAGAAAGAGTAGAAGCGCTAGTCCTCTTCGGTCAAGTGTTTGTGCCTACTGTTACCTACCGTAGGACCTAGTAATAGTGAAAGTGTTGGTTGCAATTTTTCATAGAAAATCCGACCCCCATCTAATTTTCCATGCATGTACGTATATAAAGTAATAGTGGATGGACATAACCAATCGATAAAAACGCATACAAATAATAGTGTAATTTTTCGATTGTAATTTTTCAAATGATATCCAAACCTCATCTAATTTTCCATGCATGAACATTTACAAATAAATAATGGATGATTTGATAGCAATTTTTTTTAGCTATTTTGCAATTTTTCCTAAGAAGAAAATAGGGTCATTTGTAATTTTTCCAATCAAGCAAACCCTATTCTTGTTATGCTGAAAGGGGAGTATTATTTATAAAGAAAATATAAGATGGGAAATGAAATTTTCTAGGCAAGTGAAGATGAGAGAGAGAGAGAGAGCGCGCACGACTAAAAATGGTATCTTTTCCCATAGGAGCTTGAAATAGAAAATTTAAAGGGACCAAGGATTAATTTTTCAGGCATATGCATGAAAAATGAGTGTGATTCTTTAAGAAATAAGGGACAAATGTTAATTTTTCATGCATGTGCATGAAAAAGGAGGAGATTGATTTCTTAAGAAATAAGGGGCAAATTCGAATTAAGAAATAAGGGGCGGAATCTAATTTTCCGCGAAAAGGACAAAAATAGCTTGAGTCAAGCTCAAAAGCTTGAAATATGGTTTTATAATATATATAACAATATATAACAACTAACAAGTGCTTCCGTGTAATGCACGGGCGCGGGGAGTTGCACAAAAATATTCTATCACATAAATGACCAGAATCATAACTAAATTTATTATAGATAAATATTCAAGCATTATTTAAATTTTCTCGAAACAATTTATTTATTTTTCATTTTCTCTCAAAACAATTCATAAATGTATTTATCTTTACATATATGTACATATTGCATTTATTTAGCAGATCATAAATCACATTTAAAAGTTTTGAGGTCAATCCATGCGACTAGGGTGGAATTTTCATATTCGTGCTTTCACAATTAAAACATCTAAAAAGGGAAAATAAAATAAAATCTCAGAAGGAGGGAAAACCTATAAGCAAAATAAAAATCTGGAGATCTCAATTTGACCATAATCAAGAGCATCATAAAATTAATAGCAAATACCATAAGGTAAATAAGAATAAAATTTGTTCCCAGCAGAATTGAAATATAGAATTTTGGGACACACTATGGACGTCATCATCCATTAGTTAAGTGCATGGATGGTATATAGATGCAATTGATACTAAACGGTGTAGTCTCCATTCTACAGAACCGTATCCAACTTATTCAGAAATACATTTACTCTTTTCAATTTGAGTGATTCTAAAAAATCGATAAATTATCTAACAAATTTGTTAAATTATACATGTGTTCCTATTTTTTCAAACTTTGCCGATTATCATGGATGTTGTTCGCCGCCGAACTCTGCCGATCACAATTGTCACGTCCCGCTTCCCAAAATACGGAATACGATGGGTTGACAAGGCCAGCCATGCTCCTACAGTCGATGTAATATCTCTCCGTAGTCACACTTCGGATTCTAGCCTTACGTGGTAATCAGTAAACAATGCACAGGTAATGAGAAATGCAGTAACTGAAACAAAACAAAGACAAAAAAACTTACCTGATGGAGATCAAAAAAGTATAGCTCTGGATAGCTGATCAAGATGTCCACGATGTACGTCTGGTCCTGGTCCAAGCTAGACCCACTTCTCACTCTGAGCATGCATATTCAGATCGTCAGAGCGACGCGATAGCAATATATATATAGATGCAAGTAGTAACTCGTACAGTAATAATGAATATATAACAGTAAATCAAGATAGTAAAGATGTGAACATGAAGTAGCCAATGCGGGTGTCTAATAGAGCAGGTGAACAGTAAAGCAGTAAAATAGTATGTCAGGTGTGTCGATTCAGTAAGCAATGCATATCAATGTACCTATCCCTATCAATCTCTAAGTCTCACTGTACATATCACTAAGCCTATCGTCAGTCCAAGTGTGAGAGTCAGCCACTCGTGAGTATCCCCCACCCAAGGATAGGACCCAAGGACAAGGGAACACGGGCCCGAGTCGCTCGCTAATAATCAGTGATATCCCTATATATCTCCATATATCTCCATATGTGCCGGCATGGGACTCCCGAGAATCTGTTGGACTCACACTCAAACTACCCCACACCCCGTGGTCTACATCAAACGCCAACCATAAACTCAAATACCAGCCGGTCCATGACGAGTCTATGCGAGAACTGAAGACAAGGTCTCCATCAAGCATGTCTCGACTGATACCCAAGATCAATGGACAGTGTTTGGTGTCTTACCCATACAAGTGCTTCCATAATTGTCCCATACCAATTATGGTCACACTTATACGCGTCCCACAAACGTCGACAATGCAATAAATCAATAGGGTCCACTGATTGTGTACAAGTACGTGTCACTTTCACTTATCCATTCATGCTCAACACTAACGTACTTGCCACAATCACCACTAATACCTAACACTGGGTAATGCACATGATCACTAGGTTACCAATGCAATGACATATATATAATGTGATGAGAAATACGATAATTCAGGCATGATTAAGAAGTCATAAGTCGGTGTCCTACCACTTGCATAATTTATCATAAATCCTACGTGCAAAATTTAGCAGAACAATAAAAGGGGGGTAAGCATTATGTCTAATTATCTATCCATCAAAATTAGTTTCACGTTAATCGGGTTTCAGGATCACTAGATATGGCCATTTCATTTTAAACGTTCACTGCTGGAAATCCGGTTTCAGAATCAGAAATCCATTTAGTAATGCATTTTAATCCCAGTTGGGATCAGAATTTAGCGACGCTACAGTTGAATGAAATTTAGGGTTTTCAATGAGGTTTCTAACGCACTAGACGGATTCTCAACCGCGTCTCTACGTCAGAAGTTATGCACTGTTCAACACTAGAGTATCAGTTATGCACTGTTCAACACTAATGAATCTTCAATCACTTGATCAAAATTTGTGCTCTTCTTCCCTTTGCCTTTCCCTTTCCCTTTCCTTCTTTCTTTCTTTCTCCTGCAGTTTGGATGTATGGTGTGTATGTGCACAAGTGTGGTGCTGAGTGTTTATTGTTTTTAGCTTATTTTATGGTAACCACCGTGCGGTTTACCCAATTTGTCCAAGAGCACCGTCACTTTCAACCACGTTGCCAAATCCTCCGAAGGTTTTATCCGTTAAACAACAAACCCCGCCATTAATTTTTTAACGTTTTCATTCAATTTAAACCATCATATGACTAAATTTTATACTTTTGTTCCGAAATTACCCCTCTTCTCACTATATCTCAGCTTATATCACAAGAGCCTTTTGCGAAACCCTGAGATTTCAAGATTTCATTTTAACGTAAATAAAAGCGTGATTTGAGAAAATGTGTTGCTTAACTAGGCGTTAATCCTTATTGACCTCCTCTGATCTCAATTATACATGACACTTTAAATTTATATCAATTTAGTTTCTAATGATTTCATCAAGAGGCCTTCTCAAATAACTAGAACAGACGAATACCAAAATCCATATGATTCATAAAATCATCGCCCACAAATTAACCGCTGAAAAGAAAATAAATAATTTTTGAAGCCTACCTTCTTTTCCCTCGATCTAGTCACCAACAAGATTGTATCCGTCATCAATTCATGAGTCAAGTCCCCTGTGTTCATAATTGATGGAGATCACGTCGGAATTTAATTTGATAAAGTTATGCAGGTTTTTATCCGGAATCGAGATAGAGATTTTTAGGTTTTATCGCAGCAAAAATATTGAGACTACGGGTTTGAAAAAATCATTTAGAGAAAGAGGGTGTAATATAGTCATTAAGTTAAAACACTAATGGTGGGATTGTTGTTTAACGGATCAAAACTTTAGGGTTTTTTAGTAAACGGTTTAATTGTGATGGTGGTTTTGGACAAATCGGGTAAACCACAGGGTTGTTTCCATGAAATAAACATTTTTTCGTATTTGGTTTTTTGCAACATTTTGTATCTATGTTTGTTTTCTTTAATAAAATTTTATGGGACAGACTGAGTCCTGCTCTTTCTTCAACAAAAAAAAAGAAGTCAAATAGGAAGAATGTGAATAGAAAGTATTGGTTTTGTTAAAAAAAATATGGAACAAAAGCTGAGTTTGTGCTTATATGGTAATAAAAAATGATATTGAGTTATTCCGTTGAAATAATAGAGAGCAAAAGGCTTAAAATAGATACAAATAGTAGGATAAAACATAATAAAAATAAAGTGAAACTGTAAGATAATGTCATGTGCAATGAAGATGGTAAAGTACGTTCCAAACTTATTTTTTCCATCCAAAAAGAACACAGAAAATTAGAAAATGACTATCACGCATATATGATAATGACGATGATGGAAAATTATTTTATGACTGCTTTACTTTTCTTCATGTCATCACTTAACCTGGCATAGATGATTTTTCTTTCAAATTTCCATTTCTTTGTATTTTAGAGCTAAGCCATTCCCTTATTCTTGTTTCCTCCCTCTTACAATCTCCTATGAATCAAGACGAAACAAAGAGAATACTGAACTAAATAAAGACATATCCAAATCTTGTTCTCATAACAGGGGCACTAAAAGAAACATATCTTTTAATAACACACAAAAAACAATTTAGGAATAAATTAGGAATGCAACCCTCACCTAATCACCAACAAAGAAACATCAGCTCAAATAAATTAACGGATGGTATATACCTACAGCTGAAATTTAAAGGATCACGATATTCATTTATAAGAAACAAAATATTTATTAATTAAAAAATGAATATCGATTGCTATATTGCACGGGTTAAAACAAAATTTTATGATAGCTGCGCCGTAACCCGTAATCATGCAAGAACTTGCATGAATACTCTACCTACATAATCAATTTGTGCAAGAGAGTTACCCCTACCTATTAAAAACAGAGGAATAAAAGGTCATAAGAATCTTGAAGAAATTGGACCCATTTTGAATTTTGATTGTACCTATTCTTTCTACTTGCTTTGAAATTTAAGACAACATGACTTCCATTGACTTTTAATTAAACAGTTAGGTTGAGTTCCCCTATATATCGGATCACCCACCCGCTTGACCCCGCGTTCCAATTCCTCGCGGGTCCAATTTTAACTTAGCCTGTACCCATGTGTTTGCAAAAGAGCGAAGAGGTCAGAAACGTCATTTCAGCTGCGTGTCAACATTGGGGGATACAAGATGTTTGGTCTTGATGGACCATTAGGCTTGTTAGATTATATTAATGTACCTCCCAATATCACAACGGCAAAAAATATCATGATTGCAAAATAATAAGCCAAACTGGCTGCCTTCACGATAACTCGGTTTAATCTAAATATATAGCACTAAATGTAGATAATGTGACATTGATCACAATAGTATGATGCTATGATGCAATGAGGTGTTTTGCAATATATTTAAGGTAGCTGTAATTTACCCATCCCTATTATCATAATGTTTAGGGGGAAAAGGTTTTCGGATTGTATTAGAGAACTATCTTCTTACATATATCTTTTGTATTAGAGAACTATCTTCTTACATATATCTTTTGTATTAGAGAACTATCTTCTTCATTGGCGAAGTTTTCAAATTGCAATCTTCTAATTATGAAAACTTGTACCTATAAGCCAATGTTTAAAAAAGTGAGCAAATAAATAGAAGACTAAATTTCACTAAAATATCATAACCCTTCAACATATTTACACAATGCCACATAATTTATACACTATAAATAAATATTGCACCCTTAACCTTTTCAATAAATAAATAGCATAATTATTTTGTGGGTTTTTTTTTGAAATATATATATTTTAAAAATATATTATTAAAATAGGGGGGTATTTTTAAAAATTAGAAGAATAGGACGGTTTGCCCCCCACCCCACCCCACCCCACCCCAGTAGGGGGCGGGTTCCAAGAACCCGCCCCCTTCTCTTTTATTAATTTTTTTTTAAATTATTAATTATTAATAATTATTATATAATAATAATTATAAATATAATTTTAAATTTGATTTTAATTATAATTATAATTATATAATGATAATTATAATTATTTTAAAAAAAATTTAAATATAAAGAAACGTAAATAAATTTGAAAAAAATATTAAAATTTCATTATATCAATGTTTTTTACAGAATAAATCCGTCATAATTTACAATAGAAAAAAATCCTATCTGTTTGTAAAATGTAAAATCTATATCGACGGTCAAATTTATAATAACAAAATGAATCCGTCAAATTTATAATACAAAAAAATCTGAGTGCACTTGTCACGATCCTGAAGGTCCCGCCCCTGATGACTGTCCTGGACATCTGGTCCTATAATGGCCTGGTTGTTTGCATAGGCTACATCTGGCTTGCCTTTGCTGAGGATCGGCATCCATTATCATTCGATCTCGACGCACCTTAGGTCTTTCGGGCCTTATATTTTTTTCCGGCGGTAGTACAGTTGGTGTTTGTCTGTTGGCAGTATAATAGTGCCAATAGCGACTGTCCGGTATAGGATGAAATTTTGGATCGTATGCGTCTTAGTAATTGGAAACTGTATAGTAATGAGAAGCAAAATTGTAATGTGTGTTATGCATGCTGCTCGCAGCAGCAATTGCGTGGGCACAAGGTAAATGTTGTTGCTGGAAAAGACCGCATGTACACGAAGAGAGCCCTTCATCTCTAAAGTTCACGGTATATTGATTCCCATTACCGCCCGTTACCTAAAACTCCGCTGTGTCAAACCTTTCGGATCTGTAGTATTGTGCTCGGCGTTCTCTTTTCCGAAAGATATCTTCGTAATACGCGGTGAGCGGAGTCTCCATCGCCAAGGACTTTTCTCTTCTGTGCACAAAATAAGTATTCATCCGGAAAAATGTTCGAACAATCAACCCCTGTATCGGTAAGCCTCTAACCCCTTTAAGGACCCCGTTGAAGCTTTCAGACATATTAGTCGTCATTAGTAGATATCTGCACCCATCATCATGTGCTTGTGACCACATGCGTACTGGATACTCATCTAACCACGCTTTCGCGGCTTGACTCATCTCCCCAATTTTCGTCATGTATATGTCGTGAACATTAGGGTCAGGCGTTTTACCGGCTCTGTACATAAGCTTATGTAGATCCGAATTTTTAAATTTTCGATCAAAATTTTGCCTGAAGTGTCGTAGGCAAAACCTATGTGGGGTCGTCGGAAATACAGATCTTATCGCAGCAAGTATTCCCAGATGTCTATCAGATATGATGCATAAATCTGTTCTATGAAGAACAGATGGGATATTTTTGAGTTAACGGAAAAACCATGATCAGGATGATATATTTTCACCCTCGACAATAGAAAATCCCAACGGAAATATACCGTTATTAGCATCAACACCTGTAGCAATTAACATGCAGCCTTTGTACTTACCGTATAGATACGTACCATCAACGTACAATACCGGCCAACAGTGTGTGAAACCAGCCGCACATGGACCAAAGCACCAGAAAATTCTTTGAAACCTGACAGAGCCTTCGACCTCTGTTTCTGTGGTTTTTAACCGGTATACGGTCCCCGGATTTGATGCTTTCATGGCTTCCATAAATGGGACTAGTGAGTTGTACGAGCTTTCCCAGTCCCCAAATATCTTGCATAAAGCCTTTCTACGAGCATCCCATGCCTTCACATACGAAATCTGAATTTTATGCTCTCCGCTAACCAAGAGCCGTATCTCTCGGGGAGTCATCGCCACATCTGTACGGATTAGTGGCATGATTAGCGAGCAAATGTAAGATAAAGTGCAATTCCGGTGATCTTGTAAAATAATAGAATTGATGTAAGTATGTTCTTGGTTGTAGGCCGTGACCTTCCAAGCTTTGGCTCTTTTGGAACAACATGCATGCAATCTCCACTGACATTCATGAGCTTTCGTACATACCACCGTATAGTACGTCTTATTTGACTCTTCGGTTTTAAATGTAACGTTTTGCTGAATAGACCACGACTTCAGTTTACAAATAAAATCTCCTTTTTCCTGAAATAGATCCCCGACACTGATGCAATCTTCGCTTGCTGCTGTCGCGTCCAAATAGGGTGCCGTATTTACTTCTGCCACGGCTAAGTCTACCCAACCATCATCTTCCTGCGGATCGAGGCCAGAATCTTCTAGTTCGACAAAATCGTTATTCGCAACCATACCATCAAAGAATGCTAGCTCATTCAATCCAGCGGCATATTCCACGCTATCCTCCCCCTGATGACCTTCACCAATTTCATCATCATCACTGCCACACATATCAATTTCATGATCGGTTCTTAGTTGATACCGGACCAATCAGCAACGCATGTTCATCCCTTATACCTTGGCTTCCTAACGGATTTTGACGTGTGTGGCCAATATGCTTGGGAAGCAGAGGTCCTGGCCTTTCTTTATAAGGAGCTCGATAAGGCATGTGCTCCTATGAAGAATAAAATTTGTGGATACATTACATTGCTTCAGGTAAATTCTTTATTTTTCACAGCTAGAATTTTGCAAAATTGCAATATTGGTTTTCTCTCTTATAATCTGAAACTTTATTTATAGATCTGGTCATGAGAGTATATGTATATAGGAAGACCGGAGAATGTAAAAATAACTGGCTTGGATATCCCTGGAAAGCCGCTCGGCTGTTGGTGGAATGGGAAGAAAGCGTATAAGGCTCCTCGTCGAGTACTTAAGTACTATAGAGATGAGTTGGATCGCATGGAGACGGTTCAGGTAACCATAACTTAGGTAATTAAATTTGTTTTACAATTTTGAAATACCTTAATCACAATTTTTTTGCTATGTTATTTGCGCAGTTCCTGTGGATGCCTTATACAGCAGATCGTCTACTACGCTTACCCGGCATCTGTCTCGAAGGAGAGCCGGTTTGGCGAGCTCGATACCCACTCCTCTGCATTAATGTGATTGTCATGCACCTCCCGGATAGGGTGTTGCGACAGTTTGATAGATCGCAGCATATTCCTGTCCCGCCGCCTTCGCCTATGACAATAGAGGGAGACATGCGAGGAGGAAAGACGGAGCGTGATTGGAGGGAGCATCATCATCAATATTTGCTGAGATGGGAGGATAGGTACCGTAGTATTGCCTTACAGCAAATAGGTGACCACACAGCCACCGACGCTACCAAAGCATATCTACAATGGTATAAGCGTGTCACCATACGATATCTTTCTGCTCCCCCCAATAACTTCCCAAATATCTCGCGGCACGAGCCTAGAGGCCACATGGAACGAGATTTGGTAAGTTGAATTCTTTATATCATATTACTTTTTAACATTCGGCGGTATGAGTCAATACTTATTTCTTATTTCTAATGTAACGACAGGCTCGTGGGTTGCATATCGTACAAACAATGGTGCAGGAACCATACCCGACTGATGCTGGTCCGGCATCTCAGGCTCGATTTTCAAATGTAGACAATTTAATTGGTGGTGTATTCGGTTCGTACGGTATTTCTCAACATTTATCGCCGGCACCGGAGCCACAGTATCAGCCGGCACCGGAGCCGCAGTATGAACCGGCACCGCAGCCGCAGTATGACCCGGCACCAGAGCCGCAGCATCACGAAGATCCAGCGCAGCAGGATTGGTGGTTTGGATCACCATACCGTCAGCAGCAACCCTGGCATACCGGACAGGCGCAACAACACCAGTCTTGGGGGTCAAGTTTTGCAGAACAGCCGTCTTGGGGGTCAGGCTTTGCGCAACAACAGCACCCTTGGGAGTCAGGATTTGCGCAGCCATGGGGCCAAGGTTTTGTGCAACATCAGCCGCATGAAACCGGGACAGGTTCTTCGCTGCAACTGCCCAGTTGGGACACGGATTTAGCGTCCTACGCAGAGTTGTTGGGAGGCAGCACATATCCGACACCTGTCCCACATTCAGGTTCAGGATTTGCGGATCAACAGCCTGTCCAAGACGCTGCTGAAGACGAAGCTGAAGCAGAACCCGAACCCAAAGCAGAAGAGCAGACGCCGCCGCCGTCGCCGCCATCTACCCAAGAAACAGGTGGTTCCTCCAGTCATCCGAGGAAGTATAGGCTTATGTCAAGCCTCCTCGGATTTCATAAGAGAAAAGGAACAGGAAAAAGATAGTATTTAAATTTTACAAACAGATATGATTTTTTAACATTGGAAATTTGCCGGATTCATTTTGATATTATAAATTTGACCGTCAAGATAGAAATCGGATAGGATTTTTTTGTATTGTAAATTTTGACGGATTCATTCTGTAAAACACATTGATATAGTGAAATTTTATTATTTAATTTAAATATTTTTTTTCGTTTATTTACTTTTATTTTATTTTTAAGAATTATAATTATAATTATAATTATAATAATAATCATATTATAATTAAAACTATATTTATAAATATATAATTAAAATTAAAATTATATAATTAATAATTAAAAAAAATTAATAAAAAAAAAATTGGGGGCGGGTTCCCAGAACCCGCCCCCTTATTATGCGCTGGGGGGTGGGGTGGGGGTGGGGTGCCAAACCACACTATTCTCCTAATTTTAAAAATTACCTCCCTATTTTAATAATATATTTTTAAAATATATATATTTAAAAAAAAAACCCTTATTTTGTCCAAATGCAAGACCTAGAAAATACCAAAGAGATGCATAGAAAGTTTCTTGTTGAATGCTCCATAAGCTTAAAAAAAAAGTAATTTGCAAACTGTCAATGCATATTTAAATTTATCTAGAAGAGTAAAAAATTTACATGGTATTTTAGCGACACAAATTCAAAAAAATTGGGCACGTCCACAGAAAATGGGCTAAGTCTGCTCAAGCAATAGACAAGCTCAAGACATGGTCCTCCTACGGAAGAAGCGAAGCTTTGCTTGCTTTTTAGCTGCCGACCCAGCACCAGCGTCTTAGCAACACAACACAAAAACAAACACCCCCTCTTCCTTCCCCTCCCAAGCCTCATCCAACGGCCCACATCCTCTCTCATCAACCCTCTCCGATCTCATCCGTCCATTGCATTCCTTCCCTCTTGATCATTCTCATGTTTATATCGGTCCCCTCCCTTTCTTCCTAACCTTTCCCCTTTGTCCAAACCTCCCTCTTCGTTTCGGCCATCCATCAATGACAAGGCTGGTACCGCCGTGGCTGGAGCCCCTCCTCACCACGCGCTTCTTCTCCGTCTGCGCCGCCCACTCCGACGCCGCCCGCAGCGAATGCAACATGTTCTGCGTCGACTGCGGCCACTCCTCCTCCGCCTTCTGCTTCTACTGCCGCTCCGACTCCCATTCCGACCACCAGGTCATCCAGGTAAATTTAATCAAATCAAAATCGACTAGTTTGATCGTACCACGTGTCCATCCGAGCTCATCCTGAACGCTTGTCAATAATGCAGATACGGCGGTCAAGCTACCACGATGTGGTGAGGGTGTCGGAGATCCAGAAGGCCCTGGACATCGGCGGCGTGCAGACCTACGTCATCAACAGCGCGAGAGTGCTCTTCTTGAACGAGCGGCCGCAGCCTCGAGCCAGCGGGAAGGGCGCATCCCCCCACGCGTGCGAGATCTGCGCGCGGTCATTGCTCGACCCCTTCCGCTTCTGCTCACTCGGCTGCAAGGTGAGCGAGCCTTAATAATAAAAACCGTATCTTTGGTTGATTGTTTTTTTTTTTTTTAAATTTTATTTAGCGAGGATTCATGATAATGTGTGTAGCTGGCGGGGATAAAGAGGAGAGGGGACGCCAGCTTCGTGTTCGGGGAGTCGGGGAGCGGGAGCGGCGGCGGCGGCGGGGGAGGTGAGGATACCGGGGGTTTAGCGGAGCGGGAGGGGCGGATAACGGGATCGCGTGAGGAAGCGGAGCACGACATCCGACTCTCCACGCCTCCTTCGAGGAGACGGAAGGGGATTCCTCATCGAGCCCCCTTCTCCTCATGAATTCCCCAAAATACACCTTCCCTCTATTTTCACATTTAGAAAAAAAATAAATAACACCACGCAAAAAGGAAAAGCAAGCACTTTCCATCTTAAGTTTATTGGTATAGTGTAATGGGTTCTCTCTCTTTTTATTTATTTAAATTTATTTATTGATTGATACTTGCCATGCCATTGGTTTACAATTCTCTTACTTTTCTTTTTCTTTTTCTTTTATTTTTGTTATATATAAAATGAATTATATATGTATGGTTACGGTGAAGGGCTAATTAGAATAAATAAGAGTAGGTCTAGGTTGGCTAGACCCACCACACATGGATGGTGATCGGGTTGGGGTTGGAAAGGGAGAGGTACCTTTTAACTACTTTTTTTTTTAATTTATTGAAAAGCCCTTCTAGTCGTATTCTTTTTCAGATTCATTATTGATTTTGCAACAGTTTATGGGAATGTGCCATTTTTTTGGTGATTTCGACAAGGCCTGAATTTCATTACAGTATTTTGCTTATCCAGTAATTTGTCGCTAGGTAGATGGGGGTATGTTCGGTCTGGATGTAAAATTTTGACAAAAGCTTCCATAGCTCGATAATCTATCAATGATTCTAATTGTTGATGGTGTTAGCTAACCTTAAGGGGAGGACAGACCGACAAAGGTGAGAGGTCCCATGGCCATTTTTGATATTTGAATTGTCATGTCTCGTTTTCCAAAAGACGGAAAGCGAGAGCGGATGAGGCCCGCAACGTATTCACACCAAAAAGCACTCTATCTCGATACGAATATACTAAGCGTCTCTATAAGCAGTAAAGGGAAATGTAGTACAAAAATTTAAAGCTTATAAAATATGCAACAGAATTTATTACAAATTCAATAACGCAGAAGTCCCACTAAAAAAATAATCATCAAGTGAATAAGCAGTTAATGATTATTGGCCTTGAGCAGAAGGCATATGGAAACCTGAAGAAATAACAACTTAGAGTTGTGCTTGGGAAAAAAATTGATCAAAATTCTTCTCAGTTGGTACCATCTTGTATCTAGTCTCTTCTCTTTCCCCACTATCGTCTGACGACATTTCTCAGAAAAGAAAGTAGAAAACAAGAATGCCATCAGTAAATTAAAGTTCGTTAAGTCCCCATTTTATAAAATAAAAAGTATTTGAAATGAAACATAATATACATAATACTAGGCATGAAAATAAATGTGAATAGTAAACGGTAGTGTGCATGTCAAAATAAATAGTATGTTAATCAGTGCAAGGTAACTAGAGTACCACAATATTCGATATTTCAGTATTATTAATTATAAGTATAAACTCGATTTGTGGGAGTTTTATTATATAATTAGGATATTCCGTAATTCCCACGGAACAACAGCAATACGAGATTCACAAGATTCAAGATTTATTTGTAATGCAATATACCGAATTCTTTCGTACCACGAGGAACAAGTATGATCCCCTGTTACACATAGATGCCCTCATTCTTCGAGCTACCCATCCCTATATATATATATATATATATATATATATATATATATATATATATATATATATATATATATATATATATATATATATATATGATCCCCTGTTACACATAGATGCCCTCATTTTTCGAGCTACCCATCCCCATGATATATATATATAACACCAGTGTCTATTATACATGTCATGTTCACGAAATTCAAGAGTTTCAAGTATTCAAGTGGTTCATGTCAGGTTCATGTCAAACATATGAAATGCAAACAGTCGAATTCAGAATAGCAATAGTATAAACAAGGGCAGAAAACAATAGATAAAAAAATTCTATGAAAATCATAACAGGAGTAGCATTATGACAATCTAAATGAAATGAGTAACATTAAATAAGTAAAGCTCGCATATTTTCATACTAAATAAAAATTCCTGAATTGAGATAAGATTATATATATGCCCTGAGAATTCATAAAAATATATATTATATCATAATAAGCAATAATTATATATAAGCACAATCAATTCAAATCTATTATATACTGAAAATATTTCATTCAAAAACTCCTTCTACTATAACTTAACTTTCCTATGAACAATGAAAATATGATCGAAACTTATAACTACATGTATATTATACAATAACAACTAATCTTGTGTATGAATTACCAATACCTAAAATTATTTAAAATTGTAGTATTAATCATAGTCTATATGAATATACTATGCAAATGAATAAATATGCTGCACTAGATAAATAACACACTTCACTTCTATATAATGCATTACATTTGTAACAATTTTTTTTCTTCTAATTATAGATAATACCACCAATAATTACACCATTATACTGGTAATAATAATGCATAATTGTGATTTAAATTATATTATTCGCTAATTAGATATACGAACACTATTTTGTTCTATATGCATTTTATGCTCGTTATCAATTTACTATTTTGATACCACTCTGATGCCTATAGCAAATTGTATAATAACATAATCAGTATTATAAGAGTTCAATTAATTGGGTTGTGTAAGTATTTAGTTGGTATAAACATATATTAAATTAATATATTAAACACAATTATATATAAAATAAACATACACCCTGAAATAATAATTAAATAAAAAATCAATCAATTAAAATCTATATTCCTATTTACTATTATAGAACGATTGTGATATATTTTCTACATATAACTTTAATCTCAGATCAAAAAACATTAGTTTACCATACCATATAAAAACACGCATGCAAACCAATCATTAACAACGGTCAACTAACATATAGGTTTTAGTCATGTTTATGAGTATGGGCATACCAATGTTTTATTTCAAAAAATTATACTACTTTCTTTTATGGTAAGCTTGCTATTTAGATGTAAAGCTTATTATATATTTGCAATATTTTATATACATCATTTCAATATATAGTTTTTTTTATTGCATTTTAAACCATATTCTTTTCCTATAAAAAATAATATCTTTTAATTAAAAGTCCATTCTATGTGGCATGACACTGGTTTTCGAGAGATCATGTGACGAGAGGGAAGAAAGAAGGACTTACAAATAAAGTGACGATGTAAAATCATTTTTTGACAGGCCAAAGATATCTCGATTAAATTGAAACGAGAGGGTGGGTCTTCGTCTCTCTTCATTCGATTCTCTGATTGTCAGGCTTCAAATCGGAGATGCCAGAGAGGGTAGAGGAATTTTTTTTTTGAGTCATGGTGTTTTTTTTCTTTTCCGTTGAGTTACGATAGAAAAGAAAAAAGATTAAGGGGTTAAGATTTATTAAAATCTTATCAATCCCCCAAAATAAAAAAAAACATTCAAAACAAATATATCTAAATAACAAACAAATAAATTAAAATAAACAAATAGATTTTATTTTTAATTAAAAGAAAATCTTTTTCTTCTCTTAAAATATTAATAAATATTTGGCTATAAAAAATATGATATTATTTTAAAACTTGGGGATTTAAAATAAAATTAAAATAATTTAGTCGAGATTCAAACACATGACCTAAGAAATGGAGATGCAATGTGATAACCAATAGATACAAGAGTGAACTATGTATGTTATTTGAATGGAAATAAATAAATGTACAAGTGTTTCAAAGAAAATGAGCATTTTTTGAAGAATTGAAATACCTGAAAAATACTACGATTTTATGATCGATACATGAATCAAATCCCATTTCTCCTAGTTTTATAAGCTTGGTGTGTAAGGTTTATGTCTATCTCAATGGACCACTTTGGGTGCTCTTGGTGAGGAGGAGCAAATGGCCTTATATAATATCCTTCCACTTATGGTAGTATTATAGTTGGCTTATGATTTTTAATCAAGTCATGAAGTATACCCCGCTATAAAGTCTTTGGAGATGCACTATGTGCCATTTGGCAAAGAGAAGAGGGCCAATATATTGTATTTCCTTTATTGATACTTGTCCTTTCCAACTTTATGGAGGAGCAAAGATCAATTTCTCATGAGATGAGGTAAAGCATGTTTATTTCAAATGATCGCAAGAATTGTGTATTTTTTTCCCTGTATTTTAATCAAGGTAAATTTGAGGAATGGCATGGGCCTTTTGGGAGAAAAGGCATATAAATTGCATGAATATTTTTTTACCAGAAAAGGAATTACGAGTTTTTTAATCTATATTGTTGTATAGCGTTCTCTTATTTGTTTGACAGCAGATCATAAAACTTTACAGAATTAAATATTTCAAAATACCACTCTGTGTGCCTGCTTGCCTCATATGACATATCGTGAATTTGAGTTAAGTTGACAAGATATGGTGCACCTTCATTAAGTACAAGGGTATACATTCCTATAGATTCTTATTGAAGTTTGTTGAGCAATATTGGTTAGCTCCTTTCTTGGTAACCAATTCCATAGCTTTAAGTAACTTGAGTAGTTTCTTTAGTATATGTTTGTATTATAAGAAGTAGAGTGGTTGTATGTCATTGTTCCTTTAAATGTAGAAAAAGGGTGTAGGTATTGAACTTGTGTTGATTACATTATTGTACTTTTTAAAGTTCTCTTTTTGGTAGTATTTGAATGCTATACATATTGTACATCATGTAGCTTTATTTTTCGGCTTATTTTATTGAAACCAGTGGTTTACTCGGGTTTTCCAAGACACTTAAACTCATCACGAAGCCTTCTTGAACTTTCAATTCCTTGTACAAAAACCTATGCAGTTATTTATTATAAAATTTGATTAAATTAACATCTTATTTTAATAAAAATTGGATACATTGAAGGTAAACAATACTCCTAGTGCCGTTTATTGAGCAATTTGCCATAATTTGGAGAACAATACTTTAAATTTGATGATTTGGAGAGTAAGTGTCAATTTGAAATTAAATCAAAATTTAGCTTTAAAGAGCTCATATAATAAGACTAAGGGGATAGCTTATGATAAAACTACAAGAATCGGTCAATGTGGGTCATTTAAGCGCCAAAAAACTTTACAAATCAAACAATATGAGGTTTTTGTATAAGGAATTGAAAGTTCAGGAGGATTTCATGATGAGTTTGAACTACATGATGGTTTTGGAAAACTCGAGTAAAGATGGTACCTATGAAATAAGCCTTATTTTTATCAAAATATGAATGTACTAGCACCTACATTCTCTTCAAATAGCGTTCTCTCTTTCTCATCCCACCGCATTAAAACTCGTAATTGTTATGGATAGCTAATATATTTATACATACTAAGGTTGAAATCTAAGCTTTTGTCCTTCGGTATCCGAACACGTTTAGGGATAATTTTGTGATTGAATATAAATATACTTTTTGTATCATTTTAATTGTCTGCTGAAATGAAGTTATCTTTATCTTTTACTATTAAGTTAAATTCTTTTAACCAAATCTATAAATCTAATAAAGAGACAAATAATTGGGCTGAGATCGACAGCAACCTCATGACCATAGTTGCATGATCCATCCTTTGGGAGGTGGGATTCATTTAGCTTAATACATAGGAGCTTCGTTGCTGTTTCGTGATATATAAAGTTACGGTCGCACACCGTCCCGTCAAGCTCTTTATCTTTTGCTTCTCTAACCTTATATGCACCAGGTGAGGGAGAATCCTACTACTTACCACTTGCCACTTACCAAGGTAGAAGAATGACAACAACAAGGCATTCCTAATGTTTTGGATTGATTCGTGAAAGATGTGGCATATATGCAGGGTAGGTTGACTAGCACATGCTAAGCGTCGCTTCTAAATCAAAGTCAACTACTATCACTGTATCACATGCGCTTGATTCCAATTCCGATTTTGATTTGAACATTTGAATTAGTGTTAAGACACGAGTGATTTAGATGGCAGAAAATGGGGCTGAGATCGACCGCAACCTCATGATTGCGCATGCGTGATCTAGCTCTGGGGTTGGGCATGCCAACTTAAACCTAAGCCCCTGCTTTGCAGACATGTGCATATACAGTAAAAAGCTGGACTTGATACACGCAGCATCATGTATATTGATTTGCATTTAGTTGATTTATATTAGTCTTTTGCATGTGCGATACCCGTAAGTGTATGATAAATATTCTATTGTTAAAAGCAATTAATGTGATTTAACTATTGTGGTTTTAGAATGTAGTTTTGCAGATTTCTCTAAAAATAGAAAGAGACAATTTAGAAACAGGCGAGTGTATTGGGGTGAGGCCAGATATTTGGATATTTGAAAGTTAAATCTAAAAGGATCACTTATAATATTTAAATGAGATTTAAATGAGATGATGTTGCGGATATTTGACATGAGAAATTAATTGGAAGATCTCCTCCTTTATTAAATTCCTTTAATTAAAATGAGAGATCTTCAAGCGATGACAAGATCAATGTCTGTATTAGTTCGATTTTGGTAGGAAAACCAATATTAACAAGGTTTAGTTATTGCTGAATGCAAGTATAAAGCCACATGTACGAAAAAACATTAAAGGGCCGGCATAGTTTGAACTTATCTAGTGTCTATTACAGTAAAGTTAAACAAATATGTTTAATTTCTAGGGGTCTTTACCTCTCAACTCATGTCATTGAAATGCATTTTGAGTTCGAGAATTTGTAAGTATCAGTAAAATCTAATCAAACACGGTCCCAACTACATCAAGAACAAACAAGATGTCACACATGATTATGAAACTACAACTAGATCCAGTTAATCATATATTTCAAAAATATAATCGAAAATGCAATTCATCCAAACAGAGAAATGCTGTCCACCTAACGGCACTATAGTTAAAAATACATAAATATAAACAGCTAAAATCACACCTGTATTGTTTTTCAACTACTGTGGTTGATGTTACACTCATTTTAAATGCATTTCCTACTTGATGGACGGTGTGATCTCCTTCAGATGTTGTCATCCGTCGCTGTCGCGAGCGTTGTTGAACGGCTGAGATTTGATTGGAAGGTTGTCTCCTTGATTGCGTGGATCTCAATAGGTTTGGTTTTGAGGTGGAGGCTGAGCTATCTGCAAAAAAACCCCGGGGTGGTGACCACCGTAGAACCCTCCGACGATCAAGTTAGCCGAGAAATTTGAGCAGAGTAGTGGCTTATTGGATTAAAATTGGTTACCTGAGTCGTCTGAGAGAGAGGTTTTCATAGTGGTCGCATGGAGCGAGCAGGCGCGGGATCTTCACCTTCGGTTACACCCATGATGTTATGCCTGCGTGAATGTCAGGATCCCTCCATTAATGATGTGATAAGCTCATTAATGGGGAGATGCGCCAGCCTAGGATACGGGACGTGGGACGGCGGATATCTCGCTTCGGCGAGATACGCGGAGCCGTTGCGGAAGCGCTAAGGTCCCGCGCTCTCGTTTGAACGGGAGAGCTGGGGAGGCTTAGCTCGGCGTGAGGCTCGGAGACAGCCGGGAGGCTGAGAAAGCTCATCTCTGCAATAGCTCGGAGACGAGCACAGGAGGATGGGCGCCAGATCGGCGGCTAGGTCGCTCTTGGGTAAGAGGCGGAGTGTAAAATCGGGGATGAACCGAGAAAGGTCATCAATGTTCCATACCGATTTTACCTCGGTAGCCCCCAGAAGTCTAGTGAGCTGTCGCGGGTGACACGTCATTCGCCACGTGTCATGATCTGAGAAATTCCCACTTATGAGCATCATCATTAGCCCCCCACTCTCGTTCTGACCTATTTATGGGTCAGGTCGAGAGTGGCCTGCTAGGTTTTTCTCGGCCTAGTCTGTTGCAGAGAATCCTTGGTGTGGATTTTTCGGGACGACGTGCTGTAGGGAAGTTGCGTCGTTCAGATTTCGGAGCCCATGTGGCGTATCCCCAAGCGCTTGGATCTTCGCGCGTATCTCCGATGATATCAGTGGATCAACGAAATGATCGTGCATTAAAGAGGGGGCACCGATTCGCTCGTTCGACTGTTGGGCTACAGGCCACGTGTCCGATCTTGATTGGCGGACTTGACAGGCTGTCGCTGTCATCTGCAACCGAAGGGACGTCTGGCCAATCTCCACGAGGAGCTTTGACGGCTGGCAGACGCGACGTTTCGTTTTGGCGGGAATCGATCTGGGCCGTCGGATACTTCCTTTGGGGGTGTATAAATAGAAGGGAATCCCCTAGAGCCAACACTTCCATCATAATTTCTCTTCGTTATCAAAGATTGCTCGGCGCTCCATCCTTTAGATCAGATCCTTTGCGCTTTTTCCTCGGAGAACCAATTCCTTTGAATCAGGTTAGATGTCTTCTCTCGAGAAATCTGTAGAAATAATTAGGGTTGAGTCGGGCGATGAGGTTCTAGTTGTTGGAACTGAGTCTAGAGAGTCTTTCGTCTCTTTGGCTGTTGACAGCCAAGAGGGTTCTCTTGCAGCTTCATCTGTGTCGGGCTTGCCCCATAGGGTCAGGTTTACCCGTGCGCTAGTCGCCCGGCGGTGACAAGGGCCCCCAAGGTGCGCATCGGGAACATTCACGATGCGCCCTCCATCCTGAGGGATGTGGGCGAGCTTATCAACATTCGGGCTCGTTTCCATATCCCTTTTAATTATTCGCTCCATTTAGCTAAACAGGGCGAACGGGAAGACCAGGTCCAGGGGAAGGAGACTGCCTTGTATTTGGAAGCATTCCGAGCAGGAATGCATCTGTCCTTTTCAATCGAGATATGTGGGGTGCTTCATTGCTTCCATCTCGCTCCGGGCCAGCTAACGCCGAACTCGTGGATAATCCTCCTCGGATTTCTGGTCCGATTGAAACTTGAGGACATCCCCTTCAGCATGACCCTTCTTACTTCCTTCCTCTGCTATAAGAATCACACCGGCACCAGAAAGGACAAGCCGAGCTGGGTGTACTTTTCCTTCAAAAAACGTAAAGGAGGGGCGGCCGGGTCAGGTATGGTAGTCGTTCCTTCTTCCATTCATGAATGGAAGGAGAAGTTTGTATTTGTTGGGCCAACCAAGGGCAAGAATTGGCCTGTGCCTACACAGTGGCACAAGGCCTACTGCCCGAGGGCGAAGCAATCGTCCTCACCTGAGGCGAGGGCCGTATCCATGTGGGAGCCGATCCAGCGGGCCGACGTCCTGCTTTCCGAAAAGGTTCTTAGCTGGGCCGGGCCCAGCCTCGCGCGCTTCATGGGTAAGTTAGGTCTTTGGACGATCTGTTTAGACTTGAATAATTTCTTTTGCCCTTTTAGCATCACTAACTCTTTTATGTATTCTCCTTTTGCAGGATAAATGGACCAATCCAAGATCTTAGCTGCCATAGCCGCTACGTCCCAGAAGAAGGCCGGGGGCGTGAGCTTGTCCCGAGCCGGCCAGAGCTCGGCCTTGAGACCATCTCCACCGGCGAGGCCTTCTACAGCGCCCCGAGCCCCCGATTACCGCCGCGGGGATAGCCAAAAGCATGCGCGAGACCCGGCGCCCCGGGCGAGAGAGGAGGAAGAGGAAGCCAAGGTTCCCATCAAGAGGAAAAAGGCGATCTCCCTCCCGCCGTCCACTGAGATTCCTGAGGGGATTCCTGTGCAAGAGGGGGATGTCTGCTTTGAGGTTCCCTCGGGGCTTTCCGTCGCCGACAGCTTTCTCTCCGACATGGAGCAATCGGCCGGGGGCAAAATTCCCCGAGGGACCCTAGTGGCCAAAGTTGCCGCCATTTCTCACGAGGCGGTTCAGGTCGGTATCCGTTTCCTTTAAGAATTTTCTTAAGCGCTCTTTCTCAGTTTGAATATTTCTAACTCCTTCTGCTGCTTTCCTCGGGTCCTCCAACACCGCGTCCTCATCGTTAACTTTGAATCCAAGGAGATTGCCCCGGCCATGAAGAAGGCGGGGGAATCGTCTTCGCTGGAGGAGAATCTGCGCCTTCAGCTGCAGCAGGAGAAGGAGAAGACAACCGCCCTCGAAACCCGGTTGGTCGCCGAGGAGTTAACGGTCTCAAGTGCAAGGAGTCCCACCGACTTCTGAATGAGTCCCACCAAACCATCTAGTCTAAATTGGAGGAGTTGGGTAAGCGCTATGCCACGATGAAGAAGTCGAGAGATGCCAGCAAGAGGGAGACCGAGGCAGCGCTTGAGGCGGTGAAGTTTACCGAGCTCCGAAGTCGATGGAGAGGTATATGGCGTCAGATCAGTTCTACGCCGACATCGCCGAAGCCTCGGCCATCATTTGGCATGAGACTCTCGATGCCGTCAAGGCGTTAATGCCAGAGATTGCCGATGGTGAGCTCCGTTCCAGGGTCCCGCTCTCGGTGGATACGCCGCAAGTGACTGGTGCCGGGGTGGCCATCGGGGGATTGGTGGTTACGGAGGTAGAAGCCTTGGCCCTTGAGGGCAGCAAAGCAAGACCCAGGCGGAGCCTGCATCCTGAGCCTTTTTGCATTGTGTCTTTTTTGTTTTTCTTTTTTCAAATTTTGTAAGCCTCCGGTCACTTCTTGTAAGGCTGAGGAGCCTAGAATACCTTGTAAAACTTTTTGGAACATGAATAAAGCTGAGCTTATTTTCCTCTGCATGACTATGTGTTTTCTGCGTGGGTACTTCAGCTTGTCAGTCTTTTCCTCGAATCAAGTGCTAAGCCATAGGTCGATGACTGGCCTTTTAGATGAAGATCACGCGTCGAGTGTAAATCGATTAATCGCCAAGTGTAGGAAGGTTGGTGTCCTCCCGCTCCCCGGAGTCGAGGTGGAGATCGTTCATTTAGGATGAATCAACAGATATCTAAGTGTTGGAAGGTCAGTATTAGTCCATTCCTCAGATTCGTGTTAATGACCACGTTTCTTCATAGGGTAGGAATCTACCCCTCGGAGATCAACCGAGCAGGAATCTGCACGGTGGCCTTTTTAGGAGGGATTTAGATCCTGAGTGTTGATGGGTAGGAAGTTACCCGCTCGGGATGGACCGGGCAGTGAAGTTGCTAGGTGGCTTCGAGATGAGGGCTTTTGATCTTTAGCGTTGATGGGTAGGAAACTACCCGCCAGGGATTGACCGGACATGGAGGCTGCTCGGTGGCCTCGAGATGAGGACTTTGATCCTTAGTGTTGATGTGTAGAAAACTACCCGCTAGGGATGGACCGGGCAGGGAAGCTACTCCGTAGCCTCGAGATGAGAGCTTTTGATCCTTAGTGTTGATGGGTAGGAAACTACCCGCTAGGGATTGACCGGGCAGGGAAGCTGCTCGGTGGCCTCGAAATGAGGGCTTTGATTCTTGGGTAAATGGGTAGGAATCTACTCGCCAGGAATGGACCGGGTGGGAAAGCTGCTCGGTGGCCTCGAGATGAGGTCTTCGATCCTTGGCATAGATGGGTAAGAATCTACCCGCCAGGGATGGACTGGGCAGGGAAGCTGCCTGGTGGCCTCGTTATGAGGGCTTCGATCCTTAGCGCAGATGGGTAGGAATCTACCCGCTAGGGATTGACCAGATAGGGAAGCTGCTCGGTGGTCTCGAGATGATGTCTTTTGATCCTTAGCACTGATGGATAAGAATCTACCCGTTAGGGATGGACCGGGCATGGAACCTTCCCGGTAGCCTCGTTAGGAGGGCTTTTAATCCTTAGCATTATTGGGTAGGAAACTACTTACTAGGGATAGACCGGGTAGGGAAGTTGCTTGGTGGTCTCGAGATGAGGGCTTCGATCCTTGGCATAGATGGGTAAGAATCTACCCACTAGGGATGGACCGGGAAGGAAAGCTGCCCGGTGGCCTCGTTAGGAGGGCTTTTGATCCTTAACGTTGATGGGTAGGAAACTACCCGCTAAGGATAGACCGGGCATGGAAGCTGTTCAGTGGCCTCAAGATGAGGGCTTCGATCCTTGGTATAGATGGATAGGAATCTACCCGCCAGGGATGGACCGAGCAGGGAAGCTGCTCTGTGACCTTGTGAGGAGGGTTTTAGATCCTTAGCATAGATGGGTAGGAATCTACCCGCTAGGAATGGACCGGACAGTGAAGCTGCTCGGTGGTCTCGTAAGGAGGGCTTTAGATCCTTAACATGGATGGGTAGGAATCTGCTCTCTAAGGATGGACCGGGCAGGGAAGCTGCTCGGTGGCCTCGAGATAAGAGCTTCGATTCTTGGCGTAGATGGGTAAGAATCTACCCGCCAGGGATGGACCGGGCAGGGAAGCTGCCCGGTGGGCTCGTTAGGAAAGCTTTTGATCCATAGCGTTGATGGGTAGGAAACTACCCGCTAGGGATGGACCGGACAGGGAAGCCGCACGGTGGCCTCAAGATGAGGGCTTTGATTCTTGGCGTAGATGGGTAGGAATCTACCCGCCAGGGATGGACCAGACAGGGAAGCTGCCCGGTAGCCTTGAGATGAGGGTTTTTTAGACTTCCTTTCGCCTTCGTAGGGCGTCGTTCAATCTTCCATGACCTGTAAAATCAGGACGAGTGATCGCCGCAGATGACGCGTGGCAGAAAAGTGCCGGTAAGGCACGATATTCCGAGATTCGCGTCGTTCAATCTTCCATTGACCGCTTAGGGGCTTGTGAAGATCGACATGGTCTCCACGTGGCAGCTCTATATTAGGAAATTGAAATATCCTGCGATTCGCGTCGCTATGCGCATAAATTTCGGCCTTTGGAGATTTTTGTTGAGGCTATAAATAGCGAAGGCATGTTGGTTTTTTTCTAGCCTTATGTTTCTGAAGATGGCCGGGCATCCGTATGTACTCATTAGGGAGATAGTTTCTCGTGACGATGTGTATCTCTATAGTCTCGACCGCTCTGAACAGACGTACGAGGTGGTGATAGACCGCGTAGAGGGTCATTTTGGACGCCTTCTTCCCCAGCGATCTTCTCTCCTCCAACTGCTCATTTATGCAATCTGGAGGATGTCTCCGGTTCTACACAATATCCTGTCTCCACAGTTGAGGGACGAGGCTGAAAGTCTACCCTAGCACCATCATGAGATTCTAGTGGCATCAAACATGCTAAATTCAAATTTTTCTACGTGCTAAGCTAGACTAACCAAATACTAACTAGAAGATTAGGGTTTACTTGTGATGATATCATTTATAAAGAGAAGGATAGATGGCTACAACCTTTGATGACCGTATCCTTCTCTTCTAAAGCTCCGGGTTGTGTTCCACGCGACTCCACTAGGCTCAACTAAGAGTTGGTGTAAGCTCCCTTCATGATCTTCGTGCCAAAGACGATCCATCTGAAGCTCCGCGATCCAAGCTATCTCTATACTAAACTCTTTAGTGTAGGAAACACACTAGTGCAAGGTGCTAATCTACACTAGGATGATGAAGTAGGGGTTTAATTTGTTCACTAATATATTCAAAAATCCATGGTTCACATCACATGTGAGGGTAGGATTTTTGAAGCATCATGAGGAAGAAGAAGATGAGAGCAACCAAAGAAAATGGCTAAGGCTGAAAATAAAATGGACTCTTCTTATCAAATGAACCATACTCTTGCTCACTTATTGAAGCATGGTTGAATTTTGAATAAATTTATTCAACCATACTTCAATAGTGTTGCAAGACAAATAAACAAATATAAAGCCCATGCCACAACCCATGCTCCCATTTACACATCATTTTCTATTTTTCACAAAAATAGAAAATCATGCCATGCATAATACACACACACACACACGCATACATACACACATTAAGAAAATAATTAGTAAGCTTATGATATTAGTTAAGATATAATTATATCAAATATAATATATCACATTATTAAATCAATACTTGATTTAATAATCCGGTTATATCACATATGACCGACTAATATTATTTATCCGTGTATCACATTATCAAATTAACACTTGATTCGATAATCTGGTTATATCATATATAACCTAACTTGATAACAGATAACTGGCAGATTACAATACGGTATCACATGCTCGTATTTAATCTGGCCCACGCACATATCAGCATATGTGTCCTACTCCGTTTCGCTTGAACCAGGAAACTTCTGTATGGGACTCTAAAGACTCGTCAATACGCCAGCAGTAGGTAATGATCACATCAATCACCTATAAGCCGTCAGCGGTACTAGCTGGACGTAACAGCTACTCGGGTATTGAGCGATATGAAGATCAACAAGCAAGCTTGTCCATACACTTCATGAAGCCTATCAGTAACACTATCGTACAGTCCGGTCTCTTTGTCTGATATGTTGCATATCATGTCTAGGGGTGGAATCGTCAGACCCCAGTAACATGATAAGTCACAACGATGTCTGTCCTATAACGGTTTACAAAACTACTGATAACTCTTATCAGTAAATCTCAGCAGCAGCCCTAGCCAGGGACTTCCAGTTATAGCCAATTGAGTATAGTGCAACATCAAACCCCAATACCGGGAGAGACGAAACCCTTCCTATTGCTCATTGCCTCCATGTGACTCGGGATTGTACCCAAAATCCACCTGTTTGCATGACTCTTTTGAGCCATGGTAGGGAGGAAATCAAAGCACAGTAGGAGCCACACAAGACTCTATGACAATCTTAGGTCTACAGACTAACCTATACCAGTGTCACCAGAGGACTCTATGACGATCTTGGGTCTACAAACTAGGATTCCTCGATGAGTCCTGCTCGGTGTACCCATTCTCCAATGAGCACTTGTGTACAATCTTTGATGTCAAACATCAATGGTTATGGGACCAACCATCGCCCTATACAGGGTCAAGAAACATACACACTTGTCTACTCTGAAATATTGATGCCCTGTCTCGATATACCCTCGACTAGGAACAATTAAAGGATATGCTTATGGACTACCCTGGTCCCAGTAGTATGATCTGCATCATAGTCCTGGTAGTCAAGCACATATCCTAAGGGCTTTATCAACATGTGAAAGAAAGACAGTATAAGATTACAAGTCAACATGTTAAGATAAAGAGTAACCAGATAGCATACTATCATGTCGAGTAAGAAAATCCTCTATATATATGTCCAAGCATCCACTATAATATACATCAATGTATAATAATGGCCTCTAGGACATACATATTCCTAACAATCTCCCATTTGCACTAAGGCCAGTTGTTGTAGTATCTCATACCCAACATCCCAAATAGTCTCTCAAATTGTATCTGGGGGAGGGCCTTCGTGAGTGGATCCGCTGTGTTGTCCTTCGTTTCAACTCTCCTGACCTCCCGTCGATCAACTATCTCCCGGATCAGGTGATACCGTCTAAGAATATATCTGGATCGCTGATGGGACCGGGGTTCCTTAGCTAAAGCCATAGCTCCATTGTTATCACAATACACAAGTATTGGATTCACAATGGATGGAACCACACCAAGTTCAGCAATGAACTTCTTCAACCAGACAGCCTCTTTGGCAGCATCGTTGGCAGCGATGTATTCAGCCTCTATCGTCGAGTCTGCTACGGTTTCTTACTTGGAACTCTTCCAACACACCGCCCTTCTATTAAAGGTAAAGACAAAACCCGAGATCGACTTACTATCGTCCTTATCACTCTGAAATCTCAAATCGGTAAAGGACTCCACCTGGAATTCACCGTTACCATACACCAAGAATAATTTTTTAGTCCTTTTTAAGTACTTAAGAATATTCTTCACAGTTGTCCAGTGTTGTTCCCCAGGATCATATTGATACCTGCTCACTACACCTAGTGAGTAAGCTACATCCTGTATAGTACATAACATCGCATACATGATAGAGCCTACCGCCGAAGCATAGGGTATCTCTTGCATGTGAGCTTTCTCCAAATCATTCTTAGAAGATATCTCTTTGGAGAGAGTGATTCCTGAACAAGCGAGTAAATTACCTCGCTTGGAATCTTCCATACTAAATCTCTTTAGTATGGTATCAATATACCTGGATTGGGATAATCCCAACATCCATTTAGATCTATCTCTATAGATCTTAATCTCCAGGATCTAGGGGGCATCACCATGATCCTTCATAGAGAACTTGTGTGATAAGAAGAGCTTGACCAAGTATAGCCTAGTAATATCGTTTCCTATCAAGAGTATGTCATCTACGTACAATACGAGGAAGACGGCCTTACTCTCTACAACCTTCTTGTATATACAAGGTTCATCTATATTTTTGATGAAGTAAAACTCTTTTATAGCTTCGTCAAAACAGATGTTCCAGCTCCGCGATACCTGCTTTAATCCGTAGATGGATTTAAACAGCTTGCACACCTTTCCGCTGCTCCCACTTTCTACGAAGCCATCTGGCTGTGTCATGTACACGCTCTCTTCTAAATCACCATTTAGAAAAGCGGTCTTGACGTCCATCTGCCAGATTTCATAGTCATGGTATACAGCAATGGCAAGTAGGATCCTGATGGACTTAAGCATAGCGACATGAAAAAATGTTTCATTATAGTCGACACCAGGTCTTTGACGAAAACCTTTTAATACAAGTCTAGTTTTGAAAGTCTCAACTTTCCCATCTACACCGATCTTCTTTTTGAAGATCCATTTGCTCCCAATGGGTTTTACCCCTTCAAGAGCAACCTCCAAAATCCATATTTTGTTAGTGTATATGGATTCCATCTCAGATCGCATAGCATCCATCCATTTCACAGAGTCCCCACTCATGATGGCTTACTCGAAACTAGTAAAGTAATCATCTTTTATGATGCAATCCTCGCTCCCACCGTCTATGAGAAAACCGTAGTATCTCTCGGGTGGATGAGGAACCCTACTAGATCTGCGGAGTATTTGAGGTTCGTCGGGTACTATTGGATCTTCTGGTTCCACCAAATTATCAGTTATAGTTTGTGTGTCTGGAACTTCTTCCAGCTCTACCTCATTGCCATTAATTTCTTTTACAAGAAATTCCTTTTCTAAAAAGGTGGCATATTAAGAAACAAACACTTTTTGTTCCTCAGTGTGGTAGAAGATATATCCATAAGAATCTTTTGGATATCCTACAAACTTGCACAAAGTAGACTTTGCCTCAAGCTTGTCCGGATTTTGTTTTTTAATATAGGCCGGACAACCCTATATCTTAACTCGTTTACGAGATGGTCTCTTCCCATTCCATATCTCATATAGATTGATAGGCACTGATTTGGTCAGAACCCTATTTAATAGATATGCGGTTGTCTCAAGCGCATAACCCCAAAAGGAAATAGGTAACTCAGTTGTACTCATCATAGAGCGCACTATATCTAATAGGGTGCGGTTCCTCCGCTCCGATACACCGTTGTGCTGTGGTGTATACGGAGGAATAAGCTGAAACAGAATCCCATTCTCTTTTAGATAGTCAGGGAATTCCGTGCTCAAGTATTCTCCTCCTCGATCAGATCGAAGGATTTTAATACTTTTACCCGTTTGGTTCTCTACTTCGTTCTTATATTCCTTGAATTTCTCAAAAGTTTCAGACTTGTGTTTCAACAAGAACATATGTCCGAATCTTGAGAGATCGTCGGTGAATGTAATAAAGTATGAAAAACCATTCCTAGCATGTGTAGTCATACGATCGCATACATCACTATATATCAGTCCCAAGAGTTCAGTAGCTCTTTCTCCGTGTCCAGTAAACGGAGTTTTGGTTATTTTGCCTTTGAGACATGACTGGCAAGTTTCATAAGATGAAAATTCGAACGGATTCAAATATCCATCTTTATGCAACTTAGTTAGTCTTGTCGTATTGATATGACCTAGTCTACAATGCCACAAGAAAGGTTCGTTCATTTCTGAACTCTTCCTCTTGTGTGTGTTCTGTATGTTCAGAACTGTACTTTGATTCAGAATGTATATTCCGTTACATAAAGTTCCAAACCCAATTAACACTTGATTTTGGAAAATGTTCATAATATTATCCTCTAATGTGAGATTATATCCTTTTTTAGTTAGCAAAGAAACCGATATAATGATGCACATTATGTTTGGGACGTAGAAACAGTCGTTCAGAACCCTTGTATTACCAGTTGGTAATACAAGGTGATATTCACCAACTGCTTTGGCTGCAACAATTGCTCCATTCCCTACTGTTAGAGATTTATCACCTTTTCCAGTTCTCTACTTTTCTTTCGCCTATATAACAAATTACATATGTGGGATCTTGATCCGGCATCCAATACCCAGGACGTAGAGCATACTGAGAAATAGTTCTTGGTAACGAACACACCTGAAGAAGATGCATCATCATACTCCTTCTTCGTACGGGTGGCGTGGGAATCCGGGTATTTCCCTGTTCCTTGCTCAGACTTATGACAATTATAAGATAGAGTGGATCCAACGTTCCCCAGCCTAGTATAAAAGACGGGTTCGGTCAATACATCCATATTATTATCTTGATTAAGACATGTCATTGGTCGCTGCATGGAGAGAGAGAGAAGAAAACAGTTTAGCGTGTGCTCTTGCAAGATTAGATTGGTTATTATCTTATCTAATCAGGATAGCTCCCACCGTTTTTATCAAATCTTCCTTCAAACCTTAAAAGGTAAGATTAGTCAGAATTAATTACTTTCTACAAGTTCGCTAACCGGTCAGCCAGGCCAGTGTCGGTACTCCAAAGGAGATTCCCCGTGCTTTCGCACGGATTTAATTAAAATAAACCTCGCTTCTCTAGAGGTATAACCCCATTGACACCTACTGGATTAGCTAATTGTATAGTGCAAAATTCTCTCAAGAGTAATTTTTACTCGCAGTAAGTATCGGGATCCAACTATCTCATAGAAGGTATGCAATCTTATTGCAAATTTCAACACTTAAAATTCCTGATAATTGCTTTTACCCCTAGCTACTTATGACCTTAACTATGGTCAACAAATCATAAGCGCTAGCCAAGTTCAACCCGTCATTTCGTGTTGAATGACCCACCCATACGACCCTTAACTATGGTCAACAAATTCGTATGAATATCCTAATCAATCACATCATATGCTTTGTAAGAAGACATCACTTAGCTACCGTACACTACGCCTTAACTATGGTCAACAAACGTAGCACGAATACTAAGTACTCTACTTCTTAAAATGACGGAGGCTACACAGGTGTTCACCGCCGAAACCGGGAAGACATGCATCTTGCCTGGATTTGGGGGCAGATGCTAATTGGTGCTATCCGTCCACCTCTTCGAAGATGCCAAGTTGATTTATGGCACCGTGTATCGAAGGTTTAAACGGATGTGGCCGATATAGCAGGCTTCGTCAGATTCCGCCTCATTTGAGGGGTTTTTGATTGTGGGGACGCTCTTCCCTGCAGGCGCAAGCCCCTGCAGTTAATTACGCTACCGCATCGTGGTAACCACTTTCTCCTTTTCCAGATGGTCACTTCGTGTCGTGGGCGTTTGTTTTGTTTTTGGTTGCCCGTGGATTGTATACGGAGACTAATTTATGTTGTCGCCCGTAGGGCGTGGACTAGTCCAAATCCGTATCTTCTTAGATTTGGGTTTGGGGGTTGGGTTTAAGGATACGTTAGCTTCATTTGAGACTAAGATCAACTTAAACGTTAGTTAAGGATACGTTAGTCCTATTTTAGACTAAGATCAACTTAACGGGATCATTTAGATCCAACAAGAGAGTAATTGGGCTCTATTGTTTAGTTTAGTGACATTGCGGTTGATTAGTTTAAGGACATTACGGTCCATTGTTAGTTTAAGGACATCTCGGTCCATTGTTAGTTTAAAGACATCACGGTCGAGGTTAAGGACATCATAGTCCATGGGTTTAAGGACCCCACAGTCTAATGTTAGTTTAAAAACATCACAGTCGAGGTTAAGGACATCATAGTCCGTGGGTTTAAGGACCCCACAGTTCAATGTTAGTTAAAGACATCACGGTCGAGGTTAAGGACATCATAGTCCATGGGTTTAAGGACCCCACAGTCAAGGTTAAGGACATCATAGTCCGTGAAATGTGTTGTTGTTGGGACCCGTCACCTCTCTAAAGACGTTGAAGGATTACAACGACAAATATCAGAGGAGTGAAGAGATGTACCCTCGAACCAAAGTGGATTAAGTGGTCTGTAGTCCAATTTGGAACTAAGATTAATTAATTATATTATGAGCACATTGGCTCAGTTAAGTCTGAATTGAGGACTTATGACCAACTTGGGCCAAGTCCAATTAAGTTTGAAACATTGACCCTTTGTTGGACCATTAGACATTTGTCTGGGTTCAGCCCCTCATCACTTAGCAATGCTAAACAAGAGTTTGAGGGCTCTGATAACATTTTTATCTTTGACTAAGTATTAAACATTATAGCTCTGAATTTTACTCAATTTTGAGATTCAGTTGAAGGGTAGGCTTTTGCCTCTTGAAAATTAGCCAATTTGGCTAAAAAGAGTGTTAAACACTAGAGAACAATAGTGTTAAACACTGGAAATAAAACTCTCAAATTAGTGTTAAACACTAGAAGACAACAGTGTTAAACACTAAAAATGAAATTCTCAAATTAGTGTTAAACACTAGAAATAAAATTCTCAAATTAGTGTTAAACACGAAAAGACAACAGTGTTAAACACTGAAAATAAAACTCTCAAATTAGTGTTAAACAATAGAGAGGAAGGGGTCACGTGGGGACACGTGAAGGTACCCAAAGGTGGGGCCAGATCTCTTTTACTTTGTTTTGCAAATAAGTGTTAAACGCTTTTAATTTTCTGACCATCACGTGTTGGCACGTGATAGAGATTTGTGCGTTGATTATTAAAGCATTTATTAAGGGGTCACATGGTAGCATGTGAGAGCGCCCAACGCCAACATTGCCTATGCTTTTATTTTCTTTATTTTAAAGGTCACGTGGGATCACGTGAGGCATTTCCTCTGGGGTGTTTCCTTCTCATTTTTGGGGGATCTGTTTAGGGGTCACGTAGGGCCACGTGACCTTAATTCTTTGCATGCATGGAGATCTTTCAAGTCTCTTTATTTTTAAGAATTAAATTCTCTGTAGGGTTAAACCCTAATTATGGTTTTAGAGGAATTAAATTCCTATGTATGTGAAAGAATTAAATTCTTATGTAGGGTGAAACCCTAATTTCATTTAGGAGGAATTAAATTCCTGTGAATTTGGGAGAATTAAATACTCAAGTAGGGTTAAACCCTAGTTTTGTCTATCTTGAAGGAATTAAATTCCTATAAATTTTGGAGAATTAAATTCTCATATAGGGTTAAACCCTAGTTTTATTTTGAAGGAACTGAATTCCTGTAAGTTTGGGAGAATTAAATTCTCAAGTAGGGTTAAACCCTAGTTTTGTCTATCTTGAAGGAATCAAATTCCTATAAATTTAGGAGAATTAAATTCTCATATATGGTTAAATCCTAGTTTTATCTTGAAGGAATTGAATTCCTGTAAGTTTGGGAGAATTAAATTCTCATATAGGGTTAAACCCTAGTTTTATCTTGAAGGAATTGAATTCCTGTAAGTTTGGGAGAATTAAATTCTCATATAGGGTTAAACCCTAGTTTTATCTTGGAGGAATTAAATTCTTGTGAATTTGGGAGAATTAAATTCTTTAAAATCAATTCTCCCTCTAAGTTTTGGATCTGCATGGCAGAATCTCAACCCGATGAGAATTAAATTCTCAACCTCTGGGGGGATTTGCTTCTGCAGATCTTTAACCAGAGGAAGAACCAAGTTCTTTTGCAAAAGAGTTAAACTCTTAGATTGAGAATTAAATTCTCTTTTTGAAGTTTTGGTCTTTTTCCCTTTTCTCACCTAGGGTTTCTTTTCCTGAGAATTAAATTCTCCTTTTTTTTTTCTCTCTGCTATTTGCCTTTAGAAAATTTCAAGATCCCAAAAATTCTATCTCTTTCTTCTCTTCTTGGCTCCTATTTATAGAAGAAGGAAAAGAATCAATTTGTTTAGTAAATCTCTCATTGAAAGATTTTGTTTGTTTTTCGTAACTAATGTGATCTTTTAGATCACTCAGTGAATTTTATTCACCATTGGATTTTAATCCAAAAGATATTCTATTTGTTATTTTTGGTAAAATTTAGGGAAATCTTTCCTTATCTAAAATCTCTCCATAAATTGGTGATTTTTAATCACCCTTAGATTTTTAATCCAACAGTCCCCCATAATCCTTTTTTGTTTGGAAAGATTTGGAGAAATACTTTCCCAGTTAGGGTCTTTGATTTCCATTAGTTAGAATTTAATTTTATTAATTCAGAAGGCTTTTAAAGCCTATCACGTGTTGGCACGTGACTCCTCTTCATTTAGAATTTAATTCTGTATTTTAACTGGGCTAAAGACCATCACGTGTCATCACATGACCCTTGGTCACGTGTGAGCACGTGACGGCCCATTGGAGTCTTTCCTTATCCATTTGTTTACACTTCTGCTTGCTTAGAATTTAATTCTGTAAAAGAGATCACGTGTCAACACGTGACCCTTGGTCACGTGTGAACACGTGATACCTCATTGAGGTAATTCCTGATTTTTGATCAGGGAACAAATGCCCCCACAGCATTGCTCTCACGTGTCTGCACGTGAGTGCAACGCTGCCACCTTTGTGACCGTTGGATCTGTCTAGGAAATAGAGGAGATGAAACGTTTCCCATCACATCCTATAAATGCAGGAGTCTCTTCAGAAGCGTCTCCACTCTTTCATCTCCTTCCTTGTTAACTTTTTCCCTTTGAGAATTTAATTCTCTTTTCCAGAGCTTAGTTCTCTGCTTTGAAAATTTTCAGAGTTTAACTTTGTCAAAAGATTCCCTTTTCTCAGGTAATGATCTTGAACGGTTGAAGAACTTTGCAGACATCTCCATTGGATTTTAAATCCACATCAAGGGTTTTTTCCTTTAACAAGAACTCATTTTTTTTAAGTTCTTTAAAAAGAAAATCATTCAATCCTTAAACAATAGACCTCGCTAGGGTTTCTCTGGTCTTTAGGGGTCAATGGTGGTGTTTTTATTTTCCATGGAATTTAATTCCATCTCAAAGAGCTTTGGCTTTGAAGAAATGTTTCTGGGAATTTAATTCCCCTTTTTCAAAAGGAATTTAATTCCTATGAAGAACTTGGTTCTTCCCAGGGGACTTCTTGGGGTTTTCTTGCTCTGAGTTGTCTCCTTGCAACCAAGAAGAAGATGTTTGCAATGGAGCTTTCTGGGAATTTAATTCCCTAGCTTCTGCTTGATTTGTTGCAGAGTCCAAGATGGATTTCTTTTTGAGGAATGTGTAGGGTTATTTAAAATCCACTGTTCATTTATTGAGAATCTTCTTTTTGTCTCATTGTAGTTGCTTTGCCTCATCATTAGCAAGCCGCCATCTTGATTTTGTGGGACCCATGTGTTTTGTAACTAGTGGTCCCATAAAATGTGTCCCCTGTCGCTTTCTTCCACTGTCTTTTTATATATATACATTTATAAACATATATATATATACACTGTTGGTTTCGCTTTAACAGTTTCTCCTTCTTTCATTTCAGGCACAATGACTTCTGTTCCATACTTCTCTTTCACTCGCTCGGAAGCTGCTTTTCCTCAGTCGCCATCTGACGAGGAAGTGATGGCGATGATCAGGGCTTATGACCCGAATCGCACCAATTTGATTTTATAGGGAACTTGGTATGGTCACATCATCCGCGGTCGCCGAAGTTTTCTTTGCGAGATACCGACGGAGCCTACCTATCCATTCCTGCCGATGGATCCTCCAAGGACTGTCCTTACTGTGGATATGCCGAATTGGACCCCTATGGGGCGGCTTGAGCCTTCAACGACTGGTATTCCAAACCATCCGGTGACGGCTATAGATATTTTGGGACGCCGCATTTTTCAGGGCGAAGCCCAGCCATGGGGGCAGATTTACAAGATAGGGCTTACCCCTCGACACCCCCACGGGCTACCTTCTTTGGGCTCATTACATCTTGTCCGCCTACCGCGCGCGACTGCAGAGGGTTGGGGTTTATCAGGCGATATATGCTTCCCTCTTACACTACCAATCTCCTCATGTCTGGTGGGTTAAGGCTTTCTTGAACCAATGGAATCTTCCCATCAACACCTTCCTCCTAGGGGACCGTGAAGTTTCGATTTCCTTGGAAGAATTTCACGAGATCTCGGGACTGCCGATCAGGGGGACACTTTATGAAGAATTGCTGCCTCCCGATGAGTATGTCTTTGAAACTGAGCCTGCAATGCTTGACGGCCTATCTACTGAGAACGCCGTCCGTCACAAGTGCCCGAGTTTGATCAAGACCCTGGGCATTTTTGACAAACTGTTCACAGAATCAGAGGAGCAGGGCGTCACTTTTAAAAGTTTTATCACTTGCTTCCTTCGCGAGGGTGTCTTATCGAAGACAGCTCCGAAGTTCGCGAACATTAGTGACCTCTTTGGGTTTGGTTTGACCAGGCGGCCGACTAAAGAGGAGGACTTGCCGCAGTATTACATTCCTATCATGTCGGCGGTATCTTTCGAATCGATTGCAGCTCCTGGCATGGATGAGGAGACTTTCTTTATGGGCTTCATCAGCGTTTGGCTTAGCTGGTTCGTCATTCCTATGCATCGTCGTTTCATGAGAGCCTCGGTTATCTATTCTGCTCATCGTATTGCTGAGGGAACATGGCTAGTTGTGGGAATGCCAGCACTAGCGCATCTTTATCATGGGTTAGGCGCCGCGGCTGATACCTCAACTCCATCTGTAGATGTGGTGAATTTCTCTCTTCATTACTTCACATCTTGGATTGAGATGCACGTGTTGGGGGCCTTTGCTGCGCACGAGAGACCCAAATTTTATGACGCCTACACTTTTCCGAGACTCATGCGGCTAGTGGACGCTTCTGCTCCTGACCCGACTCAGTCTGGGGCTATTCGTGTGTTGATCGCTCCTTATGTTAATACGGGCGGAATGGTATTCATCGATCGAGCACTATCTGCTCCATCAGGACCGGTTCAACAGCTCCACGACTTGTCGAAAGAGGGGGTACCTTCTCTGAAGCCCAGGGAAGCCATGCACCTGTATGCGATCCGACCAAGTTATCTGGTATTTCATCAAAACAGTGCAGCCCTCTTTATGCGGTACAACCCACACCGCTTTGCCCGGCAGCTTGGATATGATCAGGGCGTCCCCTTCGAGGCATTTACAGTGGCGCCTAACCCATTGCCTGAAGCTGTTTGTGACGCCGTTCATCACTTTATGTGGCTGAACACTGGTTCTTACTTCATGATCCCTGAAGCTGATCATATTTCCCGACGTGTGGGATCTTTCACGGGCTGGTACCTTCATCGGGTCAGTCCAATTATTGCTGAGGAGAAGAGGGTGCTTCTTGGATACAGCGCTCCCATTCCGGCTCAAGCCACGGGAGTTCCACCGCGACCGCGTGCACCGGTTTGCTTTCCCTTGAGGGACACCAGTGTTGCGCTTATTCCAGAGGCGGCGGACGTGGACTTCACTCCCACAGCTGGTATGCCACTGGATACTCGTGCTCAATCGAGGGCTAATAGGGCGCCGGTAGCAGTATCATCGTCCGCAGCGTCAACAATAGCCATGTCATCCTCGGTAGCACCGCCAAGAGAGGGCGTTGAAGGTGAAGTGGGTCAGCGTCGTGCCAAAGCTCCACGGGGGAGGAAACGGTCGTATTCGGCGGTTGGTTCTGGATCCAAGCGGCGGAGGAAGACGGCTACCAATCTGCTCGACTCTTTAATAGAGTCTGAGCCTATTCTTCAGGATGAACCGTTGGCTGTGCAAGAGTCAGATGCTGGCCTACTTTTCCTAAGTTCATCTACCGAGGAGGCCGCACAATTACTGAGGCTATAAGACGCTCGCAAGATGAATCGAAGAATGTAAGGATTCCGAAGAAGCCCTACCCTGCCGTCATCTTTTACGAGGACGCTCCGTGGATACGGTGACGATTTATAGGCCCTTTGGAAGAATGGGGTGAAAGGGCCCTTAAACAGGCTGTTTCGGCCGACGCCGAAGATGCGCTTTCACTATGGACTGGTGGCCACGAGTCCACCCTCGGACCTCGGCGAGCACTGATTGATCTCAAAGAATATTTATAACCGCAATCAAGAACGGCGTCGCTTGGTAGCTAGCTGGTGAGTACGGGTCGGTCCACAGGGATTTTGTGTATTCTCGAATTGTTCTAACGAGTTAATTCCGATTGGTGTCGGATTGATTAAATCTAAAAACTAAATTTTATCTAGACTAGGACTAGAATCTTGCTAGGGTTAGGTTTATGTTAGGTTTGGAAAGTCAATAAATCTAACCGCTTTTTATGCCCAAATTAAGATCTATGAGGTGTTATGGTAATTATTAATAAAGTGGATTAGTACCATCAGGAAGGAACGGTGTTTCGTCCTCTAGGTTCTTGTCCTTCCTTTCTTAATCCTTACCCTAACCTCCATGGAAACACGCTCAACCGGTCGTTTATACTACGGTATCACCGCTACCTCGTGAGATAGGGTGCCGCAGGAAGCGGTGTGTGCATGTATGCATGGAGTCCTATAAAAACGTGTGATGGGCAAGAAAGGGGTGAGAGATCTTCATCTCTCAAGCCTTCCCCAAATCTAACCCTAACAAGCGAGGAGACTACCCACTCATTAGGGAATTGAAAGACATGATTTAATTATCTAACTAGGGCAGAGAATGAAAGATCTATGCTAGGGCAGAAAAATAAATCTATACTAGGGCAGGAAAATAAATTTAACTAGGGCAAGAATTGAAAACTTACTCTAATTTGATGCTCTCTTCATTCATTGCAGGAAATTACAGATCTGAATTTTAGATATAAAATGAGGCACAAAAAGAGGCATAACCTAAAACAAGTTTTAGGGCTTCTATTTATAGGACATAGAAAACCCTAGGTTTACAATCGACGCACACCTGGTTTTACAAAAATACCCCTAGAGAAGACTAATCAACGCGCCGCCAGATGCCACGAATTTTCTGCACCGACACGGGTAAAGCACGGCCGCGGAACCGCGGCAATAGGCCCTGTTTGGCCGCGGTTCTGCGGCCAAATAGTGGCATCTTGGGCTGATTTTTCCGGGGGTTGTTCTGTTGCATTTGTACTTCTATTTTATTCAGTTTGTTCTTCTGAATGTCTTCTGATTCTCTTCCAGATCTCCACAGTGAATAATTGCAGTGGACTTTTACCGTTGCTTTGTGACGAAGTCTTGAACCTTGCGCTGCCTTTATACTCTGTGAACTTATTTATTGATCTTCGTTTATTCTCCAAAATATAGGTTTGATCAAGATTCTTCTACTTGTTGGTCATAGTCTCACTTTTGTATCGTCTTTTGTCTTTTTCACTGTTTTTGTTCCGAGAACCTGTAACCTGCAACTATGTAGCAGACATGGGTCAAAAGTACCTGTTTATTTGTAAACTGAATAAGAATGGGGTCTATAAGAATGCAAAATTATGGTATGAACAAATACCCCTAAACTTATCTTTTGCTCATCCTCGAGCAAACCTAGTTTTATTCTCAATAAAATCTAGCCTCACTTTTGCATGGAAACGTGATTGCACTGAGCTCGTGCAACAAACCGTTAAACCTCTAGGTGTCCCAAGTAGGAGTGTTGTCTCCTGAAGGTTTTCAGCGGATACTACCCACAAAATCCTATCAATTCGGCTTATTAACTTTTATTCTCCAATTAGGTTTTCCAACAAGGAATTCTATTATTTTTGACTCATAAATTATCCACCCGTGTTCTTCACGCTTCCTTATTATTTAACTTAAGATTATATATATTCTTGTAAATTTACTTAGTTTTTGGCATCTTTTAAGTTTTCCTTTTAGGGTTCTATCTCAACTTAGGAATTTTTATCATCTCTATTAAAGATATAAGCTCTATTTTTTATTCTTATCTCTTATCTAAACCCCAATCACATACCCCTACATGTGTGTGTATATCACCTTACATTTGGAAGTTCAAATCAAGCTATCATACTCTTGTCCGTCGTCCAAAACACTTTTCAATTGGTGAATTTTTAGATGAAATTGCTCACACATCCTTCATGCGACCATTAATACTTCTTGAGGTACTAACGACCGATTAAAAAATGTGGTTGCACTTTAAAGCGTAATTCCTAAGCTTGTAATCCCTAAGGCTTTTAGCGGTGACTCCTAAACCAGTTGGTCTAAGGCACTAGATGATGAAGCACCCTCGCTAAATATTTTTTCTATTAATGCAGCCTTAAGTAATTACAAAAACCAGTGTTCGTTTTTTTTAGCTCTTTATTCACACTTGTATTTTTATTTTTCTTCGTACTAAGGATTTTAGACAAGAGCATTACAAGGTCTCTTCTACTATTCCAAGTTTCAAGGTTCGTGTTTGTGCAATTTGTAGGGTATATATTTTCAGAATCTAGACTTAAGCTTAGGAATTATTTTTCAAATTTATACTTTAATAAAAATATCAATACTTTTCCCTTGTTTTAACTTAGCCCAAGAAGTCGACTCGAAATTTGCCTATTTCTAAATAAACTATAAAGACATATACTTTCTACCGTTAAATTTTAAGAAAGGTTATTTTTAGGATTTTTAATTTACTAAGTATAAGATCTAGTTGTTCCTAGCCAGTTAATCTTTTTGTCAAACTCAAGTCAATTATGGCCAAAATTGAATACTTTAATTTTTATAATTTTTCAAATTTTTTCAATTTTTATGGGTTTTAAAATAAGTATGCAAATGCAAAAATGTACATATGAATGCGAAGGAAGAAGGCTTACCGAGCATACCCCCAAACTTAAACTTGACAGTGTCCTCACTGTCAGGTTACACCAAGAGGGTCAAAATTGTCGGCACTCCCCTATTTATTTATTTACAAATTATTTTTTAAAATAATGTTTTCAATTTTTTATGGGGTTTTTAATAAAATAATACACACACACACAAAAAAAAAGGTCCCCCCCAAACTTAAGTGAAACAGTGTTTCCACTGTTTTTAAGCGTTAAATTTCAGAGTTAGAGAGGAGAAAAATCAAACTATACAAGGCCTTACACAGGTCAAAGGTTAGCACCAACCATTCAAAAATTCTATCGTGATAATGATAGGGTTGGTGGAAGAATGGAGTGTAGAGAAATGAGTTGAGAAGCACACGAGACCGTATGGGAAGAAGGATGGAATATGGTCTCGGTGGAGGAGAATAATGGCGGAAAAGAGAAAGAAGTGTAGTACGAACTTGAGGGTGTAAATTGAGTGAATAAATCGAGTGAATAAATCCTCTGTAAGTCTTCCTCTTCTCTCCTCCTCTCCTTCTTCCCTTCTTCTCCCTTTTCTGTTCTGTCCCGTTTCTTGATGGCCGTAGTTCCTCGCAGGCAAGGCACCGGAGCTCCGTCGACGTGGTCGGCAGTCACCATCCCTCCACAGATCCTTGTGACCCCCTCGTCTCTACCCTTCTTCTCTTCCCTCTTCTTGAGTCTCCATTTAGTCGTTCATGAATTCTTGAATTTGTAGTTCGCTGTTCGCCGGAATCCAGCCGTGCCGATGACGTGTCCCGACGATTCAGTAAGGTACTCTGATCCGCGTGGTTCTATTGTTCGTTGTTTGGGTTCAATCCGTGAACCGTGCGTCCGTCGCGAGTTTCCCCGCCCGACGTTATGTTCCGTTTTTCCCGGTTCGCGACCCGTCGAGGCAAGTACCCCTTGCTACATGCTATACAATATTTACATATATGTATTGACACCCTAAACCTGTAAAATTTAACTTGGTATAATCGTTTCCCATTTTCGGTTACAATATTGCATTATATCATTTTACTGTTAAATATGGAACTTACAGTGTGCAAATTGAACCTAATAATCATATCTACCTGTTCAATCACATTTTACTGTTAGAATAGCTGGTAGCATTTATCCCTGTAGTTCTGTTACATTCGGACACTCGTATGCTTTTAACCTGAATAACTGTATTGAATCGTTACATAAATTATTACACCGCTAAGGGTGCTTAAACCTGTTAACATGACTAAACGACTATATCGTCTTACTGCACTCTTTTAATTTGAATGAAACTGCTTATTATGTAATTCATTGCTTATCTCATGTTGTTAATACCCACGTGTGATTATATATATCTGATTGGGAGCACACTTACGATATTGCTTACAGCTTGACCTGGCATTGCTACACATATATACATATTGATACACCTGACATGGTACCGTTTACTGTTGACCTGACCTGATGCACCATGACCCGACCCGTTACCTGATCTTGTGTCTAATGCCAACAAACCTGACATGTAGTCCTCATGGACCGTTCCTGTTGTCTATCCAGACAAACCTGCTTTTACCTGATCCTGTGTTGGCATTAGTTCTTGATTACTGAATACCTGACTCGACATACATAACTTGGGGGTATGGGGAAATCAAAGGTGAAACCGACTTGTAACTCAACAGTTCGATACCTGTTCTGATCAGTCTTACGGGCTAGGCCAGCCCCGGAGTGATGATGCTGACATCACTCGCCCATCCTGCTACCTGTTATTGCCTAGCGGCACGTCTCGGATTCAGCCCCGAGGATCTTGACCGTGGTCCCGGGCATGCACGGGATACTATTGAGTTACATCGACGATTCATCAATTGATTTCAAAGACTTTAGAATAGAAAACCTGATAGGACAGTTTAGTTACCCACTGCACACTACCCTGCACTGCTTGTTTCACATTATTGCTTTAATTCATGTTTATGTTTGCATTGCCTGTTACATTGTTCATATTATATTACTTGACATGACGCGCTGACGTCTGGGTTTTGCATGGCCCATATTCTGTACCGCTGTCGCAGTCCGAGCAGGAGTACTTCAGCCAGCAGGCTGAGCTGTGAGTTCAGTAGTAGTTAGTTTTATTTCCTGCATTCATTTCCTGATGTGAGCCCGCATTATGGGACATACTTTTCAGTTATTTGTATTGGATCATTTGCTTCCGCATTTATTTATTATTGACTCCTGTTATTCTGGATTATGGACATGTTTTGGATAGTTTTATCTTGTTCTTGATATCTCCACAGCCGTAATGTGACTGTGGAGGGATACTTCCTACCCACAGGTAGCATGGTTGCTATGTCACGTGCCCAATTTAGCGTACTCTGGGAAGCGGGGCGTGACATGGTTCTTTTGGTATCAGAGCCATAGGTTAGTTGGGTTGATTTTTTTGTAGTTGGGTATTGTACCCAATACATGAATCAGAATGCCCGTGTTTAGGAAACATGTCCTGCCACTTTGCTGTCTACCATTCTTGAATCACATTCTTCCTGATTATATCTTTTACGACGTGCAAACTTCCTTTGCATGTCGACTCGAAAAACATGATTTCTTGTTATCTCTAGGACTTAGGCGACTTGGGTAGAGTTAAGTAATTGTGGCTATGATACCGCGGCATAGTTACAATGCGGTACTCTATTTAAGTATCTTGGAGTTCTAGCCTTGATCTATATATTGAATCTATTATCATGCTAATGTTGGATGTTTTTGATTTCAGGAATATAGCAGATAAGAATTTCAAGACGTACCAGAGGCGTGTGGACGAAGCCGCCATGCTTGGAGTGATAAGAGGAATGCTGGAGAATCAAAAGAGACAGACTGAGCTGATCCAGCAGCAAGCAGACTCGTTCCAGGAAGGTTTACAGATCGTTCAGCAGTCTGTAAACAACGTTGGAGCTAAACCAGTTGACCGAGTAGGGACTGTGGCAGATTTCAGACGTTTGGGTCCGTCTACATTCACTGGTTTGGAGGAGCCGTTGCCAGCCGAGCAGTGGCTAGTTGACACGGAGAATTTGCTGATTGCGGCACAGGTTCCAGATGATAAAAGAGTTGATGTGGTACGTATTCAGTTAGTAGACTACGCCCAAGAATGGTGTCTTGTGGAGGAGACCCGCTTGCCCATGCCGATCAAGTGGGCGGATTTTTCTAAGAGTTTCCTGGAGAAGTTCTTCCCGCGGACTGCACGGGAGGAAATGGAAGAGAAATTTATTGGGCTGAGGCAGAATGGAGCACCCGTGGACTGCATGCAGCAGAGTGGACGAGACTCAGTAGATTCGCTGGACCTTTAGTCGCCAACGATGCAGATAGGGCACGAAGGTTCATGCGCAGCTTGGATGTGGACATCCAGAGGCAGATTGTCTTTCTGGGTTTGACCACTTTCTCACAGGTTCTTACGGCAGCTCGAGAACAACAGAGTTTATCTAGGATGAAGGGGAGTTTGCAGCAGACAGCAGTTGCGGCAAGGAAGCCCGCATTTGTACCTAACCGAGCTCATGGTCACAGAGGTATTCCAGTGGACCGTCGAGGTATAGCAACCCATGAAGAAGCCTGTGGTTTTTGATCGAAGGAGGAGCGTGATTTATGACTACTGCCGTTTACCCGGGCATGTGCAGAAGGATTGTCGAAGGAGGCTGGGACTTTGTTTGGTTTGTGGAGCGGCTGATCACGCAGTTGGTGCTTGTCTATCGAAGCTTCGTACGAGGGATGATACTCAGAAGCCTCCGCAGAAACCGTTCCAAGGGCAAAAACAGCTGACTCAAGGACTTAATCAGGCTCGAGCTTTTACCTTGACAGCTGAGGAAGCCAAGGTGTCAGGAGAAGTGGTTTCAGGTACTTTACTCGTTCATGGTTTTCCCGCATTGGCATTATTTGATTCTGGTGCATCCCACTGTTTTATGTCATCCAAATTTATAACTACACACTCGATTACCTGCACGACCCTGTCTAGTTTCTGGGACATACACACTGGGAATGGGAAAATCATATCTAGTAGGGAGTGTAAAGATTGTACAGTTGTTGTGTGCGGACGGGAACTTTTTGCCAATTTCTTGGTGATTGATACGGGCAGCTATGAAGTCGTCTTGGGAATGGATTTTCTTGGAACTTCCACGCTCACATTGACTGTAGGGCAAAGAAAGTAATTTTCCAGATTCTCGAACATCCCGAGTTTACCTTCACTGAAGGAAGCAGTTCTGTCGGGCCAGTCAAGTTTAGGGCTAGGCCGACAAACAATATTCTTGCAGCAATGGAAGTTGATAGTGGTGAAGAGCCGGCGGTTGTTCGCGATTTTATGGACGTATTTGAAGATATATCGGGTTTACCGCCGAAGCGAGAAGTGGAGTTCGCAATTGATCTTATTCCTGGTGCAGCGCCAGTATCTAAAGCGTATTATCCAATGGCACCAGCAGAGTTGGAAGAAGTTAAGAAACAGGTTGCTGAGTTGCTTGAGAAAGGTTGGATTCGAAGCAGCAACTCGCCTTGGGGAGCTCCAGTTCTTCTAGTAAAGAAGAAGGATGGCACAAGAAGAATGTGCATCGACTATTGAGAATTAAACCGGATGACTATTAAGAACAAGTACCCGATCCCTCGCATTGGAGAACTTTTTGAGCAGCTTAGTGGCGTGAGGGTATTCTCGGAGCTGGATTTGCGATCCGGATATCATCAGGTCCGAGTGAAAACAGAAGATATTTGCAAGACGGCGTTCCGAACTCGGTATGGACATCACGAGTACTTAGTGATGCCCTTCGGAGTAACGAATGCGCCGGCAGTATTCATGGACTTGATGAACCGAATCTTTTCACCTTTCTTGGACCAGTTCATTGTGGTATTCATTGACGATATTCTGGTTTACTCGAAGAGTTTTGAGGAGCATGCTGAGCATTTGAAGATCGCAATGCAGACGTTGAGATAGGAGAAGCTTTATGCGAAGATGAGTAAGTGCGAGTTATGGCTGGAGGAAGTGAAGTTTTTGGGTCATGTTGTGTCTGGCGATGGCATTGCCGTCGATCCAGAAAAGATTGCAGCAGTTCGAGATTGGTCTATTCCAAAGAATGTTGCGGAGATAAGAAGTTTTCTTGGATTAGCCGGATACTACAGGAGATTTGTGGAGAACTTTGCTCGTCTGGCAGAGCCGTTGACCAAGCTTACGTGCAAGGAGGTACCTTTTGTATGGACGGATAAATGTGCGTTGGCTTTTGAGACGTTGAAGTAGAAGTTGATAACCGCCCCTATTCTGACCGTGCCAGACAATTTCGGAGGATTGGTGATTCACAGCGACGCATCTGGGAAAGGATTGGGATGTGTTTTGATGCAGCATGTGAAGGTTGTAGCATACGCATCGAGACAATTGAAGACCCATGAGAAGAATTATCCAACTCATGACTTGGAGCTTGCTGCTGTGATTTTCGCTTTGAAGATTTGGAGACACTACCTTTTAGGCGAAAGGGTCGAAGTTTTTACTGATCATAAGAGCTTGAAGTATGTGTTCACACAGAAGGAGCTTAACATGAGGCGGCGTAGATGGTTGGAGCTGATGGCTGACTACGACCTTGATCTTAAGTACCATCCTGGGAAGGTCAATGTTGTGCCGGATGCGCTTAGTCGGTTACCAGCAATTCAGGTGTTAACTACGCAGAAGGAGATCGTGGCAGACTTTCGAAGATTTGACTTAGAGGTTGTGCTACCGCGTTCTACGGGACAGTTGTTGCAGTTGCAAGTGCAGTCGTCCTTAATTGAGAAAATTAAAGCAGCACAATCGCAGGATCCTAGACTGCAAAAGTTTCGAGAGCAAGTTGAAGCCGGACTACGAACAAATTTATTGGTCCACGAAGATGGTTCGTTGAGGTATGGCAGCCGTTTATGTGTGCCAAAGGGAGATGTTCGTGAAGAGCTTATGAAGGAGGCACATAGTTCAGCTTATTCTGTACATCCAGGAGGCACAAAGATGTACCGAGATATTCGACAGCATTTCTGGTGGGAAGGCATGAAACGGGAGATTGCTCGCTTTGTGGCTAAGTGTTTGGTGTGTCAGCAAGTTAAGGCTGAACATCAAAGGATTGCTGGTTTATGGCAACCACTTCCGATTCCTCAGTGGAAGTGGGAACATATAACCATGGATTTCGTGACGGCTTTACCGCGGAGTCCAAAGGGCAACAATGCAGTATGGGTGATTGTTGATCGGTTGACAAGGCTGCTCACTTTATTCCTTTCCGGGTTGGTCAATCAACAGAGACATTGGCAGAGCGGTACATGCAGGAGATTGTAAGATTGCATGGAGTATCGGTGAGCATCGTGTCCGATCGGGACACTCGGTTCTTATCACACTTCTGGAGGAGTTTACAGAAAAGTTTGGGAACTCGATTGAAGTTTAGCACAGCTTATCATCCTCAAACTGATGGTCAGTCGGAGAGAACGATCCAAACTCTTGAAGATATGTTGAGAGCATGCATGTTGGACTTCAAGGGTTCGTGGGAGGATCATCTACACTTGGTGGAGTTTTCTTACAACAACAGTTTTCAGGCAACTATCCAGATGGCTCCGTTTGAAGCTTTGTATGGTCGTAAATGCCGTTCACCTGTTTGTTGGGATGATGTCGGTGAACGAAGATTTTTGGGACCAGATTTGGTGGTGCAGACAGTTGAAAAGGTTAACACTATCAGGAACCATATGAAGGCAGCTCAAGACCGACAGAAGAGTTGGGCTGACACGTCAAGAAGACCTCTAGAGTTCGCCGTGGGTGATTTGGTATTCTTGAAGATATCACCGACTAGAGGGGTGATTCGTTTTGGGAGTCGAGGAAAGCTTAGTCCTCAATTCGTTGGACCCTTTGAGATATTGGATCGTGTTGGAGATGTAGCGTACCGTTTGGCGTTACCGCAGTCCTTGGCAGGTGTGCACGATGCGTTTCACGTATCTCAACTACGAAGGTATGTTCGAGATGAAACGCACGTTTTGGATCATTCGGAGTTAACAGTACGGGAAGACTTAACTTTTGAGGAGCGACCGGTTAAAATTGTGGATCGAAGGGAAAAGGTTCTCAAGAATAAGGTTATCCCCCTTGAGCTTGTTTCTTGGGGTATTCGATCGCATGGAGAGTCCACTTGGGAACGAGAAGATGAGATCCGACAGAAGTTTCCTCACCTTTTCTTGTAGTTTTCTATCTTTGTATTCTTGGAATTTCGAGGACGAAATTCTTTTGTAGTTGGGTATAATGTAACACCCGAGCCCAATGCTACTTTTTTTCCAGTTGCTGTTTGAGCATTAGGTGGTACTCATTTCATTTATCTGGCTTGTTAGTGGCTTACTGTAAAATTTTACCCGGCAAAGTCATTTCTACATATAACAATTTTTGGCATCTAAAATGAAATTAAAAATATTCATCTTGGTCTACTCGACACCCCTAGCCTTGTGGTAGCGTCCGTGCATCGTGTTCTCGTCCCGTTCAGTGAAACGGGCGAGTTTGGACGGCTACGCACGCGTACGGGTGTCCATTTTGGGGGTATGCTTTTTAATCATAAAACACATAATTTTAAAATTTGGAACCAGCTTAAAATCCTATTATTTAAATTTCAAATTTTTGGACCCAACCCGGGCGCGATTTGGAAATGTTTCATTTGGCGCCAAAATCCCAAATTTTAATATTTTTTAAAACCTTCGAATATATTTTTAACTATGCAAACCTCACTGTTAAGATTAAATCTTTAAAATCTTTTAAAAAATTTTCTTAACCAAAATTCTTTTCCTTCAGCCAATCACGAGGCTGTTAACTCCCGTGGGTCCCTCTCCCATTCTCTCTCTCTCTCTCCCATTCTCCTTCTCTCTCTCTCTTCTCTCCACAAAAATCCAAAATTCTCTCTCATCTCGATCTCTCTCCTCTCTCTCTATCTCTCCTCTCGCTAACTCTCTCTCTCTCTCCCCGTCTCTCTCTTTCTCTATCTCTCTCTTTCTCTATCTTTCTCTCTCTCTCCTCTTTATATATTATCTTCTTCCTTTTCATTTCTTTTTCAAAGAACCCCACGAGCACTCGCGAGAACCCTAGCCACCTTCACCCATCACCACCGCAGCTCCACGCCGGCACCACCGTCGCCTGCGCCCGCGCCTCCTCGTCTTAACCACAGCCCTCGTCCTCCTTTCCGTGCGCCTGCACCCCCGCAGCCCCTGCTCACCACCCGCGACCACCTGCGCCGCCCCTGGTCGTCGCCGACGATCACCAGACCCCCAGTGATCACCTCTGTAAGTCTTCCTCTTCTCTCCTCCTTTCCTTCTTCCCTTCTTCTCCCTTTTCTGTTCTGTCCCGTTTCTTGATGGCTGTAGTTCCTCGCAGGCAAGGCACCGGAGCTCCGTCGACGTGGTCGGCAGTCACCATCCCTCCACAGATCCTTGTGAGCCCCCTCGTCTCTACCCTTCTTCTCTTCCCTCTTCTTGAGTCTCCATTTAGTCGTTCATGAATTCTTGAATTTGTAGTTCGCTGCTCGCCGGAATCCGGCCGTGCCGATGACGTGTCCCGACGATTCAGTAAGGTACTCTGATCCGTGTGGTTCTATTGTTCGTTGTTTGGGTTCAATCCGTGAACCGTGCGTCCGTCGCGAGTTTCCCTGCCCGACGTTATGTTCCGTTTTTCCCGGTTCGCGACCCGTCGAGGCAAGTACCCCTTGCTACATGCTATACAATATTTACATATATGTATTGACACCCTAAACCTGTAAAATTTAACTTGGTATAATCGTTTCCCATTTTCGGTTACAATATTGCATTATATCATTTTACTGTTAAATATGGAACTTACAGTGTGAAAATTGAACCTAATAATCATATCTACCTGTTCAATCACATTTTACTGTTAGAATAGCTGGTAGCATTTATCCCTGTAGTTTTGTTACATTCGGACACTCGTATGCTTTTAACCTGAATAACTGTATTGAACCGTTACATAAATTATTACACCGCTAAGGGTGCTTAAACCTGTTAACATGACTAAACGGCTATATCGTCTTACTGCACTCTTGTAATTTGAATGAAACTGCTTATTATGTAATTCATTGCTTATCTCATGTTGTTAATACCTATGTGTGATTATATATATCTGATTGGGAGCACACTTACGATATTGCTTACAGCTTGACCTGACATTGCTACACATATATACATATTGATACACCTGACATGGTACCGTATACTGTTGACCTGACCTGATGCACCATGACCCGACCCGTTACCTGATCTTGTGTCTAATGCCAACAAACCTGACATGTAGTCCTCATGGACCGTTCCTGTTGTCTATCCAGACAAACCTGCTTTTACCTGATCCTGTGTTGGCATTAGTTCTTGATTACTGAATACCTGACTCGACATACATAACTTGGGGGTATAGAGAAATCAAAGGTGAAACCGACTTGTAACTCAACAGTTCGATACGTGTTCTGATCAGTCTTACGGGCTAGGCCAGCCCCGGAGTGATGATGCTGACATCACTCGCCCATCCTGCTACCTGTTACTGCCTAGCGGTACGTTTCGGATTCAGCCCCAAGGATCTTGACCGTGGTCCCGGGCATGCACGGGATACTATTGAGTTACATCGACGATTCATCAATTGATTTCAAAGACTTTAGAATAGAAAACCTGATAGGACAGTTTGGTTACCCACTGCACATTACCCTGCACTGCTTGTTTCACATTATTGCTTTAATTCATGTTTATGTTTGCATTGCCTGTTACATTGTTCATATTATATTACTTGTTGACATGACGCGCTGACATCTGGGTTTTGCATGGCCCAGATTCTGTACCGCTGTCGCAGTCCGAGCAGGAGTACTTCAGCCAGCAGGCTGAGCTGTGAGTTCAGTAGTAGTTAGTTTTATTTCCTGCATTCATTTTCTGATGTGAGCCCGCATTATGGGACATACTTTTCAGTTATTTGTATTGGATCATTTGCTTCCGCATTTATTTATTATTGATTCCTGTTATTCTGGATTATGGACATGTTTTGGATAGTTTTATCTTGTTCTTGATATCTCTACAGCCGTAATGTGACTGTGGAGGGATACTTCCTACCCACAGGTAGCATGGTTGGCTATGTCACGTGCCCAATTTAGCGTGCTCTGGGAAGCGGGGCGTAACAACGCTTCTATTCGATCTTTCAAAGAAATTTTGGGTATGGAGGGGTCGTCCGTAATTCTACCGAAACAATTCGCGTATGAAGCAAAGTTTGGTTCGGGATACCAAAGTTTGGCAAGAGATTTGTGAGGTGGGGTACCCATGATGTAAAAAGAAGAAGAAAAAGAAGGTGGGTGTAAGTGGGGTGCAATGGATTTCTTGGCGAAAAAATTTTGCAAGTCTTTATTTTTGTAAAATTTTTTTTTTATCTTTTTTATCTTTTTGTGTTTTTTTTATGTGGAATTTTTTGCAAAAAAGATTTTCGATAAAAGGCTTAAACACACTTTCAATCAACCACAAATGCACAATCAGGCCTAGATCTAGGGTCACCTAGGTCAGCTAGACAGCTCCTAATTGTTCTAAAGGGCAAGAAATAGGACCTCAAACTGCCTCTTCACCGCCAATTGTGGCCAGGTAAGTGCCAGGTAAGTAGGAGGCTCTCCACCATGTAAGTAGTGGACCTAATTAAGTAACCACTTGCCTTAGACACACTTGCCTAGACACCACAAAGTCAGGTTAGGATCAACGGTCGATGCCTACAACTAGTCCTCTGTCCTATTGAGCGCGAAGTCCTTAGGGCTGAGTCTAATATTTTTTAATTAAAAGATAGTCAATGCAATATGCCTTATGTGATTTCTGGGGTCCTGGGAAGGGTGATGAAATCCCCACCCAATCTGGATTGGTTTCAAGCCCCATAAAGTCAGTTTAAATCATGCAAAACAGTAAACACAATCACTTGCAAACAATTTTTTTTATATAGCGTGGCGCAAAGAATCCTGCACAAGATCAATTATTGGAAAGGGGAGAGATTTTTTAGCGCAAAGAATCCTGCAGGAGATTTTACAGAGGAGATATTTGGTTTGCAGAGAGGGAGAGAGAGAAAACTAACAGAAGGAATCCCACGTGCCGACGTCACCAACCCACCGCGGAAGCGCGGTCCAAGCTTGGTCAACGCGGCGGAAACGCGGCAAGTTGAGTGGTTCAGATCTCCCAACTTCTTCTGTTGCTCTATTGTTATTTTCCTATGTTGTTCAGATCTGCCGTTTTTTGTTTTGATCTCTGGATTTTTCCAGATCCGAACTTGTTCGTCGATCCTGCAAAATTCACACGAAAATACCCTTCACAAAATAAAAGATGATAAATTTTTTAGATTTTTTTTTAATTTTTCAGTTTTTATGATTTTTTAATTTTATATTAACCCGAAATTGCAAAAAGAAAATAACACGCCGTCCCCGGCAACGGCGCCATTTGATTGATCTCAAAGAATATTTATAACCGCAATCAAGAACGGCGTCGCTTGGTAGCTAGCCGGTGAGTATGGGTTGGTCCACAGGGATTTTGTATATTCTCGAATTGTTCTAACGAGTTAATTCCGATTTGTGTCGGATTGATTAAATCTAAAAACTAAAGTTTATCTAGACTAGGACTAGAATCTTGCTAGGGTTAGATTTAGGTTAGGTTTGGAAAGTCAATAAATCTCACCGCTTTTATGCCCAAATTAAGATCTATGAGGTGTTATGGTAATTATTAATAAAGTGGATTAGTACCATCGGGAAGGAACGGTGTTTCGTCCTCTAGGTTCTTGTCCTTCCTTTCTTAATCCTTACCCTAACCTTCATGGAAAACACGCTCAACCGGTCGTTTATACTACGGTATCACCGCTACCTCGTGGGATAGGGTGCCGCAAGGAGCGTTGTGTGCATGTATGCATGGAGTCCTATAAAAACGTGTGATGGGCAAGAAAGGGGTGAGAGATCTTCATCTTTCAAGCCTTCCCCAAATCTAACCCTAACAAGCGAGAAGACTACTCACTCATTAGGGAATTGAAAGACATGATTTAACTATCTAACTAGGGCAGAGAATGAAAGATCTATGCTAGGGCAGGAAAATAAATTTATACTAGGGCAGGAAAATAAATTTAACTAGGGCAAGAATTGAAAACTTACTCTAATTTGATGTTCTCTTCATTCATTGCAGAAAATTACAGATCTGAATTTTAGATATAAAATGAGGCACAAGAAGAGGCATAACCTAAAACAAGTTTTAGGGCTTCTATTTATAGGACATAGAAAACCCTAGGTTTACAATCGACGCACACCTGCTTTTACAAAAATACCCCTAGAGAAGACACGGGTAAAGCACGGCCGCGGAACCGCGGCCATAGGCCCTGTTTGGCCTCGGTTCCACGGCCAAATAGTGGCATCTTGGGCTGATTTTTCCGGGGGTTGTTCTATTGCATTTGTACTTCTATTTTCTTCAGTTTGTTCTTTTGAATGTCTTCTGGTTCTCTTCCAGATCTCCATAGTGAATAATTGCAGTGGACTTTTACCGTTGCTTTGTGACGAAGTCTTGAACTTTGCGCCGCCTTTGTACTCTGTGAACTTAATTATTGATCTTCATTTATTCTCCAAAATGTAGGCTTGATCAAGATTCTTCCACTTGTTGGTCGTAGTCTCACTTTAGTATCGTCTTTTGTCTTTTTCACTGTTTTTGTTCCGAGAACCTGTAACCTGCAACTATGTAGCAGACATGGGTCAAAAGCACCTGTTTATTTATAAACTGAATAAGAATGGGGTCTATAAGAATGCAAAATTATGGTATGAACAAGCACATCTCCTTAGGAATGAGCGTCGGCTTGAACAAGCCATACTGGAAGCTCCCTTGCACATCGGTATGTTCCTGTATTTCTTTGTAATATTTCATATTGTTTGCATACATATATATGTATCCTTATCTTTGTACAAACTTTGCAGGGACTTCGGCGGCGGCGGAGGCTCTAAGTCGTGCTTTGACCGTAGAGTCTGCTGATATCCCCAGTGAAGCACCAATCAGTATGGAGGGTGTTGATGCAACTGTTGCTCTTGCGATAGAGTCTCCCTCGGTGGTTTCTGCTTCCTAAGCGCTTGCTCCCTCGGAGGAGGCATCTTCGTCGGTCGCCGTTCCGATGGATTTTTGTGGGGGCGGCTCGGAGACTAGGGGTAGGTAGTCGAGGCTACCGTCCTTCCGCTGGAGCCTGCGGTGGCAGCTGCTGCTCCTTGCTCAGAGGCCGTTACATTAGTCCACGTCCCCGATGATGTGCCTGAGGCCACGGAGGAGGCCGTTGAAGCTGCTATCCCTCTGGTTCAGAATGGGAGGAGCGTCGAAGGTAACTTTCTATATTTTAAATTAGTAGTCTTTCCATTATCTAAACCCTTCTGTCTTTTCAGAATTGCGTGGATTGGCGGCCTTTATTGCTGATCTGTCTCCCAGGCAGTCTTTTCAGTGCCTGTTGGAGATGGCTACTCCGCAAGCGATATCTCCTCAGCGCGTCGTCCTCTCGTCTGGGCAAGGTTAGTGCTGTTTACCCTCTTTTTACAGCATTATCACTATTTCATAGAATGACATTGATGTCTTTTACAGTTCTGGAGGCCGACGACGAGGTTGAGATTCTTGAAGGACCTGGGGAGCCTTCAGATCCTTCTTGCATGACTGTGGATAAGTAAAGTCCCAACGTTGTTCCATTAGTTCTTTTGCTTACACGTTCATCTGACTGTTTATAAATCTGAACAGCCCTGCCAGTTCTCACCACGCTAGAGTCACGCAGCGCCATGCCACCCGGCCCTTATGCTCTGCGTGCCTCGGAACGGATGGCCAAGCTAAGCCTCGCCTCTCTGTCATCTCTAATCGAGGAACTTCGTGCTGGCAGTCTAATCATGGCCGAAGCGTTTGCTGATGAAGCTAACGGCTATCTTCCCTTTCTTGCCACCTATCATAGTGAAGCAGTGGTGCAAGTATGGGTTGAGTTTTGTCGGCAGGTGGAGGCTTGCTTGCATGTGCTAGAATGTACACGCCTTTCTTCGGAGGTCGTGATCACGAAGGCGAGTTTACGGGGCCTAATTAAACGGTGTGCGGTGAATATGATATTGTGTGAGAAGAGGCTCGGCCGCAAGTTTTCAGAGAGGGAGCTGGCTTCTAAAGCGCTGAGGGAGCTTCAAGCCAACCTTACGGCCAAGGCCAATAAAGCGTATGAATTATGGCGAGTGCTTCAAGTGGCCATCAAGGAGGTGGTAGCCATCGATAAAGCCGCCGTGTTCACTCGTGAAATGGTTGAGGCCCATAAGGCTACTGAGAAAGAGCTTGAAGGCCGGCTTGCCTCGTACCAGGCCCAACAAGCTCAGGCGGAGGCCCGTATTTTGGCGATACTGAATCATGAAGGCGAGGCCCAGCGAAAGAGGGATGAACTGGCAAATCTACTAAATCGCCCGCCGACTTGATGAATTGTATATGTATATATTTTTTTCTTCCTTTGTACATGCTCCTGAATGAGAGTACATTTTTTTTCTTTCACGAATTGTACTTTGTATTCATTTTGATTCATGAATAAAACATATATTTTTCCTCCATGATGGTGTGTCCTTTTTATCAAATGTATTCTGTAGATAGTGTTATCTCGATTTCTTTGCAGGGCAACGATGGCTTAGGATTCAGGGTTAAGATCTGCCTCCTAAGACTTTTCAACTTTATGAGCCGTGAGGGTCTCATAAAGAATTTTCTCCCTACCGGTCGAGAGGATCCCGTAGGTGTAATTTCTCCTTAAGAATCGTGAGGATTCCTAAGTGTGTTTTCTCTTGTAAGACGTAAGGATCTCACAAGAGAGTTTGCTCCTTTACGAGTCGTGAGGACCTGTAAGTGATGGGTGAGGTTATCATCATCCGCATTTCGCGGAATCAGGAGTTGGTCTGGATGCTTCCACGGGTTCACTGCTGTGTTCTGTGGGACCAGGCTCCGCTCTGGACGTTTCCCACGGGGTCAGAATTGACATTATCCGCGTTCCACATGACCAGGAATTTTACTCTGGATGCTTCCTACGGGTTTACTGCCGTGTTCTGCGAGGACCAGGCTCCGCTCTGGATGCTTCACACGGGGTCATTGCCGTGCTCTGTGAGGACCAGGATCCGCTCTGGACGTTTCCCACAGGGTCAGGATTGACATAAGCCGCGTTCCACGTGACCAGGAATTTGCTCTGGATGCTTCCCACGGGGTTATTGCCGTGTTCTGCGAGGACCAGGCTCCGCTCTTGATGCTTCACATGGGGTCATTGCCATGTTCTGCGAGAACCAGGATCCACTCTGGACGTTTCCCACGGGGTCAGGATTGACATAAGCCGCGTTCCACATAGCCAGGAATTTTGCTCTGGATGCTTCCCACAGGTTCACTGCCGTGTTCTGCGAGGACTAGGCTCCGCTCTGGATGCTTCACACAGGGTCGTTGCCATTCTCTGCGAGGACCAGGATCCGCTCTGGACATTTCCCACGGGGTCAGGATTGACATAAGCCGCGTTCCACGTAGCCAGGAATTTTGCTCTGGATGCTTCCTACGGGTTCATTGCCGTGTTCTGTGAGGACCAGGCTCTGCTCTGGGTGCTTCATACGGGGTCATTGCCGTGCTCTGCGAGGACCAGGATCTGCTCTGGACGTTTCCCACGGGGTCAGGATTGATATTATCCGCGTTCCACGTGACCAGGAATTTTGCTCTAGATGCTTCCCACGGGGTCATTGCCGTGTTCTGCGAGGACCAGGCTCCGCTCTGGATGCTTCACACGAGGTCATTGCCGTGCTCTGTGAGGACCAGGATCCACTCTGGACGTTTCCCACGGGTCAGGATTGACATAAGCCACGTTCCACGTAATTAGGAATTTGCTCTGGATGCTTCCCACGGGTTCACTGCCGTGTTCTGCGAGGACCAGGCTCCGCTCTGGATGCTTCACACGGGGTCATTGCTGTGCTCTGCGAAGACCAGGATCCACTCTGGACGTTTCCCACGGGGTCAGGATTGACATAAGCCGCGTTCCACGTAACCAGGAATTTGCTCTGGATGCTTCCTACGGGTTCACTACCGTGTTCTGCGAGGACCAGGCTCCGCTCTGGATGCTTCCCACGGGGTCAGGATTGACATTATCCGCATTCCACATAACCAGGAATTTTTGACTTTATCCGTATTTCACGGAGTCGGGGTTTGACTCTCGGTCATCTGTGCACCGCCGAGTCATGGAACCGGGAGTTGCCGCTGTTTCGCTTTGCTCTATGTTGTGTCTGTCATAATGAGACGGATGTTGAGATGATCTCCAGGCTATTTGTGAACCATTGGGATTTGGCTTCGTCTTCTGATGAGGCCTAGGGAGGAAATGTGTGATTCTCTCTTTGTTTGCGTCCCAGGGATTGATATGATATCACCTGTAGGGCAAAAAATTTCATTCATTTTTTTTATATTATATTTTTTTATTTCCGCGATGCTCTATCATTTCAGCTTTTATATCGCAAAGGTCGCGATTGCCCAATCATTTCGGCTATTTTTTCACGGTGCCCAATCATTTTGGCTATTTGTTTTATTTTTACTCGCTGCTTTTTATTGCGAGTTGCTTAATCATTTCGGCTATTTGTTTTATTTTTACTCGCTGCTTTTTATTGCGAGTTGCCCAATCATTTCAGCTATTTTGCATACATACGTTTTTACTTGCTGACTTTTTATTTGCAAGTTGCCCCATCATTTTGGCTATTTCGTATGCATGTGCCCCATCATTTTGTTTTATTTTTACTTGCTGACTTTTTATTGCGAGTTGCCCAATCATTTCAGCTATTTTGCATACATACGTTTTTACTTGCTGACTTTTTATTTGCAAGTTGCCCCATCATTTTGGCTATTTCGTATGCATGTGCGGCTTGCTGGCTTTTTGCTGCAAGCTTAGAATTAGACACTGATTTCAGCATCAGCACCGCTACAACTAGGATATTGGCAGGAGCGAATCATCATTTGCCTCTATCGATGTCGAACAAAGGTGGCTTAGTAAACAGGGTTAAGATCCTGTCGACTAAGGCTTTTGACTTCATGAGCCGTAAAGATCTCATATAGGTATTTCTCCCTACAAGTCGTCAGGATCTCGTAGGTGTAATTTCTCCTTGGGAATCGTGAGGACTCCAAAGTGCATAGTTTCTTATAAGTCGTAAGGATCTTACAAGAATATTTTCTCCTTCTAAGTCGAGAGGACTTACAAGGGCTGTTCACCGTATAGACATATCCCTAGTCGCAGATGGGACTTCGTTGGGGAAATGTTTATTCGCGCCCGTGGATTGTATACATGGGTCAATACTGAACCGCTTGTAGGGCAGTATCGGAGGTTGTGTGGCTGCTTAAGAACAGGTTCAGATCCCTGTAGCTTAAGACTTTTGAATCTTATGAGCCATGAGGGTCTCATAAGAGGGTTCTCCTTACGAGTTGTGAGGATCTCGCAAGTGTAATTTCTCCCTAGGGATCGTGGGGATCCCTAAGTGTGTTGCTCCGTTGTGAGTCGTAAGGATCTCACGCAGGTGGTTTCCCCTTACAAAGTCGAGAGGACCTTGCAGGTGTCTTTTAACGAGATTGCGTCCTTTCGGGTTTTCACAAAACTCGCCGGTAGCCCTGCTGTTTTTACTCACGGAGCCCTTTCGGGTTTTCATCCGTGCCCATTTTGCTTATGGACATACCTTTTTTTTTCTTTTTTTTTATTTTAACAAGGTTGCCCCCTTAAAGGTTTTCACAAAACTCACCGGTAGCCCTGCTGTTTTTATTCACGGAGCCCTTTCGGGTTTTCATCCGTGCCCATTTTGCTTATGGACATACCGTTTTCTTCTTTTTTTTATTTTTTTGTATCGGCTTTAGGATGCTGCAATCCACCGTAATTTATCGACATCTCGGTCAGCGGCTAGTTTTAGGATATAGTAGTCTGTTGTTAGTTTAAGGACGTTTCGGTCCATTGTTAGTTTAAGGATGTTTCGGTCCATTGTTAGTTTAAGGACGTTTCGGTCCGTTAGCCGGCTACTACCTATAGAGTTTGGGCTTAGGAAGATAGCGAGCGGACATAGGCGTCGTCATCTATCGTTGATCTAGGTCGTGACTCGTCAGGCGTAGTATTTCTTCAGGAAGCGACCGTTTATTGGCCTGAAAGGTTTTTCACCATGCATATCCATGAGTAGATAGGCTCCACCTTGGTAGACTTTGTTTATGATATACGGGTGTAGGGTGTTTTTCGTCACCCCATTGAGATGGGAATACGCGCGCGCTTGTCAGGCGTACTACAGATTCCCCCGGCCTAGGGTAGGCCGAGGTTTAATGATTGTGGGGATCCGAATCTCCGGCAGCCGCGGACTAAGCTGCCGTTAATTACCCATCGCCTTTGGGGCGAGGGAACCTCCGATTAATGGGTTAAACTGGTCATGAGAACTCAATATGCGGTATGCGTGTGTTCAGTTCTGAAAGGGGGGTTTTGGATATATCGGGAGCCACGCAGAGTTTTTACGGGGGTCCCGCTACCCGGATAGCGGGCTGGGGGTCAAGGGGGCTAGCAGCCCCCTTGCGGGGTTCGGGGCAGCGCCCCGGCCTGAAAATTTTTTGGAGGGGGAGAATGTTGCGGAGTATGTGTGTGTATAAATTTGTATACATATGTATATATGTATTTATGTACACAAAAAGAGGGGGAAAAGGCATCCAAGGGATGCGCAGGTGCGCAAGCGCGCGCGCCACGTGTCGGCACGCGGGCGACTTGCGCACTTGCGCAGTTGCGCAAGCGCGCGCGCCACGTGTCGGCACGCGGGCGACTTGCGTACTTGCGCAGTTGCGCAAGCGCGCGCGCCACGTGTCGGCACGCGGGCGCCTTGCGCAACTGCGCAGCTGCGCAAGTGCGCGCGCCACGTGTCGGCACGCGGGCGCCTTGCGCACTTGCGCAGCTGCGCAAGCGCGCGCGCCACGTGTCGGCACGCGGGCGACTTGCGCACACAACAGGCTTTTAGCCTAAAAAGATTTCTCTGAAGAGAAATCAAAGAGGAGTTAGACTCCTGAGTGTGTTTTTGTTTTGTTTTTTTTTGTTTTCTGTTGGGTTAATGGAAGGGTTCTTCTTCTTCCTCCTGTTGCTTGCTGGGTCTTGAAGATCAAGAGATGTAAAATCTCAAAATCTCTCCTTTTTAAGATCTGATGGCAGATCCAAGTTCCCCTTTGTGGGTTTTGTGGTGGAAAACTATTTAGTTTTGAAAAAGGAAGAGTAAAACTCTTGATTTAATTCAAGAGAAAGAAGAAGGTTTTGGAACCTTGAAGAAGGAAGAAAGATCTCAGATCTGAAACTTTTTTGGAGAGAGAAAAAAGTTATCTTTTTTTTATTCATCATCATGTTGCCTTTTATAGGCTTACATATTTACATATAGCCCCTTGGCTTTACAAAAATGGCATTTTAGCCATCCCATGGCTCATGTGCCATTTCATTTTTGCACATAAGCCATGGGCTTACAAAATATTGGCTTTATGCCCATTTTGTTTTCATTCATGCATAAACAATTACATAAAAATTATTTATTACATGATTTTTGTTGTTGGCATGGAGGAGGCTGGCCGCGGGCTCGACTTGGGTATGGGCCCGCTTGACCTGGGCTTGGGCCCACCTGGCTTGGGGTTGACCTTGACTTTGACTCGGTCAACGGGGGTGTAAATTTTTACAACAAAGTGCCCCCAATCAATAAATGCACACAGCATATATGGGTCGTGTGCATGAAATTGATGGATCTTCTTTCACGTGGAGGCGACTTGCTTTGGTTCCCACTTTTTGGGATGCACTGCCCTTTTTACGACATGGACGGTCGACGCTTGACGCGTCTCCGAGATGGAGTGTTTGTGGTAGACGTTTCCCTGACCCGGAGTGATTTGGTTCCCGATTTGTGGGGAGCCTGCGCTGCCCGTTTTACGACATGGACGGTCGACGCTCTGATCCGAAGCGATTTGGTAGACGTGTCCCCGGCACGGAGTGTCGCTGATCGACTTTTCCCCGGCGCGGAGTGTCGGTGGTTTGATTCCGAGGTGGAGCATAATTCCGGCTGGTTGACTTTTTCCCGGCACGGAGTGTCGCTGATGGACTTTTCCCCGGCGCGGAGTGTCGGTGGTTGACTTTTCCCCGGCACGGAGTGTCGCTGATGGACTTTTCTCCGGCGCAGAGTGTCGGGTTGACTTTCCCCCGGCACGGAGTGTCGCTGATGGACTTTTCCCCGGCGCGGAGTGTCGGTGGTTGACTTTTCCCCGGCACGGAGTGTCGCTGATCGACTTTTCCCCGGCGCGGAGTGTCGGGTTGACTTTTCCCCGGCACGGAGTGTCGCTGATGGACTTTTCCCCAGCGCAGAGTGTCGGTGGTTGACTTTTCCCCGGCACGGAGTGTCGCTGATGGACTTTTCCCCGGCGCGGAGTGTCGGTGGTTGACTTTTCCCCGGCACGGAGTGTCGCTGATGGACTTTTCCCCGGCGCGGAGTGTCGGGTTGACTTTTCCCCGGCTCGGAGTGTCGCTGATGGACTTTTCCCCGGCGCGGAGTGTCGGGTTGACTTTTCCCCGGCACGGAGTGTCGCTGATGGACTTTTCCCCGGCGCGGAGTGTCGGGTTGACTTTTCCCCGGCACGGAGTATCGCTGACGGACTTTTCCCCGGCGCGGAGTGTCGGGTTGACTTTTCCCCGGCACGGAGTGTCGCTGATGGACTTTTCCCCGGCGCGGAGTGTCGGTGGTTGACTTTTCCCCGGCACGGAGTGTCGCTGATGGACTTTTCCCCGGCGCGGAGTGTCGGTGGTTGACTTTTCCCCGGCACGGAGTGTCGCTGATCGACTTTTCCCCGGCGTGGAGTGTCGGGTTAACTTTTCCCCGGCACGGAGTGTCGCTGATGGACTTTTCCCCGGCGCGGAGTGTCGGTGGTTGACTTTTCCCCGGCACGGAGTGTCGCTGACGGACTTTTCCCCGGCGCGGAGTGTCGGGTTGACTTTTCCCCGGCACGGAGTGTCGCTGACGGACTTTTCCCCGGCGCGGAGTGTCGCTGGTTGACTTGATTCCGAGACGAAGCATAATTTCGACAGGGAAGACAGGTACACCGAGGTGAAGTATCATTTCGAGACGGAGCATAATTCCGGCAGGGAAGGTAGATATCCCGAGGCGAAGCGTGATTTCGACACGGGGTAAATTCTGGGACAGAGCATGATTCCGCCGTGGAGGTTGTTGGTTTGATTTGATTTGATATTAGCATCGCTACACTGGAATATGGTACCAGGAGCGAATCATCATGTGCCCCGGGAGGATTTGGATTTGGTTTGTTTGGCATCTGCATTGCTGCACTGGAATAATGCCAGGAGCAACTCATCATTTGCCCCGGGAGGACTTGGGAGAGATTGGGATCGTTTTACGCCCGTGGATTGTATACGGTTTTGCAGGATGTATGATCCAGACCGTAGGGCAGGAAAAATTTCAGGACTTTGTTGGCGTCTGCATCGCTGCACTGGAATGTGGTACCAGGAGCGACTCATCATTCGCCGTTTTGGAATTTGGTTGGCGTCTGCATCGCTGCACCGGAATATGGTACCAGGAGCGACTCATCATTCGCCACTTGGGGATTGGGGAGCGATGGCTTAGGAGATAGGTTTTAGGTCCCTATCACCTAAGACTTTCAATTTTGTGAGCCGTGAGGGTCTCACAAAGCATTTTCTCCCTACGGGTCGTAAGGATCCCGTAGGTGTATTTTCTCCTTAGGAGTCGTGGGGACTCTTAAGTGTGTTGCTCCTTTGTGAGTCGTAGGGATCTCACGCGGGAATTTTCTCCTTACAAAGTCGAGAGGACTTTGCGAGTGCATTTCATGTCTTTTTTTTTACGAGTTTGCGCCCTTTCGGGTTTTCACAAACACGCCGGCAGTCCTGCTGTTTCTTTTACTCACGGAGCCCTTTCGGGTTTTCATCCGTGCCCATTTCGCTTGTAGACATACCGTTTTTTTTTTTTGGAGAGATCGGGATTGTTTTACGCCCGTGGATTGTATACGGTTTTGCAGGATGTATGATCCAGACAGTAGGGCCGAGAAAAAAAAATTTCGAGATTTTGTCGGCGTCTGCATCGCTGCACTAGAATATGGTACCAGGAGCGACTCATCATTCGCCATTTGGGTATGGGGTTCGGAATTTGGTTGGCGTCTGCATCGCTGCACTGGAATATGGTACCAGGAGCGACTCATCATTCGCCACTTGGGGATTGGGATTTGAAATTTGGGTTGGCGTCTGCATCGCTGCACTGGAATATGGTACCAGGAGCGACTCATCATTCGCCTTTTGGGGTATGGGGAGCGATGGCTTAGGAGACAGGTTTGGATCCCTATCACCTAAGACTTTTCAATTTTATGGGCCGTGAGGGTCCCATAAAAGCATTTTCTCCCTACGAGTCGTAAGGATCCCGCAGGTGTATTTTCTCCTTAAGAGTCGTGAGGACTCCTAAGTGTGTTTTTCCTTGGTGATTCGTAAGGATCTCACGAAGGTTTGTTCTCCTCATGCATCGTGAGGACACATGAGTGGGTCTTTCCAATGAAGCATAATTCCAAAGGCGGAGACCAGCCGTGTAACTGGTGATTGCGGTGGGGCATGGGTATGCTGAGAATTATTTGAGCCCGTGGATTGTATACGGTAGTCAATTTAGGGACTAACCGTAGGGCTGGAAGAATTTTGGGAAATTGGATTTTGGTTGGCGTCTGCATCGCTGCACTGGAATGTGGTACCAGGAGCGACTCATCATTCGCCGTTGTTTTTTTTGTTTTTTTTTGTTTTTTTTTTTTATTTTACCGCGATTGCTCTATCATTTCAGCTTTTCTTATCGCGAAGGTCGCGATCACCCTATCATTTCGGCTATTTATTCGCGGTTGCCCCATCATTTCGGCTTTATTTTCATTTTCATTTTTACTCGCTGATTTTTATTGCGAGTTGCCCCATCATTTCGGCTTTATTTTCATTTTCATTTTTACTCGCTGATTTTTATTGCGAGTTGCCCCATCATTTCGGCTTTTCTTTATTTTTCTTTTATTTACACATTTTTTTTATTTACATTTTTTTACATTCCCCAGTTTAACGACTTAGAGGTCGATTATTCCCAGTTTAAAGACTTGGAGGTCTGTTGTTCCCAGTTTAAAGACTTGGTGGTCTGTTGTTCCCAGAGAAAGGCGGGTGTTTGAGAGAATCAGGTCCCTGAAGGACTTCGGTCCCCGTTTGTATGAAATTGGCAGTCGCAGCTTGATTGTTTGTTAACACGCCAGGGGATAATGATATTTCTCCCGCCTTGTATTGTTTCTCAACCCAATCCTTGAAGATGCAACAGTCTTCAATAGTGTGCCCCAGCACTCGGTGGTATGGGCAAAAGTTGGGATGATCGGTCTTGTTTGCTTCACTTAGCCTTTTCGGTTCTGGTAGCCGCAGGCCATTCTTCAGAGCATCTTTAAAAATTTTGTGGACCTTGTCCCTTCGGAATGAGTAGACCTTATTTCTTCTTTCCTCCAAAGTTGGCTCTCGAGGCTGGTCAGTTTTTGCCCCGCCCGTTCTCTGCTTATTTGGAGAACCGGTGATGTTAGAACTTCCGCCTTTTCGGTTGTCGTCCCTCCAAGGTTTCGGTCTATTTGTGAACTGAAGGTCCTGAGCGGAATCGGGCTTTGAGCGTTCCAACGTTTGGACCTTTTTGGTCAGCTCTTGGAATGTTTTGAGACCCGCGGTACATAGAAACGGGGCCATCCAGTTGTTGAGATTTCCGACAAGGAGACTGACAGATTGGTCCTGCTCTATTGGCGGTTCACATTTGACGGAGAGATTACGCCATCGGGTTATAAAATCCGTGCTACTTTCATCGCTCTTGGGCTTAGTCCTTACGAGCTCGGCAATGGTGATCTTATCGCTGACGCTCATGAACCTTTGTCGAAACAAAGATTCCATTTGGACGAAAGTAGTAACGGAGCCATCCGGTATGCTCGCGTACCAGTCGAAAGCAACATCGGTCAAGCTATTAACGAACTGGCGGAGGAGAAGCGCATCGTTGCCCCCAGTATTCCCGCATGAGGCCTTGAAGTGGGCGATGTGCTGATTCGCATTTCCCGTCCCATCGAATCTTCCGAATTTGGGGATGACATAGCCGCTAGGAAATTCCACCAGATCATACTGAGCAGGATATGGTCTCCCACTACTGCTGATATCTTTTTGCGCTTCGGCTTCGGCCCCCAATGTTTTGACTTTGCTGGCAACCAAATCCATGATTTGATCTTGAGTTAGCGGGTTACTGTCATCGGTGGCCAAGACATTCCCCGAGATAGGATGCGACTGATTTTCACACGGTCCGCCCACTTTTAGATTTGAGGGAATAGGCGTCGGCTGTCTCGGGACACCATTTCCTGGTTCATGAGTAGAGCCATGTGCTTGATTGGGCGGCCGAGAGGCAAGTTGGGCCGTGAGTTGTAGGACAACATTTGTCAAGTCGTCAATTTTTGAGTAGAGCTTGGCCATCTCCTTGTCTTTGCTTCTGAGCTGCTTTCGGAGCTCTTGAAGCAGCTCTTGCTCCGCGGTCCTGGGGCGGAAAGTCGGCTCTCCTTCGCTTTCTGAGCCCGACTCCTCATGGACCGAAAGGTCTTTCTGCCTATCATCCTCATCGAGAGGGTTTTCATCAACCAGCAGAGGCGGCTGTTCTTGGGAAGCGGCCACCACATTCAAGCCAGATTGGATTTGAGATGTAGTGGCTCCGTTCTTGCTCCTGCTGCGCGTGCCCACCATGTAGACAGTGTGGACCTCATATCCAGTCATCTCTTTCTCATTGGCGGGGAGCTTAGAGAAAGCACTCGATCGAGCACTTGTTGAGGGTACCGTTGGAGCTTGCTCGAAACGCCTTACAGCTTTGTTGGTGTCGATGGCCTTGCCCCCAGTTGGGGCCAAGGAAAGTGGTTCAGACACCGACTTGCGTTTGGGTTGGGGCGCCCTCGAGATCACCACATTTGGTCTCTTGCCTTTCGAGACCGGTTTGTCTGCTACCGGGGCTTGAGGAGCTGGGATGGCGCCAACTGGCATGAACAGAATAGAGCCGAATGGTAGCAGCGGCTCCTCCCATTGTCGCCCGAGACTGGCCGGAAGGACCGTCCTGGAGTCTATCTTCATCGTGTAGGAGACAGGAGCTGAGTTCATCATCGAAGACATCGTCGAAAGGGGATTGCTTGAAAATCTGCATGAAAGAGCATTATTTTAGTATAAATATAGACATGTATATTGATTGAGTTCGCATGAACGCTTAACCAAAAATATGGGAGGAGAGATTGGTCCCACCGGGCGTGCCAGAATCTGTAGGGTGTTTTTCGTCACCCCATTGAGATGGGAATACGCGCGCGCTTGTCAGGCGTACTACAGATTCCCCCGGCCTAGGGTAGGCCGGGGTTTAATGATTGTGGGGATCCGAATCTCCGGCAGCCGCGGACTAAGCTGCCGTTAATTACCCATCGCCTTTGGGGCGAGGGAACCTCCGATTAATGGGTTAAACTGGTCATGCGAACTCAATATGCGGTATGCGTGTGTTCAGTTCTGAAAGGGGGGTTTTGGATATATCGGGAGCCACGCAGAGTTTTTACGGGGGTCCCGTTACCCGGATAGCGGGCTGGGGGTCAAGGGGGCTAGCAGCCCCCTTGCGGGGTTCGGGGCAGCGCCCCGGCCCGAAAATTTTTTGGAGGGGGAGAATGTTGCGGAGTATGTGTGTGTATAAATTTGTATACATATGTATATATGTATTTATGTACACAAAAAGAGGGGGAAAAGGCATCCAAGGGATGCGCAGGTGTGCAAGCGCGCGCGCCACGTGTCGGCACGCGGGCGACTTGCGCACTTGCGCAGTTGCGCAAGCGCGCGCGCCACGTGTCGGCACGCGGGCGACTTGCGCACTTGCGTAGGTGCGCAAGCGCGCGCGCCACGTGTCGGCACGCGGGCGCCTTGCGCACCTGCGCAGTTGCGCAAGCGCGCGCGCCACGTGTCGGCACGCGGGCGCCTTGCGCACACAACAGGCTTTTAGCCTAAAAAGATTTCTCTGAAGAGAAATCAAAGAGGAGTTAGACTCCTGAGTGTGTTTTTGTTTTGTTTTTTTTTTGTTTTCTGTTGGGTTAATGGAAGGGTTCTTCTTCTTCCTCCTGTTGCTTGCTGGGTCTTGAAGATCAAGAGATGTAAAATCTCAAAATCTCTCCTTTTTAAGATCTGATGGCAGATCCAAGTTCCCCTTTCTGGGTTTTGTGGTGGAAAACTATTTAGTTTTGAAAAAGGAAGAGTAAAACTCTTGATTTAATTCAAGAGAAAGAAGAAGGTTTTGGAACCTTGAAGAAGGAAGAAAGATCTCAGATCTGAAACTTTTTTGGAGAGAGAAAAAAGTTATCTTTTTTTTATTCATCATCATGTTGCCTTTTATAGGCTTACATATTTACATATAGCCCCTTGGCTTTACAAAAATGGCATTTTAGCCATCCCATGGCTCATGTGCCATTTCATTTTTGCACATAAGCCATGGGCTTACAAAATATTGGCTTTATGCCCATTTTGTTTTCATTCATGCATAAACAATTACATAAAAATTATTTATTACATGATTTTTGTTGTTGGCATGGAGGAGGCTGGCCGCGGGCTCGACTTGGGTATAGGCCCGCTTGACCTGGGCTTGGGCCCACCTGGCTTGGGGTTGACCTTGACTTTGACTCGGTCAACGGGGGTGTAAATTTTTACCCCAACAACGGGCCTTCATAGTTTGGCTCGAATTTTCCCTGCTTGGCACGGTTAGGGATCATAGGTCTTTTGACCACTAGCACGAGTTCGCCTTGGTGGAATGTTCTCGGTCTAGTCAATCTTTCATATGAGCGCGTCATCTTTGCTTTATAAGCCTCCAGATTTTATTGCGCCATGAGCCGGGTTTCATCGAGGGCGTCGAGCTCCTTAAGCCGAAGGTGAGCATTATCTTCGTCCGTTAGCTCGTAATGAACTGCCACTCATAAAGAGGGTAACTCTATCTCGAGGGGGAGTACCGCTTCTGCACCGAATACCAATGCATACGGCGTTGTGTTCGTGGCCGTTTTGAACGTAGTTAGATATGCCCAGAGAGCTTCATGCAGTCTCTCATGCCAGTCCTTCTTATTTCGAGACACCATTTTTTTCATGATCTTTGTCAAGGTCTTGTTAAAAGCCTCAGCTAGACCATTAGCTCGGGGATTATAGACTGAGGAGCATCTCCAGTCTATGTTATGCTGTTGTGCGAAGCGGCTGATTTTATGGCTTCTGTAGGCCGGCCCGTTATCGGAAATGATTCGTCTCGGAGTGCCAAACCGGTAAATGACGCGTGTCTTGAAGAAATGGAGGATATTCTCCGTCTTCACTTCCCTTAGATGTACTGCTTCTGCCCATTTGGAGAAGTAATCGGTTGTCGCCAAAATGAATCGATGTCCTCTGGACGATGCTGGTTCGATGGGGCCGATTATGTCGGTTCCCCACATTTCGAACGGCCGCTAGCCACTGTTGGATGCAGCGGATTTAGATGTTGATGGATAAAGTCCCCGTGAATCTGGCATGAGTGGCACTGCTTCGCGTATTCGAGGCAGTCCTGGATCATCGTGGGCCAATAATAACCCATCCGTTTGATCTTCAACTTCATCTTCGGCCCGGCTTGGTGAGAACCGCAGAGTCCGTCGTGTGTTTCTTGGACGACTCTTTTTGCCTCTTCGGGTCCGAGGCATCTTAGCCACAGAGAATCAAATGATCTCTTATACAGAGTATCATTAACAAAGGCGAAAGATAGGGCTCGCTTCATGAGCTGATGTTTTGAGGACGCATCTTCAGGCATTTGACGGGATTTGAAGTAGTCTATAAAGACTTTTCTCCAATCCTCAACCTTTTCTTGGTCTTTTACTTATAGAGCTATTTGCTCGGTCGCTCCCTTTTCTTCGGACGACTCCGGAGATATTTCTGCCAGTGCAAGAACCCGACGGCTTTGTACCATGATCCTTACGTCATCGAGGTTCTCGTCGGCCAATTCTTTAGCGAGCTTGGCTAATGCGTCCGCCTTGCTATTTTCTGCACGCGGTATGCTTTCCAGGGTGTAGGAAGGTATTTGGGTCAGCAATTGCTGCACCCTCTCGCCGTACTTCACCAGTTCTGGTTTGCACGTTTGATAATCGCCGTTTACTTGGCTAATGACCAGTTGGGAGTCTCCTTATATGAGAAGGTTTTCAATTCCCATGTCGATGGCGATCTCGAGACCTGCTATCAAAGCTTCATATTCGGCTTCATTGTTTGTCCTCGGCTCTGTTAAGGAGAAGGCAAAGCGCATTATCCCCCCTTGTGGAGTTACGAAGATGATGCCTACCCCCGATTTGATTATAGGGGTGCTTTGTTTACGCTTCTTCATGGAAGACGCCCCATCAAAATAGAGTTCCCACCGGGTATCATCCCCGTCGATCGTGTCAAACGCATGTTCGTCTGGCAGTTTGCAATTCAAAGGAGAATCAGCAGGTATCGGATGCTCGGCGAGGAAGTCGGCGATGGCTTGGCCTTTCACTGCCTTAAGATGTCGATAAGTTATCGAGAATTCCATCATAAGCAGGGCCCATTTAGCGAGACGTCCCGTTAATATGGTTTTCGACATCAAATACTTGAGAGGATCCACTTTTGATATAAGATGGACCTCATGCACCAACGCGTAGTGTCTGAGTTTCGTTATCGCGAAGATCAACGCCAGGCAGTGTTTTTCGATGGGGGAGTAGTTGTTTTCTGCCCCCAGTAGAACTCGACTCAAATAATAAGGGGCTCTCTCTTTCCCTTGGTCTTTCTCTTGCGCCCATAATGCGTCTTGCGAACCTTCGAGGGCTGTTGTATACAGGACAAGAGGTTTTCCTTTAACGGGAGCGTCCGGTACTGGTGGATTCTGTAGGTACTATTTGATTTCATCAAGTGCGCTTTGGCATTTGTGATCCCAAACGAAAGGGGTCCCTTTCTTCATTAGGTGACTATAAGGACGGCACTTGCCGGAGAGATTGGCTATGAATCGCTGGATATACGCGAGCTTTCCTTGGAGAGACCGCAGTTGCTTGAGAGTCTTTGGCGGAGGCATTTCCATAATCGCCTTGATCTTTGACAGATCTATCTCGATGCCTCGGTGTCGGACGATGAATCCCAGGAACTTACCTGAGGAAACTCCGAACGCGCATTTGAGAGGGTTCATCTTCAAGTTGTATTGCCGAAGACGTTGAAATACGATCTTCAGATGCTCTAAATGTTCCTCATATGATTTGCTTTTAACTACGAGGTCGTCGATATAACATTCGACGATTTCATGTATGAGGTTATCGAAAATCTTCGCAATGTCCCTCTGAAAGGTGGCACCGGCGTTCTTTAGACCGAAAGGCATCACCTTGTAGCAGAATATACCCAAAGGGGTCCGGAAAGCGGTGTGCTTCTGGTCCTCGGGATGCATCTTTATCTGATTGTATCCTGACGATCCGTCCATGAAGGAGAAGACTTCATGAGTGGATGTGTTGTCTATCATCAGCTCAATGACTGGTACTGGGAAGTCGTCCTTTGGACAGGCTTTATTAAGATCCTGAAAATCCACACATATACACACCGTTCCATTTTTCTTCATCACCGGGACAATGTTGGCGATCCGGTCAGGATACTGAACCTCTTGGATGAAGCCAGAGTCGATTAGCTTTTTGACCTCGGCGTTGATGCTCATCTCGAGCTCGAGCCGCATTCTTCTTGGTGCTTGTTTGATTTGCTTGGCGTCTGGGGATATTGCCAATTTGTGGACAGCAATCTCGGGATCTAGTCCCTGCATCTCGGAATAGTTCCACGCGAAGCAATCTTTATGCTGCATGAGCACGTCTTTTAGCATAGCCACCCTTTCTTCAGACAACAGCTTACTGACGAATATCAGTCGTGGGTCACTTGCCGTCCCCAAATCAATTTTCGTGAGGTTATCTGCAGTAGTATGTATTCCATCTTCCAGCTCTTTTGGCGCCGGTGGAAACTCTGAGATCACCTCGTCATCATTATTTTCGAAGTACCAAGGGAGTTCATCCACATTCTCAGGCTCTCCTTTTGACTGCGTTATCGCGTAACAGGTACGAGATCGCTTCCAAGACCGATGTTGATCTGGTTCTACTCTTTCTGTATGCGCGGCTTTTGGTTCGTGCTTCTGCGGCGGATTTATCCTCCAACTGCTGGATAGAACGAACTTGCCGAGCTAATATTAGTCTTCAACCCAGTTCTTGTAGGTGAAGCAGTCTTCGAGAGGATGTCCTATTGCTTGGTGGTAGGAGCAATAATCTGGGTGATTGACTTCGCCTGCTTGATCGGGATGCTTGGACTCCGGGAGGGTAATCATTTGATGTCTTATGGCGAGATCAAGTATCTTCCGTGTTTTGTTCTGAGGAAAAGAGTATGCTCGACCCATCTTCTTTATAAGGGACAAATCCGGATTGCTCGCTTCCCGATCGCGTGGCTTCTTGGTCCCGCTTTGTCGCTCTCAAACGCTTTTCCCGCTCTTTGATTTATTTTTGCCTCTGCGTCGGGCTTTTTGTATGACGGGTTGATAAGGAAGAGCATTGTTATTCTCCGTGGCCTGCTGAAGGAGGCGCTGCGTCCTGGCTTTCTCGAAAATGGCCATCTCATGGTTATGGTCATCCCGGATCTTTTGACCCGCTTCCCTTACTAGTTTGTCTATTCGTTCTTCAAACGATGGACTCGGCATTTTGATGACAGGACCTTGTTTTGGTTCAGGATCGGCGTCTCTTAACAGAATGTCTCCTTCTTCATCGAAGTCATGTATGACGTAGCTGCCATGGACTCGCTCCCGTTTTCTGGATTGAACATATCCAAGCCCTATCGTTTCCATTCTCCCGTTGGGCAACTTGCGCTGAGTTCCAGGGACATCCCAAATCCCGTTGTAGAATCGAGCTTGTCGAGTAGTCTGTCTGAAGGGTACCCTTTGGCGCTTCAATAGCCTTTTCAAGCCTTCCGTGTAATATCTAGGCAGCCGGATAGGCTGGAGCCTGTCGAGCGTAGAATCGACGCCATGCCAAATTTCTTTTTCCACTTTGGTTTCTCCGGATCGGTAGAATAGGATCGCCTTTTCACCTTTCCTCCTGGGAGGGACGTAAAATGTTTGCAATTCTTGCACACTATAAGTTTTAAGTGCATCGAGTTCTTTGTAATGCTCTTGTGGAACCATGGTAATTTGCAAATTCCGATTATGACCAGCGAAGGCTTGTATTGATGGCCGAGCAGAAAATATAGCGTTAACCTCGTCTTCCGAGTCGCTGCCGAAGATCAACATGGGGGCGGACGGTCCTGAGTTGTTATGTTGGGGAGGCCCTGAGTAAACTATCTCTTCTTCATCTTCGGTATCACTCCTGAAGACCGGAATAGTGGTGATAGCTTTGTCCTTCAGTTTGTGACATCTCTCCGTGTCCTCGAAATCTGGTAAGAAGTATTTTGCATCTTCGTATTTTCGGACTTCGTTCACGGAGAATGGGTTCAACTCCCCCGTCACAGTGTACTCGAGACCATCCTTAAAATACTTCATACACTGATGTTGTGTAGAAGGGATGATGTTATACTCATGTAACCAAGGCCGGCCGAGCAAAGCATTGTACCATGTCTTGGCGTCAATGACGTGAAATTTAATATCCGTGATAAGTAGCCCGAAGCGCAGCGTCAGTATCACAGACCCGAGAGTTCGTGATGACTGGGATTCAAAACCGGAGATGGTGATTTTATCACGAGCGAGGTGCTAAATGCTTATGTAGATTTCCTTCAACACTCGCACGTTGAGGAGATTGACGGAAGACCCATTGTCAACCAGGATTTTTCCTATCTTGATATCGTGACAGTATCCGGAGACATAAAGGGGACGGTTGTGCTCGCACGTCCCGAGGAGGAGATCTTCGTCACCGAAGGTGATATCGGCCGTATGTATTTCTTCCAGCTTGTCCTTCATCTTTTGTTCGGCGAGAAAAGCTTGGAATTGCTCTAGCTCTTGTAGCGCCTTGATCAATGAATCCCTTGCTTCTTTTGATAGTAAAAGGGCGTCGAGAATGCTTAACTGTGAAGGTAACTTTCTTAAGTGTGCCAGAATGTTGTAGTCCACCTTACTTTTCTTTGGCGGGTCCTTGGCGGTCAGTTCTTTCACGACTTTGTCATCTAGGGCGATATCCTCAGAGACTTTTTCTTTTCCTTTGTCTTTCTTATTCGTGGGTCCGAGATTCTTTTCGGGCAGCGTACGATTGCGTAGCTGAATATTTTCACAGGTATTTGGTTCTTCCTCTTTCCCCGAGGTGGATTCTTTGAAGTGAGGGCTAAGAGTCATTTCTTCGTCCGAGTCGCTCCTGAAGGTGAGAACTTGCGATCCCCCGGCGTTAACCATGCGACAGTTACCGGTAGTTTTTCTAAGCTCCTCGGTCGTACTTTTTCGCTCCCGACGAGTTTTGCTTTTCATTCGCTTAAAATGTTGCCGGTGAGCAACATATCCCTGCTACCATCCTTTAAAAGCGTTGCACTCTTCGGTAGGGTGCGCAATCTTTCGATGATATAAGCAGTAGCTAGGATGCATTTCTGCTTCACCAAGAATGTTTCCTTCGGAGGGTGGCAGCTTCATTCTCATTGATATGGCTTTGGCGAACCTCTTCCTCGTCTTGAACCTGCTTTTATTTGCGGCGGATGCGCTTTGATTTGGCGGGAGCGTCTCAACCCTTTCGTCCAGTCGCCGGTGCTTGGTTTTTTCAAATATGGCCATCTCACGCTCTCGAGCAGCTTTGCTTTCAAGAAGCGCTTCATTCAGGAACGCATCAATCATTTCGTCTGATGGCTCTAGAAGTTCTGGCTCAGGATTTGCCCTTAGTTTCTCAGTGCGAGGAGCTTCTTCATTGTCTATCGATGAGTGAGAGATTATATGGCAGCTTGCTACGTAACCGTCAGATTCATCCGACGAATCTTCTCCATCATCTCCGTTCTCAAGGACGTGGCTGAGAAATTCTTGAAGTGTGACTGGAGTTCACGCTTTCTGGTTATACTCTTCCAGCGCGACAATATGTTTTTGCAGGTCCGTGCTCTTGTCACCAGGATTCACGGGCTTTTTGGACTTCTTTTTCTTCTTCGAAGACTTTGACGGCTGGGTGTGAGTGTTCTGAATGTCATCACCAATTTTTGGAGTTAGGCGCGGCTTCAGCATCCCTTCGATGATCTCAGGTTCCAATGGATTCTTCCACCTGATCGCCGGGCATGTCTGGAGTTTGTTCAGCATTCTCTTAGTTTTGGCTGAAAGAGCGACCTCCCATGGAGCTTCTTCAACAAAAGAGCACGATGCCCCTGGTGTGTCCGTCTTCTTAGGAATGTGTGGTTGTGGTGGGCTTACTTTCCACTTCTCAGACAGTGCAAACTTGCCTTGTTGGTACCGATCCTCGATCCATCCCTTAAAGACAAAGCAATTTTCGATTGGATGGCTTATCGTTTGGTGGTAAAGGCATAATTGGGACTATTAGCCTCGCTGGGTTGCAGTGGTCGCTTAGGATTTGGCAGATTGATGAGCCTGTTGCGCATCGCCAATTCAAATAGTCTCTTCGTTTTGTCCCGCGGGAACGAGTAAGGACGCTTCATTTTCTCATTATAATAGCGCCGTCTCTCTTCCAGTTGATCTGTTAGTTTTGAAGCTCTGGGCTGTTGTTGGGTTTGCAACGAAGGTCGCCTTCCCTTTACCCTTTTCGTTCCGCTGCTCCGGCTTCGGAGGAGACGGTTTATGACCCATCTGGTCCATCTGGGCTAGCTTGTCAATTAAAGCTTGGAACGTGGTCGGTTTGAAGAACATCATGAATTGTGAAATAGTTGCATGAGGGTCTAGGGTGCCCATGAATATGCCCACCGCTGGTGCTTCTTCGATGCGCTGCTCACATTTCGACCACAGATTCAGCTATCGGATTGCGTATTGAACCCACGTCTCGCTTGGCTTCACCCTGGCATTGATCAATGTCGTTATTGGGGTGCGTTCCCTAGCAATGGCGAATCGTTGGGTGAACAACAACTCCATTTCCGCGAAAGTCTTGACGGAGTCGTTTGGAAGTTCGGAGTACCATTCAAATGCCGTCTCCGACAAGCTGCCGACGAATTAGCGGAGAAAAAGCTTATCATCACCCCCAGTGTTGCCACAAAGAGCCCTGAACCGAGCTACATGTTGATGGGGATTTCCTGTCCCCTTGTACACATGGAATTTGGGGATTGTGTATCCCGGCGGGTACTTTATCTGGTCGTACCAGCCTGGATATGGTCGCCCAGTTTTGACAATTTGGCCAGTTGCTTCATTTGCCTGGTGAGCTCGTATTTGCTGAGCAATATAGTCATCCAGAGCGGCCTTGGAAATAGTTTCCTCTTTGGCTGCCGAAAGAGCCAGAGGAGCATTCGACGTCTCCCCTCTGTCGTCGTCAATAATGATCGGAGGGTCTTCAGCTGGGGGATCCGGCTGTAACATCATCCCGACCATGTCTTGGAAGAGAAGCGTCATTCATTTTATGTTGGAAGCTTGTTCTGCAGCTTCTCTGTCCTTCTTTTCGAGGACTCTGCGTAGGAAGTCAGCATCGGTTTCTTATTCGTGACGCTGCTCCGATGACGCCTCCGAGCTTTCTTTTGGTCCGGTGAGTGCCGCCATTGCAGTCAGTATCTCCTGAAGCTTCTGCTGTTGTTGCTCCTGAGCCCTTGTTATTGATCGGGTGAGCAGTCGGTGGCCCGTCGAAGTGCGGCTTTCCTCTTTTCCGGTAGCCATGTAAACAGTATGCACCGTTATGGCCCCAGACTTGGGACTTTTGGGCTCAGCTTCTTTGTGATCTGCCGTAGTCATAGGGGCTTTCTCTGGCCTCCTTCTCTTTTGAGTGGGTGACGTTGAGGGGGCCGTTGCAGCGGGCACCCAGGTGGTTGTCTTTCTTCGTGGCTTGCTAGAACGGTTCTCTTCCTGCTGGACCTTCAGCTTCTTCTGTCGACGGGGATAGTCTTGATCAATCACCGACTCTCGGATCCGCCGCCAGACTTTGTAAACTTTGGAGGACAGCCGTTGAGGGTGCTTATCTGGCTTTATTTCTGTAACATTCTCCACCGGTGGAGGAGATCTTTTCAGTACGGCGGTAGGAGAGTTCCTGCGCACCTTGTTCAGCAGTTCAAAACTGTTCCCGGTTGGAACAGCAGCATTGACTTCCACCGTTAGGGCTGGTGGAGTTAGCCCAGAGGGGGAGTTGCCCCCAGCTTTCCTTACTCGGCGCCAGTGGCGACGTCGAGCCTGTCGAGCAGCTGGTGTTGGTTCAGCTACGGGGATGGCTTTGTCGTGCCCCCTGTTCTGGTGAGGCGCTGCTGGTACCAGCCTCTTGAAGACCGACGTTCGTTGAGCAGTAGTGTCTAATATATCAAAGACAAACTTTTGAGCAGGAACGGGAGCCGGAGTTAGAGCCAGAACAGTCAGTCTTGTAAAGACCGATCCTTTGGCAGGAAAAGCCGCCTTGACGACTTCGAGAGCAGGGATGGCTACTCTCTTCGGAATAAACTTTTCTTGAATTGCAGGCTTCATCATGGGCCCAACGGAACTTTGGCCCAATCTGGCGAAGACCGAGGCGCTGGAGCTGGACGACCCGTTGAGAGGGGCCGTTGTAGTTGCAAGCCGTCCAAAGATCGACTTCTTGGGAGCTTCTGGTGTTGGTATAGGAGCGCTGAAGCTCGTTGGCGGGAGCATGGTCCCAAAAAACAATCCATTGGTGGCCTGAGTGACCTGTTCCACCGACATCGTGAACAGGGAAGCCGCTTGGGGCCCGTAAGCTATGCCTCCAGATGAGGCGGAACGTGAATTGCAGTTGTAGCTGGAACACTTCGCGCAAGTGGACGCCATTGATCCTTCTTTTTCTGCACCAAGCAAAATGCCAAATCTTAGTACCTCGAACCCAGGGGCAACCATTAGCAAACCGTGATTCGTTCGCAAACACGACACACGAAGTGTGGAGTGGAAAGAGGAAAAGGTCCCACCGGGCGTGCCAGAATCTGTTCACCACCGAAATCGGAAAGACATGCGTCTTGCCTGAATTTGGGGGCAGATGCTAATTGGTGCTATCCGCCCAGCTCTCCAAAGATGCCAAGTTGATTTATGACACCGTGTATCGAAGGTTTAAACGGATGCGGCCGATATAGCAGACTTCGTCAGATTCCCCCTTATTTGAGGGTTTTTTGATTGTGGGGATGCTTTTCCATGCAGGCGCAAGCCCCTGCAGTTAATTACGCTACCGCATCGGGGTAACTACTTTCTCCTTCTCCAGATGGTCACTTCGTGTTGTGGGCGTTTGTTTTGTTTTTGGTTGCCCGTGGATTGTATGGAGATTAATTTATGTTGTCGCCCGTAGGGCGTGGACTACTCCAAATCCGTATCTTCTTAGATTTGGGTTTGGGGGTTGGGTTTAAGAATACGTTAGCCTCATTTGAGACTAAGATCAACTTAAACGTTAGTTAAGGATACGTTAGTCCTATTTTAGACTAAGATCAACTTAACGGGATCGTTTAGATCCAACAAGAGAGTAATTGGGCTCTATTATTTAGTTTAGTGACATTGCGGTCGATTAGTTTAAGGACATTACGGTCCATTGTTAGTTTAAGGACATCTCGGTCCATTGTTAGTTTAAAGACATCACGGTCGAGGTTAAGGACATCATAGTCCATGGGTTTAAGGACCCCACAGTCCAATGTTAGTTTAAAGACATCACAGTCGAGGTTTAGGACATCATAGTCCGTGGGTTTAAGGACCCCACAGTCCAATGATAGTTTAAAGACATCACGGTCGAGGTTAAGGACATCATAGTCCGTGGGTTTAAGGACCCCACAGTCCAATGTTAGTTTAAAGACATCACGGTCGAGGTTAAGGACATCATAGTCCATGAGTTTAAAGACCTCACAGTCCAATGTTAGTTTAAAGACATCACGGTTGAGATTAAGGACATCATAGTCCATGGGTTTAAGGACCCCACAGTCAAGGTTAAGGACATCATAGTCCGTGAAATGTGTGGTTGTTGGGACCCGTCACCTCTCTGAAGACGTTGAAGGATTACAACGACAAATATCAGAGGAGTGAAGAGATGTACCCTCGAGACAAAGTGGATTAAGTGGTCTGTAGTCCAATTTGGAACTAAGATCAATTAATTATATTATGAGCACATTGGCTCAGTTAAGTTTGAATTGAGGACTTATGGCCTACTTGGGCTAAATCCAATTAAGTTTGAAACATTGGCCCTTTGTTGGACCATTAGACATTTGTCTGGGTTCAACCCCTCATCACTTAGCAATGCCAAACAAGAGTTTGAGGGCTCTGATAACATTTTTATTTTTGACTAAGCATTAAACATTATAGCTCTGAATTTTACTCAATTTTGAGATTCAGTTGAAGGGGAGGCTTTTGCCTCTGGAAAATTAGCCAATTTGGCTAAAAACAGTGTTAAACACTAGAGAACAATAGTGTTAAATACTGGAAATAAAACTCTCAAATTAGTGTTAAACACTAGAAGACAACAGTGTTAGACACTGAAAATGAAATTCTCAAATTAGTGTTAAACACTAGAAATAAAATTCTCAAATTAGTGTTAAACACCAGAAGACAATAGTGTTAAACACTGAAAATAAAACTCTCAAATTAGTGTTAAACAATAGAGAGGAAGGGGTCACGTGAGGACATGTGAGGGTACCCAAAGGTGGGGCCAGATCTCCTTTACTTTGTTTTGCAAATAAGTGTTAAACACTTTTAATTTTCTGACCATCACGTGTTGTTACGTGATGGAGATTTGTGCGTTGATTATTAAAGCATTTATTAAGGGGTCACGTGGTAGTACGTGAGAGCGCCCAACGCCAACATTGCCTTTGCTTTTATTCTCTTTTATTTTGAAGGTCACGTGAGAGCACGTGAGGCATTGCCTCTGGGCTGTTTCCTTCTTATTTTTGGGGGATCTATTTAGGGGTCACGTGGGGCCATGTAACCTTAGTTCTTTGCATGCATGGAGATCTTACAAATCTCTTAATTTTTAAGAATTAAATTCTCTGTAGGGTTAAACCCTAATTATGGTTTTAGAGGAATTAAATTCCTATGTATGTGAAAGAATTAAATTATTATGTAGGGTGAAACCCTAATTTCATTTAGGAGGAATTATATTCCTGTGAATTTGGGAGAATTAAATTCTCAAGTAGGGTTAAACTCTAGTTTTGTTTATCTTGAAGGAATTAAATTCCTATAAATTTAGGAGAATTAAATTCTCATATAGGATTAAACCCTAGTTTTATCTTGAATGAATTGAATTCTTGTAAGTTTGGGAGAATTAAATTCTCAAGTAGGGTTAAACCCTAGTTTTGTCTATCTTGAAGGAATTAAATTCCTATAAATTAAGGAGAATTAAATTCTCATATAGGATTAAACCCTAGTTTTGTCTTGAAGGAATTGAATTCCTGTAAGTTTGGGAGAATTAAATTCTCTTATAAGGTTAAACCCTAGTTTTATCTTGAAGGAATTAAATTCCTGTAAGTTTAGGAGAATTAAATTCTCATATAGGGTTAAACCCTAGTTTTATCTTGGAGGAATTAAATTTCTGTGAATTTGGGAGAATTAAATTCTCTAAACTCAATTCTCCCTCTAAGTTTTGGATCTGCATGGCAGAATTTCAACCCGATGAGAATTAAATTCTCAACCTATGAGGGGATTTGCTTCTGCAGATCTTTAACCAGAGGAAGAACCAAGTTCTTTTGCAGAAGAGTTAAACTCTTAGATTGAGAATTAAATTCTCTTTTTGAAGTTTTGGTCTTTTTCCCTTTTCTCACATAGGGTTTCTTTTCTTGAGAATTAAATTCTCCTTTCTTTTCTCTCTGCTATTTGCCTTTAGAAAATTTCAAGATCCCAAAAATTCTATCTCTTTCTTCTCTTCTTGGCTTCTATTTATAGGAGAAGGAAAAGAATCAATTTGTTTAGTAAATCTCTCATTGAAAGATTTTGTTTGTTTTTCGTAACTAATGTGATCTTTTAGATCACTCAGTGAATTTTATTCACCATTGGATTTTAAATCCAAAAGATATTCTGTTTGTTATTTTTGGTAAAATTTAGGGAAATCTTTCCTTGTTTAAAATCTTTCTATAAATTGGTGATTTTTAATCACCCTTGGATTTTTAATCCAACAGTCCCCCATAATCCTTTTTTGTTTGGAAAGATTTTGAGAAATACTTTCCCAGTTAGGGTCTTTGATTTCCCTTAGTTAGAATTTAATTTTATTAATTCAGAAGGCTTTTAAAGCCTATCACGTGTTGGCACGTGACCCCTCTTCATTTAGAATTTAATTCTGTATTTTAACTGGGCTAAAAACCATCACGTGTCAACACGTGATCCTTGGTCACGTGTGAGCACGTGACCCTTGGTCACATGTGAGCACGTGACGGCCCATTGGAGTCTTTCCTTAGCCATTTGTTTATATTTCTGCTTGCTTAGAATTTAATTCTATAAAAGAGATCACGTGTCAACACGTGACCCTTGGTCACATGTGAACACGTGATACCTCATTGAGGTAATTCCTAATTTTTAATCAGGGAACAACAGGTTTTTAAGAAAACCATGAGCGTAATGAACTTGATATTGTTGTAGAATTCAGTGATTTTGAAAAGGTGTTGTTTAAGCCCCGTTTTAAAAATCGAGTAGTTTTTCAAAAAACAAACCCAATAGCATCTACTAGCTTTTGCTAAAGAGGTCACTTCCGGTGAAGGTATCTCGGCTCTTTCCTTATCAAATGAGATGCTGGATATCCATCAAGGAATACCACTATGAAAAGCAAGAACTAAAGAAGCTATCAAACTAAATCATGTGGTTTGTAGCATTCGCAAGTTTTTACTAAAGAGGTCACTCCCGGTGAAGAGATCTCGGCTCTTTCATCATCGAATGAGGTGCTGGATATCCATCAAGGAATACCACTATGCAAAGCAATAACCAGAGCTACCTTTTTGAAATTTTTTTTGATTCTACAACATTTTTAGGTTTCTTTTCTTTCATTAATCTCATTAACGAAGTCCCATCATTTAATGTTTCCTAAACGTCAAAGAAAAATGAAACGAAAATAGAACGTACGTTTATGTCATCCGCAATCGCCATTCGGCCCCGTCATACACCGTTAGGTTACTTAACTACTGGCAGAGCGGGGGCTGGACTAGCGCGGGTGCAAAACATAAGTAATGTTTATTATATATCATATATATAATATTACATTCGTCTCACACAGTTATATGATCACATCACAGAACTAAGCAGCAGAAGCAACATATGAAATATTTGATATATTAAGATGTCCGTGTTTTAAATTTAGCCAGTAATGTAAAACAGAATTCCACTGTTGTGATGAATTGCCAAACCTACATCCCATACACCCCTGCGAGAGCGGAAAGTAATCCTGCCAATTCTAGAGTTAGGTGACCCAGTCTCAACTCCTTGAGATGGTCTCCCACTGGACTCTAGAACCCGGTTACTTATGCTCCCCGTCTTGGATTTATCCTAATGCGGAAAAATAAATAATATATATATGAATGGTGACATCATCCTCAATCCGGAAGCGCCCCAATAAAAGAATATTACATAAAGATTTTACATGAATAAAAATAAAAACTCCCATCTCACATAAAACCCCCGGCTATTCATTCATGATGATCCAATAAATCATATCATCAGCTACACATAACATCTCATATCATCAACGTAAATAAATATGCGTATCCCGAATTTCGTTGGCATATAGCAACGAGATTTGAGATACCCCACATATTACACTTACGGTCGCAGAAAAAAATGGAAAACTACAATAATTAGAATCTGCATATCCTTAGACATCATAAATCCGGAATATCTCATATTCCGGATTTCATGCCTAATCTATAAACCTTGTATTTTAGTCTCAAATTGAAAACACTTTTCAATTATTTTAGTCGGGTAATTCAACAGGATTCCCGACTACATTATCGAATACTCGTCAGAAACTTTAGCAGATGGCCGCACCCCCAATACCGTCGACGAAGTGCACTAAAGCGGAACACCGTGGCTGTGAGCACCCGAGTAGATGCTTTTGGCAACGGGGTTCTCCAACAGTCACTTGGTCAAGACTATGGGGCGTGGTTGTCTACTAGATTTACCCGGTGAGTATTCGCGTACAATACGCGATTGTGACGGAGTTTTGATCCGAATCAAAACTTCGTGGCAACTGATTAACCGAGACTAATACACTAGATTTATAATATATTAATTAGCTTTCACAAAACTAATTATTTGGATTCTAAAAATTGTATCACATATCATCAAGATCTATACGACGCTACACATTTTGATCGGTTTATGAAACATCCATAAAATCCAGAGAGCTTAACAACTTGAGCATAATTAAAAACACCCAGAAAATGAGAATTTTACCAATGGAGCAGCACAGAAAAACACAATCCATGAATCCTCAAAAGCACGGAGGAACCGTAGCCAAACTGGGGTTTGGGCCGCGGTTCCGCGGTCGTTTGAAGGAGTTATGGGTTCGAATTTTCCGGGGCTCCATAAAAAAACCTGCACGATTTTTTGGATATTTTTAATCACGAAAATTTCAACATATGAAAAAATCGACAGAAACATGAGAAATTTACGGTTTCGAAAATCGATCAAACACTTAACGTCGTAAAGACCTACCCAAATATTCTAGTTTGGCTCTGATACCATGAAAGTCTACCCTAACACCACCATGAGGTTCTAGTGGCATCAAACATGCCAAATTCAAATTTTTCTAGATGCTAAGCTAGACTAACCAAGATACTAATTAGAAGATTAGGGTTTACTTGTGATGATATCATATATAAAGAGAAGGATAGATGGCTACAATCTTTGATGACCGTATCCTTCTCTTCTAAAACTCCAGGTTATGGTCCACGTGACTCCATTAGGCTCCACTTCGAGTTGGTACAAGCTCCCTTCGTGATTTTCGGGCCAAAGACAATCCGCCCGAAGCTCCGCAATCCAAGCTACCTCTACACTAAACTCTTTAGTGTGGGAAACACACTAGTGCAAGGTGCTAATCTACACTAGAATGATGAAGTAGGGGTTAATTTTCTCACTACCATGTTCAAAAATCCATGGATCACATCACATGTGAGGGGTTAGATTTTTGAAGCATCATGAGGAGGAAGAAGATGAGAGCAAGAGAGCATCTAAAGAAAATGGCTAAGGTTCAAAATAAAATGAACTCATCTCATCAAATGAACCGTACTCTTGCTCACTTATTGAAGCATGGTTGAATTTAGAATAAATTTATTCAACCATACTTCAATAGTATTGCAAGACAAATTAACAAATATAAAGCCCATGCCACAACCCATGCTCCCATTTACACCTCATTTTCTATTTTTCACAAAAATAGAAAATCATGCCATGCTTTATATATATATATATATATATATAGACACACATTAAGAAAATAATTAGTGAGCTTATGATATTAGTTAAGATATAATTATATCAAATATAATATATATCACATTATTAAATCAACACTTGATTTAATAATCCGGTTATATCATATATGACCGACTAATATCATTTATCTGTGTATCACATTATCAAATTAACATTTGATTCGATAATCTGGTTATATCACATATAATCTAATTTGATAACAGATAATTGGCAGATTACAATACGGTATCACATACTCGTATTTAATCTGGCCATGCACATATCAGTATATGTGCCCTACTCCGTTTCGTTTGAACCAGGAAACTTCTGTGTGGGACTTTAAAGACTCGTCAATACGCCAGCAGTAGGTGATGATCACATCAGTCACCTTGTCACGCCCTACTTCCCAGTATACGGAAGGGGATGCGACTGGCCCGCTATGTATTTACTCAGAAGTAAACACGCTAAGCGTATCTAAGCAATATAAAATAAATGTATACAAGAGACAAGATGTAAATGAACAACAACTTTATTTATTCAACATTCTTTTTACAATACATCTGAAAAGTAAATGCATGGAATGAAAGCAATGTCTAAACAATGGCATAACAGAAATGTAAATATGTACAAGTAATCTAGAGCTCCGGGTCAAAGGTTAGTTGATCCAAGTCCTCGCTGCTGGGCTCGATCTCCAGTGAGTCCGATCCATCTGACAATATTCCAAAAAAAGAGAAACGGAATATCGTCAGCGAACAATCGCTCGATAAGTCCCAAAGATGAGGGAGAAGTAGAATAGACAGACAGACAGAGAGAGAGAGAGAGTATAGTCTTATTAATGTTTGATTATATTGTTAACGCTGTTGTTTGTAACTTGGTACAGAAAATTCCAGTATATATGAGAGGAGTCCTACTATTCCGGAGACTAAGGTATACGGAGCACAAGGAACCGGTCAGCCACGGTACAACGGCGATGGATATTCAGATTAGGTGTATTATGGTTATAGTCTCGTACCACTTTTAACACCTTCCGTACCAATCTACCCCTTATAAACCCCACGATGTCTTGATTGTATTGATTGTATTGATTGTCTTATATTATAAATTATATAGATGGATGATTTGCCGAAACCATGATATCAGTAATGGAACAGATATAATGGATGAACATGTAAGTGGAGTATATTCATGGTTCGGTTTAGTCAATATAGGTTGAATAGATTGAACGGATTGAATATATGGATTCATATTGAATTGTATTTTATATTTGAATTATATTCAAGTCAGATTAATTATATTGAGACTCAGCTTGAGTTAGACAATTAGAAAAGAAATTTAAAATCCTAAATTAGGTTTTGGTGTTATCGGTAACTGCTGCACATGGACGGCAGGATTTGTGTCTTTTTCAAAGAAAATTACCGTGTTGATAACACCGTTATTTAGGTTGTCTACCTTAGATAGGCAAACACCCATATTCTCCGGTTCCCTGAGGCTCAAGAGAACTGGTCCCGCTTAAACCTATATTTACTAGGGTCCTTATTGTAATTTATATAACTTGAGGGGGTTTTAAGTAAAAATAATTTTTGGTATAATTTCAAAATACTCCTCAAGTATTTAATTATCATATTTAGAATTTTCATGGATGTATATTTTATAATTGTGAAATTTTTAGTAAGAATAAGCTAGTTTTCAAAGTATATGATATTTTATTGAAATGTTGAAAGTGATTTGTATTTGAATGGTATTTTTATGTAAGTATGATTCTTTTGATTTGGAAAATTTGGAAAATTTATATAATATAATTTAAATAGATATTTTGATATTATTTATATATTTATATGAAATAAATTAGATTTATTTTCTAGACATCTCATTTTCTTAAAAATGGTATTAAAATTCCATCGGAATCCGAATGCTCTTTGCGGAGGTCTGAATTTCGCTCTACTAGACCCAAGGACGTATGATAATCTGCATCATCCCGAACAGGGTTCCCTAAAAGTGGGTTGTAGAGGTGCAATTACAAGGAATTTTATAAATACCGTTTAAAAGAAAAATGTTTTATAAGTTGATGGTATTTATTTGTAAATTCGTATTATCCTATGAATCTAATTCCCAAACTTCATCGTGCTATGTTACCGATGTGTGTTGTGATGAGATAGGTCATTACCTCATGAACTATCTAAAGGTATAAAAGGAATTATGAAGTTTATGTCGGAAACTAAAGTTTGTGGTCTTTCACTGTAAAACTGTAATAAAAGTTGCATATAATAATATTTTGTGATGAAACTTGTTTAAGATATTTGTTAATGTTTATTGAACATGATATGATAGTTTGGTGTATTCTTGTTTAAGAAAATTATGACTTTTAAGGAAAAACCGAATCGGAAGTCGCATTAACTCCGCTTCCGTCGGGTTTTAGAATTCAAAGTTTTTAGAATGGAAAAGAGAAGGGGGAGAAGGGAATTACAAGATTATGGAATAGAGGAGAGAGATAGAGATCTACAGAAGGCTTCGGGGCGTCGTTTCGTCACCGGAAACTCGGATTTTTGCCGAAACATCGTCGGAGCTTCGCCCTTCGCTAACTCCACTTGCACACAAATAGGACTTGAAAGTTTTTGAGAGTTTTGGCAGAGATTTTTGAGTGAGGAGGGGTTATATGAGAGGTGGTATTTATATGAAAAACTAGGGTTTAGTGTGTTAAAAATTGCATTTAAAATATGCATTAAAATTGGATTAAAAGAGCATTTTGTTGTTCTTTGGAATTGTACAGAGAATACAAACAGTGTAGGAGGAGTGCGGTAAACCAAAGGTTGCAGGGGTCGAATTTTGGAGGCAATACCGTTGGTGCCGGGTCTTCATGTATATGTCGCCGAGCCAATACCGACGGAGGGGGATAGGGTTGGGTGCCACGTGTCGTGTCGTTTGGTTTGGTTTTTTTCAGTGCACAAGTGTATTTAAACCGTGACTCTTTAGTTTACGTGTAGACCATTGGGCTTCTAAAATATTAAAAGAAATTAAAATAAAAAGAATATGTGGCTGATGGAATTTGAACTCGGGTCTATGTTTCAGTAGTGCAAGGTTTTACCAATGAGCTACAAGCTCTTTCTTGCTGTTCAAAATTAAAACAAATACTTATAGCATTCACAGGAACTGTAAATACCCCAATTGTACATTAACTTTTAAACAATTTCATGTACATAGAATTTTGAGTTGTTACACATCTACAAGCCGTCAGCGGTACTAGCTGGACGTAACGGTTACCCGGGTATTGAGCAATATGAAAATCAATAAGCAAGATTGTCCATACTCTCCATGAAGTCTATCAGTAACACTACCTTACAGTTTGGTCTCTTCGTCTGATATGTCGCATATCATGTCTAGGGGTGAAATCGTCAAACCCCAGTAACGTGATAAGTCATGTCGATGTCTGGCCTATAACTGTTGGGTTACCCTTGCACCTAGTCTAGGATTTGGTAGCATCACCCATGCCATTTTAAAATTTAGAGAGGTGCAAAGCTAACTAACCATGAATCTTGCTAGAATTGCTAGGGTAACATAAATTGTATCACATACAAAGAAGAAAAGAAATAGGGATTACAACCTTTGTAGTCCGTTCCTTCGCTTCATAAGCTCCGTGTTGAGCTCCCTTCGCTGCGATCAACATGAACTCCGACTCTCGAGTGGCACCATGAGGTAAATGAGACACCTTGCTTGTAGTCTTCATGATCTATCTACCTTGAAGAATCTCAAACCCAAGCTTACACTTCACTAAACAACTTATTAGAGAAGTGAACACCCTAATCTAAGTGGCTAGAATAGATGAGGATGATGAAGTAGGAATTTTTCTCTCTTTTGTTTTCAAATTCTCACTCAATATCATCACAAAAGAAAAACCTAGTGAAGCTTTTTCAAGAGCTCAAGAAAGAAGAAGATGAATCAATTCCTTTTCTGATGAATAATGAATTATTGTTGTGGTTACAAATCCAGCCATGGGTTAAGTATGAAAGAGTTAACCCTTGTAGAGAATTAACTAGAGTTAATGGTTTGGATTGGGTTAACAAAATATCTTCACAAAATATCAAGCTAAAGACAAAGTCAAAGCTTCATGGAAGCTAAATGCAAAAGCTAATCCTAATCTAAACCCTAACCAAGTTTAAACCCTAAACCTTTGTTAAATTTGTAACCCTAACATGCTACAATATTATATATCACATATACAATATATTTTGTAACAAAAGAAAATAATACATTTAACATATATCGCATATATATCAATGTATTATCCCGTGAGAAAATGAATCAATAAAGCGAGCTTATATTAGTTAACGTAACGTAATATATCACATATATAATTATACATGAAATTATTGAATCAACATTTGATCCGATAACCCGGCTATATTATATATAACCGACTAATATAACATGTACCAATTCATCGAATCAACACTTGATCCGATGACCTGGCTATATCACATATACCCGACCGATATCACATATCGCGAGAATAGAATACAGTATCTCATATCGTATTATTCTCGGTCGCGCACATATCGCATATGTGCTCCTACTCCATTTTTACTGAGCCAGGAAAACTCTGTGTAGGACTCTAAAGAATCGTCAATACGCCGGCAGTAGGTGATGATCATATCAAACACCCACAAGCTGCAAGTGGTCAGCTAAACGTAACAGCCACCCAGGTATTGAGCGATTAGAAGATCAACAAGCAAGCCTGTACATTCTCCAGTGAATCCAATCAGTAACACTACCGTACAGTCCGGTCTCTTCGTATGATATGTCGCATATCTAGTCTAGGGGTGGTAAAGGTCAGACCCCAGTAACCGATAAGTCGTGTCGATGTAAGGCTCATAACAGGTCGACAAACTACTGATAACTCTTACCAGTAGCACTCCATATCAGCCCTGGCCAGGGACTTCCAGTTATAGCCAATCGAACACAGCACAACATCAACTCCCTATACCGGGAGAGACGAAACCCATCCTATCGCTGATTGCCTCCATGTGATTCGGGACTGTACCCAAAAGCCACCGTTTTGCACACCCTCATAGACGTGGTAAGGCGGAAATCAAAGCACAGTGGGAATCACATAAGACTCTATGACGATCTCGGGTCTACAGACTAACCTGTACCAGTGTCACCGGAGAACTGCTATCTGACGATGGTATAATACCATCAAGGAGTTCTCGGCGAGTCCGTTCAGTGTACCTAGTCTCCACTGAGCACCCGTACACCATCTTTGATGTCAAACACCAATGGATATGGGATCATCCATCGCCCATCATATGGTTCAAGATGCGTATACGCTAGTCTACTCTGATGTATCAATGCCCTTTCTCGATACACCCTCGACTAGGAACAGTTATAGGATGTACTCTTTGACTACCATGGCCCTACTAGTATGATCTCATCATAGTCCTAGTAGTCGAGTACATAACCTAAGGGCTTTATCAACATGTGAGAGTAAGACAGTAAACCAATACAAGTAAACATGTTAAGATAAAGTGAAACCAAATAGCATACTATCATGTCGAGCAAGAAAGTCCTCTCTATATGTATCCAGGTATCCACTATAATATACATCATATGTACAACAATGGCCTCTAGGGCATATATATAACTAACAATCTCCCACTTGCACTAAGGCCAGCTGTTGTAGTATCTCATATCCAACATCCCGAAGAGTCTCTCAAACTGTATCTGGGGAATGGCCTTCGTGAGTGGATCCGTAGTGTTGTCCTTCGTGTCAAATCTCTTGACCTCAATCTCGCGGCGATCAACTATCTCCCGGATCAGGTGATACCGCCTCAGAATATGTCTGGGCTTCTGATGGGATCTGGGTTCCTTGGCCAAAGCCATAGCTCCATTGTTATCATAATACAAATGTATTGGATGCTCAATGGATGGAACCACACCAAGTTCAATGATGAACTTCTTCATCCAGACAGCCTCTTTGGCAGCATCGTTGGCAGCGATGTATTCAGCCTCCATCGTCGAGTCTGAAACGGTTTCCTGTTTGGAACTCTTCCAACACACCGCCCCTACATTGAGGGTAAAGACAAATGCCGAGTGCGACTTAGAGTCGTCCTTATCACTTTGGAAGCTTGAATCGGTAAAGGACTCCACCTGGAGTTCTCCGTTACCATACACCAAGAATATCTCCTTAGTTCTTCTTAAGTACTTGAGAATGTTCTTCACAGCTGTCCAGTGACTTTCTCCTGGATCTGCTTGATACCTACTCACTACACTTAGTGAGTATGCTACATCGGGTCTGGTACATAGTATCGCGTACATGATAGAGCCTACTGCCGAAGCATAGGGTATCCTTTACATGCGAGCTCTCTCCAAATCAGTCTTGGGAGACATCTCTTTAGAGAGAGTGAGTCCAGAGATCGTGGGTTGGTTCCCACGCTTGGATTCTTCCATACTAAACCTCTTTAATATGGTGACAATGTACCTGGATTGGGACAATCCCAGTATCCGTTTATATCTATCTCTATAGATCCTAATTCCCAAAATGCAGGAGGTATCACCTAGATCTTTTATTGAGAATCTTTGTGATAAGAAGAGCTTGACCGAGTGCAGCATAAGAACATCATTTCCTATCAAGAGTATATCATCCACGTACAATACGAGGAAGACAACCTTACTCTCTGCAATCTTCTTGTAAATACAAAGTTCATCTACGTTCTTGATGAAGTCAAACTCTTTGACTACAACATCAAAGCAGATGTTCCAACTCTGCGATGCTTGCTTTAACCCATAAATGGATTTAAGCAGCTTGCATACCTTTCCGCTGCTCCCACTGTCTATGAAGCCCTCTGGCTGAGTCATGTAGACGCACTCCTCTAAATCACCATTTAGAAAGGTGGTCTTAACATCCATTTGCCAGATTTCGTAGTCATGGTATGCAGCAATGGTAAGTAAGATCCGGATGGACTTAAGCATAGCCACTGGAGAAAAGGTTTCGTCATAATCCACACCTGGTCGTTGACGAAAACCCTTTGCAACAAGTTTAGCTTTGTAAGTCTCAACTTTTCCATCTACACCAAGTTTTTTTAAAGATCCACTTGCTCCCAATGAGTTTTACCCCTTCAGGAGCAACTTCTAAAGTCCATACTTTGTTGGTATACAAGGATTCCATCTCAGATCGCATTGCATCCAGCCACTTCACAGAGTCACCACTCGTGATGGCCTGCTCGAAACTAGTTGGGTCATCATCTTCCATGATGGAATTCTCGCTTCCACCGTCAATGAGAAAACCGTAGTATCTCTCATGTGGATGAGGAACCCTGCTAGATCGGCGGAGAGGCTGGGGTTCGTCGGGAACTACTGAATCCTCTGGTACCACCAAATCTTCTGTCGTAGTTTGTGTTACTGGAACTTCTTCCAGTTCTACCTCATTGCCACTAATTTCCTTTGCAAGAAATTCATTTTCCAAAAAGGTGGCATGTTGAGAAACAAACACCTTTTATTCCTCACTTAGGTAGAATAGATATCCATATGAATTGCTTGGATATCCCACGAACTTGCAAAGAATTGATCTTGCCTCGAGCTTGTCCGGATTTTGCTTTTTAACATAGGTCGGACAACCCCATATCTTAACTCGTTTAAGAGATGGCCTCTTCCCATTCCATATCTCATATGGAGTGGTAGGCACTGATTTGGTTGGAACTCTATTCAATAAGTATATGGCTGTCTCAAGCGCATACCCCCAGAAGGAAATAGGTAACTCAGCATTGCTCATCATAAAGCGCACCATATCTAATAGGGTGCGATTCCTCCGCTTCGATACACCATTGTGTTGTGGTGTATAAGGAGGAGTAAGCCGAGAGAGAATGCCATTCTCTTTTAGATAGTCCAGAAACTCATTGCTCAAGTATTCTCCTCCTCGATCAGATCGAAGGATCTTAATACTTTTGCCCGTTTGGTTCTCTACTTCGTGCTTATATTCTCTGAATTTCTTAAAAGCTTCAGACTTGTGTTTCAACAGGAACATATGTCCGTATCTTGAGAGATCGTCAGTGAATGTAATGAAGTAGAAAGAACCGTTCCTGGCATGTGTAGACATGAGACCACATACATCACTATGTATCAGTCCCAAGAGTTTTGTAACTCTTTCTCCGTGTCCACTAAACGGAGTTTTGGTCATCTTGTCTTTAAGACATGACTGGCAAGTATTATAAGATGAAAATTCGAACGGATTCAAATATCCATCCTTATGTAACTTAGATAGCCGTGTCGCATTGATATGACCTAGTCTACAATGCCACAAGAAAGATTCGTTCATTTCTGAACTCTTCCTCTTGTGTGTGTTTTGTACATTAAGTACTGTAATTTGGTTGAGAACGTATATGCCATTATTTAACGAGCCTGATCCAATCAACTTTTGATTCAGGAAGATGTTCATAACATTATCCTGTACTACAAAATTATATCCTTCTTTGCTCAATAAAGAAACTGATATAAGATTGCATATCAGGGTTGGAATGTAATAGCATTCGTTCAGAACCAATGTATTACCATTTGGTAACACAAGATGATATTCGCCAACTGCCTTGGTTGCAACATTTGCACCATTCCCTACTCTTATGGAATGATCACCCTCTCCTAGTTCCCTACCTTTTCGTAGCCCATGTAACATATTACATATATGGGATCCCGATCCGGTTTCTAATACCCAGGACATAGAGTGAACTGAGAAACAGTTCTCGATAACGAACACACCTGAAGAAGATGCATCAACATGCTTATTCTTCGTTTGGGTGGCGTGAGAATCCAAACATTCTCCTATTCCCTGCTCAGACTTATAACATTTATAAGTGGGAGCGGGACCAACGTTCCCCTGCTCAGTATAAAAAGCGGGTTCAGTCAATACATCCATATTATTATCTTGATTAGGGCCTGAGATGGTCGCTACCTGGAGAGAGAGAGAAGAAAACACTTTAGCGTATGCTCTTGCAAGATTAGATTGGTTATTATCTTATCTAATCAGGATGGCTCCCACTGCTTTTTATCAAATCTTCCTTAACACCCTAAAAGGTAAGATTAGCCGGGATTAATTACACCTTACAAGTTCGCCAATCTTTCAGCCAGGCCAGTGTTGGTACTTTGAGGGAGGTTCCCCGTGCTTTCGCACGGACCTAATTAAAATAAACCTTGTTTTCCTAGAGGCATAACCCCGTTAACACCTTTCTAAACACCTACTTGATCGGCTAATTGTCCTGTGTAAAATTCTCGCAGGAGTAACTCTTACTCACAGTGGGTATCAGGATCCATCTATCTCATAGAAGGTATGCAATCTCATTGTAAATTTCAACACTTGAAATTCCCGATAATGCTTTTGCCCTTAGCAACTCATGACCTTGGCCAAGGTCAACAAATCATAAGTGCTAGCCAAGTTCAACCCGTCATTTCCTGATTGAATTAAACCCACCTGTACGACTCTTGGTTAAGGTCAACAAAGTCGTACAACTACCCTAACTCAATCACATCTCATGTTTTAGCAGATAAATACTAATCAGCTACTGTACACTACGCCTTGGCTAAGGTCAACAAACACAGCACGAATACTAACTAGTCTCTATCTGAAATGATGGAGGGCTATACAGGTTTTTCAGAAAACCATGAGCTTAATAAACTTGATATCGTTGTAGAAACCAGTGATTTTGAAAATGAGTGTTTTTGAGGCTTTTCTAGTTTCGCTAAAGAGGTCACTCCCGGTGAAGGGATCTCGGCTCTTTCCTTATCGAATAAGGTGCAGGATATTTCACAAATACCGCTGTGTAAAGCAAGAACTATTGAAGCAATAAAAAACTAAACCGAGAGTTTGTAGCATCTGCCAGTTTTGCTAAAGAGGTCACTCCCGGTGAAGGGATCTCGGCTCTTTCCTCATCGAATAAGGTACAAGGTATATCATTTATACCGCTATGCAAAGCAAAACTGTAGCCACCCTTTTTATAAAGTTTTGATTCTACAAGATCTTTTAGGTTTCTTTTCTTTTATTAATCTCATTAATAAATCTCATCATTTATGCTTCCTAAGCATCACAGAAGAAACGAAAATACAACGTACTCTTATGCCATCCGCATTCGCCACAATGTTCCGTTATGCACCGTCAGGTTACTTAACTAACGGCATACCGGGATGGGACTAGCGCTGGTGTAAAACATAAGCAACGTTTATTATATATCATATATACAATAATAAAGCATTCGTCTCACGCATATAATATGATCACATCACAGAATATCAGGAGCAGAAGAAATATATGAAATATTGGATATGCTAGGAGATCCGTGTTTTATATCGAGCCTGTATAAAACATGGATTCCACGGTCGCGATGAATAGCCAAACCCACATCCCTAGACCCCTACGAGAGAGGCAAGTAACACTGCCAATTCTAGGGTTAGGAGACCCGGTCTCGACTAGTCACGACCCGATACGGAACGTGATCGGCATTTAGATTACGAAGCGTCTAGAGGCGCAACGTAACATAAGTAAGCCGAAGCCCAGAAATCTAAACCATAAAAGAAGAAGAAGTAAAGGAAAACATGAAGAAAACAAGCTTAAAAGCATCATCCAATTTTCTCAAAAATTTCGGCAGAGTCTCCTGTGTAAATACTGGCCCCAAATGGGTACAATAAGTATAAATACATATAAACAATAAAAAGGCATCCCCAAGCGGGAGCTAGCTCTACGCCAACAGGCGGAAACAACCACACCAATATACAATAGTATACAACGCCAAAGGGCGAGGCTCAAAACTTAAAAGAAAACAAATCCACCAGATACCACCATAATACAAGCGCGACTCTAAGGTCGAAGTAAATAAGTGGTCCAGTAAACTATCAAGTAATACAAGTTTGGTTGATGGAGTTTTCTAGATACAAATGAAATAATAAAAGTAAAATGGCGGTCCAGATACAAGTGAACCAACCTACCGTGCAAATCACCCTGAATGAAAAGATGTGCCATCAAGCTGCCAGGAAAAACCTGTACATCGAACCTGTAAAAAAATTTGGCACAACGGGGGTGAGTTGCCAACTCGTGAGTAGAAGATATCTGCGAAAAGAAATCGAATGCACGACGCTAACCTAGGTCATAATAATATACTAATATAATACTAATCATCTAGTAATGGCAGGGTAATAAACTACGTGTAGTGCAAAAGCTCCGTGCCCGTGTCAGTGCCTTAAATAGCAATATGTCATGTGAATGAGTATGCATGCACCATGAATGTAAAAACAATCAATCCTGAAATCTGGATATATCTGTATAAGAAATCTTTAGCTTTTATCATGGGAAAATATGTATAGAAATCTGAAATATCAACGATGAAATCCATGGAAATCCGTATTAAGCATCGACTCAAAACATGTAAATCTCAAGTCTCAATACCTCATAATCTCAATGTCTCATAGTCTCAATATCTCGGGCTCCGTCAGTCCGGATCGGCCCATATCATCAAATCTCACGACAACGGTCGGTATCCTCCGGATATCCGCCGCGCCAGACATCACCGGTAGGTAGTCCTCCCCTGTCAGGCTCATCGTCTACAACTCGATCTTCTCGCCCCGGGGTACCATACCGGGCCCACCATGTACCCGAGACGGTTCATCCACTCCTCGAATCGGGTCTCGAAATCCAACAGAAAACATGAAATCTCATGGTGGACGACACATACATCACGAGAAAACCGCATCTTATGTTTTAAAAAGAGAGGAGGAGAGAGAGAGAAGTTTTTATATATTCTTGCGGTTTTCCCCAAAAATCCAGAAATCTCATAGAAATCCAAAATCCCAAAATCATGAGTAAGTATATGATAAGTGTCGGCATATGCCTTATAATACTGCATGATAACATGAAAATGCGAATGCATGAAATGTCTAAGTAAAAAATACCATATCTATACTAACAACAGAGAGTAATCACAATGGTATATCGATCTAGCTGTTAGCTGATTGTATCAATGAAAGATAATATGATCTAAAGTATACGTGACATAGCAATTACCGATGATGATGTGTGTGAGCCGACAAATAAATGTGTGTGGAATATGCGCATCATCGGTAATGGTGCTGGTGTCCTAACAGGCAGAGTTTTATACTGATTATAGAAACATGTGTATGAACATGCAACATTATGATTAAGGTATGAATGTAAAGACGGATGTGTAATAATAACTCATCTGTGATATACAAGTATAACTACAACTATATGACTCGAGCCTAAACTAGTGTCCATCAAACCTCCTAAGGAACTAAACCTAAGAAACTAGTCAATAAGAAATAAGAGTCTACCTAAGGTCTGAATCCATATCTCTAATAATCGGCGATCCAGCCTCAATAGCGTCATATACGTAGTACGGCTTCCTCGAATCAAGAGTGCGGATCAATCATCATATCTATGCCTCGTACGGTAAAATCCATCGTACGGCATCCCAATATCGGGGTACGGGTCAAGTATCACCTACGTGTCTCATCATTCGTATAATATCATCATCAACACATGTTAAGATCAAGGTGCTATATTGTAATCGCATACATCAATCATATATCATTATCAGCATAATATACATCGTTAATTTATCCTCAGAAATGTCATGTCACATATATCATATCTTGATCAAGTCACATATGTCAAGTCGTGATTAAGTCACACCTATAAGATATCGAAATCAAGTTACAACTTTATGATATCGTAATCAAGTTACACCTATATGATGTCGTAATCAAGTCACACATATATCATATCAGAATTTCAGGCACATGTTACAGTCCAGGTTCTATTTTAGATTCCCATGTACTTCAATATCATCACCACCCTTTATTATTGTTCATGTATACAAATCCACTATCTCATTTTCTAATGATCCGCTAACATCATAACACGACTGTATAGCCAAGAATCACGGCATCAAGCCCAGTTATACTGTTCCTTTCCCGTGTATCATATCACATCCTTGTATCACATATACGTATTGTGTGTGTGTGTGTGTGTGTGTGTATATATATATATATATATACCTACTCCTAGTCCTATATATATATATACACATACACGTATACATCACGTCGAGTCTCAGTGTGTACGTGTGTGTATCTACATGAAAACTACGAATCTCCTCCAAGATATTCATCCACGGGTAAGGTCTTTCTAAATCAATCTAGACCAATCTAAGGCCACTACTAGGTTCCTACTCACCGAAATTCTAAGATCACGTCTGGCTTCCTAATAACAATAAGTACTATCCCTATTCTACGTTTGCGGGGGTGCTAAACGCCATCCACCTGACTTCCCCCCGTAGATATACATCTACTCACCTGGTCCTTGTCTGCCGAAGACGGTGTCACCATCCTCTTCTTCATCGCCCGCAGTCCACGTGAGGGATACCAATACGCAAACACATATAATATCGTAAACTGAATCACGGACAATATCAAAACGACGCACGAAACGTGCATAGGTTAAAACCTATGTCCCGCTCATGCAAAAGAACCAAATATCGCTCGATATTGGCGTACAAACTCCGATTGATTGAGATAAGCATCAACAAACAACTCATAGTTATAAAACTCATTACTTATAATATAAAACATGATTTAATTCATCGAAACCCTAAAAATCGATCAAATCGTCCGATTCCGTAAAACCTGAAAACACCAATTTACCGTTTTACTTCAAAACTTGATGTTTAAAAGAAACTAATGGTCATAGTATTCATTAATTAGCATAACTAGACTATATAAACCATCACTATATTTTTAAAACCCTAATTTATATTAGTTTGAAAATTCTAGTTTGCAAACTTGCCCGATTTCGATACTTTTAAAGAAAATTTCACAATATCACATCTAAATTGGATTTTGCGTGAATTAATGTATTAAACTAAAATTCATGATGATAATAATATAATGAAATCATAATTTAGATTTTAAACCTCATTTATTCAAGAATTTCCAAAATCTAGTTAGTAAAAATAGCATTTTTATTAGTATTTTTCAATTATCAATAGAAACTAGTAACCAATTTAAGTTTTTCATTCCACTAACAAGTTAATATCTTCATTAAAACCACAATCTAGTGTTACAAACATTAATTGGAATTTTATCTCACCAATATATACAATATATAGAAATCTAGTTTGCAAAATGGATTAATTTAAACAATTTTGGATAAATAATTTACAATATATCATCCATACAAGATTTTCCACTTCTAAAAATGTTAAACTAGTTATTATAACTCTACTTAATTAATAGAAACCATAACTTAATTTAATTTTATAAACCCTAACTTGAATTTTAAAACTTGTAGATAGAAATTATTTATTAAATCTAATTATGCTTAAATGAAACATCTAATAACAATAAATCAAAAGAAGAAGATTTATACCTCCACAACATGAAATCCAAACATGAAAATAATCCTCCAAAATGAATTCTTTCCATCTCCAAAATCCATATAAAGATGAGCAAAGAATAGAGGGTAGGAATTTATTAGGATTTTGTGGATTTTTTATTGAATTTTTGATGAATTTTGATGATTTTAAATGCAAAAATGATGGGGGAAAATTTTAGGGCTTCCCATGGAGGTGAGGCCGGCCATGAGGTGAGGAAAAGAGAGGAGAGTGAGAAAAGGTGAAGAAAAGTGTAGAAGGTTTCATAAAAGTATCATATAATTAAGTCTTTTCATGAATTTATTTAAAAATTCTTTATTTTCTTCACTCCATTTGACCTAGAATGGTCTAGAACCATTGTAAAATTTTGAAAATAAATTTTGCATGAAGCACACTTGATTCTAAGATGCAATGGTTCATTTTTGCAAATTTAACCCATTCAAATTTGTAATTTACACTAATTTAGTGTAAAAATAAAACTTATGTTAATATTTAAAATAATTAATTTAAGAAAAATATTTAATTAAACTAAAAATTTATAAGTGGCTAAATAAACACCATTTACTAGTAATAACATAATTAAAATAGGTATTTTTAAATTTATAGTGAAAAATAATTACGGTTTAGTTTTATGAAAACTACGTTTTACTTTACCGAAAATTATAAAATTCACTTAAATAATTTTATTTATTTATTTATTTATTTATTTTAAAACATTACAATCTTCCCCGCTTTAAGAAATTCGGTCCCCGAATTTTAAATTAAAACTCCCCCCCAATTACCAAAACATTCAGCCAAAACACTCAAATCGTCGGGGCTCCGAAATCATCAATACATAACTAAAATCAACTCCGTCATGCATAACGCAATTATCGGAGTTATGGAGAAAATAAAATATCAAAACCCAATACGAAAACCAACATAATATACATCAAACCTACAACTTATATAAAGTGCGCATCATAGTAAAATCGTCCAAATATCTGGATAAAGAAGCATGCAAGAACCCCTTTTGAAAATCACCGTGTGATGCACGTGTCACGGCATAAATATCAGACGTTTATTTTTAAAAAAAATAGCTATATATATATATATATCTTTTATTTAACATACACGTCCCGCCTGGTTACTAAATCAAATAGTAATGATTATAATAATATACTGCTCAAACTGAAATCAATCCCAATCACATCATAAAAATATCGGGTGCGTCCGGTGCGCACTGAAATCGAAACCAAATACAGATACCATGAATACACACAAAAACAAAATTAAGTGTAACAAGTGTGCACCAAAAACATCTGTCAAGTGCAACGGGCGTGCATGACTCAATATCAGGTGCATCTAATCTGCACAAAACCCCGATTTAGTGCATCTGGTGTGCACAAAATCGCATCAAGTGCGCCAAGTGTGCGCAAGAATCTCAATCAGGTGCACATGGTGCACGAAATCATACACCGAATATCAAGATCGAAATCACGGTACGAAAGTGCATGAAAAATAGGTCGAAGCATATGTCAAAATCATGTGTAACCATATGCATGAAATCAAATCAAAATCTCAAAATGTCTTAAAACCAAATCAAGTGCACTGGGTACGTACTAAACAACATCAATACAACTGATATATGAACACAAATAGAATGTAATGAAGGTGCACATAAGAAATACCAATCGTAGAACAAAGTCCTCAAAATACCAAAATCCAATCAACGAAAATATGAAATTCAAATCACCAAATCACAATCGTAAACACTATCGTCAATGTGCGCCTCTTTCCCCTTTTCCTCTGGTGTCGACTGCTTCGAACTCGTCTCTTCATAGATGTGCTGACTGCGCTACCAACGGCAATACTCATATCTAGAGTCTCCCACGTAGTCGATCCCTTCACCTGATATCCGGACTACATTAAACTTTTCGATCGATCTATCAAAATCCCATAATTCCCCGAGAGCTCAATACTCAAGTACAGTTTAAAAATATCCGGTACATATCCCAGCATCGATGGTCCAGCCGTAGAAGGGCAAACCCAAGCCTCACTAATGGCACCGCGGAACTGCCGTAAACCCTAAGGTTCAAGGGCGTTCTTGTGGTTATTATATCGAGTTAGGGTTTCATTCTTCTAGATGGTCCATCGAAATACCTGCATCTTCTTCCGAATACCTTAAACTTAGGAAAATGGGTTTTCTGATAATCGTTCGAACCCTTTAACTTCGTCTGGACGGCATGTGAATACCATTCGTCCGCACGCTAAACAAAACTTCAATCTTCAAGAATAACCAATACCCTAATGGTTATCACATACGATCCGCAGCTCTCTCTGCCCGTGCGACCGTGGTAACAGAAACCACCCTCCGACATCGACGAAGATAGGTCAAAGGAACGAATGAAATACGGTGCAAGGAAATGTACATCCTAAGGCTACTTAAGAAGAGTAGCGTATCGTAAGTATGCCGCGGATCATACCCACGGTACGTCACTCTTCCTAAGTCGCCTACTCCATCAACCAAGGGTCACCCTAGACATATACAAAGGTTAAACCTAGCGCTCTGATACCAACTTTGTCACGACCCGATACGGAACATGACCGACACTTAGATTACGAAGCGTCTAGAGGCGCAACGTAACCTAAGTAAGCCGAAGTCCAGAAATCTAAACCATAAAAGAAGAAGAAGTAATGGAAAACATGAAGAAAACAAGCTTAAAAGCATCATCTAATTTTCTCAAAAATTTCGGCAGAGTCTCCTTTGTAAAAACTGGCCCCAAACGGGTACAATAAGTATAAATACATATAAACAATAAAAAGCATCCCCAAGCGGGAGCTAGCTCTACGCCAACAGGCGGAAACAACCACACCAATACACAATAGTATACAACGCCAAAGGGCGAGGCTCAAAACTTAAAAGAAAACAAATCCACCAGATACCACAATAATACAAGCGCGACTCTAAGGTCGAAGTAAATAACTGGTCCAGTAAACTATCAAGTAATACAAGTTTGGTTGATGGAGCTTTCTAGATACAAATGAAATAATAAAAGTACAATGGCGGTCCAGATACAAGTGAACCAACCTACCGTGCAAATCATCCTGAATGAAAAGATGTGCCATCAAGCTGCCAGGAAAAACCTGTACATCGAACCTGTAAAAAAATTTGGCACAACGGGGGTGAATTGCCAACTCGTGAGTAGAAGATATCTGCGAAAAGAAATCGAATGCATGACGCTAACTTAGGTCATAATAATATACTAATATAATACTAATCATCTAGTAATGGCATGGTAATAAACTACATGTAGTGCAAAAGCTCCGTGCCCGTGTCAGTGCCTTAAATAGTAATATGTCATGTGAATGAGTATGCATGCACCATGAATGTAAAAACAATCAATCCTGAAATCTGGATATATCTGTATAAGAAATCTTTAGTTTTTATCATGGTAAAATATGTATAGAAATCTGAAATATCAACGATAAAATCCATGGAAATCCGTGTTAAGCATCGACACAAAATATGTAAATCTCAAGTCTCAATACCTCATAATCTCAATGTCTCATAGTCTCAATATCTCGGGCTCCGTCAGTCCGGATTGGCCCATATCATCAAATCTCACGACAACGGTCGGTATCCTCTGGATATCCGCCGAGCCAGACATCACCGGTAGGTAGTCCTCCCCTGCCAGGCTCATCGTCTACAACTCGATCTTCTTGCCCCAGGGTACCATACCGGGCCCACCATGTCCCCGAGACGGTTCATCCACTTCTCGAATCGGGTCTCGAAATCCAACAGAAAACATGAAATCTCACGGTGGACGACACATACATCACGAGAAAACCGCATCTTATGTTTTAAAAAGAGAGGAGGAGAGAGAGAGAAGTTTTTATATATTCGTGCGGTTTTCCCCAAAAATCCAGAAATCTCATAGAAATCCAAAATCCCAAAATCATGAGTAAGTATATGATAAGTGTCGGCATATGCCCTATAATACTGCATGATAACATGAAAATGCGAATGCATGAAATGTATAAATAATAAATACCATATCTATACTAACACCAGAGAGTAATCAGAATGTTATATCGATCTAGCTGTTAGCTGATTGTATCAATGAAAGATAATATGATCTAAAGTGTACGTGACATAACAATTACTGATGATGATGTGTGTGAGCCGGCAAATAAGTGTGTGTGGAATATGCGCATCATCAGTAATGGTGCTGGTGTCCTAACAGGCAGAGTTTTATACTGATTATAGAAAGATGTGTATGAACATGCAACATTATGATTACGGTATGAATGTAAAGACGAATGTGTAATAACCACTCATCTGTGATATACAAGTATAACTACAACTATATGACTCGAGCCTAAACTAGTGTCCATCTAACCTCCTAAGGAACTAAACCTAAGAAACTAGTCAATAAGAAATGAGAGTCTACCTAAGGTCTGAATCCATATCTCTAATAGTCGGCGATCCAGCCTCAATAGCGTCACGTACGTAGTAGGGCTTTCTCGAATCAAGAGTGCGGATCAATCATCATATCTATGCCTCGTACGGTAAAATCCATCGTACGGCAACCCAATATCGGGATACGGGTCAAGTATCACCTACGTGTCTCATCATTCGTATAATATCATCATCAACACATGTTAAGATCAAGGTGCTATACTGTAATCGCATACATCAATCATATATCATTGTCAGCATAAATATACATAGTTAATTTATCCTCAGAAATGTCATGTCACATATATCATATCTTGATCAAGTCACATATGTCAAGTCATGATTAAGTCACACCTATAAGATATCGAAATCAAGTTACACCTTTATGATATCGCAACCAAGTTAAACCTATATGATGTCGTAATCAAGTCACACATATATCATATCAGAATTTCAGGCACAGGTTACTGTCCGGGTTCTATTTTAGAGTCCCATGTACTTCAATATCATCACCACCCTTTATTATTGTTCATGTCGACAAATCCACTATCTCATTTTCTAATGATCCGCTAACATCATAACACGACTGTATAGCCAAGAATCACGGCATCAAGCCCAGTTATACTGTTCCTTTCCCGTGTATCTATCACATCCTTGTATCACATATACGTATTGTGTATATATATATATATACACCTACTCCTAGTCCTATATATATATACACATACACGTATACATCACGTCGAGTCTCAGTGTATACGTATGTGTATCTACCTGAAAATTACGAATCTCCTCCAAGATATTCATCCTCGGGTAAGGTCTTTCTAAATCAATCTAGTCCAACCTAAGGTCACTACTAGGGTCCTACTCACCGAAATTCTAAGGTCACGTCTGGCTTTCTAATGACAATAAGTACTATCTTTATTCTACGTTTGCGGGGGTGCTAAACGCCATCCACCCGACTTCCCCCCGTAGATATACATCTACTCACCTAGTCCTTATCTGCCGAAGACAGTGTCGCCATCCTCTTCTTCATCGCCCGCAGTCCACGTGAGGGGTACGTATACGCAAACACATATAATATCGTAAACTGAATCACGGACAACATCAAAACGACGCACGAAACGCGCATAGGTTAAAACGTATGTCCCGCTCATGCAAAAGAACCAAATATCGTTCGATATCGGCGTACAAACGCCGATTGATCGAGATAAACATCAACAAACAACTCATAGTTATAAAACTCATTACTTATAATATAAAACATGATTTAATTCATCGAAACCCTAAAAATCGATCAAATCGTCCGATTCCGTAAAACCTGAAAACACCAATTTACCGTTTTACTTCAAAACCTGATGTTTAAAAGAAACTAATGGTCATAGCATTCATTAATTAGCATAACTAGACTATATAAATCATCACTATATTTTTAAAACCCTAATTTATATTAGTTTGAAAATTCTAGTTTGCAAACTTGCCCGATTTCGATACTTTTAAGGAAAATTTCACAATATCACATCTAAACTGGATTTTGCATGAATTAATGCATTAAACTAAAATTCATGATGATAATAATATAATGAAATCATAATTTAGATTTTAAACCTCATTTATTTAAGAATTTCTAAAATCTAGTTAGCAAAAATAGCATTTTTATTAGTATTTTTCAATTATCAATAGAAACTAGTAACCAATTTAAGTTTTTCATTCCACTAACAAGTTAATATCCTCATTAAAACCACAATCTAGTGTTACAAATATTAATTGGAATTTTATCTCACCAATATATACAATATATAGAAATCTAATTTGCAAAATGGATTAATTTAAACAATTTTGGATAAACAATTTACAATATATCATCCATACAAGATTTTCCACTTCTAAAAATGTTAAACTAGTTATTATAAACCTACTTAATTATAAAAACCATAACTTAATTTAATTTTATAAACCCTAACTTGAATTTTAAAACTTGTAGATAGAAATTATTTATTAAATCTAATTATGCTTAAATGAAACATCTAATAACAATAAATCAAAAGAAGACGATTTATACCTCCACAACATGAAATCCAAACATGAAAATAAGCCTCCAAAATGAATGCTTTTCATCACCAAAATCCATGTAAAGATGAGTAAAGAATAGAGGGTAGGAATTTATTAGGATTTTGTGGATTTTTTATTGAATTTTTGTTGAATTTTAATGATTTTTAATGCAAAAATGATGGGGGAAAGATTTTGGGGCTGCTCATGGAGGTGAGGCCGGCCATGAGGCGAGGAAAAGAGAGGAGAGTGAGAAAATGTGAAGAAAAGTGTAGAAGGTTTCATAAAAATATCATACAATTAAGTCTTTTCATGAATTTATTTAAAAATTCTTTATTTTCTTCACTCCATTTGACCTAGAATGGTCTAGAACCATTGTAAAATTTTGAAAATAAATTTTGCATGAAACACACTTGATTCTAAGATGCAATGGTTCATTTTTGCAAATTTAACCCATTCAAATTTGTAATTTACACTAATTTAGTGTAAAAATAAAGCTTAAGTTAATATTTAAAATAATTAATTTAAGAAAAATATTTAATTGAACTAAAAATTTATAAGTGGCTAAATAAACACCATTTACTAGTAATAATATAATTAAAATAGGTATTTTTAAATTTATAGTGAAAAATAATTACGGTTTAGTTTTATGAAAACTACGTTTTACTTTACCGAAAATTATAAAATTCACTTAAATAATTTTATTTATTTATTTATTTTAAAATATTAAACGACTCCTCGAGATGGCCTCCCACGGGACCCTAGAACCCGGTTACTTGTGCTCCACTTCTTGGGTCTATCCTAATGCGGAAAAGTAAATAATGTATAATGATGACATCATCCTCAATCCGGAAGTGCCCCAATAAAAGAATATTATATACAATGAATTTTACATGAATGAAAATAAAAACGCTCATCTCACATAAAACCCCCGGCTATTCAGAACACGACGATCCAATATAACATATCATAGCAACACATAATATCTCATATCATCAACGTAAGCAAGTATGCGTATCCTGATTGCCGTTGATGTATAGCAACTAAGCCGGCAATACCCCACATACTACACTTACGGTCGCAGAAAAGAAAATGTAAAACTACAACATTTGGAATCCACAATCGACTTAGACATCGTAAACCCGAAATATCACATATTACGGATTTCATGTCTAACTATATGAATTCCACGTATTGTATCACAATCACAGAATATCATGACGATGTTTAACGTTTCGATCGAATCAACATACACTTATAAATTACCCTCGTGAGCTCAGCACTTGAGCAAAGTCAAAACACTCAAAAACCGTGCCACAGTATCCATGGTCCAGCCGTAGAAGGAGTTAACCAATGCCTCACCTATGACACCACGGGACTACGGTAAACCCGAAGGTTCGAACGTGGTTTCGTGGGCATAGAATCGAGTTAAGGTTATTATGTCTTCTAGGGGGTCCATAGGGGTACTTGCACGATTTTACGAGTACAATCAACTTCGGAAAATTACAACACTTGGAAATTTCAGCGGGGTACAAAATGTGGTGTGTGAAGTTCGATCGAACTGCTAAAAATACTCAAGCTTACCAATACAGTGTTAAATTATACGACTATGAAGCACTACGAATTAGCTCCAGGTCAAACCAATCATCACATGAAAATTAGGCTAAATAAACAATACTAGGAATACCAAACTGGACCCAAAAGACCACAGATGGAATACGGGGACCATGGTATCATCTGGGGCCGGCCTAGACGGATTTCCCCCTCAAGTGGCCGGTCCAAATCCGATGCCCCCTTTCTGTATTTCACCCATGTTCATATTTTGGCCCAGAGACCATTCTGTACCTGTTTGAAAAATTTTTAGGGGACTTTTTGAAAAATTTCCAGTGAGCAAGAATAGGGTTTCTTAATACCGTATTTCGAAGTGATTTTCGTTTTCGTAATTGATAGAACACCGTATCTAGAATTCTAGTTTGGCTCTGATACAATTGTTGGGTTATCCTTGCACCTAGTTTAGGGTTTGGTAGCATCACTCATGCCATTTTAAAATTTAGAGAGGTGCAAAGCTAACTAACCATGAATCTTACTAGAATTTCTAAGGAAACATAAATTGTATCACATACAAAGAAGAAAAGAAATAGGGATTACAACCTTTGTAGTCCGTTCCTTCGCTTCATAAGCTCCGTGTTGAGGTCCCTTCGCTGCGATCAACATGAACTCCGACTCTCGAGTGGCTCTATGAGGTAAATGAGACACCTTGCTTGTAGTATTCATGATCTAAGATGATCTACTTTGAAGAATCTCAAACCCAAGCTTACATTTTACTAAACAACTTATTAAAGAAGTGAATACCCTAATCTAAGTGGCTAGAATAGATGAGGATGATGAAGTAGGAATTTTTCTCTCTTTTGTTTTCAAATTCCCACTCAATATCATCACAAAAGAAAAACCTAGTGAAGCTTTTTCAAGAGCCCAAGGAAGAGGAAGATGAATCAATTCCTTTTGTGATGAATAATGAATTATTGTTGTGGTTACAAATTCAACCATGGGTTAAGTATGAAGGAGTTAATCTTTGTAGAGAATTAACTAGAGTTAATGGTTTGGATTGAGTTAACAAAATATCTTCATAAAATATCAAGCTAAAGACAAAGTCAAAGCTTCATGAAGCTTCATAGAAGCTTCATGCAAAAGCTAACCCTAATCCAAACCCTAACCAAATTTAAACCCTAAACCTTCGTAAAATTTATAACCCTAACATGCTACAATATTATATATCACATATACAATATATTTTGTAACAAAAGAAAATAATATATTTAACATATATCGCATATATAATAATGTATTATCCCGTGAGAAAATGAATCAATAAAGCGATGTTATATTAGTTAACGTAACGTAATATATCACATATATAATTATATATTAAATTATCGAATCAACACTTGATCCGATAACCCGGCTATATTATATATAACCGACTAATATAACATGTACCAATTCATCGAATCAACACTTGATCCGATGACCCGGCTATATTACATATACCCGACCGATATCACATATCGCGAGAATAGAATACGATATCTCATATCGTATTATTCTCGGTCGTGTACATATCACATATTTGCTCCTACTCCGTTTTTCCTGAGCCAGGAAACCTCTGTGTAGGACTCTAAAGAATCGTCAATACGCCGGCAGTAGGTGATGATCATATCAAACACCCACAAGCTGCAAGCGGTCTGTTAAACGTAACAGTCACTCAGGTATTGAGCAATTAGAAGATCAACAAGCAAGCCTGTACATTCTCCTGTGAATCCAATCAGTAACACTACCGTACAGTCCGGTCACTTCGTCTGATATGTTGCATATCCAGTTTAGGGATGGTAAACGTCAGACCCCAGTAACCGATAAGTCGTGTCGATGTGAGGCTCATAACAGATCGAGAAACTACTGATAACTCTTACCAATAGCACTCCGTATCAGCCCTGGCCAGGGACTTCCAGTTATAGCCAATCGAACACAGCACAACATTAACTCCCTATACCGGGAGAGACGAAACCCCTCCTATCGCTCATTGCTTCTATGTGATTCGGGACTGTACCCAAAAGCCACCGTTTTGCACGCCCTTTTGGACGTGGTAAGGCGGAAATCAAAGCACAGTGGGAATCACACAAGACTCTATGATGATCTCTGGTCTACAGACTAACCTGTACCAGTGTCACCGGAGAACTGCTATCTGACGATAGGTATAATACCATCTAGGAGTTCTCGGCGAGTCCGTTCAGTGTACCCAGTCTCCACTGAGGACCCGTACACCATCTTTGATGTCAAACACCAATGGATATGGGATCATCCATCGCCCATCATATGGGTCAAGATGCGTATACGCTAGTCTACTCTGGTGTATCAATGCCCTTTCTCGATACACCCTCGACTAGGAACAGTTATAGGATGTACTCTTTGACTACCATGGCCCCACTAGTATGATCTCATCATAGTCTTAGTAGTCGAGTATATATCCTAATGGCTTTATCAACATGTGAGAGTAAGACAGTAAACCAATACAAGTCAACATGTTAAGATAAAGTGAAACCAAATAGCATACTATCATGTCGAGCAAGAAAGTCCTCTCTCTATATATCCAGGCATCCACTATAATATACATCATATGTACAACAATAGCCTCTAGTGCATATATATAACTAACAATAACGGTTTGAGAAACTGCTGATAACTCTTATTAGTAAATCTCAGCAGCAGCCCTGGCCAGAGACTTCCAGTTATAACCAATTGAGCATAGCGCAACATCAACCCCCAATACCGGGAGAGACGAAATCCCTCCTATCGCTCATTGCCTCCATGTGACTCGGGACTGTACCTAAAATCCACCTATTTACACGACTCTTTTGAGCCGTGGTAGGGAGGAAATCAAAACACAGTGGGAGCCATACAAGACTCTATGACGATCTCGGATATACAGACTAACCTGTACCAGTATCACCAGAGGACTGCTATCTGACGATAGGTATACTACCAACTAGGAGTCCTCGGCGAGTCTTGTTCGGTGTACCCATTCTCCAGTGAGCACCTATGTACAATCTTTGATGTCAAACACCAATGGCTATGGGACCAACTATCGCCTTATACAGGGTCAAGAAACATGCACACTAGTCTGCTCTGGAATGTCGATACCCTGTCTCGATATACTCTCAACTAAGAACAATTAAAGGATGTGTTTGTGGACTACCCTGGTCCTAGTAGTATGATCTGTATCATAGTCCTGGTAGTTAAGCACATATCCTAAGGGCTTTATCAACATGTGAGAGAAAGACAGTATAAGAATACAAGTCAACATGTTAAGATAAAGAGTAGCCAGATAGCATACTATCATGTCGAGTAAGAAAGTCCTCTATATATATGTTCAAACATCCACTATAATTTACATCAATGTACAATAATGGCCTCTAGGACATACATATTCCTAACAGAGGTGATCGAAAAGTTGCACTCGCTCCACCACCTCGGCCTGATCTCAAAGAGCATGCGGGACCGATTAGCGGACCTTCTTCATGAGTGTTTCCAGAAGAGACTGATCGTCGATTCTTTCCCGGCGGATGAGGTTGTCGGCGCTTCCGTAGCAGCGAGGGTCTACGAGCAACGTCAAAAGGAGCGGGCTGAGGAAGCTAGGGCTTGGTTGAGGGAGATCTCCTCGGAGTACCATCAACAGTGTTTCCTTGATCCCCAGCCCTCTTTGTTGTAATTTTTATCGTAGTTTTTGTAAGGCTGAGGAGCCCGTAATACCTTTTAATGAATAAAGTTCTTCTTTTCTGATGTGTTCTGTCTCATTTTATTGCTTAGTACTTTTTACATATTTTCTCAAAAACGAATATAGGGATCTCGGAACCGAGAAAGAGAACAAAATTTATGGAAGAAGTCTCTTCTAATTCAGGAGACTTAATAATACTAAGAAAAATTACATCGTTTCGAAAAGAAGAAAATATATTCATTTGTACAATTTGAGTTTCTCGGTGTCATAAGGCCAAAGAAACTTACGTCCCCCAGCGTCTTGCAAGCGATATGCTCCACCGGGCAACACCTCTGCGATGAGGAAAAGACCGTCCCACTTTGGGGAGAACTTGTGTAGTCTTGTTTGATCTACGAACTCGTTCCTTCGTAAGTCTAGATCTCCTGCCATGAAGACGCAATGCTTAACTCGGGCGTTGCAGCAGCGAGCAGTTTGTTGTTGATAGGCTATCGCTCTGGTCTCCGGCAGGGGACGTCGAGGCGAAACAAATCTTGGCGATCTGCTAGTTCACGTGGGTCCGGTCTATCCCCTTGATCTAATGGAAATTTGATCGCAAGGTGATAGGTCGAGATTTGAGCCCGGAGGGCGTTTAATGTCGAGCGGCCCAGGAGGATGTTGTAGGATGAAGGGATCTTAGCGACAATGAACTCCTCCGGTACGGTCCTCGTACGACCTGCTTCTCCAATGTTAAGGAGGAGAGTGACCACTCCTTTGGCCAGGATGGAGTGGTTGGTAAACCCCGAGAGGACGTGGGAGGTGGGTCAGGTCGGACAGTCCTAACTCCATATGCTGGAAGCAGTCATAGAAGAGGATGCCTGCCGAGCTCCCTGAATCGACCAATATCCTCTGTACCTCGTAATGGTGGACCCATGTCGTTATCATGAGAGGGTCATTTTGAGGCAAGGATATATCGTAGAGGTCTTCCTTGGTGAAGAAGATGGGCTCGGCGGTTCTGGTCTTCTTCTACGGTGGATCGCTTGTACCCTTGACGGGTAGGAGGAGACGGTTTTCGGATAATCCCCGAGCTTCCGAGATAACGACCATGATTTGTCCGATCGTTGATTCCCGGGAGGGGGCTGGTTCTTCTGCTCCCGGTCCGCTTGCCGCTTGTCCTGTAGGTATTTCGCCAGGAGGCTAGAGCGGATCAACTCCTCGATGTAGTCACGGAGTTGTTTGCAGTTTTCTGTCGGGTGACCCTGCGACCTATGGAAGGCGCAGTATGGGCCCCGGATATGCCTAGCCACTATATGGGTGACTGGCGAGAGCTTGACGAATCTCTTGCCCTTCGTCTCCTCCAACAACTCGGTCCGGAAGATGTTGAGAGGAGTGCACTCCTGGAACTTCGGGGAGTATGGTTTTGGTCGGTCGACCCTCTTCTTCTCTTCTCTGCCCCTCTTATTTGGTCGGCTTGGTCGCCTTGGGGCAGGTTGGCGTTCACCTCTGACTCGAGTTGGATCTCTCGCTCGGTCCAAGCTTTTACCTCGGCCATGGTTTTAGGTTGCGCTAATGCAAAAGAGCAGAGCTACTCTTTGTGACTAAGACCTGACCTTAGTGAGGTGATGACAGTTTCATCCCGGTGCTAGGGGATCTCGAGGAGTGCATTGTAGAAATGGGTGACATATCCCTTAAAGGATTCATTTTCCCCGCTCTTTACGGTGGACAGGTAGTCGACCGTTCTTTTCTGTCGTCTGTTCTCGACGAAGTGACCGAAGAACTGGGTAGCTAACCCATCAAAGATTGAGATGGAGCATGGCGCCAGAACCCCGAACCAGTCCCGACCAGCACTGATGAGGGTGGTGGGAAAGGCTCGGTATTGAGCTGCGTCCGAGTTATCCTGAAAGCTCATGCTTGCCGTAAATGCGTCCAGGTGATCTTTCGGGTCGGACTTCCCGTCGAGGAGGGCCACCTTAGGCGGCTTGTTCCTGGTCGAGACGCGTACAGCCAGAAGCTCCTCGGTGAAGGGTTTTTTGAGCGAGTTGGTAGAGTACCTGGCTCCTTCACCAGATGAATGGGGCTCCCGCCGTATGCCCTTAATTTTTTTTCAAAGGCTTCGAGGCGGTTATGATACCCCGAGGATTCGGCACAGTCTGAGTGGTGGTCATTTTTACTCCTGGTCTGTGCGGTGGTGCGGCTTTGGTTTCACTCTATCATATTTCTTAAATTCTCGGGTGATGTCCTTTTCGAGTAGACTTGACTCGAGTTGTTTGTGTGGTCCCGGCGAAGGAGAGGGCGTTGGTCATGCCTGGAAGCAGGTGAGCTGACCGACACCTCCTCAGGTGGCACGGGAGCATGATGGGCATCGTGATAATGGTCTCTTTCCCGAGACCATGGCGTAGAGCCATGCGGTACCCAGCGGGTCATGAAATCAGTCGCTTCGTGGAAGCCGCGGTTGCCGGAGTCGGCACGCTGGTGTTCGGTGGCGTTGAAGGGAGCAATGTTATCCGCTCTCCTGCCGACGTCGTGATCCCTAGGAGGGGGAACTGCGATCTTAGGGGCTGGGCTCGCCGCTTGAACGCGAATGAGCGCGTCCACCATCGACGTGAGTCTGTCGATCCGCGTCAATAGGACGTTGATGATGTTTGGAGGGGGAGTAGAACCGTCCACACCTCCATTGTGGGGGAGGCGGCAGCTCGTACTGGGATCGTCACGGTTCTCGCTCGGCATGAGGTCGAGGGCGGAAGATCAACTTTGATGAGTGGAAGAAACTTTAGCGTTTTCCCACAAACGGCGCCAACTGATGGAGGGTGTGATCTTCTTTAGATGTTGTCCTCTGTCCATCTGTTGCGAGCGTTGTTAAACGGTTGAGATTTGATTGGAAGGTTATCTTCTTGATTGCGTGGATCTCAATGGGTTGGTTTTGAGGTGGAAGCCGAGCTATCTGCAAAAATGTTTCGGGGTGGGGGACTACCGTAGGACCCTCCGACGATCAAGTTAGCCGAGAAATTTGAGCAGAGTAGTGGGTTATTGGATTAAAATTGCGTTATCTGAGTCGTATGAGAGAGGGCTTTTATAGTGGTTGCATGGAGCAAGCAGGCGCGAGATCTTTGTCTTCGGTTACGCCTCTGAAGTTACGCCTACGTGAATGACGTGATCCCTCCATTAATGACGGGATATGCTCATTAATGGAGGGATGCGTCAGCATGGGGCGCAAGACATATGGTGGCGGATATCTCGCTTCGGCGAGATACGCGGAGCCGTTGCGGAAGTGCTAAGGCCCCGCGCTCTCGTTTGACCAGGAGAGCTGGGGAGGCTTAGCTCATCATGAGGCTCGGAGACGAGCCGGGAGGCCGAGGAAGCTCAGCTCTGCAATAGCTCGGAGACGAGCACAGGAGGATCGGTGCCAGTTCGGTAGCTAGCTCGCTCTTGGGTAAGAGGCGGAGTGTAAGCTCGGGAATGAACTGAGGAAGGTCATTAATGCTCCATACTGATTTTACCTCGGTAGCCCTCGGGAGTCTAGTGAGCTGTCGCGGGTGACACATTATTCGCCACGTGTTATGATCTGAGAAATTCCCACTTATGAACATCATCACTGCTAGTATACACAAAATATTTTGATGAGATTCAAAAATGAGAAATCATCCATCTATGATTCTATGTGGAACCAAGACTCCATGCAAGATGGTTATGCAAGATGGTTATTTTCTTGTACACATATTCTCATTATTATAAGAGGACAAGGGAGGAAAGAGGCTCTAGGAGACTTTTGCTTTAGTCGGTGGTTAAAAATACGTCCTTCACCATTTCATTCGATGATCGGTACCGACCATCTTAATCTTCATTGTCGACTGTGTTGATATACCAAATTTCATGTGATTCTAACATCTTTTCACCGCTGATTTAGTGGATGCAAAATTAACGGTTTACTGGCAATACAACTTTTTACATTGCTAAATCAATGGTGAAATATTGTTGGAATCACATAAAATTAAAATTTGGTGTATCAACATCTTAGAGGTTGAAAATAAAGTTGGTAGGTGCCGATTGTTAACTGTAATGATAGACACGTACTTTTTACCGCAACCTAATGCAAAAAGTCTCCTAAGACCCATTTCCTCCGTCATTCTCATTATATAAAAAGGAATCTATTTATTTCATCCTATTTGGCACTTCCCTTGGATGCCAAAGTGGTCATGCCTAGTTATTATCGGAAACAAAAGGTTCTTGGCATTAAAGTTGTCTAACACAAGTGCATAAACATTCTCTTCATCAAGAGGTTGTTTGTTTTCTTAGGATGGCTCCATCAAGAACCGTTGTGCAGTTTAGAAAAGTTTTACCGTATGAGATATACTCATTTGATAGGGATTGTTCGCTTTGTCGTAAAAAGAAGAATTTGTGAGAAATATACTATAGGGAGAGGGTTTCCATTGTTTGTTTTCATGGAAGTAGAATGAAGAAACTCAAGGTAAGCATTGCAAAAAGAAGAAAAACAATTTGGAAGTTCTATGCTGCTAAACGGCCGACATTAAAACGCAAGAGATGAGATTTTTCAGACACCATTTGGAGAACTTTATGGGGTCTATATGTTTATTTCTTTCTCTCTTATATTCTGACACATGCACCTGGTATAAAGGAAAAAAGCTCATGAAATGGGTGTATTCATGATAATTTAAACACATCAACCTATCAAATTTTGCCCTATTATCTATACTACAAATTCCACCTTCCATTTCCCTCCTTTTTCTCTAACACAAACATGGCTAAAAATGAATATTGAATTTCCATGACAAAATTTATCACAAACAAAAAAAAAAAAAAAATTGAAAATTTCCATCATGATGAATTTGTTGATTTTTGACACTCAAATTTTCCCTATGTTTTTTTACTTCAAATCAAACAGCCCCTAAAAGAACAAATGAACAAAATCCCTGACCTCGTTTTTTTATTGGAAAAGCAGGATGTCCTGCTCAATAATTATATAAACATAACGAAAAATTTGATATGTACAAACCTCTGAGTTCGTTAATAACTTGAAAGAGATTTAGCCCTCTAACTCTTGATTTAAAAGTAGAGGTGTCAAATAGATGGATGGGTCGGACTATCACCAAAAGGTCATTGTCAGTGGTGGATAAAACGAATGCTGGTGAAACTGCTTGGAGCTAAAATATAGTTGCCGAATTTTGTGTCCATCACTTGACCTGCATACAAGGGGTGAGTGTGCTCGCGCGCAACCTGCGTATGAATTTAATTATCTTAATGAAAGACAATAACTAGATTCAAATGTGCATTCTAAAAAATCGTCAGTAATATATCTTTTATGTGAAAACTTTGTTGTTCATGACTAGGAAATGTAATGATAAGTTACCTGATGCTCTTTTAATACGGGCGGGCAAACCCACGGATCTCCAGGTGTTTTAGGGTATGGGTATTTTTAAACGAGTAGTAAATCTCAATCTGTGACAGGTGTTTTAGGGATCTATTCAATCAGTTGATGGACCTTTATTGACATCTTTATTAAAAAGGCAATTAATTTGATGCACTTCATTTGTTTTGAGGTAGAAAACCAATCTTCAATAATCATTGACACCCAATAAGCATGACCCAATGCCACATGATGGTTTCCATGGATTATTGGCTCTAGTGATTGATGATTTTTCTCTTTTCTTTATTTCTCATAATTTTTTAAACTATTTTCCCACACATATATTTAGTTATTACAGAAAGATTTTGAAAAAAAGTTGTTTGATTTTGAACTCAATATGACCGAACTCATTAGATAAACATCTCATGTTTGGTTCTGAAAAGTGTTGTTCACCGTCCAAAAATCAAAGCTACAAATTTGCAAGGAAGAGCTTTCTCTTCCTAATAATTTGGAAAGGTTGTTATTCTTTATAATAGTAAATAAATAAAGATATGTCCCTAAAGACAGAAAGTCTGTGGTTTAAGATTCCAGTTTGATGTGAGGTGTGAAAAGCTGGATACACTTCGGCTATGACGGAGGCGCTCAGGTGCAAACTCATTGACGTTTTATTTCGTATTTTTAGCAAGCATTACAAAGTGAGCAATTTAATTAGTTATTTGTCCATGTGAGCTAGACAAGCTGGTATTGCTTTGTGGCCGATATGTATTCGTATGATGCTTGGTTTGGTGCGACAAACATACGATCATTTGTTGTAAGATGACATAAAAGACAAAAAGATTTAATAGTCTACAGAAAGAAGGGAATAATATTTCTGATTTTTTTATATATCGAAAGAATATTTCTTAATAAGCAACACCATGTAACAAGTTAAAAAGAAGGTTTTTTTCTTCTTTCTTTCCTGCAGGCCTCCTCTCTCCTCCACACCTAAAAAAACATCAATTCTAACACCCCCCCACGCCCACCCCCACGCACCCACCCACACACCAAAAAAAAAAAAATCTTCACTTCTATCCACCCAACACAACACAAAACACCATTAATACCTTTAACTTACTACTGTAATCTCCCAACTGCAAGCTGTCCCCGCTATACAAGACGATCTCATTTACCTATCCTGAGTAACCAAGTCAAAACTACCTTCGTAAACTAGACACCTCGGGCACACACAAGGCCGTAGACGAGCTCCAAAATGTAAGGAAAATCTCTCATTTTCGTTTCAGCAATTAACAAGACTATTGATGGTTGCCAATTGAGGGATACCACCAGGGGTTTCACCTTCTTTGCTCTTCTTCTCTCATTCACCCTTCAGTGGGGGTGCAGCCGGGTCGGAGTCATTGGCCAATCTTCTCTTTTGTCAATAAGTAGTTGTACGAGGTCTACCCGTCGACAAGATCCCTCTGCTCAGCGAAGGGCCCCGTATTCTTACGCCCGGTAGTCAAATAAGACTATTTTCCTTTCAAGGCCTTTTATTTTTTATCATCATGTGCTGGACGAGCTCCATGAGTTGAAATGAGATGAGAAGGCAAGGGCGGATAGATAATTGCGAGATGAGAGTTATCTCACATGCTATCCGAATAGTTTACAAGAGTGGACTGGACTTATAAGTTCATCAAAGATGAAACGTTACCTGGCACAACTACTTCAATCTTCAATCTTCAATCCATACAATTCTTGTTGTGATTTCCACTGAGCGGTAAAGTTCATTACTAATGGCTGGCGATTAAGTGCAAAAGGAATTACGTTCACCATTCCAGGATGATATTATAGCTTGATGTCGAAGTCTACCATGAGTTCTAGCCATCTTCTCTGCCGCATGTCGAGTTCCTTCTGAGTAAATATATATTTCAGACTCTTGTGGTCAGTGTATATATCCACCCGTCCTCCCAAAAGATAGTTGTTTCACCAATCAGAGCAAAGCTCTGTTGAAATTCAAAATTCAAAAATTCTGAAGCAACGCTTCAAGTCTCGGGCACAACGCGCCACATGTCAGGCGCTGATATATCAGCGCAGCGCCCAAGAAGACGCACCCAATCAGAGCAAAGCTCTATTAAGGGAAGCAACGCTTCAGTTGCGCAGGCGCTGCGCTGCACGACACGTGTCAGCACATATGCGCTAGCGCAGTTGCGCTGCGCTGTGCGCTGCGCGACACGTGTCAGCGCAGATGCGCTAGCGCAAGTTGCGCTGCGCTGTGCGACACGTGTCACGCGCTGGGGCATCTGCGCCAAACAGAATTAAAATTTTAAGAAATTTTTTCTGTTCTTGTTAAAACAAGAAGATTTTCTTCTGCAAAGCATAAGCCCTTGGATCAAAAATCCAACGGTGGGGAAAATTCCCCAAATCACTCAGAGAAAGATCTCTTTAACAAATTTAGCTAATTTATGGGCACTATAAAAAGGACCCTAGGCCTCAATTAAAAGGCATCAATATCTTTCTAAAAAAAAAGGAGAGAAGAGAACTCTGAGAAACTCCTCAAGAATAAAAAAAGGTAAAATCCTTTAGAAAAAAGAGAAAGTTCTCTTAGGAACAGATCATAGATCTAAAAACAAGATCAATGATCTTTAATAAAAATAAAATAAAAATAGTGCTTTGCACTTTTCATGAACCTTTGGTTCTCTGAGATAAGAAAAACAAGAAAAAAAAACTTATTTTTCTTTGATCTAAATTAGATCAAGAAATCAAATAGTGCTTCGCACTTCTGTTCTTGAATCTAAAAGATTCTTGGTGCTTTGCACTTGCAAACTGCGCTGTTGCGCTCTTGGGAGAGCGCCACGTGTCAGCATCTAAACCACTTGCGCTATGTGCTCTTGAAATAAGAGCTTTGCTCTCTGAAGTTGGCGCAACTCATCAGAGCGCGCCACGTGTCAGCGGCGCAACAGCGCAGCGCACTGCACTGTTGCGCTTGCGCTCACCAGAGCGCGCCACGTGTCAGCGGCGCAACAGCGCAGCGCACTAGCGCAGCGCACTGCACTGTTGCGCTTGCGCTCACCAGAGCATGACACGTGTCTTCACCACAAGCGCTTGCGCTCAGTAAGTGGCGCAAAGCGCCTAACAAATGCAATGCAGGGCCAAGCCCAATTAAAAGACCAAACATGCCTAATTAAATTGATGCTCTGCATCATTTATAAACGGGCAAAGCCCAAACAAAAATAATAAAATGCTATGCAGATGCCTTGCAGAGCCCAAAATAAATTGATGCTCTGCATCTTTTATGGGCACAGCCTAAACAAGAAAGTAGAAGTAATGCAATGTATTATTTAAGTATGGGCAAAGCCCTAGCACAGGTCTAATGGACTAAAAATAAATAAAATGTTGAACATTTTCAACTGGACTTAGCCCAATTCTGGCCGTAAGTTCTTAAATTAAATTGAACTAAGCACAAATGCTCTCTCTCAAATCAATTTATATCCGGTTCGAGGGTACATCTCTGAACTCCTTTGACATCCATCGTTGTAATTCCTCAACGACGTCAAAGAGGTGACGGGTCCCAACGACCACACATCAATACGGACTGCGGGGTCCTTAAACTCGTGGACCGAAACGTCCATAAACTAATGTTGGACCGAAACGTCCCTAAACTAATGTTGGACCGAAGCGTCCCTAAACTAATATTGGACCGAAACGTCCTTAAACTAATGGTGGACCACCACGTCCCTAAACTGGAACATGGACCACTACGTCTCTAAACTGGAACAATAGAGCTCTCAAATGCTCTTTTGCCGGATCTAAACGGTCCCGTTTAAGTTGATCTTAGCCCCAAATACGGCTAACGTATCCTTAAACATTTAAATGGACTATAAAACTCCAAATCGACTTTGGTTCGAGGGTACATCTCTGAACTCCTCTGACACCTGCCGTTGTAATCCTTCAACGACGTTAGAGAGGTGACGAGTCTCGATGGCCAGATATTAAATGGATTATCACGTCAAGTTGATCTTAGTCTCAAACAGGACTATTGTATCCTTAACGAACGTTTAAGTTGATCTTAGCCGCAACGCGACTAATGCATCCTTAAGCTAAAAACACCAAACCTAAATCTAAGTAAATACGGATTTGGACTAGTCCACGTCCTACGGGCGACGGCATTATTCAGTCTCCGTATACAATCCACGGGAAACCACAAACAAAACAAACACACAAGACACGAAGTGAAATTCCGGAGAAGGAGAAAGTTGTTACAGCGATGCGGTAGCGTAATTAACTGCAGGGGCTTGCGCCTGCAGGGAAAAGCATCCCCACAATCAAAAACCCCTCAAGCGAGGGGGAATCTGACAAAGTCTGCTACATCGGCCGCATCCGTCTAAACCTCCGATGCATGGTGCCATAAATCAACTTGGTATCTTCGGAGAGGTGGACGGATAAAACCAAATAGTATCTGTCCCGAATCTCAGCGCCAGGACATCGCGGTCCTGTGCGCCGTCCTTCGGAGGGGAACAGATTCTGGCACGCCCGGTGGGACCTTTTTCCTCTTTCCACTCCACACTTCGTGTGTCGTCTTCGCAGACCAATCGCGGTTTGTGAAATGGTTGCCGTTGGATCTCAAGTCACTAAGATTTGGTCTTTTGCCTGACGTAGAACTCAAGCATCAATGGCCTTTAACTGTACTAACTGCTCGAAGTGCCACTGCAACGGACGCTCCACCTCACCAGGAGGTGTAGTATATGGACCCCAAGTGGCTTCCTTCCTCGCTTTGCCGGTAGACCAGGTGATCCAAGCCACCACTGGTCTGTTCTTCGGGACCATAATCCCTCCTACAAGCTTCTCTATGCCAATACTTGCACCGGAAGTGAACAAGAAGTCGGTCTTCGACCGGCTCACTGCTACGACGACCCCTATTAGCGGGTCACTCACTGCCAAACCAACAGCCTCGGTTTTCGCCAGGCTGGATCAGAACTCTAAATTGGCTGTCCCGAGGAAGGCAATAACTACTGCTCCAGAAGTCGTCAAGGCGGCTTCCCTTGTCAAAGAATCAGTCTTCTCAAGACTGACGATTCATGCTCCTGCCCCTGCTCAAGGATCCGTCTTTGGCAGGTTGAATATCACCCCTCGAAAGACAACGTCAGTCTTTAAGAGGTTAACACCGGCGGCGCTTCATTCAGACAGGGGGCAAAAAGAAACTATCTCAATCTCTGAGCCAATCCCAACGGCTCGCCGTGCTCGACGTCGCCATTGGCAACGAGTGAGGAAGACAGGGGGCAACTCTCCCTCAGGGCTAACTCCACCGGCTCCAGTGGTGGAAGTCAATGCTGCTGTTCCAACTGGGAACAGCTTTGAACTGCTGAGGAGGGTACGAAAGAATTCTCCAACCGCTACACTGAAAAGGTCTCCTCCGCCTGCGGAGAAAGCCCCAGAAACAAAGCAAGAACAGCCCCCTCAACGGCTATCCTCAAGAATTTATAAAGTTTGGCGGAGGGTTCAAGACTCCGTTATCGACACGGATCACTCCCGTCAACGAAAAAATTCGAAGGTGGAAAAAGACGAGGACCGTCCCATTAAACAGCGGGGGGCAGCAGCTGCTAGGATGCCCCCTTCAACGGTTCCTTTAACTTCAACGGCCCGCAAAAGAAGGAGGCCAGAGAAAACGCCCGCGTTAGCGGCAAAAGTTAAAAATAGTGAGCCTAAACGCCCCAAGTCAGGGGGCATAACAGTTCATACGGTTTACATGGCATCGGGAAAAGAAGATATCCACATATCAACAGGTCATAGACCGCACACGAGGTCAGTGACCAAGGCTCAGGAGCAGCAGCAGAAGCTCCAAGAAATGATGAACGCTATGGCCGCACTTACAGGGCCAAAAGAAACCCCTGAAACATCCTCGGACGAGCGTCAAGAACAAGAAACGGATGCTGAATTCCTTCGTCGCGTACTGGAGAAAAAAGATAAAGAAGCTGCGGAGCAGGCAGCCAACATAAAGAAAATGGCCCTCCTATTCCAGGATATGGTGGGTATGATGATTCAATAAGATCCGCTTGCTGAAGATCCCCCAATTATTCTTGAAGATGATAGGGGAGAGACGTCGAATCCTCCACCAGTTCTGTCCACAGCTAAAGAGGATACAATCTCCAAAACTGATTTGGATGAATACATCGCCCAGCAAATATGGGTTCATCATGCAACCGAAACAGCCGGCCAGGTCGTGAAAACGGGGAGACCATACCCGAGTTGGTACGATCAAATCAAGTACCCGCCAGGTTATACAATTCCTAAGTTTCATGTCTACAAGGGGACGGGCAATCCTCATCAGCATGTTGCCCAGATCAGGGCACTCTGCGGCAACACCGGCGGTGACGACAAGCTGTTGCTTCGCTAGTTTGTTGGAAGCTTATCAGATACGGCGTTTGAATGGTACTTTGAGCTCCCGAACGACTCTATTAAAACCTTCGCGGAGATGTAGCTGTTGTTTACTCAGCGTTTTGCAAGCGCCAGTGAACGTACCCCGATGACGGCACTGATTAACGCTAGGGTAAAACCCGGCGAGACGTGGGTTCAGTACGCTATATGGTGGCGGAACTTGTGGTCAAAGTGTGAGCAGCGCATTGAAGAAGCTCCCGCAGTGGGTATGTTTGTGGGAACCCTCGATCCACAAGCAACCATCTCGCAGTTTATGATGTTTTTCATGCCGACTACCTTCTAAGCCTTGATCGACAAACTAGCACAGATGGATCAGATGGGCCATAAACCTCCTTTTCTAAGGCCAGACTCCTGAAATGACAAAGGGAAGGGAAAAGTGATCGTCGTCGCTAATGCTCAACAACAACCGAGCGACCCGAAGCCAGTGGCTCGTCAAAATAATATGCGCCCGTACGTACCCCTTGAGGATAGGATGGGACGTCCTTATTCCTTTCCCCGCGATAAAACGAAGAGGTTATTCGAGCTGGCGTTGCGCAACAGACTCATAAATTTGCCGGATCCAAAACGTCCGTTCCCTCATGAAGAAAATGGGTCGAGCGTACTCGTTTCCTCGGGACAAGACGAAGAAGATACTTGATCTTGCGCTAAAGCATCAATTGCTTACATTGCCGGAATCCAAGCACCCCGAGAAAGCAAGCGAGGTCTCTGGCCCAAACTATTGCTCTTATTACCAAGTTATAGGGCATCCTCTTGAAGATTGCTTCACCTTCAAGAATTGGGTCGAAGATCAGTATCAGCTTGGCAAGTTCGCTCTGTCTGACAACTGGAAGGTAACGCCTCCACAGAAGCATGAGCCCAAGGCCACGAAAGAAGTGCCAGTTCCGCACTGGGTTTGGAAGCGAGTTCGTACTTGTCACGTAATAACGATATCAAAAGAAGAGCCCAAGAACATGGATGACCTTCCCTGGTGCTTCAAAAACAACAACGATGAGGTAATCTCAGATTTCCCACCAGCGCCGAAAGAACTGGAAGATGGAATCCATACCACTGCAGATAATCTTAAGAAAATTGAGTTGGGATCAGCAGACGATCCGTGACCGACATTCATCAGCGAGCTACTATCTGAAGAAAGGGTAGCTGCGTTAAAGGATGTACTTCTGCAGCATAGAGATTGCTTCGCGTGGAACTATTCTGAAATGCCGGGACTAAATCCAGAAATTGCCGTACATAAATTGGCGATATCCCCGGACGTCAAGCCAGTCAAACAGGCGCCGAGGAGAATGAGACTCGAGCTTGAGATGAGCATCAATGCCGAGGTCAAGAAGCTGATCGACTCTGGCTTCATCCAGGAGGTTCAATACCCTAAATGGATCGCCAACATCGTCCCGGTGATGAAGAAAAACGGGACAGTGCGTATATACGTAGACTTCCGGGATCTTAATAAAGCTTGTCCGAAGGACGATTTCCCAGTACCAGTTACCGAGCTGATGACAGACAACACGTCCACTCATGAAGTTTTCTCCTTTATGGACGGCTCATCAGGGTATAATCAAATAAAGATGCATCCCGAAGACCAGAAGCACACAGCCTTCAGGACTCCTTTGGGTATATTCTGCTACAAGGTGATGCCCTTTGGTTTAAAGAACGCCGGTGCCACCTATCAGAGGGCCATGATGAAGATCTTCGATGACCTTATACACGAAATCGTTGAATGCTATATCGACGACCTCGTTATTAAAAGCAAATCATATGAGGAACATCTCGAACATCTGAAGACCGTATTTCAACGCCTTCGGCAATACAACTTGAAGATGAACCCGCTTAAGTGTGCATTCGGAGTTTCCTCAGGCAAATTCCTGGGATTCATTGTTCGACATCGAGGTATTGAAATAGATCCGTCCAAGATCAAGGCGATTATGGAAATGCCTCCGCCAAGAACTCTTAAACAGCTGCGATCTCTTCAAGGGAAGCTCGCATACATACGACGATTTATAGCCAACCTCTCTGGCAAGTGTCGTCCTTATAGCCACCTGATGAAGAAGGGAACCCCATTCATCTGGGATCACAAATGCCAAGGCGCACTGGATGAGATCAAGCAATACCTGCAGAGCCCTCCAGTTTTGGCTGCTCCGGTTAAGGGAAAGCCTCTCATTCTTTACACGACCGCCCTTGAAGGTTCTTTAGGCGTGTTATGGGCACAAGAAAATGACCAAGGGAAAGAAAGAGCACTCTACTACTTAAGTCGAGTTCTACTGGGGGCAGAAAGCAACTACTCCCCCATTGAAAAACACTGCCTAGCGTTGATCTTCGCGATAACAAAGCTCAGGCACTATGCGTTGGCGCATGAGGTCCGTCTCATTTCGAAAGTGGACCCTCTCAAATATCTAATGTCAAAGGCTATATTGACGGAACGACTCGCTAAATGGACCCTGCTCTTGATGGAGTTCTCGATAATATATCAACCTCTCAAGGCAGTAAAAGGCCAGGCCATCGCCGACTTCCTCGCTGAGCATCCGATACCGGCCGATTCTCCTTTAAACTGCGATCTTCCAGACGAACATGCGTTTGATACGGTCAACGGTGATGATACTCGATGGGAGCTTTATTTCGATGGCGCATCTTCCATGAAGAAGCGCAAACAAAGCACCCCTATAATTAAATCGGGCGTAGGGCTCATCTTTGTAACTCCACAAGGAGGGATTATGCGCTTCGCCTTCTCCTTATCAGAGCCGAGGACAAACAATGAAGCCAAATACGAAGCTTTGATAGCAGGCCTTGAGATCGCCATTGACATGGGAATTGAAGACCTCCTCATATACGGGGATTCTCAACTGGTCGTTAGTCAAGTAAACGGCGACTACCAAATGTGCAAGCCAGAATTGGTGAAGTACGGCGAAAAAGTGAAACAACTGTTGACCCGAATTCCCTCCTATACTTTGGAGAACATACCGCGCGCGGAAAACAGCAAAGCAGACGCGTTGGCCAAACTTGCTAAAGAACTGGCTGACGAGAACCTCGATGACGTTAGAATCATGGTACAAAGCCGTCGAGTGCTTGCTCCAGCAGAAATATCTCCGGAATTATCGGAAGAAAAGGAAACGACTGAGCGAACGGTTCTGCAAATAAAAGACTGGGAAAAGGCCGAGGATTGGAAGGGAGTCTTCATAGACTACTTTAAGTCCCACCGATTGCCTGAAGAAGCGTCCACAAGACATCAGCTTATGAAGCGGGCTCTATCTTTCGCCTTCGTCAACGACACTCTGTACAAGAGGTCATTTGATTCTCTGTGGCTGAGATGCTTAGGACCTGACGAAGCGAAAATGGTCGTCCAGGAAATTCACGACGGACTCTGCGGTTCTCACCAAGCAGGCCCGAAGATGAAGATGAAGATAAAACGGATGGGCTACTACTGGCCCACGATGATTCAGGATTGCCTCGAATATGTGAAGCAGTGCCACTCATGCCAAATTCATGGGGACTTCATCCATCAGCATCCAAACCCATTACATCCAATGGTGACTAGCTGGCCGTTCGAAATGTGGGGAACTGACATAGTCGGCCCCATTGAACCAGCATCGTCTAGGGGACATCGTTTCATCCTGGCGACGACTGACTACTTCTCTAAATGGGCAGAAGCAGTACCGTTAAGAGAAGTGAAGACGGAAAATATCCTCCACTTCTTCAAGACGCACATCATATATCGGTTTGGAACGCCAAGACGGATCATCTCCGATAACGGGCCAGCCTACAGAAGCCACAAGATCAGTCGCTTCGCGCAACAACACAATATAGATTGGAGATATTCCTCGGTTTATAATCCGCGAGCTAACGGTCTAGCTGAGGCCTTCAACAAGACCTTGACGAAGATCATGAAGAAAACAGTGTCGCGAAATAAGAAAGACTGGCACGAAAGACTGCAAGAAGCTCTCTGGGCGTATCAAACTACGTTTAAAACGGCCACAAACACAACGCCGTACGCGTTGGTGTTCGGTACGGAAGCAGTACTCCCCCTCGAGATAGAGTTACCCTCTCTGCGAGTGGCAGTTCACTACGAGCTGACGGGTGAAGAAAATGCTCACCTCCGGTTTGAAGAGCTTGATGCTCTTGATGAAACCCGGCTCATAGCGCAACAAAATCTGGAAGCTTATAAAGCAAAGATGATGCGCTCATATGAAAGACTGACCCGACCGAGGACATTTCGCCAAGGCGAACTCGTGCCAGTGGTCAAAAGGCCTATGATTCCCAATCGCGCCAAGCGGGGAAAATTCGAGCCAAACTATGAAGGCCCATACATCATAGATAAGGTCTACCAGGGTGGGGCCTATCTACTCATGGATATGCACGGTGAAAGGCCCTTCAGGCCGATAAACGGTCGCTTCCTAAAGAAATATTATGCTTGATGAGCTACAGCCTAGGTCAATGATAGATGACGACGACTACGCCCGCTCGCTATCTTCCTAAGCTCAAGCTTTATAAGCAGGAGCCCGCTTCTCAACGACGGACCGAAATATCCTTAAACTAATAGCAGACCGAAACGTCTTTAAACTACTACCGCAACATCTTTAGGCTGACGAGATATAAAAAAAACATATAAAAATAGAATAAAAAAAGACGGTATGTCCATAAGCAAAAAGGGTACGGATGAAAACCCGAAAGGGCTCCGTGAGTAAAAACAGCAGGGCTACCGGCGAGTATTCGTGAAAACCCGAAAGGGCGCGACCTCGTAAAAAAAAAGAGAAAAATATATATATAAAAATAAAAAGAATAAAAAAAAGGTATGTCCATAAGCAAAATGGGCACGGATGAAAACCCGAAAGGGCTCCGTGAGTAAAAACAGCAGGACTACCGGCGAGTGTTTGTGAAAACTTGAAAGGGCGCAATCTCGTTAAAGGACACTTATAGGGTCCTCTCGACCTTGTAAGGAGAAACCACCTGCGTGAGATCCTTACGACTCACAAGGGAGCAACACACTTAGGGATCCCCACGATTCTTAGGGAGAAAATACACTCGCGGGATCCTCACGACTCGTGAGGAGAACTCTCTTATGGGACCCTCACGGCTCATAAGAGTTGAAAGTCTTAAGTTACAGAGACCTAAACCTGTGCTTAAGCAACCCCCACAACTTTCGATATTGCCCTACAAGTGGTCTAACACGGGCTCTTGTATACAATCCACGGGCGCGAATAAACATTTCCCTGACCAAGTCCTATCCGTGACTGGGGATATGTCCACATGGTGAACAACCCTTGTAAATCCTCTCGATTTATGAGGAAAAAATTCTCTTGTAGGATCCTTACGACTTACAGAGGAACAAAACACTTAGGAATCCTCACGACCCCTAAGGAGAAAATACACCTACAAGACCCTCACGACTTGTAGGGAGAAATACCTTTGTGAGACCCTTACGGCTCATGAAGTTAAAAGCCTTAGACGACAGGACCCTAACCCTGGTCGCTAAGACACCTTTGTTCAACATCGACAGAGGCAGATGATGATTCGCTCCTGGCAATATCCCAGTTGTAGCGGTGCTGATGCCGAAATCGGTGTCTAATTCCAGGTTTACGGCAGGAAAGCCAGTAAGCTGCACATGCATATAAAATAGCCGAAATGATTGGGCAACTCGCAATAAAAAGCAGCGAGTAAAAATAAAATAAATAGCCGAAATGATTGGGCACCGCGAAAAATAGCCGAAATGATTGGGCGATCGCGACCTTCGCGATATAAAAAGCTGAAATGATAGAGCATCGCGGAGATAAAACAAAAAAATGATGATAAAACTTTGGCCCTACAGTTAAGATCACATCGATCTCTGTATACAATTCAAGGGTGTAAACAAAGAGGGAACCATACTTTCCCAACAGGCTCCGCCAGAAGACGAAGCCAAATCTTGACGGTTCAGTCCAACTCTGAAGAAACCAGTGTCTTCAGTAAACTCCTCGACTCATGGATACAAACACTCTTTGACGAGAGCCTCCTGATCCGCGTCGACTCGCAGAGCAACCAGTGCCTCCGTGGGAAATTCTCGACTCGTTTCAAACCCCAAGGAAACAAATAATCCCTAGCAAACTCCTCGACTCACGGATACAAACACTCCTTGACGAGAGCCTCCTGATCCGCGTCGACTCGCAGAGCCACCAGTGCCTCCGTGGGAAATTCTCGACTCGTTTCAAACCCCAAGGAAACAAATAATCCTTGGCGCTTGGGAAACAAATAATCCCTAGCAAACTCCTCGACTCACGGATACAAACACTCCTTGACGAGAGCCTCCTGATCCGCGTCGACTCGCAGAGCCACCAGTGCCTCCGTGGGAAATTCTCGACTCGTTTCAAACCCCAAGGAAACAAATAATCCTTGGCGCTTGGGAAACAAATAATCCCTAGCAAACTCCTCGACTCACGGATACAAACACTCCTTGACGAGAGCCTCCTGATCCGCGTCGACTCGCAGAGCCACCAGTGCCTCCGTGGGAAATTCTCGACTCGTTTCAAACCCCAAGGAAACAAATAATCCTTGGCGCTTAGGAAAAAAATAATCCCTAGCAAACTCCTCGACTCACGGATACAAACACTCCTTGACGAGAGCCTCCTGATTCGCGTCGGCTCGCAGAGAAACGGTGTCTCCGCGGGAAATTCCCGATTCTTCTCAACATGCAAATGAAGCCTCAGGCAGCAAGGACTAAAAAACTTGCTTCCTGAACAATGGGACCCTGCAAGTCAATCCAAAATGGCCTCTTGCATACTATTCACGGGTCTCGCTCTCCAAAGTCGAATTTCGACGAGGAGGGAAACAACCGCTTGTGGGTCCTCTCGACTCGTAAGCGGGAAAAATTCTCTTATGGGATCCTTACGACTTGTAAGAGAAAACCACACTTAGGAATCCTCACGATTCCTAAGGAGAAAACCCACCTACGAGATCCTCTCGATCCGTAGGGAGAAAAGTCTCTATGAGACCTTCATGGCTCATAGAGTTGAAAAGTCTTAGGCAGCAGATCTGAACCTGCGGCCTAAGCCATCGCTATCTCTTGAAAAAAAAACTAAGTTATCTGCCAATTATGTTTATCAAAGATAACATGCTGATAATAAGAGAAGGCAGAAAGCAAAAGAGCATACAAGACATTGCAAAAGAAAATGTGTATCTTTATTCATTGACTTCAATCAAATACAAAATGAATCGTACAAAAGAATAAAGAATGGATACATATTATTTAAAAGGAAATTTTTACAAATACATTGATACAAAGGCAGCTATTGGGAAGGAAGCGTCTTAAGTAGCTTTATCAGTTGTTCGTACACTTCCTTCCATGCCTTTTCCTGATTGGCCACCACTGCCAACTCCGCCTCCACTTGGGCCCGTTGCTGTGCGACAGATGCAAGCTGATCCCTAACGGACTGATGAGTAGCTTCACGGCCTGGAGTGTCATGCTCGGCGATATCAAGTACCCGCTTCAGTCTTAGCCCATTTGAGATGCGCTCCAGAAGGCCTTCAAAGACGGCCTTCACCTCAGCGGCGTTTGCCTCAACTTCAGTAAGCAGGCGAGCGGTTTCGCTTGAAGATTCTTGGCACTCCTTCAGCCTCAAAGCTGCTTCTTGTTCCAAATGACGGAAATGAGAAGTGCTTTGCTCGAGCCATGCTCCCCGTTGAGTGATCACGGCCAAAGTCTCTGGGGATGGGCGCATCGACTCCAGCTGATGAAGGCAAGCCTCAATCTCCCGACAATGGTTAACCCAAGAGGTGACTATGCCCTCGTCATGGAAGGTGGCAAATATCACCAATATCGGGTTAACCGTCGTAGCGAAGTCCTCAGCAGATGTAGGAGCCTCAACGTCGAGTTCTTCGATGTAGTCACTCAACATGCGCAGACTATTCACCGCACCTTTTGAGGACGGACGTCTCTGAGAAGGGCCGTCCGGTATTGTAATACGAGACTCAAAAGGCACCGAGACTGGAACGACAGCTGAAAAGGACAAAATGTGATTAGATGATGATTCAATAGATACGGAGAAAGTCATTGATAAAATAGTTTACTATACCGGTTGAAGCAGGTGGCAAGGCCGGAAGGGCCGGTGGCGCGATCGATCTTCCTTCTCCCCCTTCGATTTGTAACACTGCGGTCAGGACAAGAGAGAGTTAGAAATAATTCTACCACTGAAAAACAAAGATATCAATCGGGAACGGTACTCACCAGCGCTACCAGAGGGGGAGGCGAATTCAGATGGGAAGGAGAAGTGTAGGAGCAACACTTGATAAAGATGGTCAAAAAGCACTCCTGAAAGACACAACAGTATAACTTTAGTACACAAATTATGCGTCTGGAAGATAAGGTTAATAAATTACAAACCCATACCTTCCAACATCTTCGAGGGTATGAGAGAGGGTTGAGAGGTGACCACCGCCAAGGCAGTCGTTGAAGGCGCTCCCTCGAGCAGTAGGGCATCGGCACTGGCTGCACCTGCATTACAACAAATGCGAATTTGTCAGAAAGGATTGTAAGATAAAAAAAAGATAGCAACTTGGGATTTAACTGATGAGCTGCCGGCTGAAACAGAGGCGATTCCCTGCTCTATTGACATGAGACCACCGCCCGTGGCCTCATCACCTGACTCAATGGGAACCGTCGTGGTGCTCGCGAGACCTAGAGACGGCGGAGGACCATAGACGGGGAGGGCTATGACTGGAGTATTGCCAGATTTCAGAGAAGGAGCGGTTGACTCGTCCTCGGGAATCATGGCTACCTTACCCACTACTCTCTCAGGTTCAGTAGTCGCGGTTGTATCGTCGACCATCACCACGAGATCGCCGGCCTGGAGCGCCTCGTCCGCCACCACCCTCGGTTCAGTTATAATGATCATATCATCTGCCACCGCTTCAGGTTCGGCATCAATGACCTTCTCGGCTGCAGGCCCCTTGACCTCCACCTCAGGCTCCGAAGCCACAACGACGTTGCCTACCGTCGGCTCGAGTTCAGCAGGTACCGCCTCCTATGTTTCTTTGGGATCAACGGTTTCCGCCTCCCCATCGATCGGACTTGGCCCTGCAAGATAAGGGATATAAGGACCAATGACATTAAAAATCCTTATAACAAAAACTTTGAGAGAAATATTACCTGAAGCGGATTTACCGTTTGCGCTCCGAACTGCGCGCGCCACCTCTCTGTGGGCAGTGGATAGGGCGACAGGGGCCTCTTCAGATGGAGTATCAGCATGAGGGGTGGTGCTGGGACCCGCTCCCATAGCCAAGGCAGCCATGCGCGCCTTCGCCTCACGTCTCAGCCGCTTCCTTTCCTCCCGGGCTGTCGTGATGGACCTTAGTGACGCCTCCTTCAAGGCGTCGTCATCCTCGTTCAGGGATGCCTCCAGAGCCTTTAAGGCATCCTTCATCGGCTCTTCAAGACGAACCTCCTGCGGTGGCCCAGAGGAAGTGGGAACATCGGCAGCTGGTAAAACATTTGCGTCGCTTGGTGGGAACGGCATTGAGGTTTCTGCAATAAAAGGGGAGAGGTTAGATCAACCATAACACGAGGGAGATGGAGAATTGATGGGTTAAATTACTAAGGCCCATAGATGCTCTAAGACGTTCCTCCTCCTGGAAAGTCTTCAGAGAAGCGGCAATAGCTTCTTCGTCAGTGATGCCTGTTGAAAGGAAAGAAAGAAAGGCGTTAGTCAAAGGCAACGAAGAGGATATGTTGCAATAAAGAAAATGCGAATAATAGTTACCTGATTGCGCAAGCTTAGCTAGCCACGCGTCACGCCTCGCCAACCATGCTGAAGCTTCGAGAGCAGCCTCCAAGTCTGTATCGTCTGGCGGCGGCATCACTAATCCTTCGTTAGTCCCGTATTCGAGCAGACCCTCGGCATAAGGAGCATGGGGTTCCTGACCGAACACGACGTCCGCAGCGAAGAGCGACTTCTTTTTATTTTGCCCTCCGACCCTAGGCTCACGGGGGATCGACTTCCGTTTAGCAGCCACTTTGGGACGACGGGTCCCAATGTCCGCACCCACGCCAGACTCCGGCGAGGGTACAACCACTGTCTCCACTGGAGCACAGGGTGCGGGAGGTGCATCTGTGATATCAGGGAGCGGCAAGTCACGTGGAGGACTTTGTACACGTGAGGATCCGGCTTTGGCATCTTTTAGAGGGGGGATTACCGGAGTCCTTGGCACCAGAGGAGAGTTGCGATCGCTACCTGGAGGTGCACCGTTACGATTGATCAGCAACCGCCTTTCCTCCTTTATGACCGCTCCCGTCGAATGACTATACCATTCTGTGTATACCCTAAGAAGTCGGGGGGCGCAGGCCGGCTCACTGATAAAGAAGTGTGAGCCCGTGTTTAGACGCATGAAGTGATGCAGTGCCCTCTCCATCCCTTCTTCATGTAAGTGCACGGCGGCGCCCCGCACTGAACTGTTGCGCTTGCGCTCACCAGAGCATGACACGTGTCTTCACCTCAAGTGCTTGCGCTCAGTGAGTGGCGCAAAGCGCCTAATAAATGCAATGCAGGGCCAAGCCCAATTAAAAGACCAAACATGCCTAATTAAATTGATGCTCTGCATCATTTATAAACGGGCAAAGCCCAAACAAAAATAATAAATTGCTATGCAGATGCCTTGCAGAGCCCAAAATAAATTGATGCTCTGCATCTTTTATGGGCACAGCCCAAACAAGAAAGTAGAAGTAATGCAATGCACTATTTAAGTATGGGCAAAGCCCTAGCACAGGTCTAATGGACTAAAAATAAATAAAATGTTGAACATTTTCAACTGGACTTAGCCCAATTCTGGCCGTAAGTTCTTAAATTAAATTGAACTAAGCACAAATGCTCTCTCTCAAATCAATTTATATCCGGTTCGAGGGTACATCTCCGAACTCCTTTGACATCCATCGCTGTAATTCCTCAACGACGTCAAAGAGGTGACGGGTCCCAACGACCACACATCAATACGGACTGCGGGGTCCTTAAACTCGTGGACCGAAACGTCCATAAACTAATGTTGGACCGAAACGTCCCTAAACTAATGTTGGACCGAAGCGTCCCTAAACTAATATTGGACCGAAACGTCCTTAAACTAATGGTGGACCACCACGTCCCTAAACTGGAACATGGACCACTACGTCTCTAAACTGGAACAATAGAGCTCTCAAATGCTCTTTTGCCGGATCTAAACGGTCCCGTTTAAGTTGATCTTAGCCCCAAATACGGCTAACGTATCCTTAAACATTTAAATGGACTATAAAACTCTAAATCGACTTTGGTTCGAGGGTACATCTCTGAACTCCTCTGACACCTGCCGTTGTAATCCTTCAACGACGTTAGAGAGGTGACGAGTCCCGATGGCCAGATATTAAATGGATTATCACGTTAAGTTGATCTTAGTCTCAAACAGGACTATTGTATCCTTAACGAACGTTTAAGTTGATCTTAGCCGCAACGCGACTAATGCATCCTTAAGCTAAAAACACCAAACCCAAATCTAAGTAAATACGGATTTGGACTAGTCCACGTCCTACGGGCGACGGCATTATTCAGTCTCCGTATACAATCCACGGGCAACCACAAACAAAACAAACACACACGACACGAAGTGAAATTCCGGAGAAGGAGAAAGTTGTTACCGTGATGCGGTAGCGTAATTAACTGCAGGGGCTTGCGCCTGCAGGGAAGAGCATCCCCACAATCAAAAATCCCTCAAGCGAGGGGGAATCTGACAAAGTCTGCTACATCGGCCGCATCCGTCTAAACCTCCGATGCATGGTGCCATAAATCAACTTGGCATCTTCGGAGAGGTGGACGGATAAAACCAAATAGCATCTGTCCCGAATCTCAGCGCCAGGACATCGCGGTCCTGTGCGCCGTCCTTCGGAGGGGAACAATAGTGGCGCTAAATCTTGAGTGCGAAGATGACAGCTGCCAATTCTAGATCATGTGTTGGATAGTTGCGCTCATGAACCTTTAGTTGTCTTGATGCAAAAGCCACAACTTTTCCATGCTGGTGTAGAACACATCCAAATCCTTTACCGGACGCATCATAATACACAACGAATCCTCCAAATTGATCCGGTATTACAAGAATATGTGCAGAGGTTAATCTTGACTTAAGTTCTACAAAAGCTTTTTCACATGCTTCTGACCACACGAATGATTCGTCTTTACGCATGAGCTTAGTCAGGGGTGCTGCGATCTTTGAGAAGCCTTCAATGAATCGTTGATAGTATCCAGCTAATCCCAAGAAACTTTGTATATCTTTCACCGTCTTTGGTGTCGGCCACTCACTAACAGCTGACACTTTAGCTGGATCTACGGAGATTCCTTCGCCTGAAACAATATGTCTGAGAAATCCGACTTGATATAGCCAAAATTCACACTTACTGTACTTGGCATAAAGCTGGTGTTGTCGTAATGTCTCCAGGACAATGTGTAAGTGCTCGGCGTGTTCTTTCTGATTCTTTGAATACACCAGAATGTCGTCAATGAAAATAACAATAAACCTGTCTAAGTACTCTCGGAAAACTTGGTTCATCATGTTCATAAAAATGGCAGGTGCATTGGTCACTCCAAATGGCATTACGAGATATTCATAATGACCTTAACGATTCCTAAACGCCATCTTCGGAATGTCGGATTCTTTGACCTTCACCTGATGATAACCCGAATGAAGATCTAGTTTTAAAAAGACACAAGACCCACTTAATTGATCAAAAGGTCATCGATGCGCGGTATTGGATATTTTTTCTTAATCGTCACTTCGTTCAGAGCTAGATAATCCACACACATCATGTAGGAACCTTCTTTCTTCTTCACGAGTAACACCGGAGATCCCCAACTTGAAGTACTGGGTCGAATCCAACCTTTCTTCAGTAGTTCGTCCAACTGAATACGGATTTCCTTCAATACCTCCGGACTTAATCGGTATGGAGTTTTGATTACAGGTTGTGCACCAGGTTGTAAATCAATACTAAACTCAAGAGCTCGATCGGGAGGCAAACCTGATATGTCTTCAGGGAAAATATTCTCGAACTCTCGATCTATTTCAGGCTTTTCTTCTTCCACGGGTAGAGAAAATTGTAACAACCCTAAACTTTCTATAGGAAATTTTTTCAAAAGTACAGAAGGGAATACCCAAACCCGAGCACAAGTTATAAATTTGTTTTGCTTTTGAACATCAAGAAAGTACTTGTAGCTCATTGGTAAAGTTTTGCACTGCTGAGACATAGCACTCGAGTTCAAATCCCATCGGTCACATTATCTTTTTATTTAATTTTTTTTAATCTTTTAGAAGCCTAAGGGTTTGCACGTGCACTATACGTAAAATGAAGAGACACAGAATAAACAAACACGTGCACTTGGGTATATGAAACGACAGAGACACGTGGCAACAAACCCTAACCCCATCCATTGGTATCGGGCCGGCGAAATGCCTATTTAGACCGGTACCGCCGGTCGGACCGTAGGTAAAGGCCTCCATCTTTTCATTTTAGCAACTCTTCAACTACCCCACTTCTCCCATGCTGTTTATTTTCTCTACATTCATCCAGAGAAGATTAAATCCCTTCTTTAATTCCTTTTAAATGTATTTTAATTCTCAAATTCATCACCCTCAAAACCCTAATTTTCACTATAAATATCACACCATATTTCCACCTTCCTCACTCAGAAATTCCCTGTCAAAACTCTAAAAAATTCCCAAGTCCTAATAGTGTACAAGTGGAGTTAGTGAAGGGTGAAGTTCCGACAAAGTTTCGAGGAGATTCCCCGAACCCTTCCTTAGCTCCCTTTCTCCTTTCTCTTGTTCAATAGCCAGTAAGTCCCTTCTCCCCCTCTCATCTTCTATTCTAAAAACTTTCATTCTTCAAACCCGACGGAAGCGGAGTTAATCCGACTTCCTATTCGGTTTTTCTTTAAAAATTCTATTTTTCTAAATCAATAAAATACCATACTCTCATATAATGTTTAACATATATTAAAAAACACATTAAAACAAGTCTCATATCAAAAGAATTATTTATGCAAATTTTATCGTAGTTTTACAGTAAAATAGCATATGCTTTAGTTTCGACACAAATCAACATAATACTTGTATTGCCTTTAGATAGCTCACGAGATACTGAACTACCTCTTCACAACACACATCTTTGACATAACACGATAAAAATTTGGGAATATAGTTATGAGATAATACGATATTACAAATAAATACCATCAAATTTGCAAAACTGTTTTCTTTAAGAAAAATATTATCTAATTCCTTGCAATTACGCATCTACAATCCACTTTTAGGGAGCCCTGTTCGGGATGGTGCGGATTATCGTATGTTCTCGGGCCTAGTAGAGCGGAATTCAGACCTCCATAAGGAGCATTCGAATTCCGATGGAGTTTCTAATACTATTTTTTTTTGAAAATGAGATTTCTAGAATAAATAAAATCATATTTTTAATAAATAAATAAATAAATAAATATATATATATATATATATATATATAAATATTTACAAAATACTTATTTTAAATATATAAAATATTTCATGTTTCCAAAACTCAAGAATAGAATTCAAATATTACATAAAACTACCATCCAAATATAAAGCAATTCTAATATTTCATTAAAATACCATATACAATAAAAACTAGGTTTTACTCACTAGAAATTCCACTTTTATAAAATGTACATCTATGAAAACCTTAAAGACGATAATTAAATACTTGAGGTGTATTTTGAAAGTATACCAAAACTATTTTTACATAAATCCCCCTCAAGTTATACAAAATTACAATAAGGACCCTAGTAGATATAGGTTTAAGCGGGACCAGTTCTCTTGAGGCTCGGAGAGCTGGAGAATATAGGTGCTTGCCTATCTAAGCTAGACAATCTAAAATAACGGTGTTATCAACACGGTAATTGTCTTGGAAAAAGACACAAATCCTGCTGTCTATGTGCAGCAGTTACCGATAACATCAAAATTTAATTCAGGACTTCAATTTCTTTTCAATGTGTCTGACTCAGACTGAGTCTCAATCTAATCAATCTGACTTGAATATGATTCAAGTATAAAACTTCAATTCAACATGAATCGGTCTATTAAATCTATATCAATCTATATTGAATGAACCGAACAATGGATATACTCCGTCTACATGTCCATCCATTATATCCGTTCCATTTACTGATATCATAGTTTCGGCAAGTCGTCCATATACAATTTACAATACAAGACAATACAGTACAAGCAATACAAATCAATACATAATACATTACGGGGTTATAAAGGGATAGACTGGTACGGAACATGTTAAAGGTGGCACGAGATGGTCACTTAAGACGTAATTACATCCATACCGTTGTTCCGTGGTATTATCGACGGAGCCTAGTACTATGGGTTACCAAAGTCCATGGTGTAAGTTGGACTCCTCTCGTATACACTGGTATTTTCTGTACCAAGTTACAAACAACTGCGCTAACATCATAATTAAACATTATTAATTATACTCTCCTTCTGTCTATTCTATCTCTACTTATCTTTGGGCTTACCGAGCGATTGTTCGCTGACGACATTCCTATTTCTCTTCTTCTTTGGAATGTTGTTAGGAGGACCCAACGCTGAAGAGTTCGAGACCTGCCGAGAGCATTTGGAGCAGCCCCCTGAGCAGTTATCTTTTGACCCAGAGCTTTAGCTACTTGTACATATTATTTCCATTTCTGTTATGCCATTGTTTAGGCATTGCTTTTCTACTCATGTACTTACATTTCAGTTGTATTGTAAAAATAATGTTAAATAAATTAAGTTGATGTTCATTTACATCTTATCTCTTGTGTAATTTTCATTTTATATTTCTTAGATACGCTTAGTGTGTTTACTTCTGAGTAAATACGTAGCGGGTCTCGCCGCGTCCTCTTCACCGTACGTCGGGAAGCGGGGCGTGACAAGTTTTGTTGGCGGCCCATGCAGGTCAGTTCTGCGTGGACATCCTAAGCAATATAACACAAGAAACAGCAACTGAAAACATTCTTTACAATTCTTTGAATCTTACCATTTCATATTCGTTGAATCTATCCTAATCCTATTTTTTCATTCAAGGCTATGAATTCCCCGAACAACACCAGCACCAATGTCAACAACACACCTCCACCTCTACCGCTTACTTCTGTCGTAGCTGCTCCGATCAATGAGCAAACGGTCTTGCTTGAAGCAATCCGAAGCCTCCTAGAAGGACATCAACAACATATTGCTATTTTAATGAACCGACCAGAAGCGGAAGCCCCAGGGGTAAAACAATTCCGAGCTTTACACTCCAAGCAATTTTCGGGAAAAGAGAGTCCTCTGGAAGCTGAGGAATAGGCTCAAAGCATTGAGGATGACCTGTCAGCAGCACAAGTGTCAGAGGTCGCTTGGGTACGAGTTGCGAAGCTGTAGCTCACTGACAATGCCCGAGTCTGGTGGAAGGCGGAAGAAAGCCGTCTCATCCAGCCGATTGAATGGAAGACCTTTTGCGATATGTTCGACGCGAAGTACTTCTCTGAGACTGCCAGATTCGACATGGAACAGCAGTTCATCCACTTACAACAGGGTTCGATGTGGACCAAATCCGTGGATGAGTATGATGCTGAGTTTACCATGCTCAGTCGGTAAGATATGTCTAAATATTTCGATTTTCAAATATCACATACTACACAGCTAACACAATACTTCAACAGATTCGCGGCACACTTGATACCAACTGCTGAGATCCGGTCAAGACGATTTTAGCAAGGGTTGGATCCGGAAATTCAAGCTGCTCTAGCTACAGGGGATTTTCCAACCCATGATTTGGCTTTGAAGGCTGTCCGAAGATACGAGACAGTAGTAAAGAGGAAGGGCAGACCTCAATCTGCCAGAGTGAAGCGCCCTGCCATTCAAATGGCAGGAGGAGCCTCTTCAAGGCCAACTGTTAAACCCAGAAGGCCGGAAGAAACCAATAACCGGCCAAGTCCAGATTTTTACTTCTATTGCAAGGGTGATGGACACTTGTGGAAGGGCTGTAGGCGCGTAAAAGTCCTGTGCTTAGTTTGTGGCGCATCCAATCACGGAATTGGAATCTGTCCTTATAGACGCAACTCAGCTCACACACCCACCAACTACTCGCAGCGGCCAGCTATCCAGGCTCCTGCACCTTGTTTGGCACTACCAGCTCTACCTTTTGCACAGCCTAATCGCCAATTCCATCAGGAACTAAGGAACATACCTTGAGGGGAGAGAAACATGCCTCAAGGACAGAGGAATGTGCCTCCAGTTAGGAGGAATGTACCACGGCGTCAGGCTTTCCTTTTAGCGGCCGAAGAAGCTGAGGCTATAGAACAAGGAAACACTGGTATTTCTCTTCAATTTTTTTCAAACCCTTGCATCATCTCGCACTACCAGTACTTTTATCACCAAACTTTCTTGAATCTGTTACACTTTCCTTTTACAAATTTTGATGACAAAATTTTTATAAGAAAGGTAGAATGTAACAACCTTAAATTTTCTGTACAATTTTTTTTTAAAAGTACAGAAGGGAATACCCAAATCTGAGCACAAGTTATAAATTCGTTTGCTTTTGAACAGCAAGAAAGCACTTGTAGCTTATTGGTAAAGGCTTGCACTGCTGCAACATAGCACCCGAGTTCAAATCCCATCAGCCAAATTATCTTTTTATTTAATTTTCTTTTAATCTTTTAGAAGCCTAAGAGTTCGCACGTGCACTACACGTAAAATGAAGAGTCACAGAATAAACAAACACGTGCACTAGGGTATATGAGGCGACAGAGACACGTGGCAATAATCCCCAACCCCATCCATCGGTATTAGGCCGGCGAAATGCCCATTTAAACCGGTACTGCCAGTCGGACCGTAGGTAAAGGCCTCCATCTTTTCACTCGAGCACCTCTTCAGCTACCCTACTTCTCCCATGTTGTTTATTTTCTCTGCATTCATCCAGAGAAGATTAAATCCCTTCTTTAATCCCTTTTAAAATCATTTTAATTCTCAAATTCATCACCCTTGTCACGCCCGCTTCCCGGTGTACGGTGAAGTAGACGCGACGAGGTCGCTACGTATTTACTGTGAAGTAAATACGCTAAGCATATCTAAGCAATATAAAGAAATATACACAAGAGACAAATGAATGAAATCCAATTTTGATTTATTACATTCAAGATTCACAGTAGACAAAATATCTGAATACAAGATACAATAATATGATAAGTCTTAATAAGGAATTATACATAAATAAGCTGAAATGAAATGAAAAGCTGAACGAAACTACACGTCCGGTTGTGATGCGAACTGGTTATATTCCTCTTCGACCGCTTCTATCTCCTTTGTCTCAATACCACCTGACAAACATTCCAAGAATAGAAAGAAGTGGGTGGAATGCCCGTCAGCGAACTAACGCTCGGTAAGTCCCCAAAAGGATGGTGTGATGTATATAAATGAAATGCAGAGTGTAATGTGATATATGGTATAGCATGGATATAAATCATGAACATGTAAACAAATATAGTAGCGTACATGGTAATATGTATGTCAACTATATCGGCATGGAAATGTAACATGAGCATAGCATGAAAATAAATCATGAACATATAAACAAGTATGGTAGCATGCATGGTAATGTGTATGCCAACTATATCAGCATGGCAAATAAGTATAATATGGCCGTGGAGTATAGGTATAGTGAACATGAAGTGAATGTAAGTGTCCTAACATGTCTCTACTTGGGTATACTAATCTAACGTAAGTTTAAGGGTGAATGTCAACCAATCTCAAGAGTGTTCTCGAACCCAACAGGTTGTAATCCAGGGGTAGAGAACTACGGGCCCGAATCAAATGTTAGTAACGGGACTTCAATCTAGTGTTGAAGTATTCCAAACTCAACAGGCTGTAATCTAGGAGCAAGGAAACACGGGCCCTCATGATAGCTTGCTTGTGTTAGTAGACATGGATTCATGATCTAGGGGGACTCTTGAGATTTTGTTGGATTCACGCATGAACTACCCCAACACTCCGTGTTTATTAGTTTATGATTAATGTTATGAGTCTTGATCGAATCCATGAATACAAAAGGTGATGTATGATATCAAGTTTTCAAGATTGAGTTCATGTAGTCATGTCAAGTGCAAGTCATGCCAATTGTCTTCATGGTTCGATGTCAAGTTGGTTCAAGTGTACATACTGGGTTCAAGTATTCATGATTGAGTCGTGTCAAGATCAAGTCAATTCTAACATGTAATAATTTAATCATAAGTCATATAAATAAAAATAAATAAGCAATCATAGAACATGATATGAGATAAGTATACAAGTAACGTCCAAAACAATATTGTAAATAAGCGATATGTTCGACTAGTTAATAAAGTCATTTGAAATCAGAATATAAACGAAAACATAGCCTTAAGTGTTATGCACACGTGAGTTCCAGTCTCGCATAAATAAGAGTAACGGTTTAGGAGATATACATGTTTTCGTATCATCGCGCAAAACAGATCAGAATCTGTTCAGTACTGTCACACATTTTTAAAACGCAGTTTGAGTTAATTTTTATCAGGTTTCAGATTACAAAGATTAATAGAAAATTATACGTCTTTCGATGTAATTATCCAAAACACTAAGATGCGCGCGATTTGGATTTTTGAAGCTCTAGTTATGATCGTTTTAATATCAACGATTAAAACCAAAATTCAGATTTCTGGATAGCAACTATATGTTATATTGCAAAGCCTATATCGGATTGTTTCATGTGTTTATAAGTAATATAATATATAGAAAATTATAGTTCTATCAATTATGCATCTACATATCTAAATTTTGTCACGAACGGACATCGGGAGTTCGAGTTATGTCCTATTGAAAAATAGTGTGCGAATTAGGACAGATTCTGTCCAGATTCGTCGCTTAATATTGTAACGCAGTTTGTATATTTTACGTAGGTTTTCAGTAAAAACTTAAAACTAAGAAAATCTATATTATTTGATGTAGATATCCAAAACACCTGAGTTTGCTCAATTTGGATATTGGTATACCAAGTTATGTGTTCTAGAAGTTGGCTCATAACGGCAGTTTTCTGCTTTACGAATGGTGAATAAAAATGATGTAATTCCTAAACCGTTAAGTGATTCTATCTAAAAATTTAACAGCGTGTATACAAAAATATATTCTATCCAAGATAAATTTCTTGAAATTTTCAGAAGTAAAAATTAATTTATAAAATTATTTTAAAAGTAAAGGTATTGATATGTTATATGTGAGAATGAGGAAACCATGGTATTTATTCGTAACTTCATTTTTTTTACAAAATTTAAATAAAGTAATTTAAAATACAACAAAAAATGATAAAATCTAAATTGGTCACTATGAAATCTTAACATATGGATTGAGAGTAATGAAAAAGACTTTACGAACTATATGTGTGTATATTTGTGTGTGTTCATTATTTATATATGTATTAATTATTTAGGGACTATGATATGATAAGGGAAATTTTTCATAGCAATATGAAAAGAGAAAGATAGAGAGAAGGAGATGGAGGGAGGGAAAGAGAGAAGGGAATTACATACACAAGCAGGTATTGTCACCGGACTTGTCTATCCGCCGATAGCCTCACGTTTCTAGCGAGACTTACTTGAGAATTTCTTCATGTTCTTCTTCGAAGGATCTAAATGAAGAGAGATATGTGAAATGATAGAAATGTGTGATGATGAAAATAAAGAGGAGTGAGATATAAAAAGGTTTATGGCCACCATAATTCTAATAAATTATGGTTCATAACCATTTTAATTATTTTGGGAGTTAAAAAGAAGAAGAAATGAAATGTCTCATTTGTAGGTTATGAGAAGAATAAAAATTGATAAAAAAATTTGCAAGAGATTTGAATATGTGACTTATGGAATAACAATGTAAGGACTTAACCAATGAGCTACAAGGTTGTTCATGCACATATTTAATTAGAATTAAATATATGTTGTTGCTTGAAAAGAAAGTAGGATTTTGGGCTCATAGTTTTATAAAAGAAAATGAAAATGATATTTGATTTGGGTTATGGGCTGGGTCAAGTCTTGCGTTTAATTTGAAATGGGTTAAGATTTAGTTTAAAGAAATGAGTTTGGGAAAAATAGATAAAATAATAGAATAATATATTTAATAGGAAATAAAATTTATGGAAAAATACTACGAATAAATAAATATAATATTTTACTAAAGAAAGAAAACACGAAGATATAGTAATACTAGGGTCGTTACAACCCTCAAAACCTTAATTTTTCCTATAAATACCACACCATATTTCCACCCTCCTCACTCAAAAATTCTCTGTTAAAACTCTACAAAATTCCCAAGTCCTAATAGTGTACAAGTGGAGTTAGCGAAGGGCGAAGTTCCGAGGAGATTCCGACGACGAAACGACGCCCCGAAGTCTTCCTTAGCTCCCTCTCTTCTTTCTCTTGTTCAATAACTATTAAGTCCCTTCTCCCCTTCTCATCTTCTATTCTAAAATCTTTCATTCTTCAAACCCGACGGAAGCGGAGTTAATCCGACTTTCGATTCGGTTTTTCTTTAAAAATTCTATTTTTCTAAATCAATAAAATACCATACTCTCATATAATATTTAACAAATATTAACAAACACATTAAAACAAGTCTCATATCAAAAGAATTATTTATGCAACTTTTATCGTAGTTTTACAGTAAAATACCATATGCTTTAGTTTCGACACAAATCAATATAATACTTGTATTACCTTTAGATAGCTCACGAGGTAATGACCTACTTCATCACAAAACACATATTTGATATAGCACTACAAAAATTTGGGAATATACTTTCGGGATAACACGACATTACAAATAAATACCATCAAACTTGCAAAACTGTTTTTTTTAAGAAAAGTATTATCTAATTCCTTACAATTACGCATCTACAACCCACTTTTGGAGAACCCCGTTCCGAATGGTGCGGATTATCGTACGTCCTCGGGCCTAGTAGAGCGGAATTCAGACCTTCGCAAGGAGCATTCGAATTCCGAAGGAATTACTAATACTATTTTTTTGAAAATGAGATTTCTAGAATAAATAAAATCATATTTTTAATAAATAAATATATATAGAAATATTAACAAAATACTTATTTTAAATATATAAAATATTCCATATTTCCAAAACTCAAGAATACAATTCAAATATTATATGAAACTACCATCCAAATACAAAGCAATTCCAATATTTCATTAAAATACCATATACAATGAAAACTAGGTTCTACTCACTGGAAATTTCACTTTTATAAAATATACATTTATGAAAACCCTAAAGACGATAATTAAATACTTGAGGTGTATTTTGAAAGCATACCAAAACTATTTTTACATAAAACCCCCTCAAGTTATACAAAATTACAATAAGGACCCTAGTAAATATAAGTTTAAGCGGGACCAGTTCTCTTGAGCTTCGGGGAGCTGGAGAATATGGGTGCTTGCCTATCTAAGGTAGACAATCTAAAATAACGGTGTGATCAACACGGTAATTGTCTTGGAAAAAGACACAAATCCTGCCGTCCATGTGCAACAGTTACCGATAATATCAAAATCTAATTCAGGACTTCAATTTCTTTTCAAAGTGTCTGATTCAGACTGGGTCTCAATCTAATTAATCTAACTTGAATATGATTCAAGTATAAAACTTCAATTCAACATGAATCCATCTATTAAATCTATATCAATCTGAACTGAACTATGGATATACTCCGTTTACATGTCCATCTATTATATCTGTTCCATTTACTGATATCATGGTTTCGGAAAGTTGTACATATACAATTTACAATACAAGACAATACGATACAAGCAGTACAAATCAATACATAATACATCACGGGGTTATAATGGGGTAGACTGGTACGGAACATGTTAAAGGTGGCATGAGGTGGTTACTTAAGACGTAATTACATCCATGCCGTTGTTCCGTGGTATTATCGACGGAGCTTTGTACTATGGGTTACCAAAGTCCACAGTGTAAGTTGGACTCCTCTCGTATACACCAGTATTTTTTGTACCAAGCTACAAACAACTGCGCTAATATCATAATAAAACATTATTAATTAGACTCTCCTTCTGTCTATTCTATCTCTACTCATCTTTGGGCTTACCGAGCGATTGTTCGCTGACGACATTCTTATTTCTTTTCTTTTTTGGAATGTTGTCAGGAGGACCCGACATTGTAGAGTTCGAGACCAGCCGAGAGCATTTGGACCAGCCCCGTGAGCAGTTATCTTTTGACCCAGAGCTTTAGCTACTTGTACATACTATTTCGATTTCTGTTATGCCATTGTTTATGCATTGCTTTTTTACTCATGTACTTACATTTCAGTTGTATTGTAAAAAAATGTTAAATAAATAAAGTTGATGTTCATTTACATCTTGTCTCTTGTGTACTTTTCATTTTATATTTCTTAGATACGCTTAGCGTGTTTACTTTTGAGTAAATACGTAGCGGACCTCGCCGTGTCCCCTGCACCGTACGCTGAGAAGCGGGGCGTGACAAAAATACTTCTGCATTTTTCGGTTTAGCACGGTAGCTTCTTGGCTCTAAAGTTCTATCTCCACTTTTGAAATAGAAGACTAGATGATCTGGTATCTCAAATACCGCTCTCCTTTGACAGCAATCAATAGTAGTATAGAATACTCCCAGCCAATCCATTCCCAACACAACATCGAAATTTAGTATGTCCGGTACTTTGAAATTTGCGTAGAATTCTCGACCGCAAACTACAACTAGGCACTGATCATACCCCAAAATTGCCTTCAAGACTCTATTCCCGAAACTGACATTCCAGCTTGAAATGAGTGGCTTCACGGGAATCGCGTGCATTCTCACAAATCGTTATGACATGAAGCGGTGTGAAGCTCCAGTGTCAAAAAGTGTAAGTGCAGGAAGGGCGGTTACTAGTATAGTACCTAAGTTGTGTGAGATCGTATTTAGATATAGGAAAAATATAACGATATACAAGAATTGAAAGATTGAAAGGATGGGGATTTTACCAGTGATGACTTGTCATGTGGCTTCAGCCTCCTCGACCGTTATTGTAAAAGCATGTCGTCTTGATACATTCCTTTGCCCTTGAGGCACGTTTCTTTGTGCCTGATGGAATTAACGATGAGGCTGTGCAGGTGGTCCATATGGAACTGGTGCAAGAAGGGCTAGGTGAGGTGCAAGAGCCTAAATGGCTGGCCTCTGCGGGGTGTGATTGCGGGTCTGAGTGCTGGTGCTGTGTTAATACGATATGGGCATGCTCCTATCATATGAGTAGATGCGCAACAAATCAAACACAGGCCATTTGCACGCCTGCAGTCCTTCACCAAGTGTCCAGTTCTCTTACAGTAGAAACAGAAATCTGGACTGGACCGATTAAATAATCCTCCTGGCTTCTTGGGTGCAAAAGTCGGCCTAGAAGAGGCTCCTACTATCATCTATGTAGCAGGGCGTTTGATTCCGGCTGTTTGGGGCTTACCCTTCTTCTTGACCACGGCTTCGTAACGACGTGCTGCCTTCAGGACGAGTTCATGGGTTGGATAGTCGCCTATGGCTAAAACCACCTGAATCTTCGGGTCTAAGCCCTATTAGAATCATCTAGCCCGAATCTTATCGGTCAGGATCAAATGTGCTCGAACCTGATAAGATATGATTTCAGGATAGTTGTTTCCCTAATAAAAGAGTAAAGCTCTGTGAGGCAGCGCCCAAGCGCCTCATGTTCCTTTCACGAGGGCGCCAGCGCCAGATTTAAAAACTCTTATGTGAGCGGCACCAATGTGCAAAGCACACAAAAATATTAAGTTGCGCCTACGTGCACAACACGTGAGCGCCGGCGCCTAATAGAATTAAATTCTACTCTCCGTTAAACAGAGCCGTTGGATCAAAAATCCAACGGAGATGATAAATCATTAGGAGGCAGAATTAATTTCTGTTGAGAGGAAACATTTCTCAAATCTTTCTAAAAAAAGAAAGATTGCCCTCTGTAAAATAGAGTATCGTTGGATTAAAAATCCAATGGTGATTAAAGAATCTCCGTTCTACAGAATAAATTCTGAATGGGAAAATAATTTCCTAATCTTATTAAAAATAAGAAAATACTTTCTGTAAAACAGAAGTCCTTGGATCAAAAATCCAATGGTAGGAAAAGTCCCTAAATAAATTGGGATCTCTTAATGAGAGATTTTCTCAAAACTAATTAACAAAATGTCTCTACTATATAAAGGACCAAAGACTTCAAGTCTCATATAGAGAAACCTCTCATAAGCTTCGGAAAGAACAGAGAATTAAATTCTTTAGGAAGGAGAACTCTCTTCTTGGAAGATTAGGTAAACAAAAAAATAAGATATATAAATATATCTCTTTTACCTTTTGAAGGGTTTAACCCTTCTCAAAGAACCAAGTTCTTTCTCTGGATCTGAGATCCACGGGACAAGTCTCCCATATGATGAGAATTTAATTCTCATTGGGATGAACTTGTTCTTGAGAATAAAAAATTTATTTACAAAAAAGATCCCACTGATCGTTAAGAGCTCAGCGCCCAGCGCCCCACGTGCTTCTCACATGGGCGCAACAAAAGAAAGGGGTACTCAGCACTCAGTGAGCGGCGCTCAGCGCCCAGCGCCTCACGTGTCTCTCACGTGGGCACCACAGAATAAAAGAACTCAGGGAGTGGCGCTCAGCGCCCAGCGCCTCACGTGCTTCTCATGTGGACGCTACAAAGAAAAGAGTGCTTAGCACTCAGCGAGCGGCGTTCAGCGCCCAGCGCCTTACGTGTCCCTCACGTGGGCACCACAGAATAAAAAAATGCTAGGCACTCACTAGGCAGCGCCTAGCGCCCCATGTGCTTCGCACGTGAATGCCATAAAGAGTGCTCAACACTCCATATAAAGACAAAATTGGGTAAAGTGTTTATGTATCAAGCCTAAACTTTCTGAACGAATTTTTTTCAAAGTACAGAAAGGAATACCTAAGTCTAAGCACAAGTTATAAATTAAATTTACTTTTAAACAGTAAGAAAGCACTTGTAGCTTATTGGTAAAACCTTGCACTGTTGTGACATAGCACCTGTGTTCAAATCCCGTCATCCACATTATTTTTATGTTGATTTTTCTTTTAAACTTTTAGAAGCTCAAAAGTTTGCACGTGCACTGCACGTAAAATGAAATGTCACAAATAAAACAAACATGTGGAAAATGTTGCACACACAGACAGGGACACGTGGCCAAAGATCCAACCCCATCCCACCGGTTTGGACCGGTGAGATGTGTTGTTGGGGCTGGCACCGCCGGGCCCCCCCGTAGCTAATGCTACAAAATTTTTCCCATAGCAACCCTTCGCATATTCCACTTCCCCCATACTGTTTGATCTCTCTGTAAATTAACAGAGGGATTAAATTCACCTTTTAATCTAAAATTTAATGCATTTTTTATTCATTCTTCATTACCCTAAACCCTAATTTTCTCTATAAATACCACCCTCCATTTTACACCTCCTCACTCAAAAATTCCCTCTCAAAACTCTCTAAAATTCTCAAGTCTAAAGTTGTGCAAGTGAAGTTAGCAAAGGTCGAAATTCCGGCGAAGTTCCAAGAAGAATCCGGCGACGAAACGAATTCCCGACACTTTCCTAACCTTCTCCTACCTCCCCCTCTTCTTATAACTTGTAAGTCCCCTCTTCCCTTCCCTTTTACTATTCTAAAACTTATCATTTTCAAAACTCTTCGTATGTGGAGTTAGTCCGGCTTCCGATTCGCTTTTCTTTAAAATCCAAATCTTTTCTTAATAACAAACGTACAAATTTTAATGTATTGTTTAGTAACCATTAAAAAACACACTAGAACAAGTTTCACCTCAAAATAATAATTATAGTAACTTCTATTTCACTTCTATAGTAAAATACCCTCATGTTTACTTTCGACATTATTTATTCGTTCTAGCCATATTACCTTTAGAAAACTCACAAGGTAATGCCCTACCACCTCACAACACACATTATTGACATAGTACGATTTACCTTTGGACTATTTTTGTGGGAAAATTTACAAGTTATAATAAAATACTCTAAACTTACAAAACCGTTTTCTTTGAAAGCATAATATCAAATTCCATACGATTAAATCCTTACAACCCATTCATGGGGAATCCGACTTGGTTGGTGCGCATTATCGCACATCGATCGGACTAGTAGGGTGAAATTCAGACCTCCGCAAGGAGCATTCGGTTTCGATGGAATATTATTACAATTTTAAGGAAAACTAGATTTCTAGAATAAATAAAATTATATTTTTATATAAATAATAATATATGTAAATATTATCAAAATACCTATTTTAATATATAAAATATTCTATGTTTCCAAAATCAAAAGAGAAGAATCACCAATTACATGAAACTACCATTACAATTCAAAACAACTTCCATATTACATTAAAATACCATGGATAAATATCACTAGTTTTATATCAACTAGAAAATACTTCACATTTAAAAATTACATCTATGAAAATCCTAAAAACGATAATTAACTCCTTGAGGACTATTTTGAAAATATATCAAAATTATTTTTACATAAAACCCCTTCAAGTCATATCAATTTACAATAAGGACCCTAGTAAATATAGGTTTAAGCGGAACCAATTCTCTTGAGTCTTGGGGAGCCGGAGAAGTGGGTGCTTACCTATTTAAGGTAGATAACTAAAACGGGGTTATCATACGGTAATTGTCTTGGAAAAAGACATAAATCCTGCCGTCCATGTGCAGCAGTTACCGATAACTCCAAAACAACCAGGACTCCAATTCTGTTTAAAAGTTTGACTCAGTTCGAGTCGTGGTCTAAGCTGAATACAATATGACTTGAATTCAATTCAAGTATAACTGTAATCCATGAACTCGAGAATACAATCTATATAACATGACCGAACCGAACCATGGATATACTCTGTTACAAGACCATCCATTTATATCCATTCCGTTTACTGATATCATTGTTTCGGCAAGTCTTACATATATAATTTACTACAAGAAAATACAATACCATCAATAAAATAAATATTACGTGGTTATAAAGGGATAGACTGGTATGGAATGTGTTAAAAGTGGCACGAGACGGTCATTTTAATGCACCTAACCTGAATATCCATTGCTGTTGTACCGTGGCTTAACGGTTCCTTATGCTCTGTATATCTTAGTTTTCGGAATAGTGGGACTCCTCTCGTATACACTGGCATTGTAACACCCAGCCCTTTTTATACCAATATTCGTGTTTCTCGTTAACTTATAAGATTTTACTTTATTTATAATTATTTATTATTTTATTTTAGAACTCCTCTTTAAACCCAAACCTTATTTTTATGAGTATTATTTTATTTTAAAACTTCTTGTTAATCCCAAACCCAATCTCCTCAGCCCAAACAAATAAATAAAAAAGGAAATTTATTTCAACCCAAGCCCAAACCATTCCCCTTCTTTTTCCTTCTCTTTCTGAAGCCCTAAACATCAACCAGGCCCAAGTTCCAATATCTCAAACCCACACCCACTTCCTATTCTCACTCTACAGATTCCTCAAATCATTTCCATTAATCATAATTAAATTCCCCAAATAAACCCATTCTTAAATCCTATTAATCACCATCTAATTATTATTCATCCCTTTTAATTAACTTTTAATCCTCTCCATCTCCTTTAAATTTTTCCAATTAAAATTTCCTACGTTCTCTCCCCCTCACACATGTTTCCCTATCTCTCTCCTCTAATAATTTTCCCTATCTCTGTCCTTTAATAATTCCCCTCTCTCTCAATTACTAAATTCCAATGTTACTCTTTCTCTCTTCCCCACTCACACACACACCTCTCCCCCTCTCTTCCAATTCTTTTCCCGCTCCCCCCTCTCTCTATCTATTCCATTCTTTCTCTCCCTCTCGAACCCGCACCCACGGCCGAGCGTCGCGCCCGTCGCCGCCTCCAACTCACCCAACTCGCGTCGCTCGCCCCCACCTCGCCGCCTTCACCCTCGTCCCCAGCCCCGACGCACCCAACACCTTACTGCACCCTCAACGTCCAGCCTCACCGGAACCCCGACCCCCTCCTTCCCCGATCACCCAAGTCCCCATTTCTCCGACTTCCTCCGACCTCACCTTTACCAACCTTCGATACCTTCGCCTTCCTCTCCTTTCCCGGCGTCTCTCCCCTCTCAAACCCACGTCCCGACCTCGCGTGCACGTCGCCGTCGCCACCCCCGGCCACCTCCATCCATCACGTCGAACCCACCTTCCTCCATCACGTCGAACCCACCTCCTTTCTCGAGCACACCACCATGCAACCCATCTAGCCGACCTCCCCACCTTGGCTGCACCACCATAGCAAACCACGGCACCCTGCTCCGGCCGCTGCCTCTATACCGCCGGCCAACTTACCAACGACACCCCCGTGCTCATCACCACACCTCCGCGAGCACCAGCATCACCAACCCCTTCTCTCTCTCTCCTCACGGTTCAACCCGAGCCTTCCCTCGTCGGCCAACCTCCAAGCTCCGGCCACCCGTCGCTGCACTCACCTCCTCTGAAGCTCGAACAGCCGACCTTCAGCATCCAAGCCGGAGCCCATCGTCGCCACTGAGCCATTGCGCAGAGCTCAATCCGAGGCCGAGGCCAAATTCTTGACGTTGTTGCCGAGTGGTCGTGTCGTGCATACCGTGCCATCAATTCAACGTGTCCAGGCAAGTTTCCCTACTTGCTACATGCTATCTTTTGTTAATTACAAATTAAAATCGTATATATCTCATGTTTTACTTTATGTTAGAAATTACGACGTAACTATTCGATATATGTTCTCATAGGAAATCATCATTTAATTTAACGGAACTAAATGGTATAATCTGGCCCGTATGGCCGTGAATGTAGTGTGTGAATTTCGTTGGAAAAATATGACCGTTAACGATTAAAATGACTACCCCCAAGTTTGCCTGTAAAACTGGATATTTCCTGTACCTGAAAACCGTTAAAATCACCATAAATTATATACATACTGGAATGATGCGTTCAAAGGCTCAAATCGAAGCCAACTAGACGAACTTTAACCCTATACTAGTTTCCAAATATTCTTGTACTTAAACTGTGATGATATTTGGATCGGAGTGCGACTCTGGACTGCAGTCCAGAGCGACTCCAGTTGTTGGTTGCTGTTCTGTAATGGGTACCACCTTGTTTTCTTAACTCGTAGATTGCGGAAATCCACTGTTGATTATAGGTGAATGTGTTATCTATACAATACAAGTGGTTTCATCCTGTTTCGTTATCGTTTGTTATTTAATCTGTAATTTAATAGATGTGGACGTATAACAGTCCAGAACAGATTCTGAGATGACATATTAATGTTAGGCAGTGTATAATTCCTGACGTACAGATGTGATTGAAGATCCGTCTATTGCATTGAAAACTTTACTGAGAACCCTAGATTTCATTCAACTGTAGCATCGCTAAAATCTGATCCCAATTGGGATTAAAATGCGTTGCGAAACGGACTTCCGATTCTGAAACCGGATTTCCAGCCGTGAACGCTTAAAATGAAATGGCTATAATTAGTGATCCTGGAGCCCGTTTGGCGTGAAACTAAATTCGATGGATAGATAACTGAACATACTAATTATTACATGTTTATCATTTCGCTAAACCGTAAACGTTTGATTTATGATAATTTATGCAAGTGGTAGATTGTTGATTCATGACATCCTAAACATGCTTTATATACTGTTTACGCATCATATCTTACACCTGTCATTGCGTTGATAACCTAGTGATAACGTGCATTTACCCAGTGTTAGATTTTAGTGATGATTTTGGCAAGTACGTCAGTGTTCGTGTATAAGTGATTAAGTGAAAGTGATACGTACTTGTACACAATCAGTGAACCTTATTATTCTATTGCATTGTCGACGTCTGTGGGATGCGTGTACGTGTGACTATAAGTGGTATGGGAAACTTGTGGAAGCTCTTGCACGGGTGTCACAGATAAGGCACCAGACACTGCCATTTATCTTAGGTATTAGTCGGGAAGTGCTTGATGGAGGTCCTGCTTCCAGTTCTCGCGCAGACTTGTCACAGACCGATTGGTATTTAGGGTTATGGTTAGCGTTTGATGTAGACCACGGGGTGTGGGGTAGTTTAAGTGTGAGTTCAACAGAATCTCGGGAGTCCCATGCCGGCTTATATATTTAGGGAGATATATGGAGATTTACAGGGTATGCGATTATCACCGTGATATACATGTTGGGCCCGTGGTCCCTTGTCCTTGGGTTCTACCCTTGGGTGGAGGACACTCGCGAGTGGTTGACTCTCACACTTGGACTGATGATAGGTTTAGTGATCTGTACAGTGAGACTTAGAGACTGATAGGGATACTGGCATTGATATACCTTACATACTGTGTTGACATACGTGGCATATCATTTCACTGCTTTTACTGTTCCGCTGCATTGATTACTGTATGTTCATATCCATACTGCAATTGATCTACTGTTATATATATCTATTATCACCGTTAGAATTGTCACACGATTATATATATATTATATTGTTATTGTGTCGCTCTGACGACCTGAGTATGCATGCTCAGTGTGAGGAGAAGATTTAGCCTGGACCAGGACTAGACGCACTTCACGGACATCTTGTTTGGCTATCCGGAGTTATATCTTTTGTTTCCCATCAGGTCAGTTTATATTACTGTTTTTTTCCCGTTACTGCATTACTCATTACCTGCGCATTATTCACTGTTTACCATGAAAAACTAGAAGCCGAAGTGTGACTACGGCAGGATATTTCCTTGACCGTAGGAGCATGGCTGGCCTTGTCTACCCCTCGTATTCCGTATTTTGGGAAGCGGGGCGTGACAGGCATATTCTGTACTAAGCTATAAACAACCACGTTAACAGATAAAACTTCAATATAACAGTTATATTCTCTTTTCTGTCTACGTTCCTTCTCTTTTTTCTTGGAATGTAGTCAGGTGGATCGGACTCACTAGAGAGTGAGCCCAGTACTGAGGACGTAGAGCAGTTCGCCATTGACCTAGAGCTCTAGTTACTTGTATACATTTTCCTTTCAGTTATACCATTGTTTAGGCATTGTTTTTCAGTTCTGTATTTACATCTTAGTTGTACTTGTAAAAGAATGTTTAGTAAATAAAGTTGTTGTTCATTTATATTCCTGTCTCTTGTTTACATTTTTACTTTATATTGCTTAGATACGCTTAGTGTGTTTATTTCTGAGTAAATACGTAGAGGGCCCAGTCGCGTCCCCTTCACCATAAACTAGGAAGTGGGGGCGTGACAGGTTTTGTTGGCGGCCCATGCAGGTCAGTTCTGCATGGACATGCAGGTCAGTTCTGCATGGACATGCAGGTCAATTCTGCATGAAGTCCCAAGCAATATAACACAAGAATCAGCAACTAAAAATATTCTTTACATTTCATATTCCTTGAATCTTACAATTTCATATTCTTTGAATCTATCATAACCTTATTTTTATTTTAAGGTTATGGATTCACCGAACAACACCAGCACCAACGTAAATAGGAACCTACCACCTCTTCCTCTACCACCACCTCCTACCGTAGTTACTCCAATCAACGAGCAGACGGTATTGCTTGAGGCAATCCGAAGCTTCCTAGAGGGACAGCAACAGCAGACTGCTATTCTGATGAACCGCTCAAAAGCGAAAGCCCAGGAGTGAAGCAGTTCCGAGCTTTGCGCCCGAAGCAATTTTCGGAAAAAGAAAGCCCTCTGGAAGCTGAAGAATGGGCTCAAAGAATTGAGGACGATCTGGCAGCAGCACAAGTGCTAGAGATCGCTTGGGTACGAGTTGCAAAGCTGCAGCTCATTGAAAATACCCGAGTTTGGTGGAAAGCAGAAGAAAGCCGTCTTGCACAGCCTATCGAATGGAAAACCTTTCGCGACATGTTCGACGTGAAGTATTTTCCAGGGACTGCCCAATTTGACATGGAGCAGCAGTTCATCCATCTACAATAGGGTTCGATATGGACCAAATCTTTGGATGAGTATGATTCTGGGTTTACCATGCTCAGTAGATTCGCGATACACTTGATACCGACTGCTGAGATCAGGTCCAGACGATTTCAGCAAGGGTAAGATCCGGAAATCCAAGCTGCCTCAGCAACAGGGGATTTCCCAACCCATGACCTAGCTTTGAAGGCTGCCCGTATATATGATACAGTAGTGAAGAAGAAGGACATACCCCAATCTGCCGGAGTGAAGCACTCTGGCAGCCAGATGGCAGGAGGAGCCCATCCTATACAAACTTCCGAACCCAAGAGACAGGAAGAAACAATTAACCGGCCAAGTCCAGATTTTTGTTTCTACTGCAAGAGAGATGGACACATGTGGAAGGAATGTAGGTGAGCAAAAGGCATGTGCTTAGTTTGTGAATACAATCATGGAATCAGAACACGTCCTTATAAACGCAACCCAGTTTCAACACATACCAACTATCAGCAGCTGGCTATCAAGGCTCCTGCACTTCGACTTGCACTCCCAACTCCATCTCCATATGGACCACCTGCATAGCCAAACCGCCAATTCCATCAAGCAATGAAGAACATGCCTAGAGGGCATAAGAATGTGCCTCCAGCTAGGAGGAATATATCTCGGCGTCAGGCTTTCCTTTTAGTAGCCAAAGAAGCCGAGACTGTAAACCAAGGTAACACTGGTATTTCCCTTCAACTTTTTCAAACCCTTACATCATTTTGTTACTTACATGCACTACCAGTATTGCTTTCACCAACACTGTCATCAAACTTTTCTTGAATCTGTTACACTTTCCTTCTTTAAATTTCGAGAACGAAATTTTTATAAGGAGGGTAGAATGTAACAAGTCTAAACTTTCTGTATGAATTTTTTTCAAAGTACAGAAAGGAATACCAAAGCCTGAGTACAAGTTATAAATTAAATTTGCTTTTGAACAGCAAGAAAGCACTTGTAGCTCATTGGTAAAGCTTTGCACTGCTGTGATATAGCATCTGTGTTCAAATCCAATCAGCCACATTATTTTTTTGTTGATTTTTCTTTTAAACTTTTAGAAGTTAAAAAGTTTGCATGTGCACTGCACATAAAATGAAAAGTCACAAATAAAATAAACATGTGAAAAATGTTGCACACATAGACAGGGACACGTGGCCAAAGATCCAACCCCATCCCACCGGTTTGGACTGGTGAGATGTGTTGTTGGGGCCGGCACCGCCAGGCTCCCTCGTAGCTAATGCTAAAAAAATTTTCCCATAGCAACCCTTCGCCTACCCTACTTCCCCCATGCTGTTTGATTTCTCTGTAAATTAACAGAGGGATTAAATTCACCTTTTAATCCAAAATTTAATGCATTTTTAAATTCATTTTTCATTACCCTAAACCCTAATTTTCCCTATAAATACCACCCTCCATTTTACACCTCCTCACTCAGAAATTCCCTGTCAAAACTCTCTAAAATTCTTAAGTCCAAAGTTGTGCAAGTAGAGATAGCAAAGGTCGAAGTTCTGTCAAAGTTTCAAGAAGAATCCGGCGACGAAACGACTTCCCGACGCTTTCCTAACCTTCTCCCACCCCCTCTCCTTATAACTTGTAAGTCCCCCTCCCCTTCCCTTTTACTATTCTAAAACTAAACATTTTTAAAACTCGTCGGAAGTGGAGTTAGTCTGGCTTTCGATTCATTTTTCTTTAAAATCTAAATCTTTTCTTAATAACAAACCTACAAATTTTATTATATTGTTTAGTAACTATTAACAAACACACTAGAACAAGTTTCACTTCAAAATAATAATTATAGTAACTTCTATTTCACTTTTACAGTAAATACCCTCATGTTTAATTTCGACATTGTTTATTCGTTCTAACCATATTACCTTTAGAAAACTCACGAGGTAATGACCTACCTTCTCACAACACACATTGTTGACATAGCACGATTTACCTTTGGACTATTTTTGTGGGAAAATTTACAAGTTACAATAAAATACCCTAAACTTACAAAACCGTTTTCTTTGAAAGCGTAATATCTAATTCCATACGATTAAGTCCTTACAACCCATTCGTGGGGAATCCGACTTGGTTTGTGTGGATTATCGCACATCCATCGGACTAGTAGGGCGAGATTCAGACTTCCGCAAGGAGCATTCGGTCTCGATGGAATATTATTACCATTTTAAGAAAAATGAGATTTCTAGAATAAATAAAATTATATTTTTATATAAATAATAATATATGTAAATATTATCAAAATACCTATTTTAATATATAAACTATTCCATGTTTCCAAAATCAAAAGAGAAGAATCACCAATTACATGAAACTACCATTACAATTCAAAACAACTTCCATATTACATTAAAATACCATGGATAAATATCACTAGGTTTATATCAACTAAAAAATACTTCACATTTAAAAATTACATCTATGAAAATCCTAAAAACGATAATTAAATACTTGAGAACTATTTTGAAAATATATCAAAACTAGTTTTACATGAAACCCACTCAAGTCATATCAATTTACAATAAGGACCCTAGTAAATATAGGTTTATGTGGGATAATTCTCTTGAGCCTCGGGGAGCCGGAGAAAGTGGGTGCTTGCCTATTTGAGATATATAACTAAAACGGGGTTATCATACGGTAATGGTTTTGGAAAAGGACACTAATCCTGTTGTCTATGTGCAGCAGTTACCGATAACTCCAAAACAATCAGGACTCCAATTCTGTTTAAAAGTCTGACTCAGTTCGAGTCATGGTCTAAGCTAAATACAATCTGACTTGAATTCAATTCAAGTATAACTGCAATCCATGAACTCCAGAATACAATCTATATAATATGACCGAACCGAACCATGGAGATACTCTGTTACAAGACTATCCATTTATATCCATTCCATTTACTGATATCATGGTTTCGACAAGTCTTACATATACAATTTACTACAAGACAATACAATACCATCAATACAATAAACACTATGGGGTTATAAACGAGTAGACTAGTACGGAATGTGTTAGAAGTAACACGAGACGGTCACTTTAATACACCTAACCTGAATATCCATTACTGTTGTACTGTGACTTAACGGTTCCTTGTGCTCCGTATACTTTAGTCTCCGGAATAGTGGGACTCCTCTTGTATACACTGGCATATTCTGTACCAAGCTACAAACAACTGCGTTAACAGATAAAACTTCATTATAACAGTTATATTCTCTTTTCTGTTTACTCTACTTCTTTCTCCTTCTTTGGGACATACCGAGCGATTGTTCGCTGACGACGTTCCTTCTCTTCTTTCTTAGAATGTTGTCAGGTAGATCCGACTCACTAAAGATCGAGCCCAGTACCGAGGATGTGGAGCAGTTCTCCATTGACCCAGAGCTCTAATTACTTGTATACATTTTCCTTTCAGTTATGTCATTCTTTAGACATTGTTTTCCAGTTCTGTATTTACATTTCAGTTGTACTTGTAAAGGAATGTTTAGTAAATAAAGTTGTTGTTCATTTATATTTTTGTCTCTTGTGTACATTTTTACTTTATATTGCTTAGATAAGCTTAGCGTGTTTACTTCTGAGTAAATACGTAGCGGGCCAAGTCGCGTCCCCTTCACCATACGTCGGGAAGCGGGACGTGACAGTTTAACACTTATTAAACAAATCCCCATGACTGAAAACCCCACATGATTATATATGAGCGTCAGAACTTACATAAGTGCTCTGCACTTTTTGCACAAAAAGAGGGACTGAGCCCAAACAAGTGCTTAGAACTTTTTTCAAATAAAAAGAAAACTGAGTGGACCAACCTCAACTTGGCTAGATTCCTTGAGAATAGAAACTCCCTAATTCAGATCAACCAAGCCCATGTGCTCATTACTTCCTAAACTGATTTTAGTCCCAAATACGACTATCGATCTTTTAATTGATGATATCCTAAAACAATATTCGTCCCACATTCCCCTGAGGTAGTTTTAGCCTCAAAATACGACGAATGATTTCTGAGTTTACCACTGATTCCTCTTATCCTCAAATACGGGAATTGGTTCAAGGGTACATCTCTCTACACCTCTGATACATGTCGTTGTAATTCCTCAACGTCTTCAGATAGGTGGTGGGTCTCGACAGCCAAATGCTTTTTGGTGCACTTCCCAAGATGATGTGCACGGATAAAACCAAATAGCATCTGCCCCCAAAATTCAGGCCAGATGTCCTAACGTCCCAGTCGCATCTTTCGGCGGTGAATAGATTCTGGTACGTCCGGTGGGACCTTTTCCTCTTTCCACTCCACATTTCATGTGTTGTGTTTCGCGAACAAAATCGCGGTTTGCTATGGTTGCCTATAGATTCAAGGTACTAAAATTTGGTTTCTTGCTCATATGCAGGAAATAAGTCAATGGCTTCTAACCGCACTAATTGCAACAGCAACTCCCGCTCCACCCCAACTGGAGGAGTGACATACAGGTCGAATGCGGCCTGCATCTTTTCAATGCCAGTGGAACAGGTGGCTCAGGCCACCACTGGATTGTTCTTCGGGACCATGTTCCCACCAGCAAGCTTCAGCACCCCAGTGCTACCACAGCAAGTTCCCAAGAAGTCGGTCTTTGATCGACTTGCAACCACTACGGCCCCTTGATTGGTCTCAAAAACTATCTATAACCGCAATCAAGAACGACGTCGCATGAAGCTAGCCGGTGAGTACGGGTCGGTCCACAGGGATGTTGAGAATCTCCTAATCGCGCCAACGAGTTAATTCCGAAGGGTGTTCGGATTGATTATTAAATCTAAAAACCTAATTAATCTATATCTAAGTCTTGCTAGGGTTAGGTCTAGGTTAAGTTTGGAAAGTCTATAAATCTCACCGCTTTCTATACCCATATGAAGATCTAATTAGGTGTTATGGTAAATATTAATAAAAGGGATTAGGATGATTGGGAAGATTGTTCTTCCTCTAGATCCTTGTCTTTCCTTTCTTAATCTTTACCCTAATCTCCATGGAAAACCTTAAAATCCGGGCCTTTAGACTACGGTATCACCGCTATCTCGTGGGTAGAGTGCCGTAGGGAGCGGAATAAGAAGGTATGCATGGCGTTCTATGAAAATATATGATGGGCAAGAATGGAGATGAGAGATCTTCATCTCTCAAACCTTCCCCAGATCTAACCCTAACAAGCGAGGAGACTACTCACTCATTAGGGAATTAAAATACATTTATCTAGGGCAGAGAATAAAAGATTAACTAGGGCAAGAAATTAAATTTATCTAAGGCAAGAATAGAAAATTAACCTAGGGCAGAAAATAAAGAACATACAAAAAATGATGCTCTCCAAAAGAATGCTGAAATTTATTAATGAAGGGAGGCATAGCCTTTACAATAATTTAGAGTTCCTATTTATAGAGGATAGGAAACCCTAGGTTACAATTGATTCGCATGTCTACATTTACCAAAATATCCTTAGGAAGACCTAGTCAAAGTAGACTTCAAACTTTGGTAAAATTTTATATCATTGTCTCTTTAAAAGGAAGTATTGGGCCTTGAAATTTCCTTTGTAGGCTCTTCTGTCTTTGGGCTTCCTTATTATTTGGTTCTTTTATTAAAATAGCTTCTATGTTTCTTCCAGATCTCCAGTGAATAATTGCGGTGGACTTTTAGCTGTTCGCTTTATAATCTTAGACCTTGCATTGCCTTGTACTTTGTGAATTTTATCTTTGATGTAGGCTTGATCAAGAGTCTTCTGTTTGTTGGTCAAAGTCCACTTTTGCATCATCTTTTCATCGTTTTCACTGTTTTAGATCCAAGAACCTGTAACCTGTAATATGTAGCAGACATGCGTCAAAAGCACCTGTTTATTTATAAAACGAATAAGAATGGGGAATATAATAATACAATATTATGGTGTGAACAAATACCCCCAAACTTATCTTTTGCTCGTCCTCGAGCAAACTTATTTTAATCTCTACAAAAAACCTAACCGCACTTTCGCAGGGAAACGCGATTGCACTGAGCTCGTGCAACAAGCCGTTAAACCTCTAGGTGTCCCTAGTAGGAGGAGTGTTGTAACACCCGAGCCCAATAATACTATGTATATTACTAGTTGAGGGTTATTTATCGCTCTTTCCAATTTTCCTGATTTTCTGGTGTTTATTGCTAAATTTTACCCGGTTAAGTCATTTTGGCACATAACAAATTTTAACTCCGAAAATGAAATTTAAGATGTCCATGTTAGCCTACTCGTCGCCACTAGTCGCGTGGTAGCGTCCGCGTGTCGAGATTCCGTTCCGTTTGGCTAAACGGGCAAGTTTGGGCGACTACGCGCGCGTGCAAGTGTCCGACTTGGGGGCATGCATTTTAATCATTAAACACCTCTTTTTAAATTTTGGAACCCGCTTAAAATCCTATAATTTGAATTTGAAACATTTGGGCGCAACCCGGGCGCGATTTGGAAATGTTTCATTTCGCGCCAAAAAGGGCCCGTTTCAATTTAATATATATAAAATTATTATACTACACAAAATATATTCTAAACCTTTATATAAACCTGCAGAATCATATAAAATTTCCCTATATCTATTCTCGTGGCCAATCACGAGCTCCTACTGAGCTCGTGGGCCCCGCCTCTCCATTCCCTATCTCTCTCTCTCTCTTCCATCAATCTCTCTCTCTTTCTCTCTCCAATCTCTCTCTCTCTCCTCTATATATATATTTACGTAACCTTCAGCAGCCGCCTCCCTCACCATCTTCCTCCCATCACGAAACAAACCCTAACCCTAGCCCGTACTCGCGCAACCGCCACCGCAACCTCGCCGTCGCCGCCCTCACCACCACGACCTCCACCGCACCCACCTACCTTCTTTTCCCCGTCCTCCCGACGATCCAGCGCCTGCAACCCATCTCCCCGACGCCTCCATCCCTCGCGACCTCGCCGTCGACGTCGACTCCGACCGCCGAGGCCTCCCGCGACTCCCTTGCACCCTCCTCGTCGAGACCTCGCCGTCACCCCCTCCTCCCTCGCCGGAACAGTGAACCCGACCCTCACCCAACGTCTGCACCATCTCCAGGTCGCCGGAAACCGCGCCGACGACCCTCGTCGACGTCTCCCGCGCCACCTCCTTTCCCCCTCGACCACCCTAGCCGACCACACCCCTCTCCAACTCGCCGCAGCACCCTACCCTGCTCACCCGAGGCCACTTTCCTTTGCTGCAGCCACCGTCGCGGCCTCGCCGGCGTTCCAGTGCCGTCGAACCCGCCGTGGTCGCACCCTTGGTGTATCCCTGTAAGTTTCCTTCTCTTTTCTTTTGGTATAACCCCCGCTGGTCGTTTTGGCGTATCGCCTCCTTGTTGCTAACTTTGATTTTCGGTTGTTGCCGGAACCCGACCGTGCCGTTTGACGAACCCGACGCTCCAGCGAAGCCCCCTGGTCCGTGTGATTCCAGTGACCTCTGTTGGGACTCGATCCGTGGCCCGTGCTTCCGTATCGTGGTTTCTACCGACTTTGCATCCGCGTTTCGGTTTGCGGAACCGCCGAGGCAAGTATCCGAATACTTGCTTAACATGCTACAAACTTAATAATCTTGTTATATGTTATAACCACACGACTTGATGACAATTACAATCATCCGTAATGTTAAACCATTGTAGTTGCTACTTGTAGTTAACCGGTATGCTTTTAATCAACACCTTAACTAATTAACCAATCTGGCACATCCTTGCCTAAATTGCTAGATCATCCTCACTTCATTTGTTAAAGCCCCTCATGAGGCAATTATTATACTTAGTTCAAATACTGTAACTCCATTATGCATATTATTGATATTGTTCGTCTTGTGGCTGTTGCACCTCAAAGGTGCGTAAACCGGATTAATATGAAAATACAAACATCACTGTGTTCACATAGAATAATATTTGTTATTTACTGTTTCCTGCTACTGTTCATTATTTGTTGCTATACCTGTTATCATCATATACCTGATTGCGTTACATATTGACTGATCTTGATACACCTGACGCATGCACTGATACACCGGACACAACACCCTGTACATATCGACTCTACCTGTTGAACGTAACCTGACCTGTTACCTGATCTCGTGCCTAATGCCGACAGACCTAACCATTCCTGCTGTCGATCCAGACAGACCTACCTTTACTTGACTTGTGTTGGCATTAGACCTTGACTACTGAATACCTGACCTGACATACATAGCTTGGGGGTATGGGGAAATCAAAGGTGAAACCAACTTGTAACTCAACAGTTCGACACATTGTTCTGATCAGTCTTACGGGCTTGGCCAGCTCCGGAGTGTTGATGCTGACATCACTCATCTATCCTACTACCTTTTACTGCTTAGCGGCACGTCTCGGATTCAGCCCCGAGAATCATGACCGTGGTCCCGGGCACGCACGGGATACTATTGAGTTACATCGACGATTCATCAATTGGTTTCAAAGACAATAGAGTAGAAAACCTGATAGGACAGTTTAGTCACTACTGCACACCACCCTGTTTATTACTTCTTATTACTGCTTTATTCATGTTCATGCTTGCATTGTTTATTACCATGTTTATGCTATATACTTGATATCATGACGCGCTGACGTCTGGGTTTTGCATGGCCCAGATTCCGTACCTTTGTCGTCGACCGAGCAGGAGTACTTCAGCCAGCAGGCTGAACTGTGAGTTCTTTAGAGTTTAGTTCATTTATGTCATTTCATTTCCAGATGTGAGCCCTCATTATGGGACATACTGTTTATTCATTGTATTGGATCATTAGCTTCCGCACTTATTGTTTATTGATTCTTGTTATTATGGATTTGGACATGTATTAGTTTAGTTTATTTTACTGTTCTTGATATCTGTACAACCGTAATGTGACTGTGGATGGATACTTCCTACCCACAGGTAGCATGGTTGGCTATGTCACGTGCCCAAATCTTGCGTACTCTGGGAAGCGGGTCGTGACATGGTTTTATGGTATCAGAGCCATAGGTTAATTGGGTTGATTCTTTGTAGTTGGGTATTGCACCTGATACACGAATCAGGATACCCGTGATTAGGAAACATGTCCAGCCACCTTGACCGTTTTACCCTCCTTGAATCCTTCTTCCGGATCATGTCGACATGCAAACTTACTTTGCATTGTCAATTCGAAAACCTAACTTCTTGTTATCTCTAGGACTTAGGCGACTTGGGTGGAGTTAAGTAATTGCGGCTATGATACCGCGGCATAGCTACAATGCGGTACTCTATTTAAGTATCTTGGAGTTCTAGTCTTGATTCACATTCAGAATCTATCATCATGCTAATGCTGGGTGTTTTGAGTTCAGGATTATGACAGGTAAGAAGTTGAAGACGTACCAGAGGCGTGTGAACGAAGCCGCCATGCTTGGAGTGATAAGAGAAATGCTGGAAATCAAAGAAACAGACCGAGCTGATCCAGCAGCAAGCGGACTTGTTTCAGGAAGGTTTGCAGATCGTTCAGCAGTCTGTAAACGATGTTGGAACTAGACCAGTTGACCGAGTAAGGACCGTAGCAGATTTCAGACTTTTGGATCCGTCTACTTTCACTTTTCTGGAGGAGCCGTTGCCAGCCGAGCAGTGGCTAGTAGACACGGAGAATTTACTGATTGCGGCACAGATCCCAGACGACAAGAGAGTTGATGTGGTGCGCATTCAGCTGGTGGATTACGCCCGAGAGTGGTGACTGGTGGAGGAAACCCGCTTGTCCAAGCCAATCAGTTGGGCGGATTTCTCTAAAAGTTTCTTGGAAAAGTTTTTCCCGCGGACTGCACGGGAGGAAATGGAGGAGAAATTTATCGGACTAAGGCAGAATGGAGCAACCGTGGACGTGCGTGCAGCGGAGTGGACGAGACTCAGTAGTCTCGCTGGACCTTTCGCGACCAACGATGCAGACAGCAGTTGCGGTAAGGAAGCAGTTCTGTCGGGCCGGTCGAGTTTAGGGCTAGGCCGACGAACAATGTTCTTGCGGCTATGGTAGTGGATAGTAATGAAGAGCCGGCAGTTGTCCGCGACTTTATGGATGTATTTGCAGATATTTCGGGCTTACCGCCAAAGCGAGATGTGGAGTTCGCGATTGACCTTATTCCTGGTGCAGCGCCAGTATCAAAATCCTTTTATCCGATGGCACCGGTGGAATTGGAAGAAATTAAGAAACAAGTTGGTGAATTGCTCGAGAAAGGATGGATTCGAAGCAGCAACTCACCTTGGGGAGCTCCAGTTCTTTTAGTAAAGAAGAAAGACGGCACGAGAAGAATGTGCATCGATTATCGAGAATTAAACCGGGTGACTATTAAGAACAAGTACCCGATCCCTCGCATTGGAGAACTTTTTGAGCAGCTTAGTGGCGCGAGGGTATTCTCGAAACTGGACTTGCGATCAGGATATCATCAGGTCCGAGTGAAGGCAGAAGACATTTGCAAGACGGCGTTTCGGACTCGGTATGGGCATTTCGAGTATTTAGTGATGCCCTTCGGAGTGACTAATGCGCCGGCAATATTTATGGACTTGATGAACAGGAACTTTTCACCGTTCTTGGACCAGTTTATTGTGGTATTCATTGACGACATTCTGGTGTACTCGAAGAGTCCGGAGGAGCATGCTGAACACTTAAGGATCGCACTGCAAACGCTGAGACAGGAGAAATTATTTGCGAAGATGAGTAAGTGCGAATTCTGGTTGGAAGAAGTGAAGTTTCTGGGGCATGTCGTGTCGGGCGATGGAATCGCCGTTGATCCAGAGAAGATTGCAGCAGTTCGAGATTGGCCTGTTCCAAAGAATGTTGCAGAGATAAGAAGTTTCCTTGGACTCGCCGGTTACTACAGAAGATTTGTGGAGAACTTCGCTCGTGTAGCTGAGCCGTTAACCAAGCTTACGCGTAAGGAGGTACCGTTTGTTTGGACAGATGGATGTGCATTGGCCTTCGAGACGTTGAAGCAGAAGCTGATAACCGCCCCTATCCTAACCGTACCGGATGATTCAGGAGGACTGGTGATTCACAGCGACGCATCTGGAAAGGGATTGGGATGTGTTTTGATGCAGAATGGGAAAGTCGTCGCTTACGCATCGAGACAGCTGAAGACTCATGAGCAGAATTATCCGACTCACGACTTGGAGCTTGCAGCCGTGATCTTCGCCCTGAAGATTTGGAGACACTACCTTCTGGGCGAGAGAGTTGAAGTCTTTACGGATCACAAGAGTTTGAAATATGTGTTCACTCAGAAGGAGTTGAACATGAGGCAACGCAGATGGTTGGAGCTGATGGCCGACTACGACCTTGATCTTAAGTACCATCCGGGAAAAGTTAACGTCGTGCCAGATGCGCTAAGTCGGTTACCAGCAATTCAGTTATTGACTGCACAGAGGGAGATCATTGAGGAGTTTCGGAGATTTGACTTGGAGGTTGTGCTACCGCGTGCTACAGGACAGTTGATGCAGTTACAAGTACAATCGTCCTTAGTTGAGAAGATTAAAGCGGCGCAATCGCAGGATCCTAGACTGCAAAAGTTTCGAGAGCAGGTTGGAGCCGGACTACGAACCGATCTACTGATCCATGAGGATGGTTCGTTGAGATATGGTAGCCGTCTTTGTGTGCCAAAAGGAGATGTGCGTGAAGAGCTTATGAAGGAGGCACACAGTTCAGCTTACTCTGTACATCCAGGAGGGACCAAGATGTACCGAGATATTCGACAGCATTTCTGGTGGGAAGGTATGAAACGGGAAATCGCTCGCTTCGTGGCTAAGTGCTTGGTGTGTCAGCAAGTCAAGGCTGAACACCAAAGGGTTGCTGGTTTGTTGCAACCACTTCCGATTCCTCAATGGAAGTGGGAACATATGACCATGGATTTCGTGACGGCTTTACCGCGGAGTCCAAAGGGCAACAATGCAGTATGGGTGATTGTCGATCGGTTGACCAAGGCAGCTCACTTTATTCCGTTTCGGGTTGGTCAATCGACAGAGACTTTGGCAGAGCGGTACATGCAGGAGATTGTCAGATTGCATGGAGTACCGGTAAGCATCGTGTCCGACCGGGACACTCGGTTCTTGTCACACTTTTGGAGGAGTTTACAAGAAAGTTTGGGGACTCGATTGAAGTTCAGCACAGCTTATCATCCCCAAACTGATGGACAATCAGAGAGAACGATTCAGACCCTTGAAGATATGTTGAGGGCTTGCATGTTGGACTTCAAAGGTTCTTGGGAAGATCATCTACACCTGGTGGAGTTTTCGTACAACAACAGCTTCCAAGCAACAATTCAGATGGCCCCGTTCGAAGCATTGTATGGTCGTAAGTGCCGTTCACCTGTATGTTGGGATGATGTGGGTGAACGAAGGTTGCTAGGGCCAGATTTAGTGGTACAGACAGTTGAGAAGGTGAATACAATCAGAAAGCATATGAAGGCAGCTCAAGACAGACAGAAGAGTTGGGCCGACACGTCAAGAAGACCTCTAGAGTTCGCCGTGGGCGATTTGGTATTCCTGAAGATATCACCGACTAGAGGGGTGATTCGATTTGGGAGTCGGGGAAAGCTTAGTCCCCGATTCGTTGGACCCTTCGAGATATTGGAGCGTGTCGGAGAGGTATCGTACCGGTTGGCGTTACCATCGTCATTAGCAGGAGTTCATGATGTATTTCATGTGTCTCAACTACGGAGGTATGTTCGTGATGAGACCCATGTTTTGGATCACTCGGAGTTGACCGTTCGGGAAGACCTGACTTTTGAGGAGCGACCAGTCGAGATCACGGATCGAAGAGAAAAGGTTCTTAAGAACAAGGTTATCCCTCTTGTGCTAGTTTCTTGGGGTAACCGATCGCATGGAGAATCTACTTGGGAGCGAGAAGACGAGATCCGGCAGAAATTCCCTTATCTTTTCCAGTAGTTAGTTATCTTGTATCCTTGGAATTTCGAGGACGAAATTCTTTTGTAGTTGGGTATGATGTAACACCCGAGCCCAATAATACTATGTATATTACTAGTTGAGGGTTATTTATCGCTCTTTCCAATTTTCCTGATTTTCTGGTGTTTATTGCTAAATTTTACCCGGTTAAGTCATTTTGGCACATAACAAATTTTAACTCCGAAAATGAAATTTAAGATGTCCATGTTAGCCTACTCGTCGCCACTAGTCGCGTGGTAGCGTCCGCGTGTCGAGATTCCGTTCCGTTTGGCTAAACGGGCAAGTTTGGGCGACTACGCGCGCGTGCAAGTGTCCGACTTGGGGGCATGCATTTTAATCATTAAACACCTCTTTTTAAATTTTGGAACCCGCTTAAAATCCTATAATTTGAATTTGAAACATTTGGGCGCAACCCGGGCGCGATTTGGAAATGTTTCATTTCGCGCCAAAAAGGGCCCGTTTCAATTTAATATATATAAAATTATTATACTACACAAAATATATTCTAAACCTTTATATAAACCTGCAGAATCATATAAAATTTCCCTATATCTATTCTCGTGGCCAATCACGAGCTCCTACTGAGCTCGTGGGCCCCGCCTCTCCATTCCCTATCTCTCTCTCTCTCTTCCATCAATCTCTCTCTCTTTCTCTCTCCAATCTCTCTCTCTCCTCTATATATATATTTACGTAACCTTCAGCAGCCGCCTCCCTCACCATCTTCCTCCCATCACGAAACAAACCCTAACCCTAGCCCGTACTCGCGCAACCGCCACCGCAACCTCGCCGTCGCCGCCCTCACCACCACGACCTCCACCGCACCCACCTACCTTCTTTTCCCCGTCCTCCCGACGATCCAGCGCCTGCAACCCATCTCCCCGACGCCTCCATCCCTCGCGACCTCGCCGTCGACGTCGACTCCGACCGCCGAGGCCTCCCGCGACTCCCTTGCACCCTCCTCGTCGAGACCTCGCCATCACCCCCTCCTCCCTCGCCGGAACAGTGAACCCGACCCTCACCCAACGTCTGCACCATCTCCAGGTCGCCGGAAACCGCGCCGACGACCCTCGTCGACGTCTCCCGCGCCACCTCCTTTCCCCCTCGACCACCCTAGCCGACCACACCCCTCTCCAACTCGCTGCAGCACCCTACCCTGCTCACCCGAGGCCACTTCCCTTTGCTGCAGCCACCGTCGCGGCCTCGCCGGCGTTCCAGTGCCGTCGAACCCGCCGTGGTCGCACCCTTGGTGTATCCCTGTAAGTTTCCTTCTCTTTTCTTTTGGTATAACCCCCGCTGGTCGTTTTGGCGTATCGCCCCCTTGTTGCTAACTTTGATTTTCGGTTGTTGCCGGAACCCGACCGTGCCGTTTGACGAACCCGACGCTCCAGCGAAGCCCCCTGGTCCGTGTGATTCCAGTGACCTCTGTTGGGACTCGATCCGTGGCCCGTGCTTCCGTATCGTGGTTTCTACCGACTTTGCATCCGCGTTTCGGTTTGCGGAACCGCCGAGGCAAGTATCCGAATACTTGCTTAACATGCTACAAACTTAATAATCTTGTTATATGTTATAACCACACGACTTGATGACAATTACAATCATCCGTAATGTTAAACCATTGTAGTTGCTACTTGTAGTTAACCGGTATGCTTTTAATCAACACCTTAACTAATTAACCAATCTGGCACATCCTTGCCTAAATTGCTAGATCATCCTCACTTCATTTGTTAAAGCCCCTCATGAGGCAATTATTATACTTAGTTCAAATACTGTAACTCCATTATGCATATTATTGATATTGTTCGTCTTGTGGCTGTTGCACCTCAAAGGTGCGTAAACCGGATTAATATGAAAATACAAACATCACTGTGTTCACATAGAATAATATTTGTTATTTACTGTTTCCTGCTACTGTTCATTATTTGTTGCTATACCTGTTATCATCATATACCTGATTGCGTTACATATTGACTGATCTTGATACACCTGACGCATGCACTGATACACCGGACACAACACCCTGTACATATCGACTCTACCTGTTGAACGTAACCTGACCTGTTACCTGATCTCGTGCCTAATGCCGACAGACCTAACCATTCCTGCTGTCGATCCAGACAGACCTACCTTTACTTGACTTGTGTTGGCATTAGACCTTGACTACTGAATACCTGACCTGACATACATAGCTTGGGGGTATGGGGAAATCAAAGGTGAAACCGACTTGTAACTCAACAGTTCGACACATTGTTCTGATCAGTCTTACGGGCTTGGCCAGCTCCGGAGTGTTGATGCTGACATCACTCATCTATCCTACTACCTTTTACTGCTTAGCGGCACGTCTCGGATTCAGCCCCGAGAATCATGACCGTGGTCCCGGACACGCACGGGATACTATTGAGTTACATCGACGATTCATCAATTGGTTTCAAAGACAATAGAGTAGAAAACCTGATAGGACAGTTTAGTCACTACTGCACACCACCCTGTTTATTACTTCTTATTACTGCTTTATTCATGTTCATGCTTGCATTGTTTATTACCATGTTTATGCTATATACTTGATATCATGACGCGCTGACGTCTGGGTTTTGCATGGCCCAGATTCCGTACCTTTGTCGTCGACCGAGCAGGAGTACTTCAGCCAGCAGGCTGAACTGTGAGTTCTTTAGAGTTTAGTTCATTTATGTCATTTCATTTCCAGATGTGAGCCCTCATTATGGGACATACTGTTTATTCATTGTATTGGATCATTAGCTTCCGCACTTATTGTTTATTGATTCTTGTTATTATGGATTTGGACATGTATTAGTTTAGTTTATTTTACTGTTCTTGATATCTGTACAACCGTAATGTGACTGTGGATGGATACTTCCTACCCACAGGTAGCATGGTTGGCTATGTCACGTGCCCAAATCTTGCGTACTCTGGGAAGCGGGTCGTGACAAGTGTTATCTCCTGAGGGTTTTCAGCGGATACTACCCACAAAATCCTATCAATTCGGCCCACTAACTTTAATTCTCCAATTAGGTCTTCTAACAAGGAATTCTATTATCGTCGACTCGTAAATTATCCACCCATATTCTTCACACTTCCTCATTATTTAACTTAAGATTATATATGTTCTATAGACTTACTTAGCTTTCGGCATCTCTTAAGTTTTCATTCTAGGGTTCCATCTCCACTTAGGAATTTTTATTAACTCTACTAAAGATACAAGTTCTATTCTTCATTCCTTTCTCTCATCTAAACCCCAATCACATACCCCCACGTGTGTGTATAAATCACCCCTACACTTGGAAATTCAAATCAAGCAATCATACCCTTGTCCGTTGTCCAAAGTACTTATTAGTAGGTGAATTTTTAATTGAATTTTGCTTACACATCCTTCATGCGACCGTTAATACTTCTTGAGGTACCAACAACCGATTACAAGATATGTTTGCACTTTAAAGCGTAATTCCTAGTCTTGCAACACCCAAGGCTTTTAGCAGTGACTCCCAAACCAGTTGGTCTAAGGCACTAGGTGATGAAGCACCCTCGCTAAATATTTTTCTATTTTTTTGCAGCCTTAAGTAATCGCAAAAACCAGCGTTCATTTTTTTTCTTTATTCACTTTTTTTTCTTTTATTTTCATTGTACTAAGGAATTTAGACAAGAGCATTTCAAGGTCTCTTTTACTATTCCGAGTTTCAAGGTGCGTGATTGTGCAAATTGTAGGGTATGCATTTTCAGAATCTAGACTTAAGCTAGGAAATATTTTTCAAACTTATACTCTAATAAGAATATCAATACTTTTCCTTTGTTTCAACTTAGCCCAAGAACTGAACTCAAAATTTGCCTATTTCTAAATAAACTACAAAGACATATACTTTCTACCGTTAAACTTTAAGGAAGGTTATTTTTAGGGTTTTTAATTTACTAAGTCTAAGATCTAGTTGTTCCTAGCTAGTTAACCTATTTGTCAAACTCAAGTCAAATATGGCCAAAATTGAATACATTATTTTTTATAATTTTTCAAATTTTTTCAATTTTTTATGGGTTTTCAAATAAGTATGCAAATGCAAAATATGTACAAATGAATGCGAAGGAAGAAGACTTACCGAGCATACTCCCAAACTTAAACTTGACAGTGTCCTCACTGTCATGCTGCACCAAGAGGGTTAAAATTTCGGCACTCCCCTGTTTAATTTTTATATATTTTTTAATGTTTTGAAATTTATTTTTATTTTTTTATAGAAAAAGAAAACGAAAAATATATGTACATATATACAACAAGGTTCCCCCTAAACTTAAGCTTGGCCTTACACAAGCCAAAGGTTAGCACCAACCACTCAAAAATCTTATCGTGGTAATGGTCGAGTTGGTGAAAGAATAGAGTGGAAAGAAAAGATATGAGAAAACACACGAGACCGTTTGGAGGTAGAAACGGTATACGGTCTCGGTGGAGGAGAAGAGGGGCGGAAAAGAGAACGAAGGGTAGCACGATCTTGAAGGTGTAAATTGAGTGAATAAATTAGCACAATTTTTGATGACCGATGTGTTAAAAGCGATTGTGTTAACCTATCAACCCGTCGAGAAATGAGATCAAATCCCTCAAGATTTCCGAACTTGGTATAGGAGATGAAAGCGTAACGGTCACTTGCACGGTCGGAACAATGGAAGGTAGGGAAGGGAGTGAATTAGGGATAGTCTCATTCTCACCGTAGTAAACTGTTTCGAACTTGAAAGATTCCAACAATGGTTCGAAACGACTGTAAGCAATCGAGTCTGATGGTTCAACTAACTCATCTGAAAATTCAAAGGACTCAAACTCGAGCGGTGAGTCATCAACGTCGTCCGAAAAAGTGAAACACTCGTCTGTGAGAACTGTGTCAGATTCAAAGGAAAATTTTTCAAGCTCACAGTCTTCAAGCGTGATATTAGGCGTGGTCGGAACGATGGAAAGGAGGGAGGGTGATTTAGTTAAAGGTTCAAGAGGATGAATTAGAAAATCTGACACTTCAAACAAGAATGGTTCAACCTCAATATTATCCTCAATACTCTCCTCAATACTATCCTCATAATTCTCCTCAATATTTAACTCATCCATGCCATTATCATCAAAATCAGGATGCATATGAAGTTCGGAAGAAACATTTAATGACTCGGGATGATGAATTGGACATAAAATTTCAATCAAATCGACAGGTTCATCATCCGAAATAGTCCCGGCGTCTATATCCTCAATCAAGTGAAAATTAATATTTTCTGACACCTCATCAAAAGCATGGATATTTATCGATTTAGGTTCTAGATTTGAGGTGTAAAGATCGAAAGGATTACGTGTGGTTTCACTCAAAAGGGGTTCTTCACAATCTGGCAAATCAAGCACTACAAAATCACACAACTCGTTTTTATTTTCAACTGGTAAACTATTTGGGACAATCGATGGGAAACCGGAGTTGTGGGCTGGAATTGGGTATGGGTAGGTTTGATTTGGAAATCCTCTCAAATTCTCACTCTGTCCAACCGCCTCCTCATATATTGGAAAATGTGGAGCTAGTTGGAAACTAGCTACCGGTTCACTCGGTTGCATAAGGGCGGCCATGGACGCTTCCACATTCCTAACCATTTTGTTTGTTGCTGCGATATAAGCTTTCAACGACTGTTCCAAACTAGACTTGGGTGGTAAAGGGGTTTCGGCAAAAGATTCGAAATTGTTTGGATACGTGAAACTCCCAAAAGGCTGTGTAGAAACAGGGTCTAGTGAAGGTGGGAAAGTCAGGTAGGAATGGTAGGAATTGGATGGTTAGACAGGAGTTAGGTCAACATGTGGATAAAAAGGCGAATGGACTTGTTGATCCCTATAACTAGATGTGTGGAGAGGGATGAAAGATCGGCTACGAGATTGAGCAATGTGCTCAGCAATGGACATCGGTTTAGGACTGACAGCAGGACTTGAAAAGGTGGTGTCAATGTACGAAGGTGGTGACTGTTGACATGGTTGACACAAAGTGGGTTGTAAAGTCAAACTGTTTCTCTTAGACGCTTCTATTTGATCTTTCAAAGAAATTTTAGGCACGGAGGGATCTTCCTTAAATCGACCGAAACAATTGACATACGACGCAAAGTTAGGTTCGGGATACCAAAGTTCGGCAAGAGATTTATGATGTGGGGTACCCATGACAGAAGAAAGAGAAGATGAAGAAGGTAGGTGGTGCGGTGCAATGATTTTACGCGACAAGTTGCAAGTTTTTTTTTATATAAAAGATTTTTTCTTTTTTTTCTTTTATTTTTTATTTGGAACCGTTTGCAAAAAAGATTTTTGATAAAAGGCTAAGACACACTTTCGATCAACCAAAAATGCACAATCAGGCCTAACTCTAGGGTCACCTAGGTCAGCTAGACAGCTCCTAACCGTTCCAAAGGGCTAGAGATAGGACCTCAAACCGCCTCTTCACCGCCAATTGCGGCCAGGTAAGTGCCAGGTAAGTGGGAGGCTCCCCGCTACAAATAGCGGTCCTAATTAAGTAACCACTTGCCTTGACACACTTGCCTAGACACCGCAAAGTCAGGTTAGGATAAACGGCTGATGCCTATAACTAGTCCTTTGTCCTATTGAGCTCGAAGTCCTTAGGGCTGAGTCTAGTATTTTTTAATTAAAGATTGGTCAATGCAAATGCCTTATGTGATTTCTGGGGTCCTGGGAAGGGTGATGAAATCCCCACCCAATTTGAATTGGTCAAAAGCCCCTTAAAGTCCGATTTAAAGATATGCAAAACAGTAAATCACTTGCAATCAAATCTTTTTTTTGTGAATTTCAAAACTTGCAAATTTTCTAATTAAAATTTTCCTTTTTTCTCTTGCTCTTTATTTGGAAAGATATTTTTAGCAAAAAGATTAAGGATATGCAAATCAGAAAAGATCACTTGCAATCAATTTTTATTTTAAACGCGCGCAAAGAATCCTGCTCAAAATTTGTTATTTGGAAGGGGGAAGATTTTTTAAGCGCAAAGAATCCTACAGGAGATTTGACAAAAGATATATTTTAGGTTGCAGAGAGGGGGAAAGGGAAACAAACAGTGAAAATTTCGCGCGATGACGTTAGCATGACGCGGCGGTTCAGCGGCGGGAGCGCGCTTGCGCGGCGGAATGGTGGTGGTACGGAGGCTTCAAGTCTCCAAAAAAATTGTGCTGTTATGATTTTCCAACCTCTTTTTGTTCTGATGTATCTTTTTCTGTTTCGAACTTTGGATTTTTCCAGATCCGTCTCGATTGTAGATCCTGCAAAATTCAAACAAAAAATACCCTTCACAAAATACAAAGATGGCAAGGGACGAAGTTATATAGTTTATACTGCCTAAATTTCTCTTTAGACTTCGAAAAGAATTTCCTCAAATTCAGCTCCATATCCTAGTAATTATGATTGTTGAAGGAAGGTTGGTCAATTACTATATTTTTTTCTCCATGTAATTATTAGTCTGAAGGTTCCCGCATGTTAATGATAATAACAGTCAAATCCCTATATATCAAAGTATGTATAGAAAGAAATGGGTGAGAGCAGTACATAGATGAGAATGTTGGTTTGACTCCTTATTTATCATATTGATAACATAGAAAACAAATTTCAAATATGCGTAGTCAATCATAGTCCATAAAATTAATACGAAAAACCCCTTGGCTAGAGATTCAAACTTCAAATTCAACAATACTCACCAAATAAGGGCCGATGACAATACATATGGGAAGAATTAAAATCGAAATCGAAAAATAACTTATACAGTAAGTAGAAAATTGTTCCATCTCATATTTTTTATATTTTTATGATTTTTCAGTTTTTATGATTTTTTAATTTTATATTAACCCGAAATTGCAAAAAGAAAATGACACGCCATCCCCGGCAACGGCGCCATTTGATTGATCTCAAAAACTATCTATAACCGCAATCAAGAACGGTGTCGCATGAAGCTAGCCGGTGAGTACGGGTCGGTCCACAGGGATGTTGTGAATCTCCTAATCGCGCTAACGAGTTAATTCCGAGGGTGTTCGGATTGATTATTAAATCTAAAAACCTAATTAATCTATATCTAAGTCTTGCTAGGGTTAGGTCTAGGTTATGTTTGGAAAGTCTATAAATCTCACCGCTTTCTATACCCATATGAAGATCTAATTAGGTGTTATGGTAAATATTAATAAAAAGGATTAGGATGATTGAGAAGATTGTTCTTCCTCTAGATCCTTATCCTTCCTTTCTTAATCTTTACCCTAAACTCCATGGAAAACCTTAAAATCCGGGCCTTTAGACTACGGTATCACCGCTATCTCGTGGGTAGAGTGCCGTAGGGAGCGGAATAAGAAGGTATGCATGGAGTTCTATGAAAATATATGATGGGCAAGAAAGGGGATGAGAGATCTTCGTCTCTCAAACCTTCCCCAGATCTAACCCTAACAAGCGAGGAGACTACTCACTCATTAGGGAATTAAAATACATTTATCTAGGGCAGAGAATAAAAGATTAACTAGGGCAAGAAATTAAATTTATCTAAGGCAAGAATAGAATATTAACCTAGGGCAGAAAATAAAGAACTTATAAAAATTGATGCTCTCCAAAAGAATGCTGAAATTTATTAATGAAGGGAGGCATAGCCTTTACAATGATTTAGAGTTCCTATTTATAGAGGATGGAAAACCCTAGGTTACAATTGATTCGCATGTCTACATTTACCAAAATATCCTTAGGAAGACCTAGTCAAAGTAGACTTCAAATTTTGGTAAAATTTTATGTCACTGTTTCTTTAAAAGGAAGTATTGGGCCTTGAAATTTCCTTTGTAGGCTCATCTGTCTTTGGGCTTCCTTATTATTTGGTTCTTTTATTAAAATAGCTTCTATATTTCTTCCAGATCTCCAGTGAATAATTGCGGTGGACTTTTAACTGTTCGCTTTATAATCTTAGACCTTGCATTGCCTTGTACTTTGTGAATTTTATCTTTGATGTAGACTTGATCAAGAGTCTTCTGTTTGTTGGTCAAAGTCCACTTTTGCATCATCTTTTCATCGTTTTCACTGTTTTAGATCCAAGAACCTGTAACCTGTAATATGTAGCAGACATGCGTCAAAAGCACCTGTTTATTTATAAAACGAATAAGAATGGGAAATATAATAATACAATATTATGGTTTGAACACCCCACTCAACGGGTCGTCCAAGTCTGCCACCTCAGTCTTCAACAGGCTGATCCGAAGCTCAAGTAGGCCTGCAAAGAGGCTCGCGATACCTAAAGGGGTTATCCCGAAACGGATAGCCGTTCTAGCTCCGGCAGATGAACTCGTCAAAGGGGCTTCTCCTACTAAAGGATCGGTCTTCGCAAGATTGGTCGTTTCAACTCCTGCTACGGATGAAGTCGTCAAAAGTGCTTCCCCTACCAGAAAATCGGCCTTTGAAAGATTGGCCGTTCTCTCTCAACGAACGTCAGTCTTCGACAGGCTGGCACCAGCAGCAGTCTTTCATTAAAGCCTGGGACATGACGGAGCCACTTCCATAACTGAGGAGGTCCCATCTTCAAGACACACTTGACGTCACCATTGGCACCGAGTGAAGAAAGTTAGGGGCAACTCCCCCTCTGGACTTACTCCACCAGCTCCAATGGTGGAAGTTGACGATGTTGTTCCAACCGGGAACAGTTTTGATCTACTTAGGAGGGTGCGAAAGAACTCTCCAACCGCAGTGCTGAAGAAATCTCCCCCACCTGCTGAAAACATGACGCAGGAAAAACTGGAGCAGCTCCCTCAGTGACTGTCCTCCTAAGTCCATGGGGTCTGGCGGAAAGTCCAAGATTCTGTGATCAACAAAGACTACTCTCGTTGACTGAAGAACACGAAGGCTCGGCAAGAGGAGAACCATCCCTCTGCCCTACCATGGAAGGCATCGTCCCTGTTACAACGGCCCCTCTGACTTCAACCTCCCACAAAAGGAGAAGGCTGTAGAAAATCCCACTTCCTGCGGTGAATTCCAAAGGCGCTGGACCCAAACGCCCCAAGTCTGGGGGTATGATCGTATACACCATTTACATAGCTTCCGGGAAGGAGGAAAGCTGTACTTCCGTGGGTCATCGACCACAAACCCGGTCGTTGACAAAAACTCAGGAGCAGCAACAAAAGTTCCAGGAGATGCCGATGAAAATGTCAGCATTCACCGGGCAGAAAGAAAGCTCGGAATCAACGTCCGAACGGCACCAGGAGCAGGAGTCCGATACAGAGTTCCTGCGAAGGGTGCTGGAAAGAAAGGATAAGAAGGACGCAGAACAGGCTGCTAATATAAAGCAGATGGCGCTCCTGTTCTAAGACATGGTTGGAATAATGATCCAGCCAGAACTTCCATCTGAAGATCCGCTGATAATCAATGAGGACGACAGAGGGGAAACATCCAACCCTCTTCCAGCTTTTTCGAAAGCTAAGGAGGAAATGATCTCCAAGGCTACCCTTGATGATTACATAGCTCAACAAATACGAGCTCATCAAGCGAGTGAAGTGGCTGGCCAAGTCGTCAGAACTGGGCGATCGTTCCCGGGCTGATATGATCAAATCAAGTACCCGCCGGGATATACGATCCCTAAGTTCCATGTGTATAAGGAAATAGGCAATCCACATCAGCACGCCGCTCAGTTCAGAGCTTTGTGCGGCAATACTGGAGGTGACGAAAAATTGCTGCTTCGCCAGTTTGTTGGCATCCTGTCAGAAACGACATTTGAATGGTACTCGGAGCTCCCAAATGACTGTCAAAACATTCACGGAGTTGGAATTGCTTTTCACACAGCAGTTCGCTAGCGCAAGCGAGCGCACCCCGATCACGGTATTAATCAATACTAGGGTGAAGCCAGGAGAGACCTGGGTCCAATACGCAATTCGGTGGCGGAACTTATGGTCGAAATGCGAACGACTCATCGAAGAAGCTCCTGCCGTGGGCATGTTCATAGGGACTCTCGATCCTCAGGCGACTGTGTCCCAGTTCATGACGTTCTTCAAACCGACCACCTTTCAGGCTTTAATCGACAAGTTAGCCTAAATGGACCAGATGGGCCATGGGCCTTCCTCTTCAAAAATGGATCCTCGTAATGCAAAGGGTAAAGGGAAAGTGGCCTTCGTTGCCAACTCTCAACAACAACCGAGTGACTCGAAACCGGTTGCTTGCTAAAATAACGCACACCCGCTCTAATCCCTTGAAGAGAAGGTAGGACGTGCTTACTCGTTTTCCCGTGATAAAACTAGGAGACTGCTCAAACTGGCAGTGCATAACAAGCTCATCACTCTGCCAGACTCAAAACGTCCACCGCAGCCCGGTGACGTCAACAGTCCCAACTACTGTTCCTATCACCGAATGTTTAGCTACCCCATTGAGGACTGCTACATTTTCAAGAACTAGGTCGAGGATCAATACCGCCAAGGGAAAGTCGCGCTGTCGGAGAACTGGAGAGTGAACTCGCCACAGAGGCACGCTCCTAAAAAGGTGAATACGCCGGGGGCAGCATGCTCGTTTGTGGAAGAGGCTCCATAGGAAGTTGTCCTTTTAACTAAAACCAAAAGAATGTTGAAGGATCTTCAAGCATGTCTGGCGATCAGGTGGAAAAGCCCGCTGGAGCCCGGGATCATTGAGGGGATACTAAAATCGCGTCCCACGCCGAAAAATGCTAACGATGGGCAAAACACCCAGGTCAAGCCTTCAAAGTCTTCGAAGAAAAAGAAGAAGACCAAGAAGCCCGTGCAGCCCGACGACAAGCGCACGGACCTGCAAAAGTACATCGACATGCTGGAAGAATACAACCAAAAGGAACGGACCGCAGTCACCCTCAAAGAGTTTCTCAACCATATCCCTAAGAACGGAGACAGTGACAATGATGAGGGAAATGAATCGTTAGAAGAACTCGAGAATTATGTAGCGAGTTTCCACATGGTCTCTCATTCTTCGTTAAAGACGAAGAAACTCCCTCGGCGTCAGAAAACAACGCAGAGAAACTGAGGGCATGATTGGTGCCAAAATCCCTGGAACCATCAGACGACCTATCGATAGGTTGCTAAACGAAGCTTTTCAAAAGAGCAGAGTTGTCCGAGAATGCAAAACGGCTATATACGAAAAGGTCAAGCGTCGACATTAGGATGAAGAAGAGGTGGCAAGGAGGAGTCGTAAAGTACTCCAACCAAACCGATGCACACTCGCGGCAAACAAAAGCAGGTTTAAGATGGAGAAACGGTTCGCCAAAGCCCTGTCAATGGGAATGAAGCCGCCACCTCTCAAAGGAAATATTGCCGGGGTCACATGCCTCAACAGAGAGATTTCACATCTGAACTACTTCCTATATCATCGGAGGATTACCCACCCCACCGAAGAGTACCGTGCCTTCAAGAAGTAGTGGCAAGGATACGTTGCCCACCGACAACATTTCAAGCGGATGAAACGCAAAGCTCGTCGACAGTAAAGTAGCGCGGTAGATGAGCATGAAGGAACGACTGGCAACTGTTGTATGGTCGATACCTGTTCGACAGAAGGAAAATCCTAAGTTCTTACATTCGGGAGCGATTCTGAGAAAGAAATAACCCTCGCCCTCTCTTCAAAGAATACACCTCCGGAAAAGAAGATGAGGAGAAGAACCGCGAGAACATTCAGCTGCGTAACCGCATGCTTCCTGAGAAGAACCTTGGGCTTACAAACAAAGATTCGAGCAAAAGAGACAAGGGGAAGGAAAAAGTCCCTGAGGAAATTACCCTCGATGATGGAGCCATCAAAGAGCTCACAGCCAAAGACCCGCTTAAGAAAAACAAGATGGATTACAATGTCGTGGCAAATCTGAGGAAGATACCCTCACAACTAAGTATACTGGATGCCTTCCTCCTATCCAAAGAGGCACAAGATTTTCTGATCAAGGCATTACAATAGCCCGATCAGTTCTAAGCTTTCCTTGCAGAAGAAAAGATGAAGGACGAGATGGCAGAGGTTCATACAGTTGACATTTCGTTCGGCAATGAAGATATCCTCCTCGGAACGTGTGAGCACAACCGTTCTCTATATGTCACCGGGTACTGCCATGACATCAAGATAGGAAAGATCCTGGTCGACAACGGGTCCTCCGTCAACCTTCTCAACGTGAAGGTACTGAAGGAGTTTTGCATGAACGTTCAGCACCTGGCTCGGGATAAAATTACTATCTCCGGGTTTGACTCAAAGTCATCACGGACGCTTGGGTCCGTAATATTGACTTTATGCTTCGGGCTACTCGTCATTGACATCAAATTTCATGTCATCGATGTCAAGACTTGCTACAACGCTCTTCTCGGCAGGCCTTGGTTACACGAGTACAGCGTCATCCCTTCTACACAGCATCAGTGTATGAAGTATTTCAAAGATTGCCTCGAGTACACCGTTACGGGGGAGATAAATCCGTTCTCCATAAAAGAAGTCCGCAAATATGAAGACGCCAAGTACTTCCTACCAGACTTTAAATACGCGGAAAGATGTCATAAGCGGAGAACCAACAAAAAGCCGTCGCCACTATACCGATCTTTGGGAGCGAGACCGAGTAGGATGAAGAGATATTCTTCTCGGGGCAACCCTAAGGCAACAGGCCCGGACCATCTACTCCTATTTTGGCCTTTCGCAGTGACTCTGAGGACGAGGCCAACGCCGTATTCTCCGTTCGTCCGTCAGTACAAACCATTACTGGAGCTGATCGGAGTTTACAAATCACTATGGTTCCACCATGGCATTACAAAGAACTTGATGCGTTTGATACGTATAGCGTACAAGAGCTACGGACTTTCTACGTCCCTCATAGGCAAAGAGGTGAAAAGGTGATCCTCTTCTATCAATCTACGGAGACCAAAATGGAGAAAGAAGTCTGGCATGGTGCCGATCTTGTGCTTGACAGGCTTTAACCAATCCGTCTGCTCAGATATTACGCAGAGGGATTGAAGAGGATATTAAGATGCCAAGGCGTACCTCTCAAACAAACCGTGTGACAAGCCCGGTTCTACAACAAGAATTGGGACGTTTCCGGGACTCAGTGAAAGATGCCCAACGTGAGGATGGAGACGACTGGGCTTGGATATATTCGGTCCAAGAAACGGGAGCAATTCCATAGCTGCCATGTTGTAAATAGCTCCAGTAGAGAAGAGAATGCTTTTCCAGATAGCGCTGACATTGAACCGAAATGAGATCCCGCCGTGAGAATGCCAAGTATGTCATTTGAAGAAAAAATTGACATGCTAATAAGAGAAGCCGGTTAAAAGGTTCGGGATGACCACAACCGCAAAATGGCCATTTACGAAAAGGCCAGAATGCAGTGTATCACTCAGTAGTCTACGGAAAGAGAAGATTATGATACCCTTCACCCTCAGCCCGTTGTATGTTCTCACGATAAGGAAAAAGCCCAACACAGAGGAAAAAACAAGATGAAGAACGAGAATGACGTTCAAAGACAACGAGGTGGATCCAAGAAGCCACGCGATCGAGAAAAAGTCAACTGGAATCCGTCTTTTATGAAGAAGATGGGCTGGGAATACTCTTTCCTCCAAGACAAGACAAAGAAAATATTCAACCTTGCCATCAAGCATAAAATGATGACGCTCCCAGAGCTTTGGCACCCCGAACAAATAAATGAGGTCTATCACCCAGATTATTGCTCCTATAACCAAACAATAGGACATCCTCTTGAAGGCTGCTTTACCTTCAAAGACTGGGTCGAAGACCAGTATCAACTGGGCAGGTTCGTTCTATCCGATAGTTGGAGGGTAACCCCACTGCGAAAGCATCAGCCAAAGGGAACCTATATTGCAAAGGTAGGGCCAGATCAATATCGAGCTTGAAAACGAACTCATACCTGCTATGTGATAACATTTTCAAAAGAGGGGGACTACGAGAATATGGATGACCTCTCCAAGTGCTTCGCAAATGAGGACGAGGATGAGGTGATCTCAGAGTTTCCTCCGGCACTGAAAGAGCTGGAAGATGGGATACACACCACGGCGGACAATTTAAGGAAAATTGACTTGAGAACGGTAAACGATCCGAGGCCAACGTTCGTCAGTGAGCTATTGTCTAAAAAGCAGGTGGCCACACTAAAGGAAGTGTTTGTGCAATATAAAAACTGCTTCGCATGGAACCATTCCGAGATGCCGAGACTAGATCCAGAAATAACAGTCTATAAACTGGTTATATCGTCGTATGTCAAACCAGTCAAACATGCCCAAAGAAGAATGCAGATCGAACTTGAGATGAGTATCAATGCCGAACTTAAGAAACTAATTGACTCCGGCTTCATCCAAGAAGTCTAATATCCTGACCGGATCGACAATATTGTTCCAGTGATGAAGAAAAATGAGACGGTGCCCATCTACATAGACTTTCGGGACCTCAACAAAGATTGCCCGAAGGATGACTTCCTCGTACCGGTTACCGAGCTGATGATCGATAACACATCCACTCATGAAGTCTTCTTCTTCATGGATGGATCTTCGGGGTATAATAAAATAAAAATGCATCCTGAAGACCAAAAGCACACCGCTTTCCGGACTCCGCTAGGCATATTCTGCTATAAGGTGATGCCCTTCGGTTGGAAGAATGCAGGCTCCCCTACCAGAGGGCCATGATAAAGATCTTCGATGACCTCATACATGAGATTGTCGAATGCTATATCGACGACCTTGTGGTGAAAAGTAAATCGTACAAGGAGCACTGGGAACATCTAAACATAGTGTTCTAGCGTCTTCGGAAATACAATATAAAGATGAATCCTCTTAAATGCGCGTTTGGAGTCTCCTCAGGCAAATTCCTGGGATTCATCATACGAAACCGAGGCATCAAAATAGACCCATCAAAGATCAAGGCGATTATGGAAATGCCCACGCCAAGAACTCTCAAACAACTGCGGTCTCTTCAAAAAAAGCTCGCATATATCCGGCGATTCATAGCCAACTTCTTCGGCAAATGTCACCCCTATAACCATTTAATGAAGAAGGGGACCCCGTTCGTTTAGGATCATAAATGCCAAAGTGCACTAGACGAAATCAAGCAATACCTGTAGAACCTTTCGGTATTGACTGCTCCAGTTAAAGGAAAGCCCCACTTCTTGTATACATCAGCCCTTAAGGGTTATCTAGGCGCGTTATGGGCACAGGAGAACGACCAGGGGAAGGAGAGAGCTCTCTACTATTTGAGTCGAGTTCTCCTAGGGGCAGAAAACAACTATTACCCCATCGAAAAGTATTGCCTGTTATTGATCTTCACGATAACGAAGCTCAGACACTACGCCTTGGTACATGAGGTCCATCTCATATCAAAGGTGGATCCTGATTGGAAGAATTAAAGTTAACCGCAATCAAGACGGTGTCGCTATGCAGCTAGCCGGTTGAGCACGGGTCGATCCACAGGGAGATGGTTGTATGTCCTTTCTTGTTTTAGACGAGTCAATAAAGAATGAGTATATGTTTGTTCAATCTAACCTATGTGTATTATTTGCAAGAATAAAGTTGTTAGGAAAAGATACGATAATGTAAGCTAAAGAAATCCGTACTCAAAACCTTTGAGCCGAGTCTTGACCAATTGAAGCTAGAGCAATCGGCAACAACGTGGATTAGGGGATTTAAGCGCGGTATTCGTAGAATCCGGCTTATTTACCCTTGTCCGTCCGTTCTTGTCTCTTGCTTTCGCCTCCGGCCAAACCGAACGCAACCGGTCGCGGTTAGGAATCACCGTTACCTTGCTAGGGTAGGGTGCCTAACGGAGCGCTTGCGTATCGTTTGGGCGGAGTTCAATGGAAAATAACGGGAAAAGGAAAAGAGCAAAGAGAATCTTAACTTACAATACCGTATTTATTCTTAACAACAACAATAATTACAACCATTCACAAAGAGAACCAAGAAGAGCAAAAGAAAAGAACAAAGAAAAGAAAAGATAAGATTACAAGTAAGTAATTAAAGTGCATGGTAATAAATTGCAAGTAATTAAAGACAAGAATGAAAAATGCAAGAAAGTAATTACAAGAACCATAGAACTCAAAACAAGCATGGGATCAATAGACAACCCTTAAACTTGCAAGCTCAATCAAGAGGTTGCAAGATCAAGAGAAGGGTAAAGAACTCATATGAAATGAAGCTCTAAGGAGAGAACACAATACGACCCTTGAGATCAATAACAAACCCTTAACCTTTCAAGCTCAATGAAGAGGTTGAAAGATCAAGAGAAAGCAAGGATCTCAAGAGGAAGTTAAATAAAAGAGAATGATACAAAAACCCTCATCTTCATTGATCTTCCACTCAAAAAGCTCTCACTACAATTTTCATGGAGGAAGAATGAAGAAGAAGAAGAAAAAGACTAAATCCTAACAAAAAGAGGCTAAAGAAGTTAACACCCTTGGCTTGGCTCAGTTCTGGAGTATTTATAGGCGGGTAAATGGAAACCTAGGGCAATAATCTGGCATAAGATGAAAGTACCAAACTGCCCACAAAAATTGACCCAGCAAGGAGCCTACATGGCCGCGGATCCACGGCCTAGACCCCCTATTGGCCGCGGATCCGCGGCCGTATAGAGGATTTGGGCCCTCCGTTTTTCTGTGCTTCCCTGGTCCTTTTTTCTCTGTAGTTTGGCACATGTCTTTTCTGATAATCTTTCCACATTTCTTCCAGAATTTCTGTTGATCAAAAAGATGATTTGATGTGGATCTTTTGCCATGATTGTCTCGAGCTCCGCGTAGATTTCTTGGATCTTGTGTTGCCATTGAGCCTTGTGCATGAAAATGATATTGATTTGCCATTTTGTCTCCTAAACTGGTGTGTGGCAACAGACGGATAAAGAGCGGAGATCCGTGTTTTATCTGTGAATGGCAGGAACCCGGATTTTGTCGTGTTTTTTTCATGAATTTCACCGTTTAGAGCCGAGAACCTGTATCCTGCAATTACTAGCAAACGCGGCTCAAGAGTACCTACCGATAAACAACCGAGCGTAAGAATGGACGGTATAAAATGCAATATTCTGGTATGAACAGATCCTCTCAAATATTTGATGTCAAGAGCCATACTAACAGGAAGGCTTGCCCAATAGGCCCTCCTCCTGATGGAGTTCTTGATAATATATCGACCTCTTAAAGCAGTGAAAGGCCAGGCCATCACCGATTCTCTCGCTGAGCATCCGATGCCAGCCGATTCTCTCTTAAATTGCGAATTGCCGGATGAACATGCGTTCGACACAAAGGATGAAGAAAATGATTCCCGATGGGAACTCTACTTCGATAGGGCATCTTCCATGAAGAGGCGGAAACACAACACCCCCATAATCAAAGTCGGGGTTGGCTTTATCTTCGCGATTCCAAAAAGAGGGATAATGCGTTTCGTCCTTTCCTTAACGGAACCAAGAATAAACAACGAGGCGGAATATGAAGCTTTGATAGAAGGTCTTGAGATCGCTGTCGACATGGGAATCGAAAACCTCCTCATATATGGAGATTCCCAGCTGGTCGTTAGTTAAGTTAATAGAGACTATCAGACATGCAAAGCAGAGCTGATAAAATATGGCGAATGAGTGCAACAATTGCTGACATAAATCCCCTCTTACATTCTGGAAAGCATATTGCATGTGGAAAATAGAAAGGCGGATGCATTAGCCAAGCTTGCTAAGGAATTGGCTGACGAAAATCTCGATGATGTAAGGATTATTATGCAAAGCTACCGGATTCTCGCGCCAGCAGAAATATCTTCGAAAGATTTAACAGAGTCGTCTGAAGGAAAAGAAGTGACCGAACAAGCAGTCTTCCAAATAAAGGATGAAAAAAAGGCTACGGATTGGAGAGAAGTCTTCATAGACTACTTCAAATCCCATCAAACGCCCAAAGATGCGTCATCAAGACATCAGCTCATAAAACGAGCTCTGTCTTTCGTCTTCGTCAATGATACTCTATATAAGAGATTATTCAACTATCTGTGGCTGAGATGCCTAGGACCAAAAGAAGCAAGGAAAGTCGTTCAAGAAACCCACGATGGACTCTACGGTTCTCATCAAACCGGGCCAAAGATGAAGCTGAAGATCAAAAGAATGAGTTACTATTGGCCCACAATGATTCAGGACTGCCTCAAATATGCGAAGCAGTGTCACTCATGCTAAATTCACGGGGACTTCATCCATCAGCATCCAAATCCGCTACATCCAACGGTAGCTAGCCGGCCGTTCGAAATGTGGGGAACCGATATAATTGGCCCCATAGAGCCAGCATCATCCAAAGGACATCGGTTCATACTGGCAACGATCGATTACTTCTCTAAGTGGGCAGAAGCAGTACCACTAAGGGAAGTGAAGATGGAGAACATACTCCATTTCTTCAGGACACATGACATCTACCGGTTCGGTACTCCGCGGCGGATAATCTCGGATAATGGGCCAGCCTACAGAAGCCATAAGATCGGCCGCTTCGCACAGTAGCATAATATAGATTATAGATACTTTTCAGTCTACAATCCTCATGCCAACGGTCTAGCTGAAGCCTTCAACAAGACCTTGACGAAGATTATAAAGAAAACGGTGTCCAGAAACTAAAAGGACTGGCACGAGAGACTGCATGAAGCACTCTGGGCGTATCGAACCACGTTTAAAACGGCCATGAATACAACGTCATACACATTGGTATTTGGCACGGAAGCGGTACTTCCCTTAGAAATAGAGCTACCTTCTCTACGAGTGGCAGTTCGATACGAGCTAATTGATGAAGAAAATGCCCATCTTTGGCTTGAGGAGCTCGATGCCCTCGATGAAACTCGCCTCATGGCACAGCAAAACCTGAAAACTTATAAAGCAAGGATGTCATGCTCATACGAAAGGTTGACCAGGCCTAGAACATTCCGCCAAGGCGAACTCGTGCTAGTTGTCAAACGACCAATGATCCTCAATCGTGCCAAATGGGGGAAATTCGAGCCGAGCTATGAGGGCCCGTACATCATAGACAAGTTCTACCAAGGTGGGGCCAACCTGCTCATGGATATGCATGACGAAAGACCCTTCCAGCCAATAAACGGCCGATTCCTCAAGAAATACTATGCCTGACGAGTCACGACTTTGGTCAATGATAGATGACAACACCTGTGTTTGCTCGCTATCTTCTTGAGTCAAAACTCTAAGTGGTATTTGAAAAAATGTTGCCTAAGAAATGGCAACAATGGACCGAGATGTCCCTAAACTAAACACTGGACCAAGATGTCCCTAAACCAAACAATGGTCTGAGAAGTCCCTAAACTAGCGTGTCGCCTTCAAAATAGCAACACTGGACCAGAACATCCCTAAACTAGTGCATCGCCCCAGATACAACGATGCAGTCTCTTGAGATCCATATCGCAATCAAAGTCTTGATAGCAAAGATTGCCACTTAAACAATGAACGGCAAAACTGTTCTCGAGAGTCCCGCCGTAAAAAAAACGGTATGACCATAAGCAAAATAGGCACGGATGAAAACCCGAAAGGGCACCGTGAGTAAAAACAGCGAGACTACCGGTGAGCTTGTGAAAACCCGGAAGGGCGCAATCTCGTTAAAATATAGACACTTGCAAGGTCCTCTTGACTTTGTGAGGAGAAAATACCTGCGTGAGATCCTTACTACTCATAAGGGAGCGACATGCTTCGGAATCCCTACGATTCCTAAGGAGAAATTACACTTGTGAGATCCTCATTACTCGTAAGGAGAATTCTCTCCTATAAGACCCTCACGGCTCACAGAATTCAAAAGCCTTAAGATACAGGGACCTGAACCTATTCTTAAGCCATCATATTCCCCAAATTGCCCTACAAGGGGTTGAATATTGACCCTTGTATACAATCCACGAGCACAGATAAACGTTCCCTCACCTAACTCCACCAATGGCGCGAAATTTCCCCATTTAGTGACAACACTTGTAGGTCCTCTCGACTTGCAAGGAGAAAATACTCTGGTAAGATCCTTATGAGTTACAAGAGAAAATGTTATTTAGGAATCCCCACGATTCGCAGGGAGAAAACACACTTACGAGATCCTCATGACTCATAGGGAGAAAACCCTTTATGAGACCCCTATGGCTCATAAAGTCAAAAGCCTTGGTCAACAGGATCCTAACCCTGTATACTAAGCCACCTTTGTTCAAAACAGTAAAGGCAAATGATGATTCGCTCCTGGTAATATCCCAGTTGTAGCGATAATGATGATTCGCTCCTGGTAATATCCCAGTTGTAGCGATACTGATGCCTAAATCGGCATCAAATTCCAAGTCCTATCAAGGCACATGATGATTCGCTCCTGGCAATATTCCAGTCGCAGCGATGCTAATGCCTAAATCGGTATCAAATTTCAAGACCTCTTAAAGCAAATGGTGATTCGCTTTTAGCCATATTCCAGTCGCAGCGATGCCGATGTCAGGATAGGTATCAGATCTCAAGTTCCATACTCGCAATGAAAAATCAGCAAGCAAAAAAAATGCATATGAAATAGCCAAAATGATAGGGCAACTCACAATAAAAAATCAGTGAACAAAATATATACATATAAAAACAGCCGAAATGTTTGGGCAACTCGCAATAAAAAGCAATGAGTAAAAAGAAAAATAGCTGAAATGATTGGGCACCACTATAAAAAGCCGAAATGATTGGGCAATCATGACTTTCACGATATAAAAAGCTGTAATGATAGAGTATCGCGGAAAGAAATTAAAAAAATGATGAAACTTTTGCCCTGCAGGTGAGTCCACATCGACCTCTTATACAATCCATGGGTATAAACGAAAAGGGAACCATATTTTTCCTACCAGGCTCCATCAAAGGGAGAACCAAGTCTTGACGGTTCACAAACAACCTAGAGACCATCTCAACATTCGTCTCGTTACAGCAGACACAGTGTCAACAACGACGTTCCTTTTCACTCCAGCAGGATGCAGAAGCGACGTCAACAAAAAACCCCCGGGTCAAAACAAAACGGAGCCATGGCAAAGTCCCTAGCTCTATGTCTCGATGTTTCACAAACAACCTAGAGACCATCTTGATTGAAGTTAGATTTAGCGTGCTTGCGCTTTTAAAGGATGAATCAAAGAATTATTTTACAACAATCAAGAACGGCGTCGCTTGATAGCTAGCCGGTGAGTACGGATCGGTCCACAGGGATGTTATGTATTTTCTAATTTGGTCTAACGAGTTAATTCCAAACTGTGTGGATGGATTATCACTAAAAAATAAATTGATTTAAACTAGGATTAGAATCTTGCTAGGGTTAGGTTTAGGTTAAGTTTGGAAATTAAAGATTTCCTCACCGCTTTCAATGCCCTAATTTAGATCTCTTTAGGTGTTATGGTAATAATTAATAAAGGGGATTAGTTCCATCGGGAAGAAACGATGTTTCTTCCTCTAGGTTCTTGTCCTTCCTTTCTTAATTATTACCCTAACCTTCATGGAAAACATACGCAACCGGTCGTTTAAACTATGGTATTACCGCTACCTCGTGGGATAGGGTGCCTAGGGAACGGTGTGCGTATGTATGCATGGAGTCCTATTTAATTATATATGATGGGTAAGAAAGGGGTGAGAGATTTTCATCTCTCAAGCCTTCCTTATTCCTAACCCTAACAAGTGAGGAATTACTCACTCATTAGGGAATTGATTAACATGTTCTAACTATCTAACTAGGGCAGATAATAAAAATTATACTAAGGTAGAATGGAAATTAACTAGGGCAATGAAATAAAAAGTCTTACTTTATTTGATGGCTCTCTCCAAACATTTACTCCGAATTACAATTCTGAATAGATGAAATAAAAAGCGGCATATCTCAAAGAGAGGTGTAGGGCTTCTATTTATAAATCATAGAAACCCTAGGGTTACAATCGATTCACGTCTGCATTTACAATTTTACCCTCTAAGAAACCTAGTCAACGCACCGCCACGCCGCCGCAGAAATTTCCACCAACCCGGGCTCAACACGGCCGCGGAACCGCGGCCAAGTGCCATGTTTGGCCGCGGATCCGCGGCCAAAAAGGAGGCTTGTTGTCTCAATTTCTCTGGTCTTCTGTCTGTTGCTATTTTCTTCTGTTTTCCTTAGTTGGTTCTTCAGAATATCTTCTAGTTCTTATCCAGATCTCCACAGTGAATAATGTAGTGGACTTTACCTTTCGCTTCGTGTCGAAGTCTTGAACCTTGCGCTGCTTTTATACTTGTTTATTGATCTTCGTTTATTCTCCAAACTGTAGGCTTGATCAAGATTCTTCCATTTGTTGGTCGTAGTCTCACTTTTGTATCGTCTTTTCATCTTTTTCACTGTTTTTGTTCCGAGAACCTGTAACCTGCAACTATGTAGCAGACATGGATCAAAAGTACCTGTTTATTTGTAAAATGAATAAGAATGGGGAATACAATAATGCAAAATTATGGTATGAACAAATACCCCCAAACTTATCTTTTGCTCGTCTTCGAGCAAACCTACTTTTATTCTTGAAAAAGACCTAGCCTCACTTTCGCAGGGAAACGCGATTGCACTGAGCTCGTGCAACAAGCCGTTAAATCTCTAGGTGTCCCTAATAGGAGGAGTGTTGTCTCCTGAGGGTTTTCAGCGGATACTACCCACAAAATCCTATCAATTCGGCCTATTGACTTTTATTCTCCAATTAGGTTTTCTAACAAGAAATTCTATTATCTTTAACTCAGAAATTATCCACCCGTATTTTTCACGCTTCCTTATCATTTAACTTAAGATTATATATATTCTTGTGAATTTACATAGATTTTGGTATCTTTTAAGTTTTCCTTCTAGGGTTCTATCTCAACTTAGGAATTTTTATCATCTCTATTAAAGATATAAGTCCTATTCCTCATTCTTATCTCTTATGTAAACCCCAATCACATACCCCTACGTGTGTGTATATATCACCCCCACACTTGGAAATTCAAATCAAGTTATCATACTTTTGTCCATCGTCCAAAGTATTTTTCAATTGGTGAATTTTTAGATGAAATTGCTCACACATTCTTCATGCGACCGTTAATACTTCTTGAGGTACCAACGACCGATTACAAAATGTGTTTGCATATTAAAGCGCAATTCCTAGTTTTGTAATCCTTAAGGCTTTTAGCAGTGACTCCTAAATCAGTTGGTCTAAGGCACTAGGTGATGAAGCACCCTCGCTAAATTTTTTTTTCTATTAATGCAGCCTTAAGTAATTACAAAAACCAGTGTTCATTTTTTTTATCTCTTTATTCACACTTGTATTTTTATTTTATTTTTTTTCGTACTAAGGACTTTAGACAAGAGCATTTCAAGATCTCTTCTACTATTCCAAGTTTCAAGATTCGTGTTTATGCAATTTGTAGGGTATATATTTTCAGAATTTAGACTTAAACTTAGGAATTATTTTTCAAACTTATACTTTAATAAAAATATCAATACTTTTCCCTTGTTTTAACTTAGCCCAAGAAGTCAACTCGAAATTTGCCTATTTCTAAATAAACTACAAAGACATATAATTTCTACCGTTAAACTTTAAGAAAGGTTATTTTTAGGGTTTTTAATTTACTAAGTCTAAGATCTAGTTGTTCTTAGCTAGTTAATCTCTTTGTCAAACTCAAGTCAATTAAGGCCAAAATTGAATGTTTCAATTTTTATAATTTTTCAAAATTTTCAGTTTTTATGGGTTTTAAAATAAGTATGCAAATGCAAAATTATACATATGAATGCGAAGGAGGAAACCTTACCGAGCACACCCCCAAACTTAAACTTGACAGTGTCCTCACTGTCAGGCTACACCAAGAGGGTCAAAATTGTCGGCACTCCCTTGTTTATTTATTTATTTATTTTTTTTATTGTTCAAAGAAAAACAAAAATATATATACAAAAAGGTCCCCCTAAACTTAAGTGAAACAGTGTTTCCACTGTTTTAAGCGTTAAAGTTCAGAGTTAGGGAGGAGAAAAATCAAACTATACAAGGCCTTACACAGGCCAAAGGTTAGCAGCAACCATTCAAAAATTCTATCGTTATAATGGTAAGGTTGGTGGAAGAGTGGAGTGTAGAGAAAGGAGTTGAGAAACACACGAGACAGTATGGGAAGAAGGGTGGAATATGGTCTCGGTGGAGGAGAAGAATGGCGGAAGAGAGAAAGAAGTATAGTACGAACTTGAGGGTGTAAATTGAGTGAATAAATTAGCATAAATTGTGATGACCGATGTGTTAAAAGCGATTGTGCTAATCTATCAACCTGTCGAGAAATGAGGTCAAATCCCTCAAGATTCGCAAGAAAACATGGGTACGTTGAACTTGGTAAACCATCCATTGAACATGGAATCGCGACGGATTCTTGCGCGGTCGAAATGATGGAAAGGACGAAGGGGAGTGATTTAAGGATAGTCTTATTCTCACCTAAGTAATCTGTCTCGAACTAGAAGGATTCCATCAATGGTTCGAAATGACTGTAAGCAACCGAGTCTGATGGTTCAACTAACTCATCTAAAAATTCAAAGGACTCAAACTCGGGCGGTGAGTCTTCAAAATCGTCCGCAAAAGTGAAACACTCGTAATCGATATCAGTTGTGAGAACTGTGTCAGATTCAAGGAGGAACGCACTAGTGGCGTCAAAACTGCCGTGATCGAACAGAAAATTTTCAAGCTCACAGTCCTCCTGCGTGATCTTTTGCATGGTCGGAACGATTGGAAGGATGAGGGGGGATGATTTAGGAAGTATAACAGTTAAAGGTTGAGGAGGATGAATTGGAAAATCCGACTCATCAAACAAAAATGGTTCATCCTCAATACTATCCTCATAATTCTCCTCAAAAGTTATCCTATCCATGCAATTATCATCAAAATCAAGACGCATATGAGGTTCGGGAGAAACATTTAATGACTCGGGATGATGAATTGGAAATAAAATTTCAGTTAAATCTACGGGTTCATCATCCAAAATATTCCTGGCGTCAATATCCTCAATCAAGTGAAAATTAATTTTCTCAGACACCTCATCAAAAGCATGGATATCAATTAATTTAGGTTCTAGAGTGGAGGTGTAGAGGTCAAAAGGATTGGTGATGGTTTCACTCGAAAAGGGCTCTTCACAATCAGGTAAATCAAACACTACAAAATCACACAACTCATTACACGTTTTATCTTCAACTGGTGAATCATTTAGGACACTTGATTGAAAACCGGAGTTGTGGGATTCAATTGGGTATGGGTAGGTTTGATTTGGATGTGTGTACAGCTCACTCTCACCACTCAAATTCTCACTCTGTCCAACCGCCTCCTCATATATTAGAATTTTTGGAGTTAGTTGGAAATTAGCTACTGGGTCACTAGGTTGCATAAGGGCGGCAATGGACGCATCCAAATTCCTCATCTGTTTGTTTGTCTCTACGATATAAGCTTCCAACGACTGTTCTAGACTATACATGGGTTGTGAAGGGGTTTCAGTAAAATATTCACAATTGTTTGGATTCTGGAAACTCCCAAATGGCTGTGTAGAGGAAATGTCTAGGGAAGGTGCGAAAGTCGGGTATGACTAGTTGGAATTGAATGGTTGGACAGGAGTAGGATCAACATTTGGATAAAAAGGTGAATGGACTTGTTGATCCCAAAAACTAGAAGTGTTGAAAGGAGTGAAAGATCGGTTACGAGATTGTTCAATATGTTCAGCAATAGACATGGCTTTCGGAGTTACAATAGGACTCGAAAAAGTAGTATCAACGTAAGAAGGTAGTGAAGGTTGAAATGGTTGATACAAAGTGGATTGCAGAGTCGGACTGTTTCTCCTAGACGCTTCTATTCGATCTTTCAAAGAAATTTTGGGCATGGAGGGGTCGTCCGTAATTCGACCAAAACAATTCGCGTAAGAAGCAAAGTTTGGTTGAGGGTACCAAAGTTCGGCAAGAGTTTTGGAAGGTGGGGTACCCATGATGTAAGAAGGAGAAGAAAAAGAATGTGGGTGTAATTGGGTTGCAATGGATTGCTTAGCGACAAAATTTGCAAGTCTTTTATAAAAAAATTCCGTTTTGTGTTTTTTTTATAAGGAGCTTTTTGCAAAAAGATTTTCAATAAGAAACTTAGACACATGTTCAATCAATCACAATAATGCACAATCAAGCCTAGATCTAGGGTCACCTAGGTTTACTAGACTGCTCCTAACTGTTCCAAAGGGCAAATTGTGAGGACCTCAAACCGCCTCTTCACCGCCAATTGTGGCCAGGTAAGCACAAGTAGAGAAAGGAGGGATCCGCTCACGAATTACCGTGAGACGGGCATTTTAAAGTTACCTTTCCCTACCTGTTTAGCTTAGGCACCACAAAGTCAGGTTGGCTCTGGGGTTTCGGGAGGTGAAACTCAGGGAAGCAGGATCAACGGTCGATGCCTAAACTATTCCTTTGTCCTATTGAGCTTGAAGTCCTTAGGGCTGAGTCTAATCTTTTTTAATTTAACTTGATGGTCAATGCAATATGCTTTATGTGATTTTTGGGGTCCTGGGAAGGGTGATGAAATCCCCACCCAATCTGGATTGGTGTTCATGCTCCTTAAAGTCAATTTAAAATATGCAAAGCAGTAAACACAATCACTTGCAAACAAATTTTTTTTTAGCGCGGCGCAAAGAATCCTGCACAAGATCAAGTTATTGGAGAATAGGAGAAGTTTTTGCGCAAAGAACCCTGCATGAAATTTTTTTTATAGAGGAGATAATAGGGTTCAGAAGAGGAAAAGAAGCTTACAGAGAGATTTTCTCGGGCCGACGTCTGCAGAGAGCGGCGGATCCGCGGTCCGAGGTATGGTGCGGCGGCGGAAACGCGGTCGGTAGGAAGGAACAGGCCTCAAATCTTTTTCTGTTGCTCTGTTGTGGTACTCCTCGGTTGTTCAGATATGTTGTTTTCTGTTTCGCTCTCTGGATTTTTCCAGATCTGAACTCGTTCGTCGATCTTGCACAATTCAAACGAAAATACCCTTCAGAAAATAACAAGATGATAATTTTTTTTATATTTTTTTTATTTTTCAGTTTTTATGATTTTTCAATTTTTATATTAACCGAAATTGCAAAAAGAAAATACTACGCCATCCCCGGCAACGGCGCCATTTGATTGAGGTTAGATTTAGCGTTCTTACACTTTTAAAGGATGAATCAAAGAATTATTTTACCGCAATCAAGAACGGCGTCGCTTGGTAGCTAGCCGGTGAGTACGGGTCGGTCCACAGGGATGTTGTGTATTTTCTAATTTGGTCTAACGAGTTAATTCCAAACGGCGTAGATGGATTATCACTAAAAACTAAACTGATTTAAACTAGGATTAGAATCTTGCTAGGGTTAGGTTTAGGTTAAGTTTGGAAATTAAAGATTTCCTCACTGCTTTCAATGCCCTAATTTAGATCTCTTTAGGTTTTATGGTAATAATTAATAAAGAGGATTAGTACCATCGGGAAGAAACGATGTTTCTTCCTCTAGGTTATTGTCCTTCCTTTCTTAATTATTACCCTAACCTCCATGGAAAACATACGTAATCGGTCGTTTAAACTATGGTATTATCGCTACCTCGTGGGATAAGGTGCCATAGGGAACGGTGTGTGTTTGTATGCATGGATTCCTATTTAATTATATGTGATAGGCAAGAAAGGGGTGAGAGATTTTCATCTCTCAAGCCTTCCCTATTCCTAACCCTAACAACTGAGGAATTACTCACTCATTAGGGAATTGGTTAACATGTTCTAACTATCTAACTATGGCAGATAATAAAAATTATACGAAGGCATAATGAAAATTAACTAGGGCAATGAAATAAAACCCTAGTACCACAAAACCTAACGGACCTCAATCGTAAAGAGCAGGGGTTAACTCTAACGTTAGGACAAATTTGCCTGTAAGCCCATGTTCACCGCCAGAAATGGATACGGAACCACGTTGGTTCGTCTGGCCTGAATTCTGGGGTCAGATACTATTTGGTTTTATCCGTCCACCTCTCCAAAGATGCCAAGTTGATTTATACCACCGTATATTGGAGGTTTGGACGGATGCGGCTGTTATAGCCGATTTCGTCAGATTCCCCCTCGTTTGTGAGGGGTTTTTGATTGTGGGGACGCTCTTCCCTGCAGGTGTAAGCCTCTGCAGTAAATTACGTTACCGCATAACGATAACCACTTTTTCCTTCTCCAGAAGTTCACTTCGTATCGTTTGTGTTTTTATTTGTTTAGGTTGCCCATGGGCTGTATACAAAGACTAATTTATGTTGTCGCCCGTAGGACGTGGATTAGTCCAAATCAGTATATCTTAGATTTGGGTTTGTTTTATTTAAGGATCGTTAATTTGGTTCGAGATTAAGATCAACTTAAATGTTTGTGAGCATTTGGGGCTCGATTTGTTTTTGTTAAGGATACGATAGTCCAATTTGAGACTAAGATCTACTTAGCAGGGTTTTAGGATCATTTTTGTTTCAGATCCAACAAGAGAGCATTTGGGCTCTGTTGTCTTAGTTTAGGGACATTTCGGTCCATTATCGCCATTTTGGAGGCGACGTTTTATTTTGAGAACATCTCGGTCTGTTGATCACCATTTTTGAGGTAAGATTTTAGTTTAAGGACGTTACGGTCCGTTGCCATTTTGGAGGCAACGTTTAGTTTAAGAACATTTCGGTCCGTTGTTAGTTTAAGGATGTTTCTGTCCATTGTTCATCTTGCGTGCATGTGTATTTGTTATGTGACGGGATGAACAGCGATGATGTGGGGATACACCTGTTTTGGGGTGTGGTTTGGTTTAAGGTGTGTACGTTTGCTTGGGAAGTGCACACGAAAGAAGTTGGTTGTCGGGACCCGCTACCTCTCTGAAAATGTTGAGGAATTATAACGACATGTATCAGAGGTGTAGTGAGATATAACCTTGAACAAATTCCCGTATTTAAGGGAAAGAGAAAACAGTGGTAAACCCAGAAATCATTAGTCGTATTTTAAGACTAAGACTACCTCAGAGGAATGTGGGATGCATATCGTTTTCGGATATCATCAGTTGGAAGATCGATAGTCGTATTTAGGACTAAGATCAGTTTGGGAAGTAGTGAGTACATGAGCTCGGTTGATTTGAATTAGGGAGTTTCTATTCTCAAGGAATCTAGCCAACTTGGGCTTGGTTCACTCAGTTTTCTTTTTATTTGAAAAAAAGTGCTAAGCACTTATTTGGGCACAATCCTTTTTTTTTGCAAAAAGTGCAGAGCACTTATATAAGTTCTGACGTTCACATATAATCATATGGGGTTTTCAGTCATGGGGATTTTCCAAATAAGTGTTAAACACTTTACCCCTTTTTGTCTTTATGTAGAGTGCTGAACACTCTTTATGATGCCCACGTGCGAAGCACGTGGGGCACTAGGCCCTGCCTGGTGAGTGCCAAGCACGTTTTATTCTGTGGCGCCCACGTAAAGGAAACGTGAGGCGTTGGGCGCCTCTCACTGAGTGCTAAGCACTCCTTTCTTTTGTAGTGCCCACGTGAGAAGCACGTGGGGCGCTGAGCTCTACCCCTTGAGTTCTTTTATTCTGTGTCGCCCACATGAGGGACATGTGAGGCGCTTGGCGCGGAGCGCCGCTCACTGAGTGCTAAGCACTCCTTTCTTTTGTAGCATCCACGTGAGAAGCACGTTGGGCGCTGAGCTCTTGACAATCAGTAGGCTCTTTTTTGTAAATGAATCTTTGATTCTCAAGAATAAGTTCATCCCAATGAGAATTAAATTCTCATCATATGGGAGACTTGCCTCGTGGATCTCAGATCCAGAGAAAAAACTTGGTTCTTTGAGATATATTTATATATCTTATTCTTATTTTTTTTACCTAATTTTCCAAGAAGAGAGTTCTTCTTCCTTGAGAATTTAATTCTCTATTCTCTTTGAAGTTTATGGGGAGGTTCCTCTATATGAGACTTAAAGTCTTGGGTTTTTTATATAGTAAAGGCAGTTTGTTGATTAGTTTTGAGGAAATCTCTCATTAAGAGATCCCAATTGATTTGGAGATTTTACCTACCGTTGGATTTTTGATCCAAGAACTTCTGTTTTACAGAAAATATTTTTTTAAGAAGATTAGGGAAATATTTTGCCATACAGAATTTATTCTGTAGAATGATGATTTTTTAATCACCATTGGATTTTTAATCTAACGGTTCTCTATTTTACAAGGGCAATCTTTCTTATTTAGAAAGATTTGAGGACTGTTTCCTCTCAACAGAATTTAATTCTGCCTTCTGATGATTTATCATCTCCGTTGGATCTTTGATCCAACAGCTCTATTTAACAGAGAGTAGAATTTAATTCTATTAGGCGACGGCGCTCACGTGTTATGCACGTGGGCGCAACTTAATATTTTTATGTGCTTTGCACATTGGTGCCACTCACATAAGAGTTTTTAACTCTGGCGTTGGTGCCCTCGTGGAAGGCACGTGAGGCGCTTGGGCGTTGGGCGCTGCCTGACAGTGCTTTGCTTTTTTATTGGGTCAACAAATGCCCCCCCACCGTTGAGCTCACGTGGTTAACACGTGAGTACAGCGGTGGCTCCTTTTCCACCATTTGATCTTCTTGGAAGTTGAACCGTCTTCTTGTGCCTGTAAGTAGGGTTTTTGGCCCTTGAGATGACTGCTGTTCATCTTCCTTCTTCTTTTCTTGAGTATTTAATTCTCCTTTCAGAGCTCAGATCTCTGTTTCAAAGAAACTCTTAAAGTTTTACTCTGTCAAAATTTTTGGTAAGAATTATGACCAAACTTTTGAAGGAATCTCTTTATGTTTAAGGATTTTAACCCATTAAAAGAGTTTTGCTCTTCTTTTGTAATGATCTTTTGAAGACCTAGCAAAAAATATTTACTTGATTAGATCGTAGATCTTAAAATGTTTTAGGGTTTCTTAACCCATTTATCAGAGTTTTGCTATTCTTTTACAAAGAACTCTTAGAGTTCTATGATTTTTTCTTGCAGATCTTGAAGATCTTTAGGAATTTATCCTGTTGGAAAGCTTTGCTTTTGAAGGTTCTGGGATATTATCCCATTATGCTACAGAGCTTGGCTTTGAAAACCTTTGGGAATTTTATTCCCTTCTTAATTTTCTTGAAAGATTTGAAATCTGTTTGCAGAACATAGTTCTCAAGGGAGTTTAACTCCCTAGTCCAATGATATTTTTTCATTAAATGAGAATCTTTTTGGATTCTATTCTTAATGAGTGACTGCCCTATCATTGATGGGGCGTTACCTTGATTTTGTGGGCCCCATGTCCCCCCTTTTTTGAACTGTGGTGCAGTATAATTTTAATTATCGTGTCAACAGCTGATTCCTCTCTTTTTGTGCAGGTACCATGGCTTTCGATTCCACTTTTCCCTTCATGCGTTCGGAGAGCGCTTTTGCCGACGCGCCCGTAGATCAGGATGTATTCACGCTTATTAAGGATCATGACCCGGAACAAAAATCTCATCTGTGGGGGTCGTGGTATAGTTAGATTATTCGGGGTCGGCGTAGTTTTACTTGCGCAGCGCCTTCAGAACCGATCACGGCGATTCATTACGCGGACCCGCCTCAAGTGACTTATGTGGTAGAAGAGGTCAATTGGACCTCAGAAGGTCGTCTTCAGCCTTCTATAATATCGATACCCGCACAGCAACCGATGGCCTTGGACATTTTGGGGCGACGCATATGCCAAGATGAGTCGCGCCTTTAGGGGCAAGTTTACATGATATGATTGGCTTCTCGTCATCCGACCGGCTATCTACAGTGGACCCGGTATATCCTGTCGACCAAGAAGTCAGTGCTATTAAAGACCAGGTTGTACCCCGCAATCTACGTGTCCCTCTTTCATAATCCCGCGCCTCATGTGTGGTGGATTAAGTCTTTCTTGGAACAATGGAACATCCCGACTCATACCTTTCTCTTATCAGATCGGGAGGTTTTGATTTCATTAGAAGAGTTCGCGGAGATCTCTGCCTTACCCGTCAGAGGGGAGCACTACAAGGAGGTACTTCTTCCTGATGAGTATGTCTTCGCCACCAAATCAGTGGTAATGGGCCTTACTCCAAAGAACACTGTTCAACATCAGTTCCCAAGCTTGTTTAAGGTGTTGAATATGTATGAGAATTTATTCCTGGCGTCTGGCGGGCATGAGGTTAGCTTCGTAGATTTTATTGCTCGCTTTCTTCATCAGGGAGTTTTGTCTAAAAAGGCTGCAAAATTCGCTAAACTCGACGACCCGTTTGGGTTTGGTTTGGATAACTTGCCGACGGCGGAGGCAGATTTAAAGAATTTCTTTATTTCAGACACTCCAGTTGTCCCTTTTGCAGAGATCGATGCCCCGGGTGTCGACGAAGAGACGTTCTTACTGGGGTTCATTGGCATGTGACTGAGTTGGTTTGCGATTCCAACGCACCCCCGCTACATGAGGCCACCTATTTTTTATCCGGCTCATCGCATCGTCGCGGGGACGTGCGTGGCCGTTGGGATCATGGGGTTGGCTCATTTATACCACGGCCTGAGTTTAGCAGCTGACATTACTCAGCCGGGGGTAAAGCCCATGTATCTCCCATTGCCCCACTTCATATCATGGGTCGAGATGCACGTGCTGGGTGCCTTTGGTGTTCATAAACGACCCTGATTCTACGAAAGCTACAACTTCCCCCGGATCATGTATTTAGTTGACGCTTCCACTCCAGACCTGTCACAGCGAGAGGCTCGAAGATTGCTCCTTCGACCACATATTGTTGGGGACAGTATGACCTTTGTCGATAAAGTCTTGACTATCGGTAAAGAATCCACCAAGGTGGTCTAACCGTTGCACGATACTTTTAAGGATGGGGCTTCTACGTTGAGGGCCTAGGAGGTTATGCACCTGTATTCTATCAGGCCGGGCTTCCGAGTGTTTAGGAAGAATGCATCGGTGCTGTTTATGAGGTACAACCCGCACCGCTTCGCTCAATAGTCGGGTTATAACCAAGGTGTTCCCCTTGAGGCGTTCTTAGTCAAGTCGGTTGCTGCGGAGGAGGGTACTTGCAGCACGATGCATCATTTTATGCGACTAAATACGGGGTCCCATTTCCTTGTCAGCGAGACGAGCTATGTGCCGAAAGCTTCGAATGCTCATGTGGCATGGTACCAGCATGCAACGGGTGCTGTTATCAGGGAGGAGAGGAGGCTGCTACTCGACCATAAGGATGCCGTCCCCGCCGGCAATCCAGCAGTCCTTTTGAAGCGATGAGCAGCCGTTTGCCCTTCTTTAAGAGAAATCACTACGGCTGTAGTCCCACGAGCTTTTTCTGATGAGCTTCGGCCGGATGTCCTTGCGACTGCGGTAGCCGTGGCGTCCCCGGAATCGGGTATTGGTTCGGAGATTGGGACCGGACATCTGAAGAAGCCTGTCAAGCGGAAGCTTCTATCATCGGCTGTTGGTTCCAGTTCGTAGAAGGAAAATAAATCTCTATTCTTTGCTGACGTCGTATTTGGCCACAAGCCCCATATTCCCTACAGTGAGGGCTTGTGCGAATATGGCACCAATGAGGGTTTGTTTGAGACACCTGTGACTGATTTCGACCTTCAGGCCGCCATTGAAGCGTCGAAATGACTGGCACGTGAACAGGCAGCGTTAGCCTCTATTGCGGAGTCAGGTATACTTCATTTACATTCTTCTGAATATATCCCCTCTTCCCTTATTATGCTTTATTAACGTTCTCTTCTTTAACAGGTATCTCTGCCGAAGAGGCTCTCGCGGCTTCCCTCAACACATTTATGGAAGAAGAGAGGCTCCATGCCACCTTGGGCCTTGGTATAATTCACTTCACTACACTTTTGCCCTTTTGGTTCCTTCTATTCATGGTCTGACTCTTTTCTTTATTTTACTGCAGGGACTACCAAAATCCAGGTTGTTCCAAGTGTAGTGCCAATCCAAGGCGATGACGCAGAAAAGATTATAGAGCCACCGACTACGGCCGAGGCCATCCCAAGACCACCACATGAGGCGTTATTGAAGCAGCCGATGATGGATGCTATAGTGGCTCCGAAGGCTGAGCTCGTTTCGGACGACGACGTCCTCCTGTCGGAAGTTTTAAGGAGGTCGGTTCATACGGCCCGGGCTAAGAGGAAGCATAGGAAATACGCTGCGGGGGAACGTGAGGCTGTCTTGGATACGGGTGATGGTTTGAGTAACGTCCCATCTGCTGACATTCCTCCGGTGGACGTTCCTTCTGCCCTGTTTACTGCCCATAGACAGGTTGTGTGTATAGCTTATGAAGAGTGTGAACGGCTACTTCAAGGTAGAACAATGCACGGTTCTTAATAACAACCCTCCCCCTTTTTCTATTCATTTACTATACACATTTTTATTTACAGGGCCAAATTTGGGTGACGGCGTGACAGGTGAAGTGCTGGCAACTAAAGAGCCTGAAGTGGCCAATCTTTCTCAGGAATCTGGGACTGTTCTAACTGCCGCTCTTTCCCCTTATGGATCCTTGATATCGGCAGGCGACGCAAGCGATATGACAGCCCTTATCGAGTCAGGGGATGAAGCTGTGGGCGTTGAAATTGCTCTCCCAATGGACATCGAAGAAGCAGTCGCAACTGGTGATGCTTCGGGCACGGTTTCGGTTTCTGACTTGTCAGGTACTTCTTAGGTTATTGCCTCTGAGCTTTTAATCCTGCGAAGTGTTCCCGCCAAAATTTTGGCTCGAAACCCGCTCCGTATAAAATAATAATAATAACATGAAATTAAAAAAAATAATAATAATAAAGGAGAAAATCTCCCTTTCAGAGCAAAGCTCTGTTTGAATTTCAAAATTCAAAAATTGAAGCAACGCTTCAGCAGACTTGCGCTCTGCGCTGCGCGATACGTGTCAGCGCAACTGCCCTGCGCTCTGCGCTGCGCGACACGTGGCAGCGCAGTTGCGCTAGCGCAGTTGCGCTGCGCTCTGCGCTGCGCGACACGTGTCAAGCGCAGGTGCGATTCTGCCAACTGTGACAGCACTAAAACAGAATTAAAATTTTAGAAAGATCTTTCTGATCTTCTTAAAATAAGAAGATTATCTTCTGTAAAACAGAAGCCCTTGGATCAAAGATCCAACGGTAGGGAAAAATCCCTAAATCACTCAGAGAAAGATCTCTTTAACTGATTTAACAAATCAAATGGCACTATAAAAAGCCCCCCTAGACTCCAAATCTAAAGGACATGAGCACACAGAGAATTCACAGAGCTCTTCTAAAAACTTTGAGAAGAATTCAGAATGAAAGAAAGAGAAAGGTAAAACCTTTAGAAAAAGAAGAATTTTCTTCTGAAAAGATCAATGATCTAAGAACAAGATCAAAGATCTTCAATAAAAAAGATAATATTAATAAAAAGAAATAATAAAAGGCATTTCCTTTTGATGAACCATTGGTTCTGGGATCTTAGAAGATTCTCTTCTTTGATCCAAAATCGGATCAAGATATTGAACAGTGCCCTGCACTTGAAAAAAATTACACTGTTGCGCTCTCTGGTTGGCGCAAGCCACCAGAGAGCGCCACGTGTCAGCCCCAGAACAAACTGCGCTATGCGCTTCTAAAACAGAGCACTGCTCTCTTAAATTGGCGCAAGTTACCAGAACGCGCCACGTGTCAGCAGCGCAACAGCGTAGCGTACTGTCGCAGCGCACTGCGCTAGCAGACTTACGCTCACCAGAGCGTGACACGTGTCACCTCCATATGGACTTACGCCTTGCGCTCCTCGATTGGCGCAAAGCGCCTGACAAGCCACGTGGGGTTTAATGCAAGGCATTATCAAGGGCAGAGCCCAATAAAAAAGGTCTATCAGACCAAATAAAAGTGCTATGCACTATTAAAAGGGGCAGAGCCCAATTAAAAGGAAAAAAGTCTAAAACAGACTAAAATAAAATGCCATGCATTATTAAAAAAAAGGGGCAGAGCCCAAACAGAGGTCTGTTAGACCAAAACAAATGGTGTGCATTTAATTAAAAGTCCAATGCTATGCATTAATAAAGGGAAGAGCCCAAGCAAAGGCCTAATAGGCCAATGATAAATAAAATGTTGAACATTTTCAACTGGACTTAACCCAATCATAGCCATAAGTCCTCAAATTAAAATTGACTGAGCACGACTGCTCTCTTAAATCAATTTACACCCGGTTCAAGGGTACATCTCCGAACTCCTATGATATTTGTCGTTGTAATCCTTCAACGTCGTCAGATAGGTGACGGGTCCCGACAACCACACATCAATATGGACTTAAGCGTCCTTAAACCAACTCATTGACTTAAGCGTCCTTAAACCAACCTATGGACTTAAGCGTCCTTAAACCAACTCATTGACTTAAGCGTCCTTAAACTCACGGAATTAAGCGTCCTTAAACCAATGGACCACTATGTCCCTAAACTGGAACAATAGAGCCCAAATGCTCTTTTGTCGGATCTAAACGATCCCGTTAAGTTGATCTTAGTCTCAAATCAGACTAACGTATCCTTAACAAACGTTTAAGTTGGTTTTAGCCTCAAATATGGCTAATGTATCCTTAAACCAAAACCTTCAAACAGACTTTAGTCCCAAATTGGACCATAGATCTCCTAACCAACTTTGGTTCAAGGGTACATCTCTGAACTCCTCTGACATCTGTCGTTGTAATCCTTCAACGTCGTCAGAGAGGTGATGGGTCCCGACGGCCATACATTCAATGGACCACTATGTCCCTAAACTGGAACAATAGAGCCCCTAAATGCTCTTTTGCCGGATGTAAACGATCCCGTTTAAGTTGATCTTAGCCCCCAAATATGGCTAACGTATCCTTAAGCTAAAACCCCCAAAACCAAATCTAAGAAAACACGGATTTGGACTAATCCACGTCCTACGGGCGACGACATAAATTAGTCTCCGTATACAATCCATGGGCAACCACAAACAAAATAAACACCCACGACATGAAGTGAAATTCCGGAGAAGGAGAAAGTTTTTACCGCGATGCGGTAGCGTAATTAACTGCATGGGCTTGCGCCTGCAGGGAAGAGTGTCCCCACAATCAAAAACCCCTCAAGCGAGGGGGAATCTGACGAAGTCTGCTACATCGGCCGCATCCGTCTAAACCTCCGATACACGGTGCCATAAATCAACTTGGCATCTTCGGAGAGGTGGACGGATAAAAACAAATAGCATCTGCTCCGAATCTCAGGCAAGACGTCCCTGTCCTGGCCGCCGTTCGGAGGGGAACAGATTCTGGCACGCCCGGTGGGACCTTTTCCTCTTTCCACTCCACACTTCGTGTGTCGTGTTCGCGAACAAATCGCAGTTTGCTGTGGTTGCCTGTGGATTCGAGGTACTTAGATTTGGTGTCTTGCTCCGTGCAGAAAACTAAAGATCAATGGCTTCAAAATGCACTACCTGCAACTGCAACTCTCACTCCGTCCCTGCTGAAGGAGTGACTTATGGGCCCCAAGCGACCTCCCTTATCAAGATGCCAGTGGAGCAGGTAACTCAAGACACCACTGGATTATTCTTCGGGACCATGCTCCCACCGATGAGCTTTAATGCCCCAATGATGTTGCAAGAAGCCCCAAAGAAGTCGGTCTTTGATCGACTTACTACTGCCGCGGCCCCTCTCAACGGGTCGCCCAACTTCAATACCTTAGTTTTCAACAGACTGGGCCTGAGCGTCTACAAGCCCGTGATGCCCGAAGTTGCCATCCCAAAGAGGATAGCCATCCCGGCTCAAGCAGACGAAATCATTGGAAAGACTTCTCCTTCCAAAAAGTCAGTTTTTACAAGGATGGCCATTCCGGCTTCTGCTCCAGGCGAGGTCCTCAAAGCCGCTTCCTCTGCCCAGAGATCTGTCTTTGACAGATTAGACATTGCTTCTCAATGGGTGTCAGTCTTCGACAGGCTAGCACCAATAACGGTCTCTCCTCAAAGCAGGGGGCATGAGGAGGTCACCCCTACGGTTGAAACAACTCCATCCGCATGACACGCTCGACGTCGCCACTGGCGCCGAGTAAGGAAAGCTGGGGGCAACTCCCCCTCTGAGATAACTCCGCCAGCTCTAATGGTGGGAATCAATCCTGCTGTTCCAACCGAGAACAGCTTTGAACTGCTCAACAAGGTGCACAGAAACTCTCCTACTGCAGTGCTAAAGAGAATTCCTTCACCTGTGAAGAATGCTACAGAGAAGAAGCCGGAGCAACCTCTTCAACGGCTATCCTCTAAAATTTACAAGGTCTGGCGTCAAGTCCAAGACTCCGTGATGGATCAAGACTATCTCCGCTAACAGAAAAAGATGAAGGTTCGGCAGGAGAAGGACTACTCTGTCAAGCCAGAAAAAGCAACAGCTGGCTGGATGCCCACTGCAACGGCTCCCTCAACGTCAATCACTCAAAAGAAAAGGAGACCGCAAAAAGCCCCTGTGAACATGGCGAACCGTAAAAGCGCTGAGCACAAACGCCCCAAGTCTGGGGGCATAGTGGTGCACACTGTTTATATGGCTTCTGGAAAGGAGGAAGGCCGTGCTTCGACGGGTCACCGACCGCTCACTCGATCCGTGACAAAAGTCCAGGAGCAACAGCAGAAGCTTCAGGAAATGATGACTGCAATGGCTGCACTTACCGGGCCAAAAGAAAGCTCGGAGGCATCATCAGAACAGCGGCACGAACAGGAAACTGACGCTGACTTCTTACGCAGAGTCCTCGAAAAGAAGGACAAAGAAGCCGCAGAGCAAGCGGCTAACATAAAGCGAATGACACTTCTCTTCCAAGACATGGTCGGGATGATGTTACAGCCGGACCCTCCAGCTGATGACCCTCCAATCATTTTTGGAGACGATAGAGGGGAGACATCTAATCCTCCTCCGGCTCTTTCAGCAGCCAAGGAAGAAACCGTTTCCAAGGCCGCACTGGATGACTATATAGCTCAGCAAATACGAGCTCATCAGGCGAATGAATCGGCTGGCCAAATTGTCAAGACCGGACGACCCTATCCGAGCTGGTATGACCAGATCAGTTACCCGCCGGGATATACGATTCTTAAGTTCCACGTATATAAAGGGACAGGGAATCCCCATCAGCATGTCGCTCAATTCAGGGCCTTATGCGGCAACACTGGAGGCGATGACAAATTGTTGCTTCGCCAATTCGTCGGCAGCTTAGCAGAAACGGCCTTCGAGTGGTATTCGGAGTTACCTAATTACTTTGTCAAAACATTTGCGGAGATGGAGCTACTGTTTACATAAAGATTTGCAAGCGCTAGTGAACGGCACTGATTAACGCCAGGATAAGGCCAGGCGAGACGTGGGTTCAATACGCAACACGATGGAGGAATCTGTTGTCGAAATGTGAACAGCGGATCGAAGAAGCACCTGCGGTAGGCATGTTCGTGGGCACGCTTGATCCGCAAGCGACCATCTCGTAGTTCATGATATTCTTCAAGCCAACTGCTTTCCAGGCCTTGATCAACAAACTGGACCAAATGGATCAAATGGGCCATAGACCGTCCTCTCCAAAGCTGGACTCTCAAAATGATAAGGGGAAAGGAAAGGTGATCATCGTCGCTGTTTCCTGATTTAAAATCAGAAAAGCTTATGGAAAAAGGTTCAGAAGAGGGTCACGTGCTTACACGTGACCAGCAGTCACGTGTGGGCACGTAACACCTAAAAGTATCGGCAAGGCAAATTCAGTTTCCCAAATACATCAAAGAAAATGGGCTTCAGAAAGGGTCACGTGTTCCCACGTGACCTGGGTCACGTGTCGGCACGTGACATTTAAAAGCAGCGGCAAAGACATAACAGTTCCTTGATCAAATCAAGAAAAAGGCTTCAGAAGAAGTCACGTGCTCCCACGTGACCAGGGTCACGTGTTGGCACGTAACACTCAAAACATCAGACTCATTCTCCGGTTAAATCGAGAAGAAGGCTCCATGTCAGGGTCACGTGCTCACACATGACCAGTTGTCACTTGGTGGCACGTGATAGCTAAGCAGTAACCAGAAAACAGAGCGCAAAAAGAAGGAAGAAGGCTCGTTCCAAGGGGGTCACGTGCCCACACGTGATCAAGGGTCACTTGGCCACACGTGACCAACTTCAAAGCCCATTTGTCAACAGAATTAAATTCTGAGAAAAGACCTCTCAAATCTTTCCAAAAGCAATCGATTAAATTAAAGATATAGAGGTGATTAAATATCATCTACTATGGGAAAATCTCGAATTTGGAAAGATTTCCCCTTTAAATCTAACAGAAATAACAAAGGAGAATCGCTGGATTTGAAATCCAATGGTGAATAAAATTCACCTAATAATCCAAAGGTTCAAAACGAACGATGGATGCAAATCAAATCTCTCAATGAAGATTCGTCAAAAAACTAATTGACTCGGCTGCTTCTCCTATAAATAGGAGCCAAGAGACACAAAAAAAAAATATATACACGCAGAGGGAAGAAAAGGGAGAGAGCCTTGATACTTTGAGGAATTTGGATCTTCTGCAAAAGAAAACCCTAGGTAAGAGAGGGAAGGCTTTTTGAAAGAAAAGAGAATTTAATTCTCAACAGGGTTTAACCCTGATATAAAACAGAAGGGCATATTTCTTCTCTCTTTGGTAGAGGATCTGTAAAGTGCACATCTCCCCTTGAAGTTGAGAATTTAATTCTCAATGGGTTGAGATCCTGCCATGCAGATCCAAAGCATAGAGAGGGAATAGAAGCACGGGAATTTAATTCTCACAGAACTATAGGAATTCAATTCCTTTAAAATAAAATTAGGGCTTGACCCTGTGTTATGGGAATTTAATTCCTTCAGAACAAAAAGAATCAGGGTTTAACCCTAGTTAAGAACTTAGTTCCGTTAAAACAACAAGAATTTAATTCCCTTAATCTTATTCCCCTGAATAATTCTCTAACAGAGAGTGTGAGTTTAATTCCTTAACGCTTTTATTAGGGTTTAACCCTATTCGGTTTTTCACATATATGAGGAATTTAATTCCTATAGAAGATTCAGAATTCAACTCTTCAAAAGGAACTAGGAATATAATTCCTCTGAAATTATTGTCAGGGTTCAACCCTATGAGGAATTTAATTCCTGAAAGGGATTAACAGATCTTCTAAACAACTACAGAAAAGCAAGGTCACGTGTCACCACGCGACCCTCCCCAAAGATCTACAGAAAGCCCTTTGAGGCAGTGCCTCACGTGACCCACGTGACCTCTGAAGCACAAGGAATAGAAAAGATCTCTAGGGCGCCCTCACGTGTCACCACGTGACCCCTAGTGAGCATTATAACGCACAGAGCATGGGCTTTCATCACGTGCTCGCACGTGATGGCCACCAGAACTAAAGTGTTAAACACTTACCTGCAGAATAAAATAAAGGGAATCAGGGCGCTCTCACGTGTCCACATGTGACCCCTCTCTCCTTAGTGTTTAACACTAATCTGAAGACTTTGTCCTCAGTGTTTAACACTGATTTTCTTAGTGTTTAACACTAATTTGGAAAACTCTATTTGCGGTGTTTAACACCGATTTGCTTAGTGTTTAACACTAATGCGAAAACTCTGCTCCCAGTGTTTAACACTGATTATCTTTTAGTGCTTAACACTAACTTGCTAATTTTCTTCCCAATGTTCAACACTGTTGGTTTCTAGTGTTTAACACTACCTTTAGCCCAATTGGCTAAGTTTCAGAGGCAAAGCCTCTCCTTCAATGGACCAGCAGAGGGTCAATGTTTCAAACATAATTGGACTTAGCCTAAATTGGCCATAAGTCCTCAAATCATCTTAAACTGAGCACACTTGCTCTTTCAACAAACTCATTGGTTCAAGGGTACATCTCTGAACTCCTCTGACATCTGTCATTGTAATCCTTCAACGTCGTCAGAGAGGTGACGGGTCCCGACAACCACACATTAATACGGACTGTGGGGTCCTTAAACTCATGGACTAATGCGTCCTTAAATCAAGATATGGACTGTGGGGTCCTTAAACCCATGGACTATGACGTCCTTAACCTTGACCGAGATGTCTTAAAACTAACAATGGACTGTGGGGTCCTTAAACCCATGGACTACGACGTCTTTAACCTTGACCGAGATGTCTTAAAGCTAACAATGGACCGCAATGTCCTTAAACTAAACATGGACCGCAATGTCCTTAAACTAGCGATGGACTACTATGTCCCTAAACTGGAACAATAGAGCCAATCGCTCTTTTATTGGATCTAAACGATCCCGTTTAAGTTGATCTTAGCCTTAAATATGGCTAACGTATCCTTAAACCTTTCAAACAGACTTTAGTCTCAAACTGGACTATAGATCCCCCCAATTAACTCTGGCTTAAGGGTACATCTCTGAACTCCTCTGACATTTGTCGTTGTAATCCTTCAACGTCGTCAGAGAGGTGATGGGTCCCGACGGCCATACATTCAATGGACCACCATGTCCCTGAACTGGAACAATCGAGCCTCCAAACGCTCTTTTGTCGGATCTAAACGATTCCGTTAAGTTGATCTTAGTCTCAAATTGGACTAACGTATCCTTAACAAACGTTTGAGTTGATCTTAGCCTCAAATATGGCTAACGTATCCTCAAACCAAAACCCCAAACCCAAATCTAAGAAAATACGGATTTTGACTAGTCCACGCCCTACGGGCGACGACATAAATCAGTCTCCGTATACAATCCACGGGCAACCACAAACAAAAAAAACACACACGACGCGAAGTGACCATCTGGAGAAGGAGAAAGTTGTTACCGCGATGCGGTAGCGTAATTAACTGCAGGGGCTTGCGCCTGTAGGGAAGAGCGTCCCCACAATCAAAAACCCCTCAAACGAGGGGGAATCTGAAGAAGTCTGCTACATCGGCCGCATCCGTTTAAACCTTCGATACACGGTGCCATGAATCAACTTGGCATCTTCGGAGAGGTGGACGGATAGCACCAATTAGCATCTGCCCCGAATTTCAGGCAAGAGACGCCATGTCCCGCCGTCTTTCGGAGGGGAACAGATTCTGACACGTCCGGTGGGACCTTTTCCTCTTTCCACTCCATACTTCGTGTGTCGTGATTCGCGAACCAATCGCGGTTCGCTAATGGTGGCCCTTGGGTTTCAAGATACTAAGAATTTGCGTCTTGCTTATTGGAGAAAGCAAAGAATCGATGGCTTCTACTTCTGCGAAATGCTCCAACTGCTCGGACTGCAATTGCGACCAACGCTTTACCTCGCCAGGAGGTATAGCCTATGGACCCCAAGCTGCTTCGTTATTCATAATACCGGTGGACCAAGTGACTCAGGCCACTACCGGGTTGTTCTTTGGGACTATGCTCCCGCCAATGAGCTTCACGGCGCCGGTGCTGACAAAGGAAGCTCCCAAGAAGTCGGTCTTTAATTGTCTTACCCCTGCCGCGGCTCATCTCAACGGGTCTCCCAACATCAGCGCCTCGGTCTTCTCTAGATTGGGCCAGAAATCCGGTAGACCCATTATGAGGTCTACAATCCTAGAGAAGGCTGCTTCTAAGAAAGTGGCTGCTCCTGCTTCCGAAATCGCCAAGGCGGCTTCTCTGGCCAAAAAGTCGGTCTTTACAAGATTGACGGCTTCAGCTCCCGCCCCTGCTACCCAAAAGACGTCGCTCTTTGACAGGCTAACACCAACAGCAACCCCCCACCTACACAGGGGGCAAGACGAAACCATTCTTACCACTGACCCAACGCCGTCTGCTCGACACGGTCGACGTCGCCATTGGCGCCGAGTAAGGAAGGCTGGGGGCAACTCCCCCTCCGAGTTAACTCCATCTGCCCCGATGGCAGAAGTTAATGCCAACTGGGAACAGCTTCGAGATGCTAAATAAGGTGCGAAGGAATTCTCCTACTGCAGTGCTAAAGAGGTCTCCTCCCCCATTAAAAAAGGTTGTGGAAATAAAATCAGAACAGCCCCGATCCCCTCAACGGCTGTCTTCCAAAATCTATAAGGTTTGGCGGCAGGCCCGAGACTCGATCATCGATCCAAACTTCTCCCGCCAGCACAAGAAGCTGAAAATCCAACCGGAAGCTGGTCACCAGGCTAAACCCCGAAAGGCTGTCTGGACGCCCACCTCAACGGCCCCCTCAACCTCCATGGCTCATAAAAGGAGGAAGCCAGAGAAGACCTCCCAGCCTGCAACGACAACTAATAGCACTAAGCCCAGACGCCCTAAGTCTGGGGGCATGATGGTCCACACCGTATACATGGCGTCAGGAAAAGAAGACAGCCGCGCGTCTACGGGTCATAGACCGCTTACACGGTCGGTGACCAAAGCTCAGGAGCAGCAGCAAAAGCTCCAAGAAATGATGAATGCTATGGCCGCACTTACTGGGCCAAAAGAAAGCCTAGAAACGTCCTCAGACGCACGCCAGGAGGAAGAAACCGACGCTGAATTCCTTCGCCGGATACTGGAGAAAAAGGACAAAGAGGCTGCTGAACAAGCAGCCAACATACAGCGTATGGGCCTTCTCTTCCAAGATATGATAGGAATGATGATCCAGCAGGACCTACCCGCCGAGGATCCCCCAATCGTTCTTGAAGACGACCGAGGAGAAACGTCAAATCCACCGCCAGCCCCCTCAACGGCCAAGGAGGAGACGATCTCTAAAGCTGACTTGGTTGACTATATAGCCCAGCAAATCCGGGTTCATCATGCGACTGAGGCAGCTGGTCAAGTCGTAAAAACGGGGCGGCCGTATCCAAGCTGGTACGACCAAATCAAATACCCTCCAGGCTATACGATACCGAAATTCCACGTGTATAAGGGGACCGGCAATCCCCATCAACATGTTGCTCAGTTCCGGGCCCTCTGCGGTAACACCGACGGTGATGATAAACTGTTGCTTCGCCAGTTCGTGGGCAGCTTATCGGAAACAGCGTTCGAATGGTATTCGGAACTCCCGAACGATTCTATCAAGACGTTCGCTGAAATGGAGTTGTTATTCACTCAGCGATTCGCAAGTGCCAGCGAACGCACTCCAATAACAACATTGATTAACGCCAGGGTAAAACCAGGCGAAACCTGGGTCCAGTATGCTATACGCTAGCGGAATTTGTGGTCGAGATGCGAACAACGCATTGAGGAGGCACCCGCAGTGGGCATGTTCGTGGGAACCCTAGACCCCCACGCAACTATCTCCCAGTTTATGATGTTCTTTAAGCCAACCACATTCCAGGCTTTAATCGACAAGTTGGCTCAGATGGACCAGATGGGTCATAGACCACCTCCCCCGAAGTCGGAACCTCGGAATGACAAGGGTAAAGGAAGGGCAACCTTTGTCGTGAATGCCCAACAACAACCTAACGCCCCGAAACCGGCAGATCAACTGGAAGAAAGACGCCGGTATTATAATGAAAAGATGAAACGTCCTTATTCGTTCCCACGAGACAAGACGAAACGGTTATTCGAGCTGGAAATACGCAACAGACTTATAAACCTACCAAATCCAAGGCGACCGCCGCAACCCACGGAGGTGAATAACCCTAACTATTGCCCTTACCATCAAACGATAAGTCATCCGATTGAAGATTGCTTCGTCTTCAAAGGATGGATCGAAGATCAATACCTCCAGGGGAAGTTTATACTGTCAGAAAAGTGGAAGGTGAACCCACCACAGCCGCATCCTCCTAAGAAAGTGGATACACCGGGGGCAACCTGCTCCTTTATTGAAGAAGCTCCGTGGGAGGTCGTGCTATCAACTAAAACCAAAAGAATGCTGGGATACCTTCATGCGTACCCTACGATCGAATGGAAGGATCCTCTTGAACCTCAAATTATCGAAGGAATGTTGAAGCCCCGCCCAACTACGAAGACTCGCGATAAGGGCCCAAATACTCACGCCCAACCGTCAAAATCTTCGAAGAAAAAGAAGAAGAAATCCAAGAAGCCCGTGAAGCTTGGAAACGAGCACACGAACTTGCAGAAGCAAATCGACGCGCTGGAAGAATACAATCAAAAGGCGCGAACTCCTGTCACACTGCAAGAGTTCCTCAACCACATCTTTCAAGAGGAAGATGATGGAGAGAGCTCGTCGGATGAATCCGAAGGATATGTGGCGAGTTGTAACGTAATCTCCCACTCGTTTACCGATGATAGGAAAACTCCTGGCACTAAGAAGCTGGAGGCAGAGCCTGAACCAGAGCGTGCATGGCCAATAAATGAAATGATCAATGCCTTTCTAGACGAGATTCGTCTAAAGAGTAAAGCGGATCAGGAGCGTGAGATGGCCGCGTCAGAAGGAGCCAAATGCAGGCGACTGAACGAAAGAGTTGAACTACCCCTGCCAGAGCGAAAGGCATCCGAAGTAGACAAGAAGATATTCAAGACGAGGAAAAGGTTTGCCAAAGCCATGTTAATGGGAATGAAGCTACCACCCTCGGAAGGAAACACGCACGATGGGGTGGAGAGGCACCCTGATTATTGCGCATATCATCGGAAAATTTCACACCCCATGGAAGAGTGCGACGCCTTTAAGATATGGTGGCAAGGATATGTTGCTCATCGGCAACATTTTAAGCGCATGAAACGCAAGATCCGTCGGGAGCGAAGAAGTACTGCCGACGGGCACAACAGAACTATTGGCAGCTGTTACATGGTTAACGCTAGAGGGTCACAAGTTCTCACCTTTGGGAGCGACTCCGATGAAGAAATGGCTCTGGGCCCTCTCTTTAAAGAATCCGTTTTAGTGAAAGAGGAGAAATCAGAGGCCTGCGAGAACATTCAGCTGCGCAATCGCACACTCCCAGAAAAGAATCTCGGGCCCACGAGTAGAAAAGATAAGGGAAATGAAAAGGTCACCGAAGATATCACTTTAGATGACCAAGTCATGAGAGAGCTGGCTGCCAAAGACCCTCCTAGAAAGGGTAAGGTGGACTATAACATCCTAGCGCACCTAAGGAAGCTACCTTCTCAGCTTAGCATTCTCGATGCCCTCCTATTATCAAAAGAAGTGCGAGACTCACTAATTAAGGCGTTACAAGAACCTGAGCAATTCCAAGCCTTCCTCGCCACTGAAAGGATGAAGGATGAACTAGAGGAAGTGCATACGGCCGACATCACTTTCGGTGATGAAGACCTCCTTCTCGGGACGTGCGACCACAACCGTCCCCTATATGTCTCTGGATACTGCCATGATATCAAGATAAGCAAGATCCTGGTGGATAATGGATCCTCCGTCAATCTCCTTAATGTTCGGGTGTTGAAGGAAATCTGCATGAGTGTGCAGCACCTCGCTCGTGACAAAATCACTATCTCCGGTTTCGATTCACAATCGTCACGGACTCTCGGATCTGTGATACTAACATTACGCTTCGGACTTCTCATCACAGACGTCAAATTCCATGTCATTGACGCCAAGACCTTCTACAACGCCTTGCTCGGTCGTCCTTGGCTACATGAGTACAACATCATCCCTTCTACGCAACATCAGTGTATGAAGTACTTTCAGGATGGTTTCCAGTATACCGTAACAGGTGAGTTGAACCCATTTTCCGTAAACGAAGTCCGCAAATACGAAGATGCGAAGTACTTTTTGCCAGATTTCGAGGATACAGAAAGGTGCCGCAAGCCGGAGAACAAAGCCGCCGCCACTATCCCTGTTTTCGGGAGCGATACCGAAGAAGAAGAAGAGATAGTTTATGCCGGGCCATCTCAACGCAACAACACGGGGACGTCCGCCAACATGTTGGTCTTCGGAAGTGACTCAGAAGATGAGATTAATGCCGTGTTCTCCAATCGGCTGTCAATACAAGCACCCCCTAGCGATGATCATAGTTTGCAAATCACCATGATACCGCGAGAACACTACAAGGATCTCGACACACTTCAAGCTCACAATGTGCAGGACCTGCGAACATTTTACGTCCCTCCCAGGCAAAGGGGTGAGAAGGCGATCCTATTCTACCGATCCTCAGAGTCGAAAGTAGAGAAAGAGATCTGGCATGGCGCGGATGCTACACTCGACAGGCTCCAACCCATCCGTCTGCCCAAATACTATACAAATGGATTAAAGAGGCTATTGAAGCGCCAAGGAGTACCCTTAAAACAGACTGTTCGACAAGCTGGGTTCTACAACAGGATCTGGGATGTCCCTGGGACTCAACGCAAATTGCCCAACGGGAAAATGGAAACACTTGGGCTTGGATACGCGAGAACCGAAAAACGGGGACGGGCCCACAGCAGCCACGCTATATATACCTTTGATGAAGAAGAGGACGCCCTGTCAGGAGATGCCAACCCCTCATCAAAGCTAGATCCCGCGATTGAAATGCTGAGTCCGTCGTTTGAAGAACGAATGGATAAGCCTATCAGGAAAATGGGTCAAAAAGCTCGGGAAGACCACAACCGCGAGATGACCATCTACGAGAAGGCCAAGACGCAACGTCTATTTCAACAGGCTGCAAAAGACAAAGATGCTCATCCTCATCAACCCGTTGTACGAAAGGCCCGACGCAGAGACGGAAATAAATCAAGAAGCGGAAAGAGGAGCCGACAACAACGACGCAGGATTAGGGGGTTACGTGATCGGGTATTGCGCAGCTCGGATTTGTCCCTCATGAAGAAGATGAGTCGAGCGTACTCCTTCCCCCGAGACAAGACGGAGAGGTTACTCAAGCTCGCTTTAAAACATCAAATGATCGCGCTTCCAGGGTCTAGACACCCTGAGCAAGCTAACACGGCTTCTCATTTGAGCTATTGCTCTTATCACCGAGCCATAGGACATCCTACCGAAGACTGCTTCACCTTCAAGAACTGGGTCGAGGACCAGTACCAACAGGGCAGATTCGCTTTATCCGACGGCTGGAGGGTAACGCCGCCACAAAAGCACGAACCCAAAGCCGCAAAAGCAAAACCAGATCCACCTCAGTCCTGGAACCGGATTCGCACCTGTTACACGATTACGATATTAAAAGAAGAGCCCGAGAATATGGATGTCCTTCCCTGGTGCTTTGAGAACAGCGATGATGAGGTGGTCTCAGAATTTCCTCCAGCTCCAAATGAACTGGAAGACGGTATACATACTACTGCAGATAACCTCAAGAAGATTGAGTTGGGATCGGCAGATGACCCGCGACCGACATTTGTCAGCGAGCTGCTATCTGAAGAAAGGGTGGCTGCTTTAAAGAACGTGCTTCTACGACATAAAGACTGCTTCGCGTGGAACTACTCCGAGATGCCAGGATTAGATCCGGAGATTGCTGTGCATAAGTTAGCAATATCCCCGGATATCAAGCCAGTCAAGCAGGCGCCAAGAAGGATGCGACTCGAGCTTGAAATGAGCATCAACGCCGAAGTCAAGAAGCTGATCGATTCTGGATTTATCCAAGAAGTCCAATATCCCAACTGGATCGCCAATATCGTCCCGGTAATGAAGAAAAATGGGATGGTACGCATATGCGTGGATTTCAGGGATCTCAATAAAGCCTGTCCAAAGGACGATTTCCCAGTACCAGTAACCGAGCTAATGATAGATAACACGTCCACTCATGAGGTTTTCTCCTTTATGGACGGTTCATCAGGATACAATCAGATAAAGATGCATCCCGAAGACCAGAAGCATACCGCTTTCCGAACCCCTTTGGGTATATTCTGCTACAGGGTTATGCCCTTTGGTCTAAAGAACGCCGGCGCTACCTATCAAAGGGCCATGACAAAGATCTTCGACGACCTCATACATGACATCGTCGAGTGCTATATCGATGACCTTGTAGTAAGGAGCATGTCATACGAAGAGCATTTAAAGCATCTGGAGACTGTATTTCATCACCTTCGGCAATATAATCTGAAGATGAATCCCCTCAAATGCGCGTTTGGAGTCTCCTCGGGTAAATTCCTGGGATTCATCATCCGACATCGAGGTATCGAAATAGATCCATCTAAGATCAAGGCGATCATAGAAATGCCTCCGCCAAGAACCCTCAAACAGTTGCGGTCTCTCCAAGGAAAGCTCGCATACATCCGGCGGTTTATCGCTAATCTTTCAGGCAAATGCCGTCCTTACAGTCACCTGATGAAGAAGGGAACCCCATTCGTCTGGGATCAAAAATGCCAAAGCGCGCTAGACGAGATCAAGCAATACCTGCAGAACCCGCCGGTGTTGGCTGCTCTGGTTAAGGAAAAACCTCTCATTCTTTATACAACCGCCCTCGAAGGTTCTTTAGGCGCACTATGGGCACAAGAGGACGACCAAGGGAAAGAAAGAGCACTCTACTACTTAAGTCGAGTTCTGCTGGGGGCAGAAAGCAACTACTCTCCCATTGAAAAACATTGCTTGGCGTTAATCTTCGCGATAACAAAGCTCAGGCACTATACGTTGGCACATGAAGTCCGTCTCATCTCGAAGGTGGACCCTCTTAAATATCTGATGTCAAAGGCTATATTGACGGGTCGACTCGCTAAATGGGCTCTGCTCCTGATGGAGTTCTCAATAACGTATTGACCTCTTAAGGCAGTGAAAGGCCAGGCCATTGCCGACTTCCTCGCTGAGCATCCAGTACCTGCTGGTTCTCCTCTAAACTGCGAGTTGCCAGACGAGCATGCATTTGATGCGATTGGCAGCGGTAGTACCCGATGGGAACTCTATTTCGATGGAGCATCCTCCGTAAAGAAACAGAAACAAGGTATCCCAATGATCAAATCGGGGATAGGCCTCATCTTCGCAACTCCACAAGGAGGGATAATGCGCTTTGCCTTCTCCTTAACAGAGCCGAGGACAAACAATGAAGCTGAATACGAAGCTCTGATAGCAGGCCTCGAGATCGCCATCGACATGGGAATCGAAAATCTCCTTATATACGGGGATTCCCAATTGGTCGTTAGTCAAGTAAATGGTGACTACCAAACGTGCAAACCAGAATTGGTGAAGTACGGCGAAAAGGTGCAACAACTATTGACCCAAATTCCCTCCTATACTTTGGAGAACATACCGCGTGCGGAAAATAGCAAAGCAGACGCGTTGGCCAAACTTGCTAAAGAACTGGCTGACGAGAACCTTGATGACGTCAGAATCGTGGTACAAAGCCGTCGAGTGCTCGCCCCGGCAGAAATACCTCCGGACTTATATAAAGAAAAGGGGGCGACTGAGCAGACGACCCTACAAATAAAAGACCGTGAGAAGGCTGAGGACTGGAGGGAAGTCTTCATAGACTACTTTAAGTCCCACCGAATGCCCGAAGAAGCGTCCTCAAGACATCAGCTCATGAAACGAGCTCTATCTTTCGCTTTCGTCAACGATACTCTATACAAGAGATCATTTGATTCTTTATGGCTGAGATGCTTAGGACCTGGCGAAGCAGAAAGAGTCGTTCAGGAAGTTCACGACGGACTTTGCGGTTCTCACCAAGCAGGCCCAAAGATGAAGTTAAAAATTAAACGGATGGGTTATTACTGGCCCACGATGATCCAGGACTGCCTCGAGTATGCGAAGCAATGCCACTCGTGCCAGATTCATGGAGACTTTATCCACCAACATCCGAACCCACTACATCCAACGGTGGCTAGCTGGCCATTCGAAATGTGGGGGACTGACATAGTCAGCCCCATCGAGCCAGCATCATCCCGGGGACATCGTTTTATCCTGGCGACAAATGGGCTGAAGCAGTACCGCTGAAGGAAGTGAAGACGGAGAACATCCTCCACTTCTTCAAGACGCACGCCATCTATCGGTTTGGAACCCCACGGCGGATTATCTCCGATAATGGGCCAGCCTACAGAAGCCATAAGATTGGCCGCTTCACGCAGCAGCACAATATAGACTGGAGATATTCTTCAGTTTACAACCCACGAGCTAACGGTCTGGCCGAGGCCTTCAATAAGACCTTGACGAAGATCATAAAAAAGACCGTTTCCCGGAATAAGAGAGACTGGCACGAGAAGCTGCAAGAAGCCCTTTGGGCTTATCGAACTACATTCAAGACGGCCACGAACGCAACGTCGTACGCGTTGGTATTTGGGACGGAAGCAGTGCTCCCCCTCGAGATAGAGTTACCCTCTCTACGAGTGGCAGTCCACTACGAGCTGACGGACGAAGAAAACGCTCACCTTCGGCTTGAGGAGCTTGATGCCCTCGATGAAACCCGGCTCATAGCGCAACAACATCTAGAAGCCTACAAAGCAAAGATGACGCGCTCGTACGAAAGATTGACCAGGCCGAGGACATTCCGCCAAGGCGAACTCGTACTAGTAGTCAAAAGACCTATGATCCCCAATCGTGCCAAGCGGGGAAAATTTGAGCCGAACTATGAAGGCCCGTACATTATAGACAAGGTCTACCAGGGTGGAGCCTATCTACTCATGGACGTGCACGGTGAAAGGCCTTTTAGGCCAATAAACGGCCGCTTCTTAAAGAGGTACTATGCTTAATGAGCCACAGCCTGGGTCAATGATAGATGACGACGACTATGTCCGCTCGCTATCTTTCTAAGCTCAGACTTTACAAGCAGCAGCCGGCCTTCCCCTGAACGACGGACCGAAACGTCCTTAAACTATCGACGGACCGAAACGTCCTTAAACTAACGACGGACCGAAACGTCCTTAAACTAACGACGGACCGAAACGTCCTTAAACTAACGACGGATCGAAATGTCCTTAAACTATCGACGGACCGAAACGTCCTTAAACTAACGGCGGACCGCAATGTCCTAAAACTTGCAAATGACCGAAACGTCGTTAAACTACTATCAACCCGCGGCATTCTCAGGCCGACGTGGTTAAAAAAAAAAGAATAAAAATAAAATAAAATAAAAGACGGTAAGTCCAGAAGCAAAATAGGCACGGATGAAAACCCGAAAGGGCTCTGTGAGTAAAAACAGCAGGGCTACCGGCGAGTGTTTGTGAAAACCCGAAAGGGTGCAACCTCGTTAAAAGACACTTACAGGATCCTCTCGACCTTGTAAGGAGAAACCACCTGCGTGAGATCCTTATGACTCACAAAGGAGCAACACACTTAGGGATCCTCACGATTCCTAAGGAGAAAATACACTTGCGAGATCCTCACGACTCGTAAGGAGAACTCTCTTATGGGCTCATAAGATTTGAAAGTCTTAAGTTACAGAAACCTTAATCTGTTCTTAAGCAACCCCCACAACCTTCGATATGTCCCTACAAGCGGCTCAATACTGACCCTTGTATACAATCCACGGGCGCGAATAAACATTTCCCCAGCAAAGTCCCACCCATGACTAGGGATATGTCCATATGATGAGCAACCCTTGTAGGTCCTCTCGACCCATAAGGAGAAAGCCCTCTTGTAGGATCCTTACGACTTGCAGAGGAACATACACTTAGGAATCCTCACGATCCCTAGGGAGAAAATACACCTACAAGATCCTCATGACTTGTAGGGAGAAATACTTTTGTGAGACCCTTATGGCTCATGAAGTCAAAAGCCTTGGTCGACAGGACCCTTAACCTTGTTTGCCAAGCCACCTTTGTTCAACATCGACAAAGGCAAATAATGATTCGCTCCTGGCAAGATCCCAGTTGTAGCGGTGCTGATGCCGAAGTCGGTGTCTAAAATCCAAGCTTGCGGTGAAAAAGCTAGCAAGCCACACATGCCTACAAGATAGCCGAAATGATGGGGCAACTCGCAATAAAAAGCAGCGAGTAAAAAGAAAAATAGCCGAAATGATGGGGCAACTCGCAATAAAAAGCAGCGAGTAAAAAGAAAAATAGCCGAAATGATTGGGCACCGCGAAAAATAGCCGAAATGATTGGGCAATCGCGATTTTCGCGATATAAAAAGCTGAAATGATAGAGCATCGCGGAAAGAATAAAAAAAAATGAAAGAATGAAACTTTTTGCCCTACAGGTGAGATCACATCGATCCCTGTAAACAATCCAGGGGCACAAACAAAGAGGAAACCATACCTTCCCAACAGGCTCCTTCAGAAAGCTAAGCCAAATCTCGACGGTTCATAGACAACCCAAAGATAATCTCGACATTTGTCGCAATATTGCAGACATAATGTCAATAGACGAAGCAAAGGAAGGTCCCTAGCTTCAGGGTCTCGACGTCAATATCGACAACTTAGAGATCACCAACGGCGTTTCTCCACACTCCAACGAGATGCAAACGTGACGTTAACAATCGACCCCAGAGTCGCAACGAGAATGGAACCATGGAAAAGTCCCTAGTTCCAAATCTCAATAGCTACATCTGCAGCCTGGAGACCAACGACGGTGGGCCTCCTCATTCCAGCAGGACACAAGTGTTACACCATCAAACGGAGTGACGGCGAAGTCCCAGCTCCACCTCAGCATTCGTCTCGTTATAGCAAACGAGATGTCAATAGCAGCGTTCCTTCGCAGTCCAGCAGGACGCAGATGTAACGTCAACAAAAGACCTCATGGTCGAAACAAACGGAGTGACGGCGAAATACCAGCTCCACCTCAGCATTCGTCTCGTTACAGCAGACGAGATGTCAACAGCAGCGTCCCTTCGCGGTCCAGCAGGATGCAGACACAGCGTCAACAAAAGACCTTACGGTCAAAACAGACGAAGCAAAGGCCAAATTCCTAGCTTCAGGGTCTTAACGGAAAGTCATATAAAACCGGAAAGACAATCGGAGATCATCTCGCACCAGTGTGGAATGGTTACCACCTCTACGTTCGTCTCGATACAGCAGACGCAACATCACCAAAAGGAACAGCGGCAACTCCCAGTTCCATGACTCGGCGATATACAGATCACCGAGAGTCAAATCTCCATCCCGTGAAATGCGGATACAATCAGCAAAATTCCTGGTTACGTGGAACGCGGATAACGTCACTCTTTGACTCCGTGGAAAACGTCCAGAGCGGAGCCTAGTCCTCGCCAAGCACGGCAGTGAACCCGTGTGAAGCATCTAGTGCAAAATTCCTGGTTACGTGGAACGCGGATAACGTCACTCTTTGACCCCGTGGAAAACGTCCAGAGCGGATCCTGGTCCTCGCAGAGCACGGCAGTGAACTCGTGTGAAGCATCCAGAGCGGAGCCTAGTCCTCGCCAAGCACGGCAGTGAACCCGTGTGAAGCATCTAGTGCAAAATTCCTCGTTACGTGGAACGCGGATAACGTCACTCTTTGACCCCGTGGAAAATGTCCAGAGCGGATCCTGGTCCTCGCAGAGCACGGCAGTGAACCCGTGTGAAGCATCCAGAGCGGAGCCTAGTCTTCGCCAAGCACGGCAGTGAACCCGTGTGAAGCATCTAGTACAAAATTCCTGGTTACGTGGAACGCGGATAACGTCACTCTTTGACCCCGTGGAAAACGTCCAGAGCGGAGCCTAGTCCTCGCCAAGCACGGCAGTGAACCCGTGTGAAGCATCTAGTGCAAAATTCCTGGTTACGTGGAACGCGGACAACGTCACTCTTTGACCCCGTGGAAAACGTCAAGAGCGGATCTTGGTCCTCGCAGAGCACGGCAGTGAACCCGTGTGAAGCATCCAGAGTGGAGCCTAGTCCTCGCCAAGCACGGCAGTGAACCCGTGTGAAACATCTAGTGCAAAATTCCTGGTTATGTGGAACGCGGATAACGTCACTCTTTGACCCCGTGTGAAGCATCCAGAGCGGAGCCTAGTCCTCGCCAAGCACGGCAGTGAACCCGTGTGAAGCATCTAGTGCAAAATTCCTGGTTATGTGGAACGCGGATAACGTCACTCTTTGACCCCGCGGAAAATGCCCAGAGCGGAGCCTGGTCCTCGCCGAGCATGGCAGTGAACCCGTGTGAAGCATCCAGAGCAAATACCGGACTGTGGAGTCCTTAAAATCCACGGACTATAACATCCTTAACCTCGACTGTGATGTCTTAAAACTAACGATCAACCACCCCGATTCCCTACGGATTCTGCCTTGGTTTAAGGGTACATCTCTTTACTCCTTTGATACCTGGCGTTGTAATTCCTCAACGTCTTCAAAGAGGTGACGGGTCCCTGCAACCAAACATCGGACTGTGGAGTCCTTAAATCCACGGACTATGAGGTTCTTAACCTTGACCGTGATCTCTTAAAACTAACATCGGACTGTGGAGTCCTTAAATCCTCGGACTATGAGGTCCTTAACCTTGACCGTGATGTCTTAAAACTAACAGCGGACGGTGGAGTCCTTAAATCCACGGACTATGAGGTCCTTAACCTTGACCGCGACGTCTTTAAACTACGATACCTGGAAAAACCCTGACTCCGTAAAACACGAACAAGGGTGACCACATCCAGCACTTGTAGGCCCTCACGACCTGTAAGGAAGAAAACTCTCTTGTGAGATCCTTACGACTCTCAAGGGAAAACCCGCTTAAAAATCCTTGTGATTCTTAAGAAGAACTTACACTTATGGGATCCTCTCGACCCATGGGGAGAAAAACTCTTTATGAGACCCTCGTGGCTCATAAAATGCGAAAGTCTTAGGAAGCAGATCTTAACCCTGAATCCTAAGCCATCGCTGCTCTGTAAGTAGGCCAAGATGAATTGTCCGCAAACGCAGTCAATGAAAAGAGACATGCCGTTGAAAAGAAAAATGAATCTTTTATTCCATAAACCAAAATGGATACAACGTACAATTCATGAAAGAAACAAAAAGAAGATACTCTCATTCATGAGTATGTACAAAAAAAAGGAGAAAAGATAAAAGTCCTCAAGCCGGCGGGCGATTTAGCAGCTTGGTCAGCTCATCCTGCTTTTGTTGACCCACGGCCTCATGAGTTAAGATCGCCAGAAGATGGGCCTCCGCCTGAGCCTGCTGGGCCTGATATGAAGCAAGCCGAGCTTCAAGCTCTTTCTCGGTGGCTTTATGAGCCTCGACCCTTTCATGAGTGAACGTGGCAGCTTTATCGAGAGCCACCACCTCTTTGATGGACTCTTGAAGCACCCGCCAGAGTTCATACGCCTTGTTGGCCTCGGCGGTAAGATTGGCTTGAAGCTCGCTCAGCGCCTTAGAAGCCAACTCCTTCTCCGAGAATTTACGACCGAACCCTTTCCCCGCACAACAATACGTTCGCCACGTGTCGCCTTGTCAGGCCATTTAAGCCCATTGTTACGACCGCAGCCTCTGAAACAGGATAGGAACGCTCTAGACCATATAAATGGGCTTCTGATCGACAACAATAATCGATCTAAAATGCGCTCACATCACCTGGTATGAAAAGCAACGAGAAAATTTCCGATGTTTATCCTATCGAGCATGTGTTCGCAATCATATGAACATCCGAAAAAGAAATAAAATTCAAAGCTTTAATGTGCATGCGACATGATGACAGTGTTGATAATTAAAGGAAGTTTTCATAAAAAGAACACAAAGTTTATTCATGCAAGCGAAAACATACATACGAGTACCGAGCCTACATGGAAGTTCAACATAAAGCATACAAAAAGAAGGACTAATTTAAAAATGCTACGCTAATGGGAAAAGGTCACCAAACACGGGATCAATGGCACAAGGGTTAACAAAGCAGAGGACAAAATTCTCCATCTTTCTCTCTGCTTTCTCTAGCACATCAAAGCGACGGTTCTCGCGAGGAGTCGCTCCCCATCGATTGGCTCCGTGTTCGTCTGTGAAAGCAGACATAATAGCTCGCCTCTGGCTCAGCAGTTGAATTGAGCAATCCCTCAAAGCCTGAGTAATCAGGCACGCTTCGTGAAATCCCTCGAGCTTTTCTTCAGCCGCGTCAAGCATTGTCAGGGTCATCTCCGCCGGGTGAGGAGGGATGTCGGCAAGCACGGCCGCGAGAATCATCCGGAGCCAGAGGGACCCCATCGGGAGGGGGGACCCCCTACGGATCGAGAGTTCATACATTGCCGAGTCACATTCGTCGTCGGTAAGGAGTGGATCCACCAACCGAGCAGCAAAGCGGGGGATCATCTCCTCGATAGGAACTTCCCATGGCTGTCGACAAGCATGAGGGCGATTGCAGGCCATGGCGCTCGTTTGTTTCTCAAGACAAATTACACCAAAATAAGAAAGAAAAAATATAAATCTCTGTGAAGGGAAAAGAAAGCTATAGCCTCATATATAAAGAAGTGCATTAAGTGCTGTGCGCGGAAAATCTTGCATGGTGAAGCTATTTCCAAGGCCCAAAAAAGGAAAGGCATCGAAAATCAAGGAGATGGAACTATTTCCAAGGCCCTTTTTTTTCTGCGTCTGATATTGTGCACTGAAAATAGGGCATGGGAAGATTTTGTGAACAACCCCATCAAGGGACCCCACGTGCAGAATACGTGAGGCCTAAACCTGATGTACACTAAAAAAAGAAAATGGAGTAGCACCCTGCATATTGAAAGCACCAACAACAACAGTAGCAAAATGATAAAATCCCAGAGAAAGGCATGCAAACATGGAAAGACATAATAAAACTTGTCACTGAATCTTTCAAGAAGTTCATACAAAATAAAGAGGACACGTTTACAATGGTAAGACTTCAGACGCGGGGCATGGGTTGAGAAACTCAAGATTAACTTTGTCCAAGATTCTCCAAGCATTTCGAACCTCCCGAGTGTGTTCCTCTCGCGGTCGCAAGCGTCGGGATCCTCACGAATGTCCTTCACCCTCCGATAGGCGGCAAGTATGGCTGACTGCTGAAAGACTTGGTGCAAGAGATCGATGAGGTGATCTCACCTCCTCTTTGAGATCAAACCCATCAGGTACACCGAATGCACCTTATCCTCAGCAGTGTCCAAGGCCCCGAGCGGTATGCCGGTGCAAAAGAGAGGAAGTGCCTCCCGGATCGCCAACACGATCAGCCTCAGAAGAGAAGAGCGACGGGGGAGTAGCCGATGGTTGTACTCGTCAAAGCGGCTCATTATCTCGGCACACTGAGCATCGGTGAACTCCTGGTTCTGACTGCGGCCCAGTGCACGAATATTCCCATAGGAAATGATCTCGTCAAGACCATACAGATGGGCATCCATGATACCTGAAATAAAGGTCATGAGAATCATTAGAAAGTTCCTATTTCATTAACTGCAGGAGAACAACCTCGGGCCAAGAGACCCCAAGAAGCCTCCGTGTGAAGAAATCAAGTCCTTCATTGGAATTAAATTCCTTATTAAGAAAAGGGAATTAAATTCCCAGAAAGCATTTTTGGGATGGAATTAAATTCCATGGAGTTGAACCGCCATCATCATCTCCCCAAGGATCATCCGACCCTAAGAGATCTACTGATGGAGGTTAAAGAAATTGAAAAAAATGGGTTCTTTATGAAATCCTTAATGTGGATTTAAAATCCAGAGAGTTCTTTTAAAACGAAGGTGCTTCAGCCGTTCAACATTATTACCTAAGGAAAAGGGATCCTTCAACAGAGTTAAACTCTGGAAAATGTCTGAGACAGAGAACTAAGCTCTGGAAACGAGAATTAAATTTTTAAAGGAAAAAGCTCTCGAGGGAAGAAGATGAGCAAAGTGAAGGCTCTTCTGAAGAGACATGGGTATTTATAGAAGGCGATGGAAACGATTCATCTCCCCAAATCCCTAAAGGAATCCAACGGTCACAAAAGGTGACAGCGTTGCACTCACGTGCGGACACGTGAGAACAACGCTGTGGGGGCATTTGTTTCCTGATTTAAAATCAGAAAAGCTTATGGAAAAAGCTTCAGAAGAGGGTCACGTGCTTACACATGACCAGCAGTCACGTGTGGGCACGTAACACCTAAAAGTATCGGCAAGGCAAATTCAGTTTCCCAAATACATCAAAGAAAAGGGGCTTCAGAAAGGGTCACGTGTTCCCACGTGACCTGGGTCACGTGTCGGCACGTGACATTTAAAAGCAGCGGCAAAGACACAACAATTCCTTGATCAAATCAAGAAAAAGGCTTCAGAAGAAGTCACGTGCTCCCACGTGACCAGGGTCACGTGTTGGCACGTGACACTCAAAACATCAGACTCATTCTCTGGTTAAATCGAGAAGAAGGCTCCATGTCAGGGTCACGTGCTCACACATGACCAGTTGTCACTTGGTGGCACGTAATAGCTAAGCAGCAACCAGAAAACAGAGCGCAAAAAGAAGGAAGAAGGCTCGTTCCAAGGGGGTCACGTGCCCACACGTGACCAAGGGTCACGTGGCCACACGTGACCAACTTCAAAGCCCATTTATCAACAGAATTAAATTCTGAGAAAAGTCCTCTCAACACTTTCCAAAAGCAATCGATTAAATTAAAGATTTAGAGGCGATTAAATATCATCTATTTATGGGAAAATCTCGAATTTGGAAAGATTTCCCCTTTAAATCTAACAGAAATAACAAAGGAGAATCGCTGGATTTGAAATCCAATGGTGAATAAAATTCACCTAATAATCCAAAGGTCCAAAACGAACGATGGATGAAAATCAAATCTCTCAATGAAGATTCGTCAAAAAACTAATTGACTCGGCTGCTTCTCCTATAAATAGGAGCCAAGAGGCACAAAAAAAAATATATATACGCAGAGGAAAGAAAAGGGAGAGAGCCTTGATACTTTGAGGAATTTGGATCTTCTGCAAAAGAAAACCCTAGGTAAGAGAGGGAAGGCTTTTTGAAAGAAAAGAGAATTTAATTCTCAACAGGGTTTAACCCTGATATAAAACAGAAGGGCATATTTCTTCTCTCTTTGGTAGAGGATCTGTAAAGTGCACATCTCCCCTTGAAGTTGAGAATTTAATTCTCAATGGGTTGAGATCCTGCCATGCAGATCGAAAGCATAGAGAGGGAATAGAAGCACGAGAATTTAATTCTCACAGAACTATAGGAATTCAATTCCTTTAAAATAAAATTAGGGCTTGACCCTGTGTTATGGGAATTTAATTCCTTCAGAACAAAAAGAATCAGGGTTTAACCCTAGTTAAGAACTTAGTTCCGTTAAAACAATAAGAATTTAATTCCCTTAATCTTATTCCCCAGAATAATTCTCTAACAGAGAGTGTGGGTTTAATTCCTTAAAGCTTTTATTAGGGTTTAACCCTATTCGGTTTTTCACATATATGAGGAATTTAATTCCTATAGAAGATTCAGAATTCAACTCTTCAAAAGGAACTAGGAATTTAATTCCTCTGAAATTATTATCAGGGTTCAACCCTACGAGGAATTTAATTTCTGAAAGGGATTAACAGATCTTCTAAACAACTACAGAAAAGCAAGGTCACGTGTCACCACGCGACCCCCCCAAAGATCTACAGAAAGCCCTTTGAGGCAGTGTCTCACGTGACCTACGTGACCTCTGAAGCACAAGGAATAGAAAAGAGCTCTAGGGCGCCCTCACGTGTCACCACGTGACCCCTAGTGAGTATTATAACGCACAGAGCATGGGCTTTCATCACGTGCTCGCACGTGATGTGATTATTCCAAAAATTTGTAGTTTACCGTAATCAGAAACGGCGTCGCTTCGCAGCTAGCCGGTGAATACGGGTCGATTTGCAGGGATGTGTTAGTTTCTGATTTTGTGTTATAACGAGTTGATTCAAATCGTTGTTTGATTTTTATCGATTGAGTTTAAGACGAATTTATGTGATGAGAAAGAACTCATTAGGGTTAGGTCGAAGGTAGGTGTGTTGAGATCAATATGTTCACCTCTTTCAATGCCGTGATTTAAGCTTTTAGGAAAAATCACAACAATCAATAGGAAAAGGGATTAGGATGATCGGGAAGAAACAAAGTTTCTTCCTCTAGATCCTTGTCCGTCTTTTCTTATTGATTGTTGTGATCTTCATGGACATCATATAAGTCCGGCCTTTTATACTACGGAACACCGTTACCTTGTAGGTAGGGTGCCGTAGGGGGCGGATCGTATATGTGTGCATGAAGGTTTCGTTTTTAAAAATAAGTTGACATTGAAGGAGGTGAGAGACATCCGTCTCTCACTCACTCCCTTGTTCCTAACCCTAACGAGCGAGAATTTTTACTCGCACATTAGGGAATTATAAGTAAGAAACATTTTTGTGTTTTATGTTTTAAATAGTTATCTTACGACAGATTAAAAATTAGCTAACTAGCAATTAAATGATTCCTAGGGCAAGTAAAACAATTATACTAAGGCAGGAATTAAATAAACTAAAGACTTACAAGAAGAAGATGATGCTTTTGATTCCTCCAACAAATCTCACTTTTATTGAATATAAAGAGGCATACCATTTTTTAGATCTAGATTACAATTTATAAGTAACTAGTGAAGCTAGGGTTACAGACTCTCGCAGACATGAATTTACTGATTTACCCCCTAAAAATCCCAACAATGAAACGACACACCGACACAAGAAGTCGGTGCCGACACGGGCACCATATGGTCGCGGTTCCGCGGCAAAGACATGCCTTTGGCCGTAGATTCGCGGCCATTTAGTGGGCTTGGCCCACTATCTTTCTGTGCTTGGTTGCTTTTCTCTTAGGCTCTCTGTTTTCACTATTCTTTTCTCTGTTGGGCTTTCTAGTATTCTCCAGATTCTCAGGGAACCTTGTAAGGATCTTTTTGACCGTTTCTCTTGACGTTCGTCTCGGCTTGAGTAGGATCCGTGTGCTGGTTGGTCAAAAGTCCATTTCCTGTATCATCTTTGTCTTTTTCACTGTATTTGCTTCAAAAGTCTGTATCCTGTATCATGTAACAAACGATCGTCAAAAGCACCTGTTTACTTATAAATTGCACAAAAATGGGGCGTATGAATTGCAATATTATGATGTGAACAAATACCCCCAAACTTACCTTTTGCTCGTCCTCGAGCAAATTTATTAGTTTATTTTAACCTAGCCACATTTTCGCAGGGAAACGCGATTGCACTGAGCACGTGCAACAAGCCGTTAAACCTCTAGGTGTCCCTAGTAGGAGGAGTGTTGTCTCCTGAGGGTTTTCAGCGGATTACACCCACAAAATCCTATCAACTTGGTTTTTCGACTTTTGTTTTCCAATCCGGTTTTCTAATAAGGAATTCTATTATCGTTGCCCCGTAAATTATCCACCCATATTCTTCACACTTCCTTATTATGTAACTTAAGATTGTATATGTTCTATAGAATTACTTAGAATTCAGCATTTCTTAAGTTTTTCTTCTAGAGTTTCATCTCCACTTAGGAATTTCTATCAACTCTATTAAAGATACAAGTTTTATTTTTCATTCCTCTCTCTTATCTAAACTCTAATCACATATCCCCACGTGTGTGTAATTGTCACCTCTATACTTGGAAATTCAAATCAAGCAATCATACTCTCGTCCCTTGTCCAAAGCACTTAACTTTCGCTTACACATCCTTCATGCGACCGTTAATACTTCTTGAGGTACCAACAGCCGATTACAAGATACGTTAGGCCCTTAAAGCGTATTTCCTAGTTTTGCAACACTCAAGGCTTTTAGCAGTGACTCCCAAACCAGTTGGTCTAAGGCACTAGGTGATGAAGCACCCTCGCTAATTAATTTTCTAGCCCTAAGTAATCACAAAAACCAGTGTCCATTTTTTTATTCACCCCTTTTTTTTCATTTTCATTGTGCTAAGGTCTTTAGACAAGAGTAATTCAAGGTCTCTTCTACTAATCCAAGTTTCAAGGTGCGTGATTGTGCATTTTGTAGGGTACATGTTTTCAGAATCTAAACTCAACCTAGGAACTATCTTTCGAACTTATATTTTAATAAGAGCATTAATACTCTTCCCTCGTTTCGACTTAACCCACGAAGTGAACCCAAAATTTGCTTATTCCTAAATAACCTACAAAGACATACACTTTCTACCGTTAAACTTTAAGCAAGGTTATTTTTAGGGTTTTAAATTTACTAAGTCTAAGATCTAGTTTTTCCTAACTAGTTAACCTTTTTATCAACTCAAGTCAACTAACCAAAATTGAATACAATAATTTTTATAATTTTTTTGAAATTTTCTCAATTTTTATGGGTTTTTCAATTTTCTAAATTTTTTTGTATTTTTCAAATTTTTCAAATTTTTATGATTTTTATATAAAGATGCAATGCAGAAATTAAATATGCAAAAGGAAAAACAAAAAAAAATATATACAATATGCAATGCGAAGATAACTATGTACATCACCCTCTAACACCCCAAAACTTGAACAAAGCAGTGCCCTCACTTCCCGGCCCCACGTCGCGCTCGTGAGCGTGAACGTGATCTCTTCCCCCTAGCCAATAGTGTTTGTATCCCTCTCTCAATCTCCGTCAACCGACGGTCGTGCTCTCGGGCCGTTGCCCGAAACTCATCCCGCAAAGAGTCTAATCTCCTCACTGTTCTTCTCATTAATCGCGTATGTTCTTGGGGAGTTAGCTCTTCCCCGCTCGAAGTCGAGCTCGAGCTGGGGGTGTGTGCAGGTATGTTTTCTCCCGGCTCTGTCCGTGTCCAAATATCCGTCAGTCTAGAGTAAGACGACGAGACGCCCTCTAAAAGTGGTCGAACTATGGTACCGTCTATCAAATAAGAGTCAAATTCCTCGGCCGGGAGGAAATAACGGCAGAGTTGGGTCACGAGCATGGGACATGGATATACACTATCTCGTTTACCCGAACCTATGGAGTATAGTAAAACTGTGCACATGTCGAATCTTGGGTTTTTCGTCATTAAAGTATGAACGACATGTAAGGAAGGGGTGAAAAAGGTTGTGTTGTGAGAACTTCCAAAAATATTGTTTTGTGCCCACCGGCACACAGTTAAAACATTTGCGAAGAGGGTCCGTGCTTGGATCCCCTTGCGCGGTTCTCGCGCACAGTCATTACCCATTAAAGGAATATAATCTTCAAAGCGAAGGGGTTGTTCGTGTGCTTGTACACGTGGTATTAGTGTAACCTCGTGTATCATATCCCTATCAATGCGAATTTCATTATTTCCCCAAATCAGTTTAATATAACCTAAGTTGTCTAGGCTATTCTCTTCCATTGACTCATAAAATTGGGTAACTAAGCTAGGGACAGCAAATGCAGATCCATGGTTATAGAGGAGGAAATTCCATCCCCTCTGTGCAATTTCGTGTGGGAAGTATGATCCATAGATCTCGTGTGCGAACACCGGTGAGAAATCTCTCTCGTACTGCATTTTGTGGGCCATTTTAAATTTCTACAGTGAAGTATATGTAATAACAGAGAGGAAACAAGAATATGTACCTCCCCTGAAAATTTCAGGGGGAGAAGAGTCGAGACGGCGGCGGATCAGCGGCGGTAGGCGGCGTATGCGGCAGTTGCGCGGCACTTTGGTGGAAGCTCGGCAAAATTTTTCTGGAGGGGACAGGAGGTGGCGGCTAGGGTTTGCTGAAGATGAAATATTTAGGGTGTGAGGGCAGGAGGGCTCGGGTTCCATTATATAGGGGGAAAGGGGTGATTTACAAAAAACACCCTCAAGGGTGAGGGTTTTATTCGTAAATGCAGCTATTAATCTGCACATTTGCAATTTAGTCCAAAAAAATATTATTTTTATTTATTTATTTATATTATCTTATTTTTATGGTATTTTGGAAATGTACATACAAATGATATACACACCCCCAAACTTATTTGAAATAGGGTCCTTGGGAAACAAAGTTTGGGGGTGAAAGCGGAGGAAGATCAATCAGTGTAAAGCGGCTCCTGCAAAAACAGGAGCTCCTCCGAAGGATCCGCAGTGAAGAACGGTTTTAGTCGATGCCCATTTACCTTAAATACGGTACCGTCTTCAGGGTTCTCAAGATCAACCGCACCGTGCGGATAAACGGTGCGGACCACAAAAGGTCCTCTCCATCTGGACCTGAGCTTACCAGGATGCAAGTGTAACCGAGTGTCATAAAGTAGAACCTGTTGACCAGGTTCAAAAGTTTTTCGTAAAAGGTGTTTATCGTGGAACACCTTGGCTCGGTTTTTAGCAGTTATGGCATTGTCATATGCCTCATCCCTTAGCTCCTCTAACTCATTCAGTTGCAGCTTTCTGTTGCTGCCCGCATCTCCTAAAGACAGATTTAGCTCTTTTATAGCCCAGAAAGCTTTGTGCTCGATCTCCACTGGGAGGTGGCAGGCCTTCCCATACACAAGCCGATATGGAGACATACCAAGGTCGGTCTTATATGCAGTACGGAAAGCCCATAGTGCATCTATCAGTTTTAGTGACCAATCTTTACGGTTTTTGGAAACCGTTTTCTCCAAAATTTGCTTTATCTGCCGATTTGAAACCTCGGCTTGCCCACATGTTTGGGGGTGATATGGCGTTGAAAATTTGTTGGTGATAGAGTATTTACGCATCAAGGACTCAAAGGTCCTATTGCAGAAATGAGAACCATTATCACTTATAATCGCCCGAGGGTGCCCGAATCGAGAAAATATGTGTTCTTTAAGGAATCGAACGACAACTTTATTATCGTTCGTTCGACTGGGCACAGGCTCGACCCACTTAGAAACGTAGTCAACCGCCAACAGAATATACACATTTCCAAAAGAGTTAGGAAATGGTCCCATGAAATCTATACCCCAAACATCAAAAATGTCCACTACCAAAATGGGTTGGAGTGGCATTTCGTTTCTCCGCGAAATCCGGCCCAAATGTTGGCACCGGGAGCAAGTTTTGCAGTATTCAAATGCATCCTTGAAGAGTCGTGGCCAATAGAAACCACACTGCAAAACTTTTCGGCTGTCTTCTTTGGGCCAAAGTGCCCGCCACATGCTTGATCGTGGCAGAAAGACAGCATGCTCTTGACCTCACTCTCGGGCACACACCGACGGATGATTTGGTCGGAACAGTATTTAAAAAGATAGGGTTCATCCCAGTAAAAATGCTTTACTTGGGACAAAAATCGAAGCTTATCCTGTTTCGACCAATCATTAGGAATCAGGCTGGTGGCTAAATAGTTTACAATATCGGCGAACCACGGTTCACAAGAAACGGTCAAGAGTTGCTCGTCGGGAAAAACGTCAGTGATAGGAAGATCGAGCGTGGGCGAAGAAGGAAGTCGTGATAGGTGATCAGCTAATACGTTTTCACATCCCTTTTTGTCCTTAATGACAAGATCAAATTCTTGCAATAAAAGGATCCAACGTATTAGCCTTGACTTAGCATCCCTCTTCGCAAAAAGGTGGCGAAGAGCCGAGTGATCAGTATAAACAATGACTGGAGAGCCGATTAAATAAGGCCAAAATTTTTCAAGTGCAAACACAACAGCTAAAAATTCTTTCTCTGTTGTTGTGTAATTAAGTTGGGCCTCATTTAGTGTTCGGCTGGCATAATAAATCACGTGCGGCATCTTATTAATGTGCTGTCCAAGAACAGCACCAATTGCAAAGTCTGATGCGTCGCACATAATTTCAAAAGGGTGCGTCCAGTCAGGAGATGAGAGGATGGGTGCAGTGATGAGTGAATGTTTTAAAGACTCAAATGCTTCAGTGCATGTGGAGTCAAAAGCGAAGGTCGTGTCCTTGGCCAGTAATAGAGTCAAGGGTCTAGCAATCTTGCTAAAGTCCTTGATAAACCGCCTGTAAAAACCGGTGTGGCCAAGGAAGGCTCTGATATCTTTGACGCACTTTGGGGGAGGTAGGTTAGAAATCACTTCGATTTTAGCCCTGTCTACCTCGATGCCGTTTTGCGAAATGACATGTCCTAGAACAATGCCCTCTTGCACCATGAAATGGCACTTCTCCCAATTTAATGTTAGGTTCTTATCCCTGCAGCGGGTAAGAACAGCGTCAAGATGGCGTAAACACTCGTCGAAGGAGTCGCCAAAGATGGAGAAATCGTCCATGAAAATCTCCAAGAACTTTTCGACCATGTCTGAAAAGATCCCCATCATACACTGCTGAAAGGTAGCGGGTGCGTTGCATAACCCAAAGGGCATGCGACGATAAGCAAAGGTGCCAAAAGGACAAGTAAATGTTGTCTTGTCTTGGTCCTCTTTGGCGATGGGGACTTGATTGTAACCGGAATAGCCATCGAGAAAGCAATAGAATTCATGCCCTGCCAATCGCTCGAGCATTTGGTCAATGAAAGGTAAGGGAAAGTGGTCCTTCCTTGTTGCGGCATTGAGTTTCCTATAGTCTATGCATACTCGCCACCCAGTTTGGGTGCGAGTGGGAATCAACTCATTTGCCTCGTTTGTAATGACCGTAATGCCCGATTTCTTGGGCACGACGTGGATTGGGCTAACCCATTGGCTATCCGAGATAGGGTAAATGATACTGCTATCCAGACATTTGACAATTTCCTTCTTAACCGCCTCTTTCATGATGGGATTGAGGCGCCTTTGTGGATCTCGTGCTGGCTTGGCATCATCCATTAAGTGTATATGATGTTCGACTATGAGGGGACTAATCCCCTTAATGTCCGCCATAGACCAGCCGAAAGCTTGCCGATTGTTATGTAAGACCATCAAGAGAGCCTTCTCTTGCTCAAGAGCTAGAGAGGCTGATATAATGACGGGTAAGGTCTCATTATCACCTAGATATGCATATTTTAGGTGAGTCGGCAAAAACTTTAATTCGAGTTTAGGAGGTGAAACAATAGATGGTAGCAAAGGGGTAGTTGTTTCAAACTCGAATGATTCCATCAAAGGTTCATACCGAGTGTACGCAACAGTGTCGGATGGTTCAACTAACTCATCCGCAAAAGCAAAAGACTCCAATTCAGGTGATGAGTCTTCGAAGTCGTCGACGAATGTAAAACATTCAAAATCGTTATCCGCCGCGAAAGCTGTGTCGGATTCTAAGAGGAACGCACTAGTGGCGTTAACATTGCTGTGGTCGAATAAAAAATTCTCGAACTCACAGTCCTCCTCCGCGATCTCATTGATCGAGCAAACGTCGAGTACGCTAGCATTGGGCTCAGCAGGCTGACTTCCCAACTTGAAAATATTTAGCTCAATTGTCATATTGCCGAAAGATAAGTTCATTGAACCGTTACGACAATTGATCACTGCGTTGGAAGTAGCCAGAAATGGTCGACCTAGTATTACCGGAATTTGGTTCCGAGGGTTTGCAACAGGTTGTGTATCCATCACTATAAAGTCAACGGGGAAAATGAAATCCCCTACTCTTATTAACACATCCTCCAGCTCTCCCTTAGGATGAGTGATCGACCGGTCGGCCATTTGGAGAGTACAGTGAGTAGGCTTAAGCTCTCCAACGCCCAATTGCTCGTACACAGAATAGGGTAGCAAATTGACGCTCGCATCAAGATCTAATAGTGCTCTATTGATGTTCTTGTCCCCAATTGTTATCGAAATGGTAGGACACCCGGGGTCCTTTTGCTTTGGGGGTAAGGAATTTACAAGAGCATCGCTAATAGCACTAGCCACAAAAACTTTCTTTGGCACTTGCGACTTCCCCTTTTTGGTGCACAAGTCCTTTAAAATTTTGGCATATGAAGGAACTTGCTGAATTGCATCCAAAAGAGGGATGTTTATGCTAACCTGTTTAAACAGCTTGACAATCTTCTCCATTTGAGGAGTTGGTTTATTGGATCTCAACCTATTAGGAAAAGGAACATTTTGAAAAGTGGTTGAGTCCAACTTTTATGGATCAGATTGTCGAGTTGGAACGGTACCTCGTGTAGATGTGTTCGTGTCGTGAGAATTAGGTCCGTTCAAGCTAGAAGAGGTAGAGCCATGTGAAGGGTGGAGAATAGGCTCTAAAGAAGAAGATGGTGAAGAAGAAGAAGAAGAAGAAGACCCACCGGCAGGGGTGTCATTGTTAATGCCCACATTGTTCCGCAACACTTTTCTCGATCTCAACGTGGTCACCGCATTCACATTATGATTTTGCTGATTGTGTGCAGCATGTGCGTGACCGGGGTTGGGCAACGGTTGAGACGGGAGTTTTCCTTTTTCGCGCTCGCTCAAAGCTGCATTAAGTTGTGCAATTTGTGCCTCAATAGATTTGATACTCTGATCGTGGGAGGCACTATTTTGCACTAAAGATTGAATAGAAGTCTCAAGTCTTGCTGTAGACTGTGTAGATTGCTTAAGGAATGCATCTAGACTTCTCTCGAGTGAGCTAACCTTATCATTGTTAGGTTGAACATAATTGTTCGGCTGGTAAGCATTGTTCGGCACAAAGTTGTTAACCTGATTAGGGTAAGGTTGTTGTTGAAATTGTTGCGGTTGATATTGAGTTTGCGAGGGTGCTTGTTGTTGTTGTTGTGGAGGAGGAGGTCTTTGAAAATTATTATTATTTCCTTGGAATTATTGATTTTGGTTCCAAGCGAAATTTGGGTGACTCCTCCACCCCGGATTATATGTTGAAGAGTACGGATCGTTTCTTTGTCGTTGCTGAAATGCAGCATTGACTTGATCCTGTTCTTGAGTGGATGCATTATAAGGACACTCTTCAGTTAGGTGCGATGGATCCGCACAACAAGCACAGACAGTTCGTGGGGGCATAGCAGGGGCAGGAGAAGGTGATGAGATTTTGGTCTCAATCGCTTCTAGCTTTTTCGTAAGAGCGGCCATCTCGGCCTTCATGGCAATCGACATCTCAACTTGATGTATGCCTGCCCTAGATTGACCACTAGAAGATGACGTGGTCTTGGTACTCTCCCACTGTATTGTCTGCTCACTGAGATCCTCGAGAAACTGCCACGCTTCATCACTAGACTTAGAGAGAAAATGACCTTGACAGATGGTTTCTAGCAACTGCTTCGTTGCCGAGTTCAATCCCTCGTATAATGTTTGGCAAAGTTGCCAACTTTCTATCCCATGATGAGGGCATTGAACTAATAGGTCCTTGAATCTCTCGAAGCACTTCCAAAATGGTTCAGACGGAAGTTGTGAGAATTGAATTATTTCATTACGGATTCTGGCAGTTTTATGGTGAGGATAAAACTTTTTTAGAAAAGCTTTCACAAACTCATCCCAATTTCTTATAGAATGTGATGCGGTGCTATATAGCCACTTCTCGGCTAGGTCACATAAGGTGAAAGGAATGACCCTTAGCCTTATAGCGTCATCACTCAATTGGGTCGTTTTCATCATTGCGCACACATTTTGGAATTTATTAATAAAGATATATGCGTCTTCAGTTTCCAAACCGTGAAATTTCGGCAGCATATTGATGAAATGTGGTTTAATCTCAAAATTGTCCCCATTTATCGGTGGGGGTGAAAGACAAGTGGGTAAAGACGTGCGGATGGGGTAGAAAAGGTCCTGGAGCGCAACTCGTGTGGGCGCTTCAACAGGCGGTTGGTTCGGGTTATTCGCACCTGGTGGAGGTGGAATCATTCCCGTCGGCAAGGTATTATTAGGGTTGAAACCCGACATACCTTCGGTTAAAGAAGTTGAAGGTGAGGGTAAGAAAGTGGACGGATTTTCGACTTCGGTGTCGAAGGGTTCGCTGGTCGGTACCAACGAAACGCGGACTAATCGGGCGTCTGTATCCCTAGTCCAAACTGACATACACTAAAAGGGATAGTGTAGTCAGAAAAAAGAAAAACAGAATGTGGGGGTAAGATAACGTCAGTGAGGGAAAGTGGTGGTGAATTTTTTTTTTTTTAGGTTTTCTTTTTGCGACAAGTTGCAAGTTTTTGAAAATTTTATTTGATTTTTTTTATATATATTTTTTTATTTGTGTGTGAGTTTTGCAAAGAGGTTTTTGAAAATGGACTCGTGACACAACCGTATCAACCACACATGCACAATCAGGCCTAGATCTAGGGTCGCCTAGGTCTACTAGACAGCTCCTAACTAGGGCTAGAAATAGACCTCAAACCGCCTCTTCACGGACAAATACGGCCAGGTAAGTGGGAAGGAACCACCACTACAGTGGGCCTAATTAATAACCACTAGCCTAGACACCGCAATGTCGGTTAGGATAAACGGCCGATGCCTACCCTAGTCCTTTTCCTATTGAGCTCGCTGTCCTTAGGTCTGAGTCTAATCTTTTTTTAATTAAGGTGGTCGATGCAAAATGCTTTAGGTGTTTTCTGGGGTCCTGGGAAGGGTGATGAAATCCCCACCCAATCTGAATTTGGTCAAATAGCCCCTTAAGTCCGATTAAAATATGCAAAACAACAATTCACTTGCAATCAATTTTTTTTTAGCGCGGCGCAAAGAAACCTGCAGAAATCTGTTATTTAGAAGGGGGAGAAAGACTTTTTACGCAAAGAACCCTGCAGAAAAGTTTACAGTGGAGATATGGAGGTTTCAGAGGGGAGAGAAAGAGAGAACTAACCCTACAATTTTTTGACACAGTGACAAGCCCTAATGGCCGCGGTTCCGCGGTCTGGGGTGCTCCTTGGCCGCGGTTCCGCGGTCTGATGATGAGTTCAAGCTCTGAAAAATTTTTGGAGCTCTGTACTTGTGATTCCTCTCTGTTTTTATGCCTCCTTTTCTGTTTTGACCTTCTGTAAAATTCCAGATCCACAAGTTCTTGTCGTTCCTGCAAGATTCAAACGAGAAACCCTTCAAACAGATAAAAATAATGAAAAGAATATTTTTTTTTGTATTTTGTATTTTCAGATTTTTATAATTTTCAAATTTTATATCAACCCGAAATCATACAAAAAGAGAAAATTACGCCATCCCCGGCAACGGCGCCATTTGATTATTCCAAAAATTTGTAGTTTATCGTAATCAGAAACGGCGTCGCTTCGCAGCTAGCCGGTGAATACGAGTCGATCCGCAGGGATGTGTTAGTTTCTGATTTTGTGTTATAACGAGTTGATTCAAATCGTTGTTTGATTTTTATCGATTGAGTTTAAGACGGATTTATGTGATGAGAAAGAACTCATTAGGGTTAGGTCGAAGGTAGGTGTGTTGAGATCAATATGTTCACCTCTTTCAATGCCGTGATTTAAGCTTTTAGGAAAAATCACAACAATCAATAGGAAAAGGGATTAGGATGATCGGGAAGAAACAAAGTTTCTTCCTCTAGATCCTTGTCCGTCTTTTCTTATTGATTGTTGTGATCTTCATGGACATCATATAAGTCCGGCCTTTTATACTACGGAACACCGTTACCTTATAGGTAGGGTGCCGTAGGGGGCGGATCGTATATGTGTGCATGAAGGTTTCGTTTTTAAAAATAAGTTGACATTGAAGGAGGTGAGAGACATCCGTCTCTCACTCACTCCCTTGTTCCTAACCCTAACGAGCGAGAATTTTTACTCGCACATTAGGGAATTATAAGTAAGAAACATTTTTGTGTTTTATGTTTTAAATAGTTATCTTACGACAGATTAAAAATTAGCTAACTAGCAATTAAATGATTCCTAGGGCAAGTAAAACAATTATACTAAGGCAGGAATTAAATAAACTAAAGACTTACAAGAAGAAGATGATGCTCTTGATTCCTCCAACAAATCTCACTTTTATTGAATATAAAGAGGCATACCATTTTTTAGATCTAGATTACAATTTATAAGTAACTAGTGAAGCTAGGGTTACAGACTCTCGTAGACATGAATTTACTGATTTACCCCCTAAAAATCCCAACAATGAAACGACACACCGACACAAGAAGTCGGTGCCGACACGGGCACCATATGGCCGCGGTTCCGCGGCAAAGACATGCCTTTGGCCGCGGATTCGCGGCCATTTAGTGGGCTTGGCCCACTATCTTTCTGTGCTTGGTTGCTTTTCTCTTGGGCTCTCTGTTTTCACTGTTCTTTTCTCTGTTGGGCTTTCTAGTATTCTCCAGATTCTCAGTGAACCTTGTAAGGATCTTTTTGACCGTTTCTCTTGACGTTCGTCTCGGCTTGAGTAGGATCCGTGTGCTGGTTGGTCAAAAGTCCATTTCCTGTATCATCTTTGTCTTTTTCACTGTATTTGCTTCAAAAGTCTGTATCCTGTATCATGTAACAAACGATCGTCAAAAGCACCTGTTTACTTATAAATTGCACAAAAATGGGGCGTATGAATTGCAATATTATGATGTGAACATGATGGCCACCAGAACTAAAGTGTTAAACACTTACCTGCAGAATAAAATAAGGGGAATCAGGGCGCTCTCACGTGTCCACATGTGACCCCTCTCTCCTTAGTGTTTAACACTAATCTCAAGACTTTGTCCTCAGTGTTTAACACTGATTTTCTTAGTGTTTAACACTAATTTGGAAAACTCTATTTGCGGTGTTTAACACTGATTTGCTTAGTGTTTAACACTAATGCGAAAACTCTGCTCCCAGTGTTTAACACTGATTATCTTTTAGTGCTTAACACTAACTTGCTAATTTTCTTCCCAGTGTTCAACACTGTTGGTTTCTAGTGTTTAACACTACCTTTAGCCCAATTGGCTAAGTTTCAGAGGCAAAGCCTCTCCTTCAATGGACCAGCAGAGGGTCAATATTTCAAACATAATTGGATTTAGCCCAAATTGGCCATAAGTCCTCAAATCATCTTAAACTGAGCACACTTGCTCTTTCAACAAACTCATTGGTTCAAGGGTACATCTCTGAACTCCTCTGACATCTGTCGTTGTAATCCTTCAACGTCGTCAGAGAGGTGACGGGTCCCAACAACCACACATTAATACGGACTGTGGGGTCCTTAAACTCATGGACTAATGCGTCCTTAAATCAAGATACGGACTGTGGGGTCCTTAAACCCATGGACTACTACGTCCTTAACCTTGACCGAGATGTCTTAAAACTAACAATGGACTGTGGGGTCCTTAAACCCATGGACTACGACGTCCTTAACCTTGACCGAGATGTCTTAAAACTAACAATGGACCGCAATGTCCTTAAACTACCCATGGACCGCAATGTCCTTAAACTAGCGATGGACCACTATGTCCCTAAACTGGAACAATAGAGCCAATCGCTCTTTTGTTGGATCTAAACGATTCCGTTTAAGTTGATCTTAGCCTTAAATATGGCTAACGTATCCTTAAACCTTTCAAACAGACTTTAGTCTCAAACTGGAATATAGATCCCCTCAATTAACTCTGGCTTAAGGGTACATCTTTGAACTCCTCTGACATTTGTCGTTGTAATCCTTCAACGTCGTCAGAGAGGTGATGGGTCCCGACGGCCATACATTCAATGGACCACCATGTCCCTGAACTGGAACAATCGAGCCTCCAAACGCTCTTTTGTCGGATCTAAACGATTCCGTTAAGTTGATCTTAGTCTCAAATTGGACTAACGTATCCTTAACAAACGTTTGAGTTGATCTTAGCCTCAAATATGGCTAACGTATCCTCAAACCAAAACCCCAAACCCAAATCTAAGAAAATACGGATTTGGACTAGTCCACGCCCTACGGGCGACGATATAAATCAGTCTCCGTATACAATCCACGGGCAACCACAAACAAAACAAACACACACGACGTGAAGTGACCATCTGGAGAAGGAGAAAGTTGTTACCGCGATGCGGTAGCGTAATTAACTGCAGGGGCTTGCGCCTGCAGGGAAGAGCGTCCCCACAATAAAAAACCCTCAAACGAGAGGGAATTTGACGAAGTCTGCTACATCGGCCGCATCCGTTTAAACCTTCGATACACGGTGCCATGAATCAACTTGGCATCTTCGGAGAGGTGGATGGATAGCACCAATTAGCATCTGTCCCGAATTTCAGGCAAGAGACGCCATGTCCCGCCGTCTTTCGGAGGGGAACAGTCGCCAATACTCAACAACAGCCGAGCAACTTAAATCCGGTTGTCCTTCGAAACAATATGCGTCCACGCCCATCCCTTGTGGAAAGACTAGGACGTCCTTACTCGTTTCCTCAGAATAAAACAAGGAAACTGTTCGAGCTGGCTGTGCGCAACAGACTCATCAATTTTCTGAGTCCAAAACGTCCGTTGTAGCCAGGCGATGTCAACAATCCCAATTATTGCCCTTACGACCAAACGGTAAGTCACCCAATCGAGGATTGCTTCGTCTTTAAAGGATGGATCGAAGATCAATACCTACAGGCCAAGTTCGCGTTGTCCGAAAATTGGAAGGTGAGCCCGCCACAACCACATGCTCCGAGAAAGGTGGATATGCCGGGGGTATCATGCTCATTCATAAGGAAATACCCATAGACTGAAAAGTCAGTAAACTAGATATTCGCCTCAAATACGGCAACGACGGACCGAAACGTCCTTAAACTAACGTTGGACCACTACGTCCTAAAACTAGCTGACGACCGAAACGTCTTTAAACTACTACCGCAGCATCCTCAGGCTGACGAGATAAAAAAAAGGGGAATAAAAAAAAATAATAATAATAATAATAATAAAGACGGTATGTCCATAAGCGAAATGGGCACAGATGAAAACCCGAAAGGGCTCCGTGAGTAAAAACAGCAGGGCTACCGGTGAGTGTTCGTGAAAACCCGAAAGGACGCGACCTCGTTAGAAAAAAGAATAAAAAGAATAAAAAAAAGACGGTATGTCCATAAGCAAAATGGGCACGGATGAAAACCCGAAAGGGCTCCGTGAGTAAAAACAGCAGGGCTATCGGCGAGTGTTTGTGAAAACCCGAAAGGGCGCAACCTCGATAAAGAACACTTACAGGGTCCTCTCGACCTTGCAAGGAGAAACCACCAGTATGAGATCCTTACGACTCACAAGGGAGCAACACACTTAAGGATCCCCACGATTCCTAAGGAGAAATTACACTTGCGTGATCCTCACGACTCGTAAGGAGAACTCTTTTATGGGACCTTCACGGCTCATAAGATTTGAAAGTCTTAAGTTACAGAGACCTGAACCTGTTCTTAAGCAACTCCCAAAACCTTCGATACTGCCCTTCAAGCAGCTCATACTGACCCTTGTACACAATCCACGGGTGTGAATAAATATTTCCCTAACAAAGTCCCATCCGTGACTAGGGATATGCTCGTACAGCAAATAACACTTGTAAGTCCTCTCGACTTATAAGGAGAAAATCCTTTTGTAAGATCCTTACGACTTACAGAGGAACATGCACTTAGGAATTCCCACGATTCCTAAGAAGAAAACACACCTACGAGATCCTCACGACTTGTAGGGAGAAATACCTTTATGAGACCCTTACGGCTCATAAAGTCAAAAGCCTTAGTCGACAGGATCTTAACCCTGTTCGCTAAGCCATCTTTGTTCGATATCGACGGAGGCAAATGATGATTCGCTCCTGGCAATATCCCAGTTGTAGCGATGTTGATGCCTAAACCGCTATCAAATTCCAAGTCCTTTCAAGGCAAATGATGATTCGCTCCTGGCAACATCCCAGTTGTAGCGATGCTGATGCCAAAATTAGTGTCTAATTCCTAGCTTGCAGCGAAAAGCCAACGAGCCACACATGCATACGAAATAGCCAAAATGATGGGGCAACTTGCAACGAAATCAGCAAGTAAAAATGTATGCATACAAAAACAGCCGAAATGATTGGGCAACTCGCAATAAAAAGCAGCGAGTAAAAATAAAAAAAAAGCCGAAATTATTGGGCAACTCGCAATAAAAAGCAGCGAGTAAAAAGAAAAATAGCCGAAATGATTGGGCACCGCGAAAAATAGCCGAAATGATTGGGCAATCGCGACCTTCGCGATATAAAAGCTGAAATGATAGAGCATCGCGGAAAGAAAAAAAATGAAATGAATGAAACTTCTGCCCTACAGGCGATAGCACACCAATCCCTGTATACAATCCAGGGGCGCAAACAAAGAAGGAAGCACATCTTCCCTCCCCAGGCTCCATCAGAAAGCGAAGCCAAATCTCGACGGTTCATAGACAACCTAGAGACAATCTCGACATTTTTCGCAATATTGCAGACACAATGTCAACAAACGAAGCAAAGGAAGATCCCTAGCTTCAGGGTCTCGACGTCAATATCGACAACTTAGAGATCACCAACGGCGTTTCTCCTTACTCCAACCAGATGCAGACATGACGTTAACAACCGACCTCAGAGTCGCAATGAAACGGAGCCACGACATAGTCCCTAGTTCCAAATCTTAACGGCAATATCTACAACCTAAGAATCAACAAAGGCGTTCCTTCACAGTCCAGCAAGATGCAGATACAACGCCAACAAAAGACCTCGCGGTCGAAACAAAGCGAAGCGACGGAAAAATCCCAGCTTCACCTCAACATTCATTTCGATACAGCAGACAAGATGTCAACAAGGCGTTCCTTTGCAGTCCAGCAGGATGTAGATGCAGCGTCAACAAAAGACCCCATGGTCCGTAAAATGGAGTGATGGCAAAATCCCAGCTCCACTTCAGCATTCGTCTCGTTACAGCAGACACAATGTCAACAACAATGTCCTTCCTCCAACAGGATTTGGATATGACAAAACAAACGAAGCGAAGGCCAAATGCCTAGCTTCAGAGTCTTAACGGAAACTCAAATAAAGTCTGAAAGACAACCGGAGATCATCTCACACCAGTGCGGAATGGTCACCACCTCAACGTTCGTCTCGACACAGCAGACACAATATCATCAAACAGCGGAGCCACGATAAAGTCCCTAGTTCCAAACCTCTACGGTTCACCAACAACCTAGAGACAACCGCGACATTCGTCTCGATATAGGGGACGCAATGCCAGCAAACTAAGCGAAGGCCAAATTCCTAGCTTCAAGGTCTTAATGGCAAGTCATATAAAGCCTGGAAGACAACTGGAGATCATTTCACACCAGTGCGGAATGGTCACCACCTCGACGTTCGTCTCGACACAGTAGACGCAATATCATCAAACAGCGGAGCCACGACAAAGCCTCTAGTTCCAAACCTCGACGGTTCACCAACAACCTAGAGACAACCGTGACATTCGTCTCTATATAGAGGACGCAATGCCGGCAAATGAAGCAAAGGCCAAATTCCTAGCTTCAGGGTCTTGACGGCAAGTCATATAAAGCCTGAAAGACAATCGGAGATCATCTCGCACCAGTGCGGAGTGGTCGCCACCTCGACGATCGTCTCGATACAGCAGATGAGATGTCACCCCAGCGTTCTTCTCTCAGCAGGATTCAGATGCGCCAAAGCAAATGAAGCGAAGGCCAAATTCCTAGCTTCAAGGTCTTAACGGCAAGTCATATAAAGCCTGAAAGACAATCGGAGATCATCTTGCACCAGTGCGGAGTGGTCACCACCTCAACGTTCATCTCGATACAGCAGACGAGATGTCACCCCAGCGTTCTTCCTCCAACAGGATTCAGACGCGATAATCAAACAGCGGAGCCACGGCAAAGTCCTTAGTTCCAAAACTCGACGGTTCACCAATAACCTAGAGACAACCGCGACATTCGTCTCGATATAGAGGATGTAATGCCAGAAAACGAAGCAAAGGCCAAATTCCTAGCTTCAGGGTCTTGACGGCAAGTCATATAAAGCCTGAAAGACTATCGGAGATCATCCCATACCAGCGCGGAGTGGTTATGACTCATCGGGGCTCTCCAAAATGAGCCTAACCTCAAGTAAAAAGTGACATGGAATATCCCCACGCTTGCTCTTTCGACGGTAATATTACCTGGAAGATTACTTGAAGACGTCTTGTCCAGCCCCCGAAGGGATCAGAGACACGACAACCGCAAGGCTACTCGAACAGCAAGATTGCCTATCGAGGAATACATCAGCCAACGCGATGGTACAACGGAAAAAATAACCTAAGTACCACAGACCCTAACGGACCTTTGTCGTAAAGAGCATAGGTTAACTGTGACGTTAGGATACTCTTACGAGAAATGCTCGATTCATCTCAACTCATGAGGAAATTAGTGTCTTTATGAGAACTACTCGTGAGGAAAAGCCTTAGGCAGCGGGGATCAAAAAACCCGTTTCTTAAGCACTGGGACCCTGTAAGTCGGTCCAAAATGGACTCTTGCATACTATTCACGGGTCACACTCTCCGAAGTCGAATCTCGACAAGGAGGGAAACAACTGCTTACGGGTCCTCTCGACTTGTAAGAGGGAAAATTCTCTTGTGGGATCCTTACGACTGTTAAGAGAAAACACACTTAGGAGTCCTCACGACCCCTAAGGAGAAAATACGCCTATGAGATCCTCTCCACTCATAGGGAGAAAAGTCTTTGTGGGACCCTCACGGCTCATAAAGTTGAAAAGTCTTAGGCTACAAGGACCTTAAACTTGTCTCCTAAGCCCTCAATTCGGTGTCCATGCATTACTTTGCACTACTTCACCCACGTACATACTTACGTGGGCAAAGTAGTGGGGGGCATTTGTTCCCGCTCCGTATAAAATAATAATAATAACATGAAATAAAAATAAATAAATAAATAAATAAATAATAAAGGAGAAAATCTCTCTTTCAGAGCAAAGCTCTGTTTGAATTTCAAAATTCAAAAATTGAAGCAACGCTTCAGCTGACTTGCGCTCTGCGCTGTGCGACACATGTCGGCGTAGTTGCGCTGGCGCAATTGTGCTGCGCTCTGCGCTGCGCGATACGTGGCAGCGCAGTTGCGCTGCACTCTGCGCTGCGCGACACGTATCAAGCGTAGGTGCGCTTGCGCCAACTGTGCCAGCACTAAAACAGAATTAAAATTCTAGAAAGATCTTTCTGATCTTGTTAAAACAAGAAGATTATCTTCTGTAAAACAGAAGCCCTTGGATCAAAGATCCAACGGTGGGGAAAAATCCCTAAATCACTCAGAGAAAGATCTCTTTAACCGATTTAACAAATCAAATGGCACTATAAAAAGCCTCCCTAGACTCCAAATCTAAAGGACATGAGCACACAGAGAATTCACAGAGCACTTCTAAGAACTTTGAGAAGAATTCAGAAAGAAAGAAAGAAAAAGGTAAAACCTTTAGAAAAAGAAGAATTTTCTTCTGAAAAGATCAATGATCTAAGAACAAGATCAAAGATCTTCAATAAAAAGGATAATATTAATAAAAAGAAGTAATAAAAGACATTGCCTTTTGATGAACCATTGGTTCTGGGATCTTAGAAGATTCTCTTCTTTGATCCAAAATTGGATCAAGATATTGAACAGTGCCCTGCACTTGAAAAAAATTGCACTGTTGCGCTTTCGGGTTGGCGCAAGCCACCAGAGAGCGCCACGTGTCAGCCCCAGAACAGACTGCACTATGCACTTCTAAAACAGAGCACTGCTCTCTTAAATTGGCGCAAGTCACCAGAGCGCGCCACGTGTCAGCAGCGCAACAGCGTAGCGCACTGTCGCAGCGCACTGCGCTAGCAGACTTGCGCTCACCAGAGCGTGACACGTGTCACCTCCACATGGACTTGCACCTTGCGCTCCTCAATTGGCGCAAAGCACCTGACAAGCCACCTGGGGCCCTGTCAGAGCATTTAATGCAAAGCATTATCAAGGGCAGAGCCCAATAAAAAAGGTCTATCATACCAAATAAAAGTGCTATGCACTATTAAAAGGGGCAGAGCCCAATTAAAAGGAAAAAAGTCTAAAACAGACTAAAATAAAATGCCATGCATTATTAAAGAAAAAAGGGGCAGAGCCCAAACAGAGGTCTGTTAGACCAAAACAAATGCCGTGCATTTAATTAAAAGCCTAATGCTATGCATTAATAAAGGGCAGAGCCCAAGCAAAGGCCTAATAGGCCAATGATAAATAAAATGTTGAACATTTTCAACTGGACTTAACCCAATCATGGCCATAAGTCCTCAAATTAAAATTGACTGAGCACGACTGCTCTTTTAAATCAATTTACACCCGGTTCAAGGGTACATCTCCGAACTCCTCTGATATTTGTCGTTGTAATCCTTCAACGTCGTCAGAGAGGTGACGGGTCCCGACAACCACACATCAATATGGACTTAAGCGTCCTTAAACCAACTCATAGACTTAAGCGTCCTTAAACCAACTCATGGACTTAAGCGTCCTTAAACTCACGGACTTAAGCATCCTTAAACCAATGGACCACTATCTCTCTAAACTGGAACAATAGAGCCCAAATACTCTTTTGTCGGATCTAAACGATCCCGTTAAGTTGATCTTAGTCTCAAATCAGACTAACGTATCCTTAACAAACGTTTAAGTTGATCTTAGCCTCAAATATGGCTAACGTATCCTTAAACCAAAACCTTCAAACAGACTTTAGTCCCAAATTGGACCATAGATCTCCCAACCAACTTTGGTTTAAGGGTACATCTCTGAACTCCTCTGACATCTGTCGTTGTAATCCTTCAACGTCGTCAGAGAGGTGATAGATCCCGATGGCCATACATTCAATGGACCACTATGTCCCTAAACTGGAACAATAGAGCCCCCAAATGCTCTTTTGTCGGATCTAAACGATCTCGTTTAAGTTGATCTTAGCCCCTAAATATGGCTAACGTATCCTTAAGCCAAAACCCCCAAAACCAAATCTAAGAAAACACGGATTTGGACTAATCCACGTCCTACGGGCGACGATATAAATTAGTCTCCGTATACAATCCACGGGCAACCACAAACAAAATAAACACCCACGACACGAAGTGAAATTCTGGAGAAGGAGAAAGTTGTTACCGTGATGCGGTAGCGTAATTAACTGCAGGGGCTTGCGCCTGCAGGGAAGAGCGTCCCCACAATCAAAACCCCCTCAAGCGTGGGGGAATCTGACGAAGTCTGCTACATCGGCCGCATCCGTCTAAATCTCTGATACACGGTGCCATAAATCAACTTGGCATCTTCGGAGAGGTGGACGGATAAAACCAAATAGCATCTGCCCCGAATATCAGGCAAGACGTCCCTGTCTTGGCCGCCGTTCGGAGGGGAACACTAACCATCTCTGATGATATTTTCTTTTTCTTGGATATAGGCGCGATAAACCCTGAAGCTGTACTGACTAAAGAATTACCGCTGGCCGCTGCCTTGACCATCACGGTTCTTTCTGTACCTCCCCGAATTTTAGAAGGTAAAGGTTTCTCATTTAGTTGCTTTATTATAGATACCAATTTTCTTTGCCTTAACCGTATATTGTCGCAACCTTGCAAGAGTGCTTTTTGACCACTTATACCAAGTGCTGCACCCGCATTTTTCCTTCCAATCGGAAGTCGTTCCCTCTTCCAGCATTGGTCAGTATTTTTTTTCTTTTTTGTTAGCAGACCTTATGTTGCTAAGCTTTCCACATGTTGACCACAGTATCACGGCTCAAAGGAAGGAGCGAAGGAATAGCCAAACCTCCAGAACTCCCTGTTTTGCCGCCATCAATAGCTGGTACGGTAGATTTCATCCGTCAGGTGTCTTCTTTGTCTTTCAAGTTGAAATCTGAATGTGATTTAGTTTGAAGCGATTACACCGGCTTCAGCTCCTTTTGAGTCCCGCATTCCTATGCCCACGGGGCCTTTCGCTAAACGTCCATCTTTCAGGGGTATGGTGACTAGCCGGCGAATGTTAAGCGAGTTTATCGAGGATCTCGACACCGAGGCTCTCGCTTCTGCTACGGATTTTGCCGACAAAGTCAATTCAATGCTGGCGACGCTTGTGAATTTCTATAATGAAGACCTCGTTGGTTCTTGGGTCGATTATTGCATGAAGATCGATGCTTGCCTGCATGAGATTGAACTTAAGCGTCTTTCTCCTGAGGTATTAACTTTGAAATCTCAGCGGACCGCGTGGATCGAGCAGAGTGTCGCTTTCACTCAATATTTTGAACAAGAGGCGACCCTGAAGCGAAAAGAGCATGAGACGGCTTCTGTCGAATCTGTCCAATTGCACGTCCAAATTGAAGCGAATGCCGTGCAGCTGAAGGCTATTTTTGAAAGCCTCCAACGATGTATTTCTGACGGGTTGGCGCTAAGGCAGAAGCTTGACTTCACTGAGTGGGCAATGTAGGACTATGAAGCTGCCAAGTAAGAAATCGATGAGAAGCTATCATCATGCTTGCAACAATGAGCTTAAATCAAAGCGGAGTTGGCCGCTGTAGCTGAACGCGAGGAGGAGTTGCGGGGAGCGCATGAGCGGGTCGTCAGTGTTAGTTGTATGTATGCTCTAGAGGCCATTATTGTACATATGATGTATATTATAGTGGATGCTGGGACATATATAGGGAGGACTTTCTTGCTCGATATAATAGTATGCTATCTGGTTGATCTTTATCTTAACATGTACACTTATTTTGTCTTTCTGTGACATGTTGGTAAAGCCCTTAGGATGTGTACTTGACTATCAGGATTATGATGCAAATCATACTAGTGGGGCAAGGGTAGTCGGCAAGTACATCCTTTAATTGTTCCTAGTCGTGGGGGTATCGAGACGGGGTATCGATATTCCAGAGTAGACTAGCGTATACGTATCTTGACCCATATGATGGGTGATGGATGATTCCACATCTATTGGTGTTTGAAATCAAGGATAGTATACGGGTGCTCAGTGGAGATTGGGTACACTGAACAGGAATCGCCGAGAACTTCTAGTTGGTATTATACCTCACGTCAGATAGCAGTTCTCTGGTGACACTGGTACAGGTTAGTCTGTCGACCCGAGATCGTCATAGAGTTATGTGATTCCTACCATGCTTTGATTTTCACCTTACCATGTTCAAGAGAACGTGCAAAACGGTGGTTTTTGGGTACAATTCCGAGTCACATGGAGGCAATGAGCGATAGGAGGGGATTTCGTCTCTCCCGGTATTAGGGGTAGATGTTACGCTGTGCTCGATTGGCTATAACAGGAAGTCCCTGGACAGGGCTGTTATGAGATTTACTGTTAAGTGTTATCAGTAGTTTCTCGACCCGTTATGAGCCTCATATCAGCACGACTTATTGGGCTATTGGGGTCTGCCGTTTACCACCCCCAGGCTGGATATACGACATATCAAACGAAGAGACCGGATTGTACGGTAGTGTTACTGATTGGATTCACAGAAGTATGAGCAGGCTTGCTTGTTGATCTTCTGATCACTCAATACCCGAGTGTCCGTTACGTTTAGCAGACCGCTGACAGCTTGTGGATGACTGATATGATTACCACCTACTGCCGGCGTATTGATGAGCCTTTAGAGTCCTACACAGAGGTTTCCTGGTCATGCGAAATGGAGTAGGAGCATATATGTGATATATGCGGGACCGAGATTAATACGTGTATGTGATACCGTATTCTATTCTCGCGATATATGATATCGATAGGTTATATGTGATATAGCCGGGTTATCGGATCAAGTGTTGATTCGATAAACCGACACATATGATATTAGTCCGTTATATGTGATATAGCCGGATTATTAAATCAAGTGTTGATTATTAATTTAATGTATAATTATATATTTGATATATTAAATTATATTAACTAAAATTTGCTCACTTAAACATTTCTTTTTCTCACTTAAGATACATTTAATATATATGTGATATATGTTAATTGTATTGTTTTCTTTTGTGCACAAATAATATATATGTGATATATATTATTGCGTCATGCTTGGTTACACTTGCAACATGGGTGTATGAGACTCACACCATGCTTAGGTTAATATGAGGTTTTATTTATTTTATGTAATTCAAAATTATCTTGGAAATTTGTCATGGCTAGAAGCTTGGAGAAGCTTATGCTAACCATTGACTTAGTTCACTAACTTTGTTTTACATGAGATATTTATTAATCTAACCATTATCCTTAGCCATAGTTTAGTCTCTACATGAGTTAATGTATGACATAAACTGACCCATGGTTGCAATTCTAACCTCATGAGTTTCATTCTCATATCCACTTCATTTTCTTCTTCCTCATGAGAAAGCTTTTTAGCTTTTCAAAAAAGTGAAGAAATATTGTGCAAAAAATAAATCTAAAGAGCAAAATTCCCACTTCATCATCCTATACTATATTAGCCATTTAGTTTAGGGTGTTTGCTTCACTAATCTACCATTAGTGAAGAGGTAGCATGAGCTTGAGTCTCCTCGATGTAGATCATCTTCGGCCTCGAAGACTTCGAGCAAGCTTGTTCATTTCTTCATGTGAACCCTTATTAGAGTTCGGGTGATCACTACTTAGAGCGAAGGGACTACTACACGGAGCTTTAGAAGTGAAGGACCGGTCTGCAAAGGTTGTATTCCTCTTTCACTTAGATGTAAAGTTGTCTACATTGTTATTTTCGTATGATTCTCTAGTTAAACATCCTATTCTTGGGTTCTTTAGCACGGCAAATTTTTTAAATTGGCATGGACGATGCCTCCTGAAACCTTGCCGTCGTGCTAAAGAACCCTACAGTGGTATTAGAGCCAAGCTAGAGAATTACACAAAGTTTGTAGGATTACGAAACCGAAACAACTTCGAAATACACGAAATAAAGACCTAGTTTCTGTCGAAATTTTCAGAGAGTCAAATTTTTTTTAAGAAATTGCAAAATGTGACATGAGATGTAACATGAACACCATAGAAACTTGAGCCTACCTCTCCGAAAAATGGCCGAGCACATGCCTTCAAAAAGCGGCCAGATCGGTTTTGTTAGGGATTTTTGGCCTCAGTTTTTTATAGTGTTCCAGTCTCTGGGTTTTGGTGTTTCATGTGTTGCTTGTTTTTTCTAAATTTGCATGTGATGTTATCTTTATGCAAAGTCAATTCGGAGTGTTTCGTATTCGTAATTCTAACTTTGTTTCGGGTATTTTAGACGGTGTCAAAAAGTTCGAACGAATATCAATAATCCATTTTACCCTCGCTGGAAATTATCCAAGAGTTGGAATTTTCCTTGTTAAATATATATTCGAAAAATCTTGCAAGTAATTCTGTGGACCCTCTAGAAGAACGAAACCCTAACTCGATTCTATGACCTTGGAACCACGGTCAAACCCTAGGGTTTGCCGTAGTTCCGTGGCGCCATAGGTGAGGCAAGGGTTGGCCCTTCTACGGATGGTCCATAGGTACTGTGGCATATTTTGGGTATTCTTTAACTTCGCTCAAGTGTTAAGCCCTTGGGGTATTGTGGGTGTTTGTTGATTCGATCGGAAAGTTTAACATCATCTAGCTATCTGAGATTGTGATACAATAATTGGAATCTACACTAATTAATTTTGAAAAAGTAATTAGTTGCGTGCAAGTTTAACATTTTGGCCTCCGGTGGAATCGGGAATCTTGTTGAATTACTCGACTTTCTTTGAAAAGTGTTTTCATAGTTGAGACCCAAATGTAAAATTTGCATTGTTAGGCATGAAATCCAGAGTATGAGATATTCTGGGTTTATGATGTCTAAGGGCAGTGACGATTCCAATTATTGTAGTTTTCACGTTCTTTTCTGCGACCGTAAGTGTAATATGTGGTGTATCGCCGATTTCGTTGCTATATGTCAACGACAATTGGGATACGCATATTTATGTACGTTGTTGACATATGATGTTATGTGTTGCTGTTATATATTATATTGGATCGTCGTGTTTGAATAGCCAGGGGTTTTATGTGAGATGAGAGTTTTTCATTTTCATTCATGAAAAATTCAATGTATATAATATTCTTTTATTGGGGCACTTCCGGGTTGAGGATGATGTCACCATTGATATATATTATTTACTTTTCTGCATTAGGATAGACCCAAGGAGGGGAGCACAAGTAACCGGGTTCTAGGGTCCAGTGGGAGGCCATCTCGAGGAGTCAGTTAAGTAACCTAACGGTGCATAACGGGACGCCGTGGCTAATGTACGTTCTATTTTCGTTTCATTTTCTGTGATGCTTAGGAAGCATAAATGATGGGACTTCATTAATGAGATTAATGAAAAGAAAGAAACCTAAAGATGTTGTGGAATCAAATTTTTAAAAAGGGTAGCTTTAGTTCTTGCTTTGCATAGCGGTATTCCTTGTAGAATATCCAGCACCATATTCGATAAGGAAAGAGCCGAGATCCCTTCACCGGGAGTGACCGCTTTAGCGAAACTGGCAGATGCTACAACTCGCTCGATTTAGTTTTTGATTGATTTTTTAGTTTTTGCTTTCCATAGCGGCATTCTTTGTAGAATATCCAGCACCTCATTCGATAAGGAAAGGGCCGAGATCCCTTCAACAGGAGTGACCTCTATAGCAAAACTAGTAAAAGCCTAAAAAACACTCCTTTTAAAAAATCACTCGATTCCGCAACGATATCAAGTTCATTACGCAAAAGATTTTCTTTAAAACCTGTCGTAGCCCTCCGTCATTTCAGATAAGGACTATTTAGTATTCGTGCTGCGTTTGTTGACCTTGTCAAGGCACAGTGTGCGGTAGCTGATTAGTGCTTATCTACTTAAGCATGAGATGCGATTGGATTAGGATAGTCGTGCGGCCTTGTTGACCTTGTCAAGGGTTGTGACGGTGGGTTTAATTCAATCATGAAATGTACGGGTTGAACTTGACTTGCGATCTATGGTTTGTTGACCTTGTCAAGGTCATAGATTGCTTGGGGGCAAAATACATCGAGAGTTTCAAGTGTTGAAACTTGCAATGAGATTGCATACCTTCTATGAGATAGTTGGATCCCGATCCCACTGCGAGTAAGTGTTACTCCTGGGAGATTTTTGCACTTTACAATTAGCTAACCCATTAGGTGTCTAGAAAGGTGTTAACGGGGTTATGCCTCTGGGAAAACAAGGTTTACTTTAATTAGGCCCGTGCGAAAGCACGAGAAACCTCCCTCAAAGTACCGACACTGGCCTGGCTGAACGGTTAGCGAACTTGTAGGGTGTAATTAATCCCAGCTAGTCTTACCTTTTAAGGTTTGAAGGAAGACTTGATAAAAACAGTGGGAGCCATCCTGATTAGATAAAATAATAACCAATCTAATCTTGAAAGAGCGCACACAGAGTATTTTCTTCTCTCTCTCTCCTGGTAATGACCATATCACTCCTTAATCAAGATAATAATATGGATGCGTTGACCGAACCTGCTTTTATACTGAGTTGGGGAACGTTGGTTCCGTTCTTTCTTATAATTGTTATAAGACTGAGCAGGAAATAGGGGAATGCCAAAATTCCCATGCCACCCGATCGAAGAAAGAGCATGTTGATGTATCTTCTTCGGGTGTGTTCGTTACCAAGAACTGTTTCTCAGTATACTCTACGTCCTGGGTATATGATACCGGATCAGGATCCCATATATGTAATTTGTTACATGGGCTTGGATAGGTAGAAAACTGGAATTGGGTGATATATCTCTAAGTGTAGAGAATGGTGCAATTGTTGCAGCCAAGTCAGTTGGCAAATATCACCTTGTATTACAGAATACATTGATTCCGAACAAATGTTATTACATACCGAACCTGACATACAAGATTATATCAGTCTCTTTATTTGATAAAGAAGGATATGATCTTGTATTGCAGGATAATGTTATGAACATTGTTCTGAATCAAGAGTTGATTGAATCTGGCACGTTATGAAATATCATATACGTTCTAAATCAAACAACAGTTCTAAGTATATAGAACACACACACGAGGACAATTTTAGAAATGAACAAATCCTTATTGTGGCATTGTAGACTAGGTCATATCAATGCGACACGACCAATAAAGATGAATATTTGAATTCGTTCGAATTTTCATCTTATGATACTTTCCAGTCATGTCTCAAAGGTAAAATGACCAATACTCCATTTACTAGAAACAGAGAAAGAGTTAGTGTACTTTTTGACTGATACATTTTGATGTATGTGGTCCCATGTCTACACATGCCAAGGATGGTTCCTCATACTTTATTTTATTGTATTCACTGACCATCTCTCAAGATTCGGACATGTGTTCCTGTTGAAACACAAGTTTGAAGCTTTTGAGAAGTTCAAAGAATACAAACATAAAGTTGAGAACCAGTCGGGAAAACGTATTAAGTCCTTCGATGTGATCGAGGAGGAGAATACTAAGGCATGGAATTCCTAGTTTATCTAAAAGAGAATGAGATTCTCTCTCAGCATTACTCCTCCGTATACACCATAGCACAACGGTGTGTCGGGACAGGGAAATCGTGCCCAATGAGATATGGTGAGCTCTATGATGAGTACTGCTGAGTTGCCTATTTTCTTTTGGAGTTATGCACTTGAGAAGCTGCATACCTATTGAATAGGTTTTCCACCAAATCAGAGCCTACCACTCCATATGAGATATGGTAAGGGAAGAGACCATGTCTTAAGCAAGTTAAGATATGGGGTTGTCCGACCTATGTTGATAAGTAAAATCCGGACAAACTCGAGGTAAGGTCAGTTCCGCAAGTTTATTGGATATCCCAAACATTTGTGAGGGAATATCTTCTACCAAACCGAGTAATAAAAGTATTTTGTTTCTCAACATGACCACTCATTTTAGAAAAAAGTAATTTCTTGAAAAATAGTTAAGTGGTCATGAGGTAGAAATGGAAGGAGTTCCAGCTATACAAACTACGACTGATGATTTAGTGGAACCGGAGGATTCAATAGTCTCCAATGAACCTCAGCCTCTCCGCGAATTTTGTAGGGTTCCTCACCCACCTGAGAGATAATTCGATTATTCTCAGTGACGGTGGTAGCGAGGATTGCATCATGGTTGGTGATGACCCAACTAAATTCAGCAGGCCTTCACGAGTAGGGACTCTGTGAAACGGCTGGATGCAATGAGATCTGAGATAGAATCCATACACACCAACAAAGTATGGACTTTTCATGTTGCTCCTGAAGGGGTAAAACCCAATGGGAGCAAGTGGATCTATGAGATAGATACTTGGTGTAGATGGAAAAGTTGAGACTTTCAAAGCTAGACTTATAGCAAAAGGTTCTCGTCATACAACCAAGTGTGGATTGTGATGAAACCTTTTCTCCAGTGCCTATACTTAATACCATTCGGATCCGACTTGCCATCGCTGCATACCATGTCTACGATATCTGGCAGTTGCACGTCATGACTGCTTTTCTAAATATGATTTAGAAGAAAGCGTGTGCATGACAGCCAGAGGGCTTCAAGGACAAGTGGGAACGGCGGAAAGATGTACAAGCTGCTTAGTTGAAGCATGCATCGCGGAGTTGGAACGCCTATTTTGATAGCAGTCAAAGAGTTTGACTTCATCAAAAGTGTAACAACCGAGTCCAGTACTATAAATTTCTGCCACCGTACGTGGGGTGTGTGGTACTTACTTCGTTGATCATGCTTGACTGTTACTAGTTATATTTTGCCCCGACAATTCATATTCTTGCATATAACAATTTAAGTCGTTTAAAATAAATTAAAAATAATTGACATGGCCTGCTTGACACCCCTAACCCCGTGGTAGCGTCCTTGCATCGTGTTCTCGTCCCGTTCAGTGAAACGGACGTGTTTGGACGGCTATGCGCACGTACGTGCGTCCGTTCTTGGGGGTATGCTTTTTAACTATAAAATCCTTCATTTTAATTTTTGGAACCTGCCAATAAATTTCAAATTTCAAATTCAAATTTTGGACCGGACCCGGGCGCAATTCTGAAATATTTTGTATTTCTGCCAAATCCTATTTTCTAAATTTTTATCAGCCAAATAAAAATTTTCAATCGATCATAAATTTTTTTTAACCAACATGATCATTGTTATCATCCAGAAATCCTTAGAAAATCTTTTCATATTTTTATCCAGCCAATCACAATCCTTCTTTGTTTAACACCGGGCCCACAAATTCTTTTAATTTTCTTGCCCAATCAGAAAATCTTTTTTCTTTCTTTTTCTCATTATTTTATTCGCCACGAGCCAACCGCGAGCCTCCATTTCCCCGATCCCACACGCCTTCTCTCCCTCTCTCCTTTTCTCCTTCTCTCTTTCTCTCTCTTCTCTCTTTTTCCAGCGCTAAATGCCAACTTTCTTTCTCCTCCTCGTTTTCTCTCTCCTCTCGATCTCTCTCTTCCTCTCTATCTCTCTCCTCTTCTCTCTCCTTTCGCAAATCTCTCTCTCTCTTTCTTCGCGTTTCTCTCTCTCTCTCTCTCTCTCTCTCTCTCTCTTCTTCTTTATATTATTCTTTCCTTCCTCCTTCTTTTTCTGCAGCGACAAAACCCACCCCAGAAACCTAGCCGCTGCCTCTCTCCTCGTCGCACAGCCGACGACAAAGCCCTCGACCTCGCCATCTCCACTCCATTACCTCCTCTGCTTCCACCTACTTCTTCCCCACAGAGCCGTCCCTGCATCCCCAGCTAACCCATCGCCTGCACACACGCACCCGTCGCTGCCACCTCCACTTCCAGTCGCCGCCGGTGATGGCTTCCCTTCCTCTTCTTCTTCTCCTTCATTCACCTTCTTTTCCTTTCTTTTCTTTTCTGCTGTTCTGTTCTTGATCGCCGATGGTCACTGCAGGTACCTCGTCGGAGCTCCGTCGATGCCGTCGATCCTCACTATCCCTCTACGGACCATTGTAAGCCTCTTCCCCTTCATTCTCCTTCTCTTCTTCTCGTTTCTCTGATTGTACAGTTCTTGAAATCTTAGACGGTTACTGTTTTGTGATTTGCCGGAATCCGACCGTGCCGACGACGTTTCCTGACGACCCAGCAAGGACCTGCGACCCGTGTGACTCCACTGTTCGTCGTTTAGGCTTTTTCCGTGAACCGTGCGCGCATCGCGATTTTTCCCCACCGACGCGTAACGTTCCGTTTTCCGTTTCGCAACCCGTCGAGGCAAGTGAAACTTGCTACATGCTATTTAAACTATTCTTATGCTAATCTATTTATTTCCTATTAAAGCTCTAAATAGAATCAAACGTATTGGTTTTAAAGTTAACCGTATAATGTTCCGTTATATATTTTATGATCTCGAACTTGAAACTTAATTGTTGCATCTAATTATTTAGTAATCACCTGTAAATGTTAGACCACATGATCACATTTGTTTATAGACATGATACCCCTTTTATCCAGTTTTACTCTATCGGACATCCATGTGCATCTTTAACCGGTTTAATTACAACTGCATCCATTGAACAGATTATACATGTCGTCGCATCCCTAGATTTCTCAATACTTATTAACCTGGTTTTTAGCATTCACATCTATCATACTGTATTCATATAATGCCGACACCATCTCTTAAACACAACTGATAACCGTACGGCTAATTAATTAAACCTGCATTCATTGCTTAACATATTACATGTGCCAATTTATTGTGTTGTGGATACCCATGCTTGATTATTTATAACCATGATTATGATAGCTGATTATGAGCACACACATGATATCTTTTACACCCTGACATGACTTGCTACACACATATTACTTGACCCGACATGGTACCGTACACTACTTGACCTGACCTGATGTACCATGGCTTGACCTGTTACCTGATCTTGTGTCTAATGCCAACAAACCTGACATGTAGTCCTCACGAACCGTTCCTGTTGTTTATCCAGACAAACCTGTTCTTACCTGATCCTGTGTTGGCATTAGTTCTTGATTACTGAATACCTGACTTGACATACATAACTTGGGGGTATGGGGAAATCAATGATGAAATCCTGACTTGTAACTCGACAGTTGCTTGCTTTTACTGATCAGTTTTAGAGGCTAGGCCCGCCTCTTGACGATGCTGCCGACATCGTTGGTCTGTACTCTTTTCCTGTTAGTGCCTAGCGGCACGTCTTGGTTTCAGCCCGAGAGTCTTAGACCGTGGTTCCGGGCATGCACGGGATACTATTGAGTTACATCGATGATTCATCAAATTGATTTCAAAGACTTTAGAGTAGATAACCCAATAGACCAGTTTAGTTTACTCACTGCACACTACCCTCCACTGCCCTGATTTATATTACTGTTACACATGCTTTATCACTCATGATTATATTTGCATTGCTTGTTACCCTGTTTACACTTTATTACTTGATGACATGACGCGCTGACGTCTGGGTTTTGCATGGCCCAGATTCCGTACCTTTGCTGCAGTCCGAGCAGGAGTACTTCAGCCAGCAGGCTGAGCAGTGAGGTTTCTGTATTAGTTAGTTCTTTTATTTTCTGCATTTTATTCCTGATGTGAGCCCGCATTATGGGACATACATTCCAGTTATTTTGTATTGGATCTTTTGCTTCCGCACTTTTATTATTCTTGACTCATGTTATCTTGGCTTATGGATATGTATTAGATAGTTATATTTTGTTCTTGATATCTCTACAGCCGTAATATGACTGTGGATGGATACTTCCTATCCACAGGTAGCATGGTTGGCTATGTCACGTGCCCAATTTAGCGTACTCTGGGAAGCGGGGCGTGAGATGGTTCTTTTGGTATCAGAGCAATAGGTTAGTCGGGTTGATTTTTTTGTAGTTGGGTATTGTACCCAATACACGAATCAGAATACCCGTATTTAGGAAACATATCCTGCCACCTTGCCGTTTTACCGTTCTTGAATCTAAGTTATTCCTGATTATATCTTTTTCGGTGTGCAAACTTTCTTTGCATATCGACTCGAAACCTGATTCCTTGTTATCTCTAGAACTTAGGCGACTTGGGTGGAGTTATGTAATTGTAGCTATGATACCGCGGCATAGTTACAATACGATACTCTATTTAAGTAACTCAGACTTCTAGTCTTGATCTACATTTTGAATCTATTATCTTGCTAATCTTTGGGTGTTTTGATTTCAGGAGTATGGCAGACAAGAATCTGAAGACGTACCAAAGGTGTGTTGACGAAGCCGCCATGCTTGGAGTGATATGGGGAATGCTGGAGAATCAAAAGAGGCAGACTGAGCTGATCCAGCAGCAAGCTGAATCGTTTCAGGAAGGTTTGCGGACCGTTCAGCAGTCCGTGAACAATGTTGGAGCTAAGCCAGTTGTTTGTGTGGGGACCGTAGCAGATTTCAGGCATTTGGGTCCGTCTGCCTTTACTGGTTTGGAGGAGCCGTTGCCAGCAGAGCAGTGGCTAGTTGACACGGAGAACTTACTTATTGCGGCGCAGATCCCAGATGATAGAAGGGTGGATGTGGTTCGCATTCTATTAGTGGACTACGCCCGTGAATGGTGGCTTGTGGAGGAGACCCGCTTGCCCAAGCAGATCAAGTGGGCGGATTTTTCGAAGAGTTTCCTGGAGAAGTTCTTCCCGCGGACCGCACGGGAGGAAATGGAAGAGAAGTTCATCAGCCTAAAGCAGAATGGTGTGCCCGTTGATGTACATGCAGCTGAGTGGACACGGCTCAGTAGGTTCGATGGTCCTTTGGTTGCCAACGATGCAGACAGGGCAAGGAGGTTCATGCGCAGCTTGGATGTGGACATCCAGAGGCAGATTGTCTCCCTGGGTTTGACCACTTTCTCACAGGTACTTACGGCAGCCCGAGAACAGCAGAGCTTATCTAGGAAGACTGGGAGTTCACAGCAGACAGCAGTTGAGGTGAGGAAGCCGGCATTTGTACCAAACCGAGCTCATGGACGCAGAGGTATTCCAGTGGACCGTCGTGGTGTAACACCGATGAAGAAGTCTGCTGTCGTTGATCAAAGGAAGCACGTGGTTTGTAGCTATTGCCACTTACCCGGACATTTGCAAAAGGAATGTCGCAGGATGCAGGGACTTTGTCTGGTTTGTGGATCGGCGGATCATACTATTAGTTCTTGTCCGTCGAAGCTATGCACAAGGGATGATATTCAGAAGCCTCCGCAGAAACCATTTCAGGGACAGAAGCAGCTGACTCAAGGACCTAATCAGGCTCGAGCTTTTACCTTGACGGCTGAGGAAGCTAAGGCTTCGGGAGAAGTTGTTTCAGGTATTCTACTCGTTCATGGTTTTCCCGCATTAGCATTATTTGATTCTGGTGCATCCCATTGTTTTATGTCGTCCAAGTTTATAGCTACACACTCGATTACCTGCACGACCCTGTCTAGTTTCTGGGACATACACACTGGGAATGGGAAAATCATATCTAGTAGCGAATGTAAAGATTGTACAGTTGTTGTTTGCGAACGGGAGATTTTTGCAGATTTCTTGGTGATTGATACGGGCAGCTACGAAGTCGTCTTGGGAATGGATTTTCTTGGCACTTTCCACGCTCACATTGATTGTAGGGAAAAGAAAGTAATTTTCCAGATTCCTAGACATCCCGAGTTTACCTTCACTGGAGGAAGCAGATCTGTCGGGCCAGTCGAGTTTAGGGCTAGGCCGACAACTAATATTCTTGCAGCAATGGAGGTTGATAAATGTTAAGGGCCATCTGTTGTTCGCAATTTTATGGACGTGTTTGAAGATATACGGGATTACCGCCGAAGCGAGACGTGGAGTTCGCAATTGATCTTATTCCTGGTGCAGCGCCGTATCTAAAGCGTATTATCCAATGGCACCAGTGGAGTTGGAAGAAGTCAAGAAACAGGTTGCTGAATTGCTTGAGAAGGGTTGGATTCGAAGCAGTAAATCACCTTGGGGAGCTCCAGTTCTTCTAGTTAAGAAGAAAGATGGCACGAGAAGGATGTGCATCGACTATCGAGAATTAAACCGAGTGACTATTAAGAACAAGTACCCGATCTCTCGCATTGGCGAACTATTTGAGCAGCTTAGTGGCGCGAGAGTATTCTTGAAGCTGGATTTGCGATCCGGATATCATCAGGTCCGAGTGAAAGCAGAAGATATTTGCAAGACGGCGTTCCGAACTCGGTATGGACATTACGAGTACTTAGTGATGCCCTTCGGAGTAACGAATGCACTGGCGATATTCATGGACTTGATGAACCGAATCTTTTCACCATTCTTGGACCAGTTTATTGTGGTGTTCATTGACGATATTCTGGTCTATTCGAAGAGTTCTGAAGAGCATACAGAGCATTTGAAGATCGCACTGCAGACGTTGAGACAGGAGAAGTTATATGCGAAGATGAGCAAGTGCGAGTTTTGGCTGGAAGAAGTAAAGTTTTTAGGGCATGTCGTGTCTGGTGATGGAATCTCCGTCGATCCAGAAAAGATTGCAGCAGTTCGAGATTGGCCAATTCCAAAGAATGTTGCGGAGATAAGAAGTTTCCTTGGACTCGCTGGGTATTACAGAAGATTTGTGGAGAACTTTGCTCGTCTGGCGGAGCCGTTGACCAAGCTTACGCGCAAGGAGGTACCTTTTGTGTGGACGGATAGATGTGCGTCATCTTTTGAGATGTTGAAGCAGAGATTGATCACTGCTCCTATTCTGACCGTGCCAGAAAATTCCGGAGGATTGGTGATTCACATCGACGCATCTGGGAAAGGATTGGGATGCGTTTTGATGCAGCATGGGAATGTTGTAGCGTACGCATCAAGACAGTTGAAGACCCATGAGAAGAATTACCCAACTCACGACTTGGAACTTGCGGCTGTGATTTTCACTTTAAAGATTTGGAGACACTACCTTTTGGGTGAAAGGGTCGAAGTTTTCACGGATCATAAGAGTTTGAAGTATGTGTTCATGCAGAAGGAGCTTAATATGAAGCAACGTAAATGGTTGGAGCTGATGGCTGACTACGATCTTGATCTTAAGTATCATCCGGGGAAGGTTAATGTTGTACCGGATGCGCTCAGTCGGTTACCAGCAATTCAGATGTTGACTACGCAGATGGAACTCATTGAAGACTTTCGAAGATTTGATTTGGAGGTTGTGCTACCGCATTCTTCGAGACAGTTGATGCAGCTACAAGTACATTCGTCGTTGATCGAGAATATTAAAGCAGCGCAACCGTAGGACCCTACACTGCGAAAGTTTCGAGAACAGGTTGAAGCCGGACTACGAACATATTTACTGATCCATGAAGATGGTTCGTTGAGATATGGTAGCCGTTTGTGTGTGCCAAAGGGTGATATTCGCGAAGAGCTTATGAAGGAGGCACACAGTTCAATCTATTCCGTACATCCAGGAGGCACGAAGATGTACCGAGATATACGACATCATTTCTGGTAGGAAGGCATGAAACGGGAGATTGCTCGCTTTGTGGCAAAGTGCTTGGTGTGTCAGCAAGTTAAGGCTGAACATCAAAGGGTTGCTGGTTTATTGCAACCACTTCCGATTCCTCGGTGGAAGTGGGAACATATAACCATGGATTTCGTGACAGCTTTACCGCGGAGTCCAAAAGGCAACAATGCAGTATGGGTGATTGTTGATCGTTTGACCAAAGCAGCTCATTTCATTCCTTTTCGGGTTGGTCAATCAACAGAAACTTTGGCGGAGCGGTACATGCAGGAGATTGTAAGATTGCATGGAGTACCGGTGAGCATCGTGTCCGATCGTGACACTCGGTTCTTATAACACTTTTGGCGGAGCTTACAGGAAAGTTTGGGGACTCGATTGAAGTTTAGCACAGCTTATCATCCTCAAACTGATGGCCAGTCGGAAAGAACGATCCAAACTCTTGAAGATATGTTGAGAGCATGCATGTTGGACTTCAAGGGTTCTTGGGAGGATCATCTACATTTGGTGGAGTTTTCTTACAACAACAGTTTTCAGGCAACTATTCAGATGGTTCCATTTGAAGCTTTGTATGGTCGCAAGTGTCGTTCACCTGTTTATTGGGACGATGTCGGTGAACGAAGATTGTTGGGACCAGATTTGGTTGTGCAGACAGTTGAGAAAGTTAACACTATCAGGAATCATATGAAAGCAGTACAAGACCGACAGAAAAGTTGGGCAGATACGTCGAGAAGACCTCTAGAGTTCGCTGTGGGTGATTTGGTATTCTTGAAGATATCACCGACTAGAGGGGTGATTCGTTTTGGAAGTCGAGGAAAGCTCAGTCCTCGATTTGTTAGACCCTTTGAGATCTTGGAGCGTGTTGGCGAGGTAGCGTATCGATTGGCGTTACCGCAATCCTTGGCGAATGTTCATGATGTGTTTCACATATCACAACTCTGTAAGTATGTTCGGGATGAAACGCATGTACTGGATCATTCGGAGCGGACTGTACGAGAAGATTTGACGTTTGAGGAGCGACCGGTTGAAATTGTGTATCGAAGGGAAAAGGTACTTAAAAACAAGGTTATCCCTCTTGTACTTGTTTCTTGGGGTAATCGCTCGCATGGAGAGTCCACCTGGGAACGAGAAGATGAAATTCGGCAGAAGTTTCCTTATCTTTTCTTGTAGTTGTTTGTCGTCTATCTTTTGTATTCTTGGAATTTCGAGGACGAAATTCTTTTTGTAGTTGGGTATAATGTAACAACCGAGTCTAGTTCTACAAATTTCTGCCACCGTATGTGGGGTGTGTGGTACTAACTTCGTTGATCATGCTTGACTATTATCAGTTATATTTTTCCCCGACAATTCATATTCTTGCATATAACAATTTAAGTCGTTTAAAATAAATTAAAAATAATTGACATGGCTTGCTTGACACCCCTAACCCTGTGGTAGCGTTCTTGCATCGTGTTCTCGTCCCGTTCAGTGAAACGGACGTGTTTGGACGGCTACGCGCACGTACGTGCGTCCGTTCTTGGGGGTATGCTTTTTAATTATAAAATCCTTCATTTTAATTTTTGGAACCTGCCAATAAATTTCATATTTCAAATTCAAATTTTGGACCCAACCCGGGCACAATTCTGAAATATTTTGTATTTCTGCCAAATCCTATTTTCTAAATTTTTATCAGCCAAATAAAAATTTTCAACCGATCATAAATTTTTTTTAACCAACATGATCATTGTTATCATCCAGACGCCTTCTCTCCCTCTCTCCTTTTCTCCTTCTCTCTCTCTCTCTTCTCTCTTTTTCCAGCGCTAAATGCCAACTTTCTTTCTCCTCCTCGTTTTCTCCCTCCTCTCTATCTCTCTCTTCCTCTCTATCTCTCTCCTCTCACAAATCTCTTTCTCTCTTTCCCCGCGTTTCTCTCTCTCTCTCTCTCTTCTTCTTCTTTATATTATTCTTTCCTTCCTCCTTCTTTTTCTTCAGCGACAAAACCCACCCCAGAAACTTAGCCGCCGCCTCTCTCCTCGTCGCACAGCCGACGACGAAGCCCTCGACCTCGCCATCTCCACTCCATTACCTCCTCCGCTTCCACCTACTTCCTCCCCACAAAGCCGTCCCTGCATCCCTAGCTAACCCATCGCCTGCACACACGCATCCGTCGCTGCCACCTCAATTTCCAGTCGCCGCTGGTGATCTTGTTCCGTGTCCCTGGCCCTCGTGCACCCCTCGGTGAGCATGGCTTCCCTTCCTCTTCTTCTTCTCCTTCCTTCTCCTTCTTTTCCTTTCTTTTCTTTTCTGCAGTTCTGTTCTTGATCGCCGATGGTCGCTGCAGGTACCTCGTCGGAGCTCCGTCGATGCCGTCGATCCTCACTATCCCTCTACGAACCATTGTAAGCATCTTCCCCTTTATTCTCCTTCTCTTCTTCTCGTTTCTCTGATTGTACAGTTCTTGAAATCTTAGACGGTTACTGTTTTGTGATTTGCCGGAATCCGACCGTGCCGACGACATTTCCCGACGACCCAGTGAGGACCTGCGACCCGTGTGACTCGACTGTTCGTCGTTTGGGCTCTTTCCGTGAACCGTGCACGCGTCGCGATTTTTCCCCGCCGACGCGTAACGTTCTGTTTTCCGTTTCGCAACCCGTCGAGGCAAGTGAAACTTACTACATGCTATTTAAACTATTCTTATGCTAATCTATTTATTTCCTATTAAAGCTCTAAATAGAATCAAACGTATTGGTTTTAAAGTTAACCGTATAAAGTTCCGTTACATATTTTATGATCTCGAACTTGAAACTTAATTGTTGCATCTAATTATTTAGTAATCACCTGTAAATGTTAGACCACATGATCACATTTGTTTATAGACATGATACTCCTTTTATCCAGTTTTACCCTATCGGACATCCATGTGCATCTTTAACCGGTTTAATTACAACTGCATCCATTGAACAGATTATACATATCGTCGCATCCCTAGATTACTCAATACTTATTAACCTGGTTTTTAGCATTCACATCTATCATACTGTATTCATATAATGCTGACACCATCTCTTAAACACAACTGATAACCGTACGGCTAATTAATTAAACCTGCATTCATTGCTTAACATATTACATGTGCCAATTTATTGTGTTATGGATACCCATGCTTGATTATTTATAACCATGATTATGATAGCTGATTATGAGCACACACATGATATCTTTTACACCTTGACATGACTTGCTACACACATATTACTTGACCCGACATGGTACCGTACACTACTTGACCTGACCTGATGTACCATGGCTTGACCTGTTACCTGATCTTGTGTCTAATGCCAACAAACCTGACATGTAGTCCTCACGAACCGTTCCTGTTGTTTATCCAGACAAACCTGTTCTTACCTGATCCTGTGTTGGCATTAGTTCTTGATTACTAAATACCTGACTTGACATACATAACTTGGGGGTATGGGGAAATCAATGATGAAATCCTGACTTGTAACTCGACAGTTACTTGCTTAACCACAGGTAGCATGGTTGGCTATGTCACGTGCCCAATTTAGCGTACTCTAGGAAGCGGGGCATGACAAAAAGGTAGATGAACCTTGTATATACAAGAAGGTAGTAAAGAGTAAGACTGTCTTTCTCTTAATAGGAAAGGGGTTTCCTCTGCTACGCTTGGTCAAGCTCCTCTTATTACGAGGATTCTCCGGGATAGATTTGGTTGATACCTACTATATCTTGGGGATAGAGTTCTATGAGATGGATCTAAGTGCATGTTGGGAGTGTCCCAAATCCATGTACATTAACACCGTACTAAAGGGTTTAGTATGGAAGATTCTAAGCTTAGTGGTTCGCCCACTTACTCAAGAATCACTCTCTCCAAAAAGATATCTCCCGAAACTGATTTAGAGAGAGCTCGCGTACAAAAGATATCCTATGCTTCGGCAGTAATGCTCTATTATGCATACGATGTTATGTACCAGACCAGATGTAGTTAACTCAATTGGTGTAGTGATCAGGAATCAATTGGATCTTGGGAGAATCAGTGGACAGTTATGAAGGACGTTCTTAAGTACTTGAGAAGCACTAAAAGAATGTTCTTGGTTCAAGCTTCCAGAGTGATAATGTCGACTGATAGTCAGTCTCAGGCTTTGTCTTTACCCTCAGTGGAGGGACGGTATGTTGGAAGAGTTCCAAGCTATATACTGTGGCAATCTAGACGATAAAGGCCGAATACATCGCTACCAACGATGCTACCAAAGATGTTGTCTGGGTATTTACTGTTCATGAGATGAACATGGTTCCTACCATTGTGTGTCAATGGAGTTGTGGCTTTGGCCTAGGAACCCTGGTCCCATCAGCGATCCAGACATATTCTGAGGCAGTATCACCTGATCACGGAGATGGTTGATCTCCAAGGGATCAAGGTCAGGAGAGTTGACGTGAAGGATAACATAGCGGATCCACTCACCGAGGCCTTTCCTACGAGAGAATTTTATGGGACGTTGTGTATGAGATACTACAACAACTGGCCTTAGTGCAAGTAGGAGATTGTTAGTTGTATGTATGCCCTAGAGGACATTATTGTACATATGATGTATATTATAGTGGATGCCGGGACATATATAGGGAGGACTTTCTTGCTTGACATGATAGTATGCGATCTGGTTGCTATTTATCTTAACATGTCGAGATGGTCTCTTGGTTGTTTGTGAACCGTCGAGACTTAGAACTAGGGACTTTGCCATGGCTCCGCTTTGTTTTGACCCAGGGGACTTTTGTTGACGTTGTGTCTGCATCCCACTGGAGTGAGAAAGAACACCGTTGTTGACATTATGTCTGCTGTAACGAGACGAATGTCGAGGTGGTCTCTAGGTTGTTTGTGAACCGTCGAGACTTGGAACTAGGGACTTTTCCATGGCTCCGCTTTGGTTTTATCCGGGGGTCTTTTATTGACGTTGCGTCTGCATCCTGCTGAAGTGAGAAGGAACGCCGTTCTTATCTTCAGACTATAGATATCGCCGTCAGGATCTAGCCCTCCCTTTGACGAAGCATGGCAGGAAAACATAGTTCCTCTTTTTGTTTGTGTCCATGGATTGTATACAGGGGTCGATGTGGACTTCACCTGTAAGGCAAAAGTTTCATTTTTTATTTCTTTCCACGATACTCTATCTTTTCAGCATTTAAAATATTGCAAAAGTCATGATTGCCCAATCATTTCGGCTATTTTTCACGGTGCCCAATCCTTTCGGCTATTTTTATATTTTTTACTCGCTTCTTTTTATTGCGGGTTGCCCAAACATTTCGGCTGTTTTTATATGCATGTATTTTGCTCGCTGATTTTTTATTGCGAGTTGTCCCATCATTTCGGCTATTCCATATGCATTTTTTGCTTGTTGATTTTTTGTTACGAGTATGATACTTGAGATCTGATACCATTCTTGGCATCAGGATCGCTGCGACTGGAATATTGCCAGGAGCAAATAATCATTTTCCTTGACAGGACTTGAAATTTGACACCTGTCTAGGCATCAGCATCGCTGCGACTGGAATATTGCCAGAAGCGAATCATCATTTGCCTTAAGAGAACTTGGAATTTGATACCGATTTAGGCATCAACATCGCTACCACTGGAATGTTGCCAGGAATGAATCATCATTTGCCTTTGCTGGTTTGATCAAAGGTGGCTTAGTAGACAAGGTTAGGATCCTGTCGACCAAGCCTTTTGACTTTAGGAGCCGTAGGGGTCTCATAAAGGGTTTTCTCCCTACAAGTCGTGGGGATCTCGTAAGTAAGTTTTCTTCCTAGGAATCGTGGGGATTTCTTAGTGACATTTTCTCTTGTAAGTCGTAAGGATCTTACCAGAATACTTTCTCCTTGCAAGTCGAGAGGACCTATAAGTGTTGTTTACCAAATGGGGAAATTTCGTGCTATTGGTGAAACTAGGTGAAGGAACGTTTATTTGTGCCCGTGGATTGTATATAAGGGTCAATATTCAACCATTTGTAGGGCAATTCGGGGAATGTGATGGCTTAAGAACAGGTTCATGTCCCTGTATTTTAAGGCTTTTGAATCCTGTGAGCCGTGAGGGTCTCATAGGGGTGAATTCTCCTTACGAGTTGTGAGGATCTCGCAAGTGTAATTTCTCCTTAGGAATCGTAGGGATTCCTAAGTGTGTCGCTCCCTTATGAGTCGTAAGGATCTCACACAGGTATTTTCTCCTCACAAGATCGAGAGGACCTTGCAAGTGTCTATATTTTAACGAGATTGCGTCCTTCCGGGTTTTCACAAGCTCGCCGGTAGTATCGCTGTTTTTACTCACGGTCCCTTTTCGGATTTTCATCCGTGCCCATTTTGCTTGTAGACATAACGTTTTTTTAGACAGCGGGACTCTCAAGAGTAGTTTCGTCGTTCATTGCTTGAGTTGCAATCTTCGCTACCAAGACTTTGATTGCAATATGGCTTTCAAGAGACTGCATTGCTATATTTGGGGCGATGCACTAGTTTAGGGACGTTCCGGTACAGTGTTGCCATTTTGAAGGCAACACACTAGTTTAGGGACTTCTCGGTCCATTATTTAGTTTAGGGACATGTCGGTCCAGTGCTTAGTTTAGGGACATCTTGGTCCATTGTTGCCATTTTTGAGGCAATGTTTTTCCGAATACCACTTAGAGTTTTGACTCAGAAAGATAACGAGCGGACTCGTCGGCGTGGTATTTCTTGAGGAATTGGCCGTTTATTGGCCGGAAGGGTCTTTCGTCATGCATATCCATAAGCAAGTAGGCCCTACCTTGGTAGACCTTGTCTATAATGTACGGGCCCTCATAGTTCGGCTCAAATTTCCCCCGTTTGGCATGATTGGGGATCATTGGCCGTTTGACAACTAGCACGAGTTCGTCTTAGCAGAATGTTCTCAGCCTGGTCAACCTTTCGTATGAGTGCGTCATCCTTGCTTTGTAAGCTTCCAGGTTTTGCTGGGCTATGAGACGAGTTTCATCGAGGGTATCGAGCTCCTCAAGCCGAAGATGGGAATTTTCTTCATCCATCAGCTCGTATCGAACTGCCACTCGTAGAGAGGGTAGCTCTATTTCCAAAGGAAGTACCGCTTCTGTGCCGAATACCAACGCGTATGGCATTATATTCGTGGTCATTTTGAACGTAGTTTGATACGCACAGAGAGCTTCATGCAGTCTCTCGTGCCAGTCCTTTTGGTTTCTGTACACCGTTTTCTTTATGATCTTCCTCAAGGTCTTGTTGAAAGCTTCAGCTAGACCGTTGGCTCGGGGATTATAGACTGATGAATATCTCCAATCTATATTATGCTGCTGTTCAAAGCAGCTGATCTTATGGCTTCTGTAAGCTGGCCCATTATCTGAGATAATCCGCCGCGGAGTGCCGAACCGATATATGACATGTGTCCTGAAGAAATGGGGGATGTTCTCCGTCTTCACTTCCCTTAGCGGTACTACTTCTATCCACTTAGAGAAGTAATCGGTTGTTGCCAATATGAACCGATGACCTTTGGATGACGCTGGTTCAATGGGGCCAATTATATCGATTCCCGACATTTCGAACGGCCGGCTAGCTACCGTTGGATGTAGCAGATTTGGATGCTGATGGATGAAGTCCTCGTAAATTTGGCACGAGTGACACTGATTCACATATTCGAGGCAGTCCTGAATCATTATGGGCCAATAGTAACCCATTCTTTTGAGCTTCAGCTTCATCTTTGGCCCGGATTGATAAGAACCGCAAAGTCCGTCGTGGGTTTCTTGAACGACTCTCCTTGCTTCTTCTGGTCCCAGGCATCTCAGCCACAGACAGTCGAATAATCTCTTATATAGAGTACCATTGACGAAGGTGAAAGAGAGAGCTCGTTTCATGAGCTGATGTCTTGATGACGCATCTTTGGGCGTTCGATGAGATTTGAAGTAGTCTATGAAGATTTCTCTCTAATCCTTAGCCTTTTCTTCGTCCTCTATTTGGAAGACTGCTTGTTTAGTCACTTCTTTTCCTTCAGACGACTCTGTTAAATCTTCCGAGGATATTTCTACTGGCGCGAGAACATGGCGGCTTTGCACAACACTCCTTACGTCATCGAGATTTTCGTCAGCCAGTTCCTTAGCTAGCTTGGCTAATGCCCTTACTATGTTCCGCACGCGATATTCTTTCCAGGATATAGATGGGGATTTGTGTGAGCAGTTGTTGCACTCTTTCGCCATATTTTATCAGCTCTAGTTTGCATGTCTGATAGTCGCCATTAACTTGACTAACGACCAGCTGGGAGTCTCCATATACGAGGAGGTTTTTGATTCCCATATCGACAACAATCTCAAGACCTGCTATCAAAGCTTTATATTTCGCTTCGTTGTTTGTTCTTGACTCCGTTAAGGAAAGGACGAAACGCTTTATCCCTCCTTGTGGAGTCATGAAGATAAGGCCTATCCCATCTTTGATTATAGGGGTGTTGTGCTTCCGCTTCTTCATGGAAGATGCCCCATCGAAATAGAGTTCCCATCGGGAATCATTTTCTTCATCCTTTGTGTCGAACGCATGTTCATCCGGCAACTCGCAATTTAAGGGAGAGTCGGCTGGTATCGGATGCTTAGCGAGAAAGTCGGCGATGGCTTGGCCTTTCACTGCCTTGAGGGGTCAATACGTTATCGAGAACTCCATCAGGAGGAGGGCCAATTTGTCAAGCCTTCCTGTTAGTATGGTTCTTGACATTAAATATTTGAGAGGATCCACCTTTGATATGAGATGGACCTCATGTACCAAAGCGTAGTATCTGAGCTTCGTTATCGCGAACATCAGTTCCAGGCAATGCTTTTCGATGGGGGAGTAGTTGTTTTCTGCCCCCGGAAGAACTCGACTCAAATAGTATAGAGCTCTCCCCTTCCCCTGTTCGTTCACTTGTGCCCACAACACACCTAGAGAACCTTCAAGGGCTGTTGTATACAGGATGATAGGCTTTCCCTTAATTGGAGTGGTTAGTACCGGCGGGTTCTGCAGGTATTGCTTAATTTCGTCCAGTGCACTTTGGCATTTATGATCCCAAATGAACGGTGTCCCTTCTTCATTAGATAGCTGTAGGGACGGTATTTTCCGGAGAGGTTAGCTATGAATCGCCGGATGTACGTGAGTTTTCCTTGAAAAGACCGCAAATGTTTGAGAGTTCTTGGCGTGGGCATTTCCATAATTGCCTTGATCTTTGATGGGTCTATTTCGATGCCTCGGTGTCATATGATGAATCCTAGGAATTTTCCTAAGAAGACTCCAAACGCACATTTCAGAGGATTCACCTTCAGATTGTATTTCCGAAGATGCTGGAACACTATGTTCAGATGTTCCCAGTGCTCCTCATACGATTTGCTTTTCACCACAAGGTCGTCGATATAGCATTCGAAAATCTCATGTATGAAGTCATCGAAGATCTTAGTCATGTCCCTCTTGTAGGTGGCGCCTGAGTTCTTTAAACCGAAGGGCATCACCTTATAGCAGAATACGCCTAGTGGAGCCCGAAAGGCGGTGTGCTTCTGGTTTTCAGGATGCATTTTTATTTGATTATACCCTGAAGATCCGTCCATGAAGGAGAAGACCTCATGGGTAGACGTGTTATCGATCATTAGCTCAGTAAATGGTACTGGGAAGTCATCCTTCGGGCAAGCTTTGTTAAGGCTCTGAAAGTCCACGCAGATGCGCACCATCCCATTTTTCTTCATCACTGGAATAATGTTGGTGATCCAATCAGGATATTGGACTTCTTGGATGAAGACAGAGTCAATTAGTTTCTTGACTTCGGCATTGATACCCATCTCGAGTTCGACCAGCATTCTTCTTGGCGCCTGTTTGACTGGCTTGACGTCCGGCGATATAACCAGTTTATGTACCGCTATTTCTGGACCTAGTCCCAGCATTCCGGAATAGTTCCATGTAAGGCAGTCTTTATATTGCATAAACATGTCTTTTAGCATGGCCACCTGCTTTTTAGACATCAGCTCACTGACGAACGTTGGCCTCGGATCGTTTACCGTTCCAAGTCAATTTTCATTAGATTGTCCGCCGTGGTGTGTATCCCATCTTCCAACTCTTTTGATGCTGGCGGAAACTCTGAGATCACCTCATCCCCGTCCTCATTTGCGAAGCACCTAGAGAGGTCATCCATATTCTCGTGCTCCCCCTATTTTGAGAATGTTATCATGTGGCAGGTACGAGTTCATTTCCATGCTCGATATTGATCTAGCCCTGCCCTAGCAATGTAGATTGCTTTTCGGGATGGGGTTACCCTCTAACTGTTGGATAGAGCGAACCTGCATTATTGATACCTGTCTTCGACCCAGTCTTTGAAGGTGAAACAGTCTTCAAAAGGATATCCTATTGCTTGGTGATAGGAGCAATAATCCAGGTGATAGACCTCGTTTATTTGTTCAGGGTGCCGAAACTCCGGGAGCGTCATCATTTGATGCTTAATGACAAGGTAGTATATTTTCCTTATCTTGTCTTGGGGGAAAGAGTATTCCCGACCTATCTTCATCATAAATGACGGATTCCAGTTGACTTTTTCTCGATCGCGTAGTTTCTTGGATCCGCTTTGCTGTTTTTGAACGCTATTCTCGTTCTTCACCTTGTTTTTACCTCTGTGTCGGTCTTTTTTCTTATTGCGAGAACGTACAGCGGGTTGAGGGTGAAGGGCATCGTAATCTTCTTTTTCTACAGACTGCTGAGTGAGACACTGTGTCCTGGCCTTTCCGTAAATGGCCATTTCGCAGTTGTGGTCATCCTGAACCTTTTGACCGGCTTCTCTTATTAGCTTATCAATTTGTTTTTCGAATGACGGACTTGGCATTCTTACGGTGGGATCTCGCTCTGGTTCAATATCAGCGCTATCTTGAAAAGCATTCCCTTCTCCACCGGAGTTATTTATGACGCGGCAGCCATGGAATCGCTCTCGTTTCTTTGACCAAACGTATCCAAGCCCAGTCGTTTCCATCCTCCCGTTGGGCAACTTTCGCTGAGTCCCGGGAACGTCCCAAACCTTGTTGTAGAACTGAGCTTGTCGAGCGATTTGTTTGAGGGGTACGCCTTGGCATCTTAATAGCCTCTTCAATCCTTCTGCATAATATCTGGACAGACGGATTGGTTGAAGCCTGTCAAGAGCAAGTTCGGCACCACGCCAGACTTCTTTCTCAACTTTGGTCTCTGTGGATCGATAGAAGAGTATCGCTTTTTCACCTCTTCGCGTGGGAGGGACGTAGAAAGTCTGCAGCTCTAGTACACTGTATGTATCAAGCGCATTGAGTTCTTTGTAATGCCGTGGCAGAACCATAATGATCTGTAAACTCTGGTCAGCTCCAGTAGTAGTTTGTACTAATGGGCGAATGGAGAATATGGCATTGGCCTCGTCCTCAGAGCCACTGCCAAAGACTAAAATAGGAGGAGGTGGGCCAGGCCTGTTGCCTTAGGGTTTCCCGAGTAGACTATCTCCTCATCTTCCTCGGTATCGCTCCCAAAGATCGGGATAGTAGTGACGGCTTTTTGTTTATTCTCTGACTTATGACATCTTTCCGTGTCTTTGAAGTCTGATAGGAAGTACTTGGCGTTTTCATACTTTCAGACTTCATTTACAGAGAATGGATTTAGCTCCCCTGTAACGGTGTACTCGAGGCCATCTTTGAAATACTTCATACACTGATGTTGTGTAGAAGGAATGACGTACTCGTGTAACCAAGGTCTTCCAAGCAAAGCGTTGTAGCAAGTCTTGGCGTCGATGACATGAAATTTGATGTCAGTGACTAGTAGCCCGAAGAGTAACATCAATATTACGGACCCAAGCGTCCGTGATGACTGTGAGTCGAACCCGGAGATGGTAATTTTATTCCAAGCTAGGTGCTGAACACCATGCAAATCTCCTTCAGCACCTTCACATTGAGAATGTTGACAGAGGACCCGTTGTCGACCAGGATTTTGCCTATCTTGATGTCGTGGCAATACCCAGTGACATATAGAGGGTGGTTGTGATCGTAGGTTTCTAGAAGAAGATCTTCATCGCCGAATGTAATATCAGGCGTATGAATTTCTGCCAGCTCGTCCTTCATCTTTTCTTCTATAAGGAAAGCTTAGAACTAATCGGGCTCTTGTAATGCCTTGATCAGAGAATCTCGTTCCTCTTTGGATTGGAGGAGAGCATCCAGTATGCTCAGTTGTGAGGGTATCTCTCTCAGATGTGCCAGGACATTGTAATCCACCTTGTTTTTCTTAGGCGGGTCTTTAGCTGCGAGAATTTTGATGGCTTCATCATCGAGGGCAATTTCCTTAGGGACTGTTTCCTTTCTCTTGTCTTTTTTGCTCGAACCTTTGTTTGTAGGCCCGAGGTTCTTCTCAGGCAGTGTGCGGTTACGCAGCTGAATGTTCTCATAGTTCTTCTCCTCCTTTTCTTTTCCAGAGGTGAATTATTTGAAGAGAGGGCCGAGGGTTATTTCTTCCTCAGAATCACTCCCGAATGCATAAACTTAGGATTTTCTTTCTGTCGAACTGGTATCAACCATATGACAGTTGCTAGTCGTTCCTTTATGCTCATCTGTTGCGCTTCTTTGCAGTCGACGAGCTTTGCGTTTCATCCGCTTGAAGTGTTGTCGGTGGGCAACGTATCCATGGTACCACTTCTTGAAGGCATTGCCCTCTTCGGTGGGGTGGGTCACCCTCCGATGATATAGGCAGTAGTTCGAATGTGAAATCTCTCTGTTGAGGCATGTTGCCCCGGGAATATTTCCCTTGAGAGATGGTAGCTTCATTCCCATTGAGAGGACTTTTGCGAACCATTTCTCCGTTTTAAACCTGCTTTTGTTTGCTGCAGGTGTGTGTCGATCTGGTTGGAGTGCTTTGTGACTCTTCATCGCCGCGTCTTCTTCATCCTGACGTTGACGCTTGGCCTTTTCGTATATGGCCGTTTCATATTTTCGGTCAGCTCTGCTCTTTTGAAAAGCTTCGTTTAGCAGCCTATCAATTGGGCTGGCAGCTCCGGAGATTTTGGCGTCGATCCTGCCCCCAGTTCCTCTGCATTGCTTTCCGATGCCGAAAGAGTTTCTTCACCGTTTAACGATGAATGAGAGACTATGTAGTAACTTGCTACATAATCCTTGGGTTTTTCTGACGAGTCATTTCCCTCATCATCGTCACTATCTCCGTTCTTAAGGATATGGTTGAGAAACTCTTCGAGGGTGACTGGGGTTCACGCCTTCTGGTTGTATTCTTCCAGCACGTCAATGTAGTTTTGCAGGTCCATGCGCTTGTCGTCAGGATGCACGGGCTTCTTGGTCTTCTTCTTTTTCTTCGAAGACTTTGAAGGCTTGACCTGGGTGTTTTGCCCATCGTTAGCATTTTTCGGTGTGGGACGCGGTTTTAGCATCACCTCAATCATCTCGGGTTACAACAGGCTTTTCCACCAGATCACCGGACATGCTTGAAGATCCTTCGGCATTCCTTTGGTTTTAGCAGAAAGGACAATTTCCCACGGAGCTTCTTCCACAAATGAGCATGATGCACCTGGCGTGTCCACCTTTTTAGGAGCGTGCCTTTGTAGCGGGTTCACCCTCCAGTTTTCGGACAGCGCAAACTTCTCTTGTTAGTACTAGTCCTCGACCCAGTTTTTGAAGACGTAGCAATCCATAATTGGGTAGCCCACTATTCTGTGATAGGAGCAGTAGCTGGGATTGTTGACATCGTCGGGCTGCGATGGATGCCTTAGGTCCGGCAAAGTGATGAGTCTGTTGCGTCTGTTACGCATTTCCAGTTCGAACAGTCTCCTCGTTTTATCACGGGGAAACGAATAAGCATGTCCCGGCTTCTTTTCGAGGGATTGGCGTAGGCATGCGTTGTTTTGGCGAGCAACCGATTTTGGGTCACTCGGTTGTTGTTGAGTGTTGGCAACGAAAGCCGCTTTCCCTTTACCTTTGCCATTCTGAGGGTCCATCTTTGAAGAGGGAGGCTCGTGGCCCATCTGGTCCATTTGGGCCAGCTTGTCGATCAAAGCCTGAAAGGTGGTCGGCTTGAAGAATGTCATGAACTGGGACATGGTCGCCTGCGGATCGAGAGTCCCTATGAACATGCCCACGGCAGGAGCTTCTTCGATGCGTTGTTCACATTTCGACTATAGGTTCAACCACCAGATCGCGTATTGAACCCAGGTCTCTCCTGGCTTCACCCTGGCATTGATTAACGACGTGATTGGGATGCGCTCGCTTGCGCTAGCGAACCGCTGTGTGAATAGAAGCTCCATCTCCGTGATTGTTTTGACGGAGTCATTTGGGAGCTCTGAGTACCATTCAAATGCTGTCTCGGACAGGCTGCCAACGAACTGGCGAAGCAGCAATTTGTCGTCGCCTCCCGTATTGCCGCATAAAGCTCTGAACTAAGAGATGTGCTGATGAGGATTGCCTATCCCCTTATACACATAGAACTTAGGAATCATATATCCCGGCGGGTATTTGATTTGATCATACCAGCCTGGATACGGTCGTCCAGTACTGACGACTTGGCCGCCGCTTCACTCACTTGATGAGCTCATATTTGACGAGCTATGTAATCATCAAGGGTGGCCTTAGAGATAGTTTCCTCCTTAGCCGTTGATAAAGCTGGAAGAGAGTTGGATGTTTCCCCTCTGTTGTCCTCAATGATTATCGGTGAATCTTCAACTGGAGGTTCTGGCTGGATCATCATTCCAACTATGTCTTGGAACAGGAGCGTCGTCTGCTTTATATTAGCAGCCTGTTCCGTGGCCTCCTTACCCTTTCTTTCCAGCACCCTTCATAGAAACTCTGTATTGGTCTCCTGCTCCTGGCACTGTTCGGACGCCGATTCCGAGCTTTCTTTCTGCTCGGTGAGTGCTGACATTTTCATTAGCATTTCTTAGATTTTTTGTTGCTACTCCTGATTTTTTGTTAACGACCGAGTGAGTGGTCGGTGACCTACGGAAGCAAGGCTTTCCTCTTTCCCGGAAGCCATATAGCCGGCGTGCACTATTATGCCCCCAGACTTGGGGCGTTTGGGTCCAGCGCTTTTGGAATTCGCCGCAGGCAGTGGGGTTTTTTCCGGCCTTCTCCTTTTGTGGAAAGTTGAAGTCGGAGGGGCCATTGTAATAGACACCCATGTAGATGATGCCTTCCGTGGTACGGTGGAGGGATGGTCCTCCTCTTGCCGAGCCTTCGTTTTCTTCAGTCGGCGAGAATAGTTTTTGTTGATCACAGAATCTTGGACCTTCCGCCAGACCCTGTGGATTTAGGAGGACAGCCGCTGAGGGGGCTACTTCGGCATTTCCTGCATCCTGTTTTCAGTAGGCGGGGGATATTTCTTTAGCACCATGATTGGAGTGTTCTTGTGCACCCTCCTAAGCAGATCGAAATTGTTCCCAGTTGGAACAGCAGCGTCAACTTCCACCATTGGAGCTGGTGGAGTAAGTCCGGAGGGGGAGTTGCCCCTAGCTTTCCTCACTCGGCGCCAGTGGTGACGTCGAGCATGTCTTGCAGACATGATTGCCTCAGTTGTGGGAACAGCTTCATCATGCCCCCTACTTGGGTGAACGGCTACTGCTGGTGCCAGCCTGTCGAAGACTGATGCCCGTTGAGAGGGGATGCCCAACCTTTCGAAGGCCGATTTTCTGGTAGGAGAAGCACTTTTGATGACTTCACCCGTAGCAGGAGTTGGAACGGCTAATCTTGTGAAGACTGATACTTTGGTTGGAGAAGCCCCTTTGATGACTTCACCTGCCGGAGCTGGAACGGCTATCCGTTTTGGGATAACCGCTTCAGGTATCACGAGCCTCTTTGCAGGCCTACTTGAGCTTTGGCTCAGCCTGTTGAAGACTGAGGTGGAAGACTTGGACTACCCGTTAAGAGGAGCCGTAGTGGTTGCAAGTCGATCGAAGACCGACTTCTTAGGAGCTTCCTGTGGCAGCAATGGGACACTGAAGCTTGCTGGAAAGAGCATGGTTCCGAAGAACAATCCAGTGGTGGCCTGAGTCACCTGTTCCACCGGTATTGAAAAGATGCAGGCCGCGTTCGGCCCGTATGTCACTCCTCCAGTTGGGGCGGAGCGAGAGTTGATGTTGCAATTTGTGCAGCTAGAAGCCATTGACTTATTTCCTGCACAGTAGCAAGACACAAAATCTTAGTACCACGAATCCAGGGGCAACCATAACAAACCGCGATTTGTTCGCAAAACACGACACACGAAGTGTGGAGTGGAAAGAGGAAATGGTCCTACTGGGCGTGCCAGAATCTGTTCACCGACGGAAACAGAGACGGAACCGCGTAGGTTCGCCTAGCCTGAATTCTTGGGGCAAATGCTATTTGGTTTTATCCGTCCACCTCTCCAAAGATGCCAAGTTGATTTTTGGCACCGTATATCGGAGGTTTGGATGGATGCAGCCGTTGTAGCATACTTCATCAGATTTCCCCTCGTTTTTGAGGGGTTTTTGATTATGGGGACGCTCTTCCTTGCAGGCGCAAGCCCCTGCAGTTAATTACGTTACCGTGTAGCGATGACCATTTTCTCTTGCTCCGGAAGTACACTTTGTTTCGTATGTGTTTTTATTTGTTTAGGTTGTCCATGTATTGTATACAGAGACTAATTTATGTTGTCGCCCGTAGGACGTGGATTAGTCCAAATCCGTATATGTTAGATTTGGGTTTGTTTTATTTAAGAATCGTTAATCTGGTTTGAGATTAAGATCAACTTAAATGTTTGTGAGCATTTGGGGCTCGATTTGTTTTTGTTAAGGATACGTTGGTCCAATTTGACACTAAGATCTACTTAACAGGGTTTCAGGATCATTTTTGTTTCAGATCCAACAAGAGAGCATTTGAGATCTGTTGTCTTAGTTTAGGGACATTTCGGTCCATTATCGTCATTTTGGAGGCGACGTTTTAGTTTGAGGACATCTCGGTCTGTTGATCACCATTTTGAAGGTGAGATTTTAGTTTAAGGACATTACGGTCCGTTATTTCCATTTTAGAGGCAATGTTTAGTTTAAGAACATTTCGGTCCATTGTTCATCTTGCGTGCACGTGTATTTCTTACGTGATGGAATGAACAAGGATGATGTGGGCATACACTTATTTTGGGGTGTGGTTTGGTTCAAGATGTGCACATCAGCTTGGGAAGTGCACCAAAAAGCAGTTGGTTGTCGGGACCAGCCACCTCTCTGAAAACGTTGAGGAATTACAACGACATGTATCAGAGTTGTAGAGAAATGTACCCTTGAACCAATTCTCGTATTTGAGGGAAAGGGGAATCAGTAGTAAACCCAGAAATCATTAGTCGTATTTTGAGACTAAGACTACCTCAGGGGAATGTGGGACGAATATCATTCTGGGATATCATCAGTTGGAAGACCGATAGTCGTATTTGGGACTAAGATCAGTTTGAGAAGTAGGGAGTACATGGGCTCAGTTGATCTGAATTAGGGAGTTTCTATTCTCTAAAAATCTAACCAACTTGGGGTTGGTCCACTCAGTTTTGTTTTTATTTGAAAAAAAGTGCTAAGCACTTGTTTGGGCTCAGTCCCTTTTTTTTTGCAAAAAGTGCAGAGCACTTATGTAAGTTCTGACCCTCACATATAATCATGTGGGGTTTTCAGTCATGGGGATTTACCCAATAAGTGTTAAACACTTTACCCTTTTTGTCTTTATATGGAGTGCTGAGCACTCCTTATGATGCCCATATGCGAAGCACGTGGGGCGCTAGGCGCTAGACGCTGCATGGTGAGTGCCAAGCATTTTTTATTCCGTGGCGCCCACGTAAGGGACACGTAAGACGTTGGGCGCCTTAATTGAGTGCTAAGAACTCTTTTCTTTTACAGCGCCCATATGAGAAGGACGTGGGGCGCTGGGCGCCCTCCCTGAATTCTTTTATTCTGTGGCGCCCACGTGAGAAGTACGTGGGGCGCTGGGCGCTGAGCTCTTGACGATCAGTAGGTTCTTTTTTGTAGTTGAATCTTTGGTTCTCAGGAACAAGTTCATCCCAATGAGAATTAAATTCTCATCATATGGGAGATTTTCCTCGTGGATCTCAGATCCAGAGAAAGAACTTGGTTTTGTAAGATATATTTGTATATCTTATTATTATTATTTTTTGTTTACCTAATTTTCCAAGAAGAGAGTCCTTCTTCCATGAGAATTTAATTCTCTGTTCTCTTTGAAGTTTATAGGGGGGTCCTCTATTTGAGAATTAAAGTCTTGGATCCTTTATATAGTAAAGGCAGTTTGTTGATTAACTTTAAAGAAATCTCTCATTAAGAGATCTCAATTGATTTAGGGATTTTACCCACCATTGGATCTTTGATCCAAGGACTTCTGTTTTACAGAATGTATTTTCTTGTTTTTAACAAGATTAGGAAAATATTTTCCCATACAGAATTTATTCTCTAGAATGGTGATTTTTGAATCACCATTGGATTTTTAATCCAACGGTTCTTTGTTTTACAGAGGACAATCTTTCTTATTTAGAAAGATTTGAGGAATGTTTCCTCTCAACAGAATTTAATTATGCCTTCTGATGATTTATCATCTCCGTTGGATTTTTGATCCAACGGCTCTGTTTAGCAGAGAGTAGAATTTAATTCTACTAGGCGCCGGCGCTGGCGTGTTATGCATGTCGGCGCTACTTAAGATTTTTGTGTGCTTTGCATATTGACGCTGGTCACATAAGAGTTTTTAACTCTGGCGCTGGTGCCTTCGTGGAAGGCACGCGAGGCGCTTGGGCGCTGCCTCACAGATCTTTGTTCTTTTATTGGAGAAACAGCCCAAGGGAGGTAACAAAATAAACTCCGAATAAACTACAGGCTCCGAAACGAGTGCATAAACTACAAACTCCGAAACGAGTAAATAAACTAATTACCTTTACATCAAGGCACGGATAAGTGCATAAAAAAGAATGTGTTCTTATTCATGAATCGAAATGTTTAAGAGATACAATCAATGCAAAAAGAGAGAATACAATTACAATGATTAAGAAGGAGGCACTTTTAACAAACCGACAACCCACTCACGCGCTCCCCGCAACTCCTCCCCGCGTTCAGCTACGGCGGCCAGCTCCGCTTTGATTTGAGCTCGTTGTTGCAAGAAGGATGATAGCTTCTCATCGATTTCCTTCTTGGCAACTTCACAAGCCTGCGTGGCCTGCTCAGTGAAGTCAAGATTCTGCCTTAGCGCCAACCCGTCAGAAATACATCGTTGGACGTTTTCAAAAATAGCTTGCAGCTGAGCGGCATTCGCTTCAATTTGGGCGTGCAATTGGACGGATTTGACGGAAGCTGTCTCATGTTCTTTTCGCTTCATGGTCGCCTCTTATTCAAAATATCAAATGAAAGCGACACTCTTCTCGATCCACGCGGCCCGCTAAGATTTCAAAGCTAATACCTCAGGTGCGAGACGCTTAAGCTCAATCTCATGCAGGCAAGTCTCGATCTTCCTACAATAATCAACCCAAGAACCGACGAGGTCTTCACTGTGGAAATTCACGAGCGTCGCCAGTATTGGATTGAATTCGTCGGCAAAATCCATAGCAGAGGTGAGAGCCTCGGCATTGAGGTCCTCGATAAACTCACTTAACATTCGTCGGCTAGTTACCGCGCCTTTGGAAGATTGACGTTTAAGGGCCCCATAGGCATGGGAACGCGGGACTCAAAAGGAGCTAAAGCCGGTGTAATCGCTGCAAAATAAATCATGGTCAGATTTCAACTTGAAAGACAAAGAAGATACCTGACCGACAAAATCTACCGCACCAGCTGTTGAAGGTAGCAAAATAGGGAGTTCCGGAGGCTTGGTTATTCCATCGCTCCCTCCTTCGAGCCGTGATGATGTAGTCAACATGAGGAAAGCTTAGTAACAGAAGGTCCACTCATAGAAAGAAGAAAAAACCAAGCGAAGAACATACTGACCAATGCTGGAAGAGGGAATGACTTCCGATTGGAAGGAAAAATATGGGTGCAACACTTGGTATAAGTGGTCAAAAATCACTCCTGCAAGGTTGCAATAATATATGGTTAAAGTAAAGAAAATTGGTATCTACAATAAAGCAACTAAATGAGAAATCTTTACCTTCCAAAATTCGGGGAGGCACAGAAGGAACCGTGACAGTCAAGATAGCGGCCGACGGTAATTCTTCAGCTAGTACAACTTCAGAGTTTATCACACCTACGCTCAAGACAAATGAGATATCATCAGAGACGCTTAGCAGGATTAAAAACTCAAAGGCAATAACCCAAGGAGTACCTGACAAGTTAGAAACCGAATCGTGCCCGAAGCGTCACCGTCGTAACGGCTTCTTCGGTTTCTATTGGGAGAGCAAATTCAACACCCACAGCTTCATTCCTTGACTCGACAAGGGATGTCGTAACGCTTGCGTCGCCCTCCGATATCAAGGATACACAGGGGGAAAGAGCGGCAGTTGGAACGGTCCCAGATTTCTAAGAAATATTGGCCACTTTAGGCTCTTTAGTTGCCGGCACTTCACCTGTCACGCTATCACCCAAATTTGGCCCTGTAAATAAAAATGCGTATGTTAAATGAATAGAAAAAAAGGAGGGACTGTTATTAAGAATCATGCATTGCTCTACCTTGAAGTATCCGTTCACTTTCTTCATGAGCTATACGCGTAACCTGTCTATGGGCAGTAGATGGGGAAGAAGGAACGTCCACCGAAGGAATGTCAGCAGGCGAAAAATTACTCGAATCTGCACCCGCGGCCAAGACAGCTTCACGTTCCCTCGCAGCATGTTTTCTACGCTTCCTTTCTGTCTGGGTCGTGTGAACCGACCTCCTTAAAACTTCCGACAGGAGAACGTCGTCGTCCGAACCGAGCTCAGCCTCCGGAGCCACTATGACATCCATCTTCGTCTGCTTCAGCAACGCCTCCTGTAGTGGCCTTAGGATGTCCTCGGCCATAGTCGGTGGCTCTGGAAGTTTTTCTGCGTCACTGCCTGGGATTAGCACTACACATGAAACAACCTGGGTTTCGGTAACCCCTGCAGTTGGATAAAGAAAAGAGTCAGACCATGAATAAAGGAACCAAAAGAGCAAAGGTGTAGTGAAGTGAATTATACCAAGGCCTAAGGTGGCGTGGAGCCTCTCTTCTTCCTCAAACGTCTTGAGGGAAGCTGCGAGAGCCTCTTCGACAGAGATATCTGTTAAAGAAGAGAGCATTAATAAAGCATAATAAGGGGAGAGGGGATAGATGCAGAAGAATGTAAATGAAGTATACCTGACTCCTCAATAAAGGCTAACGCCGCCTGTTCATAGGCCAATCGTTTCGACACTTTAATGGCGGCCTGAAGGTCTGAATCAGTTACAGGCATGTCAAACAAACCCTCATTGGTGCCATATTCGCACAAGCCTTCATTGTAGGGAGCATGGGGATCCTGGCCGAATACGACGTCAGCAGAGAATAGAGATTTCTTTTTCTTCTACGAACTGACACCAACAGCCGATGATAGAAGCTTCCGCTTGACAGGCTTCTTCGGATGGTGGGTCCCAATCTCCGAACCAATGTCTGATTCCGTAGACGCCACGGCTACCGTAGTCGCAGGAACATCCCGTCGAAGCTTATCAGGAAAATCTCGTGGGACTACAGCCGTATTGATTTCTCTTAAAGAAGGGCGAACGTTGCTCGTCGCTTCAAAGGGACTGCTGGATTGCCGGCGGGGACGGCATCCTTATGGTCGAGTAGCAGCCGTCTCTCCTCCCTGATAACAGCACCCGTTGCATGCTGGTACCACGCCACATGAGCATTCAAAGCTTTCGGCACAAATCTTGGCTCGCTGATAAGGAAATGGGACCCCGTATTTAATCGCATAAAATGATGCATCACGCTGCGAGTACCCTCCTCCGTAGCAACCGGCTCGACTAAGAACGTCTCAAGTGGAACACCTTGTTTATAACCCGACTGTTGAGCGAAGCGGTGCGGGTTGTACCTTATAAACAACACCGAGGCGTTCTGCCTAAACACTAGGAAGTCCGGCTTGATAGAATACAGGTGCATAACCTCCCGGACCCTCAACGCAGAAGCCCCATCCTTAAAAGTATCGTGCAACGGTTGGACCACCTTGGTGGATTCTTTGTCGATAGTCAATACTTTATCGACAAAGGTTATACTGTCCCCAATCATGTGTGGTTGAAGGAGCAATCGCCGAGCCTCTCGCTGTGACGGGTCTGGAGCGGAAGCGTCGACTAAATACATGATCTGGGGGAAGTTGTAGCTTTCATAGAATCGGGGTCGTTTATGAACACCAAATGCACCCAGCATGTGCATCTCGATCATGATGTGAAGTAGTGCAATGGGAGATAGACGGGCTTTACCCCCGGCTGAGTAGTGTCAGCTGCTAAACTCAGACCGTGGTATAAATGAGCCAACCCCGCGATCCCAACAGCCACGCGCGTCCCCGCGACGATGCGATGAGACGGATAAAAAATAGATGGCCTCATGTAGCGGGGGTGCGTTTGAATCGCAAAGCAACTCAGCCAGGTCAATGAACCCTAAAAAGTACGTTTGTTCGTCGACACCCGGGGCAGCGATCTCTGCAAAAGGGACGACTGGAGTGTCCGGAATAATGAAATTCTTTAAATCCGCCTCCGCTGTCGGCAAGTTATCCAAACCAAACCCGAACGGATCATCGAGTTTGGCGAATTTCGCAGCCTGTTTAAACAGAACTCCCGGATGAAGAAAGCGGACGATAAAATCTGCGAAGATAATCCTGTGCCCGCTAGACTCCAAGAATAAATGCTCATACATATTCAACACCTTAACCAAGCTTGGGAACTGATGTTGAACAGAGTTCTCCGGAGTAAGGCTCATTACCACTGATTTGGTGGCGAAAACATACTCATCGGGAGGAAGTAGCTCCTCCTAGTGCTTCCCTCTGACGGGTAAGCCAGAGATCTCCGCGAACTCTTCTAATGAAATCAAAACCTCCCGATCTGATAAGAGAAAGGTATGAGTCGGGATGTTCCATTGTTCCAAGAAAAATTTAATCCACCACACATGAGGTGCAGGATAGTGAAAGAGGGACGCGTAGATTGCGGGGTACAACCCGGTCTTTAATAGCAGTGATTTCTTGGCCGACAGGATATACCGGGCCCACTGTAAATAGCCGGTCGGATGACGAGGAGTCAATCCTATCATATAAATTGCCCCTAAGGGCGCGACTCGCTTTGGCATATGCGTTGCCCCAAAATATCCAAGGCCATTGGTGGTTGTACGAGTATCGATGCCATAGAAAGCTGAAGACGACCTTCCGAGGTCCAGTTGACCTCATTTACTGCGTAAGTCACTTGAGGCGGGTCCACGTAATGAATTACCGGGATCAGCTCTTAAGGCGCTGCGCAAGTAAAACTACGCCGACCCCGAATAATTTGACTATACCACGACCCCCACAGATGAAGAGATTTTTGCCCCGGATCATGATCTTTAATAAGCGCAAAGACTTCCTGATCTACGGGCGCGTCGGCAAAAGCGCTCTCCGAACGTATAAAGGGAAAAGAGGAATCAGAAGCCATAGTACCTGCACAAAAAGGGAGGAGTCAGTTGTTGACACGATAACTAAAATTATACTGCACCGCAGTTCAAAAAAAGAAGGGACATGGGACCCCACAAAATCAAGGTAATGCCTCATCAATAATGGGGCGGTCACTCATTAAGAATAGAATCTAAAAGGATTCTTATTTAATGAAAAAATATCATTGGACTCGGGAGTTAAACTCCCTCGAGAACTGTGTTCTGCAAACAGATTTCAAATCTGTCAAGAAAATTAAGAAGGGAATAAAATTCCCAAAAATTTTCAGAGCCAAGCTCTGTAGAACAATAGGATAATATCCCAGAACTTTCAAAAGCAAAGCTTTCCAACAGGATAAAATCCTAAATATTTTCAAGATCTACAAGAAAAAACCTTAGAACTCTAAGAGATCTGTGTAAAAGAAGAGCAAAGCTCTGATTAATGGGTTAAGAAACCCTAAAACATTTATATGATCCATGATCTAATCAAGTAAAATTCTTTGTTAGATCTTCAAAAGATCATTACAAAAAAAGAGCAAAACACTGTTAATATGTTAAAACCCTAAAACATAAAGAAATTCCTTCAAGTGTTTGGTCATAATTCTTACCAAATTTTAACAGAGTAAAACTCCAAGGGTTTCTTTGAAACAGAGATCTGAGCTCTGAAAGGAGAATTAAATTCTCAAGAAAAGATGAATGCTAAGGAAGATGAACAATAGTCATCTTAAGGGTCAAAGGCCCTACTTATAGACGCAAGAAAACGGTTCAACTTCCAAGAAGATCAAACGGTGGAAAAGGTGCCACCGCTGCACTCATGTGTGAGTCACGTGAGTGTAACGGTGGGGGCGCATTTGTTTCCCCAATAAATGAGCAAAACTCTGTGAGGCAGCGCCCAGTGCCCAAACGCCTCATGTCCCTTCCATGAGGGCGCCAACGCCAGAGTTAAAAACTCTTATGTGAGCAGCGCCAATGTGCAAAGCACATAAAAATCTTAAGTAGCGCTCACGTGCACAACACATGAGCGCCGGCGCCTAGTAGAATTAAATTCTACTCTGTTAAACAGAGCCGTTGGATCAAAAATCCAACGGAGATGATAAATCATCAGGAGGTAGAAATAAATTCTGTTGAGAGGAAACATTCCTCAAATCTTTCTAAAAAAAGAAAGATTGCCCTCTGTAAAACAGAGTACCGTTGGATTAAAAATCCAATGGTGATTAAAGAATCACCGTTCTACAAAATAAATTTTGAATGGGAAAATATTTTCCTAATCTTGTTAAAACCAAGAAAATACTTTCTGTAAAACAGAAGTCCTTGGATCAAAGATCCAACGGTGGGAAAAGTCCCCAAATCAATTTGGATCTCTTAATGAGAGATTTTCTCAAAACTAATCAACAAATTGTCTCTACTATATAAAGGACCCAAGACTTCAAGTCTCATATAGAGGAACCCCCCCATAACCTTCAGAAAGAACAGAGAATTAAATTCTCAAGGAAGAAGAAGTCTCTTCTTGCAAAATTAGGTAAACAAAAAAATAATATATATAAATATATCTCTTTTACCTATTGAATGGTTTAACCCTTCTTAAAGAACCAAGTTCTTTCCCTGGATCTAAGATCCAGGAGGCAAGTCTCCCATATGATGAGAATTTAATTCTCATTGGGATGAACTTGTTCTTGAGAATCAAAAATTCATCTACAAAAAGATCTTACTGATCGTTAAGAGCTCAGCGTCCAGCGTCTCACGTGCTTCTCACGTGAGCGCTACAAAAGAAAAGAGTGCTTAGCACTCAGTAAGTGGCACTCAGTGCCCAGCGCCTCACGTGTCCCTCATATGGGTGCCACAGAATAAAAGAACTCAGGGAGTGGCGTCCAGCGCCCCACGTGCTTCTCATGTGAGCGCTACAAAAGAAAGGAATGCTTAGCACTTAGTGAGCGGCGCTCAGCGCCCAGCGCCTCACTTGGACGCCATAAAATAAAAAAGTGCTAGGCACTCACTAGGCAGCGCCTAACGCCCCACGTGCTTCGTACGTGGACGCCATAAAGAGTGATCAACACTCCATATAAAAACAAAAAAGGAGTAAATTTTTTAATACTTATTGGGCAAATCCTCATGACTGAAAACCCCACATGATTATATGTGAGCATCAGAACTTATATACGTGCTCTGCACTTTTTGCAGAAAAAAGGGACTGAGCCCAAACAAATGCTTAGCACTTTTTTTCAAATAAATTGAAAACTGAATGGACCAACACCAAGTTGGCTAGATTCCTTGAGAATAGAAATTCCCTAATTTAGATCAACCAAGCCCTTGTGCTCACTACTTTCCAAGCTGATTTTAGTCCCAAATACGACTATCGATCTTCCAATTGATGATATCCCAAAACGACATTCGTCCCACATTCCCCTGAGGTAATCTTAGTCTCAAAATACGACTAATGATTTCTGGGTTACCGTTGATTCCTCTTTCCCTCAAATACGGGAATTGGTTCAAGGGTACATCTCTCTACACCTCTGATACATGTCGTAATTTCTCAACGTCTTTAGAGAAGTGGTGGGTCCCAACAACCAACTGCTTTTTGTTCACTTCATAAGCTGACGTGCACACCTTAAACCAAACCACACCCCAAAATGGGTGTATCCCTACATCATCGTTGTTCATCCCATCACGTAACAAATACATGTGCACGCAAGATGAACAACGGACCGTAATGTCCTCAAACTAAAACCTCACCTCAAAAATGGTGATCAACAGACTGAGATGTCCTCAAACTAAAACATCGCCTCAAAAATGGTGATCGACGGACCGTAATGTCCTTAAACTAAAACCTTACCCCCAAAATGGTGATCAACAGACCGAGATGTTCTCAAACTAAAACGTTGCCTCCAAAATGGCAACAATGGACCGTAATATCCTTAAATTAAAACCTCACCTCAAAAATAGTGATCTACAGACCGAGATGTCCTCAAACTAAAACTTCGTCTCCAAAATGGCAACAATGGACCGAAACGTCTCTAAACTAAGACAACAGAGTCTAATTGCTCTCTTGTTGGATTTGAAATAAAAATGATCCTAAAACCCTATTAAGTAGATCTTAGTCTCAAATTGGACTAACGTATCCTTAACAAAAACAAATCGAGCCCCAAATGCTCATAAACATTTAAGTTGATCTTAATCTCAAACTAGATTGGTGATCCTTAAATAAAACAAACCCAAATCTAAGATATACGGATTTGGACTAATCCACGCCCTACGGGCGACAACATAAATTAATCTCTGTATACAATCCACGGGCAACCAAAAATAAAACAAACACACACGACACGAAGTGAACTTCCGGAGCAGGAGAAAGTGTTATCGCGATGCGGTAACATAATTAACTGCAGGGGCTTGCACCTGCAGGGAAGAGCATCCTCACAATCAAAACCCCCTCAGAAATGAGAGGGAATTTGACGAATTCTGCTACAACGGCCGCATCCTTCCAAACCTCCGATACACGGTACCATAAATCAACTTGGCATTTTCGGAAAAGTGGACAGATAAAACCAAATAGTATCTGCCCCTAAAATTCAGGCCAGACGTCCTAACGTCCCGGTCGCGTCTTTCGGCGGTGAACAATAGTTATGTGTCTTACGGAACAGAATTTGATACAAATTCATTACCTGCTACGCATGATGAATTCAGCATCATATTCATCCACCGATTTTGCCCACATGGAACCTTATTGCAGGTGGATGAACTATTGTTCCATCTCAAATCGAGCAGTCTTGGGAAAAAACTTCGCATCGAACAGATTGCGAAACGTTTTCCATTCTATTGACTGTGTGAGACGGCTTTCCTCAGCTTTCCACCAGACTTTTGCATTGTCTGTGAGCTGGAGCTTGGCAACACGAACCCAAGCTATGTCTGGTACCTGTGCTGTGGCAAGGTCGTCCTCTATACTCTGGGCCCCTTCTTCAGCTTTAAGAGGACTTTCTTTCCCTGAAAAATTCCTTTGATGCAACGCACGAAATTGCTTTACTCCAGGTGTTTCGGCTTCCGGGCTGTTCAAAAGAATAGCAGTATGCTGTTGTTAGCCCTCCAGAAGACTTTTGATGGCTTCTAAAGCGCCATATGTTCGTTGATTAGAGCAGCAATCATAGGGGGAGGTGGTAAAGTAGGTGGTGGTGTGTTGCCATTGACATTGGTGCTGGTGTTGTTGGGAGAATCCATTACCATAAAAGAAAAGAAAAGGTTAGGATAGATTCAAGAAATTTGAAATACAAGAAATGTATAGTTGCTGATTCTTATAATTTTTATGATATATTGCTTAAGACTTCACGCAGAACTGACCTGCATCGGCCGCCAACAAAACCTGTCATGTCTCGCTTCTCAGTAGACGGAAACGGTGACGTAGCAAGCCCACAATGTATTTACTATGAAATAAATACGTTAAGCATGATTAAGCAATATAATAATGAAAAAGAATGATAAGAGTCATAAAATGAAACAACAACTTTATTTACATTCAAATTTACATACAACTGTCTGAAATAAAAGATACAATAGTAAATGCAAACGCCTAAACAATGGCATACTGAAAGTAAGTGCAGGCTGGAAGAAGCTAGTAATCTGGCTGTGCAGCAAGCTAGTCTAAGTCCTCCTGACTTGGCTCTATCTCCTCAGAATCCGGTCCTCCCGACGAACATTCTAAAGAAAGAAAATAGAAAGGAATACCGTCAGCGAACTAGCGCTCGGTAAATCCCAAAAGAAAAAAGAGAAGATAGTATATAATGTGAAATGAACAGGTAAGGTTGTATATGATCGTTCACTGGTATAAGATAGTTATTCTAACATGGTTATTTGTAGTTTGATAAGGAAGGTATTCATGTATACGAGAGGAGTCCATCTTACCCCTTTGACTATGGTAACATGTAGTACAAGGTCCCATCATAACCCACAGGATAACGGCACGTGAATTTATGTAAGTGACTTTTAAAGGACCTCTCGTGCTATGATATACGTTCCGTACTAATTTACCCCCTTTATCTACGTGTATTGTATTGTATAGATTAAGATTATAGGTATTGGCCAAATCCATGGATATAAAATGTTCAGGTTCATGTGTTCAAGAATTCATGTCAAGTTATAACTATGGTTCGGTCAAGTCGAGTCAAGTATGCAAGTTTGCGTTTGATGTTTGAATTCGAGTATTCAGGTTCATGACCAAGTATTTAAGTTCGTGTTTGATTTTGGATTTTGGTTTGAGTTTGGACTCAGATTGAGTCAGACACTTGTGAATGGATTTAACTCTTGACTTTCTTAGATTCGGGAGTAATCGGCAACTGCTGCATATGGACGGCAGGATTTGTGTATTTTTCCAAGACAATTGCCATTGATAACTACGTTAAGTTATCTAACTTGAATAGGTAAGCACTCACTTTTTCCGGCTCTATGGGGCTCAAGAGAATTGATACCGCTTAAGTCTATGTTAAACTAGAATTCTTATAATATTGTTTTGCATATCTCGAGGGGGTTGTATGAAAAATACTTTAATATAGTTTAAAAATAAATCTCGAGGGTAATTTATAATATTTAGGGTTTTCATGAACATGGATTTTAATTTAAATGGTATTTTTGGTGATGAACTTTGCTTTTTTAAAAGTTTGTGGTATTTTATTGAAAACTAGTTCTTTTGGAAACTTGATCGTATTTTATTAAAAATTTTAAATCTTCCATTTAAAAAAATATAGTTTCATAACATATTTTTATTGAAAATACGAATTCATGGTTTTATATAATTTTCCAAAATTTAGTGTTTATTTAGAAAATTCGTATTTCTTAAAAACCGTATTTTTATTTCCTTTCGAGATCGAATACTCCGTGAGGAGTTCTGCATCTCGCTCTACTATCCCAAGAATTTGCGACAATCCGCAATATCCATTAGCGGGTCCCCTAATAAGAGTTGTAGAGACGTATTTGCCAAGAATTATAAAATACTGTTTTAAAAGAAACCCGATTTTTTAAAGATGTGGTATTTTAATGAAAGCATTCTTTGAATCAACCATATATATATATATATATATATATATATCTTGCTATAAAACCAAAGTGTGCGTATGGGGTAGGTCGTTATCCCGTGAAGTTTTCCTAAGGTATTGATTTAATAATTATCGAAAAGAGGTTTATACTAAAATTCAAGGTAATTTAATAAAAAAGTTTGTTTATGTTTGTTTCACATGAAAATTTTGGTTAAACTCGAAGATAAACGTTTGTAATTAAAGTTACAAGTAGGGTAGTAACATTAGTTTGACCAAAGTGTAAAGAAAAAGGGAGTTTTAGGTTTTAAAAAGAAATGTATCGGAAGTAACTCCACTTTACCGATATATGTTTAGGGAATGAATTTAGATGAAAAGAAGAAGAGATGAGAGGGACTTACGGTTTGGTAATATCGGGAAAAGAGTACGAAAGAAGGGAGGGGGCTTCATGGCGTTGTGGGAGCTCCGAAAACAGCTTCAATCTTCTACGAAAGGAGCTTGATTGCTAACTCCATTTGGCTCCTGTAACACCCTAGTTCATTTATACAAGCTCTATTTTGAGTATTTCTTTATTTATGGTATTTTCCTGATTTACTGTGTTTTGGGTGTGAATAGTGTATTTGACATCTGTATTTGCATCCGATCCGACCCACTTGCTGAAAACCCGTGTTGATTTCTGTTTATGATTTATCCTGGCTTGTTATGTGGATCCGTGCACTTTCATTATTTTATATACTGCATACTAGCATTTTATCTGGCATCTGCATTTTTTTAATATAACATTTAAAGTCACATAAAATATTTTAAAAATACATTGCATGGCATGCATGATACCCCTAACCCTGTCGTAGCATCCGCGCATCTTGTTCTCGTCCCGTTCAGTGAAACGGAATTGTTTGGATGGCTACGTGCACGTGCGTGCATCCGTTCTTGGGGGTATACATTTTCGTTACCCGGATATCCTATTTTTAGTTTTGGTCGACATGTATATTTTTCGTATTTTAAAACTGAATTTTAGACCTGACCCGGACGTGTTTTGGAGTAAGTTTGTATTTTTCAGAATATCAAATTTTATTAATAAAATATTTTAAATATTATTAATTAACAGTTTAAAGTTTTAATAACGAAAAAGATTTCTAAAATTATAATCCTAACCAATATTAACAATTTTTCTCTCTCTTTCTTCCACTCTCTCACTGACACTCTCTCTTTCTTTCTCTTTTCTCTCTCTCTCTTTCTCTTTCTCTCTCTCTGTCGCGCTGTCTCTCTCTCTCCTCTCTCCTCTCGATCTATCTCTTTCTCTCTCTCTCTCTTTTTTCCTTCCTCCCTCCCCTCACGATCCCTGTACACTTCTCGAGTCGCGTCACCCCCTCTCCCTTACACTCACCTCCCTTCACACTTCTTCTTCTTTCTTTCTCTATTTAAACCCGTGCCTCCCCACGAGAACCCAAAAAACCTAACCCTAACTCCTCTGCCTCCTCTTCCCTCGACCACGCTCTTCAACCCTCGTCGTCATCTCCTTCTTCTCCTTCCCCTCCAAACCCAGGAACCCCTGCTGAAACCCCGTGAACCCTAGAATCCCCTGCATACCCTCGCTTCACCGGAGCTTCGACCTCGTCGCCGTCTCCACGTCCCCGTCGTCACCATCTTCATCACCACGACCTTCTCTCCACTCCCCTGCACCCAGAACCTTCCCTGCATACCCCAACAATCAAGCCCCGACCACTAAGAAACCCTAACAGAACCCTAGCACCTCACTGCCGATCCCAGAGACTCCATCGCCTGCACCTCGCCGTCGACCGATCACCGTCATCGACGACTCCCTCGCCTCTACCTCCTCTGTCCTATATCCAGTGAGCACATCCCCTCTCTTCTTCTTCCTCTTCTTCTTTTTCTTTTTCTTTTTCTTGATTCTTGATTTTTCCAGCCATCGCTGGAGTCTTGTCGCCGCTGCCGATCCAGGCGATCCAGTGAACGTCCATTACCTGCATGGTTACCCTCTTGCCTTGCCTGGACCCGTCCCACGTGCCATGTATACGTTGCGATGATTATCCGACGTCGGACGTGCCGTACGCACCCGTCGTGTGTTCCGTTCAGGCAAGTTTATCTTGCTACATGCTATGATATATGTTACATCCATATTAATAATAATATTACATGTTTAGTGCATTATGCATCCCATGTTACCATTTTACTGTTTTACGACGTCCGTTTGCATCTGTACAATTTATTACATATCTAGTTGCATGCAAGTTTATCTTGCTACATGCTATGATATATGTTACGTCCATATTAATAATAATATTACATGTTTAGTGCATTGTGCATCCCACATAGTATTGGAACTATAAATATAGCCCCTAATCGATATTTGTGCATCCATACCATTAATTTTATATCTATTCGCATTTCATGTCACATTATTACATATTATTGTTATATTGACACCCCATGCGTGATAATGTGCATCCTATATAGTCCTAGAGCCATAATTGTAACCCCTGCTAGATAATTGTGCATCTTGTAACCCCTGATAGTTAATTGAGCATCCATGTCTTATTGTGTACCCATACCATTAATTCTTTATATCTAGTTGCATGCCATGTCGTATTAATCCATATTATTGTTTTTATTAGCACCCCATACTTGATAATGTGCACCTTACATAGTCATGATGTAACCCCTGATAAATATTTGTGCATCCATGCTTTTATTGTGCACCCGTACCTGCTACAGTTTTATTGTGAGCACCCGCTTGATACCTGTGCACTACCTGTTATAACCTGATATACCACTGCTTGACTTGATACCTGAACTTGTTACTAATGCCGACAATCTTGACCTGTTGTCCCTACAGACATATCCTGTTGTCTATTTAGACAAACCTGTGCTTGCTTGATTCTGTGTTGGCATTAGCTCCAGATTTATCAATACCTGACTTGAACACATAACCTTGGGGTATGGGGAAATCAAAAGTGTAAACTAAAGTGTAGCTTACAAGGGTATTACTTGATCCGTGGTCCCGAGGGATAACGGAACAAAATCATTCGTGATTCTTACTTGATCCGTGGTCCCGGGGGATAACGGGACAGAGTCATTCATGACTCCCACTACCTGATCCGTGGTCCCGGGGGATAACGGGACATATTCTTTGAGTTACATGGAGGATTACTCTAATTGATTTCAAACAAACTTTAGAATAGATAACCCAGTAGCACAGTTTAGACTAGTCACTGCACGTCACTTATACTGATACGCTTCACTGTTATATATTCCTGTTGACTTGTTACTATTTATAATTCATGCCTACATGCCTTGTTACCTCATGATTTTATTATTGTTGATATTATGACGCACTGACGTCTGGGTTTTGTATGGCCCAGATCCTTTATCTCTGTCACAGGCCGTTCAGGAGTATTTCAGTCAACAGGCCGGGCAGTGAGGACCTGTTAATATTTTTAGTTTATTTTTCTTTCAGCATTTTCATTCCTGATGTGAGCCCGTATTTTGGGACGTACTTTCCAGATGTTATTGTTATTTTGATCTTTTGCTTTCGCATATTATTTCTTGACTTATTCATTCTGGCTTATGGACATGTATTAGATAGTTTATTTTACTTTACTGTTCTTGATATCTTATAGACAGACGTAATGTGACTGTGGAGGGATATTTCCTAGCTACAGGTAGCATGGTTGGCTCTGTCACGTGCCGATCTTAGCGCACTCTGGGAAGCGGGGCGTGACAGGGTTTGTTTGGTATGAGAGCCATAGGATTTAGGTTAATCGGGTTTGATTCTTTTGTAGTTGGGTATTGGACCCAATACACGAATCGGAAAATCCGTAATTAGGAACATGTCCTGCCACTTTGTAATCGTAATTCTTGAATCATATCTTTCTCTTGACCCCTGTCCTGACGATATGCAAACCACTTTGCATCTCGACTTGAAACTTTTGGTACCATATTGTTTCTCCCTTCCTATTCTTTTGATTCTGATATTAGAATTTGGGCGACTTGAACGGAGTTATGTGATTGTAACTATGAACTGCAACATGGTTACAATGCAGTACTCTATTTAAGTAACTTGGAGTCCTAGTCTTGATTTATTTTCTTGATTTATAGCCGTGATATTACCTTGTTTCTCTCGGTTTCATTGCTTACCATTTCATATTTTATCACAAGCTTGAATCCTGTTTACCGTGCTTATCTTCTTCAGTGTTTGGCTTCAGGTGAAGTCATTTCGGGTATCCTACTTGTTCATGATTTCCCCGCATTAGCATTATTCGATTCTGGTGCATCCTATTGTGTATGTTGTCCAAGTTTACTGTTGCACACTCGATTTCTTGCACGACCCTGTCTAGCTGTTTGGACATACACACTGGGAATGGGAAGATCATAGCTAGTAGTGAATATAAGGATTGTCCGGTTGTTATTTGCGGACGAGGGTTATTTGCAGATTTCTTGGTGATCGATACCGGTAATTATGATGTTGTCTTGGGAATGGACTTTATCGGCACTTTCCACGCTCACATTGATTGTAGGGCAAAGAAAGTGATTTTCCAGATTCCCGAACATCCGGAGTTTGTTTTCACTGGAGGAAGCAGTTCTGTCGGGACAGCCAAGTTTAGGGCTAGGCCTATAAACAATGTTCTTTCGTCGATGGAAGTTGATAAGGAGAAAGCGCCAGCTGTAGTTCGAGAGTTCATGGACGTGTTCGAGGATATCTCAGGTTTACCGCCAAAACGAGATGTGGAGTTCGCGATCGATCTTGTTCCTGGTGCAGCGCCAATTTCAAGAGCGTACTATCCGATGGCACCAGTGGAGTTGGAAGAAGTCTATAAGCAGGTTACTGAATTGCTAGAGAAGGGTTGGATTCGCAGCAGTAATTCACCTTGGGGAGCTCCGGTTCTTCTAGTCAAGAAGAAAGATGACACGAGGAGGATGTGCATCGATTATCGAGAGTTAAACGGGGTGACTATTAAGAACAAGTATCCGATCCCTCACATTGGCGAATTATTTGAACAACTTAGTGGCGTGAGGGTATTCTCGAAACTGGATTTGCGATCCGGATATCATCAAATTCGAGTTAAATCATAAGATATTTGCAAGACTGCGTTCCGAACTCGGTATGGACATTACGAGTATTTAGTAATGCCATTCGGAGTCACGAATGCACCGGCGATATTTATGGACTTGATGAACCGAATCGTTTCACCGTTCTTGGACCAGTTTATAGTGGTGTTTATCGATGATATTCTAGTCTACTCGAGGAGCCTAGAAGAGCATACAGAACACTTGAAGATCGCACTGCAGACATTGAGGCAAGAAAGATTATATGCAAAGATGAGCAAGTGCGAGTTTTGGCTCGAAGAAGTGAAGTTTTTAGGGCACGTCGTATCCGGAGATGGAATCGTCGTTGACCCTGAGAAGATTGCAGCAGTTCAAGATTGGCCGATTCCGAAGAACATAGCAGAGATCAGAAGTTTTCTTGGACTTGCCGGATATTACAGGAGATTCGTGGAGAATTTTGCTCGTTTGGCTGAGCCTTTGACCAAGCTTACGCGAAAGGAAGTACCGTTCGTATGGACGGATAGATGTGCGTCGCCTTTTGAGGCGTTGAAGCAAAGGTTGATAACCGCTCTTATTTTGACCGTACCAGACAGTTTCGGAGTATTGTCGATTCACAGCGACGCATCTGGAAAAGGTTTGGGATGTGTTTTGATGCAGCATGGAAAGGTTATAGCTTACGCATCGAGACAGTTGAAGACCCATAAGAAGAATTAACCAACTCATGATTTGGAACTTACAGCAGTGATTTTCGCCCTGAATATTTGGAGACACTACTTATTAGGCGAAAGGGTCGAAGTGTTCACCGATCACAAAAGCCTAAAGTATGTGGTCACGCAGAAAGAGCTTAACATGAGGCAGCATAGATGGTTAGAGCTGATGGCTGACTACGATCTTGATCTTAAGTACCATCTGGGGAAAGTTAATATAGTGCCGGATGCGCTTAGTCGGTTGCCAGCAATTCGGATGTTGACTGCACAGAAGGAGCTTATCGAAGACTTTCGGAGACTCGAGTTGGAGATTGTGCTACCGCATTCTTCGGGACAGTTAATGCAGTTGCAAATACAGTCGTCGTTGATCGAGAATATTAAAGCAGCGCAGTCACAGGACCCAAGATTGCAGAAGTTTCGAGAACAGGTTAAAGCTGGACTACGACCGGACTTGTTGATTCATGAAGAAGGTTTGTTGCGTTATGGTAGCCGTTTGTGTGTACCGAAAGGAGACATTCGTGAAGAAGTTATGAAGGAGGCGCACAGTTCTGCGTATTCCGTAATCCAGGAGGCACGAAGATGTACCGTGATCTACGACAGCATTTCTGGTGGGAAAGCATGAAAAAGGAGATTGCCCGTTTTGTAGCGAAATGCTTGGTGTGTCAGCAAGTTAAGGCTGAACATCAAAGGGCAGCTGGTTTATTGCACCACTTCCGATTCTTTAATGGAAGTGGGAACATATAACCATAGATTTCGTGACAGCTTTACCGCGGAGTCCAAAGGGTACCAATGCAGTTTAGGTGATTGTCGATCGATTGACCAAGACAGCTCATTTCATACCATTTCGAGTTGGTCAATCAACGGAAACGTTGGCAGAACAGTATATGCAGGAGATTGTGAGATTGCATGGAGTACCTGTGAGCATCGTTTCCGATCGTGATACCCGATTCTTATCGTACTTCTGGAGGAGTTTACAGGAAAGTTTAGGAACGCGATTGAAGTTTATCACTGCTTATCATCCCCAAACGGATGGCCAGTCGGAGAGAACGATCCAAACACTTGAAGATATGTTGAGAGCTTGCATGTTGGACTTCAAGGGCTCATGGAAGGATCATCTACACTTGGTGGAGTTTTCTTACAATAACAGCTTTCAGGCAACTATTCAGATGGCTCCATTCGAAGTATTGTATGGTTGCAAATTTTGCTCACCCGTTTGTTGGGACGATGTTGGAGAGCGAAGATTGTTGGGACCGGTTTTGATCGTGCAAACCGTGGAGAAAGTTAATACTATCCGGAATCATATGAAGGCAACACAAGATCGGCAGAAGAGTTGGGCCGGCACATCGAGAAGACCTCTAGAGTTCGTTGTTGGTGATCTGGTATTCCTGAAGATATCACCGACTAGAGGAGTAATTCGTTGTGAGAGTCGAGGCAAGCTTAGCCCTCGATTCGTGGGGCCTTTCGAGATTATAGAACGTGTTGGAGAAGTGGCTTACCGATTGGATTTACCATAATCTTTGGCGAATATTCATGACGTGTTTCTTGTATCTCAACTCCTAAGTATGTTTGAGATGAAACACACGTGCTAGATCATTCGGAGTTGACTGTAAGAGAGGATTTGACCTTTGAGAAACGACCGATGTCGATTGTTGATTGAAGAGAAAAGGTTCTTAAGAACAAGATTATCCCTCTCGTACTTGTTTCGTGGGCGAATCGATCGCATGGAGAATCGACTTGGGAACGAGAAGACGAGATTCGACAGAAGTTTCCACACCTCTTCTTGTAAAGTCATGTTTGTTTATCTTTTCTTGTTCCTGGAATTTTGAGGACGAAATTCTTTTTGTAGTTGGGTATAATGTAACACCCTAGTTTATTTATACCAGTTCTATTTTGAGTATTTCTTTATTTATGGTATTTTCCTGATTTACTGTGTTTTGGGTGCGAATAGTGTATTTGACATCTGTATTTGCATCCGACCCAACCCGCTTGCTGGAAACCCGTCTTGATTCCTGTTTATGATTTATCCTGGCCTGTTATGTAGATCCGTGCACTTTCATTATTTTATATACTGCATATTGGCATTTTATCTGGCAACTGCATTTTTTTAATATAACATTTAAAGTCACATAAAATATTTTTAAAATACATTGCATGGCCTGCATGATACCCCTAACCCTGTCGTAGCATCCGCGCATCTTGTTCTCGTCCCGTCCAGTGAAACGGACTTGTTTGGATGGCTACGTGCACGTGTGTGCATCCGTTCTTGGGGGTATGCATTTTCGTTACCCGGATATCCTATTTTTAGTTTTGGTCGACTTGTATATTTTTCGTATTTTAAAACTGAATTTTAGACCTGACCCGGGCGTGTTTTGGAGTAACTTTGTATTTACCAGAATATCAAATTTTATTAATACAATAATTTAAATATTATTAATTAACAGTTTAAAATTTTAATAACGAAAAATATTTCTAAAATTAAAATCTTAACCAATATTAACAATCTCTCTCACTCACTGACACACTCTCTCTCTTTCTCTTTCTCTCTTTCTCTTTCTCTCTCTCTGTCTCGCTGTCTCTCTCTCTCCTCTCTCCTCTCGATATCTCTCTCTTTCTCTCTCTCTTTCTTCCTTTCTCTCTCCCCTCGCGATCCCTGTACACTTCTCGAGTCGTGTCACCCCCTCTCCCCTACACTCACCTCCTTTCACACTTCTTCTTCTTTCTTTCTCTATTTAAACCCGGGCGTCCCCATGAGAACCCAAAAACCCTAACCCTAACTCCTCTGCCTCCTCTTCCCTCGACCTCACTCCTCAACTCTCGTCATCATCTCCTTCCTCTCCTTCCTCTCCAAACCTAGGAACCCCTGCTGAAACCCCATGAACCCTAGAATCCCCTGCACACCCTTGCTTCACCGGAGCTTCGACTTCGTCGCCGTCTCCACGTCCCCGTCGTTACCATCTTCATCACCACGACCTTCTCTCCACTCCCCTGCACGCAGAACCTTCCCTGCACACCCCAACAACCAAACCCCGACCACCAAGAAACCCTAACAGAACCCTAGCACCCTCACTGCCGATCCCAGAGACTCCATCGCCTGCACCTCGCCGTCGACCAACCACCGTCGTCGACGACTCCCTCGCCTCTACCTCCTCGGTCCCATATCCAGTGAGCACATCCCTCTCTTCTTCTTCCTCTTCTTCTTTTTCTTTTTCTTGATTCTTGATTTTTCCAGCCATCGCCGGAGTCGTGTCGTCACTGCCGATCCAGGCGATCCAGTGAACGTCCCTTACCTGCGTGATTACCCTCTTGCCTTGTCTGGACCCGTCCCGCGTACCGTGTGTACGTTGCGACGATTATCCGACGTCGGACGTGCCGTACGCACCCGTCGTGTGTTCCGTTCAGGCAAGTTTATCTTGTTACATGCTATGATATATGTTACATCTATATTAATAATAATATTACATGTTTAGTGCATTGTGCATCCCATGTTACCATTTTATTGTTTTACGACGTCCGTTTGCATCCGTATAATTTATTACATATCTAGTTGCATGCAAGTTTATCTTGCTACTTGCTATGATATATGTTATATCCATATTAATAATGATATTACATGTTTAGTGCATTGTGCATCATATGTTACCATTTTACTGTTTTACGACGTCCGTTTGCATCCATACAATTTATTACATAGCTAGTTGCATGCAAGTTTATCTTGGTACATGCTATGATATATGTTACATCCATATTAATAATAATATTACATGTTTAGTGCATTGTGCATCCTACATAGTATTGGAACTGTAAATGTAACCCTAATCGATATTTGTGCATCCATATCATTAATTTTATATCTATTCACATACCATGTCACATTATTACATATTATTGTTATATTGACACCCCATGCGTGATAATGTGCATCCTACATAGTCCTAGAACCGTAGTTGTAACCCCTGCTAGATAATTGTGCATCTTGTAACCCCTGATAGTTAATTGAGCATCCATGTCTTATTGTGTACCCATACCATTAATTCTTTATATCTAGTTGCATGCCATGTCGTATTAATCCATATTATTGTTTTATTAACACCCCATACTTGATAATGTGCACCTTACATAGTCATGATGTAACCCCTGATAAATATTTGTGCATCCATGCTTTTATTGTGCACCCGTACCTGCTACAGTTTTATTGTGAGCACCCGCTTGATACCTGTGCACTACCTGTTATAACCTGATATACCACTGCTTGACTTGATACCTGATCTTGTTACTATTGCCGACAATCTTGACCTGTTGTCCCTACGGACATATCCTGTTGTCTATTTAGACAAACATGTACTTGCTTGATCCTGTGTTTGCATTAACTCCAGATTTATCAATACCTGACTTGAACATATAATCTTGGGGGTATGGGGAAATCAAAAGTGTAAATTAAAGTGTAGTTTATAAGGGTATTACTTGATCCGTGGTCCCGAGGGATAACGGGACAGAATCATTCGTGATTCTTACTTGATCCATGGTCCCGGGGGATAACAGGACAGAGTCATTCATGACTACCTGATCCGTGGTCCCGGGGGATAACGAGACATATTCTTTGAGTTACATGGAGGATTACTCTAATTGATTTCAAACAAACTTTAGAATAGATAACCCAGTAGCACAGTTTAGACTACTCACTGTACGTCACTTATACTGATACACTATATATTCCTGTTGACTTGTTACTATTTATAATTCATGTCTGCATGCCTTGTTACCTCCTGATTTTATTATTGTTGATATTATGACGCACTGACGTCTGGGTTTTGTATGGCCCAGATCCTTTATCTCTGTCACAGGCAGTTCAGGAGTATTTCAGTCAACGGGCCGAGCAGTGAGGACCTGTTAGTATTTTTAGTTTAATTTTCTTTCGGCATTTTCATTTCTGATGTGAGCCCGTATTTTGGGACGTACTTTCCAGATGTTATTGTTATTTGGATCTTTTGCATCCGCATATTATTTCTTGACTCGTTCATTCTGGCTTATGGACATGTACTAGATAGTTTATTTTACTTTACTGTTCTTGATATTTTATAGACAGCCGTAATGTGACTGTGGAGGGATGTTTCCTAGCCACAGGTAGCATGGTTGGCTCTGTCACGTGCCGATCTTAGCGCACTCTGGGAAACGGGACGTGACAACTCCACTTGCACTTAAGAACTTTTGAGGTGATTTTGCTAGAAATTTTCGGAATAGAGGGGAGGTAGAGCATGGAGTAGTATTTATAGTGGAGAATTAGGGTTTGGGAATTAAAATTTTGGTTTAAAAAGCATTAAAAAGGAGTTAAATGGTGAAATGAAGGGTCTCTGTTTGATTGAAGGAAAATCAAACAGTGCAGGATAGTTAAGGGAAGTCGAAGGGGTGTGTGTGTAAAGCACAGAGCAAATTGGGGCAAGATCGACTGTCGGCGCCGGCCAAATGAAGAGAATGGGCAGTCGGATTTGAATGTCCTACCTCAATATTCGTGCCACATGTGTTTTTGGGTGTGTACACCTTATTACGCCTGTTTGATTTTTCTGATCATTTTCCCGTGTATTGCACGTACAACTCTTGGGCTTCCAAAAATTAAAAAGAAAAATCTGAAAAAATAATTGTGTCTGATGGAATTTGAACACACAGGCTATGTCACAATAGTGTAGAGGTTTTACCGGTGAGCTACAAGTTACTTCTTGGTTTTATTTAACAAAAATAACTTTTTAACTCTTACACAGGCTGTAATATTCTTTTCTGTACAATAACAAGAAAATTTCTATACAGTGATTTCAGAGTCATTACAAGGACCTTCTAAGAAAAGGCATTCTTCAGAAAGATGAGGGGAATTTTGACAATTTGTATAAGAGGACGGATTTGATTTACAGGAGAAGGAGTAATGACTTGCATAAATTCAAGTGTGTGGATAATCGTTGCTAACTTTGCTTCTATGCCGATAGAAGCTTCAACGACATGCATCCTTCCCTTAGACATAGTTGTTGCCATCTCATTTGTGCTTTCCCATTGGATGTTTTTATTGGATAATTCTTCTTGAAAACTCCATGTGTCATCTTCGCTTTTATTCATAAAATGGCCAAGGCATATCAATTTGAGCATCACCTTGGAGTCTAAACCTTCGTAGACTATTTGGCATAATTCCCATTTAGCAATCCCATGATGTGGACAATTAATAAGGAGGTCTTTAAATTTTTCGAAATATTTCCCAAAGGATTTACCCCCCATTTGATGAAATGTTCTTATTTCATTTCTAAATTTAGTAGTTCTAAAATAGGGGTAGAATTTCTTTAGGAAGGTTTTTATGAAATCCTCCCATGTGTTTGATCGTATTAGTAAGAATGCTATAAAACCAATGTTTGGGTTTATCGGTGAGTGCAAATGGAATTAGCTTAATCTTTACCGCATTTGCATTCAACTTTTTTAACTTCAACATATGACATTAATCCTCAAATTCCTTAATAAAGATATAGGTGTTTTCACACTCCAGTCCACGGAATTTAGGAAGTGATTTAATGAATTGCGGTTTAATTTCATAGTTATCACCTACAGCTGGTGGCAAAACAATACAAGAGGGATATCATCTATCATGTAAAGTAGGTACTGCAGGAACAACGCCACCCATTATGTTTTCGTCTTGGTTAACTCGAACTAGACGGTTTATTTCGTCTTTATCCCAAGGTTGCATGCATTGACAAAACTAGAATATAATAAATTATTCCCCATTTTATTAACTAATAATGCAGGAAAGAAAAGACTAATACTAAACTAATAAAAGCATAAAATAACAAAGAATTTAAAACCTAAAAGATTCCAGCACAAGATGTGCTGACATGGCCGCAAACTCGCAGGTGGGCCCGGCGGTTCCACGGTCAAGCTTTGACTTGGGGCTTTTGTCTTCTGCTCCGTTTTCTATCCCCTCCATTTAGCTTATCTGCAGTTTCAAATTTCCTGAAATAAAATAAAAATAAAACAGAGTAAAATAGATAAAAATAAAGAAAAAATTAATTCGAAAATTTTAAACTAAAATTTTAACCGTCCTACACGGCAACAGCGCCAAAAACTTGATGTGTTATTTTTAAATTCTAATTAATACCGTAAGTGCACGGTTGTCAATTGTAACACTTGTGGGTTGATCAACAGAGAAGATAGCAAGTTGCAGTTAAATCTAACGAATTTAAAAGAGAAGTTTTTAAAAAGATTTTATTAATTAATAATTATTTAAGTGCAGCAATTTAAAAGAACAAATTTAAAGATTACTAAAGATTTAAATTGAAAGTAAGATTATCTAAAATCAATATTTAAAGTGCAAGAAAATAAAAATAAATAATTAAATGCAATGATTAAAAGCAAAATAAAGGTAAGATTTAAATAGATTTAGATAAAGGAATGTATCTAGGATTTGAATCCACTAGATTTATTGGTGATATCAAATAATTATTTTCTTATAATTAATTTCACCTCTAAATTAAATATTTATCATAAAGAAAAGATATGCACTTTAAAAATTGTTTGCTAATTAATGAGAATTATTTTGATCTAAACCTTTACTAGGTAGATTTAATGGTTGTCAATCATTGATCTACTTAGCTTTATCGACTGGTCCAACTTAACCCTAAGTTAACTAGATCGACTATAAAAAAATATAAATATAAACTTTAGTTTTTCTAAATAAATTTCATTGTTGTCAATAAATCATCAATTTACTTAGTTTATCAGTAATGCAATTATTTTCTTTAAATAAATCTTATGATTGTCAATCAATCATTGATCTACCTAATTTATCAGCAATGCAAATAAAGAATCTCTTTAAATTATTTAAATAGTCGTAATACGATCATAAAAGAAAAACTAAAATTTTAACATACATCATCATTCACAAATCTAGTTTCATCTAATCCTAAACTAGAGAACTAGCTATGCATAATAAAAGATAGACACTAATTAAAATTAAAAGGTATTGCAATAATTAAAATAAATATAACTTAGAACCGAAAATGACTTTGCTCTCAAACTGAGCCACCAAAAAAGAAAAGAATAAAAGAGAGATTTAGTCATTTGGATCCAATACTTATTTATAGTCTTTTCAACGAATCTGGGTACCAACATGATAAGAATACAAAACTACAATCCTCAACCAAAATAAAACCAAATTTTCCCAAGTGGGCCCGTGCTTTAGCGGGTACGAACCGTGGATCCGCGGCTTGGCTCAGGCCAAGTAGGTTTCACTTTCTTGAGTTGCTATGTTGCACTGACCTGGTCATATTTAGCTCTTTAAAACTTTGTAATTCTGTCCTTTGCATTTATGTTCTGTCTTTTAACTTATTTACAATGTGAAGTGTTGGCTCATTTTCTTCTCTTTTTGCAGTTAAGACTCCGCCACCTGCAAATATCATAAAACACCTTCATGCAGCATTAAATGTGACAAATTAAAGTTAAATATGGTTACAAAAACATACATTAAAAATGCAGCTATCACCCATTCTGTCGAGAGAGACATTTTTCGCATTGATAGGTTAGTGCAGATCTAATTTTGGAGTGAACACTATTTTGGCACGCCCGGTGGGACCTCGCCGTTGCATGATGTCTACTCGATTTGATACCAGTAAAGATCCTAACTCTCAGCATATTTCTTTGATAGGAAAGACCACGCGGCGAAGAACCAAGAGGTCAGAAAAAGAAAAGTGTTAAGGCCGAACAATTGCCATTCATTCTGACAAAAGAATATTTTCCAAGTCGAAGTTGTTGCAAAAAGTTATTATGGCTCAACGGTCAAATCCTAACGGCTGAACGGCCAAACCTTTACATATTATTAGGATTGGTCGTCTTGTTTCTATTAACTTGTCGTCCATCTGTTTAGGGTTTGCTTTCCTTTCAAGTGATGAAATAAACTATTTGCATCTCGTGCTGATATAACAAATGGAAGTTAATGGAAATAAATGTATCGCTTTTATTTATTTTTGCTTTGGTACATTATCCTACATTTTTTTTACGCTTAACGTAACTATATCGAGTTGGGGTCATCTCTCGGTATAGTTAGGTTGCGGACCGAGTCACGTCTTAGATCTCATTTCTTGGCAAGCGGGGCGTGACAATTCACTACCTTTTCTTTTGGGACAAGCTGGCCTTTCGCAGATATGTAAGTCGCAGGTTGAATGAGTCCTATCAATTTGGTTCCAGATGATAAGAAGCCGTTAGTAAAAGCAAAATAAATTGGAGTTATGATCGAGGCAGAGACTAAATCCGCTAAAAGACGGAGGAATATCTACAGCCAAAGAAGCTTTAACGGCCGCTGGCCGGGAAGGGAAGTGATGGGGCTCCTTCTCGGACCTTCGTCAGATGTTGTCTTCCGTTGATCTCGATGTGAACTTGACCGATTATCCTTCGTTGCGTGTGGGTCTCAATAGGTTTTGGAAGGAGAAGGTGGGTGAGGAAGCTGTCGCCGTGTACCTGCAAAGAAGTCCCGGGGTGGTTTGGTACCACCGAGGACCCTCCGACGCTCAAGTTAATGATGAGATCCGAGCAGAGTAACGGAGTAAGTGTAAAGAATGGCTTACTTGACTCCTCTGTGATGGAGGTTTATATAGCGGCGGTGGCACGCAGCCGTAGGCGCGAGAATCTCGCCGGCAGTTACGCTCCCGACGTCACACTCGTGCAGAGAGCGGATCGCCCATCAATGGGGATCGTGGTAGCGTAGAACGTGGGATGTTGTTGGCGTAGAATCTGCGCGCGGCGAGATTCGCGGAGCGACAGTTACACCTGTTAGTGGTGGAGTTGTTCAGAGGGCCGAGGAAGGCGGCCTCGGCCTGGGGCTCGGGGACGAGCGAAGAGGATGAGGAATCTTGGTCTTGTGGTAGCTCGGGACGAGCTGAGGGGCCGAGGAGGCTAATTCACAGGGGCCCCCGAGGTGTGCCAGTTTATGCTTGCGGGTCGGGCGCAGGGCGGCCTGGTCGGTCCCTATGGGCCCTTTCTTCCGAGTCTTGGGACGCGTCATCTGCCATGTGTCCTGATCTTGGAGGTCGTCAATATTGAGCACTATCAGAAAGAAAACAAGATAATGACCGGGAACAATGAGCCCATTACAAAGGTGACAAAAGCTAGAAGACCAATATGGACCGATCTACATTCTACGCAAAATATTTAATTGGCTGAGTTGCAGCGGCCGTTTGGATTAAATTAGGTCAAGATTACGGCTTGCTGTAGCACGGCTAAGAAAAATTGTTATAATGCCAAAGGTACTGTAGCCGTGTTTAGTCAAGAGTTTCATTCAGATTTGTTGCACGTTTTTGCGGAGCCAGGCGATATTCAATTATTTATCCAATCCGAGTTCGAACCAATTTTGAGCCAGAGCCACCAGGGCCAATTGGGAATGATACAATGCTTTATAGCATGTGAATACATCCGTTTAGAGCCAAGATTTGGCAGCTTGGAACTCAAAGCTGATCCCCTGATATATGATCTATTGTGTGCGCACACTAGGAGGCAACTGTGTGACGACCCACACCGCTGGGGGCAAGCCGATAGTCATGTACCAAAATTCCTAGAATCTCTAACCATGCAAATATCGGCTTAACCTCATCAGCCAGTATAAGCATTCGCATAAAGTTCATGATTGCCATAGATACGTTGTTAATCACAGTGTAGGCGAACGCGTTGCCCGTATATCAACTTCGATACTTGTGAGTGCACATCGTTTGAACGTCGATATTCGGTGCTTGATAGAACGTTCCGATTATATATCACTTTCGGTGCTAGTGACTGGATGCTGTTAGAAGACTTACTCGTTCAACGTTGACCGATCCAATTCGCCGAAGCACTGCAAAACGAAGCACTGGTGCATCGCTGGGGCAAATCAGAAGGCAAGATGGTGTGTACCCATAATTGAGCAATTAGTTGGCATATATCACTTTGTCGTCGTCTGAGATGTGGATCAATTCTTATCATAAGTCCGTAATGATCTCGTTGTCTGCGTATTGATGAAATTCCTGAAAACACCGCCGAGTGCATGGTTCTTCCATTCACAAGACGAGCCGCTGGTTAATTTATAAGCCAGATCATAAATATATCACTTTGTCGTCGTCTGAGATGTGGATCAATTCTTATCATAAGTCCGTAATGATCTCGTTGTCTGCGTATTGATGAAATTCCTGAAAACACCGCCGAGTGCATGGTTCTTCCATTCACAAGACGAGCCGCTGGTTAATTTATAAGCCAGATCATAAAGAAATGGTATGTGGCAACATGACAGGCCTTTCTTGTATTTGTATAGCCACAAGACATGTATGTTATTGATGGTTTTATTGCCTTGAATATGGGCCGATGTCAGCATCGGCCTTGGCGAATGCCAAGTTTACAAGAGCAGACTGTTGGACCCACCCCTGTTAAGTTTTGATTATTGTCAAACATATTGTTCCATGTTCAAGCTAATTATTTTTCAGGATTATATAATATGAAATATTTAAATGGAAGTAGGAGGACTATACTGCAAATGTCATATTCTAAAAGAGTATGGAGGCAAATGTTGCAACTTCACAAGCCAAACTTTTCAGGATCAAAATTTGAAGCCAACATAAAAAATAAGACTCAAAAATCGGTTAAGGTGTAGTTAGGCTTTTGGGGTTTTGTTTTTGTTTTTATTCTCTTTATTTCTCTATTCATTCTTTTAAGAATCTTAATATAAAAGGGTTGGATTCTAATGAGTTTGAGAAAAACACACATTTTAATACTGCATCATAATTCAACAAAATCATTTCTGAGCCTAAATATTATATTAAATTATTTTTTCAAGTCAAAATTAATTTTAGTGAAAGGAAGCTAAACATTTTTAACCGTTGCAAATCTTTAGGCTTTTGATTTCTATTTCCTTCATTATATAGAAAGTATTTTAAACTATGCATAATGTTTTATTCCTAAATTATTTCCTTTCTTATTATCCACGTGCCTACTATTAGTGTATGGTTAGTTTTGAAAAATTTAACTGTTGTGAGCTTTTTTGGTAATGACATGTACAAAAGTCAGTAGCAATTGAGATCTTGAATGCCTTCATGCGTATTTTAATAAAATATCTTGTGAGGCAAAATATTATGGATTTAATCTTTGGATGTTTAATTTAGCACCATATATGAACTAAACATTGGGATAAAATTCAGAGCATGAGATTTGTACAATATATCCATTACAACGGTTAGTTTTAGTTTTTATGGAAATTTATTAAATATCAACATATTCTTATCAACTAGCCGTTAATTATTTTAAGAAAGTTGCTATTTTTCTTGGCAAAGTTATTTTTAAATTAAATTACACATCATCTATATATACTACATTATTTTTTACATGAAAATGTACCTCATTTTTGCAAAAGCTTTTCATCACTTTCAAATTCTCTCAAGCTCATTAGTCTCTTGTCTCTATAGAAAAAAGGTTGTAAGTGTTCGAGCTGTGACGTTCTCTCATCTTGTTCAAGAGAGATGCATTGTCTGTTTTGTAAGAGATTGTGAGTTTCATAGGACGAAACTGAAAAGTGTAAGAGCTTCTTCACCCGGTGAAGGAGCATTATAGTTTTATTGCCTTGAATATGGGCCGATGTCAGCATCGGCCTTGGCGAATGCCAAGTTTACAAGAGCAGACTGTTGGACTCACCCCTGTTAAGTTTTGATTATTGTCAAAAATATTGTTCCACGTTCAAGCTAATTATTATTCAGGATTATATAATATGAAATATTTAAATGGAAGTAGGAGGACTATACTGCAAATGTCATATTCTAAAAGAGTATGGAGGCAAATGTTGCAACTTCACAAGCCAAACTTTTCAGGATCAAAATTTGAAGCCAACATAAAAAAATAAGACTCAAAAATCGGTTAAGGTGTAGTTAGGCTTTTGGGGTTTTGTTTTTATTTTTATTCTCTTTATTTCTCTATTCATTCTTTTAAGAATCTTAATATAAAAGGGTTGGATTCTAATGAGTTTGAGAAAAACACACACATTTTAATACTGCATCATAATTCAACAAAATCATTTCTGAGCCTAAATATTATATTAAATTATTTTTCAAGTCAAAATTAATTTTAGTGAAAGGAAGCTAAACATTTTTAACCGTTGCAAATCTTTAGGCTTTTGATTTCTATTTCCTTCATTATTTAGAAAGTATTTTAAACTATGCATAATGTTTTATTCCTAAATTATTTCCTTTCTTATTATCCACGTGCCTACTATTAGTGTATGGTTAGTTTTGAAAAATTTAACAGCTGTGAGCTTTTTTGGTAATGACATGTACAAAAGTCAAGTAGCAATTGAGATCTTGAATGCCTTCATGCGTATTTTAATAAAATATCTTGTGTGGCAAAATATTATGGATTTAATCATTGGATGTTTAATTTAGCACCATATATGAACTAAACATTGGGATAAAATTCAGAGCATGAGATTTGTACAATATATCCATTACAACGGTTAGTTTTAGTTTTTATGGAAATTTATTAAATATCAACATATTCTTATCAACTAGCCGTTAATTATTTTAAGAAAGTTGCTATTTTTCTTAGCAAAGTTATTTTTAAATTAAATTACACATCATCTATATATACTACATTATTTTTTACATGAAAATGTACCTCATTTTTGCAAAAGCTTTTCATCACTTTCAAATTCTCTCAAGCTCATTAGTCTTTTGTCTCTATAGAAAAAAGGTTGTAAGTGTTCGAGCTGTGACGTTCTCTCATCTTGCTCAAGAGAGATGCATTGTCTGTTTTGTAAGAGATTATGAGTTTCATAGGACGAAACTGAAATGAGTAAGAGCTTCTTCACCCGGTGAAGAAGCGTTATAGTGAATTGGGAAAAGTCCTAAAGACGGGGGAGTTTTTAGGTAGTGGACTAGGTGGAAGGGTTGAGCCACTCAAAAATCATCGTGTTTGAGTTTGCAATTCTTGTCTCACTATATTGATATTTACTGCTTAATTCATTATCATCGCTTTTATTTAAATTGTGCTTAAATTGCTCTAATTTTTTTCTACAAGTTTTAAAGTTAGAGATTTTATCGTAACCCTATTCACCCCTCCTGTAGGGTTTATTAGCGTACTTTCATTTGGTAGATCTTGGGCTCTTGATATTGGATTAATACCCCAAGAGTAACGATCCATGGCCAACCATATGACTCACACACCCACTTCCGGATATACCATCGGGTTTCATGAAGATACGCCTACTGTCAGACCACCTTAATTTGATGGTACTGAGTACCCATATTGGAAAACCTGCATGATATTTCATATTCAGTTTATAGATTGGAGAGTATGGGGTATGATCGAAGATAAATATGAATTTCTATCAAAGATTGTTAATGGGGTAAGCTATCCGAAACCTTATAGCGAATCGAATGATAATGAACTCGAATTAACTAAATGCACGTGCTGTTAGTGCTATTATTTGCGGTATCTCTTATCACGCCCCGCTTCCCAAAAGACGGTAGCAAATACATGACGAAGCCCGCGACGTATTTATTTCGAGAAGGCCACTTCCTGGAATAGAACTGCATGTTAAATAGAATTGCCATGTTTACATTAAATGGCATGCTTAAACACCATATCTCATAGTTCATTGCTTCATGATATACATTTTCTTTATTATTATACTTTTATACTTCACACCCATTTCTTGGGGACATATCGAGCGAAAGTTCGCTGACGGGCATTCCACCTACCTTTATTTCTTGGAATATTTGTTAGATACTGTAGAGGCTGAGGAGGTGGACACCACCGAGGAGGAGCACGATCAGATCGTGACTCAGCCCTAGACTAGTTGTCCTCTCTTACAGTTTATGTATGCCACATGTTTAGGCATTTCTTTTCTTCTATTTTCTTTCAGTTGAACTCATGTATTGTAAATATATCAAGTGGAATATAAATAAAGTTGTTGAAGTTTAAATTTCATGCTAATTTCTTGTCATTTTATATTGCTCAATTACTCTTAGCGTATTTTTTTTCCCGGAAATGACCTTCTCGAAATAAATAAGTCGCGGGCCTCGTCACGTACCTGTTTCCGTCTATTGGGAAGCGAGGCGTGACATGTTCATGTATTCATGTCGAGTTGTATTCATGGTTCGAGTCAAGTCAGTTTCAAAAGCAGCCATTGTGTTCTGGTATTCATGTTAAGTTCATGTTAAGTCATAGTGTTCTAGTATTCAAGTTTTAGGATATTCAAGTTCAATTCTTCTGGTTCATGATCAAAGATTCAAGTTTATGTTAAAATTTGGATCCTGGTTGAGTTTGTATTCGAGTTCGAGTTCAAGTTTGGATTTGAGTTCATGTCTTTTCATGTGAATTGATGTAAATTGTTAAAATCTTATGTTCGGGAGAAATCGGCAACTGCTGCACATGGACGACGGGATTTTTGTCTTTTTTCAAGACAATTGCCATTGATAACTCCGTTAAATTGTTTAACCTGAATAGGCAAGCACTCACTTTCTCCGGCTCCCTGGGGCTCAAGATAATTGATCCCGCTTAAATCTATATTAAACTAGAGTCCTTAAAATATTGTTTGCATATCTTGAGAGGGTTTTATAAAAAAATATATATTAATATTGTTTAAAAATAAACCTCGAGAGTGATTTATAACATTTAGGGTTTTAATGAATATGTATTTTAATTGTTGTGGTGTTTTGGTGATAAAACCTTATTTTTTGATAGTTTGTGGTATTTTTATGAAAACCAGCTCTTTTGGAAACTTGGTGGTATTTTATTAACAATTTTAATATTTCTTTTTAAAAATATAGTTTCTTAATTTGTTTTTATTAAAAATACGGATTTCATAATTTTATATAATTTTCCCAAAAATTAGTTTTTATTAGAAAAAGTCGCGTTTCTTAAAAACCGTATTTTTATTCCTTTCGAGATCGAATACTCCGTGAGGAGTTCTGCATCTCGCTCTACTGTCCCAAGAATGTGCGATAATCTGAACCATTCATTAGAGGATCGCCTAACGAGGGTTGTAGAGGCGTAATTGCCAAGAATGTCGAAACACCGATTTAAAGAAACCCGTTTTGAAACGGTGTAGTTTTAATGAAAAAGCTTTTACTTTGAATTACCCATATACTTAGAATACCGTGCTATGAAACCATAGTATGCATGTGGGGTAGGTCATTACCCCATGAAGGTTCTAGGGTTTGGGTATACTAGATATCGAAAAGAGCTTACACTAAAGTTCATGGTATTTTACTGAAAAATTTCATTTATGTTTATTTCACATGAGAATTTTGGTTAAACTTTGAAGCTAAACGTTTGAAATTAAAGTTACAAGTAGGGTGGTAAACTTAATTCGACCAAAGCATAAAGGAAAAGGGAGTTTCAAGTTTAAAAAGAAAAGTATCGGAAGTAACTCCACTTTACCGATATCTTTTTAGGAGATGAATTGCGATGAAAAGAAGAAGAGATGAGAGGGATTTACGGCTTGGTAATACCGAGAAAAGAGTAAGGAAGAAGGGAAGGGGTTTCATGGCGTCGCGGGAGCTCCGGAAACGGCTTCGATCTTCGACGGAAGAAGCTTGGTTGCTAACTCCACTTGCACTTAGGAACTTTTGAGGAGATTTTGCTAGAATTTTCATAATAGAGGGGAGCTAGGATATGGTGTGGTATTTATAGTGGAGAATTAGGGTTTAGGAATTAAAATTTTGGATTAAAAAGTATTAAAAAGGTGTTAAATGGTGAAATGATGGGTCTCTGTTTGATTGCAGGAAAATCAAACAGTACAGGGGAGTTAAGGGGAGTCGAAGAGGTGTGTATCACGTCCTGCTTCCCGGTGTCGGATAAGGAGACACGACGAGGCACGCGATGTATTTACTCAAAAGTAAATACTTTAAGCGTAAATAAGCAATATAAATGTACACAAGAAAGACATGAGATATAAATGAACAGCAACTTTTTATTTATTAAACATTCTTTACAATACAACTGAAAAGTAAATACAACATGGAAAGTAATGCCTAAACAATGGCATGAACTGAAAGTAAAGTATATACAAGTGACTAGAGCTCGGGGTCCTCAATAAACTGCTCCAAGTCTTCCTGGATGGGCTCGATCTCCAGAGAGTCAGGTCCTCCTGACAACATTCCAAAGAAAGAATAGAAAAGGAATGTCATCAGCGAACAATTGCTCGGTAAGTCCCAAAGAGATATAGAAATAGAATAAACAGATAAGAGAATATAACTGGTATGTGTCTGTTTGTTATGTTAATGTAGTTGTTTGTAACTTGGTACAGAATATGCCAGTGTATACGAGAGGAGTCCAACTATTCCGTGGACTATGGTATACGGAGCATAAGGACCCGTCAAGCCACGGGACAACGGCAACGGATATTCAGGTTAGGTGTATTAAAGTGACCATCATCGTGCTACTTTTAACACATTCCGTACCAGTCTACCCCTTTAACCCCGTAATGTTTATTGTGTTGTTTTATAGATGTAAGACTTGCGGAAACCATGATATCAGTTGTTCATGTAAACAAATAATCATGTGATCAAGTCAGTGTATATCCATGGTTCGGTCAGTTCATGTCATGTTGATATTGTATAGCATTCTGGTATTCACGTTCAAGTTCCAGTATATATGGGTTCATGTTGTATTGGAGTTATATTTGAATTGTATGTAGATTGGAATTGTATTCAGATTATACTGAGACTCTGCCCGAGTCAAAAACTTAAACAGAATTTGATTCCTGAATTAGGTTTTGGAGTTATCGGTAACTGCTGCACATGGACGGCAAGATATATGACTTTTTCCAAGCCAATTACCATTGATAGCCCCGTTTTAGTTTCCTACCTTAAATAGGCAAGCACCCACTTTATCCGGCTCCCTGAGGCTCAAGAAAATTGGTCTCGTTTAAACCTATATTTACTAGGGTCCTTATTGTAAATTAATAAACTTGAGGGGGTTTTATGAAAATTAGTTTTGATAAACTTTCAAAATAAACCACAAGTATTTATTTATCGTATTTAGGGTTTTCATGGATGTAGATTTTAAAAGTGAGGTATTCTAGTAAATAAATACCTAGCTTTAATAATATATGGTATTTTTTTGAAACTTGTGATTTTTTTATTTTATTTAGAAAACATTGAATTTATTATATATTTAAAATAGATAGTTTGATAATATTATATATATAATTATTAAAAATAAATTTTATTTATTAAATAGAAATTCACGTTTTTCTTAAAAATTATTAAAAAATCCATCGAGATCGGATGCTCCGTGAGGAGGTCTGCATCTCGCTCTACTAGTTCTGAGGATGTGTGATAACCTGCACCATTCAAATCAGGTTCCCCAAAATGGGTTGTAGAGGCTTAATTGCAAGGAATTTAATTAAAACAATTTTAAAGAATACGGTTTTATTAGTTTAAAGTATTTTATTGTAAAATTGTATTTATCCCAGAAAATATTGTTCCAAAAGCCATCGTTCTATGTCATGATGAGTGTTGTGATGAGATAGGTCATTACCTCATGATTTTTCTAAAGGTAATATGAGCAAATATGATGAAATGATGCCGTAAGTAAACTTTGTGGTATTTAACCGTAAAATTGAAATAAAAGTTATATAACATTGTATTTTGAATTAAAACTTGTTCTAAATGTTTATTTTAAGATTATTAAATAAGATGTAACAATATGGATGTTTGGTTATTAAGAAAAGTTGTGTTTTTAACAAAATTAGAAAGTCGGAATAACTCCGCTCCTGATGAGTTTTGAGAAGAAAACTTTTTAAGTCAATAAGATGGAAGATGAGAGGGGACTTACTGGATTAGATGAGAGAAGGGTGGTAGAGGAAGAGTTTGAGTGTTTTGTGGAGTCGCGGTGTCGCCGGATTTATCCCGAGTCGTTGCCGGAAGATGACCTTAGGCTAACTCCACTTGTACAACTAAACTGTCTTGGAAAAATTTGAGAGTTTTGATGATAGATTTCAGAATAGAGAGGACTAGGGTGTGGAGTGGTATTTATAGGATAGAATCAGGATTTAGGGAATTAAAAAATGAGAATTAAAATGCATTAAAACATTGGTTTAATGGTGATTTTAATCCTCTGTTAATTTGCAGGAAATTCAAATAGAAGAGGAGTAGTGGGGGGAAGGCCAAGAGTTAGGGTTTAAAAGATGGGGGCATTACCTATGGGTAAGCCCGGCGGCGCCGGCCCCAAAGGCACCTTCGCCGGTCAATTTGGTGGGGTTGGGGTCTGAATTCTTGCCACGTGTCCTACTCAGTACATACAACATTTTCCACATGTTTGTTTTCTATGACTTTTCATTTTTAGGTGTATAGCACGTGTAAATTTTTGGGCTTCCAAAACGTTTAAAAGAAAAATCATTAAAAATAATATGTGGCTGAGAGGATTTGAACACAGGGACTACGTCACAGCAGTGCAAAACTTTACCAATGAGTTACAAGTTGTTTCTTGTTGTTCTTAAACAATTTAAATACTTATAGCATTTTCAGGGTTGCAAATACTCTATTTAGTACTTTAACTTTAAACAAATTTCTATACATTAAAAAAAGAGTCGTTACATTCTACCCTCCTTACAAAAATTTCGTTCTCGAAATTTACAATTATTTAAGGACTAATTTACAAACAAGTAAGGGTATCTTGCATGCATGTCGTCTTCTCTTTCCCATATTGATTCACCTGGTGAGTCTTTTCTCCACATCACTCGGACTGAGTTTACTTCCTTATTCCTGAGTTATTTTACCTTTCTTTACAGGATTTCAACTGGTTGCTGCTCACAAGATAAGTATGTCTGTACAGTGAGCTCGGAATGATCAAGAATGTGGATGGGGTCACTCACATATCTTCGGAGCTGGGATATGTAGAACACGTTGTGCACTCCTTCCAATGAGGGTGGAAGTGCCAAGCGATATGCCATTTCTCCGACTCGTTCGAATATGTCGAATGGTCCTATAAATCTCGGACTTAGCTTACCCCTCTTTCCTAAGCGAATCACTCCACGGTTTGGAGAAATCTTCAGAAAGACATGATCGCCCGGTTGGAACTCCAAGTGTCGGCGCTTTGCATCTGCCCAGTGTTTCTGTCGGTCTTGGGCTATGCGCATTCATTCTCTGATAGTGCGAACTATATCTACAGTCACCACTATCATCTCAGGTCCAAGGAGTTTCCTATCTCCGATGCCGTCCCAACTTAATGGTGAAGGACACTTCCTTCCATAGAGCGCTGCAAAGGGTGTCATTCTAATACTCGCTTGGTAGTTGTTGTTGTATGAAAACTCCATAAGATGTAGGTGATCTTCCCACGATCCACCGAAGTCTAGCATACAAGCTCTTAGAATATCTTCAAGGATCTGAATCATTCGCTCAGACTTTCCATCTGTTTGTGGATGGTAAGCTGTGCTAAAGTTCAGACTCATTCCCAAGCTAGCTTGCAGACTCTGCCAAAATTGCGATCGGAATCTGGTGTCGCGATCGGAATCTGGTGTCACGGTCGGAGACGATGCAAACCGGTACTCCATGTAATCTCACGATCTCCTGCATGAGTTCATGTGTATTAAAAATGGTACACTATGAAGAGTTAAATCTTACTTAGATTCAGACTTACTTCCATGTACTTCTTTGCTAGTGTCTCAGTAGATTGGCCAACTCGAAATGGGATGAAGTGATCCGATTTTGTCAGTCGATCCACAATAACCCATACTACATCGTTACCTTTCGTGCTGCGAAGAAGTGCAGTCACGAAGTCCATGGTGATGTGTTGCCACTTCCATTCTGGAATAGGTAACAGTTGAAGTAAACCAGCAGTCCTGTGATATTCAGCTTTTACTTGCTGACACACCAAGCATTTGGCTACGCTTCTGGCTACTTCACGCTTCATTCCATGCCACTGGTAATGTTGACGTAGATCTTTGTACATCTTTGTACCACCAGGGTGTACTGAATATGGAGAGCTGTGAGCTTCTTTCATTAACTCTTCCCGAACAGGACCTTGTGGTACGCACAATCTGCTTCCGTATCTCAAAGATCGGTCTTCGTGGATGATGAAGTCTGTTCTAAGTCCACTTTCTACTTAGTCTCTAATCCTTTGCAACTTGGCATCACTTGCTTGAGCTGCTTTGATCTAATTGACAATAGTAGACTGAACTTGTAAATTTATCAACTTTGAAGTATTACCTGACATAACCACTTCTATCTCCATCTGGTGCAAATCTTGTTGTAGCTTCCACTGTGCGGTGAGATTCATTGATAGTGGTTGGCAACTAAGTGCATCAGGAACTACATTCACCTTCCCTGGATGATATTGTAGGTTGATGTCGAAGTCTGCAATAAGTTCTAACCATCTTCTCTGCCGCATATTCAGCTCTTTCTGAGTAAACACATACTTCAGACCTTTGTGGTCTGTGTATATATCTAATCGTTCTCCAAGAAGATAATGACGCCAAATCTTCAGTGCAAATATAGCAGCTGCCAACTCTAAGTCATGCGTTGGATAATTGCGCTCATGAATCTTCAACTGTCTTGATGCATAAGCTACAACTTTACCGTGCTGGTGTAGAACACATCCTAATCCCTTACCGGATGCATCGCAATGCACTATGAAACCTCCAGATTGGTCCGGTATGACGAGAATAGGTGTTGATGTCAATCTTGACTTGAGTTCTACAAAAGCCTGTTCGCATGCTTCTGACCACACGAATGCTTCATCTTTATGTATGAGCTCGGTCAGGGGTGTTGCAATCTTCAAAAATCCTTCAATAAATCTTCGATAGTATTCTGCTAATCCCAAGAAACTTCGAATGTCCTTCACTGTCTTTGGTGTCGGCCATTCGCTTACTGCTGATACTTTAGCTGGATCTACAGAGATTCCTTCGCCTGAAACTATATGTCCCAGAAATCTGACTTGTTCTAGCCAAAACTCGCACTTGCTGTACTTGGCATAGAGTTGATGCTGTCGCAAAGTCTTCAGGACAATTCGTAAATGTTCAGCGTGCTCTTTCTGATTTTTTGAATATACCAGGATGTCGTCGAAGAAAATCACAACAAACCTGTCTAGGTATTCTCGGAAAACTTGATTCATTAGGTTCATGAATATGGCTGGTGCATTGGTCACTCCAAATGGCATCACGGGAAACTCATAATGTCCACAGTGAGTCCTGAATGCCGTCTTCGGAATATCAGACTCTTTGACCTTCACCTGATGATAACACGAACGAAGATCTAATTTTGAGAAAACGCAAGACCCACTTAGCTGATCGAACAGATCGTCAATTCGTGGTAGTGGATACTTGTTTTTTATCGTGACTTCATTCAAAGCACTATAATCATTCTGTATCAACCTTCCTTCTTCTTCACAAGCAAAACTGGAGATCCCCAACTTGAAATACTGGGATGAATCCATCCTTTCTGCAGAAGTTCATCCAGCTGAGTACGGATCTCCTTCAAACCTTCTGGGGTTACGCGATATGATGCTTTGATCACCGGTTGTGCACCAGGTACAAAGTCAATACCAAATTCAAGAGCTCGATCAGGAGGCAAACCTGAGATGTCTTCAGGAAATACGTCTTCGAACTATCGAAAAACCTCTGTCTTGTCATCTTCAACTTGTGTTGTTGCAATCACTGCCTTCCTTGGCTTAGCCTTGTAGGTGCTAGGTGTAGGGTGTTTTTCGTCACCCTATTGAGATAGGAATACACGCGCGCTGGTCATGCGCATTACAGATTCCCCCTGCCTAGGGAAGGATGGGGTTTATTGATTGTGTGGATCCGAACCTCCGGCAGCCGCGGACTAAGCTACCGTTAATTACCCCTTGCATTTGGAGCGAAGAAACCTCCGATTGACGGGTTAAACTGGTCATGCGAACTCAACGTGCAGTGTTGTGTTTTGAAGGGGTTTTGGATATATTGGGGACCCCGCAGAGTTTTTACGGGGGTCCCGCTACCCGGATAGCGGGCTGGGGGTCAAGGGGGCCAGCGGCCCACTTGTGGGGTGCGGGGTAGCGCCCCGTTAGAAATTTTTTCTAACGGAGGACAGTGTCGTGGAGTGTGTGTGTGTGTGTGTCTTTATATATAAAGGGGAAATGGCATCCAAAGGATGCGTGGGGGCCAGCGCCTTACGTACATGGCACACAGGCGCTGGGCGCTAGCGCACTAGGCGCTGGGCATGAGCGCTCTGGGCGCTGGACGCACCACATGCTCGGCACGCGGCCGCTAGCGCACTGGGCGCTGGGCACACCCCGTGCTCGGCACATGGGCGCAAGCGCTCTGGGCAATGGGCGCACCACGTGCTCGGCACGTGGGCGCTAGCGCTTTGGGCGCTGGGCGCACCACATACTCGGCACGTGGGCGCTAGCGCTCTGGGCGCTGGACGCTGGGCGTCAAACAGAAATGGGACTTTGGTCCCTGCACTGGGATCTGTACTCCCGATTTGACCCTTGGAGTTGAACTCCTAAAAAGTTTAGAAATGATCAAAGGGGGCTGCTTTATTTCTCCCCTTTGGCCTTGGATTTTCCCAAGATGGGATTTTGGAGATGGGTCTCCTCTTTCCTCCTCCGTTGGCCGGATCTTGAAGAACAAGAAGTGTGAGATTTTAAAAATCTCTTATTTTTAAGATCTGATGGGAGATCTAAGTTCCCCTTTGTGGGTTTTGTGGTGAAAAACTATTTAGTTTTTGAAAAGGAAGAGTAAAACTCTTGATTTAATTCAAAAGAAAGAAGAAGGTTTTAGAACCTTGAGGAAGGAGAAAGAGGCACATGCCCTAATTTTTGGGGAATGAAAAGTTTTTATGCTTTATTTGTCATCATGTTGCCTTATATAGGCTTACACATTTACATATAGCCCCTTGGGCTTTACAAAATGGCATTTTGCCCATCCCATGTCTCATGTGCTATTTCTTTTTGCACATAAGCCATGGGCTTTACAAAAATTTGTCTTTATGCCCATTCATGCATAAAAAATTACATTAAAATTATTTATTACATGACTTTTATTTCAGCATGGGGGAGGCCGGCCGCTTCATGTTCGGGCTCAACTCGGGCATGACCCACATGATCTGGACTTGGGCCCACCTGGCTTGGGGTTGACCTTGACTTTGACCCAGTCAACTGGGGTGCAAATTTTGACCCCAACAAAGTGCCCCCCATCAATAAATGCACACCGCACATTTGAGTTGTGATCATGAAATTGATGGATCTTGAAGCTAGATTTCGAGGTGGAACATCATTCCGGGGGCGGAGCATCACTCAGGGAGCATGATTCCTGGGGATCGGAGCATCATTCCGATTTGCGGAGCATAATTCTAGAGTCGGAGTATCATTCCAAAGATTTGGAGCATAATTCCGAGGGTTGGAGCATAATTCCGGGATCGGAGCATCATTCCGATTTGCGGAGCATAATTCCAAGGTCGGAGCATCATTCCGAAGAGCGGAGCATGATTCCAAGGATCGGAGCATCATTCCGAAGAGCGGAGCATGATTCCAGGGATTGGAGCATCATTCCGAAGCGCGGAGCATGATTCCAGGGATCGGAGCATCATTCCGAAGCACGGAGCATGATTCCAGGGATCGGAGCATCATTCCGATTTACGGAGCATAATTCCAGGGATCGGAGCATCATTCCGAAGCGCGGAGCATGATTCCAAAGATCGGAGCATCATTCCGAAGAGCGGTGCATGATTCCAAGGATCGGAGCATCATTCCGAAGCACGGAGCATGATTCCAAGGATCGGAGAATCATTCCGAAGCGCGGAGCATGATTCCAGGGATCGGAGCATCATTCCGAAGCGCGGAGCATGATTCCAGGGATCGGAGCATCATTCCGAAGCACGGAGCATAATTCTAGGGATCGGAGCATTATTCCGAAGCGCGGAGCATGATTCCAAAGATCGGAGCATCATTCCGAAGAGCGGAGCATGATTCCAAGGATCGGAGCATCATTCTGAAGCGCGGAGCATGATTCTAAAGATCGGAGCATCATTCCGAAGAGCGGAGCATGATTCCAAGGATCGGAGCATGATTCTGAAGCACGGAGCATGATTCCAGGGGGTCGGAGCATCATTCCGAAGAGCGGCAGACATTCTGACCGAAGTATAATTTCGATGCAGAGGTTGATTCCTAGGCGAAGCATAATTCCGATGGGGAAAGCAGATAGTCCGAGGCGAAGCTTGATTTTGACATGGGGTACATTCTAAGACGAAGCATGATTTCGACGCAGAGCTTGCTGGTTGACTTGATTCCGAGGCGGAGCTTAATTCCGACGAGGAGGTTGCTGGTTGATTCCGAGCCGAACCATAATTCCGACAGAGAAGGCAGATACACCGAGGTGAAACTTGATTTCAACGCGGGGTAAATTCTGGGACGAAACATGATTCTGCTACAGAGGTTGTTGGTTTGATTTGATTTGGGTTGACATCAGCATCGCTACACTGGAATATGGTACCGGGAGCGAATCATCATCTGTAATAAGAGGATTTGGGGATTGGTTTTCTGTCAGCATCTGCATTGCTGCACTAGAATAATGTCAGGAGCAACTCATCATTTGCCCCGGGAGGATTTGGGAATTGGTTTTTGTTTGGCATCTGCATTGCTGCACTGGAGTAATGCCAGGAGCAACTCATCATTTGCCCCGGGAGGATTTGGGAATTGGTGGCTTAGGAGACAGGTTTGGATCCCTATCACCTAAGGCTTTTCAATTTTATGGGCCGTAAGGGTCCCATAAAAGCATTTTCTCCTTACGAGTCGAAAGGATCCCGTAGGTGTAATTTCTCCTTAGGAGTCGTGGGGAATCCTAAGTGTGTTGCTCCTTTGTGAGTCGTAAGGATCTCACGCGGGAATTTTCTCCTCATAAAGTCGAGAGGACTTTGCGAGTGCATTTCATCACTTTTTTACGAGTTTGCGCCCTTTTGGGTTTTCACAAACTCGCCAGCAGTCCTGGTGTTTTTACTCACGGAGCCCTTTTGGGTTTTTATCCGTACCCATTTTGCTTGTGGACATACCATTTTTTTTATTTATTTATTTTATTATTTTTTTTATTTTCGGTGGGACTTTGAATGTGATCTCACCGGTAGGACTTGGGAGAGATTGGGATCATCTTACGCCCGTGGATTGTATACGGTTTTGCAAGATGTATGATCCAGACCGTAGGGCCGGAAGAATTTCGGGAGTTTGTTGGCGTCTGCATCGCTGTACTGGAACATGGTACCAGGAGCGACTCATCATTCGTCGTTGGGATATGGGAGTTGGAATTTGGTTGGCGTCTGCATCGCTGCACTGGAATATGGTACCAGGAGCGACTCATCATTCGCTACTTGGGGATTGGGGAGCGATGGCTTAGGAGACAGGTTTAGATCCCTATCACCTAAGGCTTTTCAATTTTATGGGTCGTAAGGGTCCCATAAAAGTATTTTCTCCCTACGAGTCGTAAGGATCCCGTAGGTGCATTTTCTCCTTAGGAGTCGTGGGGACTCCTAAGTGTGTTTTTCCTTTGTGAGTCGTAAGGATCTCACGAAGGTTTGTTCTCCTCATGTACCGTGAGGATACATGAGTGGGTCTTCCTAATGGAGCATAATTCCAAGGGCGGAGACCAGCCGCATAACTGGCGGTTGCGGTGGGGCATGAGTATGATGAGAATTATTTGAGCCCGTGGATTGTATACGGTAGTCGATTTGGGGACCAACCGTAGGGCTGAAAGAATTTTGGGAAATTGGATTTTGGTTGGCGTCTGCATCGCTGCACTGGAATATGGTATCAGGAGCGACTCATCATTCGCCGTTGTTTTTTTTTTGTTTGTTTTTTTTGTTTTACCGCTATTGCTCTATCATTTCGGCTTTATTTTTCGCGGTTGCCCCATCATTTCGGTTTTATTTTTAATTTTACTCGCTAATTTTTATTGCGAGTTGCCCCATCATTTCGGCTTTTTATATTTTTTTTTTAATATATTTTTTGTTTTATTTACACATTTTTACATCCCCAGTTTAACGACTTAATGGTCGACTGTTCCCAATTTAATGACGTGGTGGTCGACTGTTTTCAGAGAAAGGCAGATGTCTGAGGGAATCAGTTTCACGAAGAACTTTAGTCTCCGTTTGTATGAAATTGGCGGTCGCAGCTGGACTGTTTGTTAACACGCCTTTAGACAGTTCTATCTCTTCTGCCTTATATTGCTTTTCGACCCAATCTTTGAAGACGAAGCATTCCTCAATGGCATGGCCTATCACTCTGTGATAGGGGCAGTATTTGGGGTCGTCAGTCATATTCGCTTCCTGCGGTCTTTTTGACTCTGGCAGTTGTAGACCGTTCCTCAGGGCGTCTTTGAATATTTTACGGATTTTGTCCCTTCTGAAGGAATAGACCTTATCTAGCTTCTCTTTGAGTGGAGATTCTCCTCCCTCTCCGAACACTGGCTTCCGAGGCTGGTTGGCACTAGGCCCGCTCATCCCTTGCTTATTTCGGTGAGCCGAAGTGTTAAAAGATTCAGAATCGTCGGAATTCCCGCCTTTGCGATTATCATCCTTTCGGTTTCTCCAGGACCTATTGTTATTTTGGGAATCCGAGGAGGACTCCTGCTTTGAGCGCTCCAGCATCTGAACTTTCATGGTCAGCTCTTGGAATGTTTTGAGACCCGCGGTGCATAGAAACGGGGCCATCCAATTGTTGAGATTTCCGACGAGGAGACTAACAAATTGGTCCTGCTCTATCGGCAGTTCACATTTGACGGAGAGATTGTGCCATCGGGTTATAAAATCCGTGCTGCTTTCGTTGTTCTTTGGCTTGGTTCTTACGAGGTCGGCAATGGTGATTTTATCGCTGACACTCATGAACCTTTGTTGAAACAAAGATTCCATTTGGACGAAAGTAGTAACGGAGCCATCCGGTATGCTTGCGTACCAGTCGAAAGCAACATCGGCCAGGCTATTAACGAACTGGCGGAGGAGAAGCGCATCATTGCCCCCAGTATTCCCGCATGAGGCTTTAAAATGGGCGATGTGCTGATTCGCATTTCCCGTCCCATCGAATCTCCCGAATTTAGGGATGACATAGCCGCTAGGAAATTCTACCAGATCATACTGAGCAGGATATGGTCTCCCGCTACTGCTAACATCCTTTTGCGCTTCAGCTTCGGCTACCAATGTTTTTGACTTTATTGGCAACCAAATCCATGATTTGATCTTGAGTTAGCGGGCTACTGTCATCGGTAGCCAAGACATTTCCTGAGATAGGATGCGACTGATTTACATGCGGTCCGCCCACCTTTGGATTTGAGGGATTGGGCGCCGGCTGCCTTGGGACACCGTTTCCCGGTTCATGAGCAGAGCCCTGCGCTTGATTGGGCGGCTGAGAGGCAAGTCGGGCCGTGAGCTGCAAGACGACATTCGTCAAGTCGTCAATTTTGGAGTAAAGTTTGGCCATCTCCTTATCTTTACTTCTGAGCTGTTTTCGGAGCTCTTGTAGAAGTTGATGCTTTGCGTTCTTAGGACGGAAGATTGGTTCATCTTCGCTTTCCGAGCCCGACTCCTCATGAACTGAGGGCTCTCTCTGCTTATCAACCTCACTGGGAGGGTCTTCATTACCTTCCAGAGGAGGTCGGTCTTGAAATGTGGCAGCCATATTCACACCAGATTGGATTTGGGATGTGGTGGCCCCATCCTTGCTCTTGCTGCGCGTACCCACCATATAGACAGTGTGGACAACATATCCAGTCGTCTCTTTATCTTTGGCGGGGAGCTTAGAGAAGACACCCGACCGAACAGTTTTTAGGGGCACCGTCGGAGCTTGCTCGAGACGCCTTGTTGCTTTGTTGGTGTTGATGGCCTTGTCCCCAGCTGGGACCAAGGAAAGTGGTTCAAACACCGACTTGCGTTTGAGTTGGGGCACCTTCTAGACCATTACATTTGGCCTCTTGCCTTTCGGGACCGGTTTGTTTGTCACCGGGGCTTAAGGAGCTGGGATGGCGTTAGCGGACACGAACAGAATAGAGCCAAATGGTAGCGGTGGCTCTTCCCATTGTCGCCCGAGACTGGTCGGAAGGACCGTCCTGTCGTCCATCTTCATCGAGTAGGAGATGGGAGCTATGTCGAGAGCTGAGCTTGTTCTTGGAGACATTTTTGCTGCGACCGGAGATTGCAATTTGAAATTTGTTAACCTTCACAAAGAAGCATGATTTCAGTACAGGCAGTCGATATGTATATTGATTGAGTTCGCATGAACGTTTAACCCGAAATATGGTAGGAGAGATAGGTCCCACCGGGCGTGCCAGAATCTGTAAGGTGTTTTTTGTCACCCCGTTGAGATGGGAATACGCGCGCTGATCAAGTGCATTACAGATTCCCCCTGCCTAGGGTAGGCTGGGGTTTATTGATTGTGGGGATCCGAACCTCCAGCAGCCGCGGACTAAGCTACCGTTAATTACCCCTCGCATTTGGAGCGAAGGAACCTCCGATTGACGGGTTAAACTGGTCATGCGAACTCAACGTGCAGTGTTGTGTTTTGAAGGAGTTTTGGATATATTGGGGGCCCCGCAGAGTTTTTACAGGGGTCTCGCTACCCGGATAGCAGGCTGGGGTTCAAGAGGGCTAGCAGCCCACTTGCGGGGTGCGGGGCAGCGCCCCGTTAGAAATTTTTTCTAACGGAGGAAAGTGTCGTGGAGTGTGTGTGTGTGTGTGTGTGTGTGTGTGTTTGTATAAAGGGAAAGGGCATCCAAAGGATGCATGGGGGCCAGCGTCTCGTGTGCATGGCACGCAGGCGCTGGGTGCTAGCGCACTAGGCGCTGGGCGCGAGCGCTCTAGGCGCACCACGTGCTCGGCACGTGGGCGCTAGCGCACTGGCGCTGGGTGCACCACGTGCTCGGTACATGGGTGCTGGGCGCACCACGTGCTCGGCACGTGGGCGCAAGCGCACTGGGCGCACCACGTGCTCGGCACATGGGCGCAAGCGCTCTGGGCGCTGGGCCCACCACATGCTCGGCACGTGGGCGCTGGACTCTGGGCGTTGGACGCTGGGCGTCAAACAGAAAGGGGACTTTGGTCCCTGCACTGGGAGCTGTGCTCCCGATTTGACCCTTGGAGTTCAACTCCTAAAAAGTTTAGAAATGATCTAAGGGGGCTGCTTTGTTTCTCCCCTTTGGCCTTGGATTTTCCCAAGATGGGATTTTTGGAGATGGGTCTTCTCTTTCCTCCTCTGTTGGCCGGATCTTGGAGAACAAGAAGTGTGAGATTTTAAAAATCTCTTATTTTTGAGATCTAATGGGAGATCTAAGTTCCCCTTTGTAGGTTTTTTGGTGAAAAACTATTTAGTTTTTGAAAAGGAAGAGTAAAACTCTTGATTTAATTCAAAAGAAAGAAGAAGGTTTTAGAAACTTGAGGAAGGAGAAAGAGGCACAAGCCCTAATTTTTGGGGAATGAAAAGTTTTTATGCTTTATTCATCATCATGTTGCCTTATATAGGCTTACACATTTACATATAGCCCCTTGGGATTTACAAAATGGCATTTTGCCCATCTCATGTCTCATGTGCTATTTCTTTTTGCACATAAGCCATGGGCTTTACAAAAATTTGTCTTTATGCCCATTCATGCATAAAAAATTACATTAAAATTATTTATTACATGACTTTTATTTCATCACGGGGGAGGCCGGCCGCTTCATGTTCGGGCTCGACTCGGGCATGAGCCCACTTGATCTGGGCTTGGGCCCACCTAGCTTGGGATTGACCTTGACTTTGACCCGGTCAACTGGGGTGCAAATTTTGACCCCAACACTAGGTTCCAGAGTACGGTCTCCACTTTTGAAATAAAAGACCGGATGGTCTGGAATCTCAAACACTACTCTCCTTTGACGACAGTCGATGGTAGCGTAGAAAGTTCCTAGCAAATCCATACGCAAAACTACATCGAAGTTCGGTATGTCTAGCACCTTGAAGTCAGCATAAAATTCTCTGCTGCAGACGACCACTGGACACAGGTCGTATCCCATTGCTGCCTTTAGAATGCCGTTCCCTGAACTAACATTCTAGCTGGATACGAGCGGTTTAACTGGAATCGCATGAGTTCGGAAGAACCGTTGCGACATAAATCAATGAGATGATCCAGTATCGAAGAGTGCTAATGCAGGTAGTGAGGCTACTAAGATTGTACCTAAGTTATGTGGGATATGTTTTAGTTATAGGAAAAGATATTTGATATGTATAAGGATTGAAAGAAAGATTGAAAGAAAAGAGTTACCAGTGATGACTTGGCCAGTGGCTTCAGCTTCTTCCACAGTTATTGTGAAAGCCTGTCGCTTTGGTACATTCCTCCTTGCAGGAGGAGCATTCCTTTGTCCGTTCCTCTGTCCTTGAAGTAGGTTCCTTTATGCTTGATGGAACTGACGAGGAGAAGGTGCAGTAGGTCCACGAGGAGGTAGAGCTGGGAGAGCAAGTCGAGGAGCAGGTGCCTGGATAGCTGGCCGCTGCGGATAGGTAATAGCTGATCTGGGTGCAGGGTTTGGATTGAGTCTATGAGGACAAGATCCAATATCGTGTATGGATGAGCCACAGACTAAGCAAAGGCGATTAGCACGCCTGCAATCCTTTGCCAGGTGTCTATTCCTCCTGCAGTAGGTGCAAAAGTCTGGACTGGGCCGGTTGTATGGTACTTCCGGTCTCCTGGGTACAAACGGTGGCCTGGAAAAGGCTCCTCCTGCTATCTGAGTAGCAGGGCGCTTCACCCCGGCAGATTGAAGTCTGCCCTTCTTATTCACTACTGCCTCGTATCGACGGGCAGCCTTCAGAGCTAGGTCATAGGTTGGGAAATCCCTTGTAGCTAAAGCAGCTTGGATCTCCTGGTCCAATCCTTGCTGAAATCGTCTGGCCCTGATCTCAGCAGTCGGTATGAGATATGCCGTGAACCTGTTACGGTCTTGTGTTAGCTGTGTAGTATGTGATAATAGAAATTCGAATATTTAAGACATATCTTACCTGCTCAATATGGTGAATTCAGTATCATACTCATCCAAAAAGTGGATGAATTGATGCTCCATATCAAAGCGGGTAGTCTCGGGAAAATATTTCGCGTCGACCATCTCACGAAAAATCCTCCATTCAATCGGCTGGGCAAGACGACTTTCTTCTGCCTTCCACCATACCCTGGCATTGTCGGTTAGTTGCAACTTTGCAACTCTTACCCAAGTGATCTCTGGCACTTGTGCTGCTGCCAGATCGTCTTCGATCGACTGAGCCCATTCCTCTGCTTCCAAAGGGCTCTCTTTCCCAGAGAATTGTTTAGGGTGCAGTGCCCGGAATTGTTTCACTCCAGGTGCCTCGGCTTCTGGGCGGTGTAGAAGTATAGCAGTCTGCTGCTGCTGTCTCTCCAAGAGGCTCTTAATTGCCTCAAGCAATACCATCTGCTCGTTGATGAGAACTGCTACGGTATGTGTAAGTGGTAGAGGTGATGGTGTGGTGTTGCCATTGGCGTTCGTGCTCGTATTGTTCGGAGAATCCATAACCTTGAAAGAAAAAAATAGGGTTATGATAGATTCAAAGAATATGAAATGTAAAGAATGATTTAACCGCTGATTCTTGTGATATATTGCGTAGATTTTCATGCAGAACTGACCTGCATGGGCCACCAACAAAACCTGTTACGCCCCGCTTCCTGGTGTACGGATAAGGAGACGCGACGAGGCACGCGACGTATTTACTCAGAAGTAAACACGTTAAGCTTAAATAAGCAATATAAATGTACACAAGAAAGACATGAGATGTAAATGAACAGCAACTTTTATTTATTAAACATTCTTTACAATACAACTGAAAATTAAATATAATGTGGAAAGCAATGCCTAAACAATGACATGAACTGAAAGTAAAGTATATACAAGTGACTAGAGCTCGAGGTCCTCAATAAATTGCTCCAAGTCTTCCTGGCTGGGCTCGATCTCCAGAGAGTCGGGTCCTCCTGACAACATTCTAAAGAAAGAATAGAAAAGGAATGTCGTCAGCGAACAATCGCTCGGTAAGTCCCAAAGAGATATAGAAATAGAATAGACAGATAAGAGAATATAACTGGTATGTATCTATTTGTTATGTTAACGTAGTTGTTTGTAGCTTGGTACAGAATATGCCAGTGTATACGAGAGGAGTCCAAAATATGGTATGCCACAAGTGAATATTTGAGACAAGAAATGAATCCTAATTTTCGGATGACTGATCCATCTAATCCAGTTCATCTAATGTCCTTTTCGGGAGCTCGAGGAAATGCATCTCAGGTACATCAATTAGTAGGTATGAGAGGATTAATGTCGGATCCCCAAGGATAAATGATTGATTTACCCATTCAAAGCAATTTGTACGAAGGACTTTCTTTGACAGAATATATAATTTCCTGCTACGGAGCTCGAAAAGGAGTTGTGGATACTGCTGTACGAACATCAGATGCTGGATACCTCACGTGTAGACTTGTTGAAGTAGTTCAACACATTATTGTTTGTAGAACAGATTATGGTACTATCCGAGGTATTTCTGTGAGTCCTCGACACGGGGTGACAGAAATTTTTTTGTCCAAACCTTAATTGGTCGTGTATTAGCAGACGATATATATATGGGGATACGATGCATTGCCACTCGAAATCAAGATATTGGGATTGAACTTGCTAATCGATTCATAACCTTTCGAGCACAACCAATATATATTCGAACCCCCTTTACTTGCAGGAATACATCTTAGATCTGTCAATTATGTTATGGCAGAAGCCCCACTCACGGCGACCTGGTTGAATTGGGAGAAGCCGTAGGTATTATTGCGGGTCAATCAATTGGGGAACCGGGGACTCAACTAACATTAAGAACTTTTCATACGGGTGGAGTATTCACAGGCGGTACTGCTAAACATGTACGAGCTCCTTCTAATGGAAAAATAAAGTTCAATGAATGAATGATAAACTTATTTAATCTCTTGATATCAATAAAAAAATTTCTTATTCTTTATACTTCTACTTCTTCAAGGTCTTCGTCTTATTTCAGTAGAATTATTTAAAAGGACCCGTCAAGCCACGAGATAAAGACAACGGATATTCAGGTTAGGTGTATTAAAGTGACCATCATCGTGCCATTTTTAACAAATTCCATACCAGTCTATCCCTTTAACCCCGTAATGTTTATTGTGTTATCTTATAGATGTAAGACTTGCTGAAACCATGATATCAGTTGTTCATGTAAACGGATAAGGATATAAACGGATAATCATGTGATCTAGTCAATGTATATCCATGGTTCGGTCATTTCAAGTCATGTTGATATTGTATAGCATTCTGGTATTCATGTTCAAGTTCCAGTATATATGGGTTCATGTTGTATTGGAGTTATATTTGAATTGTATGTAGATTGGAATTGTATTCAGATTAGACTGAGACTCTGCCTGATTCAGACACTTAAACAGAATTTGATTTCTGAATTAGGTTTTGGAGTTGTCGGTAACTGCTGCACATGGACGGCAGGATTTATGACTTTTTCCAAGCCAATTATCATTGATAACCCCGTTTTAGTTTCCTTCCTTAAATAGGCAAGCACCCACTTTCTTCGGCTCTCTGAGGCTCAAGAGAATTGGTCCTGCTTAAACATATATTTACTAGGGTCCTTATTGTAAATTAATAAACTTAAGGGGGTTTTATGAAAAATAGTTTTGATAAACTTTCAAAATAAACCTCAAGCATTTATTTATCGTATTTAGGGTTTTCATGGATGTAGATTTTAAAAGTGAGGTATTCTAGTGAATAAATACCTAGCTTTAATAATATATGGTATTTTTTTGAAACTTGTGATTCTTTTATTTTATTTAGAAAACATGGAATTTATTATATATTTAAAATAGATAGTTTGATAATATTATATATATAATTATTAAAAATAAATTTTATTTATTAAATAGAAATTCATGTTTTTCTTAAAAATTGTATTAAAAATTCCATCAAGATCGGATGCTCCGTGAGGAGGTCTGCATCATTCTCTACTAGTTCCGAGGATGTGCAATAACCCGCACCATCTAAATCGGGTTCCACAAAATGGGTTGTAGAGGCTTAATTGCAAGGAATTTAATTAAAACAATCTTAAAAAATACGGTTTTATTAGTTTAAGGTATTTTATTGTAAAATTGTATTTATCCTATAAAATATTGTTTCAAAAACCATCGTGCTATATCATGATGAGTGTTGTGATGAGGTAGGTCATTACCTCGTGATTTTTCTAAAGGTAATATGAGCAAATATGATGAAATGATACCGTAAGTAAAATTTGTGGTATTTAACCGTAAACTTGAAATAAAAGTTATATAACATTGTATTTTGAATTGAAACTTGTTCTAAATGTTTGTTTTAAGATTACTAAACAAGATATAACCATATGGATGTTTGGTTATTAAGAAAAGTTATGTTTTTAACAAAACTAGAATCGGAATTCGGAATAACTCCGCTTTTGATGAGTTTTGAGAAGAGAACTTTTTAAGTCAATAAGAGAGAATAGGAGAGGGGACTTACTGGATTAGATGAGAGAGGGGAGATAGAAAAAGAGTTTGAGTGCTTCATGGAGTCACGGTGTCGCCGGATTTGTCCTGAGTCGTCGCCGGAAGATGACCTTGGGCTAACTCCACTTGTACAACTAAATTGACTTGGAAAAATTTGAGAGTTTTGATGATAGATTTCAGAATAGAGAGGGTTAGGGTGTGGGGTGGTATTTAAAGGATAGAATTAGGGTTTAGGGAATTAAAAAATGAGAATCAAAATGCATTAAAACATTGGTTTAATGGTGATTTTAATTCTCTGTTAATTTGCAGGAAATTCAAACAGAAGAGGAGTAGCGGGGGGAAGGCCAAGAGTTAGGATTTAAAAGATGGGGGCATTATCTATGGGTAAACCCGGCGGCGCCGGCCCCAGAGGCTCCTTCGCCGGTCGATTTGGTGGGGTTAGGGTCTGAATTCTTGCCACGTGTCCTACTCAGTACATACAACATTTTTCACATGTTTTTTTTCTGTGACTTTTCATTTTTACGTGTATAGCACGTGTAAAGTTTTGGGCTTCCAAAAAGTTTAAAAGAAAAATCATTAAAAATAATATGTTGCTGAGGGGATTTGAACACAGGGGCACGTCACAGCAGTGTAAGGCTTTACCAATGAGTTACAAGTTGTTTCTTGCTGTTCTTAAACAATTAAAATACTTATAGCATTTTTAGGGTTGCAAATACTCTATTTAGTACTTTTAAACAAATTTCTGTACATTAAAAACAGAGTCGTTACAGTGTGTGTGCAAAACACGGGGTGATTTAGAGCTATTAGGACCGTCGGCGCCAGCCAGTAAGGGATTTTGGGCGGTCAGATTTTAGTGTTCAGCCTCGAGATTCGTGCCACGTGGGTATTTGGGTGTGTGCTCCATTTTGCGCATGTTTGATTTTTCTGAAACTTTTCATTTCCCCGTGTATTGCAGGTGCAACTCTTGGGCTTCCAACAATTAAAAAGAAAAATCTGAAAAAATAATAGGGTATGATGGGATTCGAACGCACATGGTATGCCGCAGCAGTGTAGAGGCTTTACCAGTGAGCTATAAGTTGCTTATTGCTTTTATTGAACAAAAATAACTTATAATTTCACATCAGGCTGAAATACCCCTTTTTTGTACAATAAACAAAAAAAATTTGTTCAGGGATTTCAGAGTCGTTACATTCTACTCTCCTTATAAAAATTTCGTCCTCGAAATTTATACAAGGATATTGTCACGCCCCGCTTCCCAGTGTATGGAAACGGTGACGTGGCGGGCCGCAACATATTTACTAAGAAATAAATACGTTAAACGTAATTAAGCAATATATATAAAATACACAAAAATGACAAGTGATATAAAATAATAAGCATCAACCTTATTTACATTCATATTTACATACAACTGTTTTTGAAAAAGAAAGATACAATGATATAAACAATGCCTAAACAGTGTCATACAAACTAAAAGTAAATACAAGGAAAGCTAGAAGTCTGGCTGGGCAGTGGGCTGGTCCAAGTCCTCCTGGCAATGCTCGATCTCCTGAGAGTCTAGTCCTCCTGACGAACATTCCAAAGAAAGAAATAGACAAGAATGTCGCCAGCGAACTAGCACTCGGTAAGTCCCAAAAGAAGGAATGGAATATAACAGTAATGAGAATTGAACTGGTAAGTTGTACAAGTATATGATTGTTATTCTAACTTAATTGTTTATAACTTGGTACAGAAGATATTTGTGTATACGAGAGGAGTCCATCTTACCCCGTGGACTATGGTAACATGAGTACAAAGCCCCGTCAAAACCCACAGGACAACGGAACGAGAGTTCATGTAGGTGTATTTTAAGTGACCGTCCCGTACCACGTTAATACATTCCATACCAATCTACCCCGTTATCCACGAGTAATATATTGTATAGAGTATATTTATAAGTCTTGCCGAAATCATGGATACAAATTGTTCAAGTAGTCAGGTTCAGGATGTAATCATGTATTCAAGAAGTCATGTCAAGTTATAACCATGGTTCGGTCAAGTCAAGTCAAGTATTCATATTTGATATTGATGTTTGAATTCAAGTATTCAGGTTCAAGTTCATGTATTCATGTTAGACTTTGAATTCATATTTGAATTAAATTCTGATTTGAGTTTGGATTCAGGTTTGAGTCAGACTCAGACTGAGTCAGACACTTGTAACTGATTTAGATCCTGAATTAGGTTCGGGAGTCATTAGTAACTGCTGCACATGGACGGCAGGATTTGTGTCTTTTTCCAAGACAATTACCATTGACAACTCCGTTAAGTTTTCTATCTTAAATAGACAAGCACTCACTTTCTCCGGCTCCCAGGGGCTCAAGAGAATTGATCCCGCTTAAATCTATATTTACTAAAGTCCTTAAATATTGTTTTATATAACTCGAGGGGTTTTTATGAAAAATATTATAATCTAGTTAAAAATAAATCTCGAGGGGTTATTTATATTATTTAGGGTTTTAATGGATATGAATTTTAAGGATTTGAGGTATTTTAGTGATAATTGCTTAGCTTTGGAAAGTTCATGATATTTTATTGTAAAACTTGTCTTTTGTTGGTATCTTGATGGTATTTTAGTGAAACTAGTAATCTTTCATTTTAAAAAAATAAGTTTATTATATTTTGAAAATATATGGATTTTGTAATTTTATATAATTATTAAAAATTAATTTTATTTAATTAGAAAAATTCTTTTTTCTTAAAAGCCATATTTAAAACCTTTCGAGACCGAATGCTCCATGAGAAGGTCTGCATCTCGCTCTACTAGCCCAAAGATGTGCGATAATCTGCACCATCCAATAGCGGGTCCCCTGAACAGGGTTGTAGTGGTATATTCGCAAAGGAATTAAGAATAATGTTTTAAAAGAAAATCGTTTTTAAAGTGAGTGGTATTTTAATGTAATATTTTCTTCGTAACCAAAATTCATACAAAGGTATCGTGCTATGGAACAAGAGTGTATGTGAGGGGTAGGTCGTTACCCCATGAAGTTTTCCTAAGGTATGTTTAAGCGATACTAAAAGAGGTGATATTTAAAGTTCATGGTATTTAAATGAAAAACTTAAGTTAAAGTTATTTTGCATGGAATTCTAGACTAAAATTTATTCTAAACATTTATAATTAAGATTACAATTATTGTGTAAAATTTGGATGAACAATATGTAAGAAAAAGGGGAGTTTTAGGGTTTAGCAAATAGATACCGGTATTAATTCCACTTACCGATATTCGTTTTAAAAATGGATTTTTAAAGGAGAGAAAAGAAGATTGGAAGGGACTTACTATTTAGTTAGGCTAAGGAAAGGTAGAAGAAGAGAGGGTTGTCGTCGTGGCGTCGCGGGAGCGCCGGAATAGCTTCGATTCTTTGTCGGAAGTTGACTGCTTGCTAACTCCACTTGTACTTCACTTGTGCTTAGGAAATTTTTGAGAGTTTTGGCTAGAAATTTCAGAATGATGTTGATCCAAAGTGTAGGGTGGTATTTATAGTGTAGAATTAGGGTTTTGGATTCAAAATGGTGAATTAAAATGCATTAAAAAGATGATAAATTGTGAATTGAAGGGGCTCTGTTTGATTGCAGGAAATCAAATAGTGCAGGGGAGTTAGGAGTAGGGGAAGAGTCAAGTGTGCAAAGCCCGGGGATCTTTGGTCTTGGTTCACTCGTCTGTACCGGCTTAAATGGAGTTTCCGCCGGCCAATCTAGGGCTTCATGCCTCTGGATTCGTGCCATGTGTATAATTCAGTGTTTAAACCCTGTTGCACATGTTTGATTTTTTTGACTTTTTATTTTTATGTGTATTGCATGTGTAAATTTTTGGGCTTCCAAAAACTTAAAAGAAAATTTCAGAAAAATAATGTATCTGATGGGATTCAAACACAATGGCTACGTCACAGCAGTGCAATGCTTTACCTGTGAGCTACAAGTGGCTTCTTGCTGTTATTTAACAAAATTAACTTATAACTCAATCTCAGGTTGTATAACTCATTTCTGTACATTAAACTGGAAAATTCCGTACAGTAAATTCAGAGTCGTTACATTCTACCCTCCTTATAAAATTTCGTTCTTGAAATTCACATTTACATAGGGACTAATTTACAAATAAGTAAGGGTATCTTGCACGCATGTCTTCTTCTCGTTCCCACGTTAATTCTCCTGGCGAATCTTTTCTCCACATCACTCGGACCAAGTTTACTTCCTTGTTCCACAGTGTCTTCACCTTTCGGTCCAGGATCTCAACGGGTTGTTGCTCGCAAGTCAGGTCAGTCTGGACTGTGAACTCTGAGTGATCAAAGATGTGGCTGGGGTCGCTCACATATTTTCTTAGCTGGGATATGTGGAACACGTTGTGCACTCCTTCCAATGAGGGTGGTAGTACCAAACGGTATGCAACTTCTCCGACTCGTTTAAGAATGTTGAACGGTCCTATGTATCTGGGACTGAACTTACCCCTCTTTCTAAAGCGGATCACTCCTCTGTTTGGAGAGATCTTTAGAAAAACATGGTCTCCAGGTTGGAACTCTAGATGTCGGCATTTTGCATCTACCCAATGTTTCTGTCGGTCTTGGGCTATGCGCATTCTTTTCCTGATCGTGCGAACTACATCCACAGTTACCACAATCATCTTTGGTCCAAGGAGTTCACGATCTCCGATGTCATCCCAACTTAGTAGTGAATGACACTTCCTCCCGTAGAGCGCTGTGAATGGTGCCATTTCAATGCTCGCCTGATAACTGTTATTGTCTGAAAACTCCACAAGGTGTAGGTGATCTTCTCACGAACCTCTGAAGTCTAACATACAAGCTCTTAGCATGTCCTCCAGAATCTGAATTGTTCGCTCGGACTTTCCGTCTGTTTGTGGATGGTAAGCCGTGTTGAAGTTCAGACTCGTTCCCAGGCTAGCTTGCAGACTCTGCCAAAACTGTGATCGAAATCTGGTATCACGATCGGAGACGATGCAAACTGGTACTTCATGTAATCTCACAATCTCCTGCATGAGTTCATAGGTATCAAAACATAGTACATCTTGAGGTTAAATCTTACTTTAGATTCATGCTTACCTCCATGTACTTCTTTGCTAACGTCTCGGTAGATTGGCCAACTCGAAAGGGAATAAAGTGAGCCGACTTGGTGAGTCGATCCACAATAACCCATACTGCATCGTTACCTTTCGTGCTGCAAGGAAGGGCAGTCATAAAATCCATGGTAATGTGCTGCCATTTCCATTCTGGGATTGGTAACGGCTGAAGTATACCAGCAGTTCTGTGATGTTCAGCCTTTACTTGTTGATACACCAAACACTTGGCTACGCTTCTGGCTACTTCGCGCTTCATTCCATACCACCAGTAGTGTTGCCGTAGTCTTTATACATTTTTGTACCTCCGGGGTGTAAAGAATAAGGAGAGCTGTGAGTTTTTTTCATCAACTCTTGTCGAACTGAGCCGTTTGGTACACATAATCAACTTCCATATCACAAGGACCCATCTTCGTGGATGATGAAGTCAGTTCGAAGTCCACTTTCTACTTGTTCTCGGATCTTTTGTAGCTTAGCATCATTTACTTGAGCTGCTTTGATCTGATTGACAATAGTGGACTGAACTTGTAAGTTCATCAAATACGAAGTGTTACCTGGCATAACTACTTCGATCTCCAATCCGTGCAATTCCTACTGTAGCTTCCACTGAACGGAGAGATTCATTGCTAATGGCTGACGGCTAAGTGTATCAGGAACTACATTCACCTTCCATGGATGATATTGTAGGTTGATGTCGAAGTCCGCCATGAGTTCTAGCCATCTTTTCTGCCGTATGCTTAGTTCCTTATGAGTAAATACATACTTCAGACTTTTGTGGTCCGTGTATATATCCACTCGTTCTCCCAGAAGATAGTTTCGCCAAATCTTAAGTGCAAAGATAACGGCTGCCAACTCCAGATCATGTGTTGGATAGTTGCGCTCATGAACCTTTAGCTGTCTTGATGCAAAAGCTATAACTTTTCCATGCTGGTGTAGAACACATCCTAATCCCTTACCGGACGCATCGCAATACACAACAAATCCTCCAGATTGATCTGGTATTACGAGAATAGGAGCAGAAGTTAATCTTGTCTTGAGTTCTACAAAAGCATTTTCACATGCTACTGACCACACGAGTGCTTCATCTTTACGTGTGAGCTTGGTCAGGGGTGCTGCGATCTTTGAAAATCCTTCAATGAATCGTCGGTAGTATCTTTCTAATCCCAAGAAACTTCGTATATCCTTCACCGTCTTTGGTGTCGACCATTCGCTGACAGCTGACACCTTAGCTGGATCTACTGAGATTCCTTCACCTGAAACGATACGTCCGAGAAATACGACTTGATCTTGCCAAAATTCACACTTGCTGTACTTGGCATAGAGCTGATGCTGTTGCAATGTCTCCAGGACAATCCGTAAATGCTCGGCGTGTTCTTTCCGATTCTTTGAATAGGCCAGGATTTCATCGATGAAGATGACAATGAACCTATCTAAGTACTCTCGGAAAACTTGGTTTATCAGATTCATGAAGATAGCAGGTGCATTGGTCACTCCAAATGGCATTACGAGATACTCATAATAACCATAGCGAGTCCTGAACGCCATCTTCGGAATATCAGACTCTTTGACCTTCACCTGGTGATAACCCAAACGAAGATCTAGTTTCGAAAATACACAAGACCCACTTAGCTGATCGAAAACATCATCGATGCGCGGTAGTGGATACTTGTTCTTGATCGTCACTTCATTCAGAGCTCGGTAATCTACACACATCCTTTATGAACCTTCTTTCTTCTTCACCAGTAATACCGGAGATCCCCAGCTTGGAGTACTGTGACGTCCCAGCTTGGAGTACTGTGACGAATCCAACATTTCTTCAGGAGTTCGTCCAACTGAATGCGGATCTCCTTCAATCCCTCAGGAGTTAACCGATACGGGGTTTTGATTACCGGTTGTGCATGAGGTATTAAGTCAATGCTGAATTCAAGAGCTCGATCGGGAGGCAAACCTGTTATATTTTCAGGAAACACATCCTCGAACTCTCGAACAACCTCTAGCTTTTCTTCTTCCGCCGGTATAGTAAATACTTTTGCATTCTTTGGTTTAGCACGGAAGATTCCTGGCTCCAACGTTCTGTCTCCACTCTTGAAGTAGAAGATTGGGTGATCTGGTATCTCAAATACTACCTTCCTTTGACAGCAGTCAATCGTAGCATAGAAAACTCCTAGCCAGTCCATTCCCAACACAACATCGAAGTTTGGGATGTCCAGTACTTTGAAATTCACGTAGAATTCTCATCCGCAAACTACAACTGGACACTGATCAAATCCCATAGTCGCTTTTAATACTCCATTCTCGGAACTGACATTCCAGCTTGAAATGAGTGGCTTCACTGGAATCGCATGCGTTCTCATAAATCGTTGGGACATGAAGCAGTGTGACGCTCCAGTGTCGAACAGTGCGAGTGCAGGAAGGATGGCTACTAATATAGTAGCTAAGTTGTGTGAGGTTGGTTTTAGATACAGGAGAAATATAGTGATATACAAGAATTGAAAATATGTGAAAGGATTGGAATTACCAGTGATTACTTGACCGGTGGCTTCGGCTTACTCAACCGTTATTGTGAAAGCCAGACGTCTGGGTACGTTCCTCCTTGCTGGAGGCATATTCCTCTGTCCATAGGGTACGTTTCTCTGCCCTTAAGGCACGTTTCTCTGTGCTTGGTGGAATTGACGAGGAGGCTGTGCGGGAGGTCCATGTGGAGGTGGTGCAGGGAGAGCAAGACGAGGTGCAGGAGCCTGAATAGATGGCCGCTGCGGAACTGTGATTGCGGGTCTAGGTGCCGGAGCTGAGTTGAGTCGATATGGACATGCTCCTATGGCATGAGTGGATGTGCCGTAAACCAAACACAGGACATTTGCACGCCTGCAATCTTTCGCCAGGTGTTCATTTCTTTTGCAGTAGAAGCAAAAGTCTGAACTGGGCCGGTTAAATGATCTTCCCGGTCTCCTGGGTGCAAAAGTTGTCCTGAAAGAGGCTCCTCCTGTCATCTGTGTGACAGGGCGTTTCACACCGGCAGTATGAGGTCTGCCCTTCTTCTTCACCACTGCCTCATAGCGTCGGGCAGCCTTCAGAGCAAGATCATGGATTGGGAAATCCCCTGTGGCGAGTGCAGCTTGGATTTTCGGGTCCAACCCTTGCTGAAATCGTCATGCCCGGATTTCAGCAGTAGGAATCAGGTATGCCGTGAACCTGTTACGGTCTTGTGTTGGCAGTGTAATAAATGATATCAGGAATTTGAATTTGAGACAATATCTTACCTGCTAAGCATAGTAAACTCAGCATCGTATTCATCCATGGACTTGCTCCACATCGAGCCTTGTTGTAAGTGGATGAACTGCTGTTCCATGTCGAAACGGCAGTCTCAGGGAAGTACTTCGCGTCGAACATATCGCGAAATATCTTCCATTCAATCGGTTGGGCGAGACGACTTTCTTCAGCCTTCCACTAGAATCTGGCGTTGTCTGTTAGTTGCAGCTTTGGAACTTTCACCCAAGCAATCTCTGGCACTTGTACTGCTGCCAGATCATCTTCTATCGACTGGGACCATTCTTCCGCTTCCAGTAGGCTCTCTTTTCCTGAGAAATGTTTCGGGTGCAGTGCCCGGAATTGCTTGGCCTCGGGTGCCTTGACATCTGGGCGGTGCATGATGATAGCAGTCTGCTGCTGCTGACCTTCTAAGAGGCTCTTGATTGCCTCAACCGGTACCGTTTGCTCATTGATGGGAGCTGTAACGATAGGTGGTTGTCACGCCCCGCTTCCCAGAGTACGCAAGATTGGGCACGTGACATAGCCAACCATGCTACCTGTGGGTAGGAAGTATCCATCCACAGTCACATTACGGTTGTAAGGATATCAAGAACAAGATAATAAGCTAATATAATACATGTCCAAATCCATAATAACAAGAATCAATAAACAATAAGTGCGGAAGCTAAAGATCCAATACAATGAATAAACAGTACGCCCCATAATGCGGGCTCACATCTGGAAATGAAATAAAATAAATAAACTAAATCCTAAGGAACTCACAGTTCAGCCTGCTGGCTGAAGTACTCCTGCTCGGTCGTCGACAATGGTACGGAATCTGGGCCATGCAAAACCCAGACGTCAGCGCGTCAAGACATCAAGCATATAGTGTAAACATGGTGATAAGCAATGCAAATATGAACATGAATAAAGTAGTGCTAAGAAATAACAGAGCAGGGTAATGTGCAATGGTGACTAAACTGTCCTATCAGGTTTCTACTCTATAGTCTTTGAAATCAATTGATGAATCGTCGATATAACTCAATAGTATCCCGTGCATGCCCGGGACCACGGTCAAGACCCTCGGGGCTGAATCCGAGACGTGCCGCTAAGCAATAAAAGGTAGCAAGATGGACGAGTAGTGTCAGCATCACCACTCCTGAGCTGGCCAAGCCCGTAAGACTGATCAGAACAAGTATCGAACTGTTGAGTTACAAGTCGGTTTCATCTTTGATTTCCCCATACCCCCAAGCTATGTATGTCAGGTCAGGTATTCAGTTGTCAAGGACTAATGCCAACACAAGATCCGGTAAAAGTAGGTCTGTCTGGATAGACAGCGGGAATGGTCAGGTTTGTCGGCATTAGGCATGAGATCAGGTAACAGGTAAAGCCATGGTATATCAGGTCAACCAGGTAATGTATAAAGGTGTCATGTCATGTCAAGAGTGTACGGTACCATGTCATGTCAAGTAGGAAGTGTAACAGGTCATGTCAGGAAGCACAAGATGTCATGTGGGTGCTCATAATCAAACTAACATAAACATGTGTATAAATAAACAAGCATGAGTACTATCAGAACAATAACTGGAACATGTAATATGATACGCCAATAGATATAATTTCAAGGATATGGATGCACAGTTATCGATTAGGGTTACATTTATAGTTCCAATATTAATTAGGATACAATTTATTAAACATGGAGTGTTAATATCACATTATTATGTAGTGATGTGATATATGGATGCAATTATATGTATCTTAAATGTGATGGATGCAAACGGGTATCCGAAAAGTTATAAAACTATAAAATGGTAATGTGGGATGTATAACTAAACAATATGTGATATAATAATATTAATATGGATAGCATATTCAAAGCGATTAGTAACTATAAAAGATGTATTGATTAACCATGCACAAGAAGGTTCCGTTCAGAAATTTAGCGTCACCCTAATTTGTAAAATAGCTTAAAAATAACAAATGTTCTCCAAAAGAGACGTATCTTATACCAAAACAAAGATAATTCAATAAGGTTTTCAGTTTTATAAGTATAAGCATCTCAGGTTATCCCTACAAAAAGTTATGAATATTCAAAGTTGAAAGTTTGCTGCTGGAATTTCCCTGGACAGCAGTTTAGAGACGTGTTCATTTGCATTTTACGTTAATTAAACAATTTATTTTGCAAGTAAATATTTCATAGAGTTATAGTATTCTAAATTATCTTCCTAACGAACTAAAGAACGTATCCTAATGATTTTTCTATGATTTATAATGAATTTTATAAGATAAGGTGTACAGTAAATTTCAGATTTGTCATATCCGATTTTTCAACGACATTTCATATGTAAACTATAAGATTTTCAAATGTATAATATTATAAAATGAAGATTATAAAAGTATATAGCATGTAGCAAGATTAACTTGCCTCGATGGGTCGCGAATCGGGAAAACGGAACGTTAACCGTCGGCGGGGAAAACTCGCGACGGCGCACGGTTCACGGAATGAACCCAAACGACGAACAAAGGAACCACACGGGTCGGGGTATCTCGCTGGAACGTCGAGAAATGTCACCGGCACGACGGAATTCCGGTAACAAAAGAACAGTTAAAAGAAATGAGAAACGAGACATGAAGCAAGAAGAGAAAAATGATAAAGAGAAGTACGAGAGAATATATAAGGGTAGAGAGAGAGAGAGAAAGTGGAGAGAGAGAGAAGAAGGAGAGAGAGAGAGAGTAAGTGGGGACCACGGGGTTAAAGGGGAGGTTGCGATTGGCTGAGAGAATAAATTGAGAAGGATATAAAAGATTGTAAAAATATTATATGGTTAACTTAAAGATTTAAAAGATAGGTAATGAACAGTAAGATATCAGATTAGTTAGAAAAATATATGCGAAGGTTTTAATAATATTAAAAATTTGGGATTTTGGCGCCAAATGAAACATTTCCAAATTGCGTCCGGGTTGGGTCCAAAAATTCGAAATTCAAATAGTAGGATTTTAAGCGGGTTCCAAATTTTAAAATGAAAAGTTTTATGATTAAAAAGCATACTCTCAAAACGTACACACGTGCGTGCACGTAGCCATCCAAACTTGCCCGTTTTACTGAACGGGACGAGAACACAATGCACGGACGCTACCACGAGGCTAGGGGTGTCAAGTAGGCCAAGATGAATATTTTCAATTTTATTTTAGATGCTAAAATTTGTTATATGTAGAAATGACTTTGCCGGGTAAATTTTACAGTAAGCAACAAACAAGCAAATTAAATGAAATGAGTACCACATTATGCTCAAACAGTAACTGAAAATAGTACCATTGGGCTCGGGTGTTACATTATACCCAACTACAAAAAGAATTTCGTCCTCGAAATTCCAAGAATACAAAGATAGATAACTACAAAAAAAAGGTGAGGAAACTTCTGCCGGATTTCATCTTCTCGTTCCCAAGTGGACTCTCCATGCGATCGATTACCCCAAGAAACAAGCACAAGGGGGATAACCTTGTTCTTAAGAACCTTTTTCCTTCGATCCACGATTTCAATCGGTCACTCCTCAAAAGTCAAGTCTTCTCGTACTGTTAGCTCCGAATGATCCAAAACGTGTGTTTCATCTCGAACATACTTACGGAGTTGAGATACGTGAAACACATCGTGCACATTTGCCAAGGACTGCGGTAATGCCAAACGATACGCTACCTCACCAACACGCTCCACGATCTCAAGGGTCCAACGAATCGAGGACTAAGCTTTCCTCGACTTCCAAAACGAATCACCCCTCTAGTCGGTGATATCTTCAAGAATACCAAATCACCTACGGTGAACTCTAGAGGTCTTCTTGACGTATCTGCCCAACTCTTCTGTCGGTCCTGTGCTGCCTTCATATGATTTCTGATAGGGTTAACCTTCTCAACTATCTGCACAATCAAATCTGGTCCCAATAATCTTCGTTCACCGACATCGTCCCAACAAACAGGTGAACGGCATTTACGACCATACAAAGCTTCAAATGGAGCCATCTAAATAGTTGCCTGAAAACTGTTGTTGTAAGACAACTCCACCAAAAGTATATGATCCTCCCAAGACCCCTTGAAGTCCAACCTGCATGTTCTCAACGTATCCTCAAGAGTTTGGATCGTTCTCTCCGACTGACCATCAGTTTGAGGATGATAAGCTGTGCTAAACTTCAATCGAGTCCCCAAACTTTCCTGTAAACTCCTCCAAAAGTGCGACAAGAACCGAGTGTCCCGATCGGACACAATGCTTACCGGTACTCCATGCAATCTCACAATCTCCTGCATGTATCGCTCTGCCAAAGTCTCTGTCGATTGACCAACCCGAAAAGGAATAAAGTGAGCTGCCTTGGTCAACCGATCGACAATCACCCATACTGCATTGTTGCCCTTTGGACTCCGCGGTAGAGCCGTCACGAAATCCATGGTTATATGTTCCCACTTCCACTGAGGAATCGGAAGTGGTTGCAACAAACCAGCAACCCTTTGGTGTTCAGCCTTGACTTGCTGACACACCAAGCACTTAGCCACAAAGCGAGCAATTTCCCGTTTCATACCTTCCCACCAAAGTGCTGTCGAATATCTCGGTACATCTTTGTCCCTCCTGGATGTACAGAGTAAGCTGAACCGTGTGCCTCCTTCATAAGCTCTTCACGCACATCTCCTTTTAGCACACACACACGGCTACCATATCTCAATGAACCGTCTTCGTGGATCAGTAAATCGGTTCGTAGTCCTGCTTCAACCTGCTCCCGAAACTTTTGTAGTCTAGGATCCTGCGATTGTGCTGCTTTAATCTTCTCAACTAGGGACGACTGTACTTGCAATTGCATCAACTGTCCCGTAGCACGTGGTAGCACAACTTCCAAGTCAAATCTCTGAAAATCCGCAATGATCTCCCTTTGCGGTCAATACCTGAATGGCTGGTAACCGACTTAGTGCATCCGGCACGACGTTAACTTTCCCCGGATGGTACTTAAGATCAAGGTCGTAGTCGGCCATCAGCTCCAACCATCTGCGTTGCCTCATGTTCAACTCCTTCTGAGTGAACACATATTTCAAACTCTTGTGATCCGTAAAGACTTCAACTCTCTCGCCCAAAAGGTAGTGTCTCCAAATCTTCAGGGCGAAGATCACGGCTGCAAGCTCTAAGTCATGAGTCGGATAGTTCTTCTCATGAGTCTCCAGTTGTCTTGATGCGTACGTAACGACTTTCCCATTCTGCATCAGAACACATCCCAATCCCTTTCCTGATGCGTCACTGAGAATCACAAGTCCTCTTGAATTATCTGGTACGGTCAGGATCGGGGCGGTTATCAACTTCTGCTTCAACGTCTCGAAGGCTAAAGCACATCCATCCGTCCAAACGAACGGTATCTCCTTTCGGGTGAGCTTGGTCAACGGCTCAGCTACGCTAGCGAAGTTCTCCACAAATCTTCTGTAGTATCCGGCGAGTCCAAGAAAACTCCTTATCTCCGTAACATTCTTCGGAATAGGCCAATCTCGAACTGCTGCAATCTTCTCGGGATCAACGGCGATTCCATTGCCCGACACAACATGCCCCAGAAACTTCACTTCTTCCAGCCCGAATTCGCACTTACTCATCTTCGCAAATAATTTCTCTCGTCTCAGCGTCTGCAGTGCGATCCTTAAGTGCTCAGCATGCTCCTCCGGACTCCTCGAGTACACCAGAATATCGTCAATGAATACCACAATAAACTGGTCCAAGAACGGTGAAAAGATCCTGTTCATCAAATCCATGAATATTGCCGGCGCATTAGTCACTCCGAAGGGCATCACTAAATACTCGAAATGCCCATACCGAGTTCGAAACGCCGTCTTGCAAATGTCTTCTGCTTTCACTCGGACCTAATGATATCCGGATCGCAAATCCAGTTTCGAGAATACTCTCGCGCCACTAAGCTGCTCAAAAGTTCTCCAATGTGAGGGATCGGGTACTTGTTCTTAATAGTCACCCGGTTCAACTCTCGATAATCAATGCACATCCTTCTCGTGCCATCCTTCTTCTTTACTAGAAGAACTGGAGCTCCCCAAGGTGAGTTGCTGCTTCGAATCCATCCCCTCTCGAGTAATTCACCAACTTGTTTCTTAACTCCTTCTAGTTCCACCGGTGCCATTGGATAATAAGATTTTGATACTGGCGCTGCACCAGGAATAAGGTCAATCGCAAACTCCACATCTCGCTTCGGCGGTAAGCCCGATATATCTTCAAACACATCCATAAAGTCACGAACAACAGCCGGCTCTTTACTTTCATCACTTCCATTGATGCAAGAACATTGTTTGTCGGCCTAGCCCTAAACTCGACTGGCCCGACAGAACTGCTTCCTTACCGCAACTGCTGTCTACGTCGTTGGCCGCGAAAGGTCCAGCGAGACTACTGAGTCTCGTCCACTCTGCTGCATGCACGTCCACGGCTGCTCCATTCTGCCTTAGTCCGATGAACTTCTCTTCCATTTCCTCCCGTGCGGTCCGCGGGAAGAATTTCTCCAGGAAACTTTTAGAAAAACTTCGCCCAACTGATCGGCTTGGGCAAGCAGGTTTCCTCCACAAGCCATCACTCTCGGGCGTAATCCACTAACTGAATGCGCACCACATCAACTCCTCTATCCTCTGGAATCTGTGTCGCAATCAGCAAATTCTCCGTGTCACTAGCCACGGCTCGGCTGGCAACGGTTCCTCCAGAGCAGTGAAAATAGTAGGACCCAAACGTCTGAAATCTGCCACGGTCCTTACTCGGCTAACTGGTCTAGTTCCATCGTTGTTTACAGACTGCTGAACGATCTGCAAACCCTCCTGAAACGAATCTGCTATTGCTGGATCAGCTCAGTCTGTCTCTTTGATTTCCAACATTTCTCTTATCACTCCAAGCATGGCGGCTTTGTTCACATGCCTCCGGTACATCTTCAACCTCTTACCTGTCATAATCCTGATCTCAAAATACCCAACATTAGCATGATGATAGATTCTGAATGTGGATCAAGGCTAGAACTCCAAGATACTTAAATAGAGTACTGCATTGTAGCTATGCCGCGGTATCATAGCCGCAATTACTTAACTCCACCCAAGTCGCCCAAGTCCTAGGGATAACAAGAAATCAGGTTTTCGAGTTGACAATGCAAAGTAAGTTTGCATGTCGACATGATCCGGAAGAATGATTCAAGGATGGTAAAACGGTCAAGGTGGCTGGACATGTTTCCTAATCACGGGTATTATGATTCGTGTATCGGGTGCAATACCCAACTACAAAGAATCAACCCAATTAACCTATGGCTCTGATACCAAAAAACCATGTCACGCCCCGCTTCCCAGAGTACGCAAGATTGGACACGTGACATAGCCAACCATGCTACCTGTGGGTAGGAAGTATCCATCCATAGTCACATTACGGTTGTAAGGATATCAAGAACAAGATAATAAGCTAATCTAATACATGTCCAAATCCATAATAACAAGAATCAATAAACAATAAGTGCGGAAGCTAAAGATCCAATACAATGAATAAACAGTACGTCCCATAATGCGGGCTCACATCTGGAAATGAAATGAAATAAATAAACTAAATCCTAAGGAACTCACAGTTCAGCCTGCTGGCTGAAGTACTCCTGCTCGGTCGTCGACAATGGTACGGAATCTGGGCCATGCAAAACCCAGACGTCAGCGTGTCAAGACATCAAGCATATAGTGTAAACATGGTGATAAGCAATGCAAATATGAACATGAATAAAGTAGTGCTAAGAAATAACAGAGCAGGGTAATGTGAAATGGTGACTAAACTGTCCTATCAGGTTTCTACTCTATAGTCTTTGAAATCAATTGATGAATCGTCGATGTAACTCAATAGTATCCCGTGCATGCCCGGGACCACGGTCAAGACCCTCGGGGCTGAATCCGAGACGTGCCGCTAAGCAGTAAAAGGTAGCAAGATGGACGAGTAGTGTCAGCATCACTACTCCGGAGCTGGCCAAGCCCGTAAGACTGATCAGAACAAGTATCGAACTGTTGAGTTACAAGTCGGTTTCACCTTTGATTTCCCCATACCCCCAAGCTATGTATGTCAGGTCAGGTATTCAGTTGTCAAGGACTAATGCCAACACAAGATCCGGTAAAAGTAGGTCTGTCTGGATAGACAGCGGGAATGGTCAGGTTTGTCGGCATTAGGCATGAGATCAGGTAACAGGTAAAGCCATGGTACATCAGGTCAACCAGGTAATATATAAAGGTGTCATGTCATGTCAAGAGTGTACGGTACCATGTCATGTCAAGTAGGAAGTGTAACAGGTCATGTCAGGAAGCACAAGATATCATGTGGGTGCTCATAATCAAACTAACATAAACATGTGTATAAATAAACAAGCATGAGTACTATCAGAACAATAACTGGAACATGTAATATGATACGCCAATAGATATAATTTCAAGGATATGGATGCACAGTTATCGATTAGGGTTACATTTATAGTTCCAATATTAATTAGGATACAATTTATTAAACATGGAGTGTTAATATCACATTATTATGTAGTGATGTGATCTATGGATGCAATTATATGTATCTTAAATGCGATGGATGCAAACGGGTATCCGAAAAGTTATAAAACTATAAAATAGTAATGTGGGATGTATAACTAAACAATATGTGATATAATAATATTAATATGGATAGCATATTCAAAGCGATTAGTAACTATAAAAGATGTATTGATTAACCATGCACAAGAAGGTTCCGTTCAGAAATTTAGCGTCACCCTAATTTGTAAAATAGCTTAAAAATAACAAATATTCTCCAAAAGAGACGTATCGTATACCAAAACAAAGATAATTCAATAAGGTTTTCAGTTTTATAAGTATAAGCATCTCAGGTTATCCCTACAAAAAGTTATGAATATTCAAAGTTGAAAGTTTGCTGCTGGAATTTCCCTGGACAGCAATTTAGAGACGTGTTCATTTGCATTTTACGTTAATTAAACAATTTATTTTGCAAGTAAATATTTCATAGAGTTATAGTATTCTGAATTAGCTTCCTAACGAACTAAAGAACGTATCCTAATGATTTTTCTATGATTTATAATGAATTTTATAAGATAAGGTGTACAGTAAATTTCAGATTTGTCATATCCGATTTTTCAACGACATTTCATATGTAAACTATAAGATTTTCAAATGTATAATATTATAAAATGAAGATTATAAAAGTATATAGCATGTAGCAAGATTAACTTGCCTCGATGGGTCGCGAATCGGGAAAACGGAACGTTAACCGTCGGCGGGGAAAACTCGCGACGGCGCACGGTTCACGGAATGAACCCAAACGACAAACAAAGGAACCACACGGGTCGGGGTATCTCGCTGGAACGTCGAGAAACGTCACCGGCACGACGGAATTCCGGTAACAAAAGAACAGTTAAAAGAAATGAGAAACGAGACATGAAGCAAGAAGAGAAAAATGATAAAGAGAAGTACGAGAGAATATATAAGGGTAGAGAGAGAGAGAAAGTGGAGAGAGAGAGAAGAAGGAGAGAGAGAGAGTAAGTGGGGACCACGGGGTTAAAGGGGAGGTTGCGATTGGCTGAGAGAATAAATTGAGAAGGATATAAAAGATTGTAAAAATATTATATGGTTAACTTAAAGATTTAAAAGATAGGTAATGAACAGTAAGATATCAGATTAGTTAGAAAAATATATGCGAAGGTTTTAATAATATTAAAAATTTGGGATTTTGGCGCCAAATGAAACATTTCCAAATTGCGCCCGGGTTGGGTCCAAAAATTCGAAATTCAAATAATAGGATTTTAAGCGGGTTCCAAATTTTAAAATGAAAAGTTTTATGATTAAAAAGTATACTCTCAAAACGGACACACGTGCGTGCACGTAGCCATCCAAACTTGCCCGTTTTACTGAACGGGACGAGAACACAATGCACGGACGCTACCACGAGGCTAGGGGTGTCAAGTAGGCCAAGATGAATATTTTCAATTTTATTTTAGATGCTAAAATTTGTTATATGTAGAAATGACTTTGCCGGGTAAATTTTACAGTAAGCAACAAACAAGCAAATTAAATGAAATGAGTACCACATTATGCTCAAACAGTAACTGAAAATAGTAGTATTGGGCTCGGGTGTTACAGTGGTGGTGGTAGAGTAAACAGTGGAGTGTTGCCATTGACGTTCGTACTGGTGTTGTTGTGAGAATCCATGACCTTATTAGGAAAAGAATGGTTAGGATAGATTCAAGGAATTTTAAATGTAAGGAATGTATAGTTGCCGATTTTTATAATTTTTATGATATATTGCTTAAGGCTTCATGTAGAACTGACCTGCATTGGCCGCCAACAAAACCTGTCAGGCCCCGCTTCCCAGTGTACAGAAACGGTGACGTGACGGGCCGCAACGTATTTACTAAGAAATAAATACGTTAAGTGTAATTAAGCAATATATATAAAATGCACAAGAATGACAAGTGATATAAAATAATAAACAGCAACCTTTATTTACATTCATCTTTACATACAACTGGTTTTGAAAAGAAAAGATACAATGATATAAACAATGCCTAAACAGTGGCATACAAATTGAATGTAAATACAAGGTGTTGGATATATATGCCTTAGAGGCCTACATTGTATAGGATGCCTGGGATATGTATGTACATGATAGTCTTGCTTGATATGATAGTACGCTATTTGGTTTGACTTTGTCTTAACGTATGCTATATTTTACTTGGTATTTATATATATATGTTGATAAAGCCCATAGGGTGTTTGTCTGACTACCGGCGTTGTGATGGCAGTCATACTAGTGGGAGCTGGATAGTCAATAGGCACACCTTTAGATGTCCCTGGTCGCAGGAGTATCGAGATTGGGCATCGATACTCCGGAGTAGACTAGTGTATACATATCTAGACCCTGACGAGGGGCGATGGATTGGTCCCGCAACACTTGGTGGTGTTCACCTAAGATTGTATACAGATGCTCACTGGGTGTGAGTACACCGGACAGGACTCGCCGAGAACTGACTGGATGGTATTATACCTAACGTCAGATAGCAGTTCTCAGGTGACATGTGTGCAGATAGTCCGTTGACTTAAGGTCATCATTTGTCTCGTGTGAGTTCCCACTGTGCTTTGATTATTACTCTACCACGGCTCAAAGAAGTCGTGGAAACAGGTTTCAGTTGGGCACAGTCCCGAGCCACGTGGAGGCAGTGAGCGACTGTTAGGGATTCGTCTCTCCCGGTATAGGGAGTTGATATCGCACTGTGGTCGGTTGGTCATTACCATAAGTCCCTGGCCAGGGCTGATTGAGAATTACTGATGGAATGATCAGTAGATTCTCGGGTGGTCTTGAACCATACCGACACGACTTGTACGGTTATTAGGGGTCTGACGTCCACCACCTCCCTAGACCATACATGCGATACTCTTAGACGAACAGACCGGACTGCGCGGATATTGTCACACACAGGCTCAGTAGGATTTCAGATGGGTTACCTCATCAGCTTTCTTATCGACAACTACCTGGGGACCGTTACGTACAGCTAGTGCCGCTTGCAGTCTGTGGTTAAACCCACTGCCAGTGTAGTAGTTGAGTCTTTAGAGTCCCACACAGAGATTTCCCAAACCCGGGCGAAAAGATATAGAGGTCGTATGGTTTTACGACAAAGGTTCGGACGCATACGTGTTTGAACGCACGTACGACATTCGGACAGTTTTTACTAGCCAGATTCGGTTTAAGCCAGATTCTAGTATCAGGTTATTGGATTTATACAGTCTAAAGTTTTTCCGTGTTTTCACGGATGAGAGGGGCGTTCTCGTAATTTTCCGAGAAACTTCTAGAAGGATGTGACATGGAGGGAGAGGTGGCATTTTCATTTAATGAATTAGTGACTCATTGTGAGTGATTCATCATGTCATTAATGCATTATTAAATGCTTAATGACTCACATAATGAATCACCCACTTGCATTAATGAAACATGATGAATAATCTCATATTATTCATTTCTTTTTAATTCATTATGTTTCATATATCTAGTGAGAAGCTTTTTCATTTTCATTATGATTATCATTATCATCTTCTCACTCTCTCTCTTCAAGCTCTCTCTCCTTCACCAAAGCCTAATCCTACCCCTCATGAGTTGAGAATAAGGATTAGGAAAGACTAATTACTCCATAACCTATCTCTACATCACCTTAGCTACTCTATTTAGCAACTAGAGAAACTAAGTAACCTCAAGTTTAGAGGTTATAGCTTGGATTAGGGTTCTCGGGTGGATCGTCTATCACGGAAGAAAGCCGAAGAGGACGTGGAGATCCAAAGAGGCCGTAGATAACATTAAGACGAAGGACTAGAACCGTTTGGTATAATCTCTTAACATGGTAGTTTAGAACTCTATAGATTTTGTTAAAACTTGTTTAGCAAACGATTCATACGGTTATTCGATGTTTAATCATAGAACAAGATTGTTATTCATATTTCCGCCTCCCTATAAGTATTGGGGTGTTGAACATCGACTTACAGTGGTATCAGAGCCTAGCTAAACAGTATTTAACACACTTGCAAATTTGTATGAATTTCGAACGGAAAAACAAACCGGAAAAACCCCGATATCATATACTTTCTGTCGAATTTTAAATGAGGTCCAAAAATTTTTCAGGGACCTTCAGAATGACCTAAATGAATGTATTAGAACACCCAAGAAAATTGGGCTCATGAATCGGCCATAGCGCCGCGGAACCGCGGCCGATCCTACCGATCCGCCGCGATTCCGCCGCGCTTTGGACGATTCATCATCCCAAGTTTCTTGTGTTGTTTCTCTGTGATATTTGGTGTTTTCTGGTAATTTTTATTTTTGCTCAGGTTTCAGATTTACAGAGAAGTATTGGAGCAAAATTAAATATGTTTAATCGATCGAAATTATACGGTATTTGCTTGTTTGATTATATCTGTGAAATGGTTTATGTGTTCGTAAACCTCCCCTAACTGCTAGTATGTCGGTTGGCAGGGGGTTGCACATATCTGTGATGTTATATATAACTGTTTGTGTATATAAACTGTATTGGACTGTTGTGGTGTTTGGCCGGGTTTTGTGATGGGTTTTTGTATTAACTCATTTGATGTAAATGTAATAAGTTGTAATATTATTTTGCGGGACACATCCAGGTTGCGGTTGTAGCCACTGTTGTATTATTTCTTTTTACTGTTTTTGCTCCTAGGATAGACCCAAGGTGGGGTGCATAAACTACCGGGTATTTTGAAGTGTTGGGGCAGACCGCTTCACTTCTGGTACTTGGCGGGTAGTTTGTCGTACCCGTAGGGGTCTGGGGTGGGAAAATGGCTATTCATCACAACTGTGTAATCCGTCTTTCATTGCAGGCTCAAACGAAATGCGGATTGCTTGCAAATCCAATATTGTTTATCTGTGATCTGGAATGCCTATTATTGCGTCTGACGAATGTACAATATCTATATATGATAGCTATTTAGACGTCGCTTATGTTTTACACCCGCGCTAGCCCAGCCCCCACTCTGTCGTTAGTTAAGTAACCTAACGGGTGATGATGGGACCCCGTGGCGAATGCGGATGGCATAAGAGGACGTTGTATTTTCGTTGTTATCTGTAATGATAGGTTAAAGATGGGACGCATTATTATTAATGCAAAGAAAATAAAACCTAAACTGAATCGTTGGAACAATTTCTAAAATCCACTCGGTTTTCTTGAAAAAGCAAATTTTAAATGCGGAGCTTAAACCACTCCTTTTAATAAAAGCTATCTTAATTCCTTCGATCAAATCAAGTTCACTACGTTAACGATTTTTTGCCAAAAACCAGCCGTAACCCTCCGTTGTTTCAGATAGACAGCACATCGTATTCATGCTATGGTTGTTGGCCTACGTCAAGGCATAGTGTATGGTAGCAGTGTGTGTGCCTATTTGTTGCATAGATAGATGCATTAGTTTAATACAGACGTACACCTTGTTGGCCTACGTCAAGGGCTTGTACGATGTATTTAAATTAATCAGGACAACGACGGGTAGAACTTGACTTACGTCTTATGACTTGTTGGCCTACGTCAAGGTCTATAAGAGCTTGGGGTAAAAATCACATCGGGAGTTGATTGAATAGAATTCTTGATGTGTAGTATGAAATTGTAAAGAAATCACAATCAAAAATTATTTGACCGCAATCAACTACGGTGTCGGATGTAGTTAGTATGTGAGTGCGGATCGTCCTCAGGGAAAGTGTAATCGTTCATCTTTTGAATTAGATGAGTCGAAACTTTAAAGAAAAGAAAACAAAACAATTCATGATTTAAATTTTGTATTTCAAGAAAAAGAAAATATCTAGATCTAAGAAAAGTAAAAGATAGAATCAAGAATTGATCGTTTGATGATTTTTCCAAACCATATCTCAAGAATCGAAATGAGGCTCGTAGGAATCGATCGGATCTATAGATGTGATGTAATCTTACAATTACGTATTCTTATCCTTCGATAAATTGATACTAGATCGATGATGATCGATGAGAATTAGGGATTTCTTGTGAAACTAGGGTTTCATCTCATCTCTTGTTCTTTCATTGATATCATTCATATTCTAGCCTCTAGTAAATTCAAGAAACGATCGTAGATCCCTAATTTCAAGCGATCACAATTAAGAAAGCATCGTTACGAAACTAGGTCATCGATTCTTGAACTTGCTAGGGTTTACAAAACTCGTAGGACTTAAAAATCGTATTAAGATTTGTTACATCATCATTCTACAATCGTTTCGACTCCTTTACGAGCGGAGTTTCACTCACACATCACAACAAGAGTAACAATTACAAATTGAGATCTAATCATGATGCAAGAATTAAAAGAAAGCAAGATTAAAGAATTTCACCTTTTATTTATATCAACAATTTAGTTACATTCGCTCAAGAACTACAAGAGGAAGAACTTGATCGTCGACTTGGCCTCGCTCGTCTCCGTGGATCGCGGATCGGCTTGGATCACTTGCCCGATTGAAGATCGGCTCGGCTCCTAAAAGGTTGAAGGCTTCTCGCTTGATTTGGTACTCAAGATCTTGGATTTGGAGTGGAATTAGGGTTAGGGTTTCGCACAAGCCTTGTCACGAGACTTCTGGAAGAAAATGGTGTAGAATGAACAACCTCATCCCTTAGATCTAGGTTCCTATTTATAGCCATCAAAACCCTAGATCTAGGATTTGAATTTTTAGTTTCCCTCTAAAAGTTTGTTAGATGAAATTTGAATTTCCCTCCAAAAGTTTGTTAAATGAAATTCAAATTTCCCTCCAAAAGTTAGTTGAGTGAAATTCAAATTTCCCTCCAAAAGTTTGTTGAGGAAATTTGAATTTCCCTCCAAAAGTTTGTTGGATGAAATTCAAATTTCCCTCCAAAAGTTTCTTGAGGAAATTTGAATTTCCCTCCAAAAGTTAGTTAGAGGAGAAACTTCTAGATGTGATTAGTTAGGAGGGAGCTTCTAGAAGAGGTTAGTTAGGAGCTTAATTAGGATTAGCCTTGCTTAATGATCTTTGCTGATCTGGCAGGAGCTTCGAGAGAATTCTGGAATTTAACATATCAGAAATGAATGTGGGCTCAGATATTGTGATTCTGCACCAAAAATTAAGCTCTGATGTGTCCAAAGCGCCGCGGATCCGCAGCCCAAGCAGGCTCCTGCCGCGGATCCGCGGCTACTTGTGGGCCTTGGGCTTTGATCTTTCTGGTACAGTCTTGGGATGATTGTTGGACCTTTATTGTATATATAGAATTGTATAACTCCTTCTGAATTGCTACCAGATCTGAAATGATTTAGTTGGCATATTTTTGATCAGCTCTTTTGCTTTTCTTCCGTATTTCCTGCACAGACTCAAGACAAGTGTTGCGCAAATACAGAAATGATGCGATGCCATGAAATGCGGTCAATTTCTCTTAAAGTGCCGGTTTAAAAGTCTAACACATGCAATCTGATATTTTGTGATAGATTTGCTAATATGTAGAATATGAATGCCGAACACTTCTAAATGTATGCAAATGTTAAGGAAATTGCCGGCTAAAATATACAATATTTTCGACTGATCAAATACCCCCAAACTTAATTTCGATCGTCTCGAGTGAATGTTTTATTTAAAAGAGAAGGAGTAAATAAAGAAAGAGAAAAACTAACTAGCACACTTTCGTAGGCAACACGATTGCACTGAGCACGTGCAACAAGCCTTTAAACCTCTAGGTGTCCCTAGTAGGAGGAGTGTTGTCTCCTGAGGGTTTTCAGCGGATTGCACCCACAAAATCCAATAATAAAAGGAAGATCATGAATATTACATTTAAAGAAAAGAATTGTAAAAGAAAAGCCTTGAAAATTAGGGTTTCCAACTAAGCTAGCTTTTCGGTTGTCATGAGCCCTATCTTAATGGTCATGAAAAGATGTCAGAAATCACGTCCTCCCTCAATAAAACATCGTCTTATTCTTCATTCCTATCTGTATTCCAAACATCGATCATATCACCCTGCGTGTGTGTAAAAACATCCCTACACCCGGAGAATTCAATTCAAGCTATCATACTCTTGCCCATCAGCCTCAGTATATATTTTTTTCTCGATGAGCTCACACACTTTCATGCGACCGTTAATACTTCTTGAGGTGCTAACCGACCGATTACTCATGTGCTTGCTTATTTGGTGTATTTTCCTCGTCTTGCACCACCTTAGGTATAGCAGTGACTCCCAGACCAGTTGGCCTTAGAGCACTAGATGAAGAGGCACCCTCGCTATATATTTTTTTTATTTCCCTCGGTGATAACAAAACCAGTGTCCATTTTTCTCACCATATTTTTTTTTCCTCATACTTTTGGCTTTAAGACAAGAGCATTTCAAGGTATCCTCTACTATCCCAGGCTTCAAGACGTGTGTAAGTGCGAATAGCAGGGTAGCAACGTTCAAAATGTTTGGCTTCCAGAATAGAAACTATTTTTCAGACTTATTTTTATCCTCAGATTAGTGACGTCCTTCATCTTACTAACCCTTGGGACAACGGCTCATAACTACTTATTACTAGTTCGTATAAGAAAACTTCTAATTTTCTTGGTTTTCTTAAATTTTTCTAATCTCATAGATGTAATTGTTCACTATCTAAACTTTTATTATCTTATTTATGTACAAAAAATATTTTTATAATTTTGAAAATTTTTAAATTTTTATCGGTTTTCAAAAAATGTTTTGTGCTTATGCAAATGATATGCAAATGATGCGAAAATAAGCACAAACCTCCCCCAAACTTGTTTTCAACAGTGTCCTCACTGTTGCTCTCTGCTAAATCTCGAAAAACCTGTAAGCTTAGGAGGAATTTATTAGTGGGGGCAAAATATTTAAGTGAAGAACCTCCCCCAAACTTATTTTTGGCTCAAAATTTTGTAAAATTTTTCTTTTCAGGAGCCCGATCATATACCCCCCCAAACTTGAGTTATGCAATGTTAAGCTTTTTGAAAATCATATGAGGGGGTCAAAAATCGATGGTCGATGCCAAGCTTTGCAAAGACCGAATGTTAACACCAACCATTCAAAAATTTTATCAATGCAGTGCTCGGGTTGGTGGAAGAAGAAGTGGGGAAAAGGTAAGTGGTGGAAGAGAATGTGTGTGCGTCTCATATTGGAGAGACGATGCAGTGCATGTGATGGATTACTCGCATTCTTTTTACAAGTCAAAAGAAGGGGTGGAGGTTCAATTTCATTGATTGGGAGATGATTCATCTCAACACCCGTGTTGTTCAGAAATGCAAGTTTTTCAGCGAAGATTTCCTCAAAAGTTCTATCAATACCCCGAAGAATAATGTCATCACAAGGTGCGGGGTGATCTTCAGACTCTAAAAGCAGTTCATAATCCGTGTTAATTGTTGACCCGGACATCTCGGTGGAAGAGTCCGTATGTGTATGATACATAGTTGGGTCAAACAATAACGTATGAAAAGAGTCAAGATCGATATCAGGAGGATCATCAAATTCGCTGCTGTCGACATCCATTAAGTCGACAGAACAGACCTGAGCAGTAGGTTCGGAGGGTACACTTCCCAACTTGTAAATGTTTAGCTCTATTGACCTATTCCCGAAAGATAGGGTCATAGAACCGTTACGACAGTTGATAATTGCATTGGAAGTGGCCAAAAAGGGGCGACCTAAAATCACCGGAATTTGATTCCGTGGGTTCGCTACAGGCTGTGTATCAATTACAATAAAATCTACCGGGAATATAAATTCTCCGATTTTTATTAACACATCCTCCAGTTCATCCCTAGGTTTGGTGATTGATCGGTCTGCCATCTGGAGAGTGCAATTGGTTGGCTTCAACTCTCCGATACCTAATTGCTCATAGACTGAGTATGGAAGCAAGTTAACACTAGCGCCAAGGTCTAGTAGAGCACGGTTAATGTGTTTTTCCCTAATAGAAACGGAAATAGTAGGATATCCTGGATCCTTACGTTTTCTCGGTAATTGTTGGGGGAAAGCCGTGTCTATTGTCTTTTCCATGAATATCTTCTTGGGCACATGAGTCTTCCTCTTCCTAGTGCACAAGTTCTTAAGAGTTTTCGCATAAGACGGAACTTGTTGGATGGCATCTAGGAGAGGGATGTTGGTGTTTACTTACTTAAAAATGTTCATGATCTTCTCCATATGTGGACTCGGTGTGTTAGCCCTTAACCGATTAGGATAAGGTGCTTTAGCAATAAGTGCTGGGTCCATCATAGGAGAAGAAAGTGTGTGTGGAACCGATCCCGGTATAGAAGTGGGGATCGTCCGTGGAGGGGTAAAAGAGGTGGGCTGTAGTGGCGAGCCTTTTGGGAAATGGAGAATAGGCTCGGAAGAAGGTGGTAGGGTAGAAGAACTGGGGTCAGAAGTGTGTGGTAAGGTCTCAGCCGGGGTTCTATTGATTGATTTATCTGTATCATCAAACTCTTCCCCAACGTGATGGTCAAGCACTCTTCCAGATCTCAACGTGATTGCATCCACATCATGTGAATAGCCAGGATTAGGTAAAGGTTGAGCTGGAAGTTTCCCTTTCTCTCGTGCACTCATTTCGGCTTTTAGTTGTGCAATTTGTTCTTCCATCGATTTAATACTCTCGCTTTGGGACGCAGAGTTTTTCTTTATATAATCGACAGAAGACTTCATTTCAGCCGAAACTTGCATGATATTTGTTAAGACCAAATTCATGCATTGTGCAAATGAATAGGTTTCATCAGTCCCGGTCAACTGCAAAGGACTAGATAGTGTGGGTGTGTTGACCGGATTTTGGAAATTTTGTGCTTGAAAGGGGTGCTGACTCAATTGAAGTGGTGGCTGCTGTTGTGGTGGAGGAATCCTTTGGAAATTGTGTTGTGTTGGAACCGTGTTTTGAGATTGTGATTGGTTCCAAGCAATGTTAGGATTATTCCTCCAACCCTGATCATATGTGGAGGAAGATGGATCGTTTCTAGGTCTTTGAAATGATGCATTGGTATACTCAGGACCTTGAAACGGACATTCTTCCGTCAAGTGAGACGGATCAGAACAGCATCCACATACAGTTTTGGAGAGTGATATTTGACTTAGGGCGGCTAAAAATTTGTTTTCCATATTCTCAAGTTTCTTATTGATAGCTGCAATGTCAGCTCTAACTTCTATGGAAATGTCATTGCCATCCCTAGACGATTGACTCACACCCTCCCACTGTAAAGATTTTTCAGCGAAATCTTCTAGAAAATTCCAGGCTTCCCCATAATCTTTAGTCATAAAGTTGCCTTGACACATGGATTCAAGGGACTGTCTTGTGTAAGGAGTAATGCCCTCATAAATGATTCGGCACAATTCCCATCTCGGGATGCCGTGATGTGGACATTGGACTAACAGATCCTTGAAGCGGTCAAGACATTTTGAAAATGTTTCATTTGGAAGCTGGGTGAATTGATAGATTTCGCTACGGATTCGAGCTGTTTTGTGATGTGGGTAGAATTTCTTAAGGAATGCTTTGACGAATTCGTCCCAATTTGAAATAGAATGTGCGGTAGTGTTATATAGCCACTTCTCGGCTAAATCGCACAAGGTAAATGGGAGAAGACGTAGACGGAAAGCATCCACAGAAAGCTGTGAAGTACCCATCATTGCGCATACATTTTCAAATTTCGTGATAAACACGTATGCGTCTTCAGACTCGAGACCGTGAAATTTTGGTAGAAGGTTGATGTATTGGGGTTTTATTTGAAAATTTTCCCCGTTGGCTGGTGGTGTGGAAAGACAAGTGGAAAGTGGGCCTCGTGTAGGATAGCATCTCTCTTGGAGAGAAATGCGAGGTGGATTCTGCGCACCAACGGACGGCGGCAGAGTAGTGGAAAAGAAGTTCGATGGAGGTGGATCCATCGATGTGGGTGTGGTGGTGGGTAAAACAGAGGTAAATGTAGAAATACCGACTTTTGGGTCAAGAAGGGGGACGCGGACTAAACAGGCACTAGAAACCCGTGTCCAGCCTATCTTGTACTAAAAAGGGTTAGTACAAGTGGCAGCGTGAATTTATAATTAGGGGAAATGATGTATGCGGTGTTTGCTTTGAAAAAGGTACGGATTTTTGAAAATATGATGCAACAAAACAAATGAATCTAGTGGTCACCTAGGTCCGGCTCTAGACCACTCCTAACTGCCAAAAGACAAGTCGCAGGATAGAATCCTCCACTGCCTCTTTGTCCCCCTGTGGCCGGATAAGTGCCAGGTAAGTGGGAAGGAACCACCACTACAGTGGGCCTAATTAAAAACCACTAGCCTTAGACACACTCGCCTTAGGCACCACAAGAAAACGCGGATAAGCAATGAATTACCCACGGCCTTCTCTTGTCCTAATTGAGCGCGACGGTCCTTAGAGTCATCTCTAGATTTCTTTTAATTAATGAGGGTAAATGCGGATGCAAGTTTGTGATTTTTCGGGGCCTAGGAAGGGTAATAAAATCCCCACCTAATTTGGGTTTGGTCGTGCCCCTTAAATTCCGTATTAATATGCAACAACCACAAGAATCAAAAACACGCACAAATTTATTTTGCTTTTGCGGCGCTGCGATTTATTTGCAAAGAATCCTGCACAAAATATTAGTTGGAGCAGAGAAAGGAGAAGATAAGAAAGTGAGGGACTTACAGAGAAAAAATGATGCAGAGAGGAGATAAACCTGCGGCGGATCCGCCGCGTATGATGGGATATAGCCGCGGATGGGCGGTCAAAATTCCTGTTCACTGCACTAAAATTCTTGACACTGTTCACCTTTAACTCTTCAGCTCTCTGGAAAATTCAGAAAAAATTTTCTCCAGCTCCAATGATTCCAGAATTTCTCGCAACAAATCACAACACACGTATTAGGGTTTGTACGAGTTTAGATCTAAAAATTATGATGAAATAAATTGTTCAACTCAAATTTCAAAATACGAACTATTAGCGCACTATCCCCGGCAACGGCGCCATTTGATTGAAAAGATTTCCGATTGTGTTTATCAAATCAAATAGTCCCCGACAACGGCGCCATTTGATTGAATAGAATTCTTGATGTGTAGTATGAAATTGTAAAGAAATCACAATCAAAAATTATTTGACCGCAATCAACTACGGTGTCGGATGTAGTTAGTATGTGAGTGCGGATCGTCCTCAGGGAAAGTGTAATCGTTCGTCTTTTGAATTAGATGAGTCGAAACTTTAAAGAAAAGAAAACAAAACAATTCATGATTTAAATTTTGTATTTCAAGAAAAAGAAAATATCTAGATCTAAGAAAAGTAAAAGATAGAATCAAGAATTGATCGTTTGATGATTTTTCCAAACCAAATCTCAAGAATCGAAATGAGGCTCGTAGGAATCGATCGGATCTATAGATGTGATGTAATCTTACAATTACGTATTCTTACCTTCGATGAATTGATACTAGATCGATGATGATCGATGAGAATTAGGGATTTCTTGTGAAACTAGGGTTTCATCTCATCTCTTGTTCTTTCATTGATATCATTCATATTCTAGCCTCTAGTAAATTCAAGAAACGATCGTAGATCCCTAATTTCAAGCGATCACAATCAAGAAAGCATCGCTACGAAACTAGGTCATCGATTCTTGAACTTACTAGGGTTTACAAAACTCGTAGGACTTAAAAATCGTATTAAGATTTGTTACATCATCATTCTACAATCGTTTCGACTCCTTTACGAGCGGAGTTTCACTCACACATCACAACAAGAGTAACAATTACAAATTGAGATCTAATCATGATGCAAGAATTAAAAGAAAGCAAGATTAAAGAATTTCACCTTTTATTTATATCAACAATTTAGTTACATTCGCTCAAGAACTACAAGAGGAAGAACTTGATCGTCGACTTGGCCTCGCTCGTCTCCGTGGATCGCGGATCGGCTTGGATCACTTGCCCGATTGAAGATCGGCTCGGCTCCTAAAAGGTTGAAGGCTTCTCGCTTGATTTGGTACTCAAGATCTTGGATTTGGAGTGGAATTAGGGTTAGGGTTTCGCACAAGCCTTGTCACGAGACTTCTGGAAGAAAATGGTGTAGAATGAACAACCTCATCCCTTAGATCTAGGTTCCTATTTATAGCCATCAAAACCCTAGATCTAGGATTTGAATTTTTAGTTTCCCTCCAAAAGTTTGTTAGATGAAATTTGAATTTCCCTCCAAAAGTTTGTTAAATGAAATTCAAATTTCCCTCCAAAAGTTAGTTGAGTGAAATTCAAATTTCCCTCCAAAAGTTTGTTGAGGAAATTTGAATTTCCCTCCAAAAGTTTGTTGGATGAAATTCAAATTTCCCTCCAAAAGTTTCTTGAGGAAATTTGAATTTCCCTCCAAAAGTTAGTTAGAGGAGAAACTTCTAGATGTGATTAGTTAGGAGGGAGCTTCTAGAAGAGGTTAGTTAGGAGCTTAATTAGGATTAGCCTTGCTTAATGATCTTTGCTGATCTGGCAGGAGCTTCGAGAGAATTCTGGAATTTAACATATCAGAAATGAATGCGGGCTCAGATATTGTGATTCTGCACCAAAAATTAAGCTCTGATGTGTCCAAAGCGCCGCGGATCCGCAGCCCAAGCAGGCTCCTGCCGCGGATCCGCGGCTACTTGTGGGCCTTGGGCTTTGATCTTTCTGGTACAGTCTTGGGATGATTGTTGGACCTTTATTGTATATATAGAATTTTATAACTCCTTCTGAATTGCTACCAGATCTGAAATGATTTAGTTGGCATATTTTTGATCAGCTCTTTTGCTTTTCTTCCGTATTTCCTGCACAGACTCAAGACAAGTGTTGCGCAAATACAGAAATGATGCGATGCCATGAAATGCGGTCAATTTCTCTTAAAGTGCCGGTTTAAAAGTCTAACACATGCAATCTGATATTTTGTGATAGATTTGCTAATATGTAGAATATGAATGCCGAACACTTCTAAATGTATGCAAATGTTAAGGAAATTGCCGGCTAAAATATACAATATTTTCGACTGATCAGGAGTTTCAAACATAAAGGAAACTTGCAGATTTAGCTTACCTTCTGGAGTGTGGTGACTAGAGTGGCTTCCATCTAGGGCATCATGCAATGATAGTTGGATCCCGATCCCACTGATGAGTAGGATTACTCTCGGGAATTTCTCTCACTTAACAATCAATGCTATAAACCAAGTAGGTGCCTAGAAAGGTGTTAGAGGGGCTATGCCTCCAGGGAAAAGAGGTTCTTTAATTAAGGAACTTCGCGAAAGCATTGGAAAACCTCCCTCGAAGTACCAACACCAGCCTGGCTGAAAGGTTAAGCAAGAATTGTAACGTGTGATTAAATCCTGACTAGTTCTTCTTTTAGGTTTTGAAGAAGGATTTGAGGAAACAGTGGGAGCCATCCTGTTTAGATAAAATAGTAACCAATCTAAACTTGCAAGAGCATATGCTGAGTGTTTTCTTTTCTCTCTCTGGCGGCTACCATGACTGGACTAAAACTATTACTTGAAAAGAATATACTGACCGGGCAGAACTATAAAGATTGGCTAAGGAACGTCAATATTGCGCTGACTTATGACAAAGTTGCATATGTTACCACTGTTGCTCCTCCCCTTATCCCAGGACCAGATTCCTCAGTTGCGGACAAGGAAATTCATAAAACCTGGGATCTAGACTGTGAGCGAGCTAAGTGTATCGTGCTGGCGTCCATGAACAATGAACTCCAGAAACAGCACGAGAGTATGGATATTGTATCCATATTCCTCCATTGCAAGGAATTGTATGGTGAACACTCCCGTATCGCAAGGTACGAAACCTCAAGGAAACTCTTCCAGATGAGGTTAGCTCCAGGATCGCCTGTTGGAGAGCACGTCCTCAAAATGATCACCCTCATTGAGGAACTCGCAAACCTGGGATGCGTGCTAGAGAATGATTTGTATATCGACTTGATTTTGCAGTCCCTTCCCCACACCTTCTCTCAGTTCGTGCTGAACTTCAACATGCACGAAATGGAAGCGGATCTTCCAAAACTCCTCAATATGTTGAGGGTAGCAGAGACCTCCTTGAAAAAGGAGAAGAACCCCGTTCTGTATGTTGGCCAATCATCTTCTTCTAAATCTAAAGCGAATACTAAAGGGATGAAGAAGATGAAAGCCACCAAACCAAAGGGTGGGGTCAAGAAGGTGCAGGGAACGAACAAGGCAGGAAGAGTGAAGGCAGAAAAGATCGAGTGCTTCTATTGTCACAAGCAAGGGCACTGGAAGAAGGACTGTATGGCCTTTAAAGCCAAGGACATGAAGCAAGCTGTTGCTTCTGCTTCAGGTGTGTTCGTAATCGAAAATTGTCTTTCAGTAAACTCTACTTCATGGGTACTTGATACCGGTTCTGGTTCTCACATCTGTAATTCTTTGCAGGATCTGAGAAATAGTAGAGTACTGGGGGCAGGTGATATGACTCTCTGGATGGGCAATGGAATGCATGTAGATGCAGTTGCAATAGGGGAATATCACCTAGGGTTAAATAGTGGACACATTTTGGTATTGTACAACTGTTTTTGTATTCCCAGTATGTTGTGTAATATTATATCAGTATCTTTGTTGTCTAATAAAGGATATAATTTTGCACTTGAAAGAAATGTCATGAACATTCTCCTAAATCAAGAACTGATTAGGTTTGGCACACTGGAAAACGGCATATACATACTTAATCAACCTCAAATTTTCAATATTCAAAACACGCGTAAACGAAAGGCTCCAGATTCGAATCAAGCCTTCCTATGGCATTGTAGACTTGGTCATATAAATGAAACAAGGTTGACTAAGTTACATAAAGATGGATATCTGGATCCGTTTGAATATTCATCATATGCAACTTGTCAATCATGTATCAAAGGAAAAATGACCAAATCTCCGTTCACCGGACACGGAGAAAGAGCCACTGAACTCTTGGGACTAGTACACAGTGATGTATGTGGTCCGATGTCTACGCATGCACGAAGCGGTCACTCCTACTTTATAACTTTTACTGATGACTTCTCTAGGTATGGACATATATTCTTAATGAAACATAAATCCGAGGCCTTTGAGAAGTTTAAGGAGTATAAAAATGAAGTAGAGAAACAGACTGGTAAAAAGCATCAAAACACTTCGATCTGATCGAGGTGGAGAATACTTAAGTACCAGTTTCCTTGAATACTTAAAAGAGAATGGAATTCTCTCTCAGCTTACTCCGCCTTATACCCCTCAGCATAATGGTGTATCAGAAAGGAGGAATCGCACGCTATTAGATATGGTGCGTTCAATGATGAGTAGTGCTGAGTTGCCACTTTCTTTCTGGGGATTTGCTCTAGAATCAGCCGCATACCTATTGAATAGAGTTCCAACTAAGTATGTACCTACCACTCCATATGAAATGTGGTGTGGGAAGAGACCATATCTCAAGTATATCAAGATATGGGGGTGTCCGGTATATGTTAAAAAGCATAATCCGGACAAGCTCGAAGCACGATCGGTTTTATGCAAGTTTGTAGGATACCCCAAGCATTCAAGGGGGTACATGGTCTACCACACTGAAGAACAAAAGGTGTTTGTCGCTCGTCACATTGTCTTCTTAGAAAGCGAATTTCTTGCAAAAGAAATTAGTGGGAGCACGGTAGAACTAGAAGAAATTCCAGAACCTCAAACTGCAACCGAAGACTTAGAAGAATCTCAGATTTCAATATAACATGACGAACCAACGCCACTCCGCAGATCTAGTAGGCTTTCTCATCCTCCTGAAAGATACTATGGTTTTCTTCTTGATGGGGATCGAGAGGATTGCATCATCGATGATGATGAGCCTACTAGTTTTCAGCAGGCTATCACGAGTGGCGACTCAGTGAAGTGGCTGGATGCAATGAGATCCGAAATGGAATCCATGTACACCAATAAAGTATGGACTTTAGAAGTTGCTCCTCCTGGGGTAAAACCAGTTGGGTGCAAATGGATCTTCAAAAAGAAGATTGGTACATTTGGACAAGTGGAAACCTACAAACCTAGACTAGTAGCAAAAGGTTTTCGTCAAAGACCAGGATTGGACTATGATGAAACTTTTTCACCAGTAGCTATGCTTAAATCCATTCGGATCATGCTTGCCATTGCTGCCTTCCATGACTATGAAATCTGGCAAATGGATGTAAAAACAGCTTTTCTAAATGGACATCTAGAAGAGAGTGTTTACATGGATCAACCAGAAGGTTTCTTAGACAGTGGGAGCAGCGGAAGAGTGTGCAAATTGCTTAAATCCATTTATGGGTTAAAGCAAGCATCGCGGAGTTGGAACATCTGCTTTGATGAAACAGTCAAGGAATTTGACTTTATCAAAAATGTAGATGAACCATGTATTTATAGGAAGATTGTAGAAGGAGCAGTAGTCTTCCTCGTTTTATACGTCGACGACATACTACTGATAGGGAATGATATCCCTATACTATAATCAGTAAAGCTCTTCTTATCACAAAAATTCTCCATGAAAGACTTAGGAGATGCATCATACATTCCGGGCATTAAGATCTATCGTGATAGATCTAATAGAACATTGGGACTTTCACAGTCCAGATATATAGACACTATACTAAAGAGATTTAGTATGGAAGATTCCAAGCGTGGCAATATGCCCGCTTGTCACAGAATCACCCTCTCCAAAGAGATGTCTCCAAAGACTGATGAAGAGAGGGCTCGCATGGGCATTATACCCTACGCTTCGGCGATAGGATCAATAATGTATGCGATGTTATGTACCAGACTGGATGTAGCTTACGCACTTAGTGTGGTAAGCAGGTATCAGTCTGACCCAGGTGAGAAACATTGGAGAGCGGTGAAGAACATTCTCAAGTACCTAAGAAGGACTAAGGAGATGTTCTTGATTTACGGTAATGGGGACCTCCAGGTAGAGGCTTTTACCGACTCCGGCTTCCAAAGTGACAAGGATGATTCTAAATCCATTTCGGGTTTTGTGTTTACCCTCAATGGAGGGGCGGTATGTTGGAAGAGTTCCAAACAAGATACCGTCGCAGACTCAACTATGGAGGCTGAGTATATAGCTGCTAGTGAAGCCGCAAAAGAGGCTGTCTGGATGAGGAAGTTCATTTCTGAACTTCAGGTGGTTCCGTCCATTGCCAATCCAATACCTTTGTATTGCGATAACAATGGCGCTGTAGCTTTAGCGAAGGAACCAAGGTCCCATCAGAAATCCAGGCATATCTTAAGGCGGTTTCACCTGATCAGGGAGATCGTGGATCGTCGGGAGATCGAGATACGGAGAGTGGACACAAAAGACAACACGGCAGATCCATTCACCAAGGCCATTCCTCAAGTACAGTTCGAGAGGTTATTTGAGATGTTGGGCATGCGGTACGCCAGCAACTGGATCTGGTAGAGACAGTGGGTACTCATTGCAGCAATTATAGGCCTTAGTGCAAGTGGGAGATTGTTGGATATATATGCCCTAGAGGCCTACATTGTATAGGATGCCTGGGATATGTATGTACATGACAGTCTTGCTTGATATGATAGTACGCTATTTGATTTGACTTTGTCTTAACGTATGATATATTTTACTTGGTATTTATATATATATATTGATAAAGCCCATAGGGTGTTTGTCTGACTACCGGCGTTGTGATGGCAGTCATACTAGTGGGAGCTGGATAGTCAATAGACACACCTTTAGATGTCCCTAGTCGCAGGAGTATCGAGATTGGGCATCGATACTCCGGAGTAGACTAGTGTATACATATCTAGACCCTGACGAGGGGCGATGGATTGGTCCCTCAACCATTGGTGGTGTTCACCTAAGATTGTATACAGATGCTCACTGGGTGTGAGTACACCGGACAGGACTCACCGAGAACTGACTGGATGGTATTATACCTAACGTCAGATAGCAGTTCTCAGGTGACATGTGTGCAGATAGTCCGTTGACTTAAGGTCATCATTTGTCTCGTGTGAGTTCCCACTGTGCTTTGATTATTACCCTACCACGGCTCAAAGGAGTCGTGCAAACAGGTTTTAATTGGGCACAGTCCCGAGCCACGTGGAAGCAGTGAGCGACTGTTAGGGATTCGTCTCTCCCGGTATAGGGAGTTGATATCGCACTGTGGTCGGTTGGTCATTACCATAAGTCCCTGGCCATGGCTGATTGAGAATTACTGATGGAATGATCAGTAGATTCTCGGGTGGTCTTGAACCATACCGACACGACTTGTACGGTTATTAGGGGTCTGACGTCCACCACCTCCCTAGACCATGCATGCGATACTCTTAGACGAACAGACCGGACTGCGCGGATATTGTCACAGACAGGCTTAGTAGGATTTCAGATGGGTTACCTCATCAGCTTTCTTATCGACAACTACCTGGGGACCGTTACGTACTGCTAGTGCCGCTTGCGGTCTGTGGTTAAACCCACTGCCAGCGTAGTAGTTGAGTCTTTAGAGTCCCACACAGAGATTTCCCAAACCCAGGCGAAAAGATATAGAGGTTTATGGTTTTATGACAAAGGTTCGGACGCATACGTGTTTGAACGCACATACGACATTCGGACAGTTTTTACTAGCCGGCTTTGGTTTAAGCCAGATTCTAGTATCAGGTTATTGGATTTATACAGTCTAAAGTTTTTCCGTATTTTCACGGATGAGAGGGGCGTTCTCGTAATTTTCCGAGAAGCTTCTAGAAGGATGTGACATGGAGGGAGAGGTGGCATTTTCATTTAATGAATTAGTGACTCATTGTGAGTGATTCATCATGTCATTAATGCATTATTAAATGCTTAATGACTCACATAATGAATCACCCACTTGCATTAATGAAACATGATGAATAATCTCATATTATTCATTTCTTTTTAATTCATTATGTTTCATATATCTAGTGAGAAGCTTTTTCATTTTCATTATGATTATCATTATCATCTTCTCACTCTCTCTCTTCAAGCTCTCTCTCCTTCACCAAAGCCTAATACTACCCCTCATGAGTTGAGAACAAGGATTAGGAAAGACTAATTACTCCATAACCTATCTCTACATCACCTTAGCTACTCTATTTAGCAACTAGAGAAACTAAGTAACCTCAAGTTTAGAGGTTATAGCTTGGATTAGGGTTCTCGGGTGGATCGTATATCACGGAAGAAAGCCGAAGAGGACGTGGAGATCCAAAGAGGCCGTAGATAACATTAAGACGAAGGACTAGAACCGTTTGGTATAATCTCTTAACATAGTAGTTTAGAACTCTATAGATTTTGTTAAAACTTGTTTAGCAAACGATTCATACGGTTATTCGATGTTTAATCATAGAACAAGATTGTTATTCATATTTCCGCCTCCCCATAAGTATTGGGGTGTTGAACATCGACTTACACAAGGAGAGCTAAAAGTCCGGCTGGGCAGTGAGATGGTCCTAGTCCTCTTGACTAGGCTCAATCTTCTGAGAGCCCGGTCCTCCTGACGAACATTCCAAAGAAAGAAATAGACAGGAATGTCGTCAGTGAACTAGCGCTCGGTAAGTCCCAAAAGATGGAATGGAATATAATAGTAATGAGAATTGAACTGGTAAGTTGTACAAGTATATGATTGTTATTCTAACGTAGTTGTTTATAACTTGATACAGAAGGTATTTGTGTATACGAGAGGAGTCCATTTTACCCCGTGGACTATGGTAACATGCAGTACCAGGCCCCGTCAAAACCCATGAGACAACGGCACGAGAGTTCATGTAGGTGTCTTTTAAGTGACCGTCTCGTGCCACATTAATATATTCTGTACCAATCTACCCCGTTATCCCCACGTAATGTATTGTATAGAGTATATTTACAAGTCTTACAGAAACCATGGATACAAGTTGTTCAAGTAGTCAGGTTCAGGATGTAATCATGTATTCAAAAAGTCATGTCAAGTTATAAGTATGGTTCGGTCAAGTCAAGTAAAGTATTCATGTTTGATATTGATGTTTGAATTCAAGTATTCAGGTTCAATTTCATGCATTCATGTTAGACTTTGGATTCATGTTTGAATTGGATTTTGATTTGAGTTTGGATTCGGGTTTGAGTTAGATTCAGACCGAGTCAGACACTTGTAACTGATTTAGATCCTGAATTAGGTTCGGGAGTCATCGGTAATTGCTGCACATGGACGACAGGATTTATGTCTTTTTCCAAGACAATTACCATTGATAACTTCGTTAAGTTTTCTATCTTAAATAGGCAAGCACTCGGTTTCTTCGGCTCCCTGGAGTTTAAGAGAATTGATCCCGTTTAAACCTATATTCACTAAAGTACTTAAATATTGTTTTATATAACTCGAGGGGGTTTTATGAAAAATATTATAATCTAGTTAAAAATAAATCTCGAGTTTTTTTAATATTATTTAGGGTTTTCATGGATATGAATTTTAAGGATTTGAGGTATTTTAGTGATAATTGCTTAGCTTTGGAAAGTTCATGGTATTTTATTGTAAAACTTGTCTTTTGTTGGTATCTTGATGGTATTTTAGTGAAACTTGCAATCTTTCATTTTAAAAAAAATAAGTTTATTATATTTTGAAAATATATGGATTTTGTAATCTTATATAATTATTAAAAATTAATTTTATTTAATTAGAAAAATTCGTTTTTATTAAAAACCATATTTAAAACCTTTCGAGACCGAATGCTCCGTGAGAAGGTCTGTATCTCGCTCTACTAGCTAAAGAATGTGCGATAATCCGCACCATCCAATAGCGGGTCCCCTAAATAGGGTTGTGGAGACATATTCGCAAAGGAATTAAGAATACTGTTTTAAAACAATACCGGTTTTAAAGTGAGTGGTATTTTAATGTCATATTTTCTTCGTAACCAAAATTCACACAAAGGCATCCTGCTTTGAAACAAGAGTGTATGTGAGGGGTAAGTCGTTACCCCGTGAAGTTTTCCTAAGGTATGTTTAAGCGATACTAAAAGAGATGATATTTAAAGTTCATGGTATTTAAATGAAAAACTTAAGTTAAAGGTATTTTGCATGGAATTCTAGGTTAAAATTTATTCTATACATTTATAATTAAGATTACAATTATTGTGTAAAATTTAAATGAACAATATGTAAGAAAAATGGGAGTTTTTAGGGTTTAGCAAATAGATATCGGTATTAACTCCACTTACCGATATTCGTTTTAAGAATGGATTTTTAAAGAAGAGAAAAGAAGATTGGAAGGGACTTACTATTTAGTTAAGCTAAGGAAAAATTGAAGAAGAGAGGATTGTTGTCGTGGCGTCGTGAGAGCGCCGGAATAGTTTCGATTCTTCACCGGAAGTTGACCGCTTGCTAACTCCACTTGTACTTCACTTGGGCTTAGGAAATTTTTTAGTTTTGGCTAGAAATTTTAGAATGATATTGATCCAAACTGTGGGGTGGTATTTATAGTGTAGAATTATGGTTTTGGAATTAAAATGGTGAATTAAAATGCATTAAAAAGATGATAAATTGTGAATTGAAGGGGCTCTGTTTGATTGCACAGTGCAGGGGAGTTAGGGGTAGGGGAAGAGTCAAGTGTGCAAAGCCCAGGGCTCTTTGGCTTCGGTTCACCCGTCGGTACCGGCCTAAATGGAGTTTCCGCCGTCCAATCTAGGGCTTCGTGCCTCTGGATTTGTGCCACGTGTATAACTCAGTGTTTAAACCCTTTTGCACATGTTTGATTTTTCTGTCTTTTCATTTTTATGTGTATTGCACGTGTAAACTTTTGGGCTTCCAAAAAGTAAAAATAAAAATTCAGAAAAATAATGTGTCTTATGGGATTCGAACATAAGGACTACGTCACAGCAGTGCAAGGCTTTACCAGTGAGCTACAAGTGGCTTCTTGCTGTTATTTAACAAAATTAACTTATAACTCAATCTCAGGTTGTATAACTCTTTTTTGTACATTAAACTGGAAAATTTCATCAGTAAATTCAGAGTCGTTATAGATGTTGTAACAGATTCAAGAAAAATTTGGTTAAAGCGGTGGTGAAGGAACTACTAATATCGTACCGAAAGTGCATGAAAATATTTAGGTAGATGAAAGAACAAAAGGATGCATGAATTTGAAAAGGTTGAAAAAGATGGGAGGAGATTTACCGGTGTTATCTTGACCTCTGGCTTCGGCTTCTACGGCAGCCAAAGTGAAAGCCTGACGTCTCTGCCCATTTCTTTGTGCATGCTGGTACATTGATGGCTGACGATGTAAAGGTGGTCCGTGCTGAGGTGGTGAAGGAAGGGCTAAACGAGTAAGTGGAGCTTGAATAGTTGGTCTAGCTGCGAAGGCTGGGCCAGTTCGATTGTGTGGGCAAGTTCCTACGGTGTGTGAGGGTGATCCATATATCAGAAAAAAGACCATTTGCTCGATAGCAATCCTTGACTTGGTGTCCGGTCCTCTTATAATAGATACAAAAGTTTGGTTCAGTCTCGGAAAATGATCCTCCTGGCCTCATAGTTGGCGCTGGGAGAGTTAGCCTAGAAGAGGCTCCTCCAGTAATCTGGTTGGCGGGACGTTTCATACCGACCGACTATAGCCTTCCCTTCTTCTTAATGACAGCTTCATAGCGACGGGCTGACTTCAAAACTGTTTCATGTGTTAGGTATTCTCCCGTTGCTAGGGCAGCCTGGATCTCAGGGTCTAATCCTTGGTTGAAACGCCTGGCTCTGATTCCTGCAGTAGGAATTAGAGGGGCGGAGAATCTGCCGAGCATGGTGAATTCTGCATCATACCCATCCATCGACTTATCCCACATGGATCCTTGTTGCAGTTGAATGAACTTCTGTTCCATCTCGAAGTGTGCGGTTTCCAGAAAATACTTGGTGTCAAAGAGATCACGGAAAGTCTTCCACTCGATCGGTTTCTCAAGACGGCTCTCCTCGGCCTTCCACCAGACTCTGGCATTGTTAGTAAACTGGAGTTTTACTACTCTGACCCAAGCCACTTCTGGAACTTGGGCTACGGATAGGTCATCTTCTATGCTCTGAGCCCATTCCTCTGTTCTCCTCCGAATACAGAGACGGAACCGCGTAGGTTCGTCTTGCCTGGATTTGGGGGCAGATGCTATTAGGTGCTATCCGTCCACCTCTCCGAAGATGCCAAGTTGATTTATGACACCATGTATCGAAGGTTTAAACGGATGCGGCCGATGTAGCAGACTTCGTCAGATCCCCCCTCATTTGAGGGTTTTTTGACTGTGGGGACGCTCTTCCCTGCAGGCGCAAGCCCCTGCAGTTAATTACGCTACCGCGTCGCGGTAACCACTTTCTCCTTCTCCAGATGGTCACTTCGTGTCGTGTGTGTTTGTTTTGTTTTTTGGTTGCCCGTAGATTGTATACGGAGACTAATTTATGTCGTCGCCCGTAGGGCGTGGACTAGTCCAAATCCGTATTTTCTTAGATTTGGGTTTTGGGTTGGGTTTAAGGATACGTTAGTCTCATTTGAGGACGTGGTGGTCCAATGTTAGTTTAAGGACATCTAGGTCCAAGGTTAAGGACATCATAGTCCATGAGTTTAAAGACCCCACAGTCCAGTTTAAAGACGTCATAGTCCGTGAAATGTGTGGTTGTCGGGACCCGTCACCTCTCTGAAGACGTTGAAGGATTACATCGACAAATATCAAAGGAGTGAAGAGATGTACCCTTGAACCAAAGTTGATTGGGAGATCTATAGTCCAATTTGGAACTAAAATCAATTAATTAGATTATGAGCACATTGGCTCAGTTAAATCTGAATTGAGGACTTATGGCCAATTTGGGCTAAGTCCAATTAAGTTTGAAATGTTGGCCCTTTGTTGGACTATTGAACAATTGCCTGGGTTCATCCCATCATCATTTAGCAATGCTAAACAAGAGTTTGAAGGCTCTGATAACATTTTGTCTTTGAGCATTAAACATTATAGCTCTGGATTTTTAAAGGCTCATTTGAAGGGGATATTTGCCTCTGGAAAACTTAGCCAATTTGGGCTAAGCTGGTTTTAGAATAGTGTTAAACACTAAAGGACATCTGGCGGTCACGTGTCCTCACGTGATGTATTTAAGACAGTGTACACTGGAGACAAAATGTTCAAAATAGTGTTAAACACTAGAAAGGAAGGGGTCACGTGGGGTCACGTGAGGCGCCTGAGATGGGGCCAGACCTCCTTTATTTTATTCTCAAATCTGCAAATAAGTGTTAAACACTTCTGATCTTCTGGCCATCACGTGTTGGCAGGTGATGGATATCTATGTATTGATTATTAAAGTGTTTGTTAAGGGTCACGTGAGGACACGTGAGAGCGCCCAAAATCAGTACTGTCTTTGCCTTTGTTCTCTTTGTTTTGAAGGTCACGTGGGAGCACGTGAGGCATTGCCTCTGGGCTAATTCCTTCTTATTTTGGGGAGTTTGTTTAAGGGTTACGTGGGAACACGTGACCTAGTATTGTTCTTCCTTTTCTGCTCATTGAGAATGGGGGTCACGTATTACCACGTGACCAAGTTCTTTATGTGCATGGAGAGCTTTAAGTCTCTGTTTTAAGAATTAAATTCTCTGTAGGGTTAAACCCTAATTCTGTTTTAGAGGAATTAAATTCCTATGTATGTGGAAGAATTAAATTCTTATGTAGGGTTAAACCCTAATTCTGTTTTAGAGAAATTAAATTCCTGTGAATTTGGGAGAATTAAATTCTCATATAGGGTTAAACCCTAGTTCTGTTTGGAGGAATTAAATTCCTATGAATTTGGGGAAATTAAATTCTTTAAACTCAGATTCTCTCTCTAGGTCTTGGATCTGCATGGCATAATCTTCCCGATGAGAATTAAATTCTCAACTTGTGGGGAGATCTGCTTCTGCAGATCTTCAACCAAAGGAAGAACTAAATTCTTATTCAGAAGAGTTAAACTCTTAAAATTGAGAATTAAATTCTCTTTTATTTTATGGAGCTTAGATCTCTTTCCCCTTTCTCACCTAAGGTTTCTTTTCTCTGAAAAGAACTTCTTTTCTCTCTTGAGAATTAAATTCTCCTCTCTTTTTTCTCTCTGTTGTTGTTTTTCTCCCGAAAATCAAAATTCCAAGATCCCTTCTCTTCTCTTCTTGGCTCCTATTGTAAGTGCACGGTGGCGCCCCGGCCGTCGATCCGACGCCGGAAACGCGGAAACGAAAAACTTTGCAAACTAGCAAACCGGCACTACCGCGCACTTTTAACCCGGATCGGGCCATTAACCCAGCTACTAGCAAACTAAAAGATGGGTAGAGAAGTATACCAAGCGATCCGTGTCCTTCGGTCTTTGTCTCCACTCCGATCTCCCGCGGAATCTCCGTCCGTCACCTCCTCGTCGGAAAGGGCACCACGTAGCCGAGTTCTTTTACGGGCTCCCATCTCTGGACCGAGGCAACTCGGGCGCGAAGTTGGCTAGCCGACGCGTCCAAGATTTGCTGTAGGCTAGTGTAGAATGCTATGTCTCTTTGGGATAGTGAAGTTGCCATGATGGAGGTGGAGTAGAGAATGAACAATGGAGAGATATGCATGGGAATTTTGGTAGCAAGCTAAAAGGGAGATGATAATTTTCCTACACAAAATGAATTCCCGCACATAATGAAACCTCTCTCATCCTCTTTCTAGAATGTGGCCGCCCCCCTCCATAATGAGAATGGAATATTACAAGAGGAGAAAAAAAGAAAAGATAATGCTAAATTAAAGTCACACCATTTCAAATCCAAATCAACTCCTCATCTAATCTCATAAATGCAAAGGATGAGACCATAATGGAATCTCATGATTATGAGGGCACAAAAGCAAGAAACCCCTCTACAAACAAGTTATTTGCAAATTGCAAATAACCCCCTCCATCGAAAAGTCCGGCCGCGAAGGAACAAAGGAAAACCGACCGGAACGGAATGCAAACTGGCAACTTCAGAAAACTGATCCCGTAATAAATTACAAGAAAACCCCGCTACTGCATATACATGCCCGCATTTGTATTCCCACTGAACACAAATGCAAAGAGACAAAACTACACTGTCTAATACTAGGATCCGGCTTAAGCCAAAGCCGGCTAGTGAAAAACCGTCCGATCACGATCCGTGCAATACTGCATGTATCTGATCGAACCCTGCCATATCTCCATACGGCCTCTACAGCGTTTCGCCCGAAACTTGAGTAACTGTGTGTGTGGTAGACTCTAAAGACTCGTCAATACTATGGCTGTGGATTTAACCACTAGCACGTCAGAGGTATTAGCCATACGTGACGGGCCACCAGCTATTGACCAAAAAGGATGTCGATGAGCGAACTCATCCTGACACCCTAGTGAGCCTGTCAGTGACAATATCCGTACAGTCCGGTCCGTTCGTCTATGAGCATCGCATGGCGGGCCTAGGGGTTGGTAAAAGTCAGACCCCCAATAGCGGTACAAGTCGTGTCGGAGTGTAGCCCAGAACACCCTGAGATACTACTGGAATACCTTCCAGCAAATCTCCTGCCATGGCCAAGGACTTTTCATGTACTGGCTCTCCTAGACACAGTGTGACCTCACCCCCAATACCGGGAGAGACGAACCCCTGCAGATCCGCTCACTGCCTCCATGTGGCTCGGGACTGTACCCAACTAAAACCTGTTTGCACGACTCCTTTGAGCCGTGGTAGGGTAGTAATCAAAGCACAGTGGGAACTCACACGAGACAAATGACGATCTCAGGTCGATGAACTAACTTGTACACATGTCACCAGGGAACTGCTATCTGACGTCAGGTATAATACCAACTAGCAGGTTCCCGGCTAGTCCTGTCCGGTGTACTCATAACCCAATGAGCACCTGTATACATCTTAGGTGAACCAACTGACACCAGTGGCTTGTGAGACTGGCCACCGCCCCTCGTCGGGGTCTCGACTGTATACACTAGTCTACTCTGGAGAATCGATGCCCTGTCTCGAAGCTCCCACGACTAGGGACCTTTTAAGGATGTGCTTATAGACCCCAGCTCCCACGTATATGATCGCCCTCATACTGCTGGTAGTCAAGCAAGAGTCCTAGGGGCTCTATCAACGTGTAATAGCGACTCGTAAGGTCATCTAAAGCAGTACACGATGATAAAGATAAACCAGACAGCATACTATCATCTTGAGTAAGACTGTCCTACTGGGACAGGTCCTCCCTCAATCATTGCAATCACGTGCCTGTGATCCAATAATTGACTCTGAGGGCACTATCTCCAACAATCTCCCTCTTGCACTCAAGGCTAATTATTGCGATGTCGCATACTCACAGCCCGTGTGATACCGAACACCCAACTCCTCTACTAGTCAGTCTCACAAAGCTCGTTTGCGAAACTATTGCGTTCGAGGAATAGCCTCAGTGAGTGGATCCGCTCTGATGTTTCTTTCTATGTCTCTCTATATCTCAAGTTCGCGGAGAAAGCCATCTCCTGAAATGAGCAATACCTGTCTTAGAATGTCTGGATGTCTGATGGGACCTAGCTCATAAATGAACTCCAAATCCAAACTTCTTAGACTGTATCGTCAACTGAACTTAATCAATATTCTGCGCCATCCTTCCCTCAGTATCTACCTGGACCACCTGTCCATAATACTGCCCCTCGCTAGAGGGAAAACTATAACTCTGACAGTTACTCTGTCATCCTGGTCACCTTGGAAGCCTGGAATGATAACCGTCTCCTAAAGGAAGCTGTCGTTATCATTTCCCTAGAACATCAACTTATGTTCTAAAACTGCTTCCGATTGTTTCTCCAGAATTGGATCAATATCAACTTATTGCATCTACTGCAAGAACAACATCTGGTGTGGTACTTGACATCTCATGATCAAGTCAATTGCCTAAGCAAGTGATCTGCCAATCATGCGTATCCCTCTCCCCTTTAGTCTTTAAGACACCTTTGGAGAGGGTGACCCCATCACCTGCAGGTATACTACCGTGCCAGGAGTTGTCCATTCTAAATACTCATAGAATGCTGTCTAAGTACCCAGATTGGGAAACCACCCAAATCTAGATCTGAAACCATAGATCCAGTAACCAGAATATCTGATATAATATCCAATTCATTATGTGGAGAAACCACTGTGTGACGACCAAAGTATAACCGATCATAGTATAGGAATATGACTTCCTACTCTTTGTATGTCATCCAAATACCAGGACATCACATCCTACTACCTTCTTAACAGATCCATCCCCTATTCTGATGAAGTCAAACCTATGACTATCACATCAGAAATAGATGATCTATCTCCGCTATATCTGCTTTAGTCTATAAATAGACATAAGCCTCCTGTCCACCAATGCTTCCGCTGCTCCCACTGACTACGACAACCCTCTGGCAGAGTCATATAGACGTACACTTCTAAAGCTAGTTCAGAATGACGCTATACTCATCCTCCTGCCGGGTCTCACAGTCTGGAACAACAGCAATGGCAAGTCTGGGTAAACAAGAACCTCCCTGTCACCGTCCTTGAGGCTACCGGAGTACCTCTCGGGTGTCTGAGGTTACCCACCACATTTGCGGAGTGGCTAATGGAATGTCAATCCAGATTGAATCTTTAGGTTCTTTATCAAATCTTCAGTAATCGTTTGCGGTTCTGGAATCACTTCCAGTTCTACCATACTCCCACTACTGTTTTCTGAAAAAATCCATTTTTATTAAAACTGTGGCGGGTCAAGAACAATATCACTATTGATCTTCCAGATGGTAGAAAATCAACCCTCGTCATAGCCCGGGTCAACCCACAAACAGCCATTACAGAAACGTGCCTTGAGTTATTCGGAGTCTGGTTTTAAGCATAAGCCGGACAACTCCCCGTATCTTAACAATGTCAAGATATGAACTGTTCTATATCCAATATAAAAACAGAGGCACTGATTTAATTGAACCAGATTCAAATCATGCAGCTGTCTCCAGTGCATGTCAACTAAATGGAAGAGAGGCCGATCAGCGTTACTCAACTTAGGAATGCTTCCAATTATAAGTAACCTGAAAGAGAAGCAAGTTCTCTTAATCATTACTATCAACTGAATACCAAACACAAGTATCTACATCTTCGATCACCTTGAAGAATCCCGATACTTGCAATATCTGGTTCTCTACTTTACTCTTATACCTATAACTCCTCAAAACTTAGACCCTGTGTTTCTACGAAACACCTGTCTAAGAACTAGAGAAGTCACAAGTAAACAGAATATAGTATGAGGACCAACCCCTCTGTCCTAATGTACACTGGACAATATACAATACTCTGTATAAGTCCCTTGAGTCAAATGTCTCATTCACTGTGTGTCGTAGGTTGAAAACTGTACTTATGGTTAAGAAGAATTATACCGCTGTTCAATGCTCCTTACCTAACCATCCACTGATATAGGTAAATGTCACGGACATAATTTCAACAAGGTATATCTCACTCTATGAAAATAGACGTACAGATATATCAATTTGAAATTGGTGCATAACAACGGATATTCAAAATCAAATATTTGCCGACCGGCAAACAACCCAGGTGACTTCCTCAAATATCACTAATTACAACGAATTCCGATATAATGAGGATGATCACCCAATTCCCAATAACTTACTCCCACTCATCATCTGTAAAACCATACAGATGTGGAATCAAACCTGGTAAATACATACCCTGGAGCAAGTGTCTAATTGGGAAATCAGTTTTTTTTAACAGTACACAGTGAAACTGAAACATTAAAATGTTTCAATGGGGTATCCTGGTATTCCTAGTAATGCCTCTTCCATTATTCTGATTCACAACTGTAGCCGTATATTTCTTTGCCATCTCTCCAAATCCCTTTATATGTCTTTAGTCATTACCTTATGTACACCCCTTTAGGCCAAATGGTTTTCTTCCTTCCCTACCGTTCGGCACCAGCCTATGGTTTGGAAGAAGACTATCCAATAAGCATAATGGGTGTACTGTCCTAATCCTAGGAGCACTCGCAATGCGAGAGAAGGTGAAGATAAAAAACAACCGAATAAACCTTATTCCTATTTCTCCTGAACCAGGATCCATCCCCGAACTGGAACAAGTTCCTTTCGAGTTCGTATATAACCATACGATGGATTATCCAATAAACTTGGGATCTTCGTAGTGATACGGAGTGTCCTGGAGAAATACAAAGGTGATTTAGGATTGGCGAAGAAATATTTGGTTTGGTCGTGAATAGCAGTCGTAATTTACTTTGCCCTCTTACTAATCCCTTTCTTTGTCTTTACATAATACCTTCTGTACACCATCGTTATACTAATTGGTTTTCTTCATTCCCCACCGTTCGGCACCAGCCTAAGGTTTGGAAGATGACTATCCAATTTGCGTAATAGGTGTACTATCTCCTAAACCAAGGAGTACTCGCAACCTGAGAGAAGGTAAAAGAAAAAGACAACTGAATAGTCCTATTCGTTTTCTCCAGAACCGGAAACCATCCTCGAATTCCTTCGAGTTCGTATATAACCATACGATGGTTTTGTCCAATGGAAGTGGACGTTCGTAGTAATATGGGGTGTCCCGGAGAAAAGGGTAAAAGTAGGAGCGGCAATGAGATTTGCAACTCTGACAATCCAAAAGCCAGTGTTAAGAAGGTTCGGTTAACTTGGTCACTGAGTTATAGTCTAGGGTCGGGTCAATGGTCGCTGCCAAAGAGAGAGAGAAAAGAAACACTCAGCGTGCACTCTAACCTAGATCGGAATGGTTATCACTTTATCTAATCTGGAAAGCTCCCACTGTAACGTCAAATTCTTCCCCAAACCTGAAAGAAGAATTAGCCGGGATCACCCGAGGAGTAAACCAACTCATCAGTGGGAATCGGGATCCAACTATCATCGCATGATAACGTGACGGAATCCGCTCACGCCATCACACTCCAGAAGGTATGCGCATATCTGGCAAGTTTCAGTTTCTTTAGAAACTCCCGATGAGGATTTTTGCCCCATACTCTTATGACCTTGATTTTGGCCAACATATCATAAGTCACATGTCAAGTTCTACCCGTCATTCTCCAGGTTAATTTGAACCCACCCGTACATACCCTTGACTTTGGCCAAAATAGTAGTACGACTGTCCCAAACCAACGCATCTATCTATGCTGCATATGAATACCCAATAGCTACCAAACACTGTGCCTTGACTTTGGCCAACATACACAGCTTGAATACTATTGACTATCCATATGAAACGATGGAGGGCTACGAATGGTTTCTGGCGAAAACCTTTAACTCAATGAACTTGATATCGTTGAAGGAACCGGATAGCTTTTTAAAAATATAGTGACGAAAACCTTTGCTAAAGAGGTCACTCCCGGTGAAGGGATCTCGGCTCTTTCCCCATGGAATGAGGTGCAGGATATTCCAACTGAATACCACGATGCAAAGAAAAAGTAATCGGCTATAGTGAAGTTATTGCCCTGACGCAAACTTTTGTCCAAAGGGTCACTTCCGGTGAAGGGATCTCGGCCCTTGCCTCGTCGACTGAGGAGCTGGATATTCACAACCGAATACCACTGTGCAAAACAAAAGAGAACGCCCTTGCAATAACAGCTTTTTTGAAAAATGTTCCAACAACATCAGAATAGATTTGTTTATCTTGCATTGATCCGAATCAACGCAGTCCCATCAATTGATCACACCAATAAAGAACGAAAATAATGACGTACGTATATGCCATCCGCATTCGCCACTGGGTCCCGTCATCACCCGTTAGGTTAGCTAACTAACGACAGAGCGGGGACTGGACTAGTGCGGATGCAAAACATATACAACATCTACTAGTATATATATAAAATATAATTTTCGCTCAAGGCGTGATAAAAATGCAGCATCACAGAAATGTAACCAGCATCACAGAACAATACAGATATCTGGGATCCCCGGGTTTCACAGAGCCGCTACTGAAACCCAACGTTCCCCTGGTCGTGTGGATATCCTGTGCAATGAAAACCTAGACCCCTACGGGCGCGGCAGGTTACCCGCCAAAACCTGAAGTGAGGCAGCCCCCTTCAGCAACGTGAATGGACCACCCAGCACTTCACGGAATCCGGTAACTTGGGCACCCCTCCTGGGTCAACCTGTACCCCCTACGAGTGCGGCGAACAGCCCGCCAATTCTAGACTAAAGCCCCCTCCGTCTCAAAGCCATGAGATGCGGGCTCGTTGCCCTCTAGAACCCGGCTATCCGTGCACCCCTCCGCGGGGTAATCCTAGTACAGAAAGTAAAATGTACATACAACGGGTACATCGACCTCGACCCGATCATGCCCCAAAAGAATAATACAAACAGGCAGTGACGGCAGTCCACAGGTTGGACGCTCGCCCCGCAATATCAAATGTACATATAAAACAAAACTGTACTAATATTGCAACCAGGCTATCCTCCACGACCAATCCGCAATATCACAGCACAACACAGAACATCAACGTGAATGTCACGTTCGCAAATCCGTCTAAAAGGGCTATAGCAGATAGACTGGATTTACCGATCGAGTGACATTCACGGTTGCAAATATAATGTAAATACTGTGAACTGGCATGTTTAAAATATCCGATTGAACAAATTTAGCGAAGTGGGCCCCAAGCAGTACTGTAGCACATACAAAAAATATGGGCCCAAAAAGAATATCCCAAAACCTTTATTTCCAACTCAAAAGCTCTCTGCCAAAATTTGGTCAAATGAACAGTCAAAAGCATGGCGGAACCGCGGCCCAAGCATGGGTTTGGCCGCGGTTCCGCGGTGGTATGGTGAGATCATGTGACCAATTTTTCACAGAGTGCTTAGAATTCCCTGCACAGTATTCTGCAACAACCTGAAAAATTTTTGGAGCCAAAAAAAATTCGACAGAAACTTGTGCTTTGGAAAATACAGTTTTGGGGATTTTTTAGTTCGATCGAGTTGTAAACATGTTAGAGCAAGCTAGGCTAAGTTAATGGCATGGCTCTGATACCAGTGTAAGTGCACGGTGGCGCCCCGGCCGTCGATCCGACGCCGGAAACGCCGAAACGAAAAACTTTGCAAACTAGCAAACCGGCACCACCGCGCACTTTTAACCCGGATCGGGCCATTAACCTAGCTACTAGCAAACTAAAAGATGGGTAGAGAAGTATACCAAGCGATCCGTGTCCTTCGGTCTTCGTTTCCACTCCGATCTCCCGCGGAATCTCCGTCCGTCACCTCCTCGTCGAAAAGGGCACCACGTAGCCGAGTTCTTTTACGGGCTCCCATCTCTGGACCGAGGCGACTCGGGCACAAAGTTGGCTAGCTGACGCGTCCAAGATTTGCTGTAGGCTAGTGTAGAATGCTATGTCTCTTTGGGATAGTGAAGTTGCCATGATGGAGGTGGAGTAGAGAATGAACAATGGAGAGATATGCATGGGAATTTTGGTAGCAAGCTAAAAGCGAGATGATAATTTTCTTACACAAAATGAATTCCCTCACATAATGAAACCTCTCTCATCCTCTCTCTAGAATGTGGCCGCCCCCCCTCCCCCCCCCCCTCCCATAATGAGAATGGAATATTACAAGAGGAGAAAAAAAGAAAAGATAATGCTAAATTAAAGTCACACCATTTCAAATCCAAATCAACTCCTCATCTAATCTCATAAATGCAAAGGATGAGACCATAATGGAATCTCATGATTATGAAGGCACAAAAGCAAGAAACCCCTCCACAAATAAGTTATTTGCAAACTGCAAATAACCCCCTCCATCGAAAAGTCCGGCCGCGAAGGAACAAAGGAAAACCAGCCGGAACGGAATGCAAACTGGCAACTTCAGAAAACTGATCCCGTAATAAATTACAGGAAAACCCCGCTACTGCATATACATGCCCGCATTTGTATTCCCACTGAACACAAATGCAAAGAGACAAAATTACACTATCTAATACTAGGATCCGGCTTAAGCCAAAGTCGGCTAGTAAAAAACCGTCCGATCACGATCCGTGCAATACCGCATGTATCTGATCGAACCCTACCATATCTCCATACGGCCTCTACAGCGTTTCACCCGAAACTTGAGTAACTGTGTGTGTGGTGGACTCTAAAGACTCGTCAGTACTATGGCTGTGGATTTAACCACTAGCACGTCAGAGGTATTAGCCATACGTGACGGGCCACCAACTATTGACCAAAAGGGATGTCGATGAGCGAACTCATCCTGACACCCTACTGAGCCTGTCAGTGACAATATCCGTACAGTCCGGTCCGTTCTTCTATGAGCATCCCATGGCGAGCCTAGAGGGTTGGTAAAAGTCAGACCCCTAATAGCGGTACAAATCGTGTTGGAGTGTAGCCCAGAACACCCTGAGATACTACTGGAATACCTACCAGCAGATCTCCTGCCTTGGCCAAGGACTTTTCATGTACTGGCTCTCCTAGACACAGCGCGACCTCACCCCCAATACCGGGAGAGACGAACCCCTGCAGATCCGCTCACTGCCTCCATGTGGCTCGGGATTGTACCCAACTAAAACCTGTTTGCACGACTCCTTTGAGCCGTGGTAGGGTAGTAATCAAAGCACAGTGGGAACTCACACGAGACAAATGACGATCTCAGGTCGATGAACTAACCTGTACACATGTCACCAGGGAACTGCTATCTGACGTCGGGTATAATACCAACTAGCAGGTTCCCGGTGAGTCCTGTCCGGTGTACTCATAACCCAATGAGCACCTGTATACATCTTAGGTGAACCAACTGACACCAGTGGCTTGTGAGACCGGCTACCGTCCCTCGTCGGGGTCTCGACTGTATACACTAGTCTACTTTGGAGAATCGATGCCCTATCTCGAAGCTCCCACGACTAGGGACCTTTTAAGGATGTGCTTATAGACCCCATCTCCCACGTATATGATCACCCTCATACTGCTGGTAGTCAAGCAAGAATCCTAGGGGCTCTATCAACGTGTAATAGCGACTCGTAAGGTCACCTAAAGCAGTACACGATGATAAAGATAAACCAGACAGCATACTATCATCTTGAGTAAGACTGTCCTATTGGGACAGGTCCTCCCTCAATCATTGCAATCACGTGCCTGTGATCCAATAATTGACTCTGAGGGCACTATCTCCAACACCTATTTATAGGAGAAAGAAAAGAATCAGTTTATTTAGTAAATCTTTCATTGAAAGATTTCAATTGATTTTGTAACCAACATGATCTTTTAGATCACTTAGTGAATTTTATTCACCATTCGATTTTTAATCCAAAAGATATTCTGTTTGTTATTCTTGGTGAATTTCACGAAAATCTTTCCTTGAATAAAATCTTTCCATAAATTGGTGATTTTTAATCACCATTGGATTTTTAATCCAACGGTGCTCCATTTTACAGAGCGTCATCTTTTTGTTTAGAAAGATCTAGGGAAATATTAGGGTTTTTGATTTCCCTCTTAAATAGATTTTTCTCTTATTAGTTCAGAAGGCTTAAGAGCCTATCACGTGTTGGCACGTGATCCCGCCGTTTGATCATTTAAATAGAATTTAATTCTATTAGTTAAACAGCCTAAGAACCCATCACGTGTCTGCACGTGACCTTTGGTCACGTGTGGACACGTGATCCCCCATTGGGGTATTCCTGATTGTTTTATTACACTTTTAATTTTTTTCAGTGGGTTTTCAAAGGCCTATCACGTGATGGCACGTGACCCCATTGTTAGAATTTAATTCTTATTAGCCAGAGAACTTGGGAACCCATCACGTGTCTGCACGTGACTTGTGGTCACGTGTGGGCATGTGATGCGCCATTGGGGTGTTCCCTGCTATTTTATTATACTTTTTAATCCCTTTCAGTTAGTTTTAAAAAGCCTATCACGTGTGAGCACGTGACTCCTGTTGATTAGAATTCACTTTTATTATAACAGAATCCTCAGGAAACCATCACGTGTCAGCACGTGACCCTTGGTCACGTGTGAGCACGTGATGCCCCATTAGGGTTTTTCCTGATATTTTATGAGGGAACAAATGCCCCCATAGCGTTGTTCTCACGTGTTTGCATGTGAGTGCAACGCTGTAACTTTTGTGGCCGTTGGATTTGCCTATGGAACAAGGAAGATGAACCGTTTCCCATCATGTCCTATAAATGCAGGGGTCTCTTCAGAAGCGCCTCCACTTTTCATCTTCTTCCTTATTCATTTTCCTTTGAGAATTTAATTCTCTTCTTCAGAGCTCAGTTCTCTGTTCTAAAAAAATTCAGAGTTTAACTCTGTCCAAGAAAGAATCTTTTCTTTAGGTAATGGTTTTGAACAACCGAAGAACTTTCATAAATATATAAAAAGAAATCTTTTTGGATTTTAAATCCCCACCAAGGGTTTTTCCTTTCAAAGAACCCATCGTTCTGATCTTTAGGAGTGCACGATCTCTGGGTATCAAACCCCATCGTTAGGCATTTTTCTGATCTTAGGGGTTTTATGACGACCTATGTTTCTCTCTGGAATTTAATTCCATTTCCAAGAGCTTAGCTCTGCCAATTTTTTTGGGAATTTAATTCCTCTAAATAACTCAGTTCTTCACAGAGAACTTCTTGGGATTCTCTTGTCCTGAGTTGTTCTTTGCAAAAAGGTTTCCAGAGAGATCCTTCATAATTCACATAGGGTTGTTCAGTGGGTTTTCTTCTTGGGGAATGCGTAGAGTTGTTTGAAATCCACTGTTCATTTATTGAGAATCTTCCTTTTGTTCTCATAATGATTACCCTGCCTCATCATTAGTGAGCCGCCATCTTGATTTTGTGGGGCCCCTGTGTTTTGTAACCAATGGTCCCATAAAACAAGTTCTTTGTCGTTTTCTTCCATTGACTTTATATATATATATATATATATATATATATATATATATATTTATAAATATATATACACGAGTGGGCTTCACTAACAGCTTCCTTTCCTTTGTGTCAGGAGTAATGGCTTCTCTCCCATACTTTTCCTTTACTCGCTCGGAAGCGGCTTTTCCTCAATCACCGTCGGATGAAGAGGTGATGGCGATGATCAGGGCTCATGACCCGGATTGCACCAATTTACTTTTATGGGGGACCTGGCATGGTCATATCATCCGCGGTCGCCGCAGCTTTCTTTGCGAGGTACCAACGGAGCCTACCTACCCATTTCTGCCGATGGAGCATCCACGGACCGCTTTTGCTGTGGAGACGCCGAATTGGACCCCTACAGGACGGCTTGAGCCGTCGACAACTGGGATTCCAAACCAGCCCGTGCCGGCCATAGACATCTTGGGGCGTCGCATCTGCCAAGGCGAAGCCCAGCCCTGGGGATAGGTCTACAAGATAGAGCTTACTCCTCGCCATCCCACGGGCTATCTTCTCTGGGCTCGTTATATCCTGTCCGCCCATCGTGCGCGACTGCAGAAGGTTGGGCTCTACCAGGCGATGCACGCATCTCTCTTACACTATCAGTCCCCCCCATGTCTGGTTGGTTAAGGCTTTCGTGAATCAATGGAATCTTCCCACCAACACCTTCCTGTTAGGGGACCGCGAAGTTTCAATTTTTCTGGAAGAGTTTCGCGAGATATCGGGGTTGCCGATCAGAGGAACGCTTTATGAAGAACTGCTGCCTCCTGATGAGTATGTTTTCAAAGCTGAGCCTACTATGCTTGACGGTTTGTCGACTGAGAATGTCGTCCGCCACAAGCACCCGAGTCTAATCAAGGCCTTGGGTATTTTTGAGAAGCTATTCATGGAGTCTGAGGAACAGGCATCACTTTCGAAAGCTTCATTTCCTGCTTCCTTCGCGGAGACGTTCTATCAAAGACGGCTCCAAAGTTTGCGAATATCAACGACCCCTTCGGGTTTGGTTTAAATAAGCGACCGGCTAGAGAAGAGGATTTGCCGCAGTTCTACATTCCCATCCTGTCGGCCATTTCTTTTGAGTCGATCGCAGCTCCTGGCATGGACGAAGAGACTTTCTTCGTGGGCTTTATCAGTGTTTAGCTCAGCTGGTTCGCCGTTCCCACGCACCGTCGCTTCATGAGAGCCTCGGTCATTTACCCTGCCCATCGCATTGCCGGAGGGACGCGACTAGCCGTGGGCATTGCGGGGCTAGCGCATCTGTATCATGGGTTAAGCGCTGCAGCCAATACTTCAACCCCAGGCGTAGATGTGGTAAATTTTTCTCTTCATTACTTTACGTCCTGGATTGAGATGCACGTGCTAGGAGCATTTGCTGCGCATCAGAGACCCAGCTTTTATGATGCTTACACTTTTCCGCGGCTTATGAGGTTGGTGGATGTTTCTGCTCCTGATCCGACTCAGTCCGGGGCTATTCACGTGCTGCTTAGTCCCTATGCCAATGAGGGCGGGATGATATTTAACGATCGAGTCCTCTCTGCTCCTGCGGGACCGATTCAACAGCTCTTTGATTCGTCAAAAGAGGGAGCACCCTCCCTGAAGCGAAAAGAAGCCGTGCACTTATATTCAATCAGACCGGGTTATCTGGTGTTTCATCAAAACGGTGCGGCCCTTTTTATGCGGTACAACCCACACTGCTTTGCTCGGCAATTGGGATATGACCAGGGTGTCCCCTTTGAGGCGTTTAAGAGCTCAGCCCGTCGTCAGAAGTTGTTCGTGACGCCGCTCATCACATCATGCGGCTGAACACCCGCTCTTGCTTCGTGATTCCTGAGGCTGACTACATCCCTCGATGTGTGGGGGCCTTCACGGGCTGGTACCTCCACCGAGTCGGTCCCATTATTGTTGAGGAGAAGAGGATGTTCCTTGGATAGAGGGCTCCCACTCCGATCCAAGCTATGGGAGTCCCTTCACGACCGCGGGCAGTGGTTCGCCCTCCCCTAAGAGATACTAGTGTCGTGCTTATTCCTGAGGCGGCGGAAGTGGATCTAAATCCCACAGCTGGTATGTTGCTGTGTACTAGAGCTCAATCAAGGGGCAATAAGGCACCGGTAGCTGTATCATCAGCAGCGGCGTCAACAATGACAGTGTCCTCATCGGTAGCACCGCCGAGAGATAACACTGAAGGCGAAGTGGGTCAGCGTCGAACTAAAGCACCAAGGGGAAAGAGGCGATCCTCTTCTGGTGTTAGTTCTGGGTCCAAGAGACGAAAGAGGACTGTCACCAATCTGCTTGACTTTTTAGTGGACTCCGAGCCTATCCTTCAAGATGAGCCACTAGCTATGCAGGAATCGGATGGTGGTTTACTTTTCCCGGGTTCATCTGCCAAGGAAGCCGCACAATTGGCTGAGACTATAAGACGCTCTCAGGATGAGACTGAGCATGTAAGGATCCCGAAGAGGCCTTATCCTACAATTATCTTCTACGAGGATCCTCCATCAATACGGCGGATATTCATAGGTCTTTTGGAGGAGGGAGGCGAGATAGCTCTTAAGCAAGCTATCTCGGCTGATGCTGAAGATGCGCTTTCATTGTAGACCGGTGGCCACGAGTCTATCCTTGAACCCCGGCGAGCATACCTCCTCAGGAAGGAACGTCGGCTTGAAAAAGCCATACTAGAAGCTCCATTACGCATTGGTATATCTATATTTCTTTTCGTAGTATTTTGCACTGCTTGATATATATATATTCTTATCTCCGTGAAAACTTTGCAGGGACTTCGGCAATAGCGGAGGACCTGGGTTCGAGTCGCGCCTTGACTATGGACTTTGCAAATACCCCCAATGAGACACTAGTAAGTGTGGAGGGGGTTGCTACAACTGTTGTTCCTGCCACGGAGCTCCCATCGGTGGTTTCCGTTCCTCCGGTGCTTGCCCTCCCGAAAAAGGCGCCTTCATTAACCGTGGAATCGATGGATCTTCCTGGGGATGGCCCGGAGGCTGTAGGGCAGGTAGTCGAGGCCACCGTCCTTTCACTGGAGCCTGCCGCGGTGGCTGCTGCTTCTCAATTGGGAGTTGTTACACCGGTCCATGTCCCCGATGATGTGCCTGGGGGCATGGAGGAGGCCGCCGAAGCTGCTATCCCTCCTGTTCAGAGCGGGAGGAGCATCGAACGTAGCCCTCTACATTTTATTTTAATAATCTCTCCATTATCTATACTTTTCTGTCTTTTCAGAATTGCGCGGGTTGGTGGCGTCTATCGCTGATCTGTCTCCCCGGAGATCTTTTCAACGTCTGCTAGAGATGGCCGCTCCGCAGGAAATATCCCCTCAACGCATCATCCTCTCTTCCGGGCAAGGTTAGCGTCATTTGCTTTCTCCTCACGGCACTATTATTATCTCATATAATAATACTGATGCCTTTTGCAGTTCTGGAGGCCGATGACGAAGTTGAGATTCTTGACGGGCCTGAGGAGCCTTCAGACCCTTCTTGTATGACCGTGGGTAAGTGAAGTTTCAGCGTTGTTCCACATTCTCCTTGCTTGTAAGTCTCGCTTATTTCTGTTTATGAATCTTAACAGCTTTGCCAGTGCTTACCGCGCTGGAATCTCGCATCGTCATGCCACCCGGCCCCTATGCTCTACGTGCTTCTGAACGGATGGCAAAGTTAAGCCTTCGCTCTTTGCCTGCTTTAATTGAAGACCTTCGCGCTGGCATTCTGATCACGGCCGAAGCATTTGCCGCTGAAGCTAACGGTTCTCTTCCCTTTCTTGCTACTTATCATAATGAAACATTGGTGCAAGTCTGGGTTGAGTTCTGTCGTCAGGTGGAGGCTTGCTTGCATAGTCTTGAATGTACACGTCTTCCTTCAGAGGTTGTGGCTGCAAAGGCGAGCTTACGGGGAATGATTGAGCTGTGTGCTGCGAACATGCTATCATGCGAGAAGAGGCTCAGCCGAAAGTTTTCGGAGAGGGAGCTGGCTTCCAAAGCGCTGAGGGAGCTTCAAGCTAATCTTACGGCCAAGACCACTCAGACATATGAACTTTGGCGGGTGCTTCAAGAAGCTATCAAGGAGGTGGTAGCCATTGATAAAGCCGTCATTTTTACCCATGAAATGGTCGAAGCTCATAAGGTTACCAAAAAGGAGCTTGAAATTCGGCTTGCCTCGTACCAGGCCCAACAGGCTCAAGCGGAGGCCCGTCTCTTAACGATAATAAATCATGAAGCCGAGGCCCAGCGGAAAAAGGGTGAACTGGCAAATCTACTAAATCGTCCGCCGGCTTGAAGAATTGTATACTTTTTCTTTTTATTCTTCTTCTTTTATACATACTCCTGAAGGAGAGTATTTTTGATTCTTTCATAAATTGTACTTTGTATTCATTTTGATTCATGAATAAAAGACGTATTTTGCTTCATGGTGGTGTGTGCCTTTGCAATCTATTCTGATCTTCTTGCAGGATAGCGATGGCTTAGGAGTCAGGTTCAGATCTGCATCCTAAGGCTTTCCAACTTTATGAGCCGTGAGGGTCTCATAAAGACTTTTCTCCCTGCGAGTCGAGAGGATCTCGTAGGTGTATTTCTCCTTAGGAATCAGGAGGATTCCCAAGTGTGCTTTCTCTTGAGAGTCGTAAGGATCTCACAAGAGAATTTTCCCTCTTACAAGTCGAGAGGACTCGTAAGTGGTTGTTTCCCTCCTTGTCGAGATTTGACTTTAAAGAGTGTGACCCGTGAATAGTATGCAAGAGCCCATTTTGGACCGACTTGCAGGGCCCCAGTACTTAGGAAACAGGTTTTTTAATCCCATTGCCTAAAGCTTCTCCTTACGAGTCGAGACGAATCGAGAAGTTCTCGCGAAGACACTAATTTCCTCACGAGTTGAGACGAGTCGAGGAGTTCTCGCGAGAATGTACTAACGTCACAGTTAACCTCTGCTCTTTACGATAGAGGTCCGTTAGGGTCTGTGGTACTAGGGTTTTTCCTGTCGTACCGTCTCATTGGCTGATGTATTCCTCGATAGGCAATCTTGCTGTTTGAGAAGCTTTGCGACTGTCGTGTCTCTGATCCCTTCGGGGGATGGACAAGACGTCTTCAAGCAATTGTTTCCCCAATCAGAGCAAAGCTCTGTTCAAATTTCGAGATTTGAAACGAAGCAACGCTTCGTGAAAAGTGCTAGCATTAAAATGCGCCAGCACGAAGAGTCAAAGACTCTGAAACGGCGCACCACGTGTGCGCTAGCGCCGAGTGCGCTGCGCTCTGAGCAGCGCACCACATGCAAAGCACGTGTGCGCTAGCGCTCTGAGAAGCGCACCACGTGCAAAGCATGGGTGCGCTAGCGCTAAGTGCGCTGCACTCTAAGCAGCGCACCACGTGCAAAGCACGGGTGCGCTAGCGCTGGAATTAAAAAACTCCCCACCGTTAGATCAAAGATCTAATAATAATGATAAATCATTAATTAATCAGAATAAATTCTGTTTAAAAAGATTCCCCAATCTTGTTAAAAACAAGAAGATTGCCTTCTGTAAATCAGAAGCCCTTGGATCAAAGATCCAACGATGGGAAATTACCCAAATCAAGTGGAGAAAAGATCTCCTTAACTGATTGAACTGATCAACTTGCCCTAGATAAAGACCCCTAGATTTTAAGTCTAAAATATACAGAAAGATATAGAAAACCCCCTCATAAACTTTGAGAAACTCAAAGATAAAGAGCAAGCTCTTGCAAGAAGATTCTTCTTCAAGGTAAAGATGATGATGAACACAGAGATGAAATCATCTCATGATTAAGAAAGGAAGAATTCATTTCTTTAAAAAGATCATAGATCTACAAAGACAAAAAGTCTTTCACAAAGAGATCAAAAGATCTCATCATAAAGAAGAACTTACATCTCACAGATCATAGATCTATAAGACTAAAGTCTTTCTCAAAGAGATCATGAATATCTCATTATAAAAAGGAGAATAATTCAATTCTCTTAAGGATCATAGATCCATAAAGGCAAAGCCTTTCATCAATATAAGAGATTGAAACAAAGTAAGAACTGTTGTTCTTAAATCTTAAGACAAAGTCTCTTTTAAAAAAAACATAAATTGGTTTTCCAGATCATAAAATTGATCAAATGCGCTTTGCGCTCTTGAACTGCGCTTCTGCGCTCTCTGGACTGGCGCTCAGCGCCAAATGCGCCACGAGTCAATCATGTATGCGCCAATTAACAACTTGCGCTTTGCGCTTCTGAAATAGCGTACTGCGCTCATGGCCGGCGCTCAGCGCCAAGCGCACCACGTATCACTCACGTGTGCGCCACCAAATTGAAAGTGCAATGCGCTCATGGATTAGCGCTCAGCGCTCATAAACTGGCATCATGCGCTCATCATCTGGCGCCTAGCGCTGAGTGCAACACGTGTCATTTACATGTGCGCTACTTGGCAGAAGCGCACTGCGCTTTTTGATTGGCGCAAAGCGCCTAGAGCGCCACGTGTCGCGCTGACAGAACATAAATTGTTCTTTAATAAGCCTCAGGGCTATTATGAGTGCTCAGCACTAAAAGACAAAGACATTATCAAGATATAAATCAATGCTCAGCATTGTTAAAAGGGCCAAGCCCAAACAAATGCTCAACAGCCCAAAATAAATGTTAAATATTTTAACTTGATTGGACTTAGCCCAAGATTGGCCATAAGTCCTCAAATGCAGATTAACTGAGCCCATATGCTCATAAATCTTTTAACAGATCTTAGTTCCAAATTGGACTACAGATCTACCAACTCACATCGGTTCGAGGGTACATCTCTTTACTCCTCTGATATTTGTCGTTGTAATCCTTCAACATCTTCAGAGAGGTGACGGGTCCCGACAACCAAACATTCCATGGACTGTGGGGTCCTTTAAAACCCATGGACTATGATGTCCTTAACCTTGACTGTGAGGTCTTTAAACTCACGGACTATGATGTCCTTACCTTGACTGTGAGGTCTTTAAACTAACGGACTATGATGTCCTTAACCTGGACCGAGATGTCCTTAAACTAACATTGGACCACCATGTCCTTAAACTGGTCATCGACCGCAATGTCTCTAAACTAAACAGTTGAGTTCAAATGCTCTTTTGTTGGATCTAAATGATCCCGTTAAGTTGATCTTAGTCTAAAATTAGAATAACGTATCCTTAACAAACGTTTAAGTTGATCTTAGCCTCAAATGAGACTAGCGTATCCTTAAACCAACCCCTAAACCCAAATCTAAGAAGATACGGATTTGGACTAATCCACGCCCTACGGGCGACAACATAAATTAGTCTCCGTATACAATCCACGGGCAACCAAAAACAAAACAAACACACAGGACACGAAGTGACCATCTGGAGAAGGGGAAAGTGGTTACCGCGATGCGGTATCGTAATTAACTGCAGGGGCTTGCGCCTGTAGGGAAGAGCGCCCCCACAATCAAAAACCCCTCAACGAGGGGGAATCTGACGAAGTCTGCTACATCGGCCGCATCCGTTTGAACCTTCGATACATGGTGTCATAAATCAACTTGGCATCTTCAGATAGGTAGACGGATAGCACCAATTAGCATCTGCCCTCGGAATTCAGGCCCGGACGCCCCAAATGTCCCGGTCGCGTCTTCCGGCGGGGAATAGATTCTGGCACGCCCGGTTGGACCTTTTCCTCTTTTCACTCCACACTTCGTATGTCGTGTTTTTTCCGTGATCAGATAATCGCGGTGTGTATGTTTGTGGTTGCCCTTAGGGGAGTGGATACTGAAGTCGGCGCTTCATCTTTATGAAGAATGGCGTTTGTTCCCACCTTAGCAACACAGGCTCTGTCATATCTGGTGGAGTCAAGTACGGGCCACTTGCAGGCTCAAATCTCTGCAATCCGGCTCTTCAAGAAATCAACGGGCTTCTCTTTGGGTCGATGCTCCCACCTCCCACCCTCGGTGCCTCAACGCCGATGGAGGAAGCCCAGAGGATGTCTGTCGTCCACAGGCGGGCTCCCCAAGCAGCAGCTTTGCCGACGGAATCAGTCCTCAAACAACTGGCACATGCCAAGGACCAAGGTCGTAGCAGGGGGCAGAATATTCAAGCTCTCAAAGGAAACAGGGGGCAGGCTCGGCAAAATCCTGAAGCTAATCAAATCCCGGCCGTAAGAAATGGTCGATGTCAGTATTGGCATCATACAAAATGAGCTGGGGGCAGTTCTTCATATGGTTCTGTTTCAACCTCAGTGGTGAATGTTGTTCCAACCAGGAACAACTTCAAATTGGTGCGAAGGGTCAGATAAAATTTTCCTACCGCAATATCTGAGAAATCTCTGCAGCTCATGGAGATCCCACGAGAGCAGAAACCAGTTCGCTCCCTGAAGCTACTTTCCTCATCTATATATAAAGTACGGAAGCAAGTGAAGCTCTTTGTCGTCAACCGCGACTCTTCCCCTAAACATCAGCCAAACTCTGACAAATCCTCTTTCAAATATAAGGGGACTCATCCCAAGACGGATCCCGATACAGCGGTTCCTCCCAAAACCAAAGCGGTTTTTCACAAAAAAGAGAGCCCAATAAAGCTCAAGTGCCCGAAGCAAACTCCAAAGGCCAAAACTCCAAACGCCCCAAGACTGGGGGCATGGTAGTTTATATAGTCTATGTGGTGAATTCCAAAGACAAAGTTCGAGCTTTTACTAGTCACCGACCTCAAACTCGGTCCTTAACAAAAGTTCAACTGCAACGTGGAAAGCTGCAGGAGATGCTTGCTCAGGCTGCAGCAAACGCTAATCCATCGTCTAAGGCAAATCCCGAAGACGCACCTGGAGAAAGAATAGAGAAGGGGTCGGATATTGATTTTCTAAAGCGCGCTCTGAAAAAGGGAGATGCAGAAGCACCAGAAATGTCCACTAAAATGAACCAGATGGCCCTTCTGATTCAGAATATGGCTGGAATGATGGTTCGATCGGAACCACTGGCGGATGAACTGCTGGTAGTCGGTCTTAAAGATAAGGATGACATTTCAAATCCTCTGCAAATCTCATCAATGGCTGAGAAGGAAATGATTCCTAAAAGCAAAGCTGAAAGAATATATCGCTCAGCAAATCGAACTTCACTACGCCAGTGAAGCCGCAAATAGATCAATCAAGATTGGTCGACCGTATCCGACATGGCACAATCAAATACAGTACCCACCAGAGTACACACTTCCAACGTGCCACATGTACAAAGGAACTGAGAATTCTCGTCGGCACATGGCGCGATTTGAACCCATGTGCAGCAATACTGATATACTTCTCCTTTGACAGTTCATCGGCTGTTTGGCAGGCATTGCCTTCGAATGGTATGCGGGACTCCCGAATGACTCCATGAATACCCTCGACGAAATGGAGATGCCCTCCTGTCAGAGATTCGCTAGTATGAATAAACGCACTACCGTGACGGCATTGGTCAACGAAAGGGTTAGACCGAATGAGACTTGGGTTCAATGTGTTACCCGATGACGAAATCTCTGGTCAAATACAAGCAACGCATCGATGAAGTTGCAGCCATGGGAATGCTCATAGCCATCCTTGACCCAAATTCAAAGGCGTCCTCGTATATGGCCATTTTCAAGCCGACAGCCTTCCAAGAGCTCATGGACAAAATGACTTGATTGGATTAGCTGAGTCAAGACCCTTCATCATCTGATGAAGATGAATGAAAAGCGGAGGTAAGGTGGTATTTTTTGCCGACGCTGAACTAAAAAATGAGCGACTTTGAAACAACCTGTCACCAAAATAGCGACGGCGTGGGTACTCGCTCCCCCCGAGGTTTACACAGGGGGCATATTTCTCACTGCAGGAAGAATCTCTACGTAAGATGTCCTTTCTTCTCAAAGAATAAAAAGGATATCAAGGGGATTACAAACGAGTCCTGTAGTCAAGTGGAATATCCCATTTGAGAACAAAAAAAAGAAAAAAAAAGGGTATGTCCACAAGCAAAATGGGCAAGGATGAAAACCCGAAACGGCGCCGTGAGTAAAAACAGCAGGGCTACCGGCGAGTTTTGTGAAAACCCGAAAGGGCGCAATCTCGTTAGAAAACACTTGCAGGGTCCTCTCGACCTTGTAAGGAGAAAAAAAACCTGCGTGGGATCCTTACGACTCACAAAGGAGCGACACACTTGGGGATCCCCACGATTCCTAAGGAGAAATTAAACTTACAAGATCCTCACGACTCGTGAGGAGAACCCTTCTTATGAGACCCCCACGGCTCATAAGATTCAAAAGCCTTAAGCTACAGGGATCTGAACCTGTTCTTAAGCCATCACAATCCCCAGATTGCCCTACAAGCGGTTCAATATTGACCCTTGTATACAATCCACGAGCACGAATAAACATTTCCCTAACAAAGTCCCACCAGAGACTGGGGATATGCTCACACGGTGAACAACCCTTGTAAGTCCTCTCGACTTATAAGGAGAAAACACTCTTATAAGATCCTTACGACTTATAAGAGACCATACACTTAGAAATCCTCACGATTTTTTAGGAGAAAACGCATTTACGAGATCCTCACGACTCGTAGGGAGAAACACCTTTATGAGACCCTTACGGCTCATAAAGTTAAAAGCCTTAGTCGACAGGATCCTAACCCTGTTTGCTAAGCCACCTTTGTTCGACATCGACATAGGCAAATGATGATTCGCTCCTGGTAATGTCCCAGTGGTAGCGATGTTGATGTCTAAAACGGTATCAAATTCCAAATCCTTTTATGATAAATGATGATTCGCTCCTGGCAATATTCCAGTCGCAGCGATGCTGATACTAACATTGGCATCAGATCCCAAATCCCATACCCGCGAGAAAAAATCAGCGAGCCAAAAATACATATGAAATAGCCGAAATGATGGGGCAACTTGCAACAAAATCAGCAAGTAAAAATATATGCATACAAAAATAGCCGAAATGGTTGGGCAACTCGCAATAAAAAGCAGCGAGTAAAAAGAAAAAAAGCCGAAATGATTGGGCAATCGCGACTTTTGTGATATAAAAAGCTGAAATGATAGAGTATCACGGAAAGAAAAATATATAAAATGAAACTTTTTGCCCTGTAGGTGAGGTCACATTGATCCCTGTATACAATCCATGGGCACAAACAAGAAGGGAACCATATCGTCCCACCAGGTTTCGTCGAAGCGAAGCCAAATCTCGACGGTTCACAGACATCCTAGAGACTACCACGGAACCATGGCAAAGCCCCTAGTTCCAAATCTCGACGGTTCACAGAAAATGTAACAACCCTAATTTTCTTATACACTTTTTCCTATACAAATTTTTTTCAAAATATTTTTAAAATCCACAAAGGGGTATTTTAGCCTGAGCACAAGATTTAGGTAATTATTTTTGTTTTTAATTACAAGCTACAAGAATGAAATAACTCCATTTTTAGTGTACAAGAAATTACTTTAAATTTAATGTATATCAGGAGTATTTATTCTTGCTGCTATCAGTTTAAGTAATTAAAAACCACAATAATTATAAGAAGGAGCTTGTAGCTCATTGGTAATACCTTGCACTGCTGAACCAAGCCACCGGAGTTCAAATCCCATACCCCACATTATTTTTGTATTTATTTTGTTTTAATTTTTTTTTTGGAAGTCAACGGTAAAAAGGCCATAACTCCCAAAATATGTAATGGACAACAAAAAGTAAATATACCAAATTGTACCCCCAGAAAATCCCCGGCCACTGGAAGCCTGACTTGGCACCGCCGGCCGGCGAATCGGCCGACCCGGACTTGGCCGGACGGCCGAGTCACCAACTGAGAAAAGTTGGCTCTTGACTTGGTCAACCCTCTTGCACACTTATTATACCTGGATCGGTTTTAATTTGGCCAATAAATCCCTTTTACTCCTAGGTTTAATGATTTTTAATGATTTTTATATATTTTTTTTATTAAAATCCTAACCCTAGCCTAGCCCTATATAAACACCCCTACCCTCTACCATTTCACCCTACAACTCTAAGTCCACTCTCCCAAATTCTCAAGAGAACTCGGTACGTAGAAAAAGAGCGAGAAGCGAAGCGCTGCCGAAACCGACGACGAATTCCGGCGATCGTAGTAGAACCTTCGCGACGTTTTCGACGCACCGACAACCACCACTTACTTAGCCTCCTTAGCTTGTCCAAACCCGTAAGTCCCATCTCTTCTATCTCTCTTTTCTTTTAATAAAAAAATACGACTTTTTGGAACCCGACGGAAATCGGAACAAACCGATTTCCTATTCGGTTTTTCTACAAAATTCCACTTGTCACCTAATCCATAATACCTAAACCTATCCATGATGACTATTAACCACATATAAACCAATTTAAATAAAGTAACTCACATGAAATGATAGCTTTCTTGTAAAACCGTATTCTTTTCACAAAAATACCATAAAGTTTATTTTTCTTGTTCTAATTAATTCCCTCACTCTTAAATATGTTTATCTTGATCACTAAACTTGTAGAGATCAATTTGGATGAATTTTTACACATGAAATGATAACGTTTTCAAATACCGTATTCTTGCGCTTAAATACCTTCAAGTTTAATATATCATATTTAACCTCTAGACTTCATCAAAACTTAAAATAAGTCACGAGGTAATGACCTGCCTCTACACGCACTCAAATATAACCCTAATTGATATATATCAAAACATAGAATACGAAAATACAGGACTTTTCACTAAAATACCATATTCTTTATAAACCTTTTCTAAAAGCTTTAAGTTGTACACAATTCTAAATAAAATCTTTTAAAATGAAAGCACGATATGTCATGGACATCGATCGTTTATCTAAACTGTCTTGTGGTGTCTAGGCAAGTGTATCTAGGCTAGTGGTTTTTAATTAGGCCCACGGCTGTGGTTCCTTCCCACTTACCTGGCACTTACCTGGCCGCAATTGACGGTGAAGAGGCGATTTGATGCTTCTAATGACTTATCGTTTAGACCTTAGAAATAGGCTAGTTGGCTTAGGAAAACCCTAGAAACTAAAATACGGAAAACTATATCTTTTTACAAATAAATACCTTTTATTTTTAAAAACCGTTTTCCTAAATGAATAGCATTTATTAAACCTAAGCAAAGTGCCGCTACAACCCACTTTTGGGGAACCCGTTAGGGATAGTACGGTTCAATGTGCACCCGCGGGCTAGTAGTGCGAGATTCAGACCTCCGCAAGAAGCATTCGGTCTCGAAGGGTTTAAAATACGGCATTTAAGAAAAATGTGATTTTTGGAAAATAAAATATTTATTTAAAATTATTATTGTATTAAAATATATTTAATTATCATCTAGACACCTATTTTATTATAATATAAAGTTTCCATATTTTCCTAAAAATTACAAGATTAAAATTTACATTAAAATACCATGAGTTTCAAATAAATCAATTAATACTTTCATTAGGATATATTCACTAGAATAACAAAAATAAAATTCACACTCATTATAATTATAAAGACGAATAATAAATACTTGAGGTATTTTGAAAACTATACAAAAGTACTTTTTACATAAAACCCCCTCAAGTTTTATAAATTACAATAAGGTCCCTAACAATTATTGAACTTCCAATTACATTTCTTTTAGTCTGACTCGGGTTAGAGTCTGACTATTTCTGACTTGAAAATGATTCAAGTCAATCTATATTCTTTATATTTCAACTCAAGATGAATGCATGAATCCCAGAATCCAGTTAACAATCATTACTACTTGACTGAACCGAACCATGGATATTCCTTTTACATGTTTCCCAGTATTCTATTTATATGACTCTACGGTTATAACCGTTTCCTGATATCATGGTTTCGGTCAGTCGGTCAGTCAATCATGCAATCAATACAATTTTACAAGATAACAATACAAACAAGACATCGCGGGGTTTAAGGGGTAGATTGGTACGGAAGGTGTTAAAGGTGGCACGAGAAGGTAAGATTAAGATACCTAACCTGAATCCAATTGCCGTTGTTCCGGGTTGTATAACGGAGCCTTGTACTTCCATTTGCCCTGGTCTCTAGCATACTGAGACCCCTCTCGTATACACTGGCATCCTTCTGTACCAAACTACAACAACAGCGTTAACACCATACTAATATAATATGACAATACAATACAACATTAAAAGCTACCTTCTCTCTCTCTCTTACTCTCTGTCTATTTCTTCCTTATATTTGGAACTTACCGAGCGACCTGTTCGCTGACGACATTCTATTCTTTCTTCTTTGAATGTCGTCAGGTGCGTTGGACCAAGCTGAGATCGACCCCACCGGTGAAGATTTGGAGCAGTTCCACGAGGATCCCGAGCTCTAGATATTGTACCTTGTTCTTTCTAGTATTTTCATTTTCTGTTATACCACTGTTTAGGCATCGTTTTTCATTTCAGTTGTATTTTCTTTTCATGCATTGTACAAAGAATGTTATTAATAAAAGTTGTTGTTATTTCTATATCTTTCGTCTCTTGTGTTTTACTTTATATTGCTTAGCTACGCTTAGCGTGTGTACTTCTGAGTATATACGTAGCGGGCCTTGTCGCCTCCTCTTCGCCGTACACTGGGAAGCGGGGCGTGACAGGTTTTGTTGGTGGCCCATGCAGGTCAGAGCTGTATGAATCTCTAACATGCAGTTCTGGTCTGCGTGAACAACCTAAGCAATATAACACAAGAACCAGCAACTAAAACATTCTTTACAATTCATGTTCCTTGAATCTTACAATTTCTATTCCTTGAATTCTATCATTTCCTGTATTTGAATCTGTCCTAACCCAAATTCTTCTTCAGGGTTATGGATTCCCCGAACAACACCAGCACCAACGTCAACAACACCCCTTCAGCACTACCTCTTACACCCGCTGTTCCTGCACCACCCACTGAGCAAACGATGCTATTTGAGGCAATCCGCAGTCTTCTCGAGGGACAGCAACAACTTTTGAACCGTCCTGAGACCGATGCACCGGGAGTAAAGCAATTTAGGGCTTTGCACCCAAAGCAGTTCTCTGGTAAAGGAAGCCCTCTTGAAGCGGAAGAATGGACACAAAGCATCGAAGACGATCTGGCAGCAGCTCAAGTGCCAGACAACGCTTGGGTCCGTGTTGCAAAACTACAGCTCACGGATAATGCTCGCAATTGGTGGAAGGCGGAAGAAACCCGTCTGGTACAGCCGATTGAATGGAAGACATTTCGCGAGAAGTTCGACGCGAAATATTTCCCTGTGACTGCCAGGTTCGCCATGGAGCAGCAGTTTATTCATCTACAGCAAGGATCAATGTGGGACAAATCGGTAGATGAATACGACGCTGAATTCACCATGTTGAGCCGATTCGCGGCACACTTGATACCGACGGACGACATCAGATCCCGTCGCTTTCAACAAGGTTTGGACACCGAGATTAAGGCTGCTCTAGCCACAGGAAAGTTCTTGACTCACGAGGAAGCTCTAGAAGCTGCCCGCAGTTATGAGGCAGTAATAAAAGAGTGGGGCACACCTCAGTCTGCAGGAGTCAAGCGCCCTGCCAACCAGATGGCAGGTGGAGCCTCTTCCAGGCCATTGTTTGAACCCAGGAGGACTGAAGAAATTTGCCATTACTTCCATAGAAAGGGACATTTGTGGAAGGACTGTAGGCGCGCAAAAGGCCTGTGTCTAATTTGTGGCGCATCCAACCATGGAATTGGTAACTGTCCTTACAACAGCAACTCATCTCACACATACACCAACCAACCGCAGCGGCCAACCATCCAGGCTCCTGCAACTCATCCTGCACTACCTGTTCCACCACCTGCACAGCCTACTCGCCAATTCCAACAGGCAATGAGGGACATTCCTAGAGGGCAGAGAAATAGGTCTCAAAGGCAGAATGTGCCTCCAGCTAGAAGGAATATACCACGGCGACAAACCTTCACATTAGAAGCTGTAGAAGCCGAGACTGTAGGTCAAGGTAACACCGGTAAGCCTTTTTCTTTCACCATCGTATCACTTTTATTCGCCAAACTTTTTTGCACTGTTACATTTTCCTTTTACAAATTTCGAGGACGAAATTTTTATAAGAAGGGTAGAATGTAACAATCCTAATTTTCTTATACACTTTTTCCTATACAAATTTTTTTCAAAATATTTTTAAAATCCACAAAGGGGTATTTTAGCCTGAGCACAAGATTTAGGTAATTATTTTTGTTTTTAATTACAAGCTACAAGAATGAAATAACTCCATTTTTAGTGTACAAGAAATTACTTTAAATTTAATGTATACCAGGAGTATTTATTCTTGCTGCTATCAGTTTAAGTAATTAAAAACCACAATAATTACAAGAAGGAGCTTGTAGCTCATTGGTAATACCTTGCATTGCTGAACCAAGCCACCGGAGTTCAAATCCCATACCCCACATTATTTTTGTATTTATTTTGTTTTAATTTTTTTTTGGAAGTCAACGGTAAAAAAGCCATAACTCCTAAAATATGTACTGGACAACAAAAAGTAAATATACCAAATTGTACCCCCAGAAAATCCCCGGCCACTGGAAGCCTGACTCGGCCCGACTCGGCGCCGCCGGCCGGAGAATCGGCCGACTCGGTCCGGCGCCGCCGGCTGGACTTGGCCGGACGGCCGAGTCACCAACTGAGAAAAGTTGGCTCTTGACTTGGTCAACCCTCTTGCACACTTATTATACCTGGATCGGTTTTAATTTGGCCAATAAATCCCTTTTACTCCTAGGTTTAATGATTTTTAATGATTTTTATATATTTTTTTATTAAAACCCTAACCCTAGCCTAGCCCTATATAAACACCCCTACCCTCTACCATTTCACCCTACAACTCTAAGTCCACTCTCCTAAATTCTCAAGAGAACTCGGTACATAGAAAAAGAGCGAGAAGCGAAGCGCTGCCGAAACCAACGATGAATTCCAGCGATCGTAGTAGAACCTTCGCGACGTTTTCGACGCACCGACAACCACCACTTCCTTAGCCTCCTTAGCTTGTCCAAACCCGTAAGTCCCATCTCTTCTATCTCTCTTTTCTTTTAATAAAAAAAATACGACTTTTTGGAACCCGACGGAAATCGGAACAAACCGATTTCCTATTCGGTTTTTCTACAAAATTCCACTTGTCACCTAATCCATAATACCTAAACCTATCCATGATGACTATTAACCACATAGAAACCAATTTAAATAAAGTTTCTCACATGAAATGATAGCTTTCATATAAAACCGTATTCTTTTCACAAAAATACCATAAAGTTTATTTTTCTTGTTCTAATTAATTCCCTCACTCTTAAATATGTTTATCTTGATCACTAAACTTGTAGAAATCAATTTGAATGAATTTTTACACATGAAATGATAACGTTTTTAAATACCGTATTCTTATGCTTAAATACCTTCAAGTTTAATATATCATATTTAACCTCTAGACTTCATCAAAACTTAAAATAAGTCACGAGGTAATGACCTGCCTCTACACGCACTCAAATATAACCTTAATTGATATATATCAAAATATAGAATACGAAAATACAGGACTTTTCACTAAAATACCATATTCTTTATAAACCTTTTCTAAAAGCTTTAAGTTGTACATAATTCTAAATAAAATCTTTTAAAATGAAAGCACGATATGTCATGGACATCGATCGTTTATCTAAACTGTCTTGTGGTGTCTAGGCAAGTGTGCCTAGGCTAGTGGTTTTTAATTAGGCCCACGGCTGTGGTTCCTTCCCACTTACCTGGCACTTACCTAGCCGCAATTGACGGTGAAGAGGCGATTTGAGGTTTCTAATGACTTATCGTTTAGACCTTAGAAATAGGCTAGTTGGCTTAGGAAAACCCTAGAAACTAAAATACGGAAAACTATATCTTTTTACAAATAAATACCTTTTATTTTTAAAAACCGTTTTCCTAAATGAATAGTATTTATTAAACCTAAGCAAAGCGCCGCTACAACCCACTTTTGGGGAACCCGTTAGGGATAGTACGGTTCAACGTGCACCCGCGGGCTAGTAGTGCGAGATTCAGACATCCGCAAGGAGCATTCGGTCTCGAAGGGTTGAAAATACGGCATTTAAGAAAAATGTGATTTTTGGAAAATAAAATATTTATTTAAAATTATTCTTATATTAAAATATATTTAATTATCATCTAGACACCTATTTTATTATAATATAAAGTTTCCATATTTTCCTAAAAATTACAAGATTAAAATTTATATTAAAATACCATGAGTTTCAAATAAATCAATTAATACTTTCATTAGGATATATTCACTAGAATAACACAAATAAAATTCACACTCATTATAATTATAAAGACGAATAATAAATACTTGAGGTATTTTGAAAACTATACAAAAGTACTTTTTACATAAAACCCTCTCAAGTTTTATAAATTACAATAAGGTCCCTAACAATTATTGAACTTCCAATTACATTTCTTTTAGTCTGACTCGGATTAGAGTCTGACAATTTCTGACTTGAAAATGATTCAAGTCAATCTATATTCTTTATATTTCAACTCAAGATGAATACATGAATCCCAGAATCCAGTTAACAATCATTACTACTTTGTTAGTTATATGTATGCCCTAGAGGCCATTACTATACATAGGATGTATATTGTAGTGGATGCTGGGACATATATAGGGAAGACTTTCTTGCTCGACATGATAGTATGCTATCTGGTTGCTCTTTACCTTAACGTGTACATTGATTGTCTCTCTGATACATATTGGTAAAGCCCTTGGGATGTGTACTTGACTACCTGGACTATGATGCAGATCATACTAGTGGGGACAGATAGTCTATAAGTACATCCTTCAAAGTCCCTAGTCGTTGGTGTATCGAGACGGGGCATCGATATACCAGAGTAGACTAGCGTGTACCTTCTTGACCCATATAGATGGGCGATGGATGATCCCATATCCATCGGTGTTTGACATCAGAGATGATATATGGGTGCTCAGTAGAGACTGGGTACACTGGACGGACTCGCCGAGAACCCCCAGATGGTATTATACTTCACGTCAGATGGCAGTTCTCTGGTGACACTGGTACAGAGTAGTCTGTTGACCCGAGATCGTCATAGAGTCTTGTGTGGTTCCCACTGTGCTTTGATTTCCATCTTACCACGTCCAAGAGGGCGTGCAAAACGGTGGTTTTTGGGTACAGTCCCGAGTCACATGGAGGCAATGAGCGATAGGAGGGGATTCGTCTCTTCCGGTATGGGGGGTTGATGTTGTGCTGTGTTCGATTGGCTATAACAGGAAATCCCTGGCCAGGGTTTCTGAGATATACTGGTAAGTGTTACCAGTAGTTTCTCGAATTGTTATAGACCTCATATCGACACGACTTATCGAGCTATTGGGGTCTGACGTTTACCACCCCTAGGCGAGATATGCGACATATCAGACGATCAGACCGGACTGTACGGTAGTGTTACTGGTTGGATTCACTGGAGTGTGAGCGGGCTTGCTCGTCGATCTTCAGATCGCTCAATACCCGGGTGGCCGTTACGTTTAGCAGACCGCTTGCGGCTTGTGGGTGTTTGATATGATCATCACCTGCTGCCGGCGTATTGACGAGTCTTTAGAGTCCTACACAGAGGTTTCCTGGCTCAAGCGAAATGAAATAGGAGCGCATATGAGATATGTGCGGGACCGAGAATAATACGTGTATGTGATACCGTATTTCATTCTCGCGATGAATGTATCGATTGGTTATATGCGATATAACCTATGTATCGATTGGTTATATGCGATATAACCTAGTTATCGAATCGAGGGTTGATTCGATAAGCCGATACATTGAATACTAGTCGGTTGTGTGCGACATGACCGGATCATTGAATCAAGTGTTGATTTAATGATTTAATGCATAATTATATATTTGATATATTACTTTGCACTTACTAGTATTGGTTCACTTTAAACGGATTTTCTCACTTGGATTGTGCACATTGTATATGTGATATACTTTTGTACACATGATTGTATCATGTTTGATGATGCATGCTTTTTGGTTAAGTGTAAAGAATTAAACCATGGTTAAGTTGGAAATTAGGGTTTTGTTTTATCCATTATTTATTCATTTATTTATTTTGGAAAAATATTAAGCATAAAGAAATGAAATGGTGGCTAATTTTGGACTTGCATGTTGAAGCTTCATGAAGCTTTGACTTAGTCACCATTTTGTCTCATGCTTAATCCTAACTACTCCACTCAACCCTAGTTGATTCTCTACACTTCACCATGGTTAGATTATGATAAGCATTCCTTTTATTTTCTATTTTGGAATTAACTCATCATAACAATATTCATCTTCTTCATCTTCTTCTTCCTTGAAGAAGCTTGCTTCATCAATGGTGATTGATGAAAACAAATGAGAAATCCAATTCTAAAGTCTACCCACTTCCTATTTCTTCATCCTCTACCTCTTGCCAAGTAGTAGAGTGTGTTTTCTTCACAAGTTTCTTGACTTGGTGAAGTGAGAGCTTGATCTAGCGATGCCTCGACGTAGATCATCTTCGGCACGAAGCCGACGACCTTGCCCGCTCTTTCTCCGATGAAGCCGACGCTAGAGCCCGGATTTTGATTTGGACAGCGGAGATGACTTCATCACGGAGCCGTGGAGGTGGAGGACCGGATCTACAAAGGTTGTATTTCCGTTCCTTTAGTAAAATAGTTTACTAGTTGCATCTTTCGCCTAGACATCTAGCCAACGATCCATACATTAGGGTTTCCCGGCACCGTTTAAATTTGAAATTGGTATGGTTGATGCCTTGTGAGACCTCATTAGGGTGCCTAGGAACCCTACAGTGGTATCAGAGCCTAGCTAGAGCCTTAGGCGAAGTCTAGACGCAATTTGAAGTCCGAACGAACCCGAAACCCAATTCCAAACATGCTCTCTGTCCTTTTTCTAAAATCTGGGATTTTTCAACATTAAAAATATGCAGAAAATTCAGCAGGTGATTTTAAGAGTTTCTGTGAAATTCGAGTTCCTAAATCCATTGAACTGCCGCGGTTCCGCGGCACGAGCATGGCTCGTGCGGCGGTTCTGCGGTCGTACGGCCACCTTATTTAATATATTTTACACAGTAACTCCTAATTGATAATGCTGGATTTTCTGGGAATTTTTAATTTTTATTCAAGAGTTGAATTTTCAGGGGTTGTTTTAGGGATTTGGTGTTTCGATCGGAATATCAAATTTTGTCTATGTGGCTTTCCGGATAAATTTTAGAATATGTTAAAAAGTTCGACCGGATATAAATACCCAATTTTTCCCCTGTCGGGAAATTTCCAAGTGTTGGATTTTTCCGTAGTTTAACGACGTTCTAAGTAGTGCAAGTAACGCGATGGACCCTCTAGAAGACAACAAACCTTAACTCGATTATGTGACCGTCTTGAACTGCCCTTTGAACCTTAGGGTTTGGGGCAGTACGGTGTGCCACATGTGAGGCGTTGGCTTGACCCTTCTACGGCTGGACCGTTGGTACTGAGGCACGAACTGAATGTTGTTAGACTTATTTCATGTGTTGATCTGTATCGGAAAAACTTGGGTGTTTGACTGTTCGATCGAAAAGTTTAACATTTTCTATTTATCTGGAATGGGATACAATAATTGGAATTCACAAAGAGTTATGAGATAACTGAATGAATGTTATAAACATAGCAGTTTAGTCTCACTTGATCGGTTGCCACGGAATTTTGATGTGATCAAAAGTCCGTCGCAATCACGTAGCGTACGCGGATACTCGCCGGGTAAACTTAATAGACAGCCTCACTCCATAGCCCCGACCAAGTGACTGTAGGAGAACCCCGTCGCCGAAAGCATCCGTTCGGGTGCTCGTGGTAGCGGTGTTCCTCCTTGGTGCACTTCGTCGACGGTATTCGGGGTGCAGCCGTCTACTGAAGTTTGCGACGAGCATTCGATCAGGATGCCGGGAATCTTGTTGAATTACCCGACTTAATATTGAAAAGTGTTTTCAATGATGAGACTAAAATGCAGGGTTTATAATTGTTAGGCATGCGATGTCTAAGTAATTCATTTGGTCAGGCATACGATGTCTGAGGAGGTTGCGGATTCCAACTGTTGTAGTTTTACACTTTCTTTTCTGTGACCGTAAGTGTAATATGTGATATCGCCGGTTTCGTTGCTATATGTCAACGACAATTGGGATACGCATGTTTACTTACGTTGATGACATGTGATGTTATGTGTTGCTGGATATGTTATATTGGATCGTCGTGTTTGAATAGCCGGGGGTTTTTATGTGAGATGAGTGTTTTTCATTTTCATTCATGTAAAAACTTGTATGTAATATTCTTTTATTGGGGCACTTCCAGGTTGCGGAAGATGTCACCTTTTGTATATTATTTACTCTTCCGCACTAGGATAGACCCAAGGAGGAGGGCACAAGTAACCGGGTTCTGGAGTCCAGTGGGAGACTAACTCGAGGAGTCGAGTCCGGGTCTCCTAACTCTAGAATTGGTAGGGTTGCTTGCCGCTCTCGTAGGGGTCTAGGGGTGTGGGTTTGGCTATTCATCACGACCGTGGAATCCGTGTTTTATACTGGCTCGTATTGAAAACACGGACGTCCTAGTATATCCAATATTTCAGATGATTCTTCTGCTGCGATATCTGTGATGTGATCATGTGATGTTCTGTGATAGATACTTTATATAGTATATATGATATATTATATAGACGTTACTTATGTTTTACACCCGTGCTAGCCCTGCCCCGCTCTGCCGTTAGTTACCTAACCTAACGGTGCACGAGGGGACATCGAGGCGAATGCGGATGGCATAAGTGTACGTCGTATTTATCTGTGATGTTTAGGTACTTAAATGATGGGACTTCATTAATGAGATTAATGAAATAAAAGAAACCTAAGATGTTGTAGAATCGAATTTCAAAATAAAACAGGTAGCTACAGTTCTTGCTTTGCACAGAGATATATGTGATATATCCTGCACCTTATTCGATAAGGAAAGGACCGATATCCCTTCACCGGGAGTGACTCCTTTAGCAATAACTGGCAAATGCTGCACACTCGGTTTGTCTTTTGATTGCTTTTAAGTGTTTTTGCTTTGCACAGTGATATATATGATATATCCCGCACCTCATTCGACGAGGAAAGGACCGACGATCCCTTCACCGGGAGTGACTCCTTTAGCAAAACTAGAAAAGCCTCAAAAGCACTCCATTTCAAAATTCATTCGATCCTACAACGATATCAAGTTCATTACGCAATAGGTTTTCAGAAAAACCTGTCGTAGCCCTCCGTCATTTCAGATATGTACTAGTTAGTATTCGTGCTGCGGTAGTTTGGTATTCGTCAAGGCGTAGTGTACGGTAGCTAACTAGTATTTATCTGCTTGTGCATATGATGCGATTGGATTAGGGTATTCGTACGGCGTTGTTTGGCATTCGTCAAGGGTCGTGCGGGTGGGTTTAATTCGATCAAGAAATGTACGGGTTGAACTTGACTAGTGGACTATGGGTTGTTTGGCATTCGTCAAGGTCATAGAACACTAGGGGCAAAATATTATCGGGAATTTCAAGCGTTGAAATTTGCAATGAGATTGCATACCTTCTATGAGATAGTTGGATCCCGATACCCGCTGCGAGTAAGAGTTACTCCTGGGAGAGTTTTACACATTACAATTAGCCGATCAAGTAGGTGTCTAGAAAGGTGTTAACGAGGTTACGTCTCTGGGAAAACGAGGTTTACATTAATTAGGTTCGTGCGAAAGCACGGGGGACCTCCCTCAAAGTACCGACACTGGCCTGGCTGAAAGATTGGCGAACTTGTAGTGTGTAATTAATCCCGGCTAGTCTTTCCTTTTAGGGTTTGAAGAAAGATTTGATAAAAAGCAGTGGGAGCCATGCTGATTAGATAAAATAATAACCAATCTATTCTTGCAAGAGCGCACGCTGAGTGTTTTCTTCTCTCTCTCTCCAGGTAGCAACCATATCACGCCTTAATCAAGATAATAATACGGATTATTGACCAAACCCGCTTGTTATACTAAGCTGGGGAACGTTGGTCCCGCTCCAACTTATAATTGTTATAAGACAGAGCAGGAAATAAGGGGAATACCAGATTTCCGGTGCCGCCCAAACGAAGAGAGTGCATGCTGATGCATCATCTTCGGGTGTGTTCATTACAAAGAACTGTTTCTCAGTATCCTTTACGTCCTGGGTATATGATACCGGATCAGGATCCCAGATATGTAATCTGTTATATAGGGCTACAAAAGGGTAGAAAAACTGAGAACGGGTGATAAGTTTCATGAGACAGAAAACGGAGCAAGAGTTGCAGCCAAGTATGTCGATCACTGTCATCCTGTATTACCAATACATTGATTCTGAATGAATGTTATTAGATACCGAACCTGATATACCAAATCATATCACTCTCTTTGTTAGAAAAGAAAGGATATAATTTTGTATTGATGGATAATGTTTTGAACATTTCCTATATCAAAAGTTGATCGGTTCAGGCACGTTATCTAAAAGCATTGATGTTCTAAATCAAACTACAGTTCTTAGTATATGGAACACACACAAGAGGAAGAGTTCAGAAATAAACGGATTCTTCTTGAGGTATTGTAGACTAGGTCAGATCAATGTGACCCGACTAGCTGAAGTTACATTTAGATGTATATTTAAATTAGTTTGAATTTACATCTTGTGAAACTTGCCTGTCATGTCACAGAGATAAGATGACCATAGCTCCGTTTACTGGAAACAGAGAAAGAGTTAGTGAACTCTTGGGACGGATACATGATGATGTATGTAAGGTCTCCTGTCTACACATGCCAGGACTGGTTCTTTATACTTCATTACGTTCTCTGATGATCTCTCAAGATTCAGACATATGTTCCTGTTGAAACATGAGTCCGAGCCTTTTGAGATATTCACAGAATATAAGCGAGAAGTAGAGAACCAAAATACGGCATAAGTATTATGTCCTATGATGAGATCAGGGAGGAGAATACTTGTGCATGGAATTCCTGGACTATTCTAAAGGAGAATGAGATTCTCTCTCAGCATTACTCCTCTGTATACACCATAGCACGATGGTATATCGGGGTGGAGCAATTACACCCTATGTGATAAGGTGTGCTCTATAATGAGTAATACTGAGTTACCTGTTTCCTTTTGGGAGTTATGCACTTGAGAAGCTGCATACCTATTGAATAGGTTCGAATCAAATCAGTTACCTACCACTTCATATGCGATATAGAAAGGGAAGAGCACATGTCTTAAGCTAGTTAAGATTTGGGGTTGTCCGGCCTATGTCTAAAAGCAAAATCAGGACAAGCTCGAGGCAAGATCTGTTATGTAGAACTGGAAATGTTCCAGCTATACAAACTGCAGCTGATGATTTGAAAGAACCAAAGGATTCAATAGTAACCAACGAACCTCAGCCTCTCCGCCGATCTAGTAGGGTTCCTCACCCACCTGAGAGATATTTCGGTTTCTCTATGACAGTGGGAGCGAGGATTGCATCAAGAGATGATGACCCAACTAGTTTCGAGCAGGCCATCAGGAGTAAGACTCTGTAAGAATGGCTGGATGCTTAGTGATCTGAGATGGAATCCTTATACACCAACAAAGTATGGACTTTTGTTGCTATATCTGAAGGGTTAAATCCCCATCAGGAGCAAGTATATCTTGAGAAGATTACTTGGTGTAGATGGAAAAGTTGAGACTTTCAAACCTAGACTTGTTAAAGCTTTTCGTCATCGACCAGGCGTGGATTATGATGAAACCTTTTCAAGTGGCTATGCTTAAGTCCATCCAAATCCTACTTGCCACGGCTACATACCATGACTACGATATCTGGCGGTTGGGTGCCATGACTGCTTTTCTAAAATGATGTTTTAGAAGAGAACGTCTATAAGTACACAGCCAGAGGGCTTCGTAGACAGTGGGAGCAGCGGAAACGTGTGCAAGATGCTTTATAAGATAAAGCAGGCATCGCGGAGTTGGAACATCTGTTTTGATGAAGCGGTCAAAGAGTTTGACATCATCAAAATGGTAGATGAACCTTGTATAAACAAAAGGGTAGTAGGGAGTATGGTGATGATCCTCGTAGAGTACGTGGATGACATACTCTTGATAAGAAAGGAGTTTCTTATGCTACGCTCGATCAATCTCCGTTTATCACAATGATTCTCTACATAGGATCAAAGTGATACCTACAAAATCCTGGACTTTGGATCTATGAGATAGATTTAATTGGATGTTAGAATTCTCACTAGTTGTAGTGAGATGGTATCAATCGATCCTGGGGAAAATCACTGGAAAGGTTCCAGGGTGATAAAGACGACTGAATGTCAGTCGCAAGCATTGTCTTTACCCTCAGTAAAGGGACGGTATGTTGGAGGAGTTCCAAGCTAGATACCGTGACATACTAGACGATAAAGGCTGGATACATCGCTACTTAAGATGCTACCAAAGAGGCAGTCTGGGTGTATATTGGTTCATGAGATGAACTACGTTCCTACCATTGTGAGACAATGGAGTTGTGGCTTATGCCGAGGAACGCCGGTCCCATCAGTGATCCAGACATATTCTAAGGCAGTATCACCTGATCATGGAGATGGTTGATCTCTAAGGGATCGAGGTTAGGAGAGTAGACTCAGAGGACAACGCAGCGGATCCACTCACGAAGGCCTATTCCCAGAGAGAGACTTTTATGGGATGGTTGAGTGTGAGATACTACAACCACTGCTACAGATGGCCCTAGTGCAAGTGGGAGATTGTTAGTTATATGTATGCCCTAGAGGCCATTACTATACATAAGATGTATATTGTAGTGGATGCTGGGACATATATAGGGAAGACTTTCTTGCTCGACATGATAGTATACTATCTGGTTGCTCTTTATCTTAACGTGTACATTGATTGTCTCTCTGATACATGTTGGTAAAGCCCTTAGGATGTGTACTTGACTACCTGGACTATGATGCAGATCATACTAGTGGGGACAGATAGTCTATAAGTACATCCTTCAAAGTCCCTAGTCGTTGGTGTATCGAGACGGGGCATCGATATACCAGAGTAGACTAGTGTGTACCTTCTCGACCCATATAGATGGGCGATGGATGATCCCATATCCATCGGTGTTTGACATTAGAGATGATATACGGGTGCTCAGTAGAGACTGGGTACACTGGACGGACTCGCCGAGAACTCCCAGATGGTATTATACCTCACGTCAGATGGCAGTTCTCTGGTGACACTGGTACAGAGTAGTCTGTTGATCCGAGATCGTCATAGAGTCTTGTGTGGTTCCCACTGTGCTTTGATTTCCATCTTACCACGTCCAAGAGGGCGTGCAAAACGGTGGTTTTTGGGTACAGTCCCGAGTCACATGGAGGCAATGAGCGATAGGAGGGGATTCGTCTCTCCCGGTATAGGGGGTTGATGTTGTGCTGTGTTCGATTGGCTATAACAGGAAATCCCTGGCCAGGGTTACTGAGATATACTGGTAAGTGTTACCAGTAGTTTCTCGAATTGTTATAGACCTCATATCGACACGACTTATCGAGCTATTGGGGTCTGACGTTTACCACCCCTAGGCGAGATATGCGACATATCAGACGATCAGACCGGACTGTACGGTAGTGTTACTGGTTGGATTCACTGGAGTGTGAGCGGGCTTGCTCGTCGATCTTCAGATCGCTCAATACCCGGGTGGCCGTTACGTTTAGGAGACCGCTTGCGGCTTGTGGGTGTTTGATATGATCATCACCTGCTGCCGGCGTATTGACGAGTCTTTAGAGTCCTACACAGAGGTTTCCTGGCTCAAGCGAAACGAAATAGGAGCGCATATGAGATATGTGCGGGACCGAGAATAATGCGTGTATGTGATACCGTATTTCATTCTCGCGATGAATGTATCGATTGGTTATATGCGATATAACCTAGTTATCGAATCGAGGGTTGATTCGATAAGCCGATACATTGAATACTAGTCGGTTGTGTGCGACATGACCGGATCATTGAATCAAGTGTTGATTTAATGATTTAATGCATAATTATATATTTGATATATTACTTTGCACTAACTAGTATTGGTTCACTTTAAACGGATTTTCTCACTTGGATTGTGCACATTGTATATGTGATATACTTTTGTACACATGATTGTATCATGTTTGATGATGCATGCTTTTTGGTTAAGTGTAAAGAATTAAACCATGGTTAAGTTGGAAATTAGGGTTTTGTTTTATCCATTATTTATTCATTTATTTATTTTGGAAAAATATTAAGCATAAAGAAATGAAATGGTGGCTAATTTTGGACTTGCATGTTGAAGCTTCATGAAGCTTTGACTTAGTCACCATTTTGTCTCATGCTTAACCCTTACCACTCCACTCAACCCTAGTTGATTCTCTACACTTCACCATGGTTAGATTATGATAAGCATTCCTTTTATTTTCTATTTTGGAATTAACTTATCATAACAATATTCATCTTCTTCATCTTCTTCTTCCTTGAAGAAGCTTGCTTCATCAATGGTGATTGATGAAAACAAGTGAGAAATCCAATTCTAAAGTCTACCCACTTCCTATTTCTTCATCCTCTACCTCTTGACAAGTAGTAGAGTGTGTTTTCTTCACAAGTTTCTTGACTTGGTGAAGTGAGAGCTTGATCTAGCGATGCCTCGATGTAGATCATCTTCGGCACGAAGCCGACGACCTTGCCCTCTCTTTCTCCGATGAAGCCGACGCTAGAGCCCGGATTTTGATTTGGACAGCGGAGATGACTTCATCACGGAGCCGTGGAGGTGGAGGACCGGATCTACAAAGGTTGCATTTCCGTTCCTTTAGTAAAATAGTTTACTAGTTGCATCTTTCGCCTAGACATCTAGCTAACGATCCGTACATTAGGGTTTCTCGGCACCGTTTAAATTTGAAATTGGCATGGTTGATGCCTTGTGAGACCTCATTAGGGTGCTTAGGAACCTTACATACTTGACTGAACCGAACCATGGATATTCCTTTTACATGTTTCCCAGTATTCCATTTACATGACTCTACGGTTATAACCGTTTCCTGATATCATGGTTTCGGTCAGTCAGTCAGTCAATCATGCAATCAATACAATTTTACAAGATAACAATACAAACAAGACATCGCGGGGTTTAAGGGGTAGATTGTACGGAAGGTGTTAAAGGTGGCACGAGAAGGTAAGATTAAGATACCTAACCTGAATCCAATTGCCGTTGTTCCGGGTTGTATAACGGAGCCTTGTACTTCCATTTGCCCTGGTCTCTAGCATACTGAGACCCCTCTCGTATACACTGGCATCCTTCTGTACCAAACTACAACAACAGCGTTAACACCATACTAATATAATATGACAATACAATACAACATTAAAAGCTACCCTCTCTCTCTCTCTCTTACTCTCTGTCTATTTCTTCCTTATATTTGGGACTTATCGAGCGACCTGTTCGCTGACGACATTCTATTCTTTCTTCTTTGAATGTCGTCAGGTGCGTTGGACCAAGCTGAGATCGACCCCACCGGTGAAGATTTGGAGCAGTTCCACGAAGATCTCGAGCTCTAGATATTGTACCTTGTTCTTTCCAGTATTTTCATTTTCTGTTATACCACTGTTTAGGCATCGCTTTTCATTTCAGTTGTATTTTCTTTTCATGCATTGTACAAAGAATGTTATTAATAAAAGTTGCTGTTATTTCTATATCTTTCGTCTCTTGTGTTTTACTTTATATTGCTTAGCTACGCTTAGCGTATGTACTTCTGAGTATATACGTAGCGGGCCTTGTCGCCTCCTCTTCGCCGTACACTGGGAAGCGGGGCGTGACAGGTAACCTAGAAACCACCTCGACACTCGTCTCGTTACAGTAGACGCAGTGTCAACAACGGCGTTTCTTCTCACTACAACAGGATGCAGACGCGACGTCAACAAGCGACCCCAGGGTAAAAACAATGAGGAGCCATGGAAAAGTCCCTAGTTCCAGGTCCCGACGGTTCACCAACAACCTAGAGACCACCTCGACATTCGTCTCGTTACAGCAGACGCAACGTTAGCAAAGCGGAGTGATGGCAAAATCCCAACACCGCCTCGACGTTCGTCTCGATACAGCAGAAGCAACACCAAAAGCAAACAAAGCGAATGCCAAATTTCTAGCTTCAAGGTCTTGACGGCAACTCAAATAAAACCTGAAAGATTATCGGAGATCGTCCCACACCAGCGCGGAGTGGTCACCACCTCGACGTTCGTCTCAATACAGCAGACGAGATGTCACCACAACGTTCTTCCTCCGACAGGATTCGGACGCGCCAAAACAACGAAGCGAAGGCCAAATTCCTACCTTCAGGGTCTTGACGGCAACTCATATAAAACCTGAAAGACTATTGGAGATCATCCCACACCAGCGCGGAGTGGTCACCACCTCGACGCTCGTCTCGATACAGCAGACGAGATGTCACTACAGTGTCCTTCCTCTAACAGGATTCGGACACGCCAAAGCAAACGAAGCGAAGGCCAAATTCCTAGCTTCAGGGTCTTGACGGCAACTCAAATATAACCTGAAAGACTATCGGAGATCATCCCACACCAGCACGGCGTGGTCACCACCTCGACGTTTGTCTCGATACAGCAGACGGGATGTCACCCCGGAGTTCTTCCTCCGACAAGATTTGGACGCGCCAAAACAACGGAGCTACGGCAAAATCCCTAGTTCCAACCCTCGACGGTTCACCAAAAACCTAGAGACAACTGTGAAATTCGTATCGATACAGCAGACGCAATGCCAGCAAACGAAGCAAAGGCCAAATTCCTAGCTTCAGGGTCTTGACGGCAACTCATATAAAACCTGAAAGACTATCGGAGATCATCCCACACCAGCGCGGAGTGGTTATGACTCATCGGGGCTCCCAAACTGAGCCTAATCTCAAGTAAAAAGCGGCATGGCAAAATTCCTAATACTTGCTCTTCCGACGGTCAAACTGTCTAGGAAGATTGCTTGAAGACGTCTTGTCTAGCCCCCGAAGGGATCAGAGACACGACAGTCGCAAGGCCGCTCGAACGGCAAGATTGCCTATCGAGGAATACACCAGCCAACGCGACGGTACGACGGATAAAATCCTAGTACCACAGACCCTAACGGACCTTTGTCGTAAATAGCAGAGGTTAAGTATGACGTTAGGACATCCTTACGGGTCCTCTCGACTCGTAAGGAAGAAAACTCTTCTGTAAGATCCTTACGACTTATAAGAGAAAACGCGCTTAGGAATCCTCATGATTCCTAAGGAGAAAATACACCTACAAGATCCTCTCAACTCATAGGGAGAAAAGTCTTTATGAGACCCTCACGGCTCATGAAGTTGAAAAGTCTTAGGCAGCAGATCTGAACCTGCTTTCTAAGCCATCGCTACCTCTCGAAGAATTCAAAACGGAATGCTCTCTCTATCATCTACAGGCTACGTTCACTAAAGTAATATTCCAACAACGAAGCAAAAAAATAAAGGAGAGGAAGCGAAAGATTTGTCATTTATACTTCGGAAAATTCTTACATCGCTAAAGACAATAAACAAAAGAGGCATCGAGATGTTTACAATGGTAAAACCTCAGATCCAGGGCATGGATTGAGGAATTCTAAAGTAAGGCCGTCTAGAATCTTTCTGGCCTTTCTGATCATTCTCGTATGCATTCTCTCTCGATCACGGGTGTCGAGAGATCCTCGCCAATGCCCTCCTCCCTTTGATAAGAAGCGATTATCGTCGTATGTTGGAAAGTTTGATGCAGAATATCAATGAGGTTATCTCGACGCTTTTTCGAGATCAGGCCCGACAGGTACACCGAGTGCACCTTGTCTTCAGCATCATCCAGCACATCCAGCGGTATGGCTTCGTAAAACCCAGGAAGTGCTTCCCAAATTGCTCCCACTACGATTTTCAAGAGAGCGGAGCGACGAGGAAGCAGTCGACCGTTGTGTGCATACAGACGAGCCATAATCTCCGCACATTGGACATCTGTAAACTCTTGGTTCTGGCAACGGCCCTGTATGCGAATATCCTCATAATAGATAAACTCGTTCAGGCTATATAAATGAACAGCCATAGTGCCTGAAAAGAAACATCATTGAAAGATTAGTAATGAGGAAAATTAGACATTGGGATTTGAACAAGTTCTCGGGAAGACAAGTTCTGTTAAAGCGACAAACGAATTTAAATTTGTGTGATTAAGGAAGAAAACCCTCAAAAGACTCCCATTTAAGCCCCTCAAGCCAAAGAGTAAGTCTTTCTTGAGAACAATGCCCTTCAGCAGAAATGATAACTGCCATGATTAATAGGGGAATAAAATTCCCCGAGAATGCTAAAAAGCAATGCTCTGTAGAGAAGATGAAATGATCCATCAAGAAACCCTGAAAGCAAAGCTTTCTACAGAAGTAAAAACTTCGAAATCTTTAAGATCTGTAAAGTGGATTCCAAAAATTCTTCATCAATGGGACGAAAGAAACCCTAAAAAGGTTTTCTTTTTCGGATCCATGATCCAAATAAAGCAAAGCTCTGATAACTTCGAATCTTACCAAAAAGAAAAGATCTGACAGAGTTTTGATTCTTAAGAAATTTCTTAAGGAAGAGAGCAATGCTCTGAAGGAGAAATAATTCTCGGAAAAGAAGATGAACAATGGTCATCACAGAGGGCCAAAGGCCTTATTTATAGGCGTTGAGAGCCGTTTCAACTCCCAAAAAGTTGATCCAACGGCGGAGATGCTGCCACCGTTGCACTCGCCTGTGGGCCACGTAAGCGCAACGGTGGGGGGCATTTGTTTCCCCAATCAGAGCAAAACTCTGTTCAAATTCCGAGATTTGAAACGAAGCAACGCTTCGTGAAAAATGCTAGCATTAAAATGCGCCGGCACTAAGAGTTAAAGACTCTGAAACGACGCACCACGTGTGTGCTAGCGCCGAGTGCGCTGCGCTCTGAGCAGCGCACCACGTGCAAAGCACGTGTGCGGTAGCGCCGAGTGCGCTGCACTCTGAGCAGCGCACCACGTGCAAAGCACGGGTGCGCTAGTGCTGGAATTAAAAAACTCCCCACCGTTAGATCAAAGATCTAATAATAATGATAAATCATTAATTAATCAGAATAAATTCTGTTTAAAAATATTCTCCAATCTTGTTAAAAACAAGAAGATTGCCTTCTGTAAATCAGAAGCCCTTGGATCAAAGATCCAACGATGGGAAATTCCCCAAATCAAGTGGAGAAAAGATCTCCTTAACTGATTGAACTGATCAGCTTGCCCTATATAAAGGCCCCTAGACTTCAAGTCTAAAATATACAGAAAGATATAGAAAAAACCCCTCATAAACTTTGAGAAACTCAAAGATAAAGAGCAAGCTCTTGCAAGAAGATTCTTCTTCAAGGTAAAGGTGATGATGAATACAGAGATGAAATCATCTCATGATTAAGAAAGGAAGAATTCATTTCTTTAAAAAGATCATAGATCTACAAAGACAAAAAGTCTTTCACAAAGAGATCAAAAGATCTCATCATAAAGAAGAACTTACTTCTCACAGATCATAGATCTATAAGACTAAAGTCTTTCTCAAAGAGATCATGAACATCTCATTATAAAAAGGAGAATAATTCAATTCTCTTAAGGATCATAGATCCATAAAGGCAAAGCCTTTCATCAATATAAGAGATTGAAACAAAGTAAGAACTGTTGTTCTTAAATCTTGAGACAAAGTCTCTTTTAAAAGAACATAAATTGGTTTTCCATATCATAAAATTGATCAAATGCGCTTTGCGCTCTTGAACTGCGCTTCTGCGCTCTTTGGACTGGCGCTCAGCGCCAAATGCGCCACGTGTCAATCACGTATGCGCCAATTAACAACTTGCGCTTTGCGCTTCTGAAATAGCGCACTGCGCTCATGGGCTGGCGCTCAGCGCCAAGCACACCACGTGTCACTCACGTGTGTGCCACCAAATTGAAAGCATAATGCGCTCATGGATTAGCGCTCAGCGCTCATAAACTGGCATCATGCGCTCATCATCTGGCGCCTAGCGCTGAGTGCGACACGTGTCCCTTACATGTGCGCTACTTGGCAGAAGCGCACTGCGCTTTTTGATTGGCGCAAAGCACCTAGAGCGCCACGTGTCGCGCTGACAGAACATAAATTGTTCTTTAATAAGCCTCATGGCTATTATGAGTGCTCAGCACTAAAAGACAAAGACATTGTCAAGATATACATCAATGCTCAGCATTGTTAAAAGGGCCAAGCCCAAACAAATGCTCAACAACCCAAAATAAATGTTAAATATTTTAACTTGATTGGACTTAGCCCAATATTGGCCATAAGTCCTCAAATACAGATTAACTGAGCCCATATGCTCATAAATCTTTTAACAGATCTTAGTTCTAAATTGGACTACAGATCTACCAACTCACATCGGTTCGAGGGTACATCTCTTTACTCCTCTGATATTTGTCGTTATAATCCTTCAACGTCTTCAGAGAGGTGACGGGTCCCGACAACCAAACATTCCATGGACTATGGAGTCCTTTAAAACCCATGGACTATGATGTCCTTAACCTTGACTGTGAGGTCTTTAAACTCACGGACTATGATGTCCTTAACCTTGACTGTGAGGTCTTTAAAATAACGGACTATGATGTCCTTAACCTGGACCGAGATGTCCTTAAACTAACATTAGACCACCATGTCCTTAAACTGGTCATCGACCGCAATGTCTCTAAACTAAACAGTTGAGTTCAAATGCTCTTTTGTTGGATCTAAATGATCCCGTTAAGTTGATCTTAGTCTAAAATTAGAATAACGTATCCTTAACAAACGTTTAAGTTGATCTTAGCCTCAAATGAGACTAACGTATCCTTAAACCAACCCCCAACCCAAATCTAAGAAGATACGGATTTGGACTAATCCACGCCCTACGAGCGACAACATAAATTAGTCTCCGTATACAATCCACGGGCAACCAAAAACAAAACAAACACACACGACACGAAGTGACCATCTGGAGAAAGAGAAAGTGGTTACCGCGATGCGGTAGCGTAATTAACTGCAGGGGCTTGCGCCTGTAGTGAAGAGCGTCCCCACAATCAAAAACCCCTCAACGAGGAGGAATCTGACGAAGTCTGCTATATCGGCCGCATCCGTTTGAACCTTCGATACATGGTGTCATAAATCAACTTGGCATCTTCGGAGAGGTGGACGGATAGCACTAATTAGCATCTACCCTCGGAATTTAGGCCCGGACGCCCCAAACGTCCCGGTCGCGTCTTCCGGCGGGGAACAGCAATCTTCCTAGGCAGTTTGACTGTCGGAAGAGCAAGCGTTAGGAATTTTGCCATGCCGCTTTTTACTTGAGGTTAGGCTCAGTTTGGGAGCCCTGATGAGTCATAACCACTCCGCGCTGGTGTGGGATGATCTTCGATAGTCTTTCAGGTTTTATATGAGTTGCCGTCAAGACCCTGAAGCTAGGAATTTGGCCTTTGCTTCATTTGTTGGCATTGCGTCTGCTGTATCGAGACGAATGTCGCGGTTGTCTCTAGGTTGTTGGTGAACTGTCGAGGCTTGGAACTAAGGATTTTTCCATGGCTCCGTTGTTTGATGTCGCGTCTGCATCCTGCTGGAGGAAGAACGCTGGGGTGGCATCTATATGAGTTGCCGTCAAGACCCTGAAGCTAGGAATTTGGCCTTTGCTTTATTTGTTGGCATTGCGTCTGCTGTATCGAGATGAATGTCGCGGTTCTCTCTAGGTTGTTGCTGAACCGTCGAGGCTTGGAATTACGGATTTTGCCATGGCTCCGTTGTTTGATGCCGCGTCTGCATCCTGCTGGAGGAAGAACGCTGGGGTGACATCTCATCTGCTGTATCGAGATGAACATCGAGGTGGCGACCACTCCGTGCTGGTGTGGGATGATCTCCGATAGTCTTTCAGGTTTTATATGAGTTGCCGTCAAGACCCTGAAGCTAGGAATTTGGCCTTCGCTTCGTTTGCATTGGCGTGTCCAAATCCTTTTGGAGGAAGGACGCTGTAGTGATATCTCGTCTGCTGTATCGAGACGAGCGTCGAGGTGGAGCTGGGATTTCGCCGTCACTCCGCTTTGTTTTGACCGTGAGGTTTTTTGTTGACGTTGCGTCTGCATCCTGCTGGACTGTGGAGAAACGTCGTTGTTGACATTATGTCTGCTGTATCGAGACGAATGGTGAGGTGGAGCTGGGGTTTTGCCGTCACTCCGCTTTGTTTTGACCATGAGGTCTTTTGTTGACGTTGCATCTGCATCCTGCTGGACAGCGAAGAAACGCCGTTGTTGACATTGCGTCTGCTGTAACGAGACGAATGCTGAGGTGGAGCTAGGATTTTGCCGTCACTTCGCTTTGTTTCGATCATGAGGTCTTTTGTTGACGTTGCATCTGCATCCTGCTGGACCGTGAAGGAACGCCGTTGTTGACATTGTGTCTGCAATATTGCGACGAATGTCGAGATTGTCTCTAGGTTGTCTATGAACCGTCGAGATTTGGCTTCGCTTCGACGAGGCCTGGTGGGACGACATGGTTCCCTCTTTGTTTGTGCCCCTGGATTGTATAAAGGGATCGATGTGATCTCACATGTAGGGCAAAAAGTTTCATTTTATATATTTTTATTTCCGCGATGCTCTATCATTTCAGCTTTTATATCATGAGAGTCGCGATTTCCCAATCATTTCGGCTATTTTTCGTGGTGCCCAATCATTTTGGCTATTTGTTTTATTTACTCGCTGCTTTTTATTGCGATTTGCCCAACCATTTCAGCTATTTTGTATGCAGACATTTTTACTTTCTGATTTTGTTGCAAGTTGCCCCATCATTTCGGCTATTTCATATGCATTTGTGGCTCACTGACTTTCGCTGCGAGTTTGGGATTTGATACCGGTTTAGGCATCAACATCGCTACAACTGGGATATTGCCAGGAGCGAATCATCATTTGCCTTTGTCGATGTCGAACAAAGGTGGCTTAGTAAACAGGATTAGGATCCTGTTGACTAAGGTTTTTTGACTTACGAGCCGTAAGGGTCTCATAAAGGTATTTCTCCCTACGAGTCGTGAGGATCTCGTAGGTGAGTTTTCTCCTTAGGAATCGTGAGGATTCCTAAGTGTGTGTTCTCTTATAAGTCGTAAGGATCTTACAAGAGTATTTTCTCCTTATAAGTCGAGAGGACTTACAAGTGTCTTTCGCCATATGAACATATCCCCGGTCTCTGATGAGACTCTGTTAAGGAAATGTTTATTCGTGTCCGTGGATTGTATACAAGGGTCAATAATGAAACGCTTGTAGGGCAACACTGAAGATTGTGATGGCTTAAGAACAGGTTCAGATCCCTGTAGCTTAAGGCTTTTGAACCCTATGAGCCGTGAGGGTCCCAAGGGGGAATTCTCCTTACGAGTCGTGAGGATCTCGTAAGTGTAATTTCTCCTTAGGAGTCGTAGGGATCCCTAAGTGTGTTGCTCTCTTGTGAGTCGTAAGGATCTCACGCAGGTGGTTTCTCCTTACAGGGTCGAGAGGACCTTGCAAGTCTTTTTAACGAGATTGCGCTCTTTCGGGTTTTCACACAACTCGCCGGTAGCCCTGCTGTTTTTACTCACGGTGCCCTTTCGGGTTTTCATCCGTGCCCATTTTGCTTATGGACATACCTTTTTTTTTTACTACGTCAGCCTGAAGTTGCCGCGGGTTGGTAGTAGTTTAACGACGTTTCAGTCAACAGCCAGTTTTAGGACATAGTGGTCCATTGTTAGTTTAACGACGTTTCGGTCCGTAGCCAGTTTTAGGACATAGTGGTCCATTGTTAGTTTAACGACGTTTCGGTCCACCGTTGCCATATTTGAGGCGAGTTTCTGGTTTACGGACTTTTCGGTCCAAGGGCTTTCTCTATGAATGAGCACGATGCTCCCGGTATGTCTATCTTTTTCGGATCATGTGGTTGTGGCGGATTGACCTTCCAGTTTTCGGATAGCGCGAATTTACCCCGCTGGTATTGGTCCTCAATTCATCCTTTGAAGACGAAGCAATCTTCGATAGGATGGCTTACTGCTTGGTGGTAGGGCAGTAATTAGGATTGTTGACATCGCCCGGCTGCAACGGACGTCTTGGATCTGGCAGATTGATGAGTCTATTGCGCACTGCCAGCTCGAACAGTCTCCTCGTTTTATCTCGGGGAAACGAGTAAGGACGTCCCAGTCTCTCCTCGAGGGATGGGCGTGGACGCACGCTGTTTTGGCGAACGACCGGCTTTAAGTTGCTCGGCTGTTGTTGAGTATTGGCGACAAAAGTCGCTTTCCCTTTTCCTTTTTCGTTCCGTGGTTCCGGCTTCGAAGAAGAAGGCCTGTGGCCCATCTGGTCCATTTGGGCCATCTTGTCAATCAAGGCCTGGAAAGTGGTCAGCTTGAAAAACATCATAAATTGGGAAATGGTCGCTTGAGGGTCGAGAGTACCCAGGAACATGCCTACCACAGGCGCTTCTTCAATGCACTGCTCGCAATTTGACCATAGATTCCGCCACCGTATCGCGTAATGAACCCATGTTTCTCCTGGCTTTACCCTGGCGTTAATCAACGCCGTGATTGGGGTGCGTTCGCTGGCGCTTGCAAAACGTTAGGTGAACAGCAATTCCATCTCTGTAAAGGTCTTGATAGAGTCGTTGGGAAGCTCGGAATACCATTCGAATGCCGTCTCTGCCAAGCTGCCGACGAATTGATGAAGCAGCAACTTATCGTCACCTCCAGTATTACCGCACAAGGCTCTAAATTGAGCAACATGTTGGTGCGGGTTCCCCGTCCCTTTATATACGTGGAATTTGGGGATCGTGTATCCCGGCTGGTATTTTATTTGGTCGTACCAATCCGGATAGGGTCGTCCAGTTTTAAAAATTTGCCCAGCCCCTTCATTCGCCTGATGCACTCATATCTGTTGAGCGATGTAATCATCCAGGGCGGCTTTGGAGATGGTCTCCTCTTTGGCTGCTGAACAAGCCGGAAGAGGGTTTGACGTCTCCGCTCGGTCGTCTTCGAGGATAATCGGAGGATCTTCAGCTGGAGGATCCGGTTGTATCATCATCCCGACCATGTCTTGGAAGAGAAGCGCCATTCGTTTTATATTGGCCGCTTGTTCCGCTGCTTCTCTATCCTTCTTTTCGAGAATTCTGCGGAGGAAGTCAGCATCGGTTTTCTGTTCATGGCGCTACTCTGATGACGCCTCTGGGCTTTCTTTTGGCCCGGTGAGTGTGGCCATGGCTGTTAGCATCTCTTGGAGCTTTTATTGTTGTTGCTCCTGAGCCGTAGTTACGGATCGCGTGAGCGGTCGATGACCCGTGGAGATACGGCTATCCTCTTTTCCGGATGCCATATAGACGGTATGCACTACCATGCCCCCAGACTTAGGGCGTTTAGGCTCAGTGCCCTTGACATTTGTCGCAGACGTGGGAATTTTCTCCGGCCTTCTCTTTTTGTTGGCTGGTGAAGTTGAGGGAGCCGTTACAGCGGGCACCCAGACGGATGACATCTTCTGCGGTATCACGAGATGGCTTTTTTCTTGCCGAGCTTTAATCTTCTTTGGTCGGCGAGAGTAGTCCTGGTCAATCACCGATTCCTGGACCTGTCGCCAGACTTTGTAAATTTTGGAGAATCTTCTCCCCGCCGAAATATGCGGACGAAGACGCGGCGAACGTCTTGCCTGGATTTCGGAGCAGATGCTAATTGGTGCTATCCGTCCACCTCTCCGAAGATGCTAAGTTGATTTATGGCACCATATATCGAAGGTTTAAACGGATGCGGTCGATGTAGTAGACTTCGTCAGATTCCCCCTCATTTGAGGGTTTTTTTATTGTGGGGATGCTCTTCCCTGTAGGCGCAAGCCCCTGTAGTTAATTACGCTAACGCATCACGGTAACCACTTTCTCCTTCTCCAGATGGTCACTTCGTGTCGTGTGTGTTTGTTTTGTTTGTGGTCGCCCGTGGATTGTATACGGAGACTAGTTTATGTTGTCACCCATAGGGCGTGGATTAGCCCAAATCCATATTTTCTTAGATTTGGGTTTTGGTTCGGGTTTAAGGATACGTTATTCTCATTTGAGACTAAGATCAACTTAAACGTTTGGTAAGGATACGTTAGTCTGATTTTAGACTAAGATCAACTTAACGGGATCGTTTAGATCCAACAAGAGAGCATTCAAGCTCTATTTTTTAGTTTAGGGATATTGCGGTCAATTAGTTTAAGGACATTACGGTCCAATGTTAGTTTAAGGACATTACGGTCCAGGTTAAGGACATCGTAGTCCATGGGCTTAAGGACCCCACAGTCCAGGTTAAGGACATCATAATCCATGAAATGTATGGTTGTCGGGACCCGTCACCTCTCTTAAGACGTTGAAGGATTACAACGACAAATATCAGAGGAGTGAAGAGATGTACCCTCGAACCGGTGTAAGTTGATCGAAAGATCTGTAGTCCAATTTGGGACTAAGATCTGTTGAAATATTCATGAGCAGATGTGCTCAATTAAATATAAGTTGAGGACTTATGGCCAATATTGGGCTAAGTCCAATAAACATTTGGTTTATTCTGGCTATTGAGCCTCTATTTGGGCTTGGCCCTTTTAATAATGCTGAGCATTAGATCTTGACACCTTTTTTTGTCTTGTATTGAATGCAGAGCATTCATCAGATCAATTTATGTTCTGTCAGTGCAACACGTGGCGCACCAGGCGCTTTGCGCCAGTTAAAGAGTGCAGTGCGCCCCTGTGGAGTAGCGCACGCATGAATGACATGTGGCGCGCTTGGCGCTGAGCGCCAGATGATAAGCGCATTGCGCTTCTATATGAGCGCAGAGCGCTGGTTCATGAGCGCATTGCGCTATCAATTTATAGGCGCACACGTGAGTGACACATGGCGCGCTTAGCGCTGAGCACCAGCCCATGAGCGCAGTGCGCTATTTCAGAAGCGCAAAGCGCAAGTTGCATACGTGGTTGACAGGTGGCGCATTTTGGCGCAGAGCGCCGGTCCAGAGAGCGTAGAAGCGCAGTTCAAGAGTGCCAGGCACATTTCAATAGCGTAAATCGCATTTGATCTATTTTTATGATCTGTGGACAAATTTATGTTCTTTTTAGAAGAGACTTTGTCTTAAGATTCAAGAACAACAGTTCTTATTTTTGAAAGGCTTGCCTTTATAGATCAATGATCTGTGTAAAGAATATGTTCTTCTTTTATTACGTGATGAGATCTTTTGATCTTATTTTTTTTATGAAAGACCTTGGTCTTTGTAGATCTATGATATTTTAAGAAGATAATCTTCTTTTTATGAAATGATTTCATCTCTATGTTCATCCTTCATGATCTTTACCTTAAAGAAATAATCTTCTTTTGTTGAGAGCTTGCTCTTCTTTCTTTGAATTTCTCAAAGTTTATAGGGGGGTTTCTCTATATCAGACTTGAAGTCTTGGGGCCTTTATATAGGGCAAGTTGATTTGTTGAATCAGTTAAAGAGATCTTTCTCTGATTGATTTGTGGATGTTTCCTACTGTTGGATTTTTGATCCTAGGGCTTCTGATTTACAGAAGGCAATCTTCTTGTTTTTAACAAGATTGGAAAATCTTTCCGTAACAGAATTTTAATTCTGATTAATTAATAATTTATCATTATTAGATCTTTTGATCTAACGGTGGGGAATTTTATAATTCCAGCGCTGGCGCACCCGTGCTTTGCACGTGGTGCGCTGCTTAGAGCACAGCGCACTTTGCACTAGCGCACCTACGTTTAACACGTGGTGAGCTGCTCAGAGCGCAGCGCAGCCTGTGCTAGCGCACCTGTGTTTGACACGTGGCGCGCAGCGCGCCTAGCGCTAGCGCACACATGGTGCATTGCCTAGGGCGCAGCGCACCTGGCGCTAGAGCATCCGTGTTTGACACGTGGCGCGCAGCGCGCCTAGCGCTGGATCTGAAGCGTTGCTTCAATTTTTGAAATTTGAATTTCAAAACAGAGCTTTGCTCTGATTGGGGGAAACAAAGGACAGCCGCTGAGGGGACTGTTCGAGCTTCGCCTTTATGGCATTGTCCACAGGTGGGGGAGATCTTTTGAGTACGGCCTTTGGAGAGTTCTTGCGCACCCTCCTGAGTGGTTCAAAGTTGTTCCCAGTTGGAACAGCAGCATCGATTTCCACCGTTGGAGCCGGCGGAGTCAGTCCAGAAGGGGAATTGCCCCCAGCCTTCCTTACTCGACGCCAGTGGCGACGTCGAGCGTGTCGAGCAGACGGTACTGGCTCAGCTATGGGGGTGGTTTCTTTATGCCCCTGTCCTGGTCAGGTGCTGCTGGTATCAGCCTCTTGAAGACCGACGTCCGTTGAGAGGTAATGTCCAATCTGTCAAAGACAGACCTCTGGGCAAGGGTGACTTCACCTGGAGCGGGAGCCGGAGTAGCCAGCCTTGTGAAAACTGACTTCTTGGCAGGAGAAGCCTTTCCAATGATTTCATACGCTTGAGCCGGGATGGATATCTGCTTTAGGATGGTTGCTTCAGGTATTGCGGGCTTGTTGACGTTCTGGCCCAGCCTGCTGAAAACTGAGGCAGTAGAGTTGGGCGACCAGTTGAGAGAGGCCGCGGTAATGGTAAGTCGATCAAAGACCGACTTCTTTGGGGCTTCTTGCGGCAGCATCGGGGCATTGAAGCTCATGGGTGGGATCATAGTCTCAAAGAACAATCCAGTGGTGGCCTGAGTTACTTGGTCCACCGACATCGTGAACAGGAAGGCCGCTTGGGGCCCATAAGTCACTCCTCCGGATGAAGCGGAACGGGAGCTGTAGTTGCAGTCGGAGCAGTTGGAGGCCATTTCTTTTTCTGCATGAGAGCAAAACCAAATCTTAGTGCCTCGAACCCAAGGGCAGCCATATCAAACCGCGATTCGTTCGCGAACACGACACACGTAGTGTGGATTAGAAAGAGGAAAAGGTCCCACCGGGCATGCCAGAATCTGTTCTCCTCCGAATACAGAGACGGAACCGCGTAGGTTCGTCTTGCCTGGATTTGGGGGCAGATGCTATTAGGTGCTATCCGTCCACCTCTCCGAAGATGCCAAGTTGATTTATGACACCATGTATCGAAGGTTTAAACGGATACGGCCGATATAGCAGACTTCGTCAGATTCTCCCTCATTTGAGGGGTTTTTGAATGTGGGGACGCTCTTCCCTGCAGGCGCAAGCCCCTGAGGTTAATTACGCTACCGCGTCGCGGTAACCACTTTCTCCTTCTCCAGATGGTCACTTCGTGTCGTGTGTGTTTGTTTTGTTTTTTGGTTGCCCGTGGATTGTATACGGAGACTAATTTATGTCGTCGCCCGTAAGGCGTGGACTAGTCCAAATCCGTATTTTCTTAGATTTGGGTTTTGGGTTGGTTTTAAGGATACGTTAGTCTCATTTGAGACTAAGATCAACTTAAACGTTTGTTAAGGATACGTTAGTCTAATTTTAGACTAAGATCAACTTAACGGGATCATTTAGATCCAACAAGAGAGCATTTGGGCTCTATTGTTTAGTTTAAGGACATTGCGGTCGATTACCTGTTTAAGGACGTGGTGGTCCAATGTTAGTTTAAGGACATCTCGGTCCAAGGTTAAGGACATCATAGTCCATGTGTTTAAAGACCCCACAGTCCAGTTTAAAGACGTCATAGTCTGTGAAATGTGTGGTTGTCGGGACCCGTCATCTCTCTGAAGACGTTGAAGGATTACAACGACAAATATCAAAGGAGTGAAGAGATGTACCCTTGAACCAAAGTTGATTGGGAGATCTATAATCCAATTTGGAACCAAAATCAATTAATTAGATTATGAGCACATTGGCTCAGTTAAATCTGAATTGAGGACTTATGGACAATTTGGGCTAAGTCCAATTAATTTTGAAATGTTGGCCCTTTGTTGGACTATTGAACAATTGCCTGGGTTCAGCCCATCATTATTTAGCAATGCTAAACAAGAGTTTGAAGGCTCTGATAACATTTTGTCCTTGAGCATTAAACATTATAGCTCTGGATTTTTAAAGGCTCATTTGAAGGGGATATTTGCCTCTGGAAAACTTAGCCAATTTGGGCTAAGCTGGTTTTTGAATAGTGTTAAACACTAAAGGACATCTGGTCATGTGTCCTCACGTGATGTATTTAAGACAGTGTTAAACACTGGAGACAAAATGTTCAAAATAGTGTTAAATACTAGAAAGGAAGGGGTCACGTGGGGTCACATGAGGCGCCTGAGATGAGGCCAGACCTCCTTTATTTTATTCTCAAATCTGCAAATAAGTGTTAAACACTTCTAATTTTCTGGCCATCACGTGTTGGCACGTGATGGATATCTATGTATTGATTATTAAAGTGTTTATTAAGGGTCACGTGAGGACACGTGAGAGCCCCCAAAATCAGTACTGCCTTTGCATTTGTTCTCTTTGTTTTGAAGGTCACGTGGGAGCACGTGAGGCATTGCCTCTAGGCTAATTCCTTCTTATTTTGGGGAGTTTGTTTAAGGGTCACGTGGGAACATGTGACCTAGTCTTGTTCTTCTTTTTCTGCTCATTGAGAATGGGGGTCACGTGTTACCACGTGACCAAGTTCTTTATGTGCATGGAGAGCTTTAAGTCTCTTGTTTTAAGAATTAAATTCTCTGTAGGGTTAAACCCTAATTCTGTTTTAGAGGAATTAAATTCCTATGTATGTGGAAGAATTAAATTCTTATGTAGGGTTAAACCCTAATTCTGTTTTAGAGGAATTAAATTCCTGTGAATTTGGGAGAATTAAATTCTCATATAGGGTTAAACCCTAGTTCTGTTTGGAGGAATTAAATTCCTATGAATTTGGGGGAATTAAATTCCTTAAACTCAGATTCTCCATCTAGGTCTTGGATCTGCATGGCAGAATCTCCCCGATGAGAATTAAATTCTCAACTTGTGGGGAGATCTGCTTCTGTGGATCTTCAACCAAAGGAAGAACTAAGTTCTTATTCAGAAGAGTTAAACTCTTAAACTTGAGAATTAAATTCTCTTTTATTTTAGGGAGCTTAGATCTCTTTCCCCTTTCTCACCTAGGGTTTCTTTTCTCTGAAAAGAACTTCTTTTCTCTCTTGAGAATTAAATTCTCCTCTCTTTTTTCTCTCTGTTGTTGTTTTTCTCCAGAAAATCAAAATTCCAAGATCCCTTTTCTTCTCTTCTTGGCTCCTATTTATAGGAGAAAGAAAAGAATCAGTTTGTTTAGTCAATCTTTCATTGAAAGATTTCAATTGATTTTGTAACCAACATGATCTTTTAGATCACTTAGTGAATTTTATTCACCATTGGATTTTTAATGCAAAAGATATTCTGTCTGTTATTCTTGGTGAATTTCACGGAAATCTTTCATTGCATAAAATCTTTCCATAAATTGATGATTTTTAATCACCATTGGATTTTTACTCCAACGGTGCTCCATTTTACAGAGCACCATCTTTTTGTTTAGAAAGATCAAGGGAAATATTAGGGTTTTTTATTTCCCTCTTAAATAGATTTTTCTCTTATTAGTTCAGAAGGCTTAAGAGCCTATCACGTGTTGGCACGTGATCCCGCCGATTGATCATTTAAATAGAATTTAATTCTATTAGTTAAAGAGCCTAAGAACCCATCACGTGTCTGCACGTGACCTTTGGTCACGTGTAGACACGTGATCCCCATTGGGGTATTCCTGATTGTTTTATTACACTTTTAATTTTCTTCAATGGGTTTTCAAAGGCCTATCACGTGATGGCACGTGACCCTATTGTTAGAATTTAATTCTTATTAGCCAGAGAACTTGGGAACCCATCACGTGTCTGCACGTGACTTATGGTCACGTGTGGGCACGTGATGCCCCATTGGGGTGTTCCCTGCTGTTTTATTATACTTTTTAATCCCTTTCAGTGAGTTTTAAAAGGTCCATCACGTGTGAGCACGTGACTCCTGTTGATTAGAATTCACTTTTATTATAACAGAATCCTCAAGAAACCATCACGTGTCAGCACGTGACCCTTGGTCACGTGTGAGCACGTGATGCCCCATTGGGGGTTTTCCTGATATTTTATGAGGGAACATCCTCGACTTCAAGCGGTTTCGCTTTCTCTGAGAAGTTCTTCGGGTGTAATGCTCGACATTGTTTCACTCCCGGCGTTTCTGCTTCAGAGCGGATGAAACTCTGTTGAAGGAGAGCATCATGTTCCTGCAAAATCGTGCTCTGAGCCTGCTGACCCTCAAGTAGGCTTTTGATATCCTCCAGAAGCATTATTTGTTCTGTGAGTGGAGCGGCTACGGTAGGTGGAGGAAGTAGAACGGTAAGGGTAGGTGGTGGTGTACTTCCATTGACGTTGGTGCTAGGGTTGTTAGAAGAATCCATCATCTTAGATAGAGAAGAAAGATTAGGATAGATTCAACGGAAATTGAATTGTAAGAAATATAAAGTTGTTGAATTTCATATTTCTTGTAATATATTGCTTACGACTTTATGCAGAACTGACCTGCATAGGCCAACAACAAAAACTTGTCATGCCCCGCTTCCCAAAAGACGGTAGCAGGTACGCGAAGAGAACCGCGACGCGTTAATTTCGAAAAGGTCACTTCCCGGAATAAATACGCTAAGCGTAATTGAGTAATATAAAATGACAAGAAATTAACATGAGATTTAAACTTCAACAATTTTATATATATTCCACTTGATACAATTACAATACATGAGTTCAACTGAAAGAAAATACAAGAAGATAAATACCTAAACAGGTGGCATACATAAACTGAAAGAAAAGATAACTAGTCTAGGCCTGAGTCACGATTTGATCGTGCTCCTCCTCAATGGTGTCCACCTCCCCAGTCTCCACAGTATCTGACGAATATTCCAAGAAACAAAGATGGGTGGAATGCCCGTCAGCTAACTTTCGCTCGGTAAGTCCCCAAGAAATGGGTGTGAAGTATAAAAGTATAATGATAAAGAAAATGTATATCATGAAGCAATAGACTAGGAGATATGGTGTTTAAACATATCATTTAATATAAGCATGGCAATTCTATTTAACATGCAGTTATATATATATATATATATATATATATACATACATACATACATACATACATATATATATATATACATACATACATATATATATATATATATATCATAGCAAAATAACATAAGCATAGTATAGCATGGCTGTGTAGTGTAGGTGTAGTGAACATGAAGTGAATATAAGTGTCCTAAAAGTCTTTACATGGGTAAACTAATATAACGTAAGTTCCAGGGTGAATGTCAACCAATCTCAAGAGTGTTCTCAAACCCAACAGGCTGTAATCCAGGGGTAAAGAATCACGGGCCCGAATCAAGTGTTAGTAACTGGACTTCAACCTAGTGTTGAAGTATTCCAAACTCAACAGGCTATAATCCAGGAGCAAGAAAATACGGGCCCTCTTGATAGCTTGCTTGTGTTAGTAGACATGGATTCATGATCTAGGGGGACTCCTGAGATTTCATTGTATTCACACATGAACTACCCCAACACCCCGTGTATTCTAGGTTACAAATAAAATTACTAGCCTTGCTTGAATCCATGAATACATCAAGTTGCAAGATTGAGTTCATGTCAATATCAAGTATTCGTGTCAAGTGTTCATGTATTCATGTCGAGTTGTATTCATGGTACGAGTCAAGTCAGTTTCAAAAGTAGCCATTGTGTTCTGGTATTCATGTTAAGTTCATGTCAAGTCATAGTATTCTAGTATTCAAGTTTTGGGATATTCAAATTCAATTGTTTTGTTTCATGATCAAAAGTTCAAGTTTATGTTAAAGTTTGGATCCTGGTTGAGTTTGTATTCGAGTTCGAGTTCAAGTTTAAATTTGAGTTTGGATTTGAGTTCATATCTTTTCATGTGAATTGATGTAAATTGTTAAAATCTTATGTTCGGGAGAAATCGGCAACTGCTGCACATGGACAACAGGATTCGTGTCTTTTTCCAAGACAATTTACATTGATAACTCCACTAAGTTGTCTAACCTGAATAGGCAAGCACTCACTTTTTCTGACTTCCTGGGGCTCAAGAGAATTGATCCTGCTTAAACCTATATTAAACTAGAGTCCTTAAAATATTGTTTGCATATCTCGAGGGGTTTTATAAAAAAATATATATTAATATTGTTTAAAAATGAACCTCGAGGGTGATTTATAACATTTAGGGTTTTCATGAATATGTATTTTAATTGTTGTGGTGTTTTGGTGATAAAACCTAGTTGTTTGAATGTTTGTGGTATTTTTATGAAAACTAGCTCTTTTGGAAACTTGGTGGTATTTTATTAACAATTTTAATGTTTCTTTTTAAATATATAGTTTCTTAATTTGTTTTTATTGAAAATACGGATTTCATAATTTTATATAATTTTCCCAAAAATTAGTTTTTATTAGAAAAAATCGTGTTTCTTAAAAATCGTATTTTTATTCCTTTCGAGACCGAATACTCCGTGAGGAGTTCTGCATCTCGCTCTACTGTCCCAAGGATGTGCGATAATCCGCACCATCCATTAGCGGGTCCCCTAATGAGGGTTGTAGAGGCGTAATTGCTAAGGATTTTGAAATACCGATTTAAAGAAACCCGTTTTGAAACGGTGTGGTATTTTAATGAAAAAGCTTTTACTTTGAATTACCTATATGCTTAGAATACCGTGCTATGAAACCATAGTGTGCGTGTGGGGTAGGTCATTACCCCATGAAGGTTCTAGGGTTTGGGTATACTAGATATCGAAAAGAGCTTACACTAAAGTTCATGGTATTTTACTAAAAAAGTTCGTTTATATTTGTTTCACATGAGAATTTTAGTTAAACTTTGAAGCTAAATGTTTGTAATTAAAGTTACAAGTAGGATGGTAAACTTAGTTCGACCAAGGTATAAAAGAAAAGGGAGTTTCAAGTTTAAAAAGAAAAGTATCGGAAGTAACTCCACTTTACTGATATCTTTTTAGGAGATGAATTGCGATGAAAAGAAGAAGAGATGAGAGGGACTCACGGCTTGGTAATACCGAGAAAAGAGTAAGGAAGAAGGGAGGGGGCTTCGTGGCGTTGCGGGTGCTCCGGAAACGGCTTTGATTTTTGACGGAAGAAGCTTGGTTGCTAACTCCACTTGCACTTAGGAACTTTTGAGGTGATTTTGCTAGAATTTTCAGAATAGAGGGGAGTTAGGGCATGGTGTGGTATTTATAGTGGAGAATTAGGGTTTGGGAATTAAAATTTTGGATTATAAAGCATTAAAAAGATGTTAAATGGTGAAATGAAGGGTCTTTGTTTGATTGCAGGAAATCAAACAGTGCAGGGGAGTTAAGGGGAGTCGAAGAGATGTGTGTGAAAAACACGGGGTGATTTGGAGCTATTTGGACCATCGGCGCCGGCCAATAGGGGATTTTGGGCGGTCGGATTTTAGTGTTCAGCCTCGAGATTCGTGCCACGTGGGTATTTGGGTATATGCTCCATTTTGCGCAGGTTTGATTTTTCTGAAACTTTTCATTTCTCTGTGTATTGCACGTGCAACTCTTGGGCTTCCAATAATTAAAAAGAAAAATATGAAAAAATAATAAGGTCTGATAAGATTCAAACAGACAAGCTATGTCCTAGCAATGTAGAGGCTTTACCAATGAGCTACAAGTTGCTTCTTACTTTTATTGAACAAAAATAACTTATAACTTCACATCAGGCTGAAATACCCCTTTTTTGTATAATAAACAAGAAATTTTTGTACAGAGATTTCAGAGTCGTTACATCTCTAGAGTAGAATTTCATAAAATTATACATTTAAAAACCGCTAAGGAAATATGGAATATTTTAGATGTTAATCATGAGAGCACCTCTCAAGTTAAGGAGAGTAGAGTTCATTAGCTTACCTACGACTTGGATCATTTTAAAATGGATGTTGATGATACACTTGATGCATGTGTTACTAAATTCAAAACTATTATAAATGAATTGCATATTCTAGGTGTTGTTATTCCTTTTAGTGAGATGAATCAACGTTTGCTTGAGTGTTTTCATAAAGAGTGGAATTCTATCATTCAACCTATTAGTATCACTATGAATCTTTAAAACATGTCTTTTGAAGAATTGACTAGCAGGTTAAAAACAGTAGAACTTATCCTTCAAAAACAGGCAAAAGAAGAACAATCGCATGCAATAGCGACAAAGAAACACGGCGTAGCACTAAGAGGTGAAATCGACGATTCCTCTTCCGATGACAATTATAGAAATTTGGAAGAGGAGGTGGCCAATTTCTCAACACGATTTTCTAGGATGATGCGCAAAAGCAAAAGCCGGAAAAGCAAAGATGCAAAAAGAATATTCGGTAAGAAAGAAGAAAACTTTGGAAATTGTTTTAAATGTAATAAGCTAGGCCATATAAAAAGAGATTGTCCACTACTTAAAGAGGGGCAAAAAATATTGAAAAGTCAAAGGGTATGTATGCTGGTTGGGAAGAATCGGAACCAATCAACTCGGAAGGAAATGAAGCTTGCGAAACGACTAGATTTGTAAAGTCAAACCCCAATATATGTTTTATGGCGCATGAAAATGAGGTAAACCAAGATCCTTCTAATTCTCTTTCATACGAAAATCTTGAATATACTATATGTGAATAGCACGATGGTTACAAAAAATAAGGATTAAAATATAGTTTGCTCAAAAAGGACATTCTAGCTGTGAAAGTAAACTAAGTGAACTTGAGAATGATTTGCTCACCAAGAGCAAAGCTTTTAATGACCTTGAATATGAAAACAGATTTTTAAAAGTTCAAAATGAAAATTTGCAAAAATTGATCAATTCATTTCAGAAGAAAGTAACTGAATTTAATGCTAAAATTAGATCTCATAATGATGCTCCTCAAAGGAGGAATTTGAACGCTGATTATAATTCTCACTCCAACTCTTATTTTCGTGGAGACCATATTAGATCTAAAGTTATTTGTACTTATTGCATGGATCATAGACATTTATTTAGTTATTGTAAAATAAAAAAATTATTTGTCTTACTATGGTTTGATGTGGACACCAATAGGTGTCAAAACGAACTCTCAAGGACCCAACAAAATTTGGGTAACTAAAAGCACGCCAATCCCTTCTTATGCCGGTGTGCCTAGCTTCAAAACGTAAGAAAATATGGTACCTTAATAGTGAATGCTCACATCACATGACAGGCAATTCTAATTTATTCGCATCGCTGTCGAGATTGGAAGGCGGCACAGTCGTCTTTGGAGGTAATGACAAAGGAAAAATTATAGGTATTGGCTCGATTGGTAAGGAACCTAATTCTGTTATTGACGATGTTTATTTAGTTCAAAGTTTAAATCATAATCTTCTTAGTATAAATCAATTATGTGATAGAGGATATGAAGTTAATTTCAAACCTGATAAATGCATCGTTAAAATTAATAATGAAGTTGCTTTTATTGCATATAGACACTTTAATGAGTATGCTTTTGAGTTTGATGAATTAGTTGCATAAAGTATCAAATGTTTAGCAGCTATGAATGAGGAATCTTGATTATGGCACAAAAGACTTGGGCATGCTAACATGGACTTGGTAGTGAAGTCATCGAAGAAAGGTTTAGTTCGTAGACTTCCTCAATTTAATCGTATAGATCACTACATTTGCGAGGAATGCCAAAAAGGTAAACAAGTTAAATCTTCTTTTCATTCTAAAAGTGATATTTCTCCTTCTAAACCTTTACAATTGTTGCATCTAGATTTATTTGATCCAATTAGTACTACTAGCTTAGGTGGTAAATGTTATGTATTTATTATTGTTGATAATTTTTCTAGATTTACATGGGTTTTATTTTTAGCAAATAAAGATGAGGCTTTTCTTATATTTTCAGATTTTTTGAAACGAGTTGAAACGGAATGCGATTTGTCTATTGTTAAAATTAGAAGTGACCATGGGGTGTACCTGAAAATAAAGTTTTTGAAAAATTTTGTTTAGAAAATGGGATCACTCATCAATTTTCCGCTCCAAGAACACCTCAACAGAATGGTGTTGTTGAATAGATAAATAGAACCATTCAAGAAATGGCAAGGTGTATGCTTAATTCATATAATTTACCCACATATTTTTGGGCCGAAGCGGTTAGTACAGCATGTCATGTATTTAATCGTGTACTTATTAGGCCAATACTTAAAAAGACTCGTTATGAACTTTATTACGAAAAATCCCCCAATGGAAATTTTCGGATTTTTTGTTGTAAATGTTTTATTTTAAACATTAAAGATAGAAAAGCAAAATTTGACTCAAAAATTGATATTGGTATTTTTCTTGGGTATTCTTCAACAAGCAAAACTTATAGAGTTTTTAACTAGCAAAGTTTAATTGTTAAAAAATCTATGCATGTGAAATTTGATGAAACAAATATTTCAAATTTTTTTAAGTTTTACAACGATGAGGATGAAACAACCTTTAAAGGTGGATAATTTTCAAAATATTGATAACAAGGTCGAAGATATTCAACCTACCCAAAAACTTCAAGGTTGAAGATATTCAACTTACTCAAAAACTTCCTCATAGTTGGAAACATTCATCAAGTCATCCTATGGATCTTATTATCGAGGATCCATCTAGTGGTATTATGACTCGATCTAAAGGTTTAAGTGAATGTGGTCATTTAGCGTTTTATCTCAATTAGAGCCAAAAAAAATTTGATGATGCTTTTAATGATGAGTTTTGGATTTTGGCTATGCAAGAGGAACTTAACAATTTTTCTAAAAATGATGTTTGGATTTTGGTGCCTCGACCTAAAGATCATACTATTATCGGAACAAAATAGATTTTTCGTAACAATCTTGATGAACATGGCATAGTGACTAGAAATAAAGCTAGATTAGTTGCTCAAGATTATAAACAAGAGGAAGGTGTCGATTTTGATAAAAGCTTTGCTCCAGTTGCTAGACTTGAGTCTATTAGAGGTTTTTAGCATATGTATCTTTTTAAAATATTAAACTTTTTCAAACCGATGTTAAAAGTGCGTTTCTAAATGGTTTTATTAATGAAGAAGTTAATGTTGAACAACTACTTGGTTTTGAAAATTATAAATTTCCTGATCATGTTTATCGTCTTAAAAAAGCTTTATATGGTCTTAAACAAGCTCCGAGAGCTTGGCATGAGAGATTATCTACTTTTCTTATTGAAAATGGTTTTTCAAAAGGTAGGATTGATACAACTCTTTTCGTTAAATCTAACCTAGACACATACTCGTTGTATAAATATATGTAGATGATATTATTTTTGGTTCTACTAATGTCTCTTTATGCGAAGAATTTTTCAACCTGATGAAGAATCAGTTCGAGATGAGCATGATGTGAGAATTAACCTTCTTTCTCTGATTACAAGTCAAACAAACCAAAAGATGAATTTTCATAAATCAAGAAAAATATGCCAAAGAGTTTGTAAAGAAATTTAGAATGGATGATGCCAAATCCATGCCAACTCCAATGAGCATTACAACGAAATTAGATAAGGACGAGAAAGGTCACAGTGTGGTTCAAAAATTGTATAGAGGTATGATTGGAAGCCTATTTTATTTAACGGCTAGTCGTCCCGATATATTATTTAGTATTTGTTTATGTGCTCGATTCCAATCGGCTCCTAAATAAACACATTTAATTGCCACTAAAGCGTATTATTAGATATATTAAAGATGCTTTGGAATTATAATTATTTTATCCAAAAGCATTTTCTTTTGATTTGCTTAGCTATACTGATGCAGACTTTACAGGTAGCAAGACCGATCGTAAAAGTACTAGTGGGACATGCCAATTTCTTGGTCATTGTCTTGTTTCTTGGTATTCTAAGAAACAAAATTGTGCCGCATTATCAACCACTGAAGCAGAATATATTGCAGCTGGACTTTGTTGTGCCCAAATAATTTGGATGTGACAAACACTCTTAGATCTTGGTATAAAATTCTCCACTACACGAATTCTATGTGATAATACTAGTGCAATTAATTTGTCTAAGAATTCTGTGCTTCATTCCAGGACTAAACACATAGAAATTCGGCATCATTTTTTGAAAGACCATGTTGAAAAGAAAAATATTCTGCTTGAATTTATTGACACAAAAAATCAACTAGCGGATATTTTCACAAAACAATTATCTGAAAACGAATTTTGTCGTATTAGACGTAATATAGGCAGGTGCAATCTTAATGATTAAATTTTCTCAACTTCTGATATCTAGTTACATTATGCATATTGATAGCGGGAGCTTTGTTTCTCTTTATAATTTTTTCTCATCCCCATTTTGATTTTGCCAAAGGAGGAGAGAAATTGATGATACATATATTGTTTTTAGTTTTTATATCTATTTAACATGTATCATATTATAGTTTGTCAATAATAAAAAAAAGGGAGATTGTTGAACTCGCCCCAATTAAGTTTTGATTATTGGCAAACATATTGTTCCATGTTCAAGCTAATTATTTTTCAGGATTATATAATATGAAACATCTAAATGGAGGTAGGAGAATTATACTGCAAACGTTATATCCAAAAAGAGTATGTAGACAAATGTTGCAACTTTACAAGCCAAACTTTTCAGGATCAAAATTTGAAACCAACATAAAAAATAAGACTCAAAGATCGGCTAAGGTGTAACTCGGTTTTTGGGGTTTTGTTCTTATTTTTATTCTCTTTATTTCTCTATTCATTCTTTTAAGGACCTTAATGTAAAAGGCTTAGATTCTAATGAATTTGAGAAAAACGCACATTTTAATACTGCATCATAATTCGACAAAATCATTTTTGAGCCTAAATATTATATTAAATTATTTTTTCAAGTCAGAATTAATTTTAGTGAAAGGAAGCCAAATATTTTTAACAGTTGCAAATTTTTAAGCTTTTGATTTCTATTTCCTTCATTATATAGAAAGTATTTTAAAGTATGCATAATGTTTTATTCCTAAGTTATTTCCTTTCTCATTATCCATGTGCCTACTACTAGTGCATGGTGGGTTTTGAAAAATATAACCATCTTGAACTTTTTTGGTAATAACATGTACAAAAGTCAAGTAGTAATTGAGACCTTGAATGCCTTCATGTGTATTTTAATAAAATATCATCTGAGGCAAAATATTATGGATTTAATCTTTGGATGTTTAATTTAGCACCATATTTTAATTAACCATTGGGATAAAATTCGGAGCATAAGATTTGTACAATATATCCATTACAACGGCTAGTTTTAGTTTTCATGGAAATTTATTAAATATCAACATTTCAATCAACTAGCCGTTAATTCTTTTAAGGCAGTTGCTATTTTCTTAGCAAAGTTATTTTTAAATTAAATTACGTACACATCATCTATATATACTATATTATTTTTTACATGAAAATGAACCTCATTTTTGCAAAAGCTTTTCATCACATTCAAATTCTCTCAAGCTCATTAGTCTCTTGTCCCTATAGAAAAAAAAAGGCTGTAAGTATTTGAGCTGTAACGTTCTCTCATCTTGTTTAAGAGAGAATCATTGTTTATTTTGTAAAAGATTGTAAGATTCGTGAGACGAAACTGAAAAATGTAAGGGTTTCTCCGTCCGGTGAAGGAGCATTATAGTGGATTGGGAAAAGTTCTAAAGACGGGGGAGCCTAGGTAGTGGACTAGGCAGAGGGGCCGAACCACTCTAAAATCATTGTGTTTAAGTTTGCGATTCTCGTCTCACTTTATTTATATTTACTGCTTAGTTCATTATCATCGTTTTTATTTAAATTGTGCTTAAATTGTCCTAATTTTTTTTCTACAAGTTTTAAAGTTAGAGAGACTTTTATCGTTACCCTATTCACCCCTCCAGGGTTTATTAGCGTACTTTCACAGATATTGGTAATACAACCAATTTTCCTTCGGGTGTGGGTAATATTCCAAAGGCAGTTATATGGGCTATGCTTCATCACCAATATCCTCAAGCATATTGTGTTGGGATATGAGCATGGAGGCATCGAAGCAAGATCGCACCACAATATGCAGTGTATCTGATATTGATCGATAAGAACCAGTACAAGACGGCTACCAAGCTTATTGGTGTATCGGTGGCCAATATTGGCTGGCTTAACAGGTGTGGCCGATTCAGAGGATATACAACTTTGGTTGACGGCTCACTTAGTTAGAAGATTTTATAACAGTGAGGGGCTGTCTATTCCCTATCATTTGTAGCTTCTGAAGTTAGTGGTTGAATGATTCTGGCAATAATTATGATATTAACAATTGACGAGGCTCAATAACCAGTATTGCATGTCCAATTGAATTTCGGCTGGTTATAACCGAGTACGTTGGGTCCGGTTGCATTCGTAGATCATGCATTGTGTTCATTATTACTGGGTCATCCAAGAGAGAATGGAGGAGTGATGCCTCGGTATATGCCAGAGCTCGGCGTATTTTAGTCCGCCAAATTGTCTTCGAAACCGAGATTTGGCGATTGTGCAATAATCCAAAAAGGAAGCTTCTGACCAGGCATACTATAATCTTGGAAGCATATTCTATTAAAGAGGGCAATACAACGCCGCCGTATTATTGGAAGCTTCTGAACAGGCATACTATAAGCTTGGAAGCTTCTGACCAGGCGTTGTATTGCTCTCTTTAGTAGAATATGCTTCCAAGATTATAGTATAACTGGTCAGAAGCTTCCTTTTCTTCTTTCCCTTTTTGGATCATGCAGTGTATTTCATATCATCCGACACGGACCGATACAGACTGATTTAGCAAGCCTAATCGATGAGCTTGAAACCTGATCTGTTTAATTTTGCCGATGTGAACTAAATACCTTAAACATCCAGTCTTCATACATAACTCTGTTCTAGGAACTAGCAGCCATGCTAGATCAATTCGAGTGATGTACTATGGCCGGAACTGTAACGGCTATGATAAACTCCGGAATGTGAGGAGATCAGGCACATATCATGCTTCATGTGCTGACTGTACACATCAAGTTCATCGATGTTTTATCCCATAATTTATGTGAAGACTTGCTGTCCTAACAGCCATTGTGGACTAATGTCATAAAAAAATAGCTGGGACTTTTAAGCAGGCTAGGAAAAGGATGTTTTGAATTACTAGCAATATTATATGGATGATGCATTTCTCAGAGATGCAGGTGCCCCTCATGCTAATTTCCTTAGAAATTGGTGTCATATTGAGGTGTGTGTTTTACCTTCAATATGAAGGGGGGTTGTCATATTGGCATTTATCTTCATCTCCGCCAGCCTATGTAAAGTCTGAGCACTCCGTGGATGCAGTCGCTAGCTTGTTCAGCATATATATTGTTGGCTTGCTTCGCTTTTCTTCCGATATGAGCCAATAACTTGCGGGCTGAAATTTGATTAAAGCTTCTTTCAGAAGTCTAAGGCGTAGTGAAGACCAGGTTAAAGTTCAACTGACCAAGTTCTGGCAGCGCTCAACTCAATTCCAACTTTCTTGTTCTCTCTCTTATCGATGAACCATCTTATCAATTGCCTGCAGCTACCTTTTCTTTTAGAATAAGCCAGTCGCTACATAGCTTTGGCAGATACACATGTCGTGGCCTGAATGAGCCGCTTCGATTTGGTTCTAGATGATACAGATTGGATAGCCCAATAGTCCATAAAAGAAAATGTGATGGAGTTGAAAGAAAAGCAATGGGTTCTGATGTTGAATTAGAGTGGGGAGATGATGCTTAATGAAACAAAGACTCAACATATACCGATCCGCATCTCTATATTATATCGCTTGGCATTCATCATAAGGCCGCAGTTACCTTGTTAACGGCTAACAGATGAAAACCTCGATTGCATATTACGTTCATATGCTCTATATGCCATCGAAATTGTGAGGTATCCGAATATCCCACACCGCAAACTGTGATGAAAGGATGGTATGATTTCGGCTGACATTCGAGAAGTCCGAAATAGCAACTGAAATAATGAACGTCGTCAGCAATAACACAAGAAGTCCGACAGATTTTGTACAAGGGCATACATATCGCTCCAAGGCTGATTGTTTCAGCCGATGATCTATTGCCAATACTTCAACACCAGATACATTAAGTTCGTGAGTCCAACAACGAGCCCAGAGACTGGGTATGTTTTTCATGGCCGCTATAGTCTACTAAGCTAACACATCTTATCGGCCCAAAGATTATGGCCAAGTTTTCAATAGCTGGACTAGATTGGTTAAGTAATGCTCATCAGTGACTGGTCTAAGTAATTCTCATCATGGAACCTATTTATAGTTGGCTTGTTTCACTCATCTATCTACCCAAGCCGACAGCTTAGGAGCTATAGCTCCAGGTTCTTTTTGAAGAAATGGAGAGGCCTAGAACAAGCTGAAGCGAGATCGGCTCAGGACGCCTAATTGGCAGTAAGGCTTAGCCGAGAATTATAAGGAAGGAGATTCATCTGTACGTATCTCTACGTCGAGAGGCGACATTTGCTTATTTAAAAGAAGCGTCTTAATTTACAGCAGAGCCTATCTCCCGATGGCATATGTCGCTTGCCCTGGTTGAGAAGCTGAGCCAAGTAATATCCAAGCCACGACTGCATAAAAGACTCGACCAAATATGCACGCATGAGTGGGGGTTGCATAACAAAGGGGCTTCCAAGATACTCACCACATTGCAAGCCAGTACCAAGTGGCCGATAATTTTTTGGCTTGATCTTACGATGAAGAGAAAACCGGTCAAAATCAACATGTGCCATCGGTTTCAACATCTCAACCAATGACACATGGGGGCATGTGTTTGCACTAAAATTTTATGCATTTGATCGGCTGAAAATGTGACTCGATTAGCCCCAAATTAGAGGTTAATGATTCCAAGCCTAAGACCTCTCCCCCTTGTGTTTTTGGAATGCTTAAGGCGATGGCTTTGCATAAAGGCCACTAAACTTGAGCCTTGTATTTATCTAATGAGGCCCATGGTTGAAGGTAATGGAGGCCAACAAGAGGTGTCATGGACCATTGGAATATATCTTTGGTTAAGGATCATAAAAATATGAATTGCATGACTTAAGCATCAAGGAAGATCATAATCGATACTCAAATCGTGAAGAATCTAGAGTTTTGAACTGTTTCCTAACAAACACGAGTCCTATAAAAGCAAGAGTGCAATACGAAGGAAAGGATCAATCTCAATCGATCAACCAATTATCAATTATCGTAGTTCTAAGGCTTCTCAGCCACCCTATCGTAGTTAATGTAATCTAGATTTTCGACGACTAACGTAATCTCTATCAAGACCCTGTCGTGACTTGAGACGAGCTTCCTTCCTCGATCAGGTATGTCTCCACATTCCTTTAGGTCTACATAAAGTAAAGCATGAAGATGAAGGAATGCTCATCGGCACTTCTTTCGATACGCCAAAACTCATATAGCGCCGATTAGGGTATAGCCGAGGGCACCGATGGCCGGATCAGGGCTGTTACCATGACTACAAAAGGTTCAAACGTCCATCCTTACTCTCATAACCTAATAATGGAACCGATCTAGGCCTCCGACCAAATCAAGCTTGGTGATCATAGCACAGGGATTTAGATGTCCCTTCCTGCCCCTGTGTTGTGATTCTGAGATTGGTCTCGATCTAAGTGAGGCAATCGGCTCCCGCTCGGTCTGGTAATAAACGACCGAGCGATTTAGACGTCCATTACTGCGTTCGGGTATTGAGAGCAGACCGAGCGGTGTAGCCGATGTATCATGATTTGGTTTGAGACACGCTATGTAGAAGATTTAGATGTCCATCCATGCCCTTGCACTCGGTCTTCAAGACAAGGTCATGATCCAAAGGTTTGAGAGTTTATTATTATCTTCAAATCACATGTAACTGTAATCTAAATTTTATCAATAAATATGATGGCTGGATGACTATTTTCTTTGTTGTTTTATTTATTATGCAATCAAGGGTCAGTTATTGTTATTATTAGGAAGAATATTCTTCCCTTTTTCTAACGACGGTCCATTTGTTGAGAGAGACAGTTTTCGCACTGATTGGTTTGTCTTTAGTGCAGATCCAGTTTTGAGCGAACAATATGACACATCAAATATTATTTGATTTCGAAACTTTTACACTTGCATCGAACCGTCGCAAATTTAAGCATCCAAAAAATACATACAAATTGAATTGGACTTTCCATGTTTGCTTTTGATACTGAAAATAGAATCAAAATTGGTCCCTTTTATTTATTTATGAAAATGAGATTTCATATTCTTTAAAATTTTACAAAATAAATCATACAAATATATTTTGTGTTCAAAACTTTGACTACACACTCATGCATTGCACATGCCAAATATGCTAAGTATATAGTCAAATGAAGCAGAATGACTGGAATTCATTAACCAGACTTATTAGTCAAGTTAGTATCAAATCCCGAACTCCAATGATCCCAAAAGTCCCCGCAGTTTTTTTTCCTTAATTATGATATTACCAATTCACAACGGCATCCCTCAAAAAAGCTTTGACAATTACTTATTTTGTTTGTTTGTTTGTGTTGGAGCAAATGCACAAAAATAAGGGAAAATCCAAACTTCTCATGATGGGTTAGTCTCACCTTTGCCCACACAAATAAATGGAAAAGTGTTTATATAACACTTCTCTCCTTCATTGCATTTAGTCCAATAAAAGAGAATATGGTGAAACCACACGCATGTGCAGTCGAGGATAAGGTTGTGCGGAAGGAGCCGTGTGTGTCTGCACCTACAGACACGAATGCCGCTTCGATTTAAGTTAACAAGTCCATAGTTTCCTTTTCACAAAAATTTATATCAATATATATTTTGTAAAATATTTAAATTATATTTTTGAAACGAAATGGTTTTTTGCGCACAGATGCGACAGTTGGTAGTTGCCCGTTTATGGACAGTTACGACCGTTGCTATTACCAACAGTTGTGATTATGGCAGTTGGCTGCGAACGGTTGCGATCGTTCGAACGGTTGCGATCGCTGGAAAAGTTCCGACTCTTTGGTAGGCTATTTAAAGCCCTTCCCTAAAGGCAGAAAACCATACAATTAAAAACATAAACACACTCAAAATTCTTCTTCATCCTCACTGCAATCACAACATCCGAGTATCTAACTGCGAAACAGAAAAGGATACCAACACTACTCCGACGACTTGTGCAAGTCGAAGTACCAGAAAGGCTGGGAAAGTTGTATCTTGGGATTGAATCGCCGCTATAAATCTGCCAAGAGAGATGCGATATCTTTCTCAGGTCAGTGCACTCTAGTAGCATGCCTCTTTTCCATGAACTCCAATTTTCAAATTTGTGATTTTCAAAGGTTAGAATTTTATTTATTTAATTTTTTCAAATATAAAATTTAATAAACAACACAATTTCCAACAATCTAAAAAAGATATTGATCCGTTTAATACGTTTTTAGTTTAATTCTAGACTGTTTAATTTATTCTGTAATCTATTCAGTGCTAATTAACTTCATTAAATTGCTATTGTGTATAATTATCTATATCTATTATGTAATTGCACCAGTATTGTCATGCCCCGCTTCTCGGTGTACGGTAAGGAGACGCGACGGGGCCCACTACGTATTTACTCAGAAATAAACACGCTAAGTGTAATAAGCAATATAATGAAGTGCACAAGAAAAAATGACAAGAGATATAAATGAACATCAATTTTTATTTATTGAACATTTCTTTATAATACAACTGAAAAGTAAATACAAGGATGGAAAGCAATGTCTAAACAATGACATGAACTGAAAGTAAAGTGAGTACAAGTAAAGCTTGATGGTCGTGCTGCTCAGTGGTCTGCTCCAAGTGCTCCTACCTTGTCTCGAACTCCTCAAAGTCGGATCCTCCTGACAACATTCCAAAGAAAGAAAAGAAATAAGAATGTCGTCAACGAACAATCACTCGGTAAGTCCCAAAGAAAAGTAGGAATAGAATAGACAGACATAAGAATATAACTGGTGTAATGTTTGATTGTTATGTTAACGTGGTTGTTTGTAGTTTGATACAGAATATTCCAGTGTATACGAGAAGAGTCCAACTTACACCGTGGACTATGGTAACCCATAGTACAAGGCTCCGTTGATAAAATCACGGAACAACAGCAATGGAAGTATAGTTACGTCTTTTAATGACTATCTCGTGCCACTTTTAACACATGCTGTGCCAGTCTACCCTTTTAAAACCCCGTAATATATTTTGTATTGATGTATGTTGTTTTGTAGTAATTTGTAGATGAAAGACTTGCAGAAACCATGATATCATGTAAACGGAATGGATATAAATGGATAGTCATGTAATCAGAGTATATCCATAGTTTGGTTCAGTCGAGTCAAGTTGATAAAGATTGTATTCTAGTATAAATGGATTCATGTTGAAATGGAGTTATATTTGAATCATATTCAAGGATAGATTGATTGATTGATACCAGATTAGACTGAGACTCTGTCTGAGTCAGACACTTAAACAGAATTGAAGTCCTGAATTAGTTTTGATGTTATCGGTAACTGCTGCACATGGAAGGCAGGATTTGTGTTTTTTTCCAAGACAATTACCGTATTGATAATATCGTTTTTAGGTTGTCTACCTTAGATAGGCAAGCACCCATATTCTTCGGCTCTCTGAGGCTTAAGAGAACTGGTCCCGCTTAAACCTATATTTACCAGGGTCCTTATTGTAAATTAATATACCTTGAGAGGGTTTTATGAAAAATAATTTTGATATATTTTCAAAATAAAGCTCAAGTATCTATTTATCGTCTTTAGGGTTTTAATAGATGTAGCTTTTATAAAATGAAGTTTTCTAGTGAATAGAACCTAGATTTCATTGTATATGATATTTTAGTGTAATATTGGAATTGTATTAATTTGTAATGGTAGTTTCATGAAATTTGTGATTTCTTTGATTTAGAAAACAAGGAATACATATATTTTATATTTAAAGTAGATATTTTGATAAAATATATATATATATATATATATATATATAACTTATTTATTAAATAGAAATCACATTTTTCTTAAAAACTGCATTAAAAATTCCACCGAGATCGGATGCTCCATGAGGAGGTCTGCATCTCGCTCTACTAGGCTCGTGGATGTGCGATAACCCGCACCATCCAGATCGGGGTTCCCCAAAATGGATTGTAGAGGCGCATTTGCAAAGAATTAAATAATACACTTTTAAAGAAAACGGTTTTTGAAAGTTTAGGATATTTTATTGTAAACTTGTAAATTCCCACAATCTAATGTTCCAAAAATTATCGTGCTATGTCAAGAATGTGTGTTGTGATGAGTTAGTTCATTACTTCGTGAGTTTTCTAAAGGTAATATGATCAAAATGAATAAGCAATGCTGTATGTAAACATGATGGTATTTTACCGTAAAACTGAAATAGAAATTGCAATTCATATTATTTTGAGATGAAACTTGTTCTAATGTGTTTTTTTTATGATTGCTAAACAATATACAAAAAGATTGTAAATTTGTTAAGATAAATGGTGTTTTTAGTTAAATTAGAAACGGAAGTCGGATTAACTCCGCTTCCGATTAGTTTTGAAAATAGAATTCATTTTAATAGGAGGTGAAAAGGGAAAGTGGGATTTACAAATTAGAAAGAAAGAGGAGAGGTAGATGAAGCTTATGGAATCATCGGGGAGTCATTTCATCGCCGGATTTGTCCCGAAACGTCGTCGGAACTTGGCCTTAAGCTAACTCCACTTGTACAACTTTTTGGACTTGAAATTTTTAGAGAGTTTTGATACTATATTTTTAAATGAGGAGGGCCAAAGTGTAGGGTTGTACTTATAGGGTAGAATTAGGGTTTTGTGAGTGAACAAAGAATTAAAAATGCATTAAAATGTGGATTAATGCCTCATTTTAATTTCTCTGTTAATGTGCAGGGAAATCAAATAGACTAGGTTAATGGGGGAGTCCAAAGGGTGTTAGGGCAATAAAAAAATTTGCATTTTCCACATGCCAAACCGGCGGCCCCGGCCCATTCTTTGATCTCGTCGGTCCAATTCCGAAGGTGTGTGCTTGGATTGCTGCCACGTATCCTAGTCGTCTCATATACCTCAGTGCACATATTTGATTTTGTTGTGACTTTTCATTTTACGTGTAGTGCACGTGCAAACTTTTGAGATTCTAAAAGTTTGAAAGAAATCAACAAAAAATATACGTGGCTGAGGGGAATCGAACACAGGGGTTTCGTCACAGCAGTGCAAGGTTTTACCAATGAGCTACAAGTGCTTTCTTGCTGTTCTAAAGCAAATTTAACTTGTGCTCGGGCTAAGGTAATCCTTTCTGTATTTTTGAAAAAATTCTGTACAGAAAGTTTAGGGTTGTTACATTCTACCCTTTTTATAAAAATTCCGTCCTCAAAATTTGTTGAAGGAAAGTATAACAGATTTAAGAAAAGTTTGGTGATAGAACTATTGATAGTGCATGAAAAATATTTGAAAGAATGCAAAAAATTTGGAAATATTGAAAAAGATGTAAGGAAATTACCAGGGTTACCTTGATCTACAGTCTCGGATTCTACGGCCGCTAATGTGAAAGCCTGACGCTGGGGTACATTTCTTTTAGCTGGAGGCACATTTCTCTGTCCTTGGGGCATGTTTCTCTGCCCTCGAGATATTTTTCTCGGTGCCTGATGGAATTGGCGATTAGGCTGTGCAAAAGGTCCACATGGGGGTGGAGCTGGGAGAGCAAGACGAGATGCAGAAGCCTGGATAGCTAGTCGATGCGGAAAAGTGTTGTAAGTTGGAACTGGGTTGCGTATATAGGGACATGTTCCAATTCCATGAGTGGATGCGCCACAAACTAAGGACAGGCTTTTTGCGTGCCTACAGCCCTTCCACAGGTGTCCATCCCTCTTACAGTAGAAGCAAAAATCTGGACTTGGTCGGTTATTTGTTATTTCCGGTCTCTTGGGTTCAAAAGTTGGTATTGAAGAGGCTCCTACTGCCATCTGGGTGGCAGGACGCTTCACACCAGCAGATTGAGATTTGCCCTCTTCTTCACTACCGTCTCATATCGACGGGCAGCTTTCAGAGCTAGGTCGTGGGTTGGAAAATCCCATGTAGCTAAGGCAGCTTGGATCTCTGGGTCTAACCCTTGCTGAAATCGTCTGGACCTGATCTCAGCAGTCAGAATGAGGTGTGCCGCGAACCTGTTATGGTCTTGTGTTAGTTGTATATTATGTGATATTTGAAAATCGAATATTTGAGACATGTCTTACTTACTGAGCATGGTAAAATCAGTATCGTACTCATCTACAGATTTGGACCATATTGAACCTTGTTGCAGGTGGATGAATTGCTGCTCCATGTCGAATCAGGCAGTCTCGGGGAAATATTTCGTGTCGAACATGTCGCGAAAAGTTTTCCATTCGATAGGCTGGGCAAGACGGCTTTCTTCTGCCTTCCACCATACTCGGGTGTTGTCGGTGAGTTGCAGCTTCGCAACCCGAACCCAAGCGATATCTGGCACTTGTGCTGCTGCCAGATCGTTTTCAATACTTTGAGCCCATTCTTCAGCTTATAAAGGGCTATCTTTTCCAGAAAATTGCTTCGGGTGCAATGCCCGGAATTGCTTTACTCTGGGTGCTTTCGCTTCTGGGTGGTTCAATAAGATAGCAGTCTATTGCTGCTGTCCTTCCAGGAGGCTTCGGATTGCCTTAAGCAATACCGTTTGTGTCACGCCCCGCTTCCCAGAGTACGCTAAATTGGGCACGTGACATAACCAACCATGCTACCTGTGGGTAGGAAGTATCCATCCACAGTCGCATTACGGTTGTAGAGATATCAAGAACAAAATATAATAATCTAAAACATGTCCATAAGCCAAGATAACATGAGTCAAGAATAATAAAATTGCGGAAGCAAAAGATCCAATACAAAATAACTGGAATGTATGTCCCATAATGCGGGCTCACATCAGGAATAAACTGCAGAAAATAAAGGAACTAGCTACTACTGAAACCTTACAGTTCAGCCTGCTAGCTGAAGTACTCCTGCTCAGACTGCAGCAAAGGTACGGAATCTGGGCCTTGCAAAACCCAGACGTCAGCGCGTCATGTCATCAAGTTATAAAATATAAACAGGGTAACAGGCAATGCAACATAAACATGAATGAAAAGCAGGTGCAACAGTAATATAAATCAGGGCAGTGAAGGGTAGTGTGCAGTGAATAAACTAAACTGTTCTATTGGGTTTCCTACTCTAAAGTCTTTGAAATCAATTTGATGAATCATCGATGTAACTCAATAGTATCCCGTGCATACCCGGGACCACGGTCAAGATTCTCGGGCTGAATCCGAGACATGCCGCTAGGCACTAAAACACGAAATATGTACAGATGAATGATGTCAGCAGCATCATTCCAAGGCTGGCCTAGCCTCTAAAACTGATCAGTAAAGGTGGTACACAGTCGAGTTACAAGTCAGGTTTCATCATTGATTTCCCCATACCCCCAAGTTATATGTGTATGTCAAGTCAGGTATTCAGTAATCAAGTACTAATGCCAACACAGGATCAGGTAAGAGCAGGTTTGTCTGGACAGACAACAGGAACGGTCCGTGAGGACTACATGTCAGGTTTGTTGGCATTAGACACAAGATCAGGTAACGGGTCGATCCATCGTACAACAGGTCAAGTCAAGTAATGTACGGTACCATGTCGGGTCAATCGATATGTGTGTAGTAAGTCAGGCCAGGGTGTAAAAGATAACATGTGGGTGCTCATAAGCAGCTAGCATAATCATGGTTATAAATAATCGAGCATGGTTATCAACAACATAATCTAAGCAATGAATTAAGCAATAAAGCAGATTCAATTAATTAGCAGTACAGTTAATAGTTGTGGTTCAGAGACGGTTTCAACATTATATGAATACAGGGTGACATCCATGACCGTTAAATCAAGTTAACCAATATTAAGAATTTCCAGGGATGCAATAATCTATAAATATGTTCACTGGAGTCACAGCTAAAACTGGTTTAAATGCGCACAAGTGTCCGATGGATTAAACTATAGAAAGATATCATAGGCTATGTCAAAAATGTGATTGAACATATGATTGTGGTTATGAGATTTAACATTTAAATGCGATCATGTATGCAATGGTTACCTTTCACGTTCTAGATCTAAAATAATATAAACCGATGCAAACGGAACATCGAAATGATATAAAACGATGCATGGGGTACTATATTTAAACTACAGGTATTAGAATATGTATAAACTGATTTAAATAGCATATAGCAAGATTAACTTGCCTCGACGGGTCACGAAACGGAAAACGGAACGTTACGCGTCGGTGGGGAAATCTCGCGACGTGCGCACGGTTCACGGAATGAACCCAAACGACGAACGGTGGAGTCACACGGGTCAGGGGTCCAGGCTGGAACGTCGGGACACGTCGTCGGCATCGCCGGATTCCGACCGTCGAGAAAACAGTGAATAGTTAAGAAAGATTTCACAAGGAAAAAATGGAAAAGAGAAGAAGAAGAAGATTGTACCGTGGTAAGGTGTTCTGGGTTATCAGGGAAGTCGACACAGGGCGACGACGACGAAGGTTGCCGGCGTGGTGACTTTCCGGCGAAGGGCAGTGGGTTGTAGGGGTTGCAGCTATGGTCGTGGGGGTTTCGGCAGAGGGTGGTGGTGATGGTTTGTAGGGCCGGGACGTGGAGAAGGATGCGAGGAGGTGACGAGGGTGACGACGACGAGTCACCGGCGAAGTTAGGCTTGCGGGAGGTGGCAGCAAACGGCCTCGTTGGGTGCAGTGGGTCCTCGGGAACGCTGGAAGGAAGAGAGGAGAGCAAGGAGGTGGAGAGGGCTGTCACGAGGGTGAGACGGAGGTGGCGACGACGAGGTAGGGTCAGTGGAGACGGGGCGGCGAAGGTTGGTTTGAGGTTTGAGTATGGGTTTTAAGAAAAGAAACGGGGACGAAGAAGAAAATATAAGGAGGGGGAGAGAGAAAGATTGAGAGAGATAGAGACAAGAGAGAGAGAGACGCACGCGGTAGAGAGAGAGAGATCGAGAGGAAAGAGATAGAGAGGAAAAGAGAGATCGAGAGGAGAGAGAAAGATTTGAGGAGAAAGAAAATCGTCGTTACGCGAGGAGAGAGGAAGAGAGAAGAGAGAGAAAAAGAAGGAGAAAGGGTAGAGATAGAGAGAGACGTGTGGGGCCCAGGGGGTTTAAATGAATTGTGATTGGCTCGTGGCCAATAAAAGAAAAAAAGAAAGAGAAAGATTTGTGGGGTTGAACAGTTAGGGAAAAACTTTAAAAAGATTTTAAAGAAAATGGGAAAAATATTTTCTAGGGTTATGAATTTAATTTCGTTGGTTTTTAAAAAAATATTAGAAAATCGGATTTGGCGCAAATACAAAATATTTCAGAATTGCGCCCGGGTCGGGTCCACAAATTTGAATTCGAAAAATGAAAATTATTGGCGGGTTCCAAAAATTAAAATGAAAGATTTTATAATTAAAAAGTATACTCCCAAGAACGGACGCACGTACGTGCGCGTAGCCGCCCAAATACGTCCGTTTCACTGAACGGGACGAGAACACGATGCAAGGACGCTACCACAGGGTTAGGGGTGTCGAGCAGGCCATGTCAATTATTTTTAATTTATTTTTAGATGACCTAAATTGTTATATGCAGAATATGATATGTCGGGGTAAATTTATAACTAGCAACAAACAAAATCAGGATGATGAACTGAATACCACACACCACACATACAGAAACAGAAACTTGTAAAACTGGACTCGGTTGTTACAGTTTGCTCATTGATCAGAGCTGCAATGGTAAGCGTAAGTGGAAGAGGTGGTGGTGTGTTGTTGAAGTTTGTGCTGGTATTGTTTGGAGAATCCATAATCTTGAAAGAAAAAATAGGGTTAGGATAGATTCAAAAAATATGAAATTGTAAAATTCAAGGAATATGAAATGTAAAGAATATTTTTAGTTGCTGATTCTTGTGTTATATTGCTTAGAACTTCATGCAGAACTGACCTGCATGGTAGGGTTCCATGCAGCACTGACCTGCATGGGCCTCCAACAAAACCTGTCACGCCCCGCTTCCTGGTGTATGGTAAGGAGGCGCGACGAGGCCCGCTACGTATTTACTCAGAAATAAACACGCGAAGCGTAATAAGAAATATAATGAAATACACAAGAAAAAATGACAAGAGATATAAATGAACAACAAGTTTTATTTATTCAACATTTCTTTACAATTGAAAAGTAAATACAATGATGGAAAGCAATGCCTATACAATGGCATGAACTGAAAGTAAAGTGAGTACAAGTAAAGCCTAATGGTCGTGCTACTCAGTGGTCTGCTCCAAGTGCTCCTGGCTGGTCTCGAACTCCTCAGAGTCGGGTCCTCCTGACAACATTCCATACAAAGAAGAGAAATAAGAATGTCGTCAGTGAACAATCGCTCGGGAAGTCCCAAAGAAAAGTGGGAATAGAATAGACATATGAATAGACAGATATGAGAATATAACTGGTGTAATGTTTGATTGTTATGTTAACGCGGTTGTTTATAGCTTGGTACAGAATATGCCAGTGTATACGAGAGGAGTCCAACTTACACCGTGGACAATGGTAACCCATAGTACAAGGCTCCGTCGATAAAACCACGGAACAATGGCAATGAATGTATAGTTACATCTTTTAATGACCATCTCGTGCCACTTTTAACACATTTTGTGCCAGTATACCCCTTTAAAACCCCGTAATGTATTTTATATTGATGTATGTTGTTTTGTAGTAATTTGTAGATGGAAGACTTGCCGAAACCATGATATCATGTAAACGGAATGAATATAAATGGATAGTCATGTAATCAGAGTATATCCATGGTTCGGTTCGGTCGAGTCAAATTGATATAGATTATATTCTGGTATAAATGGATTCATGTTGAAATGGAGTTATAATTGAATCATATTCAAAAATAGATTGATTGATTAATATCAGATTAGACTAAGACTCTGTCTGAGTCGGACACTTAAACAGAATTGATGTTCTGAATTAGTTTTGATGTTATCGGTAACTACTGCACATGGACGACAGGATTTGTGTCTTTTTCCAAGAAAATTACCGTATTGATAACACCGTTTTTAGGTTATCTACCTTAGATAGGCAAGAACCCATATTCTCTAGCTCCCTGAGGCTCAAGAGAACTGGTCCCGCTTAAATCTATATTTACTAGAGTTCTTATTGTAAATTAATTTAACTTGAGGGGGTTTTATGAAAAATAGTTTTGATATATTTTCAAAATAAACCTCAAGTATTTATTTATCATTTTTAGGGTTTTCATAGATATAACTTTTATAAAATGAAGTTTTCAAGTGAATAGAACCTAGATTTCATTGTATATGATATTTTAGTGTAATATTGGAATTGTATTGATTTGTAATGGCAGTTTCATGAAATTTGTGATTCCTTTGATTTAGAAAACATGGAATACATATATTTTATATTTAAAGTAGATATTTTGATAATATATATATATATATATATATATATATATATATATATATATATATATAAATAGAACTTATTTATTAAATAGAAGTCACATTTTTCTTAAAAACCGCATTAAAAATTCCACCGAGATCGGATGCTCCGTGAGGAGGGTTGCATCTCGCTCTACTAGGCCTGAGGATGTGTGATAACCTGCACCATTCCGATTGGGGTTTCCCAAAATGGGTTGTAGAGGTGCATTTGCAAGGAATTAAATAATACACTTTTAAAGAAAACGGTTTTTGAAAGTTTAAGGTATTTTATTGTAAACTTGTAAATTCCCACAATCTAATGTTCCAAACGTCATCGTGCTATGTCAATAATGTGTGTTGTGATGAGGTATGTCATTACCTCATAAGTTTTCTAAAGGTAATATGATCAAAATGAATAAGCAATGCCGTATGTAAACATGATGGTATTTTATCGTAAAACTAAAATAGAAGTTGCAATACATATTATTTTGAGATGAAACTTGTTCTAATGTGTTTTTTATAATTTCTAAACAATATACAAAAATATTGTAAATTTTTTATTAAAATAAATAGTGTTTTTAGTTAAATTAGAAACGGAAGTCGGATTAACTCCGCTTCCGACTAGTTTTGAAAATGGAATTCGTTTTAATAGAAGGAGAAGAGGGAAACTGGGACTTATAAATTAGAAAGAAATAATAGAGGTAGAGGAAGCTTATGGAATCGCCGGGGAGTCATTTCGTCGCCGGATTTGTCCCGAAACGTCGCCGGAACTTGGCCTTAAGCTAACTCCACTTGTACAACTTTTTGGACTTGAAATTTTTAGAGAGTTTTGGTACTATATTTCTGAATGAGGAGGGACAAAGTGTAAGGTTGTATTTATAGGGTAGAATTAGGATTTTTTGAGTGAAGAAAGAATTAAAAAATGCATTAAAATATGGATTAATGTATCGTTTTAATTTCTCTGTTAATGTGCAGGGAAATCAAACAGACTTGGGTTAATGGGGGAGTCCAAAGGGTGTTAAGGCAACAAAAAAAATTGCATTTCCCACATACCAAACTGGCGGCGTCGGCACATTCTTTGATCTTATCGGTCCAATTCCAAGGGTGTGTGGTTGGATTGCTGCCACGTGTCCTAGTCGTTTCATATACCTCAGTGCACATGTTTGATTTTGTTGTGAATTTTCATTTTACGTGTAGTGCACGTGCAAACTTTTAAGATTCTAAAAGTTTAAAAGAAAATCAACAAAAAATATATGTGGCTGGGGGGAATCGAACACAAGGGCTTCGTCACAGCAGTGTAAGGTTTTACCAATGAGTTGCAAGTGCTTTCTTGCTGTTCTAAAGCAAATAAAATTTATAACTTGTGTTCAGACTAAGATAATCCTTTCTGTATTATTGAAAAAATTCTGTACAGAAAGTTTAGGGTTGTTACAAGTATACCGATTAGTCTACCTTGCTGGGCATGTTCCCTCAAATATTACTTTACAGATATTGATTACGCTATACCGATTGGTCTACTTTGTCGGACATGTTCTTTTCAAAGATTACCTTACGGATTTTAACTGCACTATTTATTGTTACCAGTAATTCTAAATTAATAGTGAATATTACTATTAAGAATTAGTTTAATTGTTACAATCATACCGAATATTCATATTTATATTTTTAAATTCATTTTTATTATCCATCAATCGATATAACATAGCAAAGAGCAATGACTCCAGTTCCATAAAATCCGAGAAGTTCAATGGCTAAAGGGACTTTAAGACTTGGCAAATCCAAATCGAGTACTGGTTGACTATATTAGGATTAATAACTGCAATAAAAATAAGTCCTATCCTTTATGTATCTGCTGACTCTGTCCCTGAGGAAAGTCCAATAGATGAGAGTGTGAGTACTGTTGTACCCACTCCTTTAATGGACAAAACCAAATCTAAATACTCCACTCTCGAGAAAATAGATTACCATTGTAAGTTCCGAATACTTGGTGTCTTGGAAGGTCCACTTTACCGTGCATTCCTTCACTTCAAAACTGTTAAGGAACTTTGGTTAACATTAGAACAAAAATATGGGAATGATAATGCCGGGATAGAGAGATTTAGTATATCATCCTTTAGGTTTTTTACCCTTAAGGATAATGAGCCTGTAAATAAACAACTTCATGACTTTTAGGAGTTAGTCACGAAATTGATTAATTCTGAAACTGTACATTCATATCAATTTCAAGTGTCTTCTTTGATTGATGTTTTTCCGCCATCTTGGGATGCCTTTGCTAACCAAGTTCGGATGAATCAAAATTCACTCACACTCCTTGATGTCATGAATTCCATTAGAATTGAAGAACAAAGAAGGGTTATACTTAATACTAGTACTAAAAGTTACAATAAAGTCAACCGGACTGAAGGATCTAATAAAATTGTTCCTAAGGAAAACCAATTTAGATTTAAGAACAATAAGTACAAAAAGAATCAATTTAAGAAAGGTCTAAATCAGAACAAAAGTCACAAGCCAACAATTAAAGAAAAATTATGTTTCGTATGTAGGAGAACCAACCACATCTCTACCAAATACTTCTTCAAGAAAACCGAACCAGTTCGAAAATCTGCAAGTACTAATAATGCAAATGTGAATGTAGTGGAAATGGGTGAAGGTTTCTCTCTCAGGTATATTTCCCACACTGTAAATCTTATTACATCATCTAATGATTGGTGTTTAGACAGTGGTGTAATGTGCACATATGTTCTAATAATAAATGGTTTACTTCATTTCAGGATGAATGTGGGGAAATGTAACATTTGGAAATGATACGACATCACCAGTGAATGGAAGATGATCCATTCGGCTCTTTATAACCTCTGAAAAATATTTACCACTAAGTGATATTTTGTATATTCCAGGTATACGAAAGAATTTAATAAGTGCTTCTCTACTTTCTAAAAAAGCTTACAAAATTGTATTAAAAAATAATCAAATTGTAATTTCCAAAGAAAGTATGTTTATTGGTAAGGATTATATGTGTAATGGATTGTATAAATTAAATGTTGTTTGTAATAATAATAATGAAATAAATAAAACCGGTCCTATTATTTTAACCTTGTCTTCTTGTGATATATGGCATGGTAGATCAGGGCATGTTAATTATCAAACTTTAAATAAAATGATGCGTTTAAATATGATTTCTAAAAGTTCTATTGACTTGAAATCTAAATGTGATATTTATTTCAAGGCTAAGCATACTATAGGTACATTTAAATCTGTTGATCGCTGCACTCAAAACTTAGGTTTAGTACATTCTGATGTGTGTGATTCTTGCAAACAACCAATTAGAGGTGAAAATAAATACTATATCACATTCATTAATGACAATACTAGATATTGTTATGTATATTTACTTGCAACCAAGGATGAGATATTTAATAAATTCAAAATATATAAGCCGAAGTAGAAAACTACAAGGAAAATCATCAAAGTCTTTAGATCAAACCATGGAGGGGGGTATACTTCCAATATGTTAAATCTGTTCTGTCAAGAACATGGAATTAAACATTAATATTCTCCTCTTTACACTCCTGAATCTAATGGTGTAGCAGAACGTAAAAATATAATATTAATGAATATGATTAATTCCATGTTACTCGGTTCTGGTGCTCCTGAAAGTTTATTGGGTGAAGCTACACTATCAACATGATATATACTAAATAGAATACCTCATAAGACTACAAATAAATCTCCATTTGAATTATAGTTTGAAAGAACACCAAGATTAGACTACTTTCGTGTTTAGGGTTGTCTCGCACTTGTATGTATTTATTCTCACAAAAGAAACAAAATAGGTCCTAAAACAGTAGATGCGTTATTTGTAGGATATTCTCTCGACGGTAATACTTATAGATTCATTGTCTTAAAATATGATATTACTGATATTAAAGTTAATACCTTAATCAAATTTAAAGATACTACATTCTTTGAAAATAGATTTTTTTACATAACTCAAATTTCTAAACAAGTAGATGATTATGTTTTTAACTTTGATATAACAAGTAATAATGAATTAATTCAAAATGCATCTTTCTCGGTTCCAACATCCGAACTAGAATTAAGAAGAAGTGATAGAGCTAAAAGAAGAAAAATACTCACTACCTACTACTATTACCTACTAGAAGGAGATCCTTCTTCTTATGAAGAAGCAATGGCGTTTTCTAATACTAAGTATTGGAAAGAGGCTTTTCAAAGTGGGATTGACTCAATCCGAAATAATAATACATGGGTTCTAACAAACTTACCTCTTGGTAGTAAAGCAATAAGATGTAAGTGGATCTTTAAAAAGAAACCAAAAGCTTATGGTAGCATTGACAAATATAAAATCAGACGAGTAGCTAAAGGGTTTTCTCAACGAAAAGGCATAGACTACAATGATACTTATGTGTCTGTAGTAAGAATTACAACCATGAGAAAATTAATTTCCTTGGTCTCTATTCATAAGCTATTAATATATCAAATGGATATTAAGACCGCCTTTCTGAATGGTGATCTTGATGAGAAAATTTATATGGAACAACCAGTGAGTTTCATAGAAAAGGAGAATGAAAATAAAATCTACAAACTTGTTAAATCTCTATATGGATTAAAGCAGGCTCCTAAACAATGGCATACTAAGTTCGATGAAGTAATTCTTAATTATGGCTTTTTAATTGATAATTTCGACACATGTATATACTATAAATCTTTTGAAAATGATTTTGTAGTTCTTTGTTTTTATGTTGATGACATTATAATATTTGGTTCTTCTGTTAATGTCATAAATGATATAAAGTCATATTTATCTAAGAATTTTGGTATGAAAGATCTAGATGAGGCTGATTACATTTCGAGCATGAAAATCAATAAATTAGAAAATAGATATTCACTTTCATTATCTCATGCCATAGAGAAATTATTAAAGAAATATAATTACTTCAATATAAAATCTATCTCAACTCTCTTTGATCCAAATATTTATCTCATTAAATATGAAAGAGAACATATATTACAAAATAGATATGCACAATTGATAGGGCCGCTAAACTACATGCTACTCGAACAAGACCGGATATTTCATATGCCCAAAAATCGTTAAAATTACAAAATGCGATTTTTTTATTTATATCTTTATTTTTTATGTTCTCTGGTTTTATATTAGAAATCAACCCGAATAACAAGAAAAATAATTACGACCGTTTCCCCGGCAATGACGCCATTTGATTGATGCGAAAAGGTGTCTATGTGTGTTGTAAATACCGCAATCAATAACAGTATCGCAATAGCTAACCGCTAGTGAGTACGGTCGTCCACAGAGAAACAGTGAACTGCTTTTCTTGTTTTAGACGGGTTGATAGAAAAATTGTGATATTGTTTTTGTTTATTACTAAGAAATTTTGAAAAGTTTATAATAGAAAGCTTGTAGGGTTTATAGGATTTAGTAGTTAATTGATGAAATTAAAAAAATATATAATTCTTTTTATCTTTTAATTAATTAATACTAGAGAGATAGCGATAAATGTGGATTAGGGTTCTTGGAGGGATTAAGGTTTCCCTCTACTGCCTCTTGTCTTTCCATTGATCTCTATTTTTCTCAACCCCTTAACAAAACAATTATTAACGAATCTTAAATCGTGGTCGTGACTATCATGAATTGATAGCGCGCCTGATAAAAGGGTTAACATTCATTTTACTAAAGTTTATAAACATTAAAACTTTTTTAAAAAATTTAAGTTATAGTTTTCGTCCATTATTCTATCTTATCCTACAAACCCTAGTGTAACAACCCTGAATTTTCTGTGCAAAATTTTCTTAAGGTACAGAAAGGAGTCTGCAAAGCTGAGCACAATTTAAAAGTTATTCCTGTTTAAGAACTGCAAGAAAGCATGTGTATCTCATTCGTAAAGCCTTGCCCTGCTGTGATGTATCCCCGGTGTTCGAATCCCATCAGCCACATATTATTTTTACTGATTTTTCTTTTTTACTTTTTGGAAGCCTAAAAGTTTACACATGCAATACACGTAAAAATGAAAAGTCAGAAAAAATCAAACATGCATAAAATGTTGTATATAGCGACATGGACACGTGGCTTTAATCCAACAGCACCTCCCCAAAATTGGACCGGCGAGATGAAGGTTTGGGCCGGCGGCGACGGATCCCCTGTGAGGAAAAGTCCTCATACTCTTCACACCTGACTCTTGGCCTACCCCCATTACCCCCATACTGATTGATTTCTCTGCAAATTAACAGAGACTTCAATTTCATCTTTTAATCCAATTTTTAATGCATTTTAATTCATTCTTTCAATTCCAAAACCCTAATTCCACACTATAAATACAAACCAATACCCTAGCCCCTCCTCATTTTGAAAATTCTAGTCAAAAATATAAAAAATTTCTAAGTACAAGTGGAGTTGAAGTGGACTTAGCCCAAGAACGAATTCTAGTGAGGATCTACACAAGTTCCGGCGACCCCACGACACTACGGCCATCACACTCTCTTCTTCTACCTCTCCTCTCTCCTTCTAACTTGTAAGTCACATTCCCCTTCTTCTTTATCTACTTAAAAAGTCTCTTTTTATAAAATGTGTCGGTAAGTGGAGTTATACATACATTTAAATCTAAATTCTTTAAAACTACAATTTTCCTTAAGAGTTGCTCTTCCATATTCTATACCTTGAATTGTAAATCATTAAACAACTATTTAGAAACAAGCTTCACTCTAAAACTCCATATTAATTAACTTTAATTAAGCTTTTACATTTAAATACCATGAAGTTTATATTCGTCATCTTTTAAATATTTTGCTTAGTATACCTTTAGAAAACTTCACGAGATAATGACCTACCTCTCACATATACACATAGTGACATAGCACGATTTCTCTTGAGACATAACCTTTGTGGCAAAATACGACTTTTCATCAAAATACCTTGAACTATAAAACTCGGTTTTTTTTTAAATGGTGTTATCAAATTCTTTGCAATTATGTCTCTACAGCCTATTTTGGGGAACTTGCTATTAGATGGTGCAGATTATCGCACATTCTCAGGCTAGTAGAGTGAGATGCCGACCTCCTCACGGAGCATACAATCTCAAAAGAATTTGAATACGATTTTTAAGAAAAGACGAGGTTTTCTACTTAATAAATAAAATTAATTTTTAATAATTATATAAATATCATCAAATCATATATTTTTAATATATAATAAAATTCCATGTTTTCTAGAAAATAAAAGAATGGCAAGTTTTATTAAAATACCATCAAGTATCAATACAAGACAAGTTATACTTAAATACCATGAACTATTCAAGCTAGGTATATATTTACTAAAATACCTCACCCTTTAAAAGTTACATCCATGAAAACCTTAAATATGATAAATAATTACTCGAGGTTCATTCTGAAAGTATATACAATATTTTTCATAAAACCCCCTCGAGTTATAAACAATTACATTAAGGACCCTAGTAAATATAGGTTTAAGCGGGACCAACTCTCTTGAGCCTCAAGGAGCCGGAGAAAGTGGGTGGTTGCATATTTAAGGTAGAAAACTAAAATGGGGCATTAATGGTAATTGTCTTAGAAAAAACACAAATCCTGCCGTCCATGTGCAGCAGTTACCGATAACTCCTAAACTTAATCAGGATCCAAATCAGTTTTAAAGTGTCTGACTCAAGGTTAAGTCCAATTCAATCTGAGTACAATCCAAACATGAATCCAATTCAACATGAATCCAATATACCATGCATGACTACTTGAACTTGAACATGAATACCAGAACAATATTAATATCAACAAGACTTGTCTTGACCGAACCATGGCTATATCTTGACTTGATTACATGCCTGCTTGATACATCCTGAAACTGTTTACATAAACAAATTATACCATGGTCTCGGCAAGTCTGATAACTACAATTTATACAGTGTATATTACGGGGTTTTAAAGGGGTAGACTGGTACGGAATGTGTTAAAAGTGGCACGATAATGGACACTAGAAGACGTAGATAACATCCATTGCTATTGTCCCATGGGTATTGACGGGGCCTTGTACTTTTCCTGTTCCCATAGTCCACGGGATAGTTGGACTCCTCTAGTATACACTGATATATTCTGTAGCAAGCTACAAATAACTACGTTAGTGTAGCAAACATATAGTCGTACCAATTAACAGTTCTATTCTCTATACTTGTCTATTCCATTCTTTCTTTTGGGATTTACCGAGCGCTAGTTCGCTGACGACATTCATATTTCTTCTTTCTTTGGAATGTTCGTCAGGAGGAACCGACTCTCAGGAGATCGAGCCCAGCCAGAAGTAATTGGAGCAGATACCCGAGCAGCTCGACTACTAGCTTACTTGTACTTATTTACTTTTCAGTTCATATGCCACTGTTTAGGCATTGCTTTCATCATTGTACATTTCCTTTTTAAATCAGTTGTAATGTAAAGAATGGATATTAATAAAAGTTGCTATTTATATTACATTTCTTGTCATTCTTGTGCTTTTATTTATATATTGATTATTTACGCTTAGCGTGTTTACTTCTGAGTGAATACGTCACGTGCCTGGCTACGTCCGCTTCCGTACACTGGGAAGCGGGGTGTGACAGGTTTTGTTGTAACGCCTGCAACATGATTGCATTCTTTTGAATCTTTTCTTGTTTTTCCCTGATAATCTTGTCTCGACGAAACTACAAACTCTTGATCTTCCTTTAATTTTTCTTGATTGTTTCTTAAACCTTATCATCTTGACTCTGATGGTAGGATTTGGGTGATTTAAATGGAGTTATGTGATTGTAACTATGAACTGCAGTATAATTATAATGCGGTACTCTACTTGAGTGACTTAGAATTCTGCCTTTGATTCTCTTTCCTCTTGATTCAACTATATTCTATCATATAATTATTGAATCCTACCTCCTTGAAAACCCATCTTTTCAGCCTTTTCAAAACCCTTGCATCTTTTCGTTCTTTCAAACATTTTCTTGCACTTTCGGTACCATACCAGTAATTCTTTCACCTCCGTTGTCATCAAAATTTCTCTTGAATCTATTACAACTTCCTTCTATAAATTTCGAGGACGAAATTTTTATAAGGATGGTAGAATGTAACGACCCTGAATTTTCTGTACAAAATTTTCTTTAGATACAGAAAGGAATTTGTAAACCTAAGCACAATTTAAAAGTTATTCTTGTTTAAGAACAGCAAGAAAGCACTTGTAGCTCATTGGTAAAGCCTTACACTGTTATGACGTAGCCTCTGTGTTTGAATCCCATCAGCCACATATTATTTTTACAGATTTTTCTTTTCTACTTTTTGGAAGCCCAAAAGTTTACACGTCCAATGTCACGCCCCGCTTCCCAAAATACGGAAAACGAGGGATGACTAGGCCAGCCATGCTCCTACCGTCAAGAAATAATCCCACCGTAGTCACACTTCGGCTTCTAGCATTACATGGCAATCAGTACACAAAGCATAGAAGTGAAGGAAATACATCACTAAACTATTACATCAAATTTCATTGTTCACAATTTACAAATAAACAAGAAAAGAACTACTAACCAAGTTCGAATACAAGGTCTCTTTTAGGAAAAGCAGTAAAAGATGATAGAGGTACTCTCAACTAGATCTCCGTAAACTCGAAAGATAAATCCGACTCCTGCGCTGGTTCTTCCTCGAGGTCTGAGCATGCATACTCAGGTCGTCAGTGCGACGTAATAGCAATATTATAATAATGACATGAAATAGGCAAATAAGGCAATAAAAGTGGAAGTAAAATGCAGATAATCACTATATCACTAAATGATGCAAAATATAATCTGTGTCCCTATCAGTCTCTAAGTCATGTTTGAAATCGAGTTGTGGAAAGGAGGATCATATTTAACGAGGGTCTCGTACATACCCGAGACAACGGCCCACACGCCCGGGACATAACCCTGTCAGTCGGATCGTTAGATCCTACCTAATATATATAAGAGTCGCTGTTCGAATGATCATCCTCTAAATCACGGTCCTCGCTAAATACGATGCTCTTTCCACTTCAATTTCCCCATTTTCCCCCAGGTTTACACTATTGACGAGTATGGTTTAGTCATGTACAAGTATGCACCAATAACACGGTTTTGTCACTGTTCACTGTATTAATCACTGTCACGAATCATTCACTTTTCCATTGGCGTACTTGACACTCCTAAACCAATATCATTCACGCACGATAATGCATTGTACACTGAATAATAACGCGCACTATCACTATGTGTATGGCAGTTGGGTAAGGTATGTACATTTATGCAGTTAACAAGTCATGTGTAATATGAACTATTATGCACTTCATGAGCTTACAAAAATTGCAGTAATTCATATGTTCAGAATTCAGTGAAATGATACAAATACAGTAACAAGTATACTCTGTCGGCAATTCAGAAAAATTTATTTCAGTGCAATCGGATTTCGGTTTTGCAAGCTATAGCCGTTTCAATTTAAGTGCTCGCTGCAGGAAATTCAGTTTCTGAACTGAACGTCCGTTTCGCGGCACAATTTTCACCAAGTTGGGATCAGAATTTAGCAACGCCACAGTTGAATGAAATTTAGGGTTTTCAATAGGGTTTCCAACTCATCAGACGAATTCTCAATCGCATCTCTATGTCAGAAGTTATACACTGTTCAACACTAGGGTATCAGTTCTATTTCTGTTTAGGACTGCTATACGTCCTGTTCTTTTAAATTGCAGTTTAAATAGTAAACAACGATAAAAAGGGGTGAAATCACTTGAGTTATTTAGATAACAGTTTCATCTTCAATAAAGTATAGGGTTCCGCAACATACAAGTTCAGGCAGTAAGGTAGTAAGCATTACGAGATAGAAATCAACAGCCAGAGCTGCTCTGGACTGCAGTCCAGAGCCGCACTCCGAACCAATTCTCATCATAATTTCAGTACAGAAACAATTAAAAACTTTTATAAGGTTCCGGGTCGTCGAGTCGGATTCGATTTGATCCCTCGAACGCATCATTTCAATGTGTACACAATTAATTATGATTTTAACAAGTTTCATACGCGGGAAATATTCAGTTTTAACGGGTGTAATCGGGGGTGATCGTTCAAGCCAGTAACGATTATATGTTCCAGTAAAATTTCACCACAATGTTCATTGCCACACGAGCCAGCATATATGATCAAGTTCCGTCAGTTTAATGGAGAGTTTTCTTTCGGGTTTTGCATCAAACAGCTATGTCATATAAGTTTTCATGAATCGTAAACATGGAATTAATACGATTTTGATTTGTAACGGAAATAATCTAGCATGAAGCAAGTAGGGTACTTGCCTGGAGATGCTTTGGCGACGCACGGCAGCGGCAACGACACGAACGCACGACGAATGGCACAGTTTGGATTCACGGCCTCGGCTCGCGTTTCGGGTTCGTCGTCGGAGTTGCCCGGGGATGGCTCGCGATCACTGGAAGTGGAGTGTGGTGCTGGGGATCTCCTGGGAAGTGCTGGGGTCGGCGATGGTCGCTCCAGCGATAGGCACAGCGGGGTCGTGTGTAGGGTTCGGAGCTTGGTTGTTTTGTAGAGAGAGAGGGAGTAGTGGGGGCTCGGGTTGGTAGGAGAGGGAAGCGAAGGAGTCGCCGAGATGACAGTCGGCGTCGTCGGCGTCGTCGTCGTCGGGGGTAGGGATGGTGACAGTGGGTTTTTCCTTGGTGAGAGGAGAGGAGTTTGAGAGATCGAGAGTGAGGAGAGACGAGAGAAGGGGAAGAGGGTGAGCTTGAGGAGCTCGTGCGGTCGTGGTCGAGGAGCGGGAACGTGGGTCGGCGATGCGGGCGTGGGGCGATGTGGGCATGACGTAGGAAGCTCGGGGACGTGGGTTCACGCAGAGAAAAAGGGAAGAAGCGGGAAAATTTGTGGGGAAGAGGAAAGGTTTGGTAACGGGTCGTGTAGGGTTTGTTGGGTGTTTGGATTAGGGATTGTGCCGGTGGGTTTATTATTTGTTTTAATTCATTTGGTTTTTATTTGTTTGGGCTGGGGAAGTGCTGGGCTGGTGTTTGGGGAGATTTATTTGATTTAAAACTTGGTTTTGGGCTGGTTTAAATGGGGGTATATGTATATAGCTTTTGTTTTTGTTTTTTTTTTCCTGTTGGGCATGGGTTTTAGATTAATTTTGTAAAGGAGATTTTAAAGGTTTGGAAAAAGAATCAATTATTAAAAACCTAGCAACCAATTTCCTACAAAATTACGAGGAAAAGGAAAACATCAGGGAACTAGGAAAATAGAAAAATTCTATAGATGGGAACAGGGATTTACATCATACCCCCCTTACAAAAATTTCATTCTCGAAATTTAAAAGAGGTAACGAAACAACAGTATTAAACAAAGAGATGTGGAAAACGTGCACGGATATCTTCCTCCCGCTCCCAGGTAGATTCTCCTGGGGAACGACCGCCCCAAGACACTCGGACTAACGGAATGACCTTATTCTTCAGTACTTTCTCCCTGCGGTCGAGAATGGTGGTGGGCTGCTCCTCGTAAAATAGGTCGGTACCCAAAGCTAACTTCGAATAGTCCAGAACATGGCTCTCATCCCGAACATAACGCCGCAACTGAGACACGTGGAAGGTATTGTGCACACCAGCTAGCGATGGAGGCAAGGCAAGTCGATAGGTAACCTCTCCTACTCGCTCTAGCACCTCAAAAGGTCCGATGAAACGGGGACTGAGTTTCCCACGACCTCCGAACCTGATAACTCCACGAGTAGGTGAAATCTTCATGAATACGTGATCTCCGACTTCAAATTTTAGTGCCTTCCTGCTGGTATCTGCCCAACTCTTCTGTCGATCCTGAGCCGTCTTAATGCGCTGCCTGATCATTTGGACCTTGTCGACTGTCTGAACAATAAGCTCGGGACCCAGTAATCTTCGTTCTCCCACATCATCCCAACACATTGGGGATCGACACTTCCGCCCGTAAAGTGCTTCGAAAAGAGCCATCTGAATGCTAGCCTGGTAACTGTTGTTATAAGAAAACTTGACTAGATGCAGATGATCTTCCCAGGAACCCTGTAAATCCAACATCCAGGCTCTCAACATATCCTCGAGCGTCTGAATCGTACGCTCGGATTGTCCGTCCGTCTGCAGGTGATAAGCTGTACTGAACTTAAGGCGGGTACCCAAACTCTCCTTTAAGCTCCTCCAGAAGTGCGAAACAAATCTGGTGTCTCGATCTGACACAATACTGACCGGGACTCCATGAAGTCGCACTATCTAATGCATGTATCTCTCTGCCAGTGACTCTGTCGACTGCCCCACTCGGAATGGTAAGAAGTATGCAAATTTCGTGGGGTGGTTGACGATAACCCAAATGGCGTTGTTGCCTCTAGGGCTCCATGGTAAGGCCGCCACAAAATCCATAGTAATGTGCTCCCACTTCCATTCTGGTATCGAAAGCGGTTGTAACAATCCTGCTATCCTCTGATGTTCCGCCTTCACCTGCTGGCATACCAAGCACCTGGATACGAACCGCGCAATTTCTCGCTTCATCCTGTTCCACCAAAAATGCTGTTTTAGATCTCGATACATCTTCGTACCTCCCGGATGCACAGAATAAGATGAACTATGCGCCTCAGCCAGTACCTCTTCTCGAACATCCCCCTTGGGTACACAGAGTCTGCTACCGAATCTCAGAGAACCGTCTTCATGTATGATTAAGTCCATCCTCGGCCCGGCTTCTACTTGCGCTCTGAACTTTTGCAATCGAGAATCATCCGCTTGTGCAGTCTTGATGCGATCTACAAGGGAAGACTACACCTGTAGTTGCCAAAATTGACTGATTGCGCCTGGTGTGACGACTTCAAGCTCGAGTCTCCGAAAATCCTCAATGATGCTCCTCTGACTGGTCAACATCATGACCTCTGGCTTGCGACTGAGAGCATCTGGTACAACATTCACTTTCCCCGGGTGATACTGAAGATCCAAGTCGTAATCTGCCATCAGTTCTAGCCATCGGCGCTGCTTCATGTTTAGTTCTTTCTGAGTGAAGACGTACTTCAGACTTTTATGATCCATGTACACCTCCACCTTCTCGCCCAATAGATAGTGCCTCCAAATCTTCAATGCAAAAGCCACTGCGGCTAACTCCAAGTCATGCGTAGGATAGTTCCTTTCGTGAGTTCTCAGCTGTCGAGAGGCGTAAGCAACCACCCGACCGTGCTATATCAGAACATAGCCTAATCCCTTCCCTGAGGCATCACTATGTATCACCAAACCACCGGAATCATCTGGTACTGTAAGAATAGGCGCCGTGGCTAACTTCTGCTTCAGTGTCTCAAATATCCGGGTACATTCCTCTGACCACACAAACGGTACCTCCTTCCTTGTCAGCCTCGTCAACGGTTCAGCGATCCTTGAAAAGTCTTGGACGAATCACCGATAATATCCTGCCAGTCCCAGAAAGTTTCTGATCTCGGCCACTGACTTCGGCGTTGGCCAATCTCTGACAGATTCTATCTTTGCCGGGTCCACTGAGATGCCTTCGCGCGAAACAATGTGTCCCAAGAACTGAACCTTGTCGAGCCAGAATTCACACTTGCTCAATTTCGCGTACAGCTTCTCTTCCCGAAGAATTTGTAAAACCGTGCACAAATGCTCTACATGCTCCTCCCGGGTCTTCGAGTAGACTAGTATGTCGTCGATAAATACAACGACAAACGTGTCCAAGTACTTCGCAAACACCCTGTTCATCAAATCCATGAATATCGCTGGAGCATTGGTAACACCGAACGGCATCACGAGGAACTCATAATGTCCGTATCGGGTCCTGAAAACTGTTTTGCATATATCCTCGGCCGCTACTCCAATTTGATGATATCCAGAACGGAGATCCAACTTCGAAAATACCTTGGCCCCACTTAACTGATCGAATAAGTCGTCGATGCGCGGAATTGGGTACTTGTTCTTTATTGTGACTTTGTTCAGCTCCCGATAGTCTATACACATCCGCAGCGATCCATCTTTCTTCTTCACTAACAGAACTGGTGCACCCCATGGTGAAACACTCGGCCGGATAAATCCCTTCTCCAGGAGTTTTTCAATTTGCTTCTTTAATTCTGCCAACTCAACCGGTGCCATTCTGTACGGGGCCTTGGAAACTGGTGCTGTACCTGGAGTTAAATCGATCGAGAATTCTAAGACGCGTGGAGGTGGTAGACCTGGTAAATCTTCAGGAAACACGTCCAGAAAGTCCCGAACAATCTCTGGGGCTGCGCTCTCATCAATCTCCATAGCTGTCAGCTCCTTTGTCTTAGCTCTATACCTGGCTGGCTCTAAAGATTATCTCCCGCCTTCGAAAATAAACTTCGGGTGATTGGGAATGCGGAAGATCACATTCCTTGCTCGGCAATCAATAACTACATGGAAGGTACTCATCCAATCCATCCCGAGAATTGCGTTATAGCTGCCTGTCCCGATCAAAAGGAAATTCGCATAGAATTCCCTGCCACACTATACAACCGGACATGATCTACATTCTTGACTAGATACTATCACGCTATTACCCGTATGTATTTCCCAACCCTTGGTTAATGGTTCATGTGGTATGGAATGTGTATCAACGAAATGCGCAGACATGAAACAATGCGATGCTCCAGAATCAAATAGTACTCTAGCTGGCATGGAATGTACGAGTAGAATACCTGTGACAACTTCGCCTGAAGCCTCTGCCTTCTCGGCGGTCAAGATGAAAGCCCGTCCCTGACCGCGGCCTGTGTAGGGTTGCCTCTGCTCCAGTGGTCTCTGCTGCTGCGGTCCAGACCCTCCCTGTATCTCTACTCGCTCGGGGCAACCGCTAATCCTGTGCTGACTGGATCCGCAAATCAAACACTGTCCCTTGGCACGGAGACAGTCCTTCTGGGTGTGTCCATCTCTGTTGCAGTATCCGCAAACTATGTTCTTGCTCTGGGAGCGATGCTGGGGTACGAATGGGCGCTTCATCTGTGTCGTTCCAGGCTTGTGAACTGGTATGACTCCTCGAGTCGGTGCATGGGTGTGTGATGGAACAACTGGGGGCTTCCTGAATTTGTCGATCAGTTTCTCCTGAATTCTCACCGCGTTGAGTATCTGTGCAAAAGTCTGCAACTCGAGTGACGCGATCAACTGCTGCAGCTCAAAATCAAGTCCCTGTAAGAAGCGTCTGGCCGTGGTGGCCTCTGAAGGGACCATGTACGGAGCAAATCGGCTCAGACGGTTGAACTCTGCCGCGTATATGTCCATGGGACGTCCATTCTGTTTCAGTAGGATGAATCTTTCTTCCATCTCGGCCTTGGCGGTGGAAGGGAAATAATGGTCCAGGAAGCACTCCTTGAATTAGCTCCATTCGATCGGCCTGTCTAGCCTACTTTCTTCCACTGACCACCATGTACGGGCTTCATCTTCCAACTGGATCTTTATCACATTCACTTTATCTTCCTCTGGTACCCTGGCAGTCGTCAGTAAGTTCTCCATATTAACCAGCCATTGCTCGACCTCGAGGGGTTCGGCTAGCCCTGTAAATGTAGCTGGATGCAACCTCCGGAAATCTGACACGGTGCCAGCCCTGGCAGAGTAAGCTGGTGGAGCAGTGCCCTCAGGGGTGGTAATGAGTGCGGAGGGTCCCCCTGCCACGGTAATAGCCCTGAGTCCTTCGGCGAGCAGGTCCGTCTTTCTCTCCTGGGCTTCTGCGAGAGTAGTCAGGGCACTAAGTATCCTCTCCGTGCGATCCTGAGAGCTTGAGTCTGAGGAGTGGTCGTTCGGGGACGTCATATCGCCGGAAGATATTCAAAGGGATAAGATTAGATAAAAGGATGAAAGTCAAGAACAGTGAAGCGAAAATAATGTAACACAATGTAATTAATGTTATCCCTTACTACTAAACACGGCTCTGATACCAACAAAACCATGTCACGCCCCGCTTCCCAAAATATGGAAAACGAGGGATGACTAGGCCAGCCATGCTCCTACGGTCAAGAAATAATCCCGCCGTAGTCACACTTCGGCTTCTAGCATTACATGGCAATCAGTACACAAAGCACAGAAGTGAAGGAAATACATCACTAAACTATTACATCAAATTTCATTGTTCACAATTTACAAATAAAGAAGAAAAGAACTACTAACCAAGTTCGAATATAAGGTCTCTTTTAGGAAAAGCAGTAAAAGATGATAGATGTACTCTCAACTAGATCTCCGCAAGCTCGAAGGGTAAATCCGACTCCTGCGCTGGTTCTTCCTCGAGGTCTGAGCATGCATACTCAGGTCGTCAGTGCGACGTAATAGCAATATTATAATAATGACATGAAACAGGTAAATAAGGCAATAACAGTGGAAGTAAAATGCAGATAATCACTATGTCACTAAATGATGCAAAATATGATTTATGTTCCTATCAGTCTCTAAGTCATGTTTGAAATCGAGTTGTGGAAAGGAGGATCATGTTTAACGAGAGTCTCATATATACCCGAGACAACGGCCCACACGCCCAGGACATAACCCTGTTAGCCGGATCGCTAGATCCTACCAAATATATATAAGAGTCGCTGTTCGAATGATCATCCTCTAAATCACGGTCCTCGCTAAATACGATGCTCTTTCCACTTCGATTTCCCCCTTTTCCCCCAGGTTTACACTATTGACGAGTATGGTTTAGTCGTGTACAAGTATGCACCAATAACACGGTTTTGTCACTGTTCACTGTATTAATCACTGTCACGAATCATTCACTTTTCCATTGGCGTACTTGACACTCCTAAACCAATATCATTCACGCACGATAATGCATTGTACACTGAATAATAACGCACACTATCACTATGTGTATGGCAGTTGGGTAAGGTATGTACATTTATACTGTTAACAAGTCATGTGTAATATGAACTATTATGCACTTCATGAGCTTACAAAAATTACAGTAATTCGTATGTTCAGAATTCTGTGAAATGATACAAATAAGATAACAAGTATACTCTGTTTGAAATACAGCAAAATTTATTTCAGTGCAATCGGATTTCGGGTTTGCAAGCTATAGCCGTTTCAATTTAAGTGCTCGCTGCAGGAAATTCAGTTTCTGAACTGAACGTCCGTTTCGCGGCACAATTTTCACACAGTTAGGATCAGAATTTAGCGACTCCACAGTAGAATTAAATTTAGGGTTTTTAATAGGATTTCCAACGCACCATACTAATTCTCAATCGCGTCTCTACGTCAGAAGTTATGCACTGTTCAACATTAGAGTATCAGTTCTGTTTCTGTTTGGGACTGCTATAAGTCATGTTTTTTAAATTGCAGTTTAAATAGTAAACGACGATAAAAAGGGGTGAAATCACTTGAGTTATTTATCTAACAGTTTCATATTCAATAAAGTATAGGGTTCCGCAACATACAAGTTCAGGCAGCAAGGTAGTAAGCATTACAAGATAGAAATCAACAGCCAGAGCTGCTCTGGACTGCAGTCCAGAGCGGCTCTCCGAACCAATTCTCGTAATAATTTCAGTTCAGAAACAATTAAAAACTTTTATAGGGTTCCGGATCGTCGAGTCGGCTTCGATTTTAGCCCTTGAACGCATCGTTTCAATATGTACACAATTAATTATGATTTTAACAAGTTTCATACGCGGGAAATATTCAGTTTTAACGGGTGTAATCGGGGGTGATCGTTCAAGCCAGTAACGATTATATTTTCCAGTCAAATTTCACCACAATATTCATTGTCACATGGGCCAATATATATGATCAAGTTCCGTCAGTTTAATGGAGATTTTTCTTTCGGGTTTTGCATCAAACAGCTATGTCATATAAGTTTTCATGAATCGTAAACATGGAATTAATACGATTTTGATTTGTAACGGAAAGAATCTAGCATATAGCAAGTAGGGTACTTGCCTGGAGACGCTTTGGCGATACACGGCAGCGGCAGCGGCACGATCGCGCGACGAACGTCACGGTTTGGATTCACGGCCTCAGCTCGCGTTTCGGGTTCGTCGTCGGAGTTTCCCGAGGATGGCTCGCGATCACTGGAAGCGGAGTGTGGTGCTGGGGATCTCCTGGGGCATGCTGGGGTCGGCGATGATCGGCGGTGGTTGCTCCGGCGATGGGCACAACGGGGTCGTGTGTAGGGTTTGGAGCTTAGTGGTTTTGGAGAGAGAGGGAGCAGTGGGGGCTCGGGTTGGTAGGAGAGGGAAGTGAGGGAGTCGCCGAGATGACAGTCGTCGTCATCGGCGTCGTCATCGTCGGGGGTAGGTATGGTGGCAGTGGGTTTTTCCTTGGTAAGAGGAGAGGAGTTTGAGAGATCGAGAGTGAGGAGAGAGGAGAGAGGGCGACAAGGGTGAGCTTGAGGAGCTCGCGCAGTCGTGGTCGAGGAGCGGGAACGTGGGTCGGCGACGCGGGTGTGGGGAGACGTGGGAAGACGTGGGCACGGCGTGGGAAGCTCGGGGATGTGGGTTCGCGTAGAGAAAAAGGGAAGAAGTGGGAAAATTTGTGGGGAAGAGGAAAGGTTTGGTAACGGGTCGGGTAGGGTTTGTTGGGTGTTTGGGTTAGGGATTGGGTCGGTGGGTTTATTATTTGTTCTAATTCATTTGGTTTTTGTTTGTTTGGGCTGGGGAAGTGCTAGGCTGGTGTTGGGGGAGATTTATTTGATTTAAAACTTGTTTTGGGCTGGTTTAAATGGGGGTATATGTATATAGCTTTTGGTTTTGTTTTTTTTTCTGTTGGGCATGGGTTTTAGATTAATTTTGTAAAGGAGATTTTAAAGGTTTGGAAAAAGAATCAATTATTAAAAACCTAGCAACCAATTTCCTACAAAATTACGAGGAAAAGGAAAACATCGGGGAACTAGGAAAATAGAAAAATTCTATAGATGGGAACGGGGATTTACATGCAATACACGTAAAATTGAAAAGTCAGAAAAATCAAACATGTGTAATATGTTGTATACAGCGACATGGACACGTGGCTTCAATCCAACGGCACCTCCTCAAAATTGGACCGGCGAGATAAGGGTTTGGGCCTGCGGCGACGGGTCCCCCGTGGGGAAAAGTCCCCATACTCTGCACACCTGACTCTTGGCTTACCCCCGTACTGTTTGATTTCTCTGCAAATTAACAAAGACTTCAATTTCATCCTTTAATCCAATTTTTAATGCATTTTAATTCATTCTTTTAATTCCAAAACCCTAATTCCACACTATAAATACAACCCCATACCCTAGCCCCTCCCCATTCTAAATATTCTAGTCAAAAATATCAAAATTTTCTAAGTACGAGTGGAGTTGAAGTGGAGTTAGCCCAAGAACGAATTCCGGTGATCCCACGACACCACGACCATCACACTCTCTTCTTCTACCTCCCCTCTCTCCTTCTAACTTGTAAGTCCCATTCTCCTTCTTCTTTATCTACTTAAAAAGTCTTTTTTTACAAAACGTGTTGGTAAGTGGAGTTATACCGATATTTGAATCTAAATTCTTTAAAATTACAATTTTCCTAAAGAGTTGCTCTTCCATATTCTATATCTTGAATTGTAATCATTAAATAAATATTTAGAAATAAGTTTCACTCTAAAACTCTATGTTAATTAATTTTAATTAAGCTTTTACATTTAAATAATATGAAGTTTATATTCGTCATCTTTTAAATATTTTGCTTAGCGTATCTTTAGAAAACATCATGAGATAATGACCTACCTCTTACATACACACATATTGACATAACATGATTTCTCTTGAGACATAACATTTGTGGCAAAATACGACTTTTCATCAAAATACCTTGAACTATAAAACTCGGTTTTTTTAAAATGGTGTTATCAAATTCTTTGCGATTATGCCTCTACAACCCATTTTGGGGAACCGGCTGTTGGATTATGCGGATATTATCGTATATCCTCGGCCTAGTAGAGTGAGATGTAGACCTCCTCAAGGAGCATACAACCTCGAAAGAATTTTAATACGATTTTTAAGAAAAGACGAGGTTTTCTACTTAATAAATAAAATTAATTTTTAATAATTATATAAATATCATCAAACCATATATTTTTAATATATAATAAAATACCATGTTTTCTAGAAAAATCAGTAAAAATAATATATGGTTGATGGGATTCGAACACAGAGGCTACGTCACAGCAGTGCAAGGCTTTACCAATGAGCTACAAGTGCTTTCTTGCTGTTCTTAAACAAGAATAATTTTTAAATTGTGCTCAGGTTTGCAAACTCTTTTCTGCACCTTAAGAAAATTTTGAACAGAAAATTCAGAGTCGTTACACCTAGCAAGAAAGAATTTACTCGTTCATAGATATTAGCAATTTAAAATAAAGGTGGAAGATGAATGAACCCATAATTAAAAATTAAAATTGCAGAAAATAATCGTGGAATGTAAGTGGAGAAAGTAATGCGGAAAGTAATTGCAGAAAGTAAATGCGGAAAGTAAATGCGACAAAAATTAAAAAAAGAACTATCTTTATTGATTTACTAGTGCATTACAAAAGTTGCAGGCTGAAAAAGTAATTTACAAAACCCTAGTTTGCTCGCTAGATCTTAATCGATCGATGGGTAGATGAATGTATGAATGTATAGATAGCTCTCGGTCCTTTTATAGGCTCTGAAATGTGAAACCATAGATGGCATATTGAAGTGTGTGAAATTACGGTCATGACCCTGAAGTTTCAGATCCTACGGCCGCCAAATGACCACTGAACCGCCGCTTATAGCCCTATTTGACCGCACTTCCGCCGCCGTTTAGTAGGTTCGTGCCTCCAAATTTTTTGTGCCTTTTCTTCTCGATATTTGGAGATCTTTCTGATAAAAAGATTCTAAAAATATATCTCCTAGTTCTACCGTTGCAAGAATCTTCGATTTGCTCCTAATATTCGGTAGATTTGGTTTGGTGAATCGATTTATTGTGAATCTCCTACTTGTATTTCAGACCTGAGCCGATCTATTATAATACCTGCAAAATATCTCAAATCATCTTGTTAGTAGCATTTGTTTTATTTGAGATATTATTCTAACCAATTAATTGATATGATATCTTAAGAATATTGGTTATGATATGCATATTTTAATAATAAATAATCTCAAGGATACTTTATTTAAATATGATATGCATATATTTTCCCTAATTATATTAATTATAAATTAAGAAACATATGATAATAATCTTTTTACAAATAAACACACATATGTTCTTAATTTACAAATAACACATTTTAGTAGTAAGCAATAATAGGGAAAATGTTCATACAAATGTGCAATAAATTTGACTGATCAAATACCCCCAAACTTATTTTTGATCGTCCCGAGCAAACTATTTATTTTCAAAATTAAAAGAAAAACCTAGTACACTTTCATAAGCAAGACGATTGCACTTAGCTTGTGCAACAAGCGTTTAAACCTCTAGGTGTCTCTAGTAGGAGGAGTATTGTCTCCTGAGAGTTTTCAATGGATTACACCCACAAAATCCCAAAATAAAATAAAAAAAATAAAAATTACACGCAAGGATAAAGACATATAAAAGAAAAAATTGAAAAGAGTTTCAAACTATACTGGCATTTTAGCTTTCATAAGAATCTTAACAGTCCTGAAAATTTTTCAGAAATCACATCATCCCTTAATAAAACATTGTCTTTAGTCTTCCTCCCTATCTTTCTTCCAAACATCGATCATATACCCCTACGTGTGTATAAAAAATATCCCTACACTTGGATAATTCAATTCAAGCTATCATACCCTTTGTCCATCTTCCTTGGTACCTATTAGCCGATGATATTTTAGATGGATTTGCTCACACATTCTTCATGCGACCGTTAATATTTCTTGAGATATTAACCAACCGATTACCAAATGTGCTCACTTATTAAGGCGCAATTAGCAATATTATAGTCTTGCAACACCTAAGGCTTAGCAGTGATTCCCAAACCAGTTGGTCTAAGGCACTAGGTGATAAGGCACCCTCGCTATATACTTATCGTAGAGCTAATGTTGTCGTAATGTCTCCAAGACAATCCGTAAGTTCTCGGCATGTTCTTTCTGATTCTTTGAATACACCAGGATGTCATCGATGAATATGACAACAAATCTGTCTAAGTACTCTTGGAAAACTTGGTTCATTAGGTACATAAAGATGGTAGGTGCATTGGTCACTCCAAATAGCAATACGAGATATTCATAATGACCATAACGATTCCTAAATGCCGTATTCGAAATGTCGGACTTTTTGACCTTCACCTGATGGTAACCCGAACGAAGATTTAGTTTTGAAAAGACACAAGACCCACTTAACTGATCGAAAAAGTTATCAATGCGCGGTAGTGGATACTTGTTCTCAATTGTCATTTCGTTCAGAGCTCGATAATCCACACACATCCTGTAAGAACCTTTTTTCCTTCTTCACCAGTAGCGCCGGAGATCCCCAGCTCGAAGTACTAGGACGAATCCAACCTTTGTTCAGGAGTTCGTCCAACTGAATGTTGATCTCCTTCAATCCCTATGGACTTAATCGGTACTGAGCTTTTATTACTGGTTGTGTGCTGGATTGTAAATCGATGCTGAATTCAAGAGCTCGATCGGGAGGCAAACCTGATATATCTTCTGGAAATACATCCTCACACTCTCGAACTACCTCTGGCTTCGATTCTTCCGCTTGCAACGCTGTAACCTCTGCCTTCTTTGGTTTTGCTCGGTAGATGCTAGGCTCCAAGGTTCGGTCTCCACTCTTGAAATAGAACATTGGATGATCTGGTATTTCGAGCACTACCCTCCTTTGGCGACAGTCAATGGTAGCGAAGAAATTTCCCAGCCAATCCATTCCCAAGACTACGTCGAAGTTTGGTATGTCTAGTACCTTGAAGTCCGCATAAAATTCTCGACTGCAGACTACCACTGGACACAAATCGTATCCCAAAGTTACTTTTAGAACGCTATTCCCTGAACTGACATTCCAGCTAGATACGGGCGGTTTAACTGGGATTGATTGAGTTCGGACGAACCATTGCGACATAAAACAATGTGATGCCCCAGTGTCGAAGAGCGCGAGTGCAGATAGGGAGGCTACTAAGATTGTACTTAAGTCGCATGGGATAGGTTTAGGTATAGCAAATATAAGATGACTAGGGTATGAAATAACTTGAAAGGAAATAGGGAAGAGATTTACCGGTGATAACATGACCCATAGCTTCGGCCTCTTCGACCGGCATAGTGAATGCTTGGCATCGCGACACTTTCCTATGTGCCTAGTTAAACACTCGGCGTTGGGGTTGAGTGGTCTGGGTGCGGGGAGTTAAAGCCGGTAGAGCTAACCGGGTAGGAGGAGCTTGGATCGCCGGTCTAGCTAGAGGGTTGTTGGTGTAAGTCCACGTTGCCCACCCCGGTGCTTGCGGGGAGGCAGAAAACGGAATAAAAATCGGATTTTTATCATGCTAGGCAACATGGACTAGACAAAGTTGGGATCTTTACTAAACAAAACTAGCTAAAAGCTAACTAGAAATTAGCCATAAGGAAGAATGGTTATACCTAGGGCTTTATGTCCTTCTCTCCTTGCTCCTTGGAGTGTAAGAAAGAGATCGCCTTGTCGTCTTCTCGAGTCAAAGAAGGATCCACCCGAAAGCCTCAACCTTTAGCTTCAACTTCAAGCTAGAAGTAATTAAGGTGCTAGAAGTGCTAATCCTAGAACCCTAGATGAGAGTAGAGATTATCTAGAAGAGGTTTTCTCTCAAGCTCAAGTGTTTCTCAACACATGAGAGGGGAGAGCTTGAGGAAGAGGAAGAACAAGAGAGAGAAAGTATATGATAGAATGAGAGAATAATAAGCCATTCTCACATATATGTGTGAATTATAAAAAATAGATAATTAGCTAGATAATTGTCATGGTTAATCAAGACTTGACCATTATCATTTCACATTAAATGAAAATTGCAAGGATCAAAGATCATCTTTTATATGGAATGATGATGGTCAACATGTCAACTAGAGTCAACAAGTCAAGTATGGTCAAAATGTCAACAACCCTAACCATGCATAAATATATATAGCTAATATCAATTAATTATAATACACACATAAGCATTAGGGTTAATAAAATGACAATGGTCATTAACCCTAATCAAAGTCCTCTTCCTCTGTCTCAATCAACTGTGCATACGCACCCGCATTCGTGATCCGAGGAACACGAATACAAAGAGATAAAACCAATCCCAAATCATATACTAGGATCTGGCTTAAACCAAAGCCCGCTAGTATAAGCTGTCTGGACAGCAAACGTGCACAAGTGCGCGGATGTGAACGAACCCTGTCGCAAAACCATGCGACCTCTACTCATTTTGCCTAAAGGCGAATAGCTCTCTGTGTGGGACTTTAAAAACTCGACACTACGCTGGCAGTGGGTTTAACCACAGACCGCAAGCGGCACTAGCTGTACGTAACGGTTCCCAGATAGATGCCGATAAGAAGACTGACGAGGTGACCCCATCTGAACTCCTACTGAGCCTGTATGTGACAGTCTCCGTACAGTCCGGTCTGTTCGTCTGATACATCGCATGGCGGGCCTAGGGGGCGGTGAACGTCAGTCCCCTAATAGCGGTACAAATCGTGTCGGAGTGTAGCCCAGAACACCCTGAGATAACACTAGAAACCTACCAGTATATCTCGCTTGCCCTGGCCAGGGACTACTCGTGTAATGGATCTCCTAGACACAGCGTGATGTCAACCCCCAATACCAGGAGAGACGAATCCTGTCTAACCGTCACTGCCTCCAAGTGCTTCGGGACTGCACCCAACTACTACCTGTTTACACGACTCCTTTGAGTCGTGGTAGGGTAGTAATCAAAGTACAGTGGGAACACACTCGAGGCGAAGTGACAGTGTCAAGTCAGCGGACTAAGCTGTACTCATGTCACTTGGGAACTGATAACTGACGATAGGTATAATACCAACCAACAGTTCCCGGCGAGTCCTGTCCAGTGTACTCGTAACCTAACGAGCACCCACATACTATCTCAAGTACGACGTACTGACGGCTGTGGGACAGACCGTCTCCCACGCTGGGATGAGAAGCGCATACGCTAGTCTACTCCGGAGTATCGATGCCCTGTCTCGACGGTCCAACGACTAGGGAACTGTATAAGGATGTGCTTATGGATTACCCAGCCCCCACGAGTGTGAGCGCCATCACAACGCTGGTAATCAAGCAGAGATCCTAAGGGCTCTACTAATATGTATATAAGCGATATGCTAAAAGAAACACATGCACATATTGAAGTAAAGACAAACCAAGTAGCATACTACCATTTTGAGCAAGATTGTATATACAACTGTGAATATCCCAAGCTTCCATTAATTAATATACAAGCTAGTATGATACAGTAATGGTCTCTAGGGCATATACACTAACAATCTCCCACTTGCACTAAGGCCATGTACTGGCGTATCGAAGACCTATCATCTCGATCAGCCGCTCGAACTGAGTCTGGGGTAGGGCCTTCGTGAGTGGATCTGCAGTGTTATTCTCCGTATTTACTCTCTTTACCTCGATCTCCCGGCGATCTACGATCTCCCTGATCAGGTGGAACCGCCTCAAAATGTGCCTGGACTTCTGATGGGACCTGGGTTCCTTCGCTAAAGCTATAGCGCCGTTGTTGTCGCAATACAGCGGTATTAGATCAACAATGGTAGGAACCACCTGAAGCTCCGTGAGGAACTTCTTCATCCAGACAGCTTCCTTTGCGGCATCGCAAGCAGTTATGTACTCCGCTTCCATAGTTGAGTCTGCAACGGTCTCCTGCTTGGAACTCTTCCAGCAAACCGCCCCTCCATTGAGGGTAAAGACATAACCCGATATGGACTTGGAGTCATCCTTGTCACTCTGGAAGCTGGAGTCAGCAAAGGCCTCGAGCTGGAGGTCTTTTCCGCCATACACCAAGAATATCTCCTTAGTCCTTCTCAGGTACTTGAGAATGTTCTTTACCGCTATCCAGTGTTTCTCCCCTGGGTTTGACTGATACCGGCTTACAACGCTCAATGCGTATGCTACATCTGGTCTAGTACATAACATCGCATACATTATAGAGCCTACCGCAGAAGTGTAGGGTATAATAGACATGCGATCCCTTTCCAAATCAGTCTTGGGAGACATCTCTTTGGAGAGGGTGATCCCGTGACAAGCCGGTAAATTACCGTGCTTGGAATCTTCCATACTGAATCTTTTCAGTATGGTGTCTATGTACCTTGACTGTGAAAGTCCCAACATCCTCTTAGATCTATCACGATAGATCTGGATCCCCAGAATGTAGTTGGCATCGCCCACGTCCTTCATGGAGAACCTCTGCGACAAGAATCTTTTGACTGACTGTAGTATAGGAATATCATTTCCTATTAGGAGAATGTCATCCACGTACAAGACGAGAAATACCACAGTTCTCCCTACAATCTTACTGTAAATGCATGGTTCATCTGGGTTTTTGATAAAGTCGAATTCTTTGACAGTATCATCAAAGCAGATGTTCCAACTCTGCGATGCCTGCTTAAGTCCATAGATGGACTGTAGCAACTTGCACACTCTACCGCTGCTCCCACTCTGAATGAATCCCTCCAGCTGATCCATATAGATGCACTCTTCCAAATTTCCATTTAGGAAAGCCGTCTTTACGTCCATCTGCCAGATTTCATAATCGTGGAAGGCAGCAATGGCAAGGAGGATCCGAATGGATTTCAGCATAGCTACTGGAGAAAAGGTCTCGTCATAGTCCAATCCAGGTCTTTGACGAAAACCCTTTGCTATAAGTCTAGCTTTATAGGTCTCAACCTGCCCATCTACACCAATCTTCTTTCTGAAGATCCATTTGCAGCCTACGGGTTTTACCCCTTCTGGAGCAAAGTCCAAAGTCCAAACTTTGTTGGTGTACATAGACTCCATCTCGGCCCGTATTGCATCCAGCCATTTTACCGAGTCGCCGCTCTGAATGGCTTGCTGGAAGCTAGTAGGCTCACTATAATCCATAGTGCAATCCTCTCTATCCCCGTCTATGAGAAAACCGTAGTATCTCTCGGGCGGATGAGACTGCCTACTACTCCTGCGGAGTGGCGTAGGAATGTCCTGTTCTTTCGAACCCTCTAATTCTACTAAGCTTTCAGTAATAGCTCGTGGTTCTGGAATTTCTTCCAGTTCTATTGCGCTCCCACTTATCTGGTTTTCCAAAAACTCAGTTTCCAAGAAGCGGGTGTGTCGAGAAACAAAAACCTTTTGTTCCTCTGCGTAATAGAAAAGATACCCTTTGGAGTTATTTGGGTATCCCACAACTTACACTGTACTGAACGCACCTCGATCTTGTCCGCATGCTGCTTTTTTACAAAAGCTGGACATCCCCATGTCTTAATATGATTAAGATAGGATTTCTTCCCACACCACATCTGATATGGTGTAGTAGGCACAGTCTTAGTTGGAACTCGGTTCAAAAGGTATGCAGCTGATTCTAGTGCATAGCCCCAGAAGGATCGCGGTAACTCAGCCTTACTCATCATGGAACGAACCATATCCAATAGGGTTCGATTCCTCCTTTCCGATACACCGTTGTGTTGTGGTGTGTATGGAGGAGTAAGCTGAGAGAGAATTCCATTCTCTTTTAAGAAGCCCAGAAACTCGGCACTCAAGTATTCACCACCTCGATCAGATCTCAGTGTCTTGATACTTTTGCCTGTTTGTTTTTCAACTTCATTCTTGTACTCCTGAAATTTCTCAAAGACCTCGGATTTGTGCTTCATCAAGAAGACATATCCATACCTAGGGAAATCATCTGTGAAAGTAATGAAGTATGAATAACCACTTCGCGCATGTGTAGACATTGGACCACACACATCACTGTGTATGAGTCCCAAGAGCTCGCTTGCTCTCTCTCCGTGTCCAGTGAACGGAGTCTTTGTCATCTTTCCTATGAGACAAGATTCACAAGTGATATAAGACTGATATTCGAACGGATCCAAGTATCCTTCTTTATGTAACTTTGTTAACCGTGTCTCATTAATATGACCCAGTCTACAATGACATAAGAAAGCCTGATTTAAATCCGGAGACTTTCTTTTAAGTGTGTTCTGGACACTGAAGACCTGAGCTTGATTCAAAACGTATATACCGTATTTCAATGTACCTGACCCAATCAGAACTTGATTTAGGTGGATGTTTACTGCATCGCTTACAAAAGTAAAATCATATCCTTCCTTAGAAAGTAAGGATACAGATATGATATTACAAGTCGCACCTGGTACATAAAAACAGTCATGCAGAATCAATATCTGTCCAGTTGTCAGTCCTAGATGATATTCCCCTACGGATTCAACATACATGCTCATTCCGTTAGCAACCCTGAGAGTCATATCACCTTTCCTGATAACCCTACGGTTTCTCAGAGCCTGTAACGAATTACAGATATGAGATCCTGATCTGGTATCCAATACCCAGGAAGTAGGGTTAACTGACATACAGTTCTCTATTACAAACACACCCGAAGCCGAAGCCACAACATGCTTCGAATTCTGGCTACTGGCTTTGCAAGCCCTGCAATCCTTCTGCTTATGTTCATTCCCGTTACAATAGGAACATCCCTCTTTTACTACATCCAGTCCCGAAACTTCTGCCTTTCTCTTTCTTTCTACTTCCCTGGTTTCCTTCAGGGTAGTAGGTAGGGACTGTTGAACTAAGTCAGCATCTGACCCGTTCTTCAACGTGGTCTTCAGGTCCGAGAGCTCAAAAGAGCTGGTCTCTGTAAGGACGTTGTCCTCTACAGATGACCCGATAGCCAACCTCGCTGGAAGCAATTCGTTCGAGGTCTCATATCTTGCGATACGAGATTGCTCTCCATATAAAACTTTGTTATGGAGGAAGATAGAAGCTGAGTCCATCTTCTCGTGCTGCCTCTGGTATATACCATCAACTGAGGCTAACACGAGGCACTTGGCTTTCGCACAGTCTTCTTCCGATGTCCTACGGATATCAATATCCGTGACAGGGGAAACTGGACCTGAGACGGCAGGGGTTGGATCAGTCAAGAGGTGTCCCAGCTTGTCATGGGCAATGGACATCTGGACAGACCTTTGCCAGTCATAACAGTCAGATTCAGTCATTTTATTATCTAGATGTAACCTAGGTGTGGTCATTGGGTCGCTGCAATTAAGAGAGAGAGAAGAAAACACTTAGCATGATGCTCCTGCAAGTTTAGATTGGTTTTTAATTTATCTAAACAGGATGGCTCCCACTGTCTCTCGAATCCCTCCTCAAACCATAAAGGAAGAATTAGTCAGGATCAATCTCACCGTACAATACTTGCTTAACCGTTCAACCAGGCCAGTGTCGGTACTTCGAGGGAGGTTTTCCAATGCTTTCGCGAAGTTCCTTAATTAAGTAACCTCTTTTCCCTGTGGGCGTAGCCCCGCTAACACCTTTCTAGACACCTACTTGATTTATAGCATTGATCGTTAAGTGAAAAAGTTCCTGAGGAGTAGCATATACTCACAGTAGGATCGGGATCCAAATATCATCGCGTGATCAAACCGAAGGAATCCTACCAGAATCATCACACTCCAAATGGTATGCAGCGCCAGCAAGTTTCAGTACTTATGAAACTCCCGATGTGGATTTTTGCCCCATGCTCTTATGACCTTGACTTTGGCCAACAAATCATACATCACATGTCAAGTTCTACCTGTCATTATCCAGGTTAATTTGAACCCACCCGCACATGCCCTTGACTTTGGCCAACAAGGCAGTACGACTGTCCTAAACCAACGCATCTATCTATGCTACATATGAATACCCAATAGCTACCAAACACTGTGCCTTGACTTTGGCCAACAAACACAGCTTGAATACTATTGACTATCCATACGAAATGACGGAGGGCTACGGATGGTTTTGGCGAAACCGTGAACGTAGTGAACTTGATATAATCGATGGAACGAGATAGCTTTTAAAAGGAGTGGTTCAAGCTCCGCATTTAAAAGTTTAGTTTTGAAAAGAACCGAGTGGTTTTCAAAGTGTTCCAATCGACTTTAACTTGGTTTATTTTCTTGCATTAGTTCTTTTAATGTGTCCCATTATTTAATCCTACCATTGCAGAAAACAACCAAAATATGACGTACGCTTATGCCATTCGCATTCACCACGGGGCCCCGTCATCACCCGTTAGGTTAGTTAACTAACGACAGAGCGGGGGCTAGGCTAGCGCGGGTGTAAAACATAAGCAACGCCTAAATAGTTATCATATATAAATATATAGCAATGATAGACATTACAGATCACAGATGAATACATTGGATATACTAGGAACCCGCAATCCGTTCGAGCCTGCAACGAAAAACGGATTACACGGTCGCGGTGAATAGCCAATACCCCACCCAAGACCCCTACGGGTGCGGCAAACTACTCGCCAAGTACCCGAAGCGAAGCAACCTCCCTCAACACCATGAGTAGGCCACTCGGCACTTCGAGATACCCGGTAGTTTGTGCACCCCCTCCATGGGTCTATCCTAGGAGCAAAAACAGTAAAAAGAATTATACAATGACGGCTACAACCCCGACCCGGTTGTGCGGCCAAACAAATAATAATACATCAATTTACATATTACAGGAATGAAAGAATAAGAAACACTCATCTCACATCCACCCCGGCTATTCACCCACGACAATCCAACGCATTCATATACATATACCATCAACAAACACAGATCACAGATATGTATAACCCCCACTAATCGACGTATAGCGATTAGCGGACGTTCAATACATATAAACATCACAGATATAACCCTTTAGTCAAAGTGTAGTGAAGTTCGATCAAAAATACGGATTTATAGGCCCCAAAAACAAATTTCTTTTCTGAAAAACCTGGGCACAAATAAACCATCTTAAAAATCCCAAAACCATGTCAGAAGAACACTGCACCAAACTCGGACCAGAACCGAGTCAAAACGGCCGCGGTTCCGCGGCAATAGGCATACTTTTGCCGCGGAACCGCCGCGCTTTGAGCGATTCACTGGATCGTTTTTGGTGGCTTTCTTCACAAAACCCTGAGATGATTTTTGACGTATGATTTTTTATTTTTAGAGCAGAAAAAATTTCAACAGAAACTTAGGATTTTGATGTTTAGGTTTTGCGATTTTTCCGATCAAACTTCCATACACTTCACTACCTAGCTAGTTTATGTTTAGTTAGGCTCTGATACCACTGTAAGTCCACGTTGCCTACCCCGGTGCTTGCGGGGAGACGGAAAACGGAATAAAAATCGGATTTTTATCATGCTAGGCAACATGGACTAGACAAAGTCAGGATCTTTACTAAACAAAACTAGCTAAAAGCTAACTAGAAATTAGCCATAAGGAAGAATGGTTATACCTAGGGCTTTATGTCCTTCTCTCCTTGCTCCTTGGAGTGTAAGAAAGAGATCGCCTTGTCGCCTTCTCGAGTCGAAGAAGGATCCACCCGAAAGCCTCAACTTTTGGCTTCAACTTCAAGCTAGAAGTAACTAAGGTGCTAGAAGTGCTAATCCTAGAACCCTAGATGAGAGTAGAGATTATCTAGAAGAGGTTTTCTCTCAAGCTCAAGTGTTTCTCAACACATGAGAGGGGAGAGCTTGAGAAAGAGGAAGAGCAAGAGAGAGAAAGTATATGATAGAATGAGAGAATAATAAGTCATTCTCACATATATGTGTGAATTATAAAAAATAGATAATTAGCTAGATAATTGTCATGGTTAATCAAGACTTGACCATTATCATTTCACATTAAATGAAAATTGCAAGGATCAAAAAGCATCTTTTATATGGAATGATGATGGTCAACATGTCAACTAAAGTCAACAAGTCAAGTATGGTCAAAATGTCAACAACCCTAACCATGCACAAATATATATAGCTAATATCAATTAATTATAATACACACATAAGCATTAGGGTTAATAAAATGACAATGGTCATTAACCCTAATCAAAGTCCTCTTCCTCTGTCTCAATCAACTGTGCATACGCACCCGCATTCGTGATCCGAGGAACACGAATACAAAGAGATAAAACCAATCCCAAATCATATACGAGGATCTGGCTTAAACCAAAGCCCGCTAGTATAAGCTGTCCGGACAGCAAACGTCCACAAGTGCGCGGATGTGAACGAACCCTGTCGCAAAATCATGCGACCTCTACTCATTTTGCCTAAAGGCGAATAGCTCTCTGTGTGGGACTCTAAAGACTCGACACTACGCTGGCAGTGGGTTTAACCACAGACCGCAAGCGGCACTAGCTGTACGTAACGGTCCCCAGGTAGATGCCGATAGGAAGACTGACGAGGTGACCCCATCTGAACTCCTACCGAGCCTGTATGTGACAGTCTCCGTACAGTCCGGTCTGTTCGTCTGATACATCGTATGGCGGGCCTAGGGGGGCGGTGAACGTCAGTCCCCTAATAGAGGTACAAGTCGTGTCGGAGTGTAGCCCAGAACACCCTGAGATAACACTAGAAACTTACCAGTATATCTCGCTTGCCCTGGCCAGGGACTACTCGTGTAATGGATCTCGTAGACACAGCGCGATGTCAACCCGCAATACCGGGAGAGACGAATCCTGTCTAACCGTCACTGCCTCCAAGTGCTTCGGGACTGCACCCAACTACTACCTGTTTGCACGACTCCTTTGAACCGTGGTAGGGTAGTAATCAAAGTACAGTGGGAACACACTCGAGGCGAAGTGACAGTGTCAAGTCAGCGGACTAAGCTGTACTCATGTCACCTGGGAACTGATAACTGACGATAGGTATAATACCAACCTACAGTTCCCGATAAGTCCTGTCCAGTGTACTCGTAACCTAACGAGCACCCGCATACTATCTCAAGTACGACGTACTGACGGCTGTGGGACAGACCGTCTCCCACGCTGGGATGAGAAGCGCATACGCTAGTCTACTCCGGAGTATCGATGCCCTGTCTCGACAGTCCAACGACTAGGGACCTATATAAGGATGTGCTTATGGATTACCCAGCCCCCATGAGTGTGAGCGCCATCACAACGCTGGTAATCAAGCAGAGATCCTAAGGGCTCTACTAATATGTATATAAGCGATATGCTAAAAGAAACACATGCACATATTGAAGTAGAGACAAACCAAGTAGCATACTACCATCTGTGAATATCCCAAGCTTCCATTAAGTAATATACAAGCTAGTATGATACAGTAATGGCCTCTAGGGCATATACACTAACAGTTGGATCCTCGGTTCTGTGGGCATTCTCCAATAGCGTGAGTAGAAGACCTATAGATTAGGCACAAGTTGTTCTCCCTGCAACAGTTCTTCACAAGATGCCCTGTTCTTTTGCAGTAGATGCAAAAGTCGGGCCTGCTGTTGGCGAACGAACCTACTGGCCTCCGAGATGGTCCATTAAAAGCTGGCCTGGAAGAGGCCTCTCCTGTGATCTTGTTCATAGGGCGTTTCACACCGGCAGTCTGCGGCCTGCCCTTCTTCTTCAAAACTGCTTCATAACGCTAAGCAGCCTTCAAAGCAAGCTCATGGGTTGGGAAATTCCCTGTAGCGAGTGAAGCTTGGATTTTAGGGCCCAACCCTTGCTGAAATCATCGTGCCTGGATCTCAGCAGTGGGAATAAGGTGTGCAGCGAACCTGTTATGACCTTATTTTAGCAGTGTAGTGAGTGAGATCAGAAAATTGAATTTGAGACAATGTCTTACATGCTGAGCATGGTAAATTCAGCATCATATTCATTCACTGACTTGACCCACATCGAGCCTTATTGTAAATGGATGAATTGCTGCTCCATGTCAAAGCGGGCAGTCATCGGGAAGTACTTGGTGTCGAAAAGGTCTCGGAATGTTTTCCAATCTATCGATTGTGCGAGACGGCTCTCTTCAGCCTTCCACCATACCCTAACGTTATCGATTAGTTGCAACTTAGCAACTCTCACCCAGGCGATATCTAGCACTTGAGCTGCTGCTAGGTTATCCTCGATCGCTTGAGCCCATTCTTCTGCATCAAGCGGACTCTCTTTACCCGAGAAGTTCTTTAGTGCCCGAAATTTCTTAACTCCGGGTGCTTCGGCTCGGGGCAGTGCATAAGGATAGCAGTCTGTTGCTGCTAACCCTCCAATAGGCTCTTGATAGCCTTAATCAGTACCGTTTGCTTATTGATAGGAGTTGCAACGGTAGGTGGTGGTGGTAGCATAGGCGGTGGGGTATTGCCATTGACGTTTGTGCTGGTATTGTTTGGTGATTCCATCACCTTGATATACAAGATAGGTTGGATATATTCAAAGTTTGGTCTTGGTCTTAGCTTTGAAATGCAAGGAATGTAAATGCTTGTTGAATTCATTAATTCTTGTGGTATATTGTTTACGAATTCATGCAGAACTGACCTGCATGGGCCACCAACAAAAACCTGTCATGCCCCGCTTCCCAGTTGACTGAAACGGTAACGCGGCAAGCCCGCAGCATATTTATCCAGAGAAAGTCATTTCCAAAATAAATATACTAAGCGTATTGAAACAATAATACACAATACAAGAATAAATGGAGACTGTAAAATTTTTCAACAAATATCTTCATTTACATTCAACTTCCAATATTTACAAACACATGAGTTTATGCTGGAAAGTAAATACAATAAGGAAAATGCCTAAACAAGTGGCATACATAAACTGAAGAAAAGTGAAGCTGATCTAGCCCTGAGTAGCGATATGATTGTAGTCCTCCTCTGTGGCTTCCACTTCCTCTGTCTCGACCGTATCTGACGAACATTTCAAGAGAAGAAAAGTGGGTGGAATGTCCGTCAGCGAACTAGCGCTCGGTAAGTCCCAAAGATAAGTAAGAGTAAAAAAAATGACAATTGTAGAATATTTATATGACGAGTAAGAGTATATGATCATGGGTAAATATATTCTATAGGTCTCTATATAGTCACTATGTTAACGTTAAGTTCCATGTGTGAATGTCAACGCAGCCGTAGAGTATTCACGAGCTCAAAGTGGGGCCCTAGGAGCAAGGAAACACGGGCCCATTTCATCTGTTAGCATCGGGGCTCTAGGCTGTGGATGAGTCAACCCGACTAATATTCGAGTAAAATAAAAAAAGAGGTTAATACAGGACTCCTGAAGCTCTGTTAGATCCACACAAGAAACTATCCTAAACACCCCGAGTATAATATATTATAACTGGTTAATATACTTAATTAATTTAATTTATTGATTAACATGTCTTGATCGAACCCATAGATTGCAAAAGGTGTAGGATGTAGTCGAGTGAGTCGAGTAATATGCGAATCATAACAATTGCAATCTTGGTTCAAGTCAAGTTGGTTCGAGTAGTTTGGGTTCAAGTTCATATTCGAGTTTAGTATCGAGTTAGGTTAGAGTTCGAGTTTGTGTTCAAGTTCGAGTCAAGTTTAGATTCGAGATTGGATTCGAGTTCATGTCTTTTTCCGTAGGAATTGATTTAAACTGTTAAAAATCTTATGTTCGAGAGAAATCGGCAACTGCTGCACATGGACGGTAGGATTTGTGTATTTTTTCAAGATAATTGATATTGATAACTCCGTTAAGTTGTCTAACATAAATAGGCAAGCACTCATTTTCTCCGGCTCTGTGGGGCTCAAGAGAAATGATACCGCTTAAGTCTATATTAATCTATAGTCCTTAAACTATTGTTTGCATATCTCGAGGGGGTTTTATGAAAAATAGTTTAATATAGTTTAAAAATAAACCTCGAGGGTGATTTGTAATATTTAGGGTTTTCATGAACATGTATTTTAATTGTTATGGTATTTTGGTGATAAAACCCAGCTTTTTGAAAGTTTATGTTACTTTTGTGAAAACTACTAATTTTGGAAACTTGGTGGAATTTTATAAAAATTCAAACTTTTCATTTTAAAGAATATAGTTTCATAATATATTTTTATTGAAAATAGGGATTCATAATTTTATATAATTTTCCAAAATTTAGTTTTTTTTATTTAGAAAAGTCGTATTTCTTAAAAACTGTATTTTTATTTTCCTTTCGAGACTGAATACTCCGTGAGGAGTTTTGCATCTCGCTCTACTGTCCAAAGGATGTGTGATAATCCGCACCATCCATTAGCGGGTCACCTGACGAGAGTTGTAGAGACGTAATTGCCAAGGATTTCAAAACACCGATTAAAAGAAACCCGTTTTTAAAAAGGTGTGGTATTTTAATGAAAAAGTTATTCTTTAAATTATCTATATGTTTAAAGTGCCGTGCTATGAAACCATAATGTGCTTGTGGGGTAAGTCGTTACCCCGTGAAATTTTCCTAAAGGTATTTAACAATTATTGAAAAGTGTCATACTAAAGTTCATGGTATTTTAATGAAAAAGTTTTTTATTTGAGTATTGAACATGAAATTTTGGTTACGTCAAAAAACAATAGATGTGAGTTTTGTTTTCAAAAGATATTAATGTGATTATGTGACTGTTCCCTTACGGAAAAGAAAGAAATAAATAAAGCAACGGGAAAAGTCCCCAAGTGAAGCATCACGTGCCCACACGTGATAGGCGCTGCGCTCGACAAAACTAAGCAAAAATTGGGCCTCACGTATAAACACGTGACCGCTATAGACAAAGTATATAAGCGCCTGAACAAAACAAACAATTGGACAAAAAAAACACTCACGTGATAGCACATGACACCTTTTCGTAGGCTTAATTTGGTGGAGTCACGTGCTACACGTGATAGACTCCTATGCTTTTTGAACCGATAGAAGTAAATTCCTATTAAAAGGGACCAAAAGCTTTATGTGGAAAATATTTCCTTGGATCTTTCTAAACAAGAAAGATTACGCTCTGTAAAACAGAGCTCCGTTGGATTAAAGATCCAATGGTGATTAAAAATCACCAATCTACAGAAAAATTCTGTGCAAGGAAATATCTCCTTAAACTTGTTAAGAACAACAAAAAAAATATCTTCTGTAAAATAGAAGTCCTTGGATTAAAAATCCAACAGTAAATAAAATTCACCGAGTAATCTAAAAGATCATGTTGGTTGATTAGAAAATCAATCAAAATCTCTCAATGAGAGATTTTATAAACAAATTGATTCCCTTCTTCTCCTATAAATAAGCGCAAAAAAGAAGAAAGGAATAGTGAAGAGAGAGAGAGAGAGAAAACCCCCTCGTAAGAAAAGGAAAAGAGAATTTAATTCTCCATAGAGAAGATCTCCTTAAGGAAAAGAAACCCTAGGTAAAAGAAGGAACAAAAGACAAAACCTCTTACCTATTCTTCATATTCACAAGAGTTTAACTCTTCTAAAAAGAACTTAGTTCTTCCCTCTGGTTGAAAAACTGCAGAAGTAGACCTCCCCACAAGTTGAGAATTTAATTCTCATCGGGAAGATCTGTTATGCAGATTCAAAACTTAGGAGGAGAATCGAGTCCAAAGAATTTAATTCTTACAACAGAACATCTAGGAATTTAATTTCTCTAAATAAAACTAGGGTTTAACCCTACAAAAGAATTTAATTCTTATTAAACAAGCGACTTGAAGGTCTCAAAACTCAAGATCTCCATGCACGTAAAAAAGAAGATTAGCACCCAAACATGATCACGTGTTCCCACGTGAGCACCGGTGTTGAACGAGAGAAAACAAATGAGATCAGGTCACGTGCTCCCACGTGACCTCTGAACAAGCCTTTCAGAAGAAAAAAGGGGAATAAACCCAAGGCAGTTTCTATTTTAGGGCGCTTCACGTGACATCACGTGACCCCTTAATAGTACTTAGCACTTTCAGAACAAAAGAGAGTAAAACAAATGCAGCTTTCATTCTCTGGGGCGCCTCACGTAATCTCACGTGACCTGATAGTGCTCAGCACTCAGAAAAGAATGAGGGAACTAATCCAAAGAAGCTCTGCCAATTTTCAAGAGCCTCACGTGACCCCACGTGAGTGCCTCAAATCTTTAGTGTTCAACACTATTTTAAGCGCCTCACGTGGGAACACGTGGGCGCCGAACATACTCTAGTGTTTAACACTATAATGAGGCTGATCTTAGCCAAAATCCCTTTTAACTGAGCCTACATTATACTCAGGTCTTCTAAAATTAGTCATCTCAGATGGCATTCAAAGTAATGTTCATCCCATACCCTCTCAATCTAACATTTGGTTCAAGGGTACATCTCTTCACACCTCTGATACATGTCGTTGTAATTCTTCAACGTTTTCAGAGAGGTGGTGGGTCCGAAGATCAATAACTATCTGGCACATTTCCAAACCTATGGTTACATATAAACTGTGGACTGTAATGTCCTTAAACTAATTTTGGACCGTAATGTTCTTAAACTAACTGCGGACCGTGACGTCCTTAAACTGAACTTTATGGACTATAATGTCCTTAAACTGAAAACCCCATAGACTATGATGTCTTTAAACTTCACGGACTATGACGTCCTTAAACTCATGGACTATGACATCCTTAAACTTATGGACCGTGAAGTCCCTAAACTACATTCTACGGACTATGACGTCCTTAAACTTATGGACCGCGATGTCCCTAAACTAAAATGATAGAGTCCAAATACTCTTTTGTTGGCTCTAAGTGATCCTAAAACCTTGTTAAGTAGATCTTAGTCTAAAATTAGGCTAACGTATCCTCAACAAACGTTTAAGTTGATATTAATCTAAAATAAGATTAACGATCTTTAAATCAAGCCAAACCCAAATCTAAAAAAATACGGATTTGGACTAATCCACGCCCTACGGGTGACAACATAAATTAGTCTCCGTATACGATCCACGGGCAACTAAAAATAAAACAAACACGCACGACACGAAGTGACCATCTGGAGAAGGAGAAAGTAGTTACCGCTATGCGGTAGCGTAATTAACTGCAGGGGCTTGCGCCTGCAGGGAAGAGCGTCCCCACAATCAAAAACCCCTCGTACACGAGGGGGAATCTGACAAAGTTTGCTACAACGGCCGTATCTGTCTACACCTCCAATACATGGTGCCATAAATCAACTTAGCATCTTCGGAGAGGTGGACGGATAAAACCAAATAGTATCTACCTCCCAAAATTCAGGCCAGACGTCCTAACGTTCCGGCCGCGTCTTTCGGCGGTGAACAGATTCTGGCATGCCCGGTGGGACCTTTTCTTCTTTCCACTCCACACTTTGTGTGTCGTGTTTCGCGAATAAATTGCGGTCTGCTATGGTTTTCTGTGGATTCGAGGTACTAAGATTTGATGTTTTGATCCGTGCAGAAGAGAAAATGGTTTCCAACTGCACCAACTGCAACAACAACTCCCACTCCGTCCTCGCTGGAGGGGTGACATATGGGCCCCCAGCGGCCTCCATCTTCGCCATGCCAGTGGAACACCATGCTCCCGCCGATGAGCTCTAACGCCCCAGTGCCATCACAGGAAGCTCCAAAGAAGTCGGTATTCAATCGGCTTACAACTACCACGACCCCTCTCAATGGGTCGTACAATTCCAATGCCTCAGTCATCGACAGGATAAACATGAGCTCCAGTGGTCCCGTAAAGAAGCCTGCAATACCCGAAGGAGTTATCCAGAAGCGGATAGCCATTCCAACTCCAACGGATGAAGTCATCAAAGGGGCTTCTCCTGCTAAGGGATCGGTCTTTGCGAGACTGGTCATCCCAATTCCTGCTTTGGGTGAGGTCGTCCAAACTACTTCACCTACATAAAGGTCAGTCTTCGACAAGTTGGACGTTTCTTCTCAGCGGACGTCAGTCTTTGATAGGCTAGCACCAATAGCACCAACAGCAACCCTTCACCAGAACAAGGAGCATGATGAAGCCACCCCCTAACTTAGCCAGTACTGTCTACAAGACATGCTCGACGTCGCCACTGGCGCTGAGTGAGGAAAGCTGAGGGCAGTTCCCCTTCTGGATTGACTCCATCAGCTCCGATGGTGGAGGTCGATGCTGCTGTTCTAACTGGGAACAGCTTTGAGCCTCTCAGGAGGGTGCACAAGAACTCTCCAACTGCTGTATTGAAAATATCTCCTCCACCCGTTGAAAATATCACAAAGGCAAAGCCGGAGCAGCCCCCTCAGCGGCTGTCCTCTAAAATCTATAGGGTCTGGCGAAGAGTCCAAGACTCTGTAATCAACAACGACTACTCCTGCCAACCAAAGAAAATTAAAGTTCGGCAAGAGGAAGACCATCCCTCCGCCACGCCACGAAAGGTGTCGTTTGCACGGGTGCCTACATCAGCAGCCCCCTCAACTTCAACCATCCAGAAAAAGAGGAGGGCAGAGAAGATCCCTATGCCTGCGATGAATCTCAAGAGCACTCAACCCAGACGCTCCAACTCTGGGGGCATGGTGGTGCATACTGTTTATATGGCTTCCGGGAAAGAGGAGAGCCGTGCTTCCGGGGATCACCGCCCACTCACCCGATGTATAACAAAGGCCCAGGAGTAACAGCAAAAGCTCCAGGAGATGCTAACGAAGATGGCCGCGCTCACTGGGCCAAAAGAAATCCCAGAGACGTCGGAGCGGCGCCAGAAGCAGGAAACCGACGCCGAATTCCTAAGAAGAATGCTCGAAAAAAAGATAAAGAATCCGCGGAACAATCGGCTAACATAAAATAGATGGCGCTCTTGTTCCAAGATATGGTCGGGATGATGATACAGCCGGATCCTCCAGCTGAAGACCCTCCAATAATCCTTGAAGACGACAAAGGGGAGACATCAAACCTTCTTCCAGCCTTATCAACAGCCAAGGAAGAGACCATCTCTAAAGACGCCTTTGACGACTATATAGCTCAACAGGTACGATCTCACCAGGCGAGCGAAGCCGCTGGCCAAATCGTCAAGACTAGACTGTTTCCCCCAATTATAGCAAAGCTCTGTTCAAATTTTGAAATTTGAAATGAAGCAGCGCTTCATAGCAACGCCAGCGCTGAGAGTCAAAAACTCTGAGGCAGCACACCACGTGCAAAGCACGTGAGTGCTAGCGCTAAGAGCGCTGCACTCTAAGCAGCGCATCACGTGCAAAGCACGTAAGCGCTAACGTTAAGAGCGTTGCACTCTAAGCAGCGCATCACGTGCAAAGCACGTGAGCGCTAGAGCTGGAACTAAATGTTCCCCACCGTTGGATCAAAGATCCAACGAACATGATTAAAAATCATCAATTGACCAGAATAAAATTATGTTAAGGAAACATTTCTCAGAATCTTTCCAAACAGGAAAGATTGTGCTCTGAAAATCAGAGTACCGTTGGATCAATGATCCAATGGTGATTAGAAATCACCAAAATACAGAATAAATTCTGTATGGGAAGAGATTTTCCAATCTTGTTAAAAACAAAAAGATTGCCTTCTGTAAATCAGAAGCGCTTAGATCAAATATCCAACGGGGGAAACATCCCTAAATCAATTAGAGAAAAGATCTCTTTAACCGATTGAACAAATCAGCCTTCACTATATAAAGGCCCCAAGATTTCAAGTCTCATATAGAGGAACCCCCCCCTCCACAAGCTTTGAGAAATTTCAAAGAAAAGAGCAAGCTCTGAGAAGAAGAACTTTTCTTCAAGGTAAAAACCGAGAGATAAAAAAAATCTCATCAGAAAAAGAACTAAGTTCTTATGCTAGATCATATATCTTTAAGACAAATTGTCTTTCATAAAAAGATATCATAACATCTCATTATAAAAAAAGCGGGAGAATAATTCAATTCTCTTAGGATCACAGATCCATAAAGGCAAACCCTTTCACCAAGAACATAAGAGATTGAAATATCTCCTATAAAAATAAGAACTTTGTTCTTAGATCCACGAGACAAAGTCTCTTATAAAGAGAAAATTTAATTCTCAGAGTGCAAAGCTGCTTAAAAAGGAGCCTTAGCGCTCCAGTTTAAAGAAGCGCTCCAAATCTAGCGCATAGCGCTCCAAGTCTAAAGAAGCGCCCCAGCGCTCCAAATCTAGCGCATAGCGCTACAGAGCCTTAGCGCTCCAAATTTTACAAAAAGCGCTTTGTGCTCATTATCTGGTATATAGCGCCAAGCGCGCCACGTACTCCTCACGTGTGCGCTACTCACAAAAAGCGCCTTGTGCTCGTTATCTGGCGCATAGCGCCAAGCACGCCACGTGCTCCTCACGTGTGCGCTACTCACAAGAAGCGCCTTGCGCTCGTTATCTGGCGCATAGCGCCAAGCATGCCACGTGCTCCTCACGTGTGCATTACTTAACAGAAGCGCACTGCGCTCATTATCTGGCGCATAGCGCCAAGCACGCCGCATGCTCCTCACGTATGCGCTACTTGACAGAAGCGCTCTGCGCTCATTGACTGGCGCTCAGCGCCAAGCGCGCTACGTGCTCCTCATGTGTGCACTGAGAGAACATAAATTGTTCTTTAAATGATAAAACCCTAGAGCTATGATGATTGCTCAGCACTCAATAAAAGACAAAAAGATTGTCAGAGCCCAACTCAATACTCAGCATTATTAAATGTTCAACATTTTAACTAAATGGGCCGAACCAAAAGTGGCCTCAGAACCCTACTTCAGATTAACTGAGCCCATATGCTCATAAATCTTTAATCTTAGTCCCAAATTAGACTACAGATCTCCCAACCAATATTGGTTCAAGAGTACATCTCTTCACTCCTCTGATATTTGTCGTTGTAATCCTTCAACGTCTTCATAGAGGTGACGGGTCCTGACAACCAGACATTTCACGGACTGTGAGGTCCTTAAACTCATGGACTATGATGTCCTTACACTTTACAGACTATGATGTCTCTAAACTACTAAGGACTATGAGGTCCTTAAACTCATGGACTATGATGTCCTTAAACTTTACAGACTATGATATCTTTAAACTCGACCGCAAAGTCCCTAAACTAAAACAATAGAGCCCAAATGCTCTTTTGTTGGATCTAAATGATCTTGTTAAGTAGATCTTAGTCTAAAATTAGACTAACGTATCCTTAACAAATTGTTAAGTTGATCTTAGTCTAAAATTAGACTAACGTATCCTTAACAAACGTTTAAATTGATCTTGGTCTCAAATGAGATTAACGATCCTTAAACCCAACCCAAAACCAAATCTAAGAAAATACGGATTTGGACTAATCCATGCCCTACGGGCGACTATATAAATTAGTCTCCGTATACAATCCACGGGCAACCAAAAAATAAAACAAACACACATGACACGAAGTGACCATCTGAAGAAGAAGAAAGTTGTTACCGTGATGTGGTAGCGTAATTAACTACAGGGGCTTGCGTCTGCAGGGAAGAGCGTCCACACAATCAAAAACCCCTCAAATGAGGGGGAATCTGATGAAGTCTGCTACAACGGCTGCATCTGTCTAAACCTCCGATATATGGTGCCATAAATCAACTTGGCATCTCGGAGAGATTGGCGGATAAAACCAAATAGCATCTGCCCCCATATTCAGGCAAGACGAACCTACGCGGTCGCGTCTCTGTGTTCGGCGGAGAACAGATTCTGGCATGCCCGGTGGGACCTTTTCCTCTTTCCACTCCACACTTCGTGTGTCGTGTTTCACGAACAAGTCGCGGTTTGACATGGTTGCCTTTGGATATGAAGTATTATGATTTGGTATCTTGCTCCGTGCAGAAAAACAGAAGATCAATGGTTTCAAGTTGCACCAATTGCAACAACTCCCACTCCGTCCTCACCGGAGGAGTGACCTACGTGCCTCAAGCGGCCTCCCTTTTTACGATGCCAGTGGACCAGGTGACGCAAGCCACCACAGGGCTATTCTTTGGGACCATGCTCTCACCACTGAGCTTCAATGCCCCAATGCCATTGCGAGAAGCTCCGAAGAAGTCGGTCTTTGATCGGCTTACGACTACCATGGCCCCTCTCAACGGGTCGTCCAAATCCAGCGCCTCGGTTTTTAACAGACTGGGCCAAAGTTCAAGTAGGCCCGTGAAGAAGCCCGCGATACCTGAAGCGGCCATCCCAAAACGGATAGCCATCCCTGCTCCAGTGAAAGAAGTCGTCAAAGCGGCTTCTCCTGCTAAAAGATCAGTCTTTGCAAGACTGGCTGCTCCAACTCTCGTTCCGGGCGAAGTAACCAAGGCTGCGACCCCTGTCCGAAAGTCTGCCTTCGATAGGTTGGCGTCCCCTCTCAGTGGATGTCGGTTTTTGACAGGATAACGACGACAACTGCCCCTTATCAGAGTAGGGGGCATGAAGAAGCCACTCCCATAGCTGATCCAATCCCGTCTGCTCAATACGCTCGACGTCGCCACTGGCGCCGAGTGAGGAAGGCTGGAGCAGTTCCCCTTCTGGACTTACCCCGCCAGCTCCAACAGTGGAAGTTGATACTGCTGTTCCAACTGGAAACAGCTTTGAACCACTCAGGAGGGTCTGCAAGAACTCTCCGACTGCTGTGCTGAAAAGATCTCCTCCACCTGTGGAAAATGTTACAAAGGTAGATCCAGAACAACCCCCTCAGCAGTTGTCCCCCAAAATTCGCAGGGTCTGGCGACAGGTCCAAAACTCTGTGATTAACCAAGAATACTCTCACCAACCGAAGAAGATGAAAGTTCGGCAAGAGAAGGACTACCCTGTCGTACCACAGAAGGCGTCGTCTACTTGGGTGCCCGCTGCAACGGCTCCCTCAACTTCGACCGCTCACAAAAGGGGAAGGCCAGAGAAAATCCCCGTGTCTGCGACGAATCTCAAGGGGACTGAATTCAAATGCCCCAAGTCGGGGGCATGATGGTGCACACTGTTTATATGGCATCCGGGAAAGAGGACAGCCGTATCTCCACGGGTCACCGACCACTCACCCGATCGGTAACAAAAGCTCAGGAGCAACAACAGAAACTCCAGAAGATGCTAACATAGATGGCCGCACTCACTGGGCCAAAAGAAAGCCCGGAGGCATCGTCAGAGCAGTGTCATGAACAAGAAACTGATGCTGAGTTCCTCCACAGAATCCTCGAGAAGAAGGATAAAGAGGCAGCAGAACAAGCTGCCAACATAAAACGAATGGTACTTTTATTCCAAGACATGGTCAGAATGATGTTACAGCCAGATCCTCCAGCTGAAGAGCCTCCGATTATCCTCGAAGATGACCGAGGGGAGACATCAAACCCCTTTCTTGCTTGTTCAGCAGCCAAGGAGGAGACCATTTCCAAAGCCGCCCTGGATGAATATATCGCTCAACAGATACGAGCTCATCAGGCGAGCGAAGCGGCCGGGAAAATTGTTAAGATTGGACGACCCTATCCGGGTTGGTACGACCAAATAAACTACCCCTCAGGATATACGATCCCTAAATTCCATGTATATAAGGGGACGGGGAATCCACACCAGCACGTGGCTCAATTCAGGGCTCTGTGCGGCAACACTGGAGGGGACAACAAGCTATTGCTTCACCAATTCGTCGGCAGCTTGGCGGAGACGGCGTTCGAATGGTATTCAGAACTTCCCAACGACTCCGTCAAAACTTTTACAGAGACGGAATTGCTATTCACCCAGCGTTTCGCAAGCGCTAGCGAACGCACCCCAATCACGGCATTGATCAATGCCAGGGTGAAGCCGGGCGCAACAGGGGTTCAGTATGCAATACGGTGGCGGAACCTATGGTCGAAGTGCGAACAGCACATAGAAGAAGCTCCTACGGTAGGCATGTTCGTGGATACTCTTGATCCACAGGCGACCATATCCCAGTTCATGATGTTCTTCAAGACGACTACCTTTCAGGCCTTGATTGACAAACTGGCCCAAATGGATCAGATGGGCCATAGACCGTCATCCTCAAAGACAAATCTTTGGAATGAGAAGGGGAAAGGGAAAGCAACCTTCATCGCCAACGCTCAACAACAACCGAGTGGCCAGAGACCGGTTGTTCACCAAAGAAACAAGCGGCAATCCCTCGATGAGAAGTTGAGACGTCCTTACTCGTTTCTTCGGGATAAAACAAGGAAACTGTTTGAACTGGCAGTACGCAATGGGCTCATTACTCTACTGGAGTCGAGACACCCAGTACAACCGAACGATGTCAACGATCCCAATTACTGCCCCTACCATCGAGTATTGGATCATCCGATCGAAGATTGCTACGTCTTCAAAAATTGGGTTGAAGACCAATATCAATAGGGCAAGTTCACTCTGTCCGAAAACTGGAAGGTAAATCCGCCACAACAGCACACCCCTAAAAGGGTGGACACGCCGGGGGCATCATGCTCTTTTATAGAAGAAGCTCCATAGGAGGTCGCTCTTTCAGCTAAGACGAAAAGAATGCTGAAAGATCTTCACACATGCCCGGCGATCAGGTGGAAAAGTCCGCTGGAACCCAAGCTCATTAAGGGAATGCTGAAACCGCGCCTGACTCTAAGAATTGGTAGCGATAATCAAAACACTCAGGCCTAGCCATCAAAGTCTTCGAAGAAGAAGAAGAAGACCCAAAAGCCCGTGAAGCCTGATGACAAGCGTACGGACCTGCAAAAACATATCGACGCGCTGGAGGAATATAACCAGAAGGCGCAAACCCCGGTCACGCTCCAAGAGTTTCTCAACCACATCCTTGAGGACGGAGATGATGACAATGATGGGGAAGAAGACTCGTCAGATGAACCAGAGAACTATGTGGCGAGCTGCCACATGATCTCTCACTCATCAATAAATGGTGAAGAAGCTCCTGATACAGAGAAACTGGGGGCATATCCAGAATCGGAATCAAAATCCCTGGAGCCATCGGACGAATTGATTGACAGACTGCTAAGTGAAGCTCTTCAGAAAAGCAAAGCTGACAGAGAATGGGAAATGGCCATATACGAGAGGGCCAAGCGTTGGCGTCAAGTTGAATAAGCTCCGGTATTGAGAAACCGTAGAGTACCCCAACCGGATCGAAGCATCCCTGTCACTAACAAAAGCAAGTTTAAAGCAACGAAACGATTCGCTAGGGCCCTGTCAATGGGAATGAGATTGCCTTCTTTTATAGGAAATACTCCTGGAGGTATACATCTTGATGAAGCGGACATACATCCTAACTTCTGCTTATACCATCAGAGGATTACACACCCTACCGAAGAGTGCACAACCTTTAAAAAACTGGTGGTAGGGATATGTTGCCCACCGACAACACGTCTAGCGAGTGAAGCGCAAGGCTCGTCGGAAACAGAGAAGCATGACAGATGAACGCAAAAGAACTGTTGGCAAATGTCACATAGTTGACAACAAGGGATCGCAAGTTCTCACCTTTGGAAGCGATTCTGATGAACAAATAGCTCTCAGCCCTCTCTTCAAGGAATCTACATCTGACACAAAAGATACGAAGACTTGCGAGGACATCTAGCTGCATAATCGTACGTTGCCCGGAGAAAATCCCGGACCTATGAGCAACGGACCGAATCGTCCCTAAACTAAAGATGGACCGCAATGTCCTAAAACTTGCAATTGACCAAAACGTCTATAAACTACAACGGACTGCAGCATCCCAAGGCTGACGCAAAAAAAAACGGTACGTCCATAAGCGAGATGGGCAAGGATGAAAACCCGAAAGGGCTCCGTGAGTAAAAACAGCAGGACTACCGGCAAGTTTGTGAAAACCCGAAAGGGCGCAATCTCGTTAAAAGACACCGTAAGGTCCTCTCGACCCTGTAAGAAGAAAATACCTGTGTGAGATCCTTACGACTCATAAGGGAGCAACACACTTAGGAATTCCCATGATTCCTAAGGAGAAAACACACTTACGAGATCCTCACGACTCGTAAGGAGAATTCCCCTTTGAGACCCTCACGGCTCATAGGATTCAAAAGCCTTAAGCTACAGGGATCTGAACATGTTCTTAAGCCATCACATTTCCTAGTATGCCCTACAAGTGGTTCAATATTGACCCTTGTATACAATCCACGGGCATGAATAAACATTTTCCCAACAGAGTCCCACCACTGACGAGGGATATGCTCACACGGCGTACGACATTTGTAAGTCCTCTCGACTTATAAGGAGAAAACGCTCTTGTAAGATCCTTACGACTTATAAGAGAACACACACTTAGGAATCCTTACGATTCCTAAGGAGAAAATACACATACGATCCTCATGACTCGTAGGGAGAAATACCTTTATGAGACCCTTACGGCTCGTAAAGTCAAAAAGCCTTAATCAACAGGATCCTAACCCTGTTTGCTAAGCCACCTTTGTTCGACATCGACAAAGGCAAATGATGATTCGCTCCTGACAATATCTCAGTTGTAGCGATGTTGATGCCTAAATCAGTATCAAATCCCAAGTCCTTTCACGGCAAATGATGATTCGCTCCTAACAATATTCCAGTCGCAGCGATTCTGATGCTAAGATTGGCACCGGGTTCCAAGTTCTATACTTGCGACAAAATTCAGCGAGCCAAAAATGCATATGAAATAGCCGAAATAATGGGGCAACTTGCAACAAAATCAGCAAGTAAAAATATATGCATACAAAATAGCCGAAATGATTGGGCAACTCGCAATAAAAAGCAGCGAGTAAAAAACAAAAATAGCCTAAATGATTGGGCACCGCGAAAAATAGCCAAAATAATTGGGCAATCGCAACTTTCGCGATATAAAAAGCTAAAATGATAGAGCATCGCGGAAAGAAATAAAAAAAATAAAATTTTTGCCTTACAGGCAGTCCATACTGACCCCTGTATACAATCCATGGGCATAAACGAAAAGGGAATCACATGTCCCCTACCAGATCCTGTCAAAAGGGAAAGTCAGATCTCAATAGTAACATCTGCATCCTAGAAGATCAACAACGGCGTTCCTTCTTATGCCAGCAGGGCACGGAAGCGACACAATGAAACGGAGCCATGGCAAAGTACCTAGTTCCAAATCTTAACGGCAACATCTACAGCCTAAAAAAATCAGCAACGGTGATCCTCCTCATTCCAACAGGATTCGGACGCAATATCACCAAACGGAGCCACGGCAAAGTCCCTAGTTCCAAGACTTTACGGTCCACAGACAACCTAGAGTCAACCAATGACCTCCCCGCCGGATCAACGTTCCGTCTCGGAAACAAGTCAACCACCTCTGAGGAAATCAGTGTCCTTGATAAAATACCTCAATTCAGGGAAATCAGCGTCCTTGATGAGAGCATCTTGATTCGCGTCGACCCACAAGGAAATCAGTGTCTTTGCAGAAATACCTCGATTCGTCTCAACCCGGAGGAAATCAGTGTCCATGGCAAAAAACTCGATTCAGAGCATCCTTGACGAGAGCATCTCGATTCACGTTGACCCGCAGAGAAATCAGTGTCTTTGCAGGAATACCTCGATTCGTCTCGACTCCGAGGAAATCAGTGTCCTTGGCAAATAACTCGATTTAGGGAAATCAGCGTCCTTGATGAGAGCATCTCGATTCGCGTCGACCCATAGAGAAATCAGTGTATTTACAGGAATACCTCGATTCGTCTCAACCCTGAGGAAATCAGTGTTCTTGGCAAATACTTCGATTCAGGGAAATCAGCGTCCTTGACGAGAGCATCTCGATTCGCGTCGACCCGTAGAGAAATCAGTGTCCTTGGAAAATATCTCGATTCAGGGAAATCAACGTCCTTGACTAGAGCATCTTAATTCGCGTCGACCCGCAGAGAAATCAGTGTCTTTGCAGGAATACCTCGATTTGTCCCAACTCCGAGGAAATCAGCGTCCTTGGCAAATACCTCGATTCAGGAAAATCAGCGTCCTTGGCGAGAACATCTCGACCCGCACCGACCCACAGAGAAATCAGTGTCTCAGCAGGGAGACGCAATGTCAGCAAAGCGGAGCCACGGCAAAGTCCCTAGTTCCAAATCTCGACGGTTCACAGACAACCTAGAGACCACATCGACATTCGTCTCGTTACAGCAAACACAACATCAGCAAAGCGGAGCCACGGTAAAGTCCCTAGTTCCAAATCTCGACGGTTCACAGACAACCTAGAGACTACATCGACATTCGTCTCGTTACAGCCTACGCAACGTCAGCAAAGCGGAGCCACGGCAAAGTCCCTAGTTCCAAATCTCGACGGTTCACAGACAACCTAGAGACCACATCGACATTCGTCTCGTTACAGCAGACGCAACGTCAGCAAAGCGGAGCCACGGAAAAATCCCTAGTTCTAAATCTCGACGGTTCACAGACAACCTAGAGACCACCTCAACATTTATCTCGTTACAGCAGACGTAGTGTCAACAACGGCATTTCTTTTCAACTCCAGCAGGATGCAGATACAACGTCAACAACTGACCCCAAGGTCAAAACAACGGAGCCATGGCAAAATCCCTAATTCCAAGCCTCGACGGTTCATAGGAAACCTAGAGACAACTGCGAAATTCGCCTCGATACAGTAGACGCAATGCCAGCAAACGAAGCAAAGGCTAAATAAAACCTGAAAGACTATCGGAGATCATCCTACACCAGCGCGGAGTGGTTATGACTCATCGGGGCTCCCCAAACTGAGCCTAACCTCAAATAAAAGGCGGCATGGCAAAATTCCTTACGCTTGCTCTTCCGACGGTCAAACTGCCTAGGAAGATTGCTTGAAGACGTCTTGTCCAGCCCCCGAAGGGATCAGAGACACGACAGTTGTAAGGCTACTCGAACGGCAAGATTGCCTATCGAGGAATACATCAACCAACGCGACGGTACGATAGATAAAACCCTAGTACCACAGACCCTAATGGACCTCTGTCATAAAGAGCAGAGGTTAACTATGACGTTAGGACATTCTTGCAAGAAACTTCTCGATTCGTCTCGACTCGTGAGGAAATTAGTGTCCTTGCGAGAACTTCTCGATTCATCTCGACTCGTAGGGAAAAACCTTAGGCAATGGGGATAAGGACCTGTTTCCTAAGCACTGGGGTCCTGCAAGTCGGTCCAAGATGGACTCTTGGATACTATTCACGGGCCACACTCTCTGAAGTCGAATCTCGACAAGGAGGGAAACAACCACTTACGAGTCCTCTCGACTGGTAAACGGGAAAATTCTCTTATGAGATCCTTACGACTCTCAAGCGAAAACGCACTTAGGAATACTTACGATTCGTAGGGAGAAAATACACCTACGGGATCCTCTCGACTCGTAGGGAGAAAAGTCTTTATGAGACCCTCACGGCTCATAAAGTTGGAAAGCCTTAGGCGACAGATCTGAACCTATCTCCTAAGCCATCGCTACCCTGCAAAGAATCCAAGATGGACAGCTACATACTGTCTACAGACCACATTTGCGAAAATTACATGCTAGAAAAATGGAGGTGCTACTAAAGAATGCGTAAACTGCTTCGCGCCAAGTCAAAACAAAAGGCATAACCTACAAGCATCAACCACATACCATGCAAGATAATAAAGAGAACATTCGATTCGCATTGAGTTAAGCATTCAGAGCGCGCCCATTCATGTATATATGAAAAGGTTTAACGCAGAAAATAAAAGAACGGAAACGTAAAATTTGCCATTCATATTTCAGAAAATTCTTACATTGATGAAAACAGTAAACAAAAGCATCAGTAAAATGTTTACGATGGTAAGACATCAAATCCAGGACATGGATTAAGAAATTCAAAAGTAAGGCCATCTAAAATGTTTCTGGCCTCTCTAACCATTCTCGTATGCTTCCTCTCATGCTCGCAAGCGTCAGGATCTTCACTGATGTCCTCCGTCCTTCGATAGGCAGCGATTTTCGTCGCCTGTTGAAAAGTTTGATGCAGAATATCAACAAGATTGTCTCGCCTTTTCTTTGAGATTAGGCCCATCAGATACACTGAGTGTACCTTATCTTCGGCATCATCCAATGACTTAAGCGGCATGCCTGCATAGAATAAAGGAAGTGCTTCCCAGATCGCTCTCACAATGAGCTTTAAAAGAGCGGAACGACGAGGAAGCAGTCGACCATTATATTCATCAAAGCGATGCATGATTTCGGTGCACTGAGTGTTGGTGAACTCCTAATTTTGGCAGCGGCCTAATGCGCGAATGTCCCCATAAGAAATAATTTCGTCAAGGTCATACAAATGAGCGGCCATAGCACCTGAAAATGAAAACCAGTGGGAGTTTAGCGGACAGACTGGTCAAAACACGGGGATTCAGACAACTCTCGGTATCTGCATGAAGAAAACAAGTGCTGATTAAAACACCCAACAGATTCAAATTTGAGCAATTAAGGGGGATCCTAAAAAGGATTTTCATTTAATAAGAGACTTCTCGAGTCAAGGAGTTAAACTCCTCGAGAGCAATGCTCTGCAGACAAGAGTGACACTTGTCAAAATCAATTATGAAAGGAATAAAAATTCCCCAAGAAAAATTGTAAGAGCCATGCTCTGTAAAAATGATGGAATAGCCCATCAGAAAACTTAAAATAAAGCTTTTAATGAATCAAAAATTCCAAGATCTTCAAGATCTGTGAACTCTAAGAGTTCTTCATGAACAATGTTCCAGTTCATAGGTTAAAATCACCCTAAAATAAAAAGATTATATCTTGAAGATCTCTGATCTAAAAGATGAGTATGGCTATGGCTAAAAACCCTAAAGATATATGTTTAGATCTATGATCTAAGGAGAGCAAAGCTCTGTTAAAAAGTTCAATTCTTACCTAAGTTGGGCAGAGTTTTGACTCTTAAGAAATTTCTTAAGGGAAAGAGCTATGCTCTGAAGGAGAATTAATTCTCAGAAAACAAGAAAGAAGATGAACAGAGATCATCTCAAGGTCCAAGGGTCCTATTTATAGGAATTGAGAGCCGTTTCAACTTCTGGGTTGATCCAATAGCAGAGATGCTGCCACCGCTGCACTCACGTGTAGGCCACGTGAGCGCAACGGTGGGGGAGCATTTATTTCCCCCAATCAAAGCAAAATTCTGTTCAAAATTTAAAATTTGAAATGAAGCAACGCTTCATAGCACCGCCAGCGCTGAGAGTCAAAGACTCTGAGGCAGCGCACCACGTGCAAAGCACGTGAGCGCTGGCGCTAAGAGCGCTGCACTCTAAGCAGTGCACCACGTGCAAAGCACGTATGCGCTAGCGCTGCACTCTAAGCAGCGCACCACATGCAAAGCACGTAAGCGCTAGCGTTAAGAGCGCTGCATTCTAAGCAGCGCATCACGTGCAAAGCACGTGAGCGCTAGCACTGGAACTAAATGTTCCCCACCATTGGACCAAAGATCCAACTAACATGATTAAAAATCATCAATTGACCAGAATAAAATTCTGTTAAGAAAACATTCCTCAGAATCTTTCCAAACAGGAAAGATTGTGCTCTGAAAATCAGAGCATCGTTGGATTAATTATCCAATGGTGATTAAAAATCACCAAAATACAGAATAAATTCTGTATGGGAAGAAATTTCCCAATCTTGTTAAAAACAAGAAGATTGCTTTCTGTAAATCAGAAACCCTTGGATCAAAAATCTAACGGGGGAACATCCCCAAATCAATTAGAGAAAAGATCTCTTTAACCGATTGAACAAATCAGCCTTCACTATATAAAGGCCTTGCGCTCGTTATCTGGCGCATAGCGCCAAGCGCACCACGTGCTCCTTACGTATGCGCTACTTGACAGAAGCGCTCTGCACTCATTGATTAGCGCTTGGCGCCAAACGCGCCACATGCTCCTCACGTGTGCGCTGAGAGAACATAAATTGTTCTTTAAATGATAAAGCCCCAGAGCTATGATGAGTGCTCAGCACTTAATAAAAGACAAAAAGATTGTCAAAGCCCAACCCAATGCTCAGCATTGTTAAATTTTTAACATTTTAACTAAATGGGCCGAACCCAAAGTGACCACAGAACCCTACTTCAGATTAATTGAGCCCATATACTCATAAATCTTTCATCTTAGTCCCAAATTGGATTACTGATCTCCCAACCAATATTGGTTCAAGGGTACATCTCTTCACTCCTCTGATATTTGTCGTTGTAATCCATCAACGTCTTCAGAAAGGTGACGGGCCCCGACAACCAGACATTTCACGGACTGTGAGGTCCTTAAACTCATGGACTATGATGTCCTTACACTTTACAGACTATGATGTCTCTAAACTACTACGGACTATGAGGTCTGTAAACTCATGGACTATAATGTCCTTAAACTTTACAGACTATGATGTTTTTAAACTCGACCGCAAAGTCCCTAAACTAAAAAAATAGAGCCAAAATGGTCTTTTGTTGGATCTAAATGATCCTGTTAAGTAGATCTTAGTCTAAAATTAGGCTAACGTATCCTTAACAAATTGTTAAGTTGATCTTAGTCTAAAATTAGACTAACGTATCCTTAACAAACGTTTAAGTTGATCTTAGTATTAAATGAGATTAACGATCCTTAAACCTAACCCAAATCCAAATCTAAGAAAATATGGATTTGGACTAATCCACGCCCTACGGGCGACACCATAAATTAGTCTCCGTATACAATCCACGGGCAACCAAAAAATAAAACAAATACACACGACACGTAGTGACCATCTGGAAAAGGATAAAGTTATTACCGCGATGCGGTAACGTAATTAACAGTAGGGGCCTGCGTCTGCAGGGAAGAGCGTCCCCACAATCAAAAACCCCTCAAATGAGGGGGAATCTGACGAAGTCTGCTACAACGGCTGCATCTGTCCAAACCTCCGATATATGGTGCCATAAATCAACTTGGCATCTTCGGAGAGGTGGACGGATAAAACCAAATAGCATCTGCTGCCAAATTCAGGAAAGAAGAACCTACGCGGTCGCGTCTCTGTGTTCGGAGGAGAATATGGACGACCCTATCCGGCTTGGTACGATCAAATAAAGTACTCGCCAGAATATACGATCCTTAAATTCCATGTGTATAAGGGGACGGGTAATCCACACCAGCACATTGCTCAATTCAGGGCTCTATGCGGTAATACTGAGGGTGACAACAAACTGCTGCTTCGCCAGTTTATTAGCAGCTTGTCGGAGATAGCGTTCAAATGGTACTCCGAGCTCACGAATGACTCTGTCAAGACATTTGCAGAAATGGAGCTACTGTTTACACAAAAATTCGCGAGCGCTAGCGAGCGCACACCGATCACCGCACTAATTAACGCTAGTGTGAAGTCGGGAGAAACATGGGTTCAATACGCCATTCGGTGGCGGAACCTGTGGTCAAAGTGTGAACAGTGCATAGAGGAAGCTCCTACTGTGGGCATGTTCGTGGGAACCTGTTCCCCTCCAAATGGCGGCGCACAGGACCGCGATGTCCTGACGCTGAGATTCGGGGCAGATGCTATATGGTTTTATCCGTCCACCTCTCCGAAGATGCCAAGTTGATTTATGGCACCGTGTATCGGAGGTTTAGACGGATGCGGCCGATTTAGCAGATTTCGTCAGATTCCCCCTCGCTTGAGGGGTTTTTGATTGTGGGGACGCTCTTCCCTGCAGGCGCAAGCCCCTGCAGTTAATTACGCTACCGCATCGCGGTAACAACTTTCTCCTTCTCCAGAATTTCACTTCGTGTCGTGTGTGTTTGTTTTGTTTGTGGTTGCCCGTGGATTGTATACGGAGACTAAATAATGCCATCGCCCGTAGGACGTGGATTAGTCCAAATCCGTATTTACTTAGATTTGGGTTTGGTGTTTTTAGTTTAAGGATGCATTAGTCGCGTTGCGGCTAAGATCAACTTAAACGTTCGTTAAGGATACGATAGTCCTGTTTGAGACTAGGATCAACTTAACGTGATAATCCATTTAATATCTGGCCATCAGGACTCGTCACCTCTCTAACGTCGTTGAAGAATTACAACGGCAGATGTCAGAGGAGTTCAGAGATGTACCCTTGAACCAAAGTTGATTTGGAGTTTTATAGTCCGTTTGAATGTTTAAGGATACGTTAGCCGTATTTGGGGGCTAAGACCAACTTAAACGGGATCGTTTAGATCCGGCAAAAGAGCATTTGGAGGCTCTATTGTTCCAGTTTAGGGACGTAGTGGTCCATAGGTAGTTTAGGGACGTGGTGGTCCATATTCCAGTTTACGGACGTGGTGGTCCATATTCCAGTTTACGGACGTGGTGGTCCGTTATTAGTTTAGGGACGTTTCGGTCCGATATTAGTTTAAGGACGTTTCAGTCCGATATTAGTTTAAGGACGTTTCGGTCCATGAGTTTAAGGACCCCGCAGTCCATATACGTGTGGTCGTTGGGACCCGTCACCTCTCTGACGTCATTGAAGGATTACAACGACAGGTGTCAGAGAAGTTCGGAGATGTACCCTTGAACCGATAGTAAATTGATTTAAGAGAGCAATCTTGCTCAGTCAATTTAATTTAAGGACTTATGGCCAAAATTGGGCTAAGTCCAGTTGAAATGTTCAATATTTTATTTGCTTCTGCATTGCATTTCTTTTTTTATTTTTATTTGGGCTTTGCCCAGAAGGATGCAGATCATCAATTTGTTTTGGGCTCTGCCCTTTATAAATGATGCAGAGCATCAATTTGTTTTGGGCTCTCCCCTTTATAAATGATGCAGAGCATCAATTTTATTTGGGCTCTGCCCTTTTATTGCTTCGCAATTTATTTTGGCCTGCTTGGTCTTTTTGATTTGGGCCTGACCCTTTTAGGAAATGCATTGCATTTATCAGGCGCTTTGCGCCAATCAGAGAGCGCAAGCGCCCGAGAGCGCAACAGTGCAGATTTATAAGTGCAAAGCACTATTAATTTGAGAATCTTTTAGATTCAAGAACAGAAGTGCAAAGCACTGTTAGATTTCTTGATCTAATTTAGATCAAAGGAAAAGATAAGTTTTTTCTTATCTTAAAGAACCAAAGGTTCATGAAAAAGTGCAAAGCACTATTTTTATTTTTATTTATTCATTTTATTTAGTTATGTTTAAAGATCAATGATCTTATTTTTAGATCACTGATCTGTTCATAAGAGAATTTCCTCTTCTTTCAAAGGTTTTACCTTTTTTGTTCTTGAGAAGTTCTTCAGAGTCCTCTTTCTCTCTTTTTTTTAGAAAATGTTGATCCTCTTAAATTGAGGTCTGGGGTCCTTTTTATAGTGCTCATAAATTAGTTAAATTTGTTAAAAAGATCTTTCTCTGAGTGATTTGGGGAATTTTCCCCACTGTTGGATCTTTGATCCGAAGGCCTCTGTTTTACAGAAGAAAATCTTCTTTTTTAACAAGAACAGAAAAGATTTCTCAGAATTTTAATTCTGCCTGGCGCAAATACTCCAGAGCGTGACACGTGTCGCGCAGCTGCGCTTGCGCATCTGCGATGACACGTGTCGCGCAGTTGAAGTTTTTTTTTTTGCATCTGCGCTGACACATGTCGCGCAGCGCACAGCGCAGCTGCGCTTGCGCAAATGTTTCTTTTTTCTTTTTTTTTCGCCCATCTGCGCTGACACGTGTCGCGCAGCGCACAGCGCAGCGCAAGTGCGCTTGTGCACAGCGCAGCGCAAGTGCGCTTACGCAACTGTAGTTTTTTTTTTTTTGCGCATCTACGCTGACACGTGTCGCGCAGCGCAGCTGCGCTGACACGTGTCGCGCAGCGCACAGCGCAGCGCAAGTGCGCTTGCGCAACTGTAGTTTTTTTTTTTTGAGCTTTGCTCTGATGGAGTACGCTACCTTGGGCGCTGCGCTCCCTGCGCTGGTGTGTCTGATTTTAACACGTGGCGCTCTGTGCGCAGCGCAGGAGATCTGAAGCGTTGCTTCATTTATTTTAATTTTAATTTTCAATATAAGGCTTTGCTCTTATTGGGGAAACAGAAGCGTTGCTTCGTTTCCCGCCTTGGAATTTGAACAGAGTTTTGCTCTGATTGGGGTAAACAAATGCCCCCCCATCATTGCGCTTACGTGACTCTAAACGTGCGCGCAACAGTGGTGGAATTCCAACCGCTGCGGTAACTCTTGAGAGTTGAAAGGGTATTTGATGCCTTTAACTAGGACCTTTGGTTCTTTAGATGATTTTCATCTTCACAATTTTACTTTCAGAACTCAGAGCCCTGCTCTCTTGTTTAAACACTTTTAAAATTTCAACTTTAGAGAATTTTAGGTAAAAATATTAATTTTCATTAAATTAAATCAGTTTTAAGAGCCTTACTCTCTATAGATCCCTGATCTAAAGAAGACCCATTTAGGGTTTCACTTAGCAGAGCCTTGCTCTAAGGGGGTCTATAGAAGACTAAGGAGATCCCTATTAGGGTTCCATTAATAGAGCTTTGCTCTCTGAAAGATCTTCCCTGTATTTTCTCATTTCATTAATGGAGCTTTGCTCCTTCCAAATCATTCAACAGAACTCCTGGGAGTTTTTCATTGATCTTGGAGTTTAACGATGGCGTTTTATTCCTCGGTGTATTATATCATTTTGCTTAATCAGTCTTTTTGATAATTCTGTTGATCCTCTTTCACAGGAACAATGGACGCCCACATGTATGCTCTTAACGAGATCATCTCTTACGGGGACATCCACCGACTTGGCCGCTCTCAAAATCGAGAGTTCACAAACGAGGAGTGTGCTGAAATAATGAGCCGCTTCGATGCGTACAATGGTCCTCTGCTTCCCCGGCGTTCCTCCCTTCTTAAGCTTATCGTGGGAGCCATCTGGGAAGCGCTTCCCCTGTTCTGTTCCGGTGTACCGCTTAAGGCGCTGGATGCCGCTGAGGATAAGATGCACTCGGTGTACCTGTTGAACTTTATCTCAAAGAGACGGAGAGATAGTCTTATCGATCTCTTGCACGAGGTCTTTCAACAATCTGCCATACTCACTGCTTATCGGAGGGTGGAAGACATCAGGGGGGACCCTGACGCTTGTGCTCACGAAAGGAAGCACACTAGGATGGTCCGCGAGGCTTGGAAAGTCATAGATAGGGTCGCTTTTGAATTCCTCAATCCATGCCCTGGATCTGAGGTTATTCCATTGTAACTTTCGTTTATTGTTTTTATGACTGTAAGAACTTCGGGCAAAATTTTTTTTTTTTATCCCAGCTTGTCTTTATTATATATCTTTTGTCCTGAGTCTTTTTGCCCATGCATGAATGAATGTGTCTTGAACGCTTGATCAAATGTAAATCGGATGCTCTTTCTGTTGCTTTTCCTCTTTCTCAGCATGTCGTCACAATTAGCAGGTAATAGAATAAGCTTCTTGATTTCTTCACGAGATAGCGAGAGCTTAGGCCGCAGGTTCAGATCTGCTGCCTAAGACTTTTCAACTCTATGAGCCGCGAGGGTCTCATAGAGACTTTTCTCCCTACGGATCGAGAGGATCTCGTAAGTGGGTTTTTCTCCTTAGGAATCGTGAGGATTCCTAAGTGTGGTTTTCTTTTGTAAGTCGTAAGGATCCTACAAGAGAATTTTTCCCTCTTACGAGTCGAGAGGACTTATAAACGGTTGTTTCCCTCCTTGTCGAAGTTCGATGTTGGAGAGTGAGACCCGTGGATGGTATGCAAGAGACCATTTTGGGCCAACTTGCAGGGTCCCAGTGCTTAGGAAACAGGCTTCTTTTATGCCCACTGCCTAAGGCTTTATCTTACGAGTCGAGCCGCCTCAACAATTTTTTTCGCAAGTCGAGACGAATCGAGCGTTTCTCGCAAGAACATCTTAACGTCGCATTTAACCTCTGCTCTTTACGACAGAAGCCCGTTAAGGTTGGTGGTACTTAGGGTTTTGGCCATCGTACCGTCGCATAAGCTGATATAGTCCTCGATAGGCAATCGTGCTATTCGAGTAGCCTTGCGACTGCCGTGTCTCTGATCCCTTCGGGGGCTGGACAAGACGTCTTCAAGCAATCCTCCTTGGCAGTTTGACCGTCGAAAGAGCAAGCGTTAGGAATTTGCCATGTCGCTTTTTACTTGAGGTTAGGCTTATTTTGGTGAGCCCCGATGAGTCATAACCACTCCGCGCTGGTGTGGGGATGATCTCCGATAGTCTTTCGGGCTTTATATGAGTTGCCGTCAAGACCCTGAAGCTAGGAATTTGGCCTTTGCTTCGTTTGCTGGCATTGCGTCTGCTGTATCGAGACGAATGTTGCGGTGGGAACTAAGGATTTTGCCGTGGCTCCGTTTGTTTGATGACGTTGCGTCTGCTGTGTCGAGACGAACGTTAGGGTGACATCTCGTCTGCTGTATCGAGACGGACGTCGAGGTGGTGACCACTCTATGCTGGTGCGAGATGATCTCCGATTGTCTTTCCAGTTTTATATGAGTTACCGTCAAGACGTCGAAGCTAGGAATGTGGCCTTCGCTTCGTTTGCTTTGGTGTGTCCAAATCCTGTTGGAGGAAGAACGCTGGGTTGACATTTTGTCTGCTGTATCGAGACGAACGTCAAGGTGGTGACCACTCTGTGCTGGTGCGAGATGATCTCCGATTGTCTTTCCGGTTTTATGTGAGTTACCGTAAAGACGTTGAAGCTAGGAATGTGGCCTTCGCTTCGTTTGCTTTGTCACGTCTGAATCCCTGCTGGAGGAAGAACGCTGGGGTGACAACTCGTCTGCTGTATCGAAACGAACGTCGAGGAGGTGACCACTCTATGTGAGATGATCTCCGGTGGTCTTTCAGGCTTTATATGACTTGCCGTTAAGACCTTGAAGCTAGGAATTTGGCCTTCGCTTTATTTGCTCACACGGCGTCTGGTGTATTGAAACGTATGCTGAGGTGGAGCTGGGATTTTGCCGTCACTCCGCTTGGTTTCGACCATGGGGTCTTTTGTTAACTTTGCATGTACACCCTGCTGGACTGTAAAGGAATGCCGTTGTTGACATTGCGTCTGCTGTAACGAGACGAATGCTAAGGTGGAGTTGGGATTTTGCCGTTACTCCGCTTTGTTTCGACCGTGAGGTCTTTTGTTGACGTTGCATCTGCCTCCAGCTGAACTGCGGAGGAACGCTGTTGTTGACATTGCGTCTACTGTATCGAGACAAATGCTGAGGTGAAGCTGGGATTTTGCCATCGCTCCGCTTGATGGTGTAATATCTTTGTCCTGCTGGAATGAGGAGGCACACCGTTGTTGGTCTCCAGGCTGCAGATGTGGCCATTGAGATTTGGAACTAGAGACTTTGCCATGGTTCCGTTTCGTTGCGATTCTAAGGTCGGTTGTTGACGTCATGTCTGCATCTAGTTGGAGTGAGGAGAAACGCCGTTGGTGATCTCTAAGTTGTCGATGTTGACGTCGAGACCCTGAAGCTCGGGATCTTCGTTTGCTTCATTTGTTGACATCGTGTCTGTAATATTGCGACAAATGTTGAGATTGTCTCTAGGTTGTCTATGAACCGTCGAGATTTGGCTTAGCTTTCTGATGGAGCCTGTTGGGAAGGCATGGTTGCCTCTTTATCTGTGCCCCTGGATTGTATACAGGGATCGATGTGATTTCACCTGTAGGGCAAAAGGTTTCATTCTTTCATTTTTTTATTCTTTCCGCGATGCTTTATCATTTCAGCTTTTTATATCACGAAAATCGCGATTTCTCAATCATTTCGGCTATTTTTCGCGGTGCCCAATCATTTCGGCTATTTTTTCTTTTTACTCGCTGCTTTTTATTACAAGTTGCCTAATCATTTTGGCTATTTATTTTATTTTTACTCGCTGTTTTTTATTGTGAGTTGCCCAATCATTTCGGCTATATTTTTTTTATTTTTACTCGCTGTTTTTTATTGCGAGTTGCCCAATCATTTCGGCTATTTCGTGTGCCCAATCGTTTCGGCTTTTTATTTTGTTTTTACTCGCTGCTTTTTATTGCGAGTTGCCCAATCATTTCGGCTGTTTATTTTATTTTTACTCGCTGTTTTTTATTGCGAGTGTGGAACTTGGAATCTGACACCAATCTCAGCATCAGCATCGCTACAACTGGAATATTGCCAGGAGCGAATCATCATTTTCCATGAAGGGACTTGGAATTTGATACCGTTTTAGGCATCAGTAGCGCTACAACTGGGATATTGCCAGGAGCGAATCATCATTTGCCTTTGTCGATATCGAACAAAGGGTGGCTTAGTAAACAGGGTTAGGATTCTGTCGACTAAGGCTTTTGACTTCATGAGCCGTAAGGGTCTCACAAAGGTATTTCTCCCTACAAGTCGTGAGGATCTCGTAGGTGTGTTTTCTCCTTAGGGATCATGAGGATTCCTAAGTGTATGTTCCTATGTAAGTCGTAAGGATCTTACAAAAGGGTTTTCTCCTTATAAGTCGAGAGGACTTGCAAGGGTCGTTCACCGTATGGACATATCCCCAGTCACGGATGGGACTTGGTTAGGGAATGTTTATTCGCGCCCTTGGATTGTATACAAGGGTTAGTATCGAGCCGCTTGTAGGGCCACAACGAAAGTTGTGGGGGTTGCTTAAGCACAGGTTTAGGTCTCTGTAACTTAAGACTTTCAAATCTTATGAGTCGTGAGGGTCCCATAAGAGAGTTCTCCTTACGAGTCGTGAGGATCTCGCAAGTGTATTTTCTCCTTAGGAATCGTGGGGATCCCTAAGTGTGCTGCTCCTTTTGTGAGTCGTAAGGATCTCACGCGGGTGGTTTCTCCTTACAAGGTCGAGGGGACCTTATAAGTGTCTTTTAACGAGGTTGTGCCCTTTCGGGTTTTCACGAACACTCGCCGGTAGCCCTGCTGTTTTTTACTCACGGAGCCCTTTCGGGTTTTCATCCGTGCCCGTTTCGCTTATGGACATACCGTCTCTTTTTTTTTGTGTTTACGAGGTCGCGCCCTTTCGGGTTTTCACGAACACTCGCCGGTAGTCCTGCTGTTTTTACTCACGGAGCCCTTTCGGGTTTTCATCCGTGCCCGTTTTGCTTATGGACATACCGTCTCTCTTTTTTTTATTTACGAGGTCGCACCCTTTCGGGTTTTCACGAACACTCGCCGGTAGTCCTGCTGTTTTTACTCACGGAGCCCTTTCGGGTTTTCATCCGTGCCTGTTTTGCTTATGGACATACCATTTTTTACTTTTTTTTTATTCTTTATATATATATATATATTTATATTTTTTTTATCTCGTCAGCCTAAGGATGCTGCAGTAGTAGTTTAAAGACATTTCGGTCATTTGCAAGTTTTAGGACATTGCGGTCCATCATTAGTTTAAGGACATCTCGGTCCGCCGTCGTCGTATTTAAGACGAATATCTAGTTTATTGACTTTTCGGTCTATGGGTCTTTCTCTGACCATGATGCCCCCGGCGTATCCATCTTTCTCGGAGCATGCGGTTGTGGCGGGTTCACCTTCCAATTTTCGGACAGCTCGAACTTGCCTTGTTGGTATTGGTCTTCAACCCAGTTCTTGAAGACGTAGCAATCCTCGATCAGATGACCTACCATTTGATGGTAAGGGCAATAATTAGGATTATTAACATCGCCTAGCCGCAACGGACGTTTTGGACTCGGCAGATTGATGAGTCTGTCGCACACTGCCAGCTCGAACAGTCCCCTTGTTTTATCTTGCGGAAACGAGTAAGAACGTTTCAACTTTTCCTAGAGGGGTTGCCGCTTGTTGCTTTGGCGAGGAACCAGTCTAGGGTCACTTAATTGTTGTTGAGCGCTGGCGACGAAGGCCGTTTTTCCTTTTCCTTTATCCTTTTTGTTCGCTCCGTTGTTTGCGGGGCCGGGATTTTTTCTGAGTAGCGTGCGATTGCATGGCTGAACGTTCTCGCAGCTCCTCAATTCCTTCATTTTTGAAATAGATTCCCTGAGGGAAGGGTTGGGGGTAGCTGCTTCGTCAGAGTCGCTTCCAAAGGTGATAATTTGCGATACCTTAGAGTCGGCCGTATGACAATCGTCGGCGGCTCTTTTGCGATCATCTATCACATTTTTTCGACGTCTACAAGCTTCACATTTTGTCCTGTCAAAGTGTTGCTTTTGAGCGACATACCCTTGCCACCAACAGTTAAAAGATTCGCAGTCTTCAGTAGGATGTATGATCTTCTGATGATATAAGCAGAAGTTAGGGTGCATCTCTACCTCAGCGAGAGTATTTTCTTCAAAGGGTAGTAGCTTCATTCCTACTGATAAAGCTTTGGCGAACCTTTTCCTCGTCTTGAATTTGTTTTTATCCGCAGTGGATGGCTTTTGATTTGACGGGAATGCTTTGGCTTTTTCCAGTATGGCCATTTCACGCTCTTGATTGGCTTTTGCTTTCAGACGAATTTCATTTAGGAAGACATCGATCAGCTCATCTGATAGCTGTAGAATTTTCGGTTCGGGGTTCGCCATTGGTTTCTCGGCGCAAGAAGCTTCTTTATTATCTATCAGTGAATGCGAAATCACATGACAAGTCGCTACGTAGTCTTCGGATTCATCTGATGAGTTTTCTCCATCGTTTTCATCCTTGACTAAAGAACAAACTGCCCCAGGCGTGTCCGTCTTCTTTGGAGAGTGCTGCTGTGGTGGGTTTACCTTCCAGTTTTCTGACAGCGCGAACTTGCCTTGTAGGTACTGATCCTCGATCCATCCCTTAAAGAAGAAACAATTCTCGATCGGGTGACTTACCGTTTGGTGGTAAGAGCAATAATTGGGATCGTTGACATCGCCTGGTTGCAACGGACGTTTTGGACTCGGCAGATTGATGAGTCTGTTGCGCACTGCCAGCTCGAACAGTTTTCTCGTTTTATCCTGAGGAAACGAGTAAGGACGTCCCAGTCTCTCCTCGAGGGATGGGCGTGGACGCATATTGTTTTGACGGACAACCGGCTTTAAGTTGCTCGACCGTTGTTGAGTATTGGCAACAAAGGTTGCTTTCCCTTTGCTCTTTCATTCCAAGGCTCTGTCTTTGAAGGAGATAGTTCATGGCCCACCTGGTCCATTTGGGCTAATTTGTCGATCAAGGCCGGGAAGGTAGTCGGCTTAAAAAACATCATGAATTGGGAGATGGTCGCTTAAGGGTCGAGAGTACCCACGAACATGCCCACGGCAGGAGCTTCTTCGATGCGCTGCTCGAACTTTGACCATAGATTACGCCACCGTATCGCATACTGGACCCAAGTTTCTGCAGGCTTCACCCTGGCATTGATCAATGCCGTGATTGGGGTGCATTCGCTAGCGCTTGCAAAACGCTGGGTGAATAGCAACTCCATCTCTGCGAATGTCTTGACAGAGTCATTTGGGAGTTCAGAGTACCACTCGAACGCCGTCTCCGATAAGCTGCCGACGAATTGGTGGACTTTGACCATAGATTACGCCACCGTATCGCATACTGGACCCAAGTTTCTGCAGGCTTCACCCTGGCATTGATCAATGCCGTGATTGGGGTGCATTCGCTAGCGCTTGCAAAACGCTGGGTGAATAGCAACTCCATCTCTGCGAATGTCTTGACAGAGTCATTTGGGAGTTCAGAATACCACTCGAACGCCGTCTCCGATAAGCTGCCGACGAATTGGTGGAGCAAGCGTTAATCATCGCCGCCAGTGTTGCTACATAAGGCTCTGAATTGAGCGACGTGCTGATGCGGATTTCCCGTCCTCTTGTATACATGGAACTTAGGGATCGTATATCCCGGCGGGTAACTGATTTGGTCATACCAGCTCGGGTATGGTCGCCCAGTTTTGACGACTTGGCTGGCCGCTTCACTCGCCTGATGAGCTCGTATTTGCTGAGCTATATAGTCATCTAGTGCAGCTTTGGAAATGGTTTCCTCCTTGGCTGTTGAATGAGCCGGAGGAGGATTAGATGTCTCCTCTTTATCGTCTTCAATAATGATCGGAGGGTCTTCAGCTGGAGGGTCCGGCTGTAACATCATTCCCACCATGTCTTGGAAGAGAAGCGCCATCTGTTTTATGTTAGCCGCTTGCTGCAGCTTCTTTGTCCCTCTTTTCGAGGACTCTGCATAAAAAGTCAGCGTCGGTTTCTTGTTCTTGACGCTCATCCGAAGACGTTTCAGAGCTTTCTTTTGGCTCAGTGAGTGCAGCCATTGTAGTCATCATTTCTTGAAGCTTTTGTTGTTGCTCCTGGGCTTTCGTCACGGATCGGGTGAGCGGTCGGTGGCCCGTAGAAGTGCGGCTTTCCTCCTTTCCAGAAGCCATATAAACAGTGTGCACCAACATGCCCCCAGATTTGGGGCGTTTGTGTTCAGTGCTTTTATGCTTCGCCGTGTTCACAGGGGCTTTTTGCGGCCTTCTTTTCTTCTGAGTGATTGGAGTTAAGGGGGCCGTTGTAATGGGCACCCGGGTAACTATTGGTTTTTGGGGCTTGACGGAGTAATCCTTCTCTTGCCGAACCTTCATTTTTTTCCGTTGGCGGAGATAGTTTTCATCAATCACTGACTCCTGGACCTGTCGTCAGACTCTGTAAATTTTAGAGGACAGCCGTTGAGGGGGCTGTTCTAGCTTCTTCTTTGGAGTATTCTCCATAGGTGAAGGAGTTCGCTTCAGCACCGCAGTAGGAGAGTTTCTGCGCACCGTGTTTAGCAATTCAAAGCTGTTCCCGGTTGGAACAGCAGCATCGGTCCCCACCGTTGGAGCTGGCGGAGTTATCCCAGAGGGGGAGTTGCCCCCAGCCTTCTTTACTCTGCGCCAGTGGCGACGTCGAGCATGTCGTTCTAATGGAGTTGTTTCAGCTATAGGGGTGACCTCCTCATGCTCCCCGTGTTGGTCAGAATATGCTGGTACCAGCCTTTTAAAGATCGACGTTCGTTGAACGGGGATGGCCAACCTGTCAGAAGCGGACTTCCGAGCATGGGAAGCAACCTTGGTGACTACGCCAAGAACGGGAGCTGGGATGGCTATCCGCTTCGGGATAACGTCTTCTGGTATGGCAGGCTTCTTCATGGGCCCGATGGAGTTCTGGCCTAATCCATTAAAACCTGAAGCAGTGGAGTTGGGCGACCTGTTGAGAGGGGTCGCGGCAGTGGTAAGTCGATCGAAGACCGACTTCTATGGAGCTTCTTGCAATGTCATTGGGGCGTTGAACCTCATTGGTGGGAGCATGGTTCCAAAAAATAGTCCAGTGGTGGTTTGAGCCACCTGCTCCACCGGCATTTTGAAAAGGGAGGCCGCTTGGGGCCCATAAGTCACTCCTCCAGCAAGGACCGAGCGAGAATTGCAGTCGCAGGCAGTGCAGTTTGAAGCCATTGATCTTCTGTTTTCTGCACGGAGCAAGACACCAAATCTTAGTACCTCGAATCCACAGGCAACCACAGTAAACCGCGATTCGTTCGCGAACACGACACACGAAGTGTGGAGTGGAAAGTGGAAAAGGTCCCACCGGGAGTGCCAGAATCTGTTCCCCTCCGAATGGCGGCGCACAGGACCGCGATGTCCTGACGCTGAGATTCGGGGCAGATGCTATATGGTTTTATCCGTCCACCTCTCCGAAGATGCCAAGTTGATTTATGGCACCGTGTATCGGAGGTTTAGACGGATGCGGCCGATGTAGCAGACTTCGTCAGATTCCCCCTCACTTGAGGGGTTTTTGATTGTGGGGACGCTCTTCCCTGCAGGCGCAAGCCCCTGCAGTTAATTAGGCTGCCGCATCGCGGTAACAACTTTCTCCTTCTCCAGAATTTCACTTCGTGTCGTGTGTGTTTATTTTGTTTGTGGTTGACCGTGGATTGTATACGGAAACTAAATAATGCCGTCGCCCGTAGGACGTGGATTAGTCCAAATCCATATTTACTTAGATTTGGGTTTGGTGTTTTTAGTTTAAGGATGCATTAGTCGCGTTGCGGCTAAGATCAACTTAAACGTTCGTTAAGGATACGATAGTCCTGTTTGAGACTAGGATCAACTTAACGTGATAATCCATTTAATATCTGGCCATCGGGACTCGTCACCTCTCTAACGTCGTTGAAGGATTACAACGGCAGATGTCAGAGGAGTTCAGAGATGTACCCTTGAACCAAAGTTGATTTGGAGTTTTATAGTCTGTTTGAATGTTTAAGGATACGTTAGCCGTATTTGGGGGCTAAGATCAACTTAAACGGGATCGTTTAGATCCGGCAAAAGAGCATTTGGAGGCTCTATTGTTCCAGTTTAGGGACGTAGTGGTCCATAGGTAGTTTAGGGACGTTGCGGTCCATGCTCCAGTTTACGGACGTGGTGGTCCATATTCTTGTTTACGGACATGGTGGTCCATATTCCAGTTTAAAGACGTGGTGGTCCGTTATTAGTTTAGGGACGTTTCGGTCCGATATTAGTTTAAGGACGTTTCGGTCCAATATTAGTTTAAGGACGTTTCGGTCCACGAGTTTAAGGACCCCGCAGTCCATATACGTGTGGTCGTTGGGACCCGTCACCTCTCTGACGTCGTTGAAGGATTACAACGACAGGTGTTAGAGAAGTTCGGAGATGTACCCTTGAACCGATAGTAAATTGATTTAAGAGAGCAATCTTGCTCAGTCAATTTAATTTAAGGACTTATGGCCAAAATTAGGCTAAGTCCAGTTGAAATGTTCAACATTTTATTTGCTTCTGCATTGCATTTCTTTTTTTATTTTTATTTGGGCTTTGCCCAGAAGGATGCAGAGCATCAATTTGTTTTGGGCTCTGCCCTTTATAAATAATGCAGAGTATCAATTTGTTTTGGGCTCTCCCCTTTATAAATGATGCAGAGCATCAATTTTATTTGGGCTCTGCCCTTTTATTGCTTTGCAATTTATTTTGGCCTGCTTGGTCTTTTTGATTTGGGCCTGACCTTTTTAGGAAATGCATTGCATTTATCAGGCGCTTTGCGCCAATCAGAGAGCGCAAGCGTCCAAGAGCGCAACAGTGCAGATTTATAAGTGCAAAGCACTATTAATTTGAGAATCTTTTAGATTTAAGAACAGAAGTGCAAAGCACTGTTAGATTTCTTGATCTAATTTAGATCGAAGGAAAAGATAAGTTTTTTCTTATCTTAAAGAACCAAAGGTTCATGAAAAAGTGCAAAGCACTATTTTTATTTTTATTTATTCATTTTATTTAGTTATGTTTAAAGATCAATGATCTTGTTTTTAGATCACTGATCTGTTCATAAGAGAATTTCCTCTTCTTTCAAAGGTTTTTACCTTTTTTGTTCTTGAGGAGTTCATCAGAGTCCTCTTTCTTTCGTTTTTTTTAGAAAATGTTGATCCTCTTGAATTGAGGTCTGGGGTCCTTTTTATAGTGCTCATAAATTAGTTAAATTTGTTAAAAAGATATTTCTCTGAGTGATTTGGGGAATTTTCCCCACCGTTGGATTTTTGATCCGAAGGCCTCTGTTTTACAGAAGAAAATCTTCTTGTTTTAACAAGAACAGAAAAGATTTCTCAGAATTTTAATTCTGCCTAGCGCAAATGCTCCAGAGCATGACACGTGTCGCGCAGCTGAAGTTTTTTTTTTTTGCGCATCTGCGCTGACACGTGTCGCGCAGCGCAAGTGCGCTTGCGCAACTGTTTCTTTTTTTTTCGCGCATCTGCGCTGACACGTGTCGCGCAGCGCACAGCGCAGCTGCGCTGACACGTGTCGCGCAGCGCACAACGCAGCGCAAGTGCGCTTGCGCAACTGTATTTTTTTTTTGCGCGCATCTGCGCTGACACGTGTCGCGCAGCGCACAGCGCAGCTGCGCTGACACGTGTCGCGCAGCGCAAGTGCGCTTGCGCAACTGTATTTTTTCTTTTTTTGTGCACATCTGCGCTGACATGTGTCGCACAGCGCAGCTGCGCTGACACGTGTCGCACAGCGCACAGCGCAGCGCAAGTGCGCTTGCGCAACTGTAGATTTTTTTTTGCGCATCTGCGCTGACACATGTCGCGCAGCGCACAGCGCAGCGCAAGTGCGCTTGCGCAACTGTAGTTTTTTATTGAGCTTTGCTCTGATGGAGTACGCTACCTTGGGCGCTGCGCTCCCTGCGCTGGTGTGTCTGATTTTAACACGTGGCGCTCTGTGCGCAGCGCAGGGGATCTGAAGCGTTGCTTTATTTATTTTAATTTTAATTTTCAATATAGAGCTTTGCTCTTATTGGGGAAACAGAAGCGTTGCTTCGTTTCCCGCCTTGGAATTTGAACAGAGCTTTGCTCTGATTGGGGTAAACAGAACCCTTGACCCTCAGGCTATCATTTCCCAATGCATGATGTTCTTCAAGCCGACCACTTTCCAGGCTTTGATCGACAAGCTTGGCCCAAATGGACCAGATGGGCCATAGACCGTCCTCCTCAAAAATGGAGCTGCGAAATGAAAAGGGCAAAGGGAAAGCAACCTTCGTCTCCAACGCTCAACAATAACAGAGTGGCCCGAGACCGGTTTTTCGCCAAAGCAACAAGCGGCGATCCCTCGATGAGAAGTTGAGACGTCCTTACTCGTTTCCTCTGGATAAAGCAAGGAGACTATTCGAACTGGCAGTGCACAACGGGCTCATCACTCTACCGGAGTCGAGACACCCGCTGCAACCGAATGACGTCAACAATCCCAATTACTGCCCCTACCACCGAATATTGGGCCATCCGATCGAAGACTGCTACGTCTTCAAAAACTGGGTTGAAGAACAGTACCAATAAGGCAATTTCGCACTGTCCGAAAACTGGAAGGTAAATCCGCCACAATAGCACACTCCTAAAAGGGTAGACATGCCGAGGGAATCATGCTCATTCATAGAGGAAGTTCCATAGGAAGTAGTTCTTTCGGCAAAAACGAAAAGAATGCTGAAGGATCTTCAAGCATGCCGCGCAATCAGGTGGAAAAGCCCGCTAGAGCCTAAGATCATTGAGGGAATGCTGAAACCGTGCCCGACATTGAGAGTTGGCAATGGGCAAAATACCCAGGTCCAGTCGTCAAAGTCTTCGAAGAAGAAGAAGAAGACCAAGAAGCCCACGCAGCCTGATGACAAGCGCACGGACCTACAAAAGCATATTGATGCGCTGGAGGAATATAACCAGAAGGCGCGGACCCCAGTCACACTCCATGAGTTTCTCAACCATATCCTTGAGAACAGAGGCAATGAAAATGATGAGGGAGACGACGCGTCAGAAGAACCCGAAGATTACGTGGCAAGCTTTCACATGATCTCTCACTCGTCAATAGATGATAAAGAAGCTCCTGGTGTAGAGAAGTTGGGGCAGAATCGACACCAAAATCCTTGGAACCGTCCGATGGGCTGATTGACGTGCTGCTAAACGAAGCCCGTCAGAAGAGCAAAGTTGATCGAGAATGCAAAATGGCCATATTCGAAAAAGCCAGGCGTCGACGTCAAGTGGAAGAAGTCGCGGTAGGGATGGATCACAAAACACCCCAACCAAACCAAATCACACCCTAAATGGGTGTATCCCACTTTATCGTTATGTATCCCGTCACCTGACAAATACACGTGCATACAAGATGAACAATGGACCGTAATGTCCTAAAATTAGCTATGGACCGAAATATCTCTAAACTAGCTACGGACCAAAACGTCCCTAAACTAACAATGGACCGAAATGTCCCTGTTTCCCCCAATCAGAGCAAAGCACTGTTTTGAATTTCAAAAATTCACAAATTGAAGCAACACTTCAGATCCCGATGCGCCACGTGTCAAAAGCAGACACGCCAACGCCAGGAGTGCTGCGCCCTAGGCAGCGCTCCCCAATCAGAGAAAAGCTCTGTTTCAAAATTTAAATTTTAAAAATTGAAGCAACGCTTCAGATCCAGCGCTCTGAGCTGCGCGCCACGTGTCAAGCATAGGTGCGCTAGTACAGTTGCGCTGCGCTCTGCGCTGCGCGCCACGTGTCAAACACAGGTGCGCTAGTGCAGTTGCGCTGTGCTCTGCGCTGTGCGCCACGTGTCAAACACAGGTGCGCCAGCGCCAAATGTGCCAGCGCTGGAATTAAAAGACTTCCCCACAGTTAGATCAAAAGATCTAATAATAATAATAAATTATTAATTAATCAGAATTAAAATTCTGTCCTGGAAAGATCTTTCCAATCTTGTTGACAACAAGAAGATTGCCTTCTGTAAAACAGAAGCTCTAGGATCAAAAATCCAACGGTGGGGAAATATCCCCAAATCAATCAGAGAAAGATCTCTTCAACTAATTTAACAAATCAATTGGCCCTATATAAAGGCCCCAAGACTTCAAGTCTCATATAGAAAAAACCCTCTGCAAACTTTGAGAAGAACTCAAAAAAGAAAGAAATGCAAGCCTTTGAAGAAAGAAGATCATTTCTTCATCGTTAAAGGTAAAAACGATTAATTCTTGAACAATAGAGATGAAAACATCTCATAAAAAGAAGAATCCTCTTCTAAAAAAGATCTTAGATCTATAAAAAAAGACCAAGATGTTTGATTAAACATAAAGGATTAAAAGATCCAATCCTTAAAATAAAGAAGTACTTTACTTCATTCACAGATCTCTTGATCTATAAAGGCAGAGCCTTTTGATAAGAACAAGAACTTTGGTTCTTGGATCTTGAGGCAAAGCCTCCTTTGAAGAACAAAAAACTTGTTCTCTGATCTTAAAATTGATCAAAATGTGCTTTGCGCTATTGGACAGTGCATTGCACTCATGAACTGCGCCCTTGCGCTCCTTGGACTGGCGCTCAGCGCCATAACATGCCACGTGTCAACCACAGACACAGCTTGCACTTTACGCTCCTGAAAACAGAGCATTGCGGGGTTGGCGCTCAGTGCCAAGCGCGCGCGCTCATGAATTAAAAGCGCAGTGTGCTAACAAACCGGCGCTGAGCGCTGAGCGTGACACGTGTCACCTTCGCATGCGCTAGCGCAACGCGCTCTTTTATTGGCGCAAAGCGCCTAACGTGCCACGTGGCGCACTATATGAACACCATTTTGATCCTGATAAATGCAATACATTTAATTGCATCCAATGTCAGAGCCGAATGCTTGGCATTATTAAAAAGGCAGAGCCCATATAAAGGCCTAACAGGCAGAACATAAATAAAAATGTTAAACTTTTTTTTAACTGGACTTAGCCCAATTCTGGCCATAAGTCCTCAACTTAAATTGAATTGAGCTTACCTGCTCTTCCAATCAATTCACGTCGACCCACAAGGAAATCAGTGTCTTTGCAGGAATCTCTCGATTCATCTCGACCCCAGGGAAATCAGTGTCCTTGGCAAGACCTCTCGATTCAGGGAAACCAGCATCCTTGACGAGAACCTCACGATCCGCGTTGACCCAAGGAAATTAGTTTCTTTGCAGGAATCTCTTAATTCGTTTCGACCCTAGGAAAATCAGTGTCCTTGGCAAAAGCTCTCGATTCAGGGAAATCAGTGTCCTTGGAAAGACCTCTCGATACAGGGAAACCAGCGTCCTTGACGAGAATCTCTCGATTCGCGTCGACTCGCAAGGAAATCAGTGTCTTTGTAGAAATCTCTCAACTCGTTTCAATCCCAGGAAAATCAGTGTCCTTGGCAAAACCTCTCGATTCAGGGAAATCAGCGTCCTTAGCGAGAACCTTGATTCGCGTCGACCCATAAGGAAATCAGTGTCTTTGCAGGAATCTCTCGATTCATTTCGACCCTAGGGAAATCAGTGTCCTTAGCAAAACCTCTCGATTCAGGAAAATCAGCATCCTTGGCGAGAACCTCAATTCGCGTTTACCCACAAGGAAATTAGTAACTTTGCAGGAATCTCTTGATTCGTCTCGACCCCAGGGAAATGAGTGGCCTTGGCTAAACCTCTCGATTCAGGGAGATCGGCATCCTTGGCAAGAACCTCGATTCGCTTCAATCCGCAAGGAAATCAGTGTCTTTGCGAGAATCTCTCGATTCATCTCTACCGGCGGGGAAATTAGTGTCCCTGCGCATAAAAGAAAATTCTCCTGTGAGATCCTTACGACTCTCAAGAGAAAACGCACTTAGGAGTCCTCACGACCCCTAAGGAGAAATTACACCTACGAGATCCTCTCGACTCGTAGGGAGAAGTCTTTATGAGACTCTCACGGCTCATAAAGTTGAAAAGTCTTAGGTAGCAGACCTGGACCTGTTTCCTAAGCCGTCGCAGTCCTGCAAGGAGATCAAGATAGACTATTTACGGAACGCATTTGCTAAATGGGATACGCCAATATGAAATAAAGTATATGTCTTTTATTCATGAATTCAAAATGAATATAAGATACATGTCATAAAAAGAATCAAAATGGATATTTTCTCATTCAGGAGTAAATACAAGAAAAGGAGAGTATACAAAAATTTTTTAAGCCGGCGGACGGTGTAATAAATTCGTCAGTTCATCCTTCTTCCGCTAGGCCTCGGCTTCAAGTTTTGTTATCGCCACGAGACGAGTCTCCGCCTGAGACTGTTGAGCCTGGTACGAGGCGAGCCGACTCTCAAGCTCCCTTTCAGCTACTTTGTGGGCTTCAACCATCTCGCAGGTAAAAATAACAGCTTTACCAAGAGCTACCACCTCCATGATAGCTTCTTGAAGCACCCGCCAAAGTTCATACGCACAACTGGTCTTAGTAGTGAGTTGGACTTAAAGTTCCCCCAAAGCATTCGAGGCTAGTTCCCTCTCCAAAAATTTTCAGTTGAGCATCTTCTCACATGATTGCAGATTCACGGCACACCGTTCAATCAGACCCCGCAAGTTCTTCTTTGCAGCAAGGACCTCTAAGGGAAGGCATACGCACTCAAAACCATGTAAGCAAGCCTCCACTCGGCGACAATACTCGACCCAGACATGCACCAAGGTTTCATCGTGGTAAGTGGCGAGAAAGGGCAAAGAGATGTTGGCTTCGGCAGCAAATTCTTCGGCTGTAATCGAACTACCAGCACGAAGATCTTCGATAAGAGTCGACAAGGAGTGGATACTTTGTTTCGCCATCCGTTCAGACGCACTCCGAGAATAAGGGCCTGGTGGCATAATGATGCGAGACTCCAGCAGGGTACAAGCGGGCAAAGCTGTCAAGATTCATGAACAATCAGTGAGATTTGGAAACAAAGAATAGATGGAACAACGTCAAAACCTTACTTACCCACAGTCATCCAAGGAGGGTTTAAAAGATCCTCAGGCCCGTCAAGGATCTCAACTTCGTCGTCAGCTTCCAGAACTACAGAAGACATATTAGCATCATTATACGAAATAATGATAATACAATAAAGGGGTCAAATAACACCAACCTTGCCTAGAAGAGAGGACGATGCTTTGCGGGGATATTGTCTGTGGGGCGGCCATCTCGAGCAGACACCGAAAAGACTTTCTGGGAGATAGATCCACAATGGACGCCACCAATCCTCGTAATTCTGAAAAGACAGAAAGATTCAGATAATGGAGAGATCATTAAAACAAAATATAGAAAACTACCTTCGATGCTCCTCCCGCTTTGAACTGGAGGGATAGCAGCTTCGGCATCCTCCTCCGTACCCTCAGGCACATCATCGAGGATGTGGGCTGGCGTAGCAGCTTCCAGTCGTGAAACGACATCTGCCATTTCAAGCTCCAAGGAGGGAACAATGGCTATGGCGGTGCTTTCTACAATCTTCGAAGCACCACCAGAAAGATCCATCGGGTCTATGACCGACAAGGTCGCCTCTGTGGAAGGTGTAGGCAATGAAGAAGTAGAGGTCGTCACCGGGAGCTCCAAGATAGAACCGACTGCTTCGACAATCTCTTCTACACCTTTTAGTGCGTCATCATAGACATCCATAGGATCCGTGGCCAATGGGGCTACCTCCGCTGAAGGAATAGAGGCTATCATCGGAAGCTCCGTAGCAGGAATAGCAGCTATAACAATCTCCTCCGCACCTGCCGATGCCTCATCGGAGACATTTGTAAAATCCACAGGTGGAGCACGACTTGGACTCAAATCCTCTATCATCGCCGAAGTCCCTGCAAAGTTTTTCACGAAGATAATAAGACATAAAAAAAAAAGCGAACCAAATTACCTGCCAAAGGAAAATACAGAAAAAATGCATACCGATACGCCAGGGTGCCTCTAGTATAGCTTTTTCAAGTCGTCATTCCTTCCTTAGGAAATGTACTCGCCGGGCGTCAAACGTAGACTCATGCCCACCGGTCTTCGCTGCTAGCTCATCTTCGGAGGCGGCTGAGATGGGCTGTGTTCCCCTCCGAAAGACGGCGCGACGACAGAGAGACGTCTTGCCTGAGATTCGGGCCAGATGCTATTTGGTTTTATCCATCCACCTCTCCGAAGATGCCAAGTTGATTTATGGCACCGTGTATCGGAGGTTTAGACGGATGCGGCCGATGTAGCAGACTTTGTCAGATTCCCCCTCGCTTGAGAGGTTTTTGATTGTGGGGACGCTCTTCTCTTCAGGCGCAAGCCCCTTCAGTTAATTACGCTACCGCATCGCGGTAACAACTTTCTCCTTCTCCAGAATTTCACTTCGTGTCGTGGGTGTTTGTTTTATTTGTGGTTGCCCGTGGATTGTATACGGAGACTAATTTATGTCGTCGCCCGTAGGACGTGGATTAGTCCAAATCCATATTTTCTTAGATTTGGGTTTGGGATTTTGGTTTAAGGATACGTTAGCCATATTTGAGGCTAAGATCAACTTAAACGTTTGTTAAGGATACGTTAGTCTAATTTGAGACTAAGATCAACTTAACGGGATCGTTTGGATCCGACAAAAGAGCATTTGAGCTCTATTGTTCCAGTTTAAGGATATAGTGGTCCATTGAATGTATGGCCGTCGGGACCCGTCACCTCTCTGACGACGTTGAAGGATTACAACGACAGATATCAGAGGAGTTCAGAGATGTACCCTTGAACCAAAGTTGGTTGGGAGATCTATAGTCCAATGTGGGACTAAAGTCTGTTTGAGGGTTTAAAGATACATTAGCCCTATTTGAGGCTAAGATCAACTTAAACATTTGTTAAGGATACGTTAGTCTAATTTGAGACTAAGATCAACTTAACGGGATCGTTTAGATCCGACAAAAGAGCATTTGGGCTCTATTGTTCCAGTTTAGGGACATAGTGGTCCATTGAATGTATGGCCGTCGGGACCCATCACCTCTCTGACGACGTTGAAGGATTACAACGACAGATATCAAAGGAGTTCAGAGATGTACCCTTGAACCAGGTGTAAATTGATTTGGGAGAGCATTTGTGCTCAGTTCAATTTACTTTGAGAACTTATGGCCAGAATTGGGCTAGGTCCAGTTGAAAATGTTCAACATTTTATTTGCATTTGGCCTGTTAAGCCTTTACTAGGGCTCTGCCCCTGTTTAATAATGCATGGCATTTTTGTTTGATCTATTAGACCTTTATTTGGGCTCTGCCCTTTTTAAATGATGCACAGCATCTGTTTCGGTCTGACAGACCTTTGTTTGGGCTCTACCCCTTTTTTAATAATGCATTGCATTTTATTAGGCCTGTTAGCTCTTTTAATTGGGCTCTGCCCTTCTTTTTAATAATGCACTGCATTAATTAGTCTGACAGAACGCCACGTGGCTTGTCAGGCGCTTTGCGCCAATTAAATAGCGCAAGGCGCAAGTGCATGTGGAGGTGACACGTGTCACGCTCTGGTGAGCGCAAGTCTGTTAGCGCAGTGTGCTGTGCCAGTGCGCTGCGCTAGCGCGCTGCTGACACATGGCGCACTCTGATGACCTGCGCCAATTTAAGATAGCAGTGCTCTGTTTTTAGAAGCGCAAGGCGCAGTTATTCTGGGGCCGACACGTGGCGCTCCCTGGTGGCTTGCGCCAATCCAAGGAGCGTAACAGTGCAAACTCAAAAGTGCAAGGCACTGTTCTATAGCGCAGAGCGCATCTTGATCCAATTTTGGATCAAAGAAAAGTATCTTTTAAGATTCCAGAACCAATGGTTCATCAAAAGGCAATGCCTTTATGTAGATCAAGTGATCTGTGAAGTAATACTTCTTTTTATCTTTTTGTGATTGGATCTTTTTGATTTTTTTCCTTTTTAATTGAAGATCTTGATCTTGTTCTTAGATCATTGATCCTTTTAGAAGAAAATTCTTCTCTTTTTTTTCTAAAGGTTTGCCTTTTTTCTCTTCGAGCTCTTCTCAAAATTTTTAGAGGAGTTCTCAATATCTCTGTGTGTGTGTGTGTTTTAGATTTGGAGTCTAGGGGCCTTTATATAGTACCAATTGATTTGTTAAATCAGTTAAAGAGATCTTTCTCTGAGTGATTTAGGGATTTTTTCCCCACCGTTGGATCTTTGATCCAAGGGCTTTTGTTTTACAGAAGATAATCTTCTTGTTTTAAAAAGATCAGAAAGATCTTTCTTGAATTTTAATTCTGTTTTAGTGCTGGCACAGTTAGCGCAAGCACACCTGCGCTTGACACGTGTCTCGCAGCGCAGAGCGCAGCGCAACTGCTCTAGCACAACTGCGCTGATACGTGTCGCGCAGCGCAGAGCGCAGCGTAACTGCTCTAGCGCAATTGCGCTGACACGTGTCGTGCAGCGCAGAGCACAGATCATCTGAAGCGTTGCTTCCTTTATTTTAACTTTAATTTTAACTTTAATTTTAACTTTAATTTCAAAGCAGAGTTTTGCTCTGATTGGGGGAAACAGAAGCGTTGCTTCGTTTCCTGCCTTGGAATTTGAACAGAGCTTTGCTCTCATTGGGGTAAACAAATGCCCCCCACCGTTGCGCTTACGTGGCCCCAAACGTGAGCGCAGCGGTGGCAGAATTCCAACCGTTGCGCCAACTTTTGGAAGTTGAAACGGCTCTCAATGCCTATAAATAGGACCTTTGGTCCCTTAGACGATTTTCATCTCATCATAAGAATTTTTATTCAGAGCCTTGCTCTTCAATTTAAGAACTTTTCAAGAGTAAAACTCTATCAACACTTAGGTAAAGTTTAAAAACTTTTAAGAATCCAAGGTTTTACCCATTAACAGAGCTTTGCTCTTCATAGATCTTTGATCTAAAGAAAACCCATTTAGGGTTTCATTAATAGAGCTTTGCTCTCTTCAGATCATGATCTTTTCTTGGGGTTTCTTGGCCCAAGAATCAGAGCTCTGCTCTCTTGATACATGTAGATTTCTTAATCTTTTATGAAGAACTCTTAAGAGTTTGATCATGGATAATGAAGATCAAAAATGGAGTTTTATCTTTGATTGATTATATCATCTTTTCATAGCAAGGCTCTCAGAGTTCTCGGGGAATTTCTTTAAATTCCCCTCATTACTGAATTTGATAGGTGTCACTCCTGTTTGCAGAGCATTGCTCTCGAGGAGTTTAACTCCCTGTGCCTGTTTTTAATAAGAATTCGCTTAATCAGTCTGTCTGCTAATTCTGTTAATTTTCTTTTACAGGAGCAATGGACGCCCACATGTACGATCTCGATGAAATCATCTCTTACGGAGACATCCACCGACTCGGCCGTTCTCAGAACCGAGAATTTACCAACGCCGAGTGTGCCGAAATCATGAGCCGCTTCGACGCATACAACGGTCAACTGCTTTCTCGGCGCTCCCCTCCGCTAAAGCTTGTTGTGGGAGCAATTTGGGAAGCGCTTCCCTTATTCTTTACCGGCATGCCGCTTAGGGCATTGGACACCACCGAGGACAAGGTGCACTCGGTGTACCTGATGAACCTGATCTTGAAGAGACGGCGAGACAATCTTGTCGATCTCTTGCTCCAGGCCTTTCAACAGTCCGCCATTCTTGCTGCCTATCGGAGAGTGGAGGACATCAGTGGGGATCCCAACGCCCGTGCTCGCGAAAGGAAGCACACCAGGATGGTTCGCCAGGCTTGGAAAGTCTTGGACAAGGTCACTTTCGAGTTCCTCAATCCCTGTCCAGGATCTGAGTTTTTGCCGTTGTAATCATTTGGATAATGTCTTTGTTTATTTCCTTTATTGATGTAAAAACTTTCCTAGTATGAATGACAAATCTTTTGCCTCCTTTTTATTTTCTGCTTTGTTACTGGCATATTCTTTAAGTAAGTAGCATGTAAGCGATATAGAACTTCTGTCTTGAACATCTTGGGGAGTGGTGATGGCTTAGGAAGCAGGTTCAAGTCTGCTACCTAAGACTTTTCAACTTCATGAGCCGTGAGGGTCTCATAAAGACTTTTCTCCCTACGAGTCGAGAGGATCTCGTAGGTGTATTTTCTCCTTAGGAATCGTGAGGATTCCTAATTGCGTTTTCCCTTATAAGTCGTAGGGATCGTATAAGAGAATTTTCCCTCTTACGAGTCGAGAGGACCCGTAAGCGGTTGTTTTCCTCCTTGTCGAGATTCGACTTCGGGGAGTGTGACCCGTGAATAGTATGCAAGAGTCCATTTTGGACCGACTTGCAGGGTCCCAGTGCTTAGGAAACAGGTTTTTTAGTCCCTGCCGCCTAAGGCTTTTCCTCACGAGTCGAAACATATCGAGTAGTTCTCGTAAAGACACTAATTTCCTCATGAGTCGAGACGAATCGAGCATTTCTCGCAAGAATATCCTAACGTCACAGTTAACCTCTGCACTTTACGACAGAGGTCCGTTAGGGTCTGTGGTACTTAGGGTTTTGGCCGTCGTACCGTCGCGTTAGCTGATATATTCCTGATAGGCAATCTTGCTGTTCGAGTAGCCTTGCGATTGTCGTGTCTCTGATCCCTTCGGGGGCTAGACAAGACGTCTTCAAGTAATCTTCCAGGTAATATTACCGTCCAAAGAGAAAGCGTAGGGATATTCCATGTCACTCTTTACTTGAGGTTAGGCTCATTTTGGAGAGCCCCGATGAGTCATAACCACTCCGCGCTGATGTGGGATGATCTCCGATAGTCTTTCAAGCTTTATATGACTTGCCGTTAAGACCCTAAAGCTAGGAATTTGGCCTTTGCTTCGTTTACTGGCATTGCGTCCTCTATGTCGAGATGAATGTCGCGGTTGTCTTTAGGTTGTTGGTGAACCGTCGAGGTTTGGAACTAGGGATTTTGTCGTGGCTCCGTTTGGTGATGTTGCGTCTGCTGTGTCAAGATGAACGTTGAGGTGGTGACCGCTCTGCACTGTGGCGAGATGATCTCCGATTGTCTTTTAGGCTTTATATGACTTGCCGTTAAGACCCTGAAGCTAGGAATTTGACCTTCGCTTCGTTTGCTGGCATTGCGTCTGCTGTATTGAGATGAATGTTGCGGTTGTCTCTAGGTTGCTGGTGAACCGTCGAGGTTTGGAACTAGGGATTTTGCCGTGGCTCCTTTTAGTGATGTTGCGTCTGCTGTGTCGAGACGAACGTCGAGGTGGTGACCGCTCTGCGCTGGTGCCAGCTGATCTCCAATTGTCTTTCAGGCTTTATATGACTTGCCGTTAAGACCCTGAAGCTAGGAATTTGGCCTTCGCTTCGTTTACTTGCATTGCGTCCGCTGTATCGAGACGAATGTCGCGGTGGATCTGGGATTTTGCCGTCACTCCCTTTGGGTGATGTTGCGTCTGCTGTGTCGAGACGAACGTCGAGGTGGTGACCGCTCTGCACTGTGGCGAGATGATCTCCGATTTTCTTTCAGGCTTTATATGACTTGCCGTTAAGACCCTGAAGCTAGGAATTTGGCCTTCGCTTCATTTGCTTGCATTGCATCCGCTGTATCGAGACGAATGTCGCGGTGGAGCTAGGATTTTGCCGTCACTCCCTTTGTTTTGACCGTGAGGTCTTTCGTTGACGTTGCATCTGCATCCCGGTGGACTTTGCGAAGGAATGCCGTTGTTGACATTGCGTCTGCTGTATCGAGACGAATGCGGAGATGGTGATCACTCTATGCTGGTGCGAGATGATCTCCGATGGTCTTTCAGGTTTTATATGAGTTACCGTCAAGACCCTGAAGCTAGGAATTTGGCCTTTGCTTCGTTTGTTTTGTCACGTCTGAATCCTGCTGGAGGAAGAACGCTGGGGTGACATCTCATCTGCTGTATTGAGACGATCGTCGAGGTAGTGACCACTCCGCGTTGGTGCGAGATGATCTCCAATTATCTTTCAGGCTTTATATGAGTTGCCGTCAAGACCCTGAAGCTAGGAATTTGTCCTTTGCTTCATTTGCTTTGGTGCGTCCGAATCCTGCTGGGGGAAGAACGCTGTGGTGACATTTTGTCTGCTATATCGAGACGAATGCTGATATGGAGTTGGGGTTTTGCCATCACTCCGCTTTGTTTCGACCGTAAGGTCTTCTGTCGGTGTTGTATCCATATCCTGCTGGACTGCGAAGGAACGTCGTTGCTGATTCTTAGGCTGTAGATATTGCCATTAAGATTTGGAACTAGGGACTATGCAATGGCCCCGTTTCGTTGCAACTCCGAGGTCGGTTGTTGACGTCATGGCTGCATCTGGTTGGAATGAGGAGAAACGCCGTTGGTGATCTCTAAGTTGTCGATGTTGACGTCGAGACCCTGAAGCTAGGGATCTTCATTTGCTTCGTTTGTTGACATTGTGTCTGCAATATTGCGACAAATGTCGTGGTTGTCTCTAGGTTGTCCATGAACCGTCGAGATTTGGCTTCGCTTTCTGGTGGAGCCTATTGGGAAGGTATGGTTCCCTCTTTGTTTGTGCCCCCTGGATTGTATACAGGGATCGATGTGATCTCACCTGTAGGGCAAAAAGTTTCATTCTTTTAATAAAATTTTTTATTCTTTCCGCGATGCTCTATCATTTCAGCTTTTTATATCGCGAAAATCGCGATTGCCCAATCGTTTCGGCTATTTTTCGCGGTGCCCAATCATTTCTGCTATTTATTTTATTTTCACTCGCTGCTTTTTATTGCGAGTCGCCCAATCATTTCGGCTGTTTTTTTTATTTTACTCGCTGCTTTTTATTGCGAGTTGCCCAATCATTTCGGTTATTTTGCATGCATAAATTTTTACTTGCTGACTTTGTTGCAGGTTGCCCCATCATTTCGGCTATTTCGTATGCATATGTGGCTTGCTGCCTTTTCGCTGCAAGCTTGGGATTAGACACCGATTTCGGGATCAGCACCGTTACAACTGGGATATTGCCAGGAGCGAATCATCATTTGCCTCTGTCGATGTGGAACAAAGGGGGGGCTCAGTAAACAGGGTTAGGATCCTGTTGACTAAGGCTTTTGACTTCATGAGCCGTAAAGGTCTCACAAAGGTATTTCTCCTTACAAGTCGTGAGGATCTCGTAGGTGTGTTTTCTCCTTAGGAATCGTGAGGATTCCTAAGTGCATGTTCCCCTGTAAGTCGTAAGGATCCTACAAAAGGGTTTTCTCTTTATAAGTCGAGAGGACTTACAAGGGTTGTTCACCGTATGGACATATCCCCAGTCACGGGTGGGACTTGGTTAGGGAAATGTTTATTCGCGCCCGTGGATTATATACAAGGGTCAGTATTGAGCCGCTTGTAGGCCAATATCGAAGGTTGTGGGGGTTGCTTAAGAATAGGTTCAGGTCTCTGTAACTTAAGACTTTCAAATCTTATGAGCCATGAGGATGCCATCTCCTTACGAGTCGTGAGGATCTCGCAAGTGTAATTTCTCCTTAGGAATCATGAGGATCCCTAAGTGTGTTGTTTCCCTATGAGTCATAAGGATCTCACGCGGGTGGTTTCTCCTTACAAGGTCAAGAGGACCTTGTAAGTGTCTTTTAACGAGATTGCGCCCTTTCGGGTTTTCACAAATACTCGCCGGTAACCCTGCTGTTTTTACTCACGGAGCCCTTTCGGGTTTTCATCCGTGCTCATTTTGCTTATGGACATACCGTTTTTTTATATCCTTTTTATTATTCTTTATTCTTTTTTCTAACGAGGTCGCGCCTTTTCGGGTTTTCACGAACACTCGCCGGTAGCCCTGCTGTTTTTACTCACGGAGCCCTTTCGGATTTTCATCCGTACCCATTTTGCTTATGGACATACCGTTTTTTTTATATCCTTTTTTTATTCTTTTTATTCTTTTTTCTAACGAGGTCGCGCCCTTTCAGGTTTTCACGAACACTCGCCGATAGCCCTGCTGTTTTTACTCACGGAGCCCTTTCGGGTTTTCATCCGTGCCCATTTTGCTTATGGACATACCGTTTTTATATTTTTTTTATATTTTTTTTATCTCGTCAGCCTGAGGATGCTGCTGTAGTAGTTTAAAGACGTTTCGGTCGTCAGCTAGTTTTAGGACGTAGTGGTCCGTCGTTAGTTTAAGGACGTTTCGGTCGCCGTCGCCGTATTTGAGGCGAATCTCTAGTTTACTGACTTTTCGGTCTATGGGGCTTTCCCTATGAATGAGCATGATGCCCCCGGCATATCCATCTTTCTCGGAGCATGTGGTTGTGGCGGGCTCACCTTCCAGTTTTCGGACAACGCGAACTTGCCCTGTTGGTATTGGTCTTCAACCCAGTTTTTGAAAACGTAGCAGTTTTCGATCGGATGGCCGAATACTTGGTGGTAAGGGCAGTAATTAGGATTGTTGACATCATTCAGTTGTAGCTAGTGTTTCGGCTCCGGTAGAGTGATAAGCCTGTTGTGCACTGATAGTTCGAACAGCCTCCTTGTTTCATCCCGGGGAAATGAGTAAGGACATTTCAACTTATTATAGAGAGATTGTTGCTTGTTGCTTTGGCGAACATCCGGTCTAGGGTCACTCGATTGTTTTTGAGCGCTGGAGACGAAGGCCGTTTTTTCCTTTCCTTTATCCTTTTTGCTCGATCCCTTTTTTGTGGGTCCGAGATTCTCTCCGGGTATCGTGCAATTGCACGGTTGAATGTTCTCGCAATTCCTTAATTCTTCAGAGATGGACTCCTTGAGGAGAGGGCCGAGGGCTACTTTTTCGTCGGAATTGCTCCCGAAGGTGAGAACTCGTGATCCCTTGGGATCATCCCTATGACAATTGCTGGAAACTCTTTTATGCTCATCTGTCGTATTTTTTTCGCCGTCTACGAGCTTCACACTTTGTCCTGTTAAAGTGTTGCCTGTGAACGACATACCCTTGCCACTAACACTTAAAGGAGTCGCAATCTTCAGTGGGATGTGCGATCTTCTGATGATATAGGCAGTAATTAGGATGCATCTCTACTCCACCGAGAGTGTTTTCATCAGAGGGTGGTAGCTTCATTCTCATTGATATGGCTTTAGCAAACCTTTTTCTTGTCTTGAATTTGTTTTTATCCGCAGCGGATGTCTTTTAATTTGATGGGAGTGCCTCGACTCTTTCGTCTAGTCGCCGGCGTTTGGCTCCTTCCAATATGGCCATCTCACGCTCCTGATTGGCTTTACTTTTCAAACGAATCTCATTCAGGAAGGCATCGATCATTTTGTCTGACGGCCACAGAAATTCTAGTTCAGGATCCACCCTCGGTTTCTCAGTGCGAGGAGACTCTTCATCATCTATCAATGAGTGAGAGATCACACGACAACTTGCTACGTAGTCCTCAGATTTATCTGATGAGTCTTCTCCATCGTTTTCGTCCTCAACAAAAGAACAAGTTGCCCCCGGCGTGTCCGTCTTCTTTGGAGTGTGTGGCTGTGGTGGGTTTACTTTCCACTTTTCAGATAGCGCAAACTTGCCTTGTAGGTATTGGTCTTTGATCCATCCCTTAAAGACGAAGCAATCCTCGATCGGGTGACTTACCGTTTGGTGGTAAGGGCAATAATTGGGATTATTCACTTCGCTGGGTTGCGGTGGTCTCCTTGGATTCGGGAGATAGATAAGCCTATTGCGCATCGCCAGCTCGAATAGCCTCTTCGTTTTTTCCCATAGGAATGAGTAAGGGCGCTTCATTTTCTCATTATAATACCGCCGTCTCTCTTCCAGTTGATCCGCTAGCTTTGGGGCACCGGGCTGCCGTTGGGTGTTCGCAATGAAGGTCACTTTCCCTTTACCCTTGTCGTTTCGGGATTCCAGCTTCGGAGGAGACGTTCTGTGACCCATTTGATCCATCTGGGCTAGCTTATCAATTAAAGCCTGGAACGTGGTCGATTTAAAGAACATCATGAACTGTGAAACAGTTGCATGAGGGTCTAGGGTGCTCACGAACATGCCCACCGCTGGCGCTTCTTCAATGCGATGTTCGCATTTCGACCACAGATTCCGCCATCATGTCGCGTATTGAACCCACGTCTCGCCTGGCCTTACCCTGGCATTAATCAGTGCTGTTATCGGGGTGCGTTCACTAGCGCTCGCGAATCTTTGTGTAAACAGTAGCTCCATCTCCGCAAATGTTTTGATAGAGTCGTTAGGCAGTTCTGAATACCATTCAAAGGCTGTTTCTGCTAAGCTGCCGACGAATTGGCGAAGCAACAGTTTGTCGTCGCTTCCCGTGTTGCCGCATAAGGCCCTAAATTGAGCGACATGCTGATGTGGATTCCTTGTCCCCTTGTACACATGGAATTTAGGGATCATATATCCCAGCGGGTAACTGATTTGGTCATACCAGCCCGGATAGGGTCGTCCGTTTCTAACAATTTGCCCAGCCGCTTCATTCGCCTGATGAACTCGTATCTGCTGAGCTATATAGTCATCGAGTGCGGCTTTGGAAATAGTTTCCTCTTAGGCTGTTGACAGAGTCGGTGGAGGATTCGACGTTTCTCCTCTGTCATCTTCAAGGACGATCGGAGGATCTTCAGCAGGAGGATCATGCTGGATCATCATACCCACCATGTCCTGGAACAGAAGGGCCATTCGTTTTATATTGGCTGCTTGCTCTGCAGCCTCTTTGTCCTTCTTTTCCAGTGTCCTGCGATGGAGTTCGGCGTCGGTTTCTTGCTCCTGGCGCTGATTCGAGGATGCTTCTGGTCTTTCTTTTGGCCCAGTGAGTGCGGCCATCGCAGTCATCATTTCTTGGAGCTTCTGCTGCTGCTCCTGAGCTTTAGTCACTGATCGCGTAAGTGGTCTATGACCTGTGGATATACGGCTGTCCTCTTTCCTGGACTCCATGTAGACGGTGTATGCCACAATGCCCCCGGACTTAGGGCATTTGGGTTCATTGCCTTTGACGTTCGCCGCAGGCGTAGGGATTTTCTCCGGCCTTCTTCTCTTGTGGGTCGTCGAAGTTGAGGGGGCCGCTGCTTTGGGCACCCAGGTGGTCGTCGTCTTTCGTTGCTTGACAGGGGGATTTTCTTCCTGCCGAACTTTCGACTTCTTATGCTGGTGAAAGAAATTCGGATCAACCACCGATTCTCGGACTCATCGCCAAGTCTTATAGATTTTGGTAGATAGCCATTGAGGAGACGGCTCCGGCTTATCTGGTTTTGCTTCAACAACGGTATCTACCGGTGGAGGAGATCTTTTGAGCACCGCAGTTGGCGAGTTTTTGCGCACCCTTCTTAGCGGTTCAAAGCTATTCCCGGTCGGAACAGCAGCATTGATTTCCACCATCGGAGCTGGCGGAGTTATCCCAGAGGGGGAGTTGCCCCCAGCTTTCCTCACTTGGCGCCAGTGGCGACGTCGAGCGTGTCGTGCGGAAGGAGTTGTTTCAGCTATAAGGGTGACTTCGTCATGCCCCCTGCTTTGAGGAGAGACTGTTATTGGTGCTAGCCTGTCGAAGACTGACACCCGTTGAGAAGCAATGTGTAATCTGTCAAAGACAGACCTCTGGGCAGGGGAAGCAGCTTTGAAGACCTCGCCTGGATCAGCAACCGGAATGGCCAGCCTTGTAAAAACTGACTTCTTGGAAGGAGAAGCCTTTCCAATGATTTCGTCCGCTTGAGCCGGGATGGCTATCCGCTTTGGGATGGCAGCTTCGAGTATCACGGGCTTGTAGACGTTCTGGCCTAGTCTGTTGAAAACTGAGGTATTGAAGTTGGGCAACCCGTTGAGAGGGGTCGTGGCAGTGGTAAGTCGATCAAAGACCGGCTTCTTTGGAGCTTCTTACGATGTCATTGGGGCATTGAAGCTCATCGGTGGGAGCATGGTCCCGAAGAATAGTCCAGCGGTGGCTTGAGTTACCTGCTCCACTGGCATCTTGAAAAGGGAGGCCGCTTGGGGCCCATAAGTCACTCCTCCAGCAAGGACGGAGCGAGAGTTGCAATTGCAGGTAGTGCAGTTTGAAGCCATTGATCTCCTGTTTTCTGCATGGAGCAAGACACCAAATCTTAGTACCTCGAATCCACAGGCAACCACAGCAAACCGCGATTCGTTCGCGAACACGACACACGAAATGTGGAGTGGAAAGAGGAAGAGGTCCCACCGGGCGTGCCAAAATCTGTTCCCCTCCGAAAGACGGCGCGATGATAGAGAGACGTCTTGCCTGAGATTCGGGGCAGATGCTATTTGGTTTTATCCGTCCACCTCTCCGAAGATGCCAAGTTGATTTATGGCACCGTGTATCGGAGGTTTAGACGGATGCGGCTGATGTAGCACACTTCGTCAGATTCCCCCTCGCTTGAGGGGTTTTAATTGTGGGGACGCTCTTCCCTGCAGGCGCAAGCCCCTGCAGTTAATTACGCTACCGTATCGCGGTAACAAATTTCTCCTTCTCCAGAATTTCACTTCGTGTCATGGGTGTTTGTTTTGTTTGTGGTTGCCCGTGGATTGTATACGGAGACTAATTTATGTCGTCCCCCGTAGGACGTGGATTAGTCCAAATCCGTTTTTTCTTAGATTTGGGTTTAGGATTTTGGTTTAAGGATACGTTAGCCATATTTAAGGCTAAGATCAACTTAAACGTTTGTTAAGGATACGTTAGTCTAATTTGAGACTAAGATCAACTTAACGGGATCGTTTGGATCCGACAAAAGAGCATTTGAGCTTTATTTTTCCAGTTTAGGGACATCGTGGTCTATTGAATGTATGGCCGTCGGGACCCGTCTCCTCTCTGACGACGTTGAAGGATTACAACGACAGATATCAGAGGAGTTCATAGATGTACCCTTGAACCAAAGTTGGTTGGGAGATCTACAGTCCAATGTGGGACTAAAGTCCGTTTGAGGGTTTAAAGATACGTTAGCCTTATTTGAGGCTAAGATCAACTTAAACATTTGTTAAGGATACATTAGTCTAATTTGAGACTAAGATCAACTTAACGGGATCGTTTAGATCCGACAAAAGAGCATTTGGGCTCTATTGTTCCAGTTTAGGGACATAGTGGTCCATTGAATGTATGGCCATCGGGACCCGTCACCTCTCTGACGACGTTGAAGGATTACAACGACAGATATCAGAGAAGTTCAGAGATGTACCCATGAACCAGATGTAAATTGATTTGGGATAGCATTTGTGCTCAGTTCAATTTACTTTGAGGACTTACGGCCAGAATTGGGCTAGGTCCAGTTGAAAATGTTCAACATTTTATTTGCATTTGGCCTGTTAAGCCTTTACTAGGGCTCTGCCCCTGTTTAATAATGCATAGCATTTTTGTTTGGTCTATTAGACCTTTATTTGGGCTCTGCCCTTTTTAAATGATGCACAGCATCTGTTTTGGTCTGACAGACCTTTGTTTGGGCTCTACCCCTTTTTTAATAATGCATTGCATTTTATTAGGCCTGTTAGCTCTTTTAATTGGGCTCTGCCCTTCTTTTTAATAATGCACTGCATTAATTAGTCTGACAGAACGCCACGTGACTTGTCAGGCGCTTTGCGCCAATTAAAGAGCGCAAGGCACAAGCGCATGTGGATGTGACACGTGTCACGCTCTGGTGAGCGCAAGTCTGTTAGCGCAGTGTGCTGCGCCAGTGCGCTGCGCTAGCGCGCTGTTGACACGTGGCGCGCTCTGATGACTTGCGCCAATTTAAGAGAGCAGTGCTCTGTTTTTAGAAGCGCAAGGCGCAGTTATTCTGGGGCCGACACGTGGCGCTCTCTGGTGGCTTGCGCCAATCCAAGGAGCGTAATAGTGCAAAATCAAAAGTGCAAGGCACTGTTCCATAGCGCAGAGCGCATCTTGATCCAATTTTGGATCAAAGAAAAGAATCTTTTAAAATTCCAGAACCAATGGTTCATCAAAAGGCAATGCCTTTATGTAGATCAAGTGATCTGTGAAGTAATACTTCTTTTTATCTTTTTGTGATTGGATCTTTTTGATCTTTTTCCTTTTTAATTGAAGATCTTGATCTTGTTCTTAGATCATTGATCTTTTTAGAAGAAAATTCTTCTCTTTTTTTTCTAAAGGTTTACCTTTTTTCTCTTCGAGCTCTTCTCAAAATTTTTAGAGAAGTTCTCAATATCTCTGTGTGTGTGTGTGTTTTAGACTTGGAGTCTAGGGGCCTTTATATAGTGCCAATTGATTTGTTAAATCAGTTAAAGAGATTTTTCTCTGAGTGATTTAGGGATTTTTTCCCACTGTTGGATCTTTTATTCAAAGGCTTCTGTTTTACAAAAGATAATCTTCTTGTTTTAACAAGATCAGAAAGATCTTTCTGGAATTTTAATTCTGTTTTAGTGCAGGCACAGTTGGCGCAAGCGTACCTGCGGTTGACACGTGTCGCGCAGCGCAGAGCGCGGCGCAACTGCTCTGACAGGTGTCGCGCAGCGCAGAGCGCAGATCATCTGAAGCGTTGCTTCCTTTATTTTAACTTTAATTTCAAAGCAGAGCTTTGCTCTGATTGGGGGAAACAGAAGTGTTGTTTCGTTTCCCGTCTTGGAATTTGAACAGAGCTTTGCTCTGATTGGGGTAAACAGGCTGCTTGAGGGCTATCTCGTCTTCCGGTCACAGAGGACCCATATGTACCCTCCGTAGTGAGGGGGGATCTTCGTAAAAGATAACCGGGGGTAAAGCTTCTTCAAGATGCGCACATTCTCGGTCTCATCCTGAGAACGCCTTATAGCCTCATCCAATTATGCGGCTTCCTCGGCAAATGAACCCGGAAAGAGAAGACCACCATCCGGCTCTTGCATGGATATTGGCTTGTCTTGAACAATAGGCTCAGATTCCAGCAAAAGGTGAAGCAGACCGGTGACTATCTTCTTTCTTCTCTTCGATCCGGAACTAACGATGGAAGAAGATCGCTTCCTTCCCTTCGGCACTTTGGCGCGACGTTGGCCCACTTCGCCTCCACTATCCCCTTTTGGCGACACCACTGCCGATAGCGTTGCCACTAATGGCACGGTCGATGGCGCTTCGACGGAATCCTTTGCTTGAGCCCTAGTGCGCATTGGCATCCCTGCAGTTGGAGGAATCGATTCTATTTCTATGACTTGCGGGATAAGGACCATGCCACCATCCCTCAAGAGAGGGCGAACGACTGACCGCGGTCGCAACGGAGCATTGGCAGCTTGGGTTGGAGTGCGAGTCCTATACTCGAAGAGCACCCGCCTCTCCTCAGCAATGGCAGAACCAACCCAGTGGCGATACCAACCCATAAAGGACCCCACAGACCTTAGGAGATAGTCTGGCTCCGGGATCATAAATAGAGAGCCAGTGTTCAGCTGCATGAAGTGATGAATGACATCGTGAATAACTCCCAGAGACGAGGTAGGCTCAACCAAGAACGCTTCGAAGGGGACGCCCTGATTGTAACCCAATTGCCAAGCGAAGCGGTGCGGATTATACCGCATAAGGAGGGCCGTATCATTCCGGCGGAACACCAAGTAGCTCGGCCTAATTGAATACAAATGCATTATCTCCTTAGGTTTTAAGGACGATGCTCCCCCTTTCGACAAGTCGAATAGCTGTTGGATGGGCCCCGCCGGAGCAGAAAGAACCCGATCAGTAAACACCATCCCACCCTCAGTAGCATATGTATTGAGCAGAACACGGAGGGCCCCTAGCTGAGTCGGATCGGAAGCGGAGGCATCCACCAATCTCATAACACGCGGGAAGGTGTAGGAGTCATAGAAATTCGGCCGTTGATGTGCTGTGAATGCCCCTAGCACATGCATTTCGATCCAAGATGTGAAGTAATGGAGGGGGAAATTCACAACATCTACATCTGGAGTCGAAGTGTTGGCCGCAATCCTTAACCCATGATAAAGGTGCGATAGTCTCGCGATGCCAACGGCCAACTTTACCCCTTCAGCTGCACGATAAGCGGGGTAGAAGGCGGAAGCTCTCATGAAGCGTCGGTGCGACGGTATCGGAAACCAACTAAGCCAGAGGCTAATAAATCCAATAAAGAAGGTCTCTTCGTCTAAGCCGGGAGCCGCAGTTGCATTAAAAGATACGGCTGACGTGGTTGGAATATAAAACTGCGGCAAATTTTCTTCTTTGGCCGGCAGTTTGTCCAACCCAAACCCAAAAGGGTCATCGATGCTCACAAACTTCGGGGATTCCTTGGATAGAACATCCTCCTAGATAAAGCAGGCAATGAAGCTCTCGAAAGTGACGCCCTGCCTCTCTGACTTCGCAAACAATTTGTCAAAAATACCCAGAGCCTTGATTAGGCTGGGGTATTTATGACGGACGGCAGTTTCGGCCGTCAGGCCATCAAGTGTAGCTGGTACGGTGGAGAAAATATATTCATCGGGAGGCAGCAACTCCTCGTATTGCTCCCCCCTGATGGGCAATCCTGAAATCTCACGGAATTGATCCAATGAAATAGACACCTCTCGATCCCCTGACAGAAAGGTGTTGGTAAGCAGGTTCCATTGGTTTAAGAAGGTCTTGATCCACCAGACGTGAGGAGCCTAATACTGGAATAGCGACGCATATACTGCCTGATACAGCCCAACCTTCTATAACCTTGCGCGGTGGGCAGAAAGAATGTAGCGAGCCCAAATAAGATAGCCCACTGGATGCCGGGGGGTGACACTTACTTTATAAACTTGTCCCCAAGGTCGAGCTTCATCTTGGCAAATCCGATGCCCCAAGATGCCTATAGCCGGCAAGGGCTGGTTGGGTATCCCAGATGTAGAGGGCTCAAGCCAGCCCGAAGGAGTCCAATTGGTTATCCCCACTGCGTAAGCTGTCTGTGGGCGCTCCATCGGCAATACAGGGCGAAGAGGCACCGCTGGCTCTTCGCAAATAAAACTTCGGCGCCCCAGATGATGTAGCTGTACCAAACGCCCCATAAGAATAGACTTGTCCGGTCTTTATCATGAGCTCTGATCATCGCCATTGCCTCCTCATCCGACGGCGATTGTGGGAAAGCGGCGTCCGAGCCAGTATAAGGGAAATAGGGGAGAAAAGTCATTGTTCCTGAAATAAGGAAAAAAGGAAACATTGGTGAAACCCATGCGTGCGCGCGCGCTCACGCACACACACATATAACAGGATGTCTGTTTTGCGGTACCACTACCTACAAAACACATGGACCCCACAAGATCAATATGGCGGCGCACCAATCATGAGACGGGGCAATCATTATGAGAATCCAAAAGATCCTCATTAAACAGACATTGGAATTCCAAACAACTCTTAGGAAAACAACCTCTGCTAAGGCACACAACAAATTTAAAATTTGCGCGAATAAAGGTAAAACCCTATGCAAAGATTTTCAAGAGCGCTAGGGAATAAAATTCCCAAAGGGTCCTTTTGATCTTTCAGAGCTATGATTTTCGCCTGAGGAATTAAATTCTTTTTATATGATGGAATTAAATTCCAGAAACTCACAAAAAACATATATGAGAAATAAAATTCCATGAATCCTCAAAAAACAAAGGTGAATGTTTGAGATATGGAGTTTTACTACTCAAAGATCACATCTTTGGATCCCTAAGTGGATGGGTTTTAGACGAGAGCAAAGCTCTCATGATGGATTCAAAATCCAAAGAATTTTTGTTCAAAAAGAAAAGTTTTTACGATGTGCAAGATCTTTACCTAAAAAGGGTTTCTTTTTGACAGAGTTTAACTTTGGGATTGCAATGGCAGAGAACTAAGCACTGAGGAGGACAATTAAATTCTCGAAGAAAACGAAGGAGGAAGAAGATGAAGGAAACAGTGGCTGTATAAGAAACTAAACCCTCGCATTTATAAGACGTGACAAGGGCGGTTCATCTCTCGTTCCCCTAGGCAATCCATCGGTTGTAAAGATGACAGCGTTGCACCTACGTGCAAATCACTTGAGAACAACGCTGTGGGGGAATTTGTTCCCTTACGGAAAAGAAAGAAAGAAATAAAGCAACGGGAAAAATTCCCCAAGTGAAGCATCACATGCCCACACGTGATAGGCGCTGCGCTTGACAAAACTAAGCCAAAATTGGGCTTCATGTGCAAACACGTGACCGCTATAGACAAAGTATATAGGCGCCTGAACAAAGCAAACAATTGGACAAAAAAACACTCACGTGATAGCACGTGACACCTTTTCGTGGGCTTAATTTGGTGGGGTCACGTGCTACACGTGATAGACTCCTATGCCTTCTGAACCGATAGAAGTAAATTCTAATTAAAAAGGACCAAAAGCTTTATTTAGAAAATATTTCCTTGGATTTTTCTAAATAAGAAAGATTACGCTCTGTAAAACAGAGCGCCGTTGGATTAAAGATCCAATGATGATTAAAAATCACCAATCTACAGAAAAATTCTGTGCAAGGAAATATCTTCCTAAACTTGTTAAGAACAACAAAAGAAATATTTTCTGTAAAACAGAAGTCTTTGGATTAAAAATCCAACGGTAAATAAAATTCACCGAGTAATCTAAAAGATCATATTGGTTGATTAGAAAATCAATCGAAATCTCTCAATGAGAGATTTTCTAAATAAATTAATTCCCTTCTTCTCCTATAAATAAGAGCAAAAACGAAGAAAGGAAAAGAGAAAAGAGAGAGAGAGAGAAAAACCCCCTCGTAAGAAAAAGAAAAGAGAATTTAATTCTCCAGAGAGAAGAAGATCTCCTCAAGGAAAAGAAACACTAGGTAAGAGAAGGAACAAAAGACAGAACCTCTTACCTCTTCTTCATATTCACAAGAGTTTAACTTTTCTAAAAAGTACTTAGTTCTTCCTCTGGTTGAAGATATGCAGAAACAGACCTCCCCACAAGTTGAGAATTTAATTCTCATCGGGGAGATCTGTTATGCAGATTCAAAACTTAGGAGGAGAATCGAGTCCAAAGAATTTAATTCTTACAACAGAACATCTAGGAATTTAATTCCTCTAAATAAAACTAGGGTTTAACCCTTAAAAAGAATTTAATTCTTATTAAATAAGGGACTTGAAGGTCTCAAAACTCAAGCTCTCTATACACGTAAAAAAGAAGATTAGCACCCAAACATGATCATGTGTTCCCATATGAGCACCCGTGTTGAACGAAAGAAAACAAATGAGTTCAGGTCACGTGCTCCCACGTGACCCCTGAACAAGCCCTTCAGAAGAAAAAGGGGGAATAAACCCATGGCAGTTTCTATTTTAGGGCGCCTCACGTGACATCACGTGACCCCTTAATAGTACTTAGCACTTTCAGAACAAAAAAGAGTAAAACAAATGCAGCTTTCATTCTTTGGGGCGCCTCACGTGATCTCACGTGACCTGATAGTGCTCAGCGCTCAGAAAAGAATGAGGGGACTAATCCAAAGAAGCTCTGCCAATTTTCAAGCGCCTCACGTGACTCCACGTGAGCGCCTCAAATCTTTAGTGTTCAACACTATTTTAAGCACCTCACGTGGGAACACGTGGGTGCCGAACATACTCTAGTGTTTAACACTATAATGAGGCTGATCTTAGCCAAAATTCCTTTTAACTGAGCCCACATTATACTCAGGTCTTCTAAAATTAGTCATCTCAGATGGCATTCAAAGTAATGTTCATCCCATTCCCTTTCAATTTGACATTTGGTTCAAGGGTACATCTCTTCACACCTCTGATACATGTCGTTGTAATTCTTCAACGTCTTCAGAGAGGTGGTGGGTCCCGACGATCAATAACTATCTGGCGCATTTCCAAACCTATGGTTACATCTAAACTGTAGACCGTAATGTCCTTAAAATAACTGTAGACCGTAATGTCCTTAAACTAACTGTGGACCGTGACGTCCTTGAACTGAACTTTATGGACTATGGTGTCCTCAAACTGAAAACCCCATAGACTATGATGTCTTTAAACTTCACGGACTATGACGTCCTTAAACTCATGAGCTATGACGTCCTTAAACTTATGGACCGTGAAGTCCCTAAACTACATTCTACGGACTATGATGTCTTTAAACTCATAGACTATGACATCCTTAAACTTTTGAACCGCAATGTCCCTAAACTAAAATGATAGAGTCCAAATACTCTTTCGTTGGATCTAAGTGATCCTAAAATCTTGTTAAGTAGATCTTAGTCTAAAATTAGGCTAGCGTATTCTCAAAAAGCTCTTAAGTTGATCTTAATCTAAAAGAAGATTAACGATCTTTACACCAACCCAAACCCAAATCTAAGAAAATGCGGATTTGGACTAATCCACGCCCTATGGGCGACAACATAAATTAGTCTCCGTATACGATCCACGGGCAAAAAAAAATAAAACAAACACATACGACACGAAGTGACCATCTGGAGAAGGAGAAAGTGGTTACCGCTATGCAGTAGCGTAATTAACTACAGAGGCTTGCGTCTGCAGGGAAGAACGTCCCCACAATCAAAATCCCTACGTACACGAAGGGGAATCTGACGAAGTTTGCTACAACGGCCGCATCTGTCTAAATCTCCGATACACGGTACCATAAATCAACTTGGCATTTTCGGAGAGGTGGACGGGTAAAACCAAATTGCATCTGCCCCCCAAAATTCAGGCCAGACGTCCCAATGTCCCGGTCGCGTCTTTTGGCGATTAACAGTGACATGTAGACCTATCAAGCAAGATAAAATATTTACATGAGAAGGTTGTTACGTGTTAACTCCACTTTTATCGATGTATTCTTAGAATATGAATTGAGATGAGAGAAATGGAGAGAAGGACTTACGTGTTTAGGTAGTTAGCAAGAGAGAAAGGAAGCTTTTGGGTGTCGTGGCATCATCGGAAATACTCCGGTCGTCGAGTTTGGCTTGCTAATACACTTGGGGTGCTTAACTCCACTTGGTACTTAGAGAGTTTGAGAGAATTTTTGCTAGAAATTTCAGAATGGGGAAGAGCTAGGGCATGAGGTGGTATTTATAATGAAGAATTAGGGTTTGGAAATTAAAAATATGGATTTAAAGGATTTAAATGGTGTTAAATGATGAATTGAAGAGTCTCTGTTTAACTACAGGAAAATCAAATATTGCAGGAGTGGTAAAGGGAGTTAAAGGGTGTGTGTGCAAAGCACGAAGGGATTTGGCTTCATCCTGACCATCGGTGGCAGCCAAAGAGGGGAAACGAGCGGTCGGATCATGATGATCCATCTTGAGATTTTCGCCACGTGTCAAGTTGGGTGTGTACACCTCATTGCGCCTGTTTGATTTTTCTGAAACTTTTTGTTTCTCCATGTATTGCATGTGCAACTGTTGGGCTTCTGAAAAATTAAAAAGAAAAATCCAAAAAATAATTGGGTCTGATGGGATTTGAACACACAAGCTATGTCGCAGCAGTGTAGAGGCTTTACCAGTGAGCTATAAGTTGCTTCTTTCTTTTATTAAACAAAAACAACTTTTAACTCTTACACAGGCTGTAATACTCTTTTTCTGTACAATAACAAGAAATTTCTGTACGGTGATTTCAGAACAAAAAGTTTTAATATTTATAAATTTTAGCAAAATGAATGTTGACTCTCTTATCGGGCGCACTATCAATTCATGGTAGTCACGACCACGATTTAAGATTCTTTAATAATCGTTTTGTTAAGGGCTTGAGAAAAATAGAGATCAATGGAAGCACAAGGAGCAGTAGAAGGAAAATCCTAATTCTCTTCAAGAACCCTAATCCACATTCATTGCTATCTCTTTAGTATTAATTAATTAAAAGATAAAAAGAATTATATTTTTTAATTTCATCCATTAACTTCTAAATCCTATAAACCCTGCAAGCTCTTCTATTATAAACTTTTCAAACCTTCTTAGTAATAAACAATAACAATCCCACATTTCTTCTATCAACTCGTCTAAAATAATAAAAGCAATTCACCATTTCTCTTTGGACGACCTATACTCACTAGCGGCTAGCTATTGCGACACCGTTATTGATTGCGGTATTTACAACATACGTAGACACACTTTTTCGTATCAATCAAATGGCGTCATTGTCGGGGAAACGGTCATAATTATTTTTCTTTTTATTTGGGTTGATTTCTAATATAAAACCAGAGAACATAAAAAATAAAAATAAAAATAAAAAACTGCATTTTGTATTTTTAATGATTTTTGTGCGAGTTTTGCGAGAAATCTGGAGCATTTGGAGCGAACCAACAGAGATTCAGAGATTGTCAAATAGGAGTAGAGAAGTATTAGAGTGCAGTGCCAAATTTTGATGGGGAGATCTCATCATACGGCGGGGGAACCGTGACCTAAGGAAGCTATTGGCGGCGAAAGCGCGGCCACCTTGGGGATTTAAGCCCCCAAATTCTTTTGATATTATTCTATCATCTTCCTCTCTCCTCTAAAACTCCAATAAATTATTTTTACCATCAGGATTCTTTGCAAACAGTGCCGCTAAAAATCTTTTTGCGTGTTTTAGATTTTGGTTTGTTTTGCATATTTAAAACGGATTTTAAGGGGCAAGAAACCTAAATTTAGATTAGGTGAGGATTTCATCACCCTTCCTAGGCCCCACAAATCACAAACAAGCATACACATTACCATACATTAATAAAAAATATTTAGACCAAGCCTCTAAGGACAATTGCACTCAATTAGGACAAAAGAGGGTCGTGGGTAAGCTATTGCTTATCCGCATTTCTCTTGTGGTGTCTAAGGTAAGTGTGACTAAGAAAAGTGGTTACTTAATTAGGCCCACTATTTTGGTGATTCATATAGCGGATACCTCCCATTTACCTGGCTGCAAGTTTAATAAGAAGGTGATAGAGGATTGATCCTACGTCTTATCCTTTGGAAGACTAAGAGCGGTTTAGTGATTTCATCTAGGTGACCTTAATTTTAGGGATTGTTTGTGCACATTTGTGTTTGGTTAAGTTGGGTCCCTCTTTCAAAGCAAAACAATTTCAAGAATTCATAAAAAAAATTTAAAATATAAATAAATATATATATATATACCATTTTACCATATTTTCTTTCTCTTATAATAGGTAACCCAAACCGACCAACTCTTGGCGAGCTTTGCTATAAACAACCATATATTAGTTATTATCATTATTGTTTTGGTTCAAATACCGACCCCACCATTTCTTTAAGGGATAAAATAGAACGCGCTAGAAATAACAGTTGGATATCTCACTCAAGGTCCTATCAACCGCGTCAAAATTCAATACCTTCTTATGTTGATAATCTTTTTAAGGCTAGTGAGAAAACTTCTAAACCCATGTCCATTGCTGAGCATATTGTGAAGGCTTGTAGCCAAAGTTTCATACTTTCACTTCTCCAAAACCGTTAGGACAACAATTACACCCATTTCCATATGAATATGTTGATACTCCTTTTGAGGCAAATACGAAAACTTCTAAACCCATGACCATTGCTGAGAAAATTGCAAAACCCAGCCACCAACTAACCAACCAATCTCAATATTCTTCATATCACCATGTTGATCCTAATCCTGTTTATGAAACTTGGTTACAACCTTTTAACTCTTATCAACAGTACCAGACTTTCACACCCTCTCATATTGTTACTTCTCTTGAGCTTAATGTGGCAAATCATAAACCCATTTCTATTGCAGAACACATTGAACTCGCCCGTAGCCAACCATTAAACATATTCCAACCATACTCAATTGTTGCACCTTATGTAGACAGTGCTTCTGAATATCAATTAGGAAGTTCCACGGATCAAAGAGAATCCTTCATTGAAACTTCTTCTCTAGTCTTGAAGTAGAGTTAGAATTGAGTAGTAAGAACGAACAAGAGATTCCTCAAAGTCAAACCAAAACCAATTCTTTTGATCTCGACACCTTCCATCCTGAACCCCAACCGAATGTATTTTATGATCAACCGATTAATAATCTAATTGATGAGGTGCCCGAGAATAACATGTTTGACTTGCCCAATCGTGAGTGTGAAAGAAAGACTTACACCATTCCAAATTAAACCGATCCTTATCCGACTACACCTGACATTTCAATTCATCCAATTCCATCAAGTGAACCTAGTGATCCATCGATAGAGGATAATATAATTGAGAAATTTTTAAAGAACTATTAGTTTGATTTAACTGAAGGTATTAGTGAGATAGGTGATGAGAATATCTTTCAAGATGAACCCACTATGTTGGATAAGTTGAATTCACCGACCCATCATGTCCCTTCCATTGAATGTGAATATCTTCCTGTACAATTAACAGATCATATTCTTACCACCAACCTATCTGATATGCAAAACGATATTCAGCCTTCATCTCCCGCATCTGGTTCAATGCTCGACACCCAAGTTCGTTTACCCATTTCATCACACACTCTCTTTAGTTCTTCTTCTAATCTTCTTTCAATTCCACCGAGTTTTGATGAACCACACTCCGATATTTCAGGTTCTATGATTCTTGAAAGACCACTCGAGTTAGAATCTTTTAAGGATAAGGTAGACGATCTTTTCGAGTCTCCTACGTCCATAATTTCTGACGAATCGAGTGTTTTGAATCCTGGTGCGCAATAGATTGACCTTGAAACTTTAAATCTTCCTACTGCATTTGCCTATTCCACTGAGTCTTTTCTTTCCGATGAAATCATCGTTCGGAACATCGATGAAAGTTTCAAAAGTATTTTCACCGAAGAACTCACATTCCTTGAAGACTTGGATGTTGTGATGAGTCAACCTTCACCGGAAATTCGTGCACGTCCTTTTGGGGCAGAAGAAGTTGAACCGCCACCCCTTCTTCTTATCACATATGAGAATATGACCATTCTACCCATTCCTTATTTTTCAAATTCTCGTTTTCATTCACCATCACTTTTTCATCTCTACCAACCGAGACATAAAATCTTTCAATTACACTTCTTATCTTACCCCCACTTCATCTCTTATCATTACTCTTATTTCTGTTTCTTCTACTCGAGATATGATACAACCTTCATTTTTATACAGTCTCGAGTCTTCTTCACTTCTATCCGTTACACGATTTTCTACCAACCATAGTGTCACCTAGATAAAATATTTGAATGGGTGGTTTTAACATTTGGTGTTTGTAAAGCTTTGTATAGACCGATAATATTTACCCCCCTCTTATCTTGAATTTAATAAAAACAATGCTTTACTCAAGTTTGGGGGGAGAAGAAAAACATTTTTAATGGCTCTTTAAAGAAAAGAAATTTTTGCACGATTGTGAGCCAAGAACAAGTTTGGGGGAAGGATATTAATGTCATTCACTCTTGACCCCTTCTTTATACCATCTTATTGAACTGTTCCTCCTAATCTTCAGGTTTTGAGCTTACAGGACAATATCAGTGAGGACACTGCTGCACATAAGTTTGGGGGGATGATTTGTATGGATGGTTTGTATATATCTACGCATCATATGTAAATTTTGCATTATCATATGTAAATATTGCATTGCATAAATTTTGAAAATAAAAGTTAGAAAGTGAAAAATACATATGAAAGAAAGGAAGAGATTTAAGAAAAATAAGAAAATTAGATATTTTAAAACAAAGCTAGTAATACGTAGTAATGAATTGTTGTCCCAAGGGTTAGTAAGATAAAGGAATCACTAATCTGCGGATAGAAATAAGTCTGAAAAATAGTCTCTATTCTTGAGTCTAAACTTCTGAATATTGATACTCTACTATATGCACTTGCACATATCTTGAAACTTAGGATAGTAGAGGAAACCTTGAAATACTCTTGCCTAGAAAACCTTAATATGAAGGAAAAAAATATAAATTCAACAAAATATAAATGGTGCAGAAAAATAAACACCGGTTTTGTAATTACTTAAGACAGTATGAGTTTTGACTGGATCAAGTCGGATTTCTCGGACATATCATTTCAGGCGAAGGAATCTCTGTAGATCCAGTTAAGGTGTCAGCTGTCAGTGAGTGGACGACACCAAATACGGTAAAAGATATACGAAATTTCTTAGGCTTAGCAAGAAAATACCGACGATTTATCGAAGGATTCTCAAAAATCATAGCACCCCTAACCAAGCTCACACGTAAAGACAAAGCATTCGTGTGGTCAGAAGTATATGGGAAGGATTTTGTAGAACTCAAGTCGAGATTAACCTCTGCACAAATTCTTGTAATACTGGATCAATCTGGCGGATTCGATGTGCATTGTGATGCATCCGGTAAATGATTAGGATGTATTCTACACCAGCATGGAAAAGTTGTGGCTTTTGCATCAAGACAGTTAAAGGTCAATGAACGCAACTATTTAACACATGATCTAGAACTGGCAGCCGTCATCTTCGCACTTAAGATTTGGCGCCGCTTTCTTTTAGGAGAATGAGTTGATATATACACTGACCACAAAAGTCTGAAGTATTTATTTACTCATAAGAAACTCAATATGCGGTAGAGAAAATGGCTAAAACTGATGGCGGATTTCGACATCAACCTACAGTATCATTCTGGGAAAGTGAACGTAGTTCCTGATGCACTTAGATGCCAGCTATTAGTAATGAACCTCATCGCTCAGTAGAGAATACAACAAGAATTGCATGGATTGGAGATCGAAGTAGTTGTTCCAGGTAGCGCTTCATATTTGATGAACTTACAAGTCCAGTCCACTCTAATAAATCAGATCAAGACATCTCAAGCAAATGATGCCAAGCTACAAAAGATCCGAGAACAAGTAGAAAGGGGACTACGAACTGACTTCATCGTCCACGAAGATGGATCCTTATGATATGGAAGCCGTTTATGTGTACCAGTCAGCTCTGTTCGAGAAGAGTTGATGAAAGAAGCTCACAGCTCTCCGTATTCGATACATCCCGTTGGTACAAAGATGTACAAAGATCAACGGCAACATAAATGGTGGCATGGAATGAAGAGAGAAATAGTAAAGAGCATAGCCAAGTGTTTGGTATGTCAGTAAATGAAGGCTGAACATCACAGAACTGCTGGTCTACTTCAGCCATTACCAATCCCAGAATGGAAATGGTAGCACATTACCATCGACTTCGTGACTGCTCTCTCTCGCAGCACGAAGGGTAACGATGCAATTTGGGTTATTGTAGATTGACTCACCAAGTCGGCTCACTTTATTCCATTCAGAGTTGGCCAGTCAACTGAGACGTTGGTAAGAAAGTACATGGAGGTGAGTAAAAATCTAAAGTAAGATTTAAAACCATCAAGAAGTATCATACTTGATACCCATAAACTCATGCAGGAGATCGTAAGATTAAATGGAGTACCTGTTTGCATCGTCTCCGATTGTGATACAAGATTCTGATCACAGTTCTAGCAGAGTCTGCAAGATAGCCTGGGAATAAGTCTGAATTTCAGCACAGCGTACCATCCACAAACAGACGGACGGTCCGAGCGAACAATTCAGATCCTTAAAGACATACTAAGAACCTGTATGTTAGACTTCGGGGGATCGTAGGAAGATCACCTACACCTTGTGGAGTTTTCATACAACAACAACTATCGGGCAAGCATTGGGATGGCACTATTCACAATACTCTACGGACGGAAATTTCGGTTCCTGTTGAGTTGGGACGACGTTAGAGATCGTGAACTTCTTGGACCAGAGATGATCGTGGTAACTGTGGATGCAGTTTGCACGATCAAGGAAAGAATGCGAATAGCCCAAGACCTATAGAAGCATTGGGCAGATGCAAAGCGTCGACACTTGGAGTTTCAACCCGGAGAACATGTATTCTTGAAGATCTCTCCAAACAGAGGAGTGATATGTTTTGGCAAAAGGGGTAAGCTAAGTCTAAGGTACATAGGACCGTTTGATATACTCGAATAAGTTGGAGAAGTGGCGTATCGTTTGGCACCACCACCCTCATTAGAAGGAGTGCACAATGTGTTTCACATATCCCAACTACGACGATATGTGAGCGATCCCAGCCACATACTTGATCACTCAGAGCTCACGGTACAAATTGACCTAATCTGCGAGCAACAACCAGTTGAATCCTGGACTGAAAGGTGAAAACATTATGGAACAAGGAGGTAAACTTGGCCAGAGTGATGTGGAGAAAAGATTCGCCAGAAGAATCAACTTGGAAAAGAGAAGAAGATATGCATACATGATACCCCTACCTTTTTGAAAATTAGTCCCTATGTAATTATAAATTTCGAGGACGGAATTTTTATAAGGAGGGTAGAATGTAACGACTCTGAAATCACTATACAGAAATTTCTTGTTATTGCACAGAAAAAGATATTACAGCCTGTGTAAGAGTTAAAAGTTATGTTTGTTTAATAAAAGCAAGAAGCAATTTGTAGCTCACTGGTAAAACCTCTACACAGCTGCGACATAGCATGTGTGTTCAAATCTCATCAGACCCAATTATTTTTTGGATTATTCTTTTTAATTTTTTGGAAGCCCAAAAGTTGCACATGCAGTACACGGAGAAAGGAAAAGTTTCAGCAAAATCAAACATGCGCAATGAGGTGTACACACCCAACTTGACACGTGGCACAAATCTAGAAATGGATCATCAAGATCCGACCGCCCGTTTCTCCTCTTTGGCCGCCGCCGACGGTTAGGATGAAGAAAAATCCCTCCATGCTTTGCACAAACACTCCTTCAACTCCCCTTAACTCCTCTGCACCGTTTGATTTTCCTGCAATCGAACAGAGACTCTTCAATTCATCATTTAACACCATTTAAATCCTTTTAATCCACATTTTTAATTCTCAAACCCTAATTCTTCACTATAAATACCACCCCATGCCCTGGCTCTTCCCCATTCTGAAATTTCTAGCAAAAATTCTCTCAAACTTTCTAAGTACCAAGTGGAGTTAAGCACCCCAACTGGAGAAGCAAGCCAAACTCAAAGACCGGAGTATTTCCAATGACGCCACGACATCCGAAAGCTTCCTTTCTCTTTTGCTAACCACCTAAACACATAAGTCTATCTTCCATCCATTTCTCTCATCTCAATTCGTCTTCTAAAAAAATATCGATAAAAGTGGAGTTAATACGTAACAACCTTCTCATGTAAATATTTTATCATGCTTGATAGGTCTACATGTCACATAATCACCCTAATATCTTTTTAAAACAAAACTCACATTTATTGTCTTTTGACGTAACCAAAATTTCATGTTCAATACTCAAATAACAAACCTTTTCATTAAAATACTATGAACTTTAGTATGACACTTTTCAATAATTGTTAAATACCTTTAGGAAAATTTTACAGGGTAACGAGCTACCCCACACACACACTATGGTCCCAAAGCATGGTACTCTAAATATATAGCTAATTTAAAGAATAACTTTTTCATTAAAATACTACACATTTTCAAAAACGGGTTTCTTTTAATCGGTATTTTGAAATACTTGGCAATTACGCCTCTACAACTCTCATCAGGAGACCCGCTAATGGATGGTGCAGATTATCACACATCCTTGGAACAGTAGAGCGAGATGCAAAACTCCTTATGGAGTATTCGATCTCGAAAGAAAAATAAAAATACGGTTTTTAAGAAATACGACTTTTCTAAATAAAAAACTAATTTTTGGAAAATTATATAAAATTATGAATCCGTATTTTCAATAAAAAAATATTATGAAACTATATTCTTTAAAACGAAAAGTTAGAATTTTTATAAAATTCCACCTAGTTTCCAAAAGTAGCAGTTTTCACAAAAGTACCATACACTTTCAAAAAGCTAGGTTTTATCACCAAAATACCATAACAATTAAAACACATGTTCATGAAAGCCCTAAATATTACAAATCACCCACGAGCATTATTTTTAAACTGTATTAAAGTATTTTTCATAAAACCCCATCGAGATATGCAAACAATAGTTTAAGGACTATAGATTAATATAGGCTTAAGAGGTATCAATTCTTTTGAGCCCCAGAGAGCCGGAGAAAGTTAGTGCTTGTCTATTCAGGTTAGACGACTTAACAGAGTTATCAATGGCAATTGTCTTGGAAAAAGACACAAATCCTGCCGTACATGTGCAGCATTTTTCGATTCCTCCCGAACATAAGATTTTTAACAGTTTAAATCAATTCCTATGAAAAAAGACAAACTCGAATCCAATCTCGAATCTAAACTTGAACACAAACTCGAACTCTAATCTAACTCAAAACTAAACTCAAATATGAACTCGAACCCAAACTACTCGAACCAACTTGACTTGAACCAAGATTGCAATTGTCATAACTCGCATATTAATCGACTCACTCGACTACATCCTACACCTTTTGCAATCTATGGGTTCGATCAAGACATGTTAATCAATAAATCAAATCAATTAAGTATATTAATCAATTATAATATATTATACTCGGGGTGTTTGGGATAATTTCTTGTGTGAATCCAACAGAGTTTTAGGAGTCCCGTATTAATCTTTTTTTTTATTTTACTCGAATATCAGTCGGGTTGACTCATCCACAGTTTAGAGCCCCGATACTAACACATGAAATGGGCCCGTATTTTCTTGCTCCTGGGCCCCCACTCTTAAGCTCGTGAATATTTCTATGGCTGCGTTGACATTCACACTTGGAACTTAATGTTACCATAGTGAGCATATAGAGACCTATAGAATATATTTACCCATGATCATATACTCTTATGCATCATATAAATATTCTAAAATTGTCATTTTCTTTATTCTTACTTATTTTTGGGACTTACCAAGCACTAGTTCGATGACGGGCATTCCATCCACTTTTTCTCTCTTGGAATGTTCGTCAGATACGGTCAAGACAGAGTCTAACAACTCCAATTTCAATGTACAAAAAATTGTTTAAAAGTTAATGTACAATTGGGGTATTTGCAATACTGTGTACACTATAAGTATTTGTTTTACTTTAAAACAGCAAGAAAGTACATATAGCACATTGGTAAAGCCTTGCACTGCTGTGACGTAGCCCATGTGATCGAATCCCCCTAACCACATTATCTTTTTATTTAATTTTCTTTTAATCTTTTAGAAACACAAGGGTTTTCACGTGCACTATACGTAATATTTTAAGATACAGATTAATCAAACATGTACACTAAAGAAAACCAAGCGACACCAACACGTGGCACAAATCCAAACCCATTCCACCGGACTTGGACCGGCGACACATGCAGTGGGGACCGGCACCGCCGAGCTAAACCGTAGGGAATGCCTTGAGATTTTTGCCCGAGCATCCCTTGGCCTACCGCACTACCCCCATGTTGTTTGTTTACTCTGCATTCATCCAGAGAACAATAAAATGCCCTTTAAACCAATTTTTAATGCAAATTTTAATGCATTTTTTAACCCTCTAAACCCTAATTTTTTCTTATAAATACCACACTCCATTTCACTCATCCTCACTCAGAAATTCCCTGCCAAAACTCTCAAAAATTCTCAAGTCCTTTTAGTGTGCAAGTGGAGTTAGCAAAGGATGAAGTTCCGGCGAAGTTCCAAGGAGATTCCGGCGACGAAACGACGCCCCGACACTTCTCTAGTCTTTCTCACTCTCTTCTCTTATTCCCTAGCCAGTAAGTCCTCTCTCCCCCTCTCTTCTTCTACTCTAAAAACTTTCATTTCTAAAACCAGACGGAAGTAGAGTTAATCCGACTTCTGATTCGGTTTCTCCTTAAAAAGGTTATTTTTCTTAAACAATCAATACCATACTCTCATATAATATTTAACAAACATTAAAAAACACTTTAAAACAAGTTTCAATTCAAAATAATCTTTTATGCAACTTTTATCGTATTTTTACGGTAAAATACCACATATTTCATTTTCGACATAAAACAACATAATACTTGTATTACCTTTAGATAACTCATGAGGTAATGACCTACCTCACCACAACACATATCTTGACATAGCACGATGAAAGTTTAGGACATTAGTTATAGGATAATACGACATTACAAATAAATACCATCAAACTTGCAAAACCATTTCTTTAAAAAGTGTATTAATCAATTCCTTACAATTGCACCTCTACAACCCACTTTTGGGGACCCTGTTCAGGATAGTGTAGATTATCGCACATCCTCGGGCCTAGTAAAGCGAGATGTAGACCTCCGAAAGGATCATTTGATCTCGATGGAATTTTTAATGCATTTTCTTTAGAAAATGAGATTTCTACAAGAATAAATAAAATTATTTTTATTAAATATATAACTATTATCAAAATATCTATTTTAATTATATTATATAAATATTCCAAGTTTTCTAAATCAAAGAAATCACCATTACATGAAAATACCATCCAAATACAAAACAATTACAATATTTCAATAAAATACCATATACTATGAAAACTAGGTTCTACTCGCTAGAAATTTCACATTTATAAAATATACATCTATGAAAACCCTAAAGACGATAATTAAATACTTGAGGTGTAATTTGAAAACATATCAAAACTATTTTTACATAAAACCCCCTCAAGTTATGCTAAATTACAATAAGGACCCTAGTAAATATAGGTTTAAGCGGGACCAATTCTCTTGAGCCTCAGGGAGCCGGAGAATGTGGGTGCTTTCCTATCTAAGGTAGACAATCTAACAAACGGTGTTATCAATATGGTGATTGTCCTGAAAAAAGACACAAATCCTGCAGTCCATGTGTAGCAGTTACCGATAATATCAAAACTAATTCAGGATTTAAAGTTCTTTTCAAAGTGTCTGACTCAGACTGAATCTCAATCTAATCAATCTGACTCGAATATGATTCAAGTATAAACCAAAGTTCAACATGAATCTATGAATCCATCTATATCAATCTATATTGACTGAACCGAACCATGGATATACTCTGTGTGCATGACTCTCCATTTATATCCATTCTGTTTACTAATATCATGGTTTCGGCAAGTCATCCATCTATATAACAAAATAATACAATCAATACAAAAGACATCGCTAGGTTTTTAAAGGGGTAGATTGGTACGGAATGTGTTAGAAGTGACACGAGACTTGTAACCATAATACACCTAACCTGAATATCCATTGCCGTTGTACCGTGGATGAACGGTTCCTTGTGCTCCGTATACCTTAGTCTCCGGAATAGTAGGACTCCTCTCGTATACACTTGCATTTTCTATACCAAGCTACAAACAACAGCGTTAACATTATAATCAAATATTATAAGTTATATTCTCTTTTTGTCTATTCTATCTCTACTCATCTTTGGGACTTACCGAGCGATTGTTTACTGACGACGTTCATTTTCTTCTTTCTTTGGAATGTTGTCAGGTGTTTCGGACTCACTGGAGATTGAGCCCAGCCCTGAAGATTTGGAGCAGTTAGTGTTTGACCTAGAGTTGTAGGCACTTGTACGTATTTTCATTTCAGTTATGCCATTGTTTAGGCATCACTTTCTATTCATGTATTTACATTTCAGTTGTACCTGTAAAAGAATATTTAATAAATAAAGTTGTTGTTCATTTACATTCCTGTCTCTTGTATACTTTACTTTATTTTGCTTAGATACGCTTAGCATGCTTACTTCTGAGTAAATATATCGCGTGGCCCGTCGCGTCTCCTTACCGTACATCGGAAAGTGGGGCATGACACAGAGGAAGTGAAAGCCACAGAGGAGGACTACAACCATATCGCTATTCAGGGCTAGCTCAGCTTCACTTTTCTTCAATTTATGTATGCCACTTGTTTAGGCATTTTTCTTATTGTATTTATTTTCCAGTATAAACTCATGTATTTGTAAATATTGGAAGTTGAATGTAAATGAAAATACTTGTTGAAAAATTTTACAGTCTCCATTTTTTCTTATATTGTGTTTTATTATTTCAATGCGCTTAGTATATTTATTTTGGTAATGACCTTCTCTGGATAAATATGTCGCGGGCTAGCCACGTTACCGTTTCCGTCTACTGGGAAGCGGGGCGTGACACTTTTAAAAAGAATTTAAGTTATAGTTTTCATTCATTATTCTACCATATCCTACAAACCCTAGCAAGCAAGAATTTACTTGCTCATGAATATTAGCGATTTAAAAGAGAGGTGGAAGATAAATGAACCCATAATTAAAAATTAAAATTGCAGAAAATAGTTACAGAATGTAACTGCAGAAAGTAATGTGGAAAGTAATACGGAAAGTAATTACAGAAAGTAAATGTGGAAAGTAAATGCGACAAAAATTAAGAGAAAGAACTACCTTTATTGATTTAGTAGTGTATTACAAAAGTTACTAGCTGAAAAGTAATTTACAAAACCCTAGTTTGCTCGCTAGATCTTAATCGATCGATGGGTAGATGAATGTATGAATGTATAGATAACGCTCGGTCTTTTTATAGGCTCTGCAATGTGAAACCCTAGATGAACTATTGAAGTGTGTGAAATTACGATCATGACCCTGAAGTTTCAGATCTTACGGTCGCTAAATGACCGCTGAACCGCCGCCTGTAGCCCTATTTGACCACGCTTCCGCCGCCGTTTGGTGGGTTCATGCCTCCAAATTTTTTTTGCCTTTTATTCTCAATATTTGGAGATCTTTCTGATAAAAATATTCTAAAAATATATCTCTTAGTCTCTACCGTTGCAAGATTCTTCGATTTTCTCCTGATATTCGCCAGATTTGGTTTGGTGAATCGATTTGTTGTGGATCTCCTACTTGTACTTCAGACCTGAGCTGATCTATTATAATACCTGCATAATATCTCAAATCATCTTGTTAGTAGTATTTATTTTATTTGAGATATTATTCTAACCAATTAATTGATATGATATTTTAAGAATATTGGTTATGATATGCATATTTTAATAATAAATAATCTCATGGATATTTTATTTAAATATGATATGCATATATTTTCCCTAATTATATTAATTATAAATTAAGAAACATATGATAATAATTTTTTTACAAATAAACACACATATGTTCTTAATTTTCAAATAACACCTTTTAGTAGTAAGCAATAATAGGGAAAATGTTCATACAAATGTGCAATAAATTTGACTGATCAGGTGTGCATGAAAGCAACATCAAGTGCATAGGGGTGCATGAAATCAACATCAAGTGTATCGGGGTGCACGAAATTAATATCAAGTGCAAGAAAACAAAATCAAATGTATCGAGTGTGCACGAAAATCAATATCAAGTGCAACGAGGTGCACGGAATCATCTAGTGCGTCGGGATGCACAAAAATCAAAATCAAGTGCAACTGAGTGCACGGAAACATCTAATGCGTCGGGGTGCACAAAAATCAAAATCAAGTGTAACTGGGTGCACGGAAACATCTAGTGCAATGTGAGTGTACAAAAACATCTAGTGCATCGAAATGCATAAAAATCAATAACAATCAAGTGCATCAAGTGTGCACGAAAACACCAAGTGCGGCTGGTGTATACAAAACATCAATCAAGTGCAACTGCTGTACACGAAAACATCAATATGTGCAACTATTGTGCATAAAACAACAATCATCAAAACACAAGAGTCAAAACAACCGACATCGAAGTATTCCTTCTTCAATGTCGAAAGTGTGATACTCGGATAAAAAAACACCAATCAAACAAATGACATTGAAGTGTACCTCTTTCAACGTCGATAGATGCCGGAGCATCCAAAACTAGCAGAGGAAGAACTCCTACTTGCTTTCTGTCCACGGTCTAGCGTTCTCTGTTTTTGGGTCCCCGTCCTCTTGATATATGACCACCAAATCCATAGCCTCTTAGCACAACTGCTGGGTATGGAACTGTCGTCCCGCTTTGACGCCTCACAGTACAAGCCCCGGGAAAAATGACTAAGCCTCCCGCACTCGTAACACACCAGCGGCGGCCTCTAGCATTGCGGATATCAGCTAAACATCTGACCTTGGGTCCGATCTCTATCACCTCTGCATCCTAGAAAGAGCTCGCTATGGCCTCCATCTATATCATCTCCGCTGAACTTTCCGGAAACTGGGACATCAACACGACCCACTTCGGTTCCAGAACAGCCACAATCTAATCAAGACATTCCTCCATAAGTATTGCTGCATCTAAAGCCTCTGTATACGTATCAAAATGCTGGGCACCAACGGAGAGGAACAATTGCGCATTGAGACCTCATACGAATCTCTTAATCCACTTTTCTTCAGTATCGACCAAGCAGGAATCATATCTCGATAACTGCGTAAACTGCAAATCATACTTGGCTACGGTCATATCCCGAGTCTTACGCAAAAATTCAAAACTACGATCTCAGGCATCTCTGACGCTCTGCTGAAGAAATCTGGCTAAGTAGACTTTCGAGAACTCATCATACGTCGTCAAAGGAAGACCTACTGCTCGGCCTCTCTCAATCGACTCGCACCCGGTCTGAACAAGATCCTCTAAACGAAAGCTAGCCAACTCTACTGATCTCGCATCGGAGCATCTCAACGGATGAAATATCCTAGCCATCCTATCCAAGAATGACTAAGGATCCTCTTTCAGATCCATGCCCGTAAGCACCGACGTCTTCATCTTCATGAACTCTAGAAGTGACACCTCAATAATCTCAGCAACGTCTTGTACAACAGTCTGTATGGTAGATGGTACAACGATCTCCGGGGCAAGCTGAACAAAATCAGGTCTCCAAGTCCGGCTGGTCTTAAGCAACGACCCGACCATTTGGTACAGATCCAGAACACTCGTCTCAAGACGAGAAATCCTATCAACGCAAGGATAATCAAACTGTTCCTGTGTCACCGAGATACTATCCTAGTCAGTCTTCGTCTCAGACGAGTCTTCCTTGACCCCGCCTCTAGCCGCAGCCCTCTCAGCGGGTATATATATAATGACCAGAACAAAAAAACAAGTATCGATGAGAATAGATCTGTTAGAACTAAGTAGAATAAGGATCCCAAGATATATCATTAAGCAGAGTATCGCAACGTAAATATGCCGTAAAATATACGTATGGTATGTCAGTCTACTTAGTACCTACTCCATTATACCAAGGTCAATCTACGAAAGTTCGGGTCTAATACCCCAAAAGTCAAATCTATGTTCCGTAAGGTTAAACCTTGGTTCTGAAAATATATGCCCTAGACTCCACATAGTCAAAACTAGACTCGGAAAAAGATTAAACCCAGCGCTCTGATACCAACTTTGTCACGATCCGGAAATGGCATGTGACCGGCACTTAAATCACGTGATGTCTATAGGACCATACCGTGACCCAAGTAAGCCAAAAATCAGGAATCTAAATCATTTTAGAAAATAGTGGAGGTGAAGTTTTGAAAAAGGGTTTATACATTAAAATCAAGTTGTTTTTAAGTATAAGTAAAGTTTGATTTCAAATATGTGCGTCGTTTAAAAATCGGACAACACCTCCTTTGTAAATTTTAAGTAAAACAAGTAGAATAATATATAATATAAAAAGCATCCCCAATAGGAGCTAGCTTATGCCCAATGACGGAGACACAATCAAAGAAAATATATACGACGCCCAATGGCGAAGAACCACAACAAAAAACGATATATAAATAAACAACTTAAGTCGGCTCCAAACGAGTCCGACACCCAAAACAATACATATTTAAGTCTCGTATTTAAGTCATAGATAATACAAATATACAAATGGTTGATAGAGTATTTGACTAGATCCAAAAAGAATATATATACAAGTACAAGAGGCGGTTACGATACAACCGGTAACCCACCTACTAAAAGCAATAACCGAAAAAAGAAGATGTGTCGGCAAGCCACTAAGATCCAAGCGGTCAATCCTATAAAAAATCTAAGGCACAACGGGGATGAGTTGCCAACTCGTGAGTAGAAAGATATCACAAGGTAAAAATCGAATACACAATGATCTACCTAAGCTATAAGATATAATACTATCAGACAATATATAACATATATCTACTATATAAGTACTATAAGTGTAACCGAATGAATCGCATAATCATCTCATATATATATATATATATATATAGAGAGAGAGAGAGAGAGAGAGAATAATGGAGGAAAGAGGCCATAGGAGGGAATTTCCTCCTATGGTGTCGAAAAAATACGCCCCCCCTCGTGTTTTCCGACAATCGGGATTCATCATCTTCATCGTTATCATCTAAGATATGGGTACGCCAAATTTCATATGATTCTACAACTTTTTCACCATTGATTTAGCAATATAAAAAGTTCTATTGTCGGTAAACCGTTAATTTTGAATCTACTAATTCAACGGCGAAAAGGTTGTAGAATCACATGAAATTTGGCGTACCCATATTTTAGATGATAACGATGAAGATGATGGGTGCCGATCGTTGGAAAACACGATGGGGGCGTAATTTTTCGATGCCATAGGAGGAAATTCCCTTCTATGGCATCTTTCCTCCATTATTCTCATATATATATATATATATATATATATATATATATATATATATATAGCATGCATCCAAGTAAGCCTATAAAGTAGCCGAAGATGTATGTATGTAAATTGTTTCAAAATAGCTGTATGATATGAATATCACGGCACAAGCAGTGGACGTTGATCTATAAAGCAATATATGCAATTTTGTTTAAAGTATACGTCACGTCTTTTGAAAATGATTTAAAGAAGGTTTTATTTTGAAGGTTTCTGGTGTCATCATATACATGTGGAAAATTGGGAGACTATAGCTCCTTTGAAAACCTCTTTAATATATATCGGTAAATGAAAATAGTATTTCAGGTACCGTCTCTAAGATCATTCCTGTTCGGCTATAATATAGCTTAAACTATCTCAATCTGTGCAGGGCATCTATATTGATCCCTCATATATATCATATCACATCAAATAAAGCGCATCGAAATCATATCGCGCAAATGGAAACACGTCATTAATAAAATCGTCAGAAAATCGTGTCAATTATCAATACATAAATCTCAGGTGTTTCTTTAGGCAATGTCCCTTAAATCAGTCCCATCCTTTCTTTCTCGCATTGGTCGGTATCCTCCGGATAACCGCCGTGCCCAATACTATCATCGGTCGGCCTCATCCTCGCTAGGCTCACCTGGTCACCATATCCGGGCATCTTACCCCTCGGTACCGTACCGGCTCCACCATATATCCGTAACCAGTTCCCCTTACCTCGATAAGGATATCATATCATGAAATCAAGAAAACTCATAATGGATTCCCAAATCCTTATATCAAAAGAAAACTGTACTTTTGAAAACATATACAGTGTTTTATAAATCATACCATGGCTTCTCAAAATCCATGGAAAATATCAAGTCCATAAGGACAAATCCATAACTCATCTCATGTTCATAAGAACACAATTTAACATTCATTTTCGCCACGATTGGCTATAATCATATATGAATATCCATGGCAATGGTATTCATATATCCAAAATCATCATGTATCCTGCATACAAGCATGTATAATTCACACGCGAATAAACATGGCAGTTTCTACTGTGTCATGACAATACTAATGATGTGTGGTGTAGCATACGCATCTGTGATCGTGCATCATAGCAATCATTAGTAAATGTGCAAATGTTCTATCAAGTGTCTTCATACATGAATAGTTCTCGATTTCCTATCTAGACATCAATCACGATAATCGTCAATATGGATATAATTACTACACAAGTAAGCATGACAATCCTACAGTAATATGGCAGTACCAATGATGTGTAGTGTAACATGCGAGTCCATGATGGTGCCACATGGCAATCATTGGTAGTTTTGCAATGTTCTATAAGTGTATTCATATAAGCATAATATTGCAACTAGAACCGCAAATCAAACACTGTCCCTTGGCACGGCGACAGTCCTTCTGGGTATGTCCTCCTCTACCGCAATAGCCACAAGTTTAGAGAGGAAGTGAAAGCTGGACTAAGAAAGGAATTGATTATACATGAAGATGGCTCTCTGAGATTTGGAAGCAGACTCTGCGTACCTAAAGGAGGTGTTCGAGAAGAAGTGTTGGCTGAAGCACACAGTTCAGCTTATTCTGTGCATCCGGGAAGTACAAAAATGTATCAGGACCTAAAGCAGCACTTTTGGTGGAACGGAATGAAACGGGAAATTGCGAGGTTCGTATCCAGGTGCTTGGTATGTCAGCAGGTGAAGGCGGAGCATCAGAGGACAGCAGGATTGTTACAACCCCTGCCGATACCGGAATGGAAGTGGGAGCACATTACTATGGATTTCGTGACGGCCTTACCACGGAGCCCTAGGGGCAATAACGCCATTTGGGTTATCGTCGATCGCCTCACAAAAGTTGCACACTTTCTACCTTTCCGAGTAGGACAGTCGACAGAATCATTGGCAGAAAGATATATGCAGGAGATCGTACGACTTCACGGTGTTCCAGTCAGCATTGTGTCAGACCGGGACACGAGATTCTTGTCGCACTTTTGGAAGAGCTTACAGGAGAGCTTGGGTACTCGCCTAAATTTCAGCACAGCTTATCACCCACAGACGGATGGACAATCCGAGCGTACGATTCAGACGCTCGAGGACATGCTGAGAGCCTGTATGTTGGACTTTCAAGGTTCCTGGGAGGACCATCTGCATCTAGTCGAGTTCTCTTATAACAATAGTTATCAAGCTAGTATTCAGATGGCTCCTTTTGAAGCACTATACGGGCGGAAGTGTCGATCTCCAGTATGTTGGGATGATGTGGGAGAACGAAGACTGCTAGGCCCCGAACTCATTGTTCAGACAGTTGACAAAGTCCAAATGGTCAGACAGCGTATCAAGGCGGCTCAGGATCGACAGAAGAGTTGGGCAGATACCAGCAGAAGGGCACTTGAGTTCGAAGTCGGAGATCATGTGTTCTTGAAGATTTCCCCTACTCGTGGAGTTATCAGGTTCGGAGGTCGAGGAAAGCTTAGTCCCCGCTTTATCGGACCTTTTGAGGTGCTAGAGCGAGTAGGAGAGGTGGCTTATCGACTTGCCTTGCCTCCATCGCTAGCTGGTGTGCACAATACCTTCCATGTGTCACAGTTGCGGCGTTACGTTCAAGACGAGAGCCATATTCTGGACCATTCAGAGTTAGTTTTGGGGACTGATCTGTCATACGAGGAGCAGCCTACTACCATTCTCGACCGCAGAGAGAAAGTGCTGAAGAATAAGGTCATTCCATTAGTCCGAGTATCTTGGGGCGGTCGTTCCCCAGGAGAATCCACCTGGGAGCGGGAGGAAGACATCCGTGATCGTTATCCACATCTTTTTGTTTAGTACTTCTGTATTTTTGTATCCTTGTCAAATTTCGAGGACGAAATTTTTGTTAAGGGGGGTATGATGTAAATCCCCGTTTCTTTTTCAATAAAAGTCTCCTATTTTTTTTCTGATTCCAGTGGTTTCCCTCCTTTTCTTCATATTTGAATTGGTTGTTTAAGCTAAATATTGGTATTTTCCCTAAACCTAAAAGTTAAAACCTGAGATTTAAAACCTAAAACCAAAGCCGAATTTAAAACTAAGGTTAATATAAATTAAAACCCTTTAATTAATTCACCCCCAGCCCATTTGTTTGTTTTTAAACAATTCCTTTTATCCCCCTCGGCCCAATCCCTTACTCGGCCCATTGTTCTTTTAAAAGAATTAATTGTTTGTTTCGGCCTTTCCTCTGGCCCGTCACAAGTCTCAGCCCACTCAAAATTCACAAATAATTCCCTAATTCCTTACATCCCCGGCCCAGCTCAGAAACCCACTCCTTTTCTTCTTCCCTTCTAAACTTTTCCCGCTCAAATCTTCACGTCGCCCCCACGTCGCGCTGAGCTCCCCACGTCGCCCTCGCCGTCGCCCACGACTCCCTCTAACTCGCGCTCCCCAACTCCTCACCTCCCTCTCACCTCTAAACTCCTCAAAACTCTCTAAACCCCGCAAGTTTTCCCCCACGAACCCACTTCGAAACAGCCCACTGCACTCCACCCCCGACGACGACGACGTCGCCGACGGCCACACCGCCTCGTCCTCCTCTCTCGTCTCTCCCTACGACTCCACCCTCCATCTAAAACGAGCACTGTCGAACTTTCACCTGCACACAACACCCACTCCCAAACCCACTCACACTAGACCACGACCACCGTCTGCCCTCAACTCCGGCGAGCCCAACTTCGCCTGAACCACCTCGGCGACCCCCCTACATCCTCAGCATCACCACCCCATCACCCGAGCCCCACTGCTACCTCTCTCTCTCTCCCTCTCTCCAAAACCTACACTAAACCTATTTCTTGTCCTGCGCACTCTCCGTGCACGTCGCCGGAGCGACCACGGCCGACCACCGTCGACCCCAGAAAGTCCCAGGTGAACCACAGAGCCCCTCTAAGCTTCCAGCGCACGCAAGACGACTCCGGGAAGTTCCGACGTAAAATCCGTGTTCGATCGAAGCTCGTGCGAAATTGTTCCGCGGCGTACAACGCGCGTTTGTGACGACGTTGCTTCCCCGTGACCCCGAGTCGTTACCAGGCAAGTGCTTACTTGCTTCATGCTAAAGTATTAATGATATGAACCTAAAATAACTAGTTTACGGAATTGCCAAATACTAATGCATAATACGATCAAAGTATTCGATGCTATTCTTTCATAAAAATAATTGTTTATTTTGACGGAACCCGACGTTTTATGTTGGCCCTTATAGTGATAAACATAGTGTATGAATATCGCTGGAAAATACGATCGTTCGTAACAAAAATTGATACCCCCAAATATGCCGTTAAAACTAGAAAGTTTCTCGTGCCTGAAAACGGATAAAATCACCATAAATCATATGCATAATGGATTGATGTGTTCTAGGGCTTAAATCGAAGCCGACTTGACAAAATTTAACCCTATGGAAAATCCTAATGATTTCTGTTCTGTAATCATGATGATATCTGGGTCGGAACACGACTCTGGACTGCAGTCCAGAGCGTTTCTGATTATTGTTTTCTGTTCAAAGGACCTGCGTTACTGTGTTTCCTGAAATCATACTTCGCGGAACTTTACATTGGATTAGAGATAATTCTGTTAGCTAAGCAAAACAAGTGGTTTCACCCCGATCCATCGCCGTTTGTTATTTTAAAATGTAATTAAAAGGGCAGAACGTATATCTGTCCAGAACAGATTCTAAAATGACACCCTGAGATTAAACTGGTTATAACTTTCAACGTACAGATGCGATTGAGGATCCGTCTGTTGCGTTGAATACTTTATCGAAAACCCTAAATTTCATTTAACTGTGACATCACTAAATTCTTAGCCCAACTGGGTGCAATTCGTGCCGCGAAATGGACGTTCAGTTCTGAAACTGAATTTCCAGCCGCGAGCACTTAAAACTGAAATAGTTATATCTTGAGAACCGAAACTCCGATTTAACTGAAACAAATTTTGGTGAATTACCGACTGATTGTTCTATGTATCTTACCTACATCATTTGTACTGAATTCTTAACATGTTAATTTGTACAATTTATTTTCATGACATGCATGTTGATTCATGATATACAGAACTCCTTGATAGCATACATACATATATCATACCCTTGCCATATACTCAGTGTTAGTACGTGTGGACATTGCATTATCGTACGTGACAGATGTTGGTTTAGTTGTGACAAGTACATCAATGGAAAATGAACATTCGTGACAGTGATTGATACAGTGAACAGTGATAAAAATCGTGCCATTGATATACTTGTACATAACTAGATCAAGATCATAACTAGTGAGAACCTGGGGAAAAAGGGGAAATCAAAGTGGAAAGAGTATCGTATTTAGCGGGACCGATTTTAGAGGATGATCATTCGAACAGAGATATCGATACATGTAGGATAGGATCTAGCGATCCGGCTGACAGGGTTATGTCCCGAGCATGTGGGCCGTTGTCTCGGGTATGTACGAGACTCCTGTTAAACATGATCCTCCTTCCACTATGTGATTTCAAACTCGACCTAGAGACCGATAGGGACATATAACATATTCTGCATCATATAGGGACATAGTGATTACTCACATTGTTCTTATACCAGTATTATCTCATATACCTGTTTCACCTCATTATAATATGATTGTTATTGTGTCGCTCTGACGACCTGAGTATGCATGCTCAGATCCCGCGGAAGGACCAGCACAGGAGACGGATCTATCCTTCGAGTTTACGGAGATTTAGACTGGTGTACTTTCTATTTTTCTGCTTTCCATAAAAGTGATCGTAAGTTTGACTTTTGTTAGTACTTGTTCTTGTTATCTGTAATTTGTGAACAATGGAATATTAATGTAATAGATTAGTGATGTGATTCCTTTACCACTGCGCTTTATTTACTGATTACCATGCAATGCTAGAAGCCGAAGTGTGACTACGGCAGGATGATTCCTTGACCGTAGGAGCATGGCTGGCCTAGTCATCCCTCGTTTTCCGTATTTTGGGAAGCGGGGCGTGACAGTGCCACATGGCAATCATTGGTAGTTGTGCAATATTCTATAAGTGTATTCATATAAGCATAATATTGCAACTAATTACACGAAGCGCGAGCGTAAAATAATCATAACATGACAAGTGTAATACATAGATAATTATATATGAGCAATACGGTTTAGTTTAATATAGAACGAAACGTCATTTTGGAAACAAAGATGCTACGGTATTTAGTGAATAGATATCATTTGAAATTTTTAACACGCCCTTGACATTATCATTTAAAAGTAGGAAATGAATTGTTGGTTTTTGAAATGGTATAGCTCTATCAATCATAATAATACCCTATCGGGGTTAAATATCAAGACTCTATGAATCAAATAATCATAAGCTGCAATCGGCGATCTATCCTTATGACATCCAGTACGGAATCTCCATCGTACGATTCCAAAAATTATCCAAACAATATAAGTACGGACTTATAGTCGCGTACAGCATATAATCATCAATATATATAACACACACACACAACCTACTAGTTTTGAACTATGTACTAACTACATAATCTACAAACTATAAACTAATTTATCTCTAAATATCCAGATTACGTTTATACGCTTTCTATACTAAGTGTTACCTAGAATTAGTTCGAGGGTGCTATATGCCATCCACCCGATTTTCCTTGTAGATATGATGTCACGACCCGCTTCCCAATATACGGGCAGAGGACGCGACGAGGCCGCTACGTATTTATTCTGAAGTAAATACGCTAAGCATATCTAAGCAATATAAATAAAAATGCACAAGAGACAAAGACGGTAGGTATAACTGAACAACTTTATTTATTAACATTCCTTTGTACAATGCATGGAAAAGTAAATACATCTGAATGAAAGCAATGCCTAAACAGTGGCATAACAGAAATGAAAAGTACTGAAATAAAATGTGTACAATGAAGCTAGAGCTCTGGGTCGTAGGCAAGCTGATCCAAGTCCTCGTTGGTAGGCTCGATCTCCTGAGTGTCCAGATCACCTGACAACATTCCAAAGAAGAAAGAGAATGAATGTCGTCAGTGAACAATCGCTCGGTAAGTCCCAAAGATAAGGGAGAAATAGAATAGACAGAGAGTAAGAGAGAGAGAGTAGCTTTTACAGATGTATTATATTGTTGTATTGTTGTATTTAGTGTTAACACTGTTGTTTGTAACTTGGTACAGAAGGATGCCAGTATATACGAGAGGAGTCTCTATATGCCAGAGACTAAAGGCAACTGGAATGTACAAGGCTCTGTTATAAAATCCGGAACAACGGCAATTGGATTAGGTGTCTTAATCTTGCAGTCTCGTGCCACTTTTAACACCTTCCGTACCAATCTACCCCTTAAACCCCGCGATATCTTGATTGTATTGTTTATATTGTATTTCAACTTGTAATTGAATTGTAATATAGATTGTATATTTGGATGACTTGCCGAAACCAAGATATCAGTAAAATGGATGTACTGGAGAATCATGGATGTAACTGGAGAATCATGTAAATGGAAGTATATCCATGGTTCGGTTCAGTCAATACAAATTGAATAGATTGAATATATGGATTCATGGATTCATATTGAATTGTGATATTGTAGATTGTACTTGAATCATATTCAATTCAGATTATTAAGAAGAGACTCATTCTGAGTCAAAACAATTAGAATAGAAATTGAAGTCCTGATTGTTTTGATGTTATCGGTAACCGCTGCATATGGGCGGCAGGATTTGTGTCTTTTTCAAAGACGATTACCGTGTTGATAACACCGTTGTTAAGTTGTCTACCTTAAATAGGCAAGTACCCACTTCTCCAGCTCTCTGAGGCTCAAGAGATTGGTCCCACTTAAACCTATATTTACTAGGTCCTTAGGGTAATTTATAGAACTTGAGGGGTTTTATGTAAAAATACTTTGTATAGTTTTCAAGATACACCCCAAGTATTTAATTATCGTCTTTAGAGTTGTCATAGATGTAGATTTTATATTTGTGATATTCTAGTGAAAATAACCTATTTTTCATAATACATGGTATTTAATTGTAACATTGAACTTGTATGGAATTCATGGTATTTTAATGTAAAGTGATTCTTGTGTTTTTAGAAAAAAATTGGAATATTCATATTATCACAAAGTAGATATTTTAATGATACATATATACATATTTATATAAAAATAATTTTAATATATATTATATTTCTAGAAATCTCATTTTCTTAAGGTATTTATATTTTAAATCTTTCGAGACCGAATGCTCCTTGCGGAGGTCTGCATCTCGCACTACTAAACCCAGGGATGTGTGATAATCTGCACCATCCCAGTCCAGTTCCCCAAAATGGGTTGTAGTGGTGCTTTGCAAAGATTGTAAAAAATACGTAATCTTGTAGAAAACAGTTTTAATAGTAAATGGTATTTATTTGAAAGGTTTCGTTTTCCCGTATTCTATGTTCCCGAAAGGTATTGTGCTATATTTCATATGAGTATATGAGGAGGTAGGTCATTACCTCGTGATCTAATTAAAGGTATAGCAAGATTGTGATGGTTTAAATGTCGAATTTAAACTGCATGGTATTTTACTGAAAAAGAGCGGTAAAAGTTACAAAATGAAATATATTGTCATGAAACTTGTTCAACATGTTTGTTAATGTTTAATAGTTAACATGTAATGGTTTAGCACGATTGTATTTAAGAAAAAGTGAGGTTTTAGGAAGAACCGAATCGGAAATCGGATTTACTCCGATTCCGTCGGGTTTTGGAAATACGTATTTTTAGAATAGAAAAGTGAAGAGGGAGAAGGGACTTAAGGGTTTAGAAGTTAGGGATGAGGAAGACGAAACGGGAGGAGGTTCCGGTGCATCGTTTCGTCGCCGGGAACTCCTAGGGTTGTCGTCGGAAAAATCGTCGGAGCTTCGCCCTTCGCTACTTCAAAAGTACACTAAGCTTCTAGGAATTTTTTGAGAGTTTTGATCAGAATTTTGGAGTGAGGGGTGTGTGTTTAAGGGTTGTATTTATAGGGTAAGGCTACGGTTTGAGGTAGGTGAAAGGTTGGATTGAAAAAAAATGTGTTAAATTGTATTAAAATAGAGTAAATAGGATTTTAAAGAGGCTCTGGAACCGATCCAAAGAAATAAAGTGTGCAGGAGTGATGGAGAGGTGAAGAGGCAGAATTTTCATGTTGACCGATTCAACATTGGAGCCAACTCGGCCGTCTCCACCGGCCGAGTCACCGCCGCCGTCAGCCCGAGTCGGCCGAGTCAGGCCGATTCGGGGGTCCCCTGGGTCCGTCGTCGGTTGGTGTGCCCCTGGGTCAATTTGTTTAGCATGTGTAGTGGGATTTTTATGAGTTATGCACGTGCAAACCCTTGGTTTTCTAAAGGTTCAAAATAAAACAATATTAAAAATAATGTGGGGTATGTGATTTGAACTCTGGTGGCTTGGTTCAGCAGTGCAACGTATTACCAATGAGCTACCAGCTCCTTCTTGCTATTAAAAAGCAAATCAAACTTATATTTTGTGCTCAGGCAAAAAAAACCCTTTCTGTATTTTTTGAAAAATTTGTACAGAAAGTTGTACAGGAAATTTAGGGTTGTTACATTCTACCCTCCTTATAAAAATTTCGTCCTCGAAATTTGTAAGAGAAAAGTGTAACAGATTCAAAGAAAGTTTGGTGACAGAACTATTGGTAGTGTATGAAAATATTTAGAAGAAAGAAAGATTGCAAAAGTTTTGGTCAAAGTTGAAAGGAATGTGAGGGAGTTACCAGGATTACCTTGGTTCACAGTCTCAGGTTCTACGGCTGCTAAGGTGTAAGCCTGTCGCCGTGGCACGTTTCTTCTAGCTGGAGGCACATTCCTCTGTCCTTGGGGCATGTCTCTCTGCCCTCGAGGCATGTTCCTTATTGCCTGATGGAATTGGCGATTTGGCTGTGCAGGAAATCCACGTGAAGGTTGTGCTGGGAGTGCAGGACGAGTTACAGGAGCATGGATAGCTGGCCGCTGCGGGTAGTTGGTGGGTGTGTGAGCTGAGTTGTATCTATATAGACAGGTCTCAATTCTGTGATTGGACGCGCCACAAACTAGGCACGGGCCTTTTGCGCGCCTGCAATCCTTCCACAAGTGTCCTTTTCTATGGCAGTAGTAGCAAAAGTCTGGACTTGGTTGGTTACTAATTTCTTCTGGTCTTCGGGGTTCAACCGTTGGCCTTGAAAAGGCTCCTCCTGCCATCTGATTGGCAGGGTGCTTCACTCCGTTAGATTGAGGTCTGCCCTTCTTCTTCACCACTGTCTCGTATCTTCGGGCAGCTTTCAAAGCCAAATCATGGGTTGGGAAATCCCCTGTGGCTAAAGCAGTTTGGATTTCCGGGTCCAACCCTTGCTAAAATCTTCTTGCTCTGATCTCAGCAGTCGGTATGAGATAGGCCGCAAACCTGTTACGGTTTTGTGTTAGCTGTGTAGTATGTGATATAAAATCGAACATTGAGACATATCTTACCGACTGAGCATGGTGAATTCGGCGTCATATTCATCTACTGACTTGGTCCACATCGAACCTTGTTGCAGATGGATGAACTGTTGTTCCTTGTCGAATCTGCCAGTCTCAGGGAAGTACTTAGCATCGAACATGTCGCGGAAAGTCTTCCATTCAATGGGTTGATCAAGACGGCTTTCTTCCGCCTTCCACCAGTTCCGTGCATTGTCCGTGAGCTGTAATTTTGCAACACGAACCAAAGCTATTTCTGGCACTTGTGCTGCTGCCAGATCATCTTCGATACTCTGGGCCCATTCTTCAGCATTCAGTGGGCTCTCCCTTCCTGAGAACTGTTTGGGGTGCAAAGCCCTGAATTGCTTCACCCCAGGTGCTTCTACCTCGGGACGGTTCATTAAAAGAGCAGTCTGCTGCTGCTGTCCCTCGAGGAGGCTACGGATTGCCTCAAGCAGAACCATTTGCTCGTTGAGCGGAGCAGAGACGGCAGGTGTGAGTGGTAGTGGTGGAGGTGTGTTGTTGATATTGGTGCTGGTTTTGTTCGGGGAATCCATAATCTTGAAAGAAAAATTTAGGTTAGGACAGATTCAAAGTGTATGGAATGATAAGATTCAAGGAATATGAATTGTAAAGAATGTTTTAGTTGCTGGTTCTTGTGTTATATTTCTTAGGTTGTTTACACTGAACAGAACTGTATGGTAGGGTTCCATATAGCTCTGACCTGCATGGGCCACCAAAAAAACCTGTTACGCCCCGCTTCCCAATATACGGGCAGAGGACGCGACGGGGCCGCTACATATTTACTCTGAAGTAAATACGCTAAGCATATCTAAGCAATATAAATAAAAATGCACAAGAGACAAAGACGGTAGGTATAACTGAACAACAACTTTATTTATTAACATTCCTTTGTACAATGCATGGAAAAGTAAATACATCTGAATGAAAGCAATGCCTAAACAGTGGCATAACAGAAATGAAAAGTACTGAAATAAAATGTGTACAATGAAGCTAGAGTTTTGGGTCGTAGGCAAGCTGATCCAAGTCCTCATTGGTAGGCTCGATCTCCTGAGTGTTCAGATCACCTGACAACATTCCAAAGAAGAAATAGAAGGAATGTCATCAGTGAACAATCGCTCGGTAAGTCCCAAAGATAAGGGAAAAATAGAATAGACAGAGAGTAGATTTTACAGATGTATTATATTGTTATATTGTTGTATTTAGTGTTAACGCTGTTGTTTGTAGCTTGGTATAGAAGGATGCCAGTGTATACGAGAGGAGTCTCTATATGCCAGAGACTAAAGGCAACTGGAATGTACAAGGCTCCGTTATACAACCCGGAACAACGGCAGATTCAGATTAGGTGTCTTAATCTTGTAGTCTCGTGCCACTTTTAACACCTTCCGTACCAATCTACCCCTTAAACCCCGCGATGTCTTGATTGTATTGTTTGTATTGTATTTTAACTTGTAATTGAATTGTAATATAAATTGTATATTTGGATGACTTGCCGAAACCATGATATCAGTAAAATGGATGTACTGGAGAATCATGTAAATAGAAGTATATCCATGGTTCGGTTCAGTCAATACAGATTGAATAGATTGAATATATGGATTCATGGATTCATGTTGAATTGTAATATTGTAAATTGTACTTGAATCATGTTCAAGTCAGATTATTAAGAAAAGACTCAGTCTGAGTCAGAACAATTAGAAAAGAAATTGAAGTCCTGATTGTTTTGATATTATTGGTAACCGCTGTACATGGGCGGCAGGATTTGTGTCTTTTTCAAAAATGATTACCGTGTTGATAATACCGTTGTTAAGTTGTCTACCTTAAATGGGCAAACACCCACTTCTCCGGCTCTCTAAGGCTCAAGAGATTGTTCCCGCTTAAAGCTATATTTACTAGGGTCCTTAGGGTAATTTATAGAACTTGAAGGGGTTTTATGTAAAAATACTTTGTATAGTTTTCAAGATACACCCCAAGTATTTAATTATCATCTTTAGAGTTTTCATAGATGTAGATTTTATATTTGTGATATTTCTAGTGAAAATAACCTATTTTTCATAATACATGGTATTTAATTGTAACATTGAACTTGTATGGAATTCATGGTATTTTAATGTAAAGTGATTCTTGTGTTTTTAGGAAAAAATTGGAATATTCATATTATCACAAAATAGATATTTTAATGATACATATATACATATTTATATAAAAATAATTTTAATATATATTATATTTCTAGAAATCTCATTTTCTTAAGATATTTGTATTTTAAATCTTTCGAGACCGAATGCTCCTTGCAGAGATCTGCATCTCGCACTACTAAGCCCAGGGATGTGCGATAATCTGCACCACCCCAGTCATGTTCCCAAAATGGGTTGTAGCGGCGCTTTGCAAAGATTGTAAAAAAATACGTAATCTTGTAGAAAACGGTTTTAATAGTAAATGGTATTTATTTGAAAGGTTTCGTTTTCCCATATTGTATGTTCCCGAAAGGTATTGTGCTATGTTGCATATGAGTGTGTGAGGAGGTAGGTCATTACTTCATGATCTAATTAAAAGTATAGCAAGATTGTGATGGTTTAAATGTCGAATTTAAACTACATGGTATTTTACTGAAAAAGAGCGGTAAAAGTTACAAAATAAAATATATTGTCATAAAACTTGTTCAACATGTTTTTTAATGTTTAATAGTCAATATGTAATGGTTTAGTATGATTCTATTTAAGAAAAAGTGAGGTTTTAGGAAGAATCGAATCGAAAATCGGATTTACTCCGATTCCGTCGGGTTTTGGAAATACGTATTTTTAGAATAGCAAAGTGAAGAGAGAGAAGGGACTTTATGGGTTTAGAAGTTAGGGATGAGGAAGAGGAAACGGGAGGAGACGCCGGTGCGTCGTTTCGTCGCCGGGAACTTCTAGAGTTGTCATCGGAAAATTCGCCGGAGCTTCGCCCTTCGCTACTTCAAAAGTACACTAAGCATCTAGGAATTTCTTGAGAGTTTTGATCAGAATTTTGGAGTGAGAGGGGTGTGTTTAGGGGTTGTATTTATAGGGTAAGGCTAGGGTTTGGGATAGGTGAAAGGTTGGATTGAAAAAATGTGTTAAATTGTATTAAAATGGAGTAAATAGGATTTTAAAGAGGCTCTGAAACCGATCCAATGAAATAAAGTGTGCAGGAGTGAAGGGGAGGTGAAGAGGCAGAATTTTCATGTTGACCGATTCAACATTGGAGCCAACTCGGCCGGCGCCGCCGGCCGAGTCGCCGCCGCTGCCGGCCCGAGTCGGCTGAGTCAGGCCGATTCGGGGGTCCCCTGGGTCCGTCGTTGGTTGGTGTAACCCCTGGATCAGTTTGTTTAACATGTGTAGTGGGGGTTTTACGAGTTATGCACGTGCAAACCCTTGGTTTTCTAAAAGTTCAAAATAAAACAATATTAAAAATAATGTGGGGTATGGGATTTGAACTCTGGTGGCTTGGTTCGGCAGTGCAAGGTATTACCAATGAGCTACAAGCTCCTTCTTGTTATTAAAAAGCAAATCAAACTTATATCTTGTGCTCAGGCAAAAATACTCCTTTCTGTATTTTTTGAAAAATTTGTACAGAAAGTTGTACAGGAAATTTAGGATTGTTACATATGAATCTGCTCATTAAAGTGGGTCTCTCTCTAGTCGAAATCGACGACCGTCTCGCCCTTCATCGCCGTCTTGGAAGTCTCCGCAATGGTCCTTATAACCAAAGTAGTCATAAACAAGTAAAGAAACTTTATTAAAACCAATACAAACCTAAACAAAAGAAAACAATAACAAAATAGCAAAACCGTCAAAAATCCTGAAGGACAGACGTCTGAACCTATACTTAGCAGACGTTTGACCAGAGGGTCACTGTCGCACAGAAACTAAGCAGACGTCTGAAGAAAGGGTCATTGACATCTGATCAAATGGTCACAATCGTACATAAAATAGACAAATGTATGAAGAAGGGCTCACAGACGTTTGAAGAACAAATCTTAAGAAATCCAAATAAAAAACAAACGTCTGTTGACTTGAGCATTAGACGTCTGAAAATCAACAAATCAAAAATTCACATATTATCGACAGACGTCTGAAGTTTTGGGGGATAGACTTCTCAAGAAGGAAAAACATGTACGAGCCAGACGTCTAAAGAAGTATTTTACTAAACGAATTTTGTAAAAAATGGAAAATTCTAAAATCTTAAAAATCCATTCTTTTGCACCAAAATAACCTCCGCTTCCCAAAACAGGGTGTAATCATCAAGTAAACCATACTACTTCTCACCACTTACTAGTGGATCACTTCAAAACTAAACTACAAGAAATTCAACCCATAAAAATACCATTTTAGTATAGAAACTGTATTTTTCCATGGCCATACATATCAAAACTTGTAGATCTTGAATAAAAGAAGGATTCTTACCAATTGGAGTGATGAAAAGTGAAGATTCAAGCTTGATTAAGCATCCATTGAAGTATCCAAATGGATCTACGTGGCTCAAAAATAGGTTTGGATGAAGAATTTAGGTGGAGAAATTTGGGTTTTGGGTGTTTGAGAGTTAGATACATTTGGAGAGAAATGGGAGATATTTTGGAGGAAAGAGAAATGAGATGGGATTATAAGAGAAAGAGAGAAGGTGTGGGTATGGTGAGAGGACATGCCTCTCTCTCTCTCTACCATAATAATACAATAACACAAAATACCATATCATTTTCCAAATACAAAATACTTATCATTTTCAAAATATCTCACATTTACCAATTTCCAAATATAAATATCCATACGGATATCAATCCAGAAAAACCTAAATTCATACTCAGTATTATTTTCATAAAATTCACAATACCTATATTTAAATTATAAAATAATATTTATAATTTTCAAATGTTACAATATTCCCTACTTAAAGAAATTCGGTCTCAGAATTTAAATTTAACTCCCCAAATCTTTAAAATATTTTTTCCATTCAAATCAAATCGAATCAAATCAAATCAACGGGGCCCATTTCTAAAAATATTTAGTCCGCTCAAATCAACGGGACTCCAAAGTTCCACACGAGCTAGAACTACAATAGCGCAAAGCGTACACATAAAACCAAAGGTGTGAAATTCGAAATAACCAAAACCCTAGCTAATGCTAAGAGAATCACACAAGTTATGATGAAAAGTACAAAATGCAAATTCAACCATTTAAATCAAATACACAATTATAACCATAGTCGTAGTGCAATATTTATAGCACACGACTAAGCGCAAATATAATTAAAGCTATATATATATATATATATATATCATCAAGTGCAATACACGAAAATGAAATCAATCTCAACGGTTTTACACAAAAACCAAAACCATGTGCAATGGGTGTGCATAAAATAAACATCAAGTGTATCGAGATGCATGAAATCAATATCAAGTGCATCGGGATATCAATCCGGAAAAACCCAAATCTATAATCTGTATTATTTCATAGAACTCATAATACCTATATTTAAATTATAAAATAATATTTATAATTTTCCAAATGTTACATTTACTAAAGGTCTTGTGAAAAGCAAAATTCTTAATGCATCAAGAAGAATGGGAATTAGACCCTTATTGAATTCACTAACAGTGGATACCCAATCTTAAAAGGTTTTATAATAGGAAGAACGCGGCTGTTGAATGTGAACATGGGAGAACTTTATTTAAGAATTTATATCATATCATTTTCTTATGATACTATCGTGATCTAGTTGTTAATTAAGGTTGAGAATTTAACTTTTATTGATGTCAAATGCAAAATTATTTACGAGATACTCTGACAACAAGTATTCTCTTAAGACATCAACTAAGTGAGATTCCCATGAGACCGTGGGTTAGGGTGAGTGGGTGAAACCCTTATAACTCTCACAAGAATCAAGATACCACGAATGGCCATAATGCATACCCGTTTTGAATACCCAAATTTCTGTTTCATATTATATGTGCTTTTGACAAAAGAGATATAGTTTTGTTACTACTATATTCTTGCATTGTGGAGTCTTCTACACAAAGTGTAAGTTCAAGTTTTTATGACACTTATGCCGATATACAATATTGTTACATGTTCATCTCATAGTAGTCATAGTCATTATAGTTTGCATTGAAGTTTTAACTTTTTAGGGGAATTATTGGAGGAAATGCACAAAAATAAGGTAAAGTCCATACTTCTCATAATGGGTTTTAGTTCCGCATTGCCCACACCAAGGAATATGAAGGTGTTTATGTAACACTTTTATCCTTCATTGCATTGAGTCTAATGAAAGAGAATATGTTGAAACTATACACGTGCCGCTGCTGCCATAATGATCTAGTGAGCTGCCCGCAGTGTGCCTGCAACTACGAACACGAATGCCGCTTCGATTCCAGTTCACAAAGTCCATAGTTTTCTTTTTATAGAAAATTATATTAATATATATTTTTTAAATATATATTTGAAACGATTTTTATTTTCATGAATGGTTTTATGCGATCGTGTTGGATATAGTGCCATCTAAGTCAATTATTGTATCGCAGGTACGTGATTGCAATGATTGAGAGATGACCTATACCAATAAAACAGTCTTACTCGAGATAATAGTATGCTATCTGGTTTGTCTTTATCATCATATATATGTTGATAAAGCCCATACGATTCTTGCTTGACTAACAACAGTATGATGGCGATCATATAAGTAGGAGCTGGGGTCTATAAACATATCCTTAAAAGTGTTCCTAGTCTTGGGAGTTTCGAGACAGGGTATCGATACTCCGGAGTAGACTAGTGTATACAGTCGAGACCCCGACGAGGGGCGGTGGCCGGTCTCACAAGCCACTGGTGTCAGTTGGATCACCTAAGTTGTATACAGGTGCTCATTAGGTTATGAGTACACCGGACAGGACTCGCCGAGAACTTGCTGGTTGGTATTATACCTAGTGTCAGATAGCAGTTCCCTAGTGACATGTGTACAGGTTAGTTCATCGACCTGAGGTCGTCATTTGTCTCGTGTGAGTTCCCACGGTGCTTTGATTTATACCCTACCACGCTCAAAGGAGACGTGCAAACAGGTATATTTTGGGTACAGTCCCGAGCCACATGGAGGCAGTGAGCAGATCATCGGGGATTCGTCTCTCCCGGTATTGGGGGTGAGATCGCACTGTGTTTAGGAGAGCCATCACACGAAATCCCTGGCCAGGGTAATCGAGATTTACTGGAAGGTATTCCAGTAGTATCTTAGGGTGTTCTGGGCTGCTCTCTGACACGACTTATGCAGCTATTGGGGGTCTGACGTTTACCGACCCTCTAGGCCCTATATGCGATACTCATAGACGAATGTTCCGGACTGTACGGATATTGTCACTGTCAGGCTCAGTAGGGTTTATAGATGAGTTCGCTCGTCAGCTTCCCTTCCAATCAATATATAGACAAACCGTTACGTACAGTTTGTACCTCTGACGTGCTAGGGGTTATACCCAGTGCCAGTGTATTGATGAGTCATTAGAGTCCTCCACAGACACTTTCCTAAGTTCGGGCGAAACGTTATAGATGTCGTATGGGATTATGGCAAGGTTCGGAAAATGCACGTGCGTTTTCGCACGTGTCATTTTTCGGGCAGATAATACTGGTAGGCTTTGGTTTAAGTCGGATCCCAGTATTATACTGTGTAGATATAATATCTTTGTCTCAGTTGCATTTGTATTCGGTCGTAATACAAATGCGGGTATGTTTATACTGTTACGGGGTTATCCTGAAATTCGTTTCAGGATCACTTTTGGAAGTTGCCAGTTTCCAGTTTTCTATCAGCCGTCTTTAACATTTGGTTAAAGACGGATTTATATTTTCTTCTTTTGGTGAGTCATGGTTCTAGAAGATTCTAGAAATAGTGACTAGATTCATGATTCATTTGTGAGCATTAATTGGGTGGTGAGTTGTTAAGGTGACTAGGTTTATGTTCATTGGTTGCATTTATTGTTTGTTGATGATTCATTCTTTGATTAATGGTTATGATAAGTATGATATTGTTAGAGTCACCATTTCACTCCTACACTCACCTCCCTCCTCTCTTTTATATTGGCCAGCCACTTCATTGTGGGAGGATGATTTTGATTCATTCATTTTTGCAAAAGATTATGATAGTTTTTGCATATGGAAATTTCATATAGTTCAATTTCCATTTATCCGATTCCAAATGGCAACTTCTATCAACCGTTCGTCCATAGCCTTGGACGTAATGAGACAAAGTATTCTACTCATTCTCTACTTCATCTTGGTCGTCTCTTTTGGCAAACTTGACGATCGAGTTGTCTCAGTTCAGAGGCGGGAGCCCGTTTAAAGATCCGTCGACGTGGTGCCACCTGGACGACGAGACCGGAGATCGAGCAAGTTCGGATCAGTTGCAACATAGCGTGGGATGATGGTTGAAGACCGAAGGACTCGGATCATTCGGTATAACAATTCTACCCTCTTTACAATTTGTTAGTTTAGTTTTAATGGCAGATCCGGGTTTTAGTACGCGATAGCGCCAGTCGTAAAAGTTTTGTTCCGCATATCGGCGTCTGTTAGATGGCCGGGGCGCTGCCGCGGACTTACAGATCGGGTGCGACAGTTGGTAGTTGCTCGTTTATGAAGAGTTACGACCGTTGTTGTTTCCAACGGTTGTGATTATGACAGTTGGCCACGAACGGTTGCAATCGTTCAAGCGGTTGAAGCAACGGTTGAAAAAGTTCCAACCATTTTGGAGGCTATTTAAAGCCCTTCCCTGAAGGCAAAAAACCATACAATCAAAAACGAAAACAAACACTCAAATTTCTTCTTCATAGTCATTGCATTCACAGCATCCGAGTATCTAACAGTGAAATAATAAAGGGTACTAACAAAACTCAGGCGACATGTGCAAGCCGGAATACCAGAAGGGCTGAGAGAGTTATATCTTGGGATAGAATCGCCCATGTAAACCTGCCAAGAACGAGGTAATATCATTCTTAGGTCAGTGCATTCAAGTGTATAGCTCTTTCTCATAAACTTTAATTTTCAAATTTGTGACCTATAAAGATTAGAATTTTGTTTATTCAAAATTTTCAGATATAAAACATATTAAACAGCACAATTTCCAATAGTTTGTTTGTTTTCATATTACACATAATCCTTAATTATTATGAATGACAACAACAAATAAGGTAAGGATAAGGATGCCTTTATCTACAGGTTGTTATATGTTGAAAAGGAATCATACCTTCAAGACTGCACTTTACAAAAAAGTTTTGAACTTAATTTGACTTATTTCCATCAAAACCATCACGGGGTTTATCTCATTTGACAAAGACCACCCTGAACTTTAAGAACCTTCCGATTTTTATGGTTTTTAGTCTGTTTTATTCCTAAATTGCCCCTCTTTTCCTACTTCAACAGTTCAAGAATTCAAGGGTAGTTTGGCCATTTTTAATGGTCAGCTATTCATAAACCAAAGGAAACGCATAATGGTTTTGGAGAAATAAGCCAACTAATTTTGTAAAGATTGATATGATATGAAATTTTTTCAATGCAAATATGAAGAGCTTATCTGCAAAGAAGATAGAGAAAAGATGTAGCTTTAAGATAAAACAAGTAAAGCTCCGTTTTTGCATTTACACTACTACAAATAAGGGTTGCCCCTACGGATTTATCCGTAGGGGCAAACCACTGCCCCTACGGATAAATCCGTAGGGCCAAGAAAATACCCTGTAGGTACAAACGCTGTAGGTGCAAGTCGAAGCCTTGAACTTGCCCCTACGGACAAAAATTAGCCCCTACGGAGTTCTTTGTTGGTCCCGTTTGCCCTACGGAATAAGCCGTAGGGACAAAAAATTTATTTTATTTACAGTTTTTTAAAATAGTTTATGTGTATCTACGGATGAATCCGTAGGGCCAAGTAATAATCCCTACGGATACATGCGTAGGTACATATCCGTAGGGGCAAAATATCAGGAATCCTAATATTTTGCCCCTACGGATAACTGGGTAGGGGCATTTGTTTGTCCCTACGGATATATCCGTAGGGGCAAGCTCAATCCCCTGATACTGAGATCATGGGAGAAAATATCAGTTATCCTGATATTTTTTCCCTACGGTTTAATCCGTAGGGGCAACGTTGGTACCTACGGATTAATCCGTAGGTACATATTATTAGTTTTTTTTTAAAAAAAGGGCTGCCAGTTTTTTTTTTAAAAAAAGGGCTGCCTATTTTTAAAAAAAAACTGCCAGTTTTTTTCTCGTCCTGTGCACAATAATATATATATCGATCAAATATAAAATTAATCATTACACAACATATATCGCAGTATTCATAATCGCATCTCACGCATATAATATACAAAAGAAACCAAAAAACAGAATATGATATAAATATAAACACCGTAGGACCACCAATATCAATATCGTCCAAAATGTAGTACAATATGTATCATATAAACAAATACATGTTTCAAAAAATAAGAATCAAAAAGCTACCCTAGCTCGGTCCAGCTCCACCTCTGATAAACGCTAGAATCTGGCACGCATGCTCCTCGGTCAATAAATCATGCAATGCGGAGCGTGCGGGGGTATGAGCGGGCTGTGGAGCTGGCGATGTGGTCTGCGCAGCTGCCGTCGAGGTAGTGGCTTGCGGAGCCGTAGCTGCGGAGTCTGAGCGGGCGGTGGAGCTATAGGAGCTGTCTGCGGAACCGCAGCCGATGTAGTGGCTTGCGGAGCCGCAGCCGAAGGAGATGCATGTGGAGGCTCGGCTGATGTACCCTGTCGCGTCTGGACCTAACGTGTGTAATAAGCGTGTAAGAACAGTGTATTATTCGAATTCGTATCATTATCAAGTTATTTCGAAACCCCATTTGGATATCTAGTTTGGAAAACCATAGTTTATTTTAATTAGATATGTATGTATGATTAATCAAAGCTAAGTCTACAACCAAATAAGCTCAGGCTACGTACTAATATTGGATATGTTGATATCTATAATATGACATGATATTTTACTATTAAGTAGTATACATACCAGCATCTCCTTCAACTCCTGAACGGTGGCCTTCAAGCTCTCCAGTTCCTACTGGACACGGAGGAAGTAACCGCCGGGGTGGAGTCCAACCTCATATGGGCCCTGCTAGGGCCCAGTCCCCGGCCTCTCTCCCAACCTCCGTGGTGCCCTCCGTGTGCGGCGTTCAGGACTGGGGTCAGCAGGCTCGGATGGCTATGTCCGGTAAAATCGATCCCCGATGCCTCGGCCTGCTCAACCACCCGCTCCTACATCCACATTAAGCAGTAAACTATAAGTATAAAATTTAAATTTGAACCTTCCAAAACTAGAATTTCAAAAAGGGGTTGAATAAATATTAACACTTACGCAATACTCCTGGGTAGCGACGTCGGGATATCGAAGCTCGCCCGTGACGGGATCTGTCGAGGTGCCGTGGACAGCAAGATATGCGGACAGAACGCTCGGTGTACCACCTTGCGCCAGGGTCTGAGCTGTCTGCAATATTAGAAAATAACTCTTAATATTAGATATATTAGAAAATAACTCTTAATATTGCATTATATCACAAAGGCCGGTCTATTGTAATTTACCGATAACTCCATGGCTCGAGTAATATTCCTCGAACCACCTGTATAAGTGGGGCGACCCCTCTTCGCCGACTTCCTATTCTCTATATTTTGAGCGGCCTGTTTCTGCACAACGTATTCATATTTAGTTTTCTAATTAAGAAACACAAAAAAATAAATTATATCCTAAATAATGAATTACATTTAAAATACATACCTGTTTGCGTTGAGAGTCGAAATATTCACACAATAGAGGCCATGTCTCTACGTCGACTCTCACAAAGGCCTGAGTAGATAGGAGGGCCGCTCTCTCTGCCTCGGGGGTCGCCATCCACAGGGAGTAGCAATCGGCCTTCAGCTCATTCCTGTTGTATCGGACCTTGGTCTGCATGTTCTTCATCAGGCCATTGTACAGAGTATGAAGGTCGAGCACCCTCCCAGGGTGATCAGGGTCAGGTACAGGCTGAAAATCGTAATCCAACTGAAAATACAAAAAAAACATTGTTATTAGATTGCAAGTGTTAATAATAAATATTTTAGATAAATCAAATGAAAATATATATTAATACCAGAGCCTGATCAAAGAAGAGGGTGAATGAGCGCCGGTGCTGCTCGCCCCACTCAACGTGAAGTGGATAGTTCTTCATGAGCCGGCTCTCATCCCCCATATACCGGCCGAACCTCTCGACATGAGGACCGGTATAGCGATAATCAAGGGTAAAAAAGAGGGGGAATGCTGCCTCCCCCCTAACTCTGTCAGGCCTCAGCCTATGGGACTAATTCGGGCCTCGAGTCCCCCTCTGGGGATGGGGAGGCCCTGCGTCTGCAAGAAATATCAAGACAATCAATATTAAGACAAACTTGTATTAAGAAATCAAGGTTAAACGAAAATTGAAGTGTGATATATACCTTCGGTGACTAAAGCACGAGCATGGGCCCGGGCAGCGACACGAGCGAGACGATAGTTCCTCCGGTGAGGAACAGCCGGTGTCCCGGATGCGGACGCATCCCCTCCAACTAGAAAATAAACGTTGACGCTAAATTTCCATGAAGTTCATATTTATTCTATAGAGCATATATAAAATGAATAAATATTTTATATTTATTAATACTAACCTACAGACGATGCGGAGGGTACGGAAGTGGCAGGAGTGGCCTCTGCGTCAGATATGGACGCACTACCTATAATTAGACAATTAAAAATAGATTATATAAGTAATTGCAAAAAGAATGTATAGATCAATAATATAACATTCTAAATTAATATGCATGCACTATAGGATATATAAACATACCCGCAGGTGCGGTGGTATCACCACCTACATCTAGACAATAATAAAAATTACTATCTAAGTAAGAGCAAAAGGAATGTGTGTATATTTATGATATAGCATTCTAAATCAATATACATGCACTATATGATATATAAACATACCTGGAGGAGCAGGAGTGGCCTCTGTCCCTGATGTGGACGCATCACCAACAACTAGACAATCAAACATTGACAATATAAGTAATTTTGACATAAACAGGCATGAATATCTATAATATTACATTCAAAATGGATATGCGTGCAATATACCTGGAGGTGTGGCAAAATCCACACGGAAGGAGGCATCCGAAGGGGTCTCCGATCTGGGTGCAAGACCGGCCCTCTGAAGCTCCCTACGCAGCTCTCCGGGCGGCAGAACCGCTCTGCCTCTGCCCCTGCCTCTGCCGGTGCCGCGGCTGAAGCTCCTGCCGCCCCTCACTGCTCCCGTCATCGTCATCAAATCTAGATAAACGGTTCGTGGACGTATTAGACAATCATTAAAAGTATTGACTATATATGTATAGATCGTAAAATGTGAAGTAATAATATAACATTACTGATAACTTTTTTTGTTTCGTGGGCGCATTATACATATCTACTTGGATTTCATCGTCGATGTCATTTCTAACCCACATAATTTCATGATCGGCCGAAGACAACCCGTCCTTCGAAACAGACGGTCGGAGTACTCTAAGCCTTCTCTCTTTTTCATTCTCATCGTTGTCCTCGAATTCTGGTACATCGTAGACATCCCTAGGTTTCCATCAGCATACAACACTCCATCCCGGATGCTTTAAACACTGTGAGTAGTATACTTGGAATGCTTGGTTCGGAAAGATAAACGGATCTTCCTGACCGTAAAATTGAAGTGTGTTTACACTGGTCAATCCATATTCATCTTTCCAAGTCCCAAGATTGCTTCTCCACTTATCCGTATCGGTTCGCTTATCGTACCAAGTACACTGGAATATATAAAAGGATTCTGATCGTCCGGGATAGTGCATACCGAGTATACAATTTAAGTATCCATAATAAATCACACCGTCCGATTCTACCGTCGCAATCCCACTATTCTGAGTGGTTCTAGATGCTTCTATATCCTTAATTTCGAATTTGTATTCAAGGACACCAAATCCTTTGTAATATGCAACCTCAATACTAGGAAATTTAGCTAAATATCTTGAATCACTCTCAAATGATGCAGACAAGTTCGGATCGTGGATCTAACAAAACAAATTTTACAAAAAATACATAACGATACAAGTTTAGATTAAAACTGATAGCAATAAAATGTTATTCGAATAACTTACATGATCTGTGACCCGATCACAAAAATTATCTTAATGATATTTTTCCAATCGTTCTTCGTTCCAATCAGGATGCCCCTCACGTATCTCGTTAAAATGAATTTTGTTTTCGACAAATAATGGTGACATTAATATTATATCATTTCATACAAACACAAACACAAATATAACAATTAATCCAAAAAAACTTACTCTCTAATTTGTTCAAGACATGCGCAATTAAACAAGATAAACCGGTATATCTTGTTGATAAACATAGTGTCTACCCTCTTATACTCGGCTTTACCGTATGGCCCGTCTTGAATTCTTCGAGGCCGGTTAAGTCTTGTCTCAATGTTCTCGTCCAGATAGCGGGAACAAAATATGGTTGCTTCATTAAGAAGATAACCTTGCATGATAGAACTCTCTGGTCGATTTTTATTGCGTATATACTTTTTAAGAGTGTAGAAGTACCTAATGAAAATATGTTGAATAAATAAATACGGGCATACATGACAACAATAAATTTATAAATTGCGCGAAACGAAAAATTACACGTACCTCTCAACGGGATACATCCATCGATATTGTACCGGTCCGGCTAACATAGCCTCAGTTGCAAGATGAACCGTCAAGTGTATTATGATATTGAAGAATGACGGTGGGAAAATACGCTCAAACTTGCAAAGTATCAACGCAATAGAATTTTCTAGTTTATCCAGCGTCACAACCTCCAGTGTTTTAGCACACAACTCTCTGAAAAAACAATATAGGTCGTTGATTACTAGACCAACCGATTCGGGGAGAGAAGTCCTGAGGGCTAATGGAAGAAGGTGCTCCACGATAATATGGTGATCATGACTTTTCAGCCCATCGATCTTGCTTTTCACAATTTTTATTTTCTTGCTGAATGATCCTGAGAAACCTGTGGGAACTTTCAAATCATGCAACACCTGCGGGAATCTTTTCTTCTCCGGTTGTGACATATGATAAGCGGAATTGGGAAGTATAAACTTGCCCGGTTTACCCGCTACCGGTCTAGAGTGCAATTCACTTCTTATTCCCCGCTCCTGTAGATCCATCCGAGTATTCAGGTTGTCTTTCGATTTCCCGTCTTTACAAAGAAGCAAGTTGAGTATGTGCTCTGATACTCCCTTCTCTATATGCATGACGTCCAGATAATGATGCACTAAATTTGTTGACCAGTACGGAAGCTCGAAGAAAATGCTTAACTTGTTCCAAAATGGTGGTTTGACCTGTTTCGTCGGATCCATCCCGAAGGTCACATTATTGTAACCATCCCATTGAGCAGTCACGTCCTCTCCGGACAATGGGGGTGGAGGTCCAAGAAACTCCTGATGACCATCAAAGTGAACCGTATCTAACCTATGGGGGTGGTCTGGAGGCAGGAAACGTCGATGGCCGCAATAACAAACCTTCCTGCTAAAATTCAAAAATTTCGATGTTGTATGTTCATGGCAATGAGGACATGCTTTGTGACCATGTACGGACCAACCTGATAGAATTCCATACGCAGGAAAGTCATTAATTGTCCGCATTAAAGCCGCACGCAGTATGAAAGTTGTATTTGTGTTTGCATCGTATGTCTCTACACCATCAATGAACAAAGATTTCAACTCCTCGATCAGAGGTCGGAGATAGACGTCGATATTGTTTCCCGGTGAGTTTGATCCGTCGATAAGAAGAGGCATCATAAAGTATGATTGGTCCATAGCCAACCAAGGCGACAGATTATAAATTATCATTACAACGGGCCATGTGCTGTGACTTCCAGCCATATAGTTGAATGGGCAGAAGCCATCACTAGCCAGTCCGAGCCGGACATTGCGAGGATTGCTACTGAATATTGCGTGCCTCCTATCGAAATCCTTCTATGCCGGTAAATCTCTTGGATGGCTCATTTTTCCATTTTCACTTGAAGAAGCACGGTGATGCCAAATCATTGCCTCGGTTGTTTTCTTACACCTGAATAGCCTCTGTAGCCTCTATGTTATGAAAAAGTATCGTGCTATCTTGACAGGTATATCAGGCTTCTTATCAGAATCTTTCGGCTTATACCTGGCCTCTCCGCATGTTGGACACTCTTTCAAATCTGAATTCTCTTTCCGGTACAACATGCAATTTTTAGGACATGCTTGAATTTTCTCGCACTTTAGACCCAAATCAGACATCATCTTCTGGACTCCGTATTAGCTGTCGGGCACGTTATTTCCCGGGGGCATAGAATCTTTCAATAACGAAAGATGCATTGTGAATGACTTGTTGCTCCATCTATTTAGGCACTTAATCTGGAAAAGTTAGACGAACCATAAAAGGGTGGAATACTTCGCATTCTCATAAATTGGTTTTCTAGCATCATTCATGAAATTTTCATATTTATCCGCACGCGGTCCTTGACCGGAAGGAATGTCATCTTCGGTACGAATAGATTCACCTAGGGCAGCCTCTACCATATCCTCCATTTCTTCTGATGGAAATAAATTACCGAATTCTCCTTCTGCCGCATTACCGAATTCTCCTTCTGCCGCATTACCGAATTCTCCTTCTTCTCCTGCCGCATTATCGTGTTCTCCTTCTTCTTCTACCGCATTACTGCATTCTTCTCCTTCTCCGTGATATTTCCAAGTTGTATAAAGTCTAGTAAACTCATATTTTACAATATGAAGCTCTGCCAATTCTATCTTCTGCCAGTACTTATTGCCACATCTATCGCACGGACAGAGAATCTTCTCTATTATGATCTTATTATGTGCGCGTGCAAATTCAATGAAAGCAGCAACTCCTGCGACAAACTTAGATTGCATACGGTGTTGCCAATCCACATACATCCAGTCCTTAACTCTGACGTACTCATGGGCCATGTTAGACTGTATAACATATAAATTGTAGGTTATGGTGACTATATTGAGAAATATAAGAACGGGATAGTTACTGACAAAGGAGAAAATCCGTGTAAATGCTTTATGTGTGCGTTTGTCGTTGAAAAGAATAAATTATCGAACGTATGTTAACCGATAGACGGGGACTAAGTGGCGCTTTTAGTTTCATATATGAGTATCAATGAGAATATGAAGCTTTCATATTATCATCGAGTATCATATATTGGTTTTAACTTGAACATGTTGAATCACTCTCTAATTATGTGTTTGTTTTGTATTCTTGTTGTATGTGTGTGTTCCGGCTGTCGGGGGTAAGGCTTATATCCTATTAAGAATGTATAGAGCGAACACCCATTCGCTTGTACTTTCAACCGTTTCGAGTAAATTTCGGCAGCACCTCCCCGCTGTTCTCCGAGTACACTTTAATAGAATAGATAATTGTTTTAAAACTGTGAAACAACGTTGAAATGAACATCTAATCTATCTTTGTACACGGAGAACCAGCGGAAAGGTACCGACGAAATATCTCGAAACGGATGAAAACACAAGTGAATGAAGGTGTTTGCTTTATACATTCCTAACTTGTCCACACGGGACAAATCTATCGGTTACCATACGATTGAATCTTCTCATCGCATAGACTATACGACGGTTGTTATTATCAAGCTATATCGTCCGATATTTAACAACTTTCGTATAGTTCTATATCACGACGAACATCGTATGTATGTTAACCGATAGACGGGGACTAAGTGGCGCTTTTAGTTTCATATATGAGTATCGATGAGAATATGAAGGTTTCATATTATCATCGAGTATCATATATTGGTTTTAACTTGAACATGTTGAATCACTATCTAATTATGCATTTGTTGTGTATTCTTGTTGTATGTGTGTGTTCCGGCTGTCGGGGGTAAGGCTTCTAGCCCATTAAGAATGTATAGAGCGAACACCCATTCGCTTGTGTTTTCAACCGTTTCGAGTAAATTTCGGCAGCACCTCCCCGCTGTTCTCCGAGTACACTGTAATAGAATAGATTATCATTTCAAAGCTGTGAAACAACGTTGAAATGAACATCTAATCTATCTTTGTACACGGAGAACTAGCGGAAAGGTACCGACGAAATATCTCGAAACGGATGAAAACACAAGTGAATGAAGGTGTTTGCTTTATACATTCCTAACTTGTCCACACGGGACAAATCTATCGGTTACCATACGATTGAATCTTCTCGTCGCATAGACTATACGACGGTTGTTAGTATCGAGCTATACCGTCCGATATTTAACAACTTTCGTATAGTTCTATGTCACGACGAATATCGCACGTATGTTAACCGATAGACGGGGACAAAGTGGCGCTTTTAGTTTCATATATGAGTATCGATGAGAATATGAAGATTTCATATTATCATCGAGTATCATATATTGGTTTTAACTTGAACATCTTGAATCACTCTCTAATTATGCGTTTGTTGTGTATTCTTATTGTATGTGTGTATTCCGGCTGTCGGGGGTAAGGCTTCTATCCCATTAAGAATGTATAGAGCGAACACTCATTCACTTGTGCTTTCAAACGTTTCGAGTAAATTTCGGCAGCACCTCCCCGCTGTTCTCCGAGTACACTGTAATAGAATAGATAATCATTTCAAAGCTATGAAACAACGTTGAAATGGACATCTAATCTATCTTTGTACACGGAGAACCAGCGGAAAGGTACCGACGAAATATCTCAAAACGGATGAAAACACAAGTGAATGAAGGTCTTTGCTTTATACATTCCTAACTTGTCCACACGGGACAAATCTATCGGTTACCATACGATTGAATCTTTTCGTCGCATAGACTATACGACGGTTGTTAGTATCGAGCTATACAGTCCGATATTTAACAACCTTCGTATAGTTCTATGTCACGATAAACATCGCACGTATGTTAACCGATAGACGGGGACTAAGTGGCGCTTTTAGTTTCATATATGAGTATCGATGAGAATATGAAGGTTTCATATTATCATCGAGTATCATATATTGGTTTTAACTTGAACATCTTGAATCACTCTCTAATGATGCGTTTGTTGTGTATTCGTGTTATATGTGTAACATGATTTTAAACCATTGAGATCAAAATTGATAGAACTGATCATTCACAAAGAGATTAAGGATTGACTTTTGACAGCCATATGAAGGAATATTTTCTCCTACGGCAACCTAATAATATACCCATTATCCTCATATATACATATATGCAGGCAGGCATGGATACATATATGCAAATATTTGAAAAATTAATATATGAACCAAAAACTATTATTGCAATGGTATTCATCTATAACAATCAACAATTAAAATTACAAATGTAGGTTACTGATATCATAAAGCATTATACGCAACATATGAATTCACATGACTGAAACATGCATCAAAAAAACATGTTCATCCAAAAGAAAGGCCACTGTCAACAAATATAGACAAATACGTCATAAAAACAATAACTAATCAACAAGTTGATTAGCATCTGGATCAAGAAAATGATAGGAAAAACAATTGACTATGATCTATAATGACAAGTTTATTACCATGACTCTCGACTAACAAAGGTGGCTTTTAGTCCTCGGTAGCTTGATAATTGGGATTTCATGGCGAATAAAAATATGCATATGCCGTTTGACCAGGAACATCAATAGGAAACTCAATGAGGTCGGGTGTACTGAAGTACGCTTTGTATTTCGCTATATCAGGTGATGAAGCCCAAGCCCTAGCTAGCCCTAGCTAGCCCCAGCCCCATCCCAACCGAACCCTAGCCCCAGCCCCAGCCCAGCCCCAACTGAACCCTAGCCTCAGCCCCAGCCCAGCCCCAGCCCCAGCCCAGCCCCACCCCAACCGAACCCTAGCCCTAGCCCCAGCCCCAGCCCCAGTCCCAACCCCAACCGAACCCCAGAACCTAACCTTAACCCTAACCCTAACCGAACCCGATGCCGATGCCGATGCCAAACCCTCACCCCTACCCGAACCTGGCCTGAACCCTAGACCTAACATCATCAAAATTAATAATAATTTGAGATTTAATTACTAACCGGGCGCGCGGTGGAGGAGACGACAGAAATCGGTGGTCGACGACGATCGGCGAAGGTGGCGACGAGACACGGGAAGTCGACAAAGGTGTGGGAACGACCGGCGAAGGTGGCGACGAGGCGCGGAGAGCGGTGGCGACGAGGTGCGGGAACAGGCGATATGAGGCGCGGGAGTGAGAGAGAGAAATTTTGGAAACGATGAATGATTTTTCTGTGTTTTTTTTTTATTAATAACCTATTTATATGCCCCTACGGACATAACCGTAGGTCCACCGTTTGCGGCTCCGTTGGGCCAAACAAAAAATTAGAACGTAAGGCACCATAGGGACAACGATGTGGACCTACGGATAAATCCGTAGGGGCAAGAAATATTTGCCCCTACGAATTCCTGAGTCCGTAGGGACAACCCCATATTGTAGTAGTGTTACCTTTTAGGAAAAGATTTCCTTATTTAGTTCTAAGATAAAACAATCATCACTAAAACATTTTAAAATTTAATGTTTCTTTAATGAGAATATTCATGTGTCTGGTAAATACTCATATTGAAAATTTGCAGTTTGAAGTCCCTTATCCTTAAAATACTAAAGATAGATGTGGTAAATTTATAACGTTTGAAAAAAAGATTTAAAAGGGGTTATGTATAAGTTCTCAAATTTTAAGAAGCATGCATTGAACGATAATATGATTGAAATTTTTTTACATGATTGTTGCTTTCTCAGCATCATTTCTAAACATTCATGTGCATGCCACGTGTCAAAGATCTAGTTAATAATGCATAGTAAAAGGGTTGAACAAGGGTGACAGAGACCCAAAGAGGTCCTTAACTGCCCGCTAATTATCACGATCAATCAATCAATTTCAAAATCAAGGTTTTATCATCTTGACCTCATAGACCTCTCTCTCTCATTCAATCGATACATCAATGTTGTTTACTTGTCCAAATAATATGTATCAAAATAAAGACCCAATATTAAAATCTCCTCCTTCATTGGTATTTAAGTGCAATAGATGAAGAAAAAGGTATATAATTTTTTTGATTGAAAAAATTTATCAATGATATCTCAGTAATTTTCAACTCCTCCTCCTTTCTACTTTAAATGGGGTACACACAAATAGTGACAACTCACCAATGAGTCATAGCTCAGTTGGTATTGCACTTCTCTTCCCCGGAAGAGAAGTGACCATAGATTAATACTTTCGGAACAAATTCGTAGGTCCCTGCTTATGTGCGTTATGTGCATGTGTGTGGTGTGTGCGTAGATATGGTGTGTACTGAAGTGATGTTTACGGGCCAGTTCAGCAAAATAAAATAAAATAAAATAATGATAACTGATGGAAAGGATGGCTATGTAATCTTAATCTCCATTTATTGTACTGATTCTCAACCTTTTTCCAGTAGAAAAAGAAACACATCATTGGCTCAAAAGCAAAAGAGGGATAAAACAAGAATGGAAAAAATGGCTTCTTCATCACCTTTCTTCCTCTTCTTCTTCATTTTCTGCAACTCTGTTGAATCGGTTGGAACCTCTCATGGCTCTAAGCAATGGGGTTATGTTCAAGTTAGACCAAGTAAAACCTTTTTTCCTCATTAGTTTTTCTTATAGATCTTTTTACATTGAATCATTATTCTTGCTTCTTGTGTTTAAGCTTTTCTTGTTATGTTTAGCTCTTATTCTTGATATCTTGATGTTTCTCATCACATTCTGTGTTTCACGGAGTGTCCAAGCTTCAGATACGTCTACAGCAAAGGGACAGACATCTGAAGCCCAAGCTTCGGATGTCTGATCCATATTCGAAGACATGCACACAGAGAGTCGAGAGACGTATTCTCTCTTATTCTTCAGACGTTAACCAGCACTTTGTTTTTTGGGCAGATGTGTGCAGTGCATTCATCAGACATATGCGTGCTCTTTGGAGTTTCATGAAGTTTTTTGGCAGACGTCTATATTGTCTCCTTCAGACGTCTGCCACACGATTGGGCGGAATCTTTGTTCTGTTGGGAAATTATTTATTTGATCTTCTCTGTCTAATACTATATATATTGTAGTATTTTTATAATCCTAGATCTGATAGATTTTATGATAGTTTTTAGAGAGAACCCTTTGTATTTGTGAGAGAAGTCTAGGGTTTTATGAGAGAGATTTGTGAGATTTCATCCACCGTTTGTAATACTGCATATTTGTTGATTAATAATACTTCTCCTTCATCCGTGGTTTTTCCTCGTAAATCTGGTGTCTTATTTGGTTAGTGCTCTTATTTTCATTACTTTTGTTTATTTGATTGCTTCTCCATATCGTTTGTTATTACTTCGAGATGTTTTCTTTTGATTCTACATCATGTCTCCAACGATTATGAATTTCGATATTGAGAGGTTTGATGGGTCTATGGGTTTTAGTTTATGATAAGTTCATATGATTGTTGTATTGATACAGAATAATTTAAGAAAAGCAATTCTTAGGAAGGATTCAAGACCCTCCTCTATAACAGAGAAAGCATGGGAGGGGTTGGATGAAAAGGCTCTCATGGCTATCCAATTGTATTTGACAAACAAAGTTTTGCAAAAAGTATTGATGGAGAAGACGGCGGCTAGTTTGTGGTTGAAATTAGAAGAGTTATAGTTAAAGAAGTCTCTCATAAATCGACTCATGTTGAAGCAGCGTCTCTACACATTTCGTATGTCAGAATACTCTCCTATCGAATTCCACATCGGTGAGTTTAATTCGATCATTACAGATCTGAGTAAGATCGATATTAATATTGATGATGAAGATCAAGCACTTCTATTATTATGTTCTTTGCCACCCTTTTATAAGCACTTTCGTGACATCATGATCCATAGGCGAGATACTATCTCGATCAAGGATATAAAAAAAAATTGACGAACGAAGAGAAAATCGACAAGGAGTTAACTTCTAAAGAAGGATTGTTACAAATTACTAAACACAAGCATAAGCATGAAGACAATCAGAAGGAGTCTTCAGCTGAAGCTGGTATTACGCAAGGAGAAGGAGATCTACCTGTGGTTCTTGACAACATACATCGATTCAATGACGAATGGATTATGGATTCGGATTGCTCCTACCATATGTGTCTCAATAGGAATTTGTTCACCATTTATGAGTCTGTTAATGGTGGAGTGATTTTGATGGGCTACAATAGTTTGTGTCGAGCTATTGGAAAAGGGTAAAATCCAAATCAAGATGTTTGACAGCGTTGTGAGAACATTAGCGAAAGTTAGACATGTACCTGACTTAAAGAAGAATCACATTTCATTAGGTACACTCAACGTTAAGAGTTATAAGTTCTCCGCTGAATGTGGACTTTTGAAAGTAACCAAAGATGCTCTCATCGTTATGAAAGTCTTGAAAACCGGGTCCTTGTATGTGATGCAGAGTTGACTACTAGGTCGATGACAGTTTCAACATCTAAATCTATATCAGATTCAGATATTACCAGATTACGGCACATGAGACTCGAGCATATGAGTAAAAGAGGTATGGTCGGGTTATCGAAGCAGGGTCTATTTTGTGGTCAAAGTACATCAAAGATAGAGTTTTGTGAGCATTGCATTTTTGGGAAGCAAAAACGAGTTAGCTTCAGTTCGGCTGTGCACAACACAAAAGGTACGCTTAACTATATCCATTCGGATCTTTGGGGACTTTCTCAAGTTTCTTCCAAAGGATGCAATACAAAATATCTGCTTATTTTCATCGACGATTTTTCGGGGAAGGTTTGGGTCTACTTTTTAAAGCACAAGAGTGATGTGTTTCTTATGTTTAAGCGATAGAAGATATTGATTGAGAAGCAAACAAGTTAGCAAATCAAGAGATTAAGGATGAACAACGGATTAGAATTTTGTGGTGGAGATTTCATTGAATTCTTCAAAAATGAAGGTATCGTTCGATATCATACCATTGTCCACACACCACAGCAAAATGGAGTCGCAGAGCGAATGAATCGGATTCTTTTGGAGAAAGCACGGTGCATATTATCTAATGCAGGGCTCCGCAAGGAGTTTTGGGCAGAGACGGTGAACACGGCATGCTACATAGTGAATCGATCACGTCATACATCGTTTGGTAGTAAACACCGGAACAGGTATGGTCTGGGAAGCACGCCGATTATTCTACACTTAGAGTGTTTGGTTGTCCCGCATATGCACATTGCCATGAAGGCGAGTTAGATCCTCAGGCGAAGAAATGCATTTTTCTTGAATATGCCATCGGAGTCAAAGGTTACAGGTTGTGATGTTCATATCCTAAGTCGCCAAAGTTTATGATTAGCAGAGATGTCACTTTTGATGAGTCTGCTATGTTGAAACCGAAAAACACAGAATCTCCAATTAAAGACGATGCAAAGAAGGACGAGCCGAGCATTGAATTTGTGGTCGGTGAAAGCTCGAGTTCGTAGGAGATCTCTTCTTCACTATCTTCTGATGAAGAACAGTTCCAAGATGAGCGGTATCTGCTCGCTCGATACCGACAATGAAGCGACATTAGACCACCACAAAGTTATGGATATGATGATCTAGTGGCGTATGCATTGTCCGTTGCAGAGACAGTTGATAGTAGAGAACCTATGAGTTATCAAGAAGCTGTCTCATCCGATGAGTCGGCTCGTTGGCTAGTCGCTACGAATGAAAAGATTGAGCCTCTTCACAAGAACTAAACATGGAAGCACGTTAAGCCCGAAGGAGGAAAGAAAGTAGATGGCTGCAAGTGGGTTTTCAGAAAGAAGGAAGGAGATCAATTGGTTGCAGATACTCGATACAAGGCACAGTTAGTAACTAAAGGCTATTCGCCGGTTCGGAGAGTAGACTTCAATGAAGTATTTTCTCTGGTTGTAAAACACACCTCTATTCGTGTCTTGCTCAGTTTGGTAGCTATGTAAGATTTGGAGCTCGAGCAGCTCGATGTTAAGACCGCTTTCTTGCACGGTGATTTGATAGAGAAGATCTACATGCAACAACCTGATGGTTTTGAAATTGAAGGTAAGTAAGACCATGTTTGTTTGTTAGAGAAGTCTCTCTATGGTTTGAAGCACTCGGGTAGATATTGGTGCAACAAATTTGACTTCTTCATGAAGGATATTAGGTTTACGAGAAGTAAGCGCTACAATTGCGTTTATTGCAAAAAAAATCGTCATTGATGGTTCTTTCATATACTTGTTGCTTTATGTTGATGATATGTTGATAGCAGTAAGGTATATGGTTGATATTCAGAAACTTAAGAAACAGTTGAAAGGAAAGTTCGAGACCAAAGATTTGGAAGTGGCCGAGAAAATTCTCGGTACGGAAATTAGGCGTGATCGCAAGGAATGTAAACATTACTTTTCTCAATAGTGATACATTAAGAAAGTTTTAGAACGTTTTGGGTATAACAGATGCTAAATCTGTAAGTACCCTTTTGGAAGCTCATTTCAAACTTTCAACTCGTTTATCACCACAAGCAGAGGAAGAACTTCAGTATATGTCGCATGTTTCTTATTCGAGTGCGGTGGGTAGTATTATGTATGCCATGGTTTGTACCCGACCCGACATTTCACATGCAGTTAATGTTGTTAGTCGCTATATGGCATCTTCTGGTAAAGGTCATTGTCAAGCAGTGAAATGGATTTTACGATACTTATGAGGTTCGTCTGATGTGGGGTTGGAGTTTGGAAGGAACGGTGACAGTTTGGTTAGTTTCAGCGATTTGGACTATGTAGGTGATCTCGACAGGCGAAGGTCGATCATTGGCTATATATTCTCTTTAGGGGGATGTGCCAATAGTTGATGTGCTTCATTACAGCCTACAGTAGTGTTATCTACGACGAAGGCGGAGTATATAACCATTGTTGAGACTATTAAGGAAGCAATCTGATGGAAGGGACTATTTTCGGAACTTGACCATCAGTGGCGAATCAAGGATTTTTGTCCAGGTGTGACGGAGACTGGAGTTCATATACATTGCTAATAATGGGATAGATTTTTGAGTTAGTTTAGATAACTTTATGAAACTCATAAAATATCACAAAAAAAATAGATATGCTAATTATTAGAATTTATACTCAAAACCATAGTCACAAATTCGTGATTCGGCGATAATTCGGCAAGGTCGAAAATTCGGAATCGGAGAACTATTCAGAAAAAATCGGCAGGTATTCGGGAAAGATTCGGTAAGTGTTCGGGAAATATTCGGGAAGGATTTCGAGCAAAAAATTAATATAAAATTAATATATGAGACGCTAGATTTTGATTTCGTGAATTATTTGCTGTTTTTTTGAATAATTAGCTTTTTTTTGAATAATTCGCGAATAATTCGGGAATTATTCACGAATAATTCGGCGCGTTCGGTTATGACGAATAATTCGCAGATTTAATCGGCAGCCACATAAATTCGTGAATTATTCACGAATTCGCCGAATAATTCACGAATTATGTGACTATGCTCAAAACCAACTATTTACCTAAATAAATCATACAAAAGCCTAAAATCTTTCTGCCAAGGAAAAAATAATTATTAAAGTAATTCCTCAATCCAATCAAAATCCAATCTTTCTACCAAAATCCTTCATCTCCCACCCCAACAAAAAAAATTAACCCATCAACATAATCGCAGGATTCAATCAAAATCCTAATCCTCAAACCCGATTTTTTTTATAAAAAGAATTTCAAGAGCAGCTGATAATTTCCCAGAACAACAAAACCCTCCATCAATATCGAAACTTTCAACCAAAACCCTTGATCCAAAACATCAAAAGGCTCATTCATACATACAAAGCAATCATCGTCGATGGTGTAGATATACTTCTTCTTGGAGACCATGTACCCAAAGCAGCGGCATGCCGAATCCTTGAAAGAGATGCAGGAAGCCTTGGATCATAAGATCCTCTTGATGTCGTTCATGTTGTGGCTCGTAATCGAATCCCTCGGGGACCTTGATGACCTTCAATGGGTCCCCATCCTGGACGATGATGAGGTGGTAGTGCAGGAAGAAGGGCCTCCACATCTCCAAGAAATCTTGGTTTCGGATCATGGGGATCACGATGTCGAGCTCGGCCTTCAGGCGAGGGTTCGAGGGGCGGGGGTTCGAAGGACAAGGGTTCGGGAGGGGCGACCGCCTCCAGTGCTATGCGTGGATCCGCCCCTGGATACCATAATAGTCTATCGTGATAGACAAAATGCGATTCATTTGACAAAATACCAGATGCATCATGACAGAATGAAGCACATCGACGTTCGGTATTGGTTTGTTTAAGATGTCGTTGAAGAGTAAAAGATAATCGTAAAGAAGGTTGGCATATAGGATAATCCATCCGACATGGTGACTAAGTGTCTTTCGTTTGTTAAGTTTGAGTATTGCTGGAACTTAATTGGAGTGTGTCACACTTATTGAGCCCTTTAGAGGTTTTGTGGAGAAGGCGGAGCTACTACTAATATTATGGAGGAGTTTTGTGACGAATGCGAAAAAATGTGGAGATTTGTTATGTTTTTTGGTATTCTTGATCTCTAGATATTTTCCATCACATTCAGCGTTTCACGGAGTGTCCCAGTTTCAGATACGTTTACAGTAAAGGGACAGATGTCTGAAGCCCAAGCTTCAGACATCCGATCCATATGCGAAAACATGCACACAGAGAGTCGAGAAATGTTTCCTCTCTTGTTCTTCAGACGTTAGCCAATGTTCTGTTTTTTGTGCATACATCTGCAGTGCATTCATCAGACATTTGAGCGCTCTCTGGAGTTTCGTGAAGTTTTTGGGTAGATGTCTGTCGTACGATTGGGCAGAAGTTCTGTCATCTTCAGACGTCCGCCGTACAATTGGGCTGTATCTTTATTCTGTTGGGAAAGTAGTTATTTGATCTTATATGTCTAATACTATATATATTATTTTTGTAACCCTAAATCGAATAACTTTTGTGATAGTTTTTTGAGAGAACCATTTGTATTTGTCAAAGGAGGCTAGAGTTTTGTGAGAGGAATTTGTGAGATTTCATCCATTGTTTGTAACACTCCATATTTGTTGATTAATAAAATTTCTCATCGTCCGTGGTTTTTCCCGTAAGAGTTTTCCATATAAATCTGATGATTTCTTTGGCTAGTGCTCTTATTTCCATTAATTTTGTTTATTTGATTGCTTCTTTATATCGTTTATTATTAATTTGAGATCGTATTTGCCGCAGCATTTCTAATGGCAATGCAGAAGCCCATATGTTCTGGTGGCTGTACCGGAGCCCGAACCGGATCGATAACGCGTGGAACCCATGGCCGACTGTGCTCTGGTTATAGGGAGGACCAGTTAAGTTCTTAATATTTTCTTTTAAAAAATATATTCAAATAATTGAATCTTTTTGTGATTGATTTTTTTATTTAAAAAAGGGATGTTGGGATTGGGAATTTTGAAGAGATTGGACCATTGGATACTGATTTGAAGCCTAGGAATTCTACATGGCTGCAAAAAGCTGATCTCCATTTTTATGTTAATTTTTTAATTTATTTTTTTCCATAAAAAATGTATTTTTATTTTTAAAATTTTAATTTTTAAATGTAGGATAATCCAGTGGGAACAGGATACAGTTATGTTGAGGATCAAAGTGCATTGGTGAAGACAGATGAAGATGCTGCAACTGATTTAACTGCTCTCTTGAAATCTCTATTCAATTCGAATCCGAAGCTTCAGAGCAGCCCTCTGTTTGTTGTCACCGAATCTTACGGCAGAAAATACGCGGTCACCCTCGGGTTGTCGATGGTAAAGCGATCAATGCCGGAGAATTGAAGCTTAAATTTGGAGGTATTGAATTCAATTAAAGATTTGTGATTTAATTTCTGTACGTAAATTTTATGATTTGATGTTGTAGGAGTTGCTTTGGGAGATAGTTGGATCTCGCCGGAAGATTTTGTGGTTAGTTAATTTTTTTAAATTTATTTTGTTAAATCCCAATTGAGTTTTTGAATTTGGATTAATTAAATTTTAATTAATTATGATGCAGTTTTCATGGGCTCCTCTGCTTAGAGATGTTTCCAGGATTGAAATCAATGGAGCTCAAAAGGCTAACAGGTTTAATTTTTATCATTTTTTTTAATTTTGAGGGAAAAACAATTTACATAAAATAAATGAATTTTTTTTTTATATTTCAGTTTGGCTGTGCAAAGTAAGCAACAAATTGCAAGTGGGAAGTTTGTGGAAGCAACAAACACATGGACTAACCGGAGGGAAAAGATTAGTATGCAAGGATTTGAATGGTGCAAGCCATTTGCAAGTTCTTAAATGGTTTTGGGTTTTATGCAAAGAAAGTCATCCAAGAACTTGCAAGTGGCTTGCACTATGCAAGCCATTGCATAGAAGTTTTTTCCGAGCTTAAGAGTGTGATTAGTGAAAATACTAATTCAGTAGCAAGTATTTCACTATAAGAAAAAAGTCTTTATTTCGTCGCGGTGGTTATTCCGTCAGAACATAGCCGACAGAATAACGAACAAAACCGTTGAAATAAGACCCAATTAATTAAATGCGGGCCTATTATTATTTTGGTTTATTTCGTCGGCTAAGAGCCGACGGAAAAAACCAATTCATTAAAAGGGATCGGGCTTAACCCAGAACCCCAAATTCCCCCCAAAAAGAACCTAGGTTCCCAATTTTTTCCCCAAATCGGCGACCGTTCCTTCAATCGATGATCGCTCTTCCGCTGTTCACCGGCGATCACCCCTGATAATAGCCCACTCTCCCTCCTTCCCTCTCTCCCTCTCTCTCTCTCTCTCTCTCTCTCTCTCTGTCTCTCTGTCTCTCTCTGTGCAGCACCGACGACCGCCCCGCATCATCCTTGACAGCGATGACGTCCCTCCTCCGCCAACGACCTCCTGCTCAGCCGACAACGTTCCCCCTCCTCTGGTAAGATCTCCCCCCCTCTCTCACATAGTGTCTCTCTCCTCCTCTCTCAGGAGATCACCGTCGAGACCGCCGCCTTGTGACCGTCGTTTGGTCTCCGGAGATCGAAGCCCTCACCACCTCAAAACAATTTTTGACAAGAGGTGTTTTAATTTGGTTTGATTTTAAAAAAAATGGTTTGATTTTAAATTTTTGGATGTTGTTGTCGATTAGTGTTGTTGCTGTCGATGTTGTTGATGATGTTGCTCTTGTTGATGGGTTAGGGAGGGTTTGGGTTAGGAGTTAGGGTTAGGGTTAGGGTAAGAATAATTTACCTAATCTTTCTATGTAGTTTAGTGGAAAAAAACAATGTTTATGTGTTAATTAAGTGTTTGTGTTAGGTTAGGGTAAAGGTACTTTACCTAATTTTTCTATATAGTTTTGTGAAAAAAAAACAATATTTATGTGTTAGGGTTAGGGTGGGGGTGAGGGTTAGGGTTTAAGAAGATGAATCGTTTTTTTAATTTGTTAAGGTAGTTTGGTGAAAAAACAACAATAGTTAAGGGTATTTTAGTGTAATTTAGTAAGATTAAAGAAATAAGTTGGTTAGGAAATTTTTTTAAGGTAGTTTAGTGAGAAAACAACAATAGCAAAAGGTAGTTTAGAGAGAATTTCTTTTGGTATTTTATAGTAATTTGGTAAATTTGTGTGTATCTATGTGTGCATGCGAATAAGTTTCTCAACTATATCTATTGTGAATTGAACATTGAACATCAAAATAACACGAAAATCTTATAATATATACTAAGTGGATGAAACTCGATGACAACATGAAATTTACTTGTATCATCGAGGATTTCACATTCAAAAAATTGAAACGCGTCTTAGAACCCATCTATCAGTTATATAAGCAACAGTCTTCATCGTGACATAAAACTACGTGATGGTTGTCAAAACTAAGCGTTTAATCGTTTATTTTTGCAAGCATCATGTAGTTTATGTGACGAGAGACTGGTCATACTATAACTGATAGACTTGTCCAGTGTGGACAAGTTAAGAATTTATAACGCAAACACACCATGCATTTGTGTTTTCATTCGTTTCGAGATTAGTTTCGTCGGCATCTTTTCGCTAGTTCTCCGTACACAAATATAGAGTGGATGATCATTTCATTGTTGATATTCAATATTGAAATGATTGTCATCTTTTCTATTGCAGTATGATCGGAGAACAGTGTGGAGTACTGCCGAAATTTTCTCGAAACGAATGAAAACACAAATGCAGGGGTGTATGAGTTATAAATTCTTAATGGGATAGAAACCTTACCCCCGACAGCCGATGTGATGAATTGATAGATCAAACTGAAAAATTAAACCTTAATTAAAGTCATAAAATAAATGGCTAATTATGTAATACATGATGTCAGATATCGGAGAATAATGGATAGGAGTTGGATGCAAGTGTCCAAATTTAATGATGAATACAAGGCCGGTGTCGAAGAGTTTATAAAATTGCATTGAGAGACCGATCTCCTGAAAAATTGATTTCGTGTTCGTGTAAAAAGTGTCATAACGGTTACGATCTCCATCGAGATATAATCTATGAACATCTACTGAAAAATAAGCTATCTTCTGAGTATACAAAATGGACCTAGCATGGAGAAGCGAGACTGTTAGTCAACATGTCTACGAGTCGTTGGATTAGACCAAATGATCCTCATCCTACAAATTTTAGGGACACCAGTTTGAATAATATATTGGCCGAGCTCCAAACCGGCATGCATGCTGATCATGATATTGTTCCTGAACTTAATGTCGGAGAGGAAGATATCCGTAGTTTTCCTGATACAGAATCGACAAAATATATGAAGTATATGGATGATGCAAATGTACCCCTTTTCAAAGGCGCAAACATTTCTAAGTTGGAATGGATTGTCAAAATGTTTCATCTCAAATGCCAGAATAATTGGACTAACAAGTCTTTCGATCGGTTTCTTGAGGTGAAAAGGGAGACTTACCCTAAAGCGCCACTGCTGGAAAATTTCACAGAGACGAAGAAGATCTTGAATGATATGGGTTTCAATTATGAGAAAATCAACTCATGTCCGAACGATTGCATGTTATACTGGATAGAAAAGGATAAGAAGTTGGAAACTGTAGAACGTGTTACTTATCTAAGTGGACCGTCCCTCAAAGGCATAACAGTGAAGATGAGTCTACACTTGATATTTCTAGACGGATTCCAGCAAAGGTTTTGCGACACTTCTCAATCAGGAAAAAACTTCGGTGTTTATTTTTGTCAACCAAAACCGTTGATAGCATGTCATGGCATGTAAATGGTCACACTAAGGACGGAATCCTGCGGCATCCAGCCGATAATGAAAAGTGGAAACGCTTTGATATCCTTTATAAAGATTTTGCTGCGGATTTTCGTAATATCAGGCTTGGTTTATCTGTAGATGGTATGGAACCGTTCAGCCATGGTGCGAATCACAGAGTATATGGTGTAGGGATTCTATAGCACCATACTAGGTTTAGGGTTGCATCACACATGCTATAACAAAAATTTAGAGGGTACTAAACAATTCCAAACATGAAACGAACTAGAAAAATAGAGTAACAACTAGCTATAGCAACTGATACTATAAAGTGTCTAACACTAAGTGAGTTGGAAATACAACCTCTGTAGACCTCCTCCTAGACTCCATGGATTGTGTAAGGTTTGAGTTGGTTGGCTTGTATCCTTCCGCGTCCACGATGATCCACCACGAAGTCTCTTTGCACCAAGCTCCAAGCTTCTCTTGATCAAGGATGAAGAAGAAGAAAACACTCCACTCAAGTGGGCTAGATTAAAGTAGAATGGTGATTTGGGTTTGGATCTCAATTAAAAACCTTTTCTTTTTAATCCTTTCTCTTTTTTTTAAAAACCCTAGTGAGCATTGAGGAGACAGAGGAAGAAGGAGATGCTCAAGCTAAACTCAAGAGAGAGAATAATATGAGAATAATGAATAACCCTAACTCAACTCAAGAGAGTAAGTGAGTGTCATCCATGCTAAACCATGATTACAAAATATCTAGATATTTTGTAACTTGAGTTTAAGCAAAACCATGGGCCAAAACCATGGGCAAAAGAAACCATTAACTTTGTCAACTCAAGAGAGTTGAATAGTCAACCATGATTTTAATCCCATTTTGCTTTTCTCAAATAATCAAAATATCTAAATATGTAACCATGTGAGTCTTGCATTGCCACCACCAATGTATCATCAACCATGACACATATATGCTTGCATGTGTGCATGCACATCAACATATACATATACTCATGCATGCATCAAAAGAATTAGGTTTTAATAAATGAGCTAATGGACTTAATATTAAATCAACACTTGATTTAATAACCCGTTCATATCATATACGACCCGTCCAATAGTAAACGCTCGAATAAAATACGGTATCCAATACACGCATTTAATCGAGCTCCCGCGTATATCACATATGCACCCCACATCCTTTCGCCTGAGCTAGGAGGCTCCTTTGTGGGACTCTAAGACTCGTCAATACGCTAGCAGTAGGCAGTGATTATATCACATGCCCACAAACCGTCAGTGGCACAAGCTGTACGTAACGGCTCCCAGGTATTGAGTGATAAGAAGAAATATAAGCAAACCTGCTAAAACTCCCGTCGAGCCAACTGGTAACACTTACCATACAGTCCGGTCTCTTCGTCAAATATGCTGCATATATGAGTCTAGGGATGGTATCGTCGACCCCAATAACCCAATAAGTCATGCTGGTATATGGCTCATAGCAGATCGAGAAACTACTGATAACACTTATCAGTAAATCTCAGCAGCCCTAGCCAAGGACTTCCTGTTATAGCCAATCGTACATGGTGCAACATCAACCCCCAATACCGGGAGAGGCGAAACCACTCCTATCGCTCATTGCCTCCATATGCCTCGGGACTGTACCTAAAATCCACCTGTTTGCACGACTCAGTAGCGCTGTGGTAAGGTAGAGATCAAAGTACAGTGAGAGACACACAAGACTCTATGACGATCTCGGGTCTACAGATTAACCTGTACCGGTGTCACTTGAGAACTTCTATCTGACGATAGATATAATACCACATAGGAGTTCTCGGCGAGTCCGTTCAGTGTACCCAGTCTCCACTGAACACCCGTATACGATCTTTGGTGTCACCACACCAATGGATATGGGATCATCCATCGCCCATCATATAGGACAAGTAACGTATACGCTAGTCTACTCTGGTGATATCGATGTCCCGTCTCAATACACCCACGATTAGGAACATTTCAAGGATATGCTCATAGACCACTCATGTCCGACTAGTATGATCCACATCATAATCTCAGTAGTACTGCATCATCCTATGGGCTATATCAATATGTACCAAATGAATGAAAGCATAATCAAATGAATATGTCAAGATAAAAGATGCAACCAGATAGTGTACTATCATGTCAAGCAAGAATGTCCCCTGAATACACACACACACACACATACCGGTACATACATTATCATATAATGGCCTCTAGGGCATACATATATCCAACAATCTCCCACTTGCACTAAGGCCAATTATTGGCGTATCTCATACCCAACCTCTTAAAAAGTTGCTCATGCTGTGGCAAAGGGAGGGCCTTGGTGAGTGGATCCGACATGTTATCTTTTGTTACTCTCTGAATCTCGATCTCGCGGCGATCAACTATCTCCCGGATCAGATGATACCGCCTAAGGATGTATCTGGACTTCTGATAGGACCTGGGCTCTTTGGCTAACGCTATAGCCCCATTATTATCATAATACAAAGGTATTGGATCAATAATGGTCAGAACTACTCCAAGCTCCGAGACGAACTTCCTCATCCAGACGGCTTCCTTGGCAGCATCATTTGCAGCAATATACTCAGCTTCTATCATGGAGTCTGCAACGGTATCCTGTTTGGAACTCTTCCAACATACTGCCCCTCCATTGAGGATAAAGACAAACTCAGAGATAGATTTGCTGTCATCCTTGTCACTCTGGAAGCTCGAATAGGTAAAGGCATCCATTTGGAGATCTCCGTTACCATACATCAAGAACATTTCTTTAGTCCTTCGCAAGTACTTAAGAATATTTTTTACTGCTGTCTAGTGATTCTCCCTTGGGTTGGATTGATACCTGCTTACTATACCCAGTGCATAAGCTACATCAGGGTTGTACATAACATCGCAGATATTATAGATCCTACAGCAGAAGCGTAGGGTATAATGCTCATGCGAGCTCTCTCTTCATCAGTCTTTGGGCAAAAGTCCTTAAAGAGAGTGACTCCATGACCAGCGGGTAAGGAACCCTGCTTGGAGTCTTCCATACTAAAGCTCTTTAGGATGGTGTTAATGTACCTGGTTTGGGACAATCCTAATAACTGTTTAGATCTATCCCTATAGATCTTTATGCCCAATATGTACGAGGTATCACCCAGGTCCTTCATGGAGAACTTTTGTGATAAGAACAATTTGACCGATTGTAGCATAGGAACGTCATTTCCTATCAGAAGAATGTCATACACGTACAATACGAGGAATGTGACAGTACTTCCCATAATCTTCTTATAAACACAAGGTTCATCTGGATTTTTGACGAAATCAAACTCTTTGATAATATCATCAAAACAGATGTTCCAACTCCGTGATGCATGCTTTAATCCATAAATGGATTTAAGCAACCTACATGCTTTCCCGCGGCTCCCACTATCAATGAAGCCCTCTGGCTGATCCATATAAACGCACTCTTCTAAATCACCATTTAGAAAAGCAGTTTTAACGTCCATCTACCAGATTTCATAGTCGTAGTGAGCAGCAATAGCAAGTAGGATCCGAATGGATTTAAGCATGGATACAGGAGAAAAGGTTTCATCATAGTCCAGTCCTGGTCTTTGTCGAAATCCTTTCGCCACAAGCCTTGCCTTATAGGTCTCTACCTACCCATCTACACCGATCTTTCTCTTAAAAATCCATTTGCACCCTACGGGTTTTACCCCAGAGGGTACAACATCCAAAGTCCACACTTTGTTGGTGTACATAGACTCCATTTCGGATCTCATGGCATCCAGCCACTTCACAGAGTCACCACTCGTGATAGCTTGCTGAAAACTGGTAGGGTCATCATCATCCATGATGCAGTCTTCTCCATCACCATCAACGAGAAAACCGTAGTATCTCTCCGGTGGGCGAGAAGTCCTACCAGATCTACGGAGTGGCTGAGGTTCATTAAGTTCTGTTGCAACATCAGGTTTAACCAAGTCGTCATTTGTAATTTGTGTCTGTAGAACATCTTCTAGATCTACCACATTGCCGTCAGAATCATTTGGAAAAATCTTATTTTCTAAAAATGTGGCATTCCGAGAAAAAAACACCCTTTGTTCCTCTTTATGGTAGAACAGATATCCATATGAATCTTTTGGGTATCCCACAAATAAACATTTGAACGATCGTGTCTCGAGTTTATCCGGATTATACTTTTTGACAAAAGCCGGACAACCCCAAATCTTAACTCGCTTAAGAGATGGTCTCTTCCCATACCATATCTCATATGGAGTGGTAGACACGGTCTTGGTCGGAACCCTGTGTTAGTTATATATATGCCCTAGAGGCCATTACCGTACATGAGATGTATATTGTAGTGGATGCTTGGACATATATAGAGAGGATTTTCTTGCTCGACATGATAGTATGCTATCTGATTACTCTTTATCTTAACATGTACACTGATTGTCTCTCTGTTACATGTTGGTAAAGCCCTTAGGATGCGTACTTGACTACCTAGATTATGATGGAGATTATACTAGTGGGACAAAGGTAGTCTGTGAGTACATCCTTTAATGTTCCTAGTCGCGGGTGTATCGAGACGGGGCATCGATATACCAGAGTAGACTAGCGTATAGCTTCTCGACCCATGTAGATGGGCGATGGATGATCCCATATCCATTGGTGTTTGACATCAGAGATGATATACGGGTGCTCAGTGGAGACTGGGTACACTGGACGGACTCGCCGAGAACTCCCAGATGGTATTATACCTCACGTCAGATGGCAGTTCTCTGGTGACACTGGTACAGGTTAGTCTGTAGACCCGAGATCGTCATAGAGTCTTGTGTGATTCCCACTGTGCTTTGATTTCCACCTTACCACGTTCAAGAGGACGTGCAAAATGGTGGTTTTTGGGTACAGTCCCGAGTCACATGGAGGCAATGAGAGATAGGAGGGGTTTCGTCTCTTCCGGTATTAGGGGTTGATGTTGCACTATGCTCGATTGGCCATAACAGGGAAGTCCCTGGCTAGGGCTGATATAGAGATTTACTGGTAAGTGTTATCAATAGTTTCTTGACCCGTTATGAGCCTCATATCGGCATAACTTATCGGTTATTGGGGTCTGACGTTTACCACCCCTAAACTGGATATGCGACATATCAGACGAGGAGACCGGACTGTACGGTAGTGTTACTGACAGGCTTTACAGGAGCTAGAGCGGGCTTGCTTATTGATCTTGTGATCGTTCAATACCCGGGTAGCCGTTACGTCCAGCTAGTACCGCTGACGGCTTATGGGTGCTTGATATGATCATCACCTACTGCCGGCGTATTGACGAGTCTTTAGAGTCCTACATAAAGGTTTTACTGGCTCAGGCAAAACGAAGTAGGAGCACATATGTGATATGTGCGGAACCGAGAATAATGTGAGTATGTGATACCGTATTCTATTCTCGCGATATTTGTATCGGACGGTTATATGTGATATAACCGGGTTATCGAATCAAGTGTTGATTCGATAAGTTTGTACATTTAATATTAGTCGGTTATATGTGATATAGCCGGATTATTAAATCAAGTGTTGATTTGATAATTTAGTGTATAATTGTATATTTGATATACTAATTTACATTAACTGATATTAGCTCACTTAAGCATTTATTATTCTCACATGTGCACACTTAATATATATGTGATATATATTAATTGTGTTTTATTTTGTATCATGGTTGTTGATACACACTACATGGGTGTATGAGACTTACACCATACTAATTATAATGTTGGGTTTTAGTATTTAAAGTAATTCCTAATTAGTGGATAATAGCTCACATGCATGAAGCTTCATGAAGCTTGTGGATGCATTGACTTATTCCACTAATTTTGTTTTACGTAAGATATTTATTAACCTAACCATTATAATTTAGTCATGATTATGTCTCTACATGAGTTAGTATATGAACTCACCCATGGTTCACTCTCTCTCACCTCATTAGTTCATTCTCATCTCTTGAGCTCATCTTCTTCTTCCTTGAGCAAAAGCTTGCTAGGGTTTTCTAAAGAGAGAAAATATTGTGAGAAAAATAAAACTAAAGTGAGCCCACTTCCTACTTCATCATCCTCTACTAGATTAGCACTTTAGTATAGGGTGTTAGCTTCACTAATCTCTCAATTAGTGAAGTAGTAGCTTGAGTTAGTGTCTTCTCGACGTAGATCATCTTCGGCCTCGAAGACTTCAAGCAAGATCGTTCTTTTCACCTTGAGAAGCCATGCAAGAGTCCGGAACTTGGATCGCAGCGAAGGGACTTCAACTCGGAGCTTTAGAAGCGAAGGACCGGTCTATAAAGGTTGTACTCCGCAAACACTTAGATGTAAAGTAGTTTACTTTGTGTTTCGTATGATTCTCTAGTTATCGATTCTAGTTTAGGGTTCTTTAAAATGGCAAAATTTTGAAAATGGCATGGACGATGCCTTCCGAAACCTTGCTGTCGTTCATAGGAACCCTACACCCTGTTCAACAGAAAAGCTGCAGTCTCCAATGCATACCCCCTAAAGGAGAGGGGAAACTCAGCATCACTCATCATGGATCGTACCATATCTAATAGGGTTCGATTCCGTCACTCTGACACACCGTTGTGCTGTGGTGTGTAAGGGGGAGTGAGCTGAGAGAGAATCTCATTCTCTTTTAGGAAGTTCGAAAACTCTGTACTAAGATACTCTCCACCTCGATCTGATCGAAGTATCTTGATGCTCATTCCAGTTTGTTTTTCTACTTCAAGTTTGTACTCCTTGAATTTCTCGAAAGCTTCAGACTTATACTTTATCAAAAACACATGACCGAATCTTAAGAAATCATCAGTAAAAGTTATGAAGTAAGAAAAACCGCCTCTCGCATGTGTAGACATTGGCCCACATACATCACTATGTACGAGGCCCAAGAGCTCAGTAGCTCTTTCTCCGTGTCCAGTAAACGGAGTTTTGGTCATTTTCCCTTTGATACAAGACTGGCAAGTCGCATAAGATTTATACTCAAAGGAATTTAAATATCCATTTTTATGAAACTTGTTTAGTCTTGTTTCATTAATATGACCAAGTCTACAATGCCAAAGAAAAGCTTCATTTATATTTGAAAATTTCCTTTTATTTGTGTGCTGTATGTTGAAAACTGTGTGTTGATTAAGGACGTATATCCCGTTATTAAGTGTACCACAACCAATCAACTCTTGATTAAGTTTAATGTTCATAACATTGTGCCGCAATATAAAATAATATCCTTCATTGTTCAACAAAGAAACGGATATAATATTACAAAGCATGTTTGGTACAAAATAACATGGGTTCAAAACCAATATACAACCCGATGGCAACCCTAGATGATACTCTCCCACTGAAACTGCATGTACATTGGAACCATTTACAACCCGGAGAGTATGATCACCTGTCTTCAAAACTCTGCTATTTCTCAGCCCCTACACAGAATTGCAGATATAAGAACCTGAACCGGTATCCAATACCCAGGAAGCAGAGTTTATAGAAAAACAGTTTTCAGTTACGAGCACACCTGAAGCTGAATCATCACCATGCTTCCCTTTCTTGAGACCAAGGTACTCAGTACAATTCCGCTTCCAGTGTCCTGTCTTCTTGCAATAGAAACATTCTCCTTTTCCCGACTCCGCAGCTTTGGATTTGTCTTTCCCCTTTGCCTTTTTTATTCCACCTCTCGGCTTGGTGGGTTTCTTCTTATTCTTTCCCTTGGCCTTGGCTTTTGGAACGGAAGAAGAAGATTGTCCAACAAGAAGGGAGGGAGACTTCGCCTTAAGCGTGCTCTCCGCATTTCTCAACATATTGAGAAATTAAGGTAGTGACTTCTCCATGTTGTGCATGTTGAGGTTCACTATGAAAGGAGCAAAGGCAGAGGGAAGAGACTGTAGAACAATATCCGTATATTGCTCATTATCCATTGTCCATCCGAGGCCCTCAAGCTCTTCAATAAGGGCTATCATCATCAGAACGTGGTCGCCTACTGAAGTGCCAGGAGCCATCCGCATCTGAAACAGCTTTCGAGATTCTTCATATCGTAGGATACGAGATTGCTCTCCATACAACTCCTTTGTATGGAGAAAGATGGATTGAACATCTATCTCCTCGTGCTGCTTTTGATGTGTATTTTCCATCGATGCAAACGCGAGGCATTTTGTGGTGGCACCGTCAATATCCCTCGTTTTGCGGATTTCCTATCCGCAGCCGAAGATTCAGGGCCTGGTTTGGGCGGGGCTGTGGCAGTGAGGATATATGATACTTTATCATATGTGAGAGCAATGTTAATGTTCCTCAACCAGTCTTTATAGTTCGGTCCGGTAAGCTTATTTTTCTCTAATAGTAGGTTAAGTCCAGTCATGGTTATCTGCCATTAGGAGAGAGAAAAGAATATATTCAGCGAAAGCTCTTGCAAAGATTAGATTAGTTTATTATCTTATCTAATCGATATCTCCCACTGCTTTTATCAAATTTTCCTTCAAACCTTAAAAGGAAAAAATTAGCCAGGATTAATTACATTCTACAACTTCGCTAACCGTTCAGCCAGGCCAGTGCCGGTACTTCTGAGGGAGGTTCCCCGTGCTTTCGCACGGACCTAATTAAAATAAACCCCATTTTCCCAGAGGTGTATCCCCGTTGACACCTTTCTAGACACCTAATGAGTTAGCTAATTGTAAAGTGCAAAATTCTCCCGGGAGTAACTATTACTCACAGTGGGATCGGGATATTACTATCACATAGAAGGTATGCAATCTCATTGCAAATTTCAACACTTGAAACTCCCGATATGGCTTTTACCCCCAGTACTTATGACCTTGACTATAATCAACATATCATAAGTACTAGTCAAGTTCTACCCGTCATTTCATGATTAATTAGACCCACCCATATGACCCTTGACTATAATCAACATAATCAAATGAATGTCCTAATTAATCTCATCATATATTGTGTAGGAAGATATCACTTAGCTACCGTACACTACGCCTTGACTATAATCAACATACGTAGCACGAATACTAAGTACTCTACTTCCTAAAATGATGGAGGGCTGCGTATAGTTTTTAAGAAAACGTTTAACGCTTTGAACTTAATATCGTTGTAGAATCTAATGGTTTTAAAGGAGTGGTTTAAGCTCCGCCTTTTGAAATCTTGCTTTTTCATAAAAAAAACAAGTAGATTTCAAATCTGATTCTACAACATCTTTTTAGGTTTCTTTTGTTTATATTAATCATATTAATACAGTCTCATCATTTATGTCCTTAGCCATTACAGAAAAGAAAGAAAAATAGAACGTACGCTTATGCCATCCACATTCGCCACAATGTCTCGTTATGAACCGTTAGGTTACTTAACTGATGGCATAGCGGGGCGGGACTAGCGCGGATGCAAAACATAAGCAACGTTTATTATATATCATATATATAATATATCATTCGTCTCAGCATATAAAGTAATCACATTACAGAATATCCACAGCAGAAGAACATATATGAAAATACAGGATATACTAGGAGGTCTGTATTTTATATTTAGCCAATAATAGAAAATACGGATTCCACAGTCACGATGAATAGCCAAGTCCACACCCCTAGACCCCTACGAGAGCGGTAAGCGACTCTACCAATTCTAGAGTTGAGGAGACCCGATCTCGACTCCTCGAGATGGCCTCCCACTGAACCCTAGAACCCGGTCACTTGTGCTCCCCTCTTTGGGTCTATCCTAATATGGAAAAGTAAATAATATACTATAATGGTGACATCATCCTCATCCCGGAAGTGCCCCAATAAAAGAATACTACATACAATTAATTTTACATGAATGAAAAGAAAAACTCTCATCTCACATAAAACCCCCGGCTGTTCATTCACGACGATCCTGCACATCATATCTTAGCAACACATAATACCACATATCATCAACGTAAGTAAGTATGCGTACTCTAATTGTCATTGATGTATAACAACGAAACCGACGATACACCACATACTACACTTACGATCGCAGAAAAGAAAGTGAAAAACTACAACATTTGAAATCAACACAGCCTTTAGACATCATAAACCCGGAATATCACATATTCAGGATTTCATGCTTAACAATGCAAATCTTATATTTAGGTCTCAACCATGAAAACACCTTTTCAAAAGAAGCCGAGTAATTCAACAAGATTCCCGATTCTACCGAGACCAAAATATTAGATTTACACGCAACTAATTACTTTACACAAAACTAATTAGTGTAGATTCCAATTATTGTATCACATTCATAAATAAACTAGGTGCAATTAAAACATCCGATCGATCGATCAATGACCCAAAAACCACAGAGAAGCTCAACAACTGAGTAGTATTAAAATTACTCAGATGCATGCCATAGTACCTATGGACCAACCGTAGAAGGGCCGACCCGAGCCTCACAAACGGCGCCGCGGAACCGCCGCCAAAACCAAGTTTCTGCCGTGGTTCCGCGGTCATTTAGTCGAGTTAGGGTATCGTTCTTCTAGAGGGTCCATAGAATTACCTGCATGATTTTCTGAATATTTTTAATGTGAAAAATTCCAACATTTTGAAAAATTTCCAGAGAAGGGTTTTTTCGGGTAATCGATGTTCGTTCGAAGTGTTTTAACGTCGTCTAGATTACTCTAATACTCTAGCTTGGCTCTGATACCACTGTAGGTCAGGCAGCCACCCCATCTAATGGGGTCACCGTGGCACCAACGGGTCCCTCAGCAGCTACTTTTTACGCATGCCTCCTCGCGAGGACTACAACCCGCCAGAACACCTTCCGGTCTTGGGACACTCTGGGGGTAAGAGCCTATGCTTAGCCACACTGTCACACAGTGAGAACCCCCCATAGATCGAATCCAATGCCTAGTAACTCTGATACCACTATAGGGATTCTATAGCACCACACTAGGTTTAGGGTTGCATCACACATGCTATAATAAAAATTTAGAGGGTGCTAAACAATTCCAAACATGAATTGAATTAGAAAAATAGAGTAACAACTAGCTATAGCAACACATACTATAAAGTGTCTAACACTAAGTGATGTGGAAATACAACCTTTGTAGACCTCCTCCTAGACTCCTTGGATCGTGTAGGGTTTGAGTTGGTTGGCTTGTATCCTTCCGCGTCCACGATGATCCACCACGAAGTCTCTTTGCACCAAGCTCCAAGCTTCTCTTGATCAAGGATGAAGAAGAAGCAAACACTCCACTCAAGTGGGCTAGACTAAAGTAGAATGGTGATTTGGGTTTGGATCTCAATTAAAAACCTTCTCTTTTTAATATTTTCTCTTTCTTTTAAAAACCCTAGTGATTTTTTATGAGAGAGAGGAAGAAGGAGATGGCTCAAGCTAAACTCAAGAGAGAGAAAAACATAAGAATAATGAATAACCCTAACTCAACTCAAGAGAGTAAGTTAGTGTCATCCATGCTAAACCATGATTACAAAATATCTAGATATTTTGTAACTTGAGTTTAAGAAAAACCATGGGCCAAAACTATGGGCAAAAGAAACCATTGACTTTGTCAACTCAAGAGAGTTGAATAGTCAACCATGATTTTAATCCCAAGTTGCTTTTCTCAAATAATCAAAATATCTAAATATGTAACCATGTAAGTCTTGCATTGCCACCACCAATGTATCATCAACCATGACACATGTATGCTTGCATGTGTGCATGCACATCAACATATACATACACTCATGCATGCATCAAAAGAATTAGGTTTTAATAAATGAGCTAATGGACTTAATATTAAATCAACACTTGATTTAATAATCCGGTCATATCATATACGACCCGTCTAATAGTAAACGCCCGAATAAAATACGGTATCCAATACATGCATTTAATCGAGCTCCCGCGCATATCACATATGCACCCCACATCCTTTCGCCTGAGCTAGGAGACTCCTTTGTGGGACTCTAAGACTCGTCAATACGCTAGCAGTAGGCAGTGATCATATCACATGCCCACAAACCGTCAGTGGCACAAGCTGTACGTAACGGCTCCCAGGTATTGAGCGATAAGAAGAATTACAAGCAAACCTGCTAAAACTCCCGTCAAGCCAACTGGTAACACTTACCATACAGTCCGGTCTCTTCGTCAAATATGCTGCATATGTGAGTCTAGGGATGGTATCGTCGACCCCAATAACCCAATAAGTCATGCTGGTATATGGCTCATAACAGATCGAGAAACTACTGATAACACTTATCAGTAAATCTCAGCAGCCCTAGCCAAGGACTTCATGTTATAGCCAATCGTACATGGTGCAACATCAACCCCCAATACCGGGAGAGGTGAAACCACTCCTATCGCTCATTGCCTCCATGTGCCTCGGGACTGTACCTAAAATCCACCTGTTTGCATGACTCAGTAGAGCCGTGGTAGGGTGGAGATCAAAGTACATTAGGAGACACACAAGACTCTATGACAATCTCGGGTCTACAGACTAACCTGTACCGGTGTCACCTGAGAACTTCTATCCGACGATAGATATAATACCATATAGGAGTTCTCGGCGAGTCCGTTCAGTGTACCCAGTCTCCACTGAGCACCCGTATACGATCTTTAGTGTCACCACACCAATGGATATGGGATCATCCATCGCCCATCATATGGGACAAGTAACATATACGCTGGTCTACTCTGGTGATATCAATGCCCCATCTCGATACACCCGCGACTAGGAACATTTTAAGGATATGCTCATAGACTACTCATGTCGCACTAGTATGATCCCAATCATAATCTCAGTAGTCCTACATCATCCTATGGACTATATCAACATGTACCAAATGAATGAAAGTATGATCAAATGAACATGTCAAGATAAAAGGTGCAACCAGATAGCATACTATCATGTCGAGCAAGAATGTCCCCTGAATACACACACACATACACATACATACCGGTACATACTTTATCATATAATGACCTCTAGGGTATACATATATCCAACATATGGCCTGTTACACTTGTTGTTTATAATCTACCTCCATGGATGAGTATGAAACATGCCTACACAAAGATCTTCTCACTGATCCCTAGAAGTACATCTCCTTCAAATAACAACGATGTATACTTGAGACAGTTGATTGAGGAACTGAAGGAGTTGTGGGAGCCAGGTATATAAGTATACGATTCCTATAAGAACGAGACATTTACACTTCGTGCGGTGCTCTTGTGGACATTCAACGATTTTTCAGCATACACTATGTTGTTTGGATGGAGCACTAAAGGTTACAAAACTTACCCGGTATGTCTAGAGGAAACCATTTATGATCCTAAAGTAGGTTCGTGCAAGATCAAGTGCTACACAGGTCACCGTCAATGGTTGGATATAAACCACCTATATCGTCGTAATTGCAGCAAGTTTAATGGTAAACAAGAGTATACGCATGCCCCACCTGAGCCGACGAGTTTGAAGTTGTGGGAGGCCACACAAGGTTTCAATAATGTTATTTTCGTGATAACGACATAATATACAATTCCACGGGTTGCTGGCGGTCACTGGAGGAAGAATCCCATTTTCAACGAGCTAGTATATTGGCGCGATCTTAATCTACGTCATAACTTAGACTTTATGCATATCAAGAAGAACGTAAGTGAGCTACTCCTTAACATTTTATTGAATATGAAATCCAAATTTAAGGATACACTTGCAGTTCGACAGTGGTACCTACAGGAAAGGTTGCGTCCTAAATTGCACCTTCGAGAAACGGGAAATGGTAGATGGTCATTTCCTGCAGCAAAGTACATGATGTCCACAAGCGAGAAGGGTGCTTTTCTAAGAGTTTTCAAGCAACTAAGGGTTCCTGACGGTTATTCATCAAATCTCTCTAAGTGCGTAGACATGAAACATAAAAAAATTTCTTATCTTAAAAGTTACGACTGTCAAATGATCATGCATCAATTAATCCCCGTTGCAATTAGGGCGTTAAAGAGTGAGGATGTTGTTTCAGTTGTAACGGATTTTTTTCATTACTTTTGAGATTTAGGCTCCAAGGAATATATAGCGGATGATTTTAGAAATCTGGAGAACAAAGTACATATCATTTTTTGTAGATTGGAGATATTGTTTCCGCCTTCGCTTTTCACAATCATATTGCATCTCACAGTTCATCTTGCAAGAGAGGGACGTTTAGGTGGACCCGTTAATTATCGGTGGATGTATCTATTCGAGAGATAGGTAATGATTAAGAGTTTAATATTTGAATCTAACTGTCGAATAATGTTTTTAAAAATTCATCAATTGAACTTACTAAATTAAAATCCATAGGTTTATGTTTAAGATAAAATGATATATATGAAATAAAGATAGACCCGAAGGATCGATTCCGATGGGTTTCTCGCCGAGGAATGCATGACATTTTATACTATATACCTTGAGGGGACAGAGAATGTATTCACCAAGCCGGGCCGTAACGAGGACGTCATGGTTCACGAGGAACAAGGAACAATATCGACCTTCCGTGGAGGCGGAAACGTAATAGGTGTCGTGAAACATGTCGCACTTCGTAGTGTGGAGATTGACACAATACATAGATATGTATTATTTAACTCTAGCGAACTCGACCTATTTCAAGAGTATGGATATAGACTATTACTTTTTTCAACTTATAAATATGAAATTATCTAACTGCATTATTTTTTTCATACTTAGTTTATGGAGAGCTCAATACAGACCACCGAGGGGTTGTCTACCACCGAGGCATATCGATAATACTTCAAATCAAGAATTTGCAATATGGTTTAACCATTTTATAAGTTTATCACTAAAATATAATTCATTTCTCATCCGTTAAACTAAATACGATTTTTTCTAATACTTATCGTGCCTTATTAGGTTCATACAGCCATAGATGCTAACATAACAGAAAATTTAAAAATGCTCACCTCTTAACCAGATCCATTAGTTGAGCATCTTAGTGGTTATGTCGTTTATGAATATAGATTTCATACACAAGATAGAGATGCACGTAGAAAGTTTCAAAACTACGGTATTTTTTTTTTACATCAACCACAAGAGGTTACGCATCATCTAGAGATATCAATCCAACCACGGGACAACTTAACTACTACGATATCTGCAAGATATAGTACAGGTACGTTATCGTGCACACAGAGTTGTCCTATTCAAATGTCTCTGGTATGATACCAAGACAGATTGATAAGGATACAAAGTAGAAAACGGGTTACTCCTACTAAATTCTTCAAGACTTGCATTCACGAATGAGCCTTACATATTAGCGAGTCAAGTACGTCAGTGTTTTTATGTGGAGGACCCTAGAGATGTTGTCTGGCATGTCGCTATCAGAACAAATCCACAAGACTATTTTAACATGGGAAATCCTGATGATGAAAATCTTGAAATTAGCTAGCCAAGCACACCAGTCACGCCATTACAAGACCTGACCCTGGATATCGACGACATTAGCCTTTCAAGGGCTGATATCGATCTGGAGATTATTGTAGAAGATAGATTATCAAGATCAACTTCTTGTAGACGAAAACGAACAACGCGTGTAGCAGACCAATTCATCGACGACTCTGAGTAAAATTCAGCGAGTGAGAGAAACGCTACCGAAGATGATGATTAACATAAAATTTTAATTAACTTTCTGTAATATTCATAATCATGTATACAATTTAAAAGTTTAGTTTATCGCATTTTCTTTCATCTACAGCTATGTAATTTTCTTAACTGTTCATTTCATCTACAGCTATATAATTTGCTTAACTGTTCATTTCATCTACAGCTATATAATTTAGCTTACATGTTTATTGAAGTTGTTACTGTATTTTTTTGTTGCATTAGTTCATTTCTCAAGATATGGCCTCCAATTCTCATGGAGCTCGTGGACGTAGATGGACTGAGGGGACATGGGAGCCAGTTCCTCCAGTTCTGCGGGCTGTGGCTGAGGGCGTACTTAGGGGGACCTCAGAGCCAATTCCTCTAGTTGCGGGCCGTAGCCGTGGGCGTGGTAGGAGGGGCCCCACACAGGTGCATGATGTATGGGCTCTTCCTCGAGACGACCCGAAAATCGATGTGCACTTTTAGCGAACATGGATTTCGTTGAACCCGGGGAGAAAGAACTGAAGAAATTTTGTGTCTTGATCTGCAAGAATAAGAAGCGCATTTCGCATTTGGTGAAGGATGGAGCCAATTATATTGCAGTGGACTGGACGTCAAGGGCTTTAGAGGATAAGAAGCAAGTGGAGTTAGATGAGATATGTTCCCACCAAAATTTTGGCTCAAAACCCGTTCCATATAAAATAATAACAATAAAAGAAAAATAAATAAATAAATAAATAATAATAAAGGAGAAAATCTCCCTTTCAGAGCAAAGCTCTGTTCAAATCCCAAGGCGGGAAATGAAGCAATGCTTCTGTTTCCCCCAATCAGAGCAAAACTCTGTTTTAAAACATAATAAAAATCAAATCTTAAAATAAAGAAGCAACGCTTCAGCTGACTTGCGCTCTGCGCTGCGTGACACGTGTCAGCGCAGTTGCGCTAGCGCAGTTGCGATGCGCTCTGCGCTGCGCGACACGTGTCAGCGCAGTTGCGCTAGCGCTGCGCGACACCTGTCAAGCGCAAATGCGCTTGCGCCAGCTATGCCAGCACTAAAACAGAAAAATTCTGGAAAGATCTTTCTCAATCTTGTTAAAAATAAGAAAATTGCCTTCTGTAAAACAGAAGCCCTTGGATCAAAGATCCAACGGTGGGGAAAGATTCCCAAATCACTCAGAGAAAGATCTCTTTAACTGATTCAACAAATTATTTGGCACTATATAAAGGCCCCCAGACTCTAAGTCTAAAACACACAGAAAGACATTAACAGAGAGACAGAAACAGAGAAAAACACAGAGGGAACACAGAGAGAAAAACAGAGGATTCCTCTAAAGAATTTTGAGAAAAGCTCGAAGAAAGAAAAGATAAAACCTTTAATAAAAGAAGAATTTCTTCTGAAAAGATCAATGATCTAAGAACAAGATCAAGATCTTAAAATAAAAAAGAAAAGATCAAATAATAAGAATAAAAATAAGAAGATCATTTGATCAACAAAAAGGCATTGCCTTTTGATGAACCACTGGTTCTTTGAAAATAAGAAATTTTTTTTCTTTGATCTAAAATGGATCAAAATAATAAAACAGTGTCCTGCACTTGCAAAATCTGCACTGTTGCGCTCTTAGGTTGGCGCAAGCCACCAGAGAGCGCCACATGTCAGCCCCATAATGATCTGCGCTATGCACTTCTAAAAACAGAGCATTGCTCTCATTGGCGCAACTCACCAGAGCGCGCCACGTGTCAGCAGCGCAACAGCGTAGCGCACTGCGCTTGCACTCACCAGAGCGTGACACGTGTCACCTCCCTATGGACTTGCGCCTTGCGCTCCTCAATTGGCGCAAAGCGCCTGACAAGTCACGTGGGGCACTGTCAGAACATTAAATGCACCGCATTAATAAAAGGGCAGAGCCCAATAAAGGAAGGTCTATCAGACCAAACAAAGTGCTATGCACTATTAAAAGGGACAGAGCCCAAATCAAATAGGCCTTACAGGCCAAAATAAAATGCCATGCAGGGGCAGAACCCAATCAAAGGCCTAACAGGCCAGATACAAATAAAATGTTGAACATCTTCAACTGGACTTAGCCCAATCATGGCCGTAAGTCCTCAAATTAAATTGACTGAGCACAACTGCTCTCTTAAATCAATTCACATCCGGTTCAAGGGTACATCTCCGAACTCCACTGACACCTATCGTTGTAATCCTTCAACGACGTCAGAGAGGTGACGGGTCCCGACAACTACACATAATACGGACTGTGGGGTCCTTAAACTCATGGACCGAGACGTCCTTAAACTAATATTCGTCCCAAAATGGGAACGTTGGACCGAGACGTCCTTAAACTAATATTCGTCCCAAAATGGGAACGTTGGACCGAAATGTCCTTAAACTAATGTTCGTCCCCAAATGGGAATGATGGACCACTGTGTCCCTAAACTGGAACAATAGAGCCAATTGCTCTCCTGTCGGATCTAAACGATCCCGTTAAGTTGATCTTAGTCTGGAAATTAGACTAACGTATCCTTAACAAACGTTTAAGTTGATCTTAGCCTCAAATATGGCTAACGTATGCTTAAACCAAAATCTTCAAAAAGACTTTAGTCCCAAATTGGACTATAGATCTCCCAACCAACTTTGGTTCAAAGGGTACATCTCTGAACTCCTCTGATATCTGTCGTTGTAATCCTTCAACGTCGTCAGAGAGGTGACGGGTCCCGATGGCCATACATTCAATGGACCACTATGTCCCTAAACTGGAACAATAGAGCCAATTGCTCTTTTGTCGGATATAAACGATCCCGTTAAGTTGATCTTAGTCTGGAAATTAGACTAACGTATCCTTAACAAATGTTTAAGTTGATCTTAGCCTCAAATATGGCTAACGTATCCTTAAACCAAAACCCAAACCCAAATCTAAGAAAATACGGATTTGGACTAATCCACGTCCTACGGGCGATGACATAACTTAGTCTCCGTATACAATCCACGGGCAACCATAAACAAAACAAAAACCCACGACACGAAGTGAAATTCTGGAGAAGGAGAAAGTTGTTACCGCGAAGCGGTAGCGTAATTAACTGTAGGGGCTTGCGCCTCCAGGGAAGAGCGTCCCCACAATCAAAACCCCCTCAGACGAGGGGGAATCTGACGAAGTCTGCTACATCGGCCGCATCCGTCTAAACCTCCGATCCACGGTACCATAAATCAACTTGGTATCTTCGGAGAGGTGGACGGATAAAACCAAATAGCATCTGTCCTGAATCCCAGACAAGACGTCCTCGCGTCTCGGCCGCCGTTCGGAGGGGAACAGATTCTGGCACGCCCGGTGGGACCTTTTCCTCTTTCCACTCCACACTTCGTGTGTTGTGTTTTTCCCGCGATCAAATAATCGCGGTGTGTATGTTTTGGGTTGCCCTTAGGGGAGTGGATATTGAAGCCGGCATTTCGTCTCTATGAAGAATGGCATTTGCTCCTACCCCAGCAACTCAGGCTCTGTCATATCCGGCGGAGTCAACTATGGGTCACCTGTAGCCTCAAATTTCTGCAATCCGGCTCTTCAAGAAATCAACGGGATTCTTTTTGGGTCGATGCTCCCACCTCCCACCCTCGGTGCCTCAACGCCGATGGAGGAAGCCCAGAGGATGTCTGTCAAGCAGCAGCCTTGCCGACGGAATCGGTCCTCAAACAACTGGCATATGCCAAAGATCAAGGTCGACGCAGAGGGCAGAATATTCAAGCTCTTCAAGAAATCAACGGGATTCTTTTTGGGTCGATGCTCCCACCTCCTACCCTCGGTGCCTCAACACCGATGGAGGAAGCCTAGAGGATGTCTGTCAAGCAGCAGCCTTGCCGACGGAATCGGTCCTCAAACAACTGGCACATGCCAAAGACCAAGGTCGACGCAGGGGGCAGAATATTCAGGCTCTTCAAGAAATCAACAGGCTTCGAACTGCACTAACTGCAACGGCAACTCTCGCTCTGTCCCATCTGGAGGAGTAAACTACGGGCCCCAAGCGGCCTCCCTTTTCACTATGCCAGTGGAGCAGGTAACTCAAGCCACTACCAGGCTATCCTTCGGGACCATGCTCCCGCCAACGAGCTTCAGGGCTCCCGTACCATCGCAAGAAGCTCCCAAGAAGTCATTTTTTCAGCGCTCCTGTGCTTATCTACGCCTTACTCTGCACACACAAAAATTGTGATAAGAAAAGAGTAGAAAGTGAAAAATTATATTTAAAAGATAGGAATAGTTTAAGAAAAACAAGAAAGTTAGATGTTTTCTTAAATGAAACGAGTAATAAGTAGCTATGAGCTGTTGTCCCAAGGGTTAGTAAGATGAAGAAAATTGCTAATCTGAGGATAAAAATAAGCCTGAAAAATAGTTCCTATTCTGGAAGCCGAACATTTGAACGTTGATACCCTACTATACGCACTTACACACATCTTGAAACTCGGGATAGTAGAAGATACCTTGAAATACTCTTGTCTAAAATCCAATGTATGAAGGAAATAATAAATGAAAAAGAAAAGATAAAATGGTGAAAAGAAAAATGAACACTGGTTTTGTTATCACCGAGGCAGCAAAAAAAATATAGCGAGGGTGCTTTATCACCTAGTGTCTTAGACCAACTGGTTTGGGAGCCAGTGCTAAGCCTTAGGTGTTGCAAGACGAGGAAAAACACCTAATTAGCAAGCACATGAGTAATCGGTCGGTTAGTACCTCAAGAAGTATTAACGGTCGCATGAAAAGTGTGTGAGCAAATTCCGTCTAAATATCTATTAAAAAGTACTAAGGTAGATGGACAAGAGTATGATTGCTTGAATTGAATTCTCTGAGTGTAGGGATGTCCAGTTCACATACGTAGGGGTATATGATCAATGTTTGGAAGAAAGGTAGGAATGAAAACTAAAGGCAATGTTTTATTGAGGGATAATGTGATTTCTAATATTTTTTCATGACCATTAAGATAGGGCTCATAGCAACTGAAAAGCTGGTATAATTGAAAACTCTTATTTTCAAGTTCTTTCTTTTATAGTTCTTATCTTCATATAACTTTCACCATCTCTCTTTTATTACATGATTTTATGGGTGTAATCCGCTGAAAACCCTCAGGAGACAACACTCCTCCTACTGGGGATATGCCACTGGCGTCGAGTAAGGAAGGTTGGGGGCAACTCTCCTTCTGGACTGACTCCGCCGACTACAACCGCCCTCGAAGGTTCCTTAGACACATTATGGGCACAAGAGAACGACCAAGGGAAAGAAAAAGCTCTCTATTACTTAAGTCGAGTTCTCCTGGGGGCAGAAAGCAATTATTCTCCCATCGAAAAGCACTGTCTAGCGTTGATCTTCGCGATAACAAAGCTCAGGCACTATGCGTTGGCGCATGAAGTCCGTCTCATATCGAAGATGGACCCCCTTAAATACTTGATGTTGATTGATACGAAAAAGTGTGTTTGTAGTTAACCGCAATCAATAACGGTGTCGCGTGTAGCTAGACCGAGATGAGTACGGGTCGTCCTCTGGGAAACGTTGAACCTTTTATTTTTACTTTAGATGTGTTGAAAAAGAGAGGAGGAAGAAAGAATTTTGTGAAAAGTTTCTAGATCTATTTTAAACAAGAATGTAAAATATAGATCTAGATTATTTTAGAGATTTAAATAATATAATAATAGGGCTTGTAGGGTTCGTTAGGATTTAGTAGTTATGGAAGATTAATTAAAAGTTACCCTTTTTATCCATTAATAGATTTAGAACTAGAACGACGGTGATGCGTGTAGATTAGGGTTTCTGGAAGGAAAAGGAATCCCACTCTTAACCCTTATCTCGACACGGAACTCCGTTCATATCTAGCCTTTACCAAAACAATCATTAATCTAATCTCTAATCGCGGTCGGAACTAGCAAAGAATTGCTAGCGCGCCCGATTAGGATGTTAATGATTCTTTTGATAAAGTTCCTAAACTTTATAGGACTTAAAAAGGGTTTAATTATTTTCATCGTCCATTAGCCTATCCTAATCCTACGAATCCTAACAAGCGGAGAATTACTCGCGCATGTTGGGAAAAGAAGATGAAAAGATAGAGAGGGAAAACATAATGTAAAATGCAAAAGAATTAAATAAAATAACTACCTTTATTAATCAACTTGAACAATCTACACTTTGATTCCTTAGAAAATGATTACAAAGACTAGTTTGCTTCTCGATCTCTTCCAAGGAGGTAGACGAACAGTTGATGATCAGCCTGGATGCGTGAGCGTCAGGGGCTTCGTGATCTCTTCGGCTTGATGCCTTCTAGCTTTAGCCCTTGGTCCTTTATATAGCCATCAAAGAAGAAAACTAGTTACCATATATGGTGACTTTCCATGCCTGGATTCTGAGTCCCTGTTAGTATTGATTTTATGATTTTGGCAGATTTTTGATCCTGACATCTTGAACATCTTGATCTCTTGACCTGAGCTAAATCTTGCACAATATCTCTATGAATAATGTTAGTACTATTTATTAAATTAGAGAGAATATCTTAATCACTATATATGGTAATAAATCTTTAAGAAACTTGATTAAGAATATTTAATATGCTATGCACTTTATATGGTAATAAATCTTTAACAAACATGATTAAGAATATTTGATATGCTATGCATCTTTTAATTAATAAAATATTATGCATATATTTTGAAATATTATTCTAACCATTTGTATGATATTATATCTTTTAAGAATTGGGATTAGAATATTTGATATGATATGCATATTTTCAATTACCAAAATATTATATAAATATAAAATGCCTATATTTTCCTTCATAATGTTAATTATAATATATAAACATATGGCAAATAGTATTTTGCAGATAAATCCAAATATGTTTAATATTTATAATAAACACCTTTTATTATTTAAGAAATGTAAGGAAAATACTTATACCAAAATGCAATATTTTCAACTGAACAGATGTCAAAGGCTATATTGACAGGCCGGCTCGCTAAATGGGCCTTGCTCTTGATGGAGTTCTCAATAACTTATCAACCTCTTAAGGCAGTGAAAGGCCAGGCCATCGCCGATTTCCTCGCTGAACATCCAATACCGGCCGATTCTCCTTTGAATTGCGAACTTCCAGACGAACAAGCGTTCGACACGATCGACGGAAATGGTACCCGATGGGAGCTTTTTCGATGGAGCATCCTCCATGAAGAAGCGCAAACAAAGCACGCCGATAATCAAATCGGGGGTGGGCCTTATCTTCGTGACCCCGCAAGGAGGGATAATGCAATTCGCCTTCTCCTTAACAGAGTCGAGGACGAACAATGATGACGAATACGAAGCTTTGATAGCAGGCCTCGAGATCGCCATCGACATGGGAATTGAAAACCTCCTCATATACGGAGACTCCCAACTGGTCGTTAGTCAAGTGAATGGCGACTACCAACAGGGCAAGTTTGCACTGTCCGAAAACTGGAAGGTGAGCCCGCCACAACCACATGCTCCGAAAAAGGTGGACACGCTAGGGGCATCATGCTCATTTATAAAGAAAGCCCAATGGACCACTATGTCCTAAAACTGGATATTGACCGAAACGTCGTTAAACTACTACCAGCCTGCGGCATCCTCAGGTTGACGTGGTTAAAAAAAAAGAAGGTATGTCCATAAGCAAAATGGGCACGGATGAAAACCCGAAAGGGCTTCGTGAGTAAAAACAGCAGGACTACCGGCGAGTGTTTGTGAAAACCCGAAAGGGCGCAACCTCGTTAAAGAACACTTACAGGGTCCTCTCGACCTTGTGAGGAGAAACCACCTGCGTGAGATCCTTACGACTCACAAGGGAGTAACACATTTAGGAATCCTCACGATTCCTAAGGAGAAATTACACTTACGAGATCCTCACGACTCGTAAGGAGAACTCTCTTATGGGACCCTCACGGCTTATAAGATTTGAAAGTCTTAAGTTACAGAGACCTGAACCTGTTCTTAAGCAACCCCCACAACCTTCGATACTGCCCTACAAGCGGCTCAATACTGACCCTTGTATACAATCCACGGGCGCGAATAAACATTTCCCTAACCAAGTCCTACCCGTGACTGGGGATATGTCTATACGGTGAACAACCCTTTTAAGTTCTCTCGACTTATAAGGAGAAAATCCTTTTGTAAGATCCTTACGACTTACAGGGGAACATACACTTAGGAATCCTCACGATCCCTAAGGAGAAAACGCACCTACGAGATCCTCACGACTTGTAGGGAGAAATATCTTTGTGGGGCCCTTACGGCTCATGAAGTTAAAAGCCTTAGTCGACAAGATCCTAACCCTGTTTACTAAGCCACCTTTGTTCAACATCGACAGAGGCAAATGATGATTCGCTTCTGACAATATCTCAGTTGTAGCGATGCTGATGCCTAAACCGGTATTAAATTCCAAGCCCTTTCATGGCAAATGATGATTCGCTCCTGGCAATATTCTAGTTGTAGCGATGCTGATGCTGAGATTGGCGTCAGATTCCAAATTCCACACTCGCGATAAAAAAAAATCAGCGAGCCATACAAGCATACGAAATAGCCGAAATGATGGGGCGACTTGCAATAAAAATCAGCAAGTAAAAATGTATGCATGCAAAATAGCCGAAATGATTGGGCAACTCGCAATAAAAAGCAGCGAGTGAAAATAAAATAAATAGCCGAAATGATTGGGCACCGCGAAAAATAGCCGAAATGATTGGGCAATCGCGACCTTCGCGATATAAAAGCTGAAATGATAGAGCATCGCGGAAAGAATAAAAAAAATAATGTTGAAAGAATGAAACTTTTTTCCCTACAGGTGAGATCACATCGATCCGTGTATACAATCCAGGGGCGCAAACAAAGAGGGAACCATATCATCCCACCAGGCTCCATCAGAAGAAGAGCCAAGTCTCGATAGCCATATCTACAGCCTGAAGACCCACATCGGCGTTCCTTCGCAGTCCAGCAGGATGCAGATGCAACGCCAACGAAAGACCTCAGGGTCAAAACAAAGCGGAGTGACGACGAAATCCCAACTCCATCCCAGCATTCGTCTCATTACACCAGACGCAATGTCAACAACGGCGTTCCTTCGCAATCCAGCAGGATGCAGATGCAACGTCAACAAGAGACCCCATAGTCAGTAAAAGCGGAGTGACGGCAAAATCCCAGCTCCACCTCAGCATTCGTCTCGATACAACAGACGAGATGTCACGACAGCGTTCTTCCTCCAACAGGATTCGCACATGACAAAGTAAACGAAGCGAAGGCCAAATTCCTAGCTTCAACGTCTTGACGGTAGGTCATATAAAACCGGAAAGACAATCAGAGATCATCTCACACCAACATGGAGTGATCTCTACCTCAGCATTCGTCTCGATACAACAGACGAGATGTCACGACAGCATTCTTCCTCCAACAGGATTCGCACATGACAAAGAAAACGAAACAAAGGCCAAATTCCTAGCTTCAGGGTCTTGATGGTAACCCATATAAAACCTGAAAGACTATCGGAGATCATCCCACATGGAGTGGTCACCACCTCGACGTTTGTCTCGATACAGCAGATGAAATGTCACTACAGCGTCCTTCCTCTAATAGGACCCGGACACACCAAAGCAAACGAAGCAAAGGCCAAATTCCTAGCTTCAGGGTCTTAACGGCAAGTCATATAAAGCCTGAAAGACAATCGGAGATCATCTCACCCCAACGCGGAGTGATCACCACCTCGACGTTCATCTCGATACAGCAGACGCGATGCCAGCACACGAAGCAAAGGCCAAATTCCTAGCTTCAGGGTATTAACGGCAAGTCATATAAAGCCTGAAAGACAATCGGAGATCATCTCACCCCAGCGCGGAGTGATCACCACCTCGACGTTCATCTCGATACAGCAGACGCGATACCAGCAAACGAAGCAAAGGCCAAATTCCTAGCTTCAACGTCTTAACGGCAAGTCATATAAAGCCTGAAAGACAATCGGAGATCATCTCACCCCAGCGCGGAGTGGTCACCACCTCGACATACGTCTCGATACAGCAGACGCGATGCCATCAAACGAAGCAAAGGCCAAATTCCTAACTTCAACGTCTTGAAGGCAAGTCATATAAAGCCTGAAAGACAATCGGAGATCAGCTCGCACCAGTGCGGAGTGGTCACCACCTCGACGTTCATCTCGACACAGCAGACGCAACATCACCAAAAGGAGCCACGACAAAATCCCTAGTTCCAGACCTCGATGGTTCACCAGCAACATAGAGACAACCGCGACATTCGTCTCAATACGGCGGATGCAATGCAAACAAACGAAGCAAAGGCCAAATTCCTAGCTTCAGGGTCTTAACGGCAAGTCATATAAAACCTGAAAGACTATCGGAGATCATCCCACACCAGCGCGGAGTGGTTATGACTCATCGGGGCTCTCCAAAATGAGCATAACCTCAAGTAAAAAGTGACATGGAATATCCCTACGCTTGCTCTTCCGATAGTCAAACTGCCTAGGAGGATTGCTTGAAGACGCCCTGTCCAGCCCCCGAAGGGATCAGAGATACGACATTCGCAAGGCTACTCGAACAACAAGATTGCCTATCGAGGAATATATCAGCCAACGCGACGGTACAACGGACAAAACCCTAATACCACAGACCCTAACGGACCTTTGTCGTAAAGAGCAGAGGTTAACTGTGACGTTAGGACATTCTTGCGAGAAATGCTCGATTCGTCTCGACTCGTGAGGAAATTAGTGTCTTTGCGAGAAATGCTCGATTCGTCTCGGCTCGTGAGAAAAAGCCTTAGGCAGCGGGGATTAAAAAACCTGTTTCCTAAGCACTAGGGCCCTGCAAGTCGATCCAAAACGGTCTCTTGCATACTATCCACGGGTCACACTCTCCAAAGTCGAGTCTCGACAAGGAGAGAAACAACCGCTTACGGGTCCTCTCGACTCATAAGAGGGAAAAAATTCTCTTATAAGATCCTTACGACTTATAAGAGAAAACGCACTTAGGAGTCCTCACGATCCCTAAGGAGAAAATACACCAATGAGATCCTCACGGTCCGCAGGGAGAAAAGTCCTTGTGAGACCTTCACGACTCATAAAATTGAAAAGTCTTAGGCTACAAGGACCCTAAACTTGTCTCCTAAACCCTCGATTCCATGGCTACTCATAACTTTGCACTATTTCACCCACGTACATACTTACGTGGGCAAAGTAGTGGGGGGCCTTTGTTCCCGCCAAAATTTTGGCTCAAAACCTGTTCCATATAAAATAATAACAATAAAAGAAAAATAAATAAATAAATAATAATAATAAAGGAGAAAATCTCCCTTTCAGAGCAAAGCTCTGTTCAAATCCCAAGGCGGGAAATGAAGCAATACTTCTGTTTCCCCCAATCAGAGCAAAGCTCTGTTTTAAATGATAATAAAAATCAAATCTTAAAATAAAGAAGCAACGCTTCAGCTGACTTGCGCTCTGCGCTGCGCGACACGTGTCAGCGCAGTTGCGCTAGCGCAGTTGCGATGCGCTCTGCGCTGCGCGACACGTGTCAGCGCAGTTGCGCTAGCACAGTTGCGCTGCGCGACACGTGTCAAGCGCAAATGCGCTTGCGCCAGCTGTGCCAGCACTAAAACAGAAAAATTCTGAAAAGATCTTTCTCAATCTTGTTAAAAATAAGAAGATTACCTTCTGTAAAACAGAAGCCCTTGGATCAAAGATCCAACGGTGGGGAAAGATCCCCAAATCACTCAGAGAAAGATCTCTTTAACTGATTCAACAAATCATTTAGCACTATATAAAGGCTCCCAGACTCCAAGTCTAAAACACACAGAAAGACATTAACACAGAGACAGAAACAGAGAAAGACACAGAGGGAACACAGAGAGAAAAACAGAGGATTTCTCTAAAGAATTTTGAGAAAAGCTCGAAGAAAGAAAAGGTAAAAACCTTTAATAAAAGAAGAATTTATTCTGAAAAGATCAATGATCGAAGAACAAGATCAAGATCTTAAAATAAAAAAGAAAAGATCAAGTAATAAGAATAAAAATAAGAAGATCATTTGATCAACAAAAAGGCATTGCCTTTTGATGAACCACTGGTTCTTTGAAAACAAGAAAATTTGTTTTCTTTGATCTAAAATGGATCAAAATAATAAAACAGTGCCCTGCACTTGCAAAATCTGTACTGTTGCGCTCTTGGGTTGGCGCAAGCCACCAGAGAGCGCCACGTGTCAGCCCCATAATGATCTGCGCTATGCACTTCTAAAACCAGAGCATTGCTCTCATTGGCGCAACTCACCAGAGCACGCCACGTGTCAGCAGCGCAACAGCGCAGCGCACTGCGCTTGCGCTCACCAGAGCGTGACACGTGTAACCTCTCTATGGACTTGCACCTTGCGCTCCTCAATTGGCGCAAAGCGCCTGACAAGCCACGTGGGGCACTGTCAGAATATTAAATGCACCGCATTAATAAAAGGGCAGAGCCCAATAAAGGAAGGTCTATCAGACCAAACAAAGTGCTATGCACTATTAAAAGGGACAGAGCCCAAATCAAATAGGCCTTACAGGCCAAAATAAAATGCCATGCAGGGGCAGAACCCAAACAAAGGCCTAACAGGCCAGATACAAATAAAATGTTGAACATCTTCAACTGGACTTAGCCCAATCATGGCCGTAAGTCCTCAAATTAAATTGACTGAGCATGACTGCTCTCTTAAATCAATTCACATCCGGTTCAAGGGTACATCTCCGAACTCCTCTGACAGCTATCGTTGTAATCTTTCAACGATGTCAGAGAGGTGACGGGTCCCGACAACTACACATAATACGGACTGTGGGGTCCTTAAACTCATAGACCGAGACGTCCTTAAACTAATATTCGTCCCAAAATGGGAACGTTGGACCGAGACGTCCTTAAACTAATATTCGTCCCAAAATGGGAACGTTGGACCGAGACGTCCTTAAACTAATATTCGTCCCAAAATGGGAACGTTGGACCGAAATGTCCTTAAACTAATGTTCGTCCCCAAATGGGAATGATAGACCACTATGTCCCTAAACTGGAACAATAGAACCAATTGCTCTCTTGTCGGATCTAAACGATCCCGTTAAGTTGATCTTAGTCTGGAAATTAGACTAACGTACCCTTAACAAACGTTTAAGTTGATCTTAGCCTCAAATATGGCTAACGTATCCTTAAACCAAAATTTTCAAACAGACTTTAGTCCCAAATTGGACTATAGATCTCCCAACCAACTTTGGTTCAAAGGGTACATCTCTGAACTCCTCTGATATCTGTCGTTGTAATCCTTCAACGTCGTCAGAGAGGTGACGGGTCCCGATGGCCATACATTCAATGGACCACTATGTCCCTAAACTGGAACAATAGAGCCAATTGCTCTTTTGTCGGATCTAAATGATCCCGTTAAGTTGATCTTAGTCTGGAAATTAGACTAACGTATCCTTAACAAACGTTTAAGTTGATCTTAGCCTCAAATATGGCTAACGTATCCTTAAACCAAAACCCAAACCCAAATCTAAGAAAATACGGATTTGGACTAATCCACGTCCTACGGATGACGACATAACTTAGTCTCCGTATACAATCCATGGGCAACCATAAACAAAACAAAAACTCACGACATGAAGTGAAATTCTGGAGAAGGAGAAAGTTGTTACCGCGAAACGGTAGCGTAATTAACTGCAGGGGATTGCGCCTGTAGGGAAGAGCGTCTCCACAATCAAAAACCCCTCAGACGAGGGGGAATCTGAGGAAGTCTGCTACATCGGCCGCATCCATCTAAACCTCCGATAAACGGTGCCATAAATCAACTTGGCATCTTCGGAGAGGTGGACGGATAAAACCAAATAGCATCTGTCCCGAATCCCAGGCCTAGACGTCCACGTCTCGGCCGCCGTTCGGAGGGAAACAAGATTTTGGTTAGCTTATATAATTAAGCATTCGTACGTTTATTACTTTCACATATATATGTTTGACCTCAATTCTTTGTACGCGCGCTGCTCCATAGTATGGTGAATAGACAGCTCCCCTGTCCCTCTACATGTGGTTCAAGACCGATTAGTTATATACTTGTCGGGAAGTGAGCGTGATCAGAAGCACTCCGTATGCAAAAAATGGAGGAATGTCGTCGCCGATGAGGAGAAATGGGCGGTGAAGACCCCGCATTGGATTGACGAGTATTGGGCCGCTATGATTGATCACTTCCAGTCATCCGAGTTTTTGGTTCGTATATTGCCGAAAACTTTAATAGCGTTAGATATTAATTTAATATCAACATGACACCGGACACCATATCTAAATGATAGGCGAGGAGCGAATAGGGATCAGCGGCGCAAAGGCACAATCGTGATCGATGGTTGGGCGGAGGGATGAACTCCTCCCAGTATGCAGCTGCTCATATAAGAACACTATGTTTTCTTACTTTGTCGGTTTTAATTTCTAAACTTGATATAAATTAAATTTATTGATCCAAATGGCAGGAGAGGTAGACGGGAGAAATGCCCAGTCGCGTTGAGTGTTTTCATATGGAGTTTGCGCATGACTCCAGCTGCCCAAGCTCACGGGAGATGACTGAGCATTATGTAAGTATGCCCCTACATGATTTTGTTATACAATTTTAACTGTAATTGTGGTCAATGTAACCTATAGTTGTTAGAAAACCATAAATCTAAGAGACCGAAACCGAAATGAATATAAAACCATAAATTTATCTCATTAATATATAAGAGACCGAAACCAAAATGAATTCTTGAACCTTGGTTCATATTGTATTTTCCCGCAGCAACGGATAAGTGGCGAGATTGAGCAGCGGAAAGTTGCATTTGTTGCGGTGCACCATTGAGAGCCTACAGATGTAGAACTTCATATGATCAATGAGGAGGTCTTTCAGCTTCACAACCCGGACCGACATGGGAGGGTTCATATGGGCGGCCAATGCACGACGCCTATGGTATATCACGCCCATTCCGGTCCGTATTTTCATCCTCCTCGTGCGCGCCGGGGATATTCATTCAGGAGCTCGTGGCACTCACGCCCGCTGCAGCCCCATCTCCCTCTCCGTCTACCCCGATATATCACCCGAACGACTCTCCACATATCCCCGCCGGTGATCGAGCACCCGTCTTCTCGACTCCAGCATCTGGATCCGTGTCGGCTTCAGCTTCATCCAGGCGTATGAGCCAAGCAAAAACCCTCGCCGATATGGAGATGAGGAGAAGGATGATTCGGAGGCTAGTACAATTAGGTAAGGAGATACCGGAGATAAGTTAAATTGATAACCTTTATTTTCAATGCAACTTTCATATAGTTATCGTGTATATCCGTTTCTAATACTTGTATATTTATAGTATTGTACAAGATGCTTGATTTCAGTGACTATCCTGATATCCCCCCTACCGACGATGGTAGTACCCCCTAGTGAGCTCATGAAGACGCGGGATCAAGAAAAGTATGAGTCTTGCTAAAAAAAAAGAAAACAATAAATACGTTTATTGAAGATAGAGATTTTTCTAATCTCCATCTTCAGTAAACATATTTATCGCTTTCTCTTTCTTAGCAAGACTCATAATTTCTCGATCCCGTGTCTTCTCGTCACTTTTGCAGTCTTGGAATTAGTTTCTTTTTGTTTAGAAGTTGTAATTGAACTAATGGTTTGTATATATTTGAATTATAATTGAATGAATTTTAGTGTTTGCGTATATATTTGGTTATATATTTTGTTGTGGATTGAAATGGAATTGGTAAAATGGAAATGGATTTGGAACTGTTTTGTACAGCAGGTATATATTTTTGTGTATTGAATTTTTTCGACGAAACAATTGCAGGTCAGACTTTTTTTCTCCGTTGTCAAGTTATTTCGTCGAACCATACCCGACGAAAAAATTAAATAGCCCACGAAATAAGACATCAAACCTGGAAAAAAATGGCTTAACTTCCCAGATTTTTTAACTTATTCCGTTGGCATGAAACCGACGGAAAAACATCTATCGAGGAAATAAGTCCAAGACCCGATGTAATAAACCTTATTATGTCGTATTTTTATACGTTGGGTATTGTCTGATGGAATAACGTTATTCCGTCGGAAATCAACGTAATCCGTCGGGCTTATGCCTACAGAATAGGTCCAATTTTCTTGTAGTGTTTTTTTTTGTGCATGAATTTTGTTTTCATGTTACAAAAGTTTAACTTTTTCATAAAATGTGGAGGATTTCTATAATTTCTTGCTTGATTGAGATCATGACCCTGTGTCGACCAAGAGTGCTGCTTTAGGAATGGGGTTGTCCATGAATCGGTATGCAAGGTATTTAAGTTCTAAGGCTTCTTCAAATGGAGGTATCTACGAGCTCATGAACGGTATAATTAGACAGAAGCTTTAGATAATTCCTAAGGATGTAAGGTAATTAATCCTCATTTAGAGCAACAACAACAGCTGAGCCTTTTATTCCAAGCATATTGGATAGGCTACATGAACCAACATGAGAATCACGCCGGGTCCAGCACATGTATCCTCCGCCTCCGTCCATATTTTTTTCGGTCTCCCTTTCACCCTTTTGACATTGTCTATATCGAGAGTATCCATTCATCGAACCGGTGCTTCCATAGGTCTGCGTCGCACATGACCAAACCATCTTAGCCGGTTTTCCCGCATCTTCTCCTCCACGGATACTACATCAACTTTTGTACGAATATTCACATTTCGCATCTTATTTTTTCCAGTGTTACCACACATCCAAAGAAGCATGCGCATCTCCGCTACGTGCATTTTCTATGTATGATGTTTTTTAGGAGCCCAGTATTCTGTACCATATAATAAGGTAGGCTGAATAGCGCTCCGATAAAACTTCCCTTTCAACATTGATGGAAAGTTACGATCATACAAAATCCATGTTACACTCCTCCATTTCAACAAACCAGCTTGGATTCTTTGATTAATATCGTTATCGATCTTCCCATCCTTTTGGATGATGGGACCTAGATATCTAAACTGATCACTAGGCGATATCTCTTACCCTTCCAATGTTATACCAATATGGTTTTGACTTCTCTGTTTGCTAAATTTGCAATGCATATATGCTGTCTTGGACTTTCTCAATCTGAACCCCCGAGATTTCAACGTTTGCCTCCATAACTCCAATTTGGCATTAACCCCTGCTTTAGTCTCATTTACTAGAAAAATACCATCAGCAAATAGCATACACCAAGATATCTCATTTTGGATAGTTCTAGTAAACTCATCCATCACGATGGTAAACAAGAATGTACTTAATGCAGATCCTTGACGTAAATCAATTGTAATCGGAAAATCACTCGTTAGGCTGCTGTAAGTTCTGACATTTTCCACTACTCTATCGTACATGCCCTTGATTATGTCAATTGTACTTGACGGGCCCCCCTTCTTCATCATTGTCTCCCATAATACCTCTCTAGGTATCTTGTCGCACGCTTTCTCTAAATCAATAAATATCATATGCAAATCTCTTTCGCTCTCTTGAAAACACTCGACAAGTTGACGAAGTAAATGAATAGCTTCTGTCGTCAATCGTCTAGGCATGAACCCAAACTGATTTTCTGTTATCTTAACATCCTTTCTTAGCATGTGTTCAATCACTCTCTCCCAAAATTTCATGATGTGACATATAAGTTTTATTCCAAGGTAGTTTGGGCAACTTTGAATGTCATCCTTGTTCTTGTAGATAGGCACAAGGGTACTTTTCCTCAATTCATTTGGTATCTTTTTGGTCTACCAAATCTTATTAAACAGATCTATCAGCCATTTAATGCTTATTTCTCCTAAGTATCTCTAAATCTCGATAGGAATTCCGTCTGGACCAACCGTTTTTCTTGATCTCATTCTCTTCAAAACTTCTTTAGTCTCAGATAGTCTTATTTTGCGCATGAAATCACGGTTTATATCTTAAGATAGAATGACAAGTCCATCCAAATTCTTAGTAAAGCTCTCATTGAACAGTTTGTCAAAATAATCTCTCCACATTTTCTTGATATTCTCATCTCGAACTAAAATCTTCCGATCTTCATCTTTGACACACTTCCCCGCACATAAGTCTCTGGTCTTCTTTTCCTGCATCCGAGAAATCCAGTATATATCATTTTCAGCCTGCTTGTCTAACTTCTCGTACATCTCCTTACAGATTTTAGTTTTAGCTTCCCGAATAGCTTTCTTAACTTCTTTTTTAACCATTTTATATTTCTCAAATCTTTCTGTATCTCTGCTTTTCTTCAAATTTTTATAACAATCCCTCTTAATTTTAATAGCAGTTTTTACTTTTTCATTCCACTATGATGTGTTCTTAGATGGTGGAGCACCACCTCTCGACTCACCAAGTAGATCTCTATCTACTTTCTTGATACAACTAGCCATTTTGTTCTATATTCTGTCTGAATTATTTTCATACTGTCAATCCGCCTCTTGAAATACATGACCTATAAAAGCCTTTTGGTTATCTTCTTTCAATTGCCACCATTTAATTTTAGGCTCTATCTTACGTCTAATATTTCTAGGTTCTTTTCTAAATCGAAAATTTAGAACTAAAATTTTATGTTGAGTGATTACACTCTCATCTGGTATTACTTTACAATCAACACAACAATCTCTATCTATTCTTCTCGTCAGAAAAAAAGTCTATTTGACTTACACTTGATCCGTTCCTAAAGGTGATAAGGTACGACTCTTTTTCTAAACCAAGTGTTTGCTAAGATCAAGTCATAAGACAAGATAAAATCTAGAATCGAGCTACATGCTTCGTTCCTTTGTTCAAAACCAAAACCTCAAAAAATGGTATCAAATCCTCATTTAGAGCAACAAATATTAATTAAGTAAATTTAATTTTTTTTAATTGGTTAAGATTTGTTTGACTTTGTTATTTGCTCCAGCTGGGGAGGGCAATCTGATCTTGTGTTCGGTGCACCAAGCGGTGATTTCATGAAACCAAGGATTGCTGAGGTAGGAGTTTTTTTAAATATTATTTACTTAGGGCTATTTGGTTAAATGAAAAATATAGCAAATTTTGACTTTCATTTTTTAAAAAGGCTTAATTGCTTATTCGGTTACGAGAAACTATCATGTTTTTTGAAAGTTTTGTGATGGTTTCTTGCAATTATAGTTTTATAGTTTCATATAGTTTTTGAAAGTTTTGTGGTGGTGTTTTTTTTTATATTTAACATGAATTTGGTAGTTTCTTGTGATCAGACCAAAATATTTGATAGTGTTTTGGAATTAAGCCTTTTTTTTTAATTGTAAAATGTTATACAAAATATGTTGCAGCCAACATCAAATATGTGATAATAACATGGGCATCACGTTGGCTCATCATTTTCCCCCCTAATTTTGCAATAAACGCTGCATTTTCACTACTTCTTTTGGTTTGACCAAACACAACTAGCACTTTAAATTTAAAAATTCATGTAATAATAAAAATATTGTCTCCTAGCTTCAATTGCTTTAAAAATGTCATTTATTCCATCATTTGAACAAAATGTACTAATTTATTAATACCGATCAAATAAAATGGTGTAATTTGTAATTGGCCACAGGTTGATCATTAGCTCTTGCCATTGGGAGTCAATGTCACGGTTATAATGGACATGTATGTATGAATGAATGGACCCTATCAAATTCCTCCATGCCTTTTCTTTTCAATTATTCAATGCATGAATGATCACCGCTAGCATAAATTCTTATAGCATGAAACTAATAATAGATAAGAAGCACAAAATTTTTATACAACCCACATTATGTGGTTATGGCTTCTTTTGTGGTCCAAGTCCATGTAGATGCACTATTTCCTACTTGTTATGGCAACATGATCACATCTAGTGTATAATTTTCTTTATGTTTCATATAAATGTGATGCCGACAATTGAATCTCAGCATATAATTTACAAAAAGTTTTAAGAATGTTGTGATAACTGCAGTTATCTCAACCTAGACTTATTCCGGTCATTGTGTCAAAACCTTGCAAACCCCAACTTGGATCAGGGAAACTTGTGATCTTGGAATGTATATGTTAATTCTATGCAATGTTTTACTATAAGAATAATGCTCTCTTAAAGACCTTTTTGTCCTATCTTGTGATTGCTAATGACAAGCTAGCTGGGTATTATACTATAAACCGGGTATTATACTATAAACCAACTAGACCATGTATTAAAAATATTTACTATTGAGTTGAAGCCTAAAAGATAGCATTTGGAGATTAGAATCTTCCAAGATATCTCCTACTTAATTATTTGTTGTTGTTGATTTGCATTGATGCAAGCTTCAAAAACAAGTATTGTGATAGAGATTCCTTTGCCACATCTACAACTAGTTTCAAAGTATACAATTCATTCTTTGGCATTATAAGGACTAGTTTTTTGCTTGGCTTTAGCATGATAAAAAGAATATGAAATAAAAAGAAGAAAAATTTATATGGACGAGAAAACTTGTGGGCTTCTGTTTTGTTGCTTAGGTGTCAAGTCATCATCAAGTGTCTCTATGATTAGAGCTTTAGGGACAAGACGACCAATAGTGGAGAGAATTTTCACTTGGCAATGGAAAAATCCATAGTCTCTCGTTATTCATCATCACTGTCATCTATAAAGTTGTTTCCAAATGAGCTCAGCTATGAGACAAGATCTACGGAAAGATTTTACAAAGTTGTTTTAGATTGCTGACTATGAAAGTTATGTTAAGAACAAATAATGGGGTTGCCACTTGCCAGACTTAAATGACCGGTCTGAGTATGCCACCTCATATAACCAAAACAATATTAATCTTTATTTGTTGGCACCTGCATGAAGTTTAGGATACAAATCATTCTAAATTTTCACCAAAATGCTAATAATGGCGGTGGTTAGAGATTTATTTGCCTAATTAGTTTGGTAGTAGCCCACATGCATCTGATCATTCTTCCTCAATAATATAGGCACAGGAAATGGGAAAAAAAGAGGGCAACACTACAGGAAAATGGGTCTAATTTCGAGGGGAATTTTTTAAGATTTATTTCGACGGCATATGCCCGTCCAAATAGGCTAAAAATAATTGAAATTTTGTTGATTTCGGTCAACATTTGTTTCGACGGCAAAACATAGTTGATCGAAATCAACACAAATTTTCTGTGACCTTCCCCACTTTCCCATTCACTAAATATTCTTTTCCTCCATTTTTTTTCATTTCCCTCTTAAAAAAATTTAAGCTCCACTGGTTCTGATCCCCCCTCCTCCTCTAGCTCTCCGAACCATCCAAATAACTCCACCGGCCACCCAAAAAGTCTGCACCGGTCTCCGATCAGTCCTCCACCCGCCTCCTCGATCATCCAAACGCTTCATCGACAATCAACGATCTCCCCCGGCCGCCTCCTAGCCGCCTCGTCTCTGACGATCTCCCCCGGCCGCCTCCTAGCCTTTTCTTCATCGAAGTTCTCCCTCGGCCGTCTCCTAGCCTCCTCCTCTCCAAGCACCTTCGGCCTCCGTCTCCGACACCAATCGGTGAGTTGGTTTATTAATTTATTTAGGTTGTTTGAAATTTTGTTAAATTTAAGTAATTTTAGTGCCAGGGTTAATTTTAGATTTAGATAAGAATTAATTTTAGGTTTAGGTTTAGGTTTAGGGTTAATACTAATTTTGGGATTAGTGTTAGGACTAATTTTAGGATTAGTATTTGGGTTGAGGTTAGGGTTAATAATTTTAGGTTTAGGGTTAGATAATTTTGGGGTTAGGGTTAATTAATTTTGGGGTTAGGGTTAAGATTAGGGTTATTTTAGGGTTAGTGTCAGGGTTAAGGTTAATTTTGGCGCTAGGGTTAGGGTTAGAGTTATGGTTAATTTTGAGGTTGAGTTTAGGGTTAATTTTGAGGTTAGGGTTAAGTTAATTTATTTGTTGAAAATTTTAGGGTTAGAGCTTGGATTAGATTGTTAATTTTAGTTAATTATAGTTAGGAGTGTGTGTGTATGTTTTGTTGTTGTTATTCATAAAGAATGGAAACATATGTAACTAAAAATTTGTATGATTGTAGGGTCGGCGTGGGCGTGATTCCTCTTATTTCTTCGCTTTCTATATACGTCAGTCTTCGGTATACACCTTTATCACTTTTAATTCTTAAGTACTAAAATTGGCCTAAATTATCATACCTAGATTAAGTCACCAATTAAACATTAATTAAACCGAAAATATAGATACTTGACATGCCTTAAATCAATTAGCTATATACATTCTTTCTTTCACAAGTTTAAAATCAATTAATTATCATTCCTTAAACAAATAGTCAATGCCGAGATTTAATATGGATGTGTGTATACTGTGTGTGTAATATATTGTTTATGGATATATGGTTGTGTGAGAGAGTATATGAGACTTACCTTTATGTAATTTTTGCTGTATGGATGCGTGTTTATTTTAATGAATGCAGATGTTTTGTTAATAATATTAATTGTTTGAGAACTTACCATTCAAACTGAAAATTCCAAAACCTTAAACAAAATAGTTAAATAACCGACGATACTGAAACGTTAACCATCAAAACCAATTTAATTAAGTGCATGATACTCGATGATGAAAAAAAGTAAACTGATACATATCGTCATCGAGTATCTCACATTGAAAAAATATCGCGACTTAGAATCCGTCTATTAGTTATATGCATACGGTTATCTTTGTGATATAAAACTACGTGTATGTTGTCAACCTCGAACGTTAATCGTTTTTCGTTAATAACCATCTCGTAGTTTATGAGACGAGAACACTAGTCGCACTATAACCGATAGATTTGTCCTGTTTTGGACATGTTAAGAATGTATAGCGTAAATACACTTCCCTGCATACTTATACTTTTCATTCGTTTCGAGATGAGTTTCGTCAATACGATTCCGCTGGATCTCCGTATATAAATATAGTTGAGATGATCATCTCAATACTGATAGTATTGAGATATTTATCTCTTCTATTGCAGTGTACTCGAAGAACAGCGGGAAGGTGCTACCGAAATTTTCTCGAAGCGAATGAAAGTATAAGTCCAGAAGGTGTATGTGTTATACATTAATAGGATAAAACCCTTACCCCCGACAACCGTTATCCATTGACATCCAAGATAGAAGTGTTAATATTATTTCCAGTCATAATAAATCACTCAAATGTATTTTCAAGACACCGTTGTCATTCTCTTCTTTGTCTATAACTATCTCGTTCTTAGCTTTCTCACTGCGATGTAAAATTGTTAATATCGTGTATAATTTGAAAATGTTTGTTATGATATAATAATTAATGGTGAGTTATATTAGGTTTTACGTATCAGACAAGAATGGATAAAACTTGGATAAATAAGAACAAGATTGGTCCTGAATTTAAAATCGGTGTAAAAAAGTTTATGCAATTCTCGTCAAGGATGGGGGGTAGTCGGATCCCCTGTCTCTATAGGAAATGTTGTAATGGAAGAAATGATAGTCAAGGGGCGGTTCGACTTCATATACCTGCTAACGGATTCTGTGAAGGTTACACTATCCAGCACTTGAATGGAGAAGTCGTGGACTATAGAATCGGTGCACATCGCCTGTTGCCTCCTCCTATGAGAACCCCAACAACCACGGGTTTAAATGATATGATGGACGAGTTATATGATGGCATGAACGATGATACCCTTTCGGATGATGCGGTTCCAGATTCTGAATCTGCTGTTTTTTTAAAGTATATGGAGAATGCTAAGGAATCTCTTTATAAGGGTGCGAAAATGACGAAGTTGGATTGGATGGTTCGCATGTTTCGTCTTAAATTCAGAAGTTTATGGAGCAACAAGTCAGTCGATGACTTTCTAAAGATAGAGAAGAAGGCTTACCTGAATTCCAATCTTTCTGTCTATTTTCAAGATATGAAGAAGATTATTGCCGACATCAGTTTCAGTTATCAAAAAATCGGTGCCTGTCCAAATGACTGCATGTTATTCACGACAGATGATGACAGGAATTTAAATAAGTATAGAACTTGTGAGGAATCGAGGTGGATATTACATAAAAGGCCCCCGATAAACGAGGAGTCAATTCCGAAAATTCCTGTGAAGGTGTTGCGCTTTTTTCTACTAAGAAAAGACTGCAGAGGTTTTTTTTTTCCTCTAAAACCGCCGAACATATGACATGGCATGCCGATAGTCGCAGGAAGGATGGAGTTTTACGGCATCCCGCTAATGGTGAGGAGTAGCAAAGATTTGACGCTCAATTTTCAGCATTCGCTGCGGAAGCTCGTAATGTGAGACTTGGATTATTGGCTGATGGATTGGAACCGTTTAAGAGAGGTGCATCTCATAGTGAAAGTGTACCCTAGCACCACCAAGAGGTTTTAACCGACATTAAGCATGCAATTTTAAAAATTTCTTGGTGCTAAGCTACACTAACCTAGAATCTAACTAGAATATTATGGTTTATATGAACATATAGCAAGTTCTATACTAAGAGATGGAGACTAAAACCTTTGTAGAACAAGTTTTTCTCTTCTAAAACTCCGGGTAGTAGTCCCTACAAATCCTCTAAGCTCCACTTGAAGAATGAACAAGCTTCCTTCGCGATCTTCGTGTCGAAGATGATCCACCCGAAACTCCTCTAATCCAAGCTACCTCTTCACTAATTTTTCATTAGTGAAGAAAACACCCTAATTCAAATTGCTAATCTAAAGTAGGATGATGAAGTAGCGGTTCTAAGCTCATTTAGGATTTATCCAAAACCCTATGGTTCACATCACATGTGAGGGTTAGGGCTTGGAGGAGGAGGAGGAGGGCTTGGAGGAGGAGGAGGATGAACTAAGGAAAAAATGATCAAGTAAAGAGAATGGCTCTCATATCCTCTCACTTATTGAAGCATGGATAATATATCAATATAAAATCTGACCATACTTCAATAGTGAATGCAAATGAATAAACAAATAAACAAACCATGCTTTACTCCATTCCTAAAAAAGTCTCCCCATTTTCCACCTCATTTCTATTTTCTCAAAATAAAAATTCCAACCATGCTTCATATATATATATATATATATATATATATATATATATATATATATATAGATTAATGGAGGAAAGAGGCCATAGGAGGGGATTTCCTCCTATGGCGTGGAAAAAATACAACCTCCGCCATTTTTTCCGACGATCGGCACCCATCATCATCATCGTTATCATCTAAGATGTGCGTACACCAAATTTCATGTGATTCCACAACTTTTTCACCGTTGATTTAGTGGGTTCAAAATTAACGGTTTACCGACAATAGAACTTTTTATATTGCTAAATCAACGGTGAAAAGGTTGTGGAATCACATGAAATTTGGTGTACGCACATCTTAGATGATAACGATGAAGATGATGGGGGCCGATCGTCGGAAAAAATGGCCGAGGTTGTATTTTTTCCACGCCATAGGAGGAAATCCCCTCCTATGGCCTCTTTTCTCCATTATTCTCATATATATATATATATATATATATATATATATTAAGAAAATAATTAGTGAGCAATAATATTAGTTAATACATAATTATATCAAATATAAATATATATCATATTTTTAAATCAACACTTGATTCAATAATTCGGTTATATCACATATAACCGACTAATATCATTTATCTGTATATCACATTATCAAATCAACACTTGATTTAATAATCTGGTTATATCACATATAATCTAACCGATATCAAATTACCGCCAGATTAAAATTCGGTATCACATACTCGTATTTAATCAGGCCACTACTACAAATAAGGGTTGCCCCTACGGAGATATACGTAGGGGCGAAAAAATACCCCATAGGTGCAAAGGCCGCAGGTGTAAGTTGAAGCCCTGAACTTGCCCCTACGGGCAAAATCTTGCCCCTACGGATTTCTGTGTAGGTCCTGTTGCACCTACGGAGTAGGCCGTAGGATAAAAAAAGTTATATTATTTACGGTTTTTTTAATATATTAAATGTACCTACGGACATAGCCGTAGGGCCACGTACTACCCCCTACGGATATCTGCGTAGGTACCTATTCGTAGGGGCAAAATATCAGAAATCCTGATATTTTCCCCTACGGATAACGCCGTAGGGGCGAAGCAGTGGCCCCTACGGATATGTCTGTAGGGGCACTCCCAACCCCCTGGTACTGAGATCAGGGGGGAAATATCAGTTACTGCTGATATTTTGCCCCTACGGATATAGCCGTAGGGGCAACATGTGTACCTATGGATTAATCCGTAAGTACATATTATCTGTATTTTTTTTTAAAAAGGGCTGCCTGATTTTTTCCCGCCCTGTGCACAATAATATATACATCAATCAAATATAAAATTAATCATCACACAACATATATCGCAGTATTCATAATCACATCTCACGCATATATATAATATACAAAAGAAACCCAAAACTGAATATGATATAAATATAAACCAATATCAATATCGTTTCAAAATGTAGTACAATGTGTATGATATAAATAAATACATGTTTCAAAAAATAAGAACCAAAAAGCTACCCTAGTTCGGTCCAGCTCCACCTCTGAATAACGATAGAATAACGCGCGCCTGCTCCTCGGTCAATAAACTCTGCAATTCGGCGCGAGCGGGAGTCTGAGCGGCCTGTGGAGCTGGCGATGTGGTCTGCGCAGCCGCCGTCGAGGTAGTCGCTTGCGGAGCCGCGGCTGCGGGAGTCTGAGCAGGCGGTGGAGCTATAGGAGCTGTCTGTGGAACCGCAGCCGATGTAGTAGCTTGCGGAGCCGCAGCCGAAGGAGATGCATGTGGAGGCTCGGTCGATGTACCCTGTCGCTTCTGGACATAATGTGTGTAAGAAGCGTGTAAGAACTGTGTATTATTCGAATTCGTATCATTATTAAGTTATTTCGAAACCTCGTTTGGATATCTAGTTTGTTGTTTATTTTAATTACATATGTATGTATGATTAATCAAACTTAAGTCTAAAACCAAATAAGCTCAAGCAACGTACTAATTATGGATATGTTGATATCTATATAATATGACATGATATTTTACTATAAAGTAGTATACATACCAGCATCTCCTTCAACTCCTGAACGGTAGCCCTCAAGATTTTCAGTTCCTGATGGACACGTCGGTCACTGGAGACGGAGGAAGTAACCGCCGGGGTGGAGTCCAACCTCATATGGGCCCCGCTAGGTCCCAGTCCCCGGCCTCTCTCCCAACCTCCGTGGTGCCCTCCGTGTGCGGCGTCCAGAACTGGGGTCAGCAGCCTCGGATCGCTCTGTCCGGTAAAATCGATCCCCAAGGCCTGGGCCTGCTCAACCACCCGCTCCTACACCCACATTAAGCAGTAAAGTATAAGTATAAAATTTAAACTTGAACCTTCCAAAACTAAAATTTCAAATTTGAGTAGAAAAAATATTAACACTTACGCAATACTCCTGGGTAGCAACGTCGGGATATCGAAGCTCACCCGTGGCGGGATCTGTCGAGGTGCCGTGGATGGCAAGATATGCGGACAGCACGCTCGGTGTACCACCTGATGCCACGGTCCGAGATGTCTGCAATATTAGAAAGTAACTCTTAATATTAGAAATATTAGAAAATAACTCTTAATATTGCAGAATATCACAAAGGTCGGTCTATTGTAATTTACCGATAACTCCATGGCTCGAGTAATGTTCCTCGAGCCACCTGTGTAAGTGGGGCGGCCCCTCTTCGCCGACTTCCTGTTCTCTGTATTCTGAGCGGCCTGTATCTGCACAACGCATTAACATTTAGTTTTCTAATTAAGGAACACAAAGAAATAAATTATATCATAAATAATGAATTACATTTAAAATACATACATGTTTGCTTTGGGAGTCGAAATAAGCGCATAATAGAGGCCATGTCTCTACGTCGACTCTCGCAAACGCCGGAGTAGATAGGAGGGCCACTCTCTCTGCCTCGGGGCTCGCCATCCACAGGGAGTAGCAATCGGCCTTCAGCTCATTCCTGTTGTATCAGACCTTGGTCTGCATGTTCTTTATCAGGCCATTGTACAGAGCATGAAGGTCGAGCACCCTCCCAGGGTGATCAGGGTCGGCTACAGGCTGAAAATCGTAATCCAACTGAAAATACAAAAAAACATTGTTATTAAATTGCAAATGTTAATAATAAATATATTGGATAAATCAAATGAAAATAGACCGTTAATACGTACCCGAGCCTGATCAAAGAAGAGGGCGAATGAGCGCCGGTGCTGCTCGCCCCACTCAACGTGAAGTGGATAGTTCTTCATGAGCCGGCTCTTGTCCCCCATATACCGGCCGAACCCCTCGGCATGAGGACCGGTATAGCGATAGTCAAGGGTAAAAAAAAGGGGGAATGCTGCCTCCCCCCTAGCTCTGTCAGGTCTCAGCCTATGGGACTGATTCGGGCCTCGAGTCCCCCTCTGGGGATGGGGAGGCCCTGCGTCTGCACGAAATATCAAGACAATCAATAATAAGACAAAGTTGTATTAAGAAATCAAGGTTAAACGAAAATTCATGTGTGATATATACCTCCGGTGACTATCGCACAAGCCTGGGCCCGGGCAGCAGCACGAGCGGGACGATAGTTCCTCCGGTGAGGAACAACCGGGGTCCCGGATGCGGACGCATCCCCTCCAACTAGAAAATAAACATCGACGCTAAATTTCCATGAAGTTCATATTTATTTTATAGAGCATATGTAAAATGAATAAATATTTTAAATTTATTCATACTAACCTGCAGACGATGCGGAGGGTATGGAAGCGGCAGGAGTGGCCCCTGCGGAAGATGTGGACGCACCACCTATAATTAGACAATTAAAAATAGATTATATAAGTAATTGCAAAAAGAATGTGTAGATCAATAATATAACGTTCTAAATCAATATGCATGCACTATAGGATATATAAACATACCCGCAGGTGTGGTGGTGTCACCACCTACAGCTTGACAATAATAAAAATTGCTAAGTAAAAGCAAAAGGAATGTGTGTATTTATGATATAGAATTCTAAATAAATATACATGCACTATATGATATATAAACATACCTGGAGGAGCGGGAGTGGTCTCTGTCCCAGATGTGGATGCATTACCAACAACTAGACAATCAAACATTGACAATATAAGTAATTTTGACATAAATAGGCATGAATATCTGTAATATTACATTCAAAATGGATATGCGTGCAGTATACCTGGAGATGTGGAAAAATCCACACGGAAGGAGGCATCCGAAGGGGTCTCCGATCTGGATGCAAGACCGGCCCTCTGAAGCTCCCTAGGAGCTCTCCGGGCGGCAGAACCGCTCTGCCTCTGCCTCTGCCGCGGCTGGAGCTCCTGCCGCCCCTTGGTGCTCCCGACATCATCATCAAATCTAGATAAACGGTTCGTGGACGCATTAGACAATCATTAAAAGTATTGACTATATATGTATAGAGCGTAAAATGTGAAGTAATAATATAAAATTACTGATAACCTTTTTCGTTTCGTGGGCGCATTATACATATCTACTTGGATTTCATCGTCGATGTCATTTCTAACCCACGTAACTTCATGATCGGTCGAAGACAACCCGTCCTTCGCAACAGACGGTCGGAGCACTTTAAGCCTTCTCTCTTCTTCGTCCTCATCGCTGTTCTCGTATTCTGGGACATCGTAGATATCTCTGGGTTTCCATCGGCATACAACACTCCACCCCGGATGCTTCAAACACTGTGAGTAGTATACTTGGAACGCTTGGTTCGGAAAGATAAACGGATCGTCCTGACCGTAAAATCGAAGTGTGTTCACACTGGTCAATCCATATTTATCTTTCCAAGTCCCAAGACTGCTTCTCCACCTGTCCGTATCGGTTCACGGATCGTACCAAGTACACTGGAATATATAAAAGGGTTCTGATCGTCCGGGATAGTGGATGCCGAGTATAAAATTTAAGTACCCATAGTAAATCACACCGTCCGATCCTACCGTCGCAATCCCACTATTCTGAGTGGTTCTAGATGTTTCTATGTCTTTAACTTCGAATTTGTATCCAAGGACACCAAATCCTTTATAATATGCAACCTCCATACTAGGAAATTGAGCTAAACATCTTGAATCACTCTCAAATGATGCAGACAAGTTCGGATCGTGGATCTAACAAAATTTTTTTTATGACAAATACATAACGATACAAGTTTAGATTAAAACTGATAGCAATAAAATGTTATTCAAATAACTTACATGATCTGTGACCCAATCACAAAAATTATCCTGATGGTATTTTTCAAAACGTTCTTCGTTCCAATCAGGATGCCCCTGACGTACCTCGTTAAAATGAATTCTGTTTTCGATAAATAATTATGACATTAATATTATATCATTACATACACACACAAACACAGATATAACAATTAATCCAAAAGAACTTACTCTCTAATTTGTTCAAGACATGCGCAATTAAGCAAGATAAACCGGTATATCTTGTTGATAAATATAGTGTCTACCCTCTTATACTCGGCTTTACCATATGGCCCGTCTTGAATTCTTCGTGGTCGGTTAAGCCTTGTCTCAATGTTCTCGTCCAGATAGCGGGAACAAAATGTGGTTGCTTCATCAAGAAGATAACCTTGCATGATAGAACTCTCTGGTCGATTTTTATTGCGTATATATTTCTTAAGAGTGTAGAAGTACCTAATGAGAATATGTTGAATAAATAAATACGGGCATACAGGACAACAATAAATTTATAAATTGCGCGAAACGAAAAATTACACGTACCTCTCGACGGGATACATCCATCGATATTGTACCGGTCCGGCTAACTTCGCCTCAGTTGCAAGATAAACCGTCAAGTGTATTATGATATCGAAGAATGACGGTGGGAAAATACGCTCAAACTTGTAAAGTATCAACGCAATAGAATTTTCTAGTTTATCCAGCGTCGCAACCTCCAGTGTTTTAGCACACAACTCCCTGAAAAAACAACTTAGGTCATTGATTACTAGACCAACCGAGTCGGGGAGAGAAGTCCTGAGGGCTAATGGAAGAAGGTGCTCCAGGATAACATGGTGATCATGACTTTTCAGCCCATCGATCTTGCCCTTCACAATTTTTATTTTCTTGCTGAATGATCCTGAGAAACCTGTGGGGACTTTCAAATCATGCAACACCTGCAGGAATCTTTTCTTCTCCGGTTGTGATATATGATAAGCGGCATTGGGAAGTACAAACTTGCCCGGTTTACCCGCTACCGGTCTAGGGTGCAATTCACTTCTTATTCCCCACTCTTAGAGATCCATCCGAGCATTCATGTTGTCTTTCGATTTTCCGTCTTTACAAAGAAGCGAGTTAAGTATGTGCTTTGATACTCCCTTCTCTATATGCATGACGTCCAGACAATGACGCACTGAATTTGTAGACCAGTACGGAAGCTCGAAGAAAATGCTTAACTTGTTCCAATATTGTGGTTTGACCTGTTTCGTCGGATCCATCCCGAAGGTCACGTTATTGTAACCATCCCATTTAGCAGTCACGTCCTCTCCGGACAATGGGGATGGAGGTCCAAGAGGCTCCTGATGACCATCAAAGTGAACCGTATCTAACCTATAGGGGTGGTCTGGAGGCAGGAAACGTCGATGGCCGCAATAACAATCCTTCCTGCTAAAATTCAAGAATTTTGATGTTGTGTGTTCGTGGCAATGAGGACATGCTTTGTGACCATGTACGGACCAACCTGATAGCATTCCATACGCAGGAAAGTCATTAATTGTCCACATTAAAGCCGCACGCAGTATGAAGGTTGTATTTGTGTTTGAATCATATGTCTCTACACCATCAATGAACAAAGAGTTCAACTCCTCGATCAGAGGTCGGAGATAGACGTCGATATTGTTCCCCGGTGAGTTTGGTCCGTCGATAAGAAGAGGCATCATAAAGTATGATTGGTCCATAGCCAACCAAAGCGACAGATTATAAATTATCATTAAACGGGCCATATGCTGTGACTTCCAGCCATATAGTTGAATGGGCAGAAGCCATCAGTAGCCAGTCCGAGCCGGACATTGCGAGGATCGCTACTGAATATTGCGTGCCTCCTATCGAAATCCTTCCATGCCGGTGAATCTCTTGGATGGCTCATTTTTCCATTTTCGCTTGGAGGAGCACGGTGATGCCAAATCATTGCCTCGGCTGTTTTCTTGCACCTGAATAGCCTCTGTGTTATAGGAAAGTATCGTGCTATCTTCACAGGTATATCAGGCTTCTTATCAGAATCTTTCGGCTTATACCTGGCCTCTCCGCATGTTGGACACTCTTTCAAATCTGAATTCTCTTTCCGGTACAACACACAATTTTTAGGACATGCTTGAATCTTATCGCACTTTAGACCCAAATCAGACATCATCTTCTGGGCTTCGTACCAGCTGTCGGGTACATTATTTCCCGGAGGCATAGAATCTTTCAAGAACGAAAGAAGTATTGTGAATGACTTGTTGCTCCATCCATTTAGGCACTTAATCTGGAAAAGTTGGACGAACCATGAGAGGGTGGAATACTTCGCATTCTCATAAATTGGTTTTCTAGCATCATTCATGAAATTTTCATATTTATCCGCACGCGGTCCTTGACCGGAAGGAATGTCATCTTCGGTACGAATAGATTCACCTAGGGCAGCCTTTACCATATCCTCCATTTCTTCTGATGGAAATAAATTTCCGTCTCCTGCCGCATTACCGAATTCTTCTTCTTCTCCTGCCGCATTATCGTGTTCTCCTTATTCTTCTGCCGCAGTACTGCATTCTTCTCCTTCCCCGTGATATTTCCAAGTTGTATAAAGTCTAGTAAACCCATGTTTTACAATATGAAGCTCTGCCAATTCTACCTTCTGCCAGTACTTATTGCCACATCTATCGCACGGACAGAGAATCTTCTCTATTATGATCTTATTATGTGCGCGTGCAAATTCAAGGAAAGCAGCAACTCCTGCGACAAACTTAGGTTGCATACGTTGTTTCTAATCCACATACATCCAGTTCTTAACTCTGACGTACTCATGGGCCATGTTAGACTGTATAACATATAAATTGTAGGTTATGCTTACTATATTAAGAAATATAAGAACGGGATAGTTACTGACAAAGGAGAAAATCCGTGTATATGCTTTGTGTGTGCGTTTGTCGTTGAAAAGAATAAATTATCGCACGTATGTTAGCCGATAGACGGGGACTAAGTGGCGCTTTTAGTTTCATATATGAGTATCGATGGGAATATGAAGGTTTTATATTATCATATATTGGTTTTAACTTGAACATCTCGAATCGCTCTCTAATTATGCGTTTGTTGTGTATTCTTGTTGTATGTGTGTGTTCCGGCTGTCGGGGGTAGGCTTCTATCCCATTAAGAATGTATAGAGCGAACGCCCATCACTTGTGCTTTCAACCGTTTCGAGTAAATTTCGGCAGCACCTCCCCGCTGTTCTCCGAGTACACTGTAATAGAATAGATAATCATTTCAAAGCTGTGAAACAACGTTGAAATGAACATCTAATCTATCTTTGTACACGGAGAACCAGCGGAAAGGTACCGACGAAATATCTCGAAACGGATGAAAACACAAGTGAATGAAGGCGTTTGCTTTATACATTCGTAACTTGTCCACACGGGACAAATCTATGGGTTACCATACGATTGAATTTTCTCGTCGCATAGACTATACGACGGTTGTTAGTATCGAGTTATACTGTCCGATACTTAACAACCTTCGTATAGTTCTAGGTCACGACAAGCATCGCACGTATGTTAACCGATAGACGGGGACTAAGTGGCGCTTTTAGTTTCATATATGAGTATCGATGAGAATATGAAGGTTTCATATTATCATCGAGTATCGGTTTTAACTTGAACATCTCGAATTGCTCTCTAATTATGCGTTTGTTGTGTATTCTTGTTGTATGTGTGTGTTCCGGCTGTCGGGGGTAGGCTTCTATCCCATTAAGAATGTATAGAGCGAACGCCCATCACTTGTGCTTTCAACCGTTTCGAGTAAATTTCGGCAGCACCTCCCCGCTGTTTTCCGAGTACACTGTAATAAAATAGATAATCATTTCAAAGCTGTGAAACAATGTTGAAATGAACATCTAATCTATCTTTGTACACGGAGAACCAGCGGAAAGGTACCGACGAAATATCTCGAAACGGATGAAAACATAAGAGAATGAAGGCGTTTGCTTTATACATTCTTAACTTGTCCACACGGGACAAATCTATGGGTTACCATACGATTGAATTTTCTCGTCGCGTAGACTATACGACGGTTGTTAGTATCGAGCTATACCGTCCGATATTTAACAACCTTCGTATAGTTCTATGTCACGACGAGTATCGCACGTATGTTAACCGATAGACGGGGACTAAGTGGCGCTTTTAGTTTCATATATGAGTATCGATGGGAATATGAAGGTTTCATATTATCATCGAGGATCATATATTGGTTTTAACCTGAACAGCTCGAATCGCTCTCTAATTATGCGTTTGTTGTGCATTCGTGTTGTATGTATAACATGATTTTAAACCATTGAGATCAAGATTTGAGAAATTTTATAAGTGGCCGTTAACATGATAACAATCATCTCTTCTTATCGGTCCATAGCTGAATTCTAAAGGGCAGTATATTTGCTATTAAAAGATCATGTTCAACTCTAAAACAAGGGAAAAACAGAGGAATATAGATCTATTAAAGTCAAGCTATAAAGCTAATCACATATTTACAACATTGCAAATACATTAACGCAAAACATAGTTATGATGCTTCAAAAGAATCAATTATCAAGGATGAAGAGAGCTTGTGATAAAGCAATCAAATTTAGCTTTTGCATTAAAATGGTTTATGATAAAACTTTTGAGATCCTTCAAGAAAGTTATGGCACTGTGAGGTTCCACAACCTATCATAACCAATCGCAAATTTTCATGGTTTTTTACTGGTATAAGACTTGTACTTCTATGAAGCGGAGTAAATAAATTTGTCGAGAGTTCGTGATGCATGTGTAATGATAGAATCCAACAAAAATTATTCTCATGTACTAATAATAGCATCCCAATTGCAACTTTTTTATTCAATAAGATAACACATTTGCAAGAGTGCATCATTTACATTATGTTTTACTCCCTCCAGGGCCACCAAAATATGCGGTATCTATAGGATGGCTATTGTCAATGGAGTAACAATCGGGTCTAACTTGGCCAATTTGAAAATCACTATCTCGTTGTTTATATAGATTACCGCTATTGTTTGTAAATCGTATATTGCTTATATATGCTAAGCCTCCCGCTGCAAAACGGCCGCTCTCCATTGGCGGGCCCAGTTCACCATTGTTAAAGCTCACTACTCCAATATTGATACGGGTTAATCTCTTGAAGAGAGTTTTTGGCCAATATCCCTAACCCTAACCGAACCCAGCCCCAGCCCCAGCCCCAGCCCGAGCCCCAGCCCCAGCCCCAGCCCCAACCCCGCCCCAACCCCAACCCCAACCAAACCCTAGCCCCAGCCTAGCCCCCAGCCCCAGCCCAGCCCCAACCCCAACCCCAACCCAACCCTAGCCCCAACCCCAGCCTAGCCCCAGCCCCAGCCCCAACCCCAGCCCCAACCGAACCCCACAACCTAACCCTAACCCTAACCCTAACCGAACCCGATCGATGTCGACGCCGATGACCTCACCCCTACCCGAACCTGGCCTGAACCCTAGACTACGTCAAAATTAAAAATTATTTTAGAATTACTTACAAGCGTGCACGCGGTGGAGGAGACGGTAGAAATTGGTGGTCGCCGACGATCGTCGAAGGTGGCGACGAGGCGCGGGAAGTCGACGAAAGTGTGGGGAAGACCGACGAAGCTGGTGCAGGCTCGCGAGCGCGGTGGCGATGAAAGGCAGAAACAGGCTACGAGATCGCGGGAGGTCGAGAGAGAAATTTGGGAACGATGAATATAATTTTTCTGTGCTTTTTTTTTATTAATAACCTATGTAGATGCCCCTACGGACATAACCGTAGGTCCCCGGCTTGCGGCTCCGTAGGGCCAAAGGAAAAATTAGAACGTGAAGCACCGTAGGGACAACGATATGGCCCTACGGATAAATCCGTAGGGATAAGAAATATTTGCCCCTACGGATTTCTGGGTCCGTAGGGGCAACCCCATATTGTAGTAGTGGGCCCCCGCACATATCAGCATATGTGCCCTATTTCGTTTCGCTTGAACTAGGAAATCTCTATGTAAGACTCTAAAGACTCGTCAATACGCCAGCAGTAGGTAATGATCACATCAGTTACCTATAAACCGTCAGCGGTACTAGCTGGACGTAACGGCTACCCAGGTATTGAGCGAATAGAAGATCAACAAAGAAGCTTGTCCAAACTCCCATGAAGCCTATAAGTAACACTTACCGTACAGTCTGGTGTCTTCGTGATATGTCGCATATCGAGTCTAGGGGTGGAATCGTCAGACCCCAGTAACTTGATAAGTCATGCCGATGTATGGCTTATAACGGTTCGAGAAACTACTGATAACACTTATCAGTAAATATCATCAGTCCTGGCCAGGGACTTACTATTATAGCCAATCGAGCATAGCGCAATATCAACTCCCTATATCGGGAGAGATGAAACCCCTCCTATCGCTCACTTCCTCCATATGACTCGGGACTGTATCCCAAATCCACCTGTTTGCACAACTCCTTTGAGCCATGGTAGGGAGAAAATCAAAGCACAGTGAGAACCACACAAGACTATGACGATCTCGGGTCTACAGACTAACCTGTACAAGTGTCACCAAAGAACTGCTATCTGATGATAGGTATGATACCATTTAGGAGTTCTCGGCTAGTCCTGTTCAGTGTACCCATTCTCTAATGAGCATCTGTGTACAATCTTTGATGTCAAACACCAATAGTTATGGGATCAACCATTTCCCCCTACAGGGTCAAGAAACGTACACACTAGTCTACTCAGGAATATCGATGCCCTGTCTCGATACTCCCTCGACTAGGAACAATTAAAGGATGTGCTTGTGGACTACATAAGTCCCAGTAGTATAATCCGCATCATAGTCTTGGCAGTCAAGCAAACATCCTAAGGGCTTTATCAACATGTATCAGAAAGAGTATAATAATGCAAGTGTACATGTTAAGATAAAGAGCAACCAGATAGCATACTATCATGTCGAGCAAGAAAGTCCTCTCTATATATATATATATCCAAGCATCCACTATATCATACAATAATGGCTTCTAGGGCATACATATTCCTAATAATCTCCCACTTGCATTAAGGCCAGTTGTTGTAGTATTTCATACCCAACATCCTAAAAAGTCTCTCAAACCGTGTCTTCGGGAGGGCCTTTGTGAGTGGATCCGCTGCGTTGTCCTTCGTGCCAACTCTCCTGATCTTGATCTCCCGTCGATCTACTATGTCCCGGATCAAGTGATACCGTCTAAGAATATGTTTGGATCTCCGATGGAACCGGGGTTCCTTAGCCAAAGCCACAACTCCATTGTTATCACAATACACAGGTATTGGATGCTCAATGGATGGAACCACACCAAGTTCAGCAATGAACTTCTTCATCCAGACTGCCCCTTTGGCAGCATCGTTGGCAGCGATGTATTCAGCCTCCATCGCCGAGTCTGCTACGGTATCTTGCTTGAAACTCTTCCAACATACCACCCCTCCATTGAGGGTGGAGACAAAACCCAAGACCGACTTACTGTCGTCCTTATCACTCTGAAAGCTCGAATCGGTAAAGGACTTGTTCCCCTCCGAATGACGGCCAAGACAGGGACGTCTAGCCTGAGATTCAGGGCAGATGCTATTTGGTTTTATCCGTCCACCTCTTCGAAGATGCCAAGTTGATTTATGGCACCGTGTATCGAAGGTTTAGACGAATGCGGCCGATGTAGCAGACTTCGTCAGATTCCCCCTCGCTTGAGGGGTTTTTGATTGTGGGGACGCTCTTCCCTGCAGACGCAAGCCCCTGCAGTTAATTACGCTACCGCATCGCGGTAACAACTTTCTCCTTCTCCAGAATTTCACTTCGTGTCGTGGGTATTTGTTTTGTTTGTGGTTGCCCGTGGATTGTATACGGAGACTAATTTATGTCGTCGCCCGTAGGACGTGGATTAGTCCAAATCCGTATTTTCTTAGATTTGGGTTTGGGGTTTTGGTTTAAAGATACGTTAGCCATATTTGAGGCTAAGATCAACTTAAACGTTCGTTAAGGACACGTTAGTCTAATTTGAGACTAAGATCAAATTAACGGGATCGTTTAGATCCGACAAGAGAGCATTTAGGGGCTCTATTGTTCTAGTTTAGGAATATAGTGGTCCATTGAATGTATGGCCGTCGGGACTCGTCACCTCTCTGACGACGTTGAAGGATTACAACGACAGATATCAGAGGAGTTCAGAAATGTACCCTCGAACCAAAGTTGGTTGGGAGATCTATAGTCCAATTTGGGACTGAAGTCTGTTTGAAGGTTTTGGTTTAAGGATATGTTAGCCATATTTGAGGCTAAGATCAACTTAAACGTTTATTAAGGATACGTTAGTCTAATTTGAGACTAAGATCGACTTAACAGGATCATTTAGATCCGACAAAAGAGAATTTGGGGGCTCTATTGTTCCAGTTTAAGGACATAGTGGTCCATTGCCAGTTTAGGGACATGGTGGTCCATTGTTCCCATTTTGAGGATGCATATTGGTTTAAGGATGCATTAGTCCATGAGTTTAAGGACCCCACAGTCCATATTACCAATTTAGGGACATGGTGGTCCAACATTCCTATTTTGGGGACGAATATTAGTTTAAGGACGCATTAGTCCATGAGTTTAAGGGCCCCACAGTACGTATTGCCAGTTTAGGGACATGGTGGTCCAACATTCCCATTTTGGGGACGAATATTGGTTTAAGGACGCATTAGTCCATGAGTTTAAGGACCCCACAGTCCGTATTAATGTGTAGTTGTCGGGACTCATCACCTCTCTGACGACGTTGAAGGATTACAACGACAAATATCAGAGGAGTTCAGAGATGTACCCTTGAACCGGGTGTAAATTGATTTGAGAGAGCAGTCGTGCTCAGTTCAATTTAATTTGAGGACTTACGGCCAGGATTGGGTTAAGTCCATTTGAGAATATTCGACATTTTATTTGTGTTTGGCCTGTCAGGCCTTTATTTGAGCTCTGCCCTTGTTTAATAATGCACAGCATTTGTCTTGGTCTGTTGGACCTTTTAATTGGGCTCTGCACTGCATTTAATAATGCACCGCATTTTTATTAGGCCTGTTAGGCCTTTTAATTGGGCTCTGCCCTTTCATAATAATGCGCAGCATTTAATAGTCTAACAGTGCGCCACGTGGCCTGTCAGGTGCTTTACGCTGATTGAGGAGCGCAAGGCGCAAACTGATGTGGAGGTGACACGTGTCGCACTCTGGTGAGCGCAAGCGCAATGTGCTGCGCCATTGCGCTGCGCTAGTGCGCTGCTGACACGTGGCGCGCTCTGACGACTTGCGCCAATTCAAGAGCACAGTGCTCATTTTTTTAAGGCACAAGGCGCAGATTATTCTGGGGTTGACACGTGGCGTGTTCTGCTGACTTACGCCAACCCAAGAGCGCAGAGGCTCAAATTAGTAGTGCAGGGCACTGTTCCAAAAGCGCAGAGCGCATCTTGATCTATTTTAGATCAAAGAACAGAATCTTTTTGATTCGAAAGAGGTTCTACCTCAAGTTGTAAGAACCAGTGGTTCATCAAAATGCAATGCCTTTATATAGATCAAAAGTTCTAGTAAAGAAGTAAATTACTTCTTTATTATTATTTTTTATTGAAGATCTCGATCTTGTTCTTAGATCGTTGATCTTTTTAGAAGAAATTCTTCTTTTTCCAAAGGTTTTACCTTTTTCCTTCTTCTCTGAATTCTTCTCAAAGTTTTTTAGAGGAGTTCTGTATATCTCTATCTCTGTGTGTTTTAGACTTGGAGTTTAGGGGCCTTTATATAGGGCCAATTGATTTGTTAAATCAGTTAAAGAGATCTTTCTCTGATTGATTTAAGGGTGTTTCCCCACCGCTGGATCTTTGATCTCAGGGCTTCTGTTTTACAGAAGATAATTTTCTTGTTTTAACAAGATTAGAAAGATCTTTCCAAGATTTTATTGTTTAAATTCTGGCACAGTTGGCGCAAGCGCACCTGCGCTTGACACGTGTCGCGCAGCGCAGAGCGCAGCGCAACTGCGCTGACACGTGTCGCGCAGCGCAGAGCGCAGCGCAACTGCGCTGACACGTGTCGCACAGCGCAGAGCACAAGTCAACTGAAGCGTTGCTTCCTTTATTTTTATTTGAATTTTTAACACAGAGCTTTGCTCTGATTGGGGGAAACAGAAGCGTTGCTTCATTTCCCGCCTTGGAATTTGAACAGAGCTTTGCTCTGAAAGGGAGATTTTCTCCTTTATTATTATTTATTTATTTATTTATTTATTTTTTCTTTTATTGTTATTATTTTATACGGAGCGGATTTTGAGCAAAAATTTTGGTGGGAACAAATGCCCCCCACTACTTTGCCCACGTAAGTATGTACGTGGGTGAAGTAGTGCAAAGTTACGCATAGTCACCGAATTGAGGGCTTAGGAGACAAGTTTATGGTCCTTGTAGCCTAAGACTTTTCAACTTTATGAGCTGTGAGGGTCCCACAAAGACTTTTCTCCCGACGAGTCGAGAGGATCCCGCAGGTGTATTTTCTCTTTAGGGGTCGTGAGGACTCCTGAGTGCGTTTTCTCTTATAAGTCGTAAGGATCTTATAAGAGAATTTTCCCTCTTACGAGTCGAGAGGACCCGTAAGTGGTTGTTTCCTTCCTTGTCGAGATTCGACTTTGGAGAGTGTGGCCCGTGAATAGTATGCAGGAGTCCGTTTTGGGACGACTTGCAGGGCCCCAATGCTTAGGAAACAGGTTTTTTAATCCCCGCTGCCTAAGGCTTTTCCTCACGAGTCGAGACGAATCGAGCATTTCTCGCAAAGACACTAATTTCCTCACGAGTCGAGACGAATCGAGCATTTCTCGCAAGAATATCCTAACGTCACAGTTAACCTCTGCTCTTTACGACAGAGATCCGTTAGGGTCTGTGGTACTTAGAGTTTTGTCCATCGTACCATCGCGTTGGCTGATGTATTCCTCGATAGGCAATCTTGCTGTTCGAGTAGCCTCGCGAATGTCGTGTCTCTGATCCCTTCGGGGGTTGGACAAGACGTATTCAAGCAATCCTCCTAGGCAGTTTGACCGTCGGAAGAGCAAACGTTAGGAATTTTGCCATGCCGCCTTTTACTTGAGGTTAGGCTCATTTTAGAGAGCCCCGATGAGTCATAACCACTCCGCACTGGTGTGGGATGATCTCCGATAGTCTTTCAGGCTTTATATGACTTGCCGTTAAGACCCTGAAGCTAGGAATTTGGCCTTTCCTTCGTTTGTTGGCATTGCGTCCTCTATATCGAGACGAATGTCGCGGTTGTCTCTAGGTTGTTGGTGAACCGTCGAGATTTGGAACTAGGGATTTTGTCGTGGCTCCTTTTGGTGATATTGCATCTGCTGTGTCGAGACGAACGTCGAGTGGTGACCACTCCGCACTGGTGCGAGATGATCTCCGATTGTCTTTCAGGCTTTATATGACTTGCCGTTAAGACCCTGAAGCTAGGAATTTGGCATTCGCTTCGTTTGCTTGCATTGCGTCCGCTGTATCGAGACGAATGTCGCGGTGGAGCTGGGATTTTGCCGTCACTCCCTTTGGTGATGTTGCGTCTGCTGTGTCGAGACGAACGTCGAGGTGGTGACCACTCCGCACTGGTGCGAGATGATCTCCAATTGTCTTTCAGGCTTTATATGACTTGCCGTTAAGACCCTGAAGCTAGGAATTTGGCCTTCGCTTCGTTTGCTTGCATTGCATCCACTGTATCAAGACAAATGTCGCGGTGGAGCTGGGATTTTGCCGTCACTCCCTTTGGTGATGTTGCGTCTGCTGTGTCGAGACGAACGTCGAGGTGGTGACCACTTCGCACTGGTACGAGATGATCTCCGATTGTCTTTCAGGCTTTATATGACTTGCCGTTAAGACCCTGAAGCTAGGAATTTGGCCTTCGCTTCGTTTGCTTTGTCGCATCTGAATCCTGTTGAAGGAAGAACGCTGTCGTGACATCTCGTCTGCTGTATCGAGACAAACGTCGAGGTAGTGATCACTCTATGCTAGTGTGAGATGATCTCTGATTGTCTTTCCGGTTTTATATGAGTTACCATCAAGACGCTGAAGCTAGGAATTTGGCCTTCGCTTCATTTGCTTTGGCGTGTCCGAATCCTGTTGGAGGAAGGACGCTGTAGTGACATCTCGTCTGCTGTATCGAGACGAATGTCGAGATGGTCTCTAGGTTGTCTGGGAACCATGGAGATTTGGAGTAGGGTCTTTTCTGTAGCTCCGTTTATTTTGACCGTGAGTTCATTTGTTGACGTTGTACCTGCATCATGCTGGACTGTGAAGGAACGCCGTTGTTGACATTGCGTCTACTGTAGCGAGACGAATGCTGAGATGGAGTTGAGATTTTGCCGTCACTCCGCTTTGTTTTGACCGTGAGGTCTTTCGTTGACGTTGCATCTGCATCCTGCTGGACTGAGAAAGAACGTCGTTGTTGACATTGCGTTTAGTGTAACGAGACGAATGCTGGGATGGAGTTGGGATATCGCCGTCGCTCCGCTTTGTTTCGACCGTGAGGTCTTTTGTTGACGTTGCATCTGCATCCTGCTGGACTGCGATGGAACGCCGTCGTTGACATCTCGTCTGCTGTATCGAGACGAATGCTGAGGTGGTCTCTAGGTTGTCTGTGAACCGTCGAGATTTGGCTTCGCTTTCTGATGGAGCCTGTTGGGAAGGTATGGTTCCCTCTTTGTTTGTACCCCTGGATTGTATACAGGGATCGATGTGATCTCACCTGTAGGGCATAAATTTCATTTCATTCATTTTTTAATTTCTTTTCGCGATGCTCTATCATTTCAGCTTTTGTATCGCGAAGGTTGCGATTGCCCAATCATTTCGGCTATTTTTCACGGTGCCCAATCATTTCGGCTATATCTTCTTTTTTTTACTCGCTGCTTTTTATTGCGAGTTGCCCAATCATTTCGGCTATTTTGCATGCATACACATATTTTTTTACTTGCTAATTTTGTTGCAAGTTGCCCCATCATTTCGGCTATTTCGTATGCATGTGTGGCTCGCTAGCTTTTTGCCACGAGTATGAAACTTGGAATCTGATGCCAATCTTAGCATCAGCATCGCTGCGACTAGAATATTGCCAGGCGCGAATCATCATTTGCCATGAAAGGACTTGGAATTTGATACCGATTTAGGCATCAGCATCGCTACAACTGGGATATTGCCAGGAGCGAATCATCATTTGCCTCTGTCGATGTTGAACAAAGGTGGCTTAGTAAACAGGGTTAGGATTTTGTCGACTAAGGCTTTTGACTTCATGAGACGTAAGGGTCTCACAAAGGTATTTCTCCCTGCGAGTCGTGAGGATCTCGTAGGTGTGTTTTCTCCTTAGGAATCATGAGGATTCCTAAGTGTATATTCCCCTGTAAGTCGTAAGGATCTTACTAAAGGGTGTTCTCCTTATAAGTCGAGAGGACTTATAAGGGTCGTTCACCATATGGACATATCCCTAGCCACGGGTGGGACTTGGTTAGGGAAATGTTTATTCGCGCCCGTGGATCGTATACAAGGGTCAGTATTGAGCCGCTTATAGGGCAATATCAAAGGTTGTGGGGGTTGCTTAAGAACAGGTTCAGGTCTCTGTAACTTAAGACTTTCAAATCTTATGAGCCGTGAGGGTCCCATAAGAGAGTTCTCCTTACGAGTCGTGAGGATCTCGCAAGTGTAATTTCTCCTTAGGAATCGTGAGGATCCCTAACTGTGTTGCTCCCTTGTGAGTCATAAGGATCTCATGCAGGTGGTTTCTCCTTACAAGGTCGAGAGGACCCTGTAAGTGTATTTTAACGAGATTGCGCCCTTTCGGGTTTTCACAAACACTCGCCGGTAGCCCTGCTGTTTTTACTCATGGAGCCCTTTTGGGTTTTCATCCGTGCCCATTTTGCTTATGGACATACTGTTTTTTTAACGAGGTTGCGCCCTTTTAGGTTTTCACAAGACTCGCCGGTAGCCCTGCTGTTTTTACTCACGGAGCCCTATTTACCCCAATCAGAGCAAACCTCTGTTCAAATTCCAAGGCGAGAAATGAAGCAACGCTTCTGTTTCCTCCAATCAGAGCAAAGCTCTATTTAAAATTCAAACTTTAATAAAGGAAACAACACTTCAGCTGATCTGCGCTCTGCGCTGCGTGACACGTGGCTGCGCTGTTGCACTGCGCTCTGCGCTGCGCGACACACGCTAGCGCAGTTGCGCTGCACTCTGCGCTGCGCGACACGTGTCAAGCGCAGGTGCATTTGCGCCAATGCCAGCACCAAAACAGAAAAATTCTGGAAAGATCTTTCTCAATCTTGTTAAAAACAAGAAGATTGCTTTCTGTAAAACAGAAGCCCTTGGATCAAAAATCCAACGGTGGGGAAAAATCCCCAAATCACTCAGAGAAAGATCTCTTTAACTAATTTAACAAATCAAATGGCACTATAAAAAGGCCTCTAGACCCCAAGTCTAAAAGGGAGAGAGAATTCAGATAACTCCTAAAAAAAGAAAAGTTTGAGAAGAACTCAGAAAGAAAAAAAAGGTAAACCTTTGAAAAGAAGAATTTCTTCTGAAAAGATCAATAATCTAAGAACAAGATCAAGATCTTAAAATAAGAATAAAATAAGAAGCAAGATACTTCTTTATTAGATCATTTGATCTACTCAAAGGCATTGTCTTTTGATGAACCACTGGTTCTGGAATCTTAAAAGATTCTTTTCTTGAATCCAAAATTGGATCAAGATAATAAAACAGTGCTCTGCACTTGATAAAACTTGCACTGTTGCGCTCTCGGGTTGGTTGGCGCAAGCCACCAGAGAGCGCCACGTGTCAGCTCCAGAACAACTTGCGCTATGCGCTTTTAAAATAGAGCACTGCTCTCTTAAATTGGTGCAACTCGCCAGAGCACGTCACGTATCAGCAGCGCAACAGCACTGCGCTAACTGCGCTTGCGCTCACCAGAGCGTGACACGTGTCACCTCCACATGCGCTTGCGCTCATTAATTGGCGCAAAGCGTCTGACATGCCACGTGGCACACTGTCAGGAGATTTAATGCTCTGCATTATATAAAAGAAGGGCCGAGCCCAATTAAAAAGGGGCCTAACAGGCCTAATAAAATGCTATGCATTGTTTTAAAAAGGGCAGAGCCCAAACAAAGGTCTGTCAGACCAAAACAGATACTGTGCATCATTTAAAAAGGGGGCAGAACCCAAACAAAGGCTTAACAGGCCAAATGCAAATAAATTGTTGAACATTCTCAACTGGACTTAACCCAATCATGGCCGTAAGTCCTCAAATTAAATTGACTGAGCACGGCTGCTCTCTTAAATCAATTTACATCCGGTTCAAGGGTACATCTCTGAACTCCTTTGACATCTGTCATTCTAATCCTTCAATGTCATCAGAGAGGTGATGGGTCCCGATGACCATACATGCAATGGACCACCACGTCCTTAAACTGGCAATGGACCACTATGTCCCTAAACTTGAACGATAGAGCCCAAACGCTCTCTCATCGGATTCAAACGATCCCGTTAAGTTGATCTTAGTCTGGAGATTAGGCTAACGTATCCTTAACAAACATTTAAGTTGATCTTAGCCTCAAATATGGCTAACGTGTCCTTAAACTAATATCCGTCCCCAAAATGGGAATGATGGACCACTATGTCCCTAAACTGGAACAACAGAGCCCCCAAATGCTCTTCTGTCGGATCTAAACGATCCCGTTAAGTCGTTCTTAGTCCCAAACTGGACTAACGTATCCTTAACAACCTTTTAAGTTGATCTTAGCCTCAAATACGGCTAACGTATCCTTAAACCTTCAAATAGACTTTAGTCCCAAATTGGACTATAGATCCCCCAATCAACTTTGGTTCAAGGGTACATCTCTGAACTCCTCTGACATCTGTCGTTGTAATCCTTCAATGTCGTCAGAGAGGTGATGGGTCCCGACGGCCATACATGCAATGGACCACTATGTCCCTAAACTGGAACGATAAAGCCCAAATGCTCTCTTATCGGATCCAAACGATCCCGTTAAGTTGATCTTAGTCTGGAGATTAGGCTAACGTATCCTTAACAAACGTTTGAGTTGATCTTAGCCTCAAATATGGCTAACGTGTCCTCAAACCAAAACCCCAAACCCAAATCTAAGTAAATACGGATTTGGACTAATCCATGTCCTACGAGCAACAACATAGATTAGTCTTCGTATACAATCCACGGGCAACCACAAACAAAACAAACACCCACGACACGAAGTGACCAGCTGGAGAAGGAGAAAGTTGTTACCGCAATGCGGTAGCGTAATTAATTGCAGGGACTTGCACCTGCAGGGAAGAGCGTCCCCACAATCAAAAACCCCTCAGACGAGGAGGAATCTAATGAAGTCTGCTACATCGGCCGCATCCGTCTAAACCTTCGATACACGGTGCCATAAATCAACCTGGCATCTTCGGAGAGGTGGACGGATAAAACCAAATAGCATCTGCCCCGAATCTCAGGCCAGACGCCCATGTCCTGGCCGCCGTTCGGAAGGGAACAAATTTTGTCACTCCCGGTGGGACCTCTTCCTCTTTCCACTCCACACTTCGTGTGTCGTGTTCGCAAACGAATCGCGGTTTGCTGTGGTTGCCTGTGGATTCGAGGTACTAAGATTTCGTGTCTTGCTCCGTGCAGAAAACAGAGGATCAATGGCTTCAAACTGCACTACCTGCAACTGCAACTCTCGCTCCGTCCTTGCTGGAGGAGTAACTTATGGGCCCCAAGCAGCCTCTCTTTTCAAGATGCCAGTGGAGCAGGTAACTCAAGCCACCGCTGGACTATTTTTCGGGACCATGTTCCCACCGATGAGCTTCAATGCCCCAATGACGTTGCAAGAAGCCCCAAAGAAGTCGGTCTTTGATCGACTTACCACTGCCACGGCCCCTCTCAGCGGGTCGCCCAACTTCAATAATTCAGTTTTCAACAACTGGGCCGGAACGTATGCAAGCCCGCGATACCCGAAGCTGCCATCACAAAGCGGATAGCCATCCCGGCTCAAGCGGACGAAATCATTGGAAAGGCTCCTCCTTCCAAGAAGTCAGTTTTTACAAGGCTGGCCATTCCGGTTTCTGCTCCAGGCGAGATCCTCAAAGCTGCTTCCCCTACCCAGAGGGGGCACGACGAAGTCACCCTTATAGCTGAAACAACTCTATCCGCAAGACACGCTCGACGTCGCCACTGGCGCCGAGTGAGGAAGGCTGGGGGCAAATCCCCCTCTGGGATAACTCCGCCAGCTCCAACGGTGGGGATCGATGCTGCTGTTCCAACCGGGAACAGCTTTGAATTGTTGAACAAGGTGCGCAGAAACTCGTCAACTGCTGTGCTGAAAATAACTCCTCCACCTATGGAGAAGTCCCCAAAGGCGAAGCTGGAGCAACTCCCTCAACGGCTATCCTCTGAAATTTACAAAGTTTGGCAACGTGTCCAAGAGTCAGTGATCGATCAAGACTATCTCCGCCGACAGAAAAAGATAAAGGTTCGACAGGAGAAGGACTACTCAAAGCCACAGAAAGTTACAGCCGGCTGGATGCCCGCTGCAAAGGCTCCCTCAACGTCAATCACTCAAAAGAAAAGGAGGCCGCAAAAAGCCCCTGTGAACATGGTGAACCGTAAAAGCTCCGAACACAAACACCCTAGGTCTGGGGGCATGGTGGTGCACACTGTTTATATGGCTTCCGGAAAGGAGGAAAGCCGTGCTTCGACGGGTCATCGACCGCTCACCCGATCCGTGACGAAGGCTCAAGAACAGCAACAGAAGCTTCAAGAGATGATGACTGCGATGGCCACACTTACCGGGACAAAAGGAAGCTCAGAGGCATCATCAGAATAACGCCATGAGCAAGAAACTGACGCTGACTTCCTACGCAGAGTCCTCGAAAAGAAGGACAAAGAAGCCGCAGAGCAAGCGGCTAACATAAAACAAATGGCGCTCCTCTTCCAAGATATGGTAAGGATGATGTTACAGCCAGATTCTCCAGCTGATGAACATCCAATCATTCTTTCAACAGCCAAGGAAGAAACCATTTCCAAGGCCGCACTGGATGACTATATAGCTCAGCAAATACGAGCTCATCAGGCGAGTGAAGCGGCTGGGCAAATTGTTAGAACCGGACGACCTTATCCGAGCTGGTATGACCAAATCAGTTACCCGCCGGGATATACGTTCCACGTATATAAGGGGACAGGGAACCCACATCAGCATGTCGTTCAATTCAGAGCCTTATGCGGCAACACCGGAGGCGACGACAAACTGCTGCTTCGCCAATTCGTCGGCAGCTTAGCGGAAACAGATTTTGAATGGTATTCAGAGCTACCTAATGACTCTGTTAAAACATTTGCGGAGATGGAGCTACTGTTTACACAAAGATTCACGAGTGCTAGTGAACGCACCCCGATAACAGCACTGATCAACACCAGGATAAGGCTAGGCGAAACGTGGGTTCAATACGCAACACGATGGCAGAATCTATGGTCGAAATGCGAACAACGCATCGAAGAAGCGCCAGCGGTGGGCATGTTTATGGGTACCCTTGACCCTCAAGCGACCATCTAGCAATTCATGATGTTCTTCAAGCCAACTACTTTTCAGGCCTTGAATAACAAGTTGGCCCAAATGGATCAAATGGGTCATAAACCATCTCCTCCAAAGCCAGACTCTCAAAATGAGAAAGAAAAAGGGAAAGCGATCGCCGTCGCCAATACTCAACAACAGCCGAGCAACTCAAAGCCGGTTGTTCGCCAAAACAACGTGCGACCACGCCCATCCCTCTAGGAAAGACTGGGACGTCCTTACTCGTTTCCTCAGAATAAAATGAGAAGACTGTTCGAGCTGGCAGTGCGCAACAGACTCATCGATCTGCCGAGTCCAAAACGTCTGTTGCAGCCAGGCGATCTCAATAATCCCAATTATTGCCCTTACCACCAAAAGGTAAGTCACCTGATCGAGGATTGTTTCGTCTTTAAGGGATGGATCGAGGATCAGTACCTACAAGGCAAGTTCGCGCTGTCTGAAAAGTGGAAAGTAAACCCACCACAACCGTACACTCCAAAGAAGACGGACACGCCGGGGGCAGCTTGTTCTTTTGTTGAGGACGAAAACGATGGAGAAGACTCATCAGATGAATCCGAAGACTGTGTAGCGAGTTGTCATGTGATCTCTCATTCATTGATAGATGATGAAGAAGCTCCTTTCACCAAGAAACCGAGGGCGGGTCCTGAACCAGAACTTATGTAGCCGTCATACGAGATGATCGATGCCTTCCTGAATGAGATTCGTCTGAAAAGTAAAGCCAAACAGGAGTACGAGATGGCCATATTGGAAGGAGCCAAACGCCGGCGACTAGACAAAAGAGTCGAAGCACTCTCGTCAAATCAAAAGACATCCATTGCGGATAAAAACAAATTCAAGACGAGGAAAAGGTTTGCTAAGGCCATATCAATTGGAATGAAGTTACCACGCTCTGAAGAAAACACTCTCGATGGAGTAGAGATGCATCCTAACTACTGCTTGTATCATCAGAAGATCGCACATCTCACTGAAGACTGTGACTCCTTTAAGTGTTGGTGGCAAGGGTATGTCTCTCATAGACAACACGTCAACAGAATAAAGCGGGAAGCTCGTAGACAGCGAAAAAATACAACAGATGAGCATAAAAGAGTTGCCGGCAATTGTCATAGGGACGAGCCCGGGGGATCACGAGTTCTCACCTTTGGGAACGACCCCGACGAAAAAATAGCCTTCAACCCTCTCTTCAAGGAATCCATCTCTGAAGAATTGAAGAATTATGAGAACATTCATCCATGCAAGGGCATACTACCCGGAAAGAATCTCGGACCCGCAAACAACGGAGCGAACAAAAAGAATAAAGGAAAGGAAAAAACGCCCTTCGTCGCCAACACTCAAAAACAATCGAGTGGCTCTAGACCGGTTGTTCGCCAAAACAACAAGCTGCAACCCCTCTGTGAGAGGTTGAGACGTCCTTACTCGTTTCCTCATAATAAAACAAGGAGACTGTTCGAGCTGACAGTACGCAACAGACTCATCAATCTGCTGAGTCCAAAAGTTCCGTTGCAGCCAGGCGATGTCAACGATCCCAATTATTGCCCATAACACCAAACGGTAAGTCACCCGATCAAAGATTGCTTCGTCTTTAAAGGATGGATCGAAGATCAATACCAACAGGGCAGGTTCGCATTGTTCGACAACTGGAAGGTAAGCCCGCCACAACCACATGCTCCGAGAAGGGTGGACACGCCGAGGGCATCATGCCCAGACATAGAGAAAGCCCCACGGACCGAGACGTCCTTAAACTAATGACGGACCACTACGTCCTAAAACTAGCTGCGGACCGAAACGTCTTTAAACTACTATCGCGGCATCCTCAGGCTGACGTGATAAAAAATAAAAAATTAAAAAATTAAAAAAATAATAATAAATAAAAAGAAAATTAATAATAAAAACGGTATGTCCATAAGCAAAATGGGCACGGATGAAAACCCGAAAGGGCTCCGTCAGTAAAAACAGCAGGGCTACCGGCAAGTGTTTGTGAAAACCCGAAAGGGCGCGACCTCGTTAGAAAAAAAAAAGAAGAATAAAAATAGAATAAAAAAATATATAAAAAAACGGTATGTCCATAAGCAAAATGGACACGGATGAAAACCCGAAAGGGCTCCGTGAGTAAAAACAGCAGGGCTACCGGCGAGTGTTCGTGAAAACCCGAAAGGGCGCGATCTCGTTAAAAAAAATAAATGAAATAAAAAATAAATAAAAATAAATAAATAAAAATAAAAAATAAAACGGTATGTCCATAAGCAAAATGAGCACGGATGAAAACCCGAAAGGGCTCCGTGAGTAAAAACAGCAGGGCAACCGGCGAGTGTTTGTGAAAACCAGAAAGGGTGCAACCTCGTTAAAAGACACTTATAGGGTCCTCTCGACCTTGTAAGGAGAAACCACCCGCGTGAGATCCTTACGACTCACAGGGAAGCAACACACTTAGGGATCCTAACGATTCTTAATGAGAAATTACACTTGCGAGATTCTCACGACTCGTAAGGAGAACTCTCTTATGGGACCCTCACGGCTCATAAGATTTGAAAGTCTTAAGTTACAGAGACCTGAACCTGTTCTTAAGCAATCCCCACAGCCTCCGATATTGCCCTACAAGCGGCTCAATACTGACCCTTGTATACAATCCACGGGCGCGAATAAACATTTCCCTAACTAAGTCCCACCCGTGATTGGGGATATGTCCATACGGTGAACAACCCTTGTAAGTCATCTCGACTTATAAGGAGAAAACCCTTTTGTAAGATCCTTACGACTTACAGGGGAATATACACTTAGGAATCCTCACGATCCCTAAGGAGAAAACACACCTACGAGATCCTAACGACTTGTAGGGAGAAATACCTTTGTGAGACCCTTCCGGCTCATGAAATCAAAAGCCTTAGTCAACGGGATCCTAACCCTGTTCGCTAAGCCACCATTGTTCAACGTCGACAGAGGCAAATGATGATTCGCTCCTAGCAATATCCCAGTTGTAGCGATACTGATGCCTAAACCGGTATCAAATTCCAAGCCCTTTCAAGGCAAATGATGATTCGCTCCTGGCAATATCCCAGTTGTAGCGATGCTGATGCCTAAACTGGTATCAAATTCCAAGTCCTTTCATGGCAAATGATGATTCGCTCCTGGCAATATTCCAGTTGTAGCGATGCTGATGTTGAGATTGGCACCAGATTCCAAGGTCCACACTCACGATAAAAAAAAACGCGAGCCATACATGCATGCAAAATAGCCGAAATGATGGGGCAATTTGCAATAAAAATCAGCAAGTAGAAATGTATGCGTGCAAAATAGCCGAAATGATGGGGCAACTTGCAATAAAAAGCAGCAAGTAAAAATGTATGCATGCCAAATAGCCGAAATGATTGGGCGACTCGCAATAAAAAGCAGCGAGTAAAAATAAAATAAATAGCCGAAATGATTGGGCACCGCGAAAAATAGCCGAAATGATGGGGCAATCGCGACTTTCGGGATATAAAGCTGAAATGATAGAGCATCGCGGAAAGAAAATAATAATAAAAAAAAATGAATGAAACTGCTGCCCTACAGGTGAGATCACATCGATCCCTGTATACAATCCAGGGGCACAAACAAAGAGAGAACCATATCTTCCCAACAGGCTCCACCAGAAAGCGAAGCCAAATCTCGACGGTTCATAGACAACCTAGAGACAACCTCGACATTTGTCGCAATATTGCAGACACGATGTCAACAAACGGAGCAAAAGAAGATCCCTAGCTTCAGGGTCTCGACGTCGATATCGACAACTTAGAGATTGCTAACGGTGTTTCTCCTCACTCCAACCAGATGCAGACATAACGTCAACAACCGACCTCAGAGTCGCATTGAAACGGAGCCACGGCATACTCCCTAGTTCCAAATCTTAACGGCAATATCTACAGCCCAAAGAATCAACAAAGGCGTTCCTTCACAGTCCAGCAAGATGCAGATACAACGTCAACAAAAGACCCCATGGTCAGTAAAGCGGAGTGACGGCAAAATCCCATCTCCATCTCAGCATTAGTCTCGTTACAGCAGACACAATATCAACAATAATGTCCTTCCTCCAACAGGATTCGGACATGACAAAGCAAACGAAGCGAAGGCCAAATTCATAGCTTCGAGGTCTTAACGACAAGTCATATAAAGCCTGAAAGACAACCGGAGATCATCCCACACCAACGTGGAGTGGTCACCACCTCTATGTTCGTCTCGATACAGCAGACGCAACACCACCAAAAGGAGCCACGGCGAAATCCCTAGTTCCAAACCTCGACGGTTCACCGGCAACCTAGAGACAACCGCTACATTCGTCTCGATATAGCAGACGCGATGCCAGCAAATGGAGAAAAGGCCAAATTCCTAACTTCGAGGTCTTAACGACAAGTCATATAAAGCCTGAAAGACAACCGGAGATCATCTCACACCAGTACGGAATGGTCAACACCTCGACGTTCGTCTCGACACAGCAGACGAAACATCATCAAACAGCGGAGCCATGGCAAAATCCCTAGTTCCAAACCTCGATGGTTCACCAGCAACCTAGAGACAACCGCGACATTCGTCTCGATACAGCAGACGCAATGCTAACAAATGAAGCAAAGGCCAAATTCCTAGCTTCAGGGTCTTGACGGCAACTCATATAAAACCTGAAAGACCATCGGAGATTATATCACATCAGTGCAGAGTGGTCACCATCTCGACGTTCGTCTCGATACAGCAGACCAGATGTCACCCCAGCGTTCTTCCTCTAGCAGGGTTCAGACGCGACAATCAAACAACGGAACCACAGCAAAATTCCCAGTTACAAGCCTCGACGGTTCACCAGCAACCTAGAGACAACCGCGAAATTCGTCTCGATACAGCAGACGCAATGCCAGCAAACGAAGCAAAGGCCAAATTCCTAGCTTCAGGGTCTTGAAGGCAACTCACATAAAACCTGAAAGACTATCGGAGATCATCCCACACCAGCGCGGAGTGGTTATGACTCATCGGGGCTCTCCAAAATGAGCCTAACCTCAAGTAAAAAGCGGCATAGCAAAATTCCTAACGCTTGCTCTTCCGACGGTCAAACTTCCAAGGAGGATTGCTTGAAGACGTCTTGTCCAGCCCCCGAAGGGATCAGAGACACGGTAGTCGCAAGGCTACTCGAAAAGCACGATTGCGTATCAAGGAATATATCAGCTGATGCGACGGTACGACGGACAAAACCCTAGTACCACAGACCCTAACGGACCTCTGTCGTAAAGAGCAGAGGTTAACTGTGACGTTAGGATATGCTTGCGAGAACTGCTCGATTCGTCTCGACTCGTGAGGAAATTGATGTATTTGCGAGAACTTCTCGATTCGTCTCGACTCATGAAATAAAGCCTTAGGAAGTGGGGATTAAGAAACCTGTTTCCTAAGCACTGGGACCCTGCAAGTCGGCCCAAAACGGTCTCTTGCATACTATCCACGGGTCTCACTCTCCAAAGTCGAATCTCGACAAGGAGGGAGACAACCGCTTACGGGTCCTCTCGACTCGTAAGAGGGAAAATTCTCTTATAGGATCCTTACGACTTATAAGAGAAAATGCACTTAGGAATCCTCACGATTCCTAAGGAGAAAATACACCTATGAGATCCTCTCGATCCGTAGGGAGAAAAGTCTTTGTGAGACCCTCACGGCTCATAAAGTTGAAAAGTCTTAAGCAGCAGATCTGAACTTGCCGCCTAAGCCATCACCAGCTCCTAAAGGAGCTAAGACAGGATGCTCGCTCTGTCGTCTATCGACCATGTTTACTAAGACAACATGCTGATAATCAAAGAAAGAAGAAAGAACATCCGATTTGCATTTGATCAAGCGTTCGAGACACACTCATTCGTGCAAGTGCAAGAGACTCAGAATGAGAAATAAGACAAGCTGAAATAAAAAATTTCCATTCATATTGCCAAGGGTTCTTACAATCATAAAGAAATAAACAAAGAAATTATTCAAATGATTACAACGGTATGACCTCAGATCCAGGGCACGGATTAAGGAACTCGAAAGTAAGGCCATCTAGAGTTCTTCTGGCCTTCCTGATTATTCTCGTGCGCAGCCTCTCGCGCTCACGTGTGTCAAGATCTTCGGCAAGGCCCCCCATCCTTCGATAAGCAGCGATTATCGTCGTCTGCTGAAAAATTTGATGCAGAATGTCAATGAGGCTATCTCGCCGTTTCTTCGAGATCAGCCCCAACAGATACACTGAATGCACCTTGTCTTCGGCATCATCCAGCGCGTTAAGCGGCATGGCCTCGTGAAACCCTGGGAGTGCTCTCCAAATTGCTCCTAGCAGGACTTTCAAGAGAGCAGAACGGCGAGGAAGCAGCCAACCAACGCGTGCGTTCAGACGACCCATAACATCCGCACACTGGGCATCTGTAAACTCCTGGTTTTGGTGACGGCCCTGTACGCGGATATCCTCGTAGGTGATGAATTCGTGCAGACTGTATAGATGAACAGCCATAATGCCTGAAGGAAATATCATTGAAAGATTAGCAATGAGTAAAAGGCACAGGGAGTTAAACTCCTCGAGAGCAATGCTCTGCAGACAGGAGTGACACCTGTCAAAATCAGTTAGGAGGAGAATTTGAAGAAAATCCCCCAAGAACATGAAGAGCTCTGCTCTAAAAAAATGATATAATTCATCAAAAATAAAATTCCATCTTAAAACCTCCAAGATCCGTGAAATAGCATCTTAAAAGTTCCTTCATATGATTTGGAAGGAGCAAAGCTCCATTAATGAAATGAGAAAATACAAGAAAAATCTTTTAGAGAGCAATGCTCTATTAATGGAACCCTAATAGGGTTCTCCTTAGTTCTCTTTAGACCCCTTTAGAGCAAACCTCTGCTAAGTGAAACCCTAAATGGGTCTTCTTAAGATCAGGGATCTATTGAGAGTAAGGCTCTTAAAATTGATTTAATTTAATTCAAATTAATTTTTACCTAAAATTCTCTAGAGTTTGAACTTTTAAAAATGCTTAAACAAAAGAGCAGGGCTCTGAACAAAATTCTTATGAAGAGATGAAAATCATTTAAGGGACCAAAGGTCCTATTTATAGGCATTGAAGAGCCGTTTCAACTTCCAAGGGATGGCACGACGGTTGGAATTCTGCCACCGCTGCGCTCACGTTTGGAGGCCACGTAAACGCAACGGTGGGGGCATTTGTTTACCCCAATCAGAGCAAAGCTCTGTTCAAATTCCAAGGTGGGAAATGAAGCAACGCTTCTGTTTCCCCCAATCAGAGCAAAGCTCTGTTTAAAATTCAAACTTTAATAAAGGAAGCAACGCTTCAGCTGACATGCGCTTGTTCACACCATAATATTGTATTTTATATTCCCCATTCTTATGCATTTTACAATGAAAACAGGTGCTTTTGACGCATGTCTGCTACATGTTACAGGTTACAGGTTCTTGGACAGAAAACAGTGAAAACGAGGTAAAGACGATGAAAAAGTGAATTTTAACCAATGAACAGAAGATCTTGATCAAGCCTACATAAGAAACAGTACACAAAGCAACGGTTAAAGTTCACCATAATTATTCACTGAAGATCTGGAGCTAATGTAGAAGCCCAATTTGTAAAAGAACCAAAGAACCAGAAGCCAAAAAGGACCAAGAACAAAACCCTGAAATTTCAGCATGTGAGCCAACTAAAGGGCCGCGGAACCGCGGCCCAAGCCCACCATTGCCGCGGTTCCGCGGCCAGAAGAAGACAAAAAGAGAATTATTTTTTACCAAAATTCAGTGGCTTTGTTGACCGGTCTTCCTAGAGGGCTATTTTTGTAAATGCAAACATGCAAGTCATTGTAACCCTAGGGCTTCCTATCTTCTATAAATAGGGACTCTAATTCATTGTAAACTTTATGCCTCCCTTTAATTAATAAATTTTAGAATTCTTTTGGAGAGCATCGGTGCCTCTCTTTAATTCAGAAATTCAGATCTGACAACCCTGCTTTGATGTTTTGAGAGAGCCATCAGTAAGTATTTTAATTCCTTGCCCTAGGTAGGTTTAATTTCATGCCTTAGGAACTTGTTTAGGGTTTAGCTTTTGGGAAGGATTTTGAGAGATGCGATCTCTCATCCCTTTCTTACCCATCAAATATTTACAATAGGACTCCATGCATACATGCACATACCGCTCCCTACGGCACTCTATCCCTCTAGGTAGCGGTGATACCGTAGTATAAAGGCCCGGGTGTGATGTTTTCCATGGAGGTTAGGGTAAGGATCTCTAAAGGAAGGACAAGAACCTAGAGGAAGGAACACCTTCCCGAACGGATCTAATCCACTTTATTGATAATTACCATAACTCCTCACAGATCTTCATTCGGGTAAAGAAAGCGTTAAGATTTACTACCATTTCCAAATCATCCCTAAACCTAGTCCTAGCAAGAATAGATTTAATTAATTGCCCTAGAATAATTAGATTTTTAGATTTAATAAACAACCGAACACCCTTCGGAATTAACTCGTAAGAACGAATCGGAAATTCACAACATCCCTGTGGATCGACCCGTACTCACCGGCTAGCTGCGAAGCGACGCCGTTTCTGATTGCGGTAACTCATATTTTTGGACTAATCAAATGGCGCCGTTACCGGGGATGGCGTAGAATTTTCCTTTTTGCAATTTCGGGTTAATCTAAAATTAAAAAATCATAAAAATCAAAAAAAATCAAAAAAAATTATAAAAATATATATCATTTGTTATTTTTGGAAAGGATACTTTGTGGTTGAATTTTTTGCAGGATATACAAATTCGGATCTGGAGATTTCCAGAAAGCAAAACAGAAAACGGGATATCAGAACAGAAGAGATTTTAAACAAAAGAACAGTGATTTTTTTTTTGGAGCAGCGAACCCCCTAAACCGCCGCCTTTCCGCGGCCATAACTTGCTTTAGGCCGCGGAAACGCGCTCTACTTGACGATTCGTCGTGTGAAAAAAAATTTTGGGATCCGCGCCGACTTTTCCACCGTGTAACCGCGGTGGGAACCTCCATTTGGCCGCGGATTAGCTGCGTTCTGGTGACAACATCTTCTGAAAAAATTTCTGTAAGCTTCCCTGTTCTTTCTCTGCAAATATTTCCATATATTTTCTGAAAATTCCTGCAGGATTCCGTGAGCTTAAAAATATTCTCCCTTCCATATAACAAGTCTTGTGCAGGATTTTTTGGGCCCCGCTTGAACTAAATTGATTGCAAGAAATATTTTGTTGTTGCATATCTTTTCTCAAATATCTTTTTGCAACAATTTTTTCCAAATAAAGATTCTTGTGATATGCTTAAGATAATAACTGATTGCAGGTAATATATTTTAGATTGCATATCTTTAATTAAAAAATCTTTTTGCAACAAATTTTCAAACAAAGAAAAAAAAGAAAAAGGAAAATTTTTATTAGAGAACTTGCAAACTTTAGCCCCAAATAAATCCTTGCACCATCACCCAATTTTCTTTCTTTCATCCTTTCTTCTAACATGGGTACCCCACATAAAAAATCACTTGCCGAACTTTGGTATCCTGAACCTAATTTTGCGTTGTTCGGCAATTTGTTCGGTCAATATAAAGACGATCCCTCCATGCCAAAAAAATCTTTGAAAGATCACATAGAGGAGTCTAGGAGAAACAGTTTGACTTTTCAACCCACTTTGTGTCAACCTAGTCAACCTTTACCACCTACATATGTTGACACCACTTTTCCAAGTCCTGCTGTAACTCCTAGGCCGATGTCCATTGCTGAGCATATTGCTCAATCTCGTAGCCGATCTTTCACCCCTCTCCACTCATCTAGTTCTAGGGATCCGCATGATTATTCACCTTCTTATCCGCATGTTGACCCTACCCCAGTCCAAGAACTTTGGTATCCCGAACCTAATTTTGCATCATATGTCAATGTGTTCGGTCAACTTAAAAACGATCCCTCCATGCCTAAAAAATCTCTGAAAGATCACATAGAGGAGTCTAGAAGAAACAGTTTGACTTTTCAACCCACTTTGTGTCAACCTAGTCAACCTTCACCACCTACATATGTTGACACCACTTTTCCAAGTCCTTCTGTCACTCCTAGGCCGATGTCCATTGCTGAGCATATTGCTCAATCTCGTAGCCGATCTTTCACCTCTCTCCACACATCTAGTTCTAGGGATCAACAAGACTATTCACCTTTTTATCCACATGTTGACCCTACCCCAGTCCAATCACCCACTTCCTACCAGTCCTACCCGACCTTTCCACCTTCACTAGACACTGCTTCTACACAGCCATTAGGGAGTTTCACATATCCAAACAATTTCGAATCTTTTACCGAAACCCCCTTACCACCCAAGTCTAGTTTGGAAGAGGCGTTGGAGGCGTATATCGCAGCAACAAATAAAATGGTTAGGAATGTGGAAGCGTCCGTGGCCACCCTTATGCAACCTAGTGAACCGGTAGCTAGTGTCCCGCTAGCTCCAAATTTTTCAATGTATGAGGCGGCAGTTGGACGGAGTGAGAATGAGAGAGGATTTTCAAATCAAACCTACCCTTACCCAATGGAAGCCCACAACTCCTGTTTTCCATCAATTGACCTAAATAGTTCATCTGTTGAAAATAAAAATGAGTTGTGTGATTTTGTAGTGTTTGATTTGCCAGATTGTGAGGAACCCCCTTCGAGTGAAACAGCACCTACTCCGTTTGACCTTTACACTTCCACTCTAGAACCTACAATGATAAACATCCATGCTTTTGAGGAGGTGTCTATAGAAATTGACTTTCACTTGATTGAGGATATAGACGCCGGGAATATTTCGGATGATGAACCTGTCGATTTAATTGAAGTTTTATGTTCAAATCATCATCCTGAGTTATTAAATGTTTCTCCCGAATCTCATATGCGTCTTGATTTTGATGATAATGGTATGGATGAGTTGAATATCGAGGAGAATTATGAGGATAATTATGAGGATAGTCTTGAGGATAATATTGAGGTTGAACCATTTTTATTTGATGTGTCGGATTTTCCAATTCAGCCTCCTGAACCTTTGACTGTTATATCACCCTCCCTCTTTCCCATTGTTCCGACCGAACAAATGACCGCTACGCTTTCTTCTCCTATACCAAGTTCGGCGTACCCATGTTTTCTCACGACTCTTGAGGGATTTGATCCCATTTCTCGACGAGTTGATAGGTTAGCGCAATCGCTTTTAACAGATCGGTCATCACAAATTGCGCTAATTTATTCACTCAATTTACACCCTCAAGATCGTACTCCACTTCCTTTTTCTTTTCGCCATTCTTCTCCCCCACCGAGACCATGTTCTACCATTCTTCGTTCCACACGGTCTCGCGTGCTTTTCATCTCTTTTCTTTCCATCCCATTCTTGCACCAACTATACCATTACCACGATAGAATTTTTGAATGGTTGGTGTTAATCTTTGGCTTGTGTAAGGCCAAGCTTAAGTTTGGGGGAACCTCTGTATATATGTATATATATTTTCGTTTTCTTTTTCTATAAAAAAAAAAAAAATTCAAAACATTAAAAATATAAAAAAAAAAATTGTAAATAAATAAACAGGGGAGTATCGGCATTTTGACCCTCTTTGTTTAGCATGACAGTGAGGACACTGTCAAGTTCAAGTTTGGGGGTATGCTCGGTACGTCTTCCTCCTTCGCATTCATATGTACATTTTTGCATTTGCATACTTATTTGAAAACCCATAAAAATTTGAAAAAATTCAACAATTATAAAAATTAATGTATTCAATTTTGGCTAATTGACTAGAGTTTGACAAATAGGTTAACTAGCTAGGAACAACTAGATCTTAGACTTAGTAAATTAAAAACCCTAAAAATAACCTTCCTTAAAGTTTAACGGTAGAAAGTATATGCCTTGTAGTTTATTTAGAAATAGGCAAATTTTTGGTTCACTTCTTGGGCTAAGTCGAAATGAGGGAAGAGTATTGATGTTCTTATTAGAGTATAAGTTTGAAAAATAGTTCCTAGCTTAAGTCTAGATTCTGAAAACGTATACCCTACAATTTGCACAATCACGCACCTTGAAACTTGGAATAGTAGAGGAGACCTTGAAATGCTCTTATCTAAAGTCCTTAGTACAATGAAAATAAAAGGAAAAAAAAGTGAATAAAGAAAAAAAAAATGGACACTGGTTATTGTGATTACTTAAGGCTGTAAAAATAGAAAAATATTTAGCGAGGGTGCTTCATCACCTAGTGCCTTAGACCAACTGGTTTGGGAGTCACTGCTAAAAGCCTTGGGTGTTGCAAAACTAGGAAGTACGCTTTAAAGTGCTAACGCATCTTGTAATCGGTTGTTGGTACCTCAAGAAGTATTAACAGTCGCATGAAGGATGTGAAAGTGAAAAGTTCACAAATTAATAAGTGCTTTGGACAATGGACGAGAGTACGATTGCTTGATTTGAATTTCCAAGTGTAGGGGTGACATTTACACACACGTGGGGATATGTGATTAGAGTTTAGATAAGAGAAAGGAATGAAGAATAGAACTTGTATCTTTAATAGAGTTGATAGAAATTCCTAAGTGGAGATGAAACTCTAGAAGGAAAACTTAAGAAATGCCGAAAGCTAAGTAATTCTATAGAACATGTATAATCTTAAAGTTAAATAATGAGGAAGTGTGAAGAATGTGGGTGGACAATTTGCGAGTCAAAAGATAATAGAATTCCTTGTTAGAAAACCTAATTGGAGAACAAAAAGTCGAACAGCCAAATTGATAGGATTTTGTGGGTGTAATCCGCTGAAAACCCTCAGGAGACAACACTCCTCCTACTAGGGACACCTAGAGGTTTAACGGCTTGTTGCACGAGCTCAGTGCAATCGCGTTTCCCTGCGAAAGTGCGGTTAGGTTTTTTGTAGAGAATAAAACAATAAGTTTGCTCGAGGACGAGCAAAAGATAAGTTTGGGGGTATTTGTTCACACCATAATATTGTATTTTATATTCCCCATTCTTATGCATTTTACAATGAAAACAGGTGCTTTTGACGCATGTCTGCTACATGTTACAGGTTACAGGTTCTTGGATAGAAAACAGTGAAAACGAGGTAAAGACGATGAAAAAGTGAATTTTAACCAATGAACAGAAGATCTTGATCAAGCCTACATAAGAAACAGTACACAAAGCAACGGTTAAAGTTCACCATAATTATTCACTGAAGATCTGGAGCTAATGTAGAAGCCCAATTTGTAAAAGAACCAAAGAACCAGAAGCCAAAAAGGACCAAGAACAAAACCCTGAAATTTCAGCATGTGAGCCAACTAAAGGGCCGCGGAACCGCGGCCCAAGCCCACCATTGCCGCGGTTCCGCGGCCAGAAGAAGACAAAAAGAGAATTATTTTTTACCAAAATTCAGTGGCTTTGTTGACCGGTCTTCCTAGAGGGCTATTTTTGTAAATGCAAACATGCAAGTCATTGTAACCCTAGGGCTTCCTATCTTCTATAAATAGGGACTCTAATTCATTGTAAACTTTATGCCTCCCTTTAATTAATAAATTTTAGAATTCTTTTGGAGAGCATCGGTGCCTCTCTTTAATTCAGAAATTCAGATCTGACAACCCTGCTTTGATGTTTTGAGAGAGCCATCAGTAAGTATTTTAATTCCTTGCCCTAGGTAGATTTAATTTCATGCCTTAGGAACTTGTTTAGGGTTTAGCTTTTGGGAAGGATTTTGAGAGATGCGATCTCTCATCCCTTTCTTACCCATCAAATATTTACAATAGGACTCCATGCATACATGCACATACCGCTCCCTACGGCACTCTATCCCTCTAGGTAGCGGTGATACCGTAGTATAAAGGCCCGGGTGTGATGTTTTCCATGGAGGTTAGGGTAAGGATCTCTAAAGGAAGGACAAGAACCTAGAGGAAGGAACACCTTCCCGAACGGATCTAATCCACTTTATTGATAATTACCATAACTCCTCACAGATCTTCATTCGGGTAAAGAAAGCGTTGAGATTTACTACCATTTCCAAATCATCCCTAAACCTAGTCCTAGCAAGAATAGATTTAATTAATTGCCCTAGAATAATTAGATTTTTAGATTTAATAAACAACCGAACACCCTTCGGAATTAACTCGTAAGAACGAATCGGAAATTCACAACATCCCTGTGGATCGACCCGTACTCACCGGCTAGCTGCGAAGCGACGCCGTTTCTGATTGCGGTAACTCATATTTTTGGACTAATCAGCGCTCTGCGCTGCGCGACACGTGGCAACGCAGTTGCGCTGCGCGACACGTGGCAGCGCAGTTGCGCTGCGCTCTGCGCTGCGCGACACTTGACAAGCGCAGGTGCATTTGCGCCAATGCCAGCACCAAAACGGAAAAATTCTGGAAAGATCTTTCTCAATCTTGTTAAAAACAAGAAGATTGTCTTCTGTAAAACAGAAGCCCTTAGATCAAAGATCCAGCGGTGGGGAAATAACCCCAAATCATTCAGAGAAAGATCTCTTCAACTAATTTAACAAATCAAATGGCAGTATAAAAAGGCCCCTAGACCCCAAGTCTAAAAGGGAGAGAGAATTCAGAGAACTCCTAAAAAAAGAAAAGTTTGAGAAGAACTCGGAAAGAAAAAAAGGTAAACCTTTGAAAAGAAGAATTTCTTCTGAAGAGATCAATAATCTAAGAACAAGATCAAGATCTTAAAATAAGAATAAAATAAGAAGTAAGATACTTCTTTATTAGATCATTTGATCTATGCAAAGGAATTGCCTTTTGATGAACCACTGGTTCTGGAATCTTAAAAGATTCTTTTCTTGAATCCAAAATTGGATCAAGATAATAAAACAGTGCCCTGCACTTGATAAAACTTGCACTGTTGCGCTCTCGGGTTGGTTGGCGCAAGCCACCAGAGAGCGCCATATGTCAGCTCCAGAACAACTTGCACTATGCGCTTTTAAAATAGAGCACTGCTCTCTTAAATTGGCGCAACTCGCCAGAGCGCGCCACGTGTCAGCAGCGCACTGCGCTAACTGTGCTTACGCTCACCAGAGCGTGACATGTGTCACCTCCACATGCGCTTACGCTCATTAATTGGCGCAAAGCGCCTGACAAGCCACGTGGCACACTGTCAGGAGATTTAATGCTCTGCATTATTTAAAAGAAGGGCTGAGCCCAATTAAAAAGGGGCCTAACAGGCCTAATAAAATGCTATGCATTGTTTTAAAAAGGGCAGAGCCCAAACAAAGGTCTGTCAGACCAAAACAGATGCTGTGCATCATTTAAAAAGGGGGCAGAACCCAAACAAAGGCCTAGCAGGCCAAATGCAAATAAATTATTGAACATTCTCAACTGGACTTAACCCAATGATGGCCGTAAGTCCTCAAATTAAATTGACTGAGCACGGTTGCTCCCTTAAATCAATTTACATCCGGTTCAAGGGTACATCTCTGAACTCCTCTGACATATGTCGTTGTAATCCTTCAACGTCGTCAGAGAGGTGATGGGTCCCGATGACCATACATGCAATGGACCATGTCCTTAAACTGGCAATGGACCACTATATCCCTAAACTGGAACGATAGAGCCCAAACGCTCTTTTATCGGATTCAAACGATCCCGTTAAGTTGATCTTAGTCTGGAGATTAGGCTAACGTATCCTTAACAAACATTTAAGTTGATCTTAGCCTCAAATATGGCTAACGTATCCTTAAACTAATATCCGTCCCCAAAATGGGAATGATGGACCACTATGTCCCTAAACTGGAACAACAGAGCCCCCAAATGCTCTTTTGTCGGATCTAAATGATCCCGTTAAGTCGATCTTAGTCCCAAACTGGACTATCGTATCCTTAACAACCGTTTAAGTTGATCTTAGCCTCAAATACGGCTAACGTCTCCTTAAACCTTCAAACAGACTTTAGTCCCAAATTGGATTATAGATCCCCCAATCAACTTTGGTTCAAGGGTACATCTCTGAACTCCTCTGACATCTGTCGTTGTAATCCTTCAACGTCGTCAGAGAGGTGATGGGTCCCGACGGCCATACATGCAATGGATCACTATGTCCCTAAACTGGAACGATAGAGCCTAAATGCTCTCTTATCGGATCCAAACGATCCCGTTAAGTTGATCTTAGTATGGAGATTAGGCTAACGTATCCTTAACAAACGTTTGAGTTGATCTTAGCCTCAAATATGGCTAACGTGTCCTCAAACCAAAACCCCAAACCCAAATCTAAGTAAATATGGATTTGGACTAATCCATGTCCTACGGGCGACAACATAGATTAGTCTCCATATACAATCCACGGGCAACCAAAAACAAAACAAACACCCACGACATGAAGTGACCAGCTGGAGAAGGAGAAAGTTGTTACCGCGATGCGGTAGCGTAATTAACTGCAGGGGCTTGCGCCTGCAGGGAAAAGCGTCCCCACAATCAAAAACCCCTCAGACGAGGGGGAATCTGACGAAGTCTGCTATATCGGCCGCATCCGTCTAAACCTCCGATACACGGTGTCATAAATCAACTTGGCATCTTCGGAGAAGTAGACGGATAAAACCAAATAGCATATGCCCCGAATCTCAGGCCAGACGCCCATGTCCTGGCCGCCGTTTGGAGGGGAACAAGCCCTTTCGGGTTTTCATCCATGCCCATTTTGCTTATGGACATACCGTTTTTATTTTTTTTTATTTATTATTTCTCTCTTTTTTTTATCACGTCAGCCTGAGGATGCTGCGGTAGTAGTTTAAAGACCTTTCGGTCATAAGTCAATGCACGGTTATGCAGCTAGATTTTGTCGCCAATCTTCGCATGTTTTGTGCCGGTGGTGGATTCCTCGAAGAGAGGGTTGGGGGCGACTTCTTTGTCAGATTCGCTTCCAAAGGTGATAACTTGCGATCCCTTGGTGTCGGCTATGTGACAGTTGCCAGCAGCTCTTTCATGCTCATATGTCATGCTTTTCTGTTCCCGACGAGCCTTGCGCTTCACTCGTTGAACGTGTCGTCGATGGGCAACATATCCCTGCCACCAGTTTTTAAAGGCTATGCACTCCTCAGTGGGGTGTGCAATGCTCTGATGGTATAGGCAGAAGTTAGGATGTATGTCTGCTCCATCAAGACGTATATTGCCAGGGGAATTTCATTTGAGAGGGGGCAACTTCATTCCTATTGCCAGGGCCCTAGCGAATTGATTCCTTACTTTAAGCTTGCTTTTGCTGGAGATAGAGACGCTTTGCTCCATTCGGGGCGTCTCGACCTTTTCCTCCAGTCGTTGGCATTTGGCCTTTTCAAATATAGCCAGTTCACGCTCTCGATTGGCTTTGCTTTCCTGACAGGCTTCGTTTAGGAATGCATCAATCATTTCGTCTGATGGTCCTAGAAGTTCCGGTTCGGGCCCTGCCCCCAGTTTCTCTGTGCAAGAAGCCTTTTCATCGTCTGTAATCGAGTGAGAGATCACATGACAACTTTCTACGTAACCCTCAGATTCATCCGACAAGCTTTCTCCATCATCTTCCTCCTGAAAGACATGGCTGAGGAACTCTTGGAGCGTGATTGGAGTCCGCGCCTTCTGATTATATTCCTCCAGCGCGTCGATCTGTTTTTGCAGGCTCGTGCGCTTGTTACCAGGATTCACGGCCTTTTTGGACTTCTTCTTCTTTTTCGAAGAGTTTAACGACTGAGTGTGAACATTTTGGCTATCACCAATCTTTGGAGTTGGGCGCGGCTTCAGCATCCCCTTGATGATCTCAGGTTCCAACGGGTTCTTCCATCTGATCATCGGGCATGTCCTCCCATGGAGCTTCTTCAACAAAAGAACAAGTTGCCCTCGGCGTGTCCGTCTTCTTTGGAGTGTGCGGCTGTGGTGGGTTTACTTTCCACTTTTCAGACATGCAAACTTGCCTCGTAGGTACTGATCCTCGATCCATCCCTTAAAGACGATGCAATCCTCGATCGGGTGAATTACCGTTTGGTGGTAAGGGTAATAATTGGGATTATTCACCTCGCTGGGTTGCAGTGGTCTCCTTAGATTCGGGAGATAGATAAGCCTATTGCGCATCGCCAGCTCGAACAGCCTTTTCGTTTTATCCCGCGGGAATGAGTAAGGGCGCTTCATTTTCTCATTATAATACCGCCGTCTCTCTTCCAGTTGATCCGCTAGCTTTGGGGCACTGGGCTGCTGTCGGGTGTTCACAACGAAGGTCCCCTTCCCTTTACCCTTGTCGTTTCGGGGTTCCGGCTTCGGAGGAGACGATCTGTGACCCATTTGATCCATCTGGGCTAGCTTTTCAATTAAAGCCTGGAACGTGGTCGGTTTAAAGAACATCATGAACTGTGAAATAGTTGCATGAGGGTCTAGGGTGCCCACAAACATGCCCACCACTGGTGCTTCTTCGATGCGTTGTTCGCACTTCGACCATAAGTTTCACCACCGTATTGCGTATTGGACCCACGTCTCGCCTGGCTTCACCCTGGCATTAATCAGTGCTGTTATCGGGGTGCGTTCACTAGCACTCGCGAATCTTTGTATAAACAATAGCTCCATCTCCGCAAATGTTTTGACAGAGTCGTTAGGTAGCTCCGAATACCATTCAAATGCTGTTTCTGCTAAGCTGCCGACGAATTGGCGAAGCAACAGTTTGTCATCGCCTCTAGTGTTGTCGCATAAGGCTCTAAATTGAGCTACATGCTGATGTGGATTCCCCGTCCCTTTATATACATGAAACTTAGGGATCGTATATCCCGGCGGGTAACTGATTTGGTCATACCAGCCTGGATAGGGCCGTCCGGTTCTAACAATTTGCTCAGCCACTTCATTCTCCTAATGAACTCGTATCTGCTGAGCAATATAATCATCCAGGGCGGCCTTGGAGATAGTTTCCTCCTTGGCTGCTGAAAGAGCCGGAGGAGGATTAGATGTCTCCCCTCTATCGTCTTCAATAATGATCGGAGGGTCTTCAGCTGGAGGGTCCGGCTGTAACATCGTCCCTACCATATCTTGGAAGAGGAGCGCCATTTGCTTTATGTTAGCCGCTTGCTCTGCGGCTTCTCTGTCCTTCTTTTCGAGGACTCTGCGTAGGAAGTCAGCATCGGTTTCTTGTTCGTGACGCTGCTCTGATGATGCCTCCAAGCTTTCTTTCGGCCTGGTGAGTGCGGCCATTGCAGTCATCATTTCCTGAAGCTTCTGTTGTTGCTGCTGGGCTTTGGTCACGGATCGAGTGAGCGGTCGGTGACCTATCGAAACACGGCTTTCCTCCTTTCCGGAAGCCATATAAACAGTATGCACCACCATGCCCCCAGACTTGGGGCGTTTGGTCTCAGCGTCTTTACGGCTCGCCATATTCACAGGGGCTTTTTGCGGCCTCCTTTTCTTTTGAGTGATTGACGTTGAGGGAGCCGTTGCAGTGGGCCCCAGTCAGCTATTGCTTTTTCTGGCTTGACAGAGTAGTCCTTCTCCTGCCAAACCTTCATCTTTTCTGTCGGCGGAGGTAGTCTTGATCAACAACCGAGTCTTGGACTTGACGCCAGACCTTGTAAATTTTAGAGGATAGCCGTTGAAGAGGTTGCTCCGGCTTCTTCTCTGTATCATTCTCCACAGGTGAAGGAGTTCTCTTCAGCACTACAGTAGGAGAGTTTCTGCGCACCTTGTTGAGCAGTTCAAAGCTGTTCTCGGTTGGAACAGCAGCATCGATCCCCACCATCGGATCTGGCGGAGTCATCCCAGAGGGGGAGTTGCCCCCAGCCTTCCTTACTCGGCGCCAGTGGCGACGTCGAGCGTGTCGTGCGGATGGAGTTGTTTCAGCTATAAGGGTGACTTCATCATGCCCCCTGCTTTGAGGAGAGACTGTTATTGGTGCTAGCCTCTTGAAGACTAACACCCGTTGAGAAGCAATGTCTAATCTGTCAAAGACAGACCTCTGGGCAGGGGAAGCAGCTTTGAGGACCTCGCCTGGAGCAGAAACCGGAATGGCCATCCTTGTAAAAACTGACTTCTTGGAAGGAGAAGCCTTTCCAACGATTTCGTCCGCTTGAGCCGGGATGGCTATCCGCTTTGGGATGGCAACTTCGGGTATCGCGGGCTTGTAGACGTTCTGGCCCAGTCTGTTGAAAACTGAGGTATTGAAGTTGGGCGACCCGTTGAGAGGAGTCGCGGCAGTGGTAAGTCGATCAAAGACCGACTTCTTTGGGGCTGCTTGCAACGTCATTGGGGTATTGAAGCTCATCGGTAGGAGCATGGTCCCGAAGAATAGTCTAGTGGTGGCTTGAGTTACCTGCTCCACTGGCATCTTGAAAAGGGAGGCCGCTCGGGGCCTGTAAGTCACTCCTCCAGCAAGGACGGAGTGAGAGTTGCAGTTGCAGGTAGTGCAGTTTGAAGCCATTGATCTTCTGTTTTCTGCACGGAGCAAGACACCAAATCTAAGTACCTCAAATCCACAGGCAACCACAGCAAACCGCGATTCGTTCGCGAACACGACATATGAAGTGTGGAGTGGAAAGAGGAAAAGGTCCCACCGGGCGTGCCAGAATCTGTTCCCCTCCGAATGACGGCCAAGACAGGGACGTCTAGCCTGAGATTCAGGGCAGATGCTATTTGGTTTTATCCGTCCACCTCTTCGAAGATGCCAAGTTGATTTATGGCACTGTGTATCGAAGGCTTAGACGGATGCGGCCGATATAGCAGACTTCGTCAGATTCCCCCTCGCTTGAGGGGTTTTTGATTATGGGGACGCTCTTCTATGCAGACGCAAGCCCCTACAGTTAATTACGCTACCGCATCGCGGTAACAACTTTCTCCTTCTCTAGAATTTCACTTCGTGTCGTGGGTGTTTGTTTTGTTTGTGGTTGCCCGTGGATTGTATACGGAGACTAATTTATGTCGTCGTCCGTAGGACGTGGATTAGTCCAAATCCGTATTTTCTTAGATTTGGATTTGGGGTTTTGGTTTAAGGATACGTTAGCCATATTTGAAGCTAAGATCAACTTAAACGTTCGTTAAGAACACGTTAGTCTAATTTGAGACTAAGATCAACTTAACGGGATCGTCTAGATCCGACAAGTGAGCATTTGGGGGCTCTATTGTTCTAGTTTAGGGACATAGTGGTCCATTGAATGTATGGCCGTCGGGACCCGTCACCTCTCTGAGACGTTAAAGGATTACAACGACAGATATCAGAGGAGTTCAGAGATATACCGTTGAACCAAAGTTGGTTGGGAGATCTATAGTCCAATATGGGACTAAAGTCTGTTTGAAGGTTTTGGTTTAAGGATACGTTAGCCATATTTGAGGCTAAGATCAACTTAAACATTTATTAAGGATACGTTAGTCTAATTTGAGACTAAGATCGACTTAACAGGATCATTTAGATCCGACAAAAGAGCATTTGGGGGCTCTATTGTTCCAGTTTAAGGACATAGTGGTCCATTGTTCCCATTTTGAGGACGCATATTGGTTTAAGGATACATTAGTCCATGAGTTTAAGGACCCTACAGTCCATATTACCAGTTTAGGGACATGGTGGTCCAACATTCCCATTTTGGGGACGAATATTGGTTTAAGGACGCATTAGTCCATGAGTTTAAGGACCCCACAGTCCGTATTGCCAGTTTAGGGACATGGTGGTCCAACATTCCCATTTTGGGGATGGATATTGGTTTAAGGACGCATTAGTCCATGAGTTTAAGGACCCTACAGTCCGTATTAATGTGTGGTTGTTGGGACCCGTCAACTCTCTGACGACATTGAAGGATTACAACGACAAATATCAGAGGAGTTCAGAGATGTACCCTTGAACCGGGTGTAAATTGATTTGAGAGAGCAGTCGTGCTCAGTTCAATTTAATTTGAGGACTTACGGCCAGAATTGGGTTAAGTCCATTTGAGAATATTCGACATTTTATTTATGTTTGGCCTGTCAGGCCTTTATTTAGCTCTGCCCTTGTTTAATAATGCACAGCATTTGTCTTGGTCTGTTGGACCTTTTAATTGGGCTCTGCACTGCATTTAATAATGCACCGCATTTTTATTAGGCCTGTTAGGCCTTTTAATTGGGCTCTGCCCTTTCATAATAATGCAGGCATTTAATAGTCTGACAGTGCGCCACGTGGCCTGTCAGGTGCTTTGCGCTGATTGAGGAGCGCAAGGCGCAAACTGATGTGGAGGTGATACGTGTCGCGCTCTGGTAAGCGCAAGTGCAATGCGCTGCGCCATTGCGCTGCGCTAGTGCGCTGCTGACACGTGGCGCGCTCTGACGACTTGCGCCAATTCAAGAGCACAGTGCTCATTTTTTTTAAGGCGCAGATTATTCTGGGGTTGACACGTGGCGTGTTCTGCTGACTTGCGCCAACCCAAGAGCGCAGAGGCTCAAATTAGTAGTGCTGGGCACTGTTCCAAAAGCGCAGAGCGCATCTTGATCTATTTTAAATCAAAGAACAGAATCTTTTTGATTCGAAAGAGCTTCTACCTCAAGTTTTAAGAACCAGTGGTGCATCAAAAGGCAATGCATTTATATAGATCAAAAGATTTAGTAAAGAAGTAAATTACTTCTTTATTATTATTTTTTATTGAAGATCTCGATCTTTTTCTCAGATCGTTGATCTTTTTAAAAGAAATTCTTCTTTTTCCAAAGGTATTACCTTTTTCCTTCTTCTCTGAATTCTTCTCAAAGTTTTTTAGAGGAGTTCTGTATATCTCTATCTCTGTGTGTTTTAGACTTGGAGTTTAGGGGCCTTTATATAGGGCTAATTGATTTGTTAAATCAGTTAAAGAGATCTTTCTCTGATTGATTTAAGGGTGTTTCCCCACCACTGGATCTTTGATCTCAGGGCTTCTGTTTTACAGAAGATAATTTTCTTGTTTTAACAAGATTAGAAAGATCTTTCCAAGATTTTATTGTTTAAATTCTGGCAAAGTTGGCGCAAGCGCACCTGCGCTTGACACGTGTCGCGCAGCGCAGAGCGCAGCGCAACTGCGCTGACACGTGTCGCGCAGCGCAGAGCGCAGCGCAACTGAAGCGTTGCTTCCTTTATTTTTATTTGAATTTTTAACACAGAGTTTTGCTCTGATTGGGAAAAACAGAAGCGTTGCTTCATTTCCCGCCTTGGAATTTGAACAGAGCTTTGCTCTGAAAGGGTGATTTTCTCCTTTATTATTATTTATTTATTCTTTTATTGTTATTATTTTATACGGAGCGGGTTTTGAGCCAAAATTTTGGCGGGAACCGGACTCCACCTAGAGTTCACCGTTACCATACACTAAGAACATTTCTTTAGTCCTTCTCAAGTAGTTTAGAATGTTCTTCATAGCTGTCCAGTTTTTTCCCTCAGGATTTGATTGATACCTGCTCACTACACTTAGTGAGTAAGCTACATCCGGTCTGGTACATAACATCGTATACATGATCGACCCGACTGCCGAAGTATAGGGTATCCCTTGCATGCGAGCCCTCTCCAAATCAGTCTTGGGAGACATCTCTTTGGAGAGAGTGATTCCTAAACAAGTGGGTAAATTACCACACTTAGAATCTTCCATACTAAACCTCTTTAATATGGTGTCTATGTACCTGGATTGGGACAATCCCAATATCCGCTTAGATCTATTTCTATAGATCTTTATCCTCAGGATGTAGGCGGCATCACCTAAATCTTTCATGGAGAATTTTTGTGATAAGAAGAGCTTGACCGAGTGTAACATGGGAACATCATTTCCTATCAAGAGTATGTCATCCACGTACAATACGAGGATGACAACCTTACTCTCTACAACTTTTTTGTATATACAAGGTTCATCTACATTTTTGATGAAGTCAAACTCTTTGACTGCTTCATCAAAACAGATGTTCCAACTCCACGATATCTGCTTTAATCCGTAGATTAATTTAAGCAGCTTGCACACGCTTCCGTTGCTCCCACTATCTACGAAGCCCTCTGACTGTGTCATATACATGCTCTCTTCTAAATCACCATTTAGAAAAGCAATTTTGACGTCCATCTGCCAGATTTCGTAGTCATGGTATGCAGCAATGACAAGTAGGATCCTGATGGATTTAATCATAGCCACTGGAGAAAAAGTTTCATCATAGTCGACACCTGGTCGTTGACGAAAACCTTTTGCTACAAGTCTAGCTTTGAAAGTCTCAACTTTTCCATCTACACCAATTTTTTTCTTAAAGATCCACTTGCTCCCAATGGGTTTTACCCTTTCAGGAGCAACTTTCAAAGTCCATATTTTGTTGGTGTACATGGATTCCATCTCAGATCACATAGCATCCAGCCATTTCACAGAGTCTTCACTTGTGATGACCTGCTCAAAACTAGTTAGATCATCATCTTCTATGATGCAATCCTCACTCCCACCATCTATGAGAAAACCGTAGTATCTCTCAGGTGGATGAGGAACCCTACTAGATCTGAGGAGTGGCTGAGATTCGTTGGGGACTATTGAATCCTTCGGTTCTACCAAATCGTCAGTTATAGTTTGTGTAGCTGGAACTTCTTCTAGTTCTACCTCATTACCACTAACTTCTTTCACAAGAAATTCTTTTTCTAAAAGGTGGCATGTTGAGAAACAAACACTTTTTGTTCCTCGGTATGGTAGAAAATATATCCATATGAATCCTTTGAATATCCCACAAACTTGCACAAAACAAATCTTGTCTCGAGCTTCTCCGGATTTTTCTTTTTGATGTAGGCCGGACAACCCCATATATTAACTCGTTTAAGAGATGGTCTCTTCCCATTCCATATCACATATGGAGTGGTAGGCACGGATTTGGTCAGAACCCAATTCAATAGGTATGCAGCTGTCTCAAGTGCATAACCCCAAAAGGAAATAGGTAACTCAGCAACATTCATCATAGAGCACACCATATCTAATAGGGTGCGATTCCTCCGCTCTGATACTCCATTGTGCTGTGGTGTATATGGAGGAGTAAGATGAGAGAGAATCCCATTCTCTTTTAAGTAGTCTCTGAATTCCATGCTCAAGTATTCTCCTCCCCGATCAAATCGTAGGACTTTAATACTTTTACCCGCCTGATTCTCAACTTCGTACTTATATTCCTTAAATTTCTTAAAAGATTCAGATTTGTGTTTCATCAGGAATACATGTCCGTATCTTGAGAGATCATCGGTGAATGTAATGAAGTCCGAGGAACCATTCCTGGCATGTGTAGACATAGGACCGCATACATCACTATGTATCGGTCCCAAGAGTTCAGTAGCTCTTTCTCCGTGTCCAGTAAATGGAGTTTTGGTCATCTTTCCTTTGAGACATGACTCGCTAGTTTCGTAAGATGTAAATTCGAACTGATTCAAATATCCATGTTTACCGCCGAAAATGGGAGATGAAATCGCGTAGGTCGTCTCGCCTGAATTTGGGGGCAGATGCTATTTGGATTTATCCGTCTACCTCTCCGAAGATGCCAAGTTGATTTATGACACCGTGTATCGGAGGTTTGGATAGATGCAGCCGTTGTAGCAGATTTCGTCAAATTCCCCCTCATTTGCGAGGGGTTTTTGATTATGGGGACGCTCTTCTCTGCAGGCGCAAGCACCTGCGGTTAATTACGTTACCGCATAGCGGTAACCACTTTCTCCGGCTCCAGAAGTTCATTTCGTGTCGTGTGTGTTTGTTTTATTTTTGGTTTCCCGTGGATTGTATACGGAGACTAATTTGTGTTGTCGCTCATAGCGCATGGATTAGTCCAAATCCGTATTTTCTTAGATTTGAGTTTGGTTTGATTTAAGGATCGATAATCTATTTGGGATTAAGATCAACTTAAATGTTTGTTGAGAAAACGTTAGTCTAATTTTAGACTAAGATCTACTCAACAAGATTGTTGGGATCATTCAGACCCAACAGAAGAGCATTTGGGCTCTATTTTCTTAGTTTAAGGACGTTGCGGTCCATAGCTAGTTTAAGGACGTTGCGGTCCAAGAAGTTGTTGGTTGTCGGGACCCGCCACCTCTCTGAAGACGCTGAAGAATTACAGTGACATGTGTCAGAGGTGTGGGGAGATGTACCTTTAAACCAATGTCAGTTGGGAGATCTGTAGTTGTGTTTGGGACTAAAACCAATTTGGAATATGATGAGCACATAGGCTCGGTTGATCTGAGTTGGGGATTTGGTCAACTTGGTCTCAGCCCATTTAATCTTTGAATAAAGTGTTAAACACTGGCTTGGGCTCAGTCTCTTTTCTGTGCAAATAATTCTTTGCTTTATTTTCCCTTCTTTTTCTTTGTTCTTTTATTTTTTATGGAGTGTTAAACACTCTTTATGGCGCCCACGTGTGGAGCACATGAGGCACTTGGCGCTGGGCGCTGTTTGATGAGTGCAGGGCACTTTATGTTAAGCAGCGCCCACGTGAGGGGCACGTGAAGGGCTTGGCACCGAGCGCCAACCATTGAGTGCTAAGCACTCTTTATTTGAGCAGCGCCCACGTGAGGGGCACGTGAGGCGCTTGGCGCTGAGCGCCAACCATTGAGTGCTAAGCACTCTTTATTTGAGCAGCGCCCACATGAGGGGCACATGAGGCGCTTGGCACTGTTTCTTTCTTTGTGCATTTTTCTGAAGAGTTCAATTCTCTATTCTCCCATGGATCTTCGATCCCCAGGAACAAATTCATCCCCACAAGAATTAAATTCTCAGTTGTGGGGGACTTGTCTCATGGATCTCAGATCCAAGGGAAAGAACTATGTTCTTTTATGAGGGTTAAACCCTTAGATATGCAGATGAGATACTCTGATCTCTATTGCTTTTATTTACCTCGAAAAAAGTTCTTCTTCTTTCTTCTCTTTTAAAACTTTCTCCTTTTTTTGCATGTTCTTCTTTTTGAACTTGAAGTATATGGGGGGTTCCTCTGTGCAAGACTTGAAGTCTTGGGTCATTTATATAGTAGAGGCAGATTTGTTGATTTAGTTAAGGAAATCTCTCATTAAGAGATCCTTAATTGATCTGGGGATTTTATCCACCGTTGAATTTTTGATCCAAGGACTTCTGTTTTACAGAAGATATTTTCTTGTTTTTAACAAGATTGAGAAAATATTTTCCTATACAGAGCTCATTCTGTAGCTTGGTGATTTTTAGTCACCATTGGATTTTTTTTAATCCAACGGTGCTCTATTTTACAGGGGTAGTCTTTCTTGTTTAGAAAGATTTTGAGGAAATATATTCTCAACAGAATTTAATTCTGTATTTTGATGATTTATCATTTCCGTTGGATCTTTGATCCAATGGCAGAGAACTTTTAGTTCTGTCACCAGCGCCCTCGTGCAAAGCACATGAGGCGCTGCCTCAGAGTTTTTTAACTCTTGACATTGGCGCTTGTAGGGTTCCTAGGCACCCTAGTGAGGTCTCACAAGTGATCAAACATGCAAATTTCTAAAAATTATGGTGCCGAGAAAACCTAGAACGGATCGTTAACTAGATATTTAGGCGAAACAAGCAAACTAGCTAACATTTTAACTAAGGGAACAGATATACAACCTTTGTAGATCCGGTCCACCACCTCCACGGCTCCACAACGAAGTCCTCTCGCTGTCCAAGTGAACTCCCGGGCTCAAGCGTCGGCTTCGTCGAAGAATAAGCGAGCTAGGTCGTCAATATCCATGCCGAAGATGATCTACGTCGAGGCATCTCTAGATCAAGCTCCACCTTCACCAAACCTTGAAAATTTGTGAAGGAAACACACTCTACTACTTGGCAAGAGGTAGAGGATGAAGTAATAGGAAGTGGGTAGACTTTAGTTTTGGATTTCTCACTTGATTTGGCTAGTTGCCATTGAAGTAGAAAGCTTTTCTTCATGTTGAAGAAGATGAAGAAGAAGAAGAAGATATGATAAGATTATTAAAAAAGAAAATAAAAAATAATACTTATCATGACCTCAACCATGGTTTAGTGTAGAGATTTAACCAAGGTTTAGATGAGTGGTTAGGGTTAGAGAAAAGACAAGAATGGTGGACTTAGTCAAGGTTTCAAGAAGCTTCAAAGAAAAAGACAAACTAAGCCACCATTTCATTTTCTCTTTATCTTTTCCAAAACAATAATAAATGGATAAATAAATAAGAGAAAAGAAACCCTAACCATTCACTAAACATGGTTTAATCTTTACATAAACCCAAAAGAGCAAGTATCATCAAACATGATACAATCTTGTGCACAAAAGTATATCACATATACAATGTGTACAAACCAAGTGAGTAAATCCATTTAAAGTGAACCAATACTAGTTAATGTAAAGTAATATATCAAATATATAATTATACATTAAATCATTAAATCAACACTTGATTCAATGATCCGGTTATATCGCATATAACCGGCTAGTATCCAATGTATCAGCTTATCGAATCAATCCTTGATTCGATAACTAGGTTATATCGCATACAACCATTCGACACATTCATCGCGAGAATGAAATACGGTATCATATACACGCATTATTCTCGGTCCCGCACATATCTCATATGCGCTCCTATTTCATTTCGCTTGAGCCAGGAAACCTTTGTGTAGGACTCTAAAGACTCGTCAATACGCCGGCAGCGGATGATGATCATATCAAACACCCACAAGCCGCAAGCAGTCTGCTAAACGTAACGGCCACCCGGGTATTGAGTGATCAGAAGATCGACGAGCAAGCCCGCTCACACTCCTGCGAATCCAACCAGTAACACTTACCGTATAGTCCGGTCTGTTCGTCTGATATGTCGCATATCTCGCCTAGGGGTGGTAAACGTCAGACCCTAATAGCTCGATAAGTCATGCCGACGTAGGGTCCATAACATTCGTGAAACTACTGATAACTCTTACCAGTATATCACTGCAACCCTGGCCAGGGATTTCCTGTTATGGCCAGTCGAGCATAGCACAACATCAACCCCCAATACCGGGAGAGACGAATCCCCTCCTATCGCTCATTGCCTCCATGTGAATCGGGACTGTACCCAAAAACCACCTGTTTGCACAACTCAGTAGAGCCGTGGTAGGGTGGAAATCAAAGCACAGTGGGAGACACACAAGACTCTATGACGATCTCGGGTCAACAGACTAAGCTGTACCAGTGTCACCAGAGAACTGCCATCTGACGTGAGGTATAATACCATCTGGGAGTTCTCGGCGAGTCCGTTCAGTGTACCCAGTCTCCACTGAGCACCCGCATACCATCTCCGATGTCAAACACCAATGGATATGGGATCATCCATCGCCCATCGCATGGATCGAGAAGATATACGCTAGTCTACTCTGGAATATCGATGCCCCGTCTCGATATTCCCTCGACTAGGAACATTTCAAGGATGTACTCATGGACTATCCAGGCCCCACTAGTATGATCTGCATCATAGTCCTGGAAGTCGAGTATACATCCTAAGGGCTTTATCAACATGTAATCAGAGAGACAGAAAGTATACATGTTAAGATAAAGTGCAACCAGATAGCGTACTATCATGTCGAGTAAGAAAGTCCTACCTATATATGTCCCAGCATCCACTACAATATACATCCAATGTACAGTAATGGCCTGTAGGGCATACATATAACTAACAATCTCCCACTTGCACTAGGGCCATCTGTAGCAGTGGTTGCAGTATCACATACTCAACCATCCCATAAAAGTCTCTCTTTGGGAAAAGGCCTTCGTGAGTGGATCCGCCGTATTGTCCTCTGAGTCTACTCTCCTAACCTCGATCACCCTGGAGATTAACTATCTCCATGATCAGGTGATGCTGCCTCAGAATATGTCTGGGTCACTGATGGGACCAGGGTTCCAGGGTCGAAGCCACGCTTCCATTGTCATACAATGGCAGGAACCTAGTTCATCTTATGAACCAATATACACCCAAACTTCCTCTTTGGTAGTATCTTTAATAGCGATGTTACCAGCCTTTATCGTCTAGTTTGCCACGGTATCGAGCTTGGAACTCTTCCAACATACCGTCCTTTTACTGAGGGTAAAGACAGTGCCTGTGACTGACATTCAGTCGTCTTTATCACCCTGGAACACTTCCAGTGATTCTCCCCAGGATCGATTGATACCATCTCACTACATCTAGTGAGAATCCTAACATCCAATTACATCTATCTCATAGATGAAAACTCAGGATTTAGGAGGTATCACTTTGATCCTATTTGGGGAATCCTAGTGATAATAGGAGATTGACCGATTGTAGTATAGGAAACTATTTTCCTATCAAGAGTATGTTGTCTACGTACAATACGAAGATGACCACCTTACTCTCTACTACCCTTTTGTATATACAAGGTTCGTCTACCATTTTGATAAAGTCAAACACTTTGACTATCACATCAAAACAGACGTTCCAACTCCGCGATACCTGCTTCATTATGTAAAGCAACTTGCACACGTTGCCGCTGCTCCCACTGTTCACGAAGACCTCTGGCTGTGTTCTTATAGACGTTCTCTTCTAAATCAGTATTTAGAAAAACAGTCATGGCACCCAACCGCCAGATATCGTAGTCATGGTATGTAGCCGTGGTAAGTAGGATCTGGATAGACTTAAGCATAACTACTGGAAAAAGATTTCATCATTATCCATGCATGGTCGATGACGAAAACCTTTAACAAGTCTAGCTTTGAAAGTCTCAACTTTTCCATCTATACCAAGTAATCTTCTCAAGATATACTTGCTCCTGATGGGGATTTAACCCTTCAGATGTAGCAACCAAAGTCCATACTTTGCTGGTGTACATGGATTCCATCTCAGATCGCTAAGCATCCAGCCATTCTTACAGAGTCCCTACTCTCGATGGCCTGCTCGAAACTAGTTGGGTCATCATCTCATGATGCAATCCTTGCTCCCACTGTCATCGAGAAACCGAGGTATCTCTCAGGCGGATAAGGAACCCTACTAGATCAGCGGAGAGGCTGAGGTTCGTCGGGAACTATAGAATCTTATGGTTCTGTCAAGTCATCAACTGCAGTTTTGTATAGCTGGAACCTTTCCAGTTCTACAGAACTGATCCTGCCTCGATCTTGTCCGGATTTTGCTTTTGACATAGGCCGGACAACCCCAAATCTTAACTAACTTAAGATATGGGCTCTTCCCTTTCCATATCACATATGAAGTGGTAGGCAATGATTTGATTCGAACCCTATTCAATAGGTATGCAGCTTCTCAAGCGCATAATACCCAAAAGGAAATAGGTAACTCAGTAGTACTCATCATAGAGCACACCTTATCATAGGGTGTGATTGCCCCGCCCCGATATACCATCATGCTATGGTGTATACGGAGGAGTAATGCTGAGAGAGAATCTCATTCTCCTTTAGAATAGTCCAGGAATTCTATGCACAAGTATTCTCCTCCCTGATCTCATCATAGGACATAATACTTATACCCGTATTTTGGTTCTCTACTTCTAACTTATATTCTGTGAATACCTCAAAAGGTTCGGACTTATGTTTCAACAGGAACATATGACTGAATCTTGAGAGATTATCAGAGAATATAATGAAGTATAAAGAACCAGTCCTGGCATGTGTAGACAGGAGACCTTACATACATCATCATGTATCAGTCCCAAGAGTTTACCAACTCTTCCTCTGTTTCCAATAAACAGAGCTATGGTCATCTTATCTTTGTGACATGACTGGCAAGTTTCACAAGATGTAAATTCAAACTGATTTAAATATACATCTAAATGTAACTTCAGCCAGTCGGGTCGCATTGATATGACCTAGTCTACAATGCCTCAAGAAGGATTCGTTCATTTCTGAACTCTTCCTCCTGTGTGTGTTCTGTATACTAGGAACTGGAGTTTGATTTGTAACTTCAATGCTTTTAGATAACGTGCATGAATCGATCAACTTTTGATATAGGAAATGTTCAAAACATTATCCATCAATACAAAATTATATCCTTTCTTTAATAATAAAGAGACTGATCTGATTTTGTATATCAGGTTCGGTATCTAATAGCATTTGTTCAGAATCAATGTATTCGTAATACAGGGTGACAGTGACCAACAGACTTGGCTGCAACACTTGCCCCGTTTTCTGTCTCATGAAACTTATCACCCGTTCTCAGTTTTTCTACCTTTTTGTAGCCCTATGTAACAGATTACATATCTAGGATCCTGATCCGGTATCATATACCCAGGATGCAGAGGATACTGAGAAACAGTTCTTTGTAATGAACACACCCGAAGGAGATGCATTATATGCACTTTCTTCGTTTGGGCGGCATAGGAATTCTGGTATTCCCCAATTTCCTGCTCTGTCTTATAACAATTATAAGTTGCAGCGGGACCAACGTTCCCCAGCTCAGTATAACAAGCAGGTTTGGTCAATTTTCCGTATTATTATCTTGATTAAGGCGTGATATGGTCGCTACCTGGAGAGAGAGAGAAGAAAACACTCAGCGTGCGCTCTTGCAAGATCAGATTGCTTATATATTTTATCTAATCAGGATGGCTCCCACTGTTTTTATCAAATCTTCATTCGAACCTTAAAAGGAAAGACTAGCCGGGATTAATTACACTCTACAAGTTCGCCAATCTTTCAGCCAGGCCAGTGTCGGTACTTTGAGGGAGGTTCCCCGTGCTTTCGCACGGACCTAATTACTGTAAACCTCGTTTTCCCAGAGGCGTAACCCCGTTGACACCTTTCTAGACACCTACTTGATCGGCTAATTGTAAAGTGCAAAACTCTCCCAGGAGTAACAATTACTCACAGTGGGTATCGGGATCCAACTATCACATAGAAGGTATGCAATCTCATTGCAAGTTTCAACACTTGAAACTCCCGATAATGGTTTTTACCCCTAGCACCTATGACCTTAACTATGGTCAACAAATCATAAGTACTAGTCAAGTTCTACCCGTCATTTCATGATTAATTAGACCCACCCACATGACCCTTAACTAAGGTCAACAAAGTCACGCGACTGTCCTAACTAATCGCATCATATGCGGTGTAGGAAGACATCACTTAGCTATTGTACACTGTGCCTTGACTATGGTCAACAAACACAGCACGAATACTAAGTACTCTACTTCCTAAAATTACGGAGGGTTGCGAATGTTTTTTGTGAAAACCTTTAACGCTTTGAACTTGATCTCGTTGCGGAATCAAATGGTTTTTAAATGGAATGTTTTTGAGGCTTTTCTAGTTTTGCTAAAGGGGTCACTCCCGGTGAAGGGATCGTCGGTCCTTTCCTCGTCGAATGAGGTGCGGGATATATCATATATATCACTGTGCAAAGCGGAAACTATAGAAGCGATCAAAGACAAACCGAGGGTTGTAGCATCTGCCAGTTATTGCTAAAGGAGTCACTCCCGGTGAAGGGATCGTCGGTCCTTTCCTCATCGAATAAGGTGCAGGATGTTCTATAATGAACACCGCGATGCAAAGCAAGAACTGTAGCTACCTGTTTTATTTTGAAATTCGATTCCACAACATCAATTAGGTTTATTTTCTTCCATTAATCTCATTAATGAATATCCCATCATTTAAGTCCACCTAACCATCACAGATAAATATAACGTACGCTTATGCCATCCGCATTCGCCTCGATGTCCCGTCTGCACCGTTAGGTTAGGTAACTAACGCCAGAGCGAGGCAGGGCTAGCGCGGGTGTAAAACATAAGCAACGTCTATATACTATATCATATATACTATATATAATACCTGTCACAGAACATCACATGATCACAGATAAATCACAGCAGAAGAAACATATGAAATATTGGATATACTAGGACGTCCGTGTTTTCAATACGAGCCAGTATAAAACACGGATTCCACGGTCGTGATGAATAGCCAATCCCATACCCCTAGACCCCTACGAGAGCGGCAAGTAACCCTACCAATTCTAGGGTTAGGAGACCCGGACTCGACTCCTCGAGTTGGTCTCCCACTGGACCCCAGAACCCGGTTACTTGTGCTCCCCTTCTTGGGTCTATCCTAGTGCAGAAAAGTAAATAATATACATCAACGGTGACATCTTCCGCAACCTGGAAGTGCCCCAATAAAAGAATATTACATACAAGTTTTTACATGAATGAAAATGAAAAACACTCATCTCACATAAAAACCCCCGGCTATTCAAACACGACGATCCAATATAACATATCCAGCAAGACATAACATCACATGTCATCAACGTAAGTAAATATGCGCATCCCAATTGTCGTTGACATATAGCAACGAAACCGGCGATATCACATATTACACTTACGGTCACAGAAAAGAAAGTGTAAAACTACAACAGTTGGAATCCGCAACCACCTCAGACATCGCATGCCTGACCAAATGAATACCTTAGACATCACATGCCTAACAATTATAAACCCCGCATTTTAGTCTCATTATCGAAAACTCTTTTCAATATCAAGTCGGGCAATTCAACAGGATTCCCGACATTCTGATCGAATGCTCGTCGCAAACTTTAGTAGGCGGCCGCACCCCCGACGCCGTCGACGAAGTGCACCAAGGCGGAACACCGCTACCGGGAGCACCCGAACGGATGCTTTCGGCGATGGGGTTCTCCTACAGTCACTTGGTCGGGGCTATGGGGTGAGGCTGTCTATTAAGTTTACCCGGCGAGTATCCGCGTACGCTACGTGATTGCGACGGACTTTTGATCACATCAAAACTTCGTGGCAACCGATCAAATGAGACTAAACTGCTATGTTTATAACATTCATTCCGTTATCTCATAACTATTTGCGAATTCCAATTATTGTATCACATTCCGGATAAATAGAAAATGCTAAACTTTTTGATCGAACAATCGAACACCCAAGTTTTCCCGATACAGCTCAACACATGAAATAAGTCTAACAACATTCAGTTCGTGCCTCAGTAGCAACGGTCCAGCCGTAGAAGGGTCAAGCCAACGCCTCACATGTGGCACGCCGTACTGCCCCAAACCCGAAGGTTCAAAGGGCAGTTCAAGACGGTCACATAATCGAGTTAAGGTTTGTTGTCTTCTAGAGGGTCCATCGCGTTACTTGCACTACTTAGAACGTCGTTAAACTACGGAAAAATCCAACAATTGGAAATTTCCCGGCAGGGGAAAAAATGGGTATTTATATCCGGTCGAACTTTTTAACATATTCTAAGATTTATTCGGAAAAACACACCGACAAAATTAGACAATCCGATCGATACACCGAGTTCCCAATACAACCCAGAAAATGCAACTCTGGAAAAATTATTAAAAATCCCCAGGAAAACCAACACAGAAAGCTAAGAACTACTGTGCAAAATTGGCTGCACAAAGCGACAAAAGCGCCGCGGATCCGCCGCATGATCCTACTGCAGGGCCGCGGATCCGCGCCGCCTTTATGGAATCAAGCCCTCGAATTTCACAGTAAGTCTTAGGATTACCTGCTGATTTTTCTGAATATTTTTAATTTTGAAAAAACCTCGAAATTAGAAAATGTACAGAGAGCATATTCAAAGTCGTGGTTTTGGGTTGATCGGACTTCTGATTCCGTCGGGACTTCGCCTAAGGCTCTAGCTAGGCTCTGATACCACTGTAGGGTTTCTAGGCACCCTAGTGAGGTCTCACAAGTGATCAAACATGCAAATTTCTAAAACTTACGGTGCCGAGAAAACCTAAAACGGATCGTTAACTAGATATTTAGGCGAAACAAGCAAACTAGTTAACATTTTAACTAAGGGAACAGATATACAACCTTTGTAGATCCGGTCCACCACCTCCACGGCTCCGCAACGAAGTCCTCTCGCTGTCCAAGTGAACTCCCGAGCTCAAGCGTCGGCTTCGTCGAAGAATAAGCGAGCTAGGTCGTCAATATCCATGCCGAAGATGATCTACGTCGAGGCATCGCTAGATCAAGCTCCACCTTCACCAAACCTTGAAAATTTGTGAAGGAAACACACTCTACTACTTGGCAAGAGATAGAGGATGAAGAAATAGGAAGTGGGTAGACTTTAGTTTTGGATTTCTCACTTGATTTGGCTAGTTGCCATTGAAGTAGAAAGCTTTTCTTCATGTTGAAGAAGATGAAGAAGAAGAAGAAGATATGATAAGATTATTTAAAAAGAAAATAAAAAATAATACTTATCATGACTTCAACCATGGTTTAGTGTAGAGATTTAACCAAGGTTTAGATGAGTGGTTAGGGTTAGAGAAAAGACAAGAATGGTGGACTTAGTCAAGGTTTCAAGAAGCTTCAAAGAAAAAGACAAACTAAGCCACCATTTCATTTTCTCTTTATCTTTTTCAAAACAATAATAAATGGATAAATAAATAAGAGAAAAGAAACCCTAACCATTCACTAAACATGGTTTAATCTTTACACAAACCCAAAAGAGCAAGTATCATCAAACATGATACAATTTTGTGCACAAAAGTATATCACATATACAATGTGTACAAACCAAGTGAGTAAATCCATTTAAAGTGAACCAATACTAGTTAATGCAAAGTAATATATCAAATATATAATTATACATTAAATCATTAAATCAACACTTGATTCAATGATCCGGTTATATCGCATATAACCGGCTAGTATCCAATGTATCGGCTTATCGAATCAATCCTTGATTCGATAACTAGGTTATATCGCATACAACCATTCGACACATTCATCGCGAGAATGAAATACGGTATCATATACACGCATTATTCTCGGTCCCGCACATATCTCATATGCGCTCCTATTTCGTTTCGCTTGAGCCAGGAAACCTCTGTGTAGGACTCTAAAGACTCGTCAATACGCCGGCAGCGGATGATGATCATATCAAACACCCACAAGCCGCAAGCGGTCTGCTAAACGTAACGGCCACCCGGGTATTGAGCGATCAGAAGATCGACGAGCAAGCCCGCTCACACTCCTGCGAATCCAACCAGTAACACTTACCGTATAGTCCGGTCTGTTCGTCTGATATGTCGCATATCTCGCCTACGGGTGGTAAACGTCAGACCCCAATAGCTCGATAAGTCATGCCGACATAGGGTCCATAACATTCATGAAACTACTGATAACTCTTACCAGTATATCACTGCAACCCTGGCCAGGGATTTCCTGTTATGGCCAGTCGAGCATAGCACAACATCAACCCCCAATACCGGGAGAGACGAATCCCCTCCTATCGCTCATTGCCTCCATGTGAATCGGGACTGTACCCAAAAACCACCTGTTTGCACAACTCAGTAGAGCCGTGGTAGGGTGGAAATCAAAGCACAGTGGGAGACACACAAGACTCTATGACGATCTCGGGTCAACAGACTAAGCTGTACCAGTGTCACCAGAGAACTGCCATCTGACGTGAGGTATAATACCATCTGGGAGTTCTCGGCGAGTCCGTTCAGTGTACCCAGTCTCCACTGAGCACCCGCATACCATCTCCGATGTCAAACACCAATGGATATGGGATCATCCATCGCCCATCGCATGGGTCGAGAAGATATACGCTAGTCTACTCTGGAATATCGATGCCCCGTCTCGATATTCCCTCGACTAGGAACATTTCAAGGATGTACTCATGGACTATCTAGGCCCCACTAGTATGATCTGCATCACAGTCCTGGAAGTCGAGTATACATCCTAAGGTCTTTATCAACATGTAATCAGAGAGACAGAAAATATACATGTTAAGATAAAGTGCAACCAGATAGCGTACTATCATGTCGAGCAAGAAAGTCCTACCTATATATGTCCCAGCATCCACTACAATATACATCCAATGTACAGTAATGGCCTCTAGGGCATACATATAACTAACAGCGCTCTCGTGCAAGGCACGTGAGGCGCTGCCTCAGAGTTTTTAACTCTTGGCGTTGGCACCCTCGTGCAAGGCACGTGAGGCGCTGCCTCTTTACTAAAGGTGTCTTTTCGCCTTCTTTCTTTACTTTTTCTTGAGTCAAACTTTTCTTTTCCAATGATTGGAAATAGTTCCATCATGCAAAACATTTTTTGTGCTTAGAGTTAAATGTCTCCCTTCATAATATGAAGCAATGCTTCTCTTCTCTTTCACTTTCAGAGAATTATTTTAATAGAGAAGAGCTATGGCTTGTAATCGTCCACATGCTCGCCGGCAGCCATGGGAGGTGCCTATTGTGGAAATTGTTTCTCGTTTTGCTACCCGCTTGACGAACCCTGCTCTTACGGATGACCAATGCGATACGGTGTTGCACGAGCTCTTGACCCGTAGAGGATATCCTCTCCCCATCAGCTCCATTTGGCTCCGGATGTTCTTCTTGTCCGTGCTTGATGATATTCCCCTTCATCCAGTGGAGATGACTCTGGTGATACTCGACGCAGCAGAGGACAAGATCGAGTGCTTTCATGAGGCACTTTTGATTACCACAGCTCTGAGGGATCGCTCTGTTCATCTGTTAAGTCAGATACGGGCTCAGCGGACCATCATGTCTGCCTTCGCTGATGGGCACGGTGCTGACCGATGGGGAGCGACTCTTCGTAAAGATCGCCACTTTGCCATGGTGGAGAAGACAGAGAGGGAGTTGGAGAATTTTATCCATAGTTTTGTGAATCTCTATACTTTCGATCCCATGTATAGTGATCTATTTCCTGTAGAATAAAATGTTCAATTAAATACTTTCTTTTTGTCGTTGACCACCGAGTGCTCCCTTTCTAACACCTGTTCTTCCTCTGATATGTGTATGTGCGTATATGAAAGAGCCCGATTTCACACATATCTGTAAACGAAACTTAAACCGGTGTAATCAGGAACAAATAGCTCTTGGCCGAAGATTTTGGCGGGAACAAATACCCCCCACTACTTTGCCCACGTAAGTATGTATGTGGGTGAAGTAGTGTAGAGTTATGCATGGCTATGGAATTGAGGGCTTAAGAGACAAGTTTAGGGTCCTTGTAGCCTAAGACTTTTTTCGTTTTCATTAGCCGTAAGGGTCTCAAGAAGGTTATTTCTCCCTACGAGTCGAGAAGATCCCGTAGGTGTATTTTCTCCTTAGAAGTCGTGAGGACTCCTAAGTGCGTTCCCTCTTGAGAGTCGTAAGGATCTCACAAGAGAATTTCCCCCCTTACAAGTCGAGAGGACTCGTGAGTGGGTTTTTTTCCTTGTCGATATTCGACTTTGGAGAATGTGGTCCGTGGATAGTCCATCTTGACCTCCTTGTAGGGCAGCAATGTCTTAGTAAACAAGATTAGGATCTGCCGCCTAAGACTTTTCAACTTAATGAGCTGTGAGAGTCTCATAAATACTTTACTCCCTACGAGTCGAGAGGATCCCGTAGGTGTATTTTCTCCTTAGGAGTCGTGAGGATTCCTAAGTGCGTTTTCTCTTGAAAGTCGTAAGGATCTCACAAGAGAGTTTTCGTCCTTACAAGTCGAGAGGACTCGTAAGTGGTTGTTTCCCTCCTTGTCGATATTCGACTTTGGAGAGTGTGGCCCGTGAATAGTATACAATAGTTCATCTTGGACTTAATTGCAGGGCCCCAGTGCTTAGGAAACAGGTCCTTATCCCCGTTGCCTAAGGCTTTTTCCCTACGATTCGAGATGAATCGAGAAGTTCTCGCAGGAACATTATTTTCCCTACGAGCCAAGACGAATCGAGAAGTTCTCGCAGGAACATTATTTTCCCTACGAGCCGAGATGAATCGAGAAGTTCTCGCAAGAATGTCCTAACGTCACAGTTAACCTCTGCTAATAAAAGTCCGTTAGGGTCTATGGTACTAGGGTTTTTTACCCGTCGTACCGTCACGTTGGCCGATGTATTCCCCGATATGCAATCTTGTTGTTCGGGTAGCCCTGCGACTGTCGTGTCTCTGATCCCTTCGGGGGCTGGACAAGACAACTTCAAGTAATCTTCCAGGTGATATTACCGTCGAAAGAGCAAGCATTAGGGATATTCCATACCGCTTTTTACTTGAGCTTAGGCTCAGTTTGGCAGCCCTGATGAGTCATGACCGCTCTGCGCTGGTGTGGTATGATCTCCGATAGTCTTTCAGGTCTCATTTGAGTTGTCGTTAAGACCCTGAAGCTAGGGATTTTCCTTGTCTTCGTTTGTTGACATTGTGTCTATGAACCGTCGAGATTTGGAACTAGGGGACTTTGCCGTGGCTCCGAGATAGTCTCTAGGTTGTCTGTGAACCGTCGAGATTTGGAACTAGGGGACTTTGCTGTGCCTCCGAGGTAGTCTCTAGACTGTCTATGAATCGTCAAGATTTGGAACTAGGGGACTTCACCGTGGATCCGAGGTAGTCTCTAGGCTGTCTGTGAACCGTCGAGATTTGGAACTAGGGGACTTTGCCGTGGCTTCGAGGTAGTCTCTAGGTTATCTGTGAACCGTCGAGATTTGGAACTAGGGGACTTCACCGTGGCTCCGAGATAGTCTCTAGGCTGTCTGTGAACTATCGAGATTTGGAACTAGGGGACTTTGTCGTGGCTCCGAGGTAGTCTCTAGGTTGTCTGTGAACCGTCGAGATTTGGAACTAGGGGACTTTGTCGTGGCTCCAAGGTAGTCAAAAGGCTGTCTGTGAACCGTCGAGATTTGGAACTAGGTGCATTGCCATGGCTCCGTTTTGTTGACGTCGCGTCTGCATCTTGTCGGAGTGAGAAGAAACACCGTTGTGGACTTCTGGGTTGCCTGTGAACCGTCGAGATTTGGAACTAGGGACTTCGCCATAGCTCCGTTTTGTTGTCGTCGCATTTGCATCCTGTTGGAGTGAGAAGAAATGCCGCTGTTGATCTCTAGGCTGTAGATGTAGCCATCGAGATCTGTCTTCCCTTTGACGAAGCCCGGTGGGGAAATATGGTTCCCTTTCCGTTTGTGCCCATGGATTGTATACAGGGGTCAATATGATCTCACCTGCAGGGAAAAAGTTTCATTTCATCATTTTTTTATTTCTTTCCGCGATGCCCTATCATTTCAGCTTTTTATATCGCGAAAGTCGCGATTACCCAATCATTCAGCTTTTTATCGCGGTGCCCAATCATTTCGGCTATTTTTCTTTTTACTCACTGCTTTTTATTATGAGTTGCCCAAACATTTCGGCTATTTTATATGCATATATTTTACTCGTTGATTTTTATTGCAAGTTGCCCCATCATTTCGGCTATTTCATATGCATTTTTGGCTCGCTGATTTTTATTGCGAGTTTGGAACTTAAGATCTGGTACCAATCTTAGCATCAGCATCGCTGTGACTGGAATATAGCCAGGAGCGAATTATCATTTGCCTTGAAAGGACTTAGAATTTGATACCGATTTAGGCATCAGTATCGCTACAACTGGGATATTGCCAAGAGCGAATCATCATTTGCCTTTGTCGATTTGAAAAAAAGTGACTTTGCAAACAAGGTTAGGATCTTGTTGCCTAAGGCTTTTTAACTTTACGAGCCGTAAGGGTCTCATAAAGGTATCTCTCCCTAAGAGTCATGAGGATCTCGTAGGTGTATTTTCTCCTTAGGAATCATGGGGATCCCCAAGTGCGTGTTCTCTTATAAGTCATAAGGATCTCATAAGAGTAATTTCTCTTTGCAAGTCGAGAGGACCTACAAGTGTTGTTCACCAAGTGGGAAAATTTTGCGCCATTGGTGGAACTAGGCGAGGGAACATTTATTTATGCCCGTGGATTGTATACGAGGGTCAACATTGGACCGCTTGTAGGGCAACTTGGGGAGTGTGATAGCTTAAGAACAGGTTCAGGTCTCTTTATCTTAAGGCTTTGGAATCCTATGAGCCGTGAGGGTCTCATAAGGGGGAATTCTCTTTATGAGTCGTGAGGATCTCGCAAGTGTAATTTCTCTTTAGGAATCGTGGGGATTCCTAAGTGTGTTGCTCCCTTTTGTGAGTCGTAAGGATCTCACGTGGGTGTTTTCTCCTCACAAGGTCGAGAGGACCTTACAAGTGTGCATGATTTTTTTTACGAGTCTGCGCCCTTTCGGGTTTTCACGAACTCGCCGGCAGTCCTGCTGTTTTTACTCACGGAGCCCTTTCGGGTTTTCATCCGTGCCTATTTCACTTGTGAACGTACCTTTTTTTACCCTCCGTTTGCCAATGGAACTTAGGGGGACTTCGCCACCAGGGCAGCTGTGCAGCCAGTGGGACTTGAGTTGCAATCCTCGCCACTGGAACTTGCGGACCTGAATTCCACTGTCACCGTGTTTGAGGCGACGTATTTAGTTTAAAGACATCTCGGTCCATTGTTAGTTTAGGGACATCTCGGTCCACAGCTAGTTTAAGGACGTTGCGGTTCGTTGTTAGGTTAGGGACATTTCGGTCCGCAGCTAGTTTAAGGACATTGCGGTCCGTTGTTTCGAGGCGAAGCTTTACCAGATACTACTTACAGAGTCTTGACTCAGGAAAATAGCGAGCAGACACGAGCATCGTCATCTATCGTTAACCTGAGTTGTGACTTTATCAGGGGTAGTATTTCTTAAGGAAGTGACCGTTTAATGGCCGGAAGGGTGTTTCGCCATGCATATTCATGAGCAAGTAGGCACCACCTTGATAAACCTTGTCTATGACATATGGGCCCTCATAGTTCGGCTCGAATTTCTCCCGTTTGGCACGGTTGGGGATCATAGGTCTTTTGACAATTAGCACGAGTTCACCTTGGCGGAATGCTCTTGGCCTAGTTAGTCTTTTGTATGAGCGCGTCATTCTCGCTTTGTAAGCTTCTAGGTTTTGCTATGCCATGAAACGAGTTTCATCGAGGGCATCGAGCTCCTCAAGCCGAAGGTGGGCATTTTCTTCATCCGTCGGCTCATGTTGGACCGCCACTCGTAAAAATGGTAGTTTTATCTCCAAGGGGAGAATCGCTTCCGTTCCAAATACCAACTCAAATGGCGTTGTATTCATGGTCGTCTTGAACATGGTCCGATAAGCCTAGAGAGCTTCATGCAATCTCTCGTACCAGTCCTTTCTGTTTCTGGACACCGTCTTCTTTATGATCTTCGTCAAGGTCTTGTTGAAAGCCTCAGCTAGACCGTTAGCTCGGGGGTTATAGACTGAGGAGTATCACCAGTCTATATTATGCTGCTGCGCGATGCGGCTGATCTTATGGTTTCTGTAGGCCGGCCCATTATCCGAGATGATTCGTCGCGGAGTGCCGAACCGGTAGATGACATGTGTCTTGAAGAAATGGTGGATATTCTCTGTTTTCATATCCCTTAGCGGTACTGCTTCTGCCCACTTAGAGAAGTAATCGGTTGTCGCCAATATGAACCGATGTCCCTTGGATGATGCTGGTTCGATGGGCCTGATTATATCGGCTCCCCACATTTCGAATGGCCAGCTAGCCAATGTGCGGATTTGGATGCTGGTGGATGAAGTCCCCGTGAATTTGGCATGAGTGACACTGCTTCGCATATTCAAGGCAGTCCTGAATCATCGTGGGCTAATAGTAACCCATTCTTTTGATCTTTAGCTTCATCTTTGGCCCAGCTTGATGAGAACCGCAGAATCCTTCATGAGTTTCTTGGATGACTCTCCTTACTTCTTCTGGCCCTAGACATCTTAGCCACAAACAATCGAATGATCTCTAATATAGAGTATCATTGAGGAAGGCGTAAGATAGAGCTCGCTTCATGAGCTGATGTCTTGATGATGCGTTTTCGGGCGTTCGATGGGATTTGAAGTAGTCTATAAAGATTTCTCTCCAATCTTCAGCCTTTTCTTCCTCTATTTAGAAGACCGCTTGTTCAGTCGCTCCCTTTCTTTCAGACGACTTTGGAGATATTTCTGTTGGCGCAAGAATCCGGTGGCTTTGCACAATGATCCTTACGTCATCGATGTTTTCGTCAGCCAGTTCTTTCGCGAGTTTGGCTAACGCATCTGCCTTGATGTTTTCCACTCGTGGTATGCTTTCCAGGATGTAGGAGGAGATTCGAGATAGAAGTTGCTGCACTCTTTTGCCATATTTCACCAATTCTGGCTTACACGTCTGATAGTCGTCCTTTACTTGGCTAACGACCAGCTGGGAGTCTCCATATATGAGGAGGTTCTCGATTCCCATGTCAATGGCGATCTTAAGACCTGCTATCAAAGCTTCGTATTCTGCTTCGTTGTTTGTTCTTGGCTCCATTAAGGAAAGGGCAAAACGCATTATCCCTCCTTGTGGAGTCACAAAGATAAGGACTACTCCGGCTTTGATTATGGGGGTGCTTTGCTTCCGCCTTTTCATAGACGATGCCCCATCGAAGTAGAGTTCCCATCGGGTATCACTCCCTTCTTTCTCCCCGTCAATTGTGTCGAACGCATATTCATCTGGAAATTCGAAATTTAAGGGAGAATTAGCTGGTATTAGATGCTCAGCGAGAAAGTCGGCAATGGCCTGGCCTTTTATTGCCTTGAGGGGTCGATATACTATCGAGAACTCCATCAAGAGGAGGGCCCATTTAGCAAGCCTTCCCGTTAGTATGGCTCTTGACATCAAATACTTAAGAGGATCCGCCTTTGATATGAGATGGACCTCATATGCCAAGGCATAATGTCGAAGCTTCGTTATCGCGAAGATCGGTGCTAGGCAATACTTTTCAATAGGGGATTAGTTGTTTTCTGCCCCCAGAAGGAATCGACTCAAATAGTAGATAGCTCTCTCCTTCCCTTGGTCGTTCTCTTGTATCTATAACGCGCCGAAAGAACCTTCAAAGGCTGTTGTGTACAAGATGAGAGGCTTTCCCTTGACCGGAGAAGTCAGTACCGGCGGGTTTTGCAGGTATTGCTTGATTTCGTCTAGCGCATTTTGAAATTTACGATTCCAAATGAACGGGGTCCCCTTCTTCATTAGATGGCTGTAGAGGCGGTATTTTCCGGCAAGATTAGCTATCAACCGTCGGATATACGCGAGCTTTCCTTGGAGAGACAGCAGTTGTTTGAGAATTCTTGGTGTGGGCATTTCCATGATCGCATGGGTCTATTTCGATGCCTCGGTGTCGGATGATGAATCCTAGGAATTTTCCTAAGGATACTCCAAACGCGCATTTCAGAGGGTTCATCTTCAGATTATATTTCTGAAGACGCTGGAACACTATCTTCAGATGCCCCTAGTGCTCCTCATACGATTTGCTTTTAACCACGAGGTCGTCAATATAACATTCGACAATCTCGTGTATGAAGTTATCGAAGATCTTTGTCATGGCCTTCTGGTAGGTGGCGCCAGCGTTCTTTAGACCAAAGGGCATCACTTTGTAGCAGAATATGCCCAACGGAGTCCGGAAAGTAGTGTGGTTTTGGTCTTCAGGATGCATCTTTATTTAATTATACCCCGAAGATCCATCCATGAAGGAGAAGACTTCATGGGTGGATGTGCTATCGATCATCAGCTTGGTAACAGGTACTGGGAAGTCATCCTTCGGACAAGTTTTGTTGAGATCCTGAAAATCTACGCAGATGCGTACTATCCCATTTTTCTTCATTACCGGAACGATATTGGTGATCCAGTCAGGGTATTGAACTTCTTGGATGAAGCCGGAGTCGATTAGCTTCTTGACTTCGGCATTGATACCCATCTCAAGCTCGAGTCGCATTCTTCTTGGTGCTGTTTGACTGGCTTGACGTCCGGTGATATTGCCAGTTTATGCACGGCTATTTTTGGATCTAGTCCCGGCATCTCAGAATAGTTCCATGCGAAGTAGTCTTTGTACTGTATAAGCATATCTTTTAGTGTAGCCACCTGCTTTTCAGACAATAGCTCACTGACAAACGTTGGACTTGGCTCGTTTGCCGTACCCAAGTCGATTTTCCTTAGATTTTCTACTGTGGTATGTATCCCGTCTTCCAACTCCTTTGGTGCTGGTGGAAATTCTGAGATCTCCTCATCTTCATCTTCATTTGGGAAGCATTGGGAGAGGTCATCCATATTCTCATGCTCTCTCTCCTTTGAGAACGTTATCACATGGCAGGTACAAGTCCGTTTCCAAAACCGATGTTGCTCTGGTTCCATTCTCGCCCTATAGATTGCTTTTGGCTCATGCTTTTGTGGCGGGGTTAGCCTCCAACTGTCAGATAGAGAAAACTTGCCTTGCTGATACCGGTCTTCAACCCAGTTTTTGAAGGTGAAGCAGTCTTCAAGAGGATGTCCTATTGCTCGGTGATAGGAGCAATAAGCCGGGTGATGGACCTCATCTATTTGTTCGGGGCGCTGAGACTCTGGGAGCACCATCATTTGATGTTTCATGACAAGGTCGAAGATTTTCCTTGTCTTGTCTTGAGGGAAAGAGTATTTCCGAACCATCTTCTTCATCAGCGATGAATTCTAGCGGACCTTTTCTCGATCGCGCGGCTTCTTGGATCCGCTTCGTTGTTTTTGAGCGTCATTCCCGTTCTTCACCTTGTTATCGTTTCTACGTCAGGCTTTTTTCTTGTCACGAGAGCGCACAGCGGGCTGACGGTGAAAGGCATCGTCATCCTTCGTAGCCTGTTAAATGAGACGTTGCGTCCTGGCTTTCTCGTAAATGGCCATTTCACGGCTGTGGTCATCTCGAACCCTTTGACCCGATTCCCTTATTAGCTTGGTAATCTGCTCTTCGAATGATGGACTTGATATTCGTACGGCGGGATTTCGCTCTATTTTAATATCAGCGCTATCTGGAAAGGCATTCTTTTTTCCACCGGAATCATTTATAATATGGCAGTCATGGAATCGCTCCCGTTTCTTGGACCGAACGTATCCAAGGCCAGTCATCTCCATACTCCCGATGGGCATCTTTTGCTGAGTCCCGGGAACGTCCCAAATCTTGTTATAGAACTGGGTTTGTCGAGCAGTCTGTTTGAAGGGTGCGCCTTGGCATCTCAATAGCCTTTTCAGTCTCTCTGCATAGTATCTAGGCAGACGGATTGGTTGAAGCCTGTCGAGCGCAGGTTCGGCACCATGCCAGACTTCTTTCTCCACTTTAGTCTCCGTGGATTGGTAGAAAAGGATCGCCTTTTCACCTCTTTACTTAGGAGGGACGTAGAAGGCCTGCAGCTCTTGCACGCTATACGTATCAAGTGCATCAAGTTCTTTGTAATGCCGCTGCGGAACCATGGTAATTTGTAAACTCTGGTCAGCTCCAGCAAAGGTCTGCATTGACGGGCGGATGGAGAACATTGCGTTAGCCTCATCCTCAGAGTCACTGCCAAAGACCAGAATAGGAATAGATGGTCCTGGCCTGTTGCCTTGGGGTTGTCCCGAGTAAACCATCTCTTCGTCCTCCTCGGTATCGCTCCCAAAGATCGGGATAGTGTCGATGGCTTTTTATTTATTCTCCGGTTTGCGACATCTTTGCATGTCTTCGAAGTCTGGTAAGAAGTACTTGGCGTCTTCATATTTGCGGACTTCATTTACGGAGAATGGGTTCAGCTCCCCTGTAACTGTGTACTCGAGGCCGTCCTTGAAGTACTTCATACATTGATGTTGTGTAGAAGAGATGATATTGTACTCATGTAACCAAGGCCTGCCGAGTAAAGCGTTGTAGCAAGTCTTGGCGTCAATAACATGGAACTTGATGTCAGTGACGAGCAGCCCGAAGTGTAATGTCAGTATTATAGACCCGAGCGTTTGTGATGATTGGGAGTCAAAACCGGAGATGGTAATTTTATCCCGAGCCAAGTGCTATACATTCATGCAAATCTCCTTCAACACTCTTACATTGAGAAGGTTGACGGAGGACCTGTTGTCGACCAGGATCTTCCCTATCATGATATCATGACAATACCTGGTTACATACAGCGGACGGTTGTACTCGCACGTTCCGAGAAGGAGGTCTTCATTGCTGAAGGTGATGTCAGCCGTGTGGACTTCTTCCAGCTCGTCCTTCATCTTTTCTTCTGCAAGAAAGGCTTGAAACCGGTCGGGCTCTTGTAACGCCTCGATCAGGGAATCTCGTGGCTCTTTAGATAGGAGAAGGGCATCCAAAATACTCAATTGTGAAGGTATCTTTCTCAGATATGCCAGGACATTGTAATCTATCTTGTTCTTCTTGGGCAGGTGCTTGGCTGTGAGCTCTTCGGCGACTCTATCATCGAGGGCAATCTCGTCAGAGACTTTTTCCTTTCCCTTGTCTTTCTTGCACGAATCTTTGTTTGAGGGTCCGAGATTCTTTTCAGGCAACGTACGGTTACGTAGCTGAATGTTCTCACAGTTCTTCGTCTCTTCTTCTTTTCCGGAGGTGGATTCCTTGAAGAGAGGGCCAATGGCTATTTCTTCGTCAGAATCTCTCTCGAAGGTTAGAACTTGAGTTTTTTCTTTTTTCAAAATGGCATCAACTATATGACAGTTACCGGCTGTTCCTTTACGCTCATATGTCGTGCTTCTCTGTTCCCAACGAGCTTTGTGCTTCATCCGCTTGACGTATTGTTGATGGGCAACGTATCCCTGCCGCTATTTCTTGAAGGCATTGGACTCTTCGGTAAGGTGTGTGACCCTTCGATGGTACAAGCAGTAGTTCAGATATACATCCGCTTCGTCGAGGCACGTACTGCCTGGAGTATTTCCTTTGGAAGGTGGCAGCTTCATTCCCATTGACAGGGCTTTGGCGAACCGTTTCCCCGTCTTGATTCTGCTCTTGCAGGTGGCAGGTGCGCTTTGATTCGGTTGGGGTACTTTATGAATTCTCATTACCGGAGCTTCTTCAACTTGACTCCGACGCTTGGCCTTTTCGTATATGGCCGTTTCACGTCCTCGGTCATTTTTACTCCTTTGGAGGGCTTTGTTCAGCAGCTTGTCGATCAGGTCATCTGACGGTTTCAGGGATTTTGGTTCTGGATTTGCCCCCAGGTTCTCTACATCAAGATCTTCTTTGCCATCAATTGACGAGTGAGAGATCATGTGACAACTTGCTACATAATCCTCGGGTTCTTCCGACGAATCGTCTCCTTCAACAATGTCACTGTTTCCGTTCTCAAGAACATGCTTGAAAAATTCTTCCAGTGTGACTGGGATCTGTGCCTTTTGGTTGTATTCCTCCAATGCGTCGATATATTTTTGCAGATCCGTACGATTGTCGTCGAGCTGCATGGGCTTATTGGCCTTCTTCTTTTTCTTTGAGGACTTCAAAGGCTTGGCTTGGAGGATTTGCCCATCGTTACCAACTTTCGGCATTGGGTGCGATTTCAGCATTCCGTCAATAATCTCAGGCTCCAGCGGGCTTTTCCACCTAATCGCTGGACATGCTTGAAGATCCTTCAGTATTCTATTAGTTTTAGCCGAAAGGACAACTTCCCATGGAGCTTCCTCTACAAATGAGCATGATGCCCCCGACGTATCCACGTTTTTAGGAGTGTGCTATTGTGGCGGGTTTACCTTCCAGTTTTCGGACAGCGCAAACATACCCTGTTGGTACTGGTCTTCAACCCAGTTTTTGAAGATGTAGCAATCTTCAATTGGGTGGCCTACTATTCGATGGTAGGGGCAGTAATGGGGATTTTTGATGTCGCCCGGTTATAGTGGGCGACTCGGATCCGGCAGAGTGATGAGCCTGTTGCGCACCACCAGTTCGAATAGTCTCCTCGTTTTATCCCGGGGGAACGAGTAAGGACGTCTCAACTTTTCTTCGAGGAATCTTGGTTTGTTGTTTTGGAGAGCTACCAGTTTCGGGTCACTCTGTTGTTGTTGAGCGTTGGCGACGAAGGTCACTTTTCCTTTGCCTTTTTCATTTCGAAGATCTGTCTTTGAAGAGGATGGCTGATCAGTCGAAAATATTGCATTCTCAACACATCAATTTCCCTACTCTTTCTAATCATCTAAGGGTGTTTATTGTAAATATAATACGGATTACGAATTCATCTGCAAAATACCAAATAACACGTGTTATAGTTATAATCGACATTCTAGAGGGAAATTAAGTATTTATTACTACACGCATGATCTTTGTATATCAACACTTGTCTCGAGATTGTGTGCAGGAAATTCTCCAGGTAAAAGAGCCGGAACTGCTAAATGTGCTGATAAAATACATCAAGTCCAAGACTTATGATCTGGCAGTAAACAAGAAAGTATAAAAATATTCCAGACATCAGGAAAGTGCCATAAAGCCATCACAAATCAGCACAGAGATTTTCATGCAGAAACTCTACCAAATGGCCGCGGATCCGCAGCTTACTTGACACGTTGTCAACCCAAAATTCTCCGGAAGCTTCATATAACAACCCTGGCTTCTAGAAGACTCTTAATTAGCACGTGGCTTCTTCCAAAAGGCTCTGCATAATAAACTCACTCTAGATTATTCCTTGTAACTACCTTTCTCTAGAATATTCCCTCTAACAAACTCATTCTAGAAAGCTCTCTCCAACAACCTAGCTTTTGGGAGGGAAATTTGAATTTGAATTTAAAAGGAGATCTTGATCTAGGGTTGAGGTTGTTCATTAATTCATTAATTGGGGTTACACAATTAGTTAGATAATTGGAGCCAAAATTCAAATTCAAGTTGAGTGACACAACTTGATACCAAAACCCTAGCCCAAATCCAAATCAAAAGCTAAATCAAGATTATTTTGAGAAGCAAATCAAGCAAGAAACCATCGATCCTTTATTCGCGAAGCCAATCTTCATCAAGAGCGTGAGATCCACGACGATCCAAGTCTCACGGAGATCGAGCGAAGCGAAATTCGACGGATCTAGTTACCTCTTCAAAAGGAGCGATCGAGAGCAACATCTTGTAATCTCGAATTGAGGGAATGTGTAATTAGTCGTCGATTGAATAAAGGTGATAATTGTAATTCTTGCTTTCTTTACATTCTTGCATTATGAAATTTCTAGATCTTGAATCTTTTATTTTCATGATGTGTGAGTGAAATCTCTGCTTGTGACGAAATCGAGAGATTTGGTAGATCTAGTGATGATAAAATCCTAATACTAATTTTAAGTCCTATGAGATTTGTGAACTTTAGGAAAAAGAATCATCAATGACCTAATTTAGATCGAGATCACATTTTGATAATTTCGTTGCAAATTAGGGATCAAATGATTGATGAATCTCTTTGCTAGAGGCTAGATCCGAATGATGATCAATGAAAAGACAAGAGATAGAGAAGGAGAAACCCTAGTTTCTTCAATAGATCCCTAATCTTCATTCATCGCCATCGATATAGCTACAAATTATCCATAGATAAGATTAGTTATTATTAGAATCATCATTGCTACCAATTCGATCGATTCCTACAAGCTATTCTATAAATCTTGATAATTAAATTGATTGGGACATTTATTGATTTTTTATTCTAGATCTTTAGTTTCTTTATGTTTCTTGAAATTAAAACTCACAAATCTTGAATCAATTTTCTTGCATTTTCTTTTATCTTTTCATTTCGACTCATCTAAAACAAGATCGATCAAAACACGCATCCCAGTGGATGATTCGTATTCATTAGCGTGCTACATTGACACCATTAATTGATTGCGGTATAAATTTCTTTGGTTGTGATTAAAACTTTTTCAAATACACACGAAGATTGATCAATCAAATGGCGTCGTTGCCGGGGATGTGTGCTATTTTGTTCGTTTTTGTTATTTGAGTTGAAAAATTATTATTCCATCAGAATTTTTTAGATCAAAATCGCATCAAGTGCTTAACGATAGTGTTTGAATTTTTGCGAGGGAATCTGGCATCACTGTAGAAGGGATCTCAAGATTCAGAGAAGTTGTACGAAGTTCAGGGAAGCACAGACAGCTGAGGAAAAATTTTCAAACCCTAGTTCCCCCATCAAGTCGCGGAACCACAGCCAGAGAGGTGTTTTTGCGGCGGAACCACCGCCGTTTAGGGTTTTCACAGTGTGAAAGTTCTTAGGTTTGCTCTCTGTACTCTCCTCTTCTCTCTGATCTTGTCCAATAACCATTTCTTGCAGGATTCTTTGCAAAATTCGCTGCGCCGCAAAAAGAAAAATTGTTGCGTGTTTTGATCTTGGTTGTTTGCATATTTTAATACGGAAATTAAGGGGCAAAGACCAAATTCAGATTAGGTGGGGATTTCATTACCCTTCCTAAGCCCCAAAAATCACAAACTTGCATCCGCATCGGCCTCATTAACTAAAATATATCTAGACAAGATTCTAAGAACTGTCGCGCTCAATTAGGATAGAAGGAGGTTGTGGGTAATCTACTATTTATCCGTATTTCTTTTGTGGTGTCTAAGGCAAGTGTGTCTAAGGCAATTGGTTACTTAATTAGGCCCACTACTTACGTAGTGGAGAACCTCCCACTTATCTGGCACTTACATAGCCACAGAAGGGATAAAGAGGCAGTAGAGGATTTATCCTGCAATTTGTCTTCTGGAAGTCTAGGAGCGGTCTAGAGACTGACCTAGGTGACCATTTAGATCTAGGGTTGTGTGTGCATATTTTTTTTGTGATTTGATTTTTCAAAAACCCGTATTTTTTCAAAACAAACACCAACCAACTTTTCCTCTAATTATCACCAACGCTGCCACTTGTGCTACAACCGTTTAGCACATGTTAGGCTGGACACGGGATTCTATTTCCCATCTTGTCCGCGTTTCTTTTATCGACCCCAGAGTCAGTAATTCTTTATCTTCTTTCCCACCACCCACCACGACCGCAATGGATGGAAATCCATCAAACTTTAACACCACTCTGTCACCGCCCGCAGGTGCGCAGAACCCTCCACGCATTTCTCTCCAAGAGAGATGCTATCCTTCACGCGTTCCCCTTCCCACATGTCTTTCTATACCGCCAGCCAATGGGGACAATTTCGAAATCAAACCCCAATTCATCAAACTTTTACCCAAATTTCATGGGCTCGAGTCTGAAGACGCATACGTTTTTATTACCAAATTCGAAAACATATGTGCTTTGATGGGTAATTCACAACTGTCTGTGGATGCTATGCGATTACGTCTTCTCCCATTCACTTTGTGCGATTTAGCCGAGAAGTGGCTTTACAACACACCCGCACATTCTATTTCAACATGGGACGAGTTCGTTGCAGCATTCCTTAAGAAATTTTATCCCAATCATAAGACCGCCCGTATTCCGAGCGAAATCTTCAAATTTACCCAACTTCCCAATGAACCATTTTAGAAATGCTTTGAACGGTTCAAGGATCTTCTTATCCAATGTCCTCATCATAGAATCCCTAGATGGGATCTGTGTCGAATTCTCTATGAGGGTATTGATCTTACGACAAAACAGATGCTTGAAACCATGTGTCAATGTCAGTTCCTGTCTAAAGATGATGGTGAAGCTTGGAAATATCTAGAAGATTTAGCTCAAAACACATTACAATGGGAAAGTGTTAGACCACAATCACCTAGGGAAGATATCAATCAGCTCGATATTTCCGTCATAATGAGAGCCGAACTGGCCGCAATACAAAGGAAACTCGACACTATAGAAAACAAAATCTCTTCAGCCTCCCTAAACCAATACACACTTCCCAAAACCGTGTGTGGTCGCTGTTCAAATCCATCACATTTGACGGAAGAATGTCATTTTAATTCTCCATTTCAAGGTCACACTAATACTGCATTTCAGCAAAGACCTGGAAATGATCCTTCTTCCTCCTCATATAATCAAGAGTGGAGGAATCACCCTGATCTTTCTTGGATCCAACACCAAACTCAATACACAGATCCAAACCAGAAGAACTTTCATTGGGTCCCTCCACAACAACAGCAACCACCACAACTGAGTTAGCACCCCTACCAACCACAAAATTTTCAAAATCCGGTCAACAACTTTGATCCTTTTTCTGCCGGTACCAATAACACCTCTGCACTTGAACAAACCATGAGTTTGCTTCTGACAAATTCTATTCAAATGTCGGCTGATTTTAAGTCTTCTATCGATGATATAAAGAAAACCTCCGCCTCTCAAGGTGAGATTATTAAATCGATGGAAGCACAAATTGCACAGTTTACAGCCGAAATGAGTTCTAGAGAGAAAGGAAAACTTCCATCTCAACCCACACCTGATCCTGGACCCTCGCATTATAATGATGTGAGTGCTATTACCACATTGAGATCTGGAAGAGTGCTAGACAATCATGTGGGTGAAAAAATTGATAATGATGAATTGATCATTAACACCCGGCTTCCACTTCCACTTCCACTCCCATTTCTACTCCATGTCCTATTTCGTCTAGTTTACCGTCTTCTTCCGAGCCTATTCTCCGTTTTCTCAAAGGCTTGAACCCTCCACCCACTTCATCATTTCCACCCCCACAAACTTCTCCACAAATGTTGGACCAACACTTATTGATAGAGCTCCATTTCTAAACAGATTAAGGGCCAACAAACCCAATGCCTAAATGGAGAAGCTTGTGGAAATGTTTAAGCAAGTTAATATCAACATCCCTTTCCTGGATGCTATACAACAAGTTCGGTCCTATGCGAAAATTCTTAAAAACTTGTGCACTAGAAAGAGGAAGACTCAAGTGCCTAAAAAAGTTTTTATGCCGAGTACTGTAAACACAGCTTTTCCCCAACAATTACAAGGAAACGTAAGGACCCTGGCTGTCCTACTATTTCTATTTCTATTGGGGATAAACACATTAACCGTGCTTTACTTGACCTTGGCGCTAGTGTTAACTTGCTTCCATATTCAGTCTATGAGCAACTAGGTATCGGAGTGTTAAAGCCCTCGAACATAACTCTCCAGATGGCCGACCGATCAATCACCAAACCTAGGGGTGAACTTGAGGATGTGTTGATAAAAATCGGGGAATTTGTATTCCCTGTGGACTTTATTGTTCTTGATACACAGCCTGTAGCAAACCCACATAACCAAATTCCGGTGATTCTAGGTCGTCCCTTTTTGGCTACTTCCAACGCTGTAATCAATTGTATAAACGGCTCTATGAACCTATCTTTCGGGAATAGGTCAATTGAGCTCAACATTTACAAGTTAGGAAGTCAACCCTCCAATCCTCATGCTCGAGTCTGTTCTGTCGAATTAATGGATGTCGACAGCAGCGGATTTGATCAGCTTCACGAGACAGATCCAGACTTCCTTCATACGTTGTTGTTTGACCCAGATATGTATTATACACATGCGGACTCTTCTTTTGAGTTGTCCGGGTCAATATCTAACGCTTATTCTGAACCTTTCATGGAGTCTGAGTATCATCCTGTTCTTTCCAATGACATTATTCTTCGAGATATCGATGAAAGCTTCGTTGATGAACTCGCATTTTTAGAAAACACGGGTGTTGAGATGAATCAACTACATAAAGAAATTGAACCTCCACCCCTTTTTCTTGACAGTCACAAGAATGCGAGTAATCCATCATCACAATCACTGTGTCGTCTCTCCAAAACGAGACGCAAACCCTTTCTTTTACACCACTTATCTTTTCCCCACTTCTTCTTGGCTCTTTTTAACTTGTTCTTCCACCAACCGATGCACTACACTGATAAAATCTTCGAATGGTTGGTGTTGACCTTCGGTCTTTGTAAAGCTTTGCATTGACCAATAATTTTGACCCTCTCTTGTGATTTTAAAATATTAACATTGTTTAACTCAAGTTTGGAGGGGTATGTTTTTGGATCTTGAAAATAAAAGTTGTCCTCAAAATGGTGAGCCAAAAATAACTTTGGGGGAGGATTTTCACGATCATATTTGTGACCCCGCTAATAAATTTTCCTCCCAAGCTTACAGGTTTTTGAGATTTAACGGATGGCAACAGTGAGGACATTGTTGAAAACAAGTTTAGGGGAGGTTTGTGTTTATTTACGCATCACTTTGCATCATACTTTGCATAAGCACAAAACATATATATAAAAAAAAATTGTACATAAATAAGATAATAAAATATTAGATAGTGAAAAATTACATCCAAGAGATTGGAAGAATTTAAGAAAACCAAGAAAGTTAGAAGTTTTCTTAAACGAAACTAGTAATAAGTAGTTATGAGCCGTTGTCCCAAGGGTTAGTAAGATGAAGGAAGTCACTAATCTGAGGATAAAAATAAGTCTGAAAAATAGTTCCTATTCTGGAAGCCAAATATTTGAACGTTGATACCCTACTATACGCACTTACACACGCCTTGAAACTCGGGATAGTAGAGGATATCTTGAAATGCTCTTGTCTAAAATCCAAAATATGAAGGAAATAATAAATGAAGCATAAAAGATAAAATGGTGAAGAAAAATGAACACTGGTTTTGTAATCACCAAGGCAGTATAAAAAAAATATAGCGAGGGTGCTTCATCACCTAGTGCCTTAGACCAACTAGTTTGGGAGTTACTGCTAAGCCTTAGGTGTTGCAAGACGAAGAAAATACTAATACACCAAATCAGCAAGCACATGAGTAATCGGTCGGTTAGTACTTCAAGAAGTATTAACGGTCGCGTGAAAAATGTGTGAGCAAATCCATCTAAATATTCATTAATTAAAAAGTACCGAGGTAGATGGACAAGAGTATGATAGCTTGAATTGAATTCTCCGAGTGTAGGGATGTCTATTACACACACGTAGGGGTATATGATCGATGTTTGGAAGAAAGGTAGAAATGAAGAATAAAGACGATGTTTTATTGAGGGATGATGTGATTTCTAATATCTTTTTATGACTATTAAGATAGGGCTCATGACAACCGAAAACTGGTATTAGTTAGAAACTCTAATTTTCAAAGTCTTTCTTTTACAATTCTTATCTTTATATGTAACTTTCACGGTCTTCCTTTTATTATAGGATTTTGTGGGTGCAATCCGCTGAAAACTCTCAGGAGACAACACTCCTCCTACTAGGGACACCTAGAGGTTTAAAGGCTTGTTGCAAGTGCTCAGTGCAATCGTGTTGCCTACGAAAATGTGCTAGTTAGTTTTTCTTTTCTTATATTTTCTCCTTCACATAAATAAAAGATGTTTGCTCGAGATGATCAAAATTAAGTTTGGGGGAATTTGATCAGTCGAAAATATTGCTTTCTCAACACGTCAATTTCCCTACTCTTTCTAATCACCTAAGGGCGTTTATTGTAAATATAACACGGATTACGAATTCATCTGCAAAATACCAAATAACACGTGTTATAGTTATAATCGGCATTCTAGAGGGAAATTAAGTGTTTATTACTACACGCATGATCTTTGTATATCAACACTTGTCTCGAGATTGTGTGCAAGAAATTCTCCAGGTAAAAGAGCCGGAATTGCTAAAAGTGCTGATAAAATACATCAAGTCCAAGACTTATGATCTGGCAGTAAACAAGAAAATATAAAAATATTCCAGACATCAGGAAAGTTCTATAAAGCCATCACAAATCAGCACAGAGATTTTCATGCAGCAACTCTACCAAACGGCCGCGGATCCGCGGCTGAGTTGGTCGATCCGCCGCGGATCCGCGGCTTACTTGACACGTCGTCAACCCAAAATTCTCCAGAAACTTCATATAACAACCCTGGATTCTAGAAGACTCTTAATTAGCACGTGGCTTCTTCCAGAAGGCTCTGCATAACAAACCCACTCTAGAATATTCCTTGTAACTACCTTACTCTAGAATATTCCCTCTAACAAACTCATTCTAGAAGTCTTTCTCCAACAACCTAGCTTTTGGGAGGGAAATTTGAATTTGAATTTAAAAGGAGATCTAGATTTAGCGTTGAGATTGTTCATTAGTTCATTAATTGGGTTACACAATTAGTTAGATAATTGGAGCCAAAATTCAAATTCAAGTTGAGTGACACAACTTGATACCAAAACCCTAGCCCAAATCCAAATCAAAAGCCAAATCAAGATCATTTTGAAAAGAAAATCAAACAAGCAACCATCGATCCTTTATTCATGAAGCCAATCTTCATCAAGAGCGTGAGATCCACGACGATCCAAGTCTCACGGAGATTGAGCGGAGCGAAATTCGATGGATCTAGTTACCTCTTCAAAAGGAGCGATCGAGAGCAACATCTTGTAACCTCGAATTGAGGGAATGTGTAATTAGTCATCGATTGAATAAAGGTGATAATTGTAATTCTTGCTTTCTTTACATTCTTGCATTATGAAATTTCTAGATCTTGAATCTTTTATTTTCATGATGTGTGAGTGAAATCTCCGCTTGTGACGGAATCGAGAGATTTGGTAGATCTAGTGATGATAAAATCCAAATACTAATCTTAAGTCTTATGAGATTTGTGAACTTTATGAAAAAGAATCATCAATGACCTAATTTGGATCGAGATCACATTTTGATAATTTCGCTGCAAATTAGGAATCAAATGATTGATGAATCTCTTTGCTAGAGGCTAGATCCGAATGATGATCAATGAAAAGACAAGAGATAGAGAAGGAGAAATCCTAGTTTCTTCAATAAATCCCTAATCTTCATTCGTCGCCATCGATATAACTACAAGTTATCCATAGATAAGATTAGTCATTATTAGATTCATCATTGCTACCAATTCGATCGATTCCTACAAGCTATTCCATAAATCTTGATAACTAAATTGATTGGGACATTTCTTTATTCTTGATTCTAGATCTTTAGTTTCTTTATGTTTCTTGAAATTAAAACTCACAAATCTTGAATCAATTTTCTTGCATTTTCTTTTATCTTTTCATTTCGACTCATTTAAAACAAGATCGATCAAAACACACATCTCAGTGGACGATCCGTATTCATTAACGTGCTACATCGACACCGTTAATTGATTGCGGTATAAATTTCTTTGGTTGTGATTAAAACTTTTCCAAATACACACGAAGATTGATCAATCAACGGCCTATGGCCCATCTGGTCTATTTGGGCCAGTTTGCCAATCAAGGCCTGAAAGGTGGTCGGCTTGAAGAACAACATAAACTGGGATATAGTTACCTGGGGATCAAGGATTCCCACGAACATGCCCACGGCAGGTGCTTCTTCTATGCGTTGTTCACATTTTGACCATAGGTTACGCCATCGAATTGCGTATTGAACCCAGGTCTCTCCTGGATTCACTCTGGCATTGATTAATGCCGTGATCGGGGTACGCTCGCTTGCGCTCACAAACCGCTGTGTGAATAATAATTCCATCTCCGTGAATGTTTTGATAGAATCATTTGGGAGCTCAGAGTACCATTCAAATGCTGTCTCCGTCAAGCTGCCGACGAATTGGCGAAGCAGAAGTTTGTCATCGCCCCTGGTATTACCGCACAAAGCCCCGAATTGAGCAACGTGCTGGTACGGATTGCCCGTCCTTTTATACACGTGGAACTTAGGGATCGTATATCCCGGCGGGTACTTAATTTGATCGTACCAGCCTGGATAAGGTCGCCCAGTTCTGACGACTTGAACAGCCGCTTCACTTGCCTGATAAGCTCATATTTGTTGAGCTATGTAGTCATCAAGGGCAGCTTTGGAGATCGTCTTCTCCCTGGCTGCTGATAAAACCGGAGGAGGGTTCGATGTCTCTCCTCTATCGTCTTCAATGATTATCGGCGGATCTTCGGCTGGAGGTTCCGGCTGAATCATCATCCCGACCATGTCTTGGAACAGGAGCGCCATTTGCCTCATATTAGTGGCTTGTTCCGCGGCCTCTTTATCCTTTCTTTCTAGTACCCTCCGCAGGAATTCCGTATCGGTCTCCTGATCTTGGCGCTGTTCGGACGATACTTCCAGGCTTTCTTTCTATCCCGTGAGTGCGGCCATCTTTATTAGTATCTCCTGGAGCTTTTGTTGTTGCTCTTGAGCCTTTGTCACATACCGTGTAAGTGGTCGATGACCCGTAGAAGTATGACTTTCCTCTTTGTTGGAAACCATGTACACCGTGTGCTCTACCATGCTCCCAGACTTAGGGCGTTTGGATCCATCACGCTCAGAATTTGTCGCCGGTGGTGGTTGATTCTCTGGCCTTCTCTTTTTGTGGGAGGCCAAAGTTGAGGGAGCCGTTGCAGCGAGCACCCGTGCAGACAATACTTTCCGTGGCATGACGGCAGGATGGTCCTCCCCTTGCCGAACCTTTGTTTTCTTCAGTCGGCGAGAGTATTCTTTGTCAATTACAGAGTCTTGGACTTTCCGCCAGACTCTGTGGATCTTGGAGGCAACCGCTGAGGAGGCTGTTCTGGCTTCACCCGTGTCATGCTTTCAACAGGTGGCGGAGACTTCTTCAGTATGGCGGTTGGAGAGTTTTTGCGCACCCTCCTGAGCAGTTCAAAGTTGTTCCCAGTTGGAACAGTGGCATCAACTTCCACCGTTGGAGCTGGTGGAGTAAGTCCAGAGGGGAAGTTGCCCTCAGCTTTCCTCACTCGGCGCCAATGGCGACGTCGAGCATGCCTTGTAGATGGGACTGGTTCAGTTATGGGAGTGGCTTCGTCATGCCCCCTGCTCTGATAAGAGGCTGCTGTTGGTGCCAGCCTATCGAAGACTGACGTCCGTTGAGAGAGAACATCTAACCTGTCGAAGACTGACTTTCGGGTAGGGGAAGCAATCTTGATAACTTCACCGGAAGCAGGAGTTGGAACGGTCAATCTAGCAAAGACCGTGCCTTTAATAGGAGACACCCTTTTGCTGACTTCATTCGCTGGAGCTGGAACGGCTATCCGTTTCGGGATAACCCCCTCAGGTATCGCGAGCCTCTTGGCAGGCCCACTCGAGCTGTGGTTCAGCCTGTTGAAAACTAAGGCATTAGAATTGGACGACCCGTTGAGAGGGGCCATGGTAGTTGCAAGTCGATCGAAAACCGACTTCTTCGGATCTTCCTGTAACGGCATTGATGCACTGAAGCTCGCTGGTGGGAGCATGGTCCCGAAGAATAATCCAGTGGTGGCCTGAGTCGCCTGCTCCACTGGCATTGCAAAGATGGAGGCCGCTGCGATTCTTTCATGAACACGACACACGAAGTGTGGAGTGGAAAGAGGAAAAAGTCCCACCGGGTGTGCCAGAATCTGTTTACCACCGAAAATGGGAAACGGAACCGCGTAGGTCGTCTCGCCTGAATTTGGGGGCAGATGCTATTTGGATTTATCCGTCCACCTCTCCGAAGATGCCAAGTTGATTTATGACACCGTGTATCGGAGGTTTGGATGAATGTGGCCGTTGTAGCAGATTTCGTCAGATTCCCCCTCATTTGCGAGGGTTTTTGATTGTGGGGATGCTCTTCCCTGCAGGCGTAAGTCCCTGCAGTTAATTACATTACCGCGTAGCGGTAACCACGTTCTCCGGCTCCAGAAGTTCACTTCGTGTCGTGTGTGTTTATTTTATTTTTGGTTGCCCGTGGATTGTATACGGAGACTAATTTGTGTTGTCGCCCGTACGGCGTGGATTAGTCCAAATCCGTATTTTCTTAGATTTGGGTTTGGTTTGATTTAAGGATCATTAGTCTCATTTAGGATTAAGATCAACTTAAATATTTGTTGAGGATACGTTAGTCTAATTTTAGACTAAGATCCACTCAACAGGATTTTTGGGATCATTCAGACCCAACAGAAGAGCATTTGGGCTCTATTGTCTTAGTTTAAGGATGTTGCGGTCCATAGCTAGTTTAAGGACGTTGCGGTCCAAAGAGTTGTTGATTGTCGGGACCCACCACCTCTCTGAAGACGCTGAAGAATTACAACGACATGTATCAGAGATGTGAGGAGATGTACCTTTATACCAATGTCAGTTAGGAGATCTGTAGTTGTGTTTGGAACTAAGACCAAATTGGAACATGATGAGCACATGGGCTCGGTTGATCTGAGTTGGGGATTTGGTCAACTTGGACTCAGCCCACTTAATCTTTGAATAAAGTGTTAAACACTTGCTTGGGCTCAGTCTCTTTTCTGTGCAAATAATGCTTTGCTTTATTTTCCCTTCCTTTTCGTTGTTCTTTTATTTTTTTTATGGAGTGTTAAACACTCTTTATAGCGCCCACGTATGGAGCACGTGAGGCGCTTAGCGCTAGGCGTTGGGCGTTGTTTGATGAGTGCAGAGCACTTTTTGTTAAGCAGCGTCCACATGAGGGGCACGTAAGACTCTTGACGCCAGGCGCCAACCATTGAGTGCTAAGCACTCTTTATTTAAGTAGCGCCCACATGAGGGGCACGTGAGGCGCTTGGCGCTGAGCGCCAACCATTGAGTGCTAAGCACTCTTTATTTGAGCAGCGCCCATGTGAGGCGCTTGGCGCTGAGCGCCAACCATGCTAAGCACTCTTTATTTGAGCAGCACCCACGTGAAGGGCACGTGAGGAGCTTGGCGCTATTTCTTTCTTTGTGCATTTTTCTGAAGAGTTCAATTCTCTGTTCTCCCTTGGATCTTCGATCCCCAAGAACAAATTCATCCCCACGAGAATTAAATTCTCATTTGTGGGGGACTTATCTCATGGATCTCAGATCCAGGGGAAAGAACTATGTTCTTTTTTGAGGGTTAAACCCTTAGATATGCAGATGAGATACTCTGATCTCTATTGCTTTTATTTACCTCGAAGAAAGTTCTTCTTCTTTCTTCTCTCTTAAAACTTTCTCTTTTTTTGCATGTTCTTCTTTTTGAACTTGAAGTTTATGGGGGTTTCCTCTGTGCAAGACTTGAAGTCTTGGGTCCTTTATATAATAGAGGCAGATTTGTTAATTTAGTTAAGGAAATCTCTCATTGAGATATCCTTAATTGATCTGGGGATTTTATCCACCGTTGAATTTTTGATCCAAGGACTTCTGTTTTACAGAAGATATTTTCTTGTTTTTAACAAGATTGGGGAAATATTTTCCCATACAGAGCTCATTCTGTAGCTTGGTGATTTTTAATCAATTTTGGATTCTTTTTAATCAAACGGTGCTCTGTTTTACAGAGGGTAATCTTTCTTGTTTAGAAAGATTTTGAGGAAATATTTCCTCAACAGAATTTAATTCTGTATTTTGATGATTTATCATCTCAGTTGGATATTTAATCCAATGGCAAAAAAATTTTAGTTCTGACGCTAGCGCTCTTGTGCAAGGCACGTGAGGCGCTGCCTCAGAGTTTTTAACTCTTGGCGTTGGCGCCCTCGTGCAAGGCACGTGAGGCGCTGCCTCAGAGTTTTTTAACTCTTATCGTCGGCGCCCTCGTGCAAGGCATATGAGGCGCTGCCTCAGAGTTTTTAACTCTTGGCGTTGGCACCCTCGTGCAAGGCACATAAGGCGCTGCCTCTTTACTGAATGTGTTTTTTCGCCTTCTTTCTTTGCTTTTTCTTGAGTCAAATTTTTATTTTCCAATGCTTGGAAATAGTTCCCTCACGAACAATATTTTCTGTGCCTAGACTTAAATGTCTCCCTTCATAATCTGAAGCAATACTTCTCTTCTCTTTCACTTTCAGATAATTATTTTAACAAAGAAGAGCTATGGCTTGTAATCATCCACATGCTCGCCGGCAGCCATGGGAGGTGCCTATTGAGAAAATTGTTTCTCGTTTTGCTGCCTGCTTGGCGAACCCTGCTCTTATGGATGACCAATGGGATACGGTGTTGCATGAGCTCTTGACTCGTAGAGGATATCCTCTCCCCATCGGCTCCATTTGGCTCTGGATGGTCTTCTTGTCCGTGCTCGATGATATTCCCCCTCATCCAGCGGAGATGACTCCGGCGATACTCAACGCAGCGGAGGAAAAGATCGAGTGCTTTCATGAGGCACTTTTGATTACCACGGCTCTGAGGGATCGCTCTGTTCAGCTGCTAAGCCAGATACGGGCTCTGCGAACCATCATGTCTGCCTTCGCTGATGGGCACGGTGCTGACTGATGTGGAGCGACTCTTCGTGAAGATCGCCGCTTTGTTATGGTGGAGAAGGCAAAGAGGGAGTTAGAGAATTTTATCCATAGTTTTGTGAATTCCTGTACTTTTGATCCCATGTATGATGATCTATTTCCTGTAGAATAAAATATTCAATTAAATGCTTTCTTTTTGCCGTTGACCACCAAGTGCTCCCTTTCTAACACCTGTTCTTCCTCTGATATGTGTATGTGCATATATGAATGAGCCCAATCACACATATCTGTAAACGAAACTTAAACCGTTGTAATCAGGAACAAATAGCTCTTGGCCGAAGATTTTGGCAGGAACAATCCATCTTTATGCAACTTAGCTAGTCTTGTCGCATTGATATGACCTAGTCTATAATGCCACAAGAAGGCTTCGTTCATTTCTAAACTTTTCCTCTTGTGTGTGTTCTGTACGTTTAGAACTGTAGTTTGATTTAGAACAAATATACCGTTACATAACGTACCAAACCCAATCAATACTTGATTTAGGAAAATGTTCATAACATTATCTTCTAATACAAAGTTATAACCTTCTTTATGCAACAAAGAAACTGATATAATATTGCATATCATGCTTGGTACATAATAACAGTCATTCCGAATCAATGTATTACAACTTGGTAATACAAGGTGATATTCGCCAACTACTTTTGCTGCAACAATTGCTCCATTCCCTACTTTTAGAGACGTATCACCCTTTCCCAGTTTTCTACCTCTTCTTAGCCCATGTGACAAATTACAAACGTGGGATCCTAATCCGGTATCCAATACCCAGGATGTAGAGCAAACTGAGAAACAATTCTCGGTAATGAACACACCCGAAGAAGATGCATCAGTATGCTCCTTCTTCGTTCGGGTGGCGTGAGAATACGGGTATTCCCTTATTCCTTGCTCAGACTTATGACAGTCATAAGATAGAGCGGAACCAACATACCCTAGCCTCGTATAATAAGTGGGTTCGGTCAATACATCCATATTATTATCTTGACTAAGTCGTGTCATGGTCGCTATCTGGAGAGAGAGAAGGAAACGCTTTAGCATGCGCTCTTTGCAAGATTAGATTGATTATTATCTTATCTAATCAGAATGGCTCCTATTGTTTTTATCAAATCTTCCTTCAAACCATAAAAGGTAACATTAGCCGGGATTAATTACACCCTATAAGTTCGCCAATCGGTCAGACAGGCAGGCATTAATACCCCGAGAGAGTCTCCCCATGCTTTCGCATGGAACTAATTAAATAATCTCGTTTCCGCGGGGGCATAACCTCATTAACACCTTTCTTAGACACCTACTGGATCAGCTAATTGTAAAGTGGAAAACTCTTCCAGGAGTAACTCTTACTCGCAGTGGGTATTGGGATCCAACTATCTCATAGAAAGTATGCAATCTCATTGCAAATTTCAACACTTGAAATACCCAATATCTGTTTTTACCCCTAGAGACTTATGACATTGGCTATGGTCAACAAATCATAAGCGCTAGCCCAGTTCGACCTGTCATTTCAAGTCACGCCCTGCGTCCCAGAATGCGCTAAGATCGGCACGTGACAGAGCCAACCATGCTACCTGTGGCTAAAAAACATCCCTCCACAGTCACATTACGGCTGTCTATAAGATATCAAGATCAGTAAAATAGAAAATAAACTATCTAGTACATGTCCATATACCGGAATAAACAAGTCAAGAAATAATATGCGGAAGCAATAAATCCAATAAACAAAAACATCTGGAAAATACGTCCCAAATACGGGCTCACATCAGGAAATGAAAGTACGGAAATAAAACTAAACTAAACTAGATGCTAACAGGATCCTCACTACTCGGCCTGACGGCGGAAATATTCCTGATCAGCCTGCGAAAGAGATAAAGGATCTGGGCCATGCAAAACCCAGATATCAGTGCGTCATAATATCAAACAATAATAAATGAACAGGATACACGAGATATGCAGGCATGACTATGAACAGTAATGAGTGCATAACAAGTAACACGGGTATGAAACAATGAAGTGTATACGTGCGGGTGAAGTATGGTAAATAATCTAAACTGTGCTACTGGGTTATCTATTCTAAAGTAATTCGAAATCAATTGATATACTCCTCATGTAACTCAAAGAATATGTCCCATTACCCCCCGGGATCACGGATCAGGATATGTGAACCAAGAATGGTTCTGTCCTGTTACCCCCCGGGACCACGGACAAAGCTGTAAGAGTCACGAATAACTCTCCCCCGTTACCCCCCCCCCCCCCGGGACCACGGATCAAGAAGAATCACGAATGATTCTATCCCGTTACCCTCCGGGACCACGGATCAAGTAATACCCTTTTAAGTTACACTCGGTTACACCTTTGATTTCCCCATACCCCTAAGGTTATGTGTTCAAGTCAGGTATTGATAAATCTGGAGCTAATGCCAACACAGGATCAAGCAGGTACAGGTTTGTCTATGCAGACAACAGGATACGTCCGTCAGGACAACATGTCAGGATTGTCGGCATTAGAAACAGGATCAGGTAACTTGTCAAGTGGTGGTGTATCAGGTCATGACAGGTAGTGTGCAAGTATCAAACGGATGCTCATAATAAAACTGTAGCAAGTACGGATGCACGATAAAAGTATGGATGCACAGTAAAACACGGATGCACAAATATCTATCAGGGATTACATCTACAACTCCATGACTACGCATGATGCATATTATCAAGCATGGGGTGCTAATATAACAGTAATATGAAATAATATGATATGGCATGCAGCTAGATATCCAATAAATGATACGGATGCGAACGGATATCGGAAAAACGGTAAAACTGTAACATTGATGCACAATACCATAAACATGCAATATTCTTATTAATATAGATGTGAGTATAAAAATACAGCCTGTATCAAGCTACTTGCATGCAACCAGATATGTAATTAATGATATGGATGTAAACTGGTATCGTAAAACAGTAAAACGGTAGCAGGGATGCACAATGCAATGAACATGTAATATTATTATTAATATGGATGCAAATATAATAACATAGCATGTAGCAAGATAAACTTGCATGCGACTAGGTATGTAAATAACAGTATGGATGCATACGGTTATTGAAAAACTGTAAAATTGTAATATGGATGCACAATGAAATAAACATGAAATATTTTTATTCATATGGATGCAACATATGTATCATAGCATGTAGCAAGATAAACTTGCCTGAACGGATCTCACGACATGGTGTATACGCCACGTACGATGTCGGTAAATGCCGCTACGCACACGCGGGCGTACAAAGCTGAACCAAGTAAATCAAGAAAGTGACCACGTTGACTGAGGATGTCCACTGGGTTGCCTGGATCGTCAGCGACGAGCACAGCTCCGGCGATCACCGGAGAAACCAAGAAATCAAGAAAAGAAGAAGAAGAAAAAGAAGAAGAAGGTTGTGTTCGGGATGTGGGTGCTTTGGAGTTGGCTCGGGGTTCTGGGACAGAGGTGATGGGGTGACGACGACGATGGGTCTTCGATAGCGAGGTGCAAGCGGCAGTTTTCCGGTGATGGGGCAATGGGGTTCTAGGTGGCTGTAGGGTTGCGGGTGTGCAGGAAGGAGAGTCGGGAAGAGGTGTTCGACGAGGTGTAAAGGCGAGGGAAGCCCGACGAGGGTGGTCGGCGGCGAGGCGAGCTCCGACGAGGAGGCCTGCAAAGGCTTGAGTTAAGTGCAAGGGTGTCGGGTTCTTAGGAATGTAGGTTGCAGGCTCGGGAAAGATAGGAGATGATGTGGTCTAGGCAATACTGTCGGGGCGATGGAGATAAGGGGAGGCCGACGAGGTGGTCGGGGCTCCGGCAATGGGTTAGGGTTGAAGGCTGGGATGTGGGTTCTTGGGTCGTGGTGATGGGAAGAAGCGGAGGAAGAAAGGAGAAGGGGGTGGTGACGAAGAGGGGTCGACGGTGGCGAGAGGCGAGCACGGGTAGAGGGCTGGGGTCGGAGGTATAGGTTCGAGTGTGAGCAGAAAGGAAAAAAAAAGAAGATGAAAGAAAATGTGAGGGGGAGAGAGAGGGACGTAGTATCATAGGGTTAGTAAAAAAATATTAAATATTTATATTAAGAGAGAGAGAGGAGAGAGTCACGAGAGAGAGCTGTTAAGATTCAATAACAAATAAAATATAATATTATTATTTGTAGAGAGAGGAGAGAGAGGGGAGAGAGAACGGGTGAGGTGAAAAGTTAGACGGTTTAGGAAAATATATTTTTAGATTTTAAAATATATATGAACGTAATATATAATATTAAACAGTTTAAAAGGTATCGATTTTATACTGTTAGAATAGTAAGAATATAATATTAATAAAATTTGAGTTTTAGACTAAATACAAAATAGTCCAAAAGACGCCCGGGTCAGGTCTAAAATTATGATTTGAAAATACGGTTAATATACGTGTCAACTAAAACCAAAATAGGATATCCGGGTAACGAAAATGCATACCTCCAAGAACGGATACACGTAGCATGCACGTAGCCATCCAAACGAGTCTGTTTCACTGAACGGAACGAGAACAAGATACACGGATGCTACCACAGGGTCAGGGGTATGATGCAGGCCATACTAGATATTTTTAAAATATTTTATTTGACTTTATTTTTTATACTAAAAAAATGCAGATGCCAGATATAATGCAGTGATATAACATGAAAGTGCACGGATTCTCATAACTAGCCGGGATAAATCACAAACAGGAATCAAGACGGGTTTCCAGCATGCGGGTCGGGTCGGATGCAAAGACGGATACTAATACACTATTCGCACCCAAAACACAATAAATCAAGAATAGCCACAGATAAAGAAATACTCAAAATAGAACTGGTATAAATGAACTAGGGTGTTACATTATACCCAACTACAAAAAGAATTTCGTCCTCGAAATTCCCGGAACAAGAAAAGATAAACAAACATGAATCTACAAGAAGATATCTGGAAACTTCTGTTGAATCTCATCTTCTCATTCCCAAGTCGATTCTCTGTGCGAGCGATTTCCCCATGAAACAAGTACGAGCGGGATAACCTTGTTCTTGAGGGCCTTTTCTCTTCGATCAACAATCAACATCGATCGTTCCTCGTTAGTCAAGTCCTCCCTTACAGTCATCTCCGAATGATCTAGCACGTGTGTTTCATCTCGCACATACTTACGGAGTTGAGATACATGAAACACATCATGAACACTCGCCAAAGATAGTGGTAAAGCCAATCGATAAGCCACTTCTTCAACATGCTCAATAATCTTGAAAGGCCCCATGAATCGAGGACTAAGGTTGCCTCGACTCCCAAAACGAATCACTCCTCTAGTCGGTGATATCTTCAAGAATACTAGATCACCAACAGCGAACTCAAGAGGTCTTCTCGATGTATCGGTCCAACTCTTCTGCCGATCTTGTGATGCCTTCATGTGATTCCGAATAGTATTAACCTTCTCTACTGTTTGCACGATCAAATCCGGTCCCAACAATCTTCGTTCTCCAATATCGTCCCAACAAACAAGTGAGCGACACTTGCGACCATACAATGCTTCGAAATGAGCCATATGAATAGTCGCCTAAAAGCTGTTATTATAAGAAAACTCCACCAAGTGTAGATGATCCTCCCATGAACCCTTGAAGTCCAACATGCAAGCTCTCAACATATCTTCAAGAGTTTGGATCGTTCTCTCCAACTGGCCATCTTTCTGAGGATGATAAGTGGTGCTAAACTTCAATCGCGCCCCCAAACTTTCCTGTAAACTCCTCCAGAAGTGCGATAAGAATCGGGTATCACAATAGGAAACGATGCTCACAGGTACTCCATACAATCTCATAATCTCCTGCATGTACCGTTCTGCTAACGCTTCTGTTGACTGACTATCTTGAAATGGTATGAAATGAGCAGCCTTGGTCAATCGATCAATAATCACCCAAACTGCATTATTGCCCTTTGGACTCCGCGGTAAAGCTGTCACGAAATCCATGGTTATATGTTCCCACTTCCACTGAGGAATCGGAAGTGGTTGCAATAAACCAGCTACTCTTTGATGTTCAGCCTTAACTTGCTGACACACCAAGCACTTCGCTACAAAGCGAGCAATCTCTCTTTTCATGCCTTCCCACCAGAAATGATGTCTTAGATCACGGTACATCTTCGTGCCTCCTGGATGTACAGAATATGCGGAACTGTGTGCCTCCTTCGTAACTTCTTCGCGAATGTCTCCTTTCGACACACACAAACGGCTACCATAACGCAACGAACCATCTTCATGAATCAACAAGTCTATTCGAAGTCCTGCTTCTACCTGTTCTCGAAACTTCTGCAATCTTGGATCGTGCGACTGTGCTGCCTTAATATTATCGATCAATGACGACTGTACTTGCAGCTGTATCAACTGTCCCGAAGATTACGATAGCACGGTCTCCAACTCGAATCTCCGAAAATCTTCGATAAGCTCCTTTTGTGCAGTCAACATTCGAATTGCTGGCAACCGACTAAGCACATCCGGTACTACATTAACTTTCCCCAGATGGTACTTGAGATCAAGATCATAGTCAACCATCAACTCCAACCATTTACGCTGCCTCAAGTTAAGCTCTTTCTGCATGAACACATACTTTAGGCTTTTGTGATCGGTGAATACTTCGACCCTTTCGCCCAGTAAGTAGTGTCTCCAAATCTTCAAAGCGAAAATCACAGCTGTTAGCTCCAAATCATGAGTTGGGTAATTCTTCTCATGGGTCTTCAAATGTCTCGATGCGTAGGCTATAACCTTCCCATGCTGCATCAAAACACATCCCAAACCTTTCCCAGATGCGTCGCTGTGTATCACCAATCCTCCGGAACCATCTGGTACGGTCAAAATAGGAGCGGTTATCAGCCTTTACTTCAACGCCTCAAAAGCTGACGCACATCTATCCGTCCATACGAACGGTACCTCCTTTCGCGTAAGCTTGGTCAAAGGTTCAACTAAACGAGCAAAATTCCCCACGAACTTTCTATAATATCCGGCAAGTCCAAGAAAACTTCTGATCTCTGCTACGTTCTTCGGAATCGGCCAACCTTAAACTGCTGCAATCTTCTCGAGATCAACTGCCCCAAAAACTTCACTTCTTCAAGCCAAAACTTGCACTTGCTCATCTTTGCATATAATCTTTCTTGCCTCAATGTCTGTAGTGTGATCTTCAAGTGTTCTGCATGCTCTTCTAGGCTCCTCGAGTAGACCAGAATATTATCGATGAACACCACTATAAACTGGTCTAAGAATGGTGAAAAGATTCGGTTCATCAAGTCCATAAATATCGCCGGTGCATTCGTGACTCCGAATGGCATCACTAAATACTCGTAGTGTCCATATCAAGTTCGGAACGCAGTCTTACAAATATCCTCTGATTTAACTCGAACTTGATGATATCTGGATCGCAAATCCAGCTTCGAGAATACCCTCGCGCCACTGAGTTGCTCGAACAATTCGCCAATGCGAGGGATCGGGTACTTGTTCTTAGTAGTCACCCGGTTTAATTATCGATTATCGATGCACATCCTCCTTATGTCATCTTTCTTCTTGACTAGAAGAACTGGAGCTCCCCAAGGTGAAATACTGCTGTGAATCCAACCCTTCTCTAGCAATTCGGTAACCTGCTTCTTTACTTCCTCCAACTCCACTGGTGCCATTGGATAGTACGCCTTTGAGATTGACGCTGCACCAGGAACAAGATCGATCGTGAACTCCATATCTCGTTTTAGCGGTAAACCTGAGATGTCCTCGAACACATCCATGAACTCTCGAACTACAGCTGACGCTTTCTCCTTATCAACTTCCATCGACGAAAGAACACTGTTTGTCGGCCTAGCCCTAAACTCGACTGGCCCGACGGAACTGCTACCTCCAGCAAAAACAAACTCTGGATGTCCGAGAATCTGGAAAATCACTTTCTTTGCCCTACAATCAATGTGAGCGTGGAAAGTGCCGAGGAAGTCCATTCCCAAGACAACGTTATAACTGCCAGTATCGATCACCAAGAAATATGCAAATAACAACTGAACAATCCTTGCACTCGCTACTAGATATGATCTTCCCATTCCCAGTATGTATGTCCCAACAACTAGATAGGGTCATGCAAGAAATCGAGTGTGCAGCAATAAACTTGGACGACATAAAACAATGGGATGCCCCAGAATCGAATAATGCTAATGCGGGAAAATCATGAACAAGTAGGATACCTGAAACAACTTCATTTGAAGCCTTGTTCTCTTCGGCCGTCAGAGTAAAGGCTCGAGCTTGATTAGGTCCCTGAGTTATCTGCTTCTTCCCCTGAATCTGCCTCTGCAGTGGCTTCTGAGCATCATCCTTCAAATGAAGGTTCGACGGGCAAACACTGACAGTATGATCAGCTGATCCGCAAACCAAACAAAGTCCAAGCTTCCTCTGACAATCCTTCTGCTGATGTCCGGGTAGATGGCAATATTCACAAACCATCCTTCCTCTCTGCTCGAGTACGACGGGCTTCTTCATCGGTACTACGCCACGTCGGTACACCGGAATACCTCTACGTATAGGCACTCAGTTCGGCGTAAACGCCGACTTCCGTACTATAACTGCCTGCTGCTGCGTACCCCCCGTCTTCATTGATAAGCTCTGCTGCTCTCTGGCTGCTTTAAGAACTTGCGAGAAAGTGGTCAATCCCAGAGATATAATGTGCCTCTGGATTTCCATGTCCAAACTGCGCATGAACCTTCGTGCCCTATCAGCATCGTTGGCAACCAAAGGTCCAGCGAATCGACTGAGCCGTGTCCACTCAGCCGCATGCGTATCCACGGATCCGCCATTCTGCTTCAAACTAATAAACTTTTCTTCCATTTCCTCCCGTGCAGTCTGCGGAAAGAGCTTCTCCAAGAAACTCTGCGAGAAAGTTGCCCAACTGATCGGCTTGGGCAAACGGGTCTCTTCCACAAGCCACCACTCGTGGGCATAATCCACCAATTGGATGCGTACAACATCCACTCTCTGGTCCTCCGGAATCTGTGCTGTAACGAGCAGATTCTCCGTATCGACTAGCACTGCTCCGCTGGCAATGGCTCTTCCAAACCAGTGAAAATGGACGGACCAAGTCTCCTGAAATCCGCCACGGTACCCACACGCTGTACTGGTTTGGCCGCAACATTGTTTACGGACTGCTGGACGGTCCGCAAACCTTCCTGAAAAGCTTCGGCTTGCCGCTGGTTCAGCTCGGTTTGCCGCTTCTGGTTCTCCAGCATCCCACGAATTACTCCAAGTAATGTGGCGTCATCAACACGCCTCTGGTACGATCGCAGTTCTCTATCCACCATGATCCTGAAACCAAGACACCGAAGAGAATCAGTATGATAAACAAGATTCAAAACTTGCGATAAAACATAAACTGATAAGCAATGAAACCGAGAGAAGCAAGGTAATACAATGGCCTTACAACAAGGAAGTGAATCAAGACTAGAACTCCAAGTTACTTAAATAGAGTACCGCATTGTAACCATGCCGCAATTCATAGTTACAATCACATAACTCCGTTCAAGTCGCCCAAATCCTAGTATCAGAATAGAAAGAAACAATAGGGAACCAGAAGTTTCAGGTCGAGATGCAAAGTTGTCTGCATATCGTCAAGACAAGGGCACGAGAAGATATGATTCAAGAATCACGATAACAATGTGGCAGGACATGTTCCTAATTACGGGTTTTCTGATTCGTGTAATGGGTCCAATACCCAACTACAAAAGAATCAAACCCGATTAACGTTAATCCTATAGCTCTGATACCAAACAAACCCTGTCACGCCCCGCGTCCCAGAATGCGCTAAGATCGGCACGTGACAGAGCCAACCATGCTACCTGTGGCTAAGAAACATCCCTCCACAGTCACATTACGGCTGTCTATAAGATATCAAGAACAGTAAAATAGAAAATAAACTATCTAGTACATGTCCATATGCCAGAATAAACGAGTCAAGAAATAATATGCGAAAGCAATAAATCCAATAAACAAAAACATCTGGAAAATACATCCCAAATACGGGCTCACATCAGGAAATGAAAGTACGAAAATAAAACTAAACTAAACTAGATACTAACAGGATCCTCACTGCTCGGCCTGACAGCGGGAATACTCCTGATCAGCCTGTGAAAGAGATTAAGGATCTGGGCTATGCAAAACCCAGACGTCAGTGCGTCATAATATCAAACAATAATAAATGAACAGGATACACGAGATATGCAGGCATGACTATGAACAGTAATGAGTGTATAACAAGTAACACGGGTATGAAACAGAGAAGTGTATACATGCGGGTGAAGTGCGGTAAATAATCTAAACTGTGCTACTGGGTTATCTATTCTAAAGTTATTCGAAATCAATTGATGTACTCCTTATGTAACTCAAAGAATATGTCTCGTTACCCGCCGGGACCATGGATCGGGATATGTGAACCAAGAATGGTTCTGTCCTGTTACCCCCTGGGACCACGGACCAAGCTGTAAGAGTCACTAATGACTCTGTCCCGTTACCCCCCGGGACCACGGATCAAGAAGAATCACGAATGATTCTGTCCCGTTACCCCCTGGGACCACGGATCAAGTAATACCCTTTTAAGTTACACTCAGTTACACCTTTGATTTCCCCATACCCCCAAGGTTATGTGTTCAAATCAGGTATTGATAAATCTGGAGCTAATACCAACACAGGATCAAGCAGGTACAGGTTTGTCTATGCAGACAACGGGATACGTCCATCAGGATAACATGTCAGGATTGTCGGCATTAGAAACAGGATCAGGTAACATGTCAAATAGTGGTGTATCAGGTCATGATAGGTAGTGCACAGGTATCAAACGGATGATCATAATAAAACTGTAGCAAATACGGATGCACGATAAAAGTATGGATGCACAGTAAAACACAGATGCACAAATATCTATCAGGGATTACATCTACAACTCCATGACTACGCATGATGCATATTATCAAGCATGGGGTGCTAATATAACAGTAATATGAAATAATATGATATGGCATGCAGCTAGATATGCAATAAATGATTCGGATGCGAACTGATATCGGAAAAACGGTAAAACTGTAACATGGATGCACAATACCATAAACATGCAATATTCTTATAATATAGATGCGAGTATAATAATATAGCATGTATCAAGCTACTTGCATGCAACCAGATATGTAATTAATGATATGGATGTAAACTGGTATCGTAAAACAGTAAAACGGTAGCAGGGATGCAAAATGCAATGAACATGTAATATTATTATTAATATGGATGCAAATATAATAACATAGCATGTAGAAAGATAAACTTGCATGCAACTAGATATGTAAATAACGGTATGGATGCATACGGTTATCGAAAAACTGTAAAATTGTAATATGGATGCACAATGAAATAAACATGTAATATTTTTATTTATATGGATGCAACATATGTATCATAGCAAGTAGGAAGTTAAACTTGCCTGAACGGATCTCACGATGGGGTGTATACGCCGTGTACGATGTCGGTAAATGCCGCTACGCACACGCAGGCGTACAAAGCTGAACCAAGCAAATCAAGAAGGTGACCACGCTGGCTGGGGATGTCCACTGGGTCACCTGGATCGTGAGCGACGAGCACAGCTCCGGTGATCACTCGAGAAACCAAGAAATCAAGAAAAGAAGAAGAAAAAGAAGAAGAAGATGGTTGTGTTCGGGATGTGGGTGCTCTGGAGTTGGCTCGGGGTTCTGGGACAGAGGCGATGGGGTGACGACGATGATGGGTCGTTGATGGCGAGGTGCAAGCTGCAGTTTTCCGGTGATGGGGCAATGGGGTTCTAGGTGGCTGTAGGGTTGCGGGTGTGCAGGAAGGAGAGTCGGGAAGAGCTGTTCGACGGGGTGTAAAGGCGAAGGAAGGCCGACGAGGGTGGTCGGCGGCGAGGCGAGCTCCGGCGAGGAGGGATGCAGGGGCTCGAGTTGGGTGCAGGGGTGTCGGGTTCTTGGGAATGTGGGTTGCAGGCTCTGGAAAGAGAGGAGATGATGTGGTCGAAGCAATGTTGTCAGGGCGATGGAGATGAGGGAAGGCCGACGAGGTGGTCGAGGCTCCGGCAATGGGTTGGGGTTGAAGGCTGGGGTGTGGGTTCTTAGGTCATGGTGATAGGAAGAGGCGGAGGAAGAAAGGAGAAGGGGGTAGTGACGAAGAGGGGTCGATGGTGGCGAGAGGCGAGCACGGGCAGAGGACTAGGGTCGGAGGTATGGGTTTGAGCGTGCGCAGAAAAGAAAAAAAAAGAAGATGAAAGAAAATATGAGGGGGGGATAGAGGGACGTGGGTATCATAGGGTTAGTAAAAAAATATTAAATATTTATATTAAAAGAGAGAGGAGAGAGTCACGAGAGAGAGAGCGCTGTTAAGATTCAATAACAAATAAAATATAATATTATTATATATAGAGAGAGAAGAGAGAGAGGAGAGAGAACGGGTAAGGTGAAGTGTTAGACGGTTTAGGAAAATATATTTTTAGTTTTTAATATATATATAAATGTGATATATAATATTAAACAGTTTAAAAGGTATTGATTTTATACTGTTAGAATAGTAAGAATATATATTAATAAAATTTGAGTTTTAGGCTAAATACAAAATAGTCCAAAAGACATCCGGGTCGAGTCTAAAATTATGGTTTGAAATTACGGTTAATATACGTGTCAACCAAAACCAAAATAGGATATTCGGGTAACGAAAATGCATACCCCCAAGAACGGATACACGTAGCGTGCACGTAGCCATCCAAACGAGTCTGTTTCACTGAACGGAACGAGAACAAGATACACAGATGCTACCACAGGGTCAAGGGTATGATGCAAGTCATGCTAGATATTTTTAAAATATTTTATTTGACTTTATTTGTTATATTAAAAAAATGCAGATGCCAGATATAATGCAGTGATATAACATGAAAGTGCACGGATTCTCATAACTAGCAGGAATCAAGATGGGTTTCCAGCATGCGGGTCGAGTCGGATGTAAAGACGGATACCAATATACTATTCACACCCAAAACACAATAAATCAACAATAGCCACAAATAACAAAATATTCAAAATAGAACTGGTATAAATGAACTAGGGTGTTACATTTCATGATTGAATTAAACCCACCCGTACGACCCTTGGCTAAGGTCAACAAAGTCGTACGACTACCCTAATCCAATCACATCACATGCAGCAGATAAGCACTAATCAGCTACCGTACACTGCGCCTTGGCTATAGTCAACAAACACAGCACGAATACTAAATAGCACTTATCTGAAATGACGGAGAGCTGCGACTGGTTTTGAAGAAAACTTTTAACGTAATGAACTTGATATCGTTGTAAAATCTAGTGATTTGAAAATGAGTGATTTTAAGCTCCGCTTTTAAAATCGAGTAGTTTTCAAAACAAACCGAATGAATTGTAGCATTTTCTAGTTTTGCTAAAGAGGTCACTCTCGGTGAAAGGATCTCGGCTCTTTCCTCATCGAATGAAGTGTTAGATATTCATCAAGGAATACCACTATGCAAAGCAAGAACTAAAAAAGCTATCAAAACAAAAACCGAATGGGTTGTAGCATTTGTTAGTTTTGCTAAAGAGGTCACTCCCGGTGAAGGGATCTCGGCTCTTTCCTCATAGAATGAGGTGCTGGATATTCATCAAGGAATACCACTATGCAAAGCAAGAACCAGAGAAGCTATCAAAACAAAACCGAGTGGGTTGTAGCATTTGCTAGTTTTGCTAAAGAGATCACTCCCGGTGAATGGAACTTGACTCTTTCCTCATCGAATGAGGTGCTGGATATTCATCAAGGAATACCACTATGCAAAGCAAGAACTAGAGCTACCTTTTTTTAAAATTTGATTCTACAATATGTTTAGGTTTCTTTTCTTTCCATTAATCTCATTAATGAAGTCCCGTCGTTTATATTTCACTAAACATCATAGAAAAGAAACGAAAATAGAAGGTACGCTTTGCCATCCGTATTCGCCACGGGGCCCCGTCATGCACCGTTAGGTTACTTAACTAACGGCAGAGTGGGGGCTGGACTAGCGCGGGTGCAAAACATAAGCAACGTATATTATATGTATCATATATATATATATATATAGCATTCATCTCACGCAGTTATATGATCATATCACAGAACACAAGCAGCAGAAGTCAACATATGAAATATTGGATATACTAGGAGGTCCGTGTTTTAAATTCAGCCAGTAATGAAAAATACATATTCAACGGTCGTGATGAATAGCCAAATCCACATCCCCAGACCCCTACGAGAGCAGTAAGCAACCCTGCCAATTCTAGAGTTAGGAGACCCGGTCTCGACTCCTCAAGATGGTCTCCCACGGGACTCTAGAACCTGGTTACTTGTGCTCCCCGCCTTGGGTCTATCCTAATGCGGAAAAGTAAATAATATACATCAATGGTAACATCATCCTCAACCCAGAAATGTCCTAATAAAAGAATATTACATACATTTTTACATGAATGAAAATAAAAAAACTCCCATCTCGCGTAAAAAACCCCGGCTATTCAATCACGATGATCCAATACAACATATCACAGCAACACATAACATCACATGTCATCAACGTAAGTAAATATGCATATCCCGAATGTCGTTGACATATAGTAACGAGATCGGGGATACACCACATATTACACTTACAGTGGCAGAAAAGAAACGAAAAACTACAATAATTAGAATCCGAAAATTCCTTAGACATCATAAACCCAGAATATCTCATATTCCGAATTTCATGCCTAATCCTACAAACCTTGCATTTTAGTCTCAAACTGAAAACTCTTTTCAATAAGCAGTCGGATAATTCAACAAAATTCACGACTGTCGTGTTCGCGTACTATACGCGATTGCGACGGAGTTTTGATCCGAATCGAAACTCCGTGGCAATCGATCAACCGAGACTAAAATGCTAGATTTATAAAATACTAACTAGTTTTCACAAAACCAATTATTGTGGATTCTAAATATTGTTTCATATATCATTATAATCTAGACGACGTTAAACATTTCGATCGATCCATCAAACACCCACAAATCACAGAAACCTCAACAACTTGAGCATCAATAAAAACATCCAGAAAGTGTCAAATATAACAATAAAGTAGCACAAGAAGTACGACCCATCAATGCACCAATCATGCGGTGGAACTATGGCCAAACCATGGGTTTGGCGGCGGTTCCGTGGTGGTTTGGTTGAATCATGGCCTCGTACTTCTTGGGGCTCCATAGAAAAGCCTGCACGATTTTCTGCATATTTTTAATCTGCAAAATATCAACTTTGGAAAAAATGGACAGAAACTATGAATAATGTGGGTTTCAAAGTTCGATCGAACAGTTTAACGTCGTAAAGACTTGCCATAATGTTCTAGCTTGGCTCTGGTACCATGAAAGTGTACCTTAGCACCACCAAGAGGTTTTAACCGGCATCAAGCATGCAATTTTAAAAATTTCTTGGTGCTAAGATATACTAACCTAGAATCTAACTAGAATATTAGGGTTTATATGAACATATAGCAAATCTATACTAAGAGATGGAGACTACAACCTTTGTAGACCAAGTCCTTCTCTTCTAAACCACCGGGTAGTAGTCCCTACGATTCTGTAGGCTCCACTTGAAGAATGAACAAGCTTCCTTCGCAGTCTTCGTGTCGAAGATGATCCACTCGAAGCTCCTCTAATCCAAACTATTTCTTCACTAATCTTTCATTAGTGAAGGAAACACCCTAATTCAAATTGCTAATCTAAAATAGGATGACGAAGTAGCGGTTCTAAGCCCATTTAGGATTTATCCATAACCCTATGGTTCATATCACGTGTGAAGGTTGGGGCTTGGAGGAGGAAGAGGAGGAAGATGGAGAGAGCTAGAGAATGAACTAAGGCAAAAATGATCAAGTAAAGAGAATGGCTCTCATATCCTCTCCCTTATTGAAGCATGGATAATATATCAATATAAAATCCAACAATGCTTCAATAGTGAATGCAAATAAATAAACAAATAAACTAACCATGCTTTACTCCATTCCTCAAAAGTCTCCCCATTTTTCACCTCATTTCTATTTTCTCAAAATAGAAATTCCAACCATGCTTCATAATATATATATATATATATATATATATATATATATATATATCAAATATATATATTATATATATTAATATATATATTAAGAAAATAATTAGTGAGCAATAATATTAGTTAATATATAATTATATCAAATATAAATATATATCATATTATTAAATCAACACTTGATTCAATAATCCAGTTATATCACATATAACCGACTAATATCATTTATCTCTATATCACATTATCAAATCAACACTTGATTCAATAATCCGGTTATATCACATATAACCTAACCAATATCAAATTACCGCCAGATTAAAATACGGCATCACATACTCATATTTAATCAGGCCCCCACACATATCAACATATATGCCCTACTTCATTTCGTTTGAACTAGGAAAGCTCTATGTGGGACTCTAAAGACTCGTCAATACGCCAGTAGTAGGTAATGATCACATCAGTTACCTACAAGCCGTCAGCGGTACTAGCTGGACATAACAGCTACCCAGGTATTGAGCGAATAGAAGATCAATAAGGAAGCTTGTCCAAACTCCCATGAAGCCTATAAGTAACACTTACCGTACAGTCCGTCTCTTTGTCTGATATATCGCATATCGAGTCTAGGGGTGGAATCGTCAAACCCCAGTAACATGATAAGTCATACCGATGTATGGCTTATAACGGTTTGAGAAACTACTGATAACACTTACCAGTAAATCTCACAGCCTTGGCCAGGGACTTACTGTTATAGCCAATCGAGTATAGCGCAACATCAACTCCCTATACCGAGAGAGACAAAACCCCTCATATCGCTCACTGCCTCCATGTGACTCGGGACTGTACTCAAAATCCACCTGTTTGCAAGACTCCTTTAAGCCGTGTTAGGAAGGAAATCAAAGCACAGTGGGAACCACACAAGACTCTATGATGATCTCGGATCTACAGACTAATCTGTACCAGTGTCACCAGAGAACTGCTATCTGACGATAGGTATGGTACCATTTAGGAGTTCTCGGCGAGTCCTGTTCAGTGTACCCATTCTCTAATGAGTACCTGTGTACAATCTTTGATGTCAAACACCAATGGTTATGGGATCAACCATCGCCCCCTATAGGGTCAAGAAACGTACACACTAGTCTACTCAGGAATATCGATGCCCTGTCTCGATACTTTCTCGACTAGGAACAGATAAAGGATGTGCTTGTGGACTACACAAGTCCCAGTAGTATGATCCGCATCATAATCCTAGTAGTCAAGTAAACATCCTAAGGGTTTTATCAACATGTATCAAAAAGACAGTATAATAATACATGTGTACATATTAAGATAAAAAGCAATCAGATAGCATACTATCATGTCGAGCAAGAAAGTCCTATATATATATATATATATATATATATATATATATATATATATATATATATATATATATATCCAAGCATCCACTATATCATACAATAATGGCTTCTAGGGCATACATATTCCTAACACATAGTGTATGGCCCGTTACACTAGTAGTTTATCACCTCACGCAGTGAATGGGTATAAAATAATCTTACACCCAAATGCCTCTGTTGATCCCTGGAAGCAACTCTCCTGTTATTGATATCGATATCTATTTGAAGTCGTTGATCGATGAGTTGAATGAGTTGTAGGAGACCGGCATCATTGCTTATGATGTCCACAGAAAGGAGAGATTCACACCGCGTGCGGCGTTGCTTTGGACAATAAACGATTTCCCGGTATATGTCATGTTGTCAAGATGGAGTACGAAAGGTCATCGTGCTTTCCCCTGGTGTCAAGAGAACACCGTTTGTGAAATACCAGTAAATCGAATTTCCTATTACACTGGACATCGTCGTTGGCTAGATATTGATAATCCTTATCAACGCAATAGAATCAAGTTCAATGGTAAACAGGAGAATCAACCCCCTCCTCCTGAGCCAAATGGAATAAAGGCATTTATGGACATAGAGTACATCAATGTTGTTTTTGGTAAGAAAAATAAGCATACTATTCCGAATGAGATATCAAATAATTGGAGAAAATATCTATATTTTATGATTTGCCGTATTGACGATTTCTTAATCTTCACCATAACTTGGACGCCATGCACATCGAGAAGAATGTCTGTGAGCTCTTGCGGGGTACCCTGTTGAATACCAAATTCAAAAACAAAAACACACTAGCGATACGACAATAGTTCACTGCAAAGAATTTGCGGCCATAATTGCATCCAACTTCGAAAGGGAACGATAAATGGGCGACTCCACCAGCAAAGCACACGATGTCTGACAATGAGAAGCTGAGTTTTCTTAAGGTACTAAACAAGTAAGGGCACCGGATGCATCAGTAAATGCGTAAACTTGAAAAAAAGAACTCTCGTCGGCCTGAAAAGTCACGACTGTCATGTGATAATACAGCAATTTCTTCCCATTGCTGTTAGGGTGTTACCAGATAACGACGTTGTATCAATTGTGACTGATTTGTGTCATTTCTTCAGAGAGTTATACTCCAAAAATTACTCGGCAAATGATCTTAAAACCCTGGAGAATAAAATACCTCGCATACTTTGTAAAATGGAGATGTTTCCGCCTTCTATTTTCACCGTAATGTTATATTCACGGTTCACCTTTCTCAAGAGGCACGTTTAGGTGGTCCCGTGAATTATCGGTGAATATATTCGTTCAAGTGGTAAAACGAACATAACAACTCTTTACTGTTCATAATAAATCGAATATTTATAATAAAACGGATTAAATTTGTTTCCATCTGTCAAGTTCATGTACAAAATAAAATGTTATACTGTAACAGGAGTCAGCCTGAAGGGTCGATCGCTGAAGGGTTTCTCACGGAGGAATGTATGATGTTCTGTTCTATGTATCTAGAGAGTGTTGAGACTGCATTTAATAGGCTGAGACGTAATGAGGACATGCTTGACAATAGACCTGTAATATTCGTTTTTCAGGCCTAAGGAAAGGAACTGGGTAAAGTGAAGTCGGGTCACACTGCGTCTGAGAAGCTCGACATGATTCACCGTTACATTTTATTCAACTGTTCAGATGTGAACAGTTTTATTGGGTAAATATTTATTACTTTTTTCTTAATATAATTATATAAAATTTTCAAGTCAAAATTAAATGTTTATTTGCGATATATACAGCGTTTGGAATGCTCAAAACCGTCCACCTACTAAATGACCTCGGTAATGGGCTATCGATAAGAAGCGACATATACGCTTTTCCGCTTAGTTGAAAACACGTATAAGTTGTAAACTATAAAAAACCAAACTACAACTCATATTGATACACACACACATAACATAATCTTTTTTACCCTAATAGTTTGAAAAAAATCCCAATGATAGACATGTATCAGAAGATATAAAAGTGCTAGCGTATAGTCTAGATGAACAAGCTGGGTACCTTTCCGGTTACGTTGTTAACGGGTTTAGATTTCACACCAAAAAAAGGGATCAAAATAAAAGGTTTCAGAATTGCGGCGTTTTTGTCATATCCACCGTTACTGGATATTCATCTTCTAGAGATTCAAATCCAACCACAGGAAAATTGGACTATTACGGGGTGCTTAAAAAATAATTTGGGTGTCCTGTTCAAGTGTCTGTGGTACGATGTCCATCATAAATATGCTGGGTTCAAAGTTGAAAATAACCTACTTTTACTCAATTCATCAAAACCCGCATTTGGTGAATAGCCTTATATTCTCGCCAGCCAAGCCCGACAATACTTTTACGTCACAGACCTAAGGATGCCCAGTGGATGTTGCTGTTGTGACGAATCCATAAGACTATTACAACATGGGTGGAAGTGATGTAAGCGTGATTAGTTGTCCTACAATCCTAGTTATACAAGATGATACTATTCCTCTCAAATTCAACAGCGGTTTATCAAGGACAGACATAGAGCAGAAAATAGTCTCTAATATGTCATCGGCGATAGTAGAATCAGAAGTCTAATTAAAACTTTAAATATCTTGATATATTAACTCTCTCTTGTATGATACTTATAACTTAAGTAATGTAAAACTTACAATTTATTGCATCTTTATTTCTACATATTATTTCATACATTTTATCTTTTTCCGTATATTATTTCCTACAGTTTTTCGAATATCATATATCATTTCCTTTAGTTTCGAATTCTAATGTACAGAGATTTTGCTATTAATTTATATATGAGGTTATATAAGCTGGTTATATGTATTCTGTTCTTGGTAATTATTTTGGGCTAGAATTCTAATATCCTACATTTCATCTTTTTCTCCACATATTATTTCCACCAGTTGTTGCTCATGTATAATATTCTTTTCAGCAATAATTTTCACTATTATTTTTTTAATCTAACATACTAAACTATATTCCCTGAAGTTGTTTTAAATATGTCAAGTTTTGATAGCAGGACCGATCAGTCTACCGGGGATGGGTGGCAGTCATCTCAGAAACATAAACGAACTGGGAGAGGACCCATACGGGCCAGTGATATATGGAGGAGAATGCCACATGCCCTTGGCAAGCTGATTGTATACCTTGCGTTCACAGGAGACGTTGTAACAGGAGCCAGCAAAAAGGTGAAGAAAATGATACCGTCGATCGTGAACAGCGAGGACCGCATACCTCGTTTGTTGAAGGACGAAAATGATGAGTGGAAGGTCCTAGATTGGAACAGCGAAGCGTTAGGGATAAAGAAACAAGTTGCTATATGGAAGATGATGGTCAGATTTCTTTATACAAATCAATACTACACTTTTTTTATATGCACACATATACGCGTATATCACAAACACACAACACACATACGATGATTAATTATCCCGTTTCCCAGGCTCGGTTCAAGTTCTTGTGGGTTGGTGTAAAGGGCCTCCAGGGGTTTGCGATAAACGCGCCGTTTACGATAAGATGTATAGTCATAAAGCGAAAAATTGGAGAGGCCATAAGAACAAGATCGTTAAAAAGCTTTAAAAGTGCACTTCATCGAATGAGATGTATTCGATTAAGCCGGATCCAGATTGGTCCAACGAATACCGGCATGCCTTGGTCGATCATTTCTTGTTCGGATAGTTTAGGGTATATCTTTGACAATACATTTTTACTATTTCGTAGCAACTCAGTAAACAATATTGGATATAACCGCAGGAGAAAAGCGAGCGAGGCAAAGCATCCCGCGCTCAGCTGCACGATATTTATAGGGGTGGGAGCAAAAGTTCCCAGCATATTTCCATCGAATATGTAAATATCGTATTTGATATTAATATATTAAAATTATCTTAGAAATTTATGTGTGAACTTTCTAAATGTTATATGCAGGAAGAAAACTATGGCGGAGAGTCCCTTGATCAGATCGAAATCTACCGGGCTTAATTTGTACGGGACGATAGCACGCCTGCATCAATTGAGGCACATGAGATATATGTAAGACTCCACATATTCCGAGCTTTTTAATTATTTCAGAATAATTATTATGTAGCTTTTAGAACGACAGTAATACATTTCTTCTACAAACAAGCGGCGATGGCGGCTGAGAGAGATCGGTTAATCCGGACGATGGAGACGGAACAGGGACACCCGGTTGATGACACGCAGAGAACGTTCATCATAGATAGGTCTTTCACGGCGTTTAGACCGGATCGTCACGGGAGAGTACAGTGTGTGTCATCTAAGATCACTCTGCGTCAGTATAACACTTCTTTCTAACCGACCGGGCATCCACCTACTAGGTTTCAGCCGGCAAACGAATCGGCATCGGAGATGCCGCTATAGATCAGGGCTTCTAGGAACAGGACCCCTGTGTTTCATGGATCGCCTCAGGAGCGGACGCCGGAATACGGTGGTTCCTCACGCCGATCGACTGCCGCTCCCGCTCCTACTGTTGTTGTCGCTCCCGCTGCCGATCCATTTACTGGCTGGACTCTTGAGCAAAGGCTTAATCTTATCGACGCATACGTCCAAACTAGGAGGCCAGTACCTCCGGTAAGTTCGATAATCCTTACATATATACACGCATACGCACATATCACATACACATATGCACATACACACGCATAAGCATACAGACACGCGCGCGCGCGCGCACATACAAAAGAATATCACATACACACACATGCACAAATCACATACATGTTTACACACACACAAGCATACATACACATAGCTACAAAGAGGAGCGTGCGCGCGCGCACATAAGCATACACACGCAAACAAACAAGTGCACGCGCGCACATACACACACATGCACACAAGAAAGCAAGCAAGCGCACGCACATTTAATTAATATAAAATATCTATACTAATTCATATATTTAAACTTTTAATCGTTGGGGCTTTACCCCAGAAATTCATGAGCGCCTCCTTCGTGATCGACTCTCCCTTCCCGTGTTCGTCTTCCTTTGAATTTTCATTTCTCACTTTTGTAAATTTATGATGTTAAGATTGTAATGGAACACGTAGTATATATTAATTGTAATCGTATTTGGATAATCGATATTTGAATGGAATGGATTTTGTATTTGAATCATCATTTGAATAGAATGGAATCGATATTAAATTGAAATAGATTGAATTTGAGATTTTCTGTGTTTTTTAATTAAAAAATTCTGTAATGCATTTTATTTCAATGGGCCAGTCCCGTCGAAATAGACGTATTTCGACAGGATTGGCCCATCAAAATCGAAAAAAAAAACTATTTTTAAATGATTTTAGAAACCATTTTTTAAATTAAAAAAGCTTATATATTTTGACGTTTTAGGTCTGTCGAGAAAATATTTATTTGGACGGGACATAACCGTCGAAATAGATTAACTTATTGCAACGCACTTTAGCTGTGGAAATAATCTTTTGCGACACAACCTATTGCGTTGGCGTTCTTTCGTGGCTATTTGAGGTGTCCCGAAGAAATAGACTTAATTCGACGATAAATATCCATCGAAATAACTTCATATTTACTGTAGTGCAAGGCCTTTGACTACCGGAGCTTTGCAATATTTCACATGTGCAATACTTTTAAGTGAAGCCACCAAAGAGTTTTAAGATATGCAATATATGGGATACACTATCCATTGGATTCATGCAACATGTTAGAGACATGCAAATGACTTCGTCTCTGAATCTATGCTGTTAATATCATCACCATGTGTTTGTAATATTTAAACAAATATAAATTATAATTAATTCAATAACAAAAAATGAATGCAAGAATCTATTGAGCTGACTGCTCACTCTGTTGTGATTCCTTGACCATGTGAAACTATTGATTTTTTTGCTCGAATTATTTTATCTTAGAATGATTTATATCTTTTATTTATTGATATTCGGTTTTGGTTGTTGTCCATTGTCCAGCTTGATGTGATTTGTGCAGGCGAAGGAACAGAAGCCTGGGTTCAGAAACTCAAGTAAGCAACCTTATCATTTTCATTTTTATCATTTTTTCCGGGCGTAACAAAATTTTCGAAAACAATTTGATGGACGCGGCTTTTCATTTAAGATTATGAGAATCCATTTTCTTAGCTTGTAACTAAGAGAGGGTTGATGTACATGAACAGATGATCATAAAGCGTCATCCAGTCTTTTATGAAGACTTAGTTTACGGCCAATTAATCTTTGTAAATGTTATTGATTGTTGGTGATGATCATAAAGCGTCATCCAGTCTCATGTTGATTAAGTTTCGATGTTGCAAACAACATTAAAATATTTGTTGCTTGCTTGTTTCAGATGGCCTGGACTCGAAACTTTCACAAACTTAGAAAGGAAACCAATATACTAGACTGTGAAGGCATTGAAGGAACTAGAGGTCTTTTCAATTCCTATCAGAACTTGCATTTCTATTGGGTTTTTGGAGCTGGCCACTTTGTAAGTATTTTTTCTTATTTTAGCCAACATTTTCATAATATTTCTCTCTCAATTAAAATGAAGCAAACATTGGTGTAATATAATATGGAAGTAGTTTGGTGTTTTGTTTATTTAGGTAGAATGAATTATTAGTTAGCTAGATGCATTAATAAACCTTGCACCATAAGTCTAAATCTTGTTCCATTTATTGATTATGCCTCAAGAATACTTTGTTAGTTGGAACACCAATCTCCATTACATTTTAATAGTATTCAAAATCATCTTATAGGTAGAAAAGTTCTTTAAACATACTCGCCATGCACACTCAAACACTAACACAGATATTTTTATGCCAGATCACCGATACGCAGGCCATATCAGCCTAGCTAGCATGACATGAATAAGTATTGAGAATATAAGACATTTAATTCAACCCTCATCAAACTTTTAGAGTTTTAGCTTCTAGGACTTTAAAATGGTATCAGAGAGATATGAATATGAAGCGCACATGTTCAAATTTCACTGTGCGTGTATGTAACATATTGATGAAACATAAACCGTCACTATGCAAAGAGTATGAACCTAATCCAAAAACAAAGATGCTTATAGACTAGAAAAATCCATTAATCGCTCGTTACTACAACTTCAGAGTTGAGATGCAGTGCCCAATGACCTAAGAAATATTTTACTATACATCTACACCTACTTCGACTCGGATACAATTTCTCCCTTGTAAATGTTTGTTTGTCAAGTCTCAACCACCATTGTAAAAGACCACACACAAAGAACTTCATTTAATTTAGAACTCCAGTGCCTTCAATATATAGCATGAATGTTCAGTACCATAATGTTTTGATAACATGCATGGATTTGGTGATGTGCAGGTGCCAGTGGGCAACCCCTGTGTTGCATTGAAGATGCTGTGTGATATAACTCAATCTCCTGCAAAATCTCCTGCTGCTACTTCTTTGTAATAGATTGACACATGATGAAAAAGGTCTAAAGAGATTGCCAATAATATATAGCATTCATTAACCAAGAACTTATATCTCTGTTTAAAGTAATACAGTATAAAAAAATATTATCAGAAGTAGATACAGTATAAAAAAATATCATCACAAGTAATTTGTATAGTGGTATCACACATACCCTCACTAAACTACCATGCAGTAAGTAAGCTTCAAAGAGTTTTAACATTGAAACCAATATGGCATGGGGTAAAATTCTTGCAACATATCATGGGGCATTAAGAAAGGGAATATGTAAACATAAAAGTTCCTAGTCCCTTTTACTTGAGGACTTGAAGATATCAGGCAAGCACAAACATGAGCTTGCATTATTACACTACATAGATATATAACACCCATCACCAAACTATAACAAATTAACAGGTCTTCATCCTTTATCAATACACACATTACTCCAATACAACATCGACCTTCATCAATATTGAACCAACACATCCCCATTCAATCCATCATCAACCATCCTCAACCCTTCATTCTCAAACCTGCATGACCCACATCTTGTCGAGAGGAACCCATCTGTTCGATAACGATCCTCCCCTCCCATCATCGGCATCGCCACCCCCTTCTTCACCGGACTAACCCAATCCGGCCTATAAGTTTGCCCTAAAATCCCCTCAACTTTCTCACTCAAACCCTTAAACTTAAACTGAGTCTCCAAATGAGCGAACGCGTCGCCTTTAGGCAATCCGTACCCATGCATTACGTTTTCCTGCTCTCCTATAGGTGCCACCTTCACATTGAGCTCTACCAGGCCCGAAACGGTCACTTTTACGCCGTTGTATTCATCCGTTCGCTCGATGATCACGTCTTCGTCCTCAGTTCCCCATTCCGCTTCACCGTCGGTGGGGACCACAATGTCTTTGCCGTCGTAGCGGAGGATTAGGGCGTCGGTGTTGTCGTCCCAGACAGAGATGCGTTTTGAGGCAAGGACGAGGGTGTGGGAATTGAATATGACGGCGAGGGCTTGGATCCAGGTGAAGTCCCGGGAGCGGCCCTCGGGTCGGGTCCCGATGAAGTGGGCGTTGATGTGGAGTGCATCGTCAGAGACAAGGGCAAAGTCTCCGCCTTTGGCACCGTGGAAGTAGAACATGGTGCCGTCGCCGCCTACGAAGCGGGGGTCATAGCAGATGGACCCAAAACCGTTGCAGTTCGGCTTGCGGTCTGTAGAGCGGGAAATATCAAATATGGTTCATGTGATTAGGCTCTAATACCATATTAGATTACTACCTTTATTTAAGGTTATATATCATGGGAAACCTCCCTTCCTTTACACTACGTAGTAGAAAACTACCTTGGCTTTTAAGAACCCCCACTAAATATTCTGTTTACTCAACTTATTTCTTTCCAATTATGCCTTCATGAGTTAATTGCATATAATACCCTTCATCTATAAGATAATTAATTCACGAAGATATAAGTGCTAACAGAATTTCTAATGAGCGTCAAGTAAAGGCCTTTAAAACCTAGGCTGCTTTCCAGCTACACCAGCGAAATTAAGGGGGGTTCAAGCAATTTAGCCACCCAAAAATTCAAACCGGTGGGTTGCAAACTAATAATGTATAACAAAAGCAATACTTAATAGTAAACTAACCAAATAAATAAATAGATGGGAGGTTAGCTTACGTTTGCATGTAGTTTCACACCGGCTACTACAATCAGCAAAGCAACCTTTGAACACCTTGTTCTTCTTAGGCTTCCTTCGGGCGCACTCTGCCGGGCATTCAATGGTCTTCCAGTGGCACCTCCCTCTAGCCAAGCAAAAAAACCTCTCTTGTCCCGTAGTTGGGTTTGGGTCCAGGATCACATAATTCGTTGACGCCCGATCCGACCCTTTCCCTTTCCCTTTCCCGTTACCGTTACCGTTCCCCTTTCCATTTCCGTTACCGTCACCATTTCCCTTCCCATTACCTTTACCGTCACCCTTCCCTTTCTCTTTGTCGCTCGCGTCTGTATCGACTGCAAGTGTGGCCCCCACCAGCAAGACGAAGATCGAGGCCACGAGCAGAGTGGCAAGAAACCTTCTAGTTCTTGCCATCCTCACTTCTATCAACAAACGCAATTCTTGACAATGGCTGGTGATAGAACTTAGGATTTATTTATAGAGCTTTGGGGGGAGAGAGAATTCAATGATGATACAGAGATACATGCAAGATGTGTAGTTTATTTATAGAGATAAGGGGAGAGGCTTTGAAGGAAGAGTAGATTGGATGCAAACATGTGAGATTAAGTAAGTTCAACAACATAGCAATACACAGCTCAGACACACACACACACTTAAGGTGTGCAATATGTGCATCTTACTCAGGTTCATATTTATCCTTCAAGCTCATCAAAGTAGAGTAAATCTGGGGGATTCCGAAACTAAATCTGGCAAAACTAACTTAAGGCTTCCATATCGGTAAAAAATAATTCTCTCATTATGAACAGCAAATAAATAGAACAAATCCTAAGACTTCGCCAACATCGTTATTATCAATGATGAAACAGCTTATCTGTTATTTGCGCTCAAAAAACCAGGGAACCCAAAACATATGTTTTCTGCAGGTGATCAAGAATTTAATATGTAGCAAACTTGATAGTTGGTCAATAACTAAGAACTTCAGCCGAATTTGTTCATCCTCAGATGTTCAAAACCGCGTAAGCTATGAATTCAAAGATTGACTTTGGATGCTGCGATACTCGAGCAAGTTGCATGGCATTCATGCATAATTGAGTTGATTTCACTCCTCTCTGAGGCTCTCCATTGAGTGCCAGACTATTAAAAACCAAAATCAAATCTTCACTTTAAGCGAATATTTGTTGAAACTTTCTCCTTCAACCCGTTCATATATTAAACCTGTATGATTTCAAATTAAGGTACTTGAATCAGACTCTTTAGCCAATTTTAATCAAACTAGTGTCCCCATGAAGATCCAAATCAGGAGCAACTCACCTTTCAAGTTTGCATACGTAACGAAACCCAAACCACTAATTTGCATCAGTATAATCTAAATTGTATTCACCCTATTGGCACAAACAGCAAGATCCTCATCAAATAGCCCTGTAAATGGAATAGATTTATAATCGGTCCCGCATGACTAAGAAGTTTAGCATATAATTTTAACAAACCGCATGGATATGAATTCAGGGATTGACTCGGGATATTTCAATCCCGTCAGAAGAATTATGCAAGTTGCATTGCGTTGATGCATAATTTAGTTGAGATTAAGAGTTCAGGAGGCCGAACCCAATTCTCAAGACATGAGTGCCTCAATAAAGATCTGTAACAAGACCAAGTCGTCCTTCAAAAATTTCATGCTCAGGCTTAAACCACTAGTTTACCGCGGTATATTTTCTTCACCCTATTGCCAAAGAACCAGATCATGATTCAAGAACTCTATAAATAAATAAATAAAAGTATTACTAATCAGTCCCAATGTGCCTCAACTCATAGCTAGCTTGAGAGTAAAGCAGCTATAACCTAATGAAGAAGCATGATCCAATTGGGCATGGGGATTGCACATGGCACATGCAGATGCCTTTAAATGTGGATCCTGTGGTCTTCGATCCACGAAGGAATTATAGCCTCATAATGAGAAGAATAATCTACTGCTAAATATGGAACTAGAAGTTGCTGAATAGGGACTTAAAGCTTAAACTAAAAGCTGGATTCACTTATCCCAAGTAAAGCCCAGGAAACAACAATATTAATGTCATTTGACCAGATATAAGAGGGTTGCTAACTTGCTAAACCAAAATCTATAAACCGCAAAAATTTCTGACAACATGGGAGCATGAGAGACCCAAGTGTTAGAAATTAAACTTGTTTTCGGTTACAAAGAATTGAAGAGACATCGGTTATAAAAGGAAGGGATACCAATTCATGAATAGGTTTAATGAAAGGATATGTAACGGTTATTGTAATCAATTGGTATTATGAAGAGTCATAATGAAGGGGCATGTAAACTCCTATATAAGGAGATGTTTTGTAAAGTTTTTAAAGAGAGCAAGGAAAATATAAGAATAGTTTATTGATACTTTCTCCATTCTCTATCCATTCTCTCCTCCAAACACATTCGGCTATATCGTAGACCGAACATAAAGTTGTGAAGATCCTAACAAAGTGGTATCAGAGCAACGTTCGAAGAAAATGTCGAAGACAACACTCTCGTACAACGCCCCATGCCTCACCAAAGATAACTATGAAAATTGGAGCATCAAAATGAAGACTGTTTTGGGAGCAGTAGGCGCTTGGGATGTGGTGGTCCGAGGCTATGATCGGCCTCAAGATGAAGCTGCACTGACGGCAGCTCAGAGAACGACCCACGAAAAATTATTCGAGAAAGATTGTACCGCAAGATACTTTATCGAGCAAGGTGTCGATGATTCGACTTTCGAGAAGATTTCGGCTGCCACTAATGCAAAGCAACAGTGGGAGATACTTGAGAAAACCTTCCAAGGAGTCGAGAAGGTTAAAAAGGTACGCTTACAATCACTAAGGAGGGAGTTTGAATTGTTAAAAATGGAGGAGAATGAATCGGTGACTGACTATAATGCCCGAGTGCTTACGGTGGTCAACCAAATGAAGAGGAACGGAGAAAAAATGGAGGATGTAAGGGTGATGGAGAAAATTCTTCGGTCACTACCACCGAAGTTTGACTTCATTGTGTGTTCAATTGAAGAGTCAAAGAATCTTGAAGAAATGACGATAGATGAGTTGATGGGTTCACTAAAAGCCCACGAAGAACGGTTCGTGAAAAAGCAAGAACCGATTGAAAAATTACTACAAACACAAGTTAATTTGAAAGGTGATTCGGTTGAAAATGGTCAAAATGACCGAAATCGAGGAAATGCACGCGGCCGAGGAAGAGGCCGTGGCCGAGGTCAATTCGGTCGAGGACAAGGTGGTCGAGGAGGTCAAAACAATGACGATAGAAGCCAAAGCCAAAATTTCAGCCGAGGTCGAGGCCGAGAACGATCGACTGGTGGAAGAGGGAGACCGAATGTTCAATGCTATAATTGCAAGAAATTCGGTCACTACGCAGCAGACTGTTGGGGAAAAACAGTGGAGAAAAAATCAAACTTTGTGGAGAAAGAAGATTACAATGACGATGTACTTCTGCTGGCTTTTAAAGGTGACGAAGAAAGTGCCGACACTTGGTATCTCGATACTGGTGCAAGTAATCATATGTGTGGCAAGCGAAACATGTTCGTAGACTTGGACGAATCGGTAAGTGGCCAAGTCACATTCGATGACTGTTCGAAGGTACCAGTAAAAGACAAAGGTAAAATTTTAATTCGACTGAAAGATGGATCACAAAAATATATCGAAAATGTGTATTATGTGCCGAATATGAAAAACAACATCTTGAGTTTGGGACAACTTTTAGAAAAGAATTTCGATATTCATTTAAAGGATCGAACTCTTTTCTTAAGAGATAACCGAATGAAGTTGATAGCAAAAGTGCAGATGACGAAGAATCGGCTATTTCTATTGGATATCAAATATGGTGAAGCAAAGTGTCTAAAATCATCGATGAAAGATTCGGCTCGGTTATGGCATATGAGGTATGGACATCTCAATTTCGGCGGACTAAACTTGTTGGCGAGGAAGAACATGGTCAAAGGTTTGCCGATTATGAATGAACCGAAAGAGTTATGTGAAGGGTGTTTACTTGGTAAACATCACCGAGCAAGTTTTCCAAAAGAAGCCGAGTTTAAAGCCAAGGAGCCATTACAACTTGTCCACACCGATGTATGTGGACCAATTACTCCAAATTCATTTGGTGGAAAAAGGTACATTCTAACATTTATTGATGATTTCACAAGGAAAACATGGGTATATTTTCTAAAAAATAAATCGAAAGTTTTTGAAAATTTTAAAAGATTCAAAATGAATGTGGAAAAAGAAAGTGGGTTTTATTTGAAATCGGTCAGGTCAGACCGAGGTGGAGAATTCACATCAAATGAGTTTGAAAATTTTTACAAAGAAAATGGGATTCGGCATTTCTTAACGGCCTCCTATTCACCACAACAAAATGGAGTGGCCGAACGAAAAAATAGAACCATATTAGACATGGTGAGATGTATGTTGAGTAGTAAAAATATGCCGAAGGAATTTTGGGCAGAAGCGGTTGCATGTGCTGTGTACATTCTAAACCGATGCCCAACCCAGAGTCTACAAAATGTAACACCGCAGGAGATGTGGCATGGTTATAAGCCGAATGTAAGTCACTTTAAAATTTTCGGGAGCATAGCATATGCTCATGTCCCCGAACAAAAGAGAGTAAAACTTGATGATCGAAGTTTTCGGTTGATTTTTATCGGTTATGATCTAAGAACCAAAGGCTACAAGCTGTTTGATCCAGTCAATAAGAAGGTCATTGTTAGCCGAGATGTCGAATTTGATGAAGAAAGCTCATGGAGTTGGAGCGATGAAGCCGAAAGCAGCAGACCGAATGAAGTACTCGGTCAAGAAGAAAAGAAAAGAAATGAAGTCGAAGTTGATGTTCCATCGCCTGCAACAACACCTCGGTTCAATTCGCCTCAAGTCGGTTCTCCACAAACCGAAGCGTCGTCAAGTTCAACTCCACCAAGAAATCCAAGGACGAGGACTATGACCGAGTTATATGAGGTAACCGAAATGCAAAATAATCTAACATTATTTTGTTTGTTTGCCGAATGCGAGCCAATGAATTTTGAAGAAGCGGTCAAAGACCGAAGGTGGAAAGAAGCAATGGACGAAGAAATCAGTGCTATTGAGAGAAATGGAACTTAGGAGATCACCGAACTTCCCAAAGGCAAGAAACCCATAGGAGTGAAATGGGTGTACAAGGAGAAAAAGAACGCTAAGGGAGAAATCGAGCGATACAAGGCAAGGTTAGTGGTCAAAGGCTACAAACAACAAGCTGGCATTGATTATGATGAAGTTTTCTCACCAGTAGCGCGACTCGAGACAATTCGACTGATCATTGCTATGGCGGCTCAATTCAGTTGGAAGATATATCAATTGGATGTTAAATCGGCATTCCTCAGTGGATATCTTGAAGAAGAAGTCTACATCGAGCAACCACTCGGTTATGAGAAGAAAGGACATGAGTCGAAAGTACTGAAGCTAAAGAAGGCTTTATATGGCCTGAAGCAGGCACCGAGAGCATAGAATAGTCGAATCGACATATACTTCCAAGCACACGGTTTCATGAAGTGTCCTTATGAGCATGCATTATACATAAAGAAGTCCGAAAAAGGTGATATTTTTATAGTATGTTTATATGTGGATGATCTCATCTTCACAGGAAACAATCCACGTATGTTCGATGACTTCAAAAGCTCGATGGTCAAAGAATTTGAAATGACCGACATCGGTCAGATGGCATATTATTTGGGAATAGAGGTAAAGCAAAGACCGAATGGGATTTTCTTATCCCAAGAAGGATATGCTCGGTCGATTTTGAGAAAGTTCAATATGGAGCAAAGCAATTCGGTCAATACCCCAGTAGACTGCGGAACAAAATTATCAAAGTTCGATGAAGGGAGCAATGTGGACTCGACGCATTTTAAAAACTTGGTAGGCAGTCTTCGGTATCTTACATGCACAAGACCGGATATTCTATATGGAGTCGGCTTGATCAGCCGATACATGGAAGAACCGAAATTGACACATTTATCAGCGGCGAAAAGGATATTGAGATATATCAAAGGTACACCAAATTTCGGTTTGTTCTATTCGAAATCTAACAATTTTGAATTATATGCATATACCGATAGCGATTGAGGAGGAGATATAGATGACCGGAAAAGTACGACAGGGTACATTTTCTTCATCGGTGAATCAACATTTACTTGGTGTTCCAAGAAGCAACCGATAGTGACACTATCAACTTGTGAAGCCGAATACGTTGCTATATCGGCTGGAGTTTGCCATGCTATATGGCTAAGAAATCTGCTGAAAGATCTAAAGGTTGAACAGGAAGGACCTACGAAGATGTATGTGGACAACCAATCTGCTATAGCACTGGCGAAGAATCCAGTGTTTCATGAACGAAGCAAGCACATTGATACTCGGTATCACTCTATCAGAGAACATGTAAGGAAGAAAGAGGTCGAACTCGTTCATGTCAAATCACAAGATCAACTGGCCGACATTTTTACAAAGCCCCTAAAATTTGAAGTGTTCGCAAAATTGCGAGGAAAGATCGGCATGGTAAAACAAGTTTAAGGGAGCATGTTAGAAATTAAACTTGTTTTCGGTTACAAAGAATTGAAGAGACATCGGTTATAAAAGGAAGGGATACCAATTCATGAATAGGTTTAATGAAAGGATATGTAACGGTTATTGTAATCAATTGGTATTATGAAGAGTCATAATGAAGGGGCATGTAAACTCCTATATAAGGAGATGTTTTGTAAAGTTTTTAAAGAGAGCAAGGAAAATATAAGAATAGTTTATTGATACTTTCTCCATTCTCTATCCATTCTCTCCTCCAAACACATTCGGCTACATCGTAGACCGAACATAAAGTTGTGAAGATCCTAACACCAAGAATGTGATAATTATATATACGTAAATATATTGTGAATCATTAATTCTGCAGAGTTCTGAAGAATTCTGATATATCTTGAACTGTATTCCCCTGATAAAGTATATACAGAAGTATTACCATTATCACAACAATCACCATGATTTAAATCCACATCATTCCCAGCAGAACAAGAAGATTTACAGTAAGCATTTTTCTCAAGTATGGCATGGCTAAATAAATAAATCATTTAAAAAATTGAAACTAATTTCTTTTGAATGACAACTAAGATAAAAGGATAGAACGGTTTGATGCTATAACAGACAACCCGAATATGGAAGCAAAATTTAAATCATAAGAACAGAAGCAAAACTAGAGCATCTGCATCTCTATCTACTATCTAGTATCAATATTTATTCAAATTTAGGGAGATCATTTGACCTTTTTCCCTGAAGATTATTTTCCACCTTCAGCTCTGATGCAGGCGTTTCCCATCTTTTAGAAGAAAGTATGCCTGCCGAGGAAAGGAAATAGGGCAAGGCAATAAGAGAAATCCCATGTTCATATTGCATCTGTAAACATCACTCATAGGTTAGAGAAAACGGAGTATTCATTGCCGTTGGCTGAACACGGCAACATACTATTCAAAGATACATGTGTAGGTTTATTTTGCAGATACAAGAATCTTTAAGATTGGAATGGAAAAAAGTTTTTAAAAAAATATGGATCATTGAATAATGTGCTGCCATGTGTCCCGTCACCGTAGGAAATTCCGAAAATGCCACTGTATACTCCTATATTTCCTAATATGTTTCCTTGCCTTAACTCAACTATCAATTTTGGTTCAACCCCCGATTTGCTGTTCAGAACAAAAGCACATAAACCGATATAAAATCAATAAAAGGCTTCACAAGTATAGGACAGTGGAAACAGGAAAAAAAACTAACATTATTCGCTGCCAAGTGCCAACAAAAGCTATCCATTAATTGCATGGTTTTGTTTAAATGCATAACGAAAGGAAGAAATAATACACGATGGCACTGAGAATCAATTATTTGATCTTACTGCGATTATATAGGCGGTCTGTTTCACAGACCGGCTCTTCATAAAATATTATTAAACCTTGCCATTTGATTCCTTTTAGCGAAAGAGAAGCAAGCATGAATTATTAAAATGCAGTAGCTATTTTAGTGACAAGAAGCTGAAATAGAACTAGCTGGTGCCATGGGTATATTATCATTTTGTTCTTATGTTCACCATGAAATTACCAGCATGACTTGTAAATAAACTCAAATGAAACTCACTGCATGGATGTTATCTAGCAAACTATTTAAGTTCATACTTGCATCTCAATTTTTATGACATTCAGTAAGAGGGCCAGGAAAGAGGTCATGGGACCGAATTAAATAGAAATTGCATGCAGTACCAATCAAATCTTGTTTGGTCCAATTATACATATCATCATGTCATGACTGACCACGACATCGCTTTTCCTTTGGTTTGACGTCATATGAAATCATGATAGTTCTGATAGATCAACATATACTGGCATAATTGATAGTGGCATAATCAAGTCTGTGCAGTACATCCATGGCCCAAGATATAAAATGGAACCTCAGATTCGATACTTAACCAGCACGATCATAGTGGCAATATGAGCAGGCATTGTAACGACTTCTGTCATTTATCAGTACCTAAGATCATAGCTCATGACAGCCGCCGTGCTTGATATGACCAGACCAAAGAGCATCATCATCATTTAAAGTGTTTTCCTATCAAGCTAAATGGGCTATTAAAGATTTGAAGGGAAAAAAATTAGGACCAACTTCTAACATGATGTCAACCATCTTCAAATTTTCCCTAGTCTTTTTTTTCTTCCTCTTTTTCTGTGAGGAAGCAGGGGAAATCTAGAAATGGTTATGTTTTCTATAGGAATATTTGTTTGACTCAGAAAACTTCACAGGCAAATAGAACATATTCTCACATTAAAGAGCATATTAAAACCAATTTATTGACAATAATTAAAGCAAAGCCTCAAACTAATTCAAATGACAACACTGGGGCTGATCTTACCTCCAAGGCTACGGATCAACACTGCCAACTGTTCGAAGCATCAAATGCAATGGCATGTTGAGAAGCTCAAGGAAACAACACAAACGTTTAAACAGTCCACGATTTAAGTAAACAAAACACAGGTAAATGGCTTTAAAATGAATAGGCTACATTAACAAACTGAATTGTTTCTATGATAATAACTTGTCTACAAAAGATGTATTTCAAGCGATTATTTTGGAGATGATAGTTAAACAAGGTCAGCAAAATCAGCAACTGGGGCCATACTTGTCAAATTTAACCAGGGGTATGGGATAATCGGCTCGTGCTTCAACTTCTGGTCCTTCTTCAAAAACAGCTGATGCATGCATGGAAGCTATCAGGCACTGTTCCTTCTTCTAAAAGCTTGGGAACTGCAAGCTTTAAAGCTGCAATCACATGATCTATGTGAACAAGTGTTCAAAATATTCATCCGCCTTCCTCAAAAGATAGAAGATACAGCAACCACACAGCATACATCTTACCTAATAAGTTAATGTGTAATATGCAAATCAAAATTGTGCACATTTAATGTACCTGACCACCAAAGAAATTTCTATGAACAGTGCAATGTAGACCCCAAATAAACTCCTGTCCGATCCCGACTTTTTCCCTGGAACCAAATTCAATTATTTACCTTCAAACTCAGATGTTGTTCGAACACTTGAACTCCAGGAAAATAGCAATGCAATCAAAGATGAACTCACCAAAGGCCTTGTTTGCCAGGAAAATAAGTCCTGCACCACCATACGGACCTTCCTGCATTGACGATCAGCTGATTCAATTTATTTATTGTTTTGCAATGCTTTCATTAGTAAATAGTAAGATACCAACCCTATTTTACTTTAAACTCGTTCTCTACATCCATCTTTTCAATTATCTTGCTACAAACTGACAAGCAAATTGATGCATATATACATATAATACGATGTGATTCCCCTGTATATTTCCATTGCCTTGCTACACACTGACTGCAAATTGTTTTGGTACATATGCTACAGAAGATAAAAATGATTCAGACCTGTGAACCACAATTCTATGCAAGGCAAGTGTCATGCTCATGTGATGACGAAAGAAGGCTGCATCTTTAGAAACCATTGCTCGAATTAAAGATGCTGCATCCTATAGGAGTATTCAGCACATATATAAGATTAATCAGTTGAGTATAATCCCACAAAAGTTCAAAAGGAACTAGGAAAAAATTTCTCAAACAAATGTATGTGTGCAAGCAAATACATGTTTAACTAAGATGTATGCTTATCGTAGTTTATGTTTTACTAGCACGAAGTAAAGCGTGATAAAAGCAATTAAAAAAAGCAGTATTGCAACTGATAATACTAAGTTATCCGTCACGAGTTCTGAACGTGCAATAATAACTTTGGATTTGGTTATTTTAAAGACAACTGTAATCTTAATCTTATAATTGCAATTCAATTGTTTCAAGGACTTATATGAAAAACGGATATTGCAATAATGTCTTTTTATTGCACTTTTACAAGTTATTTTTGAAATACTTATACGAAAAAGAAATGAATACATTTTCTCACTTTTCGGGAGAATGATACGTAGCATCTAAACAGATGGCCAGATGGCACTCAAATATATGACCAAATAGTAGGTATCAGAGGCCAACCATTATTCATCAACACTTCTACAATAAGGGGTTCCCCCTACGGATAAAGCCGTAGGGGCACTGCCCCTACGGATATATTTGTAGGGCACAAAAATACACCGTTGGTGCAAAGGCCGCATGTGCAAGTTTTCGTCCTGAACATATCCCTACGGATTAATAATTGTCCCTATAGTTTACTTCGTAGGGACATATGTCCTTACGGTGTAATCCGTAGGGCCAAAATATTTATTTAATTTATACGTTTATAAAATAAAATAGTTGTCCCTCCGGATATATCCGTAGGGCCAAAGACATGCCCCTACGGAGTTATTCGTAGATCCAGATATAAGCCCCTACAAATTTCTTCGTAGGTCCATCTTTAGGCCCCTTACGGAGTAATCTGTAGGGACAGACAAAAGCCCCTACGGATATATTCGTAGGGGCAAGAGGAGATGGTCTACTCAGGACAACCCCAAGGCAATAGGTCAGGACCATATACTCCTTTGCTGGTCATTGACAGTGACTCTGAGGACGAGGCTAACGCAGTGTTCTCCGTCCGCCCGTCAATACAGACCTTTGCTTTTAAATATTAGTATAGTTTTCTTTTTAAAAAGATATTTTTAGTTCGCCTAAATTTAACTAGGATTATTATCTTCTTTGCGAATCGATCCACAAGTGCTACAATTGAAAACCGTACACTTACGGTATAATTATAACTACATTAAATAACCCATCAATGCCCTGCAAATATTATGGGGTTTATAAAAGGGTAGACTGGTACGGAACATATTAAAGATGGCACGAGGTGGTCACTAAAAGACGTAATTAAATCCATGCCATTGTTTCATGCCTGTTACTGAGTTCATATGGGCAAAATATCAGTTATCCTGATATTTTGCCCTTACGGATAAATCCGTAGGGGCAAACTATAGACCTACGGATTAATACGTAGGTGCAACATATGGCCCTACGGATTTATCCGTAGGGACAAAATATCAGGGTTTTTTTAAAAAAAAGATCTTCCTGTTTTTCCTCTTCCTGTGCACAATAATATATACAGCATATATCCAAATACTGCAGTATTCATAATCAACAACACACACATAATATATAAAAGAAATCAACCCAAACTTAACACGATATCAATCTAAATCATCGTGAACACGCAAACACCACTAATATCGTCCAAAATATATACAGTATGTATCATATAAGTACATACATGCTTAAAATATAAAAAAAAACTATCCTAGCTCGGTCCAACTCCTCCACCTCTGATAAACGCCGTAATCTGACGCATCTGCTCCTCGATGCAGCCCTGAGTCGTCAAAAACTCGACCAATGAAGGAGCGGACTGTGCGGGAGTCTGAGCGAGCTGTGGAACTACAGGAGTGGTCTGCGCAACCGCAGCCGAGGTAGTGGCTTGCGGAGCCGCAGCGGAAGAAGATACATGTGGAGCCGCAGCCGTAGTACCCTATCGCATCTGTTCATTTTTGTGTGTAATAAACGAGTAAGAACTGTGTATTAGTCGAATTCGTATCATTATTAGGTTATTGCGAAACCCCAATCTAACAATACTTAGAGATTTAGGCCTCATTTGGAAAACTGTAGTTTATTTTAATTAGACGGTTCTATGTAAGTATGATTAATCAAAGTTAAGTTTACAACCAAATAAGCTCAGGATACTAATATTGGATATGTTACTATCTATAATATGATATAATATTTTACTATTAAGTAGTATACATACCATCATCTCCTTCAACTCCTGGACGGTGATTTTCAAGGCGGCAATATCTTGCTATATACGTCGCTCACGGGGGTAGGGAAAGTAACCGCCAGAGTAGAGTCTAACCTCATATGGGCCCTACTAGGACCCAGTCCCCGGCCTCTCTCCCAACCTCCATGGTGCCCTCCGTGTGCGGTGTCTAGGACGGGGGTCAGTAGCATCGGATTGTTCTGTCCAGTAAAATCGATCCCCGATGCCTCCGCCTACTCCACCACCCGCTCATACACCCACATTAACCAGTAAAATATAAGTATATCATTTAAATTTGATCTTTTCAAAACAAAAATTTCAATCCTGTTAGAATAAATATTAACACTTACACAATACTCCTGGATAGCGGTGTTGGGGAATCGAAGCTCGCCCGTGGCGGGATCTGTCGGGGTGCCGTGGACGGCAAGATACACGGTCAGCACGCTCGGTATACCACTCTGCGCCAGGGTCTAATCCCTCTGCAATTCGCAAAAAATTTACATATATTATAAAATAACTTTTAGTATTACATTATATCACAATAGATCTATTGTAATTTACCGATGCCTCCATGGCACGCGTATATTTCTCGAGCCACCTGTATAAGTGGGGCGACCCCTCTTCGCCGACTTCCTATTCTCTTTATTTTGATCGGCCTGTTTCTGCGCAACACATTCAGATTTAGTTTTCTAATTAAGCAACACAAAAAAATAAATTATATACTAAATAATGAATTACATTTAAAATACAAACATGTTTGCGCCGGGAGTCGAAATATTGACATAAGAGAGGCCATGTATCTACGTCGACTCTCGCAAAGGCCAGAGTATGTAGGAGAGTCGCTCTTTCTTCCTCGGGGGTCGCCATCCACATGGAATAGCAATCGATCTTCAGCTCGTTCCTATTGTATCGGACCTTTGATTGGATGTTCTTCATCAGGCTATGGTACAGAGCTTGAAGATTGAGCACTCTCTCAGGGTGATCAGGATCGGGTACAGGCTGAAAGTCATAATCTAACTGCAAATACAAAAAAACAATGTTATTAAATTGCAAGTATTAAATAATAATAAATATATTGGATAAGTCAAATGAAAATATAAATTAATACCCGAGCCTGATCCCATAAGAGGGCAAATGAGCGCCGGTGCTGGTCGTCCCACTCAACGTGAAGTGTATACTTCTTCACGAGACGGCTCTCATCCCCCATATACCGGCCGAACCTTTCGGTATAATCGCCGGTATAGCGATAATCAGGGGTAAAGAAGAGGGAGAATGTTGCCTCCCCCCTAACTCTGTCGGGCCTCAGCCTGTGGGACTGATTCGGGCCTCAAGTCCCCCTCTTGGGATGGGGATGCCTTGCATCTACAACAAATATCAAGACAATCAATATTAAGACAAAGTGATATTAAGAAATCAAGGTTTAACGAAAATTAAAGTGTGATATATACCTCCGGCGACAGAAGCACGAGCCTGGGCCTGGGCAGCAGCACGAGTGGGACGATAGTTCCTCCGGTGAGGAACAGCCGGTGACCCGGACGTGGACGCATCCCCTCCAACTAGAAAATAAATATCGATAAAATTACATGAAGTTCATGTTTATTCTTAAAGGATATGTAAAATAAATAAATATTTTATATTTATTCATACTAACTTGCAGACTGAGCGGAGGGTATAGAAGTGACGGGAGTGGCCCCTGCACCAGACGTGGACGCACCACCAATAATTAGACAATCAAACATTGACTATATAAGTAATTGAAAAAAGAATGTGTATATCAATAATATAACATTCTAAATCACATGTATACACTATAGGACATATAAACATACCCGCAGGTGCGAGGATGGCCTCTGCCCGAAATGTGGAGGCACCACCTACAGCTAGACAATTAAAAAATGATTATCTAAGTATGTAAAACCAAAAAGAATGTATGTATATTTAGGATATAGCATTCTAAATCAATATGCATGCACTATAGGATATATAAACATACCTGGAGGTGCGGGAGTGGCCTCTGTCCCTGATGTGGATGCACCACCAACAGCTAGACAATCAAATATTGACTATATAAGTAATTTGACATAAATATGCATGTATAACTATAATATTACATTCAAAATGAATATGCATGCAATATACCTGGAGGTGTGGCAAAGTCCACATGGAAGGAGGCATCCGAAGGGGTCTCCAATCGGGGTGCAAGACCGGTCCTCTGAAACTCTCTACGCAGCTCTCCGGGCGGCAGAACCGCTCTGCCTCTGCCAATGCCGGTGCCGCGGCGCCGCCCCTCGCTGCTCCCGTCGTTGTCATCAAATCTAGATAAAACGGTTCGTGGACGTATTAGACAATCATTACATATGCATGCTATATATGTATAGATCGTAAAATGTGAAGTAATAATATAATATTACTGATAACCTTTTTCGTTTCGTGGACGCATTAGACATATCTACTTGGAGTTCATCATCGATATCATTTCTAACCCACGTAACTTCATGATCAGCCGAAGACAACCCGTCTTTTGAAACAGACGGTCGGAGCACTCAAAGTCTTCTCTCTTCTTCATCCTCATCGCTATCCTCGAATTCTGGGACATCGTAAACATCCCTGGGTTTCCAATGGCATACGACACTTCATCTCGGATGCTTCAAACACTGTGAGTAGTATACTTAGAACGCTTGGTTCGGAAAGATAAACGGATCGTCCTGACCGTAAAATCGAAGTGTGTTCACACTGGTCAATCCATATTCATCTTTCCAAATCCCGAGATTGTTTCTCTACTTATCCATATCGGTTCATGTATCATACCAAGTACACTGAAATATATAAAACGGTTCTAATCGTCCGGGATATTGGATGCCAAGTATACAATTTAGGTATCTATAATAAATCACAACATTCGATCCTACCATCGCAATCCCATTATTCTGAGTGGTTCTAAATGTTTCTATGTCCTTAACTTCGAATTTGTATTCAAAGACACCGAATCCTTTATAATATGCAACCTCCATACTAGGAAACTGAACTAAATATCTTGAATCACTCTCTAATGATGCAGACAAGTTCGGATCGTGGATCTAACAAAATAAATTTTACGACAAATACATAACGATATAAGTTTAGATTAAAACTGGTAGCAATAACATGTTATTCGAATAACTTACATGATCTGCAACCTAATTGCAAAAATTATCTTGATGATATTTTTCCAATCGTTCATCGTTCCAATCAGGATGCCCCTCACGAACCTCGTTAAAATGAATTCTGTTCTCAACAATAAATTATAATATTAATATTATATCATTTCATATACTCACAAACACAAATATAACAATTAATCCAAAAAAACTTACTCTCTAATATTTTCAAGACATGCGCTATTGAGGAGGATAAACCGATATATCTTGTTGATAAATATAGTGTCTACCCTCTTATAATCAGCTTTACCATATGGACCGTCCTAAATTCTTTGAGACCGGTTAAGTTTCGTCTAAATGTTCTCTCCCAGATAGCGGGAACAAAATGTGGTTGCTTCATCTAGAAGATAAGCTTGCATGATAGAACCCTCTGGTCGAATAAACAAATATGTTGAATAAATAAATACGGGCATACAGGACAACAAAAATTTTAAAAATTGCGCGAAACGAAAAATTCCACGTACCTCTCGACGGGATACATCCATCGATATTGTACCGGTTCGGCTAACTTAGCCTTAGTTGCAAGATGAACCGTCAGGTGTATTATGATATCGAAGAATGACAGTGGGAAAATACGCTCAAACTTGCAAAGTATCAACGAAATAGAATTTTTTAATTTCTTCAGCGTCACAACATCCAGTGTTTTAGCGTATAATTCTCTAAAAAAACAACATAGGTCATTGATTATTAGACTAACCGATTCGGGAACGGAAGTCCTGAGGGATAATGGGAGAAGCGCTCCATAATAACATGGTGATCATGACTTTTCAGCCCATCGATCTTGCCTTTCATAATTTTTATCTTCTTGCTAAATGATCCTGAGAAACATGTGGGAACTTTCAAATCATGTAAAACCTACAGGAATCTTTTCTTCTCCGGTTGTGACATATGATACATGGCATTGGGAAGTACAAACTTTCCTGGTTTACCCGCTATCGGTTTAGAATGCAATCCACTTCTAATTTCCCAGTCCTGTAGATCCATCCAAGCATGAAGATCGTCTTTCGATTTCCCGTCTTTACAAATAAGCAAGTTGAGTACGTGCTCGGATACTCCCTTTTCTATGTGCATGACGTCTAGACAATGACGCACTAAATTTGTTGACCAGTACGGAAGCTCGAAGAAAATGCTTAACTTGTTCCAGATTGGTGGTTTGACCTGTTTTTTCAGATCTATCCCGAAAGTCACATTATTGTAACCATCCAACTGAGCAGTCGCGTCCTCTCCGGACAATGGGCTGGAGGTCTACGAAGCTCCTGATGACCATCAAAGTGAACAACGTCTAACCTGTAGGGATAGTCTAGAGGCAGGAAACGACGATGGCCGCAATAACAAACCTTCCTGCTAAAATTTAAGAATTTCGATGTTGTATGTTGATGGCAATAAGGACATGCTTTGTGACTATGTACGGACCAACCTGATAGCATTCCATACGCAGGAGAGTCATTAATTTTCCACATTAAAGCTGCACGCAGTATGAAGGTTATATTTGTGTTTGCATCGTAAGTCTCTACACTATCAATGAATAAAGATTTTAACTCATCGATCAGAGGTCGGAGATAGACGTCGATATTGTTTCCCGGTGAGTTTGGTCCATCGATAAGAAAAGGCATCATAAAGTATGATTGATCTATAACCAACCAAGGTGACAGATTATAAACTATCATTACAACGGGCCATGTGCTGTGGCTTCCAGCCACATAGTTGAATGGGCGGAAACCATCACTAGCGAGTCCGAGCCTGATATTGCGAGGATTGCTACTGAATATTTCGTGTCTCCTATCAAAATCCTTCCATGCCGGTGAATCTCTTGGATGACTCATTTTTCCCATCTTCACTTGGAGGAGTACGGTGATGCCAAATCATTGTCTCGTCTGTTTTCTTGCACCTGAATAGCCTCTGCAGCCTCTGTATTATGGGAAAGTATCGTGCTATCTTGACAAGTATATCGGGCTTCTTATCAGAATCTTTCGTCTTATACCTGGCCTCTCCGCATGTTGGACACTCTTTCAAATCTGAATTCTCTTTTTGGTACAACACGCAATTTTTAGGACATACTTGAATCTTCTCACACTTTAGACCCAAATCAGACATCATCTTCTGGGCTCCATACCAGCTGTCGGGCACGTTATTTCCCGGGGGCGTAGAATCTTTCAAGAACGAAAGAAGCATTGTGAATGACTTGTTGCTCCATCCATTTAGGCACTTAACCTGGAAAAGTTGGACGAACCATGAGAGGGTGGGATACTTTGCATTCTCATAAATTGGAGTTTACCGCCGAAAGACGGGAACGAAAAACGCCTTGCCTGAATTTGGGGGAAGCTATTTGGGTTTATCCGTCCACCTCTCCGAAGATACCAAGTTGATTTATAGCACCGTGTATCGGAGGTTTGGAAGGATGCGACCGTTGTAGCGGACTTCATCAGATTCTCCCTTATTGTGAAGGGTTATTGATTGTGGGGACGCTCTTCCCTGCAGGCGCAAGCCCATGCAGTTAATTGCGTTATTACGTAGCGATAACCACTTTCTCCTGCTCTAGATGTTCATTTCGTGTCGTGTGTGTTTGTTTTATTTTTGGTTGCCCGTGGATTGTGTACGGAGACTAATTTGTGTTGTCGCCTGTAGGGCATGGATTAGTCCAAATCCGTATTTTCTTAGATATGAGTTTGGTTTGATTTAAGGATCGTTAATCTCGTTTGGGATTAAGATCAAATAAAATGTTTGTTGAGGATACGTTAGTCTAATTTTAAACTAAGATTTACTCAGCAGGATTTTTGGGATCATTCAGACCCAACAAAAGAGCATTTGGGTTCTATTGCTTTAGTTTAAGGACGTTACGGTAGATCACCATTTTTGGTATGAGGGTTTAGTTTAAGGACGTTACGGTCCACAGCTAGTTTAAGGACATTACAGTCCATTATAATGTGCTCATGGGTTTGGGAGTGCACCAAAGAGCTGTTGGTTATCGGGACCCTCCATCTCTCTGAAGACATTGAAGAATTGCAACGACATGTATCAGAGGTGTGGAGAGATGTGCCCTTGAACCGAACTCTAGATTGAAGGGAGAGATCATGGTGGAACGAATATTATTTTAGATGCTATGTGTCAGGAGATCATTAGACATCTTTGGGACTAGGATTGGTTTGTGGAGACTTGAGTATAGGAGGGCTCGGTTGATTAATGGTCAAAAGGTTTTTTTAGCCTTAGGAGACTTGGTTAATTTATGCTAAGGTTGGCCCCTCACAGTGTTAAACATTAATGTATACTTAGTGCTCACGTGCTCCCACGTAAGACTCCATGGTAGCGTTAAACATTGAAAATTGAGACGCTCACGTGTGGCACATGAAGCACCCGAAAGTTAGTGTAGTTCCTTTGGGTTCACATCCCTGTCTATACATATAAGTGTTAAACACTTAAATCTTGTGGTCATCACGTGTGTACAAGTGAGGCGCCCCAGAGTTGGGCACTGATTCTTTGGGTTTATTCCCTTTTTCTTTTATAAGTGATAAGCACTATTGGGGGTCACGTGGGATCACGTAAGTGCCCCAAAATGGGAACTGTCTTTGGATTTATCCTCCTTTTTCTTTTGAAAGTGCTAAGAACTATTAGAGGATCATGTGGGATCACGTGAGGCGTCCCAAAATGGGAACTGTCTTTGGAATTTCCCCGCCTTTTCATATGAGTGTTGAACAACTGTTTGGGGGTCACGTGGGAACACGTGAGGCGCCCTAAAACGGGGACTGTCTTTGGGTTTATTCCCTTTTCCTTTTATAAGTGCTAAGCACTTGTTTTAAGGGGTCACGTAGGAACACGTGAGTCGATCTCAGTTGTTTTTTATACAGGGTTAAACCCTAGTTTTGTCAGAGGAATTAAATTCCTATATCTTTTGGAAGAATTAAATTCTTCAAACTTAGTTCTTTCATCTAAGTTTTGGGACTGCATGATAGAATCTCTCCGATAAGAATTAAATTCTCAACTTGTGGGGAGATCTGCTTCTGCAGGCCTCAACCAGAGGAAGAACTAAGTTCTTTTTTTTTGGAAGAGTTAAACTCTTGTAATGGTGAAGAGGAAATAAAATGATCTCTAGGTCTTTTTTTTTACCTAGGGTTTCTTTTCTTAAAGGAGAACTCCTCTTCTTCTCTTTTTTTGTTTCTCAAATCTTATGGGGGGTCTCCTCCCTCTCAGAATTAAAGTCTCGGGTCCTTTATATAATAGAGGCAAGTTTGTTGATTTAGTTAAGGAAATCTCTCGTTGAGAGATCTTAATTGATTTGGGAATTTTATCCACTGTTGGATCTTTGATCCAAAAACTTTTGTTTTACAGAAAATATTTTTCTTATTTTTAACAAGATTGGGAAAATATTTTCCCATACAGAGCTTATTCTGTAGCTTGGTGATTTTTAATCACCATTGGATCTTTAATCCAACAGTGCTCTGTTTTACAGAGCATAATCTTTCTTCTTTAGAAAGATTGGGGAAATATTTTCCCATACAGAGCTTATTCTGTAGCTTGGTGATTTTTAATCGTCATTGGATTTTTAATCCAACGGTGCTCTATTTTACAGAGCGTAATCTTTCTTCTTTAGAAAAATCTAAGAAAATATTTTCCAAATAGGGTTTTGATCCCTTTTATTTAGAATTTAATTCTATCAGCTTGAAAGGTGATTAGGAACCCTCACGTGTAGCATGTGACCCCCCATATAATTAAACTGGTTTGATTATATGCAGCAGTCCCGGAGAAAAGGCATCACGTGTTGGCACGTGAGCCGATGTTCAGAAATGTCACGTGTGGCACGTGACCCCCACGAAATTGTAGGGTTCCTAGGCACGCTAATGAGGTCTCACAAGGCATCAACCATGCCAATTTCAAATTTTACGGGTGCCGAGAAACCCTAATACGGATCGTTAACTAGATTTTAGGCGATACAATGAAACTAGTTAATAACTTAACTAAAAGAACGGAAATACAACCTTTGTAGATCCGGTGCTCCACCTCCATAACTCCGCGATGAAGTCTCCTCGCTGTCCAAATTAAATCCCGGGCTCTAGCGTCGGCTTCATCGGAAAAATGGGCGGGCAAGGTCGTCGGCTTCGTGCCGAAGATGATCTACGTCGAGGCAACACTAGATCAAGCTCCAACTTCACCAAGTCAAGAAACTTTTGAAGAAAACACCCTATACTACTTGGCAAGAGGTAGAGGATGAAGAAATAGGAAGTGGGTTCACTTTAGAATTGGATTTCTCACTCATTTTCTCCACTTGCCATTGATGAGGTAAGCTTTTCTTCTTCTTGTTCAAGTGAAGAAGAAGATGAAAAGAATATGATAAGTTAATTAAATTTGAAAAGAAAATCAATTCTTATCATATAATGAACCATGGTCAAGTGTAGAGAGCTAACTATAGTTAGGTGAATGGTTAGGTTAGGCATGAAACAAAAATGGTGGACTTTTTCAAAGGTTCAAGAAGTTTCAACAAAGAAACAAATATAGCCACCGTTTTCCTTTTGCCAAAATGAAATAAATAAATCAATAAATAAATCAATAAATGAATCAAATGAAACCCTAACCATTAACTAACCATGGTTTAATCATACACTTAACCAAGTTAGCATGTATCATCAAACATGATACAATCAAGTGCACAAAACTATATCGAATATACAATGTGCACATCCGAGCGAGAAAATCCATTTAAAGTGAACCGATACTAGTTAATGCAAAGTAATATATCAAATATATAATTATACATTAAATCATTAAATCAATACTTGATTTAACGATCTGGTCATATCGCATATAACCGACTAGTATCCTATGTATCGGCTTATCGAATCAGTTTTCGATTCGATAACTAGGTTATATCGCATACAACCAATCGATACATTCATCGCGAGAATAGAATACGGTATCACATACACGCATTATTCTCGGTCCCGCACATATCTCATATGCGCTCCTATTTCGTTTCGCTTGAGCCAGGAAACCTCTGTGTAGGACTCTAAAGACTCGTCAATACGCCGGCAGCAGGTGATGATCATATCAAACACCCACAAGCCGCAAGCAGTCTGCTAAATGTAACGGCCACCCGGGTATTGAGCGATCAGAAGATCGACGAGCAAGCCCGCTCACACTCTAGTGAATCCAACCAGTAACACTTACCGTACAGTCCGGTCTGATCGTCTGATATGTCGCATATCTCGCCTATGGGTGGTAAACGTCAGACCCCAATAGCTCGATAAGTCGTGTCGATATGAGGTCTATAACATTTCGAGAAACTACTGGTAACACTTACCAGTAAATCTCAGCAACCCTGGCCAGGGATTTCCGGTTATAGCCAATCGAACACAGCGCAACATTAACCCCCTATACCGGGAGAGACGAATCCCCTCCTATCGCTCATTGCCTCCATGTGAATCGGGACTGTACCCAAAAACCACCGTTTTGCATGCCCTCTTAGACGTGGTAAGGTGGAAATCAAAGCACAGTGGGAACTACACGAGACTCTATGACGATCTCGGGTCAACAGACTACTCTGTACCAGTGTCACCAGAGAACTGTCATCTGACGTAAGGTATAATACCATCTGGGAGTTCTCGGCGAGTCCGTCCAGTGTACCCAGTCTCCACTGAGCACCCGTATATCATCTCTGATGTCAAACACCAATGGATATGGGATCATCCATCGCCCATCTGAATGGGTCGAGAAGGTATACGCTAGTCTACTCTGGTATATCGATGCCCCGTCTCGATACACCCACGACTAGGGACTTTGAAGGATGTACTTATAGACTATCTGTCCCCACTAGTATGATCTGCATCATAGTCCAGGTAGTCAAGTACACATCCTAAGGGCTTTACCAACATGTAACAGAGAGACTATCAGTATACACGTTAAGGTAAAGAGCAACCAGATAGCATACTATCATGTCGAGCAAGAAAGTCCTCCCTATATATGTCCCAGCATCCACTACAATATACATCCTATGTACAGTAATGGCCTCTACGGCATACATATAACTAACAGAAATTAAGCCCAACAAAGAGCATCACGTGCTGACACGTGAGCTTCTCTGGCCTGTTATTTGTTTTAGGAAGGCGCATATATACTTTGTATATAGATGCTCACGTGTTTGCACGTGAGGCTTAATTTTATCCTTAATTGTCAAGCGTAATGCCTATAATCTTTGCTCCAAGGCGCATCACGTGTGGGCACATGATGCTCCATTTGGGGAATTTTTCCCATCTCTTTTCCTCTTTCATCTCTCCTTTTTTTTATAAGGGTTATAAGGGAATAAATGGCTCTTGGCCGAAAATTTTGGCGCGAACAAATGCCCCACACTAGTTTTCCCACGTAAGTATGTACGTGGGTGAAGTAGTGCAAAGTAATGTGTGGCCATAGAATTGATGGCTTAGGAGACAAGTTTAGAGTCCTTATAGCCTAAGACTTTTCAACTTTATGAGTCGTGAGTCGAGACGAGTCGAGAAGTTCTCTCAAGGACATTATTTTCCCCACGAGTGGAGACGACTCGAGAAATTCTCGCAAGGACATTATTTTCCCCACGAGTTGAGACGAATCGAGACGTTCTTGCAAGGACATTATTTTCCCCACGAGACGAGACGAATCGAGAAGTTCTCGCAAAGACATTATTTTCCCTACGAGTCGAGACGAATAGAGAATTTCTCTCAAGGACATTATTTTCCGTGCGAGTCGAGACGATCTCAAAGGTGTATTTTCTCCCTAGAAATCGTGAGGATTTATAAGTGTTTGTCGCCTCTGTGAGTTGTAAGGATCTCACTCGGGTACTTTTCCTTACAAATCGTGAGGACACGTAAGTAGCTTCTTTATTTCATCGACGAATGTGGCTTTGGCAAATGTGGCCCGTGTAACTCTACAGTAGCGCCCCGGCCGTCAAACTGACGCCGAATGCGGAACAAAAACTTTTATAACTGGCGCTATCGCATACTATAACCCGGATCTGCCATTAACGCTAAACTAACAAACTGTAAAGAGAGTAGAAAGGTTATACCGAACGATCCGAGTCCTTCGTTCTTTAACCATCATCCCACACTCCGTTGCGGCTGCTCCGATCTCGTCGATCTCCGATCTCCTTGTCCAGGTGGCACCACGTCATCGGATCTTTAAACGGGCTCCCGCCTCTGACCCGAGGCAACTCGGTCATCAAGTTTACTAAAAGATCAAGAAGAAAAAATCTTAGTCAAAACCAAAACCCATTAATGCAATGAATGACTCATCTAACCTAGTCATCCATTCATTAATGCAAATAATAATTCATTAACCTGGTCACCAATCCAAGAACCTTCCACACTCATGACTCACCTCATGACTCACCCAAAAGAAGAAAAGATAAATCCGCATTAAACCGAATGTTTAATACGGGTGATAGAAAACAGGAAACTGACAACTTTCAAAAACGATCCCGAAACGAATTTCAGGATAGCCCCGTAACAATATAAACATACCCGCATTTATATTACGACCGAATACAAATGCAACTGAGACAAAGATATTATATCTACACAGTATAATACTCGGATCCGGCTTAAACCAAAGCCCACCAGTATTATCTGCCCGAAATATGACACGTGCGTAAACGCACGTGTATTTTCCGAACCCTGCCATAAAACCATACGGCCTCTACAACGTTTCGCCCGAACTTGGGAAACTTTCTGTGGGGGACTCTAATGACTCGTCAGTACCCTGGCAGTGGGTTTAACCACAAGCCGTCAGCGGCACTAGCTGTGCGTAACGGCTGCCCATATACTGACCTCAAGGGAGGCCGATGAGCGAACTCATCCGGAAACCCTACTGAGCCTAACAGTGACAATGTATATACAATCCGTTCCGTTTGTCTATGAGTATCGCATATCGGGCCTAGGGGGCTGGTAACGTAAGACCCCCAAAAGCGGTATAAGTCGTGCCGGAGACAAGCCTTGAACACCCTGAGAAACTACCGGAGTACCTACCAGTAATTCTCACCTGCCTTGGCCAAGGACTTGGTGTAATGGCTTTCCTAGACACAGCGCGATCTCCACCCCCAATACCGGGAGAGACGAATCCCCTGCCGATCCGCTCACTTGCCTCTATGTGGCTCGGGACTGTACCCAAAAAATACCTGTTTGCACGACTCCTTTGAGCCGTGATAGGGTAGAAATCAAAGCACAGTGGGAACTCACACGAGACAAATGACGACCTCAGGTCGATGAACTAACCTGTACACATGTCACCAGGGAACTGCTATCTGATGATATGTATAATACCAACTAGCAGGTTCCCGGCGGTCCTGTCCGGTGTACTCATAACCCAATGAGCACCTGTATACATCTTAGGTGATCCAACTGACACCAGTAGCTTGTGAGACCGGCCACCGCCCCTCATCGGGGTCTCGACTGTATACACTAGTCTACTCCAGAGTATCGATGCCCTGTCTCGAAACTCCCACGACTAGGGACCACAATTAAAGATGAGCTTATAGACTACCCAACTCTCACGTATATGATCGCCATCATACTGTTGGTAATCAAGCAAGATCCTAAGGGCTCTATCAACGTGTAATCGTGATCAGTCACCTGAACCTATACACGACTTATAAAGGCAAACCAGATAGCATACTATCATCTCGAGTAAGACTGTGCTACCGGTATAGGTCCTCTTCAATCATTGCAATCACGTGCATGCGATCCAATAATTGACTTTGAAGGAACTATATCCAACAATCTCCCACTTGCACTTAAGGCTAATTATTGCGATGTCGCATACTCACAGCCCGTGTGATACCGAACATCCAACTCCTCTACTAATCAGTTTCACAAAGCCCGTTTGTAAAACTCTTGTGTTCGAGAAATAGCCTCAGTGAGTGGATCCGCCCTGATGTTTCTTTCTATGTCTCTCTTAATCTCAAGTTCGCGGAGAAAGCCATCTCCCGAATTGAGTAATACCTGTCTTAGAATATGTCTGGATATCTGATGGGACCTAGTTCATAAATGAACTTCAAATCCAAACTTTTTAGACTGTATCGATAACTGAACCTAATCAGTATCCAGTACTATGCCTCCCACAGTATCCTCTTGGACCACCTGTCCATAATACTGTCCCTCGTCAGAGGGAAAACTATAACTCTGACATCCACTCTGTCATCCATGTCACCTTTGAAGCCAGGAATGATAACCGTCTCCGAAGGAGGCTGCCGTCATCAAATCCGTAGAACATGCACTTATATTCTAAAACTGCTTCCTTATGTTTCTCCAGGATTGGATTAATATAAACTTATCGCATCTAGTGCAAAAAAAAAACATCTGGTGTGGTACTTGACATCTCATGATTGACTCAATTACCTAAGCAAGTGATCTTCCAATCATGCACATCCCTCTCCCCTTTAGTCTGTAAGACACCTTTAGAGAGGGTGACTCCATCACCTGCAGTTACACCACCATGCCAGGAGTCATCTATTCTAAAAACCATTAGAATACTGTCAAAGTACCCACATTGGAATACTACCCAAATCTAAATCCAAAACCATAGATCTAGAAACCAGAATGTCAGATATTATATCCATATCCTGTCTGGAGAAACAACTGTGTGACGACCACAGTACAACCGATCGTAGTATAGGAATTTTACTTCCTACTTTGTATATGTCATCCAAATACCAGGACATCACACCCTACTACCTTCTTAACAGATCCATCCCCTATTCTGATGAAGTCAAACCTATGACTGTCACATCAAAATTAGATGATCTCTCTCCGCTATAACCGCTCTAGTCTATAAATAGACATAAGCTACTTGCCCACTATGCTTCCGCTGCTCCCACTGACCACAACAACCCTCTGGCAGAATAATATATACGTGCACTTCTAAAGCTAGTTTAGAACGACGCTATACTTATCCTCCTGCTGGGTCTCATAGTCTGGAACAACAGTAGTGTCAAGTCTGGGTAAGCAAGAACCTCCCTGTCACCGTCCTTGAGGCTACCAGAGTACCTCTCGGGTGTCTGAGGTTACCCACCATATCCGCGGAGTGGCTAATGGAATGTCAAACCTGATTGAATCTTTAGGTCCTATTAAAATTTTCGTAATCGTTTGCGGTTCTGGAATCACTTCCAGTTCTACCATACTCCCACTACTGTTTTCTGAAAAAATCCATTTTACTAAAACTGTGGCGAGTCAAGAACAATATCATTATTGATCTTCCAGATGGTAGAAAGTCAACCCTCGACATAGCCCAGGTCAACCCACAAACTGCCATTACAGAAACGTGCCTTGAGTTATCCAGAGTCTGGTTTTAAGTATAAGCCGGACAACTCCCTGTACCTTAACATCGTTAAGATATGAACCATTCTATATCCAATATAGAAACTTTGGCACTTATTTAATTGGAACCAGATTCAAATCATGCAGCTGTCTCCAGTGCATATCAACTTAATGGAGAGAGGCCGATCAGCATTACTCAACTTAGGAATGCATCCAATTATGAGTAACCGGAAAGAGAAACAAGTTTCTCAAAACTTTTACTATCAACTGAATACCAATCACAAGAATCTACATCTTCGATCTCTTTGAAGAATCCCGATACTTGTGACATCTGGTTCTCTACTTTATTCTTATACCCACAACTTCTCAAAACTTAGACCTTGTATTTCTACGAAACACTTGTCTAAAAACTAGAGAAGTCACAAGTAAACAGAACATAGTACGAGGACCAACCCCTTTGTCCTGATGGACACTGGACAACATACAATACTCTGTATAAGTCCGCTGAGTTCAATAACTCAAAACCTGTGTATCGTAGGTTGAAAATTTACTTATGGTTAAGAACTACTCCGTTGTTCAATGCTCCTTACCCAATCGTCAATTGATGTAGGTAAATGTCATTGACATAATATCAAAAAGTTATATCTCACTTTATAAAAATAAACATACAGATATATCATTTTGAAATTGGTGCACAAGAACGGATACTTAAAACCAAATACATGCCTGCCGGCAATAACCCAGGCGACTTCCTCAAATATCACCAATTACAACGAATTCCGATATAATGAGGATGATCACCTAATTCCCAATAACTTACTCCCACTCATCATCTGTAAAACCATACAGATATGAGAATCATACCTGGTAAATACATACCCTGGAGTAAGTATCTAATCGGGAAATCAGTTTTCCTTTAACAATGCACCGAAACATGAAAATGTTTCGTAGGGGTATCCTGGTATTCCTAGTAATGCCTCTTCCATAATCCAATTCATGACTATAACCGTATATTTCATTGCCATCTCTCCAAATCCCTTTATTTGTCTTTAGTCGTTACCTTCTGTACACCATCGTTAGGCTAAATGGTTTTCTTCCTTCCCTACCATTCGGCACCAGCCTATGGTTTGGAAGAAGACTATCCAGTCAGCATAATAGGTGTACCCTCCTAAACCAAGGAGTACTCGTACCCTGAGAGAAGGTGATGATAAAAGACAACTGAATAATACCTTATTCTATTTCTCCCGAACTGGGGAAAAAGGAAAGGTGAAATAGCAGTGGCGATGAAGTACGCGGTTTGGTCGTGAATGATAGCAGTCGCAATTTACTTTGCCCTCTTTCTAATCCCTTTATTTTGTCTTTACATATTACCTTCTGTACACCCTACTTAGGCTAATTGGTTTTCTTCATTCCCTACCTTTCGGCACCTGCCTATGGTTTGGAAGAAGACTATCCAATAAGCGTAATAGGTGTACTCTCCTAAACCAAGGAGCCCTCACAATCTGAGAGAAGGTGATAATAAAAAACAACTGAATAAACCAATTCTATTTCTCCTGAACCTGGATCCATCCTCGAAGAAGTCCCTTCGAGTTCGTATATAACCATACGATGGATCTATCCAATGGAAGTGGATGTCCGTACTAATACGGGGTGTTCTGAGAAATGTAAAAGGTAAAAGAAGGAGCGGCAATGACTTATGCAACTCGGACAATCCAAAAGCCAGTATTTTAAGAAGGTTTGGTCAACTTGGTCATTGAGTCATAGTCTAGGGTTGGTCAAAGGTCGCTGACAAAGAGAGAGAGAAAAGAAACACTCTGCGTGCACTCTAACCTAGATCAGAATGGTTATCACTTTATCTAATCCGGAAACCTCCCGCTGTACTGTCAAATTCTCCTCCAAATCTAAAAGAAGAATCAATCGGGATCACCCGAAGAGTAAACCAACTCATGAGTGGGAATCGGGATCCAACTCTCATCGCATGATAATGTGACGGAATTCACTCACGTTATCACACTCCAGAAGATATGCGCATGCCTGGCAAGTTTCAGCTTCTTTAGAAACCCCCGATATGATTTTTACCCCATGTTCTTATGACCTTGACGAAAGCCAACAAATCATAAGTCACATGTCAAGTTCTACCCGTCATATTCTTGTCAATTTGAACCCACCCGTACATACCCTTGACGAAAGCCAACAAGGTAATACGACTGTCCCAAACCAACACATCTATCTATGCAACAAATGAATACCCCAGCAGCTACCAAACACTATGCCTTGACGAAAGCCAATAAACATAGCTTGAATACTACTGACCATCCATAAAACATGACGGAGGGCTACGGCAGGTTTTTGGCGAAAAATCTTTAACGTAATGAACTTGATCTCGTTGAAGGAACTTGATAGATTTTTATAAAAATATAATGGCGAAAACCTTTTGCTAAAGAGGTCACTCCCGGTGAAGGGATCTCGGCTCTTTCCTCGTGGAATGAGATGCAGGATATTCCAACTGAATACCGCGATGCAAAGCAACATGCAATCGACTATAGTGAAGTTATTACCCTGACGCAAACTTCTGCCCAACGGGTCACTCCCGGTGAAGGGATATCGGCCCTTGCCTCGTCGAATGAGGTGCAGGATATTCCAACCGAATACCGCTATGCAAAACAAAAGAAAACGTCTTTGTAATAACACTTTTTAAATTTTTTCCAACAACATCCAAACAGGTTTGTTTTCCTTTGCATTGATCAAAATCAACGCAGTCCCATCAACTAATCACACCAGAAAAGAACGAAAATAAAATGTACGTATATGCCATCCGCATTCATCACTGGATCCCGTCATCACCCGTTAGGTTACTTAACTAACGACAGAGCGGGGACTGGACTAGCGCGGGTGTAAAACATATACAACATCTACTAGTATATATACCAATATACAATAATCGCTCCAGGCGTGATAATATGCAACATTACAGAAAAGTAATAAGCATCACAGAACAATACAGATAATCTGGGATCCCCGGGTTTCACAGAGCCGCTACTGAAACCCGACGTTCCCCTGGTCGTGTGGATAGCCTGTGCAATGAAACCTAGACCCCTACGGGTGCGGCAAGTTACCTGCCAAAACCTGAAGCGAGGCAGCCCCCTACAACATAGTGAATGGACCACCCTGCACTTCACGGAATCCGGTAACTTGAGCACCCCTCCTTGGGTCAACCTGTACCCCCTATGAGTGCGGCGAATAGTCAGCCAATTCTAGAGTGAGGCCCCTCTGCCTCTCAAAGCCATGAGATGCGGACCCGTTGCCCCCCCAGAACCCGGCTATCCGTACACTCCGTCGCAGGGTAAAACCTAGTACAGAAATGAAAAATATGTACAACGGGTACATCAACCTCAGCCCGGTCGTGCCCCAAAAGAATATTATACAAACAGGCAGTGACGGCAGTCCACATGTTGGACGCTCGCCCCGCAATATCAAATGTACAAATAAACTCAAACTGCACTACCATTGCACACTGCTATCCACCACGACATATCCGCAATATCACAGCACAACACAGAACATCAACGCGAATGTCACGTTCGCAAACCCGTCTAAAAGAACTATAGCAATCAGACGCGGTTTACCGCTCAAATGACATTCACGGTCAGAGATATAATGTAAGTACTGTAAACTAACACGTTTAAATTTCGATCGACAAAATTTCCCAAAGTGGGCCCCACATACATCTGCTGTACAGTAACAAAAACTGGGCCCAAATGAACAGTTCCAGAAAGCACAATTTTCCAAGTAGAAGCCCCAGAAGAAAAATGACCTACTGATTCACCAATATGGTCGCGGTTCCGCGGCCAAAGAATGGCTTTGGCGGCGGATTCGCGGCCGTACGGTCAGATCAGTGGATCGAATTTCTTCAGTTTTCTAATAAATGCCTGCTTGATTTTTTGGTATGGTTAAAATGATTTTTAGACCAGTTTTAAAATCAACAGAAACTTTAGACATGGAATTTGCGGTTTTCGAAAATCCGTTCGATCGATATTTTAAACGCGTTAGCATAAGTTAGTAAAGCTTAATGGCGAGGCTCTGATACCATGTAAGTCTACGGTAGCGCCCCGGCCGTCAAACTGACGCCAAATGCAGAACAAAAACTTTTATAACTGGCGCTATCGCATACTATAACCCGGATCTGCCATTAACGCTAAACTAACAAACTGTAAAGAGGGTAGAAAGGTTATACCGAACGATCCGAGTCCTTCGTTCTTTAACCATCATCCCACGCTCCATTGCGGCTGCTCCGATCTCGTCGATCTCCGATCTCCTCGTCCAGGTAGCACCACGTCATCGGATCTTTAAGCGGGCTCCCGCCTCTGACCCGAGGCAACTCGGTCATCAAGTTTGCTAAAAGATCAAGAAGAAAAAATCTTAGTCAAAACCAAAACCCATTAATGCAATGAATGACTCATCTAACCTAGTTATCCATTCATTAGTGCAAATAATGATTCATTAACCTAGTCACCAAACCAAGAACCTTCCACACTCATGACTCACCTCATGACTCACCCAAAAGAAGAAAAGATAAATCCGCATTAAACCAAATGTTTAATACGGGTGATAGAAAACAGGAAACTGGCAACTTCCAAAAACGATCCCGAAACGAATTTCAGGATAGCCCCGTAACAGTATAAACATACCCGCATTTGTATTACGATCGAATACAAATACAACTGAGACAAACATATTATATCTACACAGTATAATACTCGGATCCGGCTTAAACCAAAGCCCACCAGTATTATCTGCCCGAAATATGACACGTGCGTAAACGCACGTGCATTTTCCGAATCCTGCCATAAAACCATATGGCCTCTACAACGTTTCGCCCGAACTTGGGAAACTGTCTGTGGGGGCTCTAATGACTCGTCAGTACCCTGGCAGTGGGTTTAACCACAAGCCGTCAGCGGCACTAGCTGTGCGTAACGGCTGCCTATGTACTGACCTCAAGGGAGGCCGATGAGCGAACTCATCCGGAAACCCTACCGAGCCTAACAGTGACAATGTATATACAGTCCGGTCCGTTCGTCTATGAGTATCGCATATCGGGCCTAGGGGGCTGGTAACGTCAGACCCATAAAAGCGGTATAAGTCGTGTCGGAGACAAGCCCTGAACACCCTGAGAAACTACCGGAGTACCTACCAGTAATTCTCACCTGCCTTGGCCAAGGACTTGGTGTAATGGCTTTCCTAGACACAGCGCGATCTCCACCCCCAATACCGGGAGAGACGAATCCCCTGCCGATCCGCTCACTTGCCTCTATGTGGCTCGGGACTGTACCCAAAAAATACCTGTTTGAACGACTCCTTTGAGCCGTGGTAGGGTAGAAATCAAAGCACAGTGGGAACTCACACGAGACAAATGACGACCTCAGGTCGATGAACTAACCTATACACATGTCACCAGGGAACTGCTATCTGACGATATGTATAATACCAACTAGCAGGTTCCCGGCGAGTCCTGTCCGGTGTACTCATAACCCAATGAGCATCTGTATACATCTTAGGTGATCCAACTGACACCAGTGGCTTGTGAGACCGGCCACCGCCCCTCATCGGGGTCTCGACTGTATACACTAGTCTACTCCGGAGTATCGATGCCCTGTCTCGAAACTCCCACAACTAGGGACCACAATTAAGGATGAGCTTATAGACTACCCAACTCTCACGTATATGATCGCCATCGTACTGTTGGTAGTCAAGCAAGATCCTAAGGGCTCTATCAACATGTAATCATGATCAGTCACCTGAACCTATACACGACTTATAAAGGCAAACCAGATAGCATACTATCATCTCGAGTAAGACTGTGCTACCGGTATAGGTCTTCCTCAATCATTGCAATCACGTGCCTGCGATCCAATAATTGACTTTGAGGGCACTATATCCAACAGCACGTAGATAGTCCATCTTGACCTCCTTATAGAGCAGCGATGGCTTAAGAAACAGGTTTGGATCTGCCGCCTAAGACTTTTCAACTTCATGAGCCGTGAGGGTCTCATAAAGGTATTTCTCCCTACGGGTCGTGAGGATCCCGCAGGTGTATTTTCTCCTTAGGAGTCGTGAGGAATCCTAAGCGCGTTTTCTCTTGAGAATTGTAAGGATCTCATAAAAGAATTTTTCCCCTTACAAGTCGAGAGGACTCGTAAGTGGTTTTTTTCCTCCTTGTCGATGTTCGACTTTGGAGATTGTGGCCGGTGGATAGTATACAATAGTCCATCTTGGACTTCTTTGCATGGCAGCGATGGCTTAGGAAACAGGTTCAGATCTGTCGCCTAAGACTTTTCAACTTTATAAGCCGTGAGGGTCTCATAAAGACTTTTCTCCCTACGAGTCGAGAGGATCCCGTAGGTGTATTTTCTCCTTAGAAATCGTGAGGATTTCTAAGTGTTCTTCGCTTCTGTGAGTTGTAAGGATCTCACTCGGGTATTTTTCCTTATGAATCGTGAGGACCCGTAAGTAGTTTCTTTATTTCATTGGCAAATGTGGCTCGCAGATAGTCCATCTTGACCTCCTTGTAGAGCAGCGATGACTTTAAAAACAGATTTGGATCTGCCGCCTAAGACTTTTCAACTTCATGAGCCGTGAGGGTCTCATAAAGACTTTTCTCCCTACGAGTCGAGAGGATCCCGTTGGTGTATTTTCTCCTTAGGAGTCGTGAGGACTCTTAAGTGCGTTTTCTCTTGAGATTCGTAAGAATCTCATAAGAGAATTTTCCCCCTTACAAGTCGAGAGGACTCGTAAGTGGTTTTTTCCCTCCTTGTCGATATTCGACTTTGGAGAGTGTGGTTTATGGATAGTATACAATAGTCCATCTTGGACCTCTATCTTGGATAGTATACAATAGTCCATCATGGACCGACTTGCAGGGCCCCAGTGCTTAGAAAACGGGTCCTTATCCCCGTTGCCTAAGGCTATTCCCTACGAGTCGAGACGAGTCGAGAAGTTCTCGCAGGAACATTATTTTCCCCACGAGTCGAGAAGAATCGAGAAGTTCTCGCAAGGATGTCCTAACGTCACAGTTAACTCCTGCTAATAGAAGTCCGTTAGGGTCTGTAGTACTGGGGTATTTTACCCGTCATACCGTCGCATTGGCCGATGTATTCCTCGATATGCAATCTTGCTATTCAAGTAACCCCACGACTGTCGTGTCTTTGATCCTTTCGGGGGCTGGACAAGACGTCTTCAAGTAATCTTCCAACGATATTACCATCGAAATAGCAAGCGTTACGGATATTCCATGCTGCTTTTTACTTGAGGTTAGGCTCAGTTTGGGGAGCCCTGATGAGTCATGACCACTTCGCGCTGGAATGGGATGATCTTCGATAGTCTTTCAGGTCTCATTTGAGTTTCCATCAAGACCCTGAAGCTAGGGATCTTCTTTTGCTTCGTTTGTTGACATTGTGTCTGCAATATTGCGACGGCTGTCGAGGTTGTCACTTGGTTGTCAGTGAATTGTCGAGCTTTGGAACTAGGGGAATTTTCCATGGCACCATTTGTTGATGTCGCGTCTGCATCCTGCAGGGGGGGAGGAATAATGTTGTTATTGATCTCTAGGCTGTAGATGTAGCCATCGAGACTTGGAACTAGGGACTCTGCCATGGCTCTGAGGTAGTCTCTAGGTTGTCTGTGAACCATCGAGATTTGGAACTAGGGGACTTCGTCGTGGCTCCGAGGTAGTTTCTAGGTTGTCTATGAACCGTCAAGATTCGGCTTCCCTTTGACGAAGCCTGGTAGGCTAATATGGTTCCCTTTCCGTTTGTGCCCATGGATTGTATACATTGGTTAATGTGATCTCACCTATAGGGCAAAAGTTTCATTTTTTTTTATTTCTTTCCGCGATACTCTATCATTTCAGCTTTTATATCACGAAAGTCATGATTGCCCAATCATTTCGGCTATTTTTCGCGGTGCCGAATTATTTCGGCTGTTTTTTTCTTTTTACTCGCCGATCTCTTTTTTTTGTTGCGAGTTGCCTAAATATTTCGGCTGTTTTTATATGCATATATTTTGCTCGCTGATTTTTATTGCGAGTTGCCCAAACATTTCGGCTGTTTCATATGCATTTTTTATTTATTTTTTGCTCGCTGATTTTTTTTTGCGGGTATGGAACTCAAGATCTGATACCAATCTTAGCATCAGCATCGCTGCGACTGGAATATTGCCAGGAGCAAATCATCATTTGTCGTGAAAGGACTTAGAATTTGATACCGATTTAAGCATCAGTATCGCTACCATTGGGATTGTTGCCAGGAGCGAATAATCATTTGCTTTTGTCGATTTGAACAAAGGTGACTTAGCAAATAGGGTTAGGATCCTGTCGACTAAGGATTTTAACTTCATGAGCCATAAGGGTCTCATAAAGGTGTTTCTCCCTACGAGTTGTGAGGATCTCGTAGTTGTGTTTTTTCCTTAGGAGTCGTGAGGATTTCTAAGTGTGTGTTCTCTTATAAGTCGTAAGTATCTTACAAGAGTGTTTTCTCCTTATAAGTCGAGAGGACTTACAAGTGTCATTCACCACACGAGGACATTCTTCGTCGTTGGTGGAACTTAGTGGGGGAAACGTTTATTTGTGCCCATGGATTGTATACAAGTGTCAATATTGAACCGCTTGTAGGGCAACTTGGGGGATGTGATGGCTTAAGAATAGGTTCAAATCCCTATAACTTAAGGCTTTCGAATCCTATAAGCCGTGAGGGTTTCATAGGGGGATTCTTCTTACGAGTCATGAGGATCTCGTAAGTGGAATTTCTCCTTAGGAATCGTGATGATCCCTAAGTGTGTTGCTCCTTTTTTTGAGTCATAAGAATCTCACGCAGGTATTTTCTCATTACAAGGTTGAGAGGACCTTGCAAGTGTGCATGAATTTTTTTTACGAGTCCGCGCCCTTTAGGATTTTCACGAACTCGTTGGTAGTCCTGCCATTTTACTCACGGAGCCCTTTCGGGTTTTCATCCATACCCATTTTGCTTATGGACGTACCGTTTTTTTACATCACGAGATTGCGCCCTTTCAAGTTTTCACAAGCTCGCCGGTAGCCCTGTTGTTTTTACTCACAGTGTCCTTTCGGGTTTTCATCCGTGCCCCTTTTGCTTATGGACGTATCGCATTTTTTTAACTCCTCCGTTTGCCAATGGCACTTAGGGGGAATTTCGCCACCGGGGCGGTTGTGCAGCCAGCGAGACTTAAGTTGCAATCCTCGCCGCTGGGACCTGTGGACCTAGATTCCACTGTCGCCGTGTTTGAGGTGGCGTATTTAGTTTAAAGACATTGCGGTCCATTATTAGTTAAAGGACATCCCGGTCCATCGTTAGTTTAAGGACATCTCGGTCCATCATTAGTTTAAGGACATCTCGGTCCATAACAGCTTCGAGGCGAAGTTTTGCCGGATACTACTTATAGAGTTTAGACTCAGGAGCACAGCGAGCGGACACGAGCGTCGTCATCTATCATTAACCTGAACCGTGACTCGTCAAGCGTAGTATTTCTTAAGGAATCGGCCGTTTATCGGCCGGACGGGTCTTTCGCCTTGCATATCCATGAGCAAGTAGGCCCTATCTTGGTAGACTTTGTCTATGATGTACAGGCCCTCATAGTTCGGCTCGAATTTCCACATTTAGCACGATCGGGGATCAGAGGTCTTTTTACGACTAGCACAAGTTCGCCTTGGCAGAATGTTCTCGGCCTAGTTAATCTTTCGTATGAGCGCGTCTGTTTCCCCCAATCAGAGCAAGGCTCTGTTCAATTTTTGAAATTTGAAATGAAGCAGCGCTTCATAAAAGAGCTAGCACTAAATGCGCCAGCGCTAAGAGTCAAAAACTCTGATCTAGCGCTCACGTACAAAGTAAGAGAGAGATAGCGCTAGCAGCGCCAGCGCTAAGAGTCGAAGACTCTGATGCAGCGCTCACGTGCTTTGCACGAGAGCGCTAGCGCTAAGTGCGCTAGCACCAAGATTCAAAGACTTTGATGCAGCGCTCACGTGCAAAGCACGAGAGCGCAAGCGCTAGCAGTGCCAGCGCTAGGAGTCAAAGACTCTAAGGCAGCGCCTCACGTGCAAAGCACGAGAGCGCTAGCGCGAGGAGCTCCGGCGCTAAGCGCTCGCGCCAGGAGCGCCAGCGCTAAGAATCAAAGACTCTGAGGCAACGCCTCACGTGCAAAGCACGAGAGCGCCAAGCGCTAGAAGTAAATGTTCTCCACCATTGGATCAAAGATCCAACTAAGAAGAATAAATCAACAAATTACCAGAATAAAATTCTGTTGAAACTTTCCAAACAGGAAAGATTGTGCTCTGTAAATCAGAGCACCGTTGGATCAAAGATCCAATGGTGATTAAAAATCACCAAGGTACAGAACAAATTCTGTATAGGAAGATATTTTCCCAATCTTGTTAATAACAAGAAAACTATTTTCTGTAAAACAGAAGCCCTCGGATCAAAGATCCAACGGTGGATAAATTCCACAAATCAATTGGAGATCTCTCAATGAGAGATTTCCTTAACTGATTCAACAAATCAGCCTCCCCTATATAAAAGACCCAAGACTTCAAATCTTGCACAGATGACCCCCCCTCCACACACACACAAACTTTGAGAAATTTCAAAGAGAAGAGCAAGCTCTCGGAAGAAGAATTTCTTCAAGGTAAATAAAACAGAGAGATCAAAGTATCTCGTCAAAAAAAAGAAGAACTTAATTCTTTTTCTAGATCATAGATCTATAACACAGAGGTCTTTCACAAAAAGAGATCATATCATCTCATCATAAAAAGGGGGGAGAAGAATTCAATTCTCTTCAGATCATAGATCCATAAAGACAAAGTCTTTCACAAAAAAAACCTTAAGAGATTGTAACATCTCCTATAAAATAAGAACTTTGTTCTTAGAGCTACGAGACAAAGTCTCTTATAAATAAGAATTTAATTCTCAGAGCGCAGAACTGATTAAAGCTGCCTAAAAAGAGCATTAGCGCTCCAATTTAAAGAAGCGCCTTAGCACTCACAGACTGGCACACAGCGCCGCAGCGCTCCTAGCGCTCCAATTTAAAGAAATGCCTTAGCGTTCCAACACTGGCGCACAGCGCCGCAGCGCTCCAATTTAAAGAAGCGTCTCAGCGCTCCAAGTCTGGCGTTCGGCGCCCAGCGCTCCAAGCGCTATTTTAGAAGAAGCGCCCAGCGCTCCCAGCGCTATTTTAAAAGAAGCACTCAGCGCTTCAAGGTTGGCGTTCAGCGCCAAGCGCACCACGTGCTCCTCATGTAGGTAAAGAGCACTCCGCACTCATTGACGGGCGCTCAGCGCCAAACACGCCATATGCTCCTCACGTGTGCGCTATCTCACAGGAAGCGCCTTAGCATTCTAAGCCTGGCGCTCAGCGTCAAGCTGTTGAATATGTATGCCCTAGAGGCCATTATTGTATAGTACTACTTTGTATAATACATTTTGGAGGCTTGGGATATATATATATATATATGGGTTTACGACAGTCTTGCTCGATATAGTAGTATGCTATTTGGTTTGTTTCTATCTTAATATGCGAATATGTTTCTTTTAACATATCGCTAAAAACATATTGATGGAGCCCTTAGGATCTTTGCTTGACTACCGGCGCTGTGATGGCGATCACACTAGTGGGGGCTGGGTAGTCTATAAGCACATCCTTATTTTGGTCCCTACTCGTAGGATTATCGAGACAGGGCATCGATACTCCAGAGTAGACTGGTGCATACGCTTCTCTTCCCAGCAGGGGAGATGGTCTGTCCCATAGCCATCAGTACGTTGTACTGGAGATAGTATGCAGGTGCTCGTTAGGTTACGAGTACACTGGACAGGACCCGTCGGGAACTGTTGGTTGGTATTATACCTATCGTCAGTTAACAGTTCCCAGGTGATATGAGTACAGCTTAGTCCGCTGACTTGACACTGTCACTTCGCCTCGAGTGTGTTCCCACTGTTCTTAGATTACTACCCTACCATGGCTCTACTGAGTCGTGCAAACAGGTAGTAGTTGGGTGCAGTTCCGAAGCACTTGGAGGCAGTGACGGTTAGACAGGATCCGTCTCCCCCGGTATTGGGAGTTGACATCGCGCTGTGTCTAGGAGAGCCATTACCCATTGTCGTCCCTGGCCAGGGCAAGCGAGAATTGCCGGTAGGTTCTCCAGTAGATTCTCAGGGTGTTTTGGGCTACACTCCGACACAAATTGTACCGCTATTAGGGGACTGACGTTTACCTCCCCCTAGGCCCGACATGCGATACTCTCAGACGAACAGACCGGACTGTACGGAGATTGTCACATTCAGGCTCAGCAGGAGTTCGGATGGGTTCACCTCATCGGTCTTCTTGTTGGCATCTACCTGGGGACCGTTACGTACAGCTAGTACCGCTTGCGGCCTGTGGTTAAACCCACTGCCAGCGTAGTGTCGAGCCTTTAGAGTTCCACATAAAGGGTTACTCTCCTTTGGGCAAAACAGAGTAGAGGTTGCATGGTTTTGCGACGGGGTTCGTTCACATCCGCGCACTTGTGCACGTTTGGTGTCCGGACGGTTATTACTAGCGGGCTTTGGTTTAAAACAGATCATAGTATTTGTTTTGGGATTGGTTTTGTCTCAGTGTATTCGTGTTCCTCGGAACACGGATGCGAGTGTGTATGCACAGTTGACAAAGGCAGAGGCAGAGGATTCTCATTAGGGTTGTTGACCATTTGACTTTGGTTGACCTGTTGACCGTTGACTTTTTCTAAACCCTAATGAGAATGAGAAATATGATTAATAATATTAATTAAGGATTATTGTGTCATGGTTGAGTTGAACATTTGACTTTTGTTGACTTGTTGACTTTGTTGACCGGTTGACCATTGTGGACTTGTTGACCATCATCATATCTTTTCAATGATGCTTCTTGTTTTTTTTGCAAAATGCATTAAATGCATGAAATGATAATGGTCATTGAAACTAACCATCACAATTCTTAATTATTATTATTATCATCATTATTCTCACTTTTGTGAGCATGGTTGCATTATGAAAGCTCATTCTATCATTTTCTTTCTCTCTCTTAGAAAGAAAGCTCTCCCTCTTCCTCTCTCAAAGTTCAAGTGTTCCATGAGTTGGAAATCATGAACTTTTGAGACAAAACCACCATAACTCTTCTCTACTCATTCTAAGGTTCTAGGTTTAGCAAACCAAGCACCTTAGTTATCTCTAGGTTGAGATAGGAGCTCAAGTTCGAGGCCCTCGGGTGGATCCATCTACGGCAAAGAGGAGACGACGAGGAGGAGCCGTTCAAGCCACTACAAGGAGCAAGCAAGGAGGAGAACCACCAAAAGAAAAGAAGGAGTTCAAGACCTAGGTATAACCAATCTACATAGTAGCTAGAACTTGTAGTTTATATGTTAGTTTTTGTTTAGCAAAGATCCTTCATGGATGGTCCATGTTACCTAGTTAGAAAATTTTGATTTTTACCTATTCCGCCTCCCCGAAAGAACCGGGGTGGGTAATGTGGACCTAACAGTGGTATCAGAGCCTAGCTAAACAAAAACTAACTGTTAGCAAAGTGTTTAGAGCTTCGATCCGGTAAAAATCCCAAAAACATGTCAAAAACCCATGCTTTCTGCCGTTTTTAAAAACTGCTCTAAAAATTATTCCACATGTCTTAAAAATCGGTGCAGGGTTTTCTAGGAAAAGTCAAGAAATTTGAGCCCACGACTCGGCCAACTCGCCGCGGAAGCGCGGCGGAACCATGCGTTCCGCCGCGTATCCGCGGCCGAGTTGACTCGGCCGCGACTCCGATTTCTTGCAGTTTTCTCTGTATAGTATTTTGGGATTTTTAAGATGTTTTGTTTCTGCCCAGATTTTCTAGAGAACAATGTTATGTTTGGGGTAGTTACAAATTGGTATTTTGATTGATGTTCTATAAACTTAGCTATTTGGTTATATCTGTAATGATATATGCATTGAACGTCGGCTAATCGCTATACGTCGATTAGTGGGGGTTGTGCATATCTGTGATCTGTAATGTTGTTGGATTGTGTATATGAACTTGTTGGATTATCGCGAATGAATAGCCGGGGTTTTGTGAGATGAGGGTTTCTTTATCTTTCATTTGATGTAAAATGTAAATTGATGTAATATTATTTTTATGGCCGCACATCCGGGATGAGGTTGTAGCCGCCATTGTATATTATTTCTTTTACTGTTTTTGCTCCTAGGATAGACCCAAGGTGGGGTGCACAAACTACCGGGTACGTTGAAGTGCTGAGTGGCCTACTCACGTTGTTGAGGGAGGCTGCTTCACTTCGGGTATTTGGCGGGTAGTTTGCCGCACCCGTAGGGGTCTAGGGTGAGGTTTGGCTATTCATCGCGACCGTGTAATCCGTCTTTCGTTGCAGACTCGAACGAAACGTGGATTCCTAGCATATCCAATGTGTTCATCTATGATCTGGAATGGCTATCATTGCATCTGATGAATATATATATCTATATATGATATCTAGTAGGCGTTGCTTATGTTTTGCATCCGCGCTAGTCCAGCCCCCACTCTGTCGTTAGTTAAGTAACCTAACGGGTAATGACGGGGCCCCGTGGCGAATGCGGATGGCATAAGTGTACGTCATATTTTCGTTGTTTTCTGCAATTATAGAATTAATTGATGGGACACATTATATTAATGCAAAGAAAAAACAAACCTAAAAGACGTTGTTGGAACAATTTTCAAAAGGCTGTTATTGCAAGGACGTTCTCTTTTGTTTTGCATAGAGGTATTTGGTTATGAATGCCCAGCACCTCATTCGACAAGGCAAGGGCCGAGATCCCTTCATCGAGAGTGACCCCTTGGACAAAAGTTTGCGTCAGGGTAATAACTTCACTATAGTCGATTATTCTTTCTTTGCATCGAGGTATTCAGTTTGGAATATCCTGCACCTCATTCGACGAAGAAAGAGCCGAGATCCCTTCACAGGGAGTGACCTCTTTAGCAAAAGTCATCGTCACTATAATTTTAAAAGGCAATCATGTTCCTTCAACGATATCAAGTTCATTACGTTAACGGGTTTTTTGCCAAAAACCCAGCCGTAGCCCTCCGTCATTTCTTACAAGTAACACTTAGTATTCGTGCTGCGTTTGTTGACTCCGTCAAGGCGTAGTGTACGGTAGCTGAGTGCTGCTTGTTTGTAGCAGTAAATGGGATTGGTTAGGACAGTCGTATAACCTTGTTGACTCCGTCAAGGGTTATGCGGGTGGGTTTAATGCAATCCAGATAATGACAGGTTGAACTTGACTAGGACTCTTTGATTTGTTAACTCCGTCAAGGTCACTCGGGTCCTAGGGGCAAAAATCCACATCGGGAGTTTCTAAAGAAACTGAAACTTGAAGATTTAGCATACCTTCTGGAGTGTGGTGACTAGAGTGGATACCATCTAGGTCATCGCACAATGATAGTTGGATCTCGATCCTACTGATGAGTTGGATTACTCTCGGGAGATTATTTCACTTAACAATCAATGCTATAAACCAAGTAGGTGTCTAGAACGGTGTTAGCGGGGCTACGCCTCCAGGGAAAAGAGGTTATTTAATTAAGGAACTTCGCGAAAGCGTTGGAAAACCTCCCTCGAAGTACCAACACTAGCCTGGCTGAAAGGTTAAGCAAGTATTGTGACGTGCGATTAATCCTGACTAGTTCTTCTTTTAGGGTTTGAAGAAGAATTTGAGGAAACAGTGGGAGCCATCATGGTTAGATAAATTAATAAACCAATCTAATCTTGCAAGAGCGCACGGTGAGTGTTTCTTTTCTCTCTCTCCAGGTAGCAACCATTTCACGCCCTAATCAAGATAATAAAATGTATCGCTTGACCGATCTGAATTCTTATTCGGGGCTGGGGAACGTTGGTTCGGCTCTAACTTACGACAACAGTCATAAGTATGGGCAAGGGAAAGAGGATTGTATGGATTCCAAGGATACCCAGTTGAAGAAGAAGCATAGTTTTGCATCTACTTCAGGTGTTCTTGTAATTGAGAACTGCTTTTCGGTCAGCCCTACCTCCTGGGTACTTGATACCGGATCAGGATCTCATATCTGTAATCTATTGCAGAGACTGAGAAAAAGTAGGAAAGTTGTACCTGGTGATATGTCGCTCAGGGTAGCGAACGGAGCACAAGTTAACGCTGCAGCCGTCGGTGAATATCACCTAGTGTTGCCAAACAGCAATACTATGATTTTGAACGATTGCTACTATGTACCTTCCATGGTTTGCAACATCATATCAGTTTCTTTACTCGATAAAGATGGATATAACTTTGTTCTTGATAGAAATATCATGAACATCTACCTTCATAAGGTACTGGTTGCAGAAGGTACACTGTGTAATGGTATCTACGTTCTAAATCAGAATACAGTTCTCAATGTACAAAACACACGCAAGAGGAAGAATTCAGATACGAATGAATCCTACTTGTGGCATTGTAGACTTCGTCATATCGGAGAGAAAAGACTAAGTAAGATGGAATCTTGAATACGTTCGAGTTTTCATCTTATGAAACCTGTCAGTCTTGTCTCAAAGGGAAGATGACCAAATCTCCGTTCACCGGACATGGAGAAAGAGCAACAGAGCTCTTGGGACTCATACATAATGATGTATGTGGTCCAATGTCTATACATGCAAGGGGTGGGTTCTCGTACTTCATCACATTCACTAACGATCTCTCTAGGTTCGGATATGTGTATCTGATGAAACACAAATCTGAAGCTTTTGAGAAATTCAAGGAATTCAGAAATGAAGTAGAGAACCAGACTGGCAAAAGTATCAAGATCCTCCAATCGGATAGGGGAGGGGAGTACTTAAGCACGGAATTCCTAGATTACTTAAAAGAGAATGGAATTCTCTCTCAGCTTACTCCTCCTTATACACCACAGCACAACGGTGTATCGGAGCAGAGGAATCGTACCCTATTGGATATGGTTCGCTCCATGATGAGTAGTGCCGAATTGCCTCTTTCATTTTGGGGACATGCGCTTCAGACAGCGGCATACCTACTGAATTACGTTCTATCCAAATCTGTGCCTAAGACTCCATATGAAGTATGGAGTGGAAGAAATCCGTATCTTAAGCGATTTAAGATATGGGGTTGTCCGGCCTATGTGAAAACACAGAACTCGGATAAGCTAGAGGCATGGTCAGTTCTATGTAAATTTGTGGGATATCCTAAATACTCACTAGGATATCTGTTCTACCACACTGCGGAACAGAAGGTGTTTGTATCTCGCTATGCTACCGTTTTAGAAAGGGAGTTTCTTGAAAAAGAAACTAGTGGGAGTTCGGTAGAACTGATAGAAATCCATGAACCACAAAATGTAACTGAAAATTTGGAGGAACCACTGGATTCAATAACCCCAGACGAACCTCAGCCACTTCGCAGATCTGGTAGGATTTCTCATCCGCCCGAGAGATACTACGGTTTTCTCTTAGACGGGGATCGAGAGGATTGCATCTTGGAAGAAGATGACCCTACCAGTTTCAGGCAGGCCATTATCAGTAGGGACTCTGATAAGTGGCTGGAAGCTATGCAATCCGAAATGGAGTCCATGTACACCAATAAAGTGTGGACCTTGGATATTGCTCCACCTGGGGTAAAACCCGTTGGATGCAAATGGATCTACAAAAGGAAACTTGGTGTAGATGGGCAGGTGGAAACCTAGGCTAGACTCGTTGCAAAAGGTTTTCGTCAAAGACCTGGTGTGGACTATGACGAAACTTTTTCTCCAGTGGCTATGCTCAAATCCATTCGTATCCTACTTGCCATTGCTGCCTTCCATGACTATGAAATTTAGCAGATGGACGTAAAAATGGCTTTTCTGAACGGCTATTTAGAAGAGTGCGTTTACATGGATCAGCCAGAGGGTTTTGTAGACAGTGGGAGCAGCGGGAAGGTGTGCAAGTTGCTTAAATCCATTTATGGATTAAAACAGGCATCGCGGAGCTGGAACATCAGTTTTGATGAGGCAATCAAGGAATTTGATTTCATCAAGAACGAAGATGAACCTTGTGTCTATAAGAAGATTGTAGGACGAACTGTCATGTTTCTAGTCTTGTACGTGGACGACATTCTTTTGATAGGAAATGACATTCCTATGCTACAATCGGTCAAGCTATTCTTGTCACAACAGTTCTCCATGAAGGACCTGGGTGATGCCTCGTACATTCTGGGGATCATGATCTACAGAGATAGATCCAAGAGACTACTGGGACTTTCGCAGTCCAAGTATATAGAGACCGTATTAAAGAGATTTAGTATGGAAGATTCCAAGCGCGGTAATGTACCCGTATTGCACGGAATCACCCTCTCCAAGAAGATGTCTTCTAAGACTGACGAGGAGAGGGTTCGCATGAGCACTATACCCTACGCTTCGGCGGTAGGATCTATAATGTATGCGATGCTATGTACAAGACCAGATGTAGCTTACGCGCTGAGCGTGGTGAGCCGGTATCAGTCAGACCCAGGTGAGGGCCACTGGACGGCAGTGAAGAACATTCTCAAGTACCTGAGAAGGACTAAGGAGATGTTCCTGGTTTACGGTAATGGAGACCTCAGGGTCGAGTCCTTTACCGATTCAAGCTTCCAGAGTGACAAAGATGACAGCAAGTCTGCCTCGGGTTTTGTGTTTACCCTCAATGGAGGGGCGGTATGTTGGAGGAGTTCTAAACAGGATACCGTCGCAGACTCGACGATGGAAGTTGAATACATTGCTGCAAGCGATGCCGCAAAAGAGGCGGTCTGGATGAAGAAGTTCATTAGTGAACTTCAAGTGGTTCCGTCCATTGTTGACCCAATACCTTTGTATGCGATAACAATGGGATATAGCTTTAGCAAAGGAACCAAGGTCCCATCAAAAATCCAGACACATCTTAAGGCGGTATCACCTGATCAGGGAGATCATTGATCACCAGGAGATCGAGGTACGGAGAGTGGACACAAAAGACAACACGGCGGATCCATTCACAAAGGCCCTCCCTCAAACACAGTTCGAGCGACTTTTTGAGCTATTGGGTATGCGGTACACCAGCAGCTGGCCTTACTGCAGACGTTGGGTATGCGGTACACCAATTACTGGCCTTTAGTGCAAGTGGGAGATTGTTGAATATGTATGCCCTAGAGGCCATTATTGTATAATAATAGTTTGTATAATACATTTTGGAGGCTTGGGATATATATATATATATATATATATATATATATATATATACGGGTTTACGACAGTCTTGCTCGATATAGTAGTATGCTACTAGGTTTGTTTCTATCTTAATATATGTATATATTTCTTTTAACATATCGCTAAAAACATATTGATGGAGCCCTTAGGATATTTGCTTAACTACCGGCGTTGTGATGGCGATCACATTATTGGAGGCTGGGTAGTCTATAAGCACATCCTTATTTTAGTCCCTAGTCGTAGGATTATCGAGACATGGCATCGATACTCCAGAGTAGACTGGTGCATACGCTTCTCTTCCCAACAGGGGAGATGGTCTGTCCCACAGCCATCAGTACGTCGTACTGGAGATAGTATGCAGGTGCTCGTTAGGTTACGAGTACACTGGACAAGACTCGTCGGGAACTGTTGGTTGGTATTATACCTATCGTCAGTTAACAGTTCCCAGATGACATGAGTAGAGCTTAGTCCGCTGACTTGACACTGTCACTTCGCCTCGAGTGTGTTCCCACTGTTCTGAGATTACTGCCCTACCACGGCTCTACTGAGTCGTGCAAACAGGTAGTAGTTGGGTGCAGTCCCAAAGCACTTGGAGGCAGTGACGGTTAGAGAGGATCCGTCTCTCCCGGTATTGGGAGTTGATATCGCGCTGTGTCTAGGAGAGCCATTACCCATTGTCGTCCCTGGCCAGGGCAAGCGAGAATTGCCGGTAGGTTTTCCAGTAGATTCTCAGGGTGTTTTGGGCTACACTCCGACACGAATTGTACCGCTATTAGGGGACTGACGTTTACCGCCCCCTAGGCCCGACATGCGATACTCTCAGACAAACAGACCGGACTATACGGAGATTGTCACATTCAGGCTTAGCAGGAGTTCGGATGGGTTCACCTCATCGGTCTTCTTGTTGGCATCTACCTGGGGACCGTTACGTACAGCTAGTACCGCTTGCGGCCTGTGGTTAAACCCACTGCCAGCGTAGTGTCGAGCCTTTAGAGTCCCATATAAAGGGTTACTCGCCTTTGGGCAAAACAGAGTAGAGGTTGCATGGTTTTGCGACGGGGTTCGTTCACATCCGCGCACTTGTGCACGTTTGGTGTCCGGACGGTTATTACTAGCAGGCTTTGGTTTAAACCAGATCATAGTATTTGTTTTGGGATTGGTTTTGTCTCAGTGTATTCGTGTTCCTCGGAACACGGATGCGGGTGTGTATGCACAGTTGACAAAGGCAGAGGCAGAGGATTCTCATTAGGATTGTTGACCATTTGACTTTGGTTGACCTGTTGACCGTTGACTTTTTCTAAACCCTAATGAGAATGAGAAATATGATTAATAATATTAATTAAGGATTATTGTGTCATGGTTGAGTTGAACATTTGACTTTTGTTGACTTGTTGACTTTGTTGACCGGTTGACCATTGTGGACTTGTTGACCATCATCATATCTTTTCAATGATGCTTCTTGTTTTTTTTGCAAAATGCATTAAATGCATGAAATGATAATGGTCATTGAAACTAACCATCACAATTCTTAATTATTATTATTATCATCATTATTCTCACTTTTGTGAGCATGGTTGCATTATGAAAGCTCATTCTATCATTTTCTTTCTCTCTCTTAGAAAGAATGCTCTCCCTCTTCCTCTCTCAAAGTTCAAGTGTTCCATGAGTTGGAAATCATGAACTTTTGAGACAAAACCACCATAACTCTTCTCTACTCATTCTAAGGTTCTAGGTTTAGCAAACCAAGCACCTTAGTTATCTCTAGGTTGAGATAGGAGCTCAAGTTCGAGGCCCTCGGGTGGATCCATCTACGGCAAAGAGGAGACGACGAGGAGGAGCCGTTCAAGCCACTACAAGGAGCAAGCAAGGAGGAGAACCACCAAAAGAAAAGAAGGAGTTCAAGACCTAGGTATAACCAATCTACATAGTAGCTAGAACTTGTAGTTTATATGTTAGTTTTTGTTTAACAAAAATCCTTCATGGATGGTCCATGTTACCTAGTTAGAAAATTTTGATTTTTACCTATTCCACCTCCCCGAAAGAACCGGGGTGTGTAACGTGGACCTAACACAAGCGCACCACGTGCTCCTTACGTGGGCGCTGAAAGAACATAAATTATTCTTTAAATAAAGCCCCAGAGCCATAATGAGGGCTCAACATTCAATAAAAGACAAAAAGGTCGTCAGAACCCAAACCAATGCTAAATGAAAAAAGGCTGAGCCTAATTAAATGTCCAACATTTTAACTGAGTGGGCCGAGCCCAAATTGGCCACAGATCCTTAATGTAGATTAATTGAGCCATATGCTCATAAATATTTTTAACTGATCTTAGTCCCAAACTTGACTATAGATCTCCCAACCAACATTGGTTCAAGGGTACATCTCTTCATACCTCTGATATATGTCGTTGTAATTCTTCAACGTCTTCAGAGAGATGGAGGGTCTCAATAACCAATAACTTTTGGTGTATCCCCAAACGGTTGAACCAAAACCACACAGACCATGATGTCTTTAATCTGGACTATGATGTCCTTAAACTTTACGGACTGTGGGGTCCTTAAACCCATGGACTATGATGTCCTTAAACTTTAGAGACTGTGAGGTCCTTAAACTCATAGACTATGATGTCATTTAACTGGACTATGATGTCCTTAAACTTTACGGACTATGATGTCCTTAAACTTTTGGACTGCAACCTCCCTAAACTAAAACAATAGAACCCAAATGCTCTTTTGTTGGATCTAAATGATCCTGTTGAGTAGATCTTAGTCTAAAATTAGACAAACATATCATCAACAAACGTTTGAGTTGATCTTAGTCTAAAACAAGACTAACGATCCTTAAATCCAACCCAAACCCAAATCTAAGAAAATACGGATTTGGACTAATCCACGCCCTACGGGCGACAACATAAATTAGTCTCCGTATACAATCCACGGGTAACCAAAAATAAAACAAACACACACGACACGAATTGACTATCTGGAGAAGGAGAAAGTTGTTGCCGCGATGCGGTAGCGTAATTAACTGCAGGGGCTTGCGCCTGCAGAGAAGAGCATCCCCACAATCAAAAACCCCTCAAACGAGGGGGAATCTGACAAAGTCTGCTGCAACGGACACATCCGTTTAAACCTCCGATATACGGTTCCATAAATCAACTTGGCATCTTCGGAGAAATGGACGGATAAAACCAAATAGCATCTTCCCCCAAATTCAGGCGAGACGTTTGCCTTCCCGGCTTTCGGTGGAGAACAGATTCTGGCACGCCCGGTGGGATATTTTCCTCTTTCCACTCCACACTTCGTGTGTCGTGTTCGTAAACGAATCGCAGTTTGATATATTTGCCCTTGGATTTGAGGTACTAAGATTTGGTGTCTTTCTCCCATGCAGAGAAAATGGATTTCAACTGCACTAGCTGCAACAACAACTCCCACTCCGTTCTCGCCGGAGGAGTGACTTATGGGCCCCAAGCGGCCTCCATTTTCGTGATGCCAGAGGAACAGGTGACTCAGGCCACCACTGGACTGTTCTTCGGGACCATACTCCCACCAATGAGCTTCAACGCCACACTGCCATCGCAAGAAGCTCCAAAGAAGTCGGTCTTCGATCGACTTGCAACTATCGCGAACCCTCTCAATGGGTCACCCAAATCCAACGCCTCGGTCTTTAACAGACTGGGCCAAAGCTCCAATGGGTCCGTGAAAAAGCCCGCATTACCTGAAAGGGTTATCCCGAAACGGATAGCCATCCCTGCTCCAGTAAATGAAGTCATCAGAGAGACTTCTCCTGCTAAGGGGTCGGTCTTCACAAGACTGGCCGTTCCAACTCCCGCTCCAGGCGAAGTTACCAAAGCCGCTACCTCTGCTCGAAAGTCTGCCTTCGACAGGTTGACCATCCCTTCTCAGCGGACGTCGGTCTTTGATAGGCCGGCACCAATAGCAACCCTTCACCAAAACATGGGGCATGATGAAGCCACCCTCATAACTGAGCTAGTGCCATCTGTAAGACATGCTCGACGTCACCACTGGCGCCGTGTGAGGAAAGCTGGGGGCAGTTCCCCTTCTGGATTGACTCCACCAGCTCCGATGGTTGAAGTCGATACTGCTGTTCCAACTGGGAACAGCTTTGAACCACTCAATAGGGTCCGTAAGAATTCTCCGACCGTTGTATTGAAAAGATCTCCTCCACCTGTAGAGAATGTTACAAAGTCGAAGCCGGAGCAGCCTCCTTAGTGGCTGTCCTCCAAAATCCATAAGGTTTGGCGGAGAGTCCAGGATTCTGTGATCGACAAGGACTATTCCCGCCAACAGAAGAAGATGAAGACTCAACAGGAAGAGGACCATCCTTCTGCCATGCCATGCAAAGTATCGTCTTCTCAGGTGCCTACTGCAACAGCCCCTTCAACTTCAATCATCCATAAAAAGAGGAGGGCGGGGAAGATCCCTATGCTTGCGACGAATCTCAAGGGTACTGAACCCAGACGCTCCAAGTCTGGGGGCATGGTGGTGCATACTGTTTATATGGCTTCCGGGAAGGACGAGAGCCGTGCCTCTAGAGGTCATCGACCACTCACCCGATCGGTAACAAAAGCTCAGGAGCAACAACAGAAGCTCCAGAAGATGTTAAAGAAGATGGCTGCACTCAGGGGACATAAGGAAAGCCCCGAAGCATCGTCGGATCAGCACCAGGAACAGGAAACCAATGCCGAGTTTCTCCGGAGGATGCTAGAAAAGAAAGATCAAGAGGCAGCGGAAAAAGCGGCCAATATAAAACAATTGGCGCTATTGTTCCAGGATATGGTGGGTATGATAATCCAGTCAGACCCTCCAGCCGAAGATCCGCCAATAATAATCGAAGACGGCAGAGGGGGAGACGTCAAACCCTCTTCCGGCCTTTTCAGCAGCAAAGGAGGAAACAATCTTGAAAGCTGTGCTCGATGATTATATAGCTAAACGGATACGAGCCCATCAAGCGAATGAAGCTGCTGGTCAAGTTGTCAGAACTGGGCGACCCTATCCCAGCTGGTACGATCAGATTAAGTACCCGCCAGGATACACAATCCCTAAATTTCATGTATATAAGGGGACAGGCAATCCCCACCAGCATGTCGCCCAGTTCAGGGCTCTGTGCGGCAACACTGGAGGTGACGATAAGCTACTGCTTCGCCAATTTGTCGACAGCTTGGCGGAGACGGCGTTCAAATGGTATTCAGAGCTTCCCAACGATTCCGTCAAAACTTTTATGGAGATGGAGTTGCTATTCACCCAGCGTTTCGCAAGCGCTAGCGAACACATCCCAATCTTGGCATTGATCAATGCCAGGGTGAAGCCTGGAGAAACATGGGTTCAGTACGCGATACGGTAGCGGAACCTATAGTCAAAGTGCGAATAGCGCATAGAAGAGGCTCCTGCAGTAGGCATGTTTGTAGGAACCCTCGATCTGCAGGAGACCATCTCCCAGTTTATGATGCTCTTCAAGCCGACCACTTTTCAGGCCTTGATCGACAAGCTGGCCCAAATGGACCAGATGGGGTATAGGCCTTCCACTTCAAAGACGGAGCCTCGGAATGAAAAGGGGAAAGGGAAAGCGACCTTTGTCGCCAATACTCAGCAACAGCCGAGTTGTCCAAAACCAGCTGATCGCCAAAATGACAGACAACGATTTATCAACGAAAAGTTAAAGCGTCCTTACTCATTCCCTTGGGATAAAATAAGGAGACTGTTCAAACTGACAATGCGCAACAGGCTCATCACTCTACCAGATCCGAGACGTCCATTGCATCCAGGTGACGTCAACAATCCTAATTACTGCTCCTACCACCGAGTAGTAGGCCATCCAATCAAACATTACTTCGTCTTTAAAGGCTGGATTGAGGACCAATACCAACAGGGCAAATTCGCACTGTCCGAGAATTGGAAAGTAAGCCCGCCCCAGCCGCACGCTCCTAAAAGGATAGACACGCAGGGGGCATCATGCTCATTTAGAGAAGAAGCTCCATGGGAGGTCGCCCTTTCAGCCAAAACAAAAAGAATGCTGAAGGATCTTCAAATATGCCCGGCGATCAGGTGGAAAAGTCCGCTGGAACCCTAGATCATTGAGGGAATGCTGAAGCCGCGCCCGACGCCAAGAATTGGTAACGATGGGCAAAACGCCCAGGCCAAGCCGTCAAAATCTTCAAAGAAGAATAAGAAGACCAAAAAGCCCGTGAAGCCTGATGACAAGCGTACGGACCTAAAAAAACACATTGACACGCTAGAGGAATACAACCAGAAGGCACGAACCCCAGTCACACTCCAAGAGTTTCTCAACCACATCCTTGAAAACAGAGATGGCAACAAAGATGATGGAGAAGACTCGTCAGATGAACCTGAGGATTATATGGCGAGCTGCCACGTGATCTCTCACTCGTCAATAAATAGTGAAGAAGCTCCTGATGTAGAGAAATTAGGGGTAGATCCCGAACCGAAACCCTTGGAACTGTCTGACAAGATGATCGATCTGCTGTTGAACGCAGCCCGTCAGAAAGGCAAAGCCGAACGGGAGCGCGAAATGGCCATATTCGAAAAAACCAAACGCCGGCGGCTGGACGAAAGGGTTAAAACACTCCCACCAGATCAGAGCACATCCGCCGCAAACAAAAGAAAACTTAAGACGAGGAAACGGTTCACCATAGCCATGTCAATGGGAATGAAGCTGCCACCCTCCAAAGGAAACACTCCTGGTGGGATACACCTTGACGAAAAGGATGTACATCCAAATTACTGCTTATACCATCAAAGAATTGCACACCCTACTGAAGAGTGCAACGTCTTTAAAAACTGGTGGCAGGGATATGTCGCCCACCGACAACATTCAAGAGGATGAAGCGTGAAGCTCATCGACAGCGAAAAAATGCGACAGATGAGCACAAAAGAACTGCCGGTAACTGTCACATGGTCAATTTTGGGATATCGCAAGTTCTCACCTTTGGAAGCGATTCTGACGAGGAAATAGCCCTCGGCGCTCTCTTCAAAGAACCCACCTCTGAAGCAGAAAAGACGAAAACCTGCGAGAATATTCAGCTGCGCAATCGTACGCTACCCGAAAAGAATCTTGGACCCACAAGCAAGGGAGTGAACAAAAAAGATAAGGGGAAGGAAAAAGTCCCTGAGGGTCTCACCCTCGATGATCGAGTTATCGAAGAGTTGGCAGCCAAGGACCCGCCAAAGAAAAACAAGGTAGATTACAATGTTCTGGCACACCTGAGGAAGATACCCTCGCAACTGAGCTTTCTCGATGCCCTTCTGCTATCTAAAGAGGCGAAAGATTCTTTAATCAAGGCACTACAAGAGCCCGAGCAGTTCCAAGCTTTCCTTGCCAAAGAAAAGATGAAGGACGAACTGGAAGAAGTGCACACTGTTGACGTCACTTTCGGCGATGAAGATCTCCTCCTCGGGACGTGCGAGCACAACCGTCCCCTGTATGTCACCGGATACTGCCATGACATCAAGATACAGAAGATCTTAGTTGATAACGGGTCCTCTGTCAACCTTCTCAACGTGAGAATGCTAAAAGAAATCTGCATGAGCGTTCAACATCTAGCTCGAGATAAAATCACCATCTCTGGGTTTGACTCCCAGTCATCACGGACACTCGGGTCTGTGATACTGACATTACGCTTTAGGCTGCTCATCACTGACATCAAATTTCATTTCATTGACGCCAATACCTGCTACAACGCTTTGCTCGGCAGGCCTTGGTTACACGAGTACAACATCATCCCTTCTACACAACATCAGTGTATGAAGTACTTCAAAGATGGTTTCGAGTATACCGTGACAGGAGAACTGAACCCATTTTCCATGAATGAAGTCCGAAAGTACGAAGATGCAAAGTATTTCCTACCAGACTTTGAAGACATGGAAAGATGCCATAAACCAGAGAATAAACAGAAAGCTATCACCACTATTCCGGTCTTTGGAAGCGATACCGAGGAGGAAGAAGAGATAGTCTATTCGGGATGCCCTAATGCAACAAGCCGGGACCATCTACCTCTATTCTGGTTTTTGGCAGTGACTCTGAAAACGAGGTCAACGCAGTGTTCTCGGTCCACCCATCAATGTTGGCCCTCACCGGAGATGATCAGAATTTGCAAATCGCAATGGTTCTGCAGCAGCACTACAAAGAACTCGACACGCTTGAGACATATAGCGTGCAAGAGCTGCAGACGTTCTACGTCCCTCCCAAGCGAAAAGATGAAAAGATGATCCTCTTTTATCGATCCGCGGAAACCAAAGTGGAGAAAAAAATCTGGCAGCGTGCCAATTCTACGCTTGACAGGCTCCAGCCCATTCGTTTGCCCAGATACTACACAGAAGGATTAAAAAGGCTATTGAGGCGCCATAGTGTACCCTTCAAACAGACTGTTCAATAAGCTCAGTTCTACAACAGGATCTGGAACGTCCCCGGAACTCAACGAAGATTGCCCAACGGGAGAATGGAAACGATCGGGTTTGGATATGTTCAATCCAAGAAACGGGAGCTATTCCATGGCTGCTACGTTATACATGATTTCGATGAAGAAGGAGATGCTCTGTTAGAAGACACTGCAATTGAACCAAAATAAGATCCTGCTGTAAAAATGCCAAGTCCGTCGTTTAAAGAACAGATGGACAAGCTAATAAGGGAAGCGAGTCAAAAGGCCCGGGATGACCATAACTATGAAATGACCATTTACGAGAACGCCAGGATGCAGCGCCTCCTTGAGCAAGCTACGGAGAATGACGAAGCCCTTCGTCGCCAGCCCATCGTACAGAAGACCCGACGCGGAGGAAAAAACAAACTAAAAAATGGAAAGAACGTTCGATGGCGGCAAAACGGAGCCAAAAGACTACGCGATCGAGAATTGAGCAGCCAGGATCCGTCTCTTATAAAGAAGATGGGTCGAGCATATTCTTTTTCCCAAGACAAGACAAGGAAGATATACTATCTCGTCATGAAACATCAGATGATGACACTCCCGGAGTCCAAACACCCCGAACAAGCAGACGAGGCCTCTCATCCGGATTATTGCTCCTATCACCGAGCGATAGGACATCCTCTTGAAGACTGCTTCACCTTCAAAAACTGGGTTGAAGACCAATATCAACTCGGCAGGTTCACTCTATCCAACAGTTAGAGGGTAGCCCCACCGCAAAAGCATATTCCAAAAGCAACGTATATGGCGAGAGTAGAACCAGATCAACATCGGTCTTGGAAACGATCTTGTACCTGTCACGTGATAACGCTGTCATAAGAAGAAGTGCCCGAGAACATGGATGACCTGTTCTGGTGCTTCGAAAACGAGGGTGAAGAGGAATTGATATCGGAATTTCCACCGGCGCCAAAAGAATTGGAGGATGGAACACACACCACGGCGGATAACCTAAGGAAAATAGACTTGGGGACGACAAACGACCCGCGGCTTACGTTCGTCAGTGAGCTGCTTTCTAAAGAACAGGTAGCTACGCTAAGAGACATGCTCATACAGTATAAAGACTGCTTCGCATAGAATTACTCCGAGATGCCGGGGCTAGATCCAGAGATAGCTGTGCATAAATTGGCGATATCCCCGGACGTCAAGCCAGTCAAGCAAGCACCAAGAAGAATGCGGCTCGAACTTGAAATGATCATCAACACCGAAGTTAAGAATCTGATCGACTCCGGCTTCATCCAAGAAGTTTAGTACCCTGATTGGATCGCCAATATCGTCCCAGTGATGAAGAAGAATGGGACGGTGCGCATCTGCGTAGATTTTCGGGACCTCAACAAAGCTTGCCCGAAAGATGACTTTCCTGTACCGGTTACCGAGCTGATGATAGATAACACGTCCACTCACGAACTCTTCTCCTTCATGGATGGCTCATCGGGGTACAATCAAATAAAGATGCATCCCGAAGACCAGAAGCATCCCGCTTTTCGGACTCCTCTGAGCATATTCTGCTACAAAGTAATGCATTTCGGCCTGAAGAACGCCGGCGCTACCTATCAGAGGGCCATGACAAAGATTTTCGATGACCTCATATACGAAATCGTCGAATGCTATATTGACGACCTCGTGGTAAAAAGCAAATCACATGAGGAGCATTGGGAGCATCTGAAGGTAGTATTCCAACGTCTTCGGAAATACAACCTAAAAATGAACCCTCTCAAATGCGCGTTTGGAGTTTCTTCGGGCCAATTTCTAGGGTTCATCATACGACATCGAGGCATCGAAATAGATCCATCGAAGATCAAGGCGATTATGGAAATACCTTCGCCAAGAACGCTCAAGCAACTGCGATCTCTCCAAGGAAAGCTCGCATATATCCGACGATTCATAGCCAATCTCTCCGTCAAGTGCCACCCTTACAGTCATCTAATGAAGAAGGGGACTCCTTTCATCTGGGATCGAAAATGTCAAAGCGCACTAGACGAAATCAAACAATACCTGCAGAATCCACCGGTACTGACCGCTCTGGTCAAAGGAAAGCCTATCATCCTGTACACAACAGCCCTTGAAGGTTCTTTAGGGGCGCTATGGGCACAGGAGAATGACCAAGGGAAGGAGAGAGCCCTCTACTATTTCAGTCAAGTTCTCCTAGGGGCAGAAAACAACTACTCCCCCATTGAAAAACACTGCCTGGCGTTAATCTTCGCGATAACGAAGCTCCGGCATTATGCTTTGGTGCATGAGGTCCACCTAATATCAAAAGTGGATCTTCTCAAATATTTGATGTCAAGAGCCATACTAACAGGACGGCTCGCTAAATGGGCCCTTCTCTTGATGGAGTTCTCGATAACATACCGACTTCTCAAGATAGTGAAGGGCCAGGTCATTGCCGACTTTCTCGCTGAGCATCCGATACCTGCCGATTCACCCCTAAATTGCGAATTGCCAGACGAGCACGCGTTTGACACGATCGACAGGGAGAAAGGAGAGAGTGACACCCGATAGGAACTTTACTTCGATGGGCACCTTCCATGAAGAAGCGACAACACAACACCCCTATAATCAAATCTGGGGTAGGCCTTATCTTCGTGACTCCACAAGGAGGGATAATGCGCTTTGCCTTTTCCTTAACAGAGCCAAGGACAAACAATGAAGCCGAATATGAAGTTTTGATAGCAGGTCTAGAGATCGCCGTCGACATGGGAATCGAAAACCTCCTCATATACGGAGACTCCCAGCTGGTCGTTAGTTAAGTAAACGGCGACTATCAAACGTGCAAACCGGAGTTGGTAAAGTACGGTGAAAGAGTGCAGCAACTGCTGACCCAAATCCCCTCCTACATGCTGGAGAGCATACTGTAAATCCCCGTTTTCTTTCTAAATGAAATTTCCTATTTTCTGAATTCTAGTGATTACCTTATTCTTGACTTCATATATTTTTAGTTGGTTGTTTAAACCCTATTTTTTCCAGCTCTTTTGAAATCAAAATCCTAAACCTAAAAGTTAAAACCAAGATTCAGAACAAATTAATACCAAGGCTAAAATAAATTAAAACCCAAAACCATATTACTTATACCTCCAGCCCATTCAAAATTCCTTTTTAATTTAAATCTTTAAACAAAACCCTAACCCATTCACCTCCTTTATTAAACCCAATCCATTTTTATCAAATTCTTTCCATGCCACTAAAATCCCTCAAACCATTTTTCCTTTTTCAGCCACAAACTTTTAAATATAAAGTCCTCGGCCCGTTCCCTTCACTCAGCCTACACTCTATATAAAATCCCTTAATAATTTTATCAGCCCTCTACCCTCAGCCCATTCCCTTTAATCTCCCCACAGCCCACATCTTTTTTATAAAATTCCTACACAAAAAACCCCCGGGCCACTCACCATCACTCAGCCCACACACACATTTTTCCCTTTTATAAACCCTTTGGTTTTCCCGGCCCATTCCCTGTAATTATCCCTGCAGCCCACGAGATTTAATAAAGGAATTCTTTTAAAAACTCGGGCCGGCCCACTCCCTACAACCGCTTCCCCATCTCAGACCCGACCCGCCACCACACTGTTCCTCTTCTTCAAAATCCCCAACGGCTACATCCCTTAACTCGCGCGCGACCCGCCTCCTCCGCCGTCGCTCACGCCCACGCCCTCGCCCTACCGTTGCCCCCACGTTTACAACCTCGTCGCCCTCATCTCTCTCTTACTCACCAACTCCATCACAGAAAAACTCCTCACCTCTCTCGCTACACCCACCGAGCCCCAACCTTGAACAGCCCATTGCAATCTCCACCTCCGACGATGACGACGACAATCCCTCGGCAACCTTCGATCACTCCTCTTCCACCAGCCTCCTCCCTCCACGACTTCACCCTTCTTCAACCCGAGCCCCTCTCAAATATCCCCTGCACACCCAAACCCATTTTTCACCTAACCACGGCCACCCCTGGCACTCAACGCCGGCGAGCCCCTCTGACCTGAACCACCCTTTCGACCCCCTACATCCTCAGCACCACTCGCATCGCTCCAAACACGACCCCACTGCTCCCCATCTCTCTCCAAAACACCAAAACCATTTTCAAACTTTTCCCCCCGCTGTGAAACTGCTCTGTACACGCTGCCGGAGCGACGCCGTCGACCGTCGGCAACCCCAATACACTCGCAGTGGATCATCAAACATCCATCAACGTCCAGTGACTGTGCAAACGACTCCGGACAACCCCGACGCGAGATCCGCATCTAGATCTAGGCTCGCGGGAATCCGGTACGTGGCGTATATCGCGCGTTCGTGACGACACTGCTGCCGTGCGACCCCGAGGCGTTTTCCAGGCAAGTATTTACTTGCTTCATGCTATAATAATAGTGTTACCCACCTAGATCATGTAGTTTACAAACTTACCGATTTCCTATACATGTCATGACCTAAGTGCTCGATGTTAGTTACCTATGGAATTAATTGTCTAATTTTACGGAAATCGATATTTTATGTTGGCCCTTATAATGATGAATATCTTGTGTGAAATTCGCTGGAAAACACGATTGTTAGTAACAAAAATCGATACCCCCAAACATGTTGTTTAAAACTAGAATTCTCTCGTAGCTGAAAACGAATAAATACACCATAAATCATACACATATTGGAAAGATGCGTTCGAGGGCTTAAATCGAATCCGACTTGACGAACTTTAATCCTACGTAAATTTCTGATCATTTCTGTTATGTAACCATGAAGATAATTGGATCGGAACACGACTCTGGACTGCAGTCCAGAGCGTTTCTGATTAATGTGTTCTGTCTAAAGTCCTGCGTCCCCGTGTTTCCTGAAATCGCATGATACGGAACTTTACAGTAGTTATAAGATATTTCTGTTAGTGAAAGAAAACAAGTGGTTTCATTCCGATTCATCGCCGTTTGTTATTTTAAACTATATTTAAAAGGGAAGAACGTAAAGCTGTTCAGAACAATTTCTGAAATGACATATTGAGATTAAACTGTGTATAACTTTCAACATACAGATGCGATTGAGGATACGTCTATTGCGTTGAATACTTTATCGAAAACTCTAAATTTCATTTAACTGTGACATCGTTAAATTTTGAGCCCAACTGGGTGCAATTCGTGTCGCGAAACAGGCGTTCAGTTCTGAAATTGAAATTCCAGCCGCGAGCACTTAAACTGAAACAGTTATATCTTGAAAACCGAAACTCCGATTGAACTGAAACAAATTTTGATGAATTACAGACTGATTGTTCTATAAATCTTACTTACATCATTTTTGCTGAATTCGTAACATATTAATTTGTACAATTTATTTAAGTTCATGGCATGCATGTTAATTCGTAACATACAGAGCTTATTGGTAGCATACAATACATATATCATACCCTTGTCATATACACAGTGTTAGTGCGTGTGGACATTGCATTATCGTGCGTGATAGATGTTGGTTTAGGAGTGACGAGTACACCAATGGAAAGTGAATATTCATGACAGTGATTGATACAGTGGACAGTGATGAAACCCTGCCATTGGTATACTCGTACACAACTAGATCAATATCATAAATAGTGTAACCTGGGGAAAAAGGGGAAATCAAAGTGGAAAGAGTATCGTATTTAGCGGGACCGTGTTTAGAGGATGATCATTCGAACCGTGATACTTATACGTGTAGGACAGGATCTAGCGATCCGGCTGACAGGGTTATGTCCCGGGCATGTGGGCCGTGGTCTCGGGTATGTACGAGACTCCTGTTAAACATGATCCTCCTTCCACTATGTGATTTCAAACATGACCTAGAGACCGATAGGGACAGATAACATATTCCGCATCATATTGTGACATAGTGATTACTTGCATTATTCTCATACCAGTATTACCTCATTTACCTGTTTCATCTGATTATAACAATATTATTATTGTGTCGCTCTGACGACCTGAGTATGCATGCTCAGATTCCGCGGGAGGACCAGCTCAGGAGACGGATCTACCCTTCGAGTTCACAGAGATATAGTCTGGTGTACTCCCTATCTTTATTGTTTTCTTAGAGTGATCGTGATATTGAACTTGGTCGGTTATTGTTCTTATTATCTGTAATTTGTGAACAAGGAAATTTTAATGTAATAAATTAGTAATGTGATTCCTTTAATACTGTGCTTTAATTACTGATTACCATGTAGTGCTAGAAGCCGAAGTGTGACTACGGCGGGATGATTCCCCGACCGTAGGAGCATGGATGGCCTAGTCATCCCTCGTTTTTCCGTATTTTGGGAAGCGGGGCGTGACACATACCGCGCACGGAAAATAGAAAAGCTGATGCACTAGCCAAGCTCGCTAAAGAATTGGCTGATGAACATCTCGATGACGTAAGGATCATTGTGCAAAACCGTCGGGTTCTTGCACCGGTAGAAATATCTCCGGAGTCGTCCAAAGAAAAGGGAGAGACTAAGCAAACGGCCCTACAAATAAAAGACCAGGAAAAGGCTAAGGATTGGAGAGAAGTCTTTATAGACTACTTCAAATCCTATCGAACGCCTGAAGATGCGTCCTCGAAACATCAGCTCATGAAAAGAGCTCTGTCTTTCTCCTTCGTTAATGATACTCTGTATAAGAGATCGTTCTACTCCCTGTGGCTAAGATGCCTGGGACCGAAAGAAGTAAGGAGAGTCGTCTAAGAAACTCACGACGGACTCTGCGGTTCTTATCAAGCCGGGCCAAAGATGATGCTGAAGATCAAAAGAATGGGATACTATTGGCCTACGATGATTCAGGAATGCCTTGAATACGCAAATCAATGCCATTCGTGCCAGATTCATGGAGACTTCATCCACCAACATCCAAATCCGCTACACCCAACGGTGGCGAGCTGGCCGTTCGAAATGTGGGGAACCGACATAATTGGGCCCATCGAACCAGCACCATCTAGAGGACATCGGTTCATATTGGCGACAACCGATTACTTCTCTAAGTGGGAAGAAGCAGTACCGCTAAGAGAAGTGAAGACAGAGAATATCCTCTATTTCTTCAAGACACACGTCATTTATCGGTTCGGCACTCCGCAATGGATTATCTCCGATAACGGGCCAGCCTACAGAAGACACAAAATCAGCCGCTTCGCACAGCAGCATAATATAGACTGGAGATACTCTTCGGTCTATAATCCCCGAGCTAATAGTCTAGCTAGGGCTTTCAACAAGACCTTGACAAAGATCATAAAGAAGATAGTGTCTCGAAATAATAAGGACTGGTACGAGAGACTGCATGAAGCTCTCTGGGCGTATCGGACCACGTTCAAAACGGCCATGAATACAAAGCCGTATACATTGGTATTCGGCACAGAAGCATTACTCCCCTTGGAGATAGAGCTACCCTCTTTATAAGTAGCGGTTCATTATGAGCTAACAGACGAAGAGAACGCTCATCTGCGGCTAGAGGAGCTCGACGCCCTTGACGAAACTCGTCTCATGTCGCAGCAAAACTTGGAGCCTTACAAAACAAAGGTGACGCGATTATACGAGAGATTGACTAGGACGAGAACATTTCGCCAAGGTGAGCTTGTGCTAGTGGTCAAGAGATAATCGTGCCAAATGGGGGAAGTTCGAGCCGAATTATGAGGGCCCGTACATCATAGACGAGGTCTATCAAGGTGGGGCGTACTTGCTCATGAATATGCATGGCGAAAGACCCTTCAGGCCAATAAATGTCCGGTTCCTGAAAAATACTACACCTGATAGATAACGACACCCATGTCCGCTCGTTATCTTCCCAAACCAAAGCTCTGTAAGCGGTATCCAGCGAAGCTGTTGTCTCCACAAAGGACCGAAACGTCCCTAAACTAATAGAGGACCGGAACGTCCCTAAACTAATAGTGGACCGTAATGTCCTAAAACTAGCTATGGACCAAAATGTCCTAAAACTAACTACTGACCGAAACGTCTTTAAACTACTACAAACCCGCAGAATTCTTGGGCTGACTCGTAAAACAAAAAAATGGGTACGTCCACAAGCAAAATGGGCACGGATGAAAACCTGAAAGGGCTCCGTGAGTAAAAACAGCAGGGTTACCGGCGAGTTTGTGAAAACCTGAAAGGGTGTAATCTCGCTAAAAGACACTTGCAAGGTCCTCTCGACCTTGTAAGGAGAAAACTACCTGCGTGAGATCCTTATGACTCACAAAGGAGCGACACACTTAGGGATACCCACGATTCCTATGAAGAAATTACACTTATGAGATCCTCACGGCTCGTAAGGAGAACCCTCTTATAAGAGCCTCACGGCTCATAAGATTCAAAAGCCTTAAGCTACAGGGATCTGAACCTGCTCTTAAGCCACCACATTTCCCAGATTGCCCTACAAGCGGTTCAATGCTGACCCTTGTATACAATCCACGGGCATGAATAAACATTTCCCCAACAGAGTCCTACCAGTGACAAAGGATATTCTCACATGGTGAACGACCCTTGTAAGTCCTCTCGACTTCTAAGGAGAAAATACTATTGCAAGATCCTTACGACTTACAAGAAAACATACACTTAGGAATCCTCACGATTATTAAGGAGAGAATACACCTACGAGATCCTCAAGACTCGTAGGGAGAAACAACTTTATGAGACCCTTACGGCTCATGAAGTCAAAAGCCTTAGTCGACAGGATCTTAACCCTGTTTGCTAAGCCACCCTTGTTCGAACCGACAAAGGCAGATGATGATTCGCTCCTGGCAATATCCCAGTGGTAGCGATGCTGATGCCTGAATCGGAATCAAATTCCAAGTCCTTTCACGACAAATGATGATTCGCTCCTGGCAATATTCCAATCGCAGCGATGCTGATGCTAAGACTGGCACCAGATTCCAAGTTCCATACTCGCGATAAAAATCAGCGAGCCAAAAAAATGCATATGAAATATCCGAAATGATGGGGCAACTTGCAACAAAATTAGCAAGTAAAATATATGCATACAAAATAGCCAAAATGATTGGGCAACTCGCAATAAAAAGCAGTGAGTAAAAAAAAATCAGCCGAAATGATTGGGCACCGCGAAAAATAGCTGAAATGATTGGGCAATCGCGACTTTCGCGATATAAAAAGATGAAATAATAGAGCATCGCGGAAAGAAATAAAAAAAAATGAAATAAAACTTTTTGCCCTACAGGCGAGTCCATACTGACCCCTGTATACAATCCATGGGCATAAACGAAAAGGGAACCACATGTCCCCTACCAGATCCTGTCAAAAGGGAAACTCATATCTCAACAGCAACATCTGTATCCCAGAAGACCAACAACGGCGTTCCTCCTCCTGCCACCAGAGCACGAACACGACACCACCAATCGGAGCCACGGCGAAGTCCCCAGTTTCAAGACTCTACGGTTCACGGACAACCTAGAGTCAGCCCCGACACCGCAGAAAACGGAGCACGTCATCCAATGATCCCGTCGCGGAAATACGTCATCTAATGACCCCGTCGTGGAAATACATCAGCACATGACTCCGTCGCGGAAATACGTCATCCAATAACCCCGTCGCGGAAATACGTCAGCAAATGACCCCGTTGCGGAAATACGTCATCCAATGACCCCGTCATGGAAATACGTCAGCACATGACCTCGTCGCGGAAATACGTCAGCACATGACCCCGTCGCGGAAATACGTCATCCAATGACCCCGTCGTGGAAATACGTCAGCACATGACCCCGTCGCGGAAATACGTCATCCAATGACCCCGTCACGGAAATACGTCAGCAAATGACCCCGTTGCGAAAATACGTCAACAAATGACCCCGTCATGGAAATACGTCAGCACATGACCCCGTCGCGGAAATACGTCAACAAATGATCCCGTCGCAGAAATACGTCAGCACATGACCCCGTCGCGGAAATACGTCATCCAATGACCCCGTCACGGAAATACGTCAGCAAATGACCTCGTCACGGAAATACGTCATCCAATGACCCTGTCGTGGAAATACGTCAGCAAATGACCCCGTCGCGGAAATACGTTAGCACATGACCCCGTCGCGGAAATAGGTCATCCAATGACCCCGTCGCGGAAATACGTCAGCAAATGACCCCGTCGTGTAAATATGTTAGCACATGACCCCGTCGTGGAAATACGTCATCTAATGATCCCGTCGCGAAAATACGTTAGCAAATGACCCCGTCGCGGAAATACGTCATCCAATGACCCCGTCGTGGAAATACGTCAGCACATGACCCCGTCGCGGAAATACGTCAGCACATGACCCCGTCGCGGAAATACGTCATCCAATGACCCCGTCGCGGAAACAAGTCAGCACATGACCCCGTCGTGGAAATACGTCAGTACATGACTCCATCATGGAAACAAGACAGCCAACGACCTCCCCGTCAGAGCAATACTTCGACTCGGAAATAAGTCAACTCACCAACCACTTACGAGTCCTCTCGAGTTGTAAGGGGGAAGATACTCTTGTGAGATCCTTACGACTCTAAAGAGAAAGCAGACTTAGGGATCCTCACGATTCCTGTTCATATCAGATTTTTGCATTTTTATACCGCCCAATTTTTATCATATTGCTTATCGGTAGGTACTCTTGAGCCGTGTTTGCTAGTCAATTGCAGGATACAGGTTCTCAGCTCTAAACGGTGAAATTCATGGAAAAGCACGACAAAATCCGGGTTCCTGCCAACCACAGATAAAACACGGGTCTCCGCTCTCTATCCATATATTGCCACACACCAGTTTAAGAGACAAAATGGCAAATCAATGTCATTTTCATGCACAAGGTTCAATGGCAACACAAGATCCAAGAAATCTACGCGGAGCTCAAGAAAATCATGACAAAAAGATCCACATTCATCACCTTTTTGTTCAACAGAAATTCTGGAAAAATCGTGAAGACAATCTGAGAAAAAACATATACCAGAATACAGGGCACACAATACCAGGGAAACCCACAAAATTTGACAAGACAATTCATCCATACGGCCGCGGAACCGTGGCCAATAGGGGGTCTAGGCCGCGGTTTCGCGGCCGTACAGGCGCCGCAGTTGATGATTTTTTAAGGGCAGATTGGTCTTTTCATGATGGTCCAGAATGTTGCCCTAATTTTCCAGTTCCCTGCCTATAAATAGTCCAGAACTTGCCAAAGCCAAGGGGCCATAATCTTGTATTTAGATTTTAGGTTTTAGTTGTTGTTCTTCTTCCTCCTCTCATCTCTTCTCCATTAAAAAACTTGTAGTGAGCTTTTGTGAGTGAAGAATGAATAAAGGAGTTCTTTTTACTTATCATGCTTGTCTTGTTCTTTAGTTAAATTATTATTGCTTGTAATTTTCATTTGTTAACTTAGTTGTTGTTATTTGTGTTTGTTTCTTTCTTGTTCTCTTTTCCTTTATCCTTAAACAACCATGATACTTACGCTTGATCCTTGCCGAGGTGAGGTCGCAAATAGCTAGTTGTAATCTTCTAATCTCTTTCTTTCTATCTTCCTCCTTTGTTTTATTTTTCGTTCTTCTTGTAATGGGTGAGTAGTTTCCATACTTGTTAGGGTAGGATAAGGGAAGTTTAAGAGAAGGAAATCTCTCTCACACTTTCCTTGCTCAACATCTTAAATCGAACTCCCGTTAATTGAACCACAATCCGCTCCCTACGGCACCCTATCCTACATGATAGCGGTGATTCCGTAGTGAGACTGGTTGTGGTTGAATTAACCGGAGGTTAAGGCTAAGAGCCAAGAACGGAGGGACAAGCACCAAAAGGAAGAACTTATGCGTTGGAAAGCCTAGCTTATACTCGCAAGTTTCTTCCTAGTCGTGCTAATCCCCGTTGTTGCCGATTACCGTAACACCGATATTAAGAGTGGCAACGAAAGAAGTGAGCGACTCCTAGCTCAAACTAACCTAATCCTAACCCTAACAAGCTCTCTTTACATATCATTTTAACACTTAGTTAATCACAAACAAATCTGGACTTTTGGACTTAACTCGTTAAAGCACATAGAAAAAGATTCCCATCTCCCTGCGGACGACCCGTACTCAACCGGCTAGCTACAAGCGAAACCGTCTTGATTGCGGTAACTAAACTTGAACACGCAGAAACCCTAACAATCAAATGCCGCCGTTGCCGGGGAGACGGTAGTTTATTTCTTTGTGTAATTTCGGGTTAACTTGTGAATATAAATCTAACCGAAAAACAAAACAAAAAAAATATACATTGTAAAAAAACCATCTTGTTATATTTGATTAGTTTTTGTGCAAGTGTGCAGGAACAAAAGACGGTCGAGTTCAGTGCCAAAGACGTGGGAAGTTAGACCCACATCTCACGGCTACACCGCGATGGATCAAGACGAAGTAAACGGTCTACTGTAAAAATCTGGAGCAGATACAGTGAGCAAATCAAGATTCAGCAAATCCAGACAAGCAGAGGACAGCCACAGAAGCACACACAAAAAATTTGAAAGCCCAATCTCGCTTTCCTGCCGTGGAACCGCGGCCTTAGCACGTATTTGGCCGCAGAACCGCGGCCATTTGGGGCCTTCAGCGTGCCAAAATTTCTGGGTAAGTCTCTCTCCTCTCCCCCCCTCCTCTGGACTCCACTAAACTGTGTTTTCTGCAGCATTCTTTGCGCAAATTCTCTTCCCCCTTCCAATAAACTGTTCTTGTGCAGGATTCTTTGGGCCGCGCTAAAAAAAATAAAAATTGATTGCAGTTATTTTGTTACTACTTTGCATTTATTAATACGGACTTTAAGGGGCTTGAAACCAATTCAGATTGGGTGGGGATTTCATCACCCTTCCCAGGACCCCAGAAATCACAAAATGCATATGCATTGACCATTGTTAATTAAAAAATACTAGACTCAGCCCTAAGGACTTCGCACTCAATAGGATAGAGGACTAGTTACAGGCATCGGCCGTTTATCCTATCTGACTTTGCGGTGTCTAGGAAAGTGTGTCGAAGGCAAGTGGTTACTTAATTAGGACCACTACTTACGTAGCGGGGAGCCTCCCACTTACCTGGCACTTGCCTGGCCGCAATTGGCGGAGAAGAGGCGGTTTGAGGTCCTATTTCTAGCCCTCTGGAACAGTTAGGAGCTGTCTAGCTGACCTAGGTGACCCTAGATCTAGGTGTGATTGTGCATATCTTATTTGTGATTGCTTAAAGCCGTAAATCCGTACATATTTCTGTAAAGATCTTTCTAAAAAAGATAAAAAAAGATAAAAAAAGATAAAATTTTTATAAAAACTTGCCCTTTGTCGCCAAAATCCCATTTTTCACCCACCACCCATCGTATTTCTCCATTGACGTTTTCTTACCCTCACCTTCTCCGCTTTGACTATACTAAACTCGTTTAGTGTATGTCCGCTTGGACTCGGGACACTAGCGCCCGTTTAGTCCGCGTTACGTTAGTCGCTACCGACTACGCGATCGACTCAGACGTCGAAACTCCGTCCACGCCTCTTTCACCCTTACCTTTGCCGGCCAACTCCGACGTTGACCGGAATTCTGTTGATACATCTTCACATTCATCTTCACCAACCTCTTCTTCCGCGATGTCAGGATTTAATCCAAACATCTCTTTGACTCCCCCGGGATTGACTCCACCTCCTATGGAGGCAAATCACCCACCACTACCGCCTGTTGTAGCGCCGCAGCGAATCGCGCTCCAGGATCGTTTCTATCCCACCCGTTCTGCACTTCCCACCCGTCTTTCTCTTCCACCGGCCAATGGGGATAATTTTGAAATTAAGCCCCACTTCATTAACATGCTTCTAAAATTTCATGGGCTTGAATCTGAAGATGCCTATATCTTCATCAACAAATTTCAAAATGTTTGTGCCATGATGAAAACCACCCAGCTGTCGGACGATGCTATACGGCTACGGGTCATTCCGTTCACTTTATGCGATCTTGCTGAAAAATGGCTGTATAGCACCGCTTCCCATTCCATAACCAGTTGGGACGAGTTTGTAAAAGCGTTTCTCAAGAAATTTTATCCGAATCATAAAACCGCAAAGATCCGTAACGAAATCAACCAATTCTCTTAGCTTCCTTCTGAACCCTTCTGGAAGTGCTTTGACCGGTATAAAGACCTTCTTGTTCAGTGCCCTCACCATGGTATCGAGAAGTGGCAACTTTTTCAAACTTTATACGAGGGCTTGAACCCAGCAACGAAGCAGTTGTTGGAAACCATTTGTCAGGGCCACTTCCTATCAAAATCTGACGAGGAAGCGTGGCAATTCTTCGACGACCTTGCGGAACAAACGCTTCAATGGGAGAGCACCAGACCAACTTCTTCTTCTTCTTCTACCTCCACTTCTACCGATCAATCTAGGGTAGGAATTCACCAACTTGATGTCTCTATTGCGATGAAAGCTAAAATGGCTGCAATAACGAGAAAGCTTGAAGCGATAGAGAGCAAATTTTCATCTCCTGCTCCTGCCCCTGTTCTTCCCCTTCGTACCATTTGTGCTTGTTGTTCCGATCCTTCTCACTTGACCGAAGAGTGTCCTTACAATTCACCATCTCAAGGACAGGATCAGGTTAATGCTGCATTTCAGCAAAGACCGAGAAATGATCCATACTCTTCCACCTACAATCCCGGTTGGAGGAACCACCCCAATTTTGCCTGGAATCAGAATCAGCATAATTCCAAGGCAACAATTTCCAGAGGCCCCCTCCGCCGCAACAATAAGCGCAACAACAAACTCAACATCAATTTCAGCAGCCCTTCCAACCCCAACCTTTTCAAAATCAGACGAACAACTTTGCACCCAACAATTCTTTTCCTCAAAACAACTTTGTTCCTTCAAACAACGATAAGGTTTCCTCGCGAGAACGAAGTCTGGAGGCATTCGTTAAACAATCGACACAATCCACCGTAAACATCCAGTCTTCCATTCAGTCATTGGTGCAACACACTGCTGCACACGGGCAAAGCATTAAGACCATCGAAGCCCAGATAGCACAACTGAATGCGGCCTTAAGCGAGCGAGAGAAGGGGAAGCTTCCATCTCAACCACTCCCAAATCCTGGTCACCCACATAATGTACATGTTGCTCTTGAACAACAGAACCATACTGTGAGTGCCGTGACTACATTGAGATCGGGAAGGATGCTGCAAAACAACATATGCACACGGATCGACGATGACACCCCGGCCGCTTCTTCTTCTTCTTCTTCTTCTGCTTCTTCGTCTTCTGAGCCTATTCTCCATTCTTCAAAAGGCTCTCCTTCTTCTTCTTCTGCTCTGCACGGACCCACTTCTCACTCCATGAAAACACCAATTCTAAGATCCGCTCTAGCTCCACAATCTCCTCCACAAGCATTGGACTCAACTAATTTTAAAAACGTCCCATTTCCAAACCGGTTGAGGTCTAATAAACAAAATCCACAAATGGAGAAGATTCTGGAGTTATTTAAGCAGGTTAACATTAACATTCCTCTTTTAGATGCTGTCCAACAAGTCCCGTCCTACGCGAAAATCTTAAAGGACTTGTGCACAAAAAAGAGGAAGTCTCAGGTACCCAAGAAAGTTTTCTTGGCTAGTGCTGTGAGTGATACTCTTACCCAATCTTTACCACAAAAACGGAAGGACCCTAGCTGTCCTACGATTTCTATTACCATTGGGGATAAGAACATCAACCGCGCACTATTAGATCTTGGTGCCAGTGTTAACCTGCTTCCGTACTCAGTATACGAGCAATTAGGCGTAGGAGAGCTGAAACCCACACACTGTACTCACCAAATGGCCGACCGATCAATCACCCATCCAAGGGGTGAGCTACAGGATGTGTTAATCAAAGTTGGGGACTTCATATTCCCCGTTGAATTCATTGTATTAAACACACAGCCTGTAGCTAACCCCCGGAATCAAATTCCGGTGATACTCGGTCGCCCATTCCTTGCAACCTCAAATGCTGTGATCAATTGTCGCAATGGTTCGATGAACCTCTCTTTTGGAAATATGACGATTGAACTCAACATTTTTAGGTTGGGGAATCAGCCCATCGAACCTAATGCTCATATACTGGACGTTTGCTCCATCCAGGAGATCACTCCAGAAGAGTGTGAATTCGAGGAGTTTCTGTTTGATCACGATAACCTTGACGCCACTAATGCGTTCCTCCTCGAACCTGCTGCTGTTTCTGCGCCCGACAATGACTACGAGTGTTTCACTTTCACGAACGATCTTAGCCATTCACCACCCGAGTTTGAATCCTTCGAATTTCCGGATGAGTTACCTGAACCATCCAACTCGGTCGCTTACACTCGTTTTGAACCTTTGCTGGAGTCCTTTGAGTTCGAGACCTCTTCACCAATCTTGCCTTCCATCGTTTCACCTCCAACGCTCGAACTCAAGCCTTTGCCGTCTCACATTAAGTACGCTTACTTGGATGAGAACGAGAACCTCCCGGTTATCATCTCGGCTTCTCTAGCTCCCGAGCAAGAGAAAGCCCTTCTTGCGGTCTTGCACAGCAATAGGCAAGCTTTTTGCTGGTCCATGGCAGACATCAAGGGGATTAGTCCCCTGATCGTTGAATATCACATTCATCTGATGGATGATGCCAAACCAGCCAGGGATCCACAAAGACGTCTCAACCCAGTCATGAAAGAGGCTGTGAAGAAGGAGATCGTAAAATGTCTGGATAGTGGTATCATTTACCCTATCTCTGATAGCCAGTGGATTAGCCCCATTCACGTTGTCCCCAAGAAATCAGGTATAATGGTCATCACTAACGAGGTGAACGGGTCAATCCCTACTCGCACCCGAACTGGGTGGCGAGTATGCATCGATTACAGAAAACTCAACGCCGCAACGCGGAAAGACCACTTTCCGCTACCTTTCATTGACCAAATGCTTGAACGATTGGCCGGACACGAGTACTACTGCTTTCTTGATGGCTACTCCGGCTATAATCAGATTCCCATCACCGAAAAAGACCAGGACAAGACCACATTCACTTGTCCTTTCAGCACGTTTGCATATCGTCGCATGCCCTTTGGGTTATGCAATGCGCCCGCTACCTTCCAGCGGTGTATGATGGGAATCTTCTCAGACATGGTGGAAAAATTCCTGGAGATCTTCATGGACGATTTCTCCATCTTCGGCGATTCCTTCAACGAGTGTTTGCTGCATCTCGACACTGTCCTTACCCGATGTAAGGATAAGAACCTCACTTTGAATTGGGAGAAGTGCCACTTCATGGTGCGCGAAGGTATTGTCTTAGGACATATCATCTCGCAAAATGGCATAGAGGTTGACAAAGCGAAGATTGGGGTCATTTCCAATCTCCCTCCTCCCAGATGCGTCCGAGACATCCGAGCCTTCCTTCGCCATGCCGGTTTCTATAGATGGTTCATCAAGGACTTTAGCAAGATTGCTAGGCCCTTGACTCTTCTGCTGGCCAAGGACACGCCATTCGACTTCAACTTGAGCTGTGTGACTGCGTTCGAGTCACTAAAAAGCTCACTCACTTCTGCTCCCGTTCTTTCTTCACCTGACTGGACGCACCCATTTGAGATTATGTGCGATGCATCCGACTTTGCCATTGGTGCTGTCCTTGGACAACACATCAACAAGATGCCGCACATAATCTATTATGCTAGCCGAACCCTGAACGACGCCCAACTCAATTATACAACAACTGAAAAGGAATTCTTGGCTGTTGTATATGCTTTAGAAAAGTTCAGGCCCTACCTCATTGGCTCTCCAGTCATTGTCTATACAGACCATTCTGCGCTGCGCCATCTTTTTGCGAAGAAAGATGCCAAATCTCTGCCAATACGTTGGATCCTCTTGCTTCAAGAGTTTGACCTTGTCATTCAGGACAAACGAGGATGTGAAAACGTAGTTACCGACCATCTCTCACGACTTCCTTCTTCGCCTTCGCTTCAAATTCCGATCAACGACGTTTTCCCGGATGAACAACTCTTGACAGTATCTTGCGAACCCTGGTTCGCAGATATTGTGAACTATTTGGCCACGGGTTTACTACCGACTGAATGGTCAAGTCAGGACAGACTTCGCTTCTTATCCCAAGTAAAACACTTTTACTGGGACGAACCCTATCTGTTCAAGTACTGTCCCGACCAGATTATTCGTCGGTGTGTCCCTGACGAGGAATTCAAGAGTGTGCTGTCATTTTGCCACGATCAAGCATGTGGCGGGCATTTTGGCCCCAGAAAGACAGCTGAGAAGATCTTGCAATGTGGTTTCTACTGGCCACAACTCTTCAAAGACGCTCATGACTATTGCAAGACTTGCTCCCGGTGCCAACACTTGGGCCGGATATCCCGGAGGAACGAGATGCCGCTCCAACCAATCTTGGTTGTGGAGATTTTTGACGTTTAGGGGATAGATTTCATGGGGCCGTTTCCCAGCTCTTTCGGGAACTTGTACATCCTTCTCGCTGTTGATTACGTCTCTAAGTGGGTCGAGGCTGTGCCCAGCCGGACTAATGACAACAACGTTGTCGTTAGGTTTCTTAAAGAAAACATTTTCTCCCGTTTTGGGCACCCCCGAGCGATTATTAGCGACAATGGAACTCATTTCTGCAATAAGACTTTCGAGGCCTTGATGCGGAAATATTCCATTAATCATAAGCTATCCACGCCCTACCATCCCCAAACCTATGGGCAGGCCGAAGTTTCAAATCGGCAAATCAAGCAGATACTGGAGAAGACGGTTTCCAAGAACCGTAAGGATTGGTTGCTGAAACTCACTGATGCCCTTTGGGCATTTCGAACCGTTTATAAGACCGACCTTGGCATGTCTCCCTATCGGCTTGTGTACGGAAAGGCTTGCCACCTCCCTGTCGAAATAGAGCATCGCGCATTTTGGACGATAAAAGAACTGAATCTGTCTCTCGAAGATGCGCGCAGCCATCGGAAGCTGCAGTTGAACGAACTGAGCGAGCTTAGGGATGAGGCTTACGATAACGCGGTTGTCGTTAAGAACCGAACGAAGGTGTTTCACGATAAACACCTTTTGCGCAAGACATTCGTACCTGGTCAACAGGTACTGCTTTACGACACCCGGCTACACTTCCATCCAGGAAAGCTCAGATCTCGCTGGAAAGGGCCGTATTTTGTGCGGAATGTGTATCCGCATGGCGCTATGGATTTGGAGAATCCAAAGGACGGTTCATTTTTCAAAGTGAACGGACATCGACTAAAACCGTACCTTAGCGCCGAACCAACAGAGGAGCTCCTGGTCTTACAGGAGCCGGTTTACCCTGCATAATCTTCCTCTGCCTACCACCAAACTTTGGTTATCCAGCCAAGAACAGTGGACACTGTTCCAAATAAGTTTGGGGGTATGTATATACCATTTTGTATATATTTGTGGATATTCTTTTCCATTTTTGCTTTTTTTTCTTTTCTTTAAAAACAAAAACAAAAAAAATTTGTTTATCTAACCGACAATTTTGACCCTTCAAATGATCTTTTCATGCAATGACAGTGAGGACACTATCCAGTTTAAGTTTGGGGGTACGCTCGGTACGCATTTCTAACCTTCGCATTCATATGTATATTTTGCATCTGCATATTAAAATCCATAAAATCCATAAAAATCTGAAAATTTTCTAAAAACATAAAAACTTTTTTGTCAAGTTAGCTAGTGGGAGGACTCTGATTCAATATTTCGACGGTTTTGTTTGATAAAATAAGAATAACTAAATCTTATGTTTAGATTTTGAAAACCTGAAAGATAACTCTCCTTTGAAGTTAACTATAGCTGATATACGTCTTTACATCACACTACACGTGTCGTGAGTTTTGGAAATTAGATGATAAGTCTTTTATGTCTAAAAACTTTTAAATGGATAAATGATTTTCTGAGGATCAAATAGCTTTGTTCTGAAATAAGTAATATCAAGATTAGTTTATGAAGTGAAGTGAATATGAAGGAATATTATTGATGGCTTAATTGGAACTAAGTCTGAAAAATAACTCATCTGGAACTTGATTGGAATGATTACACACCTAACCCACCAAACACGTCTTTTATCCAAAAAAAATAATAATTGAACTGCCGGTTATATCTCCGTTCGTATTGAATCATCATGATTTTCACGCCAAGCTGTTTTTTGTTTTTGGACCAAGGTAACTTGAGTAATTAAGTCCGCTGGGGTGTTTCTACACCTAATGCCCTAAAGCCAACTGGTTTGGGTGCATTGGCCCAAAGCTCGCTAAGAAGCCTAGAAAGTCCAGATTAAAACAAAGTCAAGCAAGTGTTCTCTCCGAGTTAAAATTCCTAACGGTTCTTTGTGTGAGAATAATCTTGATAAAAGACAAGCTTTTATAAAAATTTTAGCGGAGATATGAAGGTTTTATTCTATGATAAAGACTATTGCACGTTCACAGAGGTGTGTATGAAATGAAAACAAGAAGAAGGTGGAGTGAAAAATAAGACCTAGTTTCCTGTTAAGGAAGATAGAAATTCTGAAGTTGAAACCTTACTAGAAAACGAAACTTGAAAAATGCTTAACTCTTTATGAAACTTATGTGATCCTTTTAAAAAATTTATCCGGGCTTTATTGTGTGACATGATGACTTTAATCGATCCTTCTGGAACTTAACGACACTATTTGCACTGCACGTAAAGACATATAAAATCTTAAGTTAAATAAGAAGCGAGGTGTGAAAAATAAAGGTTCGATAGTCTAGACTTAGGATCATAGAATTGTTATTTTCTGAAACAAAACTTTAGGGGTTTGAATCATAGTAATTTTGCAAAAACTAGCTTGACCGGATTTTATGGGTAGTATCCGCTGAAAACCCTCAGGAGACAACACTCCTCCTACTAGGGACACCTAGAGGTTTAACGGCTTGTTGCACATGCTCAGTGCAATCGCGTTCCCTGCGAAAGTGAGGTTAGGAAATTTTTTGTGAATAAATTGGTTTTGCTCGGGACGAGCAAATGATAAGTTTGGGGGTATTTGTTCATATCAGATTTTTGCATTTTTATACCGCCCAATTTTTATCATATTGCTTATCGGTAAGTACTCTTGAGCCGTGTTTGCTAGTCAATTGCAGGATACAGGTTCTCGGCTCTAAACGGTGAAATTCATGGAAAAGCACGACAAAATCCGAGTTCCTGCCAACCACAGATAAAACACGGGTCTTCGCTCTCTATCTGTATGTTGCCACACACCAGTTTAAGAGACAAAATGGCAAATCAATGTCATTTTCATGTACAAGGCTCAATGGCAACACAAGATCTAAGAAATCTACACGGAGCTCAAGAAAATCATGACAAAAAGATCCACATTCATCACCTTTTTGTTCAACAGAAATTCTGGAAAAATTGTGAAGACAATCTGAGAAAAAACATATACCAGAATACAGGGCACACAATACCAGGGAAACCCACAAAATTTGACAAGACAGTTCATCTATACGGCCGCGGAACCGTGTCCAATAGGGGGTCTAGGCCGCGGTTCCGCGGCCGTACAGGCGCCGCAGTTGATGATTTTTTAAGGGCAGATTGGTCTTTTCATGATGGTCCAGAATGTTGCCCTAATTTTCCAGTTCCCTGCCTATAAATAGTCCAGAACTTACCAAAGCCAAGGGGTCATAATCTTGTATTTAGATTTTAGGTTTTAGTTGTTGTTCTTCTTCCTCCTCTCATCTCTTCTCCATTAAAAAACTTGTAGTGAGCTTTTGTGAGTGAAGAATGAATAAAGGAGTTCTTTTTACTTATCATGCTTGTCTTGTTCTTTAGTTAAATTATTATTGCTTGTAATTTTCATTTGTTAACTTAGTTGTTGTTATTTGTGTTTGTTTCTGTCTTGTTCTCTTTTCCTTTATCCTTAAACAACCATGATGCTTACGCTTGATCCTTGTCGAGGTGAGGTCGCAAATAGCTAGTTGTAATCTTCTAACCTCTTTCTTTCTATCTTCCTCCTTTGTTTTATTTTTCGTTCTTCTTGTAATGGGTGAGTAGTTTCCATACTTGTTAGGTTAGGATAAGGGAAGTTTGAGAGAAGGAAATCTCTCTCACTCTTTCCTTGCCCAACATCTTAAATCGAACTCCCGTTAATTTAACCACAATCCGCTCCCTACGGCACCCTATCCTACATGATAGCGGTGATTCCGTAGTGAGACCGGTTGTGGTTGAATTAACCGGAGGTTAAGGTTAAGAGCCAAGAACGGACGGACAAGCACCAAAAGGAAGAACTTATGCGTTGGAAAGCCTAGCTTATACTCGCAAGTTCCTTCCTAGTCGTGCTAATCCCCGTTGTTGCCGATTACTGTAACACCGATATTAAGAGTGGCAACGAAAGAAGTGAGCGACTCCTAACTCAAACTAACCTAATCCTAACCCTAACAAGCTCTCTTTACATATCATTTTAACACTTAGTTAATCACAAACAAATCTGGACTTTTGGACTTAACTCGTTAAAGCACATAGAAAAAGATTCACATCTCCCTGCAGACGACCCGTACTCAACCGGCTAGCTACAAGCGAAACCGTATTGATTGCGGTAACTAAACTTGAACACGCGGAAACCCTAACAATCAATTCCTAAGGAGAAAATACTCCTACGAGATCCTCTCGACTCGTAGGGAGAAAAAAATTTATGAGACCCTCACGGCTCATAAAGTTGAAAAGTCTTAGGCAGCAGACCCGAACCTGTTTCCTAAGTCATCACTACCCTACGAAGAGTTCAAGATGAGTTGTTATCTACATGCTACATTTACTAGAGTAACATGACAACAACACAACAAAGAAAAGAAAGCGATATAAGATGAAACATGTCCTTTATTCATGAGTTCAATTGAATACAAGATACATCATAAAATAAAATAAAAAAATGAATGAATACATGTTATTCATGAATTACATATGTTCAACCGATACAAAAAAACAGCTACTGAGAAGGAGGCGTCTTCAATAAATCAGCCAGCTGCTCGCGCACTCCTCTCAACCCCTTCTCATAATCAGCAGCCGCGGCCAGCTCCTCTTCGATTCGAGCCCGCTGCTGCCAACATGAGGAGACCTTCTTATCGATCTCCCTCTAGGCAGCTTCACGACTCTGCATAACCTACTCAATGGAGTCAAGCTTTTGCCTCAGTGCTAGCCCATCCGAAATGCATCGCTGCAGAGTATCAAAGGCGACTCTCAGTTGGGCAGCATTCGCTTTGATCTCGGCTTGTAGCTGGGCAGATTTGCTTAAAGCCTCCTCTCATTCCTTCCGTATCAAGGTCGCCTCTTGTTTGAAATGGCAGAGGAAGGGAACGCTCTGCTCAACCCATGCGGCCCGCTGGGAGTTCAAAGCTAACATTTCCAGAGCAGGACGCCTAAACTCAATCTCGTACAGGCATGCCTCAATCTTCCTGCAGTGATTAACCTAAGTCTCAATGACGCCTTCGCTATGGAAGTGCACAAGCGTCGCCAGCATGGGATTAAGCTCGGCAGCAAAATCTGTAGCAAATGCGGGAGCCTCGGCGTCAAGATCCTCAACGAACTCGTTCAACATTCGTAAGCTATTCGCAGCACCCCTGGAAGATGGGCATTTGGCAAAGGGCCCTGCCAGCATTGGGATTCGAGACTCGAAGGGAGCTGGAGTCGGTGCGATTGCTGCAAAATAAATTATGATCAAATTTCGGCTCGAGAGATAAAGAAATGCACAAGCAGTGGAGTCTACTATACCGGCTGCGACAGGCGGCAAGGTTGGGAGTACCGGAGGCGAGGCTATTCTCTCGTCCCCTCCTCCGATCCGTGGCACTGTAATCAATACATGGAAGGCTTAGTAACATCACGGCTATTCGTAAAATAAAGAAAGAAACAATAGCTGAAGGATATACTAACCGACACCAGCGGGCGGAGTGACTTCCGACTGGAAGAAGAAATGTGGGTTCAGCACCTGATACAGATGATCAAAGAGGACTCCTGCAAAGTAGCGACGATACATGTTCAGTACAAGGAAGACGGTGTTCATAGTTCAACTAAGTAAATCGCGAATCTATACCTTCTAGCATTTGAGAAGACACAAAGGCAAGGGAACAACAACCATCATGGCGACAACCGGAGGTGCTTCAGATGACACGAACTCAACATTCGCTGCACCTATAAAAAATATATTGTCAAAATAAGCTGAGCGAGGTTGTGAAATAAAAAAGAACAGTGATTCAGGACTTACCTGACGGGTCGCCAACCAAAACCGCAACGGAAGCATCACCGGGCATTGCAGCTTCTTCGCTCTCTTTCAGAGAAGTAGTCTCTGCGCCCATGGCTTCGTCCCCTGATTCAACGAGGACCGTCGTGATACTCGTGATGCCCGCCGATAGAAAGGGATCACAATGGGAAAGAGCGGCGGTCTGGCCAGTCCCAGACTCTCGAGAGGGAGTAGCCGCTTCGGGCTCTCTGGTCGCCGTCATCTCGCCTGCCATCTCATCACCAGGACTCGGCCCTGCAGAATATGATGTATGAGAATTTGCAGATTGACTTCTAATAAAAAAACCATGCATTACGTTACCTTGCGAAAGATTCTTGTCCGCCTCCCGAGCCGCACGCATGACCCGTCTATGAGCGATAGATAGGGCAGCTGGAGCATCCTCTGGAGGAATAGCTATAGATGGGGTGGTGCTTGAACCCGCACCCACAGCCAAGCTGGCATCACGCTCCCTCTCCACATGCTTTCTACACTTCTTGTCGGCCATGGCAGTGAGAAACGATCTCAGCAAAACCTCCGTCAGAGGGACGTCATCATCCGAACCAGGAGCTGCCTCTAGAATGTAAGACTACGGTAGCGCCCCGGCCGTCTTTCCGAAGCCAAAATGCGGAAACGAAAATTTTTCACAACTAGAAAACCGGCGCTATCGTATGCTTAAAACCCGGATCGTAACCATTAACCTAATGATAGCTAACTAGAGATGGGATAGAATGCTATACCGAGCGATCTGTGTCTTTCGGTCTTCGGCCTCCATCTCGATCTCCTCGCGGAATCTCCGGTCTTTATCTCCTCGTCGGAACGGGCACTACATCGCCGAGTTCTTTTACGGGCTCCCACCTCTGGACTGAGGCAACTCGAGCACGAAGTTGGGGAGTCGACGTGCCCAAGGATGCTGTAGGCTAAGTGTAGTAATGTTTGTCTCATGGGGTTGTGAAGTTGCCTTTTGATGGAGGAAATGAACTATGGAATTTTTTGTGGCAAGCAAAGAATATGAGATGAACTAATTTTCCCCACACCAAAAATGAACCTCTCCCCTCACCAAGAAGTGGACGGACATGACAAAGTGAGAGAGGGAAATATATAAGGGAGGTGAGCACAAGAAAAGGCAAAGGTGAGGCTAAGGAACAAGTGATGATAATGAGGAATTAATGTCACACCAAAGCCAAATCATTTCTCATCTCATTAAAGCTAGCCATCATGAAAGAAAAAGGCAAAGATGCTATATCTATCATAATCCCTCATTTACAAATAAACCCTCCATAATTGCTAATTTGCAAATATGAAAATTAGCCCCTCCATCAATTATCAGCCAACGAAAGGAAGAAAGGAAAGCTGGCTGAAACGGAATGCAAACTGGCAACTTCAAAAAAACTTATCCCATAATAAATTACAGGAAAATCCCGCGACTGTATATACATACCCGCATTTGTATTCCGACCGAATACAAATGCAATAAGACAAAATCTACACAGTACAATACTAGGATCCGGCTTAAACCAAAGCCCGCTAGTATTATCCGTCCGATCATGATCCGTGCAATACCGCACGTATATGATCGAACCCTGCCATATCTCCATATGGCCTCTACAGCATTTCGCCTGAAACTTGAGAAACTGTCTGTGGGGGACTCTAAAGACTCGTCAATACTTTGGCTATGGATTTAACCACTAGCACGTCAGAGGTATTAGCCATACGTAACGGGCTACCAGGTATTGACCAAAAGGGAGGTCGATGTGCGAATTCATCCTGACACCTTACTGAGCCTGTCAGTGACAATATCCGTACAGTCCGGTCCGTTCGTCTATGAGCATCGCATGGCGGGCCTAGGGGGTTGATAAAAGTCAGACCCCAAAAGCGGTACAAGTCGTGTCGGAGTGTAGCCCAGAACACTCTGAGATACTACTGGAATATCTACCAGTAAATCTCCTGCCTCGGCCGAGGGCTTTGTGTAATGGCTCTCCTAGACACAGCGCGACCTCAACCCCAATACCGGGAGAGACGAACCCATGCAGATCCGCTCACTGTCTCCATGTGGCTCGGGACTGTACCCAACTAAAACCTGTTTGCACGACTCCTTTGAGCCGTGGTAGGGCAGTAATCAAAGTACAGTGGGAACTCACACGAGACAAATGACGATCTCAGGTCGATGAACTAACCTGTACACATGTCACCAAGGAACTGCTATCTGACGTCTGGTATAAGACCAACTAGCATGTTCCCGGCGAGTCCTGTCCGGTGTACTCATAACCCAATGAGCACCTGTATACATCTTAGGTGAACCAACTGACACTAGTGGATTGTGAGACCGGCCACTGCCCCTCGTCGGGGTCTCGACTGTATACACTAGTCTACTCTGGAGTATCGATGCCCTGTCTCGAAAACTCCCACGACTAGGGACCTTTTAAGGATATGCTTATAGACCCCAGCTCCCACGTATATGATCGCCATCATACTGCTGGCCGTCAAGCAAGAATCCTAAGGGCTCTATCAATGTGCAATAGTGACTTGTAAGGTCACCTAAAGCAGTACACGATGATAAAGATAAACCAGATAGCATACTATCATCTTGTGTAAGACTGTTCTAACGGTATAGGTCCTCTCTCAATCATTGCAATCACGTGTCTGTGATCCAATAATTGACTCTGAGGGCACTATCTCCAACATGGAGCCGTTACGGCGTCCGTCATCGGCTGCTTAAGCGAAACCTTTTGAGGCAATACTGGGGGAGCTAGGGCCTCAACAGCCGGCTCTGGAAGCGTCGCCACATCACCGCTCGAGATCGGCACCGCACTTGGGATAACCCGCGGTAAGGTCGTTCCTTAAAAAAAGGGGAAGGTCAAGTCACGAATAAAGAAAAAGGGGATGAATGCATAATGAGCTGAAGTATACCAATGCTCAAAGAAGCGCGGAGCCTCTCTTCCTCTTCAAAAGTCTTGAGGGAAGCCGCGAGAGCCTCTTCGTCGGAGATACCAGTTGAAGAAGAAAGCGTCAGTCAAAGCATAATAATTAAAAATATAGCCGCGGAAAGATATGACTGAAGTCTACCTGATTGTGCGATGGTGATTAGAGCTGCTTTATCGCGAGCTAATTGCTCTGAAACCGCGATGGCAGCCTCCGAATTGGTATCATCCGGCGCAATGAATAGACCCTCATTGGTCCCATACTCACTTAAGCCTTCGCTATAGGGAGCATGGGGCTCCTGGCCGAATGCAACGTCCGCAGCAACTAGCGACTTCTTCTTCTTCTGCGAACGAGTGCCGGTAGCCACTAACACGAGCTAGCGCTTGGCAGGTACTTTTGGACGATGAGTCCCGATCTCCGAACCCACCCCAGAATCCGGAGACATTACAGCCACCGCTTCCATGGGCACATGGGGGACGGGTAGCTCAGGTATAGCGCGCGGGACCATGACCGCAGCAGCTTCTCTCATGGGAGGACGAACGATGGTCCGCCGCTTTAGGGGAACGGCTGGATTACCAGCAGGGGTTGTACCCTTATGATCAAGCAAAAGCCGTCTTTCTTCCCTAATAATGGCGCCCACCGAATGCTGATACCACGCCACATATGCATTCAAGATTCGCGGAATGCAACTCGGCTCACTGATAAAGATATTGGAGCCGGTGTTCAACCGCATAAAATGGTGTAATGCACTGCGGATACCTTCTTCTGTGGCAACTGGCTCAGCTAGGAAGGCCTCGAGCGGGACGCCCTGATTATGGCTTGATTGCTGGGTGAAACGGTGCGGGTTATACCTCATGAACAACGCCAAATCATTCTGCCTAAACACGAGAAAGCCCGGCCTGATTGAATATAAATGAAGAATCTCCCGAGCTTTCAAGGTAGAGACCCCGTCTTTAAAAGTGTCCCGCAGTGGCTGCACCGTCTTAGTGGACTCTTTGCCGATGGTTAAAACCTTATCGACAAAGGTCATGCCATCTCCGACCATACGCGGACGAAGGACCACACCCCTAGCCTCCCGCTGTATCGGAGTTAAAATGGAAGCATCAACTAGGCGCATAATCCGAGGAAAGTTGTAACTGTCGTAGAAACGAGGCCGTTTGTGAGCACCAAAAGCGCCAAGTATGTGCAGCTCGATCCATGACATAAAATAGTGCAGCGAGAAAGTGACTGGTTGTACCCTCGGCTCGGTGGTGTTCGCCGCTAAGCTGAGACCATGGTACAGGTGTACCAACCCAGCAATCCCGATAGCCATTTGCATTCCCGCAACCATACGATGGGCTGGGTAAAAAACTAATGGCCTCATATAACGAGGGTGCATTAAAAGCACGAACCAGTTTATTTATAAGCCAATGAACCCCAGCACGAACGTCTCTTCATCGATGCCCGGAGCAGCAAGCTCTGCGAAAGGAACGACAGGAGCAGCCGGAATAAAGAAACTTTTTAAATCCGCCTCCGTCGTCGGTTGGTTATCCAAACCAAAACCAAACAGATCGTCAAGCTTGGCAAACAGCGCAACTTGCTTCGATAAGACTTCCGAACGAAGAAAACGAGCGATGAAGTCTGCGTAGCTGACTCTGTGCCCTCCGGACTCTAGAAATAGACTTTCGTAGATATTCAACACCTTGATTAAGCTCGGGAATTTGTGTTGAATGGCGTTCTCCGGGGTAAGACCCATTACCACTGATTTGGTGGCAAAGATGTACTCGTCCGAAGGAAGCAGCTCCTCATAGTGTTCTCCCCTAACGGAAGCCAGAGATCTCTGCAAACTCCTCTAAAGAGATCGAGACTTCTCGATCCGACAGAAGGAAGGTGTGGGTCGGAATATTCCATTGCTCCAGAAAAGTCTTAACCCACCAAGCAGGGGGCGTGGAATATTGGAAGAGAGACACATAAACAGCGGAGTACAACCCAAGCTTCAGCAGCAACGATCTCTTGGCCGACAAAATGTAGCGGGCCCACTGTAAATACCCAGCTGGATGGCGAGGAGTCAAGCCTATCATGTACGGCTGTCCCCAAGGGCGTGACTCATCCTGACATATGCGCCGCCCCAGAGTATCCAAAGCCAGCGGCGGCTGCACGGGTATCGCGGCCATAGAAGGCTGAAGGCAACCCTCTGAGGTCCAGTTGACCTCCTCCACAGCATAGTTCACCGGTGGTGCGTCAGTATAATGGATCGCCGAAATGGGCTCCGAAGGTGCTGCGCAAGAAAAGCTATGCCGACCCCTGATGATCTGATTGTACCACATTACCCATAAATGAAGATTCTTCCGCTCTGGGTCGTGATCCTTGATCAGTGCAAAGACTTCCCTATCCACAGACGCTTCAGGGAACCCGCTTTCCGGACGAACAAACAGGAAGGAAATGTCAAAAGACATAGTATCTGCGTGAAAAAGAACAAAAGTTAGTTGTCAATGCTATGGTTTAAGTTCTGGCACTTGGTACTTTAATTTCGTGCCACACTGCAATGCAGTGGAAAGGGACCTAAGGGGACCCACACAATCTAGATGATGGCTCATCATTAATAAAACATTCTCATCATTTGATGAGACGGTTATTAAATGAGGAAATCCCAAAAGGATTCTCATTTAATGAGGGCCCCTCGGGACAGGGAGTAAATCTCCCTTGAGAGCAGCGCTCTACAACAGATACGACATCTGTCATAATTAATGATGAAGGGAATAAAATTCCCCCAAAAAATTCTAAAGAGCAATGCTCTATGAAGAAGATGGAATAATCCATCCAAAAACCCTAAAAGCAATGCTTTACTGAGTTAAAAACTCTGAGATCTTTAAGATCTGAAAGATGAATTCTAAGAGTTCTTCTTTAATGGGTTAAGAGACTCTAAGAAAGATCTCTTTAGATCTATGATTTCAAGAGAGCAAAGCTCTGTTAAGAAAACCCTAAAAGTTTCTTTAGATCTATGATCTGAAAAGAGCAAGGCTCTGTTAATGGGTGAAACCCTAGATTATGAAGTAATCCCTTCAAAGATTTAATCTTTATCTAAAATTTTCGACAGGGTTCTGTCTCTAAGAGAGTTCTTCAGACAAAGAGCTATACTCCGAAAGAGAATTAATTCTCAGAAAAATAGGAAAGAAGATGAACAGAGGTCATCTCAAGGGCCAAAGGCCCTATTTATAGGCACTGAGAGCCGTTTCAACTTCTAAGTTGATCCAATGACGGAGATGCAGCCGCCGCTGCACTGACGTGTAAGCCACATGAGTGCAACGGTGGGGGGCATTTGTTTCCCCAATCAGTGCAAAGTTCTGTTCAAATTTTGAAATTTGAAATGAAGCAGCGCTTCATAAAAGCGCTAGAGCTAAATGCGCCAGCGCTAAGAGTCAAAGACTCTGATGCAGCGCTCACGTGCAAAGCACGAGAGCGCTAGCACTGGCAACGCCAGCGCTAGCAGCGCCAGCGGTAAGAGTCAAAGAATCTGATGGAGTGCTCACGTGCAAAGCACGAGAGCGCTAGCGCTAAGCACGCTAGCACCAAGAGTCAAAGACTCTGATGCAGTGCTCACGTGCAAAGCATGAGAGCACTAGAGCTAGCAGCACCAGCGTCAGGAGTTAAAGACTCTGAGGTAGCGCCTCACGTAAAAAGCATGAGAGCGCTGGCGCCAGGAGCGCCAGCGCTAAGAATCAAGGACTCTGAGGCAGCGCCTCACATGCAAAGCACGAGAATGCCAAGCGCTAGAACTAAATGTTCTCCACCATTGGATCAAAGATCCAACTAAGATGAATAAATCATCAAACAGGAAAGATTGTGCTCTGTAAATCAGAGCACTGTTGGATCAAAGATCCAATGGTGATTAAAAATCACCAAGGTACAGAACAAATTCTGTATGGGAAGATATTTTCCCAATCTTGTTAATAACAAGAAAACTATCTTCTGTAAAACAGAAGCTCTCGGATCAAAGATCCAATGGTGGATAAATTCCACAAATCAATTGGAGATCTCTCAATGAGAGATCTCCTTAACTGATTCAACAAATCAGCATCCCCTATATAAAGGACCCAAGAATTCAAGTCTTGCACAGAGGAACCTCCCCCCCATAAACTTTGAGAAATTTCAAAGAAAAGAGTAAGCTCTCGGAAGAAGAATTTCTTCAAGGTAAATAAAACAGAGAGATCAAAGAATCTCGTCAAAAAGAAGAACTTAATTCTTTTTCTAGATCATAGATCTATAAGACAGAGGTATTTCACAAAAAAAGATCATAGCATCTCATCATAAAAGGGGGGAGAAGAATTCAATTCTCTTCAGATCATAGATCCATAAAGACAGTCTTTCACAAAAAAAAAACATAAGAGATTGTAACATCTCCTATAAAATAAGAAATTTGTTCTTAGAGCTACGAGACAAAGTCTCTTATAAATGAGAATTTAATTCACAGAGCGCAGAACTGATCAAAGCTGCCTAAAAGAGCATTAGCGCTCCAATTTAAAAAAGCGCCTTAGCGCTCCAAGACTGGCGGACGGCGCCGCAGCGCTCCTAGCGCTCCAATTTAAAGAAGCGCCTTAGCGCTCCAAGACTGGCGCACAGCACCGCAGCGCTCCTAATGCTCCAATTTAAAGAAGCGCCTCAGCGCTCCAAGTCTGGCGTTCGGCGCCCAGCGCTCCAAGCGCTATTTTAGAAGAAGAGCCCAGCGCTCCCAGCGCTATTTTAAAAGAAGCACTCAGCGCTTCAAGATTGGCGTTCAGCGTCAAGCGCACCACGTGCTCCTCATGTGGGCGCTATTTTAGAAAGAGCGCTCCACACTCATTGACTGGCGCTCAGCGTCAAACGCGCCACGTGCTCCTCACGTGTGCGCTATCTCATAGGAAGCGCCTTAGCACTCTAAGCCTGGCGCTCAACGCCAAGCGTGCCACGTGCTCCTCATGTGGGCGCTGAGGGAACATAAATTGTTCTTTAAATAAAGTCCCAGAGCCATAATGAGGGCTCAACACTCAATAAAAGACAAAAAGGTCATCAGAACCCAAACCAATGCTAAATGAAAAAAGGCTGAGCCTAATTAAATGTCCAACATTTTAACTGAGTGGGCCGAGCCCAAGTTAGCCACAGATCCCTAATGTAGATTAATTGAGCCCATATGCTCATAAATCTTTTTAGCTGATCTTAGTCCCAAACTTGACTATAGATCTCCCAACCAACATTGGTTCAAGGGTACATCTCTTCATACCTCTGATATATGTCGTTGTAATTCTTCAACGTCTTCAGAGAGATGGAGAGTCCCAATAACCAATAACTTTTGTTGCATCCCCAAACGGTTGAACCAAAACCACACAGACTATGACATCTTAAAACTGGACTATGATGTCCTTAAACATTACGGACCGTGGGGTCCTTAAACCTATGGACTATGATGTCCTTAAACTTTATGGACCGTGAGGTCCTTAAACTCATAGACTATGATGTCTTTAAACCGGACTATGATGTCCTTAAACTTTACGGACTATGACGTCCTTAAACTTTTGGACCGCAACGTCCCTAAACTAAAACAATAGAGACCAAATGCTCTTTTGTTGGATCTAAACTATCCTGTTGAGTATATCTTAGTCTAAAATTAGACTAATGTATCCTCAACAAACGTTTGAGTTGATCTTAGTCTAAAACAAGACTAACGATCCTTAAACCCAACCCAAACCCAAATCTAAGAAAATACGGATTTGGACTAATCCATGCCCTACGGGCGACAACATAAATTAATCTCTATATACAATCCACGGGAAACCAAAAATAAAACAAACACACACGACACGAAGTGACCATATGGAGAAAGAGAAAGTTGTTACCGAGATGCGGTAGCGTAATTAACTGCAGGGGCTTGCGCCTGCAGGGAAGAGCGTTCCCACAATCAAAAACCCCTCAAACGAGGGGGAATCTGACGAACTCTGCTACAACTCCGTCTAAACCTCCGATATACGGTGCCATAAATCAACTTGGCATCTTTGGAGAGATGGACGGATAAAACCAAATAGCATCTTCTCCCAAATTCAGGCGAGACGTTTGTCTTCCCGGCTTTCGCCGGAGAACAGCGTCATCCTTGCTTTGTAAATTTCTAGGTTTTGCTGCGCCACGAGACGAGTTTCATCGAGGGCATCGAGCTCCTCAAGCCGAAGATGGGCATTTTCTTCATCCGTCAGCTCATATCGAACTGCTACACGTAGAGAGGGTGGCTCTATCTCTAAAGGAAGTACTGCTTCCGTGCCGAATACCAATGCGAATGGCGTTGTATTCGTGATCGTCTTGAACGTGGTCCGATAAGCCAAGAGAGCTTCATGCAATCTCTCGTGCCAGTCCTTTTTATTTCGGGACACCATTTTCTTTATGATATTTGTTAAGGTCTTGTTGAAAGCCTCAGCTAGACCGTTAGCTTGGAGATTATAGACCGAAGAGTATCTCCAATCTATTTTACGCTGCTTTGAGAAGCGGCTAATCTTATAACTTCTGTAGGCCGGCCCATTTTCCGAGATGATCCGTCGCAGAGTGCCGAACCGGTAGATGACACGTGTCTTGAAGAAATGGAGGATGTTCTCCGTCTTCACCTCTTTTAGCAGTATTGCTTCTGCCCACTTGGAGAAGTAATCGGTCTTTGCCAATATGAACAGATATCCTTTGATGATGCCGATTCGATAGGCCCAATTATATCGGTTCCCCGCATTTTGAATGGCCAGCTAGCCAGTGTTGGGTGTAACGGATTCGGATGCTGGTGGATGAAGTCCCCGTGAATTTGGCACGAGTGACACTACTTCGCATATTCAAGGCAGTCCTGAATCATCGTGGGCCAATAGTAACCCATTCTCTTGATCTCCAGCTTCATCTTTGGCCCAGCTTGATAGAAACCACAGAGTCCGTCGTGAGTTTCTTGGACGAATCTCCTTGCTTCTTCTGGTCCTAGACATCTTAGCCACAAACAATCGAATGATCTTTTATATAGAGTATCGTTGACAAAGGCGAAAGACAGAGCTCGCTTCATGAGCTGATGTCTCGAAGATGCGTTTTTGGGGTTCGATGGGATTTGAAGTAGTCTATGAAGACTTCTCTCCAATCCTTAGCCTTTTCTTCGTCCTCTATTTGGAAGGTCGCTTGTTCGGTCGCTTCCTTTCTTTCAGACGTCTTCGGAGAAATCTCTGCCGGTGTGAGAATCCGGCTGCTTTGCACAATGATCCTTACGTCATCGAGGTTTTCGTCGGTCAGTTCTTTAGTGAACTTAGCTAATCCATCTGCCTTGCTATTTTCCGTCCGCGGTATGCTTTTCAGGACGTAAGAGGGGATTTGAGTCAGTAATTGTTGCACTCTTTTGCCATATTTTACCAGCTCTGGCTTACACGTCAAATAGTCGCTATTTACTTGGCTAACGACCAGCTTGGAGTCTCCATATATGAGGAGATTTTCGATTCCCATGTCGACAGCAATCTCAAGACCCGCTATCAAAGCTTCATATTCCGCTTCGTTGTTTGTTCTTAGCTCCGTTAAGGAAATGGAAAAACGCATTATCCCTCCTTGTGGAGTCACAGAGATAAGGCCTACTCCGACTTTGATTATGAGGGTGCTTTGCTTCCGCCTCTTCATAGACGATGCCCCATCGAAGTAGAGTTCCCAACGAGCATCACTCCCTTCTTTATCCCCATCGATTGCGTCAAACGCGTGTTCGTCTGGCAACTCGCAGTTTAAGGGAGAATCAGTGGGTATCGGATGCTCTGCGAGAAAGTCGGGGATGGCCTGGTCTTTCACTGCCTTGAGAGGTCGATAGATTATCGAGAATTCCATCAAAAGAAGGGTCCATTTGGCAAGCCTTACAGTTAGTATGGCTCTTTCCATCAAATATTTGAGAGGATCTATCTTTGATATGAGATGGACCTCATGTGTAATGTCGGAGCTTCGTTACCGCGAAGATTAATGCCAGGCAATACTTTTCGATTGGGGAGTAGTTGTTTTCTGCCCCCAGGTGAACTCGACTCAAATAGTAGAGAGCTCTCTCCTTCCCTTGGTCGTTCTTTTGTGCTCATAGTGCGCCTAAAGAACCTTCAAGTGCTGTTGTGTACAGGATGAGGGGCTTTCCCTTGACCGGAGCGGTCAGTACCGGTGGATTCTGCAGGTATTGCTTGATTTCGTCCCGTGTATTTTGGCATTTCTGATCCCAGACGAATGGGGTCCCCTTCTTCATTAAATGGTTGTAGGGACGACACTTGCCGGAGAGGTTGACTTGGAGTTTGACACCTGTTTAGGTATCAGTATCGCTACAACTGGGATATTGCCAAGAGCGACTCATCATTAGCCTTGAGAGGATTCGGAATTTGATACCAATTTAGACATCAGCATTGCTACAACTGGGATAGTGCCAGGAGCGAATCATCATTTTCCCCTGTCGATTTGGATAAAGGTGGCTTAGTAAGCAGGGTTAGGATCCTATCGACTAAGACTTTTGACTTTATGAGCCGTAAGGGTCTCATAAAAGGTTTTCTCCCTACGAGTCATGAGGATCTCATAGGCATATTTTCTCCTTAAGAATCATGGGGATTCCTAAGTGATGTCATCTCTTGTAAGTCGTAAGGATCTTCAAAGAGTGTTTTCTCTTTATAAGTCGAGAGGACCTACAAGTGTTATTCACCATATGGGGACATTTCTTGCCATTTGTAGAACTTGGCAAAGAAATATCTATTCGTGCCCCTAGATTGTATACAAGGGTCAATATGGACCGCCTGTAGGGCAATTTGGGGGATATGACGGCTTAAGAACAGGTCCGGATCCCTGTAAGTTAAGACTTTTGAATCGTATGAGCCATGAGGGTCTCACATGGGGATTCTCCTTATGAGTCATGAGGATTTCGTAAGTGTATTTATTTTAACGAGATTGCACCCTTCCGGGTTTTCACAAGCTCGCCGGCAGTCCTGCTGTTTTTACTCACGGCACCCTTTCGGGTTTTCATCTGTGCCCAATTTGCTTGTGGACATACCATTTTTATCATTTTTTAGTGGGGCATTCCACTAGATTGTAGGACCTATTTGTAGCCCCATTAATTTACTTCCTGTCTTTTGAGAAGAAAGGACCGTTCTACATAGAGATTCTTCCGCCAGTGAGGAATATGCCCCCTGTGTATATCTCGGGGGGAACGAGTACCCACGTCATCGCTATTTTAGTGACAGGTTGCTTCAGAGCCGCTTATTTTTGTTGAGCATAGGTGACAAACGCCATCTTGTCTCCGCTTTTCACTCGTCATCATCGGATGAGAAAGAGTCTTGACCCATTTGATCCAATCGAGATATTTTATCTATGAGTTCTTGGAAGGTTGTCAGCTTGAAGAGGGTCATATACGAGGACGCCTTTGAATTTGGGTCAAGGGTGGCTATGAGCATTCCCATGGCTGCAACTTCATCGATGCGTTGCTTGTATTTGACCAGAGATTTCGCCATCAGGTAACATATTGAACCCAAGTCTCATTCGGTCTAACCCTTTCGTTGACCAGCGCCGTCACGATAGTATGTTCATTCTCATTAGCGAATCCCTGACAGAAGAGCATATCCATTTCATTGAAGCTCTTCACGAAATCATTCAGGAGTTCCGCATACTATTCGAAGGCGATGCCCGTCGGACCACTGATGAACTGTCAAAGGAGTAGTATGTCATTTCCTTCAGAATTGCCATACATGAATTTAAATCGCGTAATGTGCTGGCGAGGATTCCCAGTTCCTTTGTATATGTGGAGTCAGAAGTATGTGTTCTGGCGGGTACTGTATTTGATCGTAGCATGCCGGATACGGTCGACCAGTCTTGATTGTCCTATTTGATGCTTCACTGGCATAGTGAGTTTTGATTTGCTGAGCGACATATTCGTTCAGCTTTGCTTTTGGAATCATTTCCTCTTCGGTCGTTGATGAGACTCGTAGAGGATTTGAAATGTCACCCTTGTCTTTAAGAGCGACTACCGGCAGTTCATTTTCTTGTGGCTCCGATTGAACCATCATTCCGGACATTTCTGCCGCTTATTTATCATTCTTTTTGAGAGAGTGATTTAGGAAATCAATATCTAACTCGTGCTCTGTCTTTCTCCAGGTGCGTCTTCAAGATTTGCCTTAGACGATGGATTAGCAAATGATGCTGCCTGAGCAAATATCTCCTGCATCTTTTCACGTTGCAGTTGAGCCTTTTTCAGGGACCGAGTATGCGGTCCGTAACTAATAGATGCTTGAACTTCATTTTTGGGGTTCATCATGTGGACTGCATGAACTGCCGTGCCCCCAGACTTGGGGTGTTTGGAGTTTTGGCCTTTGGAGTTTGCCTCGGGCACTTGAGCTTTATTAGGTCTATCTTTTATGTGAAAGGCCGCTTTGGTTTTGGGAGGAACCGCTGTATCAGGACCCGTCTTGGGATGAGTCCCCTTATATTTGAAAGGGGATTTGTCAGAATTTGGCTGACGTCTAGGGAAAGAGCCGCAGTTGACGACAGAGACCTTCACCTGCTTCCACACCTTATATATAGATGAGGAAAATTGTTTTAGAGAGCGAATTGATTTCTGCTCTCGTAGGATCTCCATGGGCTGTGGAGATTCCTTCAATATTGCGGTAGGAGAATTTTTTCTGGCCCTTCACAACAGTTTGAAGCTGTTCCCGGTTGGAACAACAACATTCACCACTGGGGTTGAAACAGGACCATACGGAGAACTGCCCCCAGCTCATTTTGTATTATGTCGATATCGACATCGACCGTTTCTTACGGTCGGGATTTGATTAGCCTCAGGATTTTGCTGAGCCTTCCCCATGTTTCCTTTGAGAACTTGAATATTCGGCTCCCTGCGTCGACCTTGGTCTTCGGCAGGTGCCAGTTGTTTGAGGACTGATTCCGTCGGCAAAGCTGTAGCTTGAGGAAGCAGCCTGTAGAAGACAGACTTCCTCAGGGCTTCCTCCATCGACGTTGAGGCACCGAGGGTGGGAGGTGTGAGTATCGACCCAAAGATAAGCCCGTTGATTTCTTGAAGAGCCAGATTGCAGAGATTTGAGGCTGCAAGTGGCTCATACTTGACTCCACCAGATATGACAGAGCCTGAGCTACTAGGGTGGGAGGCAAACGCCATTCTTCATAGAGACGGAATGCCGGTTTCAGTATCCCATCACCCAAAGGCAACCACAAACATATATACCGCGATTGTTTGATCGCGGAAAAACGCGACACACGAAGTGTGGAGTGGAAAGAGGAAAAAGTCCCACCGGGCGTGCCAGAATCTGTTTACCGCCGAAAGCCGGGAAAGACAAATGTCTTGCCTGAATTTGGGGGCAGATGCTATTTGGGTTTATCCGTCCACCTCTCCGAAGATGCCAAGTTAATTTATGGCACCGTGTATCAGAGGTTTAGACGGATGCGACCGTTGTAGTGGACTTTGTCAGATTCCCCCTCGTTGTGAGGGGTCTTTTATTGTGGGGACACTCTTTACATTACCGCGTAGCGATAACCACTTTCTCCTGCTCCAGATGTTTACTTCGTGTCGTGTGTGTTTGTTTTATTTTTGGTTGGCCGTGGATTGTATACGGAGACTAATTTGTGTTGTCGCCCGTAGGGTGTGGATTAGTCTAAATCCGTATTTTCTTAGATTTGGGAAAATATTTTTCTTGTTTTTAACAAGATTGGGAAAATATTTTCCCATACAGAGCTTATTCTGTAACTTGGTGATTTTTAATCACCATTGGATCTTTAATCCAACGGTGCTCTATTTTATAGAGCGTTGTTTCCTGATTTAAAATCAGGAAAGCTTATGGGAAAAGCTTCAGAAAAGGGTCACGTGCTTACACGTGACCAGCAGTCACGTGTGGGCACGTGACATCTAAAAGCATCATCAAGGCAGATTTGGCTTACTGACTACATCAAAGAAAAAGAGCTTCAAAAGAGGTCACGTACTCCCACGTGACCAGGGTCACGTGTTGGCACGTGATGATCAAAAGCAGCAGACTTATTCTCCAGTTAAAACAGGAAGAAAAAAAGAGTCCAGACCAGGGTCACGTGCTCACACGTGACCAGGGGTCACGTGGTGGTACGTGACGGTTAAGCAGCAACCAGAGGACAGCGCAAAAAGAAAGAAGAAGGCTCATTCCAAAGGGGGTCACGTGCCCACACGTGACCATGGGTCACGTGGTCACACGTGACCGGCTTTCAAAGCCCATTTTGTCAACAGAATTAAATTCTGAAAGAGATTCAAATCTTTCCAAAGGAAAGCGACTATCTGGAACCAATCGAATTAAACATTTAAAGATGATTGAATATCATTTATCTATGGGAAAATCTCGGGTTAGGAAAGATTTCCCCTTTAAATCTAACCGAAATAACAAAGGAGAATCCCGGGACTTGAAATCCAATGGTGAATAAAATTCACCCAATAATCCAAAGGTCAAAAATGAATGATGGATGCAAATCAGACCTCTCAATGAAGATTCGTCAAAAACTAATTGATTCGGCTGCTTCTCCTATAAATAGGAGCCAAGAGACAAAAAAAAGGAAATAAAAAAAAATATAGAGACACACGCAGAGGAAAGAAAAGGGAGAGAGCTAGATACTTTGAGGAACTTGGATCTTCTGCAAAAGAAAACCCTAGGTAAGAAAGGGAAGGCTCCTTGAAGGAAAAGAGAATTTAATTCTCAATAGAGTTTAACTCTGATATATAAAACAGAAGAACATATTTCTTCTCTCTTTGATAGAGGATCTGCAAAGTGCACATCTCCCCTTGAGGTTGAGAATTTAATTCTCAATGGGTCGAGATCCTGCCATGCAGATCCAAAACATAGAGAGGGAATGGAAGCACGAGAATTTAATTCTCACAGAACTATAGGAATTTAATTCCTTTAAAATAAAACTAAGGCCTGCCCTGTGTTATGGGAATTTAATTCCTTCAGAACAAAAAGAAACAGGGTTTAACCCTAATTAAGAACCTAGTTCTGTTGGAACAGCAGGGATTTAATTCCCTTGATCATAACTTAACAGAAAGTGGAAATTTAATTCTTTAAGAGCTCTTATTAGGGTTTAACCCTATTCAGTTCTTCACATGTATGAGGAATTTAATTCCTACAGAAAATTCAGGGTCCAACCCTATTCAGAATATAAATCTTTAAAAGGAAGTAGGAATTTAATTCCTCTGAAATTATTGTCAGGGTTTAACCCTACGAGGAATTTAATTCCTGGAAAAGATTAACAGATCCTCTAAACAACATACATAGAGGCAGGGTCACGTGTCACCACGTGACCCCCCCAAGAGATCTACAGAAAGCCCCTTTGAGGCAGCACCCCACGTGACCCACGTGACCTTCGGCAGAAGCTTTAACATATAGGCATTTGAATGCCCGTCACGTGATGACACGTGATGCTCTGAAAGATGCGATAGTCTCAGCAGAATAAATGAAGGGAGGGCGCTCTCACGTGCTGCCACGTGACCCCTCTTGCCTTAGTGTTTAACACTAAATTGAAACTCCCGAACCCAGTGTTAAAACACTGTTGGGCCTTAGTGTTCAACACTAATCAAAAAACTTTATTTGCAGTGTTCAACACTGATTACCTTAATATTTAACACTGATCTGAGATCTCCATTGCCAGTGTTCAACACTGATCTGTTTTAGTGTTTATGATAATAGCCTTGTTGCTGGTGTTTAACACCAATTATCTTTTAGTGTTAAACACTAACTTGTCGACCTCATTCCCAGTGTTCAACACTGATTGCTTTGTAGTGTTTAACACTAGGCTTTAGCCCAATTGGCTAAATGGATAGAGGCAAAGCCTCTCTTTCAATGGACCAACAAGAAGCCAATATTCCAGACCTGATTGGACTTAGCCCAAGCTGGCCATAAGTCCTCAATTCGTAATCAACTGGGCTAATGGGCTCATAACATAATTAATCGGTCTTGATCCCAGATTAGGTCAAGGACTATTTAAGCCATTCCGGTTCTAGGGTACATCTCTTCACTCCTTTGATATTTGGCATTGTAATCCTTCAATGTCTTCAAAGAGGTGACGGGTCCCGACGACCACACATTGATATGGACTGCGGGGTCCTTAAACCCGTGTCTAATGCAAAATTCCTGGTTACGTGGAACGCGGATAATGTCACTCTTTGACCCCGCGGAAAACGTCCAGAGCGGATCCTGGTCCTCGCAGAGCACGGCAGTGAACCCGTGTGAAGCATCCAGAGCGGAGCCTAGTCCTCGCCGAGCGCGGCAGTGAACCCGTGTGAAGCATCTAGTGCAAAATTCCTGGTTACGTGGAATGCGGATAACGTCACTCTTTGACCCCGCGGAAAACGTCCAGAGCGGAGCCTGGTCCTCGCTAAGCACGGCAGTGAACCCGTGTGAAGCATCCAGAGCACATACTGGACCGCAATGTCCTTAAACTACCCATGGACCGCAATGTCCTTAAACTACCCACGGACCGCAATGTCCTTAAACTACCCATGGACCGCAATGTCCTTAAACTAGAACAATAGAGCTCCCCCTGCATGCTCTTTTGTCGGATCTAAACGGTCCCGTTTAAGCTGATCTTAGCCTTAAAGATGGCTAACGTATCCTTAAACCTTCAAACAGACTGGACTATGAATCCCCCCAATTAACTCTGGCTCAAGGGTACATCTCTGAACTCCTCTGACATCTGTCGTTGTAATCCTTCAACGTCGTCAGAGAGGTGATGGGTCCCGACGGCCATACATTCAATGGACCACTAGGTCCCTAAACTGGAACAATAGAGCCCGCATGCTCTTTTGTCGGATCTAAACGATCCCGTTAAGTTGATCTTAGTCTCAAAGTTAGACTAACGTGTCCTTAACAAACATTTGAGTTGATCTTAGCCTTAAGTATGGCTGACGTATCCTCAAACCAAACCCCGAAACCCAAATCTAAGATAATACGGATTTGGACTAGTCCACGCCCTACGGGCGACGACATAACTCAGTCTCCGTAAACAATCCACGAGCAACAAAATACAAAACAAACACCCACGACACGAAGTGACCATCTGGAGAAGGAGAAAGTTGTTACAGCAATGCGGTAGCGTAATTAACTGCAGGGACTTGCGCCTGCAGGGAAGAGCGTCCCCATAATCAAAATCCCCTCAAACGAGGGGGAATCTGACGAAGTCTGCTACATCGGACGCATCCGTCTAAACCTTCGATACATGGTGCCATAAATCAACTTAGCATCTTCGGAGAGGTGGACGGATAGCACCAATTAGCATCTGCCCCGAATCTCAGCGCCAAGACGTCGCAGTCCTGCGCGCCGCCGTTCGGAGGGGAACAGATTCTGGCACGCCCGGTGGGACCTTTTCCTCTTTCCACTCCACACTTCGTGTGTCGTGACTCGCGAACCAATCGCGGTTTGCTATTGGTTGCCCTTGGGTTTCAAGATACTAAGAATTGGCGTCTCGCTTATTGCAGAAAGCGAAGGATCGATGGCTTCTACTCCCGTGAAACTCTCCAACTGCTCAGACTGCAATGGCCACCAACGCTCTGCCTCGCCAGGAGGTATAGCCTACGGACCCCAAGCTGCTTCGTTATTCACAATGCCCGTGGAACAGGTCACTCGCGCCACCACAGGATTGTTCTTTGGGACCATGCTCCCGCCGACAGGCTTCACCGCTCCAGTGCTGACAACGGAAGCTCTCAAAAAGTCGGCCTTTGATCGTCTTACCCCTGCCGCGGCTCCTCTCAACGAGTCGCCCAACGTCAACGCCTCGGTCTTCTCTAGATTGGGCCGGAAATCCTGCGAACCCATCATGGGGCCTACAATCTCAAAGAAGGCTGCTTCTAAGAAGGTGGCCGCTCCTGCCCCCGAAGTCGTCAAGGCAGCTTCTCCGGCCAAAAGGTCGGTCTTTACAAGATTGACGGCTTCAGCTCCCGCTCCTGCTGCCCAAAGGACGTCGGTCTTTGACAGGCTAACACCAACAGCGACCCCCCACCTACACAGGGGGCAAGACGAAACCATTTTTACCGCTGACCCAACGCCGTCCGCTCGACACCCTCGACGTCGCCATTGGCGCCGAGTAAGGAAGGCTGGGGGCAACTCCCCCTCCAGGTTAACTCCATCAGCCCCGATGGCAGAAGTTAATGCTGCTGTTCCAACTGGGAACGGCTTCGAAATGCTAAATAAGGTGCGAAGGAATTCTCCTACTGCAGTGCTGAAGAGGTCTCCTCCCCCATTAAAAAAGGTTGTGGAAATAAAACCCGAACAGCCCCGATCTCCTCAACGGCTGTCTTCCAAAATCTATAAGGTTTGGCGGCAGGCCCGGGACTCGATCATCGATCCAAACTTCTCCCGCCAGCACAAGAAGCTGAAAATCCAACCGGAAGCTGGTCACCTGGCTAAACCCTAAAAGGCTGTCTGGACGCCCACCTCAACGGCCCCCTCAACCTCCATGGCTCATAAAAGGAGGAGGCCAGAGAAGACCCCCCAGCATGCAACGACGACTAAAAGCACGGAGCCCAGACGCCCTAAGTCTGGGGGCATGGCGGTGCACACTGTTTACATGGCCTCTGGAAAGGAGGAAAGCCGCACTTCTACGGGCCACCGACCGCTAACCCGATCCGTGACGAAAGCCCAGGAGCAGCAGCAAAAGCTTCAGGAAATGATGAATGCTATGGCCGCACTTACCGGGCCAAAAGAAAACCCAGAAACGTCCTCAGACGCACGCCGGGGGGAAGAAACCGACGCTGAATTCCTTCGCCGGACACTGGAGAAAAAGGACAAAGAGGCTGCTGAACAAGCGGCCAACATACAACGTATGGGCCTTCTCTTCCAAGATATGATAGGAATGATGATCCAGCAGGACTTACCCGCCGAGGATCCCCCAATCGTGCTGGAAGACGACCGAGGAGAAACGTCAAATCCACCACCAGCCCTCTCAACGGCCAAGGAGGAGGCAATCTCTAAGGCTGACTTGGCTGACTACATAGCCCAGCAAATCCGGGTTCATCACGCGACTGAAGCAGCTGGTCAAGTCGTGAAAACGGGGCGGCCGTATCCAAGCTGGTACGACCAAATCAAATACCCGCAAGGTTATATGATACCAAAATTCCACGTGTACAAGGGGAACGGCAACCCCCATCAACATATCGCCCAGTTCCGGGCCCTCTGCGGTAACACTGGCGGTGATGATAAACTGTTGCTTCGCCAGTTTGTGGGCAGCTTATCAGAAACAGCGTTCGAATGGTATTCGGAACTCCCAAACGATTCTATCAAAACGTTCGCTGAAATGGAGTTGTTATTCACTCAGCGATTCGCAAGTGCCAGCGAACGCACTCCAATAATTGCATTGATTAACGCCAGGGTAAAACCAGGCGAAACCTGGGTCCAGTATGCTATACGCTGGCGGAATTTGTGGTCGAGATGCGAACAACGCATTGAGGAGGCACCCGCAGTGGGCATGTTTGTGGGAACCCTAGACCCCCACGCAACTATCTCCCAGTTTATGTTGTTCTTTAAGCCAACCACATTCCAGGCTTTAATCGACAAGTTGGCTCAGATGGACCAGATGGGTCATAGACCACCTCCCCCGAAGTCGGAACCTCGGAACGACAAGGGTAAAGGAAGGGCAACCTTTGTCGCGAATGCCCAACAGCAACCTAACGCCCCGAAACCGGCAGATCAACTGGAAGAAAGACGCCGGTATTATAATGAGAATATGAAGCGTCCCTACTCGTTCCCACGAGACAAGACGAAACGGTTATTCGAGCTGGCAATACGCAACAGACTTATAAGCCTACCAAATCCAAGGCGACCGCCGCAACCTACCGAGATGAATAACCCTAACTATTGCCCTTACCATCAAACAGTAAGCTATCCGATTGAAGATTGCTTCGTCTTCAAAGGATGGATTGAAGATCAATACCTCCAGGGGAAGTTTGTACTGTCCGAAAAGTGGAAGGTGAACCCACCACAACCGCATACTCCTAAGAAAGCAGATACACCGGGGGCAACCTGCTCCTTTATTGAAGAAGCTCCATGGGAGGCCGTGCTATCAACCAAAACCAAAAGAATGCTGAGAGACCTTCATGCGTGCCCTGCGATTGAATGGAAGGACCCTCTTGAACCTCAAATTATCGAAGGGATGCTAAGGCGCTGCCCAACTACAAAGACTCGCGGTAAGAGCCCAAATACTCACGCCCAATCGTCAAAATCTTCGAAGAAAAAGAAGAAGAAATCCAAGAAGTCCGTGAAGCTTGGAAACGAGCACACGAACTTGCAGAAGCAAATCGACGCGCTGGAAGAATACAATCAAAAGGCGCGAACTCCTGTCACACTGCAAGAGTTCCTCAACCACGTCTTTCAAGAGGGAGACGATGGAGAGAGCTCGTCGGAGGAATCTGAAGGGTATATGGCGAGTTGTAACGTAATCTCCCACTTGTTTACTGATGATGGGAAAACTCCTGGCACTAAGAAGCTGGAGGCAGAGCCTGTACCAGAGCGTGCATGGCCAACAGACGAAATGATCGACACTTTTCTAGACGAGATCCGTCTAAAATGTAAAGCAGACCAGGAGCGTGAGATGGCCACATCGGAAGGAGCCAAATGCGGCCAACTGAACGGAAGAGTTGAACTACCCCTGCCAGAGCGAAAGGCATCCGAAGTAGACAAGAAGATATTCAAGACGAGGAAAAGGTTTGCCAAAGCCATGTCAATGGGAATGAAGCTACCACCCTCGGAAGGAAACACGCACGATGGGGTGGAGAGGCACCCTGATTATTGCGCATATCACCGGAAAATCTCACACCCCACGGAGGAGTGCGACGCCTTTAAGATATGGTGGCAAGGATATGTTGCTCATCGGCAACATTTTAAGCGCATGAAACGCAAGAGCCGTCGGGAGCGAAGAAGTACTATCGATGGGCACGACAGAACTACTGGCAACTATTACATGGTTAACGCCAGGGGGTCACAAGTTCTCACCTTTGGGAGCGACTCTGATGAAGAAATGGCTCTGGGCCCTCTCTTCAAAGAATCCGTTTTAGGGAAAGATGAGAAATCGGAGATCTGCGAGAACATTCAGCTGCGCAATCGCACACTCCCAGAAAAAAATCTCGGGCCCGTAAGTAGAAAGGACAAGGGAAAGGAAAAGGTCACTGAAGATATCACTTTAGATGACCAAGTCATGAGAGAGCTGGCTGCCAAAGACCCTCCTAGGAAGGGTAAGGTGGACTATAACATCCTCGCGCACCTAAGGAAGCTACCTTCTCAGCTTAGCATTCTCGATGCCCTCCTATTATCAAAAGAAGCGCGAGACTCACTAATTAAGGCGTTACAAGAACCTGAGCAATTCCAAGCCTTCCTCGCCACTGAAAAGATGAAGGATGAACTGGAGGAAGTGCATACGGCCGACATCACTTTCGGTGATGAAGACCTCCTTCTCGGGACGTGCGACCACAACCGTCCCCTATATGTCTCCGGATACTGCCATGATATCAAGATAGACATCAAATTCCATGTCATTGACGCCAAGACCTGCTACAACGCCTTGCTCGGTCGTCCTTGGTTACACGAATACAACATCATCCCTTCTACACAACATCAGTGTATGAAGTACTTTAAGGATGGTTTCGAGTACACCGTAACAGGTGAGTTAAACCCATTTTCCGTGAACGAAGTCCGCAAATACGAAGATGCGAAGTACTTTTCGCCAGATTTCGAGGATACAGAAAGGTGTCGCAACCCGGAGAACAAAACCGCCGCCACCATCCCTGTTTTCGGAAGCGATACCGAAGAAGAGGAAGAGATAGTTTATGCAGGGCCATCTCAACGCAACAACCTGGGGACGCCCGCCCCCATGTTGGTCTTCGGAAGTGATTCAGAAGATGAAGTTAATGATGTGTTCTCCAATCGGCTGTCAATACAAGCACCCCCTGGCGATGACCAAAGTTTGCAAATCACCATGGTACCGCGAGAACACTACAAGGATCTCGACACACTTCAAGCTCACAATGTGCAGGACCTGCAAACATTCTACATCCCTCCCAGGCAAAGGGGTGAGAAGGCGATCCTATTCTACCGATCCTCAGAGTCGAAAGTAGAGAGAGAGATCTGGCATGGCGCGGATACTACACTTGACAGGCTCCAACCCATCCGTCTGCCCAGATACTATACAAAGGGATTAAAGAAGCTATTGAAGCGCCAAGGAGTACCCTTAGAACAGACCGTTCGGCAGGCTCGGTTCTACAACAAGATTTGGGATGTCCCCGGGACTCAACGCAAATTGCCCAACGGGAAGATGGAAACACTCGGGCTTGGATACGCAAGAGCCGGAAAACGGGAACGGGCTCACAGCAGCTACGCTATATATACCTTTGATGAAAAGGAGGACGCCCTGTCAGGAGATGCCAACCCCCCATCAAAACTAGACCCCGCGATTAAAGCGCCGAGTCTGTCGTTTGAGGAACGAATGGGCAAGCCTATCAGGAAAGTGGGTCAGAAAGCTCGGGAAGACCACAACCGCGAAATGGCCGTCTACGAGAAGGCCAGGACGCAACGTCTATTTCAACATGCTGCAAAAGACAAAGACGCTTATCCTCGTCAATCCGTTGTACGAAAGGCCCGACGCAGAGATGGAAATAAATCAAGAAGCGGCTCGGGTTTGTCCCTCATGAAGAAGATGAGTCGAGCGTACTCCTTCCCCCGAGACAAGACGGAGAGGTTACTCAACCTAGCTATAAAACATCAAATGATCACGCTTCCAGAGTCTAGACATCCTGAGCAAGCTAACAAAGCTTCTCATCTGAGTTATTGCTCTTATCACCAAGCCATAGGACATCCTACCGAAGACTGCTTCACCTTCAAGAACTGGGTCGAGGACCAGTACCAACGGGGCAGATTCACTTTATCCGACGGCTGGAAGGTAACGCCACCACAAAAGCACGAGCCCAAGGCCGCAGGAGCAGAACCGGGTCCACCTCAGTCCGGGGAGCGAGTTCGCACTTGTTATACGATTACGATATTAGGAGAAGAGCCCGAGAACGTAAATGACCTTCCCCGGTGCTTTGAGAACAGCAATGATGAGGTGATCTCAGAATTTCCGCCAGCTCCGAAAGAACTGGAAGATGGTATACATACTACTGCAGATAACCTAAAGAAGATTGAGTTGGGATCAGCAGATGACCCGCGACCGACATTTGTCAGCGAGCTGCTATCTGAAGAAAGGGTGGCTGCATTAAAGAACGTGCTTCTACGGCATAAAGACTGCTTCGCGTGGAACTACTCCGAGATGCCAGGATTAGATCCATAGATTGCTGTGCATAGATTAGCAATATCCCCAGATATCAAGCCAGTCAAGCAGGCGCCAAGGAGGATGCGACTCGAGCTTGAGATGAGCGTCAACGCCGAAGTCAAGAAGCTGATCGATTCTGGATTTATCCAAGAAGTCCAATATCCCGACTGGATCGCCAATATCGTCCCGGTAATGAAGAAGAATGGGAAGGTACGCATATGCGTAGATTTCAGGGATCTCAATAAAGCCTGTCCCAAGGATGATTTCCCAGTACCAGTAACCGAACGAATGATAGATAACACGTCCACTCACGAGGTTTTCTCCTTTATGGATGGTTCGTCAGGATACAATCAGATAAAGATGCATCCCGAAGACCAGAAGCACACCGCTTTCCGCACCCCTTTGGGTATATTTTGCTACAGGGTTATGCCCTTTGGTCTAAAGAACGCTGGCGCTACCTATCAAAGGGCCATGACAAAGATCTTTGATGACCTCATACACGACGTCGTCGAGTGCTATATCGATGACCTCGTAGTAAAGAGCATGTCATACGAAGATCATTTAAAGCATCTGGAGACTGTATTTCGACGCCTTCGGCAATATAATTTGAAAATGAATCCCCTCAAATGCGCGTTTGGAGTCTCCTCGGGCAAATTTCTGGGATTCATCGTTCGACACCGAGGTATTGAAAAAGATCCGTCAAAGATTAAGGCGATCATGGAAATGCCTCTGCCAAGAACCCTCAAGCAGTTGCGATCTCTCCAAGGGAAGCTCGCATATATCCGGCAGTTTATCGCTAATCTTTCGGGCAAATGCCGTCCTTACAGCCACCTGATGAAAAAGGGAACTCCATTCGCTTGGGATCACAAATGTCAAGGTGCACTAGACGAAATCAAGCAGTACCTGCAGAACCCGCCGGTGTTAGCTGCGCCGGTCAAGGGAAAACCCCTCATTCTTTATACAACCGCCCTCGAAGGTTCTTTAGGCGCATTATGGGCACAAGAGAATGATCAGGGGAAAGAGAGAGCACTCTACTACTTAAGTCGAGTTCTGCTGGGGGCAGAAAGCAACTACTCTCCCATTGAAAAACATTGCTTGGCGTTAATCTTCGCGATAACAAAGCTCAGGCACTATGCGTTGGCACATGAAGTCCGTCTCATTTCAAAAGTGGATCCCCTTAAATACTTGATGTCGAAAGCCATATTGACGGGACGACTCGCTAAGTGGGCCCTGCTCTTGATGGAGTTCTCGATAACGTATCAGCCTCTTAAGGCTATGAAAGGCCAGGCCATTGCCGATTTCCTCGCTGAGCACCCGATACCGGCCGATTCTCCCCTGAACTGTGATTTGCCGGACGAGCAGGCATTTGATGCGATTAGCGGCAGTAGTACCCAATGGGAACTCTATTTTGATGGGGCGTCCTCCGTAAAGAAACAGAAACGAGGTATCCCAATAACCAAATCGGGGATAGGCCTCGTCTTTGCAACTCCACAAGGAGGGATAATGCGCTTCGCCTTCTCCTTAACAGAGCCGAGGACAAACAATGAAGCTGAATACGAAGCTCTGATAGCAGGCCTCGAAATCGCCATCGACCTGAGAATTGAAGACCTCCTTATATATGGGGATTCTCAACTGGTCGTTAGTCAAGTAAAAGGTGACTACCAAACGTGCAAACCGGAGTTGGTGAAGTACGGCGAAAAGGTGCAACAACTATTGACCCAAATTCCCTCCTATACTTTGGAGAACATACCGCGCGCGGAAAACAGCAAAGCAGACGCGTTGGCTAAACTTGCTAAAGAACTGGATGACGAGAACCTCGATGATGTCAGAATCGTGGTACAAAGCCGTCGAGTGCTCGCCCCGGCAGAAATATCTCCGGAATCATCCGAAGAAAAGGGAGCGACCGAGCAGACGACCCTACAAATAAAAGACCATGAGAAGGCCGAAGACTGGAGGGAAGTCTTCATAGACTACTTTAAGTCCCACCGAATGCCCAAAGAAGCGTCCTCAAGACATCAGCTCATGAAACGAGCTCTATCTTTCGCTTTCGTCAACGATATTCTATACAAGAGATCGTTTGATTCTCTATGGCTGAGATGCTTAGGACCTGACGAAGCAGAAAGAGTCATTCAGGAAGTTCATGACGGACTTTGCGATTCTCACCAAGCAGGCCCAAAGATGAAGTTAAAAATTAAACGGATAGGTTACTACTGGCCCACGATGATCCAGGACTGCCTCGAGTATGCGAAGCAATGCCACTCATGCCAGATTCATGGAGACTTCATCCACCAACATCCGAATCCACTGCATCCAACGGTGGCTAGTTGGCCATTCGAAATATGGGGGACTGACACAGTAGGCCCCATTGAGCCAGCATCATCCCGGGGACACCGTTTTATCCTGGCGACGACTGATTACTTCTCCAAATGGGCAGAAGCAGTACCACTGAGGGAAGTGAAGACGGAGAATATCCTCCATTTCTTCAAGACGCACGTCATCTATCGGTTCGGAACTCCACGGCGGATTATCTCCGATAATGGGCCGGCCTACCGAAGCCATAAGATTAGCCGCTTCGCACAGCAGCACAATATAGACTGGAGATATTCTTCGGTTTACAATCCACGAGCTAACGGTCTGGCCGAAGCCTTCAATAAGACCTTGATGAAGATCATAAAAAAGACCGTTTCCAGGAATAAGAGAGACTGGCACGAAAGGCTGCAAGAAGCCCTTTGGGCTTATCGAACTACGTTCAAGACGGCCACGAACACAACGCCGTACGCGTTGGTATTTGGGACGGAAGCAGTGCTCCCCCTCGAGATAGAGTTACCCTCTCTGCGAGTGGCAGTCCACCACGAGCTGACAGACGAAGAGAATGCTCACCTTCGGCTTGAGGAGCTCGATGCCCTCGACGAAACCCGGCTCATAGCGCAACAACATCTAGAAGCCTACAAAGAAAAAATGACACGCTCGTACGAACGATTGACCAGGCCGAGGACATTCCGCCAAGGCGAACTCGTACTAGTGGTCAAAAGACCTATGATCCCCAATCGTGCCAAGCGGGGAAAATTTGAGCCAAACTATGAAGGCCCGTACATCATAGACAAGGTCTACCAGGGGGGAGCCTATCTACTCGTGGACATGCACGGTGAAAGGCCTTTCAGGCCAATAAACGGCCGCTTCTTAAAGAAATACTATGCGTAATGAGCCACAGCCTAGGTCAATGATAGATGACGACGACTATGTCCGCTCGCTATCTTCCTAGGCTCAGACTTTACAAGCAGCAGCCGGCCTTCCCATAACGACGGACCGAAACGTCCTTAAACTAACGACGGACCGAAACGTCCTTAAACTAACGACGGACCGAAACGTCCTTAAACTATCGACGGACCGAAACGTCCTTAAACTAACGACGGACCGAAACGTCCCTAAAACTACTACCGCAGTATCTTTAGGCTGACGAGATAAAAAAAAGGAGAGAGAAAGAAAAAATAAAAAAAAATATATGAAAAAGAATATAAAAAAAACGGTATGTCCATAAGCAAAATGGGCACGGATGAAAACCCGAAAGGGCTCCGTGAGTAAAAACAGCAGGGCTGCCGGCAAGTGCTCGTGAAAACCCGAAAGGGCGCGACCTTGTAAAAAAAAAGTGAAAAAGAATTTAAAAAAAACGGTATGTCCATAAGCAAAATGGGCACGGATGAAAACCCGAAAGGGCTCCGTGAGTAAAAACAGCAGGACTACCGGCGAGTGTTTGTGAAAACCCGAAAGGGCGCAACCTCGTTAAAAGACACTTGTAGGGTCCTCTCGACCTTGTAAGGAGAAACCACCTGCATGAGATCCTTACGACTCACAAAGGAGCAACACACTTAGGGATCCTCACGATTCCTAAGGAGAAAATACACTTACGAGATCCTCACGACTCGTCAGGAGAATTCTCTTATGGGACCCTCACGGCTCATGAGATTTGAAAGTCTTAAGTTACAGAAACCTAAACCTGTTCTTAAGCAAATCCTCCACAACCTTCGATATTGCCCTACAAGAGGCTCAATACTGACCCTTGTATACAATCCACGGGCGCGAAAAAACATTTCCCCAGCAAAGTCCCACCCGTGACTAGGGATATGCCCATATGATGAGCAACCCTTGTAGGTCCTCTCGACCCATAAGGAGAAAGCCCTCTTGTAGGATCCCTACGACTTACAGAGGAACATACACTTAGGAATCCTCACGATCCCTAAGGAGAAAATACACCTGCAAGATCCTCATGACTTGTAGGGAGAAATACCTTTGTGAGACCCTTACGGCTCATGAAGTCAAAAGCCTTGGTCGACAGGACCCTTAACCCTGTTTACTGAGCCACCTTTGTTCAATAGCGACAGAGGCAAATGATGATCCGCTCCTGGCAACATCCCAGTTGTAGCGGTGCTGATGCTGAAACCGGTGTCTAAAATCCAAGCTTGCGGCGACAAAGCTAGCAAGCCACACATGCCTACGAAATTGCCGAAATGATGGGGCAACTTGCAATAAAAAGCAGCAAGTAAAAATGTATGCATGAAAAATAGCCGAAACGATGGGGCAACTCGCAATAAAAAGCAGCGGGTAGAAAATAAATAAATAGCCGAAATGATTGGGCACCGCGAAAAATAGCTGAAATGATAGGGCAATCGCGACCTTCGCGATATAAAAGCTGAAACGATAGAGCATCGCGGAAAAAGAAATAAAATAAAAATAAAATGTATGCCTTACAGGTGATGCTCCATCACACCCTGTATACAATCCAATAGCATAAACAAAAAGGGAACATACCTCCCTCCCCCAGGTTTCACCAAAGAAAGAAGCTAAATCTCGACGGGTCACAAGCGACCTAGAGATCATCCCAACACTCGTCTCGTAACGACGGACACAACTTCAAGCTAAGCGGAACAGCGGCAACGCCCAGTTCCATGGCTCGGTGGTATACATATCGCCAACAGTCAAACCTCCATCCCGTGAAATGCGGATACAATCAGCAAAATTCCTGGTTACGTGGAACGCGGATAATGTCACTCTTTGACCCCGTGGAAAACGTCCAGAGCGGATCCTGGTCCTCGCAGAGCACGGCAGTGAACCCGTGTGAAGCATCCAGAGCGGAGCCTAGTCCTCGCCGAGCACAGCAGTGAACCCGTGTGAAGCATCTAGTGCAAAATTCCTGGTTACGTGGAACGCGGATAATGTCACTCTTTGACCCCGTGGAAAACGTCCAGAGCGGATCCTGTTCCTCGCAGAGCACGGCAGTGAACCCGTGTGAAGCATCCAGAGCGGAGCCTAGTCCTCGCCGAGCGCGGCAGTGAACCCGTGTGAAGCATCTAGTGCAAAATTCCTGGTCACGTGGAACGCGGATAATGTCACTCTTTGACCCCGTGGAAAACGTCCAGAGCGGAGCCTAGTCCTCGCCGAGCACGGCAGTGAACCCGTGTGAAGCATCTAGTGCAAAATTCCTGGTCACGTGGAACGCGGATAATGTCACTCTTTGACCCCATGGAAAACGTCCAGAGCGGAGCCTAGTCCTCGCCGAGCACGGCAGTGAACCCGTGTGAAGCATCTAGTGCAAAATTCCTGGTCACGTGGAACGCGGATAATGTCACTCTTTGACCCCGTGGAAAACGTCCAGAGCGGAGCCTAGTCCTCGCCGAGCACGGCAGTGAACCCGTGTGAAGCATCTAGTGCAAAATTTCTGGTCACGTGGAACGCGGATAATGTCACTCCTTGACCCCGTGGAAAACGTCTAGAGCGGAGCCTGGTCCTCGCCAAGCATGGCAGTGAACCCGTGTGAAGCATCCAGAGCAAATACCGGACTGTGGAGTCCTTAAAATCCACGGACTATGACGTCCTTAACCTCGACCGTGATGTCTTAAAACTAACGATCAACCACCCCGATTCCCTACAGATTTTGCCTTGGTTTAAGGGTACATCTCTTCACTCCTTTGATGCCCGGCGTTGTAATTCCTCGACGTCTTCAAAGAGGTGACGGGTCCCTGCAACCAAACACCGGACTGTGGAGTCCCTAAATCCACGGACTATGAGGTCCTTAACCTTGACCGTGATGTCTTAAAACTAACAGCGGACTGTGGAGTCCCTAAATCCACGGACTATAAGGTCCTTAACCTTGACCGCGACGTCTTTAAACTACAATGCTTGGAGAAACCCCTAACTCCGTAAAACACGGATAAGGGCGACCACATCCAACACTTGCAGGTCCTCACGACCTGCGAAGAAGAAAAACTCGCTTGTGAGATCCCTACGACTCTCAAGGGAAAACCCGCTTAAGGATCCTCACGATCTCTAAGAAGAACTCACACCTATGGGATCCTCTCGACCTGTAGGGAGAAAAACTCTTTATGAAACCCTCGTGGCTCGTAAAATGCAAAAGTCTTAGGAAGCAGATCTTAACCCTGAACCCTAAGCCATCACTGTCCTGCAAGGAGATCGAGATAGAATATCCGCAGAATACATTCAATGAAAAGGAGACACATCATTGAGAAGAAGAATGTATCTTTTATTCATAAACCAAAATGGGTACAAAGTACAATTCATGAAAGAAACGAAAAGAAAATACTCTCATCCATGAGTATGTACAAAAAGGAAGGAAAAGATACAAATGTTTCAAGCCGGCGGGCGATTCAGCAGCTTGGTCAGCTCATCCTGCTTTTGTTGGACCACGGCTTCATGACGCAAGATCTTCAAACGACGAGCCTCCGCCTGAGCTTGTTGGGACTGATATGAATCAAGCCGGGCTTCAAGCTCTTTCTCAATGGCCTTATGAGCCTCGACCCTCTCACGAGTGAACGTGGCAGCCTTATCGAGAGCCACAACCTTATGTTCGCTACGTATCGCTCTATCAGGCCACGTAAGCTCGCTTTCGTAACCACAGCCTTGGAAACAAGACATTGACAAGACCATATGAATGGGCTTCCAGTTGACGGGAATAATCGATCTAAAACGCGCTCACATCGCCTGATGTGAAAGGCAACAAGAAAGGTTTCCGACATATTTCAAGCATGCGTTCGCAATCATATGAGTATTCAAAAAGGGAATAATAATAATAATAGCATTTGCAATCGCATGAACGTTCATAATACCCAAAAAGGTCTGATGCGCAGGAAAGTGATGGTAGCATTTGCAATTAAAGAAAGTTCTCATGAGAAGAATACAAAGTTTATTTATGCAAGCGGAAACATACATACTAGCACCAAGCCTACATGGAATCTCGGCATAAAGCGTAAAAAAGGAGGGACTAATTTAAAAAAAATGTTCTACGCTAATGGAAAAGGTCACCAAACATGGGATCAACGGCACAAGGGTTAATGAAACAGAGGACAAAATTCTCCATCTCTCTCTCTGCTTTCTCCAGCACGTCAAAGCGACGGTTCTCACGAGGAGTCGCTCCCCACCGATTGGCGCCGTGTTCGTCCGCGAAAGCGGACATAATAGCTCGCCGGGCCTTGATCTGGCTCAGCAGATAAATTGAGCAATCCTTCAAAGCCTGAGTAATCAGGCACGCTTCATGAAAACCCTCGAGCTTTTCTTCTGCCGCGTCGAGCATCGCCAGGGTCATCTCCGCCGGATGAGGAGGGATGTCGGCAAGCACGGCCTTGAGAATCATCCGGAGCCAGAGAGAACCCATCGGGAGGGGGGACCCCCTACGGATCGAGAGTTCATGCATGGCTGAGTCGCATTCGTTGTCGGTAAGGAGGGGATCCACCAACCGAGCAGCAAAGCGGGGGACCATTTCCTCAATAGGAACTTCCCATGGCTGTCGACGAGCATGAGGGCGATTGCAGGCCATGGCGCTCGTTTGTTTCTCAAGACAAGTTACTCCAAGATAAAAAAAAATAATAATAATATAAATCTCTTTGTGAGAGGAAAAGGGAAGCTATAGCCTCATATATAAGGAAATGCATTAAGTGCTGTGCGCGGAAAATCTTGCATGGTGAAGCTATTTCCAAGGCCCAAAAAAGGAAAGGCATCGAAAATCAAGGAGATGGAACTATTTCCAAGGCCCTTTCTTCTGCGTCTAATATTGTGCACTGAAAATAGGGCATGGGAAGATTTTGTGAACAGCCACATCAAGGGACCCCACGTGCAGACTACGTGAGGCCTAAACCTGATGTACACCAAAAAAAATGGAGTAGCACCCTGCATATTGAAAGCACCAACAACAACAGTAGCAAAATAATAAAATCCCAGAGAAAAGCATGCAGACATACAAAGACATAATAGAACTTGTCACTCATACTACAAGAGGTTCATACAAATATAGAGGACACATTTACAATGGTAAAACTTCAGATGCGGGGCATGGGTTGAGAAACTCAAAATTAACTTTATTCAAAATCTTCCAAGCATTTCGAACCTCCCGAGTATGCTTCCTCTCACGATCACAAGCATCGGGGTCCTCACGAATGTCCTCCACCCTCCGATAGGCGGCAAGTATGGCCGACTGCTGGAACATCTGATGCAGGAGATCAATGAGATTATCCCGCCTTCTCTTTGAGATCAAGTGCATCAGATACACCGAGTGTACTTTATCCTCGGCGGCGTCCAATGCCCTAAGCGGCACACCAGCACAGAATAGAGGGAGAGCCTCCCTGATCGCCAGCACGATCAGCCTCAGAAGAGAAGAGCGACGGGGGAGTAGCCGATGGTCGTACTCATCAAAGCGGCTCATGATCTCGGCACATTGAGCATCGGTGAACTCCTGGTTCTGACTGCGGCCCAGTGCACGAATATTCCCATAGGAAATGATCTCGTCAAGACCATACAGATGGGCATCCATGATACCTGAAATAAAGGTCATGAGAATCATTAGAAAACACCATTCCATTAATTGCAGAAGAACAACCTCGGGCCAAGAGACCCCAGGAAGCCTCGGCGTGAAGAAATCAAGTCCTTCATTGGAATTAAAATTCCTTATGAAGAAAAGGGAATTAAATTCCCAGAAACATTTTTGATGGAATTAAATTCCATGGAGTTGAAACGCCATCATCATCTCCCCAAAGATCATCTAAACCCTAAAAGATCTACAGTTTGAAGGTTAAGCGGTCCTTATGGGAAAACATGAAGAAAAAAGGGTAAAAACCCTTGTTTTGGATTTAAAATCCAGAGGAATGTGAAGGTCCATCGTTTGTCCAAGAACATTACCTGAGGAAAAGAAGTCTTTTTGAACAGAGTTAAACTCTGAAAATTGTTTCAAGGCAGAGAACTAAGCTCTGGAAGCGAGAATTAAATTCTCAAGGAAAGAGTTCTCAAAAGAAGAAGATGAACAAAGTGAAAGCTCCTCTGAAGAGACAGCGGTATTTATAGAAGGGGATAGAAACGTTTCATCTCCCTAAATCCCTAAAGGAATCCAACGGTCACAAAAGGTGACAGCGTTGCACTCACATGCTGACACGTGAGAACAACGCTGTGGGGGCATTTGTTTCCTGATTTAAAATCAGGAAAGCTTATGGGAAAAGCTTCAGAAAAGGGTCACGTGCTTACACGTGACCAGCAGTCGCGTGTGGGCACGTGACATCTAAAAGCATCATCAAGGCAGATTCGGCTTACTGACTACATCAAAGAAAAAGAGCTTCAAAAGAGGTCACGTACTCCCACGTGACCAGGGTCACGTGTTGGCACGTGATGATCAAAAGCAGCAGACTTGTTCTCCAGTTAAAACAGGAAGAAAAAAAGAGTCCAGACCAGGGTCACGTGCTCACACGTGACCAAGGGTCACGTGGTGGCACGTGACGGTTAAGCAGCAACCAGAGGACAGCGCAAAAAGAAAGAAGAAGGCTCATTCCAAAGGGGGTCACGTGCCCACACGTGACCATGGGTCACGTGGTCACACGTGACCGGCTTTCAAAGCCCATTTTGTCAACAGAATTAAATTCTGAAAGAGATTCAAATCTTTCCAAAGGAAAGCGACTATCTGGAACCAATCGAATTAAACATTTAAAGATGATTGAATATCATTTATCTATGGGAAAATCTCGGGTTAGGAAAGATTTCCCCTTTAAATCTAACCGAAATAACAAAGGAGAATCCCGGGACTTGAAATCCAATGGTGAATAAAATTCACCCAATAATCCAAAGGTCAAAAATGAATGATGGATGCAAATCAGACCTCTCAATGAAGATTCGTCAAAAACTAATTGATTCGGCTGCTTCTCCTATAAATAGGAGCCAAGAGACAAAAAAAAGGAAATAAAAAAAAATATAGAGACACACGCAGAGGAAAGAAAAGGGAGAGAGCTAGATACTTTGAGGAACTTGGATCTTCTGCAAAAGAAAACCCTAGGTAAGAAAGGGAAGGCTCCTTGAAGGAAAAGAGAATTTAATTCTCAATAGAGTTTAACTCTGATATATAAAACAGAAGAACATATTTCTTCTCTCTTTGATAGAGGATCTGCAAAGTGCACATCTCCCCTTGAGGTTGAGAATTTAATTCTCAATGGGTCGAGATCCTGCCATGCAGATCCAAAACATAGAGAGGGAATGGAAGCACGAGAATTTAATTCTCACAGAACTATAGGAATTTAATTCCTTTAAAATAAAACTAGGGCCTGACCCTGTGTTATGGGAATTTAATTCCTTCAGAACAAAAAGAAACAGGGTTTAACCCTAATTAAGAACCTAGTTCTGTTGGAACAGCAGGGATTTAATTCCCTTGATCATAACTTAACAGAAAGTGGAAATTTAATTCTTTAAGAGCTCTTATTAGGGTTTAACCCTATTCAGTTCTTCACATGTATGAGGAATTTAATTCCTACAGAAAATTCAGGGTCCAACCCTATTCAGAATATAAATCTTTAAAAGGAAGTAGGAATTTAATTCCTCTGAAATTATTGTCAGGGTTTAACCCTACGAGGAATTTAATTCCTGGAAAAGATTAACAGATCCTCTAAACAACATACATAGAGGCAGGGTCACGTGTCACCACGTGACCCCCCCAAGAGATCTACAGAAAGCCCCTTTGAGGCAGCACCCCACGTGACCCACGTGACCTTCGGCAGAAGCTTTAACATATAGGCATTTGAATGCCCGTCACGTGATGACACGTGATGCTCTGAAAGATGCGATAGTCTCAGCAGAATAAATGAAGGGAGGGCGCTCTCACGTGCTGCCACGTGACCCCTCTTGCCTTAGTGTTTAACACTAAATTGAAACTCCCGAACCCAGTGTTAAAACACTGTTGGGCCTTAGTGTTCAACACTAATCAAAAAACTTTATTTGCAGTGTTCAACACTGATTACCTTAATATTTAACACTGATCTGAGATCTCCATTGCCAGTGTTCAACACTGATCTGTTTTAGTGTTTATGATAATAGCCTTGTTGCTGGTGTTTAACACCAATTATCTTTTAGTGTTAAACACTAACTTGTCGACCTCATTCCCAGTGTTCAACACTGATTGCTCTGTAGTGTTTAACACTAGGCTTTAGCCCAATTGGCTAAATGGATAGAGGCAAAGCCTCTCCTTCAATGGACCAACAAGAAGCCAATATTCCAGACCTGATTGGACTTAGCCCAAGCTGGCCATAAGTCCTCAATTCGTAATCAACTGGGCTAATGGGCTCATAACATAATTAATCGGTCTTGATCCCAGATTGGGTCAAGGACTATTTAAGCCATTCCGGTTCTAAGGTACATCTCTTCACTCCTTTGATATTTGGCATTGTAATCCTTCAATGTCTTCAAAGAGGTGACGGGTCCCGACGACCACACATTGATATGGACTGCGGGGTCCTTAAACCCGTGTCTAATGCAAAATTCCTGGTTACGTGGAACGCGGATAATGTCACTCTTTGACCCCGCGGAAAACGTCCAGAGCGGATCCTGGTCCTCGCAGAGCACGGCAGTGAACCCGTGTGAAGCATCCAGAGCGGAGCCTAGTCCTCGCCGAGCGCGGCAGTGAACCCGTGTGAAGCATCTAGTGCAAAATTCCTGGTTACGTGGAATGCGGATAACGTCACTCTTTGACCCCGCGGAAAACGTCCAGAGCGGAGTCTGGTCCTCGCTAAGCACGGCAGTGAACCCGTGTGAAGCATCCAGAGCACATACTGGACCGCAATGTCCTTAAACTACCCACGGACCGCAATGTCCTTAAACTACCCACGGACCGCAATGTCCTTAAACTACCCATGGACCGCAATGTCCTTAAACTAGAACAATAGAGCTCCCCCTGCATGCTCTTTTGTCGGATCTAAACGGTCCCGTTTAAGCTGATCTTAGCCTTAAAGATGGCTAACGTATCCTTAAACCTTCAAACAGACTGGACTATGAATCCCCCCAATTAACTCTGGCTCAAGGGTAAATCTCTGAACTCCTCTGACATATGTCATTGTAATCCTTCAACGTCGTCAGAGAGGTGATGGGTCCCGACGGCCATACATTCAATGGACCACTAGGTCCCTAAACTGGAACAATAGAGCCCGCATGCTCTTTTGTCGGATCTAAACGATCCCGTTAAGTTGATCTTAGTCTCAAAGTTAGACTAACGTATCCTTAACAAACGTTTGAGTTGATCTTAGCCTCAAGTATGGCTGACGTATCCTCAAACCAAACCCCCAAACCCAAATCTAAGATAATACGGATTTGGACTAGTCCACGCCCTACGGGCGACGACATAACTCAGTCTCTGTAAACAATCCACGGGCAACAAAATACAAAACAAACACCCACGACACGAAGTGACCATCTAGAGAAGGAGAAAGTTGTTACCGCAATGCGGTAGCGTAATTAACTGCAGGGGCTTGCGCCTACAGGGAAGAGCGTCCCCATAATCAAAAACCTCTCAAACGAGGGGGAATCTGACGAAGTCTGCTACATCGGACGCATCCGTCTAAACCTTCGATACATGGTGCCATAAATCAACTTGGCATCTTCGGAGAGGTGGACGGATAGCACCAATTAGCATCTGCCTCGAATCTCAGCGCCAAGACGTCGCAGTCCTGCGCGCCGCCGTTCGGAGGGGAACAAGCGTAATCTTTCTTATTTAGAAAGATTGGGAAAATATTTTCACATACAGAGCTTATTCTGTTGCTTGGTGATTTTTAATCCAACGGTGCTCTGTTTTACAGAGCGTAATCTTTCTTATTTAGAAAGATCTAAGGAAATATTTCCCAAATTTGGTTTTGATCCCTTTTATTTATAATTTAATTCTATCAGCTTGGAAGGTAATTAGGAACCCTCACGTGTAGCACATGACCCTCCCCCCATCGAATTAAATTGGTTTGCTTATATGCAGCAGTCCCAGAGAAAAGACATCACGTATTGGCACGTGGGCTGATGTTCAGAAATGTCACGTGTGGCACATGACCCCCATGAAGTTAAGCCCAACAAAGAGCATCACGTGCTGACACGTGAGTTTCTCTATCCTGTTATTTGTTTTAGGAAGGCGCCTATATACTTTGTATATAGATACTTACGTGTTTGCACGTGAGGCTTAATTTCAGCCTTAATTGTCAAGCGCAATGCCTATAATCTTTGCTCCAAGGCGCATCACGTGTGGGCACGTGATGCTCCGTTTGGGGAATTTTTCCCATCTCTTTTCCTCTTTCATCTCTCCCTTTTTTAATAAGTGTTATAAGGGAACAAATGGCTCTTGGCCGAAAATTTTGGCGGGAACAATTGTTTTTCTAGCATTATTCATGAACATTACATACTTATCTGCACGCGGTCCATGACCGGAAGGAATGTCATATTCAGTACGAATAGATTCACCTAGGGCAGCCTCTACCTTATCCTTCATTTCTTCTCCTGGAAAGAAATTACCGTCTTCTTCTTCTGCCGCATTACCGTCTTCTCCTTCTTCTTCTGTCGCATTACCGTCTTCTCCTTCTTCTTCTGCCGCATTACTGTCTTCTTCTCCTTTCCCGTGATATAACCAAGTTGTATAAAGTCTAGTAAAACCATGTTTAACGATATGAAGCTCTGCGAATTCTACCTTCTGCCGGTACTTATTCCCACATCTATCGCATGGGCGGAGAATCTTCTTTAACACGATCTTATCATGTGCGCGTGAAAATTCAATGAAATCAGCAACTCCTGCGACAAACTTAGGTTGCATACGTTGTTGCTCATCCACATACATCCAGTCCTTAACTCTGATGTACTCATGGGCCATGTTAGACTGTATAACATATAAATTGTACGTTATGATGACTATATTGAGAAATCTAAGAATGAGATGGTTATTGACAAAGGAGAAAATCCGTGTATGTGCTTTGTGTGTGCGTTTTTCGTTGAAAAGAATAAATTATCGATAAACAAAGTTAGATTTGAGGATACCCAAGTATGAGTTGTATTCTATATATGTGTGTTTCAATTTATGATTTCGCTTAAGTGTAGGGTTGTTAGTGTGTATGTGTTGTGTGTGCGTTTGTTGTGTATTCGTGTTGTGTGTGTGTGTTTCGGCTGTTGGGGTTAAGGCTTCTATCCCAATAAGAATGTATAAAGCAGACCCATTCGCTTGTGTTTTCAACCATTTCGAAGAAATTTCGGCAGCACCTCCCCGCTGTTCTCCGAGCACACTGTAATAGAATAGACAATCATTTCAAAGCTGTGAAAAAACGTTGAAATGAACATCTAATCTATCTTTGTACATGGAGAACCAGCGAAAAAGTACCGACGAAATAACTCAAACGAATGAAAACACAAGTGAATGTAGGTGTTTGCTTTATACATTCCTAACTTGTCCACACTGGACAAATTTATCGGTTATCATACGATTGAATCTTCTCGTCACATAGACTCCACGACGGTTGTTAGTACCGAACTATACCGTCCGATATTTAACAACCTTCTTATAGTTCTATGTCACGACGAACATCGAACATATGTTAACCGATAGACGATGAATAAGTCGCGCTTTGATTTTCATATATGAGTATCGATGAGAATATGAAAGTTTCATATTATCATTGTTAGTTATATGTATGCCCTAGAGGCCATTATTATACATGTGATGTATATTATAGTGGATGCTTGGACATATATAGGAAGGACTTTCTTGCTCGACATGATAGTATGCTATCTGGTTGCTCTTTATCTTAACATGTATACTTATTGTCTCTCTATTACATGTTGATAAAGCCCTTAGGATGAGTACTTGACTACCAGAATTATGATGTAGATCATACTAGTGGGGCAGAGGTAGTCGATAAGTATATCCTTCAAATGTTCCTAGTCGTGGGAGTATCGAGACGGGGCATCATATTCCAGAGTAGACTAGCGTATACGCTTCTCGACCCATATGATGGACGATGGATGATCCCATATCTGTTGGTTTTTGACATAAGAGATGGTATACGAGTGCTCAGTGGAGACTGGGTACACTGAACAGACTCGCCGAGAACTCCTAGATGGTATTATACCTATCGTCAGATAGCAGTTCTCTGGTGACACTGGTACAGGTTAGTCTGTCGACCCGAGATCGTCATAGAGTCTTGTATGATTCCCACTGTGCTTTGATTTCCACCTTACCACGTTCAAGAGATCGTGCAAAACGGTGGTTTTTGGGTACAGTCCCGAGTCACATGGAGGCAATGAGCGATAGGAGGGGATTTCGTCTCTCCTGGTATTGGGGGTTGATGTTGCGCTATGCTCAATTGGCCATAACAGGAAATCCCTTGTCAGGGTTGCTGAGATCTACTGGTAATTGTTATCAGTAGTTTTTCGAACTGTTATGAGCCTCACATCGGCATGACTTATCAGGCTATTGGGGTCTGACGTTTACCACCCCCAGGCTGTGATATGCGACATATCAGACGAAGAGACCAGACTGTACGGTAGTGTTACTGATTGGATTCGCAGGAGTATGAGCAGGTTTGCTTGTTGATCTTCTGATCGCTCAATACCAGGGTGGCCGTTACGTTTAGCTGACCGCTTGCGGCTTGTGGGTGACTGATATGATCACCACCTACTGCCTGCGTATTGACGAGTCTTTAGAGTCCTACACAGATATTTCATGGCTCAAGCGAAACGTAGTAGCACATATGTAATATGTGCGGGACCGAGATTAATACGAGTATGTGATACCGTATTCTATTCTCACGATATATGATATCGGACGGTTATATGTGATATAGCCGGGTTATCGGATCAAGTGTTGATTCGATAAGTTGATTCATATGATATTAGTCGGTTGTATGTGATATAGCCGGATTATTAAATCAAGTGTTGATTTGATAATTTAATGTATAATTATATATTTAATATATTAACTTACATTAACTAATATTTGCTCACTAAGGATTTCTTTTTCTCACTTGTGTGCATATGGTATATATGTGATATATATTAATGTACATTTTTGTGTCATGCTAGATGATACATGCTACATGGGTGTATGAGACTCACACCATTCTTATGATAATCTTAGGGTTTTTATATATCAAAGTAAATCAAATTGGTTGGAATTTTGTCATGGTTGGAAGCTTGGAGAAGCTTGTTGTGTCCATTGACTTAGTCCACTAAACTTGTTTTACTTGAGATATTTGTTAACCCAGCCATTATCCTAAGCCATGGTTAAGTCTCTATAAGGATTAGTATATGATATTAACTCACCCATGGTTGTCATTCACACTCTCATGAGATGAGATTTTTCCATGGTTGCTTCTTCTTCATCTCCTTCCTCAAGCTCACCAGCCTTTTAGGAGGTGAAGAAAATGAGTGAGAAAATTATTTCTAAAGTGAGCAAAATTCCTACTTCATCATTCTCTACTAGATTATCCATTTAGTTTAGGGTGTTTGCTTCACTAATCTACCATTAGTGAAGAGATAGCATGAGTTTGAGTCTCCTCGACGTAGATCATTTTCGGTCTCGAAGACTTCGAGCAAGCTTGTTCATTTTTTCATGTGAACCCTTACTAGAGTTCGGGTGTTCACTACTTGGAGCGAAGGGACTACTACATGGAGCTTTAGAAGTGAAGGACCGATCTATAAAGGTTTTATTTCTCATTCATTTATATGTAAAGTTGTTTGCATTCTTGATTCGTATAATTCTCTAGTTAAGATTCTACGGTTAGGGTTATGTAGAATGGCGATTTTTAAAAAACGGCATGGGCGATACCTCCCGAAACATTATTGTCGTGCTAGGTAACCCTACAGTGGTATCAGAGCCATACTAAACAATTAGATGATGTTTGTTAGATTACGAAATTGAAACTACTCCAAAACATGCAACACTAAAACCTAGTTCCTGTCGATTTTTAAATGACCACTATTTTTTTTAAGCGGTTGTAGAATATTATATGAGATGTAACATGAACACAGTAGAAATTCGAGCCCCCCTCGCCAGACTTTGGCTAGCGACATCACACAAAAATTCGAGCTCACCGGTTCTGTGATGAGTTCTGGGCTTCAATTTTTGTATGTGTTCCAGTCTCTGGGTTTTGGTGTTTCAGGTGTTGCTTGTTTTTTCTAAGATTGCATGTGATGTGGTCTTACTGTATTGGCAATTCAGAATGTTTCGTATTCGTAATTTTAACATTGTTTCGGGTTTTTTAGACGACGTTAAAAAGTTCGAACGGATATCAATAACCCAATTTTTCCCTCACTGGAAATTTTCCAAGAGTTGGATTTTTCCAAGTTTAAGATCTTCATAAAATCATGCAGGTGATTCTGTGGACCCTCTAGAAGAACGAAACCCTAACTCGATTCTATGACCGTCGGAACTGCCACCAAACCCTAGGGTTTGTGGTAGTTCCGCGGCGCCATAAGTGAGGCAAGGGTTGACCCTTCTACGGTTGTTCCATAAGTGTTGTGGCATGATCTGAGTATTTTCAGACTCCGCTCAAGTGTTGAGCTCTTTGGGAAGTTTTAGGTGTTTGTTTATTCGATCGAAAAGTTTAACACCGTCTAGCTATCTGTGAATTGTGATACAATATTTAGAATCCACAAAGTTTAGTTTTATGAAAACTAATTTGGATTTTATAAATCTAGCAATTTAGTCTCATTTGATCGGTTGCCATGGGATTTTGATGTGGATCAAAAGTCCGTCGCAATCACGTAGCGTACGCGGATACTTGCCGGGTAACCTTACTAGATAGCCATGCCCCATAACCCCGACCAAGTGACTGTAGGAGAACCCCGTTGCCAAAAGCATCCGTTTGGGTGCTCACGGCCGCGGTGTTCCGCCTTAGTGCACTTCATCGACGGCATCGGGGGTGCGGTCATCTACTAAAGTTTCCGACGAGTATTGGATCAGGTTGTCAGGAATCTTGTTGAATTATCCGACTGGTTATTGGAAAATGTTTTCAATGTCGAGACTAAAATGCGGGGTTTATAATTGTTAGGCATGTGATGTCTAAGTTATTCATTTGGTGAGGCATGAAATCCAAAGTATGTGATACATTGGGTTTATGATGTCTAAGGTGGTTGCGGATTCCAATTGTTGTAGTTTTTCACTTTCTTTTCTGCGACCGTAAGCGTAATATGTGGTGTATCGCCAGTTTCATTGCTATATGTCAACGACAATTGGGATACGCATATTTAGTTACGTTGATGACATGTGATATTATATGTTGCTGTGATATGTTATATTGGATCGTCGTGTTTTGAATAGCCGGGTTTTTTTATGTGAGATGAGAGTTTTTCATTTTCATTCATGTAAAAACTTGTATGTAATATTCTTTTATTGGGGCACTTCCGGGTTGAGGATGATGTCACCATTGATGTATATTATTTACTTTTCCGCATTAGGATAGACCCAAGACGGGGAACACAAGTAACCGGCTTTTAGGGTCCAGTGGGAGACCATCTCGAGGAGTCGAGACCGGGTCTCCTAACTCTAGAATTGGTATGGGTCTAGGGATGTGGGTTTGGCTATTCATCACGACCGTGGAATCCGCGTTTTTTACTGGCTTAATTTAAAACACAGAATTCCTAGTATATCCAATATTTCATATGTGTTCTTCTGCTGCTAATATTCTGTGATGTGATTACTTGATATGTTGAGACGAATGCTTATATTATATATATGATATATAATAAATATTGCTGCTTTCGTTTCTTCTATGATGCTTAGAAAGCATAAATAATGGGACTTCATTAATGAGATTAATGAAATAAAAGAAATCTAAAGATTTTGCAGAATCTTGTTTTAAAAACTGGTAGCTCTAGTTCTTGCTTTGCATAGCAGTATTCCTTGTAGAATATCCATGACCTTATTCGATAAGGAAAGAGCCGAGATCCCTTCACCGGGAGTGACCTCTTTAGCGAAACTAGCAGATACTACAACCCACTCGGTTTTGTTTTTTATTGCTTTTTTGGTTCATGCTTTGCATTGAGATATTTGTGAAATATCCTGCACCTTATTCGATAAGGAAAGAGCCGAGATCCCTTAACCGGGAGTGACCTCTTTAGCAAAACTAGTAAAAGCTTCAAAAACACTCATTTTCAAAATGACTCGATTCTACAACGATATCAAGTTCATTACGCAAAAGGTTTTCTTAGAAACCTATCGTAGCCCTCCGTCATTTCAGATAAGTAGTATTTAGTATTCGTGCTGCGTTTGTTGGCCTCTGTCAAGGCGTAGTGTGCGGTAGCTGATTAGTGCTTATCTGCAAAGCATGTGATGCGATTGGATTAAGGTAGTCGTACGACCTTGTTGGCCTCTGTCAAGGGTCGTACGGGTGGGTTTAATTCAATCATGAAATGTACGGGTTGAACTTGACTAGCAGCCTATGGTTTGTTGGCCTCTGTCAAGGTTATAGGATGCTAGGGGTAAAATATTATTGAGAATTTCAAGTATAGAAATTTGCAATGAGATTGCATACCTTCTATGAGATAGTTGGATCCCGATACCCACTGCGAGTAAGAGTTACTCCTGGGGGAGTTTTATACATTACAATTAGCCGATCAAGTAGGTGTCTAGAAAGGTGTTAACGGGATTATGTCTATGGGAAAACGAGGTTTATTTCAATTAGGTCCGTGCGAAAGCACGGGGAATCTCCCTCAAAATATCGACACTGGCCTGGCCGAAAGATTGGCGAACTTGTATGGTATAATTAATCCCGGCTAGTCTTACCTTTTAGGGTTTGAAGGAAGATTTGATAAAAACAGTAGGAGCCATCATGATTAGATAAAATAAATAACCAATCTGATCTTGCAAGAGCATACATGAAGTTTTTTCTTATCCTGGTAGCGACCATGTCATGCCTTAATCAAGATAATAATATGGATGCATTGACCGAACCTGCTTATTATACTGAGCCGGGGAACGTTGGTTCCGCTCTATCTTATATATGTTATAAATCCGAGCAGGAAATAGGGGAATATCCAGATTCCTACGCGACCCAATCGAGGAATGAGCATGTTGATGCATATTCTTCGGGTGTGTTTGTTACCGAGAACTGTTTCTCGGTATCCTCTACGTCCTAGGTATGAGATACCGCATCAAGATCCCACATATGTAATCTGTTACATGGGTTACAGAAAGGTAGAGAACTGGGATTGGGTGATATGTCTCTAAGTGTTAGAGAATGGTGCAATTGTTGCAGCCAAGTTAGTTAGCAAATATCACTTTATATTACCAAATAGTAAATACATTGATTCTGAACAAATGTTATTAGATACCGAACCTGATATACAACATTACATCGGTTTCTTTATTAAGTTAAAAAAGATATAATTCTATATTGGAGGATAATTTTGTGAATATTTTCCTGAATCAAGAGTTGATTGGATCAGACACGTTATAAAATGGCATATACGTTCTAAATCAAACTACATTTCAAAGTATATAGAACATACACAGGAGGAGGAGTTCAGAAATGAACGAATCCTTCTTGTGGCATTGTAGACTAGGTCATATCAATGCGACACGACCATCTAAGTTACATAAGGATGAATATGAGAATCTGTTCGAATTTTTATCTTATGATACTTGCCAGTCTTGTCTCAAAGATAAAATGACCAATACTCCGTTTACTGAAACAGAGAAAGAGTTACTGAACTCTTGGGACGGATACATGATGATGTATACGGTCCTATGTCTATAAATGCCAGGGTTGGTTATGTGTACTTCATTACATTCATCGACGATCTCTCAAGATTCGGACATGTGTTCTTGTTGAAACACGAGTCTGAAACTTTTGAGAAATTCAAGGAATATAAACTTGAAGTTAAGAACCAGACAGGTAGAAATATTAATGTCCTTCGATGTGACCGAGGAGGAAAATACTTGGCCATGGAGTTCCTGGATTTTCTAAACAGAGAATGGGATTCTCTCTCAGCTTACTTCTTCGTATATACCACAGCACAACAGTGTATTGGGGCGGAGGTATCGCGCCCTATGAGATATGGTGCGCTCTATGATGAGTACTGCTAAGTTTCCTGTTTCCTTTTAGGGGTTATGCACTTGAGAAACTGCATACCTATTGAATGAGGTTCCATTCAAATCAGTGCCTACCACTCCATATGAGATATGGAATGGAAAGAGACCATGTCTTAAACGAGTTAAGATAAGGGGTTGTCCGGCCTATGTTGAAAAGCAAAATCCGGACAAGCTCGAGACAAGGTCAGTTCTGTATAAGTTTGTTAGATATCTCAAACATTTGCGAGGGAATATCTTCTACCACACTGAAGAGCCAAAGGCGTTTTGTTTCTCAGCATGCGCCACCTTTTTATTAAATGAATTTCTTGTGAAGAAATTAGTGGTCATGAGGTAGAACTGGAAGGAGTTCCAGCCATACAAACTAACAGCTGATGATTTGGTGAAACCAAAGGATTCAATAGTCTCCAACGAAGCTCAGCCTCTCCGCGAATCTGGTAAGGTTTCTCATCCACCTGAGAGATACTACGGTTTCCTCGGTGATGGTGGGAGCGAGGATTGCATCATGGTAGATAATGACCCAACCAGGTTCAGGCAGGCCATCATGAGTGAGGACTTAGTGAAATGGCTGGATGCTATGCGATCAAAGATGGAATCCATGTACACCAACAAAGTATGACTTTGAATGTTGCACCTGAAGGGGTAAAACCCATCGGGGGCAAGTAGATCTTCAGAAGATTCTTGGTGTAGATGGAAAAGTTAAGACTTTCAAAGCTAGACTTGTATTAAAAGGCTATCGTCAATAACCAGGTGTGGTTTGTGAGAAACATTTTCTCCAGTGGCTATACTTAAGTCCATCATGATTAGAGCACGCATCGTGGAGTTGGAACATCTGTTTTGATGTGGCAGTCAAAGTATTTGACTTCATCAAAAAGGTAGATGAACCTTGTATATACAAGAAGGTGGTAGAGAGTAAGGTTGTCTTCCATGTATTATACGTAGATGACATACTCTTGATAGGAAATGGTTTCCTATGCTACACTCGGTCAAGCTCCTCTTATCGCGAGGATTCTCCATGGAAGATCTGGATGATACCTACTACATCTTGTGGATTATGATCTACGGTGATAGATCTAAGTGGATATTGGGAGTGTCCCAAATCCAGGTACATTAACACCGTACTAAAATGGTTTAGTATGGAAGATTCTAAGCGTGGTGGTTCGCCCACTTACTCAGGAATCACTCTCTCCAAAAAGAAGTCTCCCGAGACTGATTTGGAGAGAGCTCGCGTGCAAGGGATATCCTATGCTTCGGCGGTAGGCTCTATCATGTATGCGATGTTATGTACCAGACCAGATGTAGCTAACTCACTAGGTGTAGTGATAAGGAATCAATCGGATCTTGGGAGAATCACTGGATAGCTGTGTAGGACATTCTTAAGTACTTGAGAAGCACTAAAGAACGGTGAACTCCAGTGGGAGTCCTTTACCAATTCCAGCTCCCAGAATGATAAGGTCGACTGAAAGTCAGTCTCGGGAATTATCTTTACCCTCAGTGGAGGGACGGTATGTTGGAAGAGTTCTAAGATAGATACCGTGGAAAACTAGACGATAAAGGCTGAATACATCGCTACTAACGATGCTACCAAAGTGGATGTCTGGATAATTCTTGTTCATGAGATGAACATGGTTCCTACCATTGAGGGTCCAATAACTGTTATTGTGATAACAATGGAGTTGTGGCCTTGGCCTAGGAACACCGGTCCCATCAGCGATCTAGACATATTCTGAGGACAGTATCACCTGATCAGGGAGATGGATGATCTCCAAGAGATCAAAGTAAGGAGAGTTGACATGAAGGATAACACGGAGGATCCACTCACTGTCACGCCCCGCTTCCTAAAATACGGAATACGAGGGGTAGACAAGGCCAGCCATGCTCCTACGGTCAAGGAAATGTCCTGCCGTAGTCACACTTCGGCTTCTAGTTTTTCATGGTAAACAGTAAATGATGCGCAGGTAATGAGAAATGCAGTAACTGAAAGAAACAATGATATAAACTGACCTGATGGGAAACAAACGAATGTAACTCGGAATGGCAAGTCAAGAAGTCTGTGATGCACGTCTAGTTCTGATCCAGGATAAATCTTCTCCTCACACTGAGCATGCATACTCAGGTCGTCAGAGCGACACAATAGCAATATAATATATATAAAATCAAGTGACAGTTCTAACAGTGGTAATAGATATGAATAACAGTAAATCAATGACAGCATGAATATGAATGTGCAGTAATCGATGCAGCGGAGCAGTAAAGTAGTAGAACGATATGTCACGAATGTCAACACAGTATATAAGGTATATAAATGCCAGTATCCCTATCAGTCTCTAAGTCTCACTGTACAGGTCACTAAGCCTATCGTCAGTCCAAGTGTGAGAGTCAACCACTCGCGAGTGTCCTCCACCCAAGGGTAGAACCCAAGGGCAAGGGACCACGGGCCCAACATGTAACATGTATATCACGGTGTATATCACATACCCTGTAAATCTCCATATAACTCCCTAAATATATAAGCTGGCGTGGGACTCCGGAGATTCTGTTGAATTCACACTTAAACTACTCCACACCCCGTGGTCTACATCAAACGCTAACCATAACCCTAAATACTAATCGATCCGTGACAAGTCTACGCGAGAACTGGAGGCAGGACCTCCATCAAGCACGTCCCGACTAATATCTAAGATAAATGGCAGTGTCGGATGCCTTATCTGTGACACCCGTGCAAGCGCTTCCATAAGTGTCCCATACCACTTATAGTCACACGTACACGCATCCCACAGACGTCGACAATGCAATAGAATAATAGGGTTACTGATTGTGTACAAGTACGAATCACTTTCACTTAATCATGGATACACGAACACTGACGTACTTGCCACAATCATCACTAAAATCTAATACTGGGTGAATGCACGATATCACTAGGTAATCACTGCGATGATATGGGTATGATATGATACGTAAACAGTATATGAAGCATGATTAAGGTGTCATAAAAAATGGTGTTCTAACACTTGCATGATTTATCATGAAACGTACATATATAGTTCAGCGAAACGATAAACAGGTAATAATTAGTATGTTCCGTTATCTATCCATCCAATTTAGTTTCAAGCCAATCGGGTTCCAGGATCATTATTTATAACCATTTCATTTTAAGCGCTCGCGGCTGGAAGTCCGGTTTCAGAATCAGAAATCCATTTCGCAACGCATTTTAATCCTAGTTGGGATCAGATTTTAGCGATGCTACAGTTGGATGAAATCTAGGGTTTTCAGTAAAGTTTTCAACGCAACAGACGGATTGTCAATCGCATCTGGACGTCAGGAGTTATACACTGTTTAACACTAATATGTCAGTTCTGATTCTGCTGGGACTGTTATGCGTTCCGATCTATTAAATTACAGATTAAATATCAAACGGTAACGAAACAGAAAGAAATCAATTGTGTTGTCTAGCTAACAGATTTATCTATAATAAGCAGCAGAGTTCCGCAATCTACGAGTTAAGGAGATCTTGTGGTACCCAATACGGAACAGCAAGCAACGACTGGAGTCGCTCTGGACTGCAGTCCATAGTATCACTCCAATCCAAATATCATCACAATCTAAGTACAGGAATGCCTGGAAACTGATATAGGGTTAAAGTTCGTCGAGTCGGCTTCGAATTGAGCCCTCGAACGCACCATTCTAGTATGTATATGATTTATGGTGAATTTAACGGTTTTCAGGTACAAGAGAATTCCAGTTTTACGGTTAAACTTGAGGGTAGTTGTTTTAGTCGTTAACGGTCATATTTTCCAGCGAAATTTGCACACGTTATCTATCCCTACAAGGGCCAATGCAATATATCCAGTTCCGTCAAATGTGATAATGATTTTCTAAGAGGACAAGCATCGAACAGTTTTGTTGCAATATTTAACATAAGGCAAAACATGGGATATATATACGATTTTAATTTGTAAACTAATAATAAATAGCATGTAGCAAGTGGGGACTTGCCTGGAGGCGTCTAGGCGATGCACGGCAGTGGTAAAGGCACGAACGCGCGACGAGCAAGCAACGCGACGGCTACGGCTCCGAGTGAGCTCGGGTCGAATCGTGAGGAGAGAGAGAAAGAGTTTAGAGATATAGAGAGAAAGATTGAGAAAGAGAGGGAGAAAGGAACTGAGAGAGAGATGAGAGAGAAGCAGTTAGAGAGAGAATGTAGAGGGAGAAAGAGAACTGAGAGAGAGAGATGGAACAGAGTGAGAGAGAGAGAGATGCAGGGAGAGAGAGGGGGACAGTGAGGAGAAGAGAGAGAGACAGTGAGATGAAGGCGAAGAGATGTAGGTACGTCGACGATGAGACGAGGAGCTCGCCGGCGCCGGGCAGGGGTGTTCGAGCTCGGATGCAGGGGGCTCTGTGGAGGTGCCGGCGGCGATGTGAGCGAGGATGGTCGGCTGCGGTGAGCGAGGGAGGAGGATGGAGAGAGGAAGAGAGGTCGTGGTCGTCGCCGTCGGGGTGAGCGAAGTGGTGGGATGAACGCCGGCGGTGGAGGTGGCAATGGGTTGGTGTGCAGGGGTGCTTGGCAGGGACGACGAGCGGAGTTGTAGGAGGAGTCGTGTTGGTAGGGGAGGAGTTGTCGAGTTGAGGGTGCGATGAGGTTGGGGATGAGGGTGGAGGCGATGCGGGTATGCAGGCGAGGGGGCTCAGTTCGAGGGAGAATGGGAGAACGAGAGGAGAGCGATGGCGGGCTCGAGGGTGTCGAGAGGGGGTGGAAGTGCGAAGCGTTGTGGAGCGAGTCGTGGGGAAAACGCGCGCGTCGTGGGTGTAACGGTGCTGCGACGTGGGCGCGAGCGCGGGCGGAGGAGGCGGATCGCGGGGAGCAAGGAGCGGGAAAAGTGGGGGTAGCCGTTGGGAAGAAAGCACTGTAGGGGCGGATCGGGTTCGAGGCGCGGGTGCGGGTTCGAGGGCTGAAGCGGGAATGGTGCTGGGGAGGAGAGTGGGCCGGCCCAATTAAGATAAAAGAAAAGGAAATTGAATGGGGGGGAAATAGAAGCGGGCCAGGCTGAAAATAAATGGAATGGGAAAATAAATGGGCTCGGGGAAATATCAGAAAATAATTGAGAAAGAGGATGAGGCCGGGCCGTGGGTTTAGTAAGAAAGTTGATTTAAATTGTAGGAAAAAGAATGGGTGGGCCGGAGGAAAAATCATGGGTGGGCCGGAGGAAAAATAAGATGAATAAAATTATAAATAAAATAAATATAATTATAAAGTAACAAAATATAGGTTTGGGTTCATCACAAGCAAAGGATTATGAATATTGGAAGGGGGCCGGGCTTCTGGGCTCGGTGAAATGAAAAAAGGAAAAATGGTGGGAAAAGAGTGTGGGCTGAGGGATTGGTTTTGGGTTTAATTGATGAAGAAAATGGGTTTTAGAGTGAAATAAATTTATAAATAAAATAAATAAATTATAAGCAAAATGAATAAAATTGTAAATAAGAATAAATAGAATTCTAGAGTATAAAATACTGATTTTGGTATAAAAAGGGGCTGGGTATTATATCATACCACCCTTACAAAAATTTCGTCCTCGAAATTTAAAAGGAATGACAAGTTATAAAATAATAAGTGAAAGCTACTACGTCGCAAACTAACACATAATGATTTACTAGAAATCCGTGGACGAAGAAATTTGAAGATATAAATACGTACGAACAAATATAAATACAGAAATATAAATAACAACAATAACGAACAATATTATTCGAGGCGCACTCGATAAAAGTCGAAACCCAAGTATGTGCACATCTAAGACTATTAAAACAAGCAGAAATAATAGGTATAAGGCTCAACAATTTATATAGTAATCGTAGGTACAAAACCCGAAAATAAAGTAACGACAATAATGTATTGAAAACTAGTCAGTAGGTTAAAACATTTTAGGATGTGTATCGATGAAATAGGTTTAAAATAATTTAGAAAACTGGCATAGTGAAATTAAGAAAATGGACCAAGAGTATGCGCGGTGTAAAGTTGCGCTACTGAAAACGAGGATACTAATAGTGTACTTAAAATACATAAAACAGAGTAATCAATAACACACACTCTTTGATAAATTTAAAATAGTGAAAAACTAAATTTTGAATAATAATGTCCCTAAATGTATTCGGGTAATAGAGAAATCACCAATATGAATAGGGCTAGCTAGGGTAGTGATTACAAGGGCGTGTGGCTCAATCAGAAGGTCGGAGTGTGGTGGCTTTAGACTGAAGGTCAAAGAGATTGGAATAGGGTCAGCACAAGAAGTAAAGATGAGCAACAAAGGAATACAAAAGGAAAAGTGTGGGGGAAACAACAGTCGGTACAACACACGAATCAAAATTTAAAGAGTTAGTGAACTCGGAAGTTTCACAAGAATTGTTCTCCTCCCAGAAGGATCTCAAACGGGGCACAAACGAGGGATGAAGGGTGGCTCATTCCAAGGATCAGAATGCGGTACTTTCTAATCGAAACGGGGTGAAAACTATACAATGAGTAAGGGTGGACAGTCAGGGAATTCAGCAGAAAAATAAGTGGATATGGTCAATAAACAAGTATCAAGCAAACCAATAATCAAAAGGTTTACGAATTCAGAAGATTTATTTCATTTAAGAAAATCTGAAACAAGGCATTGTCAAAGACGAAAAGTGGCCCTAAACTATACACATTTTATTTGGCCAGAAAGACAACATCAAAAGAAATCACGTTAGTCGCGGTTGTGGAGATTCAGTAGGTTGCGGTAGGCTCGCGCACTCAGATAGGGGCGTCCATTTCCATATCGCCTCGCGGGCATCGCCCTTGGAAGTTCTTCCATGGCAGGGTCTTGATCTTCTGGTCCTTCTTTCTCGGACGGAGCTTCTTCATCGAGGTCCGATTCCATGTGATTTTCTTCTTCTGGATTTTCTTCCACGGGATTTTCCTCAACTGGATTTTCTTCTATCGGGTCTTCATCGGGACCTTCCTTTATCGGGTCTTCCTCTATAGGGTTCTCTTCAGGATCTCCTTCTTCTTCATCGGAATCAGCTATCATGTCAAACTCTGGGGCGGCTACCCCTTCGTCCTCTGAATCGTTGTTTCCGAAGTTGACCTGGGGACCGTTGATCTCATCGTCAGAACTCAACAGCGTGTGGTCTAAGGAAATGCAAGATTGTGCATCCTCATCCAGGTGAGGCGCTGCTCCAGGGTTGTAACGTTTTGAAAATCGTTTCGGTGAAATTTCGAAAAATCGGTAAAATAAGGGGGTTTTCTGTAAAAAGTCAAAATACAAATATCTTATTATAAAAATTAAATATACATATTCTAGCTATGTAATTGCTATTATTTGGTGTTTATTGAGCCGCTGGTGAAATTTCAAATTTTCTGAAAAAAATATTATTTTATTATTATTTTAAGCCGTCACTAATACATTTAATTAGGGAAAATTATAAATTTTAAATGAGTTGAAACAAATTTTGTGCATCATAAAACATTAAATAAAATTTTATCATGTGGTTTTTGGAACGAAATCATTTGCCAAAACGGTTTAGAAATTATTGAAGAAAAAAGGCTTTTTTTAGCGTAAATGGATGTTTGGGGTATTGTATTTATCATTTTTCATCACCCCACACCCGTACCCACACCCACACACCCCCATTCACTTCTCCCCTTGGCTGAATTCAGCAGCCCCCATCTTTTTCCCCACTTGAATTTCAAAGGAAAAGAAAAGAAAAGAAAAGAAAAAGGAAATGTAGAAATGAGAGTGGACTTTGACTAGGTTGACTAGATATCTTTTTCCCCACCTCCCTCTCTCTCCTCTTTCCCCATACATGCAGCCGAGCCCCCCCACTTCTTGCTGTCCAGAATTTTCCCCCAAAACCCCATCTCATTTCCCCTCAAAAAAATGTCCAAATTCCATCAAAAATCAAGCTAAAATCCAAATCCGACTCCTACCCATTTTCCCTCGTCTTCTTTAGCATGGATCTTGGTGCAAGGATTTCAAATTGGAGGTCTAGATTTCAAGTTTGATTTATGGTTGTGTGATGTATTTGACATATTAGTGTTATGCTAAATCAAATTAAGTTGCTAGTTTGCATTTTTGTTGATTTAAAATGTGATATTTATATAAGTTGTAAACTAGGTTTTTAAAATAATTATATTTTTGTGAGATAAAATTCAAATTAAGGTTTCATGTCATTATAAATATTATATTGAGTGGTTTAGTGCCTTTAGTTCATGAAAATCCTAGCTAAATTGTTATTTGTGCATTTCTTGCTATAAATTGTTAAAATTTGGGTATAGTGTAAACTAGAATTTTGGGGTTAATGAAATTTATTGAGATTAAATTATGGAAATTGTTTTTATGACTTATTTAAGATATTTAATAAGTATTATGGCCTCTAGATTTGTTTAAACGTCGAGTTTTGTACTAAAACGGGTAATTTTTGCTTGCTAGATTTTCGGAAAAATGGCTTTTAAGGTGAATTTGGGGTTTTTGTGAATTTTAACCTATTTTATATTATAATTAATGTTCGTGAATGCGCAAATGAGAGTTTTTGGGTTTTTCTCGATGGTTTAACGTTTGTACATCGACATCGAGAGTTGGTTTGGCTATTCTTGCATGCGTAGGCGATAGGTTTTGACCTATGCATCATGCGCGTGCCGATTTGATTTTCGTCTGCCGTTTTGATTTCGAATTTGGTTTTAATGTTATACGGTGCGTTATGATATGTAGGTACCCCATGTGGATTTCGAGACGACAAGCAAGCGCGTGGCGACGTCGGCACCGGCGAGCGAGGACCAGGTGAGTAGATTTAGATCTACGGAGAGAAGTCGGGTGGATGGCGTATAGCACCCCCGCAGTTCGTGGTGATGTATACGAATACGTATACACACATATATTTTGATTATATATATTATGTTGATATGAGACTTGATGATAAAGGTAGATTCTAGGTGTTCATGGATTAGTTTAGTGTTAGATGCGAAACCCTAGAGTAGTTGTTACACGTACACACGCACACATACACATGCATACATCTATGTTTTACCTGTGCGTATATGGGGATATGTGTTATGTGTTCACCTGGGTATGGGACTAGGTGTTCACATACTGGATTTGCGGATGATATTTGGGATTGTGATGAGTCGATGAGATTTGAGTTGAGGTCGTGAAATCGGTGATATGGCAGGATTCGTACTTGAGATACGTTCTGATGTTATAGCGGATCTTTGGATGACGATGCCATGTGAATAGTGATTTTAGTAGTGTACTAGACGTAGGTCAGTACCCCAGATGATGATCTTGATAAAAAGGATACCAGATGAACAGTGTGATGAGTATGATATTGACCCGTACCCAGATTTGGGGATGCCGTACGACGGATTTACGTACGAGCTATATCTTGATGATCGATCCGCACTCTTGACTTGGGATGTCTGATTGTAGATATGGTATCGGATATGATATTATTGAGGCGGGATCACCGACTAATATATATACAGGTATGTATCTGGATCGACTCAGATGTTAGGCGGTTTCCTTACCTGTAGTCCAGCTTGTTAGCTTAGCCCTTTAGTTTAGTTTAGTTGTTAGATTAGATTCGATTCTTACCTATTTCAAAAACTAACGAATCGTGGGTATTTTAAAAGACAGCCCAAGAGATCCTACGGATATTTCAAAAGACGTATATTTTCATAAAAAACACCGTAGCCCCTATTTTCAAAACCCCATGATTCGTGTTATTTCAAAAGGCACCATTTGTAGGACTTATATTAGATTAATGCAGATTAGTTACAGTTGCGTCTTGTATTCAGCTCCCGCTCATTATTGTGGTTCGCTTCGCATCGCATGCTTATATTATGTTTCGTACTACATTATTGATATCATGCTGTTAGGACACCAGCACCATTACCGATGATGCGTATGTACCACGTACACTTACTTGCCGGCTCACACACATCTTCATCGGTAATTGCCATGTCACGTACACTTTAGAGAATATATTTGCTTGACTTAGCTTGTTAGTTAGTAGTTTGATATGATATTAGTGTACCTGCCTTACATGCCTAGTTTATTAATCATACATTGCAACTTGGTTATTGATACCATATGCATTCATTATCATTGACATATGCACTTGTGATGATTTTTTTGAGATTTATGATATTTCTGGATTTCGGGGAAAGCCGCAAAATTTACAACTTATGATCTTTTAAAATATAAAATGTTGCGGTTTTCTAGTGATGTAAAGTGTCGTCCACCATGAGTTTGCTGTGGTTTTCGAGATCCGTGTCGAGGAGTGGAGGAACCGTCACGGGTACATGGTGGGCCCGGTGCGGTACCCCGGGGCAAGAGGAATGTGGTGTTGACGTTGAGCCCGGCAGGGGAGTACTACCGACCGGTGATATTACCCGACGCATCGGATATCCGGAGGATACCGTCGTGGTCTTGAGATGGATGGTAGGGGCCGGTCTGGACTGACGGCGCCCTAGATATTGAGATTGAGACATTGATATTTCGAGACAGTGAGATTTATGTTTTGTGTCGATGCTAGACACTGTTGATACTGATTTCATTTATGATACCTCAGTTTAAAAATACGAAGGAAATCTCACTAATTTATGAAAACAGTTTCTTCATTTACATGTATTCTGTTTTCATGCATGCATACCTCATTCATATGATATATTGCTACCTGAGGCACTGACACGGGCACATGAGTTTACACTCGGGTTAGATACTACCCTAGCCATTGTTATAGGCTGCATGTTATATACATTTTTGAGGATATATTATGATCATTGACCTAGGATTGCGTTATTTATGCGATTTCTGTGCGTAGATGTTTTTTCTATTCACGAGTTGGCAACTCACCCCCGTTGTGCCCCAGTTTCTTGCAGGTTTGGCCGTACAGGTTCAATTACGGCTTTGCGGGCTCAGCTTCATTCGGGTGACTTGCTAGTAGGTGGGTTTTTCTTGTATCGTACCCATCATATTACCTTGTATAATATTATTCCGTTATATCTAGTAAATTCCATCAACCAAACATGTATTTATTGAGATAGAGACCAGTGTTGTTTATTCTTTCGACCTTAGAGTCGCTCGTTATATTTCTGGTGGTTTTGAGTTTCCTTTTGAGTTTTGATCCTCGCCGTTGGCGTTGTATATTATATTGCTTGTGTGGTTGTGACCGTCGATTGACGAAGAGCTAGCTCCCGCTTGGGGATGCCTTTTTATTGATTTCGTATACTATTCATGTTGTATCCCGTTTGGGGGCCAGTATTTACAAAGGAGATTCTGCCGAAATTTTCAGTAAATATTTGATGTTTTTAAAAACGCATAATTCGGCTTATGCTTTTAAAACTACTTGATTTGAATTGGTTTTCCTTCACTCTACTACTTTTCTTGGTTTGGATTTCTGGGTTTTCGGCTTACTTAGATTACGTACGCCTCGAGACGTTTCGTAGTTTAAGTGCTGGTCATGTTCCGTACTTTCGGGACGTGACAAAGTTGGTATCAGAGCGTTAGGTTTTACCTTCGGAGCGTAGGATGACCCTTGGTTGATGGAATAGGTGACTAAAGTATAGTAACGTACCGTAGGTATGTTCCGCGGCATATTTACGATACGCTACTCCACTTAAGAAGCCTTAGGATGTACATTTCTTTGCTCAGTATTATATTCATTCCGATCTAGCCTCATCAGTACCAGTTATGGTTTTGCTGCCACGATTACGGGCAGGGAGAGCTACAGCTAGAGTTGCGGTCAGCACGAGCTCGTCAAGAACGAGGACTGACCAGGGCATGATTCCGGCGACACACGATTGCAGAGATGTGTCTTTTCATTGTGTCTTCGCGCCACGAGCGTTGGGTGGATTGCTGTATGAGATTACTCAGACGTGCCGATTTGCACTAGAAGATTGAGCCACTGATAGAGGCCAGCCAGATTTTTATGACCATTGAAGTATTGCTTACTCCTGATGATTGAGGCACGGTTCAGCATGCAGACGAGTGAGCCAGTTATTGCTGCGAACGACGAGATATCGCCCCAGATGTTGGAGCTATTGCAGTATAAGTTGTACTAAGAGATGATAGAAGGTCGCTAGTCATCGAGGATGAATGACTAGGACATATGGATCGTTCGCCTACCCCGATGCGAGGTCATCGGATAGATTAATTCCAACTAGAGACGACTTCACGCGGAGACGTTGGGAGTCGACAGAGACGATCGAATGTCAGAAACCTATTATTCCAAGTTTAAGGTAGTCGGAAAGACATGCAGGCAATTCTATGGTCCCTCTAGAAGAATGAAACCCTAACTCGACTTAATCATCATGTGAAAGCCTTTAAACCTTAGGGTTTGCGGCAGTTCTGCGGCGCCATTAGTAAGGCTTGGGTTTGCCCTTCTACGGCTGGACCACTGATGCTGTGGTATATATATTCGATACTATTAAACTGTGCCCAAGATGTTGAGCTCTTGGGGGATTATGAGGTTTTGACGAATCGATCGAATGGTTCGACTTCAATCGGATGCTAGGTGGTGAGATGCATTCTTGGGAGACTCCAGATACGAGGATAGTCGTTGGAGCTCAGTCCATGCAGCCACGAAGAGACGAGTCCGAAGCGGTAGACATTAGAGAAAGATGAAGTAGGAGGTTCGCACCAGATCTAGATGAAACGACGTTCCACTCCGCCGACATCAGAGATGCGATACGCATGCCGAGGCATGGTACTTGGACTTACCTTCCAGAAGGAGTCGCGATGAGTATGCAGTCGTTCCAGAGCAAGATGCAGATATAGGAAAGGACAATGACTTCCGGACAGTTGGCAGAGACGAGACATGGAAGAGACCGTGAGCAGGATTCCTTCCAGGACACTGCTGCAATGATACTTGCACCCAGGATCAGATGTGTCACGTACATTCAGAGAGCCAGAGGCCGACGCCAGTGATATGCTGTCTTACGAGTGGTCGTGATGATTGACCGGGAGATGACAAGAGACGTGCCAGAACTGGATCATCCCCGTTAGCACACCCGACAGGGCCGATGAGCCGATGGACCGAAAGATTGGTAATTCACAGTGAAGACCTTGACCCAGGAGTGGTCATGGTTACGCACACCAGCAGGACAGAGTTCATGATCATCGACGAGACGTCCCACTAGTGACCGCGACAGTTGGCCGAGATTCTTAGAGGATGCGCTTGAGCGGTACTGTTCCGCCATACTTGATTTGCGTATTTTGGGCATTTATTCGCATGATTGATTTTGATGATTGAGTTTCATGATATTTGTCTTCATGGACCATGGTTGCACCTGCTGAGTATTTACGATTTTTTACGGTTGTTGCACTTGATATCGTTTTCGTGCCTTGGTTATCATGTTTATGATTATATGGATTTCATACAGTTGAGTTGATTTGTGCGTATATACGCACACGATTTGGTTTTTGCACTCGGTATAGTTCATATATGCTTGCAGTGCAGTGTTACGTATGTTGTGCATTTAGATGCCCTGGACTTCGATTTCGATGGCGATGTTCGATATTTGTTTTGTGCACCTTGTGCACCTGATTGGATTTTGCGTATATTCGGCACTTGATATTGGATTTCATGATTTCGTGCACGATGGATGCACCTGATTTGGATTTTCGCGCATGTTGGGCGCATGTTTTGAAGTGTGATTTTGGTGCACACCAGATGCACTAAATTGAGATTTTTCGTGCATGTCAGATGCACCTGATTTTGCTGTCAGGCACACATGTTGCCTACGACAGATGTTTCGTGCACACCCGATGCACTTAGATGTTGTTTCTGTGCGCATGTATGGCACATTCATAGATTTTGATTTCCGTGCGCACCAGACGCACGTAGGATTCATGTGCATATTTTGGGATTGATTTCGTATAGAGCAGTACGTTTTTATGATATCGCTATGTATTTTCGTACTGAGCAGGACTAGTCAGAGGACAGTACCTGAATATATTCTGCATGCATTGATAGTTATTGAAGGGAATTCCAAAAAGCGAGCTATAGCCTCAGTATTTACCTACGTGTCTGATATGACACGAAATGTTTAAAACAAGGAGACCGTTCTAAATTGTTTCCAAAACGGCGGAACGTACATTTCAAACAAAGGTATATATGTATATAGTTATTTTCTTATGATAGACGTCCGCCACTGTGCAGTGTTATACGCGTTGCACAGCGACTTAAAGAGATTTAGCATGCATTTCCTTCAGATACTTACATATATAGACTCGATATTTACATGTATAGTTTTATATCATATTGGTTTTGCTTTGGATTTGGCATTGATGTCTTCCCCATGACTCCGATGATTGCGGGATGCTTGACGGAGTTTTTATTGAGTTATATGCTCATTTTTCATGCGCATGCGCTGCGCTACGATTTGTTTTATGTATTTATGATTTCGGAGCCCCGACGACTTGATGGTTTTGCTTAGATGTTTTAGTATTTGGGGGGAGTTTTAATTTAAATTCGGGGACCGAATTTCTTTAAGGGGGGAAGATTGTAACGTTTTGAAAATCGTTTCGGTGAAATTTCGAAAAATCGGTAAAATAAGGGGGGTTTCTGTAAAAAGTCAAAATACAAATATCTTATTATAAAAATTAAATATACATATTCTAGCTATGTAATTGCTATTATTTGGTGTTTATTGAGCCGCTGGTGAAATTTCAAATTTTCTGAAAAAAATATCATTTTATTATTATTTTAAGCCGTCACTAATACATTTAATTAGGGAAAATTACAAATTTTAAATGAGTTGAAACAAATTTTGTGCATCATAAAACATTAAATAAAATTTTATCATGTGGTTTTTGGAACGAAATCATTTGCCAAAACGGTTTAGAAATTATTGAAGAAAAAAGGCTTTTTTTAGCGTAAATGGATGTTTGGGGTATTGTATTTATCATTTTTCATCACCCCACACCCGTACCCACATCCACACACCCCCATTCACTTCTCCCCTTGGCTGAATTCAGCAGCCCCCATCTTTTTCCCCACTTGAATTTCAAAGGAAAAGAAAAGAAAAGAAAAGAAAAAGGAAATGTAGAAATGAGAGTGGACTTTGACTAGGTTGACTAGATATCTTTTTCCCCACCTCCCTCTCTCTCCTCTTTCCCCATACATGCAGCCGAGCCCCCCCACTTCTTGCTGTCCAGAATTTTCCCCCAAAACCCCATCTCATTTCCCCTCAAAAAAATGTCCAAATTCCATCAAAAATCAAGCTAAAATCCAAATCCGACTCCTACCCATTTTCCCTCGTCTTCTTTAGCATGGATCTTGGTGCAAGGATTTCAAATTGGAGGTCTAGATTTCAAGTTTGATTTATGGTTGTGTGATGTATTTGACATATTAGTGTTATGCTAAATCAAATTAAGTTGCTAGTTTGCATTTTTGTTGATTTAAAATGTGATATTTATATAAGTTGTAAACTAGGTTTTTAAAATAATTATATTTTTGTGAGATAAAATTCAAATTAAGGTTTCATGTCATTATAAATATTATATTGAGTGGTTTAGTGCCTTTAGTTCATGAAAATCCTAGCTAAATTGTTATTTGTGCATTTCTTGCTATAAATTGTTAAAATTTGGGTATAGTGTAAACTAGAATTTTGGGGTTAATGAAATTTATTGAGATTAAATTATGGAAATTGTTTTTATGACTTATTTAAGATATTTAATAAGTATTATGGCCTCTAGATTTGTTTAAACGTCGAGTTTTGTACTAAAACGGGTAATTTTTGCTTGCTAGATTTTCGGAAAAATGGCTTTTAAGGTGAATTTGGGGTTTTTGTGAATTTTAACCTATTTTATATTATAATTAATGTTCGTGAATGCGCAAATGAGAGTTTTTGGGTTTTTCTCGATGGTTTAACGTTTGTACATCGACATCGAGAGTTGGTTTGGCTATTCTTGCATGCGTAGGCGATAGGTTTTGACCTATGCATCATGCGCGTGCCGATTTGATTTTCGTCTGCCGTTTTGATTTCGAATTTGGTTTTAATGTTATACGGTGCGTTATGATATGTAGGTACCCCATGTGGATTTCGAGACGACAAGCAAGCGCGTGGCGACGTCGGCACCGGCGAGCGAGGACCAGGTGAGTAGATTTAGATCTACGGAGAGAAGTCGGGTGGATGGCGTATAGCACCCCCGCAGTTCGTGGTGATGTATACGAATACGTATACACACATATATTTTGATTATATATATTATGTTGATATGAGACTTGATGATAAAGGTAGATTCTAGGTGTTCATGGATTAGTTTAGTGTTAGATGCGAAACCCTAGAGTAGTTGTTACACGTACACACGCACACATACACATGCATACATCTATGTTTTACCTGTGCGTATATGGGGATATGTGTTATGTGTTCACCTGGGTATGGGACTAGGTGTTCACATACTGGATTTGCGGATGATATTTGGGATTGTGATGAGTCGATGAGATTTGAGTTGAGGTCGTGAAATCGGTGATATGGCAGGATTCGTACTTGAGATACGTTCTGATGTTATAGCGGATCTTTGGATGACGATGCCATGTGAATAGTGATTTTAGTAGTGTACTAGACGTAGGTCAGTACCCCAGATGATGATCTTGATAAAGAGGATACCAGATGAACAGTGTGATGAGTATGATATTGACCCGTACCCAGATTTGGGGATGCCGTACGACGGATTTACGTACGAGCTATATCTTGATGATCGATCCGCACTCTTGACTTGGGATGTCTGATTGTAGATATGGTATCGGATATGATATTATTGAGGCGGGATCACCGACTAATATATATACAGGTATGTATCTGGATCGACTCAGATGTTAGGCGGTTTCCTTACCTGTAGTCCAGCTTGTTAGCTTAGCCCTTTAGTTTAGTTTAGTTGTTAGATTAGATTCGATTCTTACCTATTTCAAAAACTAACGAATCGTGGGTATTTTAAAAGACAGCCCAAGAGATCCTACGAATATTTCAAAAGACGTATCTTTTCATAAAAAACACCGTAGCCCCTATTTTCAAAACCCCATGATTCGTGTTATTTCAAAAGGCACCATTTGTAGGACTTATATTAGATTAATGCAGATTAGTTACAGTTGCGTCTTGTATTCAGCTCCCGCTCATTATTGTGGTTCGCTTCGCATCGCATGCTTATATTATGTTTCGTACTACATTATTGATATCATGCTGTTAGGACACCAGCACCATTACCGATGATGCGTATGTACCACGTACACTTACTTGCCGGCTCACACACATCTTCATCGGTAATTGCCATGTCACGTACACTTTAGAGAATATATTTGCTTGACTTAGCTTGTTGTTAGTAGTTTGATATGATATTAGTGTACCTGCCTTACATGCCTAGTTTATTAATCATACATTGCAACTTGGTTATTGATACCATATGCATTCATTATCATTGACATATGCACTTGTGATGATTTTTTTGAGATTTATGATATTTCTGGATTTCGGGGAAAGCCGCAAAATTTACAACTTATGATCTTTTAAAATATAAAATGTTGCGGTTTTCTAGTGATGTAAAGTGTCGTCCACCATGAGTTTGCTGTGGTTTTCGAGATCCGTGTCGAGGAGTGGAGGAACCGTCACGGGTACATGGTGGGCCCGGTGCGGTACCCCGGGGCAAGAGGAATGTGGTGTTGACGTTGAGCCCGGCAGGGGAGTACTACCGACCGGTGATATTACCCGACGCATCGGATATCCGGAGGATACCGTCGTGGTCTTGAGATGGATGGTAGGGGCCGGTCTGGACTGACGGCGCCCTAGATATTGAGATTGAGACATTGATATTTCGAGACAGTGAGATTTATGTTTTGTGTCGATGCTAGACACTGTTGATACTGATTTCATTTATGATACCTCAGTTTAAAAATACGAAGGAAATCTCACTAATTTATGAAAACAGTTTCTTCATTTACATGTATTCTGTTTTCATGCATGCATACCTCATTCATATGATATATTGCTACCTGAGGCACTGACACGGGCACATGAGTTTACACTCGGGTTAGATACTACCCTAGCCATTGTTATAGGCTGCATGTTATATACATTTTTGAGGATATATTATGATCATTGACCTAGGATTGCGTTATTTATGCGATTTCTGTGCGTAGATGTTTTTTCTATTCACGAGTTGGCAACTCACCCCCGTTGTGCCCCAGTTTCTTGCAGGTTTGGCCGTACAGGTTCAATTACGGCTTTGCGGGCTCAGCTTCATTCGGGTGACTTGCTAGTAGGTGGGTTTTTCTTGTATCGTACCCATCATATTACCTTGTATAATATTATTCCGTTATATCTAGTAAATTCCATCAACCAAACATGTATTTATTGAGATAGAGACCAGTGTTGTTTATTCTTTCGACCTTAGAGTCGCTCGTTATATTTTTGGTGGTTTTGAGTTTCCTTTTGAGTTTTGATCCTCGCCGTTGGCGTTGTATATTATATTGCTTGTGTGGTTGTGACCGTCGATTGACGAAGAGCTAGCTCCCGCTTGGGGATGCCTTTTTATTGATTTCGTATACTATTCATGTTGTATCCCGTTTGGGGGCCAGTATTTACAAAGGAGATTCTGCCGAAATTTTCAGTAAATATTTGATGTTTTTAAAAACGCATAATTCGGCTTATGCTTTTAAAACTACTTGATTTGAATTGGTTTTCCTTCACTCTACTACTTTTCTTGGTTTGGATTTCTGGGTTTTCGGCTTACTTAGATTACGTACGCCTCGAGACGTTTCGTAGTTTAAGTGCTGGTCATGTTCCGTACTTTCGGGACGTGACAAAGTTGGTATCAGAGCGTTAGGTTTTACCTTCGGAGCGTAGGATGACCCTTGGTTGATGGAATAGGTGACTAAAGTATAGTAACGTACCGTAGGTATGTTCCGCGGCATATTTACGATACGCTACTCCACTTAAGAAGCCTTAGGATGTACATTTCTTTGCTCAGTATTATATTCATTCCGATCTAGCCTCATCAGTACCAGTTATGGTTTTGCTGCCACGATTACGGGCAGGGAGAGCTACAGCTAGAGTTGCGGTCAGCACGAGCTCGTCAAGAACGAGGACTGACCAGGGCATGATTCCGGCGACACACGATTGCAGAGATGTGTCTTTTCATTGTGTCTTCGCGCCACGAGCGTTGGGTGGATTGCTGTATGAGATTACTCAGACGTGCCGATTTGCACTAGAAGATTGAGCCACTGATAGAGGCCAGCCAGATTTTTATGACCATTGAAGTATTGCTTACTCCTGATGATTGAGGCACGGTTCAGCATGCAGACGAGTGAGCCAGTTATTGCTGCGAACGACGAGATATCGCCCCAGATGTTGGAGCTATTGCAGTATAAGTTGTACTAAGAGATGATAGAAGGTCGCTAGTCATCGAGGATGAATGACTAGGACATATGGATCGTTCGCCTACCCCGATGCGAGGTCATCGGATAGATTAATTCCAGCTAGAGACGACTTCACGCGGAGACGTTGGGAGTCGACAGAGACGATCGAATGTCAGAAACCTATTATTCCAAGTTTAAGGTAGTCGGAAAGACATGCAGGCAATTCTATGGTCCCTCTAGAAGAATGAAACCCTAACTCGACTTAATCATCATGTGAAAGCCTTTAAACCTTAGGGTTTGCGGCAGTTCTGCGGCGCCATTAGTAAGGCTTGGGTTTGCCCTTCTACGGCTGGACCACTGATGCTGTGGTATATATATTCGATACTATTAAACTGTGCCCAAGATGTTGAGCTCTTGGGGGATTATGAGGTTTTGACGAATCGATCGAATGGTTCGACTTCAATCGGATGCTAGGTGGTGAGATGCATTCTTGGGAGACTCCAGATACGAGGATAGTCGTTGGAGCTCAGTCCATGCAGCCACGAAGAGACGAGTCCGAAGCGGTAGACATTAGAGAAAGATGAAGTAGGAGGTTCGCACCAGATCTAGATGAAACGACGTTCCACTCCGCCGACATCAGAGATGCGATACGCATGCCGAGGCATGGTACTTGGACTTACCTTCCAGAAGGAGTCGCGATGAGTATGCAGTCGTTCCAGAGCAAGATGCAGATATAGGAAAGGACAATGACTTCCGGACAGTTGGCAGAGACGAGACATGGAAGAGACCGTGAGCAGGATTCCTTCCAGGACACTGCTGCAATGATACTTGCACCCAGGATCAGATGTGTCACGTACATTCAGAGAGCCAGAGGCCGACGCCAGTGATATGCTGTCTTACGAGTGGTCGTGATGATTGACCGGGAGATGACAAGAGACGTGCCAGAACTGGATCATCCCCGTTAGCACACCCGACAGGGCCGATGAGCCGATGGACCGAAAGATTGGTAATTCACAGTGAAGACCTTGACCCAGGAGTGGTCATGGTTACGCACACCAGCAGGACAGAGTTCATGATCATCGACGAGACGTCCCACTAGTGACCGCGACAGTTGGCCGAGATTCTTAGAGGATGCGCTTGAGCGGTACTGTTCCGCCATACTTGATTTGCGTATTTTGGGCATTTATTCGCATGATTGATTTTGATGATTGAGTTTCATGATATTTGTCTTCATGGACCATGGTTGCACCTGCTGAGTATTTACGATTTTTTACGGTTGTTGCACTTGATATCGTTTTCGTGCCTTGGTTATCATGTTTATGATTATATGGATTTCATACAGTTGAGTTGATTTGTGCGTATATACGCACACGATTTGGTTTTTGCACTCGGTATAGTTCATATATGCTTGCAGTGCAGTGTTACGTATGTTGTGCATTTAGATGCCCTGGACTTCGATTTCGATGGCGATGTTCGATATTTGTTTTGTGCACCTTGTGCACCTGATTGGATTTTGCGTATATTCGGCACTTGATATTGGATTTCATGATTTCGTGCACGATGGATGCACCTGATTTGGATTTTCGCACATGTTGGGCGCATGTTTTGAAGTGTGATTTTGGTGCACACCAGATGCACTAAATTGAGATTTTTCGTGCATGTCAGATGCACCTGATTTTGCTGTCAGGCACACATGTTGCCTACGACAGATGTTTCGTGCACACCCGATGCACTTAGATGTTGTTTCTGTGCGCATGTATGGCACATTCATAGATTTTGATTTCCGTGCGCACCAGACGCACGTAGGATTCATGTGCATATTTTGGGATTGATTTCGTATAGAGCAGTACGTTTTTATGATATCGCTATGTATTTTCGTACTGAGCAGGACTAGTCAGAGGACAGTACCTGAATATATTCTGCATGCATTGATAGTTATTGAAGGGAATTCCAAAAAGCGAGCTATAGCCTCAGTATTTACCTACGTGTCTGATATGACACGAAATGTTTAAAACAAGGAGACCGTTCTAAATTGTTTCCAAAACGGCGGAACGTACATTTCAAACAAAGGTATATATGTATATAGTTATTTTCTTATGATAGACGTCCGCCACTGTGCAGTGTTATACGCGTTGCACAGCGACTTAAAGAGATTTAGCATGCATTTCCTTCAGATACTTACATATATAGACTCGATATTTACATGTATAGTTTTATATCATATTGGTTTTGCTTTGGATTTGGCATTGATGTCTTCCCCATGACTCCGATGATTGCGGGATGCTTGACGGAGTTTTTATTGAGTTATATGCTCATTTTTCATGCGCATGCGCTGCGCTACGATTTGTTTTATGTATTTATGATTTCGGAGCCCCGACGACTTGATGGTTTTGCTTAGATGTTTTAGTATTTGGGGGGAGTTTTAATTTAAATTCGGGGACCGAATTTCTTTAAGGGGGGAAGATTGTAACGTTTTGAAAATCGTTTCGGTGAAATTTCGAAAAATCGGTAAAATAAGGGGGTTTTCTGTAAAAAGTCAAAATACAAATATCTTATTATAAAAATTAAATATACATATTCTAGCTATGTAATTGCTATTATTTGGTGTTTATTGAGCCGCTGGTGAAATTTCAAATTTTCTGAAAAAAATATCATTTTATTATTATTTTAAGCCGTCACTAATACATTTAATTATGGAAAATTACAAATTTTAAATGAGTTGAAACAAATTTTGTGCATCATAAAACATTAAATAAAATTTTATCATGTGGTTTTTGGAACGAAATCATTTGCCAAAACGGTTTAGAAATTATTGAAGAAAAAAGGCTTTTTTTAGCGTAAATGGATGTTTGGGGTATTGTATTTATCATTTTTCATCACCCCACACCCGTACCCACATCCACACACCCCCATTCACTTCTCCCCTTGGCTGAATTCAGCAGCCCCCATCTTTTTCCCCACTTGAATTTCAAAGGAAAAGAAAAGAAAAGAAAAGAAAAAGGAAATGTAGAAATGAGAGTGGACTTTGACTAGGTTGACTAGATATCTTTTTCCCCACCTCCCTCTCTCTCCTCTTTCCCCATACATGCAGCCGAGCCCCCCCACTTCTTGCTGTCCAGAATTTTCCCCCAAAACCCCATCTCATTTCCCCTCAAAAAAATGTCCAAATTCCATCAAAAATCAAGCTAAAATCCAAATCCGACTCCTACCCATTTTCCCTCGTCTTCTTTAGCATGGATCTTGGTGCAAGGATTTCAAATTGGAGGTCTAGATTTCAAGTTTGATTTATGGTTGTGTGATGTATTTGACATATTAGTGTTATGCTAAATCAAATTAAGTTGCTAGTTTGCATTTTTGTTGATTTAAAATGTGATATTTATATAAGTTGTAAACTAGGTTTTTAAAATAATTATATTTTTGTGAGATAAAATTCAAATTAAGGTTTCATGTCATTATAAATATTATATTGAGTGGTTTAGTGCCTTTAGTTCATGAAAATCCTAGCTAAATTGTTATTTGTGCATTTCTTGCTATAAATTGTTAAAATTTGGGTATAGTGTAAACTAGAATTTTGGGATTAATGAAATTTATTGAGATTAAATTATGGAAATTGTTTTTATGACTTATTTAAGATATTTAATAAGTATTATGGCCTCTAGATTTGTTTAAACGTCGAGTTTTGTACTAAAACGGGTAATTTTTGCTTGCTAGATTTTCGGAAAAATGGCTTTTAAGGTGAATTTGGGGTTTTTGTGAATTTTAACCTATTTTATATTATAATTAATGTTCGTGAATGCGCAAATGAGAGTGTTTGGGTTTTTCTCGATGGTTTAACGTTTGTACATCAACATCGAGAGTTGGTTTGGCTATTCTTGCATGCGTAGACGATAGGTTTTGACCTATGCATGATGCGCGTGCCGATTTGATTTTCGTCTGCCGTTTTGATTTCGAATTTGGTTTTAATGTTATACGGTGCGTTATGATATGTAGGTACCCCATGTGGACTTCGAGACGACAAGCAAGCGCGTGGCGACGTCGGCACCGGCGAGCGAGGACCAGGTGAGTAGATTTAGATCTACGGGGAGAAGTCGGGTGGATGGCGTATAGCACCCCCGCAGTTCGTGGTGATGTATACGAATACGTATACACACATATATTTTGATTATATATATTATGTTGATATGAGACTTGATGATAAAGGTAGATTCTAGGTGTTCATGGATTAGTTTAGTGTTAGTTGCGAAACCCTAGAGTAGTTGTTACACGTACACACGCACACATACACATGCATACATCTATGTTTTACCTGTGCGTATATGGGGATATGTGTTATGTGTTCACCTGGGTATGGGACTAGGTGTTCACATACTGGATTTGCGGATGATATTTGGGATTGTGATGAGTCGATGAGATTTGAGTTGAGGTCGTGAAATCGGTGATATGGCAGGATTCGTACTTGAGATACGTTCTGATGTTATAGCGGATCTTTGGATGACGATGCCATGTGAATAGTGATTTTAGTAGTGTACTAGACGTAGGTCAGTACCCCAGATGATGATCTTGATAAAGAGGATACCAGATGAACAGTGTGATGAGTATGATATTGACCTGTACCCAGATTTGGGGATGCCGTACGACGGATTTACGTACGAGCTATATCTTGATGATCGATCCGCACTCTTGACTTGGGATGTCTGATTGTAGATATGGTATCGGATATGATATTATTGAGGCGGGATCACCGACTAATATATATACAGGTATGTATCTGGATCGACTCAGATGTTAGGCGGTTTCCTTACCTGTAGTCCAGCTTGTTAGCTTAGCCCTTTAGTTTAGTTTAGTTGTTAGATTAGATTCGATTCTTACCTATTTCAAAAACTAACGAATCGTGGGTATTTTAAAAGACAGCCCAAGAGATCCTACGGATATTTCAAAAGACGTATCTTTTCATAAAAAACACCGTAGCCCCTATTTTCAAAACCCCATGATTCGTGTTATTTCAAAAGGCACCATTTGTAGGACTTATATTAGATTAATGCAGGTTAGTTACAGTTGCGTCTTGTATTCAGCTCCCGCTCATTATTGTGGTTCGCTTCGCATCGCATGCTTATATTATGTTTCGTACTACATTATTGATATCATGCTGTTAGGACACCAGCACCATTACCGATGATGCGTATGTACCACGTATACTTACTTGCCGGCTCACACACATCTTCATCGGTAATTGCCATGTCACGTACACTTTAGAGAATATATTTGCTTGACTTAGCTTGTTAGTTAGTAGTTTGATATGATATTAGTGTACCTGCCTTACATGTCTAGTTTATTAATCATACATTGCAACTTGGTTATTGATACCATATGCATTCATTATCATTGACATATGCACTTGTGATGATTTTTTTGAGATTTATGATATTTCTGGATTTCGGGGAAAGCCGCAAAATTTACAACTTATGATCTTTTAAAATATAAAATGTTGCGGTTTTCTAGTGATGTAAAGTGTCGTCCACCATGAGTTTGCTGTGGTTTTCGAGATCCGTGTCGAGGAGTGGAGGAACCGTCACGGGTACATGGTGGGCCCGGTGCGGTACCCCGGGGCAAGAGGAATGTGGTGTTGACGTTGAGCCCGGCAGGGGAGCACTACCGACCGGTGATATTACCCGACGCGTCGGATATCCGGAGGATACCGTCGTGGTCTTGAGATGGATGGTAGGGGCCGGTCTGGACTGACGGCGCCCTAGATATTGAGATTGAGACATTGATATTTCGAGACAGTGAGATTTATGTTTTGTGTCGATGCTAGACACTGTTGATACTGATTTCATTTATGATACCTCAGTTTAAAAATACGAAGGAAATCTCACTAATTTATGAAAACAGTTTCTTCATTTACATGTATTCTGTTTTCATGCATGCATACCTCATTCATATGATATATTGCTACCTGAGGCACTGACACGGGCACATGAGTTTACACTCGGGTTAGATACTACACTAGCCATTGTTATAGGCTGCATGTTATATACATTTTTGAGGATATATTATGATCATTGACCTAGGATTGCGTTATTTATGCGATTTCTGTGCGTAGATGTTTTTTCTATTCACGAGTTGGCAACTCACCCCCGTTGTGCCCCAGTTTCTTGCAGGTTTTGCCGTACAGGTTCAATTACGGCTTTGCGGGCTCAGTTTCATTCGGGTGACTTGCTAGTAGGTGGGTTTTTCTTGTATCGTACCCATCATATTACCTTGTATAATATTATTCCGTTATATCTAGTAAATTCCATCAACCAAACATGTATTTATTGAGATAGAGACCAGTGTTGTTTATTCTTTCGACCTTAGAGTCGCTCGTTATATTTCTGGTGGTTTTGAGTTTCCTTTTGAGTTTTGATCCTCGCCGTTGGCGTTGTATATTATATTGCTTGTGTGGTTGTGACCGTCGATTGACGAAGAGCTAGCTCCCGCTTGGGGATGCCTTTTTATTGATTTCGTATACTATTCATGTTGTATCCCGTTTGGGGGCCAGTATTTACAAAGGAGACTCTGCCGAAATTTTCAGTAAATATTTGATGTTTTTAAAAACGCATAATTCGGCTTATGCTTTTAAAACTACTTGATTTGAATTGGTTTTCCTTCACTCTACTACTTTTCTTGGTTTTGATTTCTGGGTTTTCGGCTTACTTAGATTACGTACGCCTCGAGACGTTTCGTAGTTTAAGTGCCGGTCATGTTCCGTACTTTCGGGACGTGACAAGGGTGGGCCATGGTCTGAAAAGAAAAGTCATGATTAGACAGTGGAATACATCAAGGAAAAAGCTCAGGGTACGAAGTATAGGAAAAATATGCGGTTGCAGGAACTGAAAGATCAGGATTAAAATGCTGTGATAATGAATAGAATTAGATAAATAGAAAGCAAGAGAATGATACATATATTACGATTCAAATTTTCATTGCATTCAATCAAAAGTTCAGCGGATACAAGATTTCAAACGGAAAGAAATATTCATTAAAAGATGACAATATTATTACTGAAAGTAGATAACATGAAAAATCATTCTTCGACTGCTATAACGTTGCATTCTCGTCGCGTGAGTTGAATCCTGCGTTAGATCCGCCTTATCGTATAATCCTCATTTGGCAGAAGTGGGGAGTGTGGACGAGTTTCCTCCTTGTAGTTCTTTCCTTTCTGGGCAACCGTTGATGAGATGTTTGTTGGACCCGCATATCAAACAATTCCCTTGGGCGCGGCGACAATCCCTCTGAAGATGTCCTGGCCTCTTACAGTATCCACAGCATGGGGTCTTCTGCTGCTTCTGTCGCGGGGAAACAAATTGACGCTTCATCTTCTTCTCCTTTTCTCGTCTAACGGAAATCCCTTTATGATAGGAGACTCCCGCTGGGGTCTGACTCACCTGTCTTCTCAGCCCTTCAGCTAATAAGTCGTTAGTTCGCTCCTGGGCTTCCTTTAAACCTTGCAGTACGCTAAGGATCTCAACAGTCTGATTCTGGGGAGTGGAGATAGATGAAGAGTTGTTGGAAGACATGATCCTAAAACAACAATTTCGAGAATGATATAAGTCACACGCTAAATGAATCAAATTATGATATGGATAGGACAAAGATTCAAGAATATCAGAGGTGATGAATTTATTACAAGTGGAGAATCAACTGTATGACTTTAAATCACTTGAATAGAGTACGGTAGTGCAATTGGAACCACGTAACCTTGTCAAGTCACCCGAAACCATAGCGAATGGATAGCTGAACACACGATGTGAATATGGATCAAGAATGACAAGTTTACAACCTAGGCCGAGGGATGTCTTAATTTGCCAAACTATACACGGAAAACTGCAATCCCAATCGATGCAAAACCTGGGCTTTGATACCAACTAAACCATGTCACGCCCCGCTTCCTAAAATACGGAATACGAGGGGTAGACAAGGCCAGTCATGCTCCTACGGTCAAGGAAATGTCCTGCCGTAGTCACACTTCGGCTTCTAGTTTTTCATGGTAAACAGTAAATGATGCGCCGGTAATGAGAAATGCAGTAACTGAAAGAAACAATGATATAAACTGACCTGATGGGAAACAAACGAATGTAACTCGGAATGGCAAGTCAAGAAGTCTGTGATGCACGTCTAGTTCTGATCCAAGCTAAATCTTCTCCTCACACTGAGCATGCATACTCAGGTCGTCAGAGCGACACAATAGCAATATAATATATATAAAATCAAGTGACAGTTCTAACAGTGGTAATAGATATGAATAACAGTAAATCAATGACAGCATGAATATGAATGTGCAGTAATCGATGCAGCGGAGCAGTAAAGTAGTAGAACGATATGTCACGAATGTCAACACAGTATATAAGGTATATAAATGCCAGTATCCCTATCAGTCTCTAAGTCTCACTGTACAGGTCACTAAGCCTATCGTCAGTCCAAGTATGAGAGTCAACCACTCGCGAGTGTCCTCCACCCAAGGGTAGAACCCAAGGGCAAGGGACCACGGGCCCAACATGTAACATGTATATCACAGTGTATATCACATATCCTGTAAATCTCCATATAACTCCCTAAATATATAAGCCGGCATGGGACTCCCGAGATTCTGTTGAATTCACACTTAAACTACCCCACACCCCGTGGTCTACATCAAACGCTAACCATAACCCTAAATACTAATCGATCCGTGACAAGTCTGCGCGAGAACTGGAGGCAGGACCTCCATCAAGCACGTCCCGACTAATATCTAAGATAAATGGCAGTGTCGGATGCCTTATCTGTGACACCCGTGCAAGCGCTTCCATAAGTGTCCCATACCACTTATAGTCACACGTACACGCATCCCACAGACGTCGACAATGCAATAGAATAATAGGGTTACTGATTGTGTACAAGTACGAATCACTTTCACTTAATCACGGATACACGAACACTGACGTACTTGCCACAATCATCACTAAAACTAATACTGGGTGAATGCACGATATCACTAGGTAATCACTGCGATGATATGGGTATGATATGATACGTAAACAGTATATGAAGCATGATTAAGGTGTCATAAAAAATGGTGTTCTAACACTTGCACGATTTATCATGAAACGTACGTATATAGTTCAGCGAAACGATAAACAGGTAATAATTAGTATGTTCCGTTATCTATCCATCCAATTTAGTTTCAAGCCAATCGGGTTCCAGGATCATTATTTATAACCATTTCATTTTAAGCGCTCGCGGCTGGAAGTCCGGTTTCAGAATCAGAAATCCATTTCGCAACGCATTTTAATCCCAGTTGGGATCAGATTTTAGCGATACTACAGTTGGATGAAATCTAGGGTTTTCAGTAAAGTTTTCAACGCAACAGACGGATCGTCAATTGCATCTGGACGTCAGGAGTTATACACTGTTTAACACTAATATGTCAGTTCTGATTCTGCTGGGACTGTTATGCGTCCCGATCTATTAAATTACAGATTAAATATCAAACGGTAACGAAACAGAAAGAAATCAATTGTGTTGTCTAGCTAACAGATTTATCTATAATAAGCAGTGGAGTTCCGCAATCTACGAGTTAAGGAGATCTTGTGGTACCCAATACGGAACAGCAAGCAACGACTGGAGTCGCTCTGGACTGCAGTCCAGAGTCGCACTCCGATCCAAATATCATCACAATCTAAGTACAGGAATGCCTGGAAACTGATATAGGGTTAAAGTTCGTCAAGTAGGCTTTGAATTGAGCCCTCGAACGTACCATTCTAGTATGTATATGATTTATGGTGAATTTAACGGTTTTCAGGTACAAGAGAATTCCAGTTTTACGGTTAAACTTGAGGGTAGTTGTTTTAGTCGTTAACGGTCATATTTTCCAGCGAAATTTGCACACGTTATCTATCCCTACAAGGACCAATGCAATATATCCAGTTTCGTCAAATGTGATAATGATTTTCTAAGAGGACAAGCATCGAACAGTTTTGTTGCAATATTTAACATAAGGCAAAACATGGGATGTATATACGATTTTAATTTGTAAACTAATAATAAATAGCATGTAGCAAGTGGGGACTTGCCTGGAGGCGTCTAGGCGATGCACGGCAGTGGTAAAGACACGAACGCGCGACGAGCAAGCAACGCGACGGCTACGGCTCCGAGTGAGCTCGGGTCGAATCGTGAGGAGAGAGAGAAAGAGTTTAGAGATATAGAGAGAAAGATTGAGAAAGAGAGGGAGAAAGGAACTGAGAGAGAGATGAGAGAGAAGCAGTTAGAGAGAGAATGTAGAGGGAGAAAGAGAACTGAGAGAGAGAGAGAGAACAGAGTGAGAGAGAGAGATGCAGGGAGAGAGAGGGACAGTGAGGAGAAGAGAGAGAGACAGTGAGATGAAGGCGAAGAGATGTAGGTACGTCGACGATGAGACGAGGAGCTCGCCGGCGCCGGGCAGGGGTGTTCGAGCTCGGATGCAGGGGGCTCTGTGGAGGTGCCGGCGGCGATGTGAGCGAGGGTGGTCGGCTGCGGTGAGCGAGGGAGGAGGATGGAGAGAGGAAGAGAGGTCGTGGTCGTCGCCGTCGGGGCGAGCGAAGTGGTGGGATGAACGCCGGCGGTGGAGGTAGCAATGGGTTGGTGTGCAGGGGTGCTTGGCAGGGACGACAAGCGGAGTTGTAGGAGGAGTCGTGTTGGTAGGGGAAGAGTTGTCGAGTTGAGGGTGCGATGAGGTTAGGGACGAGGGTGGAGGCGATGCGGGTATGCAGGCGAGGGGGCTCAGTTCGAGGGAGAATGGGAGAACGAGAGGAGAGCGATGGCGGGCTCGAGGGTGTCGAGAGGGGGTGGAAGTGCGAAGCGTTGGGGAGCGAGTCCTGGGGAAAACGCGCGCGTCGTGGGTGTAACGGTGCTGCGACGTAGGCGCGAGCGCGGGCGGAGGAGGCGGATCGCGGGGAGCAGGGAGTGGGAAAAGTGGGGGTAGCCGTTGGGAAGAAAGCACTGTAGGGGCGGATCGGGTTCGAGGCGCGGGTGCGGGTTCGAGGGCTGAAGCGGGAATGGTGCTGGGGAGGAGAGTGGGCCGGCCCAATTAAGATAAAAGAAAAGGAAATTGAATGGGGGGGAAAATAGAAGCGGGCCGGGCTGAAAATAAATGGAATGGGAAAATAAATGGGCTTGGGGAAATATCAGAAAATAATTGAGAAAGAGGATGGGGCCGGGCCGTGGGTTTAATAAGAAAGTTGATTTAAATTGTAGGAAAAAGAATGGGTGGGCCGGAGAAAAAATCATGGGTAGGCATTTATTGTATATTTTCTTTGGTTTTAGGATAAATAATTTTATAAATAAGATGAATAAAATTATAAATAAAATAAATATAATTATAAAGTAACAAAATATAGGTTTGGGTTCATCACAAGCAATGGATTATGAATATTGGAAGGGGGCCGAGCTTCTGGGCTCGGTGAAATGAAAAAAGGAAAAATGGTGGGAAAAGTGTGTGGGCTGAGAGATTGGTTTTGGGTTTAATTGATGAAGAAAATGGGTTTTAGAGTGAAATAAATTTATAAATAAAATAAATAAATTATAAGCAAAATGAATAAAATTGTAAATAAGAATAAATAGAATTCTAGAGTATAAAATACTGATTTTGGTATAAAAAAGGGCTGGGTATTACACTCACAGAGGCCTTTCCCTAAAGAGACTTTTATGGGGCGTTGGGTATGAGATACTACAACAAATGGTCTTAGTGCAAGTGGGAGATTGTTAATTATATGTATGCCCTAAAGGCCATTATTATACATGTGATGTATATTATAGTGGATGCTTGGACATATATAGGGAGGACTTTCTTGCTCGACATGATAGTATACTATCTGGTTGCTCTTTATCTTAACATGTACACTTATTGTCTCTCTATTACATGTTGATAAAACCTTTAGGATGAGTACTTGACTACCAGGATTATGATGCAGATCATACTAGTGGGGTAGAGGTAGTCGGTAAGTACATCCTTCAAATGTTCCTAGTCGTGGGAGTATCGAGACGGGGCATCGATATTCCAGAGTAGACTAGCGTATATACTTCTCGACCCATATGATGGGCGATGGATGATCCCATATCTATTGGTGTTTGACATCAGAGATGGTATATGGGTGCTCAGTGGAGACTGGATACACTGAACGGACTCGCCGAGAACTCCTACATGGTATTATACCTATCGTCAGATACAGTTCTCTGGTGACACTGGTACAGGTTAGTCTGTCGACCCGAGATCGTCATAGAGTCTTGTGTGATTTCCACTGTACTTTGATTTCCACTTTACCACGTTCAAGAGATCATGCAAAACGGTGGATTTTGGGTACAGTCCAAAGTCACATGGAGGCAATGAGCAATAGGAGGGGATTTCGTCTCTCCTGGTATTAGGGGTTGATGTTGCGCTATGCTCGATTGGCCATAACAGGAAATCCCTGGTTAAGGTTGCTGAGATCTACTGGTAAATGTTATCAGTAGTTTCTCGAACCGTTATGAGCCTCACATCGGCATGACTTATCAGGCTATTGGGGTCTGACGTTTACCACCCCCAGGCTGTGATATGCGACATATCAGACGAAGAGACCGGACTGTACGGTAATGTCACTGATTGGACTCGCAAGAGTATGAGCAGGCTTACTTTTTGGTCTTCTGATCGCTCAATACCCGGGTGGCCGTTACGTTTAGCAGATCGCTTGCGGCTTGTGGGTGACTGATATGATCACCACCTACTGTCGGCGTATTGACGAGTCTTTAGAGTCCTACACAGAGGTTTCCTAGCTTAAGCGAAACGTAGTAAGAGCACATATGTGATATGTGCGGGACCGAGATTAATACGAGTATGTGATACCGTATTCTATTCTCGTAATATGTGATATCGGACGGTTATATGTGATATAGCCGGGTTATCGGATCAAGTGTTGATTCGATAAGTTGATTCATATGATATTAGTCGGTTGTATGTGATATAGCCGGATTATTAAATCAAGTGTTGATTTGATAATTTAATGTATAATTATATATTTAATATATTAATTTACATTAACTAATATTTGCTCACTAAGGATTTCTTTTTCTCACCTGTGTGCATATGGTATATATGTGATATATATTAATGTACTTTTTTGTGTCATGCTAGATGATACATGCTACATGGGTGTATGAGACTCACACCATGCTTATGATAATCCTAGGGGTTTTTTTATATATCAAAGTAAATCAAAATTGGTTGGAATTTTGTCATAGATAGAAGCTTGAAGCAGCTTGTTGTGTCCATTGACTTAGTCCACTAAACTTGTTTTACTTGAGATATTTGTTAACCCAACCATTATCCTAAGCCATGGTTAAGTCTCTACAAGAGTTAATATATGATATTAACTCACCCATGGTTGCCATTCACACTCTCATAAGATGAGATTTTCCATGGTTGCTTCTTCTTCATCTCCTTCCTCAAGCTCACTAGCCTTTTGGAAGGTGAAAAAAATGAGTGAGAAAATTATTTCTAAAGTGAGCAAAATTCCTATTTCATCATCCTCTACTAGAGTAGCTATTTAGTTTAGGGTGTTTGCTTCACTAATCTACCTTTAGTGAAGAACTAGCATGAGCTTGAGTCTTCTCGACGTAGATCATCTTCGGCCTCAAAGATTTCGAGCAAACTTGTTCATTTCTTCATGTGAACCCTTACTAGAGTTCGGGTGTTCACTAGTTGGAGCGAAGAGACTACTACTACACGGAGTTTTAAAAGTGAAGGACCGGTCTACAAAGCTTGTATTCCTCATTCATTTAGATGTAAAGTTGTTTGCATTCTTGATTCTTATAATTCTCTAGTTAAGATTCTAGGGTTAGAGTTATGTAGCATGGCGATCTTTAAAAAATGGCATGGGCGATGCCTCCCGAAACCTTGCTGTCGTGCTAGGTAACCCTACAATTATCGAGTATCATATATTGGTTTTAACTTGAATATTTAACTTGAATAGGTTTTACGTTTACGTCTCGTTATTAAGAGTTCGAAATTTTTAGTTTAGGGTAAATTTTTCTTGCGTTTACGTTAAACTTATACATTTACGTTATCATCGAGTATCCTACTGAATGAACTAGTGCACCATAAACCCTAAACCTAAGTAACCCAAATTAACCTAATTAACCCCAATTAATCATAATCGTTACCCTAACACAAATTATCCCTAATTAACCAAAACTTAACCCGATTTACCCAAATTAACCTAATTAACCCTAATCAACACCCTAACCCTTTCAAATTATCACTAATTAACCCAATTAACCCTATCTATTTTACGTAATTAACCCTAGCCTCTAACCCTAACCCTGAACCAAACCCTAACCCTAAACTGAACCCTAACCCTAACCCCAACTAATTAACCCTAACCTGAACCAAACCTTAACCCTAAACTGAACCCTAACCCTAACCCCAACTAATTAACTCTAATCCTAACTAATTAACCCTAACCCTAATCCTAAACCGAACCCTAACCAAACCCTAACCTAACTGAACCGAACCCTAACCCCAACTAATTAATCCGAACCCTAACCATAAACTGAACCCTAACCCGAACCGAACCGAACCCTAACCATAAACTGAACCCTAACCCGAACCGAACCTTAACCATACACTGAACCGTAACCGTAACCCTAACCCTAGCCCGATTAAGCAACCCAATAATCAACAATAACAGAAATAAATGCATAATTAGAAGTTAAAATATAAAATTTAGTAACCTTAAGCCGGTGATGGAGGAGACCAGAGACGGTGATGACGACGCAATCGGCGACGAGAGAGTTCCTAACGTCGACGAGGAAGTCGACAGTGATGTCGGGGACGACGAGGCGCGCGCGGGATTGCGGTGGCGACGAGGCGCGGACGGTGGCGACGACGCGCGCGCGGGAGATGAGTGAGGAATTTTTTGGAACGAGAAGTTTTCTGTGCTTTATTTTTTTATTAATAACCTATATATATGCCCCTACGGATTAATCTGTAGGGTCTTCTTTTGCGGCTCCGTAGGGCCAAATAACAAATTACGTTTTAATATTTTTAAATTAATCCGTAGGGCACCGTAAAGGCAATCATGGGGACCTACGGATTAATCCCTAGGGGCAATAAAATGTTGCCCCTGCGGATTCCTGTAGCCATAGAGACAACCCCTTATTGTAGTAGTGCGAATGATGTCATCGTGATCATCATCACCATCAATCTCCTCCCAATCAAAATGGAGTCGGCAAAAAGCTCCAAAAAATAATTGACCAAGTTTAGCAGACATCCACCTCTATTGGTTTGCGACAAATTGCTAGCCAGCACAGCTACAAGGAAGGGTCCTGGCATAAAACCTTCAAACGCCACTTGGTAGGTATTTTCATGCATGCAGTTCAATCAATGTACGTGGTTTGAGAAAATAAATATAACAAAATAAAACTGAATCCAGCAATAGCATAAAATGTAATAGTGTTGACCCCAAAACTTGCAGGTGTACAGAGAAGACAAATACTAACATTACCGCGGTACGTAAGCAGAAGTCTTCTCAAAACAACACCATTCTTTGAAGTCATAAGCCTCAAAATCTGGTTTGCTACTTCCAACGCATCCCCTTGTACGTTTTGACGTTCAGAAGATTTATTCATGGTAGAAACGTTGATATCATGGGTGTTTTTTCTGCATACGTACGTTATATAAGATCAGAACTTTGGAAGGTTTGTCTCCAGTGACATCAAGAATTAAGATAAAGGCAAAACTAAGAGTATAACAAAATTGCCTAGGGAAAAAAGAGAGAGTAAAGAATCGTAAGTAACAAGGAACTAAACGGATTGTAGGATATGAAGAAAAAGAAAAAGAAAAAGATTTCACTGTTAAGAGAGTGTCAACTTTTTAAATTTAAGTAGTTTCTCGTGGATCTGGCTTCTATGATATTTCTAAGGCATTTCGTTACTATCTAACTGTGCACATACCACTAGAAAGTCAATTGATAATAATTGAACTATGAAAATAATACAAGGAAAAAACCATTAATCTGTTGCCTTTTGCTCAAATAATCCCACAATTGTCCACAGAGCTGAGCTCAAGAATTCTAGCTAGTAGAAATCCGCCACGAACTCTTGGCACATATTACTATCACTACTACAAATAGGGATTGCCCCTGCGGATAAATCCGTAGGAGCAAATCACTGTCCCTACGGCTATAGCCATAGGGACATGAAATTACGCCGTAGGAGCAAACACCGCAGGTGCAAGTCTTAGCGTTAAACATGCCCCTACGGTTAAATACTTGCCCCTACGGCTTAATACATAGGTCCATATGTCCCTACGGATTAGACTGTAGGGACAAAAAAGTTATTTAATTTATCGGTTTATAAAATAAAATAGTTGTCCCTACGGATAACTCCGTAGGGCCAAATTGCTGTCCTTATGGATACATACGTAGGTCCAGATGTGTAGGTGCAAAATATCAGGTTTCCTGATATTTTGTCCCTACGGATACCTGTGTAGGGGCATGTTTATGCCCCTACGGTCCAATCGGTAGGGACAAGTAGAACCCCTCTTACTGAGATCATAGGGGTAAAATATCAGGTATCCTGATATTTTGCCCCTACGGATATATGTATAGGGGCAAAGTAGGACCCTACGGATTAATCCGTAGGTGCAAGGGTTGGCCCTACGGTTTAATCTATAGGAACATATTATCAGGGTTTTTTTTATAAAAAAGGGCTGTCTGTTTTTTCCTCGCCCTGTGTACAATAATATATACATCATATATAAAATTAATCAACACGCAGAATATATACCGCAGTATTCATAATCAACATCTTACGCATAATATATAAAAGAAATCAACAAGCAGGATACGATATCAATCTATATCAATATGAACACGCAGACACCACCAATATCAGTATCGTCCAAAATATATACAATATGTATCATATAAGTAAATACATGTTTAAAATATAAGAATCAAAAAGCTACCCTAACTCGGTCCAGCTCCACCTATGATAAACGCCGTAATCTGGCGCGCCTGCTTCTCGGATATACCCTGAGTCAATATCTCGAGCAATACGGAGTGTGCGGGAGTCTGAGCGGGCTGTGGAGCTGTAGGAGTAGTCTGCGCAACCGCCGCCGAGGTAGTGGCTTACGGAGCCGCGGCTGCGGGAGTCTGAGCTGGCTGTGGAGCTATAGGAGTTGTCTGCACAACCGCAGCCGAGGTAGTGGCTTGCGGAGCCGCAGCTGAAGGAGATGCATATGGAGGCTCGGCCGATATACCCTGTCGCGTCTGTTCAATTTTGTATATAATAAACGAGTAAGAACTGTGTATTAGTCGAATTCGTATCATTATCAGGTTATTGCGAAACCCCAATCTATTTATACTTAGGGACTTAGGCCTCGTTTGGATATCTAGTTTGAAAAATCGTAGTTTATTTTAATTAGACAGTTCTATGTATGTATGATTAATCAAAGCTAAGTCTACAACCAAATAAGCTCAGGCTACGTACTAATATTGGATATGTTGCTATCTATAATATGACATAATATTTTACTATTAAGTAGTATGCATACCATCATCTCCTTCTACTCCTGAATGGTGGCCTTCAAGATGTCCAGTTCTTGCTCGAAACGTCACTCACGGGAGATAGACGAAGTAACCGCCGGACTGGAGTCCAACCTCATATGGGCCCTGCTAGGACCCAGTCCCCGGCCTCTCTCCCAACCTCCGTGGTGCCCTCCGTGTGCGGCGTCTAGGACTGGGGTCAGCAGCATCGGATCGTTCTGTCCAGTAAAATCGATCCCCGATGCCTCCGCCTGCTCAACCACCCGCTCCTACACCCATATTAACCAGTAAAATATAAATATATCATTTAAATTTGAACCTTTCAAAACAAAAATTTCAAATAGGGGTTGAATAAATATTAACACTTATGCAATACTCCTGGATAGCGGTGTCGGGGTATCGAAGCTCGCTCGTGGCGGGATCTATCGAGGTGCCGTGGACAGCAAGATACGCGGACAGCACGCTCGGTGTACCACCCTGCGCCAGGGTCTGAGCTCTCTGCAATTCGCCAAAATTTTACATATATTAGAAAATAACTCTTAATATTACATTATATCACAAAGGCCGGTCTATTGTAATTTACCGATAACTCCATAGCACGAGTAATATTCCTCGAGCCACCTGTATAAGTGGGGCGACCCCTTTTCGCCGACTTCCTATTCTCTTTATTTTGATCGACCTGTTTCTGCACAACACATTCAGATTTAGTTTTCTAATTAAGCAAAAAAATAAATTATATACTAAACAATGAATTACATTTAAAATGCATACCTGTTTGCGCTAAGAGTCGAAATATTGGCACAATAGAGGCCATGTATCTACGTCGACTCTCGCAAAGGCCGGAGTATGTAGGAAGGCCGATCTCTCTGCCTCGGGGGTCGCCATTCACAGAGAATAACAGTCGATCTTCAGCTCATTCCTATTGTATCGGACCTTCGATTCATGTTCTTCATCAGGCCATGGTACAGAGCGTGAAGATCGAGCACCCTCCCAGGGTGATCAGGGTCAGGTACAGGCTGAAAATCGTAATCCAACTGAAAATACAAAAAAAAACAATGTTATTAAATTGCAAGTGTTAATAATAAATATATTGGATAAATCAAATGAAAATATATATTAATACCCGAGCCTGATCCCAGAAGAGGGCGAATGAGCGCTAGTGCTGGTCGTCCCACTCGACGTGAAATGGATAGTTCTTCACGAGGCGGCTCTCATCCTCCATATACTGGCCGAACCTCTCGGCATAATCGCCGGTATAGCAATAATCAGGGGTAAAAAAGAGGGGGAATGCTGCCTTCCCCCCAGCTCTGTCGGGCCTCAGCCTGTGGGACTGATACGGGCCTCGAGTCCCCCTCTCGGGATGGGGAAGCCCTGCGTCTACAAGAAATATCAAGACAATCAATATTAAAACAAAGTGGTATTAAGAAATCAAGGTTTAACGAAAATTGAAGAGTGATATATACCTCCGGCGACTAAAGCACGAGCCTGGGCCCGAGCAACAGCATGAGCGGGACGATAGTTCCTCCGGTGAGGAATAGCCGGTGACCCGGACGTGGACGCATCTCCAACTAGAAAATAAATATCGATAAAATTACATGAAGTTCATGTTTATTCTTAAAGGATATGTAAAATGAATAAATATTTTATATTTATTCATACAAACCTGCAGACTGAGCGGAGGGTATGGAAGTGACGGGAGTGGCCCCTGCACCAGACGAGGACGCACCACCTATAATCAGACAATCAAGTATCAGCTATATAAGTAATTGCAAAAAGAATGTGTATATCAATAATATAACATTCTAAATAACATGTATACACTATAGGATATATAAACATATCCGCATGTGCGGTGGTGGGCTCTCCCGGAGATGTGAAGGCACCACCTACAGCCCGAGATGTAAGTACGTAAGAGCAAAAAGAATGTATGTATATTTATGATATAGCATTCTAAATCAATATACATGCACTATATGATATATAAACATACTTGGAGGTGCGGGAGTGGCCTCTGTCCCTGATGTGGACGCATCACCAACAGCTAGACAATCAAACATTGACAATATAAGTAATTTTGACATGAACATGCATGTATATCTATAATATTACATTCAAAATAAATATGCGTGCAATATATCTGGAGGTGTGGCAAAGTCCACACGGAAGGAGGCATCCGAAGGGGTCTCCAATCGGGGTGCAAGACCGGCCCTCTAAAGCTCCTTATGCAGCTCTTCGGGCGGCAGAACCGCTCTGCCTCTGTCTTTGCCTCTGCCTCTGCCGGTGCCACGGCTGGAGCTCCTGCCGCCCCTCGCTTCTCCCGTCATCGTCATCAAATCTAGATAAAACGGTTCGTGGACGCATTAGACAGTCATTACAAGCATTGACTATATATGTATTGATCGTAAAATGTGAAGTAATAATATAACATTACTGATAACCTTTTTCGTTTCGTGGGCGCATTAGACATATCTACTTGGATTTCATCATCGATATCATTTCTAACCCACGTAATTTCATGATCAGCCGAAGACAACCCGTCTTTCGAAACAGACGATCGGAGCACTCTAAGTCTTCTATCTTCTTCATCCTCATCGCTGTCCTCGAATTCTGGGACATCGTAGACATCCTTGGATTTCCAACGGCATACGACACTCCATCCCGGATGCTTCAAACACTGTGAGTAGTATACTTGGAACGCTTGGTTCGGAAAGATAAACGGATCTTCCTGACCGTAAAATCGAAGTGTGTTCACACTGGTCAATCCATATTCATCTTTCTAAGTCCCGAGATTACTCCTCCACATATCCGTATCGGTTCGCGTATCGTACCAAGTACACTGAAATATATAAAAGGGTTCTGATCGTCCGGGATATTGGATGCCGAGTATACAATTTAAGTATCCATAATAAATCACACCATCCGATCCTACTGTCGCAATCCCACTATTCTAAGTGGTTCTAGATGTTTCTATGTCCTTAACTTCGAATTTGTATCCAAGGACACCGAATCCTTTATAATATGCAAGCTCCATACTTGGAAATTGAGCTAAACATCTTGAATCACTCTCTAATGATGCAGACAAGTTCGGATTGTGGATCTAACAAAACAAATTTTACGACAAATATATAACGATATAAATTTAGATTAAAACTGATAGCAATAACATGTTATTCGAATAACTTACATGATCTGCAACACAATTGCAAAAATTATCCTGATGATATTTTTCCAATCATTCATCGTTCCAATCAGGATGCCCCTCATGTACCTCGTTAAAATTAATTCTGTTCTCGACAATAAATTATGACATTAATATTATATCATTTCATACACACACAAACACAAATATAACAATTAATCCAAAAAAACTTACTCTCTAATTTTTTCAAGACATGCGCTATTGAGCAAGATAAACCAGTATATATTGTTGATAAACATAGTGTCTACTCTCTTATAATCGGCTTTACCATATGGCCCGTCTTGAATTCTTCGAGGCCTGTTAAGTCTCGTCTCAATGTTCTCGTCATGATAGCGGGAACAAAATGTGGTTGCTTCATGTAGAAGATAACCTTGCATGATAGAACCCTCTGGTCGATTTCTATTGCGTATATACTTTTTAAGAGTGTAGAGGTAGCTAAAGAAAATATGCTGAATAAATAAATACGGGCATACAGGACAACAATAATTTTAAAAATTGCGCGAAACGAAAAATTCCATGTACCTTTCGACGGAATATATCCATCGATATTGTACCGGTCCAGCTAACTTAGCCTCAGTTGCAAGATGAACCGTCAGGTGTATTATGATATCGAAGAATGACAGTGGGAAAATACGCTAAAACTTGCAAAGTATCAACGCAATAGAATTTTCTAGTTTCTTCAGCGTCACAACATCTAGTGTTTTAGCGCACAACTCTCTGAAAAAACAACATAGGTCGTTGATTACTAGACCAACCGATTCGGGGAGTAAAGTCCTGAGGGCTAATGGGAGAAGATGCTCCATGATAACATGGTGATCATGACTTTTCAGCCCATTGATCTTGCCTATCACAATTTTTATTTTCTTGCTGAATGATCCTGAGAAACCTGTGGGAACTTTCAAATCATGCAACACCTGGAGGAATCTTTTCTTCTCCGGTTGTGACATATGATAAGCGGCAATGGGAAGTACAAACTTTCCTGATTTACCCGCTACCGGTTTAGGATGCAATTCACTTCTAATCTCCCAGTCCTGTAGATCCATCCGAGTATTGAGGTTCTCTTTCGATTTCCCATCTTTACAAAGAAGTAAGTTGAGTATGTATTCGGATACTTCCTTCTCTATATGCATGACGTCCAGGCAATGATGCACTAAATTTGTTGACCAGTACGGAAACTCGAAGAAAATGCTTAACTTGTTCCAGAATGGTGGTTTGACCTGTTTTGTCGGATCCATCCTGAAGGTCGCATTATCGTAACCATCCCACTAAGCAGTCACGTCCTCTCCGGACAATGGGGCTGGAGATCCAAGAATCTCCTGATGACCATCAAAGTGAACAGCTTCTAACCTGTAGGGGTGGTCTAGAGGCAGGAAACGTCGATGGCCGCAATAACAAACCTTCCAGCTAGAATTCAAGAATTTCGGTGTTGTATATTGATGGCAATGAGGACACGCTTTATGACCATGTACGGATCAACCTGATAGCATTCCATACGCAGGAAAGTCATTAATTGTCCACATTAAAGCCGCACTCAGTATGAAGGTTGTATTTATGTTTGCATCGTAAGTCTCTACACCATCAATGAACAAATATTTTAACTCCTTGATCAGAGGTCGGAGATAGACGTCGATATTTTTTCCTGGTGAGTTTGCTCCGTCGATAAGAAGAGGCATCATAAAATATGATTGGTCCATAGCCAACCAAGGCGACAGATTATAAATTATCATTACAACGGGCCATGTGCTGTGGCTTCCAGCCATATAGTTGAATGGGCAGAAACCATCACTAGCCAGTCCGAACCTGACATTGCGAGGATCGCTATTGAATATTGCGTGCCTCCTATCAAAATCCTTCCATGCCAGTGAATCTCTTGGATGACTCATTTTTCCATCTTTACTTGGAGGAGCACGGTGATGCCAAATCATTGCCTCGGCTGTTTTCTTGCACCTGAATAGCCTCTGCAGCCTCTGTATTATGGGAAAGTATCGTGCTATCTTGACAGATATATCGGGCTTCTTATCAGAATCTTTCGGTTTATACCTGGCCTCTCCGCATGTTGGACACTCTTTCAAATCTGAATTCTCTTTCCGGTACAACACGCAATTTTTAGGACATGCTTGAATCTTCTCACACTTCAGACCCAAATCAGACATCATCTTCTGGGCTCCATACCAGCTGTCAGGCACGTTATTTCCCGGGAGCATAGAATCTTTCAAGAACGAAAAAAGCATTATGAATGACTTATTGCTCCATCCATTTAGGCACTTAATCTGGAAAAGCTGGACGAACCATGAGAGGGTGGAATACTTCGCATTCTCATAAATTGGTTTTCTAGCATCATTCATGAAAATTTCATATTTATCCGCACGCGGTCCTTGACCGGAAGGAATGTTATCTTCGGTACGAATAGATTCACCTAGGACGGCCTCTACCATATCCTCCATTTCTTCTGATGGAAATAAATTACCGTCTTCTTCTTCTGCCGCATTACCGAATTCTTCTTCTTCTCCTGCCGCATTATCGTGTTCTCCTTCTTCTTCTGCCACATTACTGCATTCTTCTCCTTCCCCGTGATATTTCTAAGTTGTATAAAATCTAGTAAACCCATATTTTACAATATGAAGCTCTGCCAATTCTACCTTCTGCCAGTACTTATTGCCACATCTATCGCACGGACAGAGAATTTTCTCTATTATGATCTTATTATGTTCACGTGCAAATTCAATAAAAGCAACAACTCCTGCGACAAACTTAGGTTGCATACGTTGTTGCCAATCCACATACATCCAATCCTTAACTCTGACGTACTCATGGACCATGTTAGACTGTATAACATATAAATTGTAGGTTATGGTGACTATATTGAGAAATATAAGAACGGGATAGTTACTGACAAAGGAGAAAATCCGTGTATATGCTTTGTGTGTGCGTTTGTCGTCGAAAAGAATAAATTATCGAACGTATGTTAACCGATAGACGGGAACTAAGTGGCGCTTTTAGTTTCATATATGAGTATCGATAAGAATATGAAAGTTTTATATTATCATCGAGTATCATATATTGGTTTTAACTTGAACATCTTGAATCACTCTCTAATTATGCGTTTGTTGTGTATTCTTGTTGTATGTGTGTGTTCCGGCTGTCGGGGGTAAGGCTTCTATCCCATTAAGAATGTATAGAGCGAACACCCATTCGCTTGTGCTTTCAACCGTTTCGAGTAAATTTCGGCAGCACCTCCCCGCTGTTCTCCGAGTACACTGTAATAGAATAGATAATCATTTCAAAGCTGTGAAACAACGTTGAAATGAACATCTAATCTATCTTTGTACACGGAGAACCAGCGGAAAGGTACCGACGAAATATCTCGAAACGGATGAAAACACAAGTGAATGAAGGTGTTTGCTTTATACATTCCTAATTTGTTCACACGGGACAAATCTATCGGTTACCATACGATTGAATCTTCTCGTCACATAGACTATACGACGGTTGTTAGTATCGAGCTATACCGTCCGATAGTTAACAACCTTCGTATAGTTCTATGTCACGACGAATATCGAACGTATGTTAACCGATAGACGGGGACTAAGTGGCATTTTTAGTTTCATATATGAGTATCGATGAGAATATGAAGGTTTCATATTATCATCGAGTATCATATATTGGTTTTAACTTGAACATCTTGAATCACTCTCTAATTATGCGTTTGTTGTGTATTCTTGTTGTATGTGTGTGTTCCAGCTGTCGGGAGTAAGGCTTCTATCCCATTAAGAATGTATATAGAGCGAATACTCATTCACTTATGCTTTCAACCGTTTCGAGTAAATTTCGGCAGCACCTCCCCGCTGTTCTCCGAGTACACTGTAGTAGAATAGATAATCATTTCAAAGCTGTGAAATAACGTTGAAATGAACATCTAATCTATCTTTGTATACGGAGAACCAGCGGAAAGGTACCGACGAAATATCTCGAAACGGATGAAAACACAAGTGAATGAAGGTGTTTGCTTTATACATTCCTAACTTGTCCACACGGGACAAATCTATCGGTTACCATACGATTGAATCTTCTCGTCACATAGACTATACGACGGTTGTTAGTATCGAGCTATACCATCCGATATTTAACAATCTTCGTATAGTTCTATGTCACGACGAACATCGAACGTATGTTAACCGATAGACGGGGACTAAGTGGCGCTTTTAGTTTCATATATGGGTATCGATGAGAATATGAAGATTTCATATTATCATCGAGTATCATATATTGGTTTTAACTTGAACATCTTGAATCACTCTCTAATTATGCGTTTGTTGTGCATTCGTATTGTATGTGTAACATGATTTTAAACCATTGAGATCAAGATTGATAGAACTGATCATCCACAAAGAGATTAAGGATTGACTTTTGACAGCCATATGAAGGAAAATTTTCTCCTACGGCAACCTAATAATATACCCATTATCCTCATATATACATATATGCAGACAGGCATGGATACATACATGCAAATATTTGAAAAATTAATATATCAACCAAAAACTATTATTGCAATGGCATTCATCTATAACAATCAACAATTAAAACAACAAATGTAGGATACTTATATCATAAAGCGTTATACGCAACATATGAATTCACATGACTGAAACATGCATCAAAAAAACATGTTCATCCAAAAGAAAGGCCACTGTCAACAAATATAGACAAATACGTCATAAAAACAGTAACTAATTAATAAGTTGATTAGCATCTGGATCAAGAAAATGATAGGAAAAACAATTGACTATGATCTATAATGACAAGTCTATTACCATGACTCTCGACTAACAAAGGTGGCTTTTCGTCCTCGGTAGCTTGATAATTGGGATTTCATGGCGAATAAAAATATGCATATGCCGTTTGACCGGGAACTTCAATAGGAAACTCAATGAGGTCGGGTGTACTGAAGTACGCTTTGTATTTCGCTATATCAGGTGATGAAGCCCAAGCCCTAGCTAGCCCTAGCCCCATCCCAACCGAACCCTAGCCCCAGCCCCAGCCCAGCCCCAACCCCAACCAAACCCTAGCCCCAGCCCCAGCCCAGCCCCAACCCCAACTGAACCCTAGCCCCAGCCCCAGCCCAGCCCAGCCCCAGCCCCAGCCCCACCCTAACCGAACCCTAGCCCCAGCCCCAGCCCAGCCCCAACCCCAACCGAACCCTACCCCAGCCCCAGCCCCAGCCCCGCCCCAGCCCAGCCCAGCCCCAGCCCCAACCACAACCCCAACCCCAACCCCAACCGAACCCCATCCCTAACCGAACCCTAACCCTAACCCTAACCCTAACCCTAACCGAACCCGATGCCGATGCCTTTGACAAGCCGATGCCAAACCCTCACCCCTACCCGAACCTGGCCTGAACCCTAGACCTAACATCATCAAAATTAAAAATAATTTGAGATTTAATTACTAACCGGGCGGTGGAGGAGACGACAGAAATCGGTGGTCGACGACGATCGACGAAGGTGGCGACGAAGCGCGGGAAGTCGACGAAGGTGTGGGAACGACCGACGAAGGTGGCGACGAGGCGCGGAGCGCTGTGGCGACGAGGCGCGGGAACAGGCGATGAGGCGCGGGAGAGTGAGAGAGAGAAATTTTGGGAACGATGAATGACTTTTCTGTGCTTTTTTTTATTAATAACCTATTTATATACCCCTACGGACATAACCGTAGGTCCGCCGTTTGCGGCTCTGTAGGGCCAAACAATAAATTAGAACGTAAGGCACCGTAGGGACAACGATGTGGCCCTATGGATAAATCCGTAGGGGCAAGAAATAGTTGCACCTACGGATTCCTGAGTCCGTAGGGGCAACCTCATATTATAGTAGTGCCTGCGACAAACTTAGGTTGCATACGTTGTTGCCAATGCACATACATCCAGTCTTTAACTCTGACGTACTCATGGGCCATGTTAGACTGTATAACTTATAAATTGTAGGTTATGATGACTATATTGAGAAATATAAGAATGAGATCCCATTAAGAATGTATAGAGCAGACATCCATTCGCTTGTGCTTTCAATCGTTTCGAGTAAATTTCGGCAGCACCTCCCCGCTGTTCTCCGAGTGTACTGTAATAGAATAGATAATCATTTCAAAGCTGTGAAACAACATTGAAATGAACATCTAATCTATCTTTGTACACGGAGAACCAGCGGAAAAGTACCGACGAAATATCTCGAAACAGATAAAAACACAAGTGAATGAAGGTGTTTGCTTTATACATTCCTAACTTGTTCACACGGGACAAATCTATCGGTTATCATACGATTAAATCTTCTCGTCACATAGACTACACGACGATTGTTAGTACCGAGCTATACCGTCCGATATTTAACAACTTTCGTATAGTTCTATGTCACGATGAATATCGAACGTATGTTAACCAATAGACGGGGACTAAGTGGCACTTTGAGTTTCATATATGAGTATCGAAGAGAATATGAAAGTTTCATATTATCATCGAGTATCATATATTGGTTTTAACTTGAACATCTTGAATCATTCTCTAATGATGCGTTTGTTGTGTATTCGTGTTGTATGTGTGTGTTTCAGTTGTCGGGGGTAAGGCTTATATCCCATTAAGAATGTATAGAGCGGACACCCATTCGCTTGTGTTTTCAACCATTTCGAGTAAATTTCGGCAGCACCTCCCCGCTGTTCTCCGAGTACACTGTAATAGAATAGATAATCATTTCAAAACTGTGAAATAACGTTGAAATGAATATCTAATCTATCTTTGTACATGGAGAACCAGCAGAAAAGTACCGACGAAATATCTCGAAACGGATGAAAACACAAGTGAATGCAGGTATTTGCTTTATACATTCCTAACTTGTCCACACGGGACAAATCTATCGGTTATTATACGATTGAATCTTCTCGTCACATAGACTACACGACGGTTGTTAGTACCGAGCTATACCGTCCGATATTTAACAATCTTCGTATAGTTCTATGTCACGACGAATATCGAACGTATGTTAACCGATAGACGGGGACTAAGTAGCGCTTTGAGTTTCATATATGAGTATCGATGAGAATATAAAAGTTTCATATTATCATCGAGTATCATATATTGATTTTAACTTGAACATTTAATATGAATAGGTTTTACGTTTACGTTTCGTTATTAAGAGTTCGAAATTTCAAGTTTAGGGTAAATTTTTCTTGCGTTTACGGTAAAATTGTACGTTTACATTATCATCGAGTATCCTATGCAATGAACCGGTATATCCTACTAAATAAACTAGTGCACCATAAACCTAAATAATCCAAATTAACCTAATTAACCATAATTAACCATAATCGTTATCCTAACACAAATTATCCTTAATTAACCCAAACTTAACCCAATTTACCCAAATTAACCTAATTAACCATAATCAACCCAAACTTAACCAAATTTATCCAAATTAACCAAATTAACCCTAATCATAACTCTAACCCTTTCAAATTATCACAATTAACTCAAATTAACCCTACCCTTTAACCCTAAACCTGACCCTAACCCTAACCCTAACCCTAATTACCATAACCCTAAGCCCAATTAATTAACCCTAACCCCAACCCCAACCCTAACCGAACCCTAACCCCAACCCCAACCAACCGAATCCTAACCCCAACCCCAACCGAACCCTAACCCTAACCCCAACCCCAACCGAACCTTAACCCTAACCTAAACTGACCCGATGCCTAACCCTAACCCCCATCCCTACCCGAACCCTGGCCCTAACATCATCAAAAGAGGGAAATAAAAGTATTAAATTAGAAGTAAAAATTGGAGATTTACTAACCTGTAGGGCGGTGGAGGAGACGACGGAGGAGGCCGGTAGTCGACGACGCAATCGGCGACGAGTCAAGCGCAATGGCGACGAGGAAGTTATGACCTACGATCGAGAACGGTGGCGGGCGGATGAGGACGCAATCGGCGACGAGGCTCGGGATCGAGACGCGGAAACGATCGATCGTAAGGCGCGAGAGAATGAGAGAAAGAATTTTTGGGAACGGTGAGGGCTTTTCTGTGCCTTTTTTATATTATTAACCCATATACATGCCCCTACGGACTTTTCCGTAGGTCCTTTGTTTGCGGCTCCGTAGGGCCAAACATCAAATCACGATTAAATATTTTTAAATTAAAACGTAAAGAACCGTAGGGACAAGCATGGAGACCTACGGATTAATCCGTAGGAATAATAAAAAGTTGCCCTTACGGATTCCTTTATCCGTAGGGGCAACCCAATATTGTAGTAGTGTATAATTGGTATCAAAAAAAATAAAAGGAGTTACATATTATTACATTTTTATTTCCTAGTTAAAAAAACCTTCATATGTAAGTGAAGAAACAAAATATCCATTGTCCTGAAAATTTCTTTTCTTTGGTTCATACTAACTAATCATGCAAAAGAAACCGAGATGAACTCCCAGACCGAGGGAGGCATTATCATATCCATTGCTTTTGGATATTGTTTTCAAAGTTTCGAACGGCAATCTTGGAATTTTGGTATTAACATCTTAAAATTCAAAAAATAAAAATAGAACTTTTTGACATGGTATTTCTTATAACTCTAAATTAAGTTTTGTTCAAAGCTTGTATAATATGGAAGTTGATGTTGCATGAACATTCAAGATCATGCGCATGTGATAATGATGTATAATCTAGTTTACACAATATAGTACATAATTAATTTTTTTTTACATAAACAATCAATAGAGATTAATTGTTTAGTCGTTTATTTAACCATCATTACATAAACATATTCATATAAACATTGATAAACTAAGCTAACACATTAGAAATTATAAAAAACATCATCCGTCTTAATTGTTTATGTTTTGTCAGATTCTGTCCAAGCGATTATATTTCGTTCTTAAGTATTATTTATAGCTCATTTTTTTGTAAATAATCAACACTGTGTATAGTTACAAAAACTTTCATGAAAATTATGATGTGTTTTTCACATTATTCTTATTTGTTCTTATGCTGTCTAGATTATGTACATTCCCCGCAATACATTGTTAATAATTATATTTTAATTGTAGAGTACATAATAATTTATATCTGCCAGTATTCATGCGTGGGCGCGCGAAAAATACCTTGGGCATAAAAATGCTAAGAGATATATACAATTATACATTAGAGGGGTACAGATGCATGTCTTAAGTAATTAAGTGTGCAAACTTACAACTAATCAGTAGAGGTTCATACATGTAAAACAAGCTATTCAAAAGTTAACGGATTCCACTTAGGATGGATCGACCCAAATATTCATTAAATTATGACTTAGCATTTATGTAGTGATGCATTTGGACCTGCAGGAACGAGACTCTACCCAGTCCTGAACCCCTTGCAAGGTAATATAAATATCGTGACATGGCTTTGCTTAAGAAATATGGTGTGTAACTACAGTTTTGCTAGGAATTACAAGTTCTGGGTTACCTGAAAGAACTCACTCTCAAAAACATCAAGATCTTTTGCCATTGAAATTCCCTCCTTTTGTTAAGGACAACCTGCATGATGTATATCAGCAAATAATATCTCTACATATAAATATGCACATGAAGAAAACAAATAGCAAATAGAAAATAGCGATGTGAAGAAGGAGCATCCCTTCTGATGTCTATGAGAAAAATACAATTACAAAGGAAGAAAAGCACAATGCATGTGATAGAAAGAGCATGCATTATGTTAAGGCTCCAAGATTTGTTTATTGTGTTATTATCAAACTATATAAATAACTGCAATACAAAAGAATAATAAAGATACTTTGAAATAGATAATGAGACACAAAACTAAGCTTTCACTTCATTGAGATAGGGCCTTTGGTCCTTGAGATGACTGCCGTTTCGTCACCTTCCATCTTCTTCCTTAAGAATTTAATTCTCTTCTCAGAGCTTAGATCTCAACCCAAAAAAACTCTTAAAGTTGAACTCTATTTAAGAAAATTGGTAAGGATTATGACCGAACTTTTTAACTCTTAAAAGAAACTCTTTTTTTGTTTTGGGTTTTTAACCCATCAACAAAGTTTGGCTCTTTTTTTTGAAATGATCTCTTAGAGATCTTAAAATTTTTATTTAGAGAGACCGTGGGTTTTAGAGATCTTAGGGTTTTACCTTATTATTAACTCTGATTCTTGAGGGTTCTCTGGAATTTAATTCTAGTATATTTCCCGTGGGGATTTCTGGAATTTAATCCCATCATCAGAGTAATTTAATTCCAGTTTGTACTACAGAGCTTAGCTCTGAGAAATTTTGAAAACTTTTGAGAATTTTATTGCTCTTTTCTTTTTTGTTTTAGGGTTCTATTGTGGGTTCTTTTCACAGATTCAGATCTGTTGTAGAACACGTGCTTCGGAGGCATTGGAAGTCTTGAACTCCACTGTTCAATGAGATTTATCATTAAATGAGAATTCGTTTGGATTCTTACAATGAGTGCATGTCCCATCATTGATGGGGCAATACCTTGATATTTTGGGGCCCATTATCCCTTTTTGTTTGGACTGTGGTGACTTTAATATGCCAGAATGTAGTACAAATTTGGATGTACTGAAAATGCTAAGGCCTTTAATTGTAGTTGATTACATTGTGTCGATAACTAACCCTCAATTTTTTTTAGGTACTATGGCTTCCGATTCCGCCTTCCCCTACGTTCGTTCGGAGAGCGCTTTCGCCGATGCACCTACAGATCGAGAAGTCTTTGCGCTAATTCGGGACTATGACCCAGAGCAGAAGTCTCTTCATTTGTGGGGGTCATGGTACAGTTACATTATTTGGGGTCGCGCAATTTTACTTATGCGACGCCGTCAGAACCGATCCCGTCGATTTGTTATGCGGACCCTCCGCAGGTCGTTTACACAGTGGAAGAGGTCAACTGGACCTTGAAAGGTCGTCTCCAACCTTCCATAGCATCGATACCAGTGCAGCTGCCGATGGCCCTAGACATTCTAGGACGTCGCATATGTCAAGGAGAAGCGCGTCCTTGGGCCAGGTCTATACGTTAAGAGTGACCCCCATCATCCGACTGGTTGTCTGCAGTGGGCCCATTACATTCTGTCTGCCGTGAAGTTGTTGCTGCTGAAGACTGGGCTATATCCAGCGATCTATGCGTCCCTCTTTTATTACCACACTCTTCATGTGTGGTGGGTTAAATACTTTCTGGAGCTATGGAATATCTCGACCCATACATTTCTCTTATCGGATCGGGAGGTGTCAATCTCGCTGGAGGAATTCGTGGAGATATCTGGGTTATCCGTCAGAGAAGAGTATTATGAGGAGATACTTCCTCCTGACGAGTACGTCTTCGCTACTGAATCGGTGGTTATGGGTCTTACCCCAAAGAATGTTGTTCAACACAAGTTTCTGAGCTTAATCAAAGTGTTGAACATATATGAGAGCTTATTCTTGGAGTCTGGGGGCACGGAGTTAGCTTCACGGACATCGTTGCTCGTTTTCTTCGTCCGGAGGCTTTATCGAAGAAAGCTGTGAAGTTCGCCAAGCTCGATGACCCGTTCGGATTTGGATTGGACAAACTACCGACCGCAGAGACGGATTTAAAGCAATTCTTTATTCCGGATACCCCAATCGTCTCTTTCACAGAGGCCGCCGCTCTGGACATTGATGAAGAGACGTTCTTCATGGGGTTCATCGGCTTGTGGTTGAGCCGGTTTGTGCTTCTAATGCACCCCCGTCATATGAGACCGTATGTCTTTTATCCAGATCACCGCATTGCGGCATGGACACGCATGGCTATTGGGGTTGCAGGACTGGATCACTTATATCATAGTCTGAGTCTAGCGGCCGACACCACTCAACCGGGTGTGAAGCCCGTAAATCTACTTCACCTCGTGAATCGAGATGCACGTGCTGGGTGCTTTTGGTGTGCATAAACGGCCCCGATTTTATGAAGGATACAATTTTCCTCGGGTTATGCATTTGGTCGATGCGTCTTCTCCAGACCCAACCTAGCGAGAGGCTCGGCGATTGCTTCTTCGCCCACGCATGGTTGGGGACAGCATGACCTTCGTAGATAAAGTTTTGACCATCGGTAAGGAGCCTTCCAAAGCGGTCCAGCGATCCACGATGTCTTTAAGGATGGAGCTTCTTCACTAAGGGCCCAGGAGATCGTCATTTGTACTCTATCAGATCAGATTTCCTGGTATTCAGAGAGAACACCTCGGTGTTGTTTTTGAGATATAACCCGCATCATTTTGTCCAGCAATCGGGTTACCACCAAGGCGTTCCCCTCGAGGCGTTCATCATTGATCCAGCCGTTACTGAAGATAGCGTTCGCAATGCGGCGCATCATTTTATGCATCTGAATATGGAGTCTCATTTCCTGATCAGCGAGCCGAGTCATATCCCAAGGGCCTTGAATGCTTAAGTTGCTTGGTATTAGCATGCAACGAGTGCCGTCATTAAGAAGGAAAGGCGGATGATTCTTGACCACAAGGATTCTGTCCTGTCTGGTATTCCTTGAGCTATTACTTTTGAGTTCTTAATCCCGCTAGGCATCTCTACTGATATCTCTTTTATTCTGAATATAGGCGTGGTAAACCCCGGCGTTGTGCTGACTGAAGAATTACTGCCAGCCGTTACCACGACTGTCACGGTTCCACCCCTCTCTTTTGTGTCCCCCCGAGTTCTCTCGGGTTTAATGACGGAACGTAAAGATTTCTCATTTCTTTGTTTCAGTGTAGATATTATTTTCTTGGATTAATTTCTTTACCATATATTGTCGCGATCCTGCAGGAGTGCTTTTTGACCGCTTACACCAGATGTTAAGCTCGCATTTTGCCTTCTAATCGGAATTCGTTTCCCCTTCAGGCGTTGGTTAGTATATTCTTCACCTTTTATTTCATCTTTTCACGAGTAAACTTTCTATCGCTAAGCTTTTCTTGTATTGACCACAGTATTACGGCTCGAGAGAGTGAACGAAGGAATAGCTGAACCTCCTGTGCTCTCTAACTTACCACTTTTGACCACTGGTATGGTAGATCTCGTTCATCATCATTCTTCTTTATTTTTCAGGTTGAAATCTAACCCTTCTTTGTATGTGCTTTATTCTGCAGCAGCTACACCGGCTTTAGCTCTTTTTGAGTCTCACGTTTCCATGCCCACAGGGCCTTTTGCTAAGCTCCAATCTTCCAGGAGCACGGCGAATAGTAGGCGGATGCTAAGTGAGTTCGTCGAAGATCTTAACATTGAAGCCCTCACCTCTTCTGCGGATTTTGCTGACAATGTTAACCCTATGTTGGCGACACTTGTGAATTTACACAATGAAGATTTCGTTGGCATTTGGGTTAACTATTGTAAGCGGATTGAGACTTGTCTCCATAGGATCGAGTACAAGTATCTTACTCATGAGGTATTAACCTCAAAGGCTCAACTGATCGCATGGATCGAGTAAAGTGCCGCTTCCATTCAATACTTCGAGAAAAATTTGGCCTTGAAGTGAAAAGAGCATGAAACAGCTTCTAGCAAATCCAGCCAATTGTGCATCCAGGTCGAAGCGAATGCCACGCAACTGCAAGTCATTTTTGAAAATCTCCAACAATGTGTTTCCAATGGACTGGCGCTGAGGTAGAACCTCGACTTTACCGAGCGGGGTATGTGAGGTTGCGAGGTTACTAAGCAGGAAATTGCTGAGAAGTTTTCATCATGCTTGCAACAACGGGTTTAAGTCGAAGCGAGGCTGGCTGCAATAGTGGCACGCGAGGAGGATCTGCGGGAAGAGAGTGAGCAGGTTGCCAGTTTACTGAAAGCCCCGCCTTCTTAACGGCTAGAATTGTATTTTCCCCTTTTTGTATTAACTGTATTTCCCAAACATTTTGATTCATGAATAAAGAATATACATTTTTTTTGCATACGCTCCTCTGTGTTTGATGTCTTATTTTAGCGCTAAATAGTTTATTCACTCGTTTCAGAATTTCTAGTTTATTTACTCATTTCAGAGTTTATAATTTATATACTCATTTCGGAGTTTGTAGTTTATTCACTCGTTTCGGAGTTTCTAGTTTACGTACTCATCTCGAAGTTTGTAGTTTATTCACTCATTTCGGAGTCTCTAGTTTACGTACTCATCTCGGAGTTTGTAGTTTATTCACTCGTTTCGGAGTCTCTATAGTTTACGTACTCATCTCGGAGTTTCGGAGTCTCTAGTTTATATTCTCATTTCGGAGTTTGTAGTTTATTCAGGGTTTCTAGTTTATGTACTCATTTTAGAGTTTGTAGTTTATTCACTCGTTTTGGAGATTCTAGTTTATGTACCCATTTCGGAGTGTGTTTAGTTTACCTCCCTTAGGTTTAACGTTATATGCAGATAACCCCCATTCTTTACAACAGAGGTCCATTAGGTTTATGATACTAGGGTTTTAGTCCGTGGTACCGTCGCGTTGGCTGATGTATTTCTCGATATGCAGTCTTCAAGCTGTTGTTTGAGTAGCCCCGCGACTATCGTGTCTCTGATCATTTCGGGGGCTGGACAAGACGTCTTCAAGTAATCTCCTTAGGTCATATTATCGTCAGAAGAGTAAGCGTTAAATTTACCATGACGATTTTTACTTGAGGTTGGGCTCAATTTAGAACCCCGATGAGACATAACCGCTCCGCTCTGGAGTGGGATGATCTTCAATGGTCTTTCAGACTTTATATGAGTTGTCGTCACAATTTGAAGCTGGGAATATGCCGTTACTTCATTTTTTGCTTTGACGATATCGCGCCGATTCTTTACTGAAGTAGGGTAGACATCTGTAGGACCCCTATGCTATATGTGTTGCAATTGAAGTCCGAAGCTTGGAATATACCATTACTCCAATTTCATTTGATAGTCATGTTCGCATCTTGCTGGCATAGGAAACACGTCGAGCTGGAGTTAGGATTTTGCCATCACTCCTTTTTGATCGACCCTTGGGTCTTTATTGACGTTGCGTCTGCGCCGAGAAGGAACGTCAAGCTGATCTCTAGGCTGTAGATATTGCCATCAAGATCTGGAGCTAGGAGTATGCCATTGGTTCGATTTTATTTTGGTGATGTCATACCGATTTTTTGCTGCAGTTGGGTAAACATCCAAATGACCTTTATGATGTATGTATCGCCATCGAGGTCCGGAGCTAAGAATATACCATTACTCTAATTTCATCTGACAGTTACGCCCGCACCCTGCTGGAATGAGGAGAACGTCGAGCTGGAGCTAGGATTTTTGGCATCACTCCACTTCTATTTGACCCTTGGATCTTGGTTGACGTTGTGTCTGCATTTTGTTGACATGAAAAGCACGTCGAGCCGGATCTAGGATTTTGCCATTACTCCACTTTTATTTGATTGTTGTGTCCGCACCCTGCTGTAATGAGAAGAGCGTCGGGGTGATCTCTAGGCTTTAGATGTTGCCACTGAGACCTGAAGCTAGGATTTTGTCGTCACTTCATTTTTATTTGATTGTTGTGTCCGCACCCTGCTTGAATGAAAAGAGCGTCAGGGTGATCTCTAGGCTATAGATGTCGCTATTGAGATCTGGAACTAGGATTTTTCCATTGCTCCGCTTGTATTTGACCCTTAGGTCTTTGTTGACGTTGCATCTGCACCGAGAAGGAACGTCGTGCTGGAGCTGGGATTTTGCCATTACTCCCTTTTTGATTTAGCTCCTTGGATCTTTGTTGACGTCACGTCTTCACCCTGTTGGAATGAGAAGGTCATCAAGTTGATCTTTATGCTATAGATGTACCATCGAGACCTGGCTCTCCCTTTGACGGAGCCTGGTGGGAAAATATAGTTCCCTTTCATTTATTTGTGCCCATGGATCGTATACAAGAGTCAATATGGACATACCTACAGGGCAGAAAAGTTTCATTTTCATTTTTTTTTATTTTTCTCTGCGATGCTTTATCTTTTCAGCTTTTATGTCGCGAAGGTCGCAATTACCCAATCATTTCGGTTATTTATCGCGGTGCCCAATCGTTTCGGCTATTTTTTTTATTTTTACTCGCTGCTTTTTATTGCGAGTTACCCAAACATTTCGGCTGTTTCATATGTATTTTTTTCTCGCTGAGTTTTATTACGAGTCAGGACCTTGAGATCTGGTACCAATCATGGCATCAGTATCGCTGTAACTGGAATATTGCTAGAAGCGAATCATCATTTACCGTGAGAGGACTTGGAATTTGACATATGTTTAGACATCAGCGTTGCTACAACTGGAATGTTATCAGGAGCGAATCATCATTTGCCTTTGTCGATTTGAACAAAGATGGCTTAGTAGACAGGGTTAGGATCCTGTTGACTAAGGTTTTTGACTTTATGAGCCGTAAGGGTCTCATAAAGGTATTTCTCCCTACGAGTCGTGAGGATCTCGTAAGTGTATTTTCACCTTAGGAGTCGTGAGAATTCCTAAGTGTATTTTCTCTTATAAGTCGTAAGGATCTTACAAAAGTATTTTCTCCTTATAAGTCATGAAGACTTACAAGTGTCGCCCGCCGTATGAGGACATTTCTCGCCATTGGTGGAACTTGGTGGGAGAGTATTTATTTATGCCCATGGATTGTATACAAGGGTCAGTATTGGACCGCTTGTAGGGCAATATTAGGAGAATATGACGGCTTAAGAACAGGGTTAGATCTCTGTAGTTTAAGGTTTTTGAATCCTACGAGTCGTGAAGATCTCGTAAGGGGAATTCTCCTTACGAGTCATGAAGATCCCGTAAGTGTAATTTCTCCTTAGGAATCATGAGGATTTCCTAAGCGTGTTATCCCTTTGTGAGTTGTAAGGATCTCACCCAGGTTTTTTTTACGAGTTTGCGCCCTTCCGGGTTTTCACAAGATCACCGACAGTCCTGCTGTTTTTACTCACGGTGCCCTTTCGGGTTTTCATCCGTGCCCATTTATCTTGTGGACATACCGTCTTTTTTTTATGACGAAACTCTCAAAAGTAACTGTTGGGGTCGAAAATTGCATCTCGGTTGGCCAAGTCAAAGTCAAGGTCAACCCCAAGCCCAGATCAAGTGGACTCATGCCCGAGTCAAACCCGAACATGAAGCGGCCAGCCTCCCCCATGCTGAAATAAAAAATCATGTAATAAATAATTTTGATGTAATTTTTTATGGGCATAAAGCCAAATTTTTGTAAAGCCCATGGCTCATTTGCAAAAGAAATGAGCACATGAGGTATAGGATGGGCAAAATGCCATTTTGTAAGCCCAGGGGGCTATATGTAAATTTTGTAAGCCTATATAAGACAACATGATGAAGAAATAAAAAAAAGGACCTTTCATTCTCTCAAAAATCTAGGGTTTGTGCATCTTTCTCCTTCCTCAAGGTTCTAAACTTTCTTCCCCTTTTTCAATTAAATCAAGAATTTTACTCTTCCTTTCCCAAAACTAAATAGTTTTTCACCACAAAACCCACAAAAGGGAGCTCGGATCTTCCATCAGATCTTTAAAATGGGAGATTTTTAAAATCTCACCCCTCTTGTTCTCCAAGATCCGGCCAACAGAGAGGAGAAAGAAGGAGACCCATCTCCAAAGACCCCATTTTGGGAAAGATCCAAGGCTCGGGGGAGAAGAAAGGGGTCCACTTTTGAGCATTTACAAGGATTTCTGGGAGTTTAACTCCACAAATCAAAACTTCTGGGAGTTTAACTCCATAAAAAAAGAGTCTTTCTTTCTAGGAGTTCAACTCCAAAGGTCAAATCGGGAGTACAACTCTCTGTGCAGGGGCTAAGCCCCTTTCTCCCGCCGGTGCCCAGCGCTCACGTGCCAGGCATGTGAGGAGCTGGCGCCCAGCGCCCGCGTGCCACGCACGTGGGGCGCTGGCGACCCAGCGCCCCCGTGCTAGGCACGTGGGACGCTGGCGCCCAGCGCCCGCGTGCCAGGCACGTGGGGCCCTGGCCCCACGCGTCCTTTAGGCGCTTTTCCTTATACACACACACACACACTCCACAACACTGTCTCCGTTAGAAAAAAATTTTAACGGAGCGCTGCCCCGCACCCCACAAGGGGGTTGCTAGCCCCCTTGACCCCCAGCCCGCTATCCGGGTAGCGGGACCCCCGTAAAAACTCTGCGTGGCCCCCGATATATCCAAAACCCCTTCAAAATGCACACTGCACATTGAGTTCGCATGACCTGTATGACCCGTCAATCGGAGGTTCTCTCGCTCCAAAGACGAGGGGTAATTAACGGCAGCTTAGTCCGCGGCTGCCGGAGATTCGGATACCCACAATCAATAAACCCCAGCCTACCCTAGGCAGGGGGGATCTGTAGTACGCCTGATAAGCGCGCGTGTATTCCCATCTCAATGGGGTGACGAAAAACACCCTACAGATTCTGGCACGCCCGGTGGGACCTTCTCTCCTCCCATATTTCGGGTTAAACATCCATGCGAACTCAATCAACATATACATTGATTGTCTGTACTCAAATCATGCTTCTTTGTGTAGGTTAAAAAATTTCAAATTGCAATCTCCGGACGCAACAAAATGTCTCCAAGGGCAAGCTTGGCTCTCGACACGGCTCTCATCTCCTACACGATGAAGATAGACGCCAGGACAGTCCTCCCGGCCAGTCTCGGGCGACAATGGGAGAAGCCGCCGCTACCATTTGGCTCTATTCTGTTCATGTCAGCTAACGCCATCCCAGCTCCTCAAGCTCCGGTAACAGACAAACCGGCCTCGAAAGGCAAGAGGCCAAATGTGGCGATCTCGAGGGCACCACTACCCAAACACAAGCCGGTGTTTGAACGACTTTCTTTGGCCGCAGCTGGGGGCAAGGCCATCAACACCAACAAAGCAACAAGACATCTCGGGCAAACTCCAACGGCGCCCCTGACAACTGCTCAATTGGGTATCATCTCTAAGCTCCCCGTTAATCGGCTCACGATGGCTTCTTGGATAACAGATGCCCGCCAAGCCCTCAAAATCGAGAAGCTAAGACAAAAAAGGCTCAGATACAGAGCAAACAAAAAGGCTAGGGCTCCTGCTAGGCTGAACTTCAGGAGGTTCCAAGAACAGGGTTACCCCGCCAAAGACAAAGAGATGGCAGGATATGTGGTCCACACCGTCTACATGCCCGGACATGAAGAAACGAACCCTCCTATGTTTCACAGCCATGGCGATGATATGGTTGACGCTGCCCAGCATCGGCTAGGTCTAAATGATGAAGAGCTCGCTCAGGCCGATAAGCCAAAGGAGCCCGGGGTTCCTGCGGAATTGAGCTCAGGCAATAAGGATGACCCGGTTGTCATAACCAGAACTACAAAACAAGCATTATTCCGATGGCTTCAGAGGCAGTTTCAGGACAGGGATGAGAAGTTAGCCAAGGTACAGTCTAAGGTCGACGAACTGGCAAACGTCGCGGCAGATCTCGCGACCCAAGTCGCCCGATTGCAATTACAGCAGAATTAAATTTTGGTTCATGAGCCAGTGATTGATACCCGGAGGTAGCCAACTGATACCCCTTTCAGCCTAAGAGCGGAGCGCCTTCGCGAAAAACGTCCGCGATCAGCCTCCAGTCCCTCCGATACATACACCGAAGGGGAATCGAATCTGAAAGAGAAACTGAATAAGGTCTATTCCTTCAAAAGGGACAAAGTCCACAAGATATTCAAGGACGCCCTAAGAAACGGTCTACAACTGCCAGAATCAAAGAGACCGCAAGAAGCGAATATGACCGACGACCCAAAATATTGCCCCTATCATAGAGTGATAAGTCATGCCATTGAGGACTGCTTCATCTTTAAAGATTCGGTCGAAAAGCAATACAAGACGGGAGAGATCTAAAGACGTGTTAGCAAACAGTCAAGCTACGACCGCCGATTTCATATAAATGGAGACTGAAGCCCTTCGGGAACCTGATTCTCTCAGACATATGCCATTATCTGAAAAGGGCGAACCAAAAACTGATCGGACTCAAGGACCAGCATTAGTAAAGACACCTACTCCAGCGGAGAGAAAGAAGTAGGTATACTCCTTCAGGAGGGATGAAGTCCGCAAAATATTCATGGACGCCTTGAACAACGGTCTGCAACTGCCTGTTCCAAAGAGGCCACATGAAATGAACATGACCGGCAATCCCATATACTGCCCATATCATAGAATGGTGAGTCATACCATCGAAAACTGCTATATTTTCAAAGATTGGGTGGAGAACCAATACAAACTTGGGAAATCCCCACAGTCGTCAGATGTACCGACAAGCCACAGAGCTACGGTCATCAACACAACTCCGCCAGGATCAAAGTTCGAGAAGCTGGGATAACCAAGCTGACCACCACGTCGTTAAACTGGGAACGATAGACCTCTAAGTCTTTAAACTGGGAACTGCTGACCACCATGTCATTAAACTGGGAATAATCGTTAAACTAGGAATGTAAATAAAAAAAGTGTGAATAAAACAAAGGAAAAGCCGAAAGGATGGGACAACTCGCAATAAAAATCAGCGAGTAAAAATAAACATGAAAAATAAAGCTGAAATGATGGGGCAACCGCGAATAAATAAAGCCGAAATGATAGGGCAATCGCGACCTTCGTGATAAGAAAAGATGAAATGATAGAGCAATCACGGTAAAAAAACGGCGAATGATGAGTCGCTCCTGGTACCATATTCCAGTGCAGCGATGCAAACGCCAACCAAACTCTGAATGTCCCAACGGTGAATGATGAGTCGCTCCTGGTACCATATTCCAGTGCAGCGATGCAGACGCCAACCAAGCTTTGAATGACCCAACGGCAATGATGAGTCGCTCCTACCATATTCCAGTGCAGCGATGCAGACGCCAACCAAAATCCAATTTCCCAAAATTCTCCCAGCCCTACGGATGGTCCCCTAACTGACTACCGTATACAATCCATGGGCTCAAATAATTCTCATTATACCCATACCCCACCGCAATCATCAGTCCAGCGGCCGGTCCCCGCCCTTGGAATTATGCTCCATTTGGGAAGACCCACTTATGTGTCCTCACGATACATGAGGAGAACAAACTTACGAGATCCTCCCGACTCGTAAGAAAACACCTTCGTGGGATCCTTACGACTCACGAAGGAAAAACACACTTGGGAGTCCCCACGACTCCTAAGGAGAAATTACACCTACGAGATCCTTTCGACTCGCAGGAAGAAAATGCTTTTATAGGACCCTTACGGCTCATAAAATTGAAAAGTCTTCGGTGATAGGGACCTAAACCTGTCTCCTAAGCCATCGCTCCCCAACAGGGAACGGCAAATGATGAATTGCTCCTGGCACATGTGCTTCAGTGTTAGCAACGCTGATGCCGGCCCCTACCCCAAAATTCCAAATCGACACAATAGACCCCTAAGTCTTTAAACTGGAACATATGACCGCTAAGTCGTTAAACTGGGAACAATAGACCGCTAAGTCGTTAAACTGGGAACAGATGACCTCTAAGTCGTTAAACTGGAAACAGATGACCACTAAGTCATTAAACTGGGAACGAAGGAAATCCACTCATGTGTCCTCACGATGCATAAGGAGAATAAAACTTGCGAGATCCTTACGACTCGTAAGAAAACGCTTTCGTAGGATCCTTACGACTCACAAAGGAAAAACACACTTGGGGTCCTCACGATTCCTAAGGAGAAAATGCACCTACGGGATCCTTACAACTCGTAGGGAGAAAATGCTTTTATGGGGCCCTTACGGTCCATAAAATTGAAAAGCCTTAAGTGATAGGGATCTAAACCTGTCCCCTAAGTCATCGCTTCCCAATAAGCAAAGGCAAATGATGATTCGCTCCTGGTACCATATTCCAGTGTAGCGGTGCTGATGCCGACCCAAAAACCAATTCCCAAATCCTCCCGGGGCAAATGATGAGTTGCTCCTGGCATTATTCCAGTGCAGCAATGCAGATGCCGACCAAAACCAAATCCTCAAATCCTCTCATAACAGATGATGATTCGCTCCTGGTACCATATTCCAGTGTGGCGATGCTGATGTCAACCCAAATCAAATCAAACCAACAACCTCTGCGGCGGAATCATGCTTCGTCCCAGAATTTGCCTCGTGTCGAAATCATGCTTCGCCTCGGGATATCGACCTTCCCTGCCGGAATTATGCTCCGCTTCAGGATCAAGTCAACCAGCGACACTCCGTGCCGGGGATAAGTCGATCAGCGACACTCCGTGCCGGGGACAAGTCAAACAGCCAGCGACACTCCGTGCTGGGGATAAGTCAACCAGCGACACTCCGTACCGGGGACAAGTCGATCAGCGACACTCCGTACCGGGGACAAGTCGAACAGCCAACGACACTCCATGCCGGGGACAATTCGACCAGCGACACTCCGTGCCGGGAATAAGTCGAACAACGACACTCCATGCCGGGGACAAGTCGACCAGCGACACTCCGCGCCGGGGACAAGTCGACCAGCGACCTCCCTGTTGGAATCATGCTTCGTCTCGGAATCAGATCAACCAGCGACACTCCATGCCGGGGAAACGTCGAACAGCGACACTCCGTGCTGGGGAAATGTCGAACAGCGACAGTCCGTGCCGGGGACAAGTCGAACAGCCAGCGACACTCCGTGCCGGGCATAAGTCGACCAGCGACACTCCGTGCCGGGGACAAGTCGATCAGCGACACTCCGTGACGGGGATAAGTCGAACAGCCAGCGACACTCCGTGCCGGGGACAAGTCGAACAGCCAGCGACACTCCGTGCCGGGGACAAGTCGACCAGCCAGCGACACTCCGTGCCGGGGATAAGTCGACCAGCGACACTCGGCGCCGGGGACAAGTCGACCAGCGACCTCCCTGTTGGAATCATGCTCCGCCTCGGAATCAGGTCAACCAGCGACACTCCGTGCCGGGGGCAAGTCGACCAGCGACACTCCGTGCCGGGGACAAGTCGAACAACGACACTCCATGCCGGGGAAACGTCGAACAGCGACACTCCGTGCTGAGGAAACGTCGAACGGCAACAGTCCGTGCCGGGGACAAGTCAAACAGCGACACTCCATGCCGGGGAAACGTCGAACAGCGACACTCCGTGCCGGGGACAGGTCGAACAACCAGCGACACTCCGTGCCGGGGGCACGTCGACCAAATCACTCCGGGCCAGGGAAACGTCTACCACGGACACTCCGCCTCGGAGACGCGTCAAGCGTCTATCGTCCATGTCGTAAAAAGGGCAGTGCAGGCTTCCTACAAAGCGGGAACCAAATCACTCCGGGCCAGGAAAACGTCTACCACGGACACTCCGCCTCGGAGACCGTCAAGCGTCGACCGTCCATGTCATAAAAAGGGCAGTGCAGGCTTCTTACAAAGCGGGAACCAAATCACTCCGTGCCGGGGAAACGTCTACTACAGACACTTTGTCTCGAAGACGCGTCAAGCGTCGACCGTCTATGTCGTAAAAAGGGCAGTGCATCCCCAAAAAGTGGGAACCAAAGCAAGTCGCCTCCACGCGAAAGAAGATCCATCACTTTCATGCACACGACCCACATATGTGGTGTGCATTTATTGATGGGGGCACTTTGTTGGGGTCGAAAATTGCACCCCGGTTGACCAAGTCAAAGTCAAGGTCAACCCCAAGCCAGGTGGGCCCAAACCCAGATCAAGTAGGCTCATGCCCGAGTCGAACCCGAACATGAAGCGGCCAGCCTCCCCCATGCTGAAATAAAAAATCATGTAATAAATAATTTTGATGTAATTTTTTATACACATAAAGCCAAATTTTTGTAAAGCCCATGACTCATGTGCAAAAGAAATGAGCACATGAGGCATAGGATGGGCAAAATGCCATTTTGTAAAGCCCAGGGGGCTATATGTAAATTTTGTAAGCCTATATAAGACAACATGATGAAGAAATAAAAAAAAGGACTTTTCATTCTCTCAAAAATCTAGGGTTTGTGCATCTTTCTCCTTCCTCAAGGTTCTAAACCTTCTTCCCCTTTTTCAATTAAATCAAGAGTTTTACTCTTCCTTTCCCAAAACTAAATAGTTTTTCACCACAAAACCCACAAAAGGGAGCTCGGATCTTACATCAGATCTTAAAAAGGGGAGATTTTTAAAATCTCACCCCTCTTGTTCTCCAAGATCCGGCCAACAGAGAGGAGAAAGAAGGAGACCCATCTCCAAAGACCCCATTTTGGGAAAGATCCAAGGCTCGGAGGAGAAGAAAGGGGTCCCCTTTTGAGCATTTACAAGGATTTCTGGGAGTTTAACTCCACAAATCAAAACTTCTGGGAGTTTAACTCCATAAAATAAGAGTCTTTCTTTCTAAGAGTTCAACTCCAAAGGTCAAATCGGGAGTACAACTCCCTGTGCAGGGGCTAAGCCCCTTTCTCTCGCCGGTGCCCAGCGCCCGCGTGCCACGCACGTGGGGCGCTGGCCCCACGTGTCCTTTGGGCGCTTTTCCTTTTACACACACACACACATACACTCCACAACACTGTCTCCGTTAGAAAAAATTTCTAATGGGACGCTGCCCCGCACCCCGTAAGGGGGCTGCTAGCCCCCTTGACCCCCAGCCCGCTATCCGGGTAGCGGAACCCCCGTAAAAACTCTACGGGGCCCCCGATATATCCAAAACCCTTTCAAAACGTACACTGCACATTGAGTTTGCATGACTTGTTTGACCCGTCAATTGGAGGTTCTCTCGTTCCAAAAGCGAGGGGTAATTAACGGCAGCTTATTTCGCGGCTGCCGGAGATTCGGATCCCTACAAACAATAAACCCCAGCCTACCCTAGGCAGGGGGAATCTGTAGTACGCTGGACAAGTGCGTGCGTATTCCTACCTTAATGGGGTGACGAAAAACACTCTACAGTAACTTCGTCGTAGGTGACCCATCTGTTTGCCGGTGGGATTTAGGGGTGGCTTCATCACTGAAGTAGCTGTGTAGCCAGTGGGACTTGAGCTGCAACTTTCGCCGTTAAGACTTAGATTGCAATATAGATCTCAAGGGAGCATATCACCGTTTTTGGCGCGATGCGCTAGTTTAGAGACGACGTACTAGTTTAGGGATGTTTTGGTCCAACATCGTCGTGTTTGGGACGACGTGCCGGGTTTAAGGCGAAATTTTAGTTTAAGGATATCTCGGTCCGTTGTCGCCATATTTGAGGCGAATAGTTAGTTTAAGGAATAGTTAGTTTAAGGACTTCTCGGTCCGTTGTCGCCATATTTGAGGCGAAATTTTAGTTTAAGGGCATCTCGGTCCGTTGTCGTCATGTTTGAGACGAATGGTTTTTTTTTGGATACTGCTCTCAGAGTCCTGCCTCAGGAAGATAGCAAGTGGACATAAGCGTCGTCATCTGTCATTGACCTAGGTCGTGACCCGTCAAGCGTGGTATTTTTTGAGGAATCGGTCGTTTATTGGCCGGAAGGGTTTTTCTCCATGCATATCCATGAGCAGGTAGGCTCCACCTTGGTAGACTATGTCTATAATGTACAGGCCTTCATAGTTCGGCTTGAACTTTCCCCGTTTTGCATGATTGGAAATCATTAGTCTTTTGATGACTAGCACAAGTTCGCCTTGGCGGAACGTTCTCGGCTTAGTCAGTTTTTCGTATGACCGCGTCATCCTTGCCTTATAAGCTTCCAGATTTGTTGTGCTATAAAGCGAGTTTCGTCGAGGGCATCAAATATGTCATGTGCAAGATATCATGAGTATAAGCAACAAGCAGCATCAGTAACATGTGAAGCAAGATATCAATAGCAACCATATCATATGTATCCTAAGGGCCCATGTCGTTAGATTATCTATACTACAGGTATTTGAAACTAATTAATGCACTCTTCCATATAACTCAAAAGTATATATCCCGTTACCTCCCGGGACCACGGACGTAAGATATATCCCGCTACCCCCCGGGACCATGGATGCAAGATGTATGAATCAAGAATAATTCTGTTCCGTTACCTCCGGAACCACGGAAACATGTAATATCCTTTTAAATTACACTTCAATTACATTTTTATTTCCCCATTTCCCCAGATTTCGTTTTCCAAGTCAGGTATGAATATAATATCTACCTAATGCCAACACAGGAGCAGGCAAGTACAAATTATGTCTATCTAGACAACAGGTTACGTCCATCAGGACAACAGGTCAAAAATTTTGGTATCGGTAAGTATTACAGTCAAATAGATACTAGCATGATAGCAATAACAGTAACAAGATGGCAGGTTACAAGCATGTCAAGGATAGTGTACTAAAACAGGTGAAGTGGTTATATCATAATAACATCGCACAAACAAGTCATGATGAATAGCAGTAAATATAATTATCAAGATTATCAAGTATTATTATATAGATTAAATTATATTAATTGAACTTATCTATTATGAATTAAACTTATCCTTAATAATGAAACTTATTATTGTTAATCTAATTAATGGCATAAAATGACGGCATTAATCAAATCGTCTCCTATCAGTTCATTATATCAATTTAACCCAATTAAAGTAATCTTTAAAGAAGGGAAACATTTTATATGCCAGTTATATGCTCGGTTATGAAATGAATTTAATTGATATATTATAATTTTATTTATTTATATGCTAAACTCATAATTAACTATCTATATAAAATGATATGATAATAATAATAATAAAATATTACGGCTTGATATAAATTTGCCGTAACTAGGATGTAGCAAGTATAAAGATACTTGCCTCGAGACGAACGCGGACACGATGATGACGTGATGATGTAGAACATGACACAAAACAAGGTCGAAGCTTTGATGGTCGGGTATAGGTTTCGGCCCTGGTAGTTCTTGGCCAGAATTAGACTCAGCTTAGACGATGAAGCGCCGATGACAACGAAGGCGACGATAAGGAGATGAGATGGAGACAGTGATGATGGTGGCGTGGGATTTGGTTGATAGAGAGGATGGTCGCGTTGGTGAAAGTGTCGAAGGGTGCTCCGAGCGAAAAGAAGGAGACGCCGGTGATGGTGAGGACTAGGGTTGAAGACGAAGACGATGGCATTGGGAGATGGTGGTTTAGTCAAGGGATGAAGCAATGCTCAGATATATCCGATGATGATGCAGGCGAGAAACTTCGACAATGGTGAGGTGGTTACGGTGAAAGTGTAGGCAATGCAAGGGTGATAATATCGAGGAAGGTGGCGGTGAGGAGAAGAAGATGGAGGAGGTAGCAATGGATGGAGTAGTTGAAGATGAGGTGTTGGGTTCAGCTTGGTGAGTGCTTGGTTGCTGCGATGGTGCGATGAGTGTGGCAATGGCTGGTGATCGTGAAGGGCTGCGGTGATGAGAAAGAGAGAGAAGGAGAATGAGATAGATTTGTTCGTGATGAAGTACAGGGAATTGCAAGAGAATTTATAGGCATGAAGATAGAAATTAAAATTTATGTAGAGTCCAAAATAGAGAAAGAGATTGATTTTGCTCGCCGCCTATTAAGACACATGGTGGTCTAATAGAAGGAAGAAATGTGGAAGGTAATGGAATTGAGGGCTTCAATAGCCTCATCACAGTGCTCATCTTCCTCAATTGTATCCAACATTATTATTCTTGATACCTTGAGCTTCTCCACTCATCTCACCAGCTCATATGGTGGTGCAACCTCAGTATCAAACCTGCATATCATGTTTAATGCTTTGCCCATTCTAATTAATTAATCTTTAAAAATTATAAAGAGATTAAGAGGGATAAAGTAAAGGAGAGAGTGAGGGATAGGGCAGAGAGAGAGGGAGAGTTTAAATATATATATAACTAAATAATATTATATAAAGATATTATGATCCTTCATCCGTCTCTACTAAATCTTAGAAAATCTTAGAAAATATAATGAATTATCTACAGATAGGTAGCCCAGTTAAACCATAAATATAACGGTTAGAAAAATATATTCTGATCTAATATATTATACACCGTATTTTAGGATGTTTAGGATTTATCTGCAATAGATAACCGTCAATAAAATATCATGAGATATTTAAATAGGATAAAGCATACTAACAATTAATATAAAATACGCATAACGTGTGGCTGCCAGAATATATATATATATATATATATATATAACTAAATAATATTATATAAAGATATTATGATCCGTCATCCGTCTCTACTAAATCTTAGAAAATATCATGAATTATCTACAGATAGGTAGCCCAATTAAACCATAAATATAACGGTTAGAAAAAAATATTCTAATCTAATATATTATACACCGTATTTTAGGATCTTTAGGATTTACCTGCAATAGATAACCGTCAATAAAATATCATGAGATATTTAAATAGGATAAAGAATATTAACAATTAATATAAAATATCCATAACGTGTGGCTGCCCGAATATATATATATATAGCTTAAATGTTGTATATATATTATTTGGGATTTTTATAGATATGGTTTAAGGATAAATGTCAATAAAATATACTCTATCTAACTATCAATCCATAACGGATTTCACGCAAACGGGTCGGGTCCAATAAACACACATACTATCCAAACACCAATCACAATCCAAACAATAATAATTAAAAAATGCCCAAAACAATTATTTAATATAATTTAAATAACGTACGATCGTATTAGGGTGTTACACAAACAATGGAGGTGAATACACCTCGAAAGAATTTTAGGATTTCTGTAAAGAACGGGCATACAGCGGCAATGGACTGTTCCAGGACATCCAGAGCAAAATGGGACAGCAGAGCGCATGAACAGAACACTATTAGAGAAAGCCAGAAATATGCGGTTTCAATTCAGTCTTACGGAGGACTTCTAGGCAGAGATGGTAGACCATGCATGCTATTTGGTCAATAGGTCTCCATCAACGGCCATAAATCTTCAGATCTTAGAAAAAAAATGGAGAGGAGAGCCGGTCAGTTATGATTCTCTACGAGTGTTTGGGTACCCTGCCCACTCGTTCGTGAATCAAAAGGATAAGACCAAGATAGAATTAAAGTCAAAGAAGTGTGTTTTCTTAGGATTCAAACTTGGTGTTAAAGGCTACAAGTTATGGGATCTAAAAACAAAAGGGCGCTCACCAGTCGAGATGTAATCTTTGATGAGGATTCCATATTGAAAGACATAGCTGGAGATAATAAAGAGGTAGGTGGAGCATCAAGGGACAATGATTTGATGGAGGTGGGGTTATCTGGCGCTCATAAGGTTACGGACACTGAAGCACAATTTCAGCCTATTGATACGGAAGTAGACAGGCAGATTATGGAGATAAAAGGTGAGGACCAACCCCAACAGGACCCACAGGAAATGACATGAAAGAGATCAACACGTACTCATAAGGTACCAGTCAGCTACGGTTTCAAAGATATGCCCGCATACACTTTAGTCATTGAAAGCGGAGATCCTAACTTTTATCAGGAAGCCATTAGGCAAAATGATAGAGATCGATGGATTGTAGCGATAACAGAGGAGATGGAGTCACTTCAAAAGAATAGTATATGGAGATTGACAGAGCTACCGAAAGAAAAAAAAGCTATTGGCTGCAAGTGGGTATTCAGGAAAAATGAAAATGAGCGATACAAGGTACGTTTAGTTACGAAAGGTTTTGCTCAGAAGGAGGGAGTTGACTACAATGAGATTTTCTCACCAATAGTCAAGCATATGTCTATTCGAGTGTTGTTGGCGAAGATAGGAACTCAAGATCTAGAGTTGGAGTAATTGGACGTGAAAACGGTATTTCTGTATGGTGGGTTGGAAGAGAAGATCTTCATGAACCAACCTGAGGGATTTATAGAGCCCGGTAAGGAGGATCACGTATGTGAGCTCAAGCGAGCTTTATATGGATTAAAGCAGCCTCCCAGGAAGTGGTACAAGTGCTTCGATTCTTTCATAAGGAAGACCAACTACTCGAGATGTGAGTATAACAGCTGCGTGTACTCGAAACGGCTTAAGGATGGTGTTAGTGTATATGCCCTAGGGGCCATTATTGTATCATACTAGCTTGTATATTACTTAATAGAAGCTTGGGATATTCACAGTTATATAACAGTCTTGTTAAACATGATAGTATGCTACTTGGTTTTATCTATCTTAATATGTGAGTATACGTATTGATAGAGCTCTTAGGATCTTGCTTGACTACCAGCGTTGTGATGGCAGTCACACTAGTGGGGGCTGGGTAGTCTACAAGCACATCCTTTTTCAGGTCCTTAGTCATGGGATTATCGAGACAGGGCATCGATACTCCGGAGTAGACTGGTGTGTACGCTTCTCATCCCAGTTGAGGAGATGGTCTGTCCCACAGCCGTCAGTACGTCGTACTGGAGATAGTATACAGGTGCTCGTTGGGTTACAGGTATACCGGACAGGACTCGTGGGGAACTGTTGGTTGGTATTATACCCGTCGTCAGTTAACAGTTCCCAGGTGACATGAGTACAACATAGTCCGCAGACTTGACACTGCTACTTCGCCTCGAGTGTGTCCCACTGTTCTTAGATTGCTACCCTACCACGGCTCAAAGGAGTCGTGCAAACAGGTAGCAGTTGGGTGCAGTCCCAAGCACTTGGAGGCAGTGGCGGCTAGACAGGATTCGTCTCTCCCGGTATTGGGAGTTGATATCGCGTTGTGTCAGAGAGCCATTACGCAAAGTCCCTGGCCAGGGCAAGCGAGATTTATTGGTAGGTTCCAGTAGTTTCTCAGGGTGTAATGGGCTTCACTCCGACACGACTTATACCGCTATTAGGGGACTGACGCTTGCCGCCCCCTAGGCCCGATATGCAATAGTCTTAGACGAACAGACCGGACTGTACGGAGATTGTCACATCAGGCTCAGTAGGAGTTCGGATGGGTTTCCTCATCGGCCTTTTTATCGACATCTACCTGGGGACCGTTACGTACAGCTAGTGCCGCTTGCGGTCTGTGGTTAAACCCACTGCCAGCGTAGTGGTCGAGTCTTTAGAGTCTCACACAGAGAGTTTCCCTGCTCCAGGCGAAATGATATAGAGGTCGTATGGTTTTACGATAAGGATTCGGACGCATACGTGTGTTTACGCACGTACGACATTCGGACAGTTTTTACTAGCCGGCTTTGGTTTAAGCCAGATTCTAGTATTGGGTTATTGGATTTATACAGTCTAAAGTTTTTCCGTGTTTTTACGGATAGGAGGGGCGTTCTCGTAATTTCGCGAGAAGCTTCTAGAAGGATGATGACTTGGGGGTTTAGGTGGCATTTGCATTTATTGTTTTAATGACTCATTTGTGTGATTCATCCATAGAGTTAATGCTTCATTAATTGTTCTAATGACTTATGAGATGAATCACTCATATGAATAAATGAAGCATGGTTGTTAAATCATTTATTTATTTATTTGATAAAAGATAATGCTTCATATATATTCAAATGAGATCATTATCTCTTCTCGTTCTCATGCTCACCTTCTCTCTCCTCAAGCTCTCTCTCTTCAAACCCTAATCCTCCCCTCTCATGTGTTGAGATCAAGGATTAGATAGACTAATTAATCCATAACCTCACTCTATATCACCTAGGTACCTTTGATTAGCATCTAAAGAAACCTAGTTACTTCAAGTTTAGAGGTGAAGCTTAGATTAGAAGCTCTCGGGTGGATCGTCTATTACATAGAGGAGGCCGAGGAGGAGGTGGATAACGAAAAGAAGAAGGACTAGGTTCACTAGGTATAATCTCTTTTCATAGTAGTTAAGAACTCCTATGTTTATGTTAGTTATCGTTTAGCAAAGATTCTTCGGTTAGTCAATGTTAACTCAAAGAAGAAGATCGTTTTTCATATTTCCGCCTCCCCGCAACTCGTGGGGTGTTGTACATCGACTTACAGTGGTATTAGAACCTCGCTAAACAATAATTAACTTATTAGCAAAGTCATATGAATTTCGAACGCAAAACGAACCGGAAAAAACATCGATATCACTAAGTTTCTGTCGAATTTAAAACAGGCCCTAAAAATTTTTCAGGGACCTCTAAAATAACAAGAAGGGAATTATAAGGTTACGGGAGAAAAATGGGTTCATGAATCGGCCAAACAGCCGCGGAACCGCGGCTGATCCCACTGATCCGCCGCGGATCCGCGGCCGAGTTGAAGCCGATTCAACCCAGTTTGCTCCAGTAACTCTTCTGTGATATTTTTGTGTTTTCTGGAATGTTTATTTTTCTGCTCAAGTCTCAGGTGCACAGAGAAGTTTTGGAGTAGAATCTGATTTGTTTGCTCGATCGAAATTATACGATGTTTGCTAATTTGATTATATCTGTGAATTGTATAATGTGTTCGTAAACCTCCCCTAACTGCTAATATGTCGGTTGGCAGGGGGTTGCACATTTCTGTAATGGATTTTACTGTTTGTGGTTATGAACTGTATTGGATTGTTGTGATGATTAGCCGGGGTTTGAGATGGGTTATTATATTCATTCATTCAATGTAATTGTAATATGTTGTAATATTATTTTGCGGGGCACATCCAGGTTGCGGTTGTAGCCACCGTTGTATTATTTCATTTTACTATTTTTGCTCCTAGGATAGACCCAAGGTGGGGTGCACAAACTACCGGGTATTTTGAAGTGTTTAGTGGCCTACTCACATTGTTGAGGGAGACCGCTTCACTTCGGGTACTTGGCGGGTAGTTTGCCGTACCCGTAGGGGTCTAGGGTGGGGTAATGGCTATTCATCACAACTATGTAATCCGTCTTTCGTTGCAGGCTCAAAAGAAACGCGGATTGCTTGCATATCCAATAATGTTCATCTGTGATCTGGAATGCCTATTATTGCGTCTAACGAATGTACAATATCTATATATGATAGCTATTTAGACGTCACTTATGTTTTACACCCGCGCTAGCCCAGCCCCCGCTCTGGCGTTAGTTAATTAACCTAACGGGTGATGACGGGACCCAGTGGCGAATGCGGATGGCTTAAGAGGACGTTGTATTTTCGTTGTTTTCAGCAATGATAGGTTAATGATGGGACACATTATTATTAATGCAAAGAAAATAAACCAAAGTTGAATTGTTGGAACAATTTAAAAGAAACCACTCAGTTATTTTAAAACAGAGGATATTTTTAATTGCGGAGTTTTAACCACTTCTTTTAAAAGCTATCAGGTTCCTTCGGTCATATCAAGTTCACTACGTTCACGGTTTCGCCAAAACCATTCGTAGCCCTCCGTTATTTCATTTGGGTATTCAGTAGTATTCAAGCTATGTATTTTGACCAACGCTAAGGCATAGTATTTGGTAGCTGCTGGGTATTCATTTGTTGCATAGATAGATGAGTTAGTTTAGGACAGTCGTATTATCATTTTGGCCGAACGTCAAGGATATGTACGGATGGGTTCAAATTAACAAGATAATGATGGGCAGAACTTGACATGTGACTTATGACATTTTGACCTAACGCCAAGGTCATAAGAGCATGGGGCAAAAATCTATATCGGGAATTTCTAAAGAAACTGAAATTTGCAAAGAGGTGCATACCATTTGGAGTTTGATGAATGTTGGTAGGATTCCTTCAACATTATTATACGATGATATTTGGATCCCGATCCTACTGTGAGTATATGCTACTTATCAGGAGATTCGTCACTTAACGATCAATACTATAAACCAAGTAGGTGTCAAGAAAAGTGTCAGCGGGGCTACGCCCCCAGAGAAAAGAGGTTATTTAATTAAGGAACTTCGCAAAAGCGTTGGAAAATCTCCCTCGAAGTACCGACACTGGCCTGGCTGAACGGTTAAGCAAGTATTGTACGGTGAGAATAGTCCTGGCTAATTCTTCTTTTATGATTTGAGGAGGGATTCGAGAAACAGTGGGAGCCATCCAGTTTAGATAAATTAAAAACCACTCTAAACTTGCAAGAGCATCATGCTAAAGTGTTTCTTCTCTCTCTCCTACTTGCAGCGACCCTGAAAATGACTGGACTTAAGTTACTTTTAGAGAAAAATATACTGACAGGGCCAAACTATAAAGATTGGCAGCGGAATGTTAAAATGGCTTTGACCTATGACAAGTTGGGGTATGTCCTTACCACTAAGGCACCTGAAGTCCCAGGTCCCAAATCCAGTAATGTGGATAAGGAAATCCGCAAAATCTGGGAGATAGATTGCGCGAAGGCCAAGTGCATCGTGCTTGCCTCGATGAATAATGAACATCAGAGGAGGCACGAGGATATGGATCTTGAATCCATATTTCTCCATACAAAAGATCTGTATGGAGAGCAATCTCGTATAGCAAGATACGAGACCTCAAAGAACTTGTTTCGAGCGAGGTTGGCCGTTGGATCATCGGTAGGAGAACATGTCCTAAAGATGATAGGCTATATTGAAGAGCTCGCAGACCTTGGGACGACTTTGGATAATGAGCTCTATACAGACCTAATTCTCCAGTCCCTTCCTTCCACCTATGCCCAGTTTATTCTGAATTTCAACATTCAAAGAAAAGAAGTTGAACTTCCAGAACTCCTTAACATGTTGAGGAGTGCAGAGGGCACCTTGCAGAAGACAAGGAAAACACCCCTATGTTTGTTAGCGGTACTTCTTCTTCCGGGTCCAAGGCTAGGGCCAGAGGAAAGAAGAAGAAGGCCGCCATCAAACCTAGAGGAGGTGTTAGTAAGGTGGGAGTGAAGGGAAAGAAAAAATTTGCGGTACCAGTAGTGGCCCAGGATGAGTGCTTCCATTGTCATAGGAAATGGTACTGGAAGAAAGATTGCAAGGCGTGGAACGCCAAGAACCAGAGACCGAAGCAAGCTGTGGCTTCGACTTCAGGTGTGTTTGTAATTGAGAATTGTCTGTCAATCAACTCTAATTCCTGGGTATTGGATACCGGATCAGGATCTCATATATGCAATTCATTGCAGGCACTGAGAAACCGTAGAGTGCTGAAGGAAGGTGATATGACCCTAAAGGTTGCTAACGGAGCTAGCGTGGGAGCTGTGTCCGTCGGGGATTATCACCTGGGATTGACGAGTGGACATATTTTGGTTTTACATAACTGTTTTTGTGTACCTAGTTTAACGTGTAATATCATATCAGTTTCCTTGTTATCAAATAAAGGTTATGATTTCACGTTTGTAAGCGATGTTGTTAATATCCACCTTAATCATAGTTTGATTGGGTCCGGTACACTGAATAACGGTATTTATATCTTAAACCAACTCCATATTTTCAATGTCCAGAACACACTAAAAAGAAAGTCTCCAGATTTAAATAAGGCTTTCTTATGGCATTGTAGACTAGGTCACATCAATGAGACAAGGTTGACTAAGTTACATAGAGAAGGATATTTGGACTCGTTCGAATATCAAACTTATGCCACTTGTCAATCATGTCTCAAAGGAAAGATGACAAAGACTCCATTCACTGGACATGGAGTAAGAGCGAGCGAGCTCTTAGGACTCATACACAGCGATGTATGTGGTCCAATGTCTACACATGCAAGAGGTGGTTTTTCCTATTTCATTACTTTTACGGATGATTACTCAAGGTACGGATTCATTTATCTGATGAAACATAAATCCGAGGTTTTTGAGAAATTCCAAGAGTATAAGAATGAAGTAGAAAACCAAACCGGCAAAAGTATCAAAACACTAAGATCTTATCGAGGTGGTGAATACTTAAGTGCCGAGTTCCTAGGTTACCTAAAAGAGAAAGGAATTCTCTCTCAGCTTACTCCTCCATACACTCCACAGCATAACGGTGTATCGGAGAGACGGAATCGAACCCTATTAGATATGGTACGTTCCATGATGAGTAATGCTGAGTTACCGCGATCTTTCTGGGGTTATGCGCTAGAATCAACGGCATATCTTTTGAACATAGTTCCTACCAAGACTGTGCCTACCACGCCATATCAGATATGGAGTGGGAAGAAACCTTATCTTCAGTATCTGAAGATATGGGGATGTCCAGCTTTTGTTAAAAAGCAGCATGTGGACAAGCTCGAGGCACGATCAGTAAAGTGTAAGTTTGTGGGATATCCAAAGAACTCCAGGGGGTATCTATTCTATTACGTAGAGGAACAAAAGGTATTTGTTTCTCGTAATGCCCATTTTCTAGAACATCAGTTTTTAGAAAAGGAAACAAGTGGGAGCGAAATAGAACTGGAAGAAATTCCAGAACCACAAACTACTACTGAAAGTTTGGTAGAACCAGTAGTTCAAGAAGAACAGGACATTCCCGCACCCCTCCGCAGGAGTAGTAGGCCGTCTCATCCGCCTAAGAGATACTACGGTTTTCTCATAGATGGGGATAGAGAGGATTCCGTCATAGATGATGATGAACCTACTAGCTTCCAGTAGGCCATTCAGAGCGGCGATTCGGTACGATGGCTAGATGCAATGCGGACCGAAATGGAGTCCATGTACACCAACAAAGTATGGACTTTGGACTTTGCTCCAGATGAGGTAAAACCCATAGGATGCAAATGGATCTTCAAGAAAAAGATTGGTGTAGATGGACAGGTGGAATCCTATAAGGCTAGACTTGTTGCAAAGGGTTTTCGTCAAAGACCTGGTTTGGACTATGACGAAACTTTTTCTCCAGTGGCTATGCTCAAATCCATTCGGGTCCTTCTTGCTATTGCTGCATTCCATGATTATGAAATCTGGCAGATGGACGTAAAGACGGTCTTTCTGAATGGTAATTTAGAAGAGTGCGTCTATATGGATCAGCCAAAAGGTTTCAATCAGAGTGGGAGCAGCGGGAAAGTATGCAAGTTGCTTAAGTCCATTTATGAACTAAAGCAGGCATCGCGGAGTTGGAACATCTGTTTTGATGAAACAGTCAAAGAATATGACTTTATCAAAAATCCAGATGAACCATGTATATATAGTAAAGTTGTAGCACGAAGTGTCGTGCTCCTCGTCTTGTACGTGGATGACATTTTATTGATAGGAAATGACATTCCTATGCTAAAATATGTCAAAGGATTCTTGTCACACAGGTTCTCCATGAAAGACCTGGGTGATGCCTCTTACATTCTGGGGATCCGGATCTATCGTGATAGATCCAAGAGAATGTTGGGACTTTCGCAGTCCAGGTATATCAACACTATACTGAAAAGATTCAGTATGGAAGATTCTAAGCGCGGTAATCTACCGGCTTGTCACGGAATCACCCTATCCAAAAAGATGTCTCCCAAGACTGATTTGGAAAGGGATCGCATGTCCATTACACCCTATGCTTCTGCGGTAGGCTCTATAATGTATGCGATGTTATGTACCAGACCAGATGTAGCTTATGCACTCAGCGTGGTAAGCCGGTATCAGTCATACCCAGGGGAGAATCACTGGATAGCAGTAAAGAACATTCTCAACTACCTGAGAAGGACTAAGGAGTTGTTATTGGTTTACGGCGGAAAAGACCTCAAGATAGAGGCCTTTGCTGATTCCGGCTTCTAGAGTGATAAGGACGATTCCAAGTCCATGTCAGGTTATGTCTTTACCCTCAATGGAGGGGTGGTGTGCTGGAAGAGTTCCAAGTAGGACACCGTTGCTGACTCGACAATGGAAGCGGAGTATATTGCTGCTTGCGATGCCGCAAAAGAAGCGGTCTGGATGAAGAAGTTCCTAACAGAACTTCAGGTGGTTCCTACCATTGTTGATCCAATACCTCTGTATTGCGACAACAACGGAGTTATAGTTTTAGCAAAAGAACCAAGGTCCTATCAGAAGTCCAGACACATCTTAAAGTGGTATCACCTGATCAGGAAGATCATTGATCGTCGGGAGATCGAGGTTCGGAGAGTTGCTACTAAAGAGAACATTGCTGATCCATTCACGAAGGCCCTACCTCAGATTTAGTTCGAGAGGCTACTCGAGATCATCGGTCTTCGATATACCAGTACATGGCCCTAGTGCAAGTGGGAGATTGTTAATGTATATACCCTAGGGGCCATTATTGTATCATACTAGCTTGTATATTACTTAATGGAAGCTTGGGATATGCACAGTTATATAACAGTCTTGTTAAATATGGTAGTATGCTACTTGGTTTTATCTATCTTAATATGTGAGTATATGTATTGATAGAGCTCTTAGGATCTTGCTTGACTACCAGCGTTGTGATGGCAGTCACACTAGTGGGAGCTGGGTAGTCTACAAGCACATCCTTTTTCAGGTCCCTAGTCGTGGGATTATCGAGACAGGGCATCGATACTCCGGAGTAGACTAGTGTGTACGCTTCTCATCCCAGTTGGGGAGATGGTCTGTCCCACAGCCGTCAGTACGTCATACTGGAGATAGTATACAGGTGCTCGTTGGTTACGGGTACACCGGACAGGACTCGCGGGGAACTGTTGGTTGGTATTATACCCGTCGTCAGTTAACAGTTCCCAGGTGACATGAGTACAGTATAGTCCACAGACTTGACACTGCTACTTCGCCTCGAGTGTGTCCCACTGTTCTTAGATTGCTACCCTACCACGGCTCAAAGGAGTCGTGCAAACAGGTAGTAGTTGGGTGCAGTCCCGAGCACTTGGAGGCAGTGGCGGTTAGACAGGATTCGTCTCTCCCGGTATTGGGAGTTGATATCATGCTGTGTCAGAGAGCCATTACGCAAAGTCCCTGGCCAGGACAAGCGAGATTTACTGGTAGGTTCCAGTAGTTTCTCAGGGTATAATGGGCTTCACTCCGACACGACTTATACCGCTATTAGGGGACTGACGTTTGCCGCCCCCCTAGGCCCGATATGCGATAGTCTTAGACGAACAGACCGGACTGTACAGAGATTGTCACATCAGGCTCAGTAGGAGTTCGGATGGGTTTCCTCATCGGCCTTCTTATCGACATCTACCTGGGGACCGTTACGTACAGCTAGTGCCGCTTGCGGTCTGTGGTTAAACCCACTGCCAGCGTAGTAGTCGAGTCTTTAGAGTCCCACACAGAGAGTTTCCCTGCTCCAGGCGAAACGATATAGAGGTCGTATGGTTTTACGACAAGGGTTCGGACGCATACGTGTGTTTACGCACGTACGACATTCGGACAGTTTTTACTAGCCGGTTTTGGTTTAAGCCAGATTCTAGTATTGGGTTATTGGATTTATACAGTCTAAAGTTTTTCCGTGTTTTCACGGATAGGAGGGGCGTTCTCATAATTTCGCGAGAAGCTTCTAGAAGGATGATGACTTGGGGGTTTAGGTGGCATTTGCATTTATTGTTTTAATGACTCATTTGTATGATTCATCCATGGAGTTAATGCTTCATTAATTGTTCTAATGACTCATGAGATGAATCACTCATATGAATAAATGAAGCATGGTTGTTAAATCATTTATTTATTTATTTGATAAAAGATAATGCTTCATATATATTCAAATGAGATCATTATCTCTTCTCGTTCTCATGCTCACCTTCTCTCTCCTCAAGCTCTCTCTCTTCAAACCCTAATCCTCCCCTCTCATGTGTTGAGATCAAGAATTAGATAGACTAATTAATCCATAACCTCACTCTATATCACCTAGGTACCTTTGATTAGCAACTAAAGAAATCTAGTTACCTCAAGTTTAGAGGTGAAGCTTGGATTAGAAGCTCTCGGGTGGATCGTCTATTACATAGAAGAGGCCGAGGAGGAGGTGGATAACGAAAAGAAGAAGGACTAGGTTCACTAGGTATAATCTCTTTTCATAGTAGTTAAGAACTCCTATGTTTATGTTAGTTATCGTTTAGCAAAGATTCTTCGGTTAGTCGATGTTAACTCAAAGAACAAGATCGTTTTTCATATTTCCGCCTCCCCGCAACTCATGGGGTGTTGTACATCGACTTACAAATGGGTCATCTATATATCTACTCCTATATGTCGATGACACATTGATTGCGACTAAGAGTATGGTGGAAATAAAGACGCTCAAAACTTTATTGAGTTCAGAATTTGGCATGAAAGACTTAGGTGAAGTGAAGAAGATTTTTGGAATGAAAATTATTCAAGACAGGAAGGCTGGAAAGCTGTGGCTATCCCAAATCAGATGTATTCAGAAGGTGTTGGAGAGATTCAACATGAAGGACTCAAGACAGATGACCACCCCTATCGTCGGTCATTTCAAGCTATCCTCCAAGGAGTGTCCAAAATCAGCGGAGGAGAAGAAAAAGATATCTCGAGTATCATATGCAAGTATGGTGGGATCGTTGATGTACGCTATGAAATGCACACGTCCAGTCATATCCTATGTGGTAAGTCTGGTTAGCCGGTACATGTCAAATTTAGGGAAGTTTCATTGGGAAGCTGTAAAGTGGATTCTTAGAAATCTAAAATGATCTAAAGAACTCGGTTTATTCTTTCATAAGTCAGAAGATAAATCAAGTCAGTTGCAAGGATAAGTAGATACGGATTACGCTGAGGACTTGGACAAGAGATCTCTTACAGGCTATATATATACAGTTGCAAAATCTTCTATCAATTGGAAGTCGACACTTCAGGATACCGTGGAGCTCTCAACGACGGAGACAGAATAAACAGCGGCAGTGGAAGTATCTAAGGAGGCCTTGTGGTTAAAAGGCATGATTGGTGAGTTCGAATTCGATAAGGGTCTGGTTCCTTTGTTTTGCGACAGTCAAAACGCCATTCACTTATTGAAGAATCAAGTATATCATAGTCGAACTAAGCATATCGACGTGCGGTATCACATGATAAGAGAGTGGGCCGAGAATGATATCGATTTGATAAAGATCGATACTAAGGTGAATCCGACGGACATACTAACGAAGGTCATTCCGGCGGAGAAGTTCAAGTTTGCCTTGGTTTCTATTCAAGTAATCAAGTGTAAGGAAGGGTGACCTAGGTAGGAGGGTCGCACCAGTTTCGCAGTTCTGGTTAAAAACTGTGACAGCACCAGTTTCGTAGTTCTAGTAAAAGACTGTAACAGAAACAATTTCGCAATTCTGAAGAAAGATTATGCCAGCAGGGGAAATGGAGAGAACAACTAAAGCAACCATAGAGGATACAAGACGAAGGGGCAACAAGTTTTCAAGATGGCTATAAGGTTATACATACTAAAGGTCCAGACGTCTGAAACAAAACGCAACAGACGTTTGGTATTTAAGGACCAGAATCTAAAGCAAAAACTAGAAGTCTGCCTCTGTAGGTAGCAGACGTCTGGCCACGCTCTGGACAAAAGCGATTGAAAGAGACAGACGCCTGACCTCATAGGTTCAAACGTCTGGCAAGTGCTCTGCTTTTTGGCAGAGCAAATGCAGATGTCTACCTATGAAAGGGTCAGACGTATGCCTACAGATAATCATGAATTTCAGAACGATAATTATCTAAAAAATTCAGCTATTTGGTGACAGTTTTGTATTTTCTGGGATCTTATTATAATTTAAATTGTATAAGCTATATATAGTATCTTAGGGCTAAAGTTTAAAGTATCGGAGATCTTGATCATAAGGTTCAAGGGATCAAGACGAAAACCATGCATCCATAAGAGATCGAAGAATATTGACTAAGGAGAACTTGTAGAGAGAGAGAAAGTTGATCTCGTTGGAAATCTAGAAGAGGGTTACTTGTAATCGTTTTGTAACGTTTTATTCTTTCTCTTAAGTTCTAATAAAAGTTTTCCTCGTTTTTCTCCATTAATCTCTTATGTTATTAATTATTGCAGTTTGCATATAGTGTTTTTGTTATTCATCTATAAAGGAATCTAAATTTATAGATCCGTAAGGTTTTTATGCTACGTTGCCAATTGATCTGTGGTCTCAACACTCATTCACTGCATATGGGCGATGCTCGCAGCAGTAAGCTCTCTCTCTCTCTCTCTCTCTCTCTCTCTCTCTCTCATTTCGTAGAACCAGTGAATGCCGATGCATTTTAATTGGATCTATACGCAAACGAGTTGACAAGAAAAATTTATATCAGTAATTATTTCTCTAGTATCAAAAGGGCCTGGTTGACTGATAAATCATTTAAATTCATAACAGTAATGGATTGGTTAGACAATCATCCCTACCAACAATTTTCAAGATTATCTCAAAATGAGGTTTAAGATTCCTTTACTTAATGATGACAATTGATGGTCACTTGTTCAGTGCATTACAGTTGACTCTCATATCTGCGCTTCATATATATATAATTGAGAATTATTTCTCAAAGTTTAAATACTAAACATACATAGATCTATAAAATAGATAATACTAGAAAATCGGAATTCTTTATCAGGATAAGCTGCGGCTAGAATACCACAAAAGCTGGAAAAAGCATGATAACCGAAAACAATCAGTGTTTTTCACACTAAACTACCTTAAGTTTGTTGAAAAGAACTCCCTTAATTGATACCAAGGTAATTTTAGTGAAAAACCGGCGATACTTAGGGTAGTTTTCTGTAATCTAGCCTTAAGGAATCGAAAGACCGAGACCTTGACATCGCCAAACTATCTTCTGAACCAAAAATTTGAATTTTCACTAACGAAAGCGTCAGTGCATGAATTCAATATATGTTGCAGCCAGGGATCTTGTTACCCGAAGCCTTGGGCCTAGGCAACTGGGTGAAAGCTCAAGAATGGGCAGCAGTTCCAGGAGGCCAAGCTACTTACTTAGGAAACCGGGTTCCATGGGGAACTCTTCCGACCATCCTCCTCATCGAGTTCCTCTCCATCGCATTCGTAGAGCACCAGCGCACCATGGAGCAGGACCCCGAGAAGAGGAAATACCCCGGCGGCGCCTTCGATCGGTTGGGATACTCCAAAGACCCCGAAAAGCTGAAGGAGTTGAAAGTTAAAGAGATAAAAAATGGTAATTAATTTTCATTCGTAGGACCAAACGCAACTTCAATTTTCTTCCTCTCATTTTATTGCTGATTGTTTTATCAGGTCGTCTCGCCTTGTTGGCATTTGTCGGCTTTTGCGTCCAGCAATCAGTTTACCCGGGAACAGGGCCATTGGAGAACCTGGCAACTCATTTGGCCAATCCCTGGCATAGCAACATCGGCGACATCATGATCCAAAGTGTCATTTTACCATGAACATGAGAGTGTAAAATTTATGAGAACTTTAATCATCGATTTGTACAAGTAGTAATTGTAATTTATCTTACTGATGTATAAGATTATTATTTTGCATTTCATGAACTGCCAGAAAAGGTATGATTACTACTTTAAAAAAACAAAAAGAAAAAGTTATAATACTTCACTGATTTAATAAGCTTCTATGATTAGTGTCTATATATGGTTGATACAGCAAAATGATTAACATTATATGTTGTGGCGGATCCAGCATTTTATCAAGAGTGGGGCCAAAATTGCTATCGTTGTAAAGGCCTCGTGTCCGAACATGGGGTTCGGGACAGTAGCTCCTGAGCTGAATTTATATATATATATACATAACACGACAAATTAGTAAAATAGAACAGGAAAAACTACTATATTATCTATCTATATTTTTGATGAAATTAAAATAAGAGGACGGGACAAAAGAAAACTATGTCGTGATGGAGTTTTGAATGGTGCGAGAATAATTTAATCCGAAAAAAATATGTCTCAAGTGGGAGATAAACCTATGCCCATCTCAAAAATTAGAGCTTAAGACCTCCGTCTAAGATCACTAGGCCACCCTCATTTTAATATATATATATATATATATATATATATATATTTATACACATACAGAGAGAGAGAGAGAGGGGGTGGGGCGGGGGGGCGGGGGGGGTTGTTTAATTTTCAATAAAGGATGAGGCCACGAGCTCAAATGGGTCCATACCTGATTCTATGCATTTTGTAAAAAAAATTAAGCTAATATTGCTTCATAATGAAGGAGGCTGCTGACATGATGAATAGTTTGCATGTGACATCACATAGTTATCATTTATGGCCTAACAATAATGCAGTTAATTAAAGGAGATGATGATTGACCTCTGTTGTCCTTTTGGTTGAGGTCAGGTGGATTATTGCTTGAGTTTGTGCTCATGTCTGTCCTTTGAGTTATGGCTATAATTTCACTAAAATACCATTAGTATCCAGCATTTGCAATTTAAATACCATGCATTTAAAAGATTCCAGAATGAAAACCACATGCTTTTGGCATTTTTGAGCTTAATAACATGCTGCCTGTTCGGGTGAGAACTTTCTTATCTTTATGCATACACCTCTTCATATTTTAGCGAAAAATGTACACCGTGCGGTATTTATTTGCGATTTATGAAGTACACGGTGATTGTCTAAAATTAAGTTGAGGCATGATGTGTCACTGTACGGCGTTGATCAGAATCAAGAAAGAAAAATCATTATACATTTCTATAAATGTATAATGACACTGTTAAGTCCGTTTTCTCTAATATATACCCTTCGAAGAATAAGCTTGGGTCATGTGCTCTTAGAAGTCTTCCAAGACCAAAGATGCACATAATGTTTGCTTAAATGATTAAAAAAGAAGATTTTTGGAACATAAAGTTTTTGTTGGAAATATAATTCAATTCATAATTTCATATTATGGATAGTCTTATATGCCATGCCCCGCTTCCTACGCGAGAGCGGATGAGGCCCACAACATACTCGTACCGAGAGCACCCTTTCCTAACATAAATAAGCTAAACGTTTGTATAAATAGTAGCAGGAAAATATAGTACAAGAATTTAAAGTATATAAAATATCGAAAAATACTTATTACAAATCAAGTCATACAAGTGTTCCACAAGCAAAAAAATTAAGGATATAAGAGGCCGTAAAACGAAACCTTGAACAAAAGCAAACTGGAAAACTAGTGATCAGCTTGTGAAGATGAATAGTTGAAGTCCTCCTCTGTTGGCTTTGTCTCTGTTAGTTATATGTATGCCCTAGAGGCCATTATTGTACATTGGATGTATATTGTAGTGGATGCTAGGACGTATATAGGGAGGACTTTCTTGCTCGACATGATAGTATGCTATCTGGTTGCACACTTTACCTTAACGTGTATACTGATTGTCTCCCTGTTACATGTTGGTAAAGCCCTTAGGATCTGTACTTGACTACCTGGACTATGATGCGGATCATACTAGTGGGGACATGGTAGTCTATAAGTACATCCTTCAAAGTCCCTAGTCGTGGGTGTATCGAGATGGGGCATCGATATACCAGAGTAGACTGGCGTATACCTTCTCGACCCATACAGATGGGCGATGGATGATCCCATATCCATTGGTGTTTGACATCAGAGATGATATACGGGTGCTCAGTAGAGACTGGGTACACTGGACGGACTCGCCGAGAACTCCCAGATGGTATTATACCTCACGTCAGATGGCAGTTCTCTGGTGACACTGGTACAGAGTAGTCTGTTGATCCGAGATCGTCATAGAGTCTTGTGTGGTTCCCACTGTGCTTTGGTTTCCATCTTACCACGTCCAAGAGGGCGTGCAAAACGGTGGTTTTTGGATACAGTCCCGAGTCACATGGAGGCAATGAGCGATAGGAGGGGATTCGTCTCTCCCGGTATAGGGGGTTGATGTTGCGCTGTGTTCGATTGGCTATAACAGGAAATCCCTGGCCAGGGTTGCTGAGATTTACTGGTAAGTGTTACCAGTAGTTTCTCGAATTGTTATAGACCTCATATCGACACGACTTATCGAGCTATTGGGGTCTGACGTTTACCACCCCTAGGCGAGATATGCGACATATCAGACGATCAGACCGGACTGTACGGTAGTGTTACTGGTTGGATTCACTGGAGTGTGAGCGGGCTTGCTCGTCGATCTTCAGATCGCTCAATACCCGGGTGGCCGTTACGTTTAGCAGACCGCTTGCGGCTTGTGGGTGTTTGATATGATCATCACCTGCTGCCGGCGTATTGACGAGTCTTTAGAGTCCTACACAGAGGTTTCCTGGCTCAAGCGAAACGAAATAGGAGCGCATATGAGATATGTGCGGGACCGAGAGTAATGCGTGTATGTGATACCGTATTACATTCTCGCGATAAATGTATCGATTAGGTTATATGCGATATACCCTAATTATCGAATCAAGGATTGATTCAATAAACCGATACATTGGATACTAGTCGGTTATATACGATATGACCGGATCGTTAAATCAAGTGTTGATTTAATGATTTAATGCATAATTATATATTTGATATATTACTTTGCATTAACTAGTATCGGTTCACTTTAATTGAATTTTCTCGCTCGGATGTGCACATTGTATATTCGATATAGTTTTGTGCACATGATTGTATCATGTTTGATGATGCATGCTTACTTGGTTTGTGTTAAAGATTGATCCATGGTTATTTAAATGGTTAGGGTTTTGTTTTTCATATACATTTATTTATTCATTTATTTCTTTGGAAAATATAATGCATAAAGATAAAATGGTGGCTTTTATTTTTGTTTCTTTCATGAACATTCATGAAGGTTTGAATAAAGTGACCATTTTGTCTCATGCTTAACCCTAACCACTACACCTAACCATGGTCCTCTCTCTACACTTAACCATGGTGTGATTATGATAAGAATAGATTTTATTTTCCATTATTATTATTCTTATCATAACATTATTCTTCTTCTTCTTCCTTTCTTCACTTGAAGAAAGCAAGCTCCATCAATGGTGATTGATGGAAATGAGTGAGAAATCCAATTCTAAAGTCTACCCACTTCCTATTTCTTCATCCTCTACCTCTTGCTAAGTAGTAGAGTGTGTTTCCTTCACAAGTTTTCATGGCAAGGTGAAGGTGGAGCTTGATCTAGCGATGCCTCGACGTAGATCATCTTCGACATGGACATCGACGACCTAGCTCGCCTATTCTCCGATGAAGCCGACGCTAGAGCCCGGATTCTTTTTGGACAGCAAAGGAATTTCGTTGCGGAGCTATGGAGGTGGAGCACCGGATCTACAAAGGTTGTATTTCCGTTTCCCATTAGTTAAGTTGTTAACTACTTTCTAGTTTCGCCTAGATTTCTAACCAACGGTCCGTAGTCGGGTTTCTCGGCACCGTTAAATTTTGAAATTGGCATGGTTGATACCTTGTGAGCCCTCATTAGGGTGCCTAGGAACCCTACAGTGGTATCAGAGCCTAGCTAGAGCCTTAGGCGAAGTCTAGACGGAATTTGAAGTCCGAACGAACCGAAACCCCAAAATTTTCATGCTCTCTGGACATTTTCTAAAAACGTGGTTTTTTCAAGATTAAAAATATGCAGAAAAACCAGAAGGGATATCTAAGAGTTACGGTGAAGTTTGATGAGCCAATTCCATTAAACAGCCGCGGATCCGCGGCACGAGCATGGCTCGTGCGGCGGTTCCGCGGCTTAATGGTCTCATTGCCCCATTTTATTTGCACAGTAACTCCTATTTTGTGGTTCTGGTTTTCCTGGGAATTTTTAATAATTAATTCAAGAGTTGAATTTTCTGGGGTTATTTTGGGGATTCGTATATTCGATCGGATTATCAAATTTTGTCTGTGTGGCTTTCCGGGTAAATTTTAGAATATGTTAAAAAGTTCGACCGGATATAAATACCCACTTTTTCCCCTGTCGGGAAATTTCCAAGTGTTGGATTTTTCCGTAGTTTAACGGCGTTCTAAGTAGTGCAAGTAACGCGATGGACCCTCTAGAAGACAACAAACCTTAACTCGATTATGTGACCGTCTTGAACTGCCCTTTGAACCTTCGGGTTTGGGGCAGTACGGCGTGCCACATGTGAGGCGTTGGCTTGACCCTTCTACGGCTGGACCGTTGGTACTGAGGCACGAACTGAATGTTGTTAGACTTATTTCATGTGTTGATCTGTATCGGGAAAACTTGGGTGTTTGGATGTTCGATCGGAAAGTTTAACATTTTCTATTTTATTCGGAATGTGATACAATAATTAGAATTCACAATAAGTTATGAGATAACTGAATAAATGTTATAAACATAGCAGTTTAGTCTCACTTGATCGGTTGCCACGGAATTTTGATGTGATCAAAAGTCCGTCGCAATCACGTAGCGTACGCGGATACTCGCCGGTAAACTTAATAGACAGCCTCACTCCATAGCCCCGACCAAGTGATTGTAGGAGAACCCCGTCGCCGAAAGCATCCGTTCGGGTGCTCGCGGTAGCGGTGTTCCGCCTTGGTGCACTTCGTCGACGGTATCAGGGGTGCGGCCGCCTACTAAAGTTTGCGACGAGCATTCGATCAGTTTTTCGGGAATCTTGTTGAATTGCCCGACTTGATATTGAAAAGTGTTTTCGATAATGAGACTAAAATGCGGGGTTTATAATTGTTAGGCATGCGATGTCTAAGTAATTCATTTGGTCAGGCATGCGATGTCTGAGGTGGTTGCGGATTCCAACTGTTGTAGTTTTACACTTTCTTTTCTGTGACCGTAAGTGTAATATATGATATCGCCGGTTTCGTTGCTATATGTCAACGACAATTGGGATGCGCATATTTACTTACGTTGATGACATGTGATGTTATGTGTTGCTGGATATGTTATATTGGATCGTCGTGTTTGAATAGCCGGGGGTTTTTATGTGAGATGAGTGTTTTTCATTTTCATTCATGTAAAAACTTGTATGTAATATTCTTTTATTGGGGCGCTTCCAGGTTGCGGAAGTTGTCACCGTTTGTATATTATTTACTTTTCCGCACTAGGATAGACCCAAGAAGGAGGGCACAAGTAACCGGGTTCTGGAGTCCAGTGGGAGACCAACTCGAGGAGTTGAGTCCGGGTCTCCTAACTCCAGAATTGGTAGGGTTGCTTGCCGCTCTCGTAGGGATCTTGGGGTGTGGGTTTGGCTATTCATCACGACCGTGGAATCCGTGTTTTATACTGGCTCGTATTGAAAACACGGACGTCCTAGTATATCCAATATTTCATATATTTCTTCTGCTGCGATATCTGTGATGGGATCATGTGATGTTCTGTGATAGATACAGTATATAGTATATATGATATATTATATAGACGTTACTTATGTTTTACACCCGCGCTAGCCCTGCCCTGCTCTGCCGTTAGTTACCTAACCTAACAGTGCACGAGGGGACATCGAGGCGAATGCGGATGGCATAAGTGTACGTCGTATTTATCTGTGATGTTTAGGTACTTAAATGATGGGACTTCATTAATGTGATTAATGAAATAAAAGAAACCTAAGATGTTGTAGAATCGAATTTCAAAATAAAACAGGTAGCTACAATTCTTGCTTTGCACCGTGGTATATGTGATATATCCTGCACCTTATTCGATGAGGAAAGGACCGAGATCCCTTCACCGGGAGTGACTCCTTTAGCAATAACTGGCAGATGCTACACACTCGGTTTGTCTTTTGATTGCTTTTAAGAGTTTTTGCTTTGCACAGAGATATATGTGATATATCCCGCACCTCATTCGACGAGGAAAGGACCGACGATCCCTTCACCGGGAGTGACTCCTTTAGCAAAACTAGAAAAGCCTAAAAAACACTCCATTTTAAAATTTATTCGATCCTACAACGATATCAAGTTCATTACGCAATAGGTTTTCAGAAAAACCTGTCGTAGCCCTCTGTCATTTCAGATATGTACTAGTTAGTATTCGTGCTGCGGTAGTTTGGCATTCGTCAAGGCGTAGTGTACGGTAGCTAACTAGTATTTATCTGCTTGAGCATATGATGCGATTGGATTAGGGTATTCGTACGGCGTTGTTTGGCATTCGTCAAGGGTCGTGCGGGTGGGTTTAATTCAATCAAGAAATGTACGGGTTGAACTTGACTAGTGGACTATGGGTTGTTTGGCATTCGTCAAGGTCATAGAACACTAGGGGCAAAATATTATCGGGAATTTCAAGTGTTGAAATTTGCAATGAGATTGCATACCTTCTATGAGATAGTTGGATCCCGATACCCGCTGCGAGTAAGAGTTACTCCTGGGAGAGTTTTACGCATTACAATTAGCCGATCAAGTAGGTGTCTAGAAAGGTGTCAACGGGGTTACGCCTCTTGGAAAACGAGGTTTACATTAATTAGGTTCGTGCGAAAGCACGGGGGACCTCCCTCAAAGTACCGACACTGGCCTGGCTGAAAGATTGGCGAACTTGTAGTGTGTAATTAATCCCGGCTAGTCTTTCCTTTTAGGGTTTGAAGGAAGATTTAATAAAAAGCAGTGGGAGCCATCCTGATTAGATAAAATAATAACCAATCTATTCTTGCAAGAGCGCACGCTGAGTGTTTTCTTCTCTCTCTCTCCAGGTAGCGACCATATCACGCCTTAATCAAGATAATAATACGGATTATTGACCGAACCCGCTTGTTATACTGAGCTGGGGAACGTTGGTCCCGCTCCAACTTATAATTGTTATAAGACAGAGCAGGAAATTGGGGAATACCAGATTTCCCGTGCCGCCCAAACGAAGAGAGTGCATGCTGATGCATCATCTTCGGGTTTGTTCATTATACAGAACTGTTTCTCAGTATCCTTTACGTCCTGGGTATATGATACCGGATCAGGATCCCAGATATGTAATCTGTTACATAGGGCTACAGATAGGTAGAGAACTGAGAACGGGTGATAAGTTTCATGAGACAGAAAACGGGGCAAGAGTTGCAGCCAAGTCTGTTGGTCACTGTCACCCTGTATTACAATACATTGATTCTGAACGAATGTTATTAGATACCGAACCTGATATACAAAATCATATCTGTCTCTTTATTAGTAAAGAAACGGTAAAATTTTGTATTGTTGGATAATGTTTTGAACATTTCCTATATCAAAAGTTGATCGGTTCAGGCACGTTATCTAAAAGCGTTGATGTTCTAAATCAAACTACAGTTCTTAGTATATGGAACACACACAAGAGGAAGAGTTCAGAAATGAACGGATCCTTCTTAAGGTATTGTAGACTAGGTCAGATCAATGTGACCCGACTAGCTGAAGTTACATGTAGATGCATATTTAAATCAGTTTGAATCTACATCTTGTGAAACTTGCCAGTCATGTCACAAAGATATAATGACACTAGCTCTGTTTATTGGAAACAGAGAAAGAGTTAGTGAACTCTTGGGATGATACATGTTGATGTATGTAGGTCCCCTGTCTACACATGCCAAGACCGGTTCTTTGTACTTCATTACATTCTCTGATAATCTCTCAAGATTCAGACATATGTTCCTGTTGAAACACAAGTCCGAACCTTTTGAGATATTCATAGAATATAAGTTAGAAGTAGAGAACCAATAAGGGTATAAGTGTTATGTCCTTTGATGTGATCGAGGAGGAGAATACTTGAGCACGGAAATCCTGGACTTTTCTAGAGGAGAATGAGATTCTCTCTCAGCATTACTCCTCCGCATACACCATAGCACGATGGTATATCGGGGTGGAGCAATTACACCCTATGTGATAAGGTGTGCTCTATGATGAGTAATACTGAGCTACCTATTTCCTTTTGGGTGTTATGCACTTGAGAAGCTGCATACCTATTGAATAGGGTTCTAATCAAATCAGTTGCCTACCGCTTCATATGTGATATGGAATAGGAAGAACCCATGTCTTAAGTTAGTTAAGATTTGGAGTTGTCCGGCCTATGTCTGAAAGCAAAATCCGGACAAGCTCGAAGCAAGGTCTGTAATGTAGAACTGGAAATGTTCCAGCTATACAAACTACAGCAGATGATTTGGTACAACCAAAGGATTCAGTAGATACCAACGAACCTCAGCCTCTCCGCCGATCTAGTAGGGTTCCTCACCCACCTGAGAGATACTTCGGTTTCTCTATGACAGTGGGAGCGAGGATTGCATCATGAGATGATGACCCCACTAGCTTCAAGCTGGCCATCGAGAGTAAGACTCTGTAAGAATGGCTGGATGCTTATCGATCTGAGATGGAATCCTTATACACCAACAAAGTATGGACTTTGGTTGCGATATCTGAAGGGTTAAATCCCCATCAGGAGCAAGTATATCTTGAGAAGATTACTTGGTGTAGATGGAAAAGTTGAGACTTTCAAAGCTAGACTTGTTAAAGCTTTTCGTCATCGACCAGGTATGGATCATGAGGAAACCTTTTTCTAAGGAGCTATGCTTAAGTCCATCCAGATCCTACTTACCACGGCTACATACTATGACTACGATATCTGGCGGTTGGGTGCCATGACAGCTTTTCTAGATGGTGTTTTAGAAGAGTACGTCTATAAGTACACAGCCAGAGGGCCTCGTAGACAGTGAAAGCAGCGGAAACGTGTGCAAGATACTTTATAGGATAAAGCAGGCATCGCGGAGTTGGAACATCTGTTTTGATGGATAAGTCAAAGAGTTTGACATCATCAAAATGGTAGATGAACCTTGTATAAACAAAAAGGTAGTAGGGAGTATGGTGGTGATCCTCGTAGAGTACGCGGATGACATACTCTTGATAAGAAAGGAGTTTCTTATGCTACGCTCGATCAATCTCCGCTTATCACAATGATTCTCCATATAGGATCAAAGTGATACCTACTAAATCCTAGGTTTTGGATCTATGAGATAGATCTAAATGGATGTTAGGATTCTCGCTAGATGTAGTGAGATGGTATCAACCGATCCTGGGGAGAATCACTGGAAGGGTTCCAGGGTGATAAAGACGACTGAATGTCAGTCACAGGCATTGTCTTTACCCTCAGTAAAAGGGACGGTATGTTGGAAGAGTTCCAAGCTAGATACCGTGGCATACTAGACGATAAAGGCTGGATACATCGCTACTTAAGATGCTACCAAAAGAGGATGTTTGGGTGTATATTTGTTCATGAGATGAACTATGTTCCTCCCATTGTGTGACAATGGAGTTGTGGCTTATGCCAAGGAACGTCCGTCCTATCAGTGATCCAGACATATTCTAAGGCAGTGTCACCTGATCATGGAGATGGTTGATCTCCAGGGAGATCGAGGTTAGGAGAGTAGACTCAGAGGACAACACAGCGGATCCACTCACAAAGGCCTGTTCCCAGAGAGAGACTTTTTATGGGATGGTTGAGTATGAGATACTACAACCACTGCTACAGATGGCCCTAGTGCAAGTGGGAGATTGTTAGTTATATGTATGCCCTAGAGGCCATTACTGTACATTGGATGTATATTGTAGTGGATGCTAGGACGTATATAGGGAGGACTTTCTTGCTCGACATGATAGTATGCTATCTGGTTGCACTTTACCTTAACGTGTATACTGATTGTCTCCCTGTTACATGTTGGTAAAGCCCTTAGGATCTGTACTTGACTACCTGGACTATGATGCGGATCATACTAGTGGGGACATAGTAGTCTATAAGTACATCCTTCAAAGTCCCTAGTCGTGGGTGTATCGAGATGGGACATCGATATACCAGAGTAGACTGGCGTATACCTTCTCGACCCATACAGATGGGCGATGGATGATCCCATATCCATTGGTGTTTGACATCAGAGATGATATACGGGTGCTCAATAGAGACTGGGTACACTGGACGGACTCGCCGAGAACTCCCAGATGGTATTATACCTCACGTCAGATGGCAGTTCTCTGGTGACACTGGTACAGAGTAGTCTGTTGACCCGAGATCGTCATAGAGTCTTGTGTGGTTCCCACTGTGCTTTGATTTCCATCTTACCACGTCCAAGAGGGCGTGCAAAACGGTGGTTTTTGGGTACAGTCCCGAGTCACATGGAGGCAATGAGCGATAGGAGGGGATTCGTCTCTCCCGGTATAGGGGGTTGATGTTGCGCTGTGTTCGATTGGCTATAACAGGAAATCCCTGGCCAGGGTTGCTGAGATTTACTGGTAAGTGTTACCAGTAGTTTCTCGAATTGTTATAGACCTCATATCGACACGACTTATCGAGCTATTGGGGTCTGACGTTTACCACCCCTAGGCGAGATATGCGACATATCAGACGATCAGACCGGACTGTACGGTAGTGTTACTGGTTGGATTCACTGGAGTGTGAGCGGGCTTGCTCGTCGATCTTCAGATCGCTCAATACCCGGGTGGCCGTTACGTTTAGCAGACCGCTTGCGGCTTGTGGGTGTTTGATATGATCATCACCTGCTGCCGGCGTATTGACGAGTCTTTAGAGTCCTACACAGAGGTTTCCTGGCTCAAGCGAAACGAAATAGGAGCGCATATGAGATATGTGCGGGACCGAGAGTAATGCGTGTATGTGATAACGTATTACATTCTCGCGATAAATGTATCGATTAGGTTATATGCGATATACCCTAATTATCGAATCAAGGATTGATTCAATAAACCGATACATTGGATACTAGTCGGTTATATACGATATGACCGGATCGTTAAATCAAGTGTTGATTTAATGATTTAATGCATAATTATATATTTGATATATTACTTTGCATTAACTAGTATCGGTTCACTTTAATTGGATTTTCTCGCTCGGATGTGCACATTGTATATTCGATATAGTTTTGTGCACATGATTGTATCATATTTGATGATGCATGCTTACTTGGTTTGTGTTAAAGATTGATCCATGGTTATTTAAATGGTTAGGGTTTTGTTTTTCATATACATTTATTTATTCATTTATTTCTTTGGAAAATATAATGCATAAAGATAAAATGGTGGCTTTTATTTTTGTTTCTTTCATGAACATTCATGAATGTTTGAATAAAGTGACCATTTTGTCTCATGCTTAACCCTAACCACTACACCTAACCATGGTCCTCTCTCTACACTTAACCATGGTGTGATTATGATAAGAATAGATTTTATTTTCCATTATTATTATTCTTATCATAACATTATTCTTCTTCTTCTTCCTTTCTTCACTTGAAGAAAGCAAGCTCCATCAATGGTGATTGATGGAAATGAGTGAGAAATCCAATTCTAAAGTCTACCCACTTCCTATTTCTTCATCCTCTACCTCTTGCCAAGTAGTAGAGTGTGTTTCCTTCACAAGTTTTCATGGCAAGGTGAAGGTGGAGCTTGATCTAGCGATGCCTCGACGTAGATCATCTTCGGCATGGACATCGACGACCTAGCTCGCCTATTCTCCGATGAAGCCGACGCTAGAGCCCGGATTCTTTTTGGACAGTAAAGGAACTTCGTTGCGGAGCTATGGAGGTGGAGCACCGGATCTACAAAGGTTGTATTTCCGTTTCCCATTAGTTAAGTTGTTAACTACTTTCTAGTTTCGCCTAGATTTCTAGCCAACGGTCCGTAGTCGGGTTTCTCGGCACCGTTAAATTTTGAAATTGGCATGGTTGATGCCTTGTGAGCCCTCATTAGGGTGCCTAGGAACCCTACAGTCTCGTCGTACTGAGTCTCGTCACTTACCCCAAAATCACCTGACGACGTTTCTAAGAAAGAAAACAAGAAAAAATAGAACGCCGTCAACGAACTAAAGTTCGGTAAGTCCACGGTTAAACAATAACAGGAAAATATAGTACAAGAATCTAAAGTATATAAAATATCCAACAATACTTATTACAAATCAAGTCCAAACGGATACAAGTGTTCCACAAACAAAAAAAAAGAGATAAGAGGCCGTAAAACGGAACCTCGAACAATAGCATACTGAAAAACTAATGATCAGATTGTAAAAATGGATATTTGAAGTGCTCCTCTGTCAGCTCTTTCTCGTACTGAGTCCCGTCACTTGTCCCAAAATCACCTGACGACGTTTCTAAGAAAAAAAAACAAGAAAAATGGAACGCCATCAACGAACTAAAGTTCGGTAAGTCACTTGGCCCAAAAATTATTTCTAAAAATTATTTCAAAAGTAAAGTTGTTGATATGGTCGTATTTTGAGAAACGTCGAAAAGCAAATTTTTTATTTACGACTTTGCTTCCTCTAAAAATCAGTCATAAACAAAAAAATAGCAGCGGGGTGTTATGTGAGATGAAGCATACAAGAAAAACATATAAATTGGTCAGACAATTCATATCAAATCGACATAAAGGATTTCTAACGTCTTGTAAAAAAACTTCTTTTTATAAACGATCGGATTCTATTAGAAGTCATGCAAGATGTGTCTATGTAATCTGAATGAGCGCCGTCAGATTTTTTGTTTTTAATTAACGGTTAAAATAATTCAGCTTAATAAATCGTTAATAAATGGAAAATAAATATTAACTTCCATTTATTAACGATTTATTAAACTGAATTAATTTCAACCGTTGATTAAAAATATAAGATTCAACGGCCGTCATTCAGGTTCGCGTTTTTAAAAACGTGAACCCGCCCTGTAGGATTTATTCTCATATATGTGTGTGTGTTATATATATATAGTTATATGAATATGTATGTGTGTGTGTGTATGCATATGTGTGTGTGTTTGTGTGTGTGTGTATGAGATGATTCAACCTACGATTACCCATCTATTGAAAATAGGTACAAGAAAATATCAAACATCAATTAACACATGTAGGTATATTAAGCTAATTAATCTAATTTAAACATTATTTTAATACTGGGATATCGACGTAAAAGCACAAGCGTAGTATGAGAGAAGTTATGTATGAAGAGGAGGAGGAACTGGAGGAGTAAGGAAGAGGGAATTTATAAATAGCAGCTTGATCTCAATATCAAGTTGCTAAAGAACGCGTAAAGTTAGTCTCAAATTGATTTTGAGACTTTCGACGATGGGTTGATCGCTCATTCTCTTAGTTTCTTTGGCTAGGGTTATGAAAATATGAGATTTTAAAAAGTAGAGGAGGGGAAGAAAACAGGCGGAGAAAAAGATGAAGTAAAAATTAGGATTTGAGCCCAGGGTTTTGAGATCAAGGTCTAAGATTAAACTGGGTTAGATCAAACGGCTTAGGAAAGTTTTATAGCAATATAGATTTTAAATTAAACACAAATCATTTCTCTTCTCAAAACTCTAGAAATAAAAAATAAATAATCTGGAGAGGCTAGGGTTTGAACTTAAGACATGTGGATCGGCAGTGCAATTGTAAGGATGAGATGGTAAGCAGAGCATTATGTCCTCTTGTCTTCTTCTAGTTATTTTATATACCAACAATTTTAATATTGCTTGCCTTTCCGTTGCTTAATAAATCATGAAGCGCCCTTTCAAATCTAGCTCTCGAGGCAAACCAGGCATGGTTCTAGTATAACAGGGATTGTGGGATCCTTAAATAAACACAAAAGGCACAAATTAAGTATTAATTCCTTAAACAGTTGTTAGCCTTATTCTTCATGTTTATCCAACTTAAATAAACACAAAAGGTACAATATAAATTCCAGAAAACACCCTACAAATAGATATTTTTAAAAATAAAACAATCATGAAAATGCAAAATTAACTAAAGTATGTATAGGGGTGATTATGAAAATTCCAAATACACCTGAACCTCAACTTTTGCGCAACAGGGCGACCGTTTCGATTGTTGTCCTCTTGCGGCCAATTGCTGGTCATTTATTATTTTTCGATCGCTGTACGCGGAATTAACTCTTAGGGCTTCAAGAAACTTGTACCACCAATCTAGCATCTTCGGCCGGTCCTTGTTGCGCAAGCCCGACAACATTCTTCCTGGCAGGGGCCCAGGCGGGTTCAAAGTAGGGTCGTGCTTTTGTGGTTGAAGCCGTTTTAGTTCGAAGATTGAGGGCGAATTCGAGGAATTTGTGATGACTTTGTTAGGGATCCATGGAGGGTTTGATCTTCTGAGCTTCTCTGTGCCTCTTTGCGAGTGGCATCCCATATTACTGGGGTTGTAGCGGCTGCTTTATTTCTTCCTTTCGGCAGTTAGGTGATCAAATCTTTCGATTCTTTGATTTTTGATCGAATTATTAGTTTATGAACTGGGTGTACGTAATTAGCTACTGATGAGATCTTGGAGCTGTTTGCTTCGTTGTTTATTTTAGCTATTTGATTCCAAAAGCAATTAGTTATTAGTTATATGCGATTGAAAGATGAGATTTTGGTGTTGTGTTTATTTTTTTTTTATATCTTTGGATTCCAGTTGAAAGTACCATTATAGATGAGGCTTTGATGTCTCCATCGCATATTTTCAATGATTGAGCAGAACTTGCAATATTGAATAGTTGGTCACCCTCAAGGGTGGCCATCAAGTTATTCCTCTTTGTTTTGATGGTTTATTTGATTTCCTCCGGATTCCGATCAAAGCGGTAGACGATGGGCTCTGTGATGGGTGCATTACATCTATTTTCTAGATGATGATAAAAATAAGTTGTTATGCTTATCATCGGTAGACCTGCTTGGAATTCCTTGCGTATCAATAAAGATGATCGATTATTTAATTTGTTGTCCCTGCATTAGTAGAATTCATGTTTGCATGACAGCAATCGGTCTAAAGATGAATACTTTCTTTCTTTCGAGTTATACAGCATGTTCCTCTTCCTCACATCCTTCTTCCACATATTGTGGATGGCCAAATGCAGGGGATTTGATACCCTACAGAAAGTTTTAGTTATTAGATACACACACCTTTTGCTACGGAGTGTTGCTCGGAAACTGAAAATCTTACATTTCCTTTGCATTTGAGGAAAATGGGCTGCGGTGGTTGCTTTGGTTTCTTGAGGAAATCCCATAGGCCCCTACTTTCGTTTTATGGTTCTGCACACCAGTTTTCCCAAGAATTTTTGCTGCATCAGAGCATGGAAGATGCCTATTCTTATAACGGAGACAGCGATAGCAGCTCAAGGCATCATGGCAGAAGTTCCACAGAGATCCTCTTAGCAAGAGCTCGAAATGGCTTGATTTGTAGGGAAGTCCCTGTGAAGGAAACCCGCAAGGTTACTCTCTCTGAGGTGAGACAAATATTTACATTATTCAATGAAAACAGCTGTTAGCCTGTCATATATAACATTGCATAGAATTATAACATAAAAAACTGCAAAATTCATTTTTTTTTTGTGATACGAACACGATAGATAAAGCCGATTTGAGATGATGAACTCATCTAGACGACTCGAGATGGTTAATCTCCTCTAGCCGATTCGAGATGGCTGATCTCCTCTAAAACAATTTGTTAGAACAACATTTTTTTTGGGTTTTTTCATTCATTCCTTCTTACATCTATGCAACTGCATTATATAAAGAACAATTACAAGCAGTGGAAAGAGATTCTCCTAAAATAAGGGGAAATGCAAATAAACATGGTCTAAATTGAGAACATAGATTAGTGGGAGAGTGGATTGGACTAGTGGGCCTCATGACACATCAAACCATCCCTTTTCAAACAACCTTGTCCTCAAGGTTGAAACCAACTGTAGTGCTCGTGAGCGTTCATGGCATGATGCAATGTTCAGCGACATCTCGAAGCCCCGGGTTTAGGCGAATTGTTATCGGCTGTAGTGAAGGGTCGGAACGTTCTTGTTGTTGATGCACCATTCATGGACATTTCGGAGTCTTGGGTTAGGCGGTTTATTATCGACCGTCATGGAAGGTCGAAACTTTCTCGTTATTGATGCACCATTCAACGACATCTCGGAGCCTCGGGTTTAGACGGGTTGTTATCAGCTATCGTGGAAGGTCGAAGCGTTCTCATTTGTTGATGCATCATTCAACGATATCTTGGAGCCTCGGGATTAGGCGGATTGTTATTGGCTATCCCGGAGGATCGAAGAAGCTCTGATACCAAATGATACAAACATGATAGATAAAGCCGATATGAGATGTGAATCTTCTCTAACCTAACCTATTCGAGATGACGAATCTTCTCTAGAACAATTTGCTAGAATAACATTTTTGGGTTTTTTTCATCATTCCTTCTTACATTTATGCATCTGCATTGTATAGAGAACAAACATAAGCAGTGGAGAGATATTGTCCTAAAATAAGGGAACATGCAAATAAATGTGGTCTAAATTGAGAACATGGGTTAGTGGGAGAGTGGATTGGACTAGTGGGCCTCATGACACATCATTTTGCTTCGCTATTTTCTCAAATGTTGTGTAGCAAGATGAACGAGTATTCCATATTTCAGTCAGGTAGAATATACTTAAGGTCTTTCACATTTTATTTTAATATGATTGTCTTTTCTCTTGGTAAAGGCCAGCGAGGAGAATTTCAGTATCGCTTCTCATACATCCTGAGAGAAGTTGGTAGTCATGGTTATGATAGAATATTTGAAAGTAAAAGATTAGATTGATCTAATTTTTGGCAATTTTCTAGATTGTGGAAAACCATTTAAAAAAGTTTGTAGTCACTCAGCTGTTTACTTAAGTAGTTGAGTATCATTCTCAACCGAATTCCTTTAGAGCTTGTTATTCAATTGAGCATGTTAGTTAATGGAGACTTTTCAATAAAAATAGAACTTTTGAAACTAAAACATTTTTCGTAGAACTTTCATAGAACGAGGACCTTTTTTTATAGGGTTCAAGAACTATTTAGAACTAAACTAGAACTGAAAATCGAAAATATATTAGATTATTTTATTTTTATTAATGAAGTCCAATATATATATATATATATATATATATATATATATATATATATATATATATATATATATATATATATATATATTCAATTAGAAAATATTTAATTGTTTCTAAATGGTCTGTAAGATCAAAAATTAATTTACTGTTTCAATTATAGAAAATGAGATTTCTGTATACTGATAAAAAACATAATTAAACCTATCTTTTTTTTAGTTTGATCAAATTAGGGTTACATACGGGTTTAAATATTTTTTATATTTTCTGATTAATTTTGGATGTCTTTAAATTAGATGGATTTAAAAGAGATCAAAAAACTTTGTGTTGATTGGATTTGGTTGATCAAAAAGTGGGACAAAAAAGATTTGAAAGCTTACAGAAAGAAAATGGAGGAGGGAGAGGAGGAAGGGAGGGGAGGGCTTGATAGTTCTGATTTTTAATTTTTGTTCCATCCAAATATGTGGGATGATTTTTAAGGGTGGAACACTCATTTTGTATATAAAAAAATTCTAGTTGAAACGTTTTTTCTTTTTGTTCCAATCCCAGTTCCATTCATGACTTACACCAAATTTAGAACTTTAAGTTTCAGTACTAATTGACTAACACTAACTAATATATTGTATTAGTATGTTCCAGTTCTAATTCTTTGTTCCAATTGACTGACCCTCTTACTGTTTGGCTCAATTTATGTCAACGCTTTCTCTAGGCCCCCCCCCCCTTCTATTTTCAACCAAACCTTTCATGCTTATGGGTATCATCCAGATGCTTGATAGGCAAGTCCAGTGACCACTGATGTGGTGTTGATAGGATGCTTTTGGAGCTTTAGCCTTTTTCTCACCATATTTATGAGTTTATTGCATACACATGCCACCACTTAAGTTTTGAATAGAAGCAATTAATTTGAGAGGGAGAGGGAGAGGGAGGGAAAAAGGGTTGGTTTTTTTTTTTGGGGGGGGGGGGTGATTCTGTGATCCACAGTAGTCACTCAGCTTGATTTTTTCATGTGATGGCTATCATCGGCATCATTATCTTTTTCTATTGATCCTTTACTGATTATGCTTGCATCTGTTTTGTACCTTCTGCTTTTAGGATGAAAATGGAAATAAAATGGTCAATGAATATGTTCGGCAGTGTAAGATTGGCTCCGGAAGCTATGGCAAAGTTGTAAGATTTGTTCAGCTACCACTATCAGTTACTTAAGTTGTTAAGATTAATTTACTGTTTTCTCTCTCCATATAATAGGTACTCTATCGAAGTGTTAAAGATGGGAAACAATATGCATTTAAGGTACTAAAATGTGATTATGCAGTCATATTTTCCTCGATACTGATACTGTACTCTCCCAATAAGTCCAGCTTTAGTGGTATATATAATTATTTAGTTTGCCTTTGTATCAAATCATTGGTTGGCATTCAAGTCACTATGATTCATTATCTTCATAAATACTATAAAATATCGAAGCTTCTATAAGAAAATAAGTCTTAAACAAAGAAGATTTGTCATCATGATGTTTGCAACTTATCATTCATTACAAAACCTGCCTTTTGATATGTTTTGGTAATAAGCGTTGTTTCATATATTGGTGGGTAAATTACACTAAAATATCCTCAACTATCGCTGTTTTCTCCAAATACCTTAAACAATTATAGTTACAGTTAATTACCTTAAACTACCATCGACCTTTTCACTATATGACCCTCCATGTGCATTCTGCTCAATCTTGATTTTTTGGTGACATGGATTTTTGATGACAAATACCCCTACCCAAGTGATGATTTGTCGATCCTTTCTTTCCTCCCCCATCTTCCTCCTCTTTGTCCTCCACACAGCTGCCACCTCCACCTCATTCGCCTCTACTCAACCGCTGCCACCGCCTCTTCTCCACCTCATTCGCCTATCCTCAACTGCCACCAAGCCCTCCACTTCTACATAGGCCGTCTCGTCCTTTCCCTCCAGACTCCTCAATACTGTCGTTTTCGCCGAAGTCAATTGCCGCCTCCCCTTCTATCCGTGTTAGTTCTCCCAGCTCATGGAAAGGATATTTTATGTAGCAAGGGTCAAAATGGTAAAACCAAACCTTTGTTGATATCTTAGCACTTTAGTGTAACAAAATTAGTTTAAGGTATTTTTGTGTAATTATTTAAGGCATTTTAGTGAAAGCAGTGATAGTTGATGGTATTTTAGTGTAATTGCCCTTTTTTTGGGGTGGGGTGGGGGGTGTATTATAGGACAGTATTAATCACTTTGTGTTCTCCTGTTCTGTGTGATGAGGAATTTTCGTGCCAGATCGTATGCATGTTCTCTGTCTGGACCCATGCTTCCTAGAATTCTTTAAATATGAGACATTGCATTTTGAGGTTGCTTTGGAATAATTTTTAGAAGAATTAATCTGTATTTACTATTTTTGGTAGCCATACCTCGTATATAACTTTATTTTGCAAGGATCATTCTTAGTCATTGTTGGGGTCAAAAATCACACCCCACAGTCCATATCAAAATCAAAATCAACACCCAAGCAACTGGACCTACGCTCAAACTCAAGCCGGGCTCACGTCTGAACCCAAGTCCAAGCAGGTGGGCCCAAGTCCAGACCAGCCCAAGCTCAAGCATGGGGCCGACCCCCCATGCTAAGAAAAGAGAGAAAGTGCAATAAAATAGATTTAATGTGTAATAAGTATGAATAATGTAGAAATGATGGGCAAAACGCCAATTTTGTAAAACCCAAGGGGCTATGCGTAAAGTTGTAAGTCTATATAAGGCCAACATATGAAAAAATTAAAAAGAACTTTTCATTCCTCAAATTTGCTAGGGTTTCGAGCCGCCTCCTCTCCTTTCTCTTCTCAGGTTCATCTTCTTCAAATTAATCCAGGGAAAAAAGCTCTCTTTTCTTTTCTAAAATAAACTAGATAAATCCATAAATCCATAGAGAGAACCTCTTTCTTAACCAAATCTCATAAAGGAGAACCTATCACATGAAGAAGAAAGCTCATCTCAAAAGTCCCAGATCCAAGATCAAGACTAAGAAAAGCAACAAGCTTTTTTCATCAAGCTTGAAGAACAAAAGGGGACGAGAGTTCTCGGAATGAAAGCCCATGGCTTTCACCCCGACCCAACACATACGAACGAAAGAACTCGATGAAAGTCCATGGCTTTCGTCACTTACGTCGGATACCCCCATAAACGGGTTATCCACTGCCTTCGGAGATCCCCTCAAAGGGATTCCCCATTTCGGAAATCTCCAAAAAGGGATTTTCCACCCTGCCAGGGACCCCCAATAGGGTCCTCACCGTCGGAGACCCCCAAAAAGGGGCTTCCGCCATCGGGGACCCCCAAAAGAGGGTTCCTCGCTTAGGGACCCCCTATAGGGGTCCCTGCTGCCTCGGGAGGTACCAAAACCTCTTCCTCTCTCTTCCCCGTTTATCGGAACTCTCCGACACACTCAAAAGACTTCTCCCCTTCAACAAAAATTTCTAACGGGACGCTGCTTGACCTCCAGCCTGCTAACCGGTTAGCGAGACCCCTGTAAACTCTGCGAGACCCCCAATATGCCCAAAGCACCTTCAAAATTGTTCCTCAAAACCCAACACACGCATATTGCACATTGAGTTCACATGACTTATACACCCCGTTAGTCGGAGTTTCTCTCGCCTCAAAGCGAGGGTAATTAACGACAGTTTTGCCCGCGGCTGCCGAAAATTAGAATCCTCACAATCAATAAACCCCTACTTATCTTAGGTAGGATGAATTTGTATAACGCCTAACAAGCGAGCACATTCCTGTCTCAACAGGATGACAAAAAACACTCTACAGATGTTGGCACGCCCGGTGGGGCATATCCCTCCTCCCATATTTCGGGTCAAATGATCATACGAATTCATACATCATTGTTTGTACTGAAATTATGCTTTTTCATATATGTTATCAATCTTCAGCAAAAACAACAATCAACATTACTCGATGATGTCTCCGAAGACAAATTCGGCTTCTGATGCAACCCCAGTCGCGTACACCATCAAGACGACTGCTCGAGTGATTCTCCCGTCAAACCTTATGCGACAATGGGAGGAATCGCATCTTCAATTCGGTTCCATCTTAATTTCTTCAGCTTCAGTGCTCCTACCGCGGAGGCTCCAGTGAGTCCGATAGATAAGCCGATCTCGAGAGGAAAGAGGCCGAATGTTATAGTTGCAAAGGCACCTGAGCCCAAGTGCAAATCTCTTTTCGGCTTTCCATCGCTACGGCCGAAGGTAAGGCCGTCGGCTTAAAGATGACCACAAGACATCCCGGGCAAGCCCAGACGATGACCGCATGCTCGAATGTCTTCTCCAGACTCTTTGTCAATCGGCCTATGGCGGTTTCCAGAAATGCAGATGCCCGCCGGGCCCTGAAAATTAAGAAGCTAAGGCAAAAACGACTCAGATACAAAGCCAAAAAAGGCTAGGGCTCCTGCGCAACTGGATTTCGTAAAGTTTCCGAAGGATGGTTACCCCGCGATACAAGCCGAGCCGGCCGTGAAGCTCTCTAACTCTTTTGAACCACTGAAACTGATTAAGAAGAAGGCTATGACTGCGAGAATAAAGAAGCAGGCAATTCGAAGAGTCCTGCAACGAGGTGCGTCTAAGCCCCAAAATCGAAGGCACGATACGATCTCATCGGTAGTCTGTCAAGCTCTCGTTGCCGCTCAAAGGCCAAGGAGGGAGTTTGATAAGAGGATACCAGTTTTACCCGAAGCTCCAGCCAGATTAACTGTCTTCAGCCGTTTATCCTTTCCTGAGAAGAGCATGTCGAAGCAAGGGGCTAAAGGCTCAGCAAATGCTATTGTCAATGGTGAAGGCTTGATCAGTTGCACGGTTCATACGGTCTATATTGCAGGCATGTTGTCATGCCTCGTTTCCCAATATACTCAAATACGGGAACGTAATAAAGCCAACAATACTGCCTACGGTAAGAAAATATCCTCCAATAGTCACATCATGACTGTCAATCAGTAATCAAGAACAATATAATAATAAATCTATCTATCATATGTCCAATAACCACAAGAAATAATAATATGAAACAATAGCGGAAGCAATACGATTCAAAGAAATAAAGAAACAAATATCCAAATCCTACCCCTTTCGGATTCACAAAATAAACCTACAACGTGCAATACTCGAAAATAAACCTAAAATATAACTATGTTAGCGGGATGCTCCTCACTGATTAGCAAGCTTCTCAAAGTACTTACGATCCTTCTCTGCTAAAGTCAACGGATTTGGGCCATGCAAAACCCAGACATTGGCGCGTCATAAATAATATCATAATAATATAACCAGTGTGAAATATAGTATATACCAGGTGCAATAACTAGATGCCATGAGTATAAACGATAAGCAATAGCAATAACATGTAATGTAACAAGCATGATATATAGAGTTAAGCATGTCACGTGTATCCTATGGGTTCATGTGTCCAGGTTCTCTATCTTAAAGATATTTGAAACCAATTAATATAATTCTCATCATAACTCAACGGTATATATCCCGTTCATTCCCCACGGTACAATACATCTCGTTCTTTTCCCACGGGATCACGGTATAATCAACAATGGTTATTTTGTTCACTCCCGGAATCACGACAACAATAACATCCTCTTAAGTTTTGTTTCAGTTACATTCTTGATTTCCCATTTTCCCCGGGTTTCATGTTTAGGTCGGGTATCAATATAATATCTAACTAATGCCAACACAGGAACAATCAGGTACATGTTACGTCCATCAGGACAACATATCTGGTCAATCAAGTCAATATCAGTAGTTGTTGGTATGGGTAAATATTATATGACAAGTATAAGTACTGGTACGGTGACGATAACGATAATGAGATAACAGGTTCAAGCATGTGTTCATGAAACAATCAATATACCAGCATGATTAGAATTATCGTAGATTTAGGTAAACAAGCAGAAATCCAAGCTTTGATGATCGCGGAACAACACGACGACACGAAGCAAAACTCCAAGCTTTGATGCTCGGCTACACGGCTTGGCTTGGATGCAGGCTCAGTTAGGTTAAAGAAAAGATATGAGGAAGATGATGATGATATGTGTGTGTATAGTGTAGATTTATAAGCTTGGTCGTTGGGTTGTTTAAATGAGAGAGACGTGAGAGAGGGGGAAGAGAGAAATATGATTGGAGAGAGAGATAAATTATATATATATATATAAAACAGTTAAAGAAGTTAGTGATAGGATATTATTTGAATTATAATAGTATAAGAATATTTATATAATAATTATATGGGTTTAGGGAAAAGTGTATATATATATGGTTAAAAGATTTTAAAAGGATCTTACACTATCTTATCATATCTTTTCCCTCAAATTATCATACTAATATATATACTATACACACACACACACAAACAAAGTTAACTTGCACAATCCCTTTAATATAAGTTTACAAGATTTAAAAGGGTTTTAAAGATCTTGTCCTAACGAGTATTAAACTATAATATATTTATGGTTAAAATAATCTAGACTATATATTGTATGAATATTAATTAAGATATAAACAAAACTTAACACCAACAAAATATTACATGAATTGTTTAAATAAGATACTAATAGATTAGCACACAAATCTTTAAAACTAATTATCATATATTTACCAAGGTAGATAACCATAACCATAATATTATATCTGGAAAATATTAAACTCCAAATTAAAGATAAATTTAATTGAGCAAAAATACACCGATACTATTGTTATACTGTACCAATGTCCTAGGGTGTTACTGTCATGCCCCGCTTCCCAAGATGCGCAGATTACGACACGTGACAGAGCCAACCATGCTACCCGTGGTTAGGTATCATCCCTCCACAGTCACATTACGGCTGTCTATAGGATATCAAGAACGATAAAATATAAAATTTATCTAATACATGCCCATTTGCCACAGTAAATAGAGTCAAGAAAATGCATAAGCAGAAACGAATCAAATCCAATAAATAACATCTGAAACAGGTCCCAATATGGGCTCACATCAAAGAAATAAAACTGGGGAAATAAACTAAACTAAACATCTCTAAATACACGATCAATTCCTCATCGCTCGGCTTAATGGTTAAAGTACTCTCAATCTGCCTGCGAGAAAGGTAAAGAAACTGGACCATGCAAAACCCATACATCAGCGCGTCATAATATCAAAGTAATATTGACAACCAGGATATAACAATATAAGTAGACATGAATATAAATGAATAACACAGATATGAAACAGTGAGGTGTATGTATGTGATATGTAATTTAAAGTCTGTGCTTCTAGGTTATTTATTCTAAAAGTCTTTGAAATCAATTTAATGGAATCGTCGATGTAACTCAATAGTATCCCGTGCGTGCCCGGGACCACGGTCAAGGTTCTCGGGCTGAATCCGAGACGTGCCGATATGCAGTAAACATGTAGCATGTACAGATGAATGATGTCAGCAGCAGCATCCCGGGGCTGGCCTAGTCTGTAAAGACTGATCGGTATAAGTATCGAACTGTTGAGTTACAAGTCATGTTTCATTATTGATTTCCTCTTAACCCTAAGGTTATCTGTTCAAGTCAGGTATTGATGATATGAATCTAATGTCAACACAGGATCAAGCAGGTACAAGTTTTGTCTATGCAGACAACAACTTACGTCCGTCAGGACAAGTCAAGATTGTCGACATTAGTAACAAGATCCAAGAAACAAGTCAAGTAGTGTGTCGTGGACATGTTATGTGATGTATATTAACCAAATAGGTGCCAAATGTGAAACTGTAATCAATATCGGAACATGGTAATCAGCACTGATGTCAGGATGCGTATGTGTCTATCTGTAATAACCATTTATACGTCCATGACTATGTATGATGCAAATTAGATAACACGGTGTACTAATATAGTAGTATAATGATATCATGATATTCCGGCATGCAATTAGATATGCGATTATCAGTACGGATACGAACGGATACTGTAAAACTGTAAATCGGTAATAGTTGCTGAATAATAAAACACATGTACTATTTTTATTCATATGGATATCGATATAGTAACATAGCATGTTGCAAGTTAAACTTGCCTGATCGGATCTCATGTCGGGGTATGTACGTCACGTTCGACGTCGGATAAATGTCGCGATGCAACTCACGCGCTTGTAGGACTGGACCTGGCTGATCAATGACGTGACGTGATGTCTACGCTGGACGACGATGATGACTGAGTTGTCCGGATCGTCGGCGACGCGTGCGACTCCGGCGCGACGGCCGGAAGAATCAAGAAAGCAAGAAAGAAAAGAAAGAAAGAAAGAAGAATGGGGGTGTGGCTGCTGGTGTTCGAGTCCTGGGGAAGCGAGGACAGAGACGAGGCAACGACGACAATGGTGGGTAACCGTCGGCGATAAGGGGCAGTGGATTACTCGGGTGCTGTTGTGGTCGGGAAGGTGGTGAGGTCGATGGTGGTGGTGGTTTGGGGTGTCGGGGAGAGGAGAAGGAGATGAGGAAGTGATGGCGAGGTCTGTGGTGATTGACGGTGAGGGGTGCAGGCGTCGGCATCGGGGTTCTTGGGTTGCAGGGTTAGGGTCGTCGGGTGGAGAGAGGTGCAGGGCTCAGGGATGGAAAGGGGAGAAGAGGCGGAAGCGGAGGAGGTTGTGACGACGAGGGTGAGGTCGGGGTGAGGTCGACGACGAGGGTTAGGCGAGGACGAGCTAGAGTTTTTGGGTTGCTGGTGGCGTTGGGGGAAGTTGTGCAGTGGTTGTGGTTCGGGGAAAGGAGGTGGATACGGAGGTGGTGAAGTTGGTGATGAGGGTGACGGGGTGTTGGTGACAATGATAGGAGGTCGGCGGCAAGGTGAGGGGCTAGGGTTAGGGCGAGTTCTCATGGCGGGTAAAGAACAGAGGAAGGAAAGAAAGAAGAAAGAGAGAGGAGAGAGATGAGGGTAATTATTATATGGGGTTATATTAATATATATAGGTGGAGAGAGAAAGAATAAGAGAGACAGAATGCGAGAATAGAGAGAGAAAGAGAATAGGATTTATTAGTTATATATATATATATTATGTTCGTAACTATTAAGTTTAGTTTTAGGTTTTTAAGAAATATTATAATATATTTTTCTTGGATTATACAGCTAATATCAAAATACTTCGAAAAATACCCGGGTCTCTTCTAAAAATCTAGTTTTAAAATATGGATAATATACGTACAAGCTAAAACCATAATACGATGTCCGGGTAATAAAAATGCATACCCCCAAGTACGGATATACGTAAATATACGTAGCGATCCAAACGAGTCTGTTTCTGGACATGAACACAGTATATGGATGCAAACATATGATATAGGGTATGATAACATGTCATGCTAGATATCAAAACATGTTATCTGGTTATTATTTGTATTATTAAAAAATATGCGGATAAATATATCATATAAGTGTATCGAACCTAGATGTGTACAGATACTCTGCACTAGCAAATATATGATGTAATCTTGAACCATAATGGGTTTCAAGCATGCGGGTCGGGTCGGATACTAACCACAGTTACCCAATGCACTATACGCACCAAAAAACAATAATAAACAAGAAGTCGCAAGGTTAGAAAATACCCCAAATAAAATATCGTATAAATGCACTAGGGTGTTACAGTTACATTATACCTAACTACAAAAACAATTTTGTCCTCAAAATTCATGAGAACGAAAAGAACATAGATAAGGAAAAGAACAAGAACGGACCATCCCACATTTACGGAACTCATAAAACGGACAATAATAAGGAAATGACAAGAACAAGGAAACTAGGATTCACGGAACCAAGTCCGGGACAACATGTACGTAAAGTAATATGAAAAACATGTCGTAGGTGGAAAAGAATACTGAAAGGTAATCATGCGGACAGTAACGGTGCATAAGATATGGTGGTGTCAAGTCGAATATCAATAATCAAGTTAGGATAGAATCAAATTGAAGAACATATGGAGGTCAAATCATGTCGGGTATCAATTTAGGAGTCAAATTAGGTCAAACAAGATGTGTAATGATGGAATTAACTGATGAACATACTCGTATTCCCGAGATATTCCATGACTAGCTGGAAGAAGTATGAGGAAGGCGCTCGTGCCTGGGACGACAACAATATCAAGAATCAGGTCAATAACATGAACATCCTCGAGAGGGGTCCTATGACTATGATGGAGTTTTGTTTAGCGTGAATGTCATCCGAGTGTATAGGTATTTCCACCCTCCAATCCCAATAAACAAGTCTAAACTGATAATATAAATATTATAATCCAAGATGCTGACTAAACCATGCTAATGAAATGAAACGAACGGTAACAAGGAGAATTAAATTATGCCAAGTCATCTAACTTAGGCCAACAAGTATCACGCAAACTCACAATCTCCCGTTAACACCTCCCGAATGTAACAAACAGGCCGAGCTATGTGCCTCCATCATAAATGCTTCACGAATTTCTCCTTTTGGCATATACAAGTGATTTCCATACCAAAAGTACCAAGCTATTTGAATTAACAAATATGTTCCAAAACTTGTGGATCATGGGTCTATACGCTTCCACTGCGCCGTTCTGATAAGTTGATGCAAGTTTTTAAACTTCTTCAATCACGCATCTTATGTTTGAACGTCCTTGATGCGGTTTACCCAATATGACTGGACTTGAATATTTGTCTCCACTGAAGCCAATCTCTAACTGCTACAATCCTTTTCTCCGGATCCACTGCCATGCCATCTTCCGATTTGACGTGGCCTAAAACTACGCTTCATCTAGCCAAATCTTTTGCTCTAATGTCTAAACTATAATCCTTAAATGCTCGTCGCTACTGGACGAGATAGATAATAACGCGGTCGTCCGTCACCATCAGACTCCAACAGTCGGGTAAGAAAGAATACAAAGGTTGTTAGATTTGATGTGCAAGATAGGATATAGGTTTGGAAGTAAAAGAACAATGGAGAAACAAGGTAGTACACATAATCAAGTCAAGAAAATGAATCAAGAGTAGGAGTCCAGGTTATCCAAACAGAGTACTGTATTGTACCCATGCCGCGGTACATAATTACAGTCACGTAACCTATCTAAGTCGTCCAAATCCTACCATCAAAGTCAATGAAATATAGATTAAGAAAATAATAAGGAAATCAAGAAGATTATAAGATGAAGGTTCGGAAATCTGTTTCCTTTTTCGCTGAGATACGAACGTCAGAAAAGTAGGAAGGATTCAAGGATGAACCTAGGTGTAATCATTACAAACTAACTTTATAGTCTATGTAAAAGTTGTATCTCGAGATTTAACTAACAAACTAGGAAAACACAATAGTGGGATGTTAAGGAAACAAATAAAGCTAAAACTTGAAAAACCCAAACGAATAAGATACATAAAACTACATCTTCTGAAGCTTTGGTCCCTTCGGCCGTCAGGGTGAAGGCCCGTCCCTGATTAGGCCTCTGAGTAATTTGCTTCTGCTGTGCCGTCGGAGCATCACCCTTCATCTGAACTCTCAATGGACAAGTATTGACCTAATGATCAGCAGTTCCGCAAATCAGACACTGCCCAAGACTCATCCGGCACTCCCTCTACAAATGACTTGGTCGTTGGCAAAAATCACAAATCACATTCTTCTTCTGCGTTGAAACGAAGGGCCTTTTCATAAGAACCGTTCCCTGTCTCTTGACCGGACTGCTCCTACGTCCTGAAGTTCTGATCTGTGCATACAAGGTCTTCCGCGTCATAACCTCCTGCTGATGAGTACCCCTTTTCTCTCTCTGATAATCTACGTTGTTTTTTAGCCGCCGTGAGAACTTGAGAAAAAGTGATCAATCTCAACGATGTGATATATCTCTGAATCTCCACATCCAGACTGCGCATGCACCGCCTTATCCTATCCGCTTCGTTAGCTACCAAAGGCCCTGCAAATCGACTGAGCCGGGTCCACTCAGCCGCATGTGTATCCACAAATCCGCCATTCTGTTTTAGGCCAATAAACTTCTTTTCCATTTCCTTCCTAACAGACCGCGGAAAGAATTTCTCCAAGAAACTCCGTGTAAAAATCGCCCAGCTGATCGGCTTTGCCAAACATGTCTCCTCAACAAGCCATCATTCGCGAGTATAATCCACCAACCGGATGGGTACCACATCCATCCTTTTCTCATCGGAATCTGTACATCAACTAAAATATTTAACGTATTCACCAGCAACTGCTCTGCCGGTAATGGCTCCTCCAATCCTGTAAACATTGCCGAACTGAACTTCTTGAAGTCCACCACAGTACCCTCACGCTGAACTGGTCTAGGAATTGCCGCCCTTTCAGCTGTCGTAATAGCAGTCTGTTGGGAAGTCCTTAAGCCCTCTTGGAAAGCGTCAGCTTGTCGCCGGTTTAGTTCTGTCTGAAGTTTCTAGTTCTCCAGCATACCGCGTATTACCCTAAGTAGTGCGGTGTTGTCGACACACCATAGGTATGCCCGTAAATCTTTTCCCGTCATGATTCTGAAGTCAAGAACAAACGACGAGGATTAGCAATCGAAACAAGATTCAATAAAATAAGGATTCTATAACTAGAATGATAAGCAATAGTGTGGCAGGACATGCTCCTATAATTCCGGGTTTCACGGTCAATGCATCGGGTACTATACACAACTACAAACTGAACCAAACTCGACTAACCTAAACATGGCTCTGATACCAACAAAACCTTGTCACGCCCGCTTCCCAATATACTCAAATAAGGGAACGTAACAAAGCCAACCATGCTACATACGGTAAGGAAATATCCTTCCATAGTCACATCACGGCTGTCAATCAGTAATCAAGAACAATATAATAATAAATCTATCTATCACATGTCCAATAGCCACAAGAAATAATAACATGAAACAATAGCGGAAGCAATACGATCCAAAGAAATAAAGAAACAAATATCCAAATCTTACCCCTTTCAGGTTCACAAAATAAACCTACAACGAGCAATACTCGAAAATAAACCTAAACTATAACCACTATCTCAGCGAGATGCTCCTCACTGATCAGCAAGCTTCTCAAAGTACTCACGATCCTCCTTTGCTAAAGTCAAAGGATCTGGACCATGCAAAATCCAGACGTCAGTACGTCATAAATAATATCATAATAATATAATCAGTGTGAAATATAATATATACCAGGTGCAAGAACTAGATGCCATAAGTATAAACGATAAGCAATAGCAATAACATGTAATGTAACAAACAAGATATATGGAGTCAATCATGTCACGTATATCCTATGGGTTCATGTGTCTAGGTTTTCTATCCTACGGGTATTTGAAACCAATTAATATAACTCTCATCGTAACTCAACAATATATATCCCGTTCATTCCCCACGGCACAATATATCCCATTCTTTCCTCACGGGATCACGGTACAATCAACAATGATTATTCCGTTCACTCCCGGAATCACGGCAATGATAATATCTTCTTGAGTTACGTTTCAATTACATTCTTGATTTCCCCTTTTCCTCAGGTTTTGTGTTTAGGCCAGGTATCAATATAATCTCTACATAATACCAACAAAGTAACAGTCAGGTACATGTTACGTCCATCATGACAACATATCCAGTCAATCAAGTCAATATCAGTAGTTGTTAGCATGGGTAAATATTACATGACAGGTATAAGTACTGGCACGGCGACAATAACGATAATGAGATAACATGTTCAAGCATGTGTTCATGAAACAATCAATATACCAGCATGATAATAACTATCGTTGGTTTAGGTAAACAAGCAGCGTACTAGTATTATAAGTTCAATGTCAAATATGAATATCATGTTTCAAACTAGCTTAGGCGATCAAATACGATCAGTTTCCAATATTACCACTACTCTATCAATATAAACGGTTAATACACGATATTAGTTTATTTTATCAATATTGAATAATATGAATATTTTATGCTTGTAGGTCTTACAAATTCGGTATATATATAGCTGATATAACCCTTTTGTGAACAATGTATAATTATCATCTGTATATTTTACCATTATAATAACTAAATGAAATATGTAAAATTGTTATGTTATACTATCCATACTATAGTCACTGTGTTAATATAAATAAACTACCATGTTAATACTCATGTCGCAATAATAATGTATATAACTTGGTATGATATATCTATAATAATAGTAGATATTACGGCAAGCCTAATTCTTTCCCGTATAACATGTAAAGCAAGTATTCAATACTTACCTCAACGACGATGATCACGGAACAACACGGCGTCGCGAAGCAAAAATCCAAGCTTTGATGCTCGACTACACGGCTTTGCTCGGATGTAGGCTCGGTTAGGTTAAAGAAAAAATATGAGGAAGATGATGATATGTGTGTGTGTATAGTGTGGATTTATAATCTTGGTTGTTGGGTTGTTTGGATGAAAAAAAGGGGGGAGAGAGAAAGAGAGATAAATTATATATATATATATATATAAGTTAAAAAGTTGATGATAGGATATTATTTGAATTATAATAGTATAAGAAAATTTATATATATAATTATATGGGTTTAGAGAAAAGTGTATATATATATATGGTTAAAGATTTTATAAGGATCTTACACTATCTTATCATATCTTTTCTCTCAAACTATCATACTGATATACACACACGCGTAAACAAAGTTAACTTGCATAAACCCTTTAATATAAGTTTACAAAATTTAAAAGGGTTTTTAAAAATCTTATTATAACGAATATTAAACTACAATATATTTATAGTTAAAATAATCTAGACTATATATTGTATGCATATTGATTAAGATATAAACAAAACTTAACACTAACAAAATATTACATGAATTGTTTAAATAAGATACTAATATATTTGCACACAGATCTTTAAAACTAATTATCATATATTTACCAAGCTAGATAACCATAACTATAATATTATATCTGGGAAATATTAAACTCCAAATTAAAGATAGATTTAATTGAGCAAAAATATACCGATACTATTGTTATATTGTACCAATGTGTTCGAGTGTTACACACGCATCCCAATGATAACCTTCGTAGTAAGAGCAAAGATAAGCTACCACTTCCCAGGCCCAATCTGGTTTAAATGTTGCTGCTACTTCCTAAGCCTAGCCTTCTCTAGAAAACAATGAAAATCCTTTTGGTGAGGCGGCTAAGTAAAAAGATCCCCTGATTCACGAAGAGTCGAGCTCGGAAAATGATGAGGAGCCAACTTTCGTCCCCGTAGATCTACAGCTTCTCCAAGAACTCCGGAAACAACTCAAAAACAAGGATAAGGATATGAGTAAACTCTACTTCAAGATCAATGATTTGACAAATGTCGTGTTGCAACTCACAGCCAAATTCGCTCAAGGGTAGTCTAATCAAGTGCAAGGCTTTACCCATGAACCGGGAAGCGATGCCCCGAGGTAGCCGACGCCTATTCCCTTAAGTCCAAAAACAGACGTCGCCCCGTGAAAATCGCCTGCATTCCGCTTCAAGGAACATCTTGATTCTGGATGACAGCGGCCCATTAACTCAAGATAAAATAATGGACTTGGTTATCGACAAAGTCAAGACATTGGTAGCCGAAACCGAAACGCAGAAAAACGTCGACAGTAGTGGGAGACCGTACGCTTAACGATATGATCTCGTGGAGTTTTCTAGCGGCTATGTTCCTAAATTCGGAAGGTTTGACGGAATGGGAAATGCAAGCCAACACATTGCCCAATTTAAAGCATCGCGTGGCAATACCGGGGGCAATGATGCGCTTCTCCTCCTGCGGTTCGTTAGCAGCTTGACCGATGAGCCTTCGACTGGTATGCAAGCGTACCGGATGGCTCGATAACGACATTCGCTCAAATGGAATCTCTATTCAAGCAAATGTACATGAGTGTCAGCGATAAAGTTACTATTGCCGACCTTGTAAGGACCAAGCCAAAGAACAACGAAAAAACACGGACTTTATAGCCCGATGGCGTAATCTCACCATCAAGTGGGAATCGCCGTTAGAGCAGGACCAATTTGTCATCCTTCTTATAGCAAATCTCGGCAACTGAATGGGTCCTTTCCTATGCATAACTGGCCTCAAAACATTCTAGGAACTGACCAAGAAGGTTCAGATGTTGGAACGCTCAAAGCTCGAGTCTATCCAGGACCTCCAATTCACCAATAAGCCAAAAAATAGGAGGGACGACAACCGTAAATGAGGAAGTTCAAACAGTACCGATTCTTTCAGCAAGCAAGAAACGAGCGAGTCGAAGAACAACCAGCCTCGAAAACTAGTGTTGGGAGGGGGAGGAGAATCACCCCTCGAAAAGAGATTGAATAAAGTTTATTCTTTCAGAAGGGACAATCCATATAATATTCAAGGACGCCCTAAGCAACGGTCTACAATTATCAAAATCGAAAAGACCTCAAGAAGCGAATATGACCGACGACCCCAAATATTGTTCATATCATAGAGTGGTAAGTCATAGCGTGGAAGACTGCTTTATTTTCAAGGATTAGGTTGAAAAACAATACAAGGAGGGAATGATCTCGTTCTCTAAAGGCGTGTTGGGAAACGATCAAGCCGCGACTGCCAATTTTATACAAATGGAGACCGAAGTTTTTTGGGAACCGACTGCTCTTAGGAGCGGACCACGGCAATGGTCTAAAGGCCTTTCAAATATTGTTATCAATGACGAGGCAACGGACGGATACATTCGTACGGTCTATATGGTAGGACCCAAAAGAACAAGTCCTTCTAGGCTTCTTAATCATGATAAAGATGTTGCTGCTGTCCAATCCCAGTCCGGTTCGAACGATGTTGAAGCCTCTGCTCAGGTGGTTAAGAAAAAAGAAATCACACTTCCTGAAAAGTCGGACGACGATGATAGCCTAGCTCTTCTTGTCACGCCTCACTTTCCAAAAAGAATGGTAACGGTTACGTGACAAGCCCGCGATGCAGTTATTTCGAGAAGGTTCTTTCTCGTAATAAATACGTTAAGCGTTTATAAACAACATAAAGATAACAAGAAATAAACAAATGAATAAGAATCCAACAACCAACTTATTACATTCAAGTTCCACAAAGTTCAAAATAGAGATACAATGTCCGAGGCAAACACGATAACAATGATAAGCCTTAAACAAGTGGCATACAGAAAATAGAAAAGCTGAAAAGAACTAGTCGTCCGTTTGCGATGTAAGTTGAGAGTACTTCTCTTCCGTAGGTTCTATCTTTTATGTTTCAACGTCACCTGACAAACATTCCAATAAAAGAAAGAAAACATGGTGGAATACCCGTGAACTTGGGCTCGGTAAGTCCCTAAAGAGGTGTGAATATATAAAAGAAGTACAAGGTGACATAATATAGCATGAATGAAAATCATGAACATGTGAACAAGTGTAACATGGCAACTATATGATACATGAACATGACAATATAGTGTAGCATGTGTTAGACAACATAAGTAATGAAGATTTTACTAGTCTCTTAAATTTAACTTCAAATGCACAGTTAATGCATTGTAGCACCTACGAATCGATCCACAGGGAGGCATGCGATCTTTAATTAATTTTAAAACGAATTAAAATAAAAGATGTAATTTTAATTAAACTTTAAAAAGCAAATAAAGGAAATTAATTTGCAATATTTAAAAGAAAATTTAAATATTAAGAAAGGCCTGAGGATTTGAATTACCTTTACTAATCATGATGTTTTATATGATTTCTATTCTTTTCTAGTTTTCTTTATTTAAATTTATTATCAATCAATTTAAATAGAAGTATAGAGAATACATTCATCACAATAACATATCAATCAATCAAGAAAGCATAAATTATATGATCATTGCAATTCCTTATAAATTAACAAAATCAAATAGCAATAAATACAAATAACAAATTTTAATTAATATAGCAATAGATAGATTTACCCTTATACTTAATAAACACAAAGTTTGTCAGCATAGCCTAATCTATTCTATATTAATTAGATTGAATATGAATAATAAAGATACGATCTTACCTTCCCTAGTTAACTCTCATAGTCGTCATTCATACATAAAACTAACTAGTTTGTAGGTGATATTACCTTTTCTTAAATAAATCTTATGGTTGACAATCATTCATTGATCTACTTAGTTTTTCAGCATAATATCAAAAGGAACTTAACTTTATTATAAACATCTATCATGAAGCACATAGAAAAGAATATAATTAGTAAATCATACACCAATCATAGAGAGAATAATTAAAAAACCCTAGATAGAGAATTAGCTATTCGTAATAGAAAAGAAAGAATAATCAAATAAAGTAAACTTCATATTAAAAAAAAATTTGATCTTTCCCAAAAACTAAAACAAATAACCCATGGAGAGATGAAACCCTAAAGAGCCTATACTGCAGTATATATAGGCATTTGGCCAATTACAAGGAATGGAAAGAAGGTATTTTCACATCAGAAAGCCACACTCGAAATTTTCAAACAAACGGCTTTAGAAAACCGAAAATTTCCTACCAAAAATCCGCAATTTTCGGTTTTTAGTAAGATTCTGGTCCTAAATTTTAGGTGCTGGTTTGTTTAAATCTTGTGATTCTTGTGGCAATCTTTATTGATCGATATCTTTCACCCTTGGTTTAGTTTTTGTATTAACTTGCCCACAACCAACGCACGTAATACACAATTTATGCATTTTTGCCCTTTAGCCCTATAATCTGCATTATTCAACAAAACATACCAGGAGAAGCATAAAATAGGCAAAAATAAAGATAAATATGGAAATAAAACATGCATTAAAATGCACTAATCAATAAGCATGTATTAAGTGTAAATGGTGAACATGAAGTGAATGTCAACGTGTTTTAAAAGGTCTTTATAATGGTAATCTAACCAACAACAGTTCAAGTATGAATTCCAACCAATCTCAAGAGTATTCTTGAACCCAAGGTTTAATCCAGGGGCAAGGAATCACGGACCCGAATCAAATGTGTTAGTAATGGGACTTCAATCGTCATTGAAGTATTCACAAACCCACAAGCTATAATACATGGACAAGTAAACACGTGCCCTCATGATTGTAAATTGTGTTAGTAATCGTCTCGTGATTGTAAATTGTGTTAGTATTCGTGGATTCATGTACTAGTGGGACTTTTGAGATTTTGTTGGATTCACACTCAAACTTTCCGTAACACCCTATGTAATATTAAACTATAATCAATGTCACAAACCTAACTCGAAGCCGTTGATATATAAGAGAGAGTACAATTTCATGTTTCAAATTGAGTTCATGTCGAGTGTTAAGTATTCATGTAGTTCAAGTATTCATGTCAAATGATATTCATGGTTCGAGTTGAGTCGAGTGTAGCATGTACTAGATTTGTTCATATAAGACATGTAGGTGCAGCAATAAAGAATACACGGCATGAGATGAAACATGTATGGTGTAGTAAAACAAGTAACGTAGATGTATGTCGGATTAAATCGGACGTCAGATATTGATTTATTTTGGATATCAGTTTGAGACGGCTCAAGATTGCTTGAGACGGCTCATAAGTCCTCTACAATCATGATTTGGTTTTCTAAGTGTAAGAGACGGCTCAAAAGTTGTTGAGACGGCTCGATTCCCAATATGAGACGGCTCAATATTTATTGAGACAGATCAATCAATATTTGAGAAGCCATAATTTTCTCTTTGTTTCCTTGAGACGTCTCAATACTGACTTTAAGATGGCTCAATTCAAATTGAGCCGGCTCACATCGTGGCAAAAATATGGGTTTTACCTCCCTATGTGTATGAGACGGCTCATGTTCTTTTGAGCCGGCTTAAAGCATGTTCGTTCAAACGATCAGGTTTTGAAGTTCAATTATTTACAAATGGCATTATACTGTTTTGGTTTTAGATCATATCGAAGTGTCCATAATTTGTATTATGTATATCTACGACCTTTCAGGATTGTCAATAATATAGAGAATAATACGTGAGCATTAATTTAAACAAAAATAACAAATACATTTGCAACAACCCATGTGTAACTAATTCACGCATTTAAAACTATATTTCATTGGTGATTCCTTTGAAACAAGAATAGAGAATATGGTGGAGGAGACAAGGCAACGAAAAAGAGAGGAGAAGAAGAGAGAGATCAAGAAGGGGATGAGGACTTACTCGTATTGCGATTCAGTCTAACAACCGAACAGCCGCTTACAAAGGAGAAAAATACCGACTTGATCAGAGCTACGACGTCTGGATGAAGGAATCTTCGATTGGGTCGTGAAGATTCTTGGGGTAGGATTTCAGAGAGTATTTTTCAGAGGGAATTGAGGTTTAGACAGCCAAGGAAAATGAAGAAGAAGAATGAAATGGATGGGAAATTAAAGGGGTTGATAAATCAAAAAAATTTAAAGGCATTAAAAGAGAGTTTAATGGGAATTCAAGGGTTGAGAGGTTTTCTAAATTAATTAGGAGGTTTAATGAAATGAAAGGACGGTTTAATTAAGGAAACGAAAGGTTACGAGGCTAAGAAATTCGTCTAAAGGGTATCTGGATTGTTTCAGCTTCGAACGAGGGCATGAGCCGGCTCAAGATTGCTTGAGCCGTGTCATGCAGACAATGAATGAGATAACCTTTCAAACGAGTGTTGAGACAGCTCAAAATGCTAATCAACCGTCTTAAGAAGGTAGAGAAGCAAAGATCATTCGAAATGATCCATGAGCCGACTCACATTATTGTAAGCCGTCTCACATTTAGTTTTCAAGGATTTAAATATAATTCAATACTTGAAAAGAAACGACAATTTATTAATGACGGATAATACAAAAGAGTACACGAAATTCAGGGTCGTTACACTTCTTGCCGAAAACACGGAGCGAACTTTGTTCTGAGACCTCCAGAAGTAGCTACATGACAGAGACAAGGAGTTGGCCAAGGTCTATTCCAAAATAGACGATTTGATAAACGTTGTGGTGAACCTCATAACCCAAGTCGTTCAAATGCAGTCGCAGCAAAATCAAAGCTCTGTATGAACTAGGGGGTGACGTCTCGATACAATCAACTATTCCCTGCAGCTCGAGGGTGGAGGGATCTTCATGAAAGTCAACGACAGTCAGCTTCCAGGGAAATTCTGACACTTGGCTGTGGCAAATGGACACAGGACAAGATCAAAGGAAAATTATCGATGGTCGAAGCCAAAGTACAGAAAGGCTGCACCAATAATGGGAGACCCTATCCGGCTAAATACGATCTTGAATATCCCTTTGCTATGTCATCCCTAATTTTGAAAAGTTCAACAGGATAAGGAACGCCGATCAACATATTGCGCACTTCAAAGCGTCATGCGGCAACACTGGGGGCATGATGCGATGCTCCTTAAGCAGTTTGTCCTAAGTCTAACTGACATGGCTTTCGAATGGTACACAAGCGTACCTGACTGCTCGGTCAAGACATTCACGCAAATGGAATATCTGTTCAGACAAAGTTTCCTGAATGCCGGTGATAAAATTATCATCGCGGACCTTCTTAAGATCAAGAGGAAAGATAATGAGCGTCACGGATTATATAACTCGATGGCAGGATCTCAGCACCAAATGTGAATCGTCATTAGGCCAGGACCAAGCTGTTAGGGTTCTCATAGGAACCATTAACAATTGGATAATGCCTCTCTTATATGCATCGAGCATCAAAACATTCCATGACCTAATTAAGAGTCCAGATGTTGGAACATACGGGTCCCGAATCTCTTCCAAAATTCCAATATAACAACAAATGTTCGGAGGACAACAACTGTCAAAGGAAAAGTACTAATGATGTCTACTCTTTCAACACGATTGCTGATAGATGAAAGCAAAGGATGGTCAGATCAAAGACCAACCAGTCTCGAAAACCGGCGTTGGGAGGGAGGAGAATCGCCTCTGGAAAAAAGTTGAATAAGGTCTATTCCTTCATAAAGGATAAAGGCCCTGAAATATCTGGGGACGCCCTGAAGAGCGGTCTGCAGCTGCCCGTGCCAAAAAGACCGCATGAAGCAAAAATAACCAATAACCCCAATTACTGCTCATATCATAGAGTGTTGGGGCATACAATCAAAAATGCTATGTTTTCAAAAATTGGGTCGATGAACGGTACAAGACGGGGAAATTTCGTTGTCTTCCGGCATGCTGACGAGCAATCAAGTCACGACTGCCAATGTTATACAAACAGAAGCCGAAATCCTTCGGGAGCAAACAACTCAATTGTCCACCCCGGGAAATGACTCGAGTATGCCACAGCCTTCATGCGACATACGATTGTCCAAAAGACGAAGGAAATACGGAAGCTTCTTTTCAAGGAAAGCACGGGATTAAACAAGAGAATCAAATAAGACCTATTGTCCCGGCCATCGATTCGACTCCATCAAAATCAAAATTCAAGAGTTTTAAATAATTCTGCAATAAGGCCGCACAATGAACAAGCACATCTTTGATCTCTAAGTCGTTAAACTGGGAAATAAAATAAAAGAAAAAAGAAAAAGAAAAGAAATAAAGGGTCAGTCCACAAGTAGAAGGGGCACGAATGAAAACCTGAAAAGGTTTCGTGAGTAAAACCAGCGACACTACTCGCGAGCTTGTGAAAACCCGCAAGGACGCAGACTTGTAAAAAATCCTCCAAACGACAAAGGATGATTCTCTCCTGAAACCATCCTTCAGTATCAGCGTTATTGATGTCAAACAAAAATTCAAATTTCCAAATGCTCCAAAAGCGAATGATGAGTTGCTGCTAGGACCATATTCCACTGTAGCGATGCAGACACCAACCAAATTCCAAACCTCCAAATCCCCCAACGACAAATGATGATTCACTTTTGAATCCATGCTTCAGTGTTAGCAATGCTGATATCAATCAAAAATTCAAATTCTCAATCCTACTAACTAATAAGTGTTGAGGGAAATAGGTCCATGCCACCCATCAACGGCCGATATCTCAAGAAATACTACGCATGAATGTTCCAAATCGCAGATAAGCTAATCCTAGACAGCTCTGCAAAGATGCGCCCAAAAGTGCCAAACAAGAAAATGAAGCCGAAGGTTGACCCTTAAGTCGTTAAATTAGGAATAGACGCCCCCTAAGTCGTTAAACTGGGAACAAATAAAAACCCTAACGGCGAATGATGAGTTGCTCCTGATATCATATTCCAGTGTAGCAATACAAACGCCAACCAAGATCCGAATTCAAAATCCTCCAACGATAAATGATGAGTCACTTTTGGTACGCTATTCTAGTGTAGCGATACTGACGCCAAACGACGATCCAAATCCCTAAAAAGCCTCCAAAAGCAAATAATGAGTCGCTCCCGGTATCATACTCCAGTGTTGCGATGCTGATGCCAAATCCAACCCCAAATCTCAAACTCAAATTCAAAAACCCCACTGAACAAGGCAAGAATCAAACAAATCAAATTAAAGTCCCACGCAGTAATACTTCCAAGCTCAAAAAGTCCTGCCGAGCAGTGCAGAAGCAAATCAAATCAACCAAGTCAACCAACCGCCTTCCCCATTGGAATCATGCTTCGTCTCGGAAGTTCTGTCCCATGTCAGAATCATGCTCCGCCTCGGAAGTCTGCCCCGTGTCGGAATCATGCTCCGCCTCGAAAGGTTTGCCCCCTTTTCGGAATCATGCTCCGCCTCGGAAGGTCTGCCCTGCGTCAGAATCATTCTCCGCCTCAAAGGTCTGTCCCGCATCGGAATCATGCTCCACATCGGAATCAACCCGCATCGGGATCATGCTCCGCCTCGAAATCAATCCGCGTCGGGATCATGCTCCGCCTCGAAATCAACCCACGTTGGAATCATGCTCCGTCTCGGAACCAAGCTCTGCATTGGAATCAAGCTCAATCTCGGAACCGACTCCTGCGCGGAATCAAGCTTCGCCTCGAGATCAAACCAACCATTTGTCTCCCCACGCCAGAACCATGCTCCGCCTCGGGATATCGACCTCCACATCACTAAAAGGGAACTAAGTTGACCTCTTCACGAAAAAAAATCCATCAATTTCATGCACATGACGTATGCATGTGGTGTGCATTTATTGATTGGGAGCATTTTGCTAGGGTCAAAAATTACACCCCACGATCGTGGTCAACAAGTCAAAGTCAACGTCCAAGCATCTGGGCCTACGCCTAAACTCAAGCCAGGCGTGAGCCCGAACCCAAGTCCAAGCAAGTGGACCCAAGCCCAGACCAGTCCAAGCTCAAGCATGGGGCCGACCCCTATGCAAAGAAAAGAGAGAAAGTGCAATAAAATAGATTTAATATGTAATAAGTATGAATAATGTAGAAATAATGGGCAAAAACCAATTTTGTAAAGCCCAATGGGATATGTGTAAAGTTGTAAGCTTATATAAGGCTAACATATGAAGAAATTAAAAAGAACTTTTCATTCCCCAAATTTTACTAGGGTTTCGAGCTCGTCTCTTTCTTCTCGGGTTCATCTTCTCCAAATTAATACAGGGAAGGAAGCTCTCTTTTCTTTTCTAAAATAAACTAGATAAATCCACAAATCTATAGAGAGAGAACTTTTCTTCTACCAAATCTCATGAAGAAGAACCCATTACTTGAAAAAGAAAGCTCATCTCAAAAGTTCCAGATCCAAGCTTGAAGAACAAGAGGGAACAAGGGTTCTCACCACGAGCCAACACATATGAACGAAAGAACTCGACGAAAACCCATGGCTTTCGTCACCCGCGTCGGATACCCTATAAAAGGAGTTATCCATTGCCTTCGGAGATCCCCTCAAAGGGATTCTCCGTTTCAGAAATTCCCGAAAGGGGATTTTCCGCACTGTAGGGACCCCTTCAAATGAGGCTCCCGTCGTCAGGGACCCCCATAGGGGTCCCCGCTGCCTCGGGAGGCACCAAGACCTCTTTCTCTCTCTTTCCCCCTTATCGGGAACTCCCTGACACACTCAAAAGACTTCTCCCCTTCAAAAATTTTTTTCTAACGGGACGCTGCTAGCCCTCTTGATCCTTAACCCGTTAACCGGGTAGCGGGACTCCCGTAAACTCTGTGAGGCCTCTGATATGCCCAAAACACCCTCAAAATTGTTCCTCAAAACACAACTCGCATATATTGCACATTGAGTTCGCATGACTTATACGACCCGTTAATCGGAGGTTCACTCGCCTCAAAATGAGGAGTAATTAACGGCAACTTTGTCCGTGGCGGCCGGAAATTAGAATCCCCATAATCAATAAATCCCTACCTATCTTAAGTAGGGGGAATTTATACAACGCCTGACAAGTGAACGCATTCCTATCTCAATATGGTGACAAAAAACACTCTACAGTCATCATCAGTCATCTTTTATTGAGTCAATATTGCTATTACATTCCATGCACCTAAAATCTTTCGATGGAGTTCACAAGAAAATGTGGTTAGTCATTAAGCACCTAACGAATTTGCTTTCAAGTGTTTTTTTTATAAAAATAATATACTTGCATATGCTTCCATTCTTGTATCTGTGCTTTATTTCTTATCAATCATTAAGTACCTATTGAAGACTCATGCTTGCTGCTTCTTTTTTTGCATGTGGTTACATTCTTATTTACTGTCTTTGTTTCTTATCAATAAACTTGATCGCGGGATCAGCTTCTTTCCACCAATCTTATTTCCTATTTTTCCAGCCTGATGTACTTTTGTTTTGGGCATGTTTATCCAGCATGAGTAATTTTGGCACAATTTATTACTGTAGGTTTTCCACAAGTCACATTTGCTAAAGTTGATGGTGGCACCTTCAGAAACTGCCATGACTGATGTTCTTAGAGAGGTGAGCGTACTTTCTTCTTCTAAATTATTGCATTAATTTTACAGGGTTAGGTATCACTAAAGAAAGACAGAATAAAGAAATTCATTGGAAATGGATTTGAAATATTGGGATGATAATTAGTTAGATTGGCCAAAGAAAAAGGTGAAGTTAAACAGAAGGAAAACCTTTCAGTGTAGGAGTGACTTCTGACCCGAAAATCTTAAGCCTGCACAATATTACTTGGAAAAGTCACAACAAATTGAACCAGTTGTCTTATGAGGTTTAAACAGTAATACCATTGATGGGGGAGTATAGAGCAACAAAGATCCAAAAGAATCAGGCAAAACTAGACAATAAGAAGAAAGACACTGACTTGAATCGAATCTTAAGTATTCAGATTATAGTTAGCCTAGCTTGGCCAAAGAAAAAGGCGAAGCAAAACCCGAGCATAAGAATACCTTCAAATTCAGACATTCTCAAACCTTCAAATCTCATTGTATACCTCCAAAAGATACAGAAAAAACAAGAACTGGTCCTATAAGAGTCAAGTAAATAGGCCCGAAATAAAACTAAATGTACTAGTACCACAAGCAGCAGATGAGAACGTTTACAGAACAAGCAAATTGTACTGGATCCTCCTTGGTTAACTATCGGAGTTAAGGATCCGTAAGGTAGAATGGGTTGTCTGGTCGAGGAGCAGTAGATGGGAACTATAATAGATATAACCGCCCTATATGAATGCTCTTTCGTGATTTGTGAGGCTTTCTTTTCTTTCTGTGAACCTTGTTATTTTTTCTCTCCTCCACATCTACATTTCAATGATTATACATTTATATGGTTGTCAATATATCTCAAGAACAGTGCTTGTCAATAATCTAGATCGATCATAAAATTATACATCCATCCCTGCATTGTCACATTCATTTGGGACAAAGACCACTTTATTTATTATTAGCTTGGTCTGAACACGCTCTATGTATCAGCATTATCGGATTTCTGCATTTGTGTGGACTGTGGATTAGTTCCTGTTTGTAATAGCAAAAGAAATTAACTTGTCAATAGTGTTCTATCCACACCAGGCTTGCCACTGTGATTGGGAAATTATCATCTTGCCTTCCATCTTCTAAATAGACTCCTAATATCTAAGCGATGCCATGGTCCAGTTCATTGCCCTCTTGTTCATTCATATATCCTATTAAACCATGATTCGGCATTCCAAAGCATTAAAGTTACAAGCTTTGACTTCTCGGGACGAATTCTGGTTACTATCCGAAAATTTTTGCATGCTAGTTAATATTTATTATGTTTATTTATGGGTTAGATCTCACTGGATTGTTCTATGTATCATTTAGATACACAATATATATCCTCCATCAACATTTAGGCCCTGTCTGGATATGGAGTTAGGAAAGCTGGAGTTTATTTTTATGTGGAGGTAGAGGGGCTGCAAACTATGGTTTTGCAAGCTCCAAACTCCATTTTGAAATAAACTATGGTTTGCAAGCTCCAAACTCCATTTTGAAATAAACTATGGTTTTGTTTTAAAGAAATGTTTGGAAAAATGGAGTTTACTAAACTTAGATCATACTGGAGTATAGATAACCGTAGTTATCTCAACTTAGTTATCTAAACTCCAAAATGGATGCCAAACAAGGCAAAGTTAGCATTTTGGAGTTAAGTTTTGCTAACTTTATGAAACTCCAGTTCCACAGACAGGCCCTTAGAAGTATCCATTTATGTTGACATGGTTATAGTTGTGAAGCCTTGTATAGTGCAAATTGATTGTATAAGTCCAATGGTGTTGAAATGGGGCCCTTTAAGAACTAAGGGTTTGTGGAGACTTTTCGAGAGAGAGTTAGAAGCATTCACAGAAGTCCGTCTTAAGTTGTGAGTTTTCAATACAATTCAAGTTGTAAGTTTACAAGAGAAAGGAAGTCACAAGTTTTCAGGTACTGTCACAAATATTATAAGTTTTTCAAGACAACACGGAGGTTGCAAATGATCAAGACAGTTCAAGGAAATTGCAAGTTCAGTCGGCTCGTAGTTCACAAATTTGTTTACAAAACCACTTAAGAGTTCTAGTTCTAAAGTAGAAAATTTATCTGGAACAAACTAGGAGGGCATTATATATGCCCTCCAACTTAAGGGGGAATATTAAGAAATAAGGGTTGTTTAGGTGTTACGAAATAATTGCTTAGGAGTTAAGGATAAAGGGTTACTTTATACTTAGTAGTTAAATAATATAGGATGGTTTAAATATTTTGTTGATTCCATGAAATATGCAAGTCCTAATAATTTATCGTAGATAGAGTGGTAGATGCACTATTTTGAGTTGTTTTTTTCCAGTACTATGTTTAACAGGGCTCAATCGTCTGATATCCTAAATCACAACTAAGCGAATTTATTGTATTGGCTTGCTGAAATTGTATTTGATAGCTTATTAGGCAGTGCTGAATCTTAGAAATTTATGTGATTCCTTGTTGATTTTAAATATGGATACTTAAGGATCCAAACTTGATAACTCTATATTTATGCACTACTTGCCTATATATATGGTATATACATACATGCATAGGGTTCAATTCACGTAATCCTTTGCTAAAGCATCCCTTTCCTTCCCAAATACAATTTATATAGTATCATATGCTAATGTTTGGGCATGTCTAACATCGATTAAAAGTAAAATATAAAACTATTAAATATCAGCAAGAAGCCTTCACTTTGTGTAGAATCAACAATTTAAGTTTGCATATGTAAGGATAAGTATTGTATTTGGAAATTCGGAATCTGGAGCGACTTCGATGATTCATTGGTGTTTGAAATTTGATTTTTGTAATAGCAATGAACTAGTGCCTCCTACAAGTTTATAATGAATACCAAGGATCTTAAATTCTTATCAGATCTGACCAAATAAACCCCTCTACCACATCTGTCTCTTCACCTAACAAAAAAGTATGCTCAGTTGTTATTGTTATAACGAAACCAAGGCGAAATGTCAATAGTCTCTTGATGTCATTAGACCGAATTCTATATTCCTATTGAATCTATGTTTCTGAATATTATAATGGATATGGGAAAGTATGTTACTCATGTTTTATCTCAAGTTCACTGCGTGTAATTTTGCTACATGCAGGTGTCCATCATGAAAATGCTGGACCATCCCAATATAGTGAAACTTATTGAGGTTATTGATGACCCACTCACAGACAACTTCTACATGGGTATTCATTAAAACTTTCTTTTCCATACGTTTTTAGCATGTTCTCGTTTCGTTTTTCCATCCTAGTTTGTTTATTTGTTTGTTTTTTGGTTTGTTTGTAATGCTAGAATTGTATGTCCGATATAAGTGGCTTTTCCCATCTTCTGTGTGCAGTTTTAGAATATGTATCAGGTAAGTGGGGGTCCGAGGGTTCTTGTGCAAAAGGTGGAATAGGAGAAAGTACATCGAGAATATATTTACGAGACATTGTTGCTGGTCTCATGTATCTCCATGCTCATGTAAGATGTTCATTCTGCAGGTTGCAAGTTTGATTTGTATAATAGAACCTGGAGATAATTATTATAATGTTCACCCTGTTTTTTCTGTGTCGTTCTATTGGAATGCAACACTATTTGTGATGGGTAATATATTCAAAACTTGTGCTGTATTAGCTCTGAGCACCGATTATTATCTTTCATGGAATTATAACACATTTGTTCTTTTCCCTTGACCTATAGTTGCCAAGTTGGAGCTTCACATTTATTTAGATTATAAAAATAGCTTAATATTATAATGGCTTCGATCACCCATAAGGGCCATAACTGTCATTAATCTAAATGTCTGTCACTTTTCTGACGAACAGAATATTATCCACGGTGATATTAAACCTGATAACCTCTTGGTGACGAGCAATGGGAATGTGAAGATAGCAGATTTCAGCGTTAGTCAAGTTTTCGAGGTAAACTTTGCCTTTACTGCTATCAAATTGCATTGGGCATTCATAGATACACCAGTCTGGTTGTCAATGCGACATTTTATTTACCTACTGATATTTTCATTTTCAGTTTGCCAACAAATAGTACTTTGTGTGTTTAACCAATGGAATAAAGAAATAGTTTAAACTTGTATAATATGTCATGTAAGCATATGCAGTCGTTATTTGCTCTCAAGAAATACATGCTTCATTCTGATGTAGCAGCATGATTTTATGGTGTATTTATCTTGCAAGTATTCTCTATGTTGTAGTATATATAATAATTATAGGACCTGCTATATTTGTATTTTATTTTGATGCATGTCCAGATATACCCCAGCCCAGGTTCATTTCCTTAGGTTTTAAAGAAATAAATTAAGAACAGCGAGAAAAGGGTTAAAGTATGCAGAATGTTAAGAAGTTTCTGTTATCAATCTTTTCTTTCTCTGCACACCTTTCGATGCACTCATACAGTATTAAACCAAAAAGTGGTATCATACTCGTCTTCTTTTCAGCTATCTGAAAAATAGGTGTTTGAGTAGTTTTATGGCCTATTTGGCATTGGACTTGGGATAACCTGAGGTATATTTTATGTGGTAGTGCAGGCTATGCAAACTTTGGTTGGGTTAGTCCTACCTCCACTTGAAAATTTAGCTTTGGCTGCTTGTATGGTTTTGGAGCTATTTGAAATCCAAAAGGGTGGTTTTCTTCTCATTTTTCGGAGTTTTGAAAAAAAAGAGAGGCTGTATTGAAGTTTGGATGACTCCGATTATCTTAATGTTCAGGCTAAGATTGCTCTGCTGATTTTAAAATCCAAAATGAAAGCCAAACGGGCGTAGATAAGAATTTGGAGTTTAGTCTACTATGCAAAACTCCGATTGTCCTAACTAAAACTCCAAAGCCAAACAGGCCCTTATTAGGCTTTTGTAACCAAGGGGCTCGTTGGTAATACTACATAAATCAAGTTATCTTTCTCCATGAAGCTAGCTATTATCCTGAACCCTTGTTGATACCAGGGCAGCTGTTGCTAATCTGTCTAGGTTCTCAGCTGTTCTTAATTTGCCTGAATGTGGTTCCGTCCAAACGGCTAATTGTTTATTCATTTGATTATTTTTTCTATTAACTTTATATGGTTTCACTTATGTAGGCTGTATGTGTTTTCAACTCAAATAAATCTTTCAATTCTCTGATCAGATCAAATTATAACAAATAACTTAAGATATATAAAGGAAATACTATGGCCTCAATGCATACCATTGTAATGATGGCAATCATAGGTCTGTCTATGGTTGACGCAGACAAGAAAGAAAGTTGCAGGACACTGAGGCTTTCTTCTCAAGTTACAACCATTAAACTACACCTCGTATTGAACTATTACCAGTCAAACTAACCCCAACTTTGTTCACAATCAAAAGAGAGGGCAATCTTATAACCAATCACAGTTTAAACACTAATTAATTGCACAAGATATGTCTAGGAAGTCCTTTAATTTGAAAATATAAAATGAAGATCCTTATATCGGATATTACCACATTTCTTCATAGGGTTAAAAAAGATAGATCGGTTTATGTATTTTGATTGTGAATTTTTCCTGTTTCTGTATCAGACACTAGTCCCATATCTTAAACCGACGAAATACAATCTATAGTTCCTAGGAGAAGAAATATAAGCATTGTGCTTTTGTTGGATATAATAATTCTGAGTTAATTTTTTTTTTATTAGTTTCTTTACACCCAATTTCCCACACACAAAGAAGAAAGTATTAAAAACTCAGAAAAAAAATCATTTTTAAAATCTTACATCAAAATTGATCCTTAGGTTTGGCCTAAATATTAAACAGGGGGGAAGTAGGTTCTGATTCTCTTACATGTATAGGGTTAGGAAAAGTAGAATGGTCAAGGACAAAATGTAAATTTGTCATTTGACCACTAAGTTTTTGAAAGTCACAGTTTAACACCTTCTTAACAACTTCACTTTTCTTAAGTTGAAACAAAACCATGATGTTACTAGAAGAAATACTAATAATGAAATATATTGCTTCTATTCAATTTTGTTTCATATTAAGTGTCGAGGTTCATGTTTATGCAGGACGATAATGATGAGCTCCGGAGATCTCCTGGGACTCCTGTTTTCACTGCCCCCGAGTGTTGTTTAGGTAAATACCAATCTGATCTTGTCAAATCTTGGGAATTTGACTGCTCATGGTTGTTATCCATTAACCAAAGATGGTTGAACCATTCACTTGTTTGCGCAGGATTAACCTATTGTGGTAGAGCCACTGACACGTGGGCTCTAGGCATCACTTTATATTGCATGGTTTTGGGAGAATACCCATTTCTTGGAGAGACTTTACAAGACACATACGATAAGGTTTTTGACTTCTGCTTATCGCTCTTCTGAAACTCAGCCACTGTCAATTTTTATTTTTGGGCCAAATTATGCTAAACTGCTTAGTTATTACTGATTTTCAGTTCGCTGCATTAAAGTGTTTTTTAATTAAAATAGGCTCCTTTAAAGTGTTGCATTTGAGGTAATTTAGTGAACCCCTCCCCCCTCCCCTCGGAAACGAAAGTTTTGACTTTAGAATTAACAATAGAAAACTTTTAAGGTAGTTAAGTGAAAAACAATGATAGCTTACTGCAATTTATCCTTCAGTTTAAAGCTTATTTCACCAAAACCACCCTATGCTTTGCCCCACTTGCCCTAAACCACTAAAATCCCAACACGGGTACACAGGAACCTCGAAACCCCTCCCCCCCCCCCCCACCAAACACCCTGAAAATGAAAAAACCCAATAAATAAATAAATAATTTCCTTTTATACTTTCAGCCACCCTAGGGGTCATGTGACTCCTCACTTGATCATAATTATCCTCAAATGCCCCTGTCTATCTATATCAGCGACCATCCCCTTCTCCAAATCCCTAAACCCTGGCCGGGGGGTTTGTTAGGGAAAAAAGTCGGGAGAAGATAACACTACACGGAACTATGCTACGGCCAATCCATGCAAACCACACAATAACAACGAAAGATAAAACAATAAACAAACGCGGGAACAAGAGAATCAAACTAGAGAGACAAGGGATTTGTTATCGAGGTTCACCTACCGTATGACTAGTCCCCGACAGAGTGAAATCTGAAAACTTCTACTAGATTTTTGAATCAAGTTTACACCAAGAGCAAGCCTGAGAGATTTCTCTCAAATCTCTCTATCCTCTTAGCCGCCACCCTCTCTCTATACAATAGATTTAATGGCCTTCAAAATTTCATCATATAAGAGATCCTATATATAGTCAAACTCTAATCCTATACAAATTAGATTTAAACAAAATACGATTAATATTTGGTTCGCACAGAAAACCCACGCGTAGACGTCTGACAAAGACTTTGTCAAGACGTCCGCCGACTCTCTGTAATGGCTTCAGCTCCTTGGTCCGACGTCTGTCTACGCTCTATGACGGCTCTGGGTTTGGCTAGACGTCTGTCACTTTGCTTTCAGACGTCTGGCGCCGCTCTGCTCTTTTGGTTTCATGCTCGTGCATGCAGACGTCTAAACCTCCTTGTTCAGACGTCTAAGGAAGAAAACTCCACAATACTAACGGGGTTTTGGTGCTGTGTTTTGGGCATGTGGGGGTAAACCACAGGGTGGCTTTGGTGAAATAAGCTTTGGTTTAATTATTGCTTTGCCTATTTTGAATTTTGAAATTTCTTCTATAGATTGTTAACAATCCTCTTATGCTGCCTGATGACATCAACCCACAACTGAAATACTTGCTGCAAGCGCTTCTTTGCAAAGGTCGTGAACGATTCTACCTTTCTTGCAAACCATCCACATAAATATTTCTTTTAATTTATTTTTGCTTAAAATTAACAGATCCCAAAGACCGAATCACTTTGCATGCTGTTGCTGAGCATCCTTGGGTCGTTGGAGATGAGGGGCCTATCCCTGAATTCCTGTGTCAGTGCAAGAGGAAAAAATCATTGTGCGAAAATGCCAATTGAGAAGCAACACTCATGAGGAAGCAGCATTACTGAATTCGAAAAAGAGGAATAAATCCTCAGGATGGGCAAAACTAAGTAGTTGTTTGATTGTAGGAGCAAAGTTGCTGGTATTATTTCCATTTTCTTTGATGACCATACTGTAAAATATCCTTTGTTTCTTTTTTGTATCATAATTTGTCTTTTACATAGCAGTGAGAGAAAGCACACATATAGTTATATTTTGTGATTAATAAGTCGCAGAAGCTTCAAATCTTCAGTTCACTGGATTGAAACTGCCACTTTTCACCGTGTTTTGCGGTCTCTCTCTTCAATTTTAAGCAATGTAGTTGAGAGCTGAGACTCAACAATTGTGAATGCCCTGGTACTTTTAGCTGTTCGACAACAAATGATTGCGTACATCGGTACATATATGGTACATATATACGTGGTCAAATTAGTTGTTATATTTGTTGTTGGTTTCTATTAATCAAGCAAGTTTGGAAGTATGGTACTTTATTTGTTTGTTTTATGTTTTTATTTGTATTTCATTATTCTTTTTAAATATATGAATATGGATTTGTACGCCCCATAATAATTAAATATTGGGTGAATTACACTAAAATACCCTCAACTATTACGGTTTTTCACTAAAATGCTAAAGCTGTTTTTATTATTATAGCAATACCTTGAAACTATGGTTTTCTAGGGATTTTACCACTAAAATGCCCTTAAAAGCAGCTCTCAAGGGATTCTATTGAAATTATTTCTTTAAGTATTTTAGTGAAAATCCCTGGTTGCAAATTTAAACGAATACCGGCTTGTAATTTACTACCAATTGACGCGTAACTCATGCTGTAAGGATTATCTCTCACACATAAAAAGTTACCGGTTCAATTTACAAAGGAGGCCGCTTCCAAAAAATGACTTATAATTTGTTCAGTCAAGCACAAAGAGATGATGCTTGTGGCATCCAAGTCCATCAACCCATGATGATGTCCCCCCTTACTCTTCACTGTATAATTTTAATTTATTTTTGATACATATTTCAAGAGTTTGGAGCTAATATCTCGTAAATGTTTGATCAATCCTAAAATTTAATGTTAATATTGGACCAAACAAATAAACAAGCCAAAGTGTATATGCATGTCTTTGATGATATGACGAAATTGAACAGTGGTATACTATGTTCGATTTCACCAATTTTACCAAAAAGAAAATTGAAAATGGAAAGATATTGTTTTATATTCAGTATAAATATAGCATTTGCATTATTTTTTGAAAGCAATTTGTAACGGCATCCCACTAGCAGGTGGAGCTTTACGCAACCTTCCACTACTTTAATATATATAAAAAAGAGAAATAAATTAAAGAAACAAAGATATTTGAGAGAGAGACATAGTTGTACTCAATCTCTTCTCTATACCCCACGTGAGAGTGAGAACAAGGTCTATTCCAATGTTCTCTTCGTTTGTCCCCTCTCTTTCCTCCTTGGAATAAATCTCTATTCTCTAGTTTTCTTCATGAAGCAATCCCAAATCTTATTCTCTTCTCTTCCTTCTCGTTTCGCATTTTTAAAGGATAAAAAATAATTCTTAGAATTTGTTAGCTTGCGTCAAGAGATTTCTTACAAAAAAACGGTAGGTACGGATCTGATGACGATGAAGGGTTGAGATTAATCGGTACATCTTTGCATCACCGACTTTCGCCGATGTAGAGGATCTTGATTTCCATCGAGATCATTCCGAGCAAATTCTAATGAAGCCTCTATAAATTTAATTTCATCGCATCATAACATAATATGTTTAATACTTAATAAGTTTTTCTATCGAAGAACATGATTAGGTACATTTTGCGGAATCCGATTCAATTATACATCTTCAAACTAGTATTGAGCACCTAACTAAATCTCTAAGAATGTAATCCATAATTTGATTTTGTTTTCGGTTTTACAGCTGTTATTATAAGCGTGATAGGCCATAATTTTTTCTTATTTTAAACCTCAAAGAACATAAATGACACATCATAATATAACACAACAACGACGGCGTTTTTAAACAGAGTTGGCGATATTGTCAACCCTTATTTGATAAATACACACAAAAACTTATGTATGGACAAAATTAATCCTAACTACACCGGCTTTTAATTTTTGTCTTTTTATGCTGTTTTTTCTCTTGATCCCGATCCCGGCCCTGTTCAAAGCTTTCAATGTAGCACTGGCCCGTGTCGATCACAGGATGATCGTCATTAGCGAGATTACAAAGATTTGCAGCCTCACACGAAGATCCGCGGGCGCGGGCTCGTCGGCAATGTGATCGAGCTCCTTTATTGTGTTGGCAAGATCCTCCTGCAATGAGATCAAGATGAGAGTGTCGAGGCCCTCGTCGAGGAGCTGGTATTTGACGGTGTCTATCTCATCTCCGAACACGCTGCCGGTCCTGGCTAGCAGATCCACTTAGGATGAGGAACACCGGAGCAAGAGGATCGGGGTCGGAGGAAAGGGCGGAGGCTGTTGAAGAGGTTGAGGAGACGGGGATAGGTGAGAAAGAAGATGTGGAGGGTGGGGATGAGGTCAAGGAGATTGGAGAAGGAGAGATCGAGAGCGACGACGCAACATGAGAGGGGTCGCAGGCAGAGGAGGGACGATGTGATGTGATTTGGGGGAGAGAATTAAAGGTTGATGTGGTTTGTGGTTAATTTTGTTTATACACAAGTTTTGATGTAGATTTAACAAATATAAGTGTTTGACAGTATCCCACACTATAAAAAAGAATTCGAAAATGAAAAATTAATTTTTCTCAAGCTTTACTTTCCTCGCTTTGTTCAATCATCTCTTCCACCCGTTCCGGTCTCCACTACGATAAAAATCCATAATTATTCTCTTCTAATTATAACCACTCTTTTCCCCTAAAAACTTATTCCCTTTAAATTTTAATTAAATTTAAATACTCTATGTGCTGTAAAGCTCGCTCCTTTTTCTTTTTCACCTTTTTTTGTTCCCCTGTAATAACAATGCAAATATGCTCAAAGATTGCGCCTTTATGCCTTTTCTAGGGTTTTCACACTGATTATATCAAACCCTTTTCCCCAATTTCTCACCTTTGCATGATTTCTAGGGTTTTGATACCATCAATCCCTTGGAATCACTGTTAATGGGGAACTCAGGGAGCAGTGGAGGTCGCAGTAGGAGAAGGAACTCAAACCCTAACCCTAGCCCTAGCCAGCAAGCTCCAGCTCCAATTCAGCAGCAGCAGCAGCCGCCGCAGCCAGCTCAGCCGCCGGAGATCGCCGGGAACCGCTACGTGTTCGCCGCGGCGACCCCTTACCCGCCTCAATACCCGAGCCCGCACTCGCTGCCGTATTACCAATACACTGGTTTTCACCCCCAGCCGCCGCCGCCTCCTGCGCCCTATGATCACCACCGCGGCGGCGGCGGAGGAGGACCTAACCCTAATTTGGGGAGGTCCCCTTGCGTGTTGCCGCAGCAGCCTGCTCTCTATGCGGAATATCAGAAGGCGGTCACCATTCGAAACGATGTTAATTTAAAGAAGGAGACTTTGAGGGTCGAGCCCGATGAGCTTAACCCTGGAAAGTTTCTTGTTGCCTTCACGTTTGATGCAACTACTGATGGGAGGTAATTTTGTATATTTTATTCTGTAGTACATTTGAATTTTGATAATTTAGAACTTGTTAATCGATACTAATCTCAGTAGTGTCGAGTGCTACTATATCGATTGATCGATTATACATGAAGGGTGTTATATGTAGTTACCCCTTGTACTTATGTTGAAGCTTAGTGTGGCATTCAGCCATGCATTGAGGCCCCATTTGGAAATGGAGTTAAGTTTTCCAAACTGTGGTTTCATAAAGTTAGCGAAACTTTGACTCCAAAATGCTAACTTTGCTCTGTTTGGCTTTTGGAGTGCAGTTATCTCAACCCCAAAGCTGAGATAACCGTACTTATATAATCTCCAATATGATTTAAGTTTCTAAACTCCATTTTCCCCAAACACGTCTCTTATAACAAACTAGAGTTCAAGAGTTTATTTTCAAAATGGAGTATGGGGCTTGCAAACCATAGTCTGCATCCCTCGGCCTCCACATAAAAATTAACTCTCACAGAAGGTTTCATGGCGCACATATGTGGGCGGAATTCACACTTTTATTTAAGATCTTGTGGTGTGCTTCTTTGACCCCCCTCCCCTTTACCTTCTTTTTTCTAAAAAATGTTTAAATACATATAATACCCTTCATCGGTGCCTCATCCACCACTTATGACATCTCAATTGCCTTGTAAGCGCCCGAAACCTTTGAGGTTAACCTTAATCTTGGTTGAAATAGCAAATGTGCCCTGGTCACTGTTGGGGTTAAAATTTACATCCTTTTGTCCAAGAAAGTCAAAGTCAACGCCCGAATAAGCGGGCCCAAGCCTGAGTCCAAGTCACATGGGTCCAAACCCGGCTCAAGCCAAGTTCAAGTTCCAAACATGGGACAGGCCCATGCCAAACTAGAAAATAAAATAAATATGTAGTAAATAGATGAACATGCAATTTGCTAGAATTAAATCGGTCAAGATAGCCAAAAATTGTAAAGCCCAAGATGCCCAATGTATAGTGTCTAAGTCTATAAAAACCAACCATCATGATGAAATAAAAGAAACAACTTGATTCTTCTCATATCTTTCTAGAATTTTATGCCTCATTCGTCAAGATTTTAAACCTTCTTCCTTCCTTTTTTGAATTAAATCAAGAGTTTAACTCTTCTTTCCTAAAACAAGAAATAGTTTTTCACCATAAAATCATTGAAGGGGGTTCAAATCTCTGATCAAAATTTTAAAGCGGAATATTTTAAATCCCATCACCCTTTTTCTCCAAGATCTAAAAAAGAGAGGAAGGAGACCCATCTCCAAAAATCTCACTCCGGGAGTATCCAAGGCTCAAAAGAGAAGAAATGAGACCCCTTTCATCATCCAAGACATAGATCTTGAAGCTTCAAGAGACCCCTTTCGGTTTTCTAAATAAAAATATTTTAGGAGTTTAACTCCGAATAAAAAATTCTTTTTTAGGATTTTAACTCTGAATAAAAAATCCTTTTTTAGGAGTTTTAACTCCAAATAAAAATCTCTTTTAGGAGTTTAACTTCAAATTATCTTCAAGAGAGTCCAAATCCAAATCCAAATCTATAGCCGGAGCTTAGCCTCTTTTCCTTGTCGGCGTCACGGCGTACGCACGACATGTGTGCGGCGGGCGCCCCGCGGTAATGCACAACATGAAGGGGACAACCCCCATCTGTGGGACAACCCCCCCCCATGGGAGGGGGACAACCCCCTCATGTGAGGGGGATAACCCTTCACCAGGGCTCCCGGCCGCCCAAAAATAAACAAAACAAAATAAAATAAATACAAAATGTAAATATTAAATAAAGGAAAATTTTCCTTTTGGATAATTAATTACTTTTTTGTCACAGTTTTATTTTAGCGAATAAAACAAAAAACAAAAAATGAAATGAACATGCCCCTATGTTTTTTTAAGTACTAACACATCATATTGAGTTCGCATGACCCATTTGGCCTATTAATCGGAGGTTCTCTCACTCCAAAAGCGAGGGGTAATTAATGGCAGCTTAGTCTGCGACTGCCGGAGATTTGAATCCCCACAATCTTTAGACTCCTGTGTACCCCAGGCAAGGGAATCTGCACATGCTTGACAAGCGAGCGCATTCCCTATCTCAATGGGATGACGAAAAACGCTATTCAGATTCTAACACGCCCAGTGGGACCTTTCTTTCCTTCCTTATTTCGGAACAAGCGTTCATGCGAATTCATTCAATATACATACCGATATTTGTACTGAAATAATGCTTTTTCATGCAGCAATCAACTCTCAACAATCAACAACCACATCGCTCAATCATGTCTTCCACGACAAATTTTGTTTCTGACGCAACTTCGGTAACCTACATGGTCAAAACGAACACGCACGCGATCCTCCCGACGAGTCTCATGAGGCAATGAGAGGAGCATCCACGCCAGTTCGGTTCAATCATGATCTATCCAGTCGGCAGCGCTCCTATTGCGGAGCCCTTACCAAAGAAAGTGACCAAACTAACCTCAAGTGTAGGAGGCTAAATGTGGTGATCGCAAAGGCACCACAACTCAAGCGCAAGTCGGTGTTTGAACGACTATCCGTTGCTCCAGCTGCAGGCAAGGCAGTCGAAACTAAAAAGATCACCGGACATCATGGGCAAGGTCAGGTGATGCCTTCGACTAGTGTGTGAACGGATGTCTTTTCAAGACTCTCTGTCAACCGACTTACACCGGCTTTCCAAAGAGTAGAAGCCCGCCATGCACTCAATGCAGAAAAACTAAGGCAGAAGTGGCCCAGGTATAGGGCAAACAAAAGGGTGCAGGCTCCGGCCATTTTGAATTTTGCAAGATTCCAAGAACCAAGTTACCCTGTGACAACAGCTGTGTCAGCCATGAAAATCTGCAACTCTTTCAAACCCTTAAAGTGATTTTAGAAGAATGTGATGTCTGCTAAAATCAAAATGACGGCGATTCCAACGGTGTTACGAAGGGATATGTCCAAACCCCAGCACAGAAGGCGAGACACCCTCTCATCAGGAGTCTATCAAGCACTCCGTCGCCCAGAAGCAACGAGGGAAAACTAAGAATGAAGCGCCAGTACCACTCAAGAACCCGGTCAGGCCAACCGTCTTTAGTCTATTGACCTTTCTCGAAGCAAAAGGGCCATGACAACGGTCCACAAAACTAGCTACCAGTGATAAGAAGATGACCTAACACACGTCCAAGTGACATCCTTCGCAGCAAGAACAAGGATGGGGCCACCACATCCCAAGTCCAATCTGGCTTGAATGTGGCTGCCACTTCCCATGGTCAGTCTCCTTCGCAGGATAACGAAAACCCCCTCGATGAGGCTGATAAGCAGGACCCCTCAGTCCACGTGGAATCCAGTTCAGACAGCGAGGAAGAGCCGACTTTCCATCCCAGGACCGCAGAACAGGAGCTCCTTCAAAAGCTCTGAATACATCTTCGAAGTAAAGACAGGGAGATGGCCAAATTTTACTCCAAAATTGACGACTTGATTGCCGTGATGTAGCTCATGGCTTAGGTTGCTCAGGCGCCCTCCAATCAAGTGCGAGTCTCTGCTCATAAGCCTGGTGATAACGACCCGAAGCAGCCAATGCATGTCCCTTTAGGTCCAAAGTATGGGTGAGCCACACAAAAGCCGACCACATTCCATTTCTGGGGACGCCTTGGTCCCGGATGGCACTACTCCGTTAACCCAAGATCGGATAATAGATTTGGTCACTGAAAAGTTAAAATATTGGTGGCTGAAGCCGAGGCTCAGAAAGATGTTTGGCAGTAGTGGGAGGCCGTATCCCGTATAATATGATCTTATCGAGTTTCACAGTGGTTACATCATGTCTAAATTTGGAAGATTCGACGGGACGGGAAATGCGAATCAGCACGTTGCCCACTTTAAAGTATCATGTGGAAATACAGGGGGCAATGATGCGTTTCTTCTCCGTCAGTTTGTGAATAGCCTAATCGGTGTCGTTTTTGACTGGTACGCGAGCATACCAGACGGTTCCATCATTACTTTCGCCCAAATGGAGTCTCCGTTTCGGCAAAGATTCATGAGTGTCAGTGACAAAATCTCCATTACTGACTTTGTGAGGACTAAGCGAGGAAAAACGAAAGTAACGCGGAGTTCATAGCCCGATGGCGCAACTTCACCGTCAAATATGAACCTTCGATAGAGCAGGACCAATTTGTCAGGCTTCTCGTCGGGAATCTCAACAATTGGATGACTCTGTTTCTATGCACTGCGAGTCTCAAAACGTTCCAAGAGCTGACTAAGAATGTCCAAATGTTAGAACACTCAAAGCAAGAGTCTACCTAGACCCCTAAATTAACAATAAATTCTTGAGGAACCGAAATGACGATAATTGCAAAGGCGGAAATTCCGACGTAATGTATCTTTTAACACTTCGGTTGACCGAAATAAGCGAAACCGAAATAAGCGAAGGACATGCTGTCCCAATGCCAGCCAACCTCGGAAGCCAGTGTTGGGAAAGGAAAGCGAGTCGTCCTTGAAAGAGAAGCCGGATAAGGTCTATTCCTTCAGAAGGGACAAAGTCCATGTCCTAAGAAACGGTCTACAATTGCCAAAATCGAAAAGACCGCAAGAAGCAAATATGACAGATGACCCCAAATACTGCCCCTATCACAAAGTGGTAAGTCATGCCATTGAGTACTGTTTTGTTTTTAAAAATTGGGTCAAGAAACAATACAAGGTAGGAGATATAGAATTGTCCAAAGGCGTGTTAGCGAACAATCAAGTTGCGACCGCCAATTTTATACAAACAAAGACCGAAGCCTTCTGAGAACCTACTGCTCTCAATTGTCTGCCCTTCCTTGAAAGGAGCAGACTAAGGAAACAAACCAAAAGCCTAACAAATAACATTACCAATAAGGAGGCAGTGGACGGGTACACAATCCGTACGGTCTATATGGTGGGGCCCAGAAGAACAAGTCCTCCTACGCTTTATGGCCATGACGATAACGTGGTTGTTGCTACCCAACATCGGCTCGGTCCAGATGATGAAGAGCCTGCTCAGGCCATTAAGCAAAAGGAGCCCGTGGTCCCTGAAGAATCGAGCTAAGACAGTAAGGATAAAGCGTTTATAGTATCCGGGACTATAAAACAATTATTATTCCAATGGCTTCAGAAACAGCTTTAAGACAGGAACGAGAAGTTGGCCAAGGTTCGTTCCAAAGTTGACGATCCGACGAATGTCGTGGCAAATTTCACGACCCAAGTCGCGCGATTGCAATTGCAACAAAATCAAAGTTTGGTTCACAAACCAGGGACTGATATCCCGAAACAGCCAACGAATATTTCCTTTAGCCAAAGAGAGGAGCATCTTCGCGAAAGTCGACCGGGATCAGTCTCCAACCCTTTCGAGGCATATGCTGACCAGGGTAAGCAGACAAGTGAACCAAAGACCGTTCGGCCTCAAAGACCGGTTCTGGGAAAAGCACCGACTCTGATAGAGAGGGAAGAAAATCTTCTCCTTCAGGAGGGATGAAGCTCGCAAAATATTCGAGAATGCCTTAAGTCACGGTGTGCAATTGCCCATTCCAAAGAGACCACATGAGGAAAATATGACGGACAATCATATGTACTGCCCATATCATAGGGTGATGAGTCATACTATCGAGAACTGTTACGTGTTTAAAAACTGGGTGGAGAACCAATACAAGGTTGAGAAAGCCTCCCTGTCCTCTGATGCGCTGGCAAACCACCAAGTTACGGCCATCGGTTCAGCTTCGCCAAAAATCAAAGCGTGAGAAACTTAAATAAGCGTACAACTTTGACTCTTAAGTCGTTAAACTGGAAGGAGAAAAAAATATGCGTGTATAAATAAATAAATAAAAAGTCGAAATGATGGGGCGACTCGCAATAAATCAGCGAGTAAGAATAAAGATGAAAAGCCGAAATTACTGGGCAACCGCGAATGAATGGTTGTAATGATAGGGCAATCGCGACCCTCGCGATAAGAAAAACTGAAATGATAGAGCAATTGCGGTAATAAAAAATTTGGCTTTTAAGTCGTTAAACTGGAAATATATGTGTATATGTAAATAAATATCTCAATCCTTTCAAAGGCGAATGATGAGTCGCTCCTGGTACCATATTCCAGTGTAGCGATGCAAACGCCAACAAAATTTCAAATTCCCAAATGTTCCAAATGCAAATGATGAGTCGCTCCTGGCACTATTCCAGTGTAGCGATGCAGACGCCAATCCAAAACTAAAATCCAATTTCCCCAAATTATCCCAGCCCTACGGGTCCGACGCTTTGCGCGCGCTGTATACAATCCACGGGCATAAACGGGCTAAATCATACCCATGTCTCGCTGCAATCACCAGTCTTGTGGCCGGTCTCAGCCCTTGGAATTATGCTCCATTCGAGAAGATATACTCGTGTATCCTCACGATACATGAAGAGAACGACACTTGCGAGATCCTCTCGACTCGTAAGAAAATCACATCTTCGTGGGGTTGTTACGACTCACAAGGTGAAAGCACACTTGGGGTCCTTACGACTTCTGAGGAGAAGATACATCTATGAGATCCTCTCGACTCGTGGAGAGAAAATACTCTTATGACACCCTTACGGCTCATAAAATTGAAAAGGCTTACGCGACAAGGACCTAAACCTGCCTCATAAGCCATTGCTCCACAACGGGCAAAGGCTAATGATGATTCGCTGCTGGTACCATATTCCAGTGTTTGTGGTGCTAATGTCGACCCAAAACCCGAATTCCAAGTTTTCCCAAGGCAAATGATGTGTTGTTTCTCGCACTATTCCAATGCAGCGATGTTGATACCAAACAAAATCCAAACCCCACTCGAATTCAAACGTCCCGTCGAACAAGACAAGAATCAAACAAATCAAATCAAAGTCCCACCCGACGGTGCTCCCAAGCTCGAAGGTCCCGCTGGATTGACATGAACCAAATCTATCAAATCAACCAACTGTTTGCCCCTGCATCGGAATCATGCTTCGTCTCAGGATATACCTGTCTCGTATCGGAATTATGCTTTGTCCGGGAACCTTATGTCGGAATTATATTTCGCCTCAGGATATACTTGTCCGGTGTCGGAATTATGCTTCGCCCCGGAACCCTACGCCGGAATTATGCTTCATCTCAGATTATATCCCCGCGTCAAAATCATGCTTCGCCTCGGAACCCTGCTATGAAATTATGCTTCGTCTCAGAATATGTCCTCCTAGAATTATGCTCCGCTCCTCGGAACGATGCTCCTCACATGGAGTTATGCGCTTGGAAGTATGCTCCGCCTCTCGGAATGATGCTCCGCCCCCGGAATGATGCTCAACCTCTGGAATTATGGTCCTGAAATAATGCCCCGCTCTTCGGAATGATGCTGCGCCCCCAGAATTATGCTCCGCACCTCGGAATTATGCTCCTCAGAATGATGCTCCATCCCTGGAATTATGCTTCCCTCGGAATAATGCTGTCACGACCCACCACCAACACAGACGGTATTGTCCGCTCTGGTCGAAGTCGCACGATTTTGTCCTTCGGAGCGAATCGGATCCGACCAGGGGCCATTTCCCAAGAGGTCATCCATCCTAGAATTTCCCTGGCTCGAGCACGCTTAACTACGGAGTTCTCAAGCTCCTGTAGTGACTGGTATCATTCCATTTATAGTATAGATCTACTCTCTTTCGAAATGTATTCCAAAGATTCCCCATTGTTCTACATCGGGTCCCACTGACTCAAGAGGTGGCCCCCATGGATTTAAGAGGTGGCCCCTGCCCTTTGGCGTGACACTTTGTTTCGTGTGGCACTTTATTCCGTGAGTAAGAACCGGGGCCCGACAACCTTCCCATTTTTGAACAATGGTTCGTCTTCGAACCACAGATCTACTATTGAGAGACCAGCTCTGATACCATTTTGTCACGATCCATCCCCAACATAGACGATATTGTTCGCTTTAGCCGAAATCGCACGGTTTTGTCCTTCGGAGCAAACCGGATCCGACCGGGGTCCACTTCTCAGGAAGTCGCCCATCCCAAAATTTTCCTAGCTCGAGCGCGCTTAACTACGGAGTTCTCAAGTTTTTGTAGTGCCGGTTCACTTAAAAAGCGTCTTTGCATTGAAGAGTGGTATCATTTCATTTATAATACAAATCTGTCCTCTTTCGGAATGTATTCCGAAAATTCCTCATTGTTCTACAGTGGGTCTCACGAACTAAAGAGGTGGCCCCTACCCTTTGGCGTGACACTTTGTTCCGTGAGCAAGGACCGGGGCCCGCCGATGCTCCGCCCCCGGAACGGTGCTCCCCTTCAGAACCAACCTTCATGTGAGAAAATTCACGCGCACGACACATAAATGTGCGCATACATTGATGGTTGGTATTTTGTTGGGGTCAAAATTTACACCCCTTTATTCAAGAAAGTCAAAGTCAACGTCCGAATAAGTGGGCCCAAACCTGAGTCCAAGTCAAGCGGGTCCAAACCCGGCTCAAACCAAGTTGAAGTTCCAAACATGGGACCGGCCCTATGCTAAATTAGAAAATAAAATAAATATGTAATAAATAGATGAATATGTAATTTGATAGAATTAAGTCGGGCAAAATAGCCAAAAATTGTAAAGCCCAAGGGCCCAATGTAAAGTGTCAAGGCTATAAAAGCCAACCATCATGATGAAATAAAAAATAACTTGATTCTTCTTATATCGTTTTAGGGTTTTGTGCATCTTTCAAGATTTTAAACATTCTTCCTTCTTCTTTTGAATTAAATCAAGAGTTTAACTCTTTTTTTCTAAAAAAGAAATAAAATCATTGAAGGGGAGTTCAAATCTCCGAACAAATTTTTAAAAGGGAAGATTTTAAATCTCATTACCTTTCTCCAAGATCCAAAAAAAGTGAGGAGGAAGGAGACCCATCTCCGAAAATCTCACTTCGAGAGGATTCAAGGCTCAAAAGAGATGAAAAGGGTCCCCTTTCATCATTCAAGATATAAATCTTGAAGCTTTAAGAGACCCCTTTCGGTTTTCTAGATAAAAGTATTTTAGGAGTTTAACTCCGAATAAAAAATCTTTTTTGGGAGTTAACTCCGAATAAAATCCTTTTTTAGGAGTATAACTCCGAATAAAATCTTTTTTTTAGGAATTTAACTTCAAATTATTTTTAAGGGAGTCCAACTCCAAATCCAAATTCATAACCGGGGTTTATCCCCTTTTCCTTGTCGGCGTCACCGCGCACGGCGTGCATGCCACGGACGCCCCGCGGTAACACGCAACGTGAGCGGGACAGCCCCCCACGTGTGAGGGAGACATCCCCCTCACGTGAGGGATTTGGCCCCCCTCACACGTGAGGGGATAGTCCCCTCATGTGGGGGGATAGCTCTCCACGGGGGCTTCCCGGCCGTTAAAAAAATTATAAAATTAAAAATATATAATAAAAAAAATACAAAATGTAAATATTAAATAAAGAAAAAATTTCCTTTTGGATAATTAAATACATTTTTGGTCATAGGTTTATTTTAGCGAATAAAATAAATAAATGAAATGAACACGCCCTTATATTTTTTTAAGCACCAACACATCACATTGAGTTCGCATGACCCGTTAATCGGAGGTTCTCTCGCTCCAAAAGTGAGGGGTAATTAACAACAGCTTAGTCCGCAGTTGCCGGAGATTTGGATCCTCACAATCTTTAAACCCCTGCCTACCCCAGTCAGGAGGAATCAGCATATGCCTGACAAGCGCGTGCATTCCCATCCTAATGGGATGACAAAAAACACTCTACAACCACTAACTAATGAGAGGAGCGTCATGTTCTAAATGTAGGATGTCATTTACAATTAACCTTTAGGATGGGGATGGGGGGGGGGACGAAAATTTAGGTTTTGTTCCTAAATCTCTTGAATTGATTTAACGCCTGCCTACTGTAGTTGTAAATGCACGACCCATCTTAAGAAATTTCTATGAGGAATCTAAGTCTCTTCTATTGTAAACAGCATCACGGTATATTTCTTTGCTAAAGAAGGATTCGAGTGTAACCTGACTGCAACAAAGGACAACTTGCTGGAGCCGATCACCATCTCGTTCAAAGAAGGCCTTGGTCAGAAATTCAAGCAACCATCGGGTACTGGCATTGACTTCTCAATGTTTGATGAAGCGGAATTGATGAAAGAGGGAGAGATGGAAGTTTACCCTCTTGCCGTGAAAGCAGAAGCTTTTCAATCGGATGAACAAAGGTCAGATGGCGGTGAAAACAAAAACTTAAGCTCTCTGAATTCACAAATCACGCAGTCCGTGTTTGAGAAGAAGGAAAAGGGTGAATATCGGGTTCGGGTTGTGAAGCAGATATTATGGGTGAATGGCACGCGATACGAGTTGCAGGAGATCTATGGGATAGGAAATTCAGTTGATAGCGATTTCGATGGGAACGATCCAGGAAAAGAATGCGTCATATGCCTCTCGGAACCACGGGATACTACTGTTCTCCCCTGCCGTCATATGGTAAATGTCTTCCATTTCTTATATGTTGATTATGGGTTAATTGCACAAAACCCTCTGCAGTTTACTCCTTGTAGCATAGTAACCGCTCAAGTGCTTATCAACGCAACCAACTCCCTCTCATTTATGAAGTTCTCTGAGCATTCCATATTATTAAAAAAAACAATTGTCTATTTTACTCTAGAACTTGTTTTTGGGTTGTTTAGAGTAGAATTTGAGCTTCTTTTTCCCCCAAGGATTTTGGTCGACTAGTAGATGGGGTATGGTAACGCCACTTGAAGGGGTATAAGTGCCTATTCTGCTTGAATTCATTGACAAGGAGATGTATCCGTATCGGATTTGTATCCATATTGGACCCTTTTCTATTCGTCGAAGATGCTTGTTGGACTCTTTCTTACACATCCTAGAACTTGAATTATGTTATGGATGTATAGAACATGTTTAAATGACTAAAACAGCACATATATATGCCTCAAAACTAACAAATAATTTTAGGTTATATTTTCTAATACGGTATTTTGTTGTTCTGTATATGTATTTTTACACAACAAAAACTTACCGTGTTTAAATGAATCGATCCTCAATTTTTTTGAAAATTGTGAATCCATGAATCCAGCTTGCATCGTGTCTCTAAACCATATCCATATCCATGCGACTTAAGTAAGTATACAAGGTAACTACAGGGGTTGGGGTTTTTGTGCTATTAACCCTTAAGATTATATATGATATCTTATCTTGAGTGCTGACAATTTATCACAAATACGTAGTATATTGTTTAGGACATGTTATCACATGGACACCTGCTGGTTCCTAAGAAGTTATTATAGAATGAAACAACAAAGTTCTTATTCTTGTTTCCTAAATTAGACTGTTTCTGCGAACATTTTATGATCCTAATAAAACACTGAGAAGAAGCTTAAGATTATGCTTTGTGATGACACATTTAGTTCTTATGCACTTGGAGCAATCATGCTCTTTGGCAACAGTTTTTGTTTATATTACGAGAGTGGCCCAAAGCATGTGCTTTGTACTCTAGTGCATTAAAAGAATGAAAAACACAGTTTAATTTTTGTTGGAAATTGGGCACCTGCCTGAACCCAACATGACGACCCCACTAAGTGCGTGGGTCTGACTAGGGTCGGGTCTGGCTTGGGTTGGACCGAAGCCTGCGCTTGGGCATAGTTCAGCTAGGGCTAGGCCAGCCAAACCCTTGTTCAAACCCTAGGACTAACGCACGCTTTGGAAAGGGCTAGGACTAAGGTTCGGCGGTAAATCTTTTTATCCCCAAGTAATCTCTAAAGGCTATATGTATGTGCCATATGCGTACGGACTAGAGTTTTAGAGATATGAGCAGATCTATTCTTTGTGAGAGACTTGGCCATCATAGTTCTCTTCTTCTATTTTAAGGCGTGGCAACCGGAGATAAGCCAACAGTTCAGTGCAGATTCGTAGTTCCTTAGGTATAATTCCTGTTGCGATTTACTTTTCATAGTGATTCATGCACAGAATTACCTGTTGCTGTGATTCGTGATTCATGTGTTTATTCCGCTGTAAAATTATTGTGATCAGTGCGACAATTTTGTAACTACATTGTTAGATCATTGTAAAAAGTGCATCTCCATTTGTTATTATGAAGTGCCAAATAGTTAAAATAATTAAATGCTATTTTAGTAACTTTTTGTTTGAAGTTTGATCCAAAATCCTTCAATGATTGAGTACGAAGAAGTACTAAGAAAACTTATTCCAACTCAACCAACTAGCATATATTGAATATCTTTGTCGGGTTGTGCAGTGCATGTGCAGCGACTGTGCAAAGGTTTTGAGTTTCCAAACAAACCGATGTCCAATTTGCCGGCAGCCAGTGGAGCGGCTATTGGAGATCAAGGTCAGTAACCGACATGAAGAAGAGCAACTTGACAATAATCATCACTGATCCATGCATCAACTGCAACTAGAGTGGGCCATAGAATTGCACTATGCAGTTTACTTGATTTGCGAGAGCCTGTGGTTTCAACCATAATTGTTGCAAGCTGAAGTAGTATTTGCCCAACCCAAGAAATGCATATTTTGCACATGTCTATCTTTATGTTTTGTGTGTATCATCCTAAATTATAATATAATGTATTTATACCAACATCAGTTGTGAGTGCCTTTGGCTTCTTCAACAATTTTTTTTTTTGGTCATGTTCTTGTTAAGGTCAGCATATTTTATTTTCTCATAAGCAATACTTATCTAAAGTTCAAGTACAGGAAAGATGATACTAGAAGAGAAAAGCGGAGGTCAAATATGACTACATCTGCTGCTTGGGTTTGCTCGAGGTGATGATAAATTTGTTCAAATGGCACATATCACAAACATGCTAATGCATTGAAGTTGGCGATGAATTTAAAAAAAGGTATGCCTGGTTTTAAGTTTTCATAATTAAGTGGTGTTTACCTCAATGGATAGCGATGTCAAATCATTTCTAATAGTTTTGAGTTATATAAGTAAACTCGCATTCGATACTTACTGTTTCTTCATTACTGTCGTGTTTTTGAAACTATAATTTAAAAGTTAAACTAGAATTTCTTTGAAATTTGCCAAACTTGTATATCATTAATTTGCAATCTTGAGTTGATTAGGGTATGCTGCATGGCAACGAGAACTCTTTTTGGGTAAAACTCATGTTAGAGAGAGGTATTTAATATTTATGGTCTAATTTGTTCTTTATGTTTCATCTATAAGCACTAACATATGATTGCCAAAAAAATGCTTGCTCCTTTAGTTTAAAATTCTCGGAAATGCTTACTATCGTGATCGTTAATTTGTTCAATTATTCTTCATTAAACGTCTATATTTATTTTATATTTTTTCGGGAACTCATTTATCTTATGAGTCGTGACCTTCCACTTATCTATTGTGGGAGCTCCACAAACTTCCACTGTCAGGAAGCTCGAAAAGCTTCTGAACTAATTTCATAAATCGTTTACATCTTTTTCTTATGCATACTGCTGCAGATGATCTTATCCTTGATATGCCTTTACCTGAAACTTGAAAATATTTATCTGTTCTTTCAATTTCCATCTGTTTTAGTTTTCTATTAACATTTTGTTTTCTGTTATTTAAAGCTTTTCTTGGAGCTTATTAAGAAGATAAGAAGCATTAAGTTATGTGATCTTTATGGTATTGAACTTCAGGATTCAGTTTGTTTATGGCTTTTTGATGGAAGGATGTTATTCTCTTACTTATTGCTGATATCTGAAGTAATTTGATGTTTGCCTTTTCTTCTTGTGAAACGTGGGGATCGGGGATCAGCTTACGGAACTCCTAGATCGGAAAAATTCAACTATTTGTTTTCTAATGATCGGTATTGTTTGCCTTGACAGCATGATCAAATGATCACTTCCTGCATGAATTTCGCAATCTTAACAGTTTACCGATAAAAGAAATATTTTTACATAACCAAATGAAATGGTCAAATCACATAAAAATAGATGTATATAAGCTTTAGGCTATGAAGATCAATGATCCCGATCATACCCAAAAACGAAAATAAAAAATAAAAATAAAAATTGGAAGAGTTAATCTTTTGTCGACCCTAGCAGAGCCTAGCTCATCTAACATAGTTAGTTTATAGGAAGATGATAACAATATTGTTTTCTTGAAAAATTGGAGTGATTGCTGCAGGAGCAGTTCATCTAGTTTGGAATTTGTTCATGATTAAAATATTCATGAAAATAAATTCATAATATTCATTAGTATTCTAGTCTCATGTCACACATTTCATGTATGATCAAAGTGAATCGTGTCGGGTGTAGATTATGAGAAAAAGTGAATCGTGTCTTTTTGTTCTTGTATACAAGATTGTTTCTCTCGATCTTGTTTTAATTCGGTGCCTCAAATGAAACTTTGTTTGTCTATTTTTTATTTTTTATTATTTTTGAAATCAACCCCTTCGAGGATCGAATTTGTGGACCTTTTACGTCGAAAAGGAAATTGATACCGATTGAGCTAAGACCAGTTGGTTGTTGTTGTCTATAACTGTTATCATATAAAAATAAAAGCAACAGGTATATTTTTCGACACAGGATCGTGATGTATGACATGCCATGTTGTTTTCAGAAACAGGTATAAGAAGCTTCGGGCCTCAATCTTAAGCATGTAGAATGTGCAAGTAATTTATGGTTGAATTTGATGGGGCTGGGTCGACCGCGGTTTATCATCATATGACAATTCTGTATAACTCAATAATCAGCTAAATTCTTGTTCGGTATTGAGTGTGTTATTCGTGGACGTTTACGTGTTAATAAACTTGTCGAAAGTTAATATCTACCGGATGAGATTTACATGAGGAATACGAGGTGTTATTTGTAAACGTGGCCCATAAGAATCGAATTAATGACCTTTTATATTGAAGAAGAAAGCTTAAAGATAACGCTCGTCTTGATATTTCTTTCTATACAATTCAATATGAGGAGAGCAAATATGGTAGTTATATGGCTGCCCTTCTCTATATCTACCCTTCTCTTTTGACATTTCCAATTTCAAAGCTAGATTCACAAAAATTATTCAATCAAATTCAAACATGATCAAGATGGCACCAACTCTTAAGTGAGCTGATTTTTGTTTTGTTAAACATTGTTGGACTATTCAAGCACGGTTTTTCTATTTCTTATTTACTTTTGGTGGACCAAGAACAGCAGGTGAAATAATAAAAACATATAAAATGTGATGCTTGTTTGCTTGCTTTGATTTTTGTCCTAAAGGTTTGGTTTCATATTTCTTAATTATTTGTGGTGGCTTTCCAAAATGAGAGAAGCTCAAGCAGCCACCCAAAAAAGAAAAGAAAAAGAACTCCCCATGTGTGGACTGTGTAAGAGGATTTTGATTTGTTCATTGGACTTTCGTTATCTTGTTTTTATTCACGAGAATATTGCCATAGGATGTATATGAGATGCTTTATGGTGTACAAAGGACCAATCCATGTGATGTGTCCAATGCAAGAATTTTGCACGTGCGATGCGCACACATATATACAGGAGAAACAAGAACTCTCAATCCACAACACATTTGAATGATCAGAACCATTCAAATTGATCACCCTACCCTCAAATGTATGCGTACGAAAAATCAAAGGATTTGAAGACTTCTAACCAATGCATCGAATGAGTGCAAAATGAACGTCTTTCAACATAGCAGCATAAACTCCATCCGATACATAGGTTAGAGGCCTTCAAATCCTTTAATTTTTCATACACAAAGACTTGAAGGCAAGGTGATCAACTTGAACGGTTCGAATCGTTCAAATATATCGTGAGTCGAAAGTTACCGTTTTTAAAAAATACGGACCGGTTTGCAATAGAGCGCGCTCCTATGTGTATATGTATAAGATCAGAGGGTCAACCAACCATTTCTTTGCTAATTTGTGATTTGAAAGATTGGCTCCCGCATTGTCAGCAACATTTAGTACATGTTTATTGTCGGTGAAATCTTTCTATTAGCGATAATATACTTGAAGACACACTGGATCCGACAAACCCCCGTGCTCAAGAACGAAAACTCCCCTAACTGCAATTATTATACACATGCCTTGAGTCAAAACATGTGGAGATATGGGTATTATGCCAAACGGTACTAAAAATCAGGCGAGTTCAGATGCAAGCTGTATGCATTTGGTTGGAGTGTCATATAGTCGTATATGGATCCAAGTTATGTTTGGAATGAAATAAATTCCAAATCAGGTTTGTCTACCCTCAGAGAAGCTGTAAGCAATACAGCTTGGAAACTGTGAATTATTTTGTGGATGGAGAGATGGTGGAAGGAGAACGACAGAGAATGGTATCGCCCCCTCCTGTAGGTATCTTTTCGTTTTATTCGTGGTCTTAACTGGGTTTAGGCCATTATCTCTACTTTAGAAATCATTCATTTCGATTTAGGGGAAAATGGGTCTAACTCCTTCAGCTTGGAAAGCAATAGTAAAAATGCCCTGGCCAAAAAAAAAAAACCGTGAAAAACTTCCTAGATCTAAAAAGTTAAATGTTTAAGTTCTTATAGTACAACCAAATGATTTTTACATTTTAATATTTTCATAACATGCTTATCAACTTCTGGCGGATAACTGCTATATTTAGCAAATAAACTGCCGTATTGAGCAAATAAACTGCTAAATTAATTGCTACACTGAGCAGATAACTGCTGCATTTATCAGATGTGGCAGTTTACATTAACTACCACACTTAGTACATAACTGCTACATATGTCAGATATAGCGGTTTACCTGTTAAATATAGCAGTTATGTGTCAGAAGTTGATAAGGGTAATATGTGAATATTAAAAAGTAAAAAGTACTTGGTTGTGCTATAAGGGCTTTAACTTTTAGCTTTTGAGATCGGGGGGTTTTTCATTAGACTTTTTTGGCCGGGAAACTCTTTCTATTGCTTTTCAAGTTTAGAGAGTTGGATCTATTTTTACCTCCAGCCTATGGCTTCTTGCACTTCCTCCTTTTTTTTTGCAGATAATAGGATCATGTGGATGGATGCTAAAAGTAGAATTTTTTTACTTTTCTTAAAAAAAAATCCTGACAAAAGATGAGAAAAGTTTGAGTTATAATAACAAGAAATGTATTTGTTTGTTTTTTGGGATGTGGTCATTTCGGAAATCGAACTGACGACCTAGAGAAGTTTTAATAGTAGGGATATTGCAGAAAAGAAAATAGGGCCAGTGTTATTTTGAACTAGAAATTGCAAACATAGAATTTGAAGCTTATTGCAAGACTTGACTTATTAAACATATATAGTCCTATATTTTTATTTGACTCAGTATAATTCCAGCATGATCGTCAAAATGATGAGCTTCTTATTTAGCACTAATTAATAGGGATTGAAGGTTAATGCTATTTTTGAAAGAAAAAGAAAAAAAAGATTGTAATTTGCGATCAACTATAAAACTATTTATAAATTATTGAGATCGAGTCAATAACACGTCCAATAGTGAATTCTATGGAGGTGGCTTTGGAATTTGACTTACCTTTTATTTTTTTGCATGCACAATTCACATGAAGAAATACAATATTTACTTTTGACTTTGTGCAGGGGGAGATTTAAAGTTTGGAAAGATAATGAAATGGATAGCTTGAGACGAGAGAGATCGTTTGTGGAATTCTCCTTTTGTTTCATTATTTTTATTTCATCGTATTTTCGACAGATCGATCATTAGTAGATGACATGAGCCACAATCTCAAATTTGCATATAAGAACAGAGAAAAAGCAAGTTATATATAAAACACTGAAAGCCCCGAGATAGTTTAGCGAAATTTTCCCTACTATTTTTTTCATACAAATGGATAAAAAGAAATGAAATGATATGATTTGCCACGTGAAGCAGGCCTCTAAATTTATTTGGTCACGGTTTTTTACTTTCAAAACTTTAAGAAAACACAAAAATTGAGAAGCCCAGTGCTTTCATGCATACACGTGGCACCATTCACAAATAATCTCCTGCCATGTCATCAAGTCACATACGGTCAACTGAATTTTCGGTGCACGAACAGGATCCACTAAAAGATCCGGCCCAAGATCCACTCTATCGATTCGCCGTTGAACTCAAAGCAAAGAAACACTCCCCCTTTTTAAAGTTTCCATTTTTATTTTCAACCCTTGGGACCAAAAAAATTTGAAGAAAAATATCAAGTCAAAACTATGAAATTTTACTAAATTTAGTTCTCATAAATTGTGAGATAGAGCTCTCTTTGTCCCTCTCTCTCTCTCTCTCTTCAGCTGTCTCTGTCCCCAATTCGCATCCCACAATCCTTGGTGAGTTCTCGATTCGAATCTTAGCTCCGTTTCTTTGCTTTAAAAATTGGATCTTTGTGAGAATTGATCGCTGTTGATACCAAAATTTCACTTCCAATTTCGAAAATTAAGCGTTTTTGGTTTGGATTTGTGAATCTAGTTCATTTCTTGCTTAAAGATCGAATCTTTGTGAAAATTGATAGAGGTCGGGACAGCATTTCCTCTTGCTTTTTTTTAGTTATTTGTAGTAATTTGCTGCAATCGTTTTGATTTGCTTATTTTTAGTATTTTTTATGTATAATTCTGGGATTATATGGAATTTCCATGGCGTTTTTTTATTTTGAAAAATAAATGTTATAACCTTTTCCTTTTGGCGCCTTTTTAAAAGAAAAAATGATAAGATTTAAGCGTTGATCAGTACTTTTCTATCCTTTATTTGGTAATTTTCTGCAAATTATTATAACGGAGAAGGTTTTTTTTCCTTCTAATTTTGATGAGCTTGATTACTAGGGAACCGTGAGGAGCTGTTGAAATGGCCACTGGAACAATCCCAGCATCTTTCCCTTCTCTGAAGAGCAGAGATTTAGGGTTTAGCTTCGCAAAGAGTGTGGACTTCACAAGGGTTGCTTTTGTTCCAAATTCTCAGAGGAAGAAATCCCAAAAAGCTAGGGTTTTTTCTGTGCTCAAGAATTCTAATCCGGGGTCGGATACCGTCGAGTTACAGCCTGCTTCAGATGGAAGCCCACTCTTAGGTACAGGCTTTTTATTTTTTTTTGAATTTTGAAGATTATATCGATTAAATTGTATTTTTTTTTATGTGTAGTTCCTAGGCAGAAGTATTGTGAATCACTGCATAAGACTGTGAGGAGAAAGACGCGAACCGTAATGGTTGGAAATGTGGCTCTCGGAAGCGAGCATCCGATAAGAATTCAAACGATGACAACTTCGGACACTAAGGATGTAGCTAAAACTGTTGAGGAGGTTTGCTCACTTATTTAATCTCTAAGTGTTTAAAAAAAACATTAATTGCATATAGCACCCCTCATGTGTACCTCATAGAACCTTATCACACCTCAACTGGTTTATTAGCAGCTTACACCTCTCGGCTAGCCTCGATGAAACTTTGAAGAGGAATTTTAACTTGATCATTGACTAACTCATGGTGGTTATGTGCTAATAAACCAATAAAGAGGCGATAAATGTCTTTTATGACCGAGAAGAGGAAAGTTGACTTGGTCGTTGACTAACCCTAGAGGCGTTCTGTGCTAATAAACTAGTTGAGGGGCGATAACTGCAATTCAAGGTAAACATGCGGGGTATTACATGCAATTAACCTTATTTCTCTCTTCAAAATTTTATTAGTATCATTATTGCTAGTTTCTGTTGGTCCCTCTAGTCCGTTAGGAGGTCAGTTATAACAATCACATAGAATCCACTTTCAGTAGGATGTTGTAGTTGATTGTTTATGATATTATTCATATCTTTTGTTGTGTTTTCCATCCGTGAACATTCGACTCTTGTGCAAACTTATGTGCAGATAGCTAATATTAGTTGTGAATAACAAGCGCTTCAAAGTTTACAAGTGGTAATAGCAAGGTTCTTGATTCCTTCTTTGTTCAAGGCTGTATTTAAAAAGATTGCTTTCTTCTTGATGTTTGCTTTACTTGAATTTCTGTGTTTGACATGAAGGGGTAATATAATATTCATGGTGGGATTAAGTCATATCTTATTTTAATGGAAAGAGCCTGCTGAACATATACAACACCTATCAACTAGTTTGTATTCATAATAGTGAATACATATTCTGCTATCCTTCTACTAGGTCTGCAGAATGTTGTGTTCTTGTTTTGCAGGTGTTGTATTTTTTTTCTTGCAATAGTGTCAATATTTGCTTCTGCATCTAGTCTCTTAAGAGCAAGTTTCTCATGTTTTACTCATCTTAGGCACTATCTTATAAGGAGTTTAATTTTTTCCTCATTAGGTTATGAGAATAGCAGATAAGGGAGCAGACTTGGTTCGGATAACAGTTCAGGGAAAGAGAGAAGCAGATGCCTGCTTTGAAATAAAGAATACTCTTGTTCAGAAAAAGTAAGTATTTTTTTTAACCACACAGTTATCATCCCAAAAGGAGAATGTAATGCTTTTAACTGTTTTTAAAAAAATATTTAAGTGCACTACTGATGCCCTCTTTTCCAGTTATAATATCCCTCTGGTGGCAGACATTCATTTTGCTCCTTCAGTTGCATTGAGAGTGGCTGAATGTTTTGACAAGATCCGAGTCAATCCCGGAAATTTTGGTATGTGCTTGTTATTTTTCCTTTATGCCATTGTAAAAATCTTTTTACGCTGTTACTGATACAGTTTCTTGCAGCTGATAGGAGAGCCCAATTTGAGACGCTAGAATATACTGATGAAGATTATCAGAAGGAGCTGGAGCATATTGAGCAGGTTATTAAATTTATTATTTTTGTTTTTTTTTCCTCATTCAGGTTAGAGCCTTGACAATTTATTATCTTTGAATTGCACAAATCAAAGATTTTACAGTTTTGCAATTATAAATTCTTGTTCATGCTTTTGTTTCACTTGATTATACCACTAAGAATCATTATGCGTTTTTCTTACTACCAGGTTTTCACTCCATTGGTTGAGAAATGTAAAAAGTATGGGCGAGCAATGCGCATTGGAACAAACCACGGGAGTTTATCTGACCGTATAATGAGTTACTATGGTGATTCTCCCAGGGGAATGGTTATTATTCTCTCATTAATGCATCAAATATTCTTTTCACCTGCTTTTACAACATGGATGATTCCTCAGTCCAAGGATACTGATGCTGGAACAGGTTGAGTCTGCTTTTGAGTTTGCAAGGATTTGCCGGAAGTTGGACTTTCACAATTTCGTCTTCTCGATGAAAGCAAGTAACCCAGTTATCATGGTCCAAGCATATCGATTGCTTGTTGCAGAAATGTATGTCCAAGGTTGGGACTATCCTTTGCACCTGGGGGTTACAGAGGCCGGAGAAGGTGAAGATGGACGAATGAAATCAGCAATTGGCATTGGAACTCTTCTTCAGGTGTGCATTTCTCATTTCTTGTTGAGGAATATGTACAAGGTCGATAGTGATCTTAGCCAATAAAACATTTCATTGAGTGAGAAATGTTTCGAATACATATTATAAAGTTATGCATTAAGCGTCTCTATAAATATTTTTCACCCCTCAAAATGGCTAAATTAAAAATTTACAAAACATGTCACAGAAGCTTTTAACATCAGCAACAAGACAGTATGTTATGCTGCAAAAATTTCTTTTCCTTCAAAGCAATTGCCCAATATTTCACTATAATATTGATATTATTCAGGACAACCAAGAAAAAGACCTTCTTTCAAAAATTATTTTATTTATATCATTGGACACCCGTCTTTGCTTCTAGTCTATGGATGCAATTCCACAGTTAGTTCAAGCCCGGATCTGCAAGGGGGTATGGTCCGTTTGGATGAGTGTTATAATAATCTCTATAGTAATACCACAAGACTCATATCTAGGTTGCATCATTATGTGTTATACCCATGCTTCTTAAATTCGGCCGACCCCGATTCGAGATGTTCGATTCCAATCCCAAAATTTACCAGTCAATCACCAATACTGAGACTAGACGCCAAGATTTTAAACCTCGGTAATGGGATTACCAATTGATCAGTGAGGTTTTAGTATTGAGTCATTAATGGGTTCGTATGATTATAATAAAATTAATTTTTTCATCGGTGTATTATTCGTTTATTTAACATCATTAATTACTCCAAAAATGTCAAAAGGTTTATAGTTATTTTTTCAACAAACCATTCTAGAAGTAGCTAATTAATGAAATATATGTAAAATAATTTATTTGTTTTTACTATTTGTTTAGAATTTCAATTAATTTTAAAAAAATCTTTTGGTCAACGAAAAAAGTTTGAAGTTTAGATCCAAGACACCCGATAGAGCCGAAATGGCCGATTCCGATCCCAAAAACTGCACGTAGCGCCTCCAAGATTTTAAACCTTCGTAATAAACCTAAGATATCAACTGATTGTGTGTGTAATTTATCGATAATAAGAAGGAATAACATATAATATCAATTTTTTTCTATAATAGGAGATAAAATTTACCCGATATCTCTCGGTTCCCATCCATTTTGTACACTTTCCAGTGTTAGGACTGATCAGTTATAACTAAGCAGGGGAGTTTGTGACGGTAAATTTGTATGAAGGGCTATCTGCAGATACTTTATCTTGAAGTTCCTATAATTCTAATTTCATAAATCTGTATGAGATTAAGATCACTGCTAAACTTCAAATACATGCTTGATACAGGATGGTTTGGGGGATACAATCAGAGTTTCACTCACCGAACCACCAGAAGAAGAGATCGACCCTTGCAGGAAATTAGCTAACCTTGGCATGCAAGCATCAAATCTGCAAAAAGGGGTGGTAAGGCTTAATTCCTTGCATTCCATTTCTTTTCTATATCAGACTCTGCAAGGAAAAAAAACTACGTTGCACGGACTCATTGTCGAGGAGGTATATCTGTATCGGACTTGTATCCTTACCAGACCCTTTTGGATTCATTGAGGATACTTGTGAAACTCGTTTTGGCCCATCCTAACATTTATGGACTATAGAGTATTATACTATGTGCAGTGGACAAGTAACAACGGCTAAGACACCAGTGATCGCAGCTTCTATGCCAACTAATTATTTGTATGTTTAGTTTAGAAAATTTGCTAAAAAGGTAAATTTGGTCATTGTGTGTGTATAAAATCAACAAAAAAGGCATATCCCAACGAATCATATCGTAGATTTTGGGAAAATTACGAATCCGTGAATCCATCCCGTATCTCATATCGTTTCCATATCCATGCTACATAATTGTATATCTGAATCTACTTTTACTATTATTTGTTGCAGGCTCCTTTCGAAGAGAAGCATAGACGTTATTTTGATTTCCAGCGGAGAACTGGTCAACTGCCACTGCAAAAGGAGGTTAATACATAGGTTCATTATTTGTTCGGATAGTTTATATATCTTCTAAGATGCCTAACCAAGCCTCTGATAATGTTATAGGGTGAAGAGGTAGATTATCGAGGGGTTCTGCATCGAGATGGTTCTGTTCTCATGTCTGTCTCGTTAGACAACTTGAAGGTATGTGGTGGCTATTCAGTTTTGCTTCCAATACCCATTTCATGTTACATTATGCGATTGGTGTATGAACCGAAATACACTATTTCTTATTTATATTTGTTACAAATACTGTGGTGCCGTAAGCAGTCACATGATATTATGATAACGACTGAAAAATGTTACTGCCATGATGAGTAATTTCTTTCTGTTCATGCCACAATTACTGTTTCATAAATTGTTTAAATTGTGCTATTTTGTTCACTGGTCTATAATTTGATTTTTTTTTTTTACAACAAAATGGTGATAAATTTACACATTATCTTATGTTGACTATGATATATCTATTTCCTACCATCAGACACCGGAACTTCTTTACAAATCTCTCGCAGCAAAGCTTGTGGTTGGCATGCCATTCAAGGTTTGTTCTTGTACTTCCTCTTTTATCAATTTCTTTTGTTCTGAAAGTTATTCTTTAGTTAGGCAGACACAGAAAAACTTACACGGTATTTGGCAATTTTCTATCAGGATTTGGCAACAGTAGATTCAATTCTGCTGAGGGAGCTTCCCCCTGTAGAAGATGTTGATGCTGTAAGTTCATCATCCTTTTTCCTTTGGCATTTGAAATAGCTAGAGAACTTTGATCTGACTAAAATTTCTGACCTGTATTCAGAGGTTAGCTCTCAAAAGGTTGATTGATATCAGTATGGGAGTTTTGACGCCTTTGTCAGAACAGCTCACGAAACCGCTCCCTAATGCTATTGCCCTCATAAACCTTAAGGAACTTTCGACCGGTGCCTCCAAGCTTTTGCCTGAAGGTACGGCTTTGACAATTGAACTTCTCTTGGCTTAATTTCACGAAACTACCTTTAACTACCGTTGTTTTTCACTAAACTAGTTTTATTACACTGAACTCCCTTAAACTTTGGTTTTAAGGAAGTTTTAAAAGTAAAATACCCTTACATGTAGTACTTTTAAGGGATTTTATTATAGCAATATTTCTTAAAGTAAATAACTGAAAAACGGCTATAGCTAAGGGCAGTTTAGTGTAATTTAGCATTTTTAATATATTACGCGTTTCAAGCTTCTATTTTTTTAATGCAGGCACCCGGCTAGCTGTGACTGTCCGTGGAGATGAACCCTATGAGGAGCTAGACAGCCTAAAAGATGCGGATATCATGATGGTGCTGCATAATTTGCCTTACAGTGAAGATAAAATTAGCAGGGTTCATGCAGCTAGAAGGCAAGTGATCTTAACCGCATGAAGTTTAATTTTTTTTGTTTTATTTTTCTCCGCCAACCACATCTTATTTGTTTTTCTCCCCTCTTGTGCTTCAGGCTGTTCGAGTATTTAGAAGAGAATACCTTGAACTTCCCTGTAATTCACCATTTACAATTTCCCAAAGGGACCGAGAGGTACTATTGCTATATGTAAATTCATACATTGTATTAGAGTCTATAATGGTTTACGTGAATAAACTCTCATATTAATCTGACTCGCAGAGATGATCTAGTGATTGCTGCTGGAAGCAATGTTGGTGCTCTTCTTGTTGATGGTCTTGGGGATGGATTAATGCTCGAGGCTAATGACCAAGATTTTGATTTTTTGCGAAATACATCTTTTAACCTGCTTCAAGGTTGCAGAATGCGCAATACAAAAACGGTAAGCTATCACCTACCTGTTAGAGTTTATTCAAGATGAAAGTTTATGGATAACTTCAGATTGTTGAATTAAATTCCTTACTCTAAAAGAACGCTTGAGGCGCCAAAACCTCTTAAAGCACCCGCCACTGTAAAATTTCAAAGTTATGGTAAGGGTTGAGAAAGAATATTTTCATATTCTGACCTGGGCCGGTGGCATAAAGATTTTTTTTTGGGGTCCTTTTTATTAACACGAGTCTGGTGAGATTTAAACCTGAGGTACTCTGTACCATATTAAAGTAGGCCAGTCACTGCAGGACACACACACACACACACTAACAAAAATTAATGCAGGAATATGTTTCTTGCCCATCTTGTGGTCGTACCCTCTTTGATCTTCAAGAAATAAGTGCTGAAATAAGGGAAAAGACGTCACATCTCCCTGGTGTTTCTGTAAGTTGAAGCCCATGGATTTAATTTATCATCAGAAGGTTGGTTTCTATTTTTAAGTAGGAATAAACGGTGTATCGCTTGTGGCAGATTGCGATCATGGGTTGCATAGTTAATGGGCCTGGTGAAATGGCTGATGCTGATTTCGGGTACGTTGGTGGTGCACCCGGAAAAATTGACCTCTATGTGGGAAAGGTAGGTTCAGTTCTTCCATCAAACACGGTTGCTTAACTCAATTTCTTTAGGCATGTCCCATATTTTAGTCCAAGTGGTTTAGACCGTGCTTGGTTTTAAGAGAATGCGGGGAAAGGGAAATAAAATGAGAGTAAAAGTTGATTATTATTATTATTATTATTATTATTATGTGGGGGAGGGGCGGGGTTCGAGATGCAAAATGAGAATGACGAGGAAAACAAAGCGAGAAAATTTTAGCAAAATATTTTCATTTGGTCTTCTCTTCTCTAACCTAGTGAAAGTAAGATAACATGACACAAGCAAAATTTTATATGATTTTGTTTCAGGATTCATTGTATCTTGTTCGTCTTGTCAGATCTTCACTGAATCAAATTTGAACATCAATGATGTGCTCATTTTCTCTGTGATTTTCTGTACAATTGATATTAGATCCAAACCGAATTAAAAGAATTTTTTTATTTCTTTTATTTTCCTTGTTTCATGTCTATTCCTTTTAGTTTCCTTTCATGTTCTCTTCAACCAGTCGTAATCTCCGTTATTTTGTTCAATATGCCAACATGATTTCCAACAGAAACAAAATCTTATGTCAATTTCAGAGGATTTTATCTGATAATACTCGTACTTATCCTGTTTCTTCTTTCCATTTCTAAAAATCATAACTTTTCATAATTTCAGACAGTGGTTAAGCGAGGAATCGCAATGGAGGGGGCAACTGAAGCTTTAATACAGCTGGTAAAAGACCATGGACGTTGGGTAGATCCACCAGCAGAAGAATAGAATCAACCGGTAACCTCATGGTAAAACTGAGGGTACCGATACTGTAATATAGTTTACAGCGTACATTTCATCTCGAGAATTGATTTATAGATCCATATGCCAGATCAGTTCTCAGTAAATGAAAAAACATACAGGCGTCAATTTTTTCAGTTTCTTTTTGTATGACGGACGAGAACCAGATACAAACTTCAAGCTAAAATGAAATATATGTGATGAATGAATAATAATCAAGTCTTCTATCTATGCTTATAAATCTCACTATTCTCTTTATCATCTAATTTGCGATTCTTGAGAAACTTGCCATTCTTTGGCAGTTGAGTAATATTGGACGTGACCAACTATACTACTGCAATAAGTGACGTATGCGTGAAAATACAAGTAGTAATTTGGGCAACACTTTTATACCCTTTTCACATTTTACACATCTGACAATTGTGAGATGATTATAGCTTTATATTATTTGATTTTTGTGTCACGCAAAGAAAACCGATTTGTTTATTTGACTAATAAATGTCGTGGAGGGCACGGGCGGAGCATTTATGTCTCTTGAGTTTATCATAGAGAAAGGGATTGGTTCATGCCATCTTGGAATTGATCACAGAGAAAAGGATTGACCTCTTTGTTTTATTTTTCACTTTGGTAGATTCTATTTAAAGTTATAGAGAGGCACTTAATACAAACTTCATTATATATTGGATTATATTTATGTCTTGCTATCATCGATCTGTTTGCTGTTATCAGAAGTTAAATATAATGTTGTTGTCATATGATTCATGCTCATGGATGAAAACAATGCAGGAAGGCTCAAGTCTTGCAGATAAGTCTCGTAGATGCCATAGCATCAAATGGCTCTCACAAATCATATTATGAAAAATTATGTTTCTGGCAAAAAATTTCAACTGTGATAACCTATCTGAAATAAACTACACATATCCAAATATACTGCATATGTTTGAGTTACATATGGGTAAATAAAGTTAAAATATACCATGTGATATCTTAATTAAGAATAGGACTGCAAACTAATGTGCTCATATATAATTTTTAATATTTTGATATGAGGGGAAAAAACTAAAATTAAGGGTTACTACTTTTTTCCAATTCAGAATTAATTTAGGTGTTCATTTCAACATTAATCATGTTTGCTTAAAGAACACAAATACAACATGGTAAACCCATATATAAAGTAAGCTTCCTGCCATTTAAATAAAATTTAAGAAAAAGAAACTAATCACTAGAAAACTTTGCATAATCGCAACAATTTTTTTAGAATAAATGTAAGAATTTTCATTGATGCAGCCCATAAATACAAAGTATCAAGAAATGAAATCTATACATTAATAGAGCAAATGTAGGAATTGTAGCTCTGATGCCAATCTGTAGGAAGTAGGTTTGACACAAACTACACCACGCATAATTAAGCAATAGATTTCAACCCTTCACCAAAAAATTAAAGAAGTTTTGAGCTTATTAATACATGAATTGTATTAGATATTTCTTGACACGTATCAATACATCAACAACAACAACAAAAATGATAACTAGTAAGCATTTTCTTCACAAACTAAGTCCTCTGGTTCTTTGAAGCAAAACGCAGCACCAAATAGAACAGTATTCTGTAAAACACAGCCCACCCCAAGAGCCAAAGCACCATCTTCCACTTGGCCTTCTCGCCGCCGTCGATCGACAGGCTGTCCAAGATTTGCTCTCCAGTCACCACCCCCGTCAGCGTGCTGTTGGCAAACACCCGGTCCCTAACAAACTCGTTCATCAACAACCCTTCGTAGGGGTACTTCATGGTCGATATCGTGTTCATCCACTTCCATCCTCGGGGGATGTTATGGCTGCTGATAAAGTAGCCGCAGAACAGGAAGAATAATGCGGTGAATGCGATGACCGCGGCGTAGCCTAAGATGAAGTTGGGCACGACGGAGCTGACGAACACGACGAAAGAATTCGTGGACAGGAGCGAGACGTAGAGGATTATCAGGAAGTAGTAGAACTGCCCGTGCAGCTTCAGCGCTTTCCAGACGATGGCGGCGTATGTGGCAGACTGCAGCAGTAGGAAAGGCAGGTACGTGATGATCCCGGAGATGGTGTACGAAGAGGCGCGGTACGCGTTGTGGGAGGTTTCCCGGATGAAGATGAAGCGTTCTTGGATGAAGGCCGGGACGGCGTCGTTGGAGGAGAAGAAGAAGAGGCTGACGGTGAAGATCATGAAGCTGAGCCTGTCGGTGATGCCCTGGGGATCGTCTTTAGGGTTCATGAACATTGTCGCCATCATCAGGCCCATCACGGTGAGCACCATCTGGCGGGAGAGGAACAGCTCGGGGGTCCGGCGGATGTTGATGAAGTTGCGGTGCATCAGGACCCAGATCTCGGTTATGTATGAGTTGGCGAATTTGGGGCCGAAGCCTTGGTTGCGACGGGCGGCAGGGCCCAAGCCTGCGTTGGCTCCGGTGAGGGTGTTTGGGGTGAGGTAGTCCGACTCGTTCACGGTGTAGTCACTGGTGTGAGGGGTTGGGGTGCTTGAGAGGATCTCGTTCGAGTAGGTGTAGTAGCCTGGTGATAGGCTGCATCCAAAATGGTGAACCAAGTCTTAGACGTTTCTGAGAACTACACACAAATCGACTAAGCTTTCTCGGCCTTGAGTTTTTGAAGCCTACTTACCTCGGCACGTTTTGTGCCCCATGCTGCCGTCGAGGCGTCAACCGCAACGCATCCATAACGCCACTCTGACTCCCACTCCACGGCGACCTCGACGAGTTCCAAGGGCTCCTAAGGCTATGATCAAACACATCCACCCCATTCTTAACCCTGCTTCCATCTCCTGCACCATTCTCAATATCTCTCAGCGCAGCTCTCACCGGCGGTGTCGCCGTAACCGTCGAGATTGACCGCTGCTCATTGACCGTGCTCACGTGAGGTGGCTTCAGCCCTGTCAGGCAAAAGTCGGCCAATGCGCCCACTCCGAGCTCAGACTGATCGTACTCCTGAATCACATCCAAAAAATGCTCGATCGAGTTCTCTCCCTTTGGGACCTTCCGGCTCATTCGGCCTAAATGGTTGCCTACATCCTTCGGGGACCCGATGAACATGAGCTGACCGCGAGCGAGGATGACCAAGTGATCGAGAAGCATCTGGATGCGAAACGAGGGTTGGTGTATGGTAAGGATCACCGTGCTGCCTGATCGAGCGATGTGGTGCACGCGCTCGATGACGCTGTGTGCGCTGGTGGAGTCGAGGCCGGAGGTCGGCTCATCCAGGAAGAGCAGGGCTGGGCCGTGGATGATGTCGACGCCGATGGAGACACGGCGGCGCTCCCCGCCGGAGACCCCGCGCGTGCCTTCGTCCCCGATGTAGGTGTTTCTTGATGACTGCATCATCGATTCCACAACACTTATCACTAACTTAGCCGTTTTCGTTAAAATTTCGCATAATGAAAACTTAAATTATCAGATCGTTTGATAACAACATATATCAAGCTAATATAACACCCGAATCTTCTACAAACCAAACTTTAAAACTCTTACCGATAGTCCCAACTGCTCCATGAGCCTCTCCACCCTCTGCTTCTTATCCGCCCTCGAAATCGACCCCAGACGAAAATCCGCAGCAAACATCAACGTCTCATACACCGTCAGCATCGGGAACAACCTATCGTCCTGCATAATATAAGCCGACGTCCTTTTAATAATACTCGGGCTCATCTCGGTCCCATCGAACGACACCTGCCCCTTCAAGCTCCCGCTGGCGATCCTCCCCGCGAGACTATCGAGGAAAGTTGACTTCCCGGCCCCGCTGGGCCCCATCACGGCGGTCACGCACCCCTTGGGCGCGTACCCGGTGATCCTATGCAGCAAGTCCGCGTCCTGCGATATCCACTTCCCATCCACCTTCTCCTTCTTTGTGACCGTGTAAGTCAGTCCTGAGAACTCGAGCCCGCCGGTGAAGTTCGGGGCCTTTCCGACGTCGATCACCACGTCTTTCCGATTGCCTTTATGATGGTTGCTTGCCATCTTTGAGGAAAGGTATGCGATGAACGTAAAGAGAAGGAAAATGAGAGAGTTGATAAAGGAGCTAGCAAGGGTTTGTGTTTGATATGGAACAGCTGTTATGTGTCATGAGGAGAGGGTTCCAAGGATTTTGGAAGGGAGTGGAGCTTCATAGTAAAAGCCGTTGTAGAATCGTTTGGATCCATGAGAAAGAGAATTTGTGTTGGCTTGGTTTGTTTGTGTTGGCTTGGTTTGAGAAGGAAAGGCTTGTACTTTGGGGAAGTGATCTATTGCAAAAGGGTCGATGCTCAAAAGTAGGAATTTTCCAGATCACGACACGTAGCGGATGACGTAAACCTACTAGACTCCTGAGGGCTCGGAGTAAGAATAAGTATGACGTATTAGACTTCAAGGTTGTATCCGATCTTTTGAAGACCCCCCGAAATACCTTCCATATTCACATAGCAGCCAGCCAACAGCTCACCTCCTAGCAATCCTATAACCGAGCTTACATAACCCCCTTGCTTGTCTCCGAGCTGTTGCCGAACTTGGCTTCCTCGGTTTCTCTGTTCAACCGTGAGCACGGAACCTAAGCGCCCCCGTAACGGTTCTGTGTATCTCACCACGACGAGAACTCCGTCGCTCTACGTCCCGCATCCCACGCTAGCATATCTCCATTAATGAGTGTATCCCACTATTAATAGACGTACCCCGCCATCAACGCGAGCGTGACGCAGGGGCGTGACGGACGGCGAGAATCTCGCGCCGGTTCGCTCTAAGCGACTTCTATATAAACCCTCTCTTCCAGACAACTCGGGTAAGAAAAAAATCCATTCCAATATGCCGCTACCCTGCCATTATTCCTCAGTACTTACTTGATCGTCGGAGGGTCCTACGGTGGTTTCCCATCCCGGGACTTCCTATGAAGGTAGCTCGGCTTCAACGGCAACCAACAACCCGCTGAGATCTACACACTCAATTCTCACACTAAATCTCAACCGTTCAGCATCGCTGGCAGCAAGATCGATGTAGGACAACATCTGAGGGAGATTCAGAACTATATCAGTTGGCGCCGTCTGTGGGAACACCATTTTCCATCCAAAAAAGTTGATTTTCCGCCTTCGATTCGATGGCCAGCGATCATTGCCATGAAGACCCTAGCACGAGCCATCCCGTTCTCCACAACGGAGACGGGGGCGGTTCCACTCCTCCTTCCAATATCGTCGAAGCCTTATCAGCACAGATCGACTGACTGACAGCGATGGTGGACGCGCTCGCTCGTGTCCAAACTACCAGCCATGCATGGCAAATCACTGCCGCTGCTCCCCAGAACGGTGGCATGCATAAGACGGCAGAGACGCATTCAGGTCCTCGGCCTCGCTCGTGCCAACCACGATGCTGCAGAATACCGGCGTGCCGATTCCGGCAGTTGCAACCCCCATACGAGGAATGATTCTATGTCTCATTGGGCGCCGGACAGTCCAACACCGAGGTGTCGGGACCAACCAGATTATCGCTTTAACACTCGCCGCGTTCTCTCGCCCTTCGAGGCGACGTCGGTCAGAGCACTTGATTCCAGGAATGACCAACGTCACCATGATCACCGAGGTCGTGACCATGACGCATGTCGGGGAGGCCATGGAGGGTTCACCCCAAGAATCTGAGGAACGTGATAGAACGAAACCGAAGCCGCTCTATCGCTCAAACCCGAAGCAGAGACAGCAGACACTCCGATTATTGAGAATTCTCGGGGTAACAGCAGCGAATCGAGGTCCCCGAGAAAAAGATTAAGGACATGCGACTCGCCGCCTGTTCGTCCGGCGGATCGGCAAAATACTCCGCGGAATCTCTCACGAAACCCTTCACTAAGTAGTTACTAAGGGAGCGAGTCTCTTCCCGGAACAAGCCGTCCAAAATTGCTCTTTTTGACGGGAAGTCCAACCCTAAAAACCACTTAGATGCGTTCACCACGGGCATGAGCTATCAGGATAACTCGGACACCGCTCAGTGCCGAGCATTCCCCACCACCATCATCCTAGCAGGACGAGACTGGTTCTGCAGCTTGACTCCGTACTCGATCTAGATCTTTGAAGAATTGGCCACGCAGTTCCTCAGCCATTTCGTCGGCAACCGACAACAGAAGAAATCGGTTGACTACCTGTTCACCATTAAGTGCGAGAACATGGAGTCTTTCAAAGACTATATTACCCGTTTCTACAATGCCTTTCTGGAAGTACCCAAGCATCGGGATGAGACAGTTATAACCGTCATGAGGTCTGGTCTTAGGCACAAAGAGTGGCTCTGCTCTTTTGCATTGGCGTAACCTAATACCTTGGCCGAGATCAAAGTCTGGACCGAACGCAAAATCCAGCTCGAATCAGAGGTTAACGCTCATCTTTTCCGGGGAGACCGGACTGGCCAAAAGAAAAAGGACCGGAAAGAAGACAAGAAGAAGGCCGATCGGTCGAAACCTTACACTCCGAGGTTTCATGAGTACACGCCTCTCAATTTCTCGCAGACCGAGCTGCTAGAGGAGGCGAAGAGCAAAAGATTCTTCATGCTACCACCGATGACACGAAAGACGAGTAAGCGACTCCGCGGCCCGTATTGTGTCTATCATCAGACACAAGGACACCTGACCGAGAATTGTAAATAGCTGCGCGACTACATCGAAGAGCTGATCCGCTTCGGTCACTTGGCAAACTACCTGCGAGAAAAACGTCAAGCAGATAGGGGGCAAGCCGACCAACTTGAAACCGGAGAGCTGACGATCGGTCAGATCATGGTCGTCACCGACTGACCTGATTCCGAGTAACAAGGACACCCACCGAATCCGGTCATTCAATACAGGAGAGTCTAAATTGTATTATCGAATATGTATTTTCTTTAATAATAAAGATTCTTACTTCCCTGCAATCTGAACTGCTTCTTTTTGTTTCCATGCTAAAACACCCCGCAGGGCCGGCGGGTAACTTTCTGCCCGTCAAGCAAAGACCAGCCTTTCACTCAAGTAAATGAAGCCCAGATGTGCGTATAGGCAGCCGACCAAAGCTCTCATCATGAGGCCACCGGACAGCTTCCTGTTCGGCCCATCCACCGTGGGTAGCTTCATGCCTAACCACTCTGCGGATCTAAAGCCCTCGTCAAGAGGGGACCGAACAGTTTCCTGCTCGGCTCATCCGCTGAGGGTAGCTTCTTACCCGACTACTCCGCGGATCTAAAGTCATCGTCAAGAGGCGACCGAACAGTTTCCTGCTCGGCTCATCCAATGAGGGTAGCTTCCTGCCCGAATACTCCGCGGATCTAAAGCCCTCGTCAAGAGGTGACCAAACAGTTTCCTGCTCGGCTCATCCGCTGAGGGCAGCTTCCTGCCCGACCACTCCGCGGATCTAAAGCCATCGTCAAGAGGCGACCGAACAGTTTCCTTCTCGGCTCTGTAGGGTGTTTTTCGTCACTCCATTGAGATAGGAATACATGTCGCTTATCAGGCGTATACAGATTCCCCATGCCTAGGGTAGGCCGAGATTTATTAATTGTGGAGATCCGAATCTCCGGCAGCCGCAAACTAAACTGCCGCTAATTACCCCTCGCATTTAAAGCGAAAGAACCTCCAATTGATGGGTCAACTAGTCATGCGAGTTCAATGTGCAGTGTGCGTATGTGTGTCTTGAGGGGTTTTGGGTATATTGGGGGTTTCGCAGAGTTTATGGGGATCTCGCTATCCGGATAGCTGGCTGGAGATCAAGGGGACTAGCAGCCCTCTTGCGGGGTACAGGGTAGCGCCCCGTTAGAAATTTTTTCTAATAATTTTCTAATGGGTGATATGTTTTGAGTGTTGAGTGTATGGGAAATGAGGGGTGAGTAGCGTCCTAAGGACGCGTGGGCACCGGCGCCTCACACGCCCAGCACGTGGGCACTGGACGCCTGCAGAAAGAAAGCGTTTAGCCCCGGAATTAGGAGTTAAACTTCCAAGGGACTTTGAAAACTCCCAGATAAAGGAAAAATCTTTATCTTTATGGAGTTAAACTCCAAAAGATTTTGAATGGAGTTAAACTCCTAAAAGGGTTTTATTTATGGAGTTAAACTCCAAAAGATTTTGACAAATGGAGTTGAACTCCCAGAAATCTTTGGAGATGATCGAAGGGGACCCCTTTCTTCTTCCCTTTAGCCCTGGATCTTGTTTTGAGCCTTGGATCTTCCCCAAAGTGTGATTTTTGAAGATGGGTCTCCTTCTTCCTTCTCTCTGTTGGTTGGATCTTGGAGAAAAAGGGGCGAGACTTAAAAATCTCTCCTTTTAGAGGTTTGATGGGAGATCTGAGTTCCCTTCAAGGGTTTTATGGTGAAAAACTATTCGTTTTTGGGAAAAGAAGAGTTAAACTCTTGATTTAATCCAAAAAAAAAGAAGAAGGTTTAGAACCTCGAGAAAGGAGAACGAGGCACAAAACCCTAATTTTTTGAGGGGAATCAATTATTGTTCTTTCATTTCATTATCATGTTGTCTTATATAGGCTTACAAATTTACACATAGCTCCTTGGGCTTTACAAAATGACATTTTGTCCATCCCATGCCTCATATGCTCATTTTTTTGCACATGAGCCATGGGCTTTACAAAAATTTGACTTTATGCCCATTTTTCTTATATTTATTCATAAAATTATATTAAAATTATTTATTACATAATTTTCATTTTGGCATGGGGGCCGGCCGTGGGGCTCAACTTGGGCATCAGGCTACTTGACCTGGGCTTGGGCCCGCTTACTTGGGGTTGATTTTGACTTTGACTTGGTCAACCGGGGTGTAATTTTGACCCAACAAAGTGTCCCCATTAATAAATGCACACCACGTATATGGGTTGTGTGCATGAAATTAATGGATCTTGTTTCGTGTGAAATTTGACTTTGAGGTGGAGCATCATTTCGGGGGCAGAGCATCCTTTCGGGAGCATGATTCCGGGGGTCAGAGTATCATTCCAATGTGCGGAGCATAATTCCAGGGTCGGAGTATCATTCCGAAGAATATGATTCTTGGGGTCGGAGCATCATTCCGAAGAGCGGAGCATAATTCCAGGGCCGGAGCAGCATTCCGAAGAGCGGAGCATAATTCCATGGTCGGAGTATCATTCCGATGTGTGGTGTTCCCGCCAAAATTTTGGCTCAAAACCCGTTTCAATAAAATAAAAAAAAAAAAAAAATAATAATAATAAAGGAGAAAACCTCTCTTTCATAGCAAAGCACTGTTCAAATCCCAAGACGGGAAATGAAGCAATGCTTCTGTTTCCCCCAATCAGAGCAAAACTCTGTTTTAAAAGATAATAAAAATCAAATCTTAAAATAAAGAAGCAACGCTTCAGCTAAGTTGCGCTCTACGCTGTGCGACACGTGGCAGCGCAGTTGCGCTAGCGCGTTGCGCTGCGCTTTGCGCTGCTCGACACGTGTCAAGCGCAGGTGCGCTTGCGCCAAACAGAATTAAAATTTCAGTAAGATCTTTCTGTTCTTGTTAAAACAAGAAGATTGTCTTCTGTAAAACAGAAGCCCTTGGATCAAAGATCCAACGGTGGGGAAATATCCCCAAATCACTCAGAAAAAGATCTCTTTGAACCAACCTAACAAATCATTTGGCACTATAAAAAGGCCCCTAGACCTCAAGTCTAAACATCAAGACAGAAAAAAAAGAAGAAGAGAGAACTCCTCTAAAGAAAATTTTGAGAAGAGATCAGAGAAAGAAAAGGTAAAAACCTCTGAATAAAGAAGAATTTCTTCTAAAAAGATCATTGATCTAAGAACAAGATCAGAGATCTTCAATAAAAATATAATAATAAAGGTATTGCCTTTTGATGAACCACTGGTTCTTTGAAAACAAGAAAATTTGTTTTCTTTGATCTAAAATTGATCAAAATAATAAAACAGTGCCCCGCACTTGTAAATCTGCACTGTTGCGCTACTGGGTTGGCGCAAGCCACCAGAGAGCGCCACGTGTCAGCTCTAGAACGATCTGCGCTATGCGCTGTTAAAAAAGAGCACCGCTCTCATGAATTGGCGCAACCCACCAGAGCGCGCCATGTGTTGGAATCGCAACAGCGCAGCGCATTGGCGCAGCGCACTGCGCTTGCGCTCATCAGAGCGTGACACGTGTCACCTCTCCATGGACTTGCGCTCCTCAATTGGCGCAAAGCGCCTGACAAACCACGTGACACTCTGTCAGATTAATTAATGCAGCGTATTATTAAAGGGCAGAGCCCAATTAAAAGGCCTAATGGACCAAAACAAATACTCTGCATTATAAAAAGGGGATAGAGCCCAACTTAAAAGGCCTAACAGGCCAGAATAAAATACAGTGCAGGGGCAGAGCCCTAATTAAGGTCTAATAGGCCTAATGCAAATAAAAATGTTGAACATCTTCAACTGGATTTAGCCCAATCATGGCCATAAGTCCTCAAATTAAATTGACTGAGCACGGCTGCTCCCTTAAATCAATTTACACCTGGTTCAAGGGTACATCTCTGAACTCCTCTAACATCTGTCTTTGTAATCTTTCAACGTCGTCAGAGAGTTGATGGGTCCCGACGGCCATACATCCAATGGACCACCATGTCCCTAAACTGGCAACGGACCGCAATATTCTTAAACTACCTATGGACCACTACGTCCCTAAACTGGAACAATAGAGCCTCCAAACGCTCTTTTGTCGGATCTAAACGATCCCGTTTGAGTCGATCTTAGCCTCAAATCTGGCTAACGTATCCTTAAACATTTAATCGGACTACATATTCCCTATTCAACTTTGGTTCAAGGGTACATCTCCGAACTCCTCTGACACCTGTCGTTGTAATCCTTCAACGTCGTCAGAGAGGTGACGGGTCCCGATAGCCATATACATTAAATGGACCACCATGTCCCTAAACTGGCAATGGACCACCATGTCCCTAAACTGGAAATTGACCGCAACGTCATTAAACTAAACAATAGAGCCAATTGCTCTTTTGTTGGATCTAAACGATCCCGTTAAGTTGATCTTAGTTTGGAGATTAGGCTAACGTATCCTTAACAAAAGTTTAAGTCGATCTTAGCCTCAATATGGCTAACGTATCCTTAAACTAAAACACCAAACCCAAATCTAAGTAAATACGGATTTGAACTAATCCACGTCCTACGGGCGACGACATAACTTAGTCTCCGTATACAATCCACGGGCAACCACAATCAAAACAAACACACACGACACGAAGTGAAATTCTGGAGAAGGAGAAAGTGGTTACCGCGATGCGGTAGCGTAATTAACTGCAGGGGCTTGCGCCTGCAGGGAAGAGCGTCCCCACAATCAAAAACCCCTCAAGCGAGGGGGAATCTGATGAAGTCTGCTACATCGGCCGCATCCGTCTAAACCTCCGATACACGGTGCCATAAATCAACTTGGCATCTTCGGAGAGGTAGACAAATAAAACCAATTAGCATCTGCCCCGAATCTCAGTGTCAGGACTTCGCAGTCCTGTGCGCCGTCTTTCGGAGGGGAACAGATTCTGGCATACCCAGTGGGACCTTTTCCTCTTTTCACTCCACACTTCGTGTGTCGTGTTCGCGAACAAATCGCGGTTTGCTGTGGTTGCCTGTGGATTCGAGGTACTAAGATTTGGTGTCTTGGTACGTGCAGAAAACTGAAGATCAATGGCTTCAAACTGCACTACCTGCAACTGCAACTCTCGCTCCGTACCTGCTGGAGGAGTGACTTATGGGCCCCGAGCGGCCTCCCTTTTCAAAATGCCAGTGGAGCAGGTAACTCAAGCCACCACTGTGCTATTCTTCGGGACCATGCTCCCGCCAATGAGCTTCAATGCCCCAATGACGTCGCAAGAAGCCCCAAAGAAGTCGGTCTTTGATCGACTTACCACTGCCGCGGCCTCTCTCAACGGGTCGCCCAACTTCAATACCTCAGTTTTCAACAGACTGGGCCAGGACGTCTACAAGCCCGTGATACCTGAAGTCGCCATCCCAAAGCGGATAGCCATCCCGGCTCAAGAGGACGAAATCATTGGAAAGGCTCCTCCTTCCAAGAAGTCAGTTTTTACAAGGCTGGCTATTCCGGTTGCTGCTCCAGGCGAGATCCTCAAAGTTACTCCCCCTGCTCAGAGGTCTGTCTTTGACAGATTAGACATTACTTCTCAACAGGTGTCAGTCTTCGATAGGCTAACACCAATAACAGTCTCTCCTCAAAGCAAGGTGCACGACGAAGTCACCCTTATAGCTGAAACAACTCCATCCGCGAGACACGCTCGACGTCGCCACTGGCGCCGAGTAAGGAAGGCTGGGGGCAACTCCCCCTCTGGATTTACGCCACCAGCTCCGATGGTGGGGATTGAGGCTGCTGTTCCAATCGGGAACAGCTTTGAATCGCTGGACATGGTGCGCAGAAACTCTCCTACTGCGGTGTTGAAACGAACTCCTTCACCTGTGGAGAGTACTCCAGAGAAGAAGCTAGAGCAGCCCCCTCAACGGCTGTCCTATAAAATTTACAAAGTCTGGCAACAGGTCCAAGAGTCAGTAATTGATGAAAACTATCTCCGTCGATAGAAAAAGATGAAGGTTCGGCAGGAGAAGGATTACTCCATCAAGCCACAAAAAGCAACAGCTATTTGGGTGCCCACTACAACGGCCCCCTCAACTCCAATCACTCAAAAGAAAAGGAGGCCACAAAAAGCCCCTGTGAACATGGCGAACCGTAAAAGTGCTGAACACAAATGCCCCAAGTCTGGGGGGATGGTGGTGCACACTGTTTATATGGCTTCCGGAAAGGAGGAAAGCCGCGCTTCGACGGGTCACCAACCGCTCACCCGATCCGTGACAAAAGCCCAAGAGCAGCAACAGAAGCTTCAGGAAATGATGACTGCGATGGCTGCACTTACCGAACCAAAAGAAAGCTTGGGAGAATCATCAGAACAGCGTCACGAACAAGAAAATGACGCTGACTTCCTACGTAGAGTCCTCAAAAAGAAGGATAAAGTGTAACAACTCCATTTTTAATGTACAAAGAATTGATTTAAATTCAATGTATACTTGGAGTATTTATTGCTACTGATATCTCTTTAACTATTTATTTCACTCCATAATTACAAGAAAGAGCTTGTAGCTCATTGGTAATACCTTGCACTGCTGAACCAAGCCACCAGAGTTCAAATCCCATGCCCCACATTATTTTTATATTTATTTATTTTTAAAATTTTGGAAAGTCAACAGTCAAAAGGCCATAACTCACAAAACTTGAACTGAAGACAAAAAGTTAGATGCACCAAAATTCCCTCTAGGAGATCACCCACCCGACGAGCCTTCGACTCGGGCCGGCGCCGCCGGCCGGACTCGGCCGGACGGCCGAGTCGTCAACACGGAATTTTTCCGTGTTGACCTGGTCTTCTCACCTGTATACTTTAAATTTTTTTATCGGTTATCAAATTCTCAATAAATCACTTTTACTCCAAAAATTTAATGATTTTTAATGTTTTTTTTTTATATTTTTTTTATTAAAACCCTAACCCTAGCCTAACCCTATATAAACCCCCATATCTCTACCCTCTCACCCTACATTCCTAAGTCCACTCTCTAAAAATTTCAAGAGAACTTGGTACGTTAGAAAACGAGCGAAAAGCGAAGCGCTGACGAAATCGACGGCGGCTTTCCGGTGATCGTGTTAGGAGCTCTCGACGACGTTTCGACGCGCCGGCAAACCCACTACTTTACTCTCACTCTCTAGCGTTGTCCAAACCCGTAAGTCCCTCTTTTCTACCTTTCTTTTCTTCCATTAAATTACGACTTTATAAACCCGACGGAAATCGGAACAAACCGATTTCCGATTCGGTTTTCTATCAAAACTCACTTATCACTAATTCCATAATACTTAAACATATTCATGTTGACTACTAATCACTTAAAAATCAATTTGGATAAAGTTTCTCATATGAAATGATAACTTTTGCAAAATATCGTATTCTTTCACTTAAATACCACCATATTTGGTTTATCACATTTAACCCTTTAACATTGCTATACCTTAAAGTAGATCACAAGGTAATGGCCTACCTCCACACACACTCATATGTAATCATAACACGCTATCTTGAAAACTTAGAATACGATAAAACAAGATTTTACATTAAAATACCATTTTCTTTATAAGTCTTTTCTAAAAGTTCTAAGTTGTATACAATTCCAATGCAATATATTTTAATAGGAAATACGATAAGTTATGAACATCGATCGTTTATCTAAACCTGACTTTGTGGTGTCTAGGCAAGTGTGTCTAAGGCGAGTGGTTACTTAATTATGGTCACTACTTGTAGTGGAGAGCCTCCCACTCACCTGGCACTTACCTGACCGCAATTGGCGGTGAAGAGGCGATTTGAGATTTCTAATGACTTGTTGATTAGATCATTTAGAAATAGGCTAGATGGCTTAGGAAATCCTAGAATCTAAAATACGGAAATTTACACCCTTTTAATAAAAAATACCTTATCTTTATAAAACCGTTTTCTAAATGACTAGTATTTATTAAATCTTTGCAAAGCGCTACTACAACCCATCTTTGGGGAACTCGTTAGGGATAATACGGTTTATCGTGCTCCCTCGGGTTTAGTAGTGCGAGATTCAGACCTCCGCAAGGAGCATTCGGTCTCGAAAGGTTTAAAATACGACATTTAAGAAAAATGAGATTTTTGGAAAATAAAATATTTATTAAAAATTATTCTTGTATAAACATATGTATATTTATCATTTAAACACCTATTTTATTATAAGATAAAGTTTCCACCTTTTTTTCTAAAAATTACAAGATTAAAAGTTACATTAAAATACCATGAATTTCAAATAAATCAATATTACAAATTAATACCTTTATTTATATAATTAGGATATTTTCACTAGAAATAAGACAAAATAAAATCACACTCATTATAACCATAAAGACGAATAATAAATACTTGGGGTGTATCTCGAAAACTATACAAAAGTATTTTTACATAAAACCCTCTCAAGTTTTATAAATTACAATAAGGACCCTAACAATTATAGAACTTCGACTTACATTTCTTTTAGTCTGACTCGGGTTTGAGTTTGATTATTTCTGACTTGAATATGATTCAAATCAATCTATATTCTTTAATATTCCAACTCAATATGAATACATGAATCCCAGAATCCAGTTAACAAACTATACAACTTGACTGAATCAAACCATGGATATACATCCATTATCCCGTTATTCCATTTACCTGATTATGTAGTTACAATCTGTTTACTGGTATCATGGTTTTGGTAAGTCATCCAACTTAACAATACAATACAACCATACTATCAAAACACTATGGGGTTTAAGGGGTAGATTGGTACGGAAGGTGTTAAAGGTGGCACGAGGTGGTCAGATTAAGACACCTAACCTATATTCCGTTGCTGTTGTACCGTGGCTTAACGCTTCCTTGTACATTCTGTTTGCCCTGGTCTTTAGCATATAGAGACCTCTCTCGTATACACTGGCATCCTTCTGTACCAAGCTACCGTTCCCCTCCGAATGGCAGCCGAGACATTAGGACGTCTTGCCTGAGATTCGGAGCAGATGCTATTTGGTTTTATCCGTCCACCTCTTCGAAGATGCCAAGTTGATTTATGGCACCGCGTATCAGAGGTTTAGACGGATGCGGCTGATGTAGCAGACTTCGTCAGATTCCCCCTCGCTTGAGGGGTTTTTGATTGTGGGGACGCTATTCCCTGCAGGCGCAAGCCCCTGCAGTTAATTACGCTACCGCATCGCGGTAACAACTTTCTCCTTCTCTAGAATTTCATTTCGTGTCGTGGGTGTTTGTTTTGTTTGTAGTTGCCCGTGGATTGTATACGGAGACTATTTATTTTATCGCCCGTAGGACGTGGATCAGTCCAAATCCGTACTTTCTTAGATTTGGGGTTTGGTGTTTTAGTTTAAGGATACGTTAGCCGTGTTGAGGCTAAGATCAACTTAAACATTCGTTAAGGATACGTTAGTCCTGTTTGAGACTAAGATCAACTTAACGTGGTGATCTATTTAATATATGGCCATCGGGATTCGTCACCTCTCTGACGTCATTGAAGGATTACAACGACAGGTGTCAGAGGAGTTCGGAGATGTACCCTTGAACCAAAGTTGATTTGGAGTTTTATAGTCCATTTGAATGTTTAAGGATACGTTAGCCAGGTTTGCGGCTAAGATCAACTTAAACAGGATCGTTTAGATCCGACAAAAGAGAATTTGGGGGCTCTATTGTTCCAGTTTAGGGACGTAGTGGTCCATAGGTAGTTTAGGGACATTGCGGTCCATGTTCCAGTTTAGGGACGTGGTGGTCCATGCTCCAGTTTAGGGACGTGGTGGTCCATGATTGGGCTAAGTCCAGTTGAAAAAGGTTCAACGCTTTTATTTGTTTTTGGCCTATTAGGCCTGTGCTAGGGCTTTGCTCATTTTTAAATAATGCACTGCACTTTTTATTTTGTTTGGGCTTTGCCCTTTTATAAATGATGCAGGTGTTCCCCTCCGAATGGCGGCGGAGACGACGTGAGGACGTCTTGCCTGAGATTCGGGGCAGATGCTATATGGTTTTATCCGTCTACCTCTCCGAAGATGCCAAGTTGATTTATGACACCGTGTATCGGAGGTTTAGACGGATGCCGCCGATGTAGCAGACTTCGTCAGATTCCCCCTCGCTAGAGAGGTTTTTGATTGTGGGGACGCTCTTCCCTGCAGGCGCAAGCCCCTGCAGTTAATTACGCTACCGCATCGTGGTAGCCACTTTCTCCTTCTCCAGAATTTCACTTCGTGTCGTGTGTGTTTGTTTTTTTTGTGGTTGCCCGTGGATTGTATACGGAGACTGAGTAATGTCGTCGCCCGTAGGACGTGAATTAGTCCAAATCCGTATTTACTTAGATTTGAGTTTGGTGTTTCTAGTTTAAGGATACGTTAGCCGTATTGAGACTAAGATCAACTTATACGTTCGTTAAGCATACGCTAGTCCTGTTTGAGACTAAGATCAACTTAACGTGGTGATCCATTTATTATATGGCCGTCAGGACTCGTCACCTCTCTGACGTCGTTGAAGAATTACAACGATAGGTGTCAGAGGAGTTCAGAGATGTACCCTTGAACCAAAGTTGATTTGGAGTTTTATAGTCCATTTGAATGTTTAAGGATACGTTAGCCGTGTTTGGGGCTAAGATCAACTTAAACGGGACCGTTTAGATCCGGTAAAAGAGCATTTGGAGGCTCTATTGTTCCAGTTTAGGGACGTGATGGTCCATGTTCCAGTTTAGGGACGTGGTGGTCCATCCCCAGTTTAAGGACGTAGTGGTCCATCATTAGTTTAAGGATGTTTCAGTCCATCATTAGTTTAAAGACGTTTCGGTCCATCGTTAGTTTAAAGACATTTCGGTCCAACATTCCCATTTTGGGATGAATATTAGTTTAAGGACGTTTCGGTCCAATATTAGTTGAAGGACGTTTCGGTCCACGAGTTTAAGGACCCCGCAGTCCATATCGATGTGTGGTCGTCGGGACCCGTCACCTCTTTGACGTCGTTGAAGGATTACAACGATAGGTGTCAGAGGAGTTCGGAGATGTACCCTCGAATCGGTTGTAAATTGATTTAGGAGAGCAATCTTGCTCAGTCAATTTAATTTGAGGACTTACGGCCACGATTGGGCTAAGTCCAGTTGAAAAATGTTCAACACTTTTATTTGTTTTTGTTTGGGCTCTGCTCATAAAGGATGCAGAGCATCAATTTATTTTGGGCTCTACTCATTTATGAATGATCAATTTTACTTGGACTCTACCCTTCTATAAAAGATGCAGAGCATCAATTTTACTTAGGCTCTGCCCTTTTTATTGCTTTGCAATTTATTTTGGCTTGTTAGGTCTTTTTGACTTAGGCCTGACCCTTTAGCAAAAGAAATGCATTGCATTTTCAGGCGCTCTGCGCCAATCAAAGAGCGCAAGCGCTTGTGGTGACGACACGTGTCATGCAAGCGCAGTGCGCTGCGCTTGCGCTGCTGACACGTGGCGCACTCTGGTGAGTTGCGCCAATTACAGAAAGCAAAGCTCTATCTTAAAGCGCATAGCGCAAGTGGTTCAGATACTGACACGTGGCGCTCTCTGGTGGCTTGCGCCAACCCAAGAGCGCAACAGTACAGATTTTCAAGTGCAGAGCACTATTAATTTGAGAATCTTTTAGATTCAAGAACCAATGGTTCATAAAGGAAGTGCAAAGCATTATTTGATTTCTTGATCTAATTTAGATCAAAGAAAAACAAGCTTTTTCTTATTTCAGGAACCAGAGGTTTATAAAATGTGCAAAGCACTGTTTTTATTTTTGTTTTTTATTAAAGATCATTGATCTTGTTTTTGGATCAATGATCTATCAGAAAAAATTCTTCTATCTAAAAGGGTCTTTTACCTTTCTTTTTTTTTCTTGGAATTTCCTCAGAGTTCTCTCTGTTTAATTTCTCAAAGAATGTTGATGCCTTTGATTTAAGGTCTAGGGGTCTTTATATAGTGCCCATAAGTTTATTGAATTTTTTAACGAGATCTTTCTCTGAGTGATTTGGGGAATTTTCCCCACCGTTGGATCTTTGATCTAAGGGCTTCTGTTTTACAGAAGAAAATCTTCTTGTTTTAACAAGAACAGAAAGATTTCTTTAAAATCTTAATTCTGTTTGGCGCAAATGCCCCAGCGCGTGACACGTGTCGCGTAGCGCACAGCGCAGCGCAACTGCGCTAGCGCACAGCGCAGCGCAACTGCGCTGACACTTGTCGCGCAGCGCAAGGCACAACGCATCCGCGCTGACACGTGTCGCGCAGCGCAGTGCTTGCGCAACTGAAGCGTTGCTTTCTTTTGTTTTTTAATAGAGTTTTGCTCTGATTGGACGCGCCTTCTTGGGCGCTGCGCTGATGCATCTGCGCCTGACACGTGGCGCGTTGCGCCCGAGATTTGAAGCGTTGCTTTAAAATTTGAATTTTGAATTTCAACAAAACTTTGCTCTGATTGGGGAAACAAATGCCCCCCCTACCGTTGCGCTCACGTGGCGCGCACGTGAGTGCAGCGGTGGAAAGCTCTTGACCGTTGGATCAAGGGGTGAGCTGAAGGGGCGCAAGCGCCTTATAAATAGGACCTATGGCCCTTAGGAAATCTTCACCATTTCAAGATTTTTGATTTTCTACAGAGCTTTGCTCTTGCTTAAGAACTTCAGAGCTTTGCTCATTTTCAAAGTTAGAAACTTTAGGTAAAAATTAATTTAAATCAAATTAATTTAATTTAATCTTAACCAAAGAGCTTTGCTCTCACAGATCTTTTGATCTAAAGGTATCCCCATTGAGGTTTCATAAACAGAGTTTTGCTCTCAAAAACTTATAGATCTGCAGAGATCTTGTTCATGGGTTCTAACCCATGAACAGAGCTTTGCTCTTGAATCAACTGTAAATCTTTTAGGTCTGAAAAATGAAGAATTTTTCATAAGTTTTTCATGGATTTTCCAAGATTCCAAAATTTTTATTTCTTTTAAGTGTAAAATTTTTTCTGATGGACCTTTCCAGTGTTACCATAGAGCTATGCTCTTTTAAGGAATTTTATTCCTTTGAGACCAGAATTTGACAAGTGTCATTCTGTGACAGAGCTTTGCTCTGAAAGAGGAGATTTTCTCCTTGTTTCTAGGGATTCCCCACTGATGAGAATATTCTCTTAGGGATCTTTTCTTTAACTGACAGTCTTACCCAATGATGAGGCTGTCTTATTAAATAAGCCATTTTCATCCAGATTTTGTGGGTCCCCATTTGTTCCCCTACCCACGGCACTGCGGTGTAGTGTGATTAATTTTAATTTAATTAATTTTTAAATTCAGTTAATTGAAAATTCTTAAACGCCAAATGTTGGAATTGCAGCACTAACGGCTAATTTCTGTTCATTTGCAGCGATCATGTCTCTCGACACCTCGTTCCCATTTGTTCGTTCAGAGGAGGGATTTCCCGAAGCGCCCTTGGACCGTGACGTCTTGGCTATGATTAAGGACCACGACCCGGAATATAAGAGTCTCCACCTTTGGGGGTCGTGGTATAACCAGATTATCATGGATCGATGGAGCTTCACGTGCGCCGTACCGTCGAACCCATCACGGCGATTCATTACGCCACCCCACCCTCGGTGCAGTATGCCGTGGAGATGGTTGATTGGACCTCGAAGGGCTTTCTTCATCCCGCCATAGATGCGATTCCGGTCCAGCGTCCTATGGTTTTGGATATCCTAGGACGCCGTATCTGTCAGGGCGAGGCACGGCCCTGGGGGCAATCATATAACGTTGGTCTGATCCCCCGCCACCCGATCGACTATCTGCCGTGGGCCCGATATATCCTGTCGACGAAGAAGTCGCAGTTGATAAGGTTAGGATTGTACACCGCGGTCTACGTCTCTCTGTTCCAATATCCCACGCTCCCCACCTGGTGGTTTAAGGCTTTCTTGGAGCAGTAGAACATTCCTACCCACACTTTCCTTGCCATGGATCGGGAAGTGTCAATCTCTTTGGAGGAGTTCACGGAGGTATCCGGTTTACCAGCCATAGGGGAACATTATGAGGAGTTGCTGCCGATAGACGAGTATGTCTTCGGTGCTAAGCTGGTGGTAAGGGGGCTCACGCTGGAGAATGCTGTTCAACACCAATTCCCAAGCTTGATTAAGGTGTTAAATATCTATGAGGCCCTTTTCATCGAACATGGGAGTCACGGAGTTAGCTTTGAGGATTTCATCGCTCGGTTCCTTCGTCCAAGCGTCCTCTCATCAGAAGCTGCCAAGTTCGCTACCCTGAATGACCCTTTTGGTCTAGGTGTGGATAACCTGCCGGAGAAGGAGATAGACCAAAGGGGTTTTTTTCTTCCGGACTTCCCGACTATGTCTTTTGCAGAAATTGCAGCCCCTGGGATGGACGAGGAGGCCTTTTTCGTAGGATTTCTCGGGTTGTGGTTGAGTTGGTTTGCGATCCCAATGCACTCTCACCGTATGCGGCCCTCTGTCTTTTACCCAGCCCACCGGATGGCCATCGGGGTAAAGGTGGCCGTTGGGATTGCCGGCTTGGCACACCTATATCATGGCCTCAGTCGAGCAGCGGATGCTAATGAGCCTGGGGTATTGCACGTGGTCTTCCCGATGCACTACTTCGTATCGTGGCTCGAGCTACACACGGCGGGTGTCTTCGGCATGCATAAAAGGCCCCCGTTCTTCGACAAGTGTGGTTTCCCTCGCATTATACAGCTGATCGGCGCATCAATTGTGACCCCATCACCACGGAACGCCAGGGGTTTACTCCTTCGCCCTCACACCGTTGGAGCTGGGATGTCCTTTGTTGACAAGGTATTGACCATTGGAAAGGCGTCCACCACTGCGGTGCGACCATTACAAGACTCCTTTAAGGATGGAGCCTCAGTTTTGACGGCCCGGGAGACCCTCCACTTGTATTCTATTAGACCGAGCTTCCTGGTCTTCACGTAGAACGGTGCCGCAATTTTCATGAGATATAACCCATATCGTTTCGCCCAACAACTGGGCTACGATCAAGGGGTACCCTTGGAAGCTTTCCTACTGCTGCCAATGAAGAAGGGATGGAGAACGCGTTGCATCACTTCATGCACCTGAACACGGGTTCTCATTTTTTTATCAGTGCGCCGGCCTGCGCTCCACGACTCCTCAACGTATATAAAGAATGGTATAACCATGTAATGGGAGCCGTTATAAAGGAGGAAAGGCGATTGCTGGTCGACCGTAAGGGTGTGCCTCTAGGTACCGACCGTAATGCTCTCTTAGTGCCAAGGACCCCGGTGGTCCCCCCTCTAAAAGATGCCAGGGCCAGACCATCGCGTGCGCAGAGTCCTCCACACGGATCGTCGCTCCCCGATATTGCTGATGCACCTCCAGCGCCCTGTGCTCCAGTAGAGACAGTGGCTGTAGCCTTGCCAGAGTCTGGCGTGGGTGCGGACATCGGGACCCGCCATCCCAAGGTAGCTGCTAAGCGTAAGTCGATCCCGCGTGCACCTAGGGTCAGCGGGCAGAAGAAAAAGAAGTCGCTCTTCGCCGCAGACGTCGCGTTCGGTCAGAAACCCCATGCTCCCTATGCCGAGGGCCTGAGTGAATATGGGACTAACGAGGGATTAGTCATGCCGGATGACACGGATTTGGAGGCTGCCCTCGAAGCTTCGGAGCAGTTAGCGAGGCGCGATGCGTGGCTGGCTAAGCTTGCGGCATCAGGTAATCACTAGTCACACATTTTTTATTGCATCATATTTTTATTATTGCCTTTGATTAATATATTTTTTTCCTTCCCACAGGCATCACCACGGAAGAAGCCATTACCGCTTCCCTGAGGACTTTCCAAGAAGAGGAATGTCTTAGAGCGTCCATGGGCCTTAGTAAGTTTCAATTCATCAAGTTTTCATTTCCCCTGTGTTATGGTCGATCTAACCTCTCCCTTTTTATCGCAGGAACCTCAATGCCGTTCCCGCCAAGCGATGTGGACATTCTGCCATCTGCCGATGCTCCTGCTTCCTCGGGACTACCGCGGGAGGTCCGTCTTGAAGAGCCAATGAGAGATGCCTTAAAGGCTCTGGAGGCATCTCTGAACGAGGACGACGACGCCTTGAAGGAAGCGTCGAAGAGATCGATCGCGACAGCTCGGGAGGAGAGGAAACGGTCAAGGCGCGAAGCGAAGGCACGCTGGGCTGCTTTGGCTATGGGAGCGAGCCACAGCACTGTCCCTCGTGCTGATACTCCCTCTGAAGAGGCCCCTGTCGCCCTATCCACTGCTCGCAGACAAGTGGCGTGTGCAGTTCGGAGTGCAAATGATAAATCCACTTCAGGTAATATTTCTCTCAGAATTTTGTTGTAAGAATTATAATGCCATCGGTTCTTATATATTTTATCTTGCAGGGCCAAGTCCGACCGAGGGGAGGCGGAGACCGTTGAACCCAAGGAAACAGAGGAGGCGGCACCTGCCGAACTCGAGCTGACGGTCGGCAACGTCGCTGGGGCTGCAAAGCCTGAGATGGAGGCTGAGGGATCTGCAGCCGAGAAGGTTATTGATGCTGAGCCTGAAATGGCGGCAGATGAAATGATCATTACCACCGAGCCCCGGGTGGTGGCGGATGAGGCGCTTGAGGCCGGCGACCTTGTAGTGACGGCGGATGAGCCGACGGAGATCGCGGAACCCGAAGAAGTGGCGGGTGAGATGAGCACGACTCTTGGGGAGGAGTCAGCCGCTCTCTCCCAAGAGTCCGGTAATGCTCCAATCATTGCCCTCCCCGTCTACGATTTTCCGCCGTCTCCTGGCCGCGCGAACACGACGACGGTCCCCATCGAGTCGGATGATGAGGCCACGGGCGGTGGCCTCATGTCGATGGAGGAGGGAGTCGCCTCCGTTTCAGCCGGCAGCTCATTAGGTAAATTCCAAGTTTCTGTCTTTCTTTACCTTGCAATCCTTTCTGACAAATTCATCTTTTTCGTAACGCAGGTGCAGCCAGCGCCGATGCCCCACTGCTCGAGGAAGCGCCTACAACGACTGCCTTGGCGGTGGTCACTTCTCAACCCTCTCTCATACCATCGAAGATGTTGGAAGGTATGGGTTTGAAATTTATTAATATTATCCTTCAGACGTATAATTTGTGTACTAAAATCGTACTGTTATGTCTTTTCAGGAGTGCTCTTTGATCATCTATATCAAGTGTTGCTCCCACACTTCTCCTTCCCATCTGAACTCTCTTCTTCTTCCGGTGGCGCTGGTAAGTATGGTTTCCATTGATATCTTTCCTTTTCATTGATGGAATTACTTCTAACCCCTTTTTTTTGTCCCGACTGCAGTGCTACAAATCGAAGGGGGAGAAGAAAGATCGGCCACACCACTGGCCCTTCCGGCCTTGCCACCTGCTTCGACTGGTATAGTAAACTATCTTATCAATGACTTTCTCCATATTTATTGAATTATCATCTAATCGCATTTTGTCTTTTCAGCTATCGTTCCGGTCTTGGCGCCCTTTGAGTCTCATATTATAATACCGGCAGGTCCTTCCCAGAGACGTCCGTCCTCAAAAGGTGCGGCAAATAGTCTGCGTATGTTGAGCGACTACATCGAGGAACTCGACGTTGAGGCTCCTACGTCTGCTGCGGACTTCGCTATGACGGTTAACCCGATGCTGGTGATATTTGCCAATTTCCATGACGAGGGCATCGTCGCATCTTGGGTTAACCATTGCAGGGAGATCGAGGCCCGCCGCATCAGCTGGAGTCGATGCGTCCCGCTCCCGAGACCTTAGCCGCCAGTAATCAAAGAGCAGCATGGATTGAGCAGAGCGCTTCTTACTTCCGCCATCTTGAACAAGAAGTCATTTCAAGGCGTAAGGAGCGCGGTGAGACTTCGAGCAAGTCTGCCCAACTGTATGCTCGGGTGGAGGCCAATGCTGCACGGCTGAAGGTTGTCTTTGAGGGCCTCCTGCAATGCCTTTCCGAAGGGTTATCACTGAGGCAACAGCTTGACGTTGTCGAGCGGAATGCACCTAGCCAGGAAGCAGCCCAGAAGGCGTCCGAGGAGCAACTTTCATCCTTTTTGCGGCAGCGGGCCCAGGTGGAAGCGGAGGTGGCCGCGGCAGCCACTCAGGAGGAGGCGCTGAAGGAAGTGCGAGAGCAGCTTGCGGATTTGTTAAAGACACTTCCTCCTCAGTAGCTATCCCTCTTTGTATCGTTTGTACTTGTAAATAAAAACAATGTATATATATATTTTTTTATTCTTTAATCACAATGTATCTTGCACCCAATCAAGTTTATGAATAAAAGATACACGTTTTTTGTAATGTCTTGTGTCATTTCTCCGCCTTTTCTTTCCTTTTATTATCAGCATACTGTCTTGATAAACACATTTGACCGATAATAGAGTAAGCATCTAGATTTTTTCACGAGATAGCGATGGCTTAGGCCGCAGGTTCAGATCTGCCAGCTAAGACTTTTCAACTCTATGAGCCGTGAGGGTCTCATAGAGACTTTTCTTCCTACGGATCGAGAGGATCTCGTAGGTGGGTTTTCTCCTTAGGAATCGTAAGGATTCCTATGTGTGTTTTCTCTTATAAGTCGTAAGGATCCTATAAGAGAATTTTTCCCTCTTACGAGTCGAGAGGACCCGTAAACGGTTGTTTCCCTCCTTGTCGAAACTCGACTTTGGAGAGTGAGACCCGTGAATAGTATGCAAGAGACCGTTTTAGACCGACTTGCAGGGTCCCATTGTTCAGGAAGCAAGTTTTTTAATCCCTGCTGCCTGAGGCTTCATCTTGCAAGTTGAGACGAATCGGGAATTTCCCGCGGAGACACCGGTTTCTCTGCGAGCCGACGCGAATCAGGAGGCTCTCATCAAGGATGTTTGTTTTCCTGAGTTGAGGTATTTTCCAGAGATTATTTGTTTCTCTGGTGTTGAAACGAATCGAGAATTTCCCACGGAGGCACTGGTTGCTCTGCGAGTCGACGCGGATCAGGAGGCTCTCGTCAAGGATGTTTGTTTCCCTGAGTTGAGGTATTTGCCAGAGATTATTTGTTTCCCTGGTGTTGAAACGAATCGAGAATTTCCCACGGAGGCACTGGTTGCTCTGCGAGTCGACGCGGATCAGGAGGCTCTCGTCAAGGATGTTTGTTTCCCTGAGTTGAGGTATTTGCCAAGGATTATTTGTTTCCTTGGTGTTGAAACTAGTCGAGAATTTCCCACGGAGGCACTGGTTGCTCTGCGAGTCGACGCGGATCAGGAGGCTCTCGTTAAGGATGTTTGTTTCCCTGAGTTGAGGTATTTGCCAAGGATTATTTGTTTCCTTGGTGTTGAAACAAGTCGAGAATTTCCCACGGAGGCACTGGTTGCTCTGCGAGTCGACGCGGATCAGGAGGCTCTCGTCAAGGATGTTTGTTTCCCTGAGTTGAGGTATTTGCCAAGGATTATTTGTTTCCTTGGTGTTGAAACGAGTCGAGAATTTCCCACGGAGGCACTGGTTGCTCTGCGAGTCGACGCGGATCAGGAGGCTCTCATCAAGGATTGTTTGTTTCCCTGAGTTGAGGTATTTGCCAAGGATTATTTGTTTCCCTGGTGTTGAAACGAGTCGAGAATTTCCTACGGAGGTACTGGTTGCTCTGCGAGTCGATGCGGATCAGGAGGCTCTCATCAATGATTGTTTGTTTTCCTGAGTTGAGGTATTTGCCAAGGATTATTTGTTTCCTTGGTGTTGAAACGAGTCGAGAATTTCCCACGGAGGCATTGGTTGCTCTGCGAGTCGACGCGGATCAGGAGGCTCTCGTCAAGGATGTTTGTTTCCCTGAGTTGAGGTATTTGGCCGAAGACACTGGCTTCTTCGGGGTTGGGATGAACCGTTGAGATTTGGCTTCGTTTTCTGGCGGAGCCTGTCGGGAAAGTATGGTTCTCTCTTTGTTTGCGCCCTTGGATTGTATACAGGGATCGATGTGATCTTAACTGTAGGGCAAAAGTTTTATCATCATTTTTTTTGTTTTATTTCCGCGATGCTCTATCATTTCAGCTTTTATATCACGAAGGTCGCGATTGCCCAATCATTTCGGCTATTTTTCGCGGTGCCCAATCATTTCGGCTGTTTATTTCATTTTTATTCGCTGTTTTTTATTGCGAGTTGCCCAATCATTTCGGCTATTTCATGTGCATACATTTTTACTTGCTGCTTTTTTATTGCAAGTTGCCCCATCATTTCGGCTATTTCGTATGCATGTGCGGCCTACTGGCTTTTTTTCGCCGTAAACCTGAAATTAGACATCGATTTTGGCATCAGCACCACTACAACTGGGATATTGCCAGGAGCGAATCATCATCTGCCTCTGTCGATGTCGAACAAAGATGGCTTAGCGACCAGGGTTAGGGTCCTGTCGACTAAGGCTTTTGACTTCATGAGCCGTAGGGGTCCCACAAAGGTATTTCTCCCTACAAGTCGTGAGGATTCTGTAGGTGTATTTTCTCCTTAGGAATCGTGAGGATTCCTAAGTGTTTATTCCTCTGTAAGTCGTAAGGATCCTACAGGAGGGTTTTCTCCTCATAAATCGAGAGGATTTACAAGGGTTGTTCACCATGCGAACATATCCCCAGTCACGGATAGGACTTGGTTAGGGAAATGTTTATTTGCGCCCGTGGATTGTATACAAGGGCCAGTATTGAGCCACTTGTCGGGCAATATCGGAAGTTGTGGGGGTTGCTTAAGCACAGGTTTAGGTCTCTGTAAGTTAAGACTTTCAAATCTTATGAGCCGTGAGGGTCTCATAAGAGAGTTCTCCTTACGAGTCGTGAGGATCTCGCAAGTGTATTTTCTCCTTAAGAATCATGGGGATCCCTAAATGTGCTGCTCCCTTGTATGTCATAAGGATCTCACGCGGGTGGTTTCTCCTTACAAGGTCGAGAGGACCCTATAAGTGTCTATTAACAAGGTTGCGCCCTTTCGGGTTTTCACAAACACTAGCCGGTAATCCTGCTGTTTTTACTCACGGAGCCCTTTCGGGTTTTCATCCGTGCCCATTTTGCTTATGGACATACCGTTTTTTTTATATTCTTTTTATTTTCTTCTTCTTTTTTTTACAAGGTCGCGCCCTTTCGGGTTTTCACGAACACTCGCCGGTAGCCCTGTTGTTTTTACTCACGGAGCTCTTTCGGGTTTTCATCCGTGCCCATTTTGCTTATGGACACACTGTTTTTATTTATTATATTTTTCTTTTTTTTTATCTCGTCAGCTTACGGATGCTGCGGTATTAGTTTAAAGACGTTTCGGTCCTTTGTCAGTTTAAGGACATTTCGATCCGCCATTAGTTTAAGGGCGTTTCGGTCCGTGGAGGAAACGGCTGGCTACTGCTTATAAAGTTTGAGCTTAGGAAGATAGCGAGCGGACATAGTCGTTGTCATCTATCATTGACCTAGGCTGTGGCTCATTAAGCGTAGTATTTCTTTAGGAATCTACCGTTTATCGGCCTGAAAAGCCTTTCACCGTGCATATCCATGAGTAGATAGGCTCCACCCTGATAGACTTTGTCTAGGATGTATGGGCCTTCATAGTTTGGCTCAAATTTTCCCCGTTTGGCGTGATTGGGGATCATAGGCCTTTTGACTACTAGCACAAGTTCACCTTGGCGGAATGTCCTCGGTCGGGTTAATCTTTCATATGAGCGCGTCATCTTTGCTTTATAAGCTTCCAGATTTTGTTGCGCTATGAGCCGGGTTTCATCAAGGGCATCAAGCTTCTCAAGCCGAAGGTGAGTATTTTCTTCATCCGTCAGTTCGTAGTGGACTGCCACTCGCAGAGAGGGTAACTCTATCTCGAGGGGGAGTACTGCTTCCGTACCGAATACCAACGCGTACGACGTTGTGTTCGTGGCCGTCTTGAACGTAGTTCGATACGCCCAGAGAGCTTCTTGCAATCTCTCATGCCAGTCTCTCTTATTTCGGGACACCGTCTTTTTCATGATTTTCATCAGGGTCTTGTTGAAAGCTTCAGCTAGACCATTAGCTCGCGGATTGTAAACTGAAGAATATCTCCAGTCTTTATTATGCTGCTGTGCGAAGCGACTGATCTTGTGGCTTCTGTAGGCTGGCCCGTTATCGGAGATGATTCGTCACGGAGTTCCAAACCGATATATGACGTGCGTCCTGAAGAAATTGAGGATATTCTCCGTCTTCACTTCCCTCAGCGGTATTGCCTCTGCCCATTTGGAGAAGTAGTCAGTCGTTGCCAGGATGAAACGATGTCCCCTGGACGATGCTGGTTCGATGGGGCCGACTATGTCTGTTCCCCACATTTCGAACGGCCAGCTAACCACCGTCGGGTGTAGCGGATTTGGATGCTGATGGATGAAATCCTCATGAATTTGACATGAGTGGCACTGCTTTGCATACTCAAGGCAATCTTGAATCATTGTAGGCCAGTAGTAGCCCATCCGTTTAATCTTCATCTTCATCTTTGGGCCTGCTTGATGAGAACCGCAGATTCCGTCATGAACTTCCTGAACGACTCTTTCTGCTTCTTTAGGTCCTAAGCATCTCAGCCACAGAGAATCGAATGACCTCTTGTATAGAGTATCATTGACGAAGGCGAAAGACAGAGCTCGTTTCATGAGCTGATGTCTTGTGGACGCTTCTTCAGGTATTCGGCGGGACTTAAAATAGTCTATGAAGACTTCCCTCTAATCCTCAGCCTTCTCCCGGTCTTTTATTTGCAAGGTCGTCTGTTCAGTCGCTCCCTTCTCTTCGGATGATTCCGGAGATATTTCTGTTGGGGCAAGCACCCGACGGCTTTGTACCACGATTCTAACGTCATCGAGGTTCTCGTCAGCCAGTTCTTTAGCAAGTTTGGCCAACGCGTCTGCTTTGCTGTTTTCCGCACGCGGTATGCTTTCCAAAGTATAGGAGGGAATTTAGGTCAACAGTTGTTGCACCTTTTCACCGTACTTCACCAACTCCGGTTTGCACGTTTGGTAGTCGCCGTTTACTTGACTAACGACCATTTGAGAATCTCCGTATATGAGGAGGTTTTCAATTCCCATGTCGATGGCGATCTCGAGGCTTGCTATCAAAGCTTCGTATTCGGTTTCATTGTTCGTTCTCGGCTCTGTTAGGGAGAAAGAAAAGCGCATTATCCCTCCTTGTGGAGTTACAAAGATGAGTCCTACCCCCTGTTCCCCTCCGAACGGCGGCCGAGACGCAGGACGTCTTGCCTGAGGTTCGGGGCAGATGCTAATAGGTGCTATCCGTCCACCTCTCCGAAGATGCCAAGTTGATTTATGGCACCGTATATCGAAGGTTTAAACAGATGTGTCCGATGTAGCAGACTTCGTCAGATTCCCCCTCGCTTGAGGGGTTTTTGATTGTGGGGACGCTCTTCCCTGCAGGCGCAAGCCCCTGCAGTTAATTACGCTACCGCATCGCGGTAACCATTTTCTCCTTCTCCAGATGGTCACTTCGTGTCGTGTGTGTTTATTTTATGTTTAGTTGCCCGTGGATTATATACGGAGACTGAGTTATGTCGTCGCCCATAGGGCGTAGACTAGTCCAAATCCGTATTATCTTAGATTTGGGTTTGGGGGTTTGGGTTTAAGGATACGTTAGCCTCATTTGAGCCTAAGATCGACTTAAACGTTTGTTAAGGATACGTTAGTCTAGTTTTTAGACTAAGATCGATTTAACGGGATCGTTTAGATCCGACAAGAGAGCAATAAAAGGGGCTCTGTTGTTTAGTTTAGTGACGTTGCGGTCGGTAGGTAGTTTAAGGACATTGCGGTCCATGGGTAGTTTAGAGACATTGCGGTCCAAAGTTAGTTTTAAGACGTTGCGGTCAAGGTTAAGGACGTCATAGTCCATGGGTTTAAGGACCCCACAGTCCGTTGTTAGTTTTAAGACATCTCGGTCAAGGTTAAGGACCTCATAGTCCATGAGTTTAAGGACCCCACAGTCCATCGTTAGTTTTAAGACATCCCGGTCAAGGTTAAGGACCTCATAGTCCGTGGGTTTAAGGACCCCACAGTCCGTTGTTAGTTTTAAGACATCTCGATCAAGGTTAAGGACCTCATAGTCCATGAGTTTAAGGACCCCACAGTCCGTTGTTAGTTTTAAGATATCTCGGTCAAGGTTAAGGACCTCATAGTCCATGAGTTTAAGGACCCCACAGTCCGTGCCAATGTGTGGTCATCGGGACCCGTCACCTCTTTGAAGACGTTGAGGAATTACAACGCCAAGTATCAAAGGAGTGAAGAGATGTACCCTTGAACCGGGGTGGATTAAATAGTCTTCGGCCCGATTTGGGATCAAGACCAATTAATTGTGTTATGAGCCCATTAGCCCAGTTAAGTTTGAATTGAGGACTTATGGCCATCTTGGGCTAAGTCCCATCATGTTTAAAATACTGGCTTTCTATTGGTCCATTGAAGGAGAGGCTTTGCCTTTAGCCATTTAACCAATTGGGCTGAAGTTAGTGTTAAACACTAAAGATCAGCAGTGTTGAACACTGAGAACAAGTTAGTGTTTTAACACTGAAAGACAGTTGGTGTTAAACACCAGCAACAGGGGGTTCAAATTAGTGTTTATGTTAAACACTAGAGCAAATCAATGTCAAACACTAGCAGCAGAGATTTCAGATTAGTGTTAAACACTAAGGCAAGAGGGGTCACGTGGTAGCACGTGAGGGCGCCCTCCCTTCATTTGTTCTGCTGAGAATATCGTATCTTTTGGAGCATCACGTGCCATCACGTGACGGGCATTGAAATGCTTGTATATTAAAGCTTCTGCCAAGGGTCACGTGGGTCACATGAGGCACTGCCTCAAAAGGCCTTTTCTGCGGATCTTTTCGGGGGTCACGTGGTGGCACGTGACCCTGCCTCTATGTATGTTTTTTTTAGAAGATCTGTTAATCTCTTTTAAGAATTAAGCTCTTCATAGGGTTGAACCCTAACAATAATTAAATTCCTATTTCCTTCTGAAGATTTATATTCTGGGATAGAGTTGAACTCTAGATTTTCTGTAGGAATTAAATTCCTCATATATGCGAAGAACTGAATTCTATCATAGGGTTAAACCCCAATAAAAGCTTTAAGGAAATAAACTCCCACTCTCTGTTAAAGAATTATTCTGAGGAATGAGATTCTGTCATAGGGTGAAACCCTAATTTCTTCTTGCTTGAGGGAATTAAATTCCTGTTATTTTAACAGAACTAAGTTCTTAATTAGGGTTAAACCCTGGATCTGTTTATTCTGAAGGAATTAAATTCCCATAACATATGGTCAAACCCTAATTCTATTTTGAAGGAATTAAATTCCTATAGTTCTGTGAGAATTAAATTCTCGAGCTTCCATTCCCTCTCTATGCTTTGGATCTGCATGGCAGGATCTCAACCCATTGAGAATTAAATTCTCAATTCGAGGGGTGATGTGCACTTTACAGATCCTCCACTAAAGAGAGAACTATGTTCTTCTGTTTTATATCAGAGTTAAACTCTGTTGAGAATTAAATTCTCTTTTTCTTTCAAAAAGCCTTCCCTTTCTTACCTAGGGTTTTCTTTTGCAGAAGATCCAAATTCCTCCAAAATATCAAGGCTCTCCTCTTTTTTTATGTATCTATTCCTCCTGCATGTATATCCCTCTGTGTGTCTCTTGGCTCCTATTTATAGGAGGAGCAGCCGAATCAATTTGTTTTGGTGAATCTTTCATTGAGAGATTTAATTTGTATTCACCATTCGTTTTGGACCTTTGAATTATTATGTGAATTTTAATCACCATTGGATTTTAAATCCAGATATTCTCCTTTGTTATTTCGGTTAGATTTTAAGGGGAAATCTTTCCAAGTTCAGGCTTTTTCCATAGATAGGTGATATTTAAGAATCTTTAAATCTTTAATTCAATCGGTTCCTTTGGAAAGATTTGAGAGGCCTTTTCTCAGAATTTAATTCTGTTAACAGATAGGCTTTGAAAGCCGGTCACGTGTGGCCACGTGACCCTTGGTCACGTGTGGGCACGTGACCCCCTTGGAACGAGACCTCTTCTTCCTTTTTGCGCTCTGCCTTCTGGCTGCCGCTTAGCCGTCACGTGCCACCACGTGACCCATGGTCACGTGTGAGCATGTGACCCTCGCCTGGAGCCTTTTTCTTGATTTGATCAGGGAATTGAGTCTGCTGCTTTTGAGTGTTACGTGCCAACACGTGACCCTGGTCACGTGGGAGCACGTGACCTCTTCTGAAGCCTTTTCCTTGATTTGATCAGGGAACCGATGTGCCTTTGAAGCCGCTTTTAAATGTCACGTGCCAACACGTGACCCTGGTCACGTGGGAGCACGTGACCCTTTCTGAACCCCTTTTCTTTGATGTAGTCGGGAAGCTGAATCTGCCTTGCCGATGCTTTTAGGCGTCACGTGCCAACACGTGACTGCTGGTCACGTGTGAGCACGTGACCCTTTTCTGAAGCCTCTTCCGTAGGCTTTCCTGATTTTAAATCAGGAAACAAATGCCCCCACAGCGTTGTTCTCACGTGTTTGCACGTGAGTGCAACGCTGTCACTTTTTGTGACTATTGGATTCCTCTAGGGATTTGGGGAGATGAAGCGTCTCCATCACATCCTATAAATACCCATGTCTCTTCAGAAGAGCCTTCACTTTGCTCATCTTCTTCCTTTGAGAACTTTTTCCCTTGAGAATTTAATTCTCGTTTCCAGAGCTTAGTTCTCTGTCTTAAACATTTTCCAGAGTTTAACTCTGTTGAAGGATCCTTTTTCCTTAGGTAATGATGTTGAACGGTCGAAGCACCTTTATTTTAAAAGAACTATCTGGATTTTAAATCCACATTAGGGGTTTTACCTCTTTTAATATGAACCCATTTTTTGAATTTATCAGCGAAAATAGAGAACCATTTAATCTTCGAACAATGGATCTCCTAGGGTTCACTTGATGCTTTTAGGGAGATGATGAGATCCGTTACCTCTTTTTTAAGGAATTTAATTCCGTTTGAAGAAAATGTTTCTGGGAATTTAATTCCCTTCTCTTAATAAGGAGTTTAATTTCTATGAAGAACTCAGTTTCTTCACATGGAGGCTTCTTAGGGTTTCCTTGCCCTAGGTTGTCCTTCTGTACTCAATGCAACAGAAGCTTTGTAACAATTCTCATGACCTTTATTTCAGGTATTATGGATGCACATATGTATGGCCTTGACGAAATCATTTCCTACGGGAACATTCGCGCACTGGGCCGTAGTCTGAACCAGGAGTTCACCAATGCTCAGTGTGCTGAGATTATGAGCCGCTTTGACGAGTACAACCATCGGCTACTCCTCCGTCGCTCTCCTCTTTTGAGACTCATCGTGCTGGCAATTTGGGAGGCGCTTCCTCTCTTCTGCGCCGGTGTACCGCTCAGGGCATTGGACGCTGCCGAGGACAAGATACATTCGGTGTATCTGATGAGTCTAATCTCGAAGAGAAGGCGCGACAGCCTCATTGATCTCTTGCACCAGGCATTTCAGCAGTCGGCCGTACTTGCCGCCTATCGGAGGGTGGAGGACATTCGCGAGGACCCCGACGCTTGTGATCGTGAGAGAAAACATACTCGGGGGGTTCAAAATGCTTGGAGAATCTTGGACAAAGTTAAGCTTGAGTTTCTCAATCCGTGCCCCGCGTCTGAAGTCTTACCATTGTAAACGTGTTCTCTTTATTTTGTATGACCTTCTTGAAGTATGACTGCCAAGTTTTATTATGTCTTTGTATGTTTGCATGCCTTTCTGTGGGATTTTATTATTTCACTATTGTTGTTGCTGATGCTTTTAATATGCATGGTGCTGTTCCATTTCTAGTGCACGTCAAGTTTGGGGCTCACGTGTTCTGCACGTGGGATCCTTTGATGGGACTGTTCAAAATTTTTCCATACCACATTTTTAGTGCACAATATCAGATGCAGAAAAGGAGCCTTAGAAATAGTTCCATCCCCTTGATTTTCGATGCCTTTCCTTTTTTGGGCCTTGGAAATAGCTTCATCATGCAAGATTTTCCGCGCTCAACACTTAATGCACTTCTTTATATCTGAGGCTATAGCCTTCTTTTCCCTTCACAGAGATTTATATTTTTTCTTTCTTATTTTGGTGTAATTTGGCTTGAGAAACAAACGAGCGCCATGGCCTGCAATCGCCCTCATGCTTGTCGACAGCCATGGGAAGTTCCTATCGAGGAGATGATCCCCCGCTTTGCTGCTCGGTTGGTGGATCCACTCCTTACCGACGACGAATGTGACTCGGCAATGTATGAACTCTCGATCCGTAGGGGGTCCCCCCTCCCAATGGGGTCCCTCTGGCTCCGGATGATTCTCGCGGCCATGCTTGCCGACATCCCTCCTCACCCGGCGGAGATGACCCTGGCAATGCTTGACGCGGCTGAAGAAAAGCTCGAGGGCTTTCACGAAGCATGCCTGATTACTCAGGCTTTGAGGGATTGCTCAATTCATCTGCTGAGCCAGATAAAGGCCCGGCGAGCTATTATGTCTGCTTTCGCGGATGAACACGGCCCCAATCGATGGGGAGCGACTCCTCGCGAGAACCGTCGCTTTGATGTGCTGAAGAAAGCAGAGAGAGAGATGGAGAATTTTGTCCTCTGCTTTGTTAACCCTTGTGCCATTGATCCCGTGTTTGGTGACCTTTTCCCGTTAGCCTAGCATTTTTAAATTAGTCCTTCTTTTTGTATGCTTTATGTTGAACTTCCATGTAGGCTCGGTACTCGTATGTATGTTTTCGCTTGCATGAATAAACTTTGTGTTCTTTTTATGAAAACTTCCTTTAATTATCAACACTGTCATCATGTCGCATGCACATTAAAGCTTCGAATTTTATTTCTTTTTCGGATGTTCATATGATTGCGAACACATGCTCGATAGGATAAACATTGGAAATTTTCTCGTTGCTTTTCATACCAGGTGATGTGAGCGCATTTTAGATCGATTATTGCTGTCGATCGGAAGCCCATTTATATGGTCTAGAGCGTTCCTATCCTGTTTCAGAGGCTGCGGTCGTGACAGTGGGCTTAAATGGCCTGACAAGGCGACACGTGGCGAACGTATTGTTGTGCGGGGAAAAAGTTCGGTCGTAAATTCTCGGAGAAGGAGTTGGCTTCTAAGGCGCTGAGCGAGCTTCAAGCCAATCTTACCGCCGAGGCCAACAAGGCGTATGAACTCTGGCGGGTGCTTCAAGAGTCCATCAAAAAGGTTGTGGCTCTCGATAAAGCTGCCACGTTCACTTATGAAAGGGTCGAGGCTCATAAAGCCACCGAGAAAGAGCTTGAAGCTCGGCTTGCTTCATATCAGGCCCAGCAGGCTCAGGCGGAGGCCCATCTTCTGGCGATCTTAACTCATGAGGCCGTGGGTCAACAAAAGCAGGATGAGCTGACCAAGCTGCTAAATCGCCCGCCGGCTTGAGGACTTGTATCTTTTCCCCTTTTTTTTTGTACCTACTCATGAATGAGAGTATCTTCTTTTTGTTTCTTTCATGAATTGTACGTTGTATCCATTTTGGTTTATGGAATAAAAGATACATTTTTCTTCTCAACGGTGTGTCTCTTTTCATTGACTGCGTTTGCGGACAATTCATCTTGGCCTACTTGCAGGGCAGCGATAGCTTAGGATTCAGGGTTAAGATCTGCTTCCTAAGACTTTCGCATTTTATGAGCCACGAGGGTCTCATAAAGAGTTTTTCTCCCCATGGGTCGAGAGGATCCCATAAGTGTAAGTTCTTCTTAAGAATTATAAGGATTCTTGAGCGGGTTTTCCCTTGAGAGTCGTAAGGATCTCACAAGAGAGTTTTCTTCCTTACAGGTCGTGAGGGCCTACAAGTGCTGGATGTGGTCGCCCTTGTCCGTGTTTCACGGAGTCAGGGGTTTCTCAAGGCATCGTAGTTTAAAGACGTCGCGGTCAAGGTTAAGGACCTTATAGTCCGTGGATTTAAGGACTCCACAGTCCGATATTAGTTTTAAGACATCACGGTCAAGGTTAAGGACCTCATAGTCCGATGTTAGTTTTAAGACATCACGGTCAAGGTTAAGGACCTCATAGTCCGTGGATTTAGGGACTCCACAGTCCGATGTTAGTTTTAAGACATCACGGTCAAGGTTAATGACCTCATAGTCCGTGGATTTAGGGACTCCACAGTCCGTTGTTAGTTTTAAGACATCACGGTCAAGGTTAAGGACCTCATAGTCCGTGGATTTAGGGACTCCACAGTCCGATGTTTGGTTGCAGGGACCCGTCACCTCTTTGAAGACGTTGAGGAATTACAACGTCAGGCATCAAAGGAGTGAAGAGATGTACCCTTAAACCAAAGTAGAATCAGTACAGAATCAGGGTGGTTGATTGTTAGTTTTAAGACATTACGGTCGAGGTTAAGGACATCATAGTCCGAGGATTTTAAGGACTCCACAGTCCGGTATTTGCTCTGGATGCTTCACACGGGTTCACTGCCGTGCTTGGCGAGGACCAGGCTCCGCTCTGGGCGTTTTCCGAGAGTGACATTATCCGCGTTCCACGTGACCGGGAATTTTGCACTAGATGCTTCACACGGGTTCACTGCCGTGCTCGGCGAGGACTAGGCTCCGCTCTGGATGCTTCACACGGGTTCACTGTCGTGCTCTGCGAGGACTAGGATCCGCTCTGGACGTTTTCCACGGGGTCAAAGAGTGACGTTATCCGCGTTCCACGTAGCCAGGAATTTTGCACTAGATGCTTCACACGGGTTCACTGCCGTGCTCGGCGAGGACTAGGCTCCGCTCTGGATGCTTCATACGGGTTCACTGCCGTGCTCTGTGAGGACCAGGATCCACTCTGGACGTTTTCCACGGGGTCAAAGAGTGACGTTATCCGCGTTCCACGTAACCAGGAATTTTGCACTAGATGCTTCACACGGGTTCACTGCCGTGCTCGGCGAGGACTAGGCTCCGCTCTGGATGCCTCACACGGGTTCACTGCCGTGCTCTGCGAGGACCAGGATCCGCTTAGGACGTTTTCCATGGGGTCAAAGAGTGACGTTATCCGCGTTCCACGTAACCAGGAATTTTGCACTAGATGCTTCACACGGGTTCACTGCCGTGCTCGGCAAGGACTAGGCTCCGCTTTGGATGCTTCACACTGCCGTGCTCTGCGAGGACCAGGATCCGCTCTGGACGTTTTCCACGGGGTCAAAGAGTGACGTTATCCGCGTTCCATGTAACCAGGAATTTTGCACTAGATGCTTCACACGGGTTCACTGCCGTGCTCGGCGAGGACTAGGCTCCGCTCTGGATGCTTCACACGGGTTCACTACCGTGCTCTGCGAGGACCAGGATCCTCTCTGGACGTTTTCCATGGGGTCAAAGAGTGACGTTATCCGCGTTCCACGTAACCAGAAATTTTGCTGATTGTATCCGCATTTCACGGGATGGAGGTTTGACTGTTGGCGATATGTATACCACCGAGCCATGGAACTGGGAGTTGCCGCTGTTCCGCTTAGCTTAGCGTTGTGTCCGTTGTTACGAGACGAGTGTTGAAACGATCTTCAGGTCTCCTTTGGCCCGTCGAGACTTGGCTTCCTCTTCTGATGAAACCTGGAGGAAGAGTATGATCCCTTTTTTGTTTATGCCCTTGGATTGTGTACAGGGTGTGATGGAACATCACCTGTAGGGCATAAATTGAAACCCCCCCATTTTTTATATTTTATTTCTTTTTCCGCGATGCTCTATCATTTCAGCTTTATATCGCGGAGGTCGCGATTGCCCTATCATTTCGGCGATTTTTCGCGGTGCCCAATCATTTCGGCTATTTTTTTTTATTTTCACTTGCTGTTTTTTTATTGCGAGTTGCCCCATCATTTCGGCTATTTTTCATGCATACATTTTTACTTGCTGCTTTTTATTGCAAGTTGCCCCATCATTTCGGCTATTTCGTATGCATGTGTGGCTTGCTAGCTTTTTCGCCGCAAGCTTGGATTTTAGACACCGATTTCGGCATCAGCATCGCTGCAACTGGGATGTTGCCAGGAGCGAATCATCATTTGCCTCTGTCGATGTCGAACAAAGGTGGCTTAGTAAACAGGGTTAAGGGTCCTGTCGACTAAGGCTTTTGATTTCATGAGCCGTAAGGGTCTCACAAAGGTATTTCTCCCTACAAGTCGTGAGGATCTTGCAGGTGTATTTTCTCCTTAGGGATCGTGAGGATTCCTAAGTGTTTGTTCCTCTGTAAGTCGTAAGGATCCTACAAGAGGGTTTTCTCCTTATAAGTCGAGAGGAATTATAAGGGTTGTTCACCATATGGACATGTCCCTAGTCACGGGTGTGACTTTGCTGGGGAAATGTTTATTCGCGCCCGTGGATTGTATACAAGGGTCAGTATTGAGCCGCTTGTAGGGCAATATCGAAGGTTGTGGGGGATCTGCTTAAGAACAGGTTTAGGTTTCTGTAACTTAAGACTTTCAAATCTCATGAGCCGTGAGGGTCCCATAAGATATTTCTCCTTATGAGTCGTGAGGATCTCGCAAGTGTATTTTCTCCTTAGGAATCGTGAGGATTCCTAAGTGTGTTGCTCCTTTGTGAGTCGTAAGGATCTCACGCGGGTGGTTTCTCCTTACAAGGTCGAGAGGACCTTATAAGTGTCTTTTAACGAGGTTGCGCCTTTTCGGGTTTTCACAAACACTTGCCGGTAGTCCTGCTGTTTTTACTCACGGAGCCCTTTCGGGTTTTCATCCGTGCCCATTTTGCTTATGGACATACCGTTTTTTTTATTCTTTTCATTTTCTTTTTCTCCTTTTTTTTACGAGGTCGTGCCCTTTCGGGTTTTCACGAACACTCGCCGATAGCCCTGCTGTTTTTACTCACGGAGCCCTTTCGGGTTTTCATCCGTGCCCTTTTTGCTTATGGACATACCGTTTTTATTTATTATATTTTTTTTATCTCGTCAGCCTAAGGATGCTACGGTATTAGTTTAAAGACGTTTCGGTCCGCTATTAGTTTAAGGACATTTCGGTCCGTCGTTAGTTTAAGGACGTTTCGGTCCGTCGTTAGTTTAAGGACGTTTCGGTCCGCCGTTAGTTTAAAGACATTTCGGTCCGTCGTTAGTTTAAAGACATTTCGGTCCGTCGTGGAGAGAGCCAGCTACTACTTATAGAGTTTTGAGCTTTAGGAAGATAGCGAGCGGACATAGTCGTCGTCATCTATCATTGACCTAGGCTGTGGCTCATTAAGCGTAGTATTTCTTTAGGAAGCGGCCGTTTATTGGCCTGAAAGGCCTTTCACCATGCATGTCCATGAGTAGATAGGCCCCACCCTGGTAGACCTTATCTATGATGTACGGGCCTTCATAGTTTGGCTCAAATTTTCCCCGCTTGGCGCGATTAGGGATCATAGGACTTTTGACCACTAGTACGAGTTCGCCTTGGCGGAACGTCCTCGGCCTGGTCAATCTTTCGTACGAGCGCGTCATCTTTGCTTTGTAGGCCTCTCAATTTTGTTGCGCTATGAGCCGGGTTTCATCGAGGGCATCAAGCTCCTCAAGCCGAAGGTAAGCATTTTCTTCGTCCGTCAGCTCGTAGTGGACTGCCACTCGTAGAGAGGGTAACTCTACCTCGAGGGGGAGCACTGCTTCCGTCCCAAATACCAGTGCGTACGGCGTTGTGTTCGTGGCCGTCTTGAACGTAGTTTGATAGGCCCAAAGGGCCTCTTGCAGCCTCTCGTGCCAGTCTTTCTTATTTCGGGACACCGTCTTTTTCATGATTTTTGTCAAGGTCTTATTGAAGGCCTCGGCTAGACCATTAGCTCGCGGATTGTAAATTGAGGAATATCTCCAGTCTATATTATGATGCTGCGCGAAGCGGCTAATTTTATGGCTTCTGTAGGCTGGCCCGTTATCGGAGATAATCCGCCGTGGAGTTCCAAACCGATAGATGACGTGCGTCTTGAAGAAGTGGAGGATATTCTCCGTCTTCACTTCCCTCAGCGGTACTGCTTCTGCCCATTTGGAGAAGTAATCAGTTGTCGCCAGGATGAAATGATGTCCCCGGGACGATGCTGGTTCGATGGGGCCGACTATGTCAGTCCCCCACATTTCGAATGGCCAGCTAGCCACTGTCGGATGTAGTGGATTCGGATGCTGGTGGATGAAATCCCCATGGATTTGGCACGAGTGGCACTGCTTCGCATATTCGAGGCAGTCCTGGATCATCGTGGTCCAGTAGTGACCCATCCGTTTAATTTTTAACTTCATCTTTGGGCCTGCTTGATGAGAACCACAGATTCCGTCATGAACCTCTTGAACGACTCTTTCTGCTTCGTCCGGTCCTAAGCATCTCAGCTACAGAGAATCAAACGACCTCTTATACAGAGTATCATTGACGAAAGCGAAAGATAGAGCTCGTTTCATGAGCTGATGTCTTGAGGATGCTTCTTCGGGGATTCGGTGGGACTTAATGTAGTCTATGAAGACTTCCCTCCAGTCCTCAGCCTTCTCACGGTCTTTTATTTGTAGGGTCGTCTGCTCAGTCGCTCCTTTTTCTTCGTATGATTCCGGAGATATTTCTGCTAGGGCAAGCACTCGACGGCTTTGTACCATGATTTTAACGTCATCGCGGTTCTCGTTAGCCAATTCTTTAGCGAGCTTTGCTAACGCATCCGCTTTGCTATTTTCCGCGCATGGTATGCTTTCCAAAGTGTAGGAGGTAATTTGGGTCAATAGTTGTTGCACCTTTTCGCCGTACTTCACCAACTCCAGTTTGCACGTTTGGTAGTCACCATTTACTTGACTAACGACCAGTTGAGAATCCCCGTATATAAGGAGGTCTTCAATTCCCATGTCGATGGCGATCTCGAGACCCGCTATTAAAGCTTCGTATTCGGCTTCATTGTTCGTCCTCGATTCCGTTAAGGAGAAAGCAAAGCGCATTATCCCTTCTTGTGGAGTTACGAAGATGAGGCCTACCCCTGATTTGATCATTGGGATACCCTGTTTGCGCTTCTTTACGGAAGACGCTCCATCGAAATAGAGTTCCCATCGGGTACTACCGCCGCCGATCGCATCGAATGCATGCTCGTCCGGCAGCTCGCAGTTCAGAGGAGAACCGCCAGGTACTGGATGCTCAGCAAGGAAGTCGGCAATGGCCTGGCCTTTCACTGCCTTAAGAGGTCGATACGTTATCGAGAACTCCATCAGGAGTAGAGCCCATTTAGCGAGTCGACCCGTCAATATAGCCTTTGACATCAAATATTTAAGAGCGTCCACCTTCGAAATGAGACGGACTTCGTGCGCTAACGCATAGTGCCTGAGCTTTGTTATTGCGAAGATCAACGCCAAGCAGTGTTTTTCAATAGGAGAGTAGTTGCTTTCTGCCCCGAGCAGAACTTGACTTAAGTAGTAGAGTGCTCTCTCCTTTCCTTGATCGTTCTCTTGTGCCCATAATGCGCCTAAGGAACCTTCGAGGGCGGTCGTATAAAGAATGAGGGGTTTTCCCTTGACCGGCGCAGCCAACACCGGAGGGTTCTGCAAGTACTGCTTGATCTCGTCTAGTGCGCCTTGGCATTTGTGATCCCAAATGAATGGAGTTCCCTTCTTCATCAGGTGGCTGTAAGGACGGCACTTGCCTGAAAGATTGGCGATGAATCGCCGGATGTATACGAGCTTCCCTTGGAGAGACCGCAACTGTTTGAGGGTTCTTGGCGGAGGCATTTCCATGATCGCCTTGATCTTAGATGGATCCACTTCGATACCTCGGTGTCGGATGATGAATCCCAGGAATTTACCCGAGGAGACTCTAAACGCGCATTTGAGGGGATTCATCTTCAAATTATATTGCCGAAGGCGTTGAAATACAGTCTCCAGATGCTTTAAATGCTCTTCGTATGACATGCTCTTTACTACAAGGTCATCGATATAGCACTCAACGATGTCAGGTATGAGGTCGTCGAAGACCTTTGTCATGGCCCTTTGATAGGTAGCGCCGGCGTTCTTTAGACCAAGGGTATAAACCTGTAGCAGAATATACCCAAAGGGGTCCGGAAAGCGGTGTGCTTCTGGTCTTCGGGATGCATCTTTATCTGATTGTACCCCGATGAACCGTCCATAAAGGAGAAAACCTTATGAGTGGACGTGTTATCTATCATTAGCTCGGTTACCGGTACTGGGAAATCGTCCTTCGGACAGGCTTTATTGAGATCCCTGAAATCCACGCATATGCGTACCGTCCTATTTTTCTTCATTACCGGGACGATATTGGCGATCCAGTCGGGATATTGGACTCTTTGGATAAATCCAGAATCGATCAGCTTCTTAACTTCGGCGTTGATGCTCATTTCAAGCTCGAGTCGCATCCTTCTCGGCGCCTGCTTGATTGGCTTGATGTCCGGGGATATCGCTAATTTATGCACAGCAATCTCCGGATCTAATCCTGGCATCTCGGAATAGTTCCACGCGAAGCAGTCTTTATGCTGTAGAAGCACGTTCTTTAACGCGGCCACCCTTTCTTAAGATAGCAGCTCGCTGACGAATGTCGGTCGCGGATCATCTGCCGATCCCAGCTCAATCTTCTTGAGGTTATCTGCAGTAGTATGTATGCCATCTTCCAGTTCTTTCGGAGCTGGCGGAAATTCTGAGATCACCTCATCATTGCTGTTCTTAAAGCACCAGGGAAGGTCATCCATGTCCTTGGGCTCTTCTTTTAATATCGTAATCCTGTAACAGGTGCGAATCCGCTTCCAGGACTGAGGTGGATTCGGTTCTGCTCTTGCGGCTTTAGGTTCGTGCTTTTGTGGCGGCGTTACCCTCCAGCCGTTGGATAAAGCGAATATGCCCTGTTGGTACTGGTCCTCGACCCAGTTCTTGAAGGTGAAGCAGTTTTCGGTAGGATGTCCTATGGCTCGATGATAAGAGCAATAGCTCAGATGAGAAGCCTTGTTAGCTTGCTCAGGGTGTCTAGACTCTGGAAGCGCGATCATTTGATGTTTTATAGCGAGCTCGAGTAACTTCTCCGTCTTGTCTCGAGGGAAGGAATACGCTCGACTCATCTTCTTCGCGAGGGACAAATCCGGACCGTGCAATGCCCGCTCACGTGACTCTCTAATCCTGCATCGTTGTTGTCGGCTCCTCTTTCCGCTTCTTGATTTATTTCTGCCTCTGCGTTGGGCCTTTCGGACAACGGGTTGACAGGGATGAGCATCTTTGTCTTTTGCAGCCTGTTGAAACAGACGTTGCGTCCTGGCCTTCTCGTAGATGGCCATCTCGCGGTTGTGGTTTTCCCGAGCTTTTTGACCTGCTTTCCTGATAAGCTTGTCTATTCGTTCTTCAAACGATAGACTCGGCACTTCGATCGCGGGATCTGGTTTTGATGAGGGGTTAGCATTTTCCGACAGGGCGTCCTCTTCTTTATCAAAGGTATATATGGCGTAGTTACTGTGGGCCCGTTCCCATTTTCCGGTTCTCACGTATCCAAGCCCAAGTGTTTCTATTTTCCCGTTGGGCAATTTACGTTGGGTCCCAGGGACATCCCAAATCCTGTTGTAGAACCGAGCTTGTCGAACAGTCTGTTTTAAGGGTACCCCTTGGCGCTTCAATAGCCTCTTTTCAGCCGATGGGGAGATTTCTTTAGCGCCGCGGTAGGAGAATTCCTACACACCCTATTTAGCATCTCAAAACTGTTCCCAGTTGGAACAGCAGCATTAACTTCTGCCATCGGGGCTGGTGGAGTTAGCCCAGAGGGGGAGTTGCCCCCAGCCTTCCTTACTCGGCGCCAGTGACGACGTCGAGCATGTCGAGCGGACGGCGTTGGTTCAGCGGTGAGGATGGCTTCGTCTTGCCCCCTGTGTAGGTGGGGGTCACTGCTGGTGTCAGCTTGTTAAAGACTGATGTCCTTTGGGTAGCGGGAGCGGGAGCTGGAACATTCAATCTCGTAAAGACCGATTTTTTGGCAGGAGAAGCCGCCTTGACGACTTTATGAGTAGGGATGGCTATCCTTTTCGGAACAACCTTCTCTGGGATTGCAGGCTTCATCACGGGCCCACATGAACTTTGGCCCAGTCTGGCGAAGACCGAGGAGCTGGTGCTAGACGACCCATTGAGGGGGGCCGCGGTAGTAGCAAGCCGATCAAAGACCGATTTCTTGGGAGCTTCTTTTGTCAGCACCGGAGCGGTGAAGCTTGTCGGCGGGAGCATGGTCCCAAAAAACAATCCCGTGGTGGCTCGAGTGACCTGTTCCACGGGCATTGTGAATAACGAAGCAGCTTGGGGTCCGTAGGCTATACCTCCTGGCGAGGCGGAGCGCTGGTTGCAATTGCAGTCCGAACAGTTGGAGCATTTCGCACAAGTAGAAGCCATCGATTCTTTGCTTTTACAATAAGCAAGACGCCAAATCTTAGCACCTTGTAACCCAAGGGCAACCATTAGCGAACCGTGTTTGGTTCACGAGTCACGACACACGAAGTGTGGAGTGGAAAGAGGAAAAGGTCCCACCGGGCGTGCCAGAATCTGTTCCCCTCCGAACGGTGGCCGAGACGCGGGACGTCTTGCCTGAGGTTCGGGGCAGATGCTAATAGGTGCTATCCGTCCACCTCTCCGAAGATGCCAAGTTGATTTATGGCACCGTATATCGAAGGTTTAAACGGATGCGTCCGATGTAGCAGACTTCGTCAGATTCTCCCTCGCTTGAGGGGTTTTTGATTGTGGGAACGCTCTTCCCTGCAGGCGCAAGCCCCTGCAGTTAATTACGCTACCGCATTGCGGTAATCACTTTCTCCTTCTCCAGATGGTCACTTCGTGTCGTGTATGTTTATTTTATGTTTAGTTGCCCGTGGATTGTATACGGAGACTGAGTTATGTCGTCGCCCGTAGGGCGTGAACTAGTCCAAATCCGTATTATCTTAGATTTGGGTTTGGGGGTTTGGGTTTAAGGATACGTTAGCCTCATTTGAGCCTAAGATCGACTTAAACGTTTGTTAAGTATACGTTAGTCTAGTTTTTAGACTAAGATCGACTTAACGGGATCGTTTAGATCCGACAAGAGAGCAGTAAAAGGGGCTCTGTTGTTTAGTTTAGTGACGTTGCGGTCGGTAGGTAGTTTAAGGACATTGCGGTCCATGGGTAGTTTAGGGACATTGCGGTCCAAAGTTAGTTTTAAGACGTTGCGGTCAAGGTTAAGGACGTCATAGTCCATGGTTTTAAGAACCCCACAGTCCGTTGTTAGTTTTAAGACATCTCGGTCAAGGTTAAGGACCTCATAGTCCATGAGTTTAAGGACCCCACAGTCCATCGTTAGTTTTAAGACATCCCGGTCAAGGTTAAGGACCTCATAGTCCGTAGGTTTAAGGACCCCACAGTCCGTTGTTAGTTTTAAGACATCTCGGTCAAGGTTAAGGACCTCATAGTCCGTAGGTTTAAGGACCCCACAGTCCGTTGTTAGTTTTAAGACATCTCGGTCAAGGTTAAGGACCTTATAGTCCATGAGTTTAAGGACCCCACAGTCCGTGTCAATGTGTGGTCATCGGGACCCGTCACCTCTTTGAAGACGTTGAGGAATTACAACGCCAAGTATCAAAGGAGTGAAGAGATGTACCCTTGAACCGGGGTGGATTAAATAGTCTTCGGCCCGATTTGGGATCAAGACCAATTAATTGTGTTATGAGCCCATTAGCCCAGTTAAGTTTGAATTGAGGACTTATGGCCATCTTGGGCTAAGTCCCATCATGTTTAAAATACTGGCTTTCTATTGGTCCATTGAAGGAGAGGCTTTGCCTTTAGCCATTTAACCAATTGGGCTGAAGTTAGTGTTAAACACTAAAGATCAGCAGTGTTGAACACTGGGAACAAGTTAGTGTTTTAACACTGAAAGACAGTTGGTGTTAAACACCAGCAACAGGGGGTTCAAATTAGTGTTTATGTTAAACACTAGAGCAAATCAATGTCAAACACTAGCAGCAGAGATTTCAGATTAGTGTTAAACACTAAGGCAAGAGGGATCACGTGGTAGCACGTGAGGGCGCCCTCCCTTCATTTGTTCTGCTGAGAATATCGTATCTTTTGAAGCATCACGTGCCATCACGTGACGGGCATTGAAATGCTTGTATATTAAAGCTTCTGCCAAGGGTCACGTGGGTCACATGAGGCACTGCCTCAAAGGGCCTTTTCTGCGGATCTTTTCGGGGGTCACGTGGTGGTACGTGACCCTGCCTCTATGTATGTTTTTTTAGAAGATCTGTTAATCCCTTTTAAGAATTAAGCTCTTCATAGGGTTGAACCCTAACAATAATGAAATTCCTATTTCCTTCTGAAGATTTATATTCTGGGATAGATTTGAACTCTGGATTTTCTGTAGGAATTAAATTCCTCATATATGCGAAGAACTGAATTCTATCATAGGGTTAAACCCCAATAAAAGCTTTAAGGAAATAAACTCCCACTCTCTGTTAAAGAATTATTCTGAGGAATGAGATTCTGTCATAGGGTGAAACCCTAATTTCTTCTTGCTTGAGGGAATTAAATTCCTGTTATTTTAACAGAACTAAGTTCTTAATTAGGGTTAAACCCTGGATCTGTTTATTCTGAAGGAATTAAATTCCCATAACATATGGTCAAACCCTAATTCTATTTTGAAGGAATTAAATTCCTATAGTTCTGTGAGAATTAAATTCTCGAGCTTCCATTCCCTCTCTATGCTTTGGATCTGCATGGCAGGATCTCAACCCATTGAGAATTAAATTCTCAATTCGAGGGGTGATGTGCACTTTACAGATCCTCCACTAAAGAGAGAACTATGTTCTTCTGTTTTATATCAGAGTTAAATTCTGTTGAGAATTAAATTCTCTTTTTCTTTCAAAAAGCCTTCCCTTTCTTACCTAGGGTTTTCTTTTGCAGAAGATCCAAATTCCACCAAAGTATCAAGGCTCTCCTCTTTTTTTATGTATCGATTCCTCCTGCATGTATATCCCTCTGTGTGTCTCTTGGCTCCTATTTATAGGAGGAGCAGCCGAATCAATTTGTTTTGGTGAATCTTTCATTGAGAGATTTAATTTGTATTCACCATTCGTTTTGGACCTTTGGATTATTATGTGAATTTTAATCACCATTGGATTTTAAATCCAGAGATTCTCCTTTGTTATTTCGGTTAGATTTTAAGGGGAAATCTTTCCAAGTTCAGGCTTTTTCCATAGATAGGTGATATTTAAGAATCTTTAAATCTTTAATTCAATCGGTTCCTTTGGAAAGATTTGAGAGGTCTTTTCTCAGAATTTAATTCTGTTAACAGATAGGCTTTGAAAGCCGGTCACGTGTGGGCACGTGACCCCCTTGGAACGAGACCTCTTCTTCCTTTTTGCGCTCTGCCTTCTGGCTGCCGCTTAGCCGTCACGTGCCACCACGTGACCCCTGGTCACGTGTGAGCACGTGACCCTCGCCTGGAGCCTTTTTCTTGATTTGATCAGGGAATTGAGTCTGCTGCTTTTGAGTGTCACGTGCCAACACGTGACCCTGGTCACGTGGGAGCACGTGACCTCTTCTGAAGCCTTTTCCTTGATTTGATCAGGAAACCGATGTGCCTTTGAAGCCGCTTTTAAATGTCACGTGCCAACACGTGACCCTGGTCACGTGGGAGCACGTGACCCTTTCTGAACCTCTTTTCTTTGATGTAGTCGGGAAGCTGAATCTGCCTTGCCGATGCTTTTAGGCGTCACGTGCCAACACGTGACTGCTAGTCACGTGTGAGCACGTGACCCTTTTCTGAAGCCTCTTCCGTAGGCTTTCCTGATTTTAAATCAGGAAACACCCCTGATTTGATTATGGGGGTACTTTGTTTGCGCTTCTTTACGGAAGATGCTCCATCGAAATAAAGCTCCTATAGGGTATCACTACCCTCGATCGCATCAAACGCATGTTCGTCTTGCAAATCGCAATTTAGAGGAGAATTAGCGGCGATCGGATGCTCAGCGAGGAAATCGGCAATGGCCTTGACTTTTACTGCCTTGTGAGGTTGATAGGTTATCGAGAACTCCATCAAGAGCAGAGCCCATTTAGTAAGTCGTCCCGTCAATATGGCTTTTGACATTAAGTATTTAAGAGGGTCCACCTTCGAAATGAAACGGACTTCATGCGCCAACGCATAGTGCCTGAGCTTTGTTATCGCAAAGATCAACGCCAGGCAGTGTTTTTCAATAGGAGAGTAGTTGCTTTCTGCCCCTAGTAGAACTCGACTTAAGTAATAAAGAGCTCTCTCCTTCCCTTGATCATTCTCTTGCGCCCATAATGCGCCTAAAGAACCTTCGAGGGCGGTTGTGTAAAGAATGAGAGGCTTTCCCTTAACCGGAGCAGCCAACACTGGCGGGTTCTGCAGGTACTGTTTAATCTCGTCCAGCGCGCCCTAGCATTTTTGATCCCAGATGAACGGGGTTCCCTTCTTCATCAGGTGACTGTAAGGACGACACTTGCCCAAAAGGTTGGCTATAAATCGTCGTATATATGCGAGCTTCCCTTAGAGAGATCGCAGCTGCTTAAGAGTCCTTGGCGGAGGCATTTCCATGATCGCCTTGATCTTTGACGGATCTATCTCAATGCCCCGGTGTCATACGACGAATCCCAGGAATTTGCCTGAGAAAACTCCGAATGCGCACTTGAGAGGGTTCATCTTCAAGTTGTATTGCCGAAGGCGTTGAAATACAGTTTTTAGGTGCTCGAGATGTTCCTCATATGATTTGCTCTTAACCACGAGGTCGTCAATATAACATTCGACGATTTCATGTATAAGGTCATTGAAGATCTTCATCATGGCCCTCTGGTAGGTGGCACCGGCGTTCTTTAAACCGAAGGGCATCACTTTATAACAGAATATTCCCAAAGGGGTCCTGAAAGCGGTATGCTTTTGGTCTTCGGGATGCATCTTTATCTGATTATACCCTGATGAGCCGTTCATGAAGGAGAAAACCTCATGAGTGGAAGTATTGTCTATCATCAATTCGGTGACTGGCACCGGAAAATTGTCCTTCGGGCGAGCTTTATTGAGATCCAGGAAGTCTACGCATATGCGCACTGTCCCATTTTTCTTCATCACCGGGACGATGTTGGCGATCCATTTCGGATATTGAACCTCCTGAATAAAGCCAGAGTCGATCAGCTTCTTGACCTCGGCGTTGATGCTCATCTCAAGCTCGAGCCGCATTCTCCTCGGCGCTTATTTGACTGGCTTGACGTCCGGGGATATCGCCAATTTGTGCACAGCAATTTCTGGATCTAGTCCTGGCATCTCGGAATAGTTCCATGCGAAGCAATCTTTATGCTGTACAAGGACGTCTTTTAACGAAGCCATCTTCCCTTCAGACAGCAGCTCACTAATGAATGTCGGTCGCGGGTCATTTGCCGTCCCCAACTCAATTTTCTTGAGGTTATCCGCCGTGGTATGGATTCCATCTTCCAGCTCTTTCGGCGCTGGTGGAAACTCTGAGATCACCTCATCGTCGCTATTTTCGAAGCACCAGGGAAGGTCATCCATGTTTTCGGGCTCTTCTTTTAATATTGTTATCACGCGACAAGTGCGAATCCGCTTCCAATCCCAATGTGGAGTTGGCTCTGCTCTTATGGCTTTGGGTTCGTGCTTCTGTGGCGGTGTCACCCTCCAGTTGTCAGACAGAGCGAACTTACCGAGCTGGTACTGATCTTCAATCCAATTCTTAAAGGTAAAGCAGTCTTCGAGAGGATGCCCAATTACTTGATGGTAAGAGCAATAATTTGGGCCAGAGACTTCACCTGCTTGCTTGGGGTTTTTGGACTCCGGCAGTGTAAGCATTTGATGTTTTAGAGCAAGATCAAGTATCTTCTTCGTCTTGTCCTTAGGAAACGAGTACGCTCGACCCATTTTCTTCATGAGGGATAGATCAATAACGCTCGACTCCCGTTTGCGTGGTTTCTTAGTCCCGCTTTGTTGCTGTTGAGCATCTTTTTGGCCTTTCGACTTGTTTCTGTCTCTACGTCGAGCCTTTTTTATAACAGGTTGACAGGGGGCGACACTTTCATCTTTGACGGCCTGTTGAAGGAGGCGTTGCGTTTTGGCTTTCTCATAGATGGCCATTTCGCGGTTATGGTCGTCTCAGACTTTTTGACCAGCTTCCCTTATAAGCATGTCCATTTGTTCTTCAAACGACGGACTGGGCACTTTTGCATCAAGAACTTTTACTGGTTCAGGATTAGCGTCCTCCTGTTGAGCATCTACTTCTTCATTGAAGTCATGCACGACGTAACAGTCACGGAGCAGCTCTCGTTTCTTGGGGCGAATGTATCCGAGCCCGATTGTCTCCATCCTTCCACTGGGCAGCTTGTGCTGAGCTCCGGGGGCGTTCCAGACCCTGTCATAGAGTTTGGCCTTTCTAATGGTCTGTTTGAAGGGTATCCTTTGGCGCTTCAACAGCCTCTTCAAGCCTTCTGTATAATATCTGGGTAGACGGATGGGTTGAAGCCTGTCCAGTATAGGATCCGCCCCGTGCAAGATTTCTTTCTCCACTTTGTTTTCTTCAGAGTAGTAGAATAGAATTGCCTTCTCGCCTTCTCGCTTGGGAGGGACATAGAACGTCTGCAGCTCCTCTACACTGTCGGTGTCGAGCGCATCCAGTTCTTTATAATGTTCAAGCGGCACCATGGCGACTTGCAGACTTTGCTCTTCATCAGCGGAAGCTCGTATTGAAGGTCGAGCAAAGAATACAGCATGGACTTCATCCTCTGAATCACTGCTAAAGATCAATATATGAGCAGATGGTCCCGACTTAGTGTATTGGGGCGGACCCGAATAAACTATCTCCTCTTCCTCCTCGGTATCACTGCTGAAGACAGGGATGGTAGCGTTAGTTTTATTCTCCGGCTTATGACACCTTTCCGTGTCTTCGAAATTCGGCAAGAAATATTTGGCATCTTCATATTTGCGAACTTCATTCACGGAAAATGGATTCAGTTCTCCCGTCATGATATGCTCGAGACCATCCCTAAAATATTTCATACACTGATGCTGTGTAGAAGGGATGATGTTATACTCGTGTAACCATGGTCGGCCGAGCAGAGCGTTGTAGCATGTCTTGGCATCTATGACGTGGAATTTAATGTCCGTGACGAGCAGCCCGAAGCGTAGCGTCAGTATCACAGATCCAAGAGTCTTTGACGATTGGGAGTCGAACCCGGAGATGGTGATCTTGTCTCGAGCGAGGTGTTGAACGCTCATGCAGATTTCCTTTAAAACCCGCACATTGAGTAGGTTAACAGACAACCCGTTATCGATCAGGATTTTGCCTATCTTTATATCATGGCAGTATCCTGACACATAGAGGGGGCGATTGTGTTCGCACGTCCCAAGGAGAAGGTCTTCATCATCAAAAGTGACATCGGCCGTGTGCACTTCTTCCGGTTCATCCTTCATCTTTTCTTCGGCCAGGAAAGCTTGGAACTGCTCCGGGTCCTGTAGTGCCTTAATTAACGAATATCTCGCTTCCTTTGATAGTAAAAGGGCGTCAAGAATGCTGAGTTGTGAGGGTAGCTTCCTCAGATGCGCTAAGACGTTGTAATCCACCTTATTCCTTTTCGGTGGGTCTTTGGCAGTTAGCTCTTCAATGACTTGGTCATCCAAGGAGATCTCCTCAGGGACCTTTTCTTTCCCTTTGTCTCCTTTGTTTGGGGATCCGAGATTCTTTTCGGGCAACGTACGATTACGCAGCTGGATATTTTCACAAATCTTCGGCTCTTCTTCTTTTCCCAAAGTGGGCTCTTTGAAGAGAGGGGCAAGCTCCAGCTCCTCATCAGAATCGCTCCCGAATGTGAGTACTTGTGATCCTCCGCCGTTGACCATGCGACAATTGCCGGTAGTTCTATTAAGCCCTTCGGTCGCACTGTTTTGCTCCCGGCGAGTCTTGCGCTTCTCCCGCTTAACCTGTTGTCGGTGAGTAACATATCCTTTCCACCATCTATCGAAAGCTTTGCACTCCTTAGTGGGATGCGAAATCTTCCGATGATACAAGCAATAGGAGGGGTGCATTTCCGCTTCACCAGTAACGCTTCCCTCAGAGGATGGTAGCTTCATACCCATTGACACGTCTTTAGCAAACCTCTTCCTCATCTTGAATTTGATTTTATCCACAGTGGGTGTACTTTGCTCCAGCGGGAGTATCTCAATTCTTTCGTTAAGGCGTTGGCGTTTGGCCCTTTCGAATATAACCTCCTCGCGCTCCCAATCAGCTTTGCTTTTTAAGAGAGCTTCATTGAGGAATGCATCGATTACTTCATCCGATGGCTCTAGAATTTTTGGCTCGGGATCTACCCCCAGCGTTTCAGTATAAGGAGTCTCCTCATTGTTCGCGAGCGAATGAGAAATCATATGACAACTCGCCACGTATTCCTCAGATTCATCCGACGAACTTTCTCTCTCACCTTCCTCTTGAAAGACGTGGTTGAGGAACTCTTGGAGTGTAATGGGAGTCCGTGCCTTCTGGTTGTATTCCTCCAGCGCGTCAATTTGTTTTTGCAAGTCCGTGCGCTTGTCGCCAGGCTTCACGGGCTTCTTTGACTTCCTTTTCTTCTTCTTTGAAGATTTCGACGGCTGGTTGTGAATGCTTGGGCCACCTCCATCGATCTTTTGAGTTGGACGAGGCTTCAACATCCCTTCAATGATCTACGGCTCTAACGGGTTCTTCCACTTGATTGCTGGGCAAAATTGAAGATCATTTAGCATTCTCTTTGTCTTGGCTGATAATACAACCTCCCAAGGAGCTTCTTCAACGACAGAGCATGTTGCCCCCGGCGTATTCATTCTCTTAGAGGTGTGGGGCTGCGATGGATTCACCTTCCATTTTTCAGACAATGCAAACTTGCCCTGTCGGTACTGGTCTTCAAGCCAATTTTTGAAGACGTAGCAATCCTCGATCGGATGACCCAGTACTCGATGATAAGGACAGTAGTTGGGTTCATTGACATCACTTGGTTGCGACGGACGTTTTGGATCCGGCAGATTTATGAGTCGGTTGCGCAACGCCAGCTCGAATAACCTTCTCGTTTTATCTCGGAGAAACGAGTAAGGACGTCCCATCCTCTCCTCAAGGGCTACATACGGGCGCATATTATTTTGACGAACGACCGGCTTCGAGATGTTCGGTTGCTGTTGAGCATTAGCGACAACGATCGCTTTTCCTTTTCCTTTCTCATTTCGGGAGTCCGGCTTTGGAAGAGGGGGTTTATGGCCCATTTGATCCATTTGCGCCAGCTTGTCGATTAGTGCCTGGAAGGTGGTCGGCTTGAAGAATATCATAAATTGTGAGATGGTTGCTTACGGATCGAGGGTTCCCACAAACATACCCACTGCAGGAGCTTCTTCAATGTGTTGCTCGCATTTTGACCATAAATTACGCCACCGTATAGCATATTGGACCCATGTCTCACCCGGCTTTACCCTGGCATTAATCAATGCCGTTATCGGGGTACGCTCGCTGGCACTCGCGAAACGTTGGGTAAATAGCAGTTCCATTTCAGCAAAGGTTTTGATCGAGTCATTCGGGAGCTCGGAATACTACTCGAACGCCGTATCTGACAAGCTACCAACGAACTGGCGGAGCAACAATTTATCATCACCGCCAGTGTTACCACAAAGCGCTCTGAACTGGGCGACATGCTGGTGAGGATTGACAGTCCCCTTATACACATGGAATTTTGGTATCGTATAACCTGGCGGGTACTTGATCTGGTCGTACCAGCCCGGATACGGTCGCCCCGTTTTTACCACCTGACCCGCTGCTTCAGTCGCTTGATGAACCCGGATCTGCTGAGCTATATATTCGTCCAGGTCGGCTTTGGAGATTGCCTCCTCCTTGGCTGTTGACAGAGCCAGAGGAGGATTCGACGTTTCTCCCCTATCATCTTCAAGGATGATCGGGGGATCTTCAGCAGGTGGATCCTGTTGAATCATCATGCCCACCATGTCCTGGAACAGGAAGGCCATTTTCTTTATGCTGGCTGCCTGTTCCGCAGCTTCTTTATCCTTCTTCTCCAGTATGCGACGAAGGAATTCGGCGTCGGTTTCTTGTTCCTGACTTTCATCCGAGGACGTTTCAGGGGTTTCTTTCGGCCCAGTGAGTGCGGCCATCACGGTCATCATCTCCTGGAGCTTTTGCTGTTTCTCCTGAGCCTTGGTCACTGACCGTGTAAGCGGTCTATGACCCGTGGATGCGCGGCTATCCTCCTTTCCCGATGCCATATAAACTGTATGAACTATCATGCCCCCGGACTTAGGGCGTTTAGGCTCACCACCTTTGGCATTTGCCGCGGGCGCGGGGGTTTTCTCCGGCCTTCTTCTTTTGTGGGCCGTTGAAGTGGAGGGGGCCGTTGCAGTGGGCACCCTGGTGATTGTTGTCCTCTGCTGTTTAATAGGACGGTCCTTTTCTTTTTGCACCTTCGCCTTCTTCTGTTGACGAGAATAACCTGGGTCAATCACGGAGTCTTGAACCCTCCGCCAAACCTTGTATATTTTTGAGGACAACCGTTGAGAGGGCTGTTCTTGCCGTGTTTCCGGAACTCTCTCCGCGGGCGGAGGAGATCTTTTCAATGTAGCGGTTGGAGAGTTTTTACGTACCCTCCTCAGCAGTTCAAAGCTGTTCCCAGTTGGAACAGCAGCGTTGACTTCTACCTCTGGAGCCGGTGGAGTTAGCCCTGAGGGGGAGTTGCCCCCTGCCTTCCTCACTCGTCGCCAATGGCGACGTCGAGCATGACGAGCTGTTGGGACTGGCTCGGAGATAGAGACAGCCTCTTTTTGCCCCCTGTCTGAATGAGGCGCCGCTGGTGTTAACCTCTCAAAGACTGAGGTTGTCCTTTGAGGGATGATATTCAACCTGTCGAAGACAGATCCTCGAGCAGGTGCAGGAGCAGGAATAGTCAGTCTTGAAAAGACTGACTCTTTGACAGGGGAAGCCGCCTTGACGACTTCGGGAGCAGCGGTTATTGCCTTCCTTGGGACAGCCACCTTGGGATTCACAGGTTTCTTGGTAGGCCCCTCAGAATTTTGATCCATCCTAGCAAAGACAGAGGCTGTTGGCTTGGTAATGGACAACCCGTTGACAGGGGCCGTCGTAGCAGTGAGCCGGTCGAAGACCGACTTCTTGTTCACTTCCGGTGTAGGTATTGGCATAGAGAAGCTTGAAGGCGGGATCATGGTCCCGAAAAACAGGCCGGTGGTGGCCTGGGCCACCTGTTCTACCGGCAGAGTGAGGAAGGAAGCCGCTTGGGGCCCATATGCTACACCTCTAGGTGAGGTGGAGCGTCCGTTGCAGTGGCACTTCGAGCAGTTGGTGCAGTTAAAGGCCATGGATGCTTGAGTTCTGCACCAGACAAAAGACCAAATTTTAGTAACTTGAAAACCCAAAGGCAACCGTTAACAAACCGCGATTCGTTCGCGAAGACGACACACAAAGTGTGGAGTGGAAAGAGGAAAAGGTCCCACCGGACGTGCCAGAATCTGTTCCCCTCCGAATGGCGGCGGAGACGACGTGAGGACGTCTTGCCTGAGATTCGGGGCAGATGCTATATGGTTTTATCCGTCTACCTCTCCGAAGATGCCAAGTTGATTTATGACACCGTGTATCGGAGGTTTAGACAGATACGGCCGATGTAGCAGACTTCGTCAGATTCCCCCTCGCTAGAGAGGTTTTTGATTGTGGGGACGCTCTTCCCTGCAGGCGCAAGCCCCTGCAGTTAATTACGCTACCGCATCGCGGTAGCCACTTTCTCCTTCTCCAGAATTTCACTTCGTGTCGTGTGTGTTTGTTTTGTTTGTGGTTGCCCATGGATTGTATACGGAGACTGAGTAATGCCGTCGCCCGTAGGATGTGGATTAGCCCAAATCCGTATTTACTTAGATTTGGGTTTGGTGTTTCTAGTTTAAGGATACGTTAGCTGTATTGAGGCTAAGATCAACTTAAACGTTCGTTAAGGATACGTTAGTCCTGTTTGAGACTAAGATCAACTTAACGTGGTGATCTATTTATTATATGGCCGTCAGGACTCGTCACCTCTCTGACGTCGTTGAAGAATTACAACGATAGGTGTCAGAGGAGTTCAGAGATGTAACCTTGAACCAAAGTTGATTTGGAGTTTTATAGTCCATTTGAATGTTTAAGGATACGTTACCCGTGTTTGGCGCTAAGATCAACTTAAACGGGACCATTTAGATCCGGCAAAAGAGCATTTGGAGGCTCTATTGTTCCAGTTTAGGGACGTGATGGTCCATGTTCCAGTTTAGGGACGTGGTGGTCCATCCCCAGTTTAAGGACGTAGTGGTCCATCATTAGTTTAAGGACGTTTCGGTCCATCATTAGTTTAAAGACGTTTCGGTCCAACATTCCCATTTTAGGATGAATATTAGTTTAAGGACGTTTAGGTCCAATATTAGTTTAAGGACGTTTCGGTCCAATATTAGTTTAAGAATGTTTCGGTCCACGAGTTTAAAGACCCCGCAGTCCATATCGATGTATGGTCGTCGGGACCCGTCACCTCTCTGACGTCGTTGAAGGATTACAACGATAGATGTCAGAGGAGTTCGGAGATGTACCCTCGAACCGGTTGTAAATTGATTTAGGAGAGCAATCTTGCTCAGTCAATTTAATTTGAGGACTTACGGCCACGATTGGGCTAAGTCCAGTTGAAAAATGTTCAACACTTTTATTTGTTTTTGTTTGGGCTCTGCCCATAAAGGATGCAAAGCATCAATTTATTTTGGGCTCTGCTCATTTATGAATGATCAATTTTACTTGGGCTCTACCCTTCTATAAAAGATGCAGAGCATCAATTTTACTTGGGCTCCGTCCTTTTTATTGCTTTGCAATTTATTTTGGCCTGTTAGGTCTTTTTGACTTGGGCCTGGCCCTTTAGCAAAAGAAATGCATTGCATTTTCAGGCGCTCTACGCCAATCAAAGAGCGCAAGCGCTTGTGGTGGCGACATGTGTCATGCAAGCGCAGTGCGCTGCGCTAGTACGCTGCGCTTGCGCTGCTGACACGTGGCGCACTCTGGTGAGTTGCGCCAATTACAGAAAGCAAAGCTCTATCTTAAAGCGCATAGCGCAAGTGGTTTAGATACTGACACGTGGCGCTCTCTGGTGGCTTGCGCCAACCCAAGAGCGCAACAGTGCAGATTTTCAAGTGCAGAACACTATTAATTTGAGAATCTTTTAGATTCAAGAACCAATGGTTCATAAAGGAAGTGCAAAGCACTATTTGATTTCTTGATCTAATTTAGATCAAAGAAAAACAAGCTTTTTCTTATTTCAGGAACCAGAGGTTCATAAAAAGTGCAAAGCACTGTTTTTATTTTTGTTTTTTTATTAAAGATCATTGATCTTGTTTTTGGATCAATGATCTATCAGAAGAAATTCTTCTATCTAAAAGGGTCTTTTACCTTTCTTTTTTTTCTTGGAATTTTCTCAGAGTTCTCTCTGTTTAATTTCTCAAATAATGTTGATGTCTTTAATTTGAGGTCTAGGGGTCTTTATATAGTGCCCATAAGGTTGTTGAATTTGTTAACGAGATCTTTCTCTGAGTGATTTGGGGAATTTTCCCCACCGTTGGATCTTTGATCCAAGGGCTTCTGTTTTACAGAAGAAAATCTTCTTGTTTTAAAAAGAACAGAAAGATTTCTTTAAAATCTTAATTCTGTTTGGCGCAAATGCCCCAGCGCGTGACACGTGTCAAGCAGCACACAGCGAAGCGCATCCGCGCTGACACGTGTCAAGCAGCGCACAGCGCAGCGCACATGCGCTAGCGCATCCGCGCTAGCGCATCCGCGCTGACACGTGTCAAGCAGCGCAGTGCTTGCGCAACTGAAGCGTTGCTTCCTTTTGTTTTTTAATAGAATTTTGCTCTGATTGGGCGCGCCTTCTTGGGTGCTGCGCGGATGCATCTGCGCCTGACACGTGGCGCGTTGCGCCCGAGATTTGAAGCGTTGCTTTAAAATTTGAATTTTGAATTTCAACAGAGTTTTGCTCTGATTGGGTAAACAGCAGGGCATCAATTTCATTTGGGCTCTGCCCTTATTATTGCATTGCAATTTATTTTGGCCTACTAGGCCTTTTTGATTTGGGCTGGCCCTTTAATAAACAATGCTTTGCATTTGTCAGGCGCTTTGAGCCAATCACTGAGCGCAAGCACTTATGGTGCTGACACGTGTCATGCTCTGGTGAGCGCAAGCGCAACAGCGCAGTGCGCTGCGCCAGTGCGCTGCGCTGTTGCGCTGCTGACACGTGGCGCGCTCTGGTGAGTTGCGCCAAATTCAGAAAGCAAGGCTCTATTTTAAAAGCGCATAGCGCAAGTGATTCAGATGCTGACACGTGGCGCTCTCTGGTGGCTTGCGCCAACCCAGGAGCGCAACAGTGCAGTTTTTGCAAGTGCAAGGCACTATTTCAATAATTTTGAGAATTTTTAAGATTCTAGAACCAATGGTTCATAAAAAAGTGAAAAGCACTGTTTGATTATATGAAGATCATTGATCTTGTTCTTAGATCAATGATCTATTAGAAGAAATTATTCTAATATATGAAGATTTTTACCTTTTTCTTGAAATTTCTTCAGAGTTCTCTCTGTTTTGAGGTTCTCAATCTCTCACAATGTTGATCATCCTTTGAGTTGGGGTCTAGGGGTCTTTATATAGTGCCCATAAATTTGTAAAGTTTATTAAAGAGATCCTTCTCTGAGTGATTTGGGGAATTTTTCCCACCGTTGGATCTTTGATCCAAGGGCTTCTATTTTACAGAAGACAATCTTCTTGTTTTAAAAAGAACAGAAAGATCTTACTAGAATTTTAATTTTGTTTGGCGCAAACGCTCCAGTGCTTGACACGTGTCACGCAGCGCAGAGCGCTGCCACGTGGCGCGCAGAGCGCAGCGCAACTGCGCTGCCACGTGGCGCGCAGCGCAGAGCGCAAGTCATCTGAAGCGTTGCTTCCTTTAATTTTTGTTTTAAATAGAGCTTTGCTCTGATTGGGCGCGCTGCCTTGGGCGCTGCTCTCTCTGCGTTGGCGTGCCTGATTTTGACACGTGGCGCCCTGCGCGCAGCGCAGAGGATCTGAAGCGTTGCTTCATTTATTAAAATTTAAATTTTCAAAGTAGAGCTTTGCTCTGATTAGGGGAATCAGAAGCGTTGCTCCATTTCCCGCCTTGGAATTTGAACAGAGCTTTGCTCTGATTGGGGTAAACAAATGCCCACCCATCGTTGCGCTTACGTGACCCCAAACGCGAGCGCAGCGGTGGTCAGAATCCCAACCATTGGGAAATTGAAACGATACTTATTGCCTATAAATAGGACCTTTGGTCCCTTAGATGATTTTCATCTCTTCATAAGAATTTTATTCAGAGCCTTGCTCTCTTGTTTAAGCATTTTTAAAAGTTCAAACACTAGAGAATTTTAGGTAAACATTTGGATTAAATTAAATCAATTTTAAGAGCCTTGGTCTCAATAGATCCCTGATCTAAAGAAGACCCATTTAGGGTTTCACTTAGCAGAGATTTGCTCTAAAGGGGTCTAAAGAGAACTAAGGGGAATTCTGTTAGGATTCTATCAATAGAGTTCTGCTCTCTGAAGGATTTCCTTGGGATTTTCTTAATTCATCAATGGAGGTTTGCTCCTTCCAAATCATATAGAAGAACTCTTAAGAATTCTTCATGGATCTTGAAAGTTAAAGATGGCATTTTACATTATTATTATTATTATATCACCTTTGCAAAGCAAAGCTCTCAATGTTGTTAGGGGATTTTCCTCAAATTCTCCTCATTACTGAATTTGACAGGTGTCACTCCTGTCTGCAGAGCATTGCTCTCGAGGAGTTTTAACTCCCTTTTTATCATTGCTAATCTTCCAATGATATTTCCTTTAGGCATTATGGCGGTGCGTCTGTACAGTCTGCATGAATTCATTTCCTACGAGGATATCCGTGTACAGGGCCGTCAACAAGACCAGGAGTTTACGGATGCCCAGTGTGCGGAAGTCATGGGTCGTTTGAACGCACGTGTTGGTTGGCTGCTCCCCCGCCGCTCCGCTCTCTTGAAAGTCGTGCTGGGAGCAATTTGGAGAGCACTCCCGGGGTTCCACGAGGCCTTACTGCTCAATCCGCTGGATGATGCCGAAGACAAGGTGCATTCAGTGTACCTGTCGGGGCTGATCTCGAAGAAACGGCGGGATAGCCTCATCGACATCCTGCATCAAATTTTCCAGCAGACGACGATAGTCGCTGCCTATCGAAGGCTGGGGGGGCTTGCCGAGGATCTTGACACACAGGAGCGCGAGAGGCTGCGCACAAGAATAATCAGAAAGGCCAGAAGAACTCTGGATGGCCTTACTTTTGACTTCCTCAATCCGTGCCCTGGATCTGAGGTTATTCCATTGTAATAATATTTCTCGTTTATTGCTTTATGATTTTAAGAATTTTTGGCAATATTAATGGAAAAGTTTTATCCCATCTTGTCTTATTTTTCGTTCTGAGTCTTTTGCACGTGCGTGAATGAGTATGTCTCGAATGTTTAATCCAACGCCAATCAGATGTTCTTTCTGTCACTTTCTTCTTTCTTTTATTATCTGCATGTTACCTTAGTGAACATGGTTGACAGATAATAGAGCGAGCATCTAGATTTTTCCAAGAGATAGCGATAGCTTAGGTCGCAGGTTCAGATCTGCCGCCTAAGACTTTTCAATTCTATGAGCCATGAAGGTCTCATAGAGATTTTTCTCCCTACGGATCGAGAGAATCTCGTAGGTGGATTTTCTCCCTAGGGATCGTGAGAATCCCTAAGTGTGTTTTCCTCTTACAAGTCGTAAGGATCTTATAAGAGAATTATCCCTTCTTACGAGTCGAGAGGACCCATAAGCGGTTGTTTCCCTCCTTGTCGAGATTCGACGTTGGAGAGTGTGACCCGTGGATAGTATGCAAGAGATCGTTTTGGGCTAACTTGCAGGGTCCCAGTGCTTAGGAAACAGGTTTCTTTTGTGCCCACCGCCTAAGGCTTTATCTCACGAGTCGAGCCGCATCGAGAAGTTCTCGCAAAGACATCAATTTCTTCACAAGTCGAGACGAATCGAGCATTTCTCGCAAGAACATCCTAACGTCACAGTTAACCTCTGCTCTTTATGACAGAAGTCCGTTAGGGTCTGTGGTACTTAGGGTTTTGGCTGTCGTACCGTCGCATAAGCTGATATATTCCTCGATAGGCAATCGTGCTGTTCGAGTAGCCCTGCGACTGCCGTGTCTCTGATCCCTTCGGGGGCTGGACAAGACGTCTTCAAGCAATCTTCCTAGGCAGTTTGACCGTCGGAAGAGCAAGTGTTAGGAATTTGCCATGCCGCTTTTTACTTGAGGTTAGGCTCATTTTGGAGAGCCCCGATGAGTCATAACCACTCCGCGCTAGTGTGGGATGATCTCCGATAGTCTTTCAGGTTTTATGTGAGTTGCCGTCAAGACCCTGAAGCTAGGAATTTGGCCTTTGCTTCGTTTGCTGGCATCGCGTCTGCTGTATCGAGACGAATGTCGCGATTGTCTCTAGGTTGCTGGTGAACCGTCGAGGTTTGGAACTATGGATTTTGCCGTGGCTCCGTTAGTTTGATTGTCGCGTCTGAACCCTGCTGGAGGAAGAACGCTGGGGTGACAACTCGTCTGCTATATCGAGACGAACGTCACGGTTGTCTCTAGGTTGCTAGTGAACCGTCGAGATTTGGAACTAGGGATTTTGCCGTGGCTCCATTAGTTTGATTATCGCGTCTGAACCCTGCTGGAGGAAGAACGCTGGGGTGACAACTCGTCTGCTGTATCGAGACGAACGCCGCGGTTGTCTCTAGGTTGCTAGTGAACCATCGAGATTTGGAACTAGGGATTTTGCCGTGGCTCCATTTATTTGATTGTGTTGCGTCTGAACCCTGCTGGAGGAGGAACGCTGGGGTGACAACTCGTCTGCTGTATCGAGACGAACGTCGCGGTTGTCTCTATGTTACTGGTGAACCGTCGAGATTTGGAACTAGGGATTTCGCCGTGGCTCCATTAGTTTGATTGTGTTGTGTCTGCTGTATTGAGACGAACGTCGAAGTGGTGACCATTTCGCGTTGGTGTGAGATGATCTCCAGTTGTCTTTCAAGCTTTATATGATTTGCCGTTAAGACCTCGAAGCCAGGAATTTGGCCTTCGCTTCGTTTGTTTTGTCATGTCCGAATCCTATTGGAGGAAGGACACTGTTGTCGACATTGCGTCTGCTGTAATGAGATGAATGCTGAGGTGGAGCTGAGATTTTGTCGACATTGCGTCTGTTGTTGATATTGCGTCTGCTGTAACGAGACGAATGCTAAGGTGGAGTTGGGATTTTGCCGTTATTCCGCTTTGTTTCAACCGTGAGGTCTTTCATTGACGTTGCATCTACATCCTGCTGGACTGCGAAGGAACGCCGTTGTTGGTCTCCAGGCTGTAGATATGGCCATTTGAGATTTGGAACTAGGGACTTTGCCATGGCTCCGTTTCGTTGCGACTCTGAGGTCGGTTGTTGACGTCATGTCTGCATCTGGTTGGAGTGAGGGGAAACACCGTTGGTGATCTCTAAGTTGTTGATATCGACGTCGAGACCCTGAAGCTAGGGATCTTCTTTTGCTTCGTTTGTTGACATTGTGTCTGCAATATTGCGACAAATATCGAGGTTGTCTCTAGATTGTCTATGAACCGTCGAGACTTGGCTTCGCTTTCTGGTGGAGCCTGTTGGGAAGGTATGGTTCCCTCTCTGTTTGCGCCCCTGGATTGTATACAGGGATCGGTGTGATCTCACCTGTAGGGCAAAAATTTCATTCTTTCATCATTCATTTTTTTTTATTCTTTATTCTTTCCACGACGCTCTATCATTTCAGCTTTTTATATCGCGAAGATCGCGATTGCCCAATCATTTCGGCTATTTTTCGCGGTGCCTAATCATTTCGGCTATTTATTTTATTTTTACTCGCTGTTTTTTATTGCGAGTTGCCCAATCATTTCGCTGTTTTGTATGAATACGTTTTTACTTGCCGCTTTTTATTGCAAGTTGCCCCATCATTTCGGCTACTTCGTATGCATATGCGGCCTACCGGCTTTTCACCGTAAACCTGAAATTAGACACCGATTTCGGCATCAACACCGCTACAACTGGGATATTGCCAGGAGCGAATCATCATTTGCCCCCGTCGATGTCGAACAAAAGTGGCTTAGCGAACAGGGTTAAGGTCCTGTCGGCTAAGGCTTTTAACTTCATGAGCCGTAAGGCTCCCATAAAGGTATTTCTCCCTACAAGTCGTGAGGATCTCGTAGATGTGTTTTCTCCTTAGGTATCGTGAGGATTCCTAAGTGTATGTTCCCCTGTAAGTCATAAGGATCTTACAAAAGGGTTTTCTCCTTATAAGTCGAAAGGACTTACAAGGGTTGTTCACCACGCGTACATATCCCCAGTCACGGATGGGACTTGGTTAGGGAAATGTTTATTCGCTTCCGTGGATTGTATACAAGGGTTAATGCTGAGCCACTTGTAGGGCAATACTGAAGGTTGTGGGGAGGTTGCTTAAGCACATGTTTAGGCCTCTGTAACTTAAGACTTTCAAATCTTATGAGCCGTGAGGGTCCCATAAGAGAGTTCTTCTTACGAGTCGTGAGAATCTCGCGAGCGTATTTTCTCCTTAGGAATCGTGAGGATCCCTAAGTGTGTTACTTCCCTGTGAGTCGTAAGGATCTCACATGGGTGATTTCTCCTTACAAGGTCGAGAGGACCTTGTAAGTGTCCTTTAACGAGGTTGCGCCCTTTTGGGTTTTCACAAACACTCGCCGGTAGTCCTGCTGTTTTTACTCACGGAGCCCTTTCGGGTTTTCATCCGTGCCCATTTTGTTTATGGACGTACCGTTTCTTTTTTATTCATTATTTTTTTTACGAGGTCGCGCCCTTTCAGGTTTTCACGAACACTCGCCGGTAGTCCTGCTGTTTTTACTCACGGAGCCCTTTCGGGTTTTCATCCGTGCCCATTTTGCTTATGGACGTACCGTTTCTTTTTTATTCTTTTTTTTTAACGAGGTCGCGCCCTTTCAGGTTTTCACGAACACTCGCCGGTAGTCCTGCTGTTTTTACTCACGGAGTCCTTTCGGGTTTTCATCCGTGCCCATTTTGCTTATGGACGTACCGTTTTTTTATCTCATCGGCCTAAGGATACTGCGGTAGTAGTTTAAAGACGTTTCGGTCATTTGCAAGTTTTAGGACATTGCGGTCCATCATTAGTTTAAGGACGTTTCGGTCCGCCGTTAGTTTAAGGACGTTGCGGTCCGCCGTTAGTTTAAGGACGTTGCGGTCCGCTATCGCCATATTCGAGGCGAATCTCTAGTTTACTGACTTTTCGGTCTATTAGGCTTTTTCTATGACTGAGCATGATGCCCCCGGCGTATCCATCTTTCTCGGAGTGTGCGGTTGTGGCGGGCTCACCTTCCAGTTTTCAGACAGCACGAACTTGCCCTGTTGGTATTGGTCTTCAACCCAGTTTTTGAAGACGTAGCAATTCTCGATCAGGTGACCCACTGTTTGGTGGTAAGGGCAATAATTAGGATTATTAACATCGCCTGGCCGCAACGGACGTTTTGGACTCGGCAGACTGATGAGTCTGTTGCGTACTGCCAGCTCGAACAGTCCCCTTGTTTTACCTTGCGGAAACGAGTAAGGATGTTTCAACTTTTCCTGGAGGGGTTGCTGCTTGTTGTTTCGGCAAACAACCGGTCTAGGGCTACTCGATTGCTGTTGAGTACTGGCTACGAGGGCTGTTTTTTCCTTCCCTTTATCCTTTTTGCTCGATCCTTTGTTTGCGGGGCCGAAATTTTTTTCAAGTAGCGTGCGATTGCACGGCTGAACGTCCTCGCAATTCCTCAATTCTTTCATTTTTGAAATGGATTCCTTGAAGAGAGGGTTGAGGGCAGCTTCTTTGTCAGAGTCACTTCCAAAGGTAATAATTTTCGATTCCTTGGAGTCGGCTATATGACAGTCGGCGGCGGCTCTTTTGCGCTCATCTATCGCATTTTCCTGATGTCTAGGAGCTTCACGCTTTGTCCTGTTGAAGTGTTGCTTTTGAGCGGCATATCCTTGCCACCAACACTTAAAGGAGTCGCAGTTTTCGGTAGGATGTAAGATCTTCTGATGATATAAACAGAAGTTAGGATGCGTCTCTACTCCACCGAGAGTATTTTCTTTAAAGGGTGGTAGCTTCATTCCCACTGATAGGGCTTTAGCAAACCTTTTCCTCATCTTGAATTTGTTTTTATCCGTAGTGGATGTATTTTGATTTGACGGAAGTGCCTCGACTCTTTGGTCTGGTAGTCGGTGTTTGGCTTCTTCCGGTATGGCTCCCTTACGCTCTTGATTGGCTTTAACTTTCAGACGAATCTCATTCAGGAAGGTATCGATCAACTCGTCTGACGGCTGCGGAATTTCTGGTTCAGGGTTCGCCCTCGGTTTCTCGGCGAAAGGAGCCTCTTCATCATCCACCGATGAGTGAGAGATCACATGACAAGTCATTATGCAGTCTTTGGATTCTCCTGACGAGTCTTCTCCCTCGTTTTCGTCCTCGACAAAAGAACAAGTTGCCCCTGGCGTGTCCGTCTTCTTTGGAGGGTGAGGCTGTGGTAGGCTTACTTTCCAGTTTTCAGATAGCGCGAACTTGCCTTGTAAGTACTGATCCTCGATCCATCCCTTAAAGACGAAACAATCCTCGATCGGGTGACTTACCGTTTGGTTGTAAGGGCAATAATTGGGATTATTAAGATCGCCTGGCTGCGACAGACGTTTTGGACTCGGTAGATTGATGAGTCTGTTGCGCACTGCCAGCTCGAACAGCCTTCTCGTTTTATTCTGAGGAAACGAGTAAGGCCGTCCCAGTCTCTCCTCGAGGAATGGGCGTGGACGCACGTTATTTTGGCGAGCAATCGGCTTTGATTTGCTCGGCTGTTGTTGAATATTGGCAACAACGATCGCTTTTCCTTTCTTCTCATTTCGAGAGTCGAGTTTTGGAGGAGATGGTCCATAGCCCATTTGGTCCATTTGGGCTAACTTGTCGATCAAGGCCTGGAAAGTGGTCGGCCTGAAGAACATCATGAATTGGGAGATGGTCGCTTGAGGATCGAGAGTGCCCACGAACATGCCCACCGCTGGCGCTTCTTCGATAAGTTATTCGCATTTCGACCATAAGTTCCGCCATCGTGTTGCATATTGGACCCACGTTTCGCCGGGCCTTATCCTGGCGTTAATCAATGCCGTCATCGGGGTGCGTTCACTGGCGCTTGCAAACCGCTGGGTAAACAACAGCTCCATCTCCGCGAAGGTCTTAATAGAGTCGTTTGGGAGTTCAAAGTACCACTCGAACGCTGTATCTTATAAGCTGCCGACGAACTGGCGAAGCAATAGTTTGTCATCACCGCCGGTGTTGCCGCAGAGTGCCCTGAACTGGGCAACATGCTGGTGGGGATTGCGCGTCCCCTTATAGACATGGAAGTTGGGAATTGTGTAGCCCGGTGGGCACTTGATCTGGTCGTACCTGCTCGGATATGGTCGTCCTGTTTTTACGACCTGGCCGGCTGCTTCAGTCGCATGATGAACCCGTATTTGTTGGGCTATATACTCGTCCAAGTCAGCTTTGGAGATCGTATCCTCCTTGGCTGTTGACAGAGCTGGTGGAGGATTCGACGCTTCTCCCCTATCGTCTTCAAGGACGATCGAGGGCTCTTCGGTCGAAGGATCTTGTTGGATCATCATCCCCACCATGTCTTGGAACAGGAGGCCCATACGCTTTATGTTGGCTGCTTGTTCAGCATCCTCTTTATCCTTCTTCTCCAATATCCAACGAAGGAACTCGGCGTCAGTCTTTTGCTCCTGGCGTTCATCCGAGGACGTTTCAGGGTTTTCTTTTGGCCCAGTAAATGCGGCCATCGCGTTCATCATTTCCTGGAGTTTTTGTTGTTGCTCCTGAGCTTTGGTCACCAATCGCGTAAGCGGTCTATGACCTGTGGATGCACGGTTGTCCTCCTTTCCCGACGCCATGTATACTGTATGAACTATTATGCCCCCAGACTTAGGGCGTTTAGGTTCACCACCTTTAGCATTTGCCGCGAGCGCGGGGATTTTCTCCGGCCTTCTTCTTTTGTGGGCAGTTGAAGTTGAGGGGGCCGTTGCAGTGGGCACCCTGGCGGTTGTTGTCCTTTGCTGTTTAATAGGACGGTCTTTTTCTCCTTGCACCCTCGCCTTTTTCTGTTGACGAGAGTGATCTGGGTCAATTACGGAGTCTTGAACCCTTCGCCAGACCTTGTATATTTTGGAGGACAGCCGTTGAGGGGGTTGTTCCAGCTTCGTTTCCGGAACTCTCTCTGCAGGTGGAGGAGATTTTTCCAGTGTAGCAGTTGGAGAGTTCTTACGTACCCTCCTCAGCGGTTCAAAGCTGTTCCCAGTTGGAACAGCAGTATCGACTTCCACCACTAGAGCAGGTGGAGTTAGCCCTGAGGGGGAGTTGCCCCCTGCCTTCCTTATTCGTCGCCAATGGCGGCGTCGAGCATGACGAGCCGTTGGGACTGGCTCGGCGATAGAGACAGCTTCTTTTTGCCCCCTGTCTGAATGAGGTGCTGCCGGTGCCAGCCTCTTAAAGACTGATGAATTGGACGACCCGTTGAGGGGGGCCGTGGGAGTAGCAAGTCGATCGAAGACCGACTTTCTTGAAGCTTCCGGTGCGGGCACAGGGATGGTGAAGCTTGCTGGCGGGATCATGGTCCCGAAGAACAGGCCGGTGGTGGCTTGAGTCACTCTCTCCACTGGCATAGTAAGGACGGAGGCCGCTTGAGGCCCATATGCTACGCCTCCAGGTGAGGCGGAGCGTCGGTTGCATTGGCACTTCGAGCAGTTAAAGGAATTGGAGGCCATTGATGCTTGATTTCTGCGCCAGGCAAAAGACTAAATCTTAGTAACTTGAAATCCAAAGGCAACCATTAACAAACCGCGACTCGTTCGCGAAGACGACACACGAAGTGTGGAGTGGAAAGAGGAAAAGGTCCCACCGGGCGTGCCAGAATCTGTTCCCCTCCGAATGGCGGCCGAGACATTAGGATGTCTTACCTGAGATTCGGGGCAGATGCTATTTGGTTTTATCCGTACACCTCTCCGAAGATGCCAAGTTGATTTATGGCACCGTGTATCGGAGGTTTAGATGGATGCGGCCGATGTAGCAGACTTCGTCAGATTCCCCCTCGCTTGAGGGGTTTTTGATTATGGGGACGCTCTTCCCTGCAGGCGCAAGCCCCTGCAGTTAATTACGCTATCGCATCGCGGTAACAACTTTCTCCTTCTTCAGAATTTCACTTCGTGTCGTGGGTGTTTGTTTTGTTTGTGGTTGCCCGTGGATTGTATACGGAGACTATTTATTTTGTCGCCCGTAGGACGTGGATCAGTCCAAATCCGTACTTTCTTAGATTTGGGGTTTGGTGTTTTAGTTTAAGGATACGTTAGCCGTGTTGAGGCTAAGATCAACTTAAACATTCGTTAAGGATACGTTAGTCCTGTTTGAGACTAAGATCAACTTAATGTGATGATCCATTTAATATATGGCCATCGGGATTCGTCACCTCTCTGACGTCATTGAAGGATTACAACGACAGGTGTCAGAGGAGTTCGGAGATGTACCCTTGAACCAAAGTTGATTTGGAGTTTTATAGTCCATTTGAATGTTTAAGGATACGTTAGCCAGGTTTGCGGCTAAGATCAACTTAAACATGATCGTTTAGATCCGACAAAAGAGCATTTAGGGGCTCTATTGTTCCAGTTTAGGGACGTAGTGGTCCATAGGTAGTTTAGGGACATTGCGGTCCATGTTCCAGTTTAGGTACGTGGTGGTCCATGCTCCAGTTTAGGGACGTGGTGGTCCATGCTCCAGTTTAGGGACGAGCATTAGTTTAAGGACATTTCGGTCCAACATTCCCATTTTGGGACGAATATTGGTTTAAGGACGTTTCGGTCCACGAGTTTAAGGACCCCGCAGTCCGTATCAATATGTGGTTGTCGGGACCCGTCACCTCTCTGACGTCGTTGAAGGATTACAACGATAGGTGTCAGAGGAGTTCAGAGATGTACCCTTGAACCGGATGTAAATTAATTTAGGAGAGCAGCTGTGCTCAGTCAATTTAATTTGAGGACTTACGGCCATGATTGGGCTAAGTCCAGTTGAAAAAGGTTCAACGCTTTTATATGTTTTTGGCCTATTAGGCCTGTGCTAGGGCTTTGCCCATTTTTAAATAATGCACTGCACTTTTTATTTTGTTTGGACTCTGCCCTTTTATAAATGATGCAGGGCATCAATTTCATTTGGGCTCTGCCTTTATTATTGCATTGCAATTTATTTTGGCCTACTAGGCCTTTTTTATTTGGGCCTGGCCCTTTAATAAACAATGCTTTGTATTTGTCAGGCGCTTTGCGCCAATCACTGAGTGCAAGCGCTTATGGTGCTGATACGTGTCATGCTCTGGTGAGCGCAAGCGCAACAGCGCAGTGCGCTGCGCTAGTGCGCTGCGCTGTTGACACGTGGCGCGCTCTGGTGAGTTGCGCCAATTTCAGAGAGCAAGGCTCTATTTTAAAAGCGCATAGCGCAAGTGATTCAGATGCTGACACGTGGTGCTCTCTGGTGGCTTGCGCCAACCCAGGAGCGCAACAGTGCAGTTTTTGCAAGTGCAAGGCACTATTTCAATAATCTTGAGAATTTTTAAGATTCTAGAACCAATGGTTCATAAAAAAGTGTAAAGCACTGTTTGATTATATGAAGATCATTGATCTTGTTCTTAGATCAATGATCTATTAGAAGAAATTCTTCTAATATATGAAGATTTTTACCTTTTTCTTGAAATTTCTTCAGAGTTCTCTCTGTTTTGAGGTTCTCAATCTCTCACAATATTGATCATCCTTTGAGTTGGGGTCTAGGGGTCTTTATATAATGCCCATAAATTTGTTAAGTTTATTAAAGAGATCCTTCTCTGAGTGATTTGAGGAATTTTCCCCACCATTGGATCTTTGATCCAAGGGTTTCTGTTTTACAGAAGACAATCTTCTTGTTTTAACAAGAACAGAAAGATCTTACTAGAATTTTAATTCTGTTTGGCGCAAACGCCCCAGCGCTTGACACGTGTCACGCAGCGCAGAGCGCAGCGCAACTGCGCTGACACGTGTCGCGCAGCGCTAGCGCAACTGCGCTGCCACGCAGCGCGCAGCGCAGAGTGCAGCGCAACTGCGCTGCCACGTGGCGCGTGGCGCGCAGCGCAGAGCGCAAGTCATCTGAAGCGTTACTTCCTTTAATTTTTGTTTTAAATAGAGCCTTGCTCTGATTGGGCGCGCCGCCTTGGGCGCTGCGCTCTCTGCGCTGGCGTGCCTGATTTTGACACGTGGCGCCCTGCGCGCAGCGCAGAGGATCTGAAGCGTTGCTTCATTTATTAAAGTTTAAATTTTCAAAGTAGAGCTTTGCTCTGATTGGGGAATCAGAAGCGTTGCTCCATTTCCCGCCTTGGAATTTGAACAGAGCTTTGCTTTGATTGGGGTAAACAGCTACAAACAACAGCATTAACAGAATATTCTACAATATTTTACAACCTCTTTAGAAAATACTTCTTATTTTGTCTTTTCTAATTCTTCTTTATCTTTGGGACTTACCGAGCAACCTGTTCGCTGACGACATTCTATTTCTTTCTTCTTTGAATGTCGTCAGGTGCTTTGGACCTAGCAGAGATCGAGCCCACCGGTGAAGACTTGGAGCAGTTTCACGAAGACCCTGAGCTCTAGACATTGTACCTTGTTCTATTCAGTATTTTCATTTCCTGTTATGCCATTGTTTAGGCATCGCTTTTCATTTCAGTTGTATTTACTTTTCATGCATTGTACAAAAGAATGTTGTTAATAAAGTTGTTGTTATTTCTATATCTCTTGTCTCTTGTGATTTACTTTTATATTGCTTAGATACGCTTAGCGTATGTACTTCTAATTATATACGTAGCGGACCTCGTCGTGTCCTCTTCGCCGTACACCGGGAAGCGGGTCGTGACAGGTTTTGTTGGTGGCCCATGCAGGTCAGAGCTGTATGAATCCCTATCATGCAGTTCTGGTCTGCGTGAACAACCTAAGCAATATAACACAAAAACCAGCAACTAAAACATTCGTTACAATTCATGTTTCTTGAATCTTACAAATTTCTATTCCTTGAATCTTATCATTTCATGTATTTGAATCTGTCCTAACCCAAATTTTTCTTCAAGGTTATGGATTCCCCGAACAACACCAGCACCAATGTCAACAACACACCTCCAGCACTACTACTCGCACCAGCTGTTCCTGCACCACCCACTGAGCAAACAGTGCTACTTGAGGCGATTCGCGGCCTTCTCGAGGGACAACAACAACTCCTGAACCGTCCTGAGACCGATGCACCAGTGGTAAAGCAATTCAGGGCTTTACACCCCAAGCAGTACTCTGGTAAAGGAAGCCCTCTTGAAACTGAAGAATGGGCACAAAGCATCGAAGACGATCTGGCAGCAGCTCAAGTGCCAGACATCGCTTGGGTCCGTGTGGCGAAGCTACAGCTCACGGATAATGCTCGCAACTGGTGGAAGGAGGAAGAAAGCCGTCTGGTACAGCCGATTGAATGGAAGACTTTTCGCGAGAAGTTCGACGCGAAATACTTCCCTGTGACTGCCAGGTTTGCAATGGAGCAGCAGTTCATGCATCTACAACAGGGTTCAATATGGGACAAATCAGTAGATGAATACGACGCCGAATTCACCATGTTAAGCCGGTAAGATATGTCACAATAGTTCAATTTTTTATCACATACTACACAGCTAACACAATCCTTAAACAGATTCGCGGCACACTTGATACCGACGGACGAGATCAGAGCCCGTCGCTTTCAACAAGGACTGGACACAGAGATTCAGGCTGCTCTAGCCACGAGAAAATTTTTGACTCATGAGGATGCTCTGGAAACTGCCCGCAGTTATGAGGCGGTGATAAAAGCAAGGGGCAGACCTCAGTCTGCAGGAGTCAAACACCCTGCCAACCAGATGGCAGGTGGAGCCTCGTCCAGACCACCTTTCGTGCCAAGGCGGCCTGGAGTACCAACCCATCGTCCCAGCTCAGCCTTTTGCACCTACTGCAAGAGAACTGGACATATGATGAAGGACTGCTGTCGAGCCAACCGCCTTTGCTTAGTCTACGGCTCAGCTACTCACAATATTGGGTCTTGTCCCCAAAGACAGAACCCAGTTACTGCACCCAGGCTAGCAATTACTTATCCGCAGCGACCAGCTCTTCAGGCACCTGCTCCCAGACCTGCACTACCTGCACCACCCAGAGGACCACAAGCTGCACCACCTTCTCGTCAGTTCCATCAAGCTCAAAGGAATGTTCCGAGGAATGCTCCTCAGGCCAGGAGGAATGTACCAAGGCGCCAGGCTTTCACGATGTCCGTGGAAGAAGCTGAGGCCACTGGCCAAGTCATCACTGGTAAACTTTTCTTTTCAAACTTTGCTTTTCTATCCTGCTACTTAGTTACATATTTTCTATACCTAAAACAAATCCCACATACCTTAGGTACAATCTTAGTATCCTCAATCTCTGCACTTGCACTGTTTGATACTGGAGCATCACACTACTTTATGTCGCAACGGTTTTTCTGAACCCATGCGATTCCAGTCTCACCGCTTGTATCCAGCTGGAATGTCAGTTCAGGAAATGGCGTTCTAAAGGCAACTATGGGATATAGCATGTGTCCAGTCGTCGTCTGCAGTCGAGAGTTTTATGCTGACTTCAAAGTGCTGGACATACCGAACTTCGATGTGGTTCTAGGAATGGATTGGCTTGGAACTTTTTATGCTACTATAGACTGTCGTCAAAGGAGGGTAGTATTCGAGATCCCAGACCATCCGGTCTTTTATTTCAAAAGTGGAGACCATACACTAGAGCCAAGTACCTACAAAGCGAAACCAAGAGAAGCAGTAGTTGCAGCAACTCAAGCGGAGGAAGAATCAAGACCAGATGTGGTTCGAGAGTTCGATGATGTATTTCCTGACGATATATCAGGTTTGCCTCCCGATCGAGCTCTTGAATTCAATATTGATTTAGTATCAGGAGCACAACCGGTGATCAAAGCACCCTATTGTTTAAGTCCGGAAGGTTTGAAGGAAGTCCGAACACAGTTGGACGAATTACTGGCGAAAGGATGGATTCGTCCCAGCACTTCAAGTTAGGGATCACCTGTACTACTTGTGAAGAAGAAGGAAGGTTCATACAGAATGTGCATCGATTACAGAGCTTTGAATGAAGTCACTATAAAGAACAAGTATCCACTCCCACGCATCGATGATTTATTCGATCAGCTAAGTGGATCTTGTGTTTTCTCTAAATTAGATCTTCGTTCAGGTTATCATCAAGTGAATGTCAAGAAAGCTGATATTCACAAAACAGCTTTCAGAACTCGCTATGGACATTACGAATTTCTAGTGATGCCATTTGGAGTGACCAACGCACCTGCAATATTCATGAACCTTATGAATCAAGTTTTCCGGGGGTATCTAGACAGGTTTGTTGTCATCTTCATCGACGACATCCTGATGTATTCTAAGAGTCGGAAAGAACATGCAGAACATCTACGAATTGTCCTAGAAACTCTTCGACAACATCAGCTTTATGCCAAGTACAGCAAGTGCGAGTTTTGGCTAAATCAAGTTGGTTTTCTTGGACATATCGTATCAGGAGAAGGAATCTCTGTGGATCCAGCGACAGTTTCGGCAGTTAGCGAATGGCCTACACCAAAGTCAGTGAAGGATATTCGAAGTTTCTTGGGTTTAGCTGAATATTACAGAAGGTTTATTGAAGGCTTTTTGAAGATAGCAATTCCCCTGACCAAGCTCACACGTAAAGATGAAGAATTTGTGTGGTCAGAAGCATGCGAACAAGCTTTCGTAGAACTTAAGTCAAGGTTGACATCAGCGCCTATTCTCGTCATACCGGATCGATCTGGAGGATTCGAAGTGCATTGAGATGCATCCGGTAAGGGATTAGGATGTGTTCTACATCAGCACGGTAAGGTTGTGGCTTATGCTTCAAGACAGCTGAAGATCCATGAGCGCAATTATCCGACGCATGATTTGGAGTTGGCAGCCGTCATCTTTGCTCTCAAGATTTGGCGTCATTATCTACTTGGTGAACGAGTGAACATCTACACAGATCATAAGAGCCTGAAGTATGTGTTTACTCAGAAGGAGTTGAATATGCGGCAGAGAAGATGACCTCAACTTGCAATATTACCCAGGGAAGGTGAATGTAGTACCTGATACTCTTAGTCGCCAACCATTAGTAATGAATCTCACCGCTCAGTGGAAGCTTCAACAAGACTTGCATCAGATGGAAATTGAAGTAGTCATGCCAGGTAATGCTTCAAGTTTAATGAATTTACAAGTTCAATCAACCATTGTCAATCAGATCAAAGCAGCTCAAGCAAGTGATGCTAAGTTGCAAAAGATCAGAGAACAAGTGGAGAATGGACTCTAAACAGACTTCATCATCCATGAAGACGGATCTTTGAGATACGGCAGCAAATTGTGTGTACCAAAAGGTCCTGTTCGGGAAGAGTTAATGAAAGAAGCTCACAGCTCTCCCTATTCAGTACACCCTGGAGGTACCAAAATGTACAAAGATCTACGTCAGAATTATTGGTGGCATGGAATGAAGCGTGAAGTAGCCAGAAACGTCGCAAAATACTTAGTGTGTCTGCAAGTAAAGGTTGAACATCACAGGACTGCTGGATTACTTCAACCGTTACCAATCCCAGAATGGAAGTGGCAACACATCATGATGGACTTTGTGACTGCTCTTCCTCGCAGCACAAAGGGTAACGATGCCATATGGGTCATTGTGGATCGACTCACAAAGTCGGCTCACTTCATCCCATTTCGAGTTGGCCAATCAACTGAGACACTAGCAAAGAAGTACATGGAGGTAATAATCTAATTTAGATTTAAAACTCTTCATAATGTACTATCTCTGATACCCATGAACTCATACAGGAAATTGTGAGACTCCATGGAGTACCGGTCTGCATTGTCTCCGATCGTGACACCAGGTTCCGATCGCAATTTTGGCAGAGTCTACAAGCAAGCTTGGGAACAAGTCTGAACTTCAGCACGGCTTATCATCTACAAACAGATGGTCAGTCGGAACGAACTATTCAGATCTTGGAGGATATGCTCAGAGCATGTATGCTAGACTTCAAAGGATCGTGGGAAGATCACCTACATCTCGTGGAGTTTTCGTACAACAACAGCTACCAAGCAAGCATAGGAATGGCACCTTATGCAGCACTGTATGGAAGGAAGTGTCGATCGCCATTAAGTTGGGACGACATCGGAGATAGGGAACTTCTTGGACCGGAGATGATAGTAGCAACTGTTGATGTGGTTCGTACTATCAGGGAAAGGATGCGCATAGCCCAAGATCGACAGAAGCACTGGGCTGATGCAAAGAGGCGACACTTGGAGTTCCAGCCAGGAGATCACGTATTCTTGAAAATATCTCCGAAACGCGGAGTGATCCGATTTGGAAGACGGGGTAAATTGAGTCCGAGATATATTGGACCGTTTGACATACTCGAACGAGTCGGTGAAGTGGCATACCGTTTAGCGCTTCCACCCTCATTGGAAGGAGTGCATAATGTGTTCCACATATCCCAACTTAGAAAGTATGTGAGTGACCCCAGCCATGTACTTGATCATTCCGAGCTCACTATACAGTCCGGCTTGTCTTGTGAGCAACAGCCCGTGGAAATCCTGGACAGGAAAGTGAAGACACTTCAGAACAAGGAAGTTAACTTGGTTCGAGTGATGTGGAGGAAAGATACTCCAGGAGAGTCCACTTGGGAAAGGGAGGATGAAATGCGTACTAGATATCCACACCTCTTTGTAAACTAGTTCTCAAATAAAAGTTGTAAATTTCGAGGACGAAATTTTTGTAAGGAGGTAGACTGTAATAACTCCATTTTTAATGTACAAAAAATTGATTTAAATTCAATATATACTTGGAGTATTTATTGCGACTGATATCTCTTTAAGTATTTATTTCACTCCATAATTACAAGAAAGAGCTTGTAGCTCATTGGTAATACCTTGCACTGCTGAACCAAGCCACCAGAGTTCAAATCCCATGCCCCACATTATTTTTATATTTATTTTGTTTTAAAATTTTGGAAAGTCAACAGTTAAAAGGCCATAACTCACAAAACTTGAACCGAAGACAAAAATTTAGATGCACCAAAATTCCCCCTAGGAGATCCCCCACCCGACGAGCCTTCGACTCGGGCCGGCGCCGCCGGCCGGACTCGGCCGGACGGCCGAGTCGTCAATACGGAATTTTTCTGTGTTGACCTGGTCTTCTCACCTGTATACTTTAAATTTTTTTTATCGGTTATCAAATTCTCAATAAATCACTTTTACTCCAAAAATTTAATGATTTTTAATGTTTTTTTTATATTTTTATATTTTTTTATTAAAACCCTAAGCCTAGCCTAACCCTATATAAACCCCCATACCTCTACCCTCTCACCCTACATTCCTAAGTCCACTCTCTAAAAATTTCAAGAGAACTTGGTACGTTAGAAAACGAACGAAAGGCGAAACGCTGACGAAATCGACGACGACTTTCCGGTGATCGTGCTAGGAGCTCTCGACGACGTTTCGACGCGCCGGCAAACCCACTACTTTCCTCTCACTCTCTAGCGTTGTCCAAACCCGTAAGTCCCTCTTTTCTACCTTTCTTTTCTTCCATTAAAATACGACTTTATAAACCCGACGGAAAACGGAACAAACCGATTTCCGATTCGGTTTTCTATCAAAACTCACTTATCACTAATTGCATAATACTTAAACATATTCATGTTGACTACTAATCACTTAAAAATCAATTTGGATAAAGTTTCTCACATGAAATGATAACTTTTGCAAAATATCGTATTCTTTCACTTAAATACCACCATGTTTGGTTTATCACATTTAACCCTTTAACATTGCTATACCTTAAATTAGATCACGAGGTAATGACCTACCTCCACACACACTCATATGTAATCATAACACGCTACCTTGAAAACTTAGAATACGATAAAATAAGATTTTACATTAAAATACCATTTTCTTTATAAGCCTTTTCTAAAAGTTCTAAGTTGTATACAATTCCAATACAATATCTTTTAATAGGAAATACGATAAGTTATGGATATTGATCGTTTATCTAAACCTGACTTTGTGGTGTCTAGGCAAGTGTGTCTAAAGCGAGTGGTTACTTAATTAGGGCCACTACTTGTAGTGGAGAGCCTCCCACTCACCTGGCACTTACCTGGCCGCAATTGGCGGTGAAGAGGCGATTTGAGGCTTCTAATGACTTGTCGTTTAGACCATTTAGAAATAGGCTAGATGGCTTAGGAAACCCTAGAATCTAAAATACGGAAATTTACACCCTTTTACAAATAAATACCTTATCTTTATAAAACCGTTTTCTAAATGACTAGTATTTATTAAATTTTTGCAAAGCGCCACTACAACCCATCATTGGGGAACTCGTTAGGGATAGTACGGTTTATCGCGCTCTCTCGGGCTTAGTAGTGCGAGATTCAGACCTCCGCAAAGAGCATTCGGTCTCGAAAGGTTTAAAATACGACATTTAAGAAAAATGAGATTTTTGGAAAATACAATATTTATTAAAAATTATTCTTGTATAAACATATGTATATTTATCATTTAAACACCTGTTTTATTATAAAATAAAGTTTTCACCTTTTTCTAAAAATTACAAGATTAAAAGTTACATTAAAATACCATGAATTTCAAATAAATCAATATTACAAATTAATATCTTTATTTATGTAATTAGGATATTTTCACTAGAAATAAGACAAAATAAAATCACACTCATTATAACCATAAAGACGAATAATAAATACTTGGGGTGTATCTCGAAAACTATACAAAAGTATTTTTACATAAAACCCCCTCAAGTTTTATAAATTACAATAAGGACCCTAACAATTATAGAACTTCGACTTACATTTCTTTTAGTCTGACTCGGGTTTGAGTCTGATTATTTCTGACTTGAATATGATTCAAGTCAATCTATATTCTTTAATATTCCAACTCAATATGAATACATGAATCCCAGAATCCAGTTAACAAACTATACAACTTGACTGAATCAAACCATGGATATACATCCATTATCCCGTTATTCCATTTACCTGATTATGCAGTTACAATCTGTTTACTGATATCATGGTTTTGGTCAGTCATCCAACTTACACAATACAATACAACCATACTATCAAAACACTACGGGGTTTAAGAGGTAGATTGGTACGGAAGGTGTTAAAGGTGGCACGAGGTGGTCAGATTAAGACACCTAACATATATTCCGTTGCTGTTGTACCATGGCTTAACGGTTCCTTATACATTCCATTTGCCCTGGTCTCTAGCATATAGAGACCCCTTTCGTATACACTGGCATCCTTCTGTACCAAGCTACAAACAACAGCGTTAACATAATATTCTACAATATTTTACAACCTCTTTAGAAAATACTTCTTATTTTGTCTTTTCTAATTCTTCTTTATCTTTGGGACTTACCGAGCGACCTGTTCGCTGACGACGTTCTATTTCTTTCTTCTTTGAATGTCGTCAGGTGCTTTAGACCCAGCAGAGATCGAGCCCACCGGTGAAGACTTGGAGCAGTTTCACGAAAACCCTGAGCTCTAGACATTGTACCTTGTTCTATTCAGTATTTTCATTTCCTGTTATGCCATTGTTTAGGCATCGCTTTTCATTTCAGTTGTATTTACTTTTCATGCATTATACAAAAGAATGTTATTAATAAAGTTGATGTTATTTCTATATCTCTTGTCTCTTGTGATTTACTTTTATATTACTTAGATACGCTTAGCGTATGTACTTCTAAGTATATACGTAGCGGACCTCGTCGCGTCCTCTTCGCCGTACACCGGGAAGCGGGTCGTGACTCAAAGAAGCCGCAGAGCAAGCAGCTAATATAAAACAAATGGCACTCCTCTTCCAAGATATGATAGGGATAATATTACAGCCGGACCCTCCAGCTGAAGACCCTCCAATCATTGTCGGAAACGACGGCGGGGAAACATCTAACCCTCCTCCAGCCCTTTTAGTAGCCAAGGAGGAAACCATTTCCAAGGCTGTACTGGACAACTATATAGCTCATTAAATACGAGTTCATCAAGCGAATGAAGCGGTTGCGCAAATTGTTGGAACCGGACGACTCTATCCAAGCTGGTATGACCAAATTAGTTACTCGCCGGGATATACGATCCCTAAGTTCCACGTATATAAAGGGACAGGGAATCCGCATCAACATGTCGCTCAATTCAGGGCCTTATGCGGCAATACTGGGGGCGATGACAAATTGTTGCTTCGCCAATTCGTCGGCAGCTTAGCAGAAACAGCCTTTGAATGGTATTCAGAGCTACCTAACGACTCTGTCAAAACATTTGCGGAGATGGAGCTACTATTTACACAAAGATTCGTGAGTGCTAGTGAACGCACTCCGATAACAGCACTGATAAATGCCAGGATAAGGCCCGGCGAAACGTGGGTCCAATACGCAACACGATGGCGGAACCTATGGTCGAAGTGCGAACAACGTATAGAAGAGGCACCTGCGGTAGGCATGTTCGTGAGCACTCTCGATCCGCAAGCGACCATCTCGCAATTCATGATGTTCTTCAGGCCGACCACCTTCCAAGCCTTGATCGACAAATTAGCACAAATGGACCAGATGGGCCATGGACCATCTCCTCCAAAACCAGACTCTCGAAATAAGAAAGGAAAAGGGAAAGTGATCGTCATCGCCAATGCTCAACAGCAGCCGAGCAACTCAAAGCCGGTCGTTCGCCAAAACGACGTGCGTCCACGCCCATCCCTCGAGGAGAGACTAGGACGTCCTTACTCGCTTCCTCAGAATAAGACAAGAAGACTGTTTGAGCTGGCAGTGCGCAACAGACTCATCAATCTTCCGAGTCCAAAACGTCTGTTACAGCCAGGCGATCTCAATAATTCCAATTATTGCCTTTACCACCAAACGGTAAGTCACCCGATCGAAGATTGTTTCGTCTTTAAGGAATGGATCGAGGATCAGTACCTACAAGGCAAGTTTGCGCTGTCTGAAAAGTGGAAGGTAAACCCACCACAGCCGCACACTCCAAAGAAGACGGACGCACTGTAACAACTCCAATTTTGTATACCAAAAATTTGCTTTAAATATAGTTTATACTTGGAGTATTAATGTTGCTGGAAACAATTTAAGTATCTAATTCCTTACAATAATTACAAGAAAGAGCTTGTAGCTCATTGGTAATACCTTACACTGCTGAACCAAGCCACCGGAGTTCAAATCCCATGCCCCACATTATTTTTGTATTTATTTTGTTTTATTTTTTTTGGAAGTCAACGGTAAAAAGGCCATAACTCTCAAAATATGTACTGGACAACAAAAAGTAAAAATACCAAGTTGTTCCTCAGGAAAACCCCCGGCCATTGGACCCTTGACTCGGCCCGACTCGGCGTCGCCGGCCGGCGACTCGGCCGACTCGGTCCGGCGCCGCCGACCGGACTTGGCCAGACGGCCGAGTCACCAACTGAGAAAAGTTGGCTCTTGACTTGGTCAACCCTCTTGCACACTTATTATACCTGGATCGGTTTTGATTTGGCCAATAAATCCCTTTTACTCCTAGGTTTAATGATTTTAATGAATTTTTAATGTTTTTTATATTTTCTTTTAATATTTTTTAATCCAAACCCTAACCCTAGCCTAGCCCTATATAAAGACCCCTTTCCTCTACCTTTTCCCCTCACAACTCTAAGTCTACTCTCTCAAATTCTCGAGAACTCGGTACGAAGAGCGAGAAGCGAAGCGCTGCCGAAATCGACGACGGATTCCGGCGACCGGATCAGAACCTTCGCGACGCTTTCGACGAATCGGCAACCACCACATCCCTTAGCTTCATTAGCTTGTCCAAACCGTAAGTCCCATCCCTTCTATCTCTCTTTTCTATAAGTGTAAAAATACGACTTTTTGGAACCCGACGGAAATCGGACAAACCGATTTCCGATTCGGTTTTTCTATAAATTTCCACTTGTCACCTAATACATAATATCTACCCATATTCATGTTGACTATTAATCACCCATAAACCAATTTAATCAAACTTTTTCACATGAAATGATAGCTTCTTTGCAAAACCGTATTCTTTTCATAAAAATACCATGAAGTTCATTTTTCTTAGTTTAATCAATTACCTCACTCCTAAATATGTTTATCTTGATCACAAAACTTGTAGAACTCAATTTGAATGAAATTTCACACATAAAATGATAACGTTTTCGAATACCGTATTCTTGCGCTATAATACCTTTAAGTTTAACATAGCATGTTTTACCTTTAAACTTCACCAAAACCTAAAATAAATTACAAGGTAATGACCTACCTCTATACACACTCAATATAACCCTAATTGATAAATATCAAATCACAGAATATGAAATTACATGACTTTTCACTAAAATACCCTAATCTTTATAATCTTTATTGAAAGCATTAAGTTGTAAACTTTTCTAAATAAAATCTTTTAATAAAAGGAAAGCACGATTGGTCATGGATATCGATCGTTTATCTAAACTGTCTTGTGGTGCCTAGGCAAGTGTGTCTAAGGCTAGTGGTTTTTAATTAGGCCCACGACTGTGGTTCCTTCCCACTTACCTGGCACTTACCTGGCCGCAATTGACGGTGAAGAGGCGATTTGAGGCTTCTAATGACTCATCGTTTAGACCTTAGAAGTAGGCTAGTTGGCTTAGGAAACCCTAACAACTAAAATACGGAAAACTAAACTCTTTTGCAAATAAATACCTTATATTTATAAAACCGTTTTCCTAAATGAGAAGTGTTTATAAAACCTAAGCAAAGTGCCGCTACAACCCACTTTTGGGGAACCTGTTAGGGATAGTATGGTTCATCGTGCACCCGCAGGCTAGTAGTGCGAGATTCAGACCTCCGCAAGGAGCATTCGGTCTCGAAAGGTTTAAAATACGATATTTAAGGAAAATGAGACTTTCTCTAAATAAAATATTTATATAAAATTATTCATGTGTTAATATATATATAATTAACATTTAAACACCTATTTTATCATAATCTAAAGTTTCTACTTTTTCCTAAAATTAAAAGATTAAAAGTTACGTTAAAATACCATGAATTTCAAATAAAACAATTAATACTTTTATTAGGATATATTCACTAGAATAACACAAATAAAATACACATTCATTATAACAATAAAGACGATTATTAAATACTTGAGATGTATTTTGAAAACTATACAAAAATACTTTTTACAGAAAACCCCCTCAAGTTTTACAAATTACAAAAAAGCCCCTAACTAATATTGGACTTCAAATTATCTTTCTTTTAGTCTGACTCGGGTTAGAGTCTGACTATTCCTGACTCGAATATGATTCAAGTCAACCTATATTCTTTTATACTCCAACCCAATTTGAATACATGAAACCCTGAATCCAGTTAACAATATATTCCTTTGACTGAATCAAACCATGGATATCCATCCGTTATCCTGATATTCCATTTACCTGATTATACAGTTACATCCTGTTTACTGATATCATGGTTTTGGTCAGTCACCCAACTTACATATTCCAATACTACAATACTGTTAAAACACTACGGGGTTTAAGGGGTAGATTGGTACGGAAGGTGTTAAAGGTGGCATGAGGTGGTCAGATTAAGACACCTAACCTGAATCCTATTGCTGTTGTACCGTGGCATAACGGTTCCTTGTACTTTCCTTTTGCCCTGATCTCTAGCATATAGAGATCCTCCTCGTATACACTGGCATCCTTCCGTACCAAGCTACAAACAACAGCGTTATACAATGTTTCATAATATCCGACAATATAACACTTTAGAAAATATATACTGTTACTCTGTCATTCTCATTCTCTTTATTCTTTGGGACTTACCGAGCGATCTGTTCGCTGACGACATTCTATTCTTTCTTCTTTGAATGTCGTCAGGTGCGTTGGACCAAGCTGAGATCGAGCCCACCGGTGAAGATTTGGTGCAGTTCCAGGAAGACCCAGAGCTCTAGATACTGTACCTTGTTCTTTTCAGTTTATTTCATTTTCTGTTATGCCACTGTTTAGGCATTGCTTTTCATTCCAGTTGTATTTTCTTTTCATGCATTGTACAAAGAATGTTATTAATAAAAGTTGCTGTTATTTCTATATTTTCGTCTCTTGTGAATTACTTTATATTGCTTAGTTACGCTTAGCGTATGTACTTCTGAAGTATATACGTAGCGGGCCTCGTCGTGTCCACTTCGCCGTACACTGGGAAGCGGGGCGTGACAGGTTTTGTTGGTGGCCCATGCAGGTCTGAGCTGTATGAATCCCTATCATGCAGTTCTGGTCTGCGTGAACACCTAAGCAATATAACACAAGAACCAGCAACTAAAACATTCTTTACAATTCATGTCCCTTGAATTTTACAAATTTCTATTCCTTGAATCTTATCATTTCATATATTTGAATCTGTCCTAACCCAAATTTTTCTTCAAGGTCATGGATTCCCCGAACAACACCAGCACCAACGTTAACAACAGCCCTCCAGCACTACCTCTCACACCAGTTGTTCCGGCACCACCCACTGAGCAAACAATGCTATTCGATGCGATCTGCAGTCTTCTCGAGGGACAGCAACAACTTTTGAGCCGTCCTGAGACAGATGCACCGGGAGTAAAGCAATTCAGGGCTTTGCACCCAAAGCAGTTCTCTGGTAAAGGAAGCCCTCTTGAAGCGGAAGAATAGGCACAAAACATCGAAGACGATCTGGCCGCAGCTCAAGTGCCAGACCACACTTGGGTCCGTGTAGCGAAGCTACAGCTCACGGATAACGCTCGCAATTGGTGGAAGGCAGAAGAGACCCGTCTGGCACAGCCGATTGAATGGAAGACATTTCGCGAGAAGTTTGACGCGAAATATTTCCCTGTGACTGCCAGGTTCGCTATGGAGCAGCAGTTTATTCATCTACAGTAAGGATCAATGTGGGAGAAATCGGTAGATGAATATGATGTTGAGTTCACTATGTTGAGCCGATAAGATATGTCACAATAGTTCATTTTTTTAAAATATCACATATTACACAACTAACACAATCTTTAAATAGATTCGCGGCACACCTGATACCGACGGACGAGATCAGAGCCCGTCGTTTTCAGCAAGGTTTGGACACAGAGATCAAAGCTGCTCTAGCCACAGGAAAGTTTTTGACTTATGAGGAAGCCATAGAAGCTGCCCGCAGTTATGAGGCAGTCATAAAAGAGAGGGGCACACCTCAGTCCGTAGGAGTCAAGCGCCCTGCCAACCAGATGGCAGGTGGAGCCACGTCCAAACCATCTTTCGTGCCGAGGCGACCCGGAGTACCAACTCATCGTCCTAGCCCAGCCTTTTGCACTTACTGCAAGAGAACTGGACATATGATGAAGGACTGCCGTCGAGCCAACCGCCTCTGCTTATTCTGCGGTTTAGCCACTCATGATATTGGATCTTGTCCCCAAAGGCAGAACTCAGTTGCTGCACCCAGGCCAGCAAATACTTATCAGCAGCGACCAGCTCTTCAGGCACCTGCTACCAGACTTGCACTGCCTGCACCACCTAGGGGACCACAAGCTGCACCACCTCCTCGACAGTTCTATCAAGCTCAAAGGAACGTTCAGAGGAATGCTCCTCAGGCCAGGAGAAATGCTCCTCAGGCCAGGAGGATTGTGCCGAAGCGCCAGGCTTTCATGATGTCTGTGGAAGAAGCTGAGGCCACTGGCCAAGTCATTACTGGTAAATTTTCTTTCTCAAACTCAACTTTTAGTTTTGCTTACCTACACACTTTCACTATACCTAAAACCTATCCCTAATACCTTAGGTACAATCCTAGTAGCTTCACTACCTGCACTTGCACTGTTTGATACTGGAGCATCCCACTGCTTTATGTCGCAACGGTTTGTCCGAACCCATACGATTCCAGTCTCACCGCTTGTATCCAGCTGGAATGTCAGTTCTGGAAATGGTGTTCTAAAGGCAACTATGGGATACAGCATGTGTCCAGTCGTCGTCTGCAGTCGAGAGTTTTACGCTGACTTCAAGGTACTGGATATACCAAATTTCGATGTGGTTCTAGGAATGGACTGGCTTGGAGCCTTTTATGCTACCATCGACTGTCGTCAAAGGAGGGTAGTATTTGAGATTCCCGATCATCCGGTCTTCTATTTCAAGAGTGGAGATCGTACACTGGAGCCAAGTGCTTACAAAGCAAAGCCAAGGGAAGCAGTAGTTGCAACAACTCAGGAAGAGGAAGAATCAAGACCGGAGGTAGTTCGAGAGTTCGATGATGTATTCCTTGACGATATATCAGGTTTGCCTCCCGATCGAGCTCTTGAATTCAGTATTGACTTAGTATCAGGAGCACAACCAGTGATCAAAGCACCGTATAGACTAAGCCCGGAAGGATTGAAGGAAGTTCGAACACAGTTGGACGAATTACTGGCGAAAGGATGGATTCGTCCCAGCACTTCAAGTTGGGGAGCACCTGTACTATTGGTGAAGAAGAAGGAAGGTTCATACAGAATGTGCATCGACTATAGGGCCTTGAACGAAGTTACTATAAAGAATAAGTATCCACTCCCGCACATCGATGATTTATTCGATCAGCTAAGTGGATCTTGTGTTTTCTCTAAACTAGATCTTCGTTCAGGTTATCATCAAGTGAAGGTCAAGGAAGCTGATATTCACAAAACAGATTTCAGAACTCGCTATGGGCATTACGAATTTCTAGTAATGCCATTTGGAGTGACCAATGCACCAGCAATCTTCATGAATCTTATGAACCAAGTTTTCCGGGAGTATTTAGATAGGTTCGTTGTCATCTTCATCGACGACATCTTGGTATATTCAAAGAACCGGAAAGAGCATGCGGAGCACTTACGAATTGTCCTAAAAACTCTTCGTCAACATCAGCTTTATGCCAAGTACAGTAAGTGCGAGTTTTGGCTAAAACAAGTTGGTTTTCTTGGACACATCGTATCAGCGAATGGCCTGCACCAAAATCAGTGAAGGATATTCGGAGTTTCTTGGGTTTAGCCGGATATTACAGAAGATTCATTGAAGGCTTTTCGAAGATAGCAACACCCCTGACCAAGCTCACACGAAAAGATGAAGAATTTGTGTGGTCAGAAGCATGCGAGCAAGCTTTCGTAGAACTCAAGTCAAGACTGACATCTGCACCTATTCTCGTCATACCAGATCAGTCTGGAGGATTCGAAGTGCATTGCGATGCATCCGGTAAGGGATTAGGATGTGTTCTACATCAGCACGGTAAGGTTGTGGCTTATGCTTCAAGACAACTGAAAACTCATGAGCGCAATTATCCGACGCATGATCTAGAGTTGGCAGCTGTTATTTTTGCTCTCAAGATTTGGCGCCACTACTTACTTGGTGAACGAGTGAACATCTACACAGATCATAAAAGTCTGAAATATGTGTTTACTCAGAAGGAGTTGAATATGCGGCAGAGAAAATGGTTAGAACTTATGGCTGACTTCGACATCAACTTGCAATATCATCCAGGAAAGGTAAACGTAGTACCTGATGCTCTTAGTCGCCAACCATTAGCAATGAATCTCACCGCTCAGTGGAAGCTTCAGCAAGACCTACATCAGATGGAGATCGAACTAGTCATGCCAGGTGATGTTTCAAATTTGATGAATCTGCAAGTTCAATCAAATATTGTCAATCAGATCAAAGCAGCTCAAGCCAGCGATGCTAAGTTGCAAAAGATCAGAGAACAAGTGGAGAATGGACTCAGAACAGATTTCATCATCCATGAAGACGGATCTTTGAGATACGGCAGCAGATTGTGTGTACCAAAGGGTCCTGTTCGGGAAGAGTTAATGAAAGAAGCTCACAGCTCTCCCTATTCAGTACATCCTGGAGGTACCAAAATGTACAAAGATCTACGTCAGAATTATTGGTGGCATGGAATGAAGCGTGAAGTAGCCAGGAGTGTCGCAAAATGTTTGGTGTGTCAGCAGGTAAAGGCTGAACATCACAGGACAGCTGGACTACTTCAACCGTTACCAATTCCAGAATGGAAGTGGCAGCACATTACGATAGACTTTGTAACTGCTCTTCCTCGCAGCATAAAGGGTAACGATGCGATTTGGGTCATTGTGGATCGACTCACAAAGTCGGCTCACTTCATCCCATTTCGAGTTGGCCAATCAACGGAGACACTAGCGAAGAAGTACATGGAGGTAATAATCTAATTTAGATTTAAAAACTCTTCATACTGTACTATCTCTGATACCCATGAACTCATACAGGAAATTGTGAGACTTCATGGAGTACCGGTCTGCATTGTCTCCGATCGTGGCACCAGGTTCCGATCGCAATTTTGGCAAAGTCTGCAAGCTAGCTTGGGAACAAGTCTGAACTTCAGCACGGCTTATCATCCACAAATAGATGGTCAGTCGGAACGAACTATTCAGATCTTGGAGGATATGCTCAGAGCATGTATGCTCGACTTCAAGGGATCTTGGGAAGATCACCTGCATCTTGTGGAGTTTGCGTACAACAACAGCTACCAAGCAAGTATAGGAATGGCACCTTTTGCAGCTTTATATGGAAGGAAGTGACGATCGCCATTAAGTTGGGACGACATCGGAGATAGAGAACTCCTTGGACCAGAGATGATAGTAGCAACCGTTGATGTGGTTCGTACTATCAGGGAAAGAATGCGCATAGCCCAACATAGACAGAAACACTGGGCAGATGCGAGGAGACGACACTTGGAGTTCCAGCCAGGAGATCATGTATTTCTGAAAATCTCTCCGAACCGCGGAGTGATCAGATTTGGAAGACGGGGAAAGTTGAGTCCGAGATACATTGGACCGTTCGATATACTCGAACGAGTCGGTGAAGTGGCATATCGTTTAGCGCTTCCACCCTCACTGGAAGGAGTGCATAACGTGTTCCACATATCTCAACTCATAAGGTATGTGAGTGACCCCAGCCATGTACTTGATCATTCCGAACTCACGATACAGCCCGATTTGTCTTGTGAGCAACAACCTGTGGAGATCCTGGACAGGAAAGTAAAGACATTTCGGAACAAAGAAGTTAATTTGGTCCGGGTAATGTGGAGGAAAGACACTCCAGGAGAATCCACGTGGGACAGGGAGGATGAGATGCGTGCAAGATATCCGCACCTTTTTGTAAACTAGTCCTTAAATAAAAGTTGTAAATTTCGAGGACGAAATTTTTGTAAGGAGGGTAGATTGTAACAACTCCAATTTTGTATACCAAAAATTTGCTTTAAATATAGTGTATACTTGGAGTATTAATGTTGCTGGAAACAATTTAGGTATCTAATTCCTTACAATAATTACAAGAAAGAGCTTGTAGCTCATTGGTAATACCTTGCACTGCTGAACCAAGCCACCGGAGTTCAAATCCCATGCCCCACATTATTTTTGTATTTATTTTGTTTTATTTTTTTTGGAAGTCAACGGTAAAAAGGCCATAACTCCCAAAATATGTATTGGTCAACAAAAAGTAAAAATACCAAATTGTTCCTCAGGAAAACCCCCGGTCATTGGACCCTTGACTCGGCCCGACTCGGCGCCGCCGGACGGACTTGGTCGGACGGCCGAGTCACCAACTGAGAAAAGTTGGCTCTTGACTTGGTCAACCCTCTTGCACACTTATTATACCTGGATCGGTTTTGATTTGGCCAATAAATCCCTTTTACTCCTAGGTTTAATGATTTTAATGAATTTTTAATGTTTTTTATATTTTCTTTTAATATTTTTTAATCCAAACCCTAACCCTAGCCTAGCCCTATATAAAGACCCCTATCCTCTACCTTTTCCCCTCACAACTCTAAGTCTACTCTCTCAAATTCTCGAGAACTCGGTACGAAGAGCGAGAAGCGAAGCGCTGCCGAAATCGACGACGGATTCCGGCGACCGGATCAGAACCTTCGCGACGCTTTCGACGAATCGGCAACCACCACATCCCTTAGGTTCATTAGCTTGTCCAAACCGTAAGTCCCATCCCTTCTATCTCTCTTTTCTATAAGTGTAAAAATACGAATTTTTGGAACCCGACGGAAATCGGACAAACCGATTTCCGATTCGGTTTTTCTATAAATTTCCACTTGTCACCTAATACATAATATCTACCCATATTCATGTTGACTATTAATCACCCATAAACCAATTTAATCAAACTTTTTCATATGAAATGACAGCTTCTTTGCAAAACCGTATTCTTTTCATAAAAATACCATGAAGTTAATTTTTCTTAGTTTAATCAATTACCTCACTCCTAAATATGTTTATCTTGATCACAAAACTTGTAGAACTCAATTTGAATGAAATTTCACACATAAAATGATAACGTTTTCGAATACCGTATTCTTGCGCTATAATACCTTTAAGTTTAACATAGCATGTTTTACCTTTAAACTTCACCAAAACCTAAAATAAATCACGAGGTAATGACCTACCTCTACACACACTCAATATAACCCTAATTGATAAATATCAAATCACAGAATACGAAATTACAGGACTTTTCACTAAAATACCCTAATCTTTATAATCTTTATTGAAAGCATTAAGTTGTAAACTTTTCTAAATAAAATCTTTTAATAAAAGGAAAGCACGATTGGTCATGGACATCGATCGTTTATCTAAACTGTCTTGTGGTGCCTAGACAAGTGTGTCTAAGGCTAGTGGTTTTTAATTAGGCCCACGACTGTGGTTCCTTCCCACTTACCTTGCACTTACCTGGCCGCAATTGACGGTGAAGAGGCGATTTGAGGCTTCTAATGACTCATCGTTTAGACCTTAGAAGTAGGCTAGTTGGCTTAGGAAACCCTAACAACTAAAATACGGAAAACTAAACTCTTTTGCAAATAAATACCTTATATTTATAAAGCCGTTTTCCTAAATGAGAAGTGTTTATAAAACCTAAGCAAAGTGCCGCTACAACCCACTTTTGGGGAACCTGTTAGGGATAGTACGGTTCATCGTGCACCCGCAGGCTAGTAGTGCGAGATTCAGACCTCCGCAAGGAGCATTTGATCTCGAAAAGTTTAAAATACGATATTTAAGGAAAATGAGACTTTCTCTAAATAAAATATTTATATAAAATTATTCATGTGTTAATATATATATAATTAACATTTAAACACCTATTTTATCATAATCTAAAGTTTCCACTTTTTCCTAAAATTAAAAGATTAAAAGTTACGTTAAAATACCATGAATTTCAAATAAAACAATTAATACTTTTATTAGGATATATTCACTAGAATAACACAAATAAAATACACATTCATTATAACAATAAAGACGATTATTAAATACTTGAGGTGTATTTTGAAAACTATACAAAAGTACTTTTTATAGAAAACCCCCTCAAGTTTTACAAATTACAAAAAAGCCCCTAACTAATATTGGACTTCAAATTATCTTTCTTTTAGTCTGACTCGGGTTAGAGTCTGACTATTCCTGACTCGAATATGATTCAAGTCAACCTATATTCTTTTATACTCCAACCCAATTTGAATACATGAAACCCTGAATCCAGTTAACAATATATTCCTTTGACTGAATCAAACCATGGATATCCATCCGTTATCCTGATATTCCATTTACCTGATTTTACAGTTACATCCTGTTTACTGATATCATGGTTTTGGTCAGTCACCCAACTTACATATTCCAATACTACAATATTGTTAAAACACTACGGGGTTTAAGGGGTAGATTGATACGGAAGGTGTTAAAGGTGGCACGAGGTGGTCAGATTAAGACACCTAACCTGAATCCTATTGCTGTTGTACCGTGGCATAACGGTTTCTTATACTTTCCTTTTGCCCTGATCTCTAGCATATAGAGATCCCCCTCGTATACACTGGCATCCTTCTGTACCAAACTACAAACAACAGCGTTACACAATGTTTCATAATATCCGACAATATAACACTTTAGAAAATATATACTGTTACTCTGTCATTCTCATTCTCCTTATTCTTTGGAACTTACCGAGCAATCTGTTCGCTGACGACATTCTATTCTTTCTTCTTTGAATGTCGTCAGGTGCGTTGGACCAAGCTGAGATCGAGCCCACCGGTGAAGATTTGGAGCAGTTCCAGGAAGACCCAGAGCTCTAGATACTGTACCTTGTTCTTTTCAGTTTATTTCATTTTCTATTATGCCACTGTTTAGGCATTGCTTTTCATTCCAGTTGTATTTTCTTTTCATGCATTGTACAAAGAATGTTATTAATAAAAATTGCTGTTATTTCTATATTTTCGTCTCTTGTGAATTACTTTATATTGTTTAGTTACGCTTAGCGTATGTACTTCTGAAGTATATACGTAGCGGGCCTCGTCGTGTCCACTTCGCCGTACACTGGGAAGCGGGGCGTGACACGCACCGGGGGCAACTTGTCATGTGATCTCTCACTCATTGGCGGATGATAAAGAGGCTCCTTGCGTCGAGAAACCGAGGGTGGACCCTGAACCAGAAATTCTGCAGCCGTCAGACGAGTTAATCGATGCCTTCCTGAATGAGATTCGTCTGAAAGTTAAAGCCAATCAAGAGCGTGAGATGGCCATACGGGAATGAGCCAAACACCAACTACTAGACCAAAGAGTTGAGGCACTTCCGTCAAATCAAAAGTCATCCGCTGCGGATAAAAACAAATTCAAGACGAGGAAAAGGTTCGCTAAAGCCCTATCAGTGGGAATGAAGCTATCACCCTCTGAAGAAAATACTCTCGACGGAGTAGAGATGCATCATAACTTCTGCTTATATCATCAGAAGATTATACATCCTACCGAAGACTGCGACTCTTTTAAGTGTTGGTGGCAAGGGTATGTCGCTCAAAAGAAACACTTCAACAGGACAAAGCGTGAAGCTCGTAGACATCAGAAAAATGCGGTAGATGAGCGCAAAAGAGCCGCCGACGACTGTCACATAGCCGACACCAAGGGATCGCAAGTTATCACCTTTGGAAGCGACTCTGACGAAGAAGCTACCCTCAACCCTCTCCTCAAGAAATCCATTTCAAAAATGAAAGAATTGATGAGTTGCGAGAATGTTCAGCCGTGCAATCGCATGCTTCTCGAAAAAAATCTCGGCTCCGCAAACAACGGAGCGAACAAAAAGGATAAAGGGAAAGGAAAAACGGCCTTCATCGCCAACACTCAACAACAATCGAGTGGCCCTACACCGGTTGTTCGCTAAAACAACAAGCGGCGACCCCTCTATGAGAAATTGAAACGTCCTTATTCATTTCCCCAAGATGAAACAAGAAGGCTGTTCGAACTAGTGGTGCGCGACGTGCTTATCACCCTACCGGAGCCGAAATGCCAGCTACAACGGAATGATGTCAACAATTACTGCCCTTACCACAAATTATTGGGCCATCCGATCGAAAACTGCTACGTTTTAAAAAATTGGGTTGAAGACCAATACCAACAGGGCAAGTTCGCGTTGTCCGAAAACTGGAAGGTGAGCCCGCCACAACCACATGCTCCGAGAAAGATGGATATGCCGGGGGCGTCATGCTCAGTCATAGAAAAAGCCCCATAGACAAAAAAGCCAGTAAACTAGAAATTCGCCTCAAATATGGCGACGATGGACCACTACGTCCTAAAACTGGATAACGGACCGAAACGTCCTTAAACTACTGATGGACCGCAGTGTCCTAAAACTTGCAAATGACCGAAACGTCTTTAAACTACTACCGCAGCATCCTCAGGCTGACGTGATAAAAAATATATATAAAAAATATATTAAAAAAAATAAAAATGGTATGTCCATAAGCAAAATGGACATGGATGAAAACCCGAAAGGGCTCCGTGAGTAAAAACAGCAGGGCTACCGGCGAGTGTTCGTGAAAACCCGAAAGGGCGCGACCTCGTTTTAAAAAAAAAGAATAAAAAAAAAGACGGTATGTCCATAAGCAAAATGGGCACGGATGAAAACCCGAAAGGGTTCCGTGAGTAAAAACAGCAGGGCTACCGGCGAGTGTTCGTGAAAACCCGAAAAGGCGCGACCTCGTTAAAAAAAAAAGAAAAAAAGAGTAAAAAAAAGAATAAAAAAAACGGTATGTCCAAAAGCGAAATGGGCACGGATGAAAACCCGAAAGGGCTCCATGAGTAAAAACAGCAGGACTACCGGCGAGTGTTTGTGAAAAGCCGAAAGGGCGCAATCTCGTTAAGAGACACTTGTAGGGTCCTCTCGACCTTGTAAGGAGAAACCACCCGCGTGAGATCCTTACGACTCACAGGGAAGCAACACACTTAGGGTTCCCCATGATTCCTATGGAGAAAGTACACTTGCGAGATCCTCACGACTCGTAAGGAGAACTCTCTTATGGGACCCTCACGGCTCATAAGATTTGGAAGTCTTAAGTTACAGAAACCCTAACCTGTTCTTAAGCAACCCCCACAACCTTCGATATTGCCCTACAAGTGGCTCAGCACTGACCCTTGTATACAATCCACGGGCGCGAATAAACATTTCCCTAACCAAGTCCCACCCGTGACTGGGGATAAGTCCATACGGTGAACAACCCTTGTAAGTCCTCTCGACTTATAAGAAGAAAACCCTTTCGTAAGATCCTTACGACTTACAGGGAAACATACACTTAGGAATCCTCACGATCACTAAGGAGAAAACGCACCTACAAGATCCTCACGACTTGTAGGGAGAAATACCTTTGTGGGACCCTTACGGCTCATGAAGTCAAAAGCCTCAGTCGACGGGATCCTAACCCTGTTCGCTAAGCCACCTTTGTTCAAAATCGACAGAGGTAAATGATGATTCGCTCTTGGCAATGTCCCAGTTGTAGCGATGTTGATGCCTAAACCGGTATCAAATTCCAAGTCCTTTCATGGCAAATGATGATTCGCTCCTGGCAATATTCCAGTCGTAGCGATGCTGATGTTGAGATTGGCACCAGATTCCAAGGTCCACACTCGCGATAAAAAAATCAGCGAGCCAAAAATGCATGCAAAACAGCCGCAATGATTGGGCAACTCGCAATAAAAAAACAGCGAGTAAAAATAAAATAAATAGCCGAAATGATTGGGCAGCTCGCAATAAAAAGCAGCGAGTAAAAATAAAGAAAAAACAGCCGAAATGATTGGGCAACTCGCAATAAAAAACAGCGAGTGAAAATGAAATAAATAGCCGAAATAATTGGGCACCGCGAAAAATAGCCGAAATGATGGGGCAATCGCGACTTTCGCGATATAAAGCTGAAATGATAGAGCATCGCAAAAAAAATGAGTGAAACTGCTGCCCTACAGGTGAGATCACATCGATCCCTATATACAATCCAGGGGCACAAACAAAGAGGGAACCATACCTTCCCAACAGGCTCTACCAGAAAGCGAAACCAAATCTCGACGGTTCATAGTCAACCTAGAGACAACCTTGACATTTGTCGCAATATTGCAGACATAATGTCAACAAACGGAGCAAAAGGAGATCCCTAGCTTCAGAGTCTCGATGTCGATATCGACAACTTAGAGATCGCTAACGGTGTTTCTCCTCACTCTAACCAGATGCAGACATGACGTCAACAACCGACCTCAGAGTCGCAATGAAATGGAGCTACGGCATAGTCCCTAGTTCCAAATCTTAACTGCAATACCTACGGCCTAAGAATCAACAAAGGCGTTCCTTCGCAGTCCATCAAGATGCAGATACAACGCCAACAAAAGACCTTGCGGTCGAAACAAAGCGAAGCGACGGCAAAATCCCAGCTTCATCTCAACAATCGTCTCGATACAGTAGACAAGATGTTAACAACGGCGTTCCTTCACAGTCCATCAAGATGCAGATACAACGCCAACGAAAGACCCCATGGTTAAACAAGCGGAGTAACGGAAAAATCCCAGCTCCACCTCGGCATTCGTCTCGATACAGCAGACGAGATGTCACGACAGCGTTCTTCCTCCAACAGGATTCGAACGTGACAAAGCAAACGAAGCGAAGGCCAAATTCCTAGCTTCAAGGTCTTAACAGCGAGTCATATAAAGCCTGAAAGACAACTGGAGATCATCTCACACCAGTGCGGAATGGTCACCACTTTGATGTTCGTCTCATTACAGCAGACGCAATGTCAAAAACGGCGTTCCTTCACAGTCCAGCAGGATGTAGATGCAACGTCAACAAAAGACTCCATGGTCAGTAAAGCGGAGTGACGGCAAAATCCCAGCTCCACCTCAGCATTCGTCTTGATACAGTAGACGAGTTGTCACCCCAGCGTTCTTCCTCCAGCAGGGTTCAGACGCGACAATCAAACAAATGGAGCCACGGCAAAATCCCTAGTTCCAAATCTCGACGGTTCACCAGCAGCCCAGAGACAACCGCGACGTTCATCTCGATACAGCAGACGAGTTGTCACCCTAGCGTCTTTCCTCCAGCAGGATTCAGACGCGATCATCAAACAAACGGAGCCACGGCAAAATCCTTAGTTCCAAATCTCGACGGTTCACCAGCAACCTAGAGACAGCCGCGACGTTCGTCTCGATACAGCAGACGCGTTATCACTCCAGCGTCTTTCCTCTAGCAGGGTTCAGACGTGATCATCAAACAAACAGAGCCACGGCAAAATCCCTAGTTCCAAATCTTGACGGTTCACCAGCAACCTAGAGACAACCGCGACGTTCGTCTCGATACAGCAGACGAGTTGTCACCTCAGCGTTCTTCCTCCAGCAGGGTTCAGACGCGACAATCAAACTAACGGAGCCACGGCAAAATCCCTAGTTCCAAACCTCGACGGTTCACCAGCAACCTAGAGACAATCGCGACATTCGTCTCGATACAGCAGACGCGATGCCAGCAAACGAAGCAAAGGCCAAATTCCTAGCTTCAGGGTCTTGACGGCAACTCACATAAAACCTGAAAGACTATCGGAGATCATCCCACACCAGCGCGGAGTGGTTATGACTCATCGGGGCTCTCCAAAATGAGCCTAACCTCAAGTAAAAAGCGGCATGGCAAATTCCTAACGCTTGCTCTTCCAACGGTCACACTGCCTAGGAAGATTGCTTGAAGACGTCTTGTCCAGCCCCCGAAGGGATCAGAGACACGGCAGTCGCAGGGCTACTCGAACAGCACGCTTGCCTATCGAGGAATATATCAGCTTATGCGACGGTACGAAGGCCAAAACCCTAAATACCACAGACCCTAATGGACTTCTGTCGTAAAGAGCGGAGGTTAACTGTGACGTTAGGATGTTCTTGCGAGAAATGCTCGATTCGTCTTGACTTGTGAAGAAATTGATGTCTTTGCGAGAACTTCTCGATGCGGCTCGACTCGTGAGATAAAGCCTTAGGCAGTGGGCACAAAAGAAACCTGTTTCCTAAGCACTGGGACCCTGCAAGTTGGCCCAAAACGGTCTCTTGCATACTATCCACGGGTCACACTCTCCAAAGTTGAGTCTCGACAAGAAGGGAAACAACCGCTTACGAGTCTTCTCGACTCGTAAGAGGGAAAATGCTCTTCTAAGCTCCATACGACTTATAAGAGAAAACACACTTAGGAGTCCTCACGACCCCTAAGGAGAAAATACACCTACGAGATCCTCACGATCCGTAGGGAGAAAAGTCTTTGTGAGACCCCCACGGCTCATAAAGTTGAAAAATCTTAGGCTACAAGGACCCTAAACTTGTCTTCTAAGCCCTCGATTTCATGGCTACTCCTAACTTTGCACTACTTCACCCACGTACATACTTACGTGGGCAAAGTAGTGGGGGCATTTGTTCCCGCCAAAATTTTGGCTGAAAACCCGTTCCAATAATATAAAAATAAATAAATAAATAAATAAATAATAAGGAGAAAACCTCCCTTTCAGAGCAAAGCTCTGTTCAAATCCCAAGACGGGAAATGAAGCAATACTTCTGTTTCCCCCAATCAGAGCAAAGCTCTGTTTTAAAAGATAATAAAAATCAAATCTTAAAATAAAGAAGGAACGCTTCAGCTAACTTGCGCTCTGCGCTGCGCGACACGTGCGCTGCGCTCTGCGCTAGCGCAGTGCGCTGCATGACACGTGGCAGCGCAGTTGCGCTAGCGCGGTGCGCTGCGCTCTGCGCTGCGCGACACGTGGCAACGCAGTTGCGCTGCGTTGTGCGACACGTGTCACGCGCAGGTGCGCTTGCGCTAAACAGAATTAAAATTCCAGTAAAATGTTTTTGTTCTTGTTAAAACAAGAAGATTGTCTTCTGTAAAACAGAAGCTCTTGGATCAACGATCCAACGGTGGGGAAATATTTCCAAATCACTCAGAGAAAGATCTCTTTTAACCAACCTAACAAATCATTTGGCACTATAAAAAGGCCCCTAGACCTCAAGTCTAAACATCAAGACAGAAAAAAAGAAGAGAGAACTCCTCTGAAGAAAATTTTGAGAAGAGATCAGAGAAAGAAAAGGTAAAAACCTCTGAATAAAGAAGAATTTTTTCTAAAAAGATCATTGATCTGAGAATAAGATCAAAGATCTTCAATAAAAATATAATAATAAAGGCATTGCCTTTTGATGAACCACTGATTCTTTGAAAACAAGAAAATTTATTTTCTTTGATCTAAAATTGATCAAAATAATAAAACAGTGCCCCGCACTTGTAAATCTACACTGTTGCGCTACTAGGTTGGCGCAAGCCACCAGAGAGCGCCACGTGTCAGCTCCAGAACGATCTGCGCTATGCGCTGTTAAAAAAGAGCACTGCTCTCATGAATTGGCGCAACCCACCAGAGCGCGCCACGTGTCGGAAGCGCAACAGCGCAGCGTATTGGCGCAGCGCACTGCGCTTGCGCTCACCAGAGCGTGACACGTGTCACCTCCCCATGGACTTGCGCCTTGCGCTCCTCAATTGGCGCAAAGCGCCTGACAAGCCACGTGGCACTCTGTCAGATTAATTAATGCAGCGCATTATTAAAGGGCAGAGCCCAATTAAAAGGCCTAATGGACCAAAACAAATGCTCTGCATTATAAAAAGAGGACAGAGCCCAATTTAAAAGGCCTAACAGGCTAGAATAAAATACAGTGCAGGGGCAGAGCCCTAATTAAGGTCTAATAGGCCTAATGCAAATAAAAATGTTGAACATCTTCAACTGGACTTAGCCCAATCATGGCCATAAGTCCTCAAATTAAATTGACCGAGCACGGCTGCTCCCTTAAATCAATTAACACCTGGTTCAAGGGTACATCTCTGAACTCCTCTGATATCTGTCGTTGTAATCTTTCAACGTCGTCAGAGAGGTGATGGGTCCCGACGGCCATACATCTAATGGACCACCATGTCCCTAAACTGGCAACGGACCGCAATGTCCTTAAACTACCTATGGACCACTACGTCCCTAAACTGGAACAATAGAGCCTCCAAACGCTCTTTTGTCGGATCTAAACGATCCCGTTTGAGTCGATCTTAGCCTCAAATCTGGCTAACGTATCCTTAAACATTTAATCGGAATACATATTCCCTATTCAACTTTGGTTCAAGGGTACATCTCCGAACTCCTCTGACACCTGTCGTTGTAATCCTTCAACGTCGTCAGAGAGGTGACGGGTCCCGATAGCCATATACATTAAATGGACCACCATGTCCCTAAACTGGTAATGGACCACCATGTCCCTAAACTGGCAATGGACCACCATGTCTCTAAACTGGAAATTGACCGCAACGTCATTAAACTAAACAATAGAGCCAATTGCTCTTTTGTTGGATCTAAACGATCCCGTTAAGTTGATCTTAGTCTGGAGATTAGGCTAACGTATTCTTAACAAAAGTTTAAGTCGATCTTAGCCTCAATATGGCTAACGTATCCTGAAACTAAATGCCAACACGAGACCACGGATCAAGTAATACCCTTTTAAGTTACACTTTAGTTTACGCCTTTGATTTCCCCATACCCCCAAGTTATATGTGTCAGGTCAGGTATTCAGTAGTCAAGAACTAATGCCAACACGAGATCAGGTAACAGTAGGTTTGTCTGGATAGACAACAGTAATAGTCCATGAGGACAACATGTCAGGTTTGTTGGCATTAGGCACGAGATCAGGTAACAGGTCAGGTCAACAGTAAACAATGCCATGTCAGGTGTAACAATATATATCATGGGTAACAAGTCAAGTCAAGATGTAACAATATCGTGGGTGTGCTCACTGTTGGGGTAAAAATTTACACCCCGGTTGACCAAGTCAAAATCCAAGTCAACCCCAAGCCAAGTTGGCCCAAGCCCAGACCCAGTGGGCCCATGCCCGGGTCGAGCCCGAACATGAAGCGGCCGGCCTCCCCCACGCCAAGATAAAATTTTTGTAATAAATAATTTTGTTGCATTTTCTTTTATTTTATTTTATGGACAAATGTAAGAAAAATAGGCATAAAGCCAATTTTTTGTAAAGCCCATGGCTTATGTGCAAAAAGAAATGGCACAAGAGCCATGGGATAGGCAAAATGCCATTTTTGTGAAGCCCAAGGGGCTATGTGTAAAGTGTATGGCCTATAAAGGCAAAGATAATAAAATATCTAAACAACTTTTTTCTCTCTCCAAAAAAAGTTTCAGATCTGAGATCTTTCTTCCTTCTTCAAGGTTCCAAAACCTTCTTCTTTCTTTTGAATTAAATCAAGAGTTCTACTCTCCTTTTATAAAATAAATTAGTTTTTCACCACAAAACCCATCAAGGGGAACTCAGATCTTCCATTAGATCTCAAAAAGGAATGATTTTTAAAATTCCATATCTCTTGATCTTCAAGATCCAGCCAACAGAGGAGGAAGAAGAAGAACCCATTTCCCCAACCAAAACATTTTTTTCTTTTTTTCAGGAGTCCAACTCCTCTCTGATTTCTCTTTTGAGAAATCTTTTTTTCGAGGCTAAAAGCCTCTTATCCTCGCCGGCGCGCAGCGCTCATGCGCAAAGAGCCCACGTGCCGACACGTGGCGCGCTTGCGCCGGAGCGCACAGCACCTAAGCGCACAGCGCCCAAGGTGCTGCCCCATGCATCCTTTGGATGTCTTTTCCCCTTTATTTATATATATATGCATATATATACATTTGTATACAAATGTACACATACACATACTCCGCAACATTCTCCCCCTCAAGAAAATTTTCGGGCCGGGGCGCTGCCCCGAACCCCGCAAGGGGGCTGCTAGCCCCCTTGACCCCCAGCCCGCTATCCGGATAGCGGGACCCCCGTAAAAACTCTGCGTGGCTCCCGATATATCCAAAACCCCCCTTTCAAAACAGAACACACGTACACTGCACATTTAGTTCACATGCCCTGTTTAACCCGTTAATCGGAGGTTCCCTCGCCCCAAAGGCGAGGGGTAATTAATGGCAGCTTAGTCCGCGGCTGCCGGAGATTCGGATCCCCACAATCATTAAACCCCCGCCTACCCTAGGCAGGGGGAATCTATAGTACGCCTGACAAGCGTGCGCGTATTCCCATCTCACTGGGGTGACGAAAAACACCCTACAGATTCTGGCATGCCCGGTGGGACGAATCTCTCCTCCCATATTTCGGGTTAAACGTTCATGCGAACTCAATCAATATACATACCTGTATTTATACTAAAAATAATGCTTTTTCATGCAGATTTTCAAGCAATCAACCTTCGACGACAATGTCTCCCCAGACGAATTCAACGTCCAACGTGACCCCGATTCCGTACGTGGTCAAGATCAACGCTCGTGTGGTTCTCCCCGCAAGCCTCAGTCGACAGTGGGAAGAACCGCCCCGCCAGTTCGGCTCCGTCATCATCTACCCTGCCGGAAGCGCTCATCTGGCAGAGATCCCGGCGGAACAGGTGGCCAAGCCGGTCTCAAGGGGCAAGAGGCCGAATGTCGTGATCGCCAAGGCACCACAACCGAAACTTAAGACGCTATCTGAACGATTCTCTGGTGCTCCAGCGGGGGGCAAGAACTTCGGTACAAAAGGCAACATCAAATGTTGCGGACGAGCTCAGGCGATAACTCCAACAGATGCACAATCGAGCGTATCTCCAAGGCCCTCCATCGCCCGGTCTGCGGCGTCTTCCCAAAAAGCCGAAGTCTTCCAGGTGCTTAGAACAGAAAAGTTAAGGCAGAAGCGGCTCAGGTATCGAGCCAACAAGAGGGCCAAGGCTTCGACCAAATGGAATCGTGTGAAGTTCCAAGTGCAGGGTTGCCCAGCGACGACGGCTGAGTCGGACGTAAGAATCAACAATTCCTTCGAGCCTCTGAAGTGGGTTCAGAAAAATGCCATGACCGCCAGAATCAAGAAGACAGCGGTCCGAATAGTGCCACAAAGAGACGTGTCCCGGCCCCAACAGAAGAAGTATGACACTGTCTCTTCAAGAGTCTATCAGGCGCTCTGTGCCGCACGAAAGCAACGGGGCAAATCCAGAAAAGAAGCGCCATCACCATTCAAGAACCTGGTTAGGCCAGCCGTCTTCAATCGATTACCAGCTACCGAAGCAAGGGGGTCAAGACAGCGATCCGTGAAATCAGCTTCTAATGATAGAAAGACGGCCGGATATATCATCCATACGGTCTATATGGCGGGCGGTCGCCCCAACGACAACCTTCGCAGCAAAAGCAAGGATGGGGCCACCACATCCCAAGCTCAATCTAGCCCGAATGTGGTTGCCGCTGCCCAAGAACAGCCGCCCCCGTTGGATGAAGAAAACCCTCTCGAGGAGGAAGATGGGCAGAAAGACCTCTCGGTCCATGCAGAGTCAAGCTCGGACAGCGAGGAAGAGCCGACTTTCCGCCCCAGGACTGCGGAGCAAGAGCTGCTTCAAGAGCTTCGAAAACAGCTCAGGAGCAAAGATAAAGAGATGGCCAAGCTCTATTCGAAGATTGACGACTTAACGAACGTGGTGATGCAGCTTACGGCTCAAATCGCTCGAGCGCCTCCCAACCAAGCACAAGCCACTACTAATCAGCCGGGTGATGACAATCCGAGGCAGCCAATGCCTGTTCCTTTGGGACCAAGACTGGTCGAGCCGCATGAAAGCCGGCCACATTCCACTTCTGGGGACGCCTTGGCCCCAGATAATACTATCCCGCTAACACAGGATCGGATAATGGATTTGGTCACCAGCAAGGTTAAAACATTGGTGGCCGAAGCTGAAGCTCAGAAAGAAATCGGCAGTAGCGGGCGGCCATATCCCGCGCAGTACGATCTGATTAAGTTCCCAAGCGGCTACGTTATTCCTAAGTTCGGAAGATTTGATGGAACGGGGAATGCAAATCAGCACGTCGCCCACTTCAAAGCATCGTGCAGAAGTACAGGGGGCAATGACGCGCTCCTTCTTCGTCAGTTTGTCAATAGCCTGACCGGCGTCGCCTTCGACTGGTATGCGAGTATACCGGACGGGTCCGTCATTACCTTTGCCCAAATGGAGTCCCTGTTTCGGCAAAAGTTCATGAGTGTCAGTGATAAAATCTCCATTGCCGACCTTGTGAGGACCAAGCCGGGGAAGAATGAAAGCAACACCGACTTTATCGCTCGATGGCGTAATCTCACAGTCAAGTGCGAACCGCCGCTGGAGCAGGACCAGTCCGTCAGCCTTCTCGTTGGGAACCTCAGCAATTGGATGGTCCCATTCTTGTGTACAGCGGGCCTCAAGACATTTCAGGAGCTAACCAAGAAAGTCCAAATGCTGGAACGCTCAAAGCAAAAGTCCCCGCCGGATTCTCAGAGAGACAAAACTTGGAAAAGCAAGCGGGACAACAACCGTAGAAGCGGGAGTTCCAGCAGTACCAATGTCTTCATTGCGTCCGACAATGAAGAAAAGCGAAGGGCGGGCGAATCCAAAACTAACCGGTCTCGAAAGCCATTGTTGGGAGGAGATGGGCCTTCCCTAGAGGAGAAAAAGAACAAGGTTTACTCTTTCAGGAGGGACAAAGTCCGCAAGATATTTAAAGATGCCTTGAACAACGGCCTCCAATTGCCGGAGTCGAAAAGACCCCAAGAAGCAAAAATGACCGACAATCCTCTGTATTGCCCGTACCACCGAGTAGTGAGCCATGCGATCGAGGATTGCTATATCTTCAAGGACTGGGTCGAGAAGCAGTACAAGGCTGGAGAGATCGAGCTGTCCAAAAGCGTGTTGGTGAACAATCAAGTTGCGACCGCCAACTTTATACAGACAGAAGTTGAAGCCTTCTGGGAGCAGACAGCTGAACCCGCTGCCCCGACAAACGAAACTGACTCATCGCAGCTTCCGTGGAGTACGCACATATCTAATAAGACGAAGAAGATGCTAAAGCTGCTTCAGAAAGAACCCGGGACGGAATGGGAAGGGCAGAAAAAGCCTACCGGTCCAGCTGCCAATGCGGCTCCATCAGGCTCAAAATCTAAGAAGCTGAAGAAGAAGAAAAGTGCAGCTCGGCGCGAAAAAGAGTCTGCAGGGAGATCGACCATTCAAAAATATATCGATTCTCTCGAAGAATATGAACAAAAGGAAAGAACACTGATTCAATTGAAGGAGTTCTTCCCTGTACAAGCAGCTGAAATTCTGGAGGAGTTAGAAGAAGACTCCAATGAAGAGATCCCAGTAATGACCTGCTATGCCATCCATCTTGGCAGCGACTCCGAGGATGAGCTCTGTTTTCCCGAAGAGGACGAGGAGCTCACCACAAAGGCCAATCAAATCCAGCTCAGAAGCGGCAGGGCTCTACCGCAAAATCAGGGCAACGCCCCAAAAGGGAAGGAAAAACAAGTCGCTAATGAAGAAGATGGCAGAGAACCGGCTGGTGAAAACATAAGTCCTTCTTCGGTGGACTATAATGTCTTGGCACATCTCCGGAAGCTTCCGTCTCTCCTGAGCATCTACGACGCCTTGGTCCTATCTAAGGAGCTTAGAGATGTTCTCATTCACGCTCTACAAAACTCCGAACGGTATCAGGCTCACTTTGCGGAAATTAACATGAAAGAAGCCCAGCACGCTTTCCATGCCACCGCAGTCACATTTAAGGATGAAGACTTACTACTGGGAACGGCTGAGCATAATCGGCCGCTTTACGTGACTGGGTACAGCGACGGAGATCGGATTAATCGCATATTGATTGATCTGGGATCTTCAGTGAACATCATGAACTTGCGGACGCCGAAGAGTTTGTCAATGGACGTCCGACACCTGTCAAGGGAAAGGATTGTCATTCAAGGCTTCAACCAAAATTGCCAGCAAGTTCTGGGGTCCATAACCTTGCCAATCAAATTCGGGGATCTGCAAACTGAAGCTAAGATATACGTGATCGATGCCGACACGTCTTATAAGATTCTCTTGGGGCGGCCGTGGCTCCACGATTACGGCATCATTCCGTCAACTCTCCATCAATGCATGAAGTATACTAAAAATGGCGAAGAAAGACGCATTGACGGAGACATCCAGCCGTTCGGTGTACATGAAGTCCGCTATGAAGATTCTCGGTACTTTATGAACCACCAAAATGCTAAGCTACGACTGACTGAGGATAGACCGGCCCCAAGACCCAAAAGCAAATCTGCGCCGGTTGTCACTTTCAAAAGTAAAAACGCCCAAGTGCGCCCACATTTCGGTAGCGACACTGATGGGTCCGACGCTGGAAGCCCGTCCTTCCGTAAAACCCGCCCTCGTTTCGGCAGCGATACGGACGAATCTGTTACTGAAGGTCCATCTAGCAGCAAAGTCCGCCCTCATCTTGGCAGTGACACTGAAGAGTCAGAAGAAGAGGACCTGCCGTGCAACAGCTGTGCAAATTGGCCCCCTATGCAACAAGCGAAACTACGAGAGACCTTTGAAGTTGCAGAAGGGTCCCTAGCCGTCACAAGGGTACCAGATCAGATGTGCAAAGAGCTCGATGCGTTATCAGTCTCCACCGTGGACCAGCTGAAAACTTTCTACGTTCCCGGGAGGAAAAGTGGACAGAAGGGCATCCTGTTTTATGGGTCAAACCCCGCTGTGCACCCGGACGATCTTTCTGTCGCGTGCCTTCCCTATGAGAGAGGCATAAGAGCCGTTCTCAATCCCAGATACTATGCGCCCGAGATGCAGGAATACTTTAAAAAGTGCGGATACCGGTTATATCAAACGGAGTCCGAAGCAAAGTTTTACGAAGGGCTATGGCATCCTCCCCAGGTCCGAGCACTCATCGACGGGCGAATTCCAGATAAACGGGGCATAGGCTACGTTCAACCTGATTCCAGAGCGTGCTACATGATCCATGTTGGTGAGGCTAGCGAAAGATCAAATGATGATGACGAGATAGCCGAGCCAGAAGAAGCTCCTCAAGAGCTTGAAGATGGCGGACAAGCAACCTTTGATGAGCTAGCCGAGATTGACTTAGGAACGCCCGATAATCCAAGGCCGACCTACATCAGCTCGCACTTGTCAGAGGAAATGAAAGCGCAGATAATTGCCCTGCTGCATGAGTTCATCGACTGCTTCGCGTGGACATACAAAGAAATGCCTGGCCTTTCCCCTGAAGTGGCCGTACACAAGTTGGCTATATCTCCTGATGCTAAGCCAGTCAAACAAGCTCCTCGAAGAATGAGAAGGGAACTAGAAGAAAAGGTCATCGAGGAAACTAAGAAGCTCATCGATGCCGGCTTCATCAGGGAAGAGAAATATGCGGACTGGATCGCATGCATAGTCCCAGTGAAGAAGAAAAATGGGCAGATCCGAGTTTGTGTCGATTTCAAGGACCTCAACAAAGCATGTCCTAAAGATGACTTCCCGCTACCGGTCATGGAAATGATGGTCGATGACACCTCAAATTACGAACTGTTCACCTTTATGGATGGCTCATCTGGATATAATCAGATCAAAATGTCGCCTGAGGATGAGAAGCACACAGCATTTCGAACCCCGATCGGAATATATTGCTACAAGGTAATGCCATTCGGACTGAAGAACGCAGGTGCTACATATCAAAGGGCGATGACTAATATCTTTGATGACCTAATCCATAAAGTCGTCGAATGCTATGTTGATGATCTGGTTGTCAAGACTAAAGCCAAGGCCGATCATATCCAAGATCTCAGGACCGTTCTCACCAGACTGAGGCAATACGATCTGAAGATGAATCCTTTAAAGTGCGCTTTTGGCGTGTCATCGGGAAAATTCCTGGGCTTCATAGTTCGACATCGAGGGATCGAAGTTGACCCATCAAAGATAAAGGCCATCATGGAGATGCCCCCTCCGAAGAGTCTGACGCAGCTAAGATCTTTTCAAGGCAAGCTTGCTTATATACGGAGGTTTATCTCAAATTTATCGGGGAGATGTAGGCCCTTCTCAAAGCTCATGAAGAAAGGAGCTCCTTTTATCTGGGATGCCGAATGTCAAGCAGCGTTCGAAAGCATCAAACAATACTTGTTGCACCCTCCAGTGCTGGCTGCTCCCATTCTAAATAAATCGTTGATTCTCTACACTGCCGCGCTAGATGAGTCACTCGGTGCGCTCCTCGCCCAGAATAATGAGGAGGGAAAGGAAAATGCCCTCTACTACCTCAGTCGAACTCTAGTCGGGGCGGAACACAACTATTCCCCAATCGAAAAGCAATGCCTGGCTCTGATATTTGCTGTGAAGAAGCTGAGGCACTATCTGCTGGCTCATCGGGTTATGCTGATCTCCAAGGTCGACCCGCTCAAACACTTGATGACCAAAGCAAGCCTAGCCGGCAGGATGGCAAGATGGGCTGTCATGCTACTTGAGTTTGACATAGTTTATACTCCTCAGAAAGCAGTAAAAGGGCAAGCTCTTGCAGACTTCCTCGCTGCTCATCCTATACCAGAGGGGTCACCACTCAATTGCGAGTTGCCCGACGAACAAGTGCTGCACCTAGAGAATGACGAGCCAGGTTGGGAGCTCTACTTCGATGGGGCCTCATCAATAAGAAGCTCCGGCCGATCAAGCATCCTGGAGGTAAAAGCGGGGATAGGGTTGGTGTTCATCACGCCATCAATAGGAACCCTACGGCGTTCTTTCGCTCTCACCGAGCCTCGGACAAACAATGAAGCTGAGTATGAAGCTCTGATAGCTGGTTTGGAGCTCGCCATAGAAATGGAAATCCGCCGGCTACGAGTTTACGGTGACTCCCAGCTCATCGTCAACCAAGTAAGCGGTGATTATAAGATATACAAACCCGAGTTAGCTCGGTACAGAGGCCGAGTGGTGGAACTCATGAAACGGTTCACTCACATTGAACTAATGAGAGTCCCTAGAGCGTTGAATGGAAAGGCCGACGTACTCGCTCGCTTAGCCAAGGAGCTGGCCGATCCTGACATGGACGAAATTCTGATCACGGTCAGGAGCCGACAAATTCTACCCCCAGTCTCTCTACGAGAAGAGGAAAGCACGGAACAGAAGAGCAGTCCTGCCGAAGAAGCTTCGATCATCCAAGACGAGCCCGATTGGAGAGAACCCTTCATAGAGTACCTCCGATACGACAAGCTGCCCGAAGAAAAATCTGTGAGGATCCAGCTGAAGAAAAGAGCTCTCCGATACGTGTTTGTAAATGACACGTTATACCGCAGGTCATATGACCAACTCTGGCTCAGGTGTCTGTCATTGGCCGAAGCCCAAAAGGTCATGAAAGATGTTCACTCGGGCGTTTGCGGTGCCCACCAATCTGGCCCCAAGATGCGACTTCAAATTAAACGGCTTGGGTATTATTGGCCCACCATGATACGGGATTGCGGAGAGCACGCAAAGAAATGTCAGATCTGCCAAATCCATGGTGATTTCATTCACAAGCATCCCAACCCATTGCATCCTACGGTGGCGTCGTGGCCCTTCGAAGTTTGGGGCACCGACATTGTTGGCCCAATTGATCCTCCGTCATCTAAAGGCCACCGGTTCATACTGGCCGCGACAGACTACTTCTCCAGATGGGCTGAAGCTGTCCCGCTAAAGGAAGTCAAAACAAAAGATATTCTGACATTCTTCCAGCATAATATTCTATACCGCTTCGGTACACCAAGAAGAATCATTTCCGACAATGGGCCTTCTTTCAAGAGCTTCAATGTCTCAAGGTTCGCGGCCCAGCACAAGATAGACTGGAGATATTCCTCCATCTATAATCCAAGAGCCAATGGGCTAGCAGAAGCCTTCAATAAGACTCTATGCAAGCTCCTGAGGAAAAATGCTTCAGCCAACAAGAGAGACTGGAATCTCAAACTTCACGAGGCGTTGTGGGCATATCGTACCACACACCGTACTCCAACTCAGTCCACTCCATACTCATTGCTCTTCGGAGTGGAGGCGGTCCTCCCCCTCGAAGTCGAAGTTCCAAGCTTAAGAATGGCCGTTCAGCACGAGTTGACGGAGGAGGAAAACGTGCTCCTTCGACTTGAAGAGCTCGATGCCCTCGAAGAAAAGAGGCTCGCGGTGCAGCAAAATCTGGAGCTATACCGAGCCCAAATGTCACGGGCCTATGACAAGATAACCCGTCTCCGCGCTTTCAAGAAAGGTGAATTGGTGTTGGTCCTCAAAAGACCGATCATCCTCAATCGACATGCCAAGAGAAAATTCGAGCCAAACTGGGAAGGACCATACGTCATCGAGAAAGTGTTCGACGGAGGATCCTACCAACTAATAAGTGCCGAGGGAGAAAGGCCTATGCCACCCATCAACGGCCGATATCTCAAGAAATACTACACGTGAATGCTCCAAGTCGCAGGCGAATTGAGCACATCAGCCCTACGGTCTGGATCATACATCCTGCAAAAATGTATACAATCCACGGGCGTAAATGACCCCTATCTCTCCCAAATCCTGCCGGTAAGACTACTTTTAAAGTCCCACCAGCGGCAAAAAAAAAAAGAAAAAAAAGAGAAAAAAAAAAGAAAGAAAAAAAATAAAATAAATAAACGGTATGTCCACAAGCAAAACGGGCACGGATGAAAACCTGAAAGGGCTCCGTGAGTAAAAACAGCAGGACTACCGGCGAGTTTGTGAAAACCCGAGAGGGCGCAAACTCGTGAAAAAAGAAATGAAATGCACTCGCAAAGTCCTCTCGACTTTGTGAGGAGAAAATTCCCGCGTGAGATCCTTACGACTCACGAAGGAGCAACACACTTAGGAGTCCCCACGACCCCTAAGGAGAAAATACACCTACGGGATCCTTATGACCCGTAGGGAGAAAATGATTTGTGAGACCCTTACGGCTCACAAAATGGAAAGGACTTAGGTGACAGGGATCTAAACCTGTCTCCTAAGCAACCAAATCCAAATCCTCTCGGGGCAAATAATGAGTTGCTCCTGGCATTATTCCAGTGCAGCAATGCAGATGCCAAACAAAAACCAATTCCCAAACCCTGTCATGACAAATGATGATTCGCTCCTGGTACTATATGCCAGTATAGCGATGCTGATGTCAACCCAAATCAATATCAACAAGTCAACTTCCACTCCGACACCGCAAGAAGCGGAGCAAGTCAAGTCTACCCCTGACATTGCAAGAAGCAGAGCAAGTCAAATCAAGCATCGACCGTCCACGTCGCTAAAAGGGCACATCGACCGTCCACGTCGCTAAAAGGGCAGCATCGACCATCCACGTCGCTAAAAGGGCAGCACCGACCGTCCAAGTCGCAAAAATGGCAGCATCAACCGTCCACGTCGCAAAAATGGCAGCATCGACCGTCCACGTCGCTAAAAGGGCAGCACCGACCGTCCAAGTCGCAAAAATGGCAGCATCGACCGTCCACGTCGCTAAAAGGGCAGTACCGACCGTCCACGTCGCTAAAAGGGCAGCACCGACCGTCCACGTCGCTAAAAGGGCAGCACCGACCGTCCAAGTCGCTAAAAGGGCAGCATCGACCGTTTAAGTCGCAAAAAGGGCAGCATCGACCGTCCACGTCGCAAAAAGGGCAGAACTGACCGTCCACGTCGCTAAAAGGGCAGCACCGACCGTCCAAGTCGCTAAAAGGGCTGCATCGACCGTCCATGTCGTAAAAAGGGCAGTGCCAGCTTCCCAAAAGGTGGGAACCAAATCAAGGCGCCTCCACGTGAAAGAAGATCCATCAATTTCATGCACACGACCCACATATGTGGTGTGCATTTATTGATGGGGGGCAATTTGTTGGGGTAAAAATTTACACCCCGGTTGACCAAGTCAAAATCCAAGTCAACCCCAAGCCAAGTTGGCCCAAGCCCAGACCCAGTGGGCCCATGCCCGGGTCGAGCCCGAACATGAAGCGGCCGGCCTCCCCCACGCCAAGATAAAATTTTTGTAATAAATAATTTTGTTGCATTTTCTTTTATTTTATTTTATGGACAAATGTAAGAAAAATAGGCATAAAGCCAATTTTTTGTAAAGCCCATGGCTTATGTGCAAAAAGAAATAGCACAAGAGCCATGGGATAGGCAAAATGTCATTTTTGTGAAGCCCAAGGGGCTATGTGTAAAGTGTATGGCCTATAAAAGCAAAGATAATAAAATATCTAAACAACTTTTTTCTCTCTCCAAAAAAAGTTTCAGATCTGAGATCTTTCTTCCTTCTTCAAGGTTCCAAAACCTTCTTCTTTCTTTTGAATTAAATCAAGAGTTCTACTCTCCTTTTATAAAATAAATTAGTTTTTCACCACAAAACCCATCAAGGGGAACTCAGATCTTCCATTAGATCTCAAAAAGGAGTGATTTTTAAAATTCCATATCTCTTGATCTTCAAGATCCAGCCAACAGAGGAGGAAGAAGAAGAACCCATTTCCCCAACCAAAACATTTTTTTCTTTTTTTCAGGAGTCTAACTCCTCTCTGATTTCTCTTTTGAGAAATCTTTTTTTTCGAGGCTAAAAGCCTCTTATCCTCGCCGGCGCGCAGCGTTCATGCGCAAAGCGTCCGCGTGCCGACACATGGCGCGCGCGCTTGCGCTCCAGCGCGCAGCGCAAGTGCGCAAAGCGCCCGCGTGCCGACACGTGGCGCGCGCGCTTGCGCGCCTGCGCGCAGCGCTCTTGCGCAACGCACCCACGTGCCAACACGTGGCGCGCGCGCGCGTTTGCACACCTGCGCGCAGCGCTCATGCGCAAAGCGCCCACGTGCCGACACGTGGCGCGCTTGCGCCGGAGCGCACAGCGCCCAAGTTGCTGCCCCACGCATCCTTTGGATGTCTTTTCCCCTTTATTTATATATATATACATATATATATATTTGTATACAAATGTACACATACACATACTCCGCAACATTCTCCCCCTCAAGAAAATTTTCGGGCCGGGGCGCTGCCCCGAATCCCGCAAGGGGGCTGCTAGCCCCCTTGACCCCCAGCCCGCTATCCGGATAGCGGGACCCCCGTAAAAACTCTGCGTGGCTCCCGATATATCCAAAACCCCCCTTTCAAAACAGAACACACGTACACTGCACATTGAGTTCGCATGCCCTGTTTAACCCGTTAATCGGAGGTTCTCTCGCCCCAAAGGCGAGGGGTAATTAACGACAGCTTAGTCCGCTGCTGCCGGAGATTTGGATCCCCACAATCATTAAACCCCCGCCTACCCTAGGCAGGGGGAATCTGTAGTACGCCTGACAAGCGTGCGCGTATTCCCATCTCACTGGGGTGACGAAAAACACCCTACACTCACAACAGATATATAATCGAACAGGGGATTAACAGCAGGAAATAAGCAATAAATTAAACATCAATAAGCAGTTCATTCAATCACAAGAGTGCATTAATATAGTGCAGCCGTTTTATTATATTAACAGGTTTTGAGCACCCTTAGCGGTGCAATAGTTTAAATGATGATGCAATACAGTTAAATCAAGCCTTTGAATACGAATATCCGAATGTAATCAAACTACATGGGAAAGTGCTACAATCTATTAAACGGTAAAATGTGATTAACAGGTAAACTTTGTTCTTAGGTTAAAAGTGTCAAATTGTAATTTTATGTTAACTGTAAAAATGATACATGTCATATTACAACCAAATGAGAAATAACTATACCGCGTTAAGTTTGTAAGTTTAATGAGTCAGAACATATATAATTGTATAGTATAGCATGTAGCAAGTGATACTTGCCTCGACGGGTCGCGAACCGGGAAAAACGGAGCGTAACGTCGGCGGGGAAACACGCGACGGACGCACGGTTCACGGATTGAACCCAAACAACGAACAATGGGACCACGCGGATCGGGGTACCTTGCTGGAACGTCGGATCACGTCGTCGGCATCGCCGGATTCCGGCGAGAAAGAGAATAATGAAACATCAAGTTGTGCAAACAATAATGCAAAGGAACCAGAGCAAAAGGGAGGAGGAAAAGGAGTAGAAGGTTTACAGGGGTTGCGGAGGTCGTGACAGCGATGGGGTCGACGGCGGTGGGCGCCGGCAAGGAGGTTTCCGGCGACGGCTAGGGCTGCAGATAAAGGAGAAGGAAAGAAGGTGGAGAGGGAGAGGAAGTGGTCGGGTCTGGTGCGCGCAGGTGAAGAGGAGGTGCCGACGGTGGCGCGGGTGACGACGACAAGGGTCGCCGACGAGGTCTCCGGCCAAACAGAGAAGGCACGGGGTTGCTGCGGGGTCTCTGTCGCGGCGCCGAACACACGGGGAGAAGGGGGTGCAGTGGCTGTGATGAGGGCGAAGAGGCGAGGGTGATGGTAGTGGTGGCGTCGGCGTTGGGGCTGCGGCGGGAGAAGGGGGTGCAGTGGCTGTGATGAGGGCGAAGAGGCGAGGGTGATGATAGTGGTGGCGTCGACGTTGGGGCTGCGGCGGCGACGGGCATAGTGGCTAGGGCTAGGGTTGCGATGGGTTTTCTCGTGAAGGAAAAATTGCAGGGGACGTATAAAATATATAGGGAAGAGAGAGAGAGAGGTAAAGAAATTAGAGAGAGAGAGAGAGAGACGTGAGGGATGGAGAGAGAAATAGAGAGAGAGAGATAGGAGGGGCCCACGGGGAAAGAAGAGCCTTGATTGGCCATGGGAGAGAGATTCGTGAGTTAAGAATAATTAAAAGATTTTTAAAAGCTAAAATTAACAGTAAGATTACGAAGATATATATAGTTTAGATTATTTTATTAATTTGGGATTTTGGCGCTAAATGAAACATTTCCAAATCGCGTCCAGGTTGGGTCCAAAAATTCGAAATTCAAATAATAGGATTTTAAGCGGGTTCCAAATTTTAAAATGAAATGTTTTATGATTAAAAAGCATACCCCCAAGTCGGATACCTGTACGCGCACGTAGTCGCCCAAACTCGCCCGTTTTACCGAACGGAACGAGAACTCGACGCATGGATGCTACCACGCGGTTAGGGGTGACGAGTAGGCCAAGATAGATATTTTTAATTTTGTTTTAGGTGCTAAAATTTGTTATATGCAGAAATGACTTAACCAGTTAAAATTTTACAGTAAGCAACAAACAAGCAAGTTAAATGAAATGAGTAATATCTAACGCTCAACCAATAACAGAAAAATAGTAGTATTGGGCTCGGGTGTTGTATTATACCCAACTACAAAAGAATTTCGTCCTCGAAATTCCAAGAATACAAGATAGAAAACTACAGGAAAATGTGAGGAAACTTCTGTCGGATCTCGTCTTCTCGCTCCCACGTGGATTCTCCATGCGATCGATTACCCCAAGAAACTAGCACAAGGGGGATAACCTTGTTCTTAAAAACCTTTTCCCTTCGATCCATGATTTCAACCGGTCGCTCCTCAAAAGTTAGGTCCTCTCGTACAGTTAACTCCGAATGATCCAAGACGTGTGTTTCATCTCGAACATACCTTCGTAGTTGAGATACGTGAAACACATCGTGCACACCTGCCAAGGACTGCGGTAACGCCAAACGGTACGCTACCTCTCCAACACGCTCTAATATCTCGAAGGGTCCAACGAATCGAGGACTAAGCTTCCCTCGACTCCCAAAACGGATCACCCCTCTAGTCGGTGATATCTTCAAGAATACCAAATCACCCACGGCGAACTCTAGAGGTCTTCTTGACGTGTCAGCCCAACTTTTCTGTCTGTCTTGGGCTGCCTTCATATGCTTCCTGATTGTATTCACCTTCTCAACTGTCTGTACCACCAAATCTGGTCCCAATAATCTTCGTTCACCAACATCATCCCAACAAACAGGTGAACGGCACTTACGACCATACAAAGCCTCAAACGGAGCCATCTGGATAGTTGCTTGGAAGCTATTGTTGTAAGAAAACTCCACCAAGTGTAGATAATCCTCCCATGAACCCTTGAAGTCCAACATGCATGCTCTCAACATGTCTTCAAGAGTTTGGATCGTTCTCTCCGACTGACCATCAGTTTGAGGATGATAAGCTGTGCTAAACTTCAATCGAGTCCCCAAACTTTCCTGTAAACTCCTCCAGAAGTGTGATAAGAACCGAGTGTCCCGATCGGACACGATGCTCACCGGTACGCCATGCAATCTTACAATCTCCTGCATGTACCGTTCTGCCAAAGTCTCCATTGATTGACCAACCCTGAAAGGAATAAAGTGAGCTGCCTTGGTCAACCGATCGACAATCACCCATACCGCATTGTTGCCCTTTGGACTCCGCGGTAAAGCCGTCACGAAATCCATGGTTATATGTTCCCACTTCCACTGAGGAATCGGAAGTGGTTGCAACAAACCAGCAACCCTTTGGTTTCAGCCTTGACTTGCTGACATACCAAGCACTTAGCCACGAAGCGAGCAATCTCCCGTTTCATGCCTTCCCACCAGAAATGCTGTCGAATATCACGGTACATCTTTGTGCCTCCTGGATGTACAGAGTAAGCTGAACTGTGTGCCTCCTTCATAAGCTCTTCACGAGCATCTTCCTTTGGCACACACAAACGGCTACCATACCTCAACAAACCATCTTCGTGGACCAGTAAATCTGTTCGTAGTCCGGCTTCAACCTGCTCTCGAAACTTTTGCAGCCTAGGATCCTGCGATTGCGCCGCTTTAATCTTCTGAACCAAGGACGACTGTACTTGCAACTGCATCAACTGTCCCGTAGAATGTGGTAGCACAACCTCCAAGTTGAATCTGCGAAAATCTGCAATGATCTCCCTCTGCGTAGTTAACACCTGAATCGCCGGTAACCGACTAAGCGCATCCGGCACGACGTTAACTTTTCCCGGATGGTATTTAAGATCAAGGTCGTAGTCTGCCATCAGCTCCAACCATCTCCGCTGCCTCATGTTCAACTCTTTCTGAGTGAACACATACTTCAAACTCTTGTGATCTGTAAAAACTTCGACTCTCTCACCCAAAAGGTAGTGTCTCCAAATCTTCAAAGCGAAGATCACAGCCGCAAGCTCCAAGTCATGAGTCGGATAATTCTTCTCATGGGTCTTCAGTTGTCTTGATGCGTATGCTACGACCTTCTCATGCTGCATCAAAACACATCCCAATCCTTTCCCAGATGCGTCGCTATGAATCACCAGTCCTCCGGAATTGTCTGGTACAGTCAGGATAGGGGCGGTTATCAACTTCTGCTTCAACGTCTCGAAAGCCAACGCACATTTATCCGTCCATACAAAAGGTACCTCCTTGCGCGTTAGCTTGGTCAACGGTTCTGCCAAACGAGCGAAGTTCTCCACAAATCTCCTGTAATATCCGGCTAATCCAAGGAAACTTCTTATCTCAGCTACATTCTTTGGAATAGGCCAATCTCGAACTGCTGCAATCTTTTCGGGATCGACGATGATTCCATCGCCCGACACAACATGCCCCAGAAACTTCACTTCTTCCAGCCAAAATTCGCACTTACTCATCTTCGCATACAATTTCTCCTGTCTTAAAGTCTGCAGTGCGATCTTCAAATGCTCAGCATGCTCCTCACAACTCTTCGAGTAAACCAGAATATCGTCAATGAATACAACAATAAATTGGTCCAGGAACGGTGAAAAGATTCGGTTCATCAAATCCATGAATATTGCCGGCGCATTCGTTACTCCGAAGGGCATTACTAAGTACTCGTAATGTCCATACCGAGTTTGAAACGCCGTCTTGCAAATATCTTCCGCTTTCACTCGGACCTGATGATATCCGGATCGCAAATCCAGCTTCGAGAATACCCTCGCGCCACTAAGCTGCTCAAAAAGTTCTCCAATGCGAGGGATCGAGTACTTGTTCTTGATAGTCACCCGGTTTAATTCTCGATAGTCGATGCACATCCTTCTCGTGCCATCCTTCTTCTTTACTAGAAGGACTGGAGCTCCCCAAGGCGAGTTACTGCTTCGAATCCAACCCTTCTCAAGCAATTCAGCAACTTGTTTCTTGACTTCTTCTAACTCTACTGGTGCCATTGGATAATACGCTTTAGATACTGGCGCTGCACCAGGAATAAGGTCAATCGCGAACTCCACGTCTCGCTTCGGCGGTAAACCCGATATATCTTCAAACACATCCATAAAATCGCGAACAACCGCCGGCTCTTCATTACTATCAACATCCATTGCTGCAAGAATAACATTTGTCGGCCTAGCCTTAAACTCGACTGGCCCGACAGAACTGTTTCCTCCAGTGAAGGTAAACTCAGGATGTCCGGGAATCTGGAAAATTACCTTCCTTGCCCTACAGTCAATGTGAGCGTGGAAAGTGCCAAGAAAGTCCATTCCCAAGACGACCTCGTAGCTGCCCGTATCAATCACCAAGAAATTTGCAAAAAGCTCCCGTCCGCATACCACAACTGTACAGTCTATACATTCCCTACTAGATACAATTTTCCCATTCCCAGTGTGTATGTCCCAGAAACTAGACAGGGTCGTGCAGGCAATCGAGTGTGTAGTTATAAACTTAGATGACATAAAACAATGGGATGCACCAGAATCAAATAATGCCACTGCGGGAAAACCATGAACGAGTAGAATACCTGAAACCACTTCTCCTGATGCCTTAGCTTCCTCGGCTGTCAAGGTGAAAGCTCGAACCTGATTAGGTCCCTGAGTCAGCTGTTTCTGCCCTTGGAACGGTCTTTGCGGAGGCTTCTGAAAATCATCCCTCGTACGAAGCTTCGACGGACAAGCACCAACTGCATGATCAGCCGCTCCACAAACCAAACAAAGTCCCAGCTTCCTTCGACAATCCTTCTGCACGTGCCCAGGTAGACGGCAGTAGTCACAAATCATGCTCTTTCTTCGATCAACGATCACAGGCTTCTTCATGGGTGCTACACCTCGACGGTCCACTGGAATACCTCTGCGACCATGAGCTCTGTTAGGTACAAATGCGGGCTTCCTTGCCGCAACTGCTGTCTGCTGCAAGCTCCCTTTCATCCCAGATAAACTCTGCTGTTCCCGAGCTGTCGTAAGAACCTGTGAGAAAGTGGTCAAACCCAGGGAGACAATCTGCCTCTGGATGTCCACATCCAAGCTGCGCATGAACCTCCATGCCCTGTCTGCATCGTTGGCAACTAAAGGTCCAGCGAATCTGCTGAGTCTCGTCCATTCCGCTGCATGCACATCCACGGGTGCTCCATTCTGCCTCAGCCCAATAAACTTCTCTTCCATTTCCTCCCGTGCGGTTCGCGGGAAGAACTTCTCCAGGAAACTCTTAGAAAAATCCGCCCATTTGATCGGCTTGGGCAAGCGGGTCTCTTCCACAAGCCACCACTCTCGGGCGTAATCCACTAGCTGAATGCGCACCACATCAACTCTTTTGTCCTCTGGAATTTGTGCCGCAATCAACAAATTCTCCGTGTCGACCAGCCACTGCTCGGCCGGCAACGGCTCCTCCAAACCAGTAAATGTAGTCGGACCCAAACGTCTGAAATCTGCCACGGTCCCTACCCGGTCAACTGGTTTAGCTCCAGCGTTGTTTACAGACTGCCGAATGGCCTGCAAACCTTCCTGAAACGAATCTGCTTGCTGCTGGATCAGCTCAGTATGCCTCTTCTGATTTTCCAGCATTCCTCGTATTACTCCCAACATGGCGGCTTCGTCCACGCGCCTCTGATACGTCTTGAAATTCTTATCTGCCATATTCCTGAAATCAAAACACCCAATATTAGCATGATGATAGATTCAATATATAGATCAAGGCTAGAACTCCAAGATACTTAAATAGAGTACCGCATTGTAACTATGCCGCGGTATCATAGCCACAATTACTTAACTCCACCCAAGTCGCCTAAGTCCTAGGGATAACAAGGAATCGGGTTTTCGAATCGATATGCAAAGGAAGTTTGCACATCGTAAAAGATATAATCAGGAAGAATGTGATTCAAGAATGGTAAAACGGTCAAGGTGGCAGGACATGTTTCCTAAACACGGGTATTCTGATTCGTGTATTGGGTACAATACCCAACTACAAAAGAATCAACCCGACTATCCTATGTCTCTGATACCAAAAGAACCATGTCACGCCCCACTTCCCAGAGTACGCAAGATTGGGCACGTGACATAGCCAACCATGCTACCTGTGGGTAGGAAGTATCCATCCACAGTCACATTACGGCTGTAGAGATATCAAGAACAAGATAAAACCATCTAACACATGTCCACAATCCAGAATAACAAGAGTCAATGATAAGTAAATGCGGAAGCAAATGATCCAATACAATAATAGAAAAGTATGTCCTATAATGCGGGCTCACATCTGGAAATAAAAATGCGGGAAATAAAACTAACCACTACAGAACTCACAAATCAGCCTGCTGGCTGAAGTACTCCTGCTCGGACAGCGACAGTGGTAAAGAATCTGGGCCATGCAAAACCCAGACGTCAGCGCGTCATGTCAACCAATAATATAATATGAACAGTGTAATAGGCCATGCAGAAATAAACATGAATACAGCAATAGTATGAAACAAGCAGTGCAGGGTAGTGTGCAGTGGGTAACTAAACTGTTCTATCGGGTTTTCTATTCTAAAGTCTTTGAAATCAATTCGAGTAATCCTCCATGTAACTCAAAGAATATATCCCGTTACCCCCCGGGACCACGGATCAGGAATATGGGAACCAATAGTGGTTCTGTCCCGTTGCCCCCCGGGACCACGGATCAGGAAAATGTAAGAGTCACGAATGGCTCTGTCCCGTTACCCCCCGGGACCACGGATCAAGTAATACCCTTTTAAGTTACACTTTAGTTTACGCCTTTGATTTTCCCATACCCCCAAGTTATATGTGTCAGGTCAGGTATTCAGTAGTCAAGAACTAATGCCAACACGAGATCAGGTAACAGTAGGTTTGTCTGGATAGACAACAGTAATGGTCCATGAGGACAACATGTCAGGTTTGTTGGCATTAGGCACGAGATCAGGTAACAGGTCAGGTCAACAGTAAACAGTGCCATGTCAGGTGTAACAATATATATCATGGGTAACAAGTCAAGTCAAGATGTAACAATATCGTGGGTGTGCTCACAACAGATATATAATCGAACAAGGGATTAACAGCAGGAAATAAGCAATAAATTAAACATCAATAAGCAGTTCATTCAATCACAAGAGTGCATTAATATAGTGCAGCCGTTTTATTATATTAACAGGTTTTGAGCACCCTTAGCGGTGCAATAGTTTAAATGATGATGCAATACAGTTAAATCAAGCCTTTGAATACGAATATCCGAATGTAATCGAACTACATGGGAAAGTGCTACAATCTATTAAACGGTAAAATGTGATTAACAGGTAAACTTGGTTCTTAGGTTAAAAGTGTCAAATTGTAATTTTATGTTAACTGTAAAAATGATACATGTCATATTACAACCAAATGAGAAATAACTATACCGCGTTAAGTTTGTAAGTTTAATGAGTCAGAACATATATAATTGTATAGTATAGCATGTAGCAAGTGATACTTGCCTCGACGGGTCGCGAACCAGGAAAAACGGAGCGTAACGTCGGCGGGAAACACGCGACGGACGCACGGTTCACGGATTGAACCCAAACAACGAACAATGGGACCACGCGGATCGGGATACCTTGCTGGAACGTCGGATCACGTCGTCGGCATCGCCGGATTCCGGCGAGAAAGAGAATAATGAAACATCAAGTTGTGCAAACAATAATGCAAAGGAACCAGAGCAAAAGGGAGGAGGAAAAGGAGTAGAAGGCTTACAGGGGTTGCGGAGGTCGTGATAGCGATGGGGTCGACGGCGGTGGGCGCCGGCAAGGAGGTTTCCGGCGACGGCTAGGGCTGCGGATAAAGGAGAAGGAAAGAAGGTGGAGAGGGAGAGGAAGTGGTCGGGTCTGGTGCGCGCAGGTGAAGAGGAGGTGCCGACGGTGGCGCGGGTGACAACGACGAGGGTCGCCGACGAGGTCTCCGGCCAAACAGAGAAGGCACGGGGTTGCTGCGGGGTCTCTGTCGCGGCGCCGAGCACATGGGGAGAAGGGGGTGCAATGGCTGCGACGAGGGCGAAGAGGCGAGGGTGATGGTGGTGGTGGCGTCGGTGTTGGGGCTGCGGCGGCGACGGGCACGGTGGCTAGGGCTAGAGTTGCGATGGGTTTTCTCGTGAAGGAAAAATTGCAGGGGACGTATAAAATATATAGGGAAGAGAGAGAGAGAGGTAAAGAAATTAGAGAGAGAAAGAGAGACGTGAGGAATGGAGAGAGAAATAGAGAGAGAGAGATAGGAGGGGCCCACGAGGAAAGAAGAGCCTTGATTGGCCAGGGAAGAGAGATTCGTGAGTTAAGAATAATTAAAAGATTTTTAAAAGCTAAAATTAACAGTAAGATTACGAAGATATATATAGTTAAGATTATTTTATTAATTTGGGATTTTGGCGCTAAATGAAACATTTCCAAATCGTGCCCGGGTTGGGTCCAAAAATTCGAAATTCAAATAATAGGATTTTAAGCGGGTTCCAAATTTTAAAATGAAATATTTTATGATTAAAAAGCATACCCCCAAGTCGGACACCTGTACGCGCACGTAGTCGCCCAAACTCACCCGTTTTACCGAACGGGACGAGAACTCGACGCACGGATGCTATCACGCGGTTAGGGGTGACGAGTAGGCCAAGATAGATATTTTTAATTTTGTTTTAGGTGCTAAAATTTGTTATATGCAGAAATGACTTAGCCAGTTAAAATTTTACAGTAAGCAACAAACAAGCAAGTTAAATGAAATGAGTAATATCTAACGCTCAACTAATAACAGAAAAATAGTAGTATTGGGCTCGGATGTTACAGTTAGCTTTGATTCCACGGTGAGTGACCATGAAACCGAGGAACTTTCCCCCGGTGACTCCAAATGCGCATTTGGCGAGGTTTAGCTTCATCTTGAACTTGCGGAGCACTTTGAAGGCCTCGCCCAGATCCTTGGCGTGGTCGGCCGACGAGACGGATTTGACGAGCATGTCGTCAACGTAGATCTCCATATTCCTGCAGATATGTGGCTTGAACATGCGATTGACCAACCGTTGGTACGTGGCCCCGGTGTTCTTGAGGCCGAAGGGCATCACCTTGTAGCAGTATACCCCCCGGTCCGTTGTGAATGCGGTAAGATCTTCATCTTCTGGATTCATGCGGATCTGATTGTAGCCGGAGAAAGCATCCATGAAACTCAACAGCTCGTGGCCGGCCGAGCTGTCGACGAGCTGATCTATCCGAGAGAGAGGATAGCTGTCCTTAGGGCAGGCCTTATTGATGTCGGTGAAGTCGACGCACATGCGCCACTTCCCGCTTGACTTCTTGACCAGAACTACGTTCGCCAGCCACTCCGAGTAAGGTATATTCCGGATGAAGTTGGCGGCAAGAAGTCGATCAATCTCGTCTTCGATAGCCTTCTGTTTGACCAGGGCGAAGCTTCGTTTTTTCTGTCTAACGGGTCGGGCCGTAGGATCTGTTAGTGTATAAGCCCTAGGGGCCATTATTGTATCATACTAGATTATATATTACTTAATGGAAGCTTGGGATATTCACAGTTGTATATACAGTCTTGCTAAAAATGGTAGTATGCTACTTGGTTTGTGTCTACTTTAATATGTGCATATGTTTCTTGTAACGTATCACTTATACATATTAGTAGAGCCCATAGGTTCTTTGCTTGATTACCAGCGTTGTGATGGCAGTCACACTAGTGGGGGCTGGATAGTCTATAAGCAACATCCTATACAGGTCCCTAGTCGCAGGATTATCGAGACTGGGCATCGATACTCCAGAGTAGACTAGTGTGTATGCTTCTCATCCCAGTTGGGAAGATGGTCTGTCCTATAGCCATCAGTACGTAGTACTGAAGATAGTATACAGGTGCTCGTTAGGTTACGGGTACACCGGACAGGACTCGCAGGGGAACTGTTGGTTGGTATTATACCCGTCGTCAGTTAACAGTTCCCAGATGACATGAGTACAGCATAGTCCGCAGACTTGACACAGTTACTTCGCATCGAGTGTGTCCCACTGTTCTTAGATTGCTACCCTACCATGGCTTAAAGGAGTCTTGCAAACAGGTAGCAGTTGGGTGCAGTGCCAAGTACTTGGAGGCAGTAGTGGTTAGATAGGATTCGTCTCTCCCGGTATTGGGAGATGATATCGTACTGTGTCAGAGATCCATTACGCAAAGTCTCTGGCCAGGGCAAGCGAGATATACTGGTAGGTTCCAGTAGCTTCTTAGGGTGTAATGGGCTTCGCTCCGACATGACTTATACAGCTATTAGGGGACTGACGCTTGCCGCCCCCTAGGCTTGATATGCGATAGTCTTAGACGAACAGACCGGACTGTACGGAGATTGTCACATCAGGCTCAGTGGGAGTTCGGATGAGTTTCCTCATCGGCCTTCTTATCTACATCTACCTGGGGACCGTTACGTACAGCTAGTGCCGCTTGCGGTCTGTGGTTAAACCCACTGCCAGCGTAGTGTCGAGTCTTTAGAGTCCCACACAGAGAGTTTCCCTGCTCCAGGAGAAACGATATAGAGGTCGTATGGTTTTACGACAAGGGTTTGGACGCGTACGTGTGTTTACGCACGTACGACTTTTCGGACAGTTTTTACTAGCCGGCTTTGGTTTAAGCCAGATTCTAGTATCGGGTTATTGGATTTATACAGTCTAAAGTTTTTCCGTGTTTTCACGGATTGGAGGGGCGTTCTCGTAATTTGTCGGGAAGTTTCTAGAAGAGTGGTGACTTGGGGGGTAAGGTGGCATTGCATTAAATGAGATTAGTGACTCATTTGTGTGATTCGTCCATATCATTAATGCATCATAAATGCTTAATGACTCATGGAGATGAATCACTCATAAATATTTATGAAGCATGGTTATTAATTCTTTTATTTTATTTTTGGATAAATAAATAAAGCTTCATATATATTATGATAGATCATTATCTCATTTCATTATCATCTTCACCTTCTCTCTCCTCAAGCTCACTCTCTCTTCAAACCCTAACCCTAGCCTCTCATGTGTTGAGATCAAGGGTTAGCTAGACTAATACATCCATAACCTCACTCTATATCCCCTAGGTAGCTTAGATTAGCACTTTAAGCAACCTAGTTATCTCAAGTTTGAGATTAAGCTTGGCGTAAGAGCTTTCGGGTGGATCGTCTTTGACTCGAGGAGGCCGTAGAGGTGCCGATGTTCCAAGGAGCCTACGAGGAGTGGAGGACAGCGATGAAGACCCGAAAGACATGTAACGTGAGGTATAACTTCGAATCCGAGTAGTAAACCTCTAGCATATAGTTAGCAATGGTTTAGATAACGATTCATGCGCTCAAGTCCGTGTTAAGAAGCTTTGATAATCGTTTTTCATATATTCCGCCTCCCCGCAAGTTCGTGGGGTGCGTGACATGGACTTATAGGATCAACTCCGAGCTTGTGAGAAATGATTTTGGGGTCGATCCCAGGCATGTCAACAGGCGCCCAGACGAAGACGTCGGAGTTATTTCTGAGGAAACCGATCAGGTCATCTCGCTGAATTCCTGTCAGGAGCAATCCGACCTGGACGGTTTTTTCATCGTCCCCCTCTGTCAATGGCACCTCGATCAATGGTTCGACCGGTGTCCCCCGGACCTCTTTCTGCTCGTCTCGGGTGTCCAGAGAACCCTTAATGTCGCCTTTTACCTCAGCGTCGTCGGCCGGCTGCTCGGACGAAGATGTTTCGGTAAGGTATACCTTCGCGACCGGCTGGTCTCTGTAGACTCGACCTATCCCGCCCTGACCGAGAGGGAACTTCATCGCCAGGTGGTAGGTCGATATCTGGGTTTGGAGGGAGTTCAGCGTCGGACGGCCGAGGAGGATGTTGTAGGCCGATGGGACCTTTGCTACGATGAAGTCCACAGGCAACGTACGGGTGCGGCCGGGCTCCCCGACGTTGAACTGCAGGGTGACCATCCCTTCCGCCGGGATGGAGTGGTTGGTGAACCCTGAAAGGACGTGGGAGGTCGGTTTCAAGTCTGCTGGGGTGAGCCCCATGCTCAGAAAGCAGTCGTGGAAGAGGATGTCTGCCGAGCTTCCCGAGTCGACAAGTATCCGGTGGACCTCGTATCGGTGGATTCGGGCCGTGATCACCAGAGGGTCGTTGTGGGACATGGATATGCCGTGGAGATCCCCGTCACCAAAGGTGATAGGCTCGTGGTCCCTGGCCTTTTTGCTCGTGCGACCGTTGGCCTCCGTTGCCGGCGTGGGGTGCTGAGTCTCGCAGGCGCTCGACTGACCCCCTGTCATCATGACCATAGTTCTTGATGGGCATCGATTCCTTCCGGCGAGGTCCCTTATGCCCCGTGGTGAGGATGTCTTCGAGCTGCCTTGGCGGGCCTCGTGGGCGCGACCCCGTCGAGGGAGGGGGTGCCGATCATGCCTGGAAGCAGGGGAGCTGACCGCCGCCACCTTGGTAGGGACAGGGGTGCGACGAGACTCGAGACGAGGCCTCCGACGTGGGACCTCGAGGTTGAATGGGACGGATTGAGGGACCTGCGACCGCTGGAGTCTGCGAGGTGGTGGCCGGCGGAAGGGATGATGACATTCGGCGGAGGTTCAACCACGCCTCCGTCTAGGGGAAGGCGGCGGCGGGTGTTTGGATCTTCAGGGTGATCGCTTGCCATGTGGATGGAGATCGGAAGGCCAACTTTTGTTTTTGTGGAGTTTTAGTGCCCCACGGTGGGCGCCAACTGATGGAGGTCCTTTTTGGGTCTCCGTCAGATGTTGTCTTCCGTCGATCTTCCGGTGGATCTTGGAGGTGATCTCCTGTTGTGTGTGGGTCTCAATGGATTTTGAGGAGATTGGTGGTTTTGAAGAGTTTGCGCCGAGTAGCTGTAAGGAAGTCCCGGGGTGGTTTGGTATCACCGAGGACCCTCCGACGATCAAGTTAGCACGAGATCCGAGCAGAGTAACGGCTAAGTGGGGTGAAAAAAGCTTACTTGACATCTCTGTGATGGGGGTTAATATAGTGGCGGCAGCACGCAGTAGCAGGTGCGAGAATCTCGCCGGCAGTTACGCTCTCGACGTACACCCGCGTAATAAGCGGATCGCCCGTTAATGGGGATCATGATGGCGTGGAACGTGGGATGTTGCCGGCGGAGAATCCGCGCATGGCGAGATTTGCGGAGTGGCGGTTACGTCTGTGAGTGGTGGAGTTGGTCGGTCGGAGGGACCGAGGAAGATGGCCTCGGCTGGAGAGCTCGGGAACAAGCGGGGGAGCCGAGATATCTTGGTCCTGTGGTAGCTTGGGGGCGAGCTGAGAGGCCGAGAAGGCCAATTTGCAGGGGCTCTGAGGAGAACCAGCTTGTGCTTGCAGATCGGGTACAGGGTGGCCTGGTCGGCCCATGTGGACCCTTTTTTCTGAGTTCTGGGACACGTCATCTGCCACGTGTCCTGATCTGGGAAATTGCCAATATAGAGCATCATCACCTACTGATAAAATGCCGTGGAGAAATATGTCGTCTTGGGAAACAATGATAAGGGATCTTTCCCATGTCGGCCTAGGATAAGAAGTCTTGCTGAATCAATGGATATATCGAGTTTGGGGATCGACACACTGAGATCAATAGTTGAACAGCTCGTCTAGGCTAATAAACAAATTGACGACAGGTCTTCTGAACTCCCTGTCATCAAATGCCAAGTAGTCGAGTAACATGTGCTTTTCATCATGTAATATGTGTTTTTCATGATGTTGGTCAATAATCGAGAGAGGAAGTTCTGCTCTGTCTCTGCGGGAGGATCGCAGCTGCTCATGACGTCATTATGATGTCTGCGCGCTCGCCTGTTCGAATTATGATTAGTATATGCGAGTTTGCAGGGATTGATATAATTTTCTGAAGGTCGTACCCAAGCTATATATATGGGCGTCGGATAATTGCCGCGGGATTTCAAGAGGTTTACCATATTGGTAATGAAGTTTACTTCTCTGCAATTGCCGGATCATGGTAAGTTTCTATTGATATAGATTTATTTATTCTAGTTCAAAGCGAACTTCCGAAAAATGCTGTTTAGTTTTGTTAAATTGCGTAGATAGATCCTTATATAGATTATTGGGTTATTTGCACGTAGAACCCCTTATTTGTCTCGTCTAGCACTTATCATCTGTCAACTGACTTGTTAGGAGAGGGAAAAAAAGGCCTTCCGTTTTATTTTATTCAGATCGAGAAAAACTGATCACATAGCCAAATTTATTCGTTGATAGCCTCATCTTAATACATACACTAATAGCCTAAATTACTCGGTAGCCGCAACTCAGGCATCGGCTCTTCCCCTGCTTGAGCCAGAAAAGCTAGGCTCAAACACAACCATCTCTTCACCTCTATTGTACTTCAACCTCCTCGCTTCTTCCCTCGATATCCGATACGCGTTCCTCAGCACCTCTTCCGGCATCCCTTTCAGTATCGAGGTCTTGCCGACGATGGGGCTGATCATGGTGTTGTCGTTGGTCTTGATGGCGACCCATTCGAATCCTTGTCTTCTGGCTTGAATCATGAGCGCAAAGTTCTGAGGGACGACAATGAGCTGCCCCCGTCGGAGCTCGCCATTGAACGCCGTGTTGCCACGGTTTCCAACGATCTGGACTTTGGCGCTTCCTCCGGTTACGTACATTATGGAGTGGGCGTTCATGTTCCAGTGAGGGGCAACAAAGGCATTCTGCAAACGGCTTGTAAATTAGTTAGTTGATAGAAAATGTTCGGTAAATTTTCAAATTTTGATAAATTTTTCACTTGCCCTTTGAAGGACTCCCCTGACTGCATTAAGCTGGAGGTATCTAAGAATGGTGAGTTTCTGGCTGTTGAGGGTGGTGGTTCTTCCCGCGTTAGGGTTGTAGATATCCGCACGTCTGGGATCGTCGATGTTGTGCTTGGTCCTCATGGAGCAGAAAGCTTGTTCGAGTCCATTCGACCGCCGGTGGTCATATTCATACTCTTCTCTGTCTTCCATTCTTGATGGCCTCAGAACTTGCAACTTTCCCTCAACTCTGATGACCTCTCCTCTGTTGTCGTTTCGGTTTTTAAGCTTCTCCGCTAGCTCCCTGCTGATGCCCAATGCTTCTGCCAATGTCTCGGTCTCGAAGCCACTGAGGATGTTTTCACTGGAATCTTCTCCGTGGGTTGGCTCACCACCGAATCGCTGGCCTTTCTGCTTCCTTCCGGCTAGAAACATTTCCTGAGAATTTCATCAAGGATATGAATCAATTAGTCCTATCCTTTGATTTATTTAGCAAAAACCATCGTCAATTAAAATTGCGAGGCGGTAAAATGCAGGTATTTTTGAAGGTTGATGCTCACTTTAGGGTTAGGGTCAAGTTGGTTAGCATTGTTCAGTGTGTCGAGGACTGCGAAAGCGACCAGGGGTTGGTCACCATCGTTGTAGACCCAATGAGCGGCTCCTGCAGGCACCGCGATAACATCGCCTTGTCTAATGCGTCCGATCTTCTGGTGCCGGTCTCTTGGGGTTTGTCTTCCTCGGTCTCCGTGCATCCCGGGATCACGGTCATGTTGTTGGAATGATTGGAAGGTTTCAGGGCAGCCAGGCATGATAATTTGGTTGATGCCTTTTCCTGAAATAGACACGCTATTGTTTTAAGTTCACAAAATCAAAAAAATCCAAACAGTCTACTTGATTATGTAATGCTAGTCTTTTGCATGTGCCATGCACGTTGAGCGGACATTAGCATTGTAACAATACGATCGGATCAATTCGTATGTGATTTAAATTGTATGATTTTATAATGAAATTTCTAGAGATAGCTTTATAAATAAGAAAAGATGATTAATCAGCTTCTTAAATCGTAATATAAACCTACTTCTTAAATTGTAATACACAGATAATTAATCAACTCAACACAAATCTCCAATCGATCTTACTTCCAATAATTTCTATGAGATCTTCATTTTCAAGAATACTAGTTCACATATGCCGTGAGTGACATTGTAGACTACTTGTAAAGCCTTTTGTAAATGAGAAAGAGACCGAGGTTCAAAAAATTCAAAAAAATTCAAGAGAGAGAGGGAGAGAGAATTCTAGTAAGGGCTACAGGATTTTAGTTAAGATAATAAAGATTTTTAAAACTTGATAAAATTCAAAAAATTAAATGTGTAACATTTTTTCTCAAAATTATGGGGCATTGTAACAATTTTTTTTCTTCTATAGCTAGTCATATTATATAACCTTGAAGAATATAGACGAGGGCAGGGGCATTGAAGAAGGAAGGAAGGAGAAGGCCACCGGGGTGAATCGTCCGGCGGTACGCGGCGACCCCGACGCACTCGAACTGCTCGTTGTTCAGGTCGAAGTACTCGGTGAGCCCGGCCTCGGACTGGACGTGCCTCGAGGGCTCTTGGGCATTCAGCCGCTCGATGTGGCACTGGCTCTGCTGGGGACCGCAACGGCGCTGGCTCCCCCAAGGGCTCCTTTCCTGCTCGCAGGACCCGGACCCGAACTGGGCCAAGGAGGCATGGCACAAGAGGAGAAGAGAAACAGAGATCAAGGAGAGGAAATGCAAGGAGGCCATTGCTTGGGATGGATGTTTTAATTGGTGGTTAATTTGAGTAGTGATGAGAGAGTGAGGAGAGCAAGGGGTTGGTATTTATAGGCTCAAGGAAGGTGAGTTTGTTGAGGAAGGCGACGCTTTTGCATGGCTCTGGGGCTCTGAGGAGTGAGGTCCTGCCGCCGCATATGAACCTCAGGTGTAGACGCGTGGCTTTGAGCTTGGGGATGGACACAAAATTAGGTGCTAGGTGCCCACAGGTTAATGTTAGCCCCCCACGCCACCCACGCACACCCACCCACACACAAAAAAAAGATGACAAAATGGGGTCCCATCCCAACTAAACCCTGGGGCTTGGATAAAAACGGGCTGGGTTGAGCGGGTTTTCCATGAATTTTATACCCAGGCTAAAAATATAAACCGAAATCTGTCCGCATCCGGCCGAACGGGTTTGCTAACTGATATATCGACTCATTTTCGAGTTCGGGTTGTCAATGGGTGGGCCGGGTTTCCTCGGGTTTTCGGGTTTTATACTTCCATTTACAAAACAATTATAAAAATACCATGGAAACTTGGAATGAAATCTATATCAAGAGAGGAGCTCAACTGCTCAGATCAAAATTAGAAATTTAGAATTAGGGTTAGAGATTAGGTTAGGAGCCTGTAATTGTGTGTGTGTATTTGTTGTGCAACAGATTAAAAATTAGTTATAGTTGAAATTGGTCGGGTGCGGACAGACGGGTTTGGGCCTTAGGTCAAACCGATCCTGAAATTTCTGCCTATCCAAACGGGTTTGGGCGGGTATTTTTGAGGGATAACCCCTAAATTTGTGGGCGGGTATGATTTGGGTCAGACCAACCCAACTTTCACACCTAGTGTAGACGACTAGAGCACCGTAAGTGTTTAATTAGAAAAGGGGAAAATGGAGTTGAGGTATACTTTAGGCTCCGTTCGGGTGAGCTCCATTCGGGTCAGCGGTTCAAGACCATGGTTTTGAAACGATGGTTGTAAAACCCTGGTTTTGTAATTAAACCATATTTTGAGGTGTGTTCGGAAGAGCGGTGTGAAACCGTGGTTTTGTAACTATGAGATACTTGGATAATCTAGACCTTGGTTTTGCAACCATGATTTTAAATGTAAATTACAAAAAAATGGCTGAAATTTGACGTAAACTTTCAATTTAAAAATAAAAAAATTAAGAAGGGGAGGCCCACCCTTTCGACCCCACCGTTCGGATCCAGCGGTGGGAACCGCCTTGCCGCTCTCCCGAACGGGGAGCGGTAGTATTGAACCAGATGGCAAAGGAGAAATTTAGATTTGGGACAAATAACGGAGCTAAACTAGGGTAATAGCTTCCTGGATGCTGTTAGGGTTCGTCTACCATATGCAATATTTATTTACAGTTTATTGAGTTCGTGATATTTATGATATTTAAGGTGCAAATCTTTAGAATGAGTGAATTGTAGAAAACCCCTTAGTTCACCCCGTATAGCAATAATCGATTTATTAGAGCAAACACTTTTGTTCATCGACCGATACCTTAAAAAACAATCAAATTCTATTATAAACAACACAAAGAGTTCTTGAGGTAATCCAACGAATTATAGCCATGTAGAAAAACTCTTATTTCCAGTGAGGGTTCACCGATTCGATTCCTAAACAGAGGACACTTGGGGGAACAGTTAAATCAGACAATTATTAGAATATAGAATTGAATTCGAGTATTTTCGTTTGAGAGACTCTAAGTGATGAGTAATGGGCGGAGAGTGTTTATGCTAATAAATGGCTTGAGTGGTATAAGTGATTTATGGGTGAAAATAAGAAAAGTTGTCTTCGCGAGTTTCACATACGCTATCAGTTTGTTGATTGGCTAATGGGATAGGGTAAGAATGTACAATCTTGATAGCTATATTCGCTATGTCGGGTTTTATTGATCTCCGACTTAATAGTTTAGCTGTAATATAACAACTTGATATGAAAGGTATCTCTGTTATAACTAGAACCTACATGTCACTTCCAATTTCAATTCAAAGTAAAAAAAAATTCTTATTAATACAAAGACCGTGCCGTCATTTATATCTAAAAATAAAAAATATTATTTTGGTCTTTAGCCTGCAATATTTCTCTACACGTGGGAGGCGCATACAAATTGAAGGGTGTTTCGTCATTTATATCCTTGGGAAAAAAGGCTGAAAGTTGGAGGTATTTCAGCGAAATTTGGCGTTTTAATTCCGTCCCCAACACAGCCCAAAACGCAAACGTCGATTTCCGCTGCTCACCGGCCACCGTCGGTGACCGCACCCGCCTCCAAACCCTCAACGTTTACCTCAAGCAAAAATTCAATTTTTATTATCTCCAACGACAGCAAAATCCAATCCTAAACCCCAGAAAACACAAAAAATAGAGAAATCTTGAGATCCAATAAACCCTAGGCTTCGATCGATCATGGCGAGCTCTGCGGTGAGCTCTTGGATCCCGCCATTGGCCACTCTTCAGAGCAGCTCGCCATGGCGGAATCGGTTCGCGATTCCAACCAGGAGGCGGTGGGGCTCGAGCGCGGCCGAGAGAAGGATCGTCTGCGCTTGTACGGCGCCGCCGAGAAATTGGGGCGATGAGCTTTCTTCAATCGATGCTAATGTAAGATTTTCTCAATCTTTGCTCTCAATTGAGCTTGCCCTTGAATTTTGTGCCACAATTGCCATGCCATAAAAGTTTAGTTTTTCCAATGTTTGTTCATATATGAAAGAAGTTCAAGTCTAATCCAGTGATAAATTACTAAAATTTTCTCACAATTTTATAAAAATTGAAGTGGGATATAACACATAGCTCACACTTGAATTTCAAAATCAGAATCTTGAAGATGAAGTGCTTGGACAACAATTTGGACTTTCAGTGTTATAAGTTGTCACACTATTGCCATGACTTGTGCAGGTTTCCATATATTAGTTTTTCTTTTTCCCCTGAATGTGTGGATAGCCATAAGTTAGCAGCTCATATATGAAGGAAGTTTAAACCTAAAGTATTATCACTTGATATAGCACTCGACGTCATATGTAAGGTAGTATTATTCAGATTTACAAACCGTTGTGGGTGCCACTATGGCTATGTAGTAAAGCCTCGTGCGGCTGAGCAGAAGGTCTGGGATTCAAATCCCACTTATATCAGGTTTGGCTATCAAGAAACAAAAAGGGAAAAAAGAAATACAACTGTTGGACACATTACACACATGCTATATTTTAGTCGGAAGAGATCTCTTGCAAAGAAGCAATTTTTTGTCTTACCAAGTACATAAGTTTGCTTGTATAATGGAAAGTTCAACAGTAGTGACAAAGCAAACTTGACAATAGAGGCCGCACTACTTTCATCTACGGTTTTGAAAGTAGGTGTTTAGGTTAAGACTTGGTTGTTCTTAATAATTCATGGAATGTATGTTTTCCGAACTCCAATCTAGGCTTTGTAGGTTGATTGATATATTTTCTTTGTTATTTTTACCAGAAGACACTTATGTCCGCGAACTTGGGAGGGGCTCAGATTAAGGATGAATCTGATGTACTTATTGAGTGTCACGATGTACACAAATCCTTTGGAGAGAAGCAAATTCTGAAAGGTGTGAGCTTCAAGGTAATTTTCCATGTCCTGTGTGAGGCATCTAGCTCACAATGATTTCTTCTTTACCAGTTTACTAACAAATAAGTTTCATTACTGTTCTATTTCATATTACTTAGGCCTTTGGCAAGGATTTTTTATTATACTTATCCCTGAAATTGCAATTTTTTTCATAGTAAGTTTTCTGTTATCATGTGCTTTCGAAATTCAGATTTTGTTTAGTTGGTTCGCGAAGAATCATAATCAGTTAAGCTAGGTAGAATTTTGACATATCTATTAGCTTCTATGAAGCACGGAAACACATGGGAAACATCAAATTTGTAAAAAGGAGGACACGGGGACATGGTTATATCATTTCTCTATATATCTAATTATATATATTGAACAAAATAGAATACACTACGAGAAAAAACATGTTCCAGAATAACTTTAAAAGTACAATACAAATAATACCAAGTGTATACCTTTCATCTAAAACCTTAGGATTTTATTTGGGTACAAGCAAATATATATATAAGCAAACACACAAAAATGCATTAATAAGAGTTAGAAAAACAAATTGGATCCGATTTTCATAGACCCAACTTTATCATTTACATCAATTTGGACATTTACTTATCTTAGTTGTAGTCCATCATGAGAGAGATTTGCAATATTTAACATTCTTGTGTTCTTGAAGGTATCAAAGTTGTTTCCACACATATATTCTTTTTATTTCTCAACTACATACACTATATAGAGATATTGATCACGTCCAATATAGGTGGACACGACCCAAGTGTGTCGAACATGTGTCGGGCGGATTGTCCAAGTGTCCACTACATGTCGGACACGGACACGGCGAGCAAATAGAAGTGTCCATGGTTCTTATAATTTAGCTTTGTGCATGCTCAACAAATTTGGAATTTAATGCAAGTGAACACCCTTTTTTTTAACATATTTGTAATATTTCAGGATCGGAATCTAGTCTATATAATTTTTGGATGAATTTGGTATGTCTAGGTAATGCTTTATCTGCACTTCATATCAAACACCTGTGTAGCATTGGGTTGGCTGGAGTTGGCAAGGTTAGGTCGAATTGTTTGCTCTTCATGTTATTTAGAGGAAGCCGAACAAGTATGGAAGGTGCTCAAATCTTTGAATGCGTGCAAAATAAAACAAATATATCAATAAGAGAATCATTGTTAAATTGATAAAGTTTGTGTAATTAGCAAAATTACTAAAACCACTTTCTGATTAACTACATGGATCAAATGTTGTATGAGACAAACCAACTAACAGAATTTGGAGCTCGTTGCCTGCAATTAAAAAGATTCTAAGAACATGGTTCTAGTACCGTAGTGAAGAAGTTCTAAGATCAACTTCTAAGAACATGGTTCATTGGATCCATTAGACAAGACAGCTACGACATCCTTGCACCCAACTGAAGTACTGCAGTTAAGTCTTACTCTAATTACCCGTCACATATGTAATGTCCTAAGTGAGTATACCCATAAGAAAGGTTAAAACGAAGCCATGTGACTATTAAAGTAAGTCAGGTGGTAAATCTGGGATATGGACTTATAAAGGAATCAACTTGAAATTTTAACCTAGATATCAAATCGACCGTTTTAAATTTATGATGAATTATTGTATCTAGGTTTGAGGCATTTAGAACATGTTATAGCTAACCATGTCAAGGAATACATTTTGTTGTACTTGTGCGCCTTTCTTTTTATTTCTATTTATGAAGTTTGATGAGGCTCCTGTTAGTAGGATTCCGATCAACAACTTTTTATCCTTTAGATTTGCACTGTTAGGATGCATGCTAGCAATCATGAAGAGAAACTTTCATTCTTTTAAATAATCACATGATTGCTAGCGCCCATCCCAATGCAAATCTTAAGGCTAAGGGTTGTCAAATCCTATTGATGAGATCGTAGTCTAACTCTATATTTATAATCTTGATATTTTCTCTTAGCATTATGTTCTGATCAATTAGGGTTTTAGAAAAATGGTTTGTAAAAAAATTTGGTTTATGTTTTTGCCCTTTAGATTAGACATGGGGAAGCCGTAGGAATAATTGGGCCATCGGGAACAGGCAAATCAACGATTTTAAAGATTATGGCCGGGCTTCTAGCTCCAGACATGGTAAGAATTCATTCTTATAGTTTACATTGAGTATTTATTTATAGACTGGTAACTCCTTGACCTGCTAGCTTTCTACATCATAAAGGACCTTTTCAATATTTTTATAAAAATGTATGCAGGGGGAAGTTCTTATTTGTGGAAGAAAGAGGCATGGGTTGGTTGATGATGAGGAGATATCAGGACTCCGAATTGGCTTGGTATGAATTACCCTCTGCTCATAAACTCAGTTATGACTTATTTATTTAAGTGATTGTTAAATCAAATACTGGCGTTATGTAGTTATAGGACATCTCCTTTTCTATGATCAGAAATGTCTGCATTTCAGTCCTGAGCTTCCCAGAATGCTAGCGTAGATGTACATGTTATGCGTAAAGCTGCTTGGCGTTTAATGTATTTGGCCGTTAATTACTGTGTTGGGAATTCTAGGAATTATATAATGGCTTATTAGGCACATGTAGTGGTGACTTTTGCTGAGATGGCTAAGAAAATTAATCTAGAGGTATGATTTAAATAAAGTGTAAATATACAAAATTTCACAGTTTTTGCTACAAGTACCACATACTCTGTAACTGACATAAAAATACCATGAACTACCACGGTTGACTTCATCTAAATTTCATTGCTTCCTTTTCATCCACAAGTGTTAGTATAGTTGTTATGTGGCCTTCACATGCCATCCTATTACTCATTTCAACCTTATCATTGTAATATAAGAATTTTGGTTTTTCCATTTTCTATCCGCTAAACCTTCTTTGGGATGGTATGGGAAAAATGAAAGGTCTGTTAGAATGAATGAGAATTTGTTGCATAGGGGTTTTGGATGGTTTGAATTGGAATGGCTCTCCTGGTTTTGGGGAGTGGAATGAAAAGTTGGAGAAGAATGAGAGAGAAGAGTTTCGAAGGGATGGGTTTAATGGAGAAGACATGGGTGTCCAGAAACCTGTTTCCGACCAACAGAGATGGAATTGGAAAGGAAGACGAGTTATCCAATTGAAGATGAGTTTGAAGGGCAAGGTGGGTTCTGAAAATGAAGATAGGTTTGGGGTGGAAGATTAATTCACACATTGAGATGAGTTCAGAGAGAAATATGATTTCCATACTGAAGAGGATCTGAAAGGGAAGAGATGAGATCAAATAAACTGAGAGGAAGAAGTGATTTAAGAGGATCGTTTGGAGTAATATAATTAAGTAGTAGTAGTAGTTGTTGTTGTTATTAAGTACATGGGCATTTATCCCAAAAACAATGAAATCTAATGGTCTTTAATATAATTACCCTTAAACAAAATTTTGTTGGATGTTTCCATCATGTTAATCAATTTTACAATATGCAAGAGTGATTTTAGTGATCTGGCATAGTCATTAGGCTTAAAAATTCAGGAGCGATTTGTAAAAACATGTTACTCTATGAAAGAAGTAAACAAGAAGATATGTTTGGCAACTGAATTACTCCAACCGGATTTTTATGTCTTTTGATATATCTGAATGAAAACAGAGAGAACTATTGTCTGTAATGTGTCCCTATATCAAACGCCAGAAAATATGTTACAATACACTAACACTAGGCGCAAGACCACACCATGCACCCTTTGCAATGGAAATATGTTACAATACACTAACACTACTAGGCACTAGACCACACCATGCATCCTTTACAATACTTCTATCTTAAATGTCTGGTCTTCCCTTCTATTAGAGTCTCTAGTCGACTTTTATTTGGACTTCTATTTGGTCTCACAAAGAAAGAGACTAACATCTCTTAATCTTGAATATGGAAGGAGTGAAAGGCTATGTGTTGAACTTTAGAAGAGTCAGCACACACTAATTTTTTCCGTAGAAATGTTGTCCAGTTGTTGAGCAAAATTGCTGCTATATTTATCTGAACTCAAATTTTACTGCACAGGTATTCCAAAGTGCAGCGCTTTTTGATTCCCTTACAGTGCGTGAAAATGTTGGTTTTCTACTGTAAGGTCTCACAAAAAATTAGAGAAAATCCAGCCCTCTTAGTTTCTAATTCAAACTTAACTACTCTTGTTGTCTAATATCTGGCATTCCCCTCGTTACTTGTTCAAGTTATGAAAATTCCAAGATGCCAGCGGATCAAATAGCGGAGCTTGTAACAGAAAATTTAGCAGCTGTTGGGTTGAAGGTACTTTTAATCTGCAAGCAAATTATATTTAATTTTCCATTTTTCCATTTATTAAATAAAACTTAAATTTTCGTTTTTTAACATATTGTTTCTCTTAGATTGGTGAAAGAGAGAACATAATAATGCATGTGCAATTATTAGGTCAGAAATGACCCACCTGCAGTTTGCACAAGCAACCAGTTCAAAGTATCTAGAGCCATTCACCATTATTTCATATTGAATTCTCCTTTTAATTTATTAGAGCAATCTATCAAATCGGAATAATATAATTGTTCTATAACTTATTGGTTTCATATCAAATCATTAGAAAACATTTGCAAATTTCATGTGTAAATGACATTATAATTAAAATAATGCCCTGCTCTCCTACATCATCAGGTCCTTTATCCCTAGCAACTGAAACAATGCATCATTGCTCTTAATGTTGCATTTCCTACTTCTCTGTTTTTTCCTTTTTTAAATGATTCACTCAAAAGCTCCAACTCATGCACTTTCTTTTCAATATTTTTGTAGGGAGTCGAAGACCTTTTTCCTTCAGAATTGTCCGGCGGCATGAAAAAGCGGGTTGCCTTAGCTCGATCTATTATATATGACAACACAAAGGAGGCAATTGAACCAGAGGTATGCTCGAATTATTTGGCAGTCTATTGCTTATTTTATATTATTTGTTCAGGGAAGAAAAATGGCCTTGACTTTTTTAGAGCTCTTCTGGTACCTTTTCCTCCAATGGAGAACAACTCGTAACCACATTCATGGAATTTTTAAATCAAAAAAGAAAAGAAAAAAGGAACAGCTGTTGGAGTTTATTTTTGTCAATTGATTAGTAAGAGAACAATAGCTTATCATATGATAAATTTTAACATTTTTCTCTTCTTTCTCCGATGCTTTTTTCTTTCGTTCCCTTTTTCTTTTTTTGTGATAGGTACTCTTGTATGATGAACCGACTGCTGGGCTTGATCCCATTGCATCCACTGTTGTCGAAGATCTCATCCGCTCTGTACATTTCAAAGGGGACGATGCCCCCGGAAAAATCACATCTTATGTTGTGGTCACCCATCAACATAGCACCATTAAAAGAGCTGTTGATAGGTAATTCATCTGTATAAACTCCGCTATATTCTTTATGTTATTATTTTCTTCATTTTTTCCTCTAGTATATGGATGACAAATTCTAGTAACCGAGAATAGGTAAGTAGAATAATTTGAGGAATGATGTTGTTTAAAGATGGTTACAGCTCAATCTTTCTCCTCGATTTCCACTATCTTTAAGAAAAGCAAAACAGGAACATCACATGCATGGCTCATTATTTTTCCTTTAATCAACTTATGCAGGCCTAAGATGGGCCTAATTCTTTAGCTTTTTTTCACTCCTGCAGATTGTTGTTCTTGTATGAGGGAAAAATTGTATGGGAAGGAATGACTCATGAATTTACAACTTCAGAAAATCCAATAGTTAGACAGGTATTATTCTTAAAGGGTTTTTTTTAAAATATTTTTTTAAGAACGAAGGAGGTGATTATATATTTTACCTATGAGTGTTTTGATATAAGTGGGTTCCAACAATAAAACTCAAGTCTTGTTGTGGTTTGTCCCATCTTATATCTTATATCCATGTACCTCTTATAGTTTTTCTAATGTGGTGCTATTTTAGTCTCTCACATCTCAACAATTATCAATAATGTTCAGCCTCTGCTTATATTACATAAATTATGAAACTTATTTTTCCTGCTTCAATTTGCAGTTTGCATCAGGTAGCTTGGACGGGCCGATCAGATACTAAATGTATAGTCACCAGTGCATTCTGCCGATTTTTGTGTATATTATATTAAATGTGCGAGATGAAACATCTTACATTATGAAGTCAAATGAGGTAAAGGATTCCAGAAAAAAAATTCCCCTTGATTTAAGGAAGTTGGTGGTCAATGTGAGATTATATTCATCGGTGTAGTTTTCATTCATTTGAATTTTTAGTGGCCTTTTACCATAAATTGCATATGCAGATATGTATTTCTCCCAGGCTTTCATTCACAATTTTTGTTATATTTTGTTCGTCTGCTCCCTTTTTACAATAGCAATGATTTTGTAGTGCGCCGTTGAAAATCCTGCAATCCTTATATTGATTAAAATATCCTTTTGTGGCCTTGCTGTCTAGAATTATATACCCTCATAGGGGTTGTTTGGTTTCTGCACTCTACAATGCTCCATTTGTTGCAAGAAATTATCTACAGTTTACTGTTTGTCTCGATGAAATTTGGTCAAATTTTTTCATGGCAAGCATTGTTTGAGATATGACCCCTTCTGGAATCGAATCAATGACCTTTTATGTTGGCGAGGAAAAGTTTGATCGCATGAGCTTATGCTTATTTGGTTCTTTGTTTAGAACTTTGTGCTAATTTAAAAACAGTTGACGTTAAATTGTAAAACCGTATTAGTTTCTTGATGAAGTACATTTCGATAGTAAAATACTATAGATGATGATGATAATGGTGATTAGATGGTGGTTCTTGATAATAAAGCTGACCGTTTTAGTAAGCTGCCTTTTTGGTGACCCTATTAAAATTAATATGAGTTTAAATAATGTTATTAATAAGTAATTAGTAAGATTGTGTTTAACTTTTTTCCCAACTGTATTTAATTCAGGATAAAATTATGATAAAAATACAATAATTTCATATAATTAGAGCTTCTAATGTTTTCATTAACAGAGAGAGATGAAGTAGTTCTAATTTTCTAATTTTGTTCTAGTCAATGAGTGGGTAATTTTCGGATGACATTGTAAGGTTTTATACAGTGGAAATAAGAATTAGAATTTTTAAACTATTAGTTTTAGTTCTGATTAGCATCAAAATTTAAAGTTTTAGGTTCAGTTCCAATTGTCTTACCCTGAAATTTTTAGTACCCTCATAAGCTCTCTTGCAATTCTAATTTACTAACCTCCTAAATGAGATGTTTGTAGACAAGAAGGATATTTGGCATTTTTAATGTTAGAAAGATTAAAAATAAAGCCTTTAAGAAACAAATAAATTTAGATTCCAAATGGTTTAAAGCTTATCAAAACCAAATTGTTTGTGTGAAGTAAAACTTTGCTTATATAATGAAATGAGATGCTGAAAAAAAAACCCAGAGATCACCAAGAAGCAACACTTAAATTTCCAAATACACATTCCACATAATTCTAAAAGGAAGAACAAGAGAAGAAAGTACAACATCAACAACACTCTTGATACACACAACCAAATTGCTTAGAAAATGAAAAGAGCTAAATAAAAAAGAGAGGAAATCAAAAGCAAACCCCCATCTCAATTCCTCCTGCACTATCTACACTTCAAATGGCACAACAACTAGTTTGTTTGTTCCCTTATTCCTTTGATAAAGAAATAAGAAAACAAAGCAAGCATGAGAATCACACATTGGGGCTGCTCCTAAATGATCCAAGAGCTTTCACAGCACCAGCCCTCAGCACCAATACATGATATGCTGCTGCAATTGCTGCTCCAAGGAATGGTCCCACCCAAAAGATCCACTGCAAAATCACAAGAGACAATATAGAATCATCTTCTTCTTCTTCGTCGTCATGTTTCTCATCAGACTATGAAGCAGCAGGGCTCTCCATGAAAGATTTGAAGAAAATAAAAATGACGGTTCCTTTTAAAGAAATTGATTAGTGAAGCCTATTCTTACATCAATAGACCGTCATTGGTGTTCCATGTAACGACATACTGATATTTACTTTTAAAGACGATAGATTTACTATATAAAACTAGTTCAGGATCGAAACAAGACATATCCCCACACAACAAAAACAACTTGTATGTATTTGGTAGGGTCACATTATTGCTTAATTACCATACAAAGTGCATGCCCTGGTTATTACAAAGGTTAGGTGACATGAGACATGAATTAAAGTGTAGACATGTGACGTGCCAAGCATGTCTCCACTCCCCACTCCTCACATGTGAGTAGTTGTTATTGACAACATGCATCAACACATGACATGTCATGGGACATTTTTGTACACAAAAAAGAACCAAAATTTGTTGTGGTCTATTGCTTGGCTTCTTCTTTTGGCTTTTGGAATCAATTCGTTTGAGATGTGGCCATGAGAGAAGCCTTGTAGATCCATTGTGGGGTTAGGTTTTATATGGTCCATGTTGTGTGACAAATGACCTTTGTCTGCATTGTTGTCAAATGGAATACTGTGCAGCAAAATTGGCATTTCTAACATTGAAGAAGAACAAATTCAAACAAAATTGAGTATGTAGGATCTAGATCCAATAGAACCTAAGCTTCCAGCATTGGAGTGTGGGCTAGTATATAGAACATGATATAAACAGTGATATATCACTGAAAGTGTCTCTGGTTTGCTGCAATTGAAAATGTAGCATTTGCCGGAAATCGATATATGGATCTTTAAGCTATGTGATGAAGACATTTTCATTTCGAGTGCAAATTAAAGATAACTTAATTTGAGAAGGTATAAATACCTGATCATCCCAAGCTTTATCCTGGTTGTAGATGACAGCGGCTCCAAAACTCCTAGCAGGGTTGATTCCGGTCCCGGTGATGGGGATGGTGGCCAAATGTACCATGAACACCGCAAACCCGATTGGAAGTGGAGCCAGCACCTACGCATATTTTAGAAAATCTTCAATAATTTTGGGGCGGAGAGGGGGGTGGGGGGGACTCAATTACTAATTCCAAATTACTAACGATCATAGCAAAATTTGACAATGAATGCAAACGGGCATTATATCCTGCAAGCTATAAGTTTTGACTGGCCTTGCCCGCTAAGGTCTCTATCTATAAGAGCTATAATGCAAAGATGTTACCATGTCGGATTAAGGGGCCCAAAATAACGACCCGATTCGCGTTTAACCCACGAAATGAGCATTATCATATGAGGTCGGTTACAAGAATCATTAACAATTATAGTACATCCTAAGTGGTGTTACTATGTGCATCTAAATTCAGATTTACGCACCACAATTATTTTATGCGTACACTTACGATATTTTGTCATTGCATAAAAACTCTGGACCAACAAAATATATAACTAGCATACTAGGGTAAATATATTAAAAGAGGAGTATGGAGCCATGAACTAATAATCAATCTGTGGAGCTAAAAGAAAAAGAAAATGTTGGATTCCTCAGAAGGATAAAATTGAATAAAAAGCAAGTTTTGATGAGGCACAAGGGATTAGATCCCTTCCGAGCAAAGAAAGGAAGGCTGTTGCAGATGGGACAACTTGAATGGGGATTGCCACTGTACCTTTTACTTTGTATTTTTGTTTCTTCCTTTTTTTCCCAAGCTACAAGACAAAATGCCTTTTGTAAGCATTAGCTGCCCTCCAAAATTTTACTCACTTATATACTTAGAAAAATACAAATAGGTTAACCTCATGCAATTCCCATATTTGTGTTACCAATAGAAACGTAATTTTATGGTCTTTGTTGTACGCTGTATTGCTAATCTGTTCATCTTTTACTTGGTCAATCGATTTGTTTCTTGAATAAATTATCGATAATTAGGAATTTCGTTTCTACGAGCAATAGCCACCCTCCACATTTTAGAAAAACAGGTTAATTACATACACTTCAGATATTACATTGTCTTGCCAGTCGAGTCGTCCGTTGGTTTTTTAATTAATGATGAATAAATGGAAACTTTTTTTTTTTATATATACCTACGGCGGCTTTAATAAAGTTCTATCAAAAGTTTCATTGATCTCCATAGTACCTTCTACCTAAAAATTTGATGATGATAATAAGCGACCTCTAACCCATCAAATTAGGCTTTCACGCTCAAATAGTTTCCGTACTTCTTTAACTTATTTAAAGTTCTTTTGGATTTGCTTTTATTATAACTGGACATTCGACTACTTTTTACATTGTTTGTTCGCCATCTAACGCGAATCCTACTCCTGCACCACAACCTAATCTGAAATTAGACAATAAGGTAAATAAGGCGTTTATGCACAACACTGAAAACCACTAACTCACCGGGACGTGAGAATCACGCGCATTACGCTTAGGGTCGGTCGCGGAGAACACGGTGTAAACCAGGACGAAGGTACCGATGATCTCGGCAGCAAGGCCGGTGCCTGTAGAGTAGCCGCTTGAGAGCTCGTTGGCCCCACCGCCATAGCGGACGAAGAAGGCCTTCTGGAACGCTTTGACGAAGCCAACCCCGCAGATGGCCCCCAGGCACTGCGCGACCATGTAGAGGACCGCGCGGATCAGGGACACTTTTCGGGCCAGTAACAGCCCGAAGGTCACTGCCGGATTAATGTGGCCGCCTGCGCAGATTAGATGAGATCGTTGTCATTTGCTATCATGCGCGTTGAGCTAAAATAATAATAATGACCTAAAACAACCAATTTTAATTTGAGAATAGCGGAGACAAGCTGGCATAAGAGGGAATTTCCTTCTATGGCGTCAAGAAAATACACTCTTCAGGATTTTTTTCGATGATCGGCATTCATCATCTTCGTCTTTTTCGTCTAAGATGCGGATACACCAAATTTCATGTGATTTCACAACTTTTTCACCGTTGATTTAATGGATGCAAAATTAACGGTTTACCGACAATAGAAATTTTTACATTGTTAATTCACCGGTGAAAAGGTGTTAGAATTAAATGAAATTTGGAGTATCGACATATTAGACGATAAAAATTAAAATGAACGGTATCGGTCGTTGAATAAATTGTTGGAGGATGTGGTATGTTGATGCCACATGAGGAAAAAGGCTCGTGGGGCCTCTTTACTCCATTATTCTCTTTTATTTTTTAAGTAAGAAAACGAAGAATCATTTTTGGGGGGTAAGGTAAATCTCTTGGGATAACTACTTTGAACTCATAAAAGGACAATTCAACAAAAAAAAACAACATACTGGTATGCTAAAATAAGAAGTATCAACCATGGCAGCACCATGCGTATTTTAGCAGAATGATAGCTCTTATGCTAACGTGAACACGACTTACTTAAATAACTACACCAAAAACTACCATGGACGACACATAAATTTAGGTCATGGAGCACAGTTGAGTTTAGTAATCTGGAATTTAATAAAGTTTAGAAAGCTAAACCGCAAGATGCTTAAGTTGGTCAGTAAACCCTATTTGGAGACTATTATTGGAGTTTAAGACTTGCAAACCACAGTTTGCATTATCTCTCTCTCGGTCTTCACTTAAAAATAAATCATAATCATCCATACTTTATATCCAAACAGAGCCTTAATAGCCCAAAACCAAGGTTAATTTCTATAAAATTTTACCATAAAAAAGGAGCTCAATATCACTAAACTCCCAATAGTATTCACGTTTTTTCACTAAACTACAGAAAGTCTTTGTATTTTAGACATAATTAACTACCGAAATTCTTCATTTTCAAATACCATTATTTCAGTAAATTATGACCTTTTCTTACTAACCTAAATATCATACTGACATCAACAAAATTTATAAAACATCGCTATGGCGTTTTAGTCAACACAGGGATAAAGATTTTTCTGAAATGTAATTTTATAAATCTTTTGTAAATTATAGTGATTCAATCTTAGCCGTCCCGATAAGATCTGATTAAAAAAACTATAAATATTATAGTGATTCAATCTTAGCAGGTTATATATGGCTGCGTGAAAATGTGAAACACATGAATGGTAGTCACGTACCGGAGATGCCGGCGGTGCAGTAAACAAGGACGAAGATCATGCCGCCGAAAGCCCATGCGATCCCGAGGATGCCGACGCCACTGCAGGCTGCGTCGGCGCTGAGGTTGGGGTCGGACTGGTGCTTGTAGCCGATGACGGTGGCGACGGTGATGTAGAGGAAGAGGAGCGTGGCGATGAACTCGGCGATCACCGCCCTGTAGAATGACCACTGGCTCAGCTCTGCCGTGTCGAACAGCGGGGCCGGCGGCGGGTCCGTGTAGTCCTTCGCCGTGAACTCGCCGGCTGCTGCAGCTCCATCTTTGCCCATCTATATATAGCTTCTTAATTTAATTTAAACTTTCTTTCTTCGCTTAGTTTGTTTGAGTTAAGCTGTCAAAGTTAATGCAGCACAAAGTGAAGAAAGTTCAAGAAATCGTGAGTGTGAGGATTGGGATGAGGTGCATGGGTATTTATATATTTATGGGCTAGACTGAGCTGAGAGAGAGTGTGTGTGAGAGAGAGAGAGAGAAAGGAGGAGTGGAGAGAGAAAGAATTTTAAATTTTAGATAATGCTGTGTTCATGTACTAAAACTTTGAAATTTTAATTATTTGTTGATTGTGGAGCGCTCCCGTTGAGTATTTGGTAGATTTTTTTTTTACACGTGTGTATAAATTCAGATGCTACAAGATCTCTTGCTGTCTTCATAGTAGATGGTCTTGGTATTTTCTTTTTCATCCGTACATATTGATTGATTGCGTATTTGAATTTACAGCGTTCTTAAATTTAAAGAAAGAGATTGAGAGGTGAAATAGAATGAACCTGACCAAACTAATTAAAAGACATGTATAGATTTTAAAGGTTGGAAGGTTAAAGGAGGAAGAAAAATTGAGAGAGATGCGGAGATACCTCAGAAATAAATAAAAAATTCTTTAACCTCTTCTGAATTATTTCTTGAAGAGGACATATGGGCATTGCTTGAGTTACTCGGATTTTATGTGATATGTGGAGCGTTTTAAAAGTTTTCATGTATCAGCCATGTGTGGCCGGTAATAAAAACATATAACCTTGTAGCTAGGGTTCATTATGTCGTGATAAAGCTGCCTTAAAATTTCTACCTTTTATCTTTTCGATCCAGATGTATTGCCTTTAATTAATATACCAAATAATATACTCATTTTTTGGTATATCAGAATAAAAAACATTGTATGGCATCATTAGCATGCTTTCAGGTTACAGAAGCATCGATTATGTTGGTACATACCAAAGCAAATTTGATGAGACTTGTAACTTCGCAATTGCTTCAAGGTCAGAGGTCGCGACTACGAGGCATGCAGTGTGAATCAATTAAAAAGTATTAGGCATTTTTGTAAAGGTGCTCATTAGGTTTAGATGATGCATTAAAGATTTGGAGGTTGCGATGCAGCTGAACAAGAAAACATTTCTTATAACATAATCGAATATACACCTTATTGATAGTAATTTTTTTTTTGGCTTCTAAATGAATGGTTGTTAGAGTTGAATCTGGATGGTTCTAATATTATTTAATTATATATTAATGTAGAAAAAAAGGTTTAGAAGAGAGAGGAATATTTTTTTATACCCTAACAGATAGATAAGATATTTGATTTGAAGGAAGAAGTTATAGAGAGATAATTAATTAATTAGAGAGAGAGAGAGAGATGAGGTGTGCTTCCAGGAGAGAGAAGCAAAGATGAGGTGTATTTTTGGGTTATAATTAATTTGCCGCCCAAAGACAAATTAATCACCAATAATTAGGGTTTGCATGGGCCCACTACACTGCACTGCTGAGCTGGGCAAGTGTTCCACCGCCTTTTATTGAAATAAAAATGTTTTTCCATTTGGATTTCTTAGAAATGCATATGAAAATTCATTAAAATTTATAAAACCATTATTAGATGAAAACCAAGAAAAGTTTAAATAAAGGTAAAACTTATAAAGCAGCCTTGCATTTTCAGGATTTTTAAATTGTACCATTGAATATCAAGAATGCAGTGAATTCCCTTAAACTAGCAATGTGTCTAATTATGCGGCTTTTTTATCGACCAGTTTAAGATTCAAATGGACAGGAAAAAACCCCCTAAAATAACCTTGTATGTGGACGAAATACCCTCAAGATGAATTGAATATGGTAATGGTATGCCCTTCATTTTATCAACATTGAATCATTCGAGATGGGTTCATGGTACACACTTTTAAAGTTTAATAGTGTTAATTTAAAAACCTTCGCAGTTCTTTATAAAAAAAATTCTAAAAGAATATTGGAACTATATATTAACACATGTTGCATTTGTTTACTCAATACCTAATTGAAATTAGTTGAAGAATGGTAAAACTATTGCCTTTTAATACAATCATATGCTTAGTTAGTTAAAGCATGGAATATAATTACGATTGCAAACAACTTCACTCATCAATTAAATTATCCATCAAATTAGAGCCAATTATAATATGCTAACTAATAACGAATTGTGAAAGTTATGGGCACTTGTTTATGAATAATACAGTTTGGAAAACTTTAGTCAAATGATAATAAAGGAGAAAACGGTTGAATTTTAGGGGTTTTAATTAAATTAAGGATATCACCATCCATCATAAAAAAATTATTTAATGTAATCAAAAGATAACCAATAATGCAACCGCCCCTAAGGAGAAATAGCTGGCCATATATTATCCAAATGCATGAATGCATACTTAGAAATAATATTTGAATTAGGCCCTTCATGATTAGGTGGAAATGTGTGTGTGTATATATATATATATATAATTCAAATTAATTTCTTTCCCTTTCAATCGACTATACAATTACTTTCTTAACTAAATTAATAATACCTTTTTTAATAATAGTTTAGCTATATTGAGAGAGAGAGAGAGAGAGAGACACACACACACACACACACACACACACACACACACACACATATATATATATATATATATATATATATATATATATATATATTATTGCTGATGGATTCATGGGGCATTAATATTCTAGGGCGGCTAGAAAGGTAGACAAGCATCAGCCCCCGATTTCTTGTACGATCGATGCATTTCTCAACATTCTGTACATTATCCTATTTTCACTGAATCTGTTATATTTTCCATGTGCATGAGATATTCTTCTCAAATATATAATAAACTCTCAATGGATCAAGCTTTAGATATTTCAAATAGTCCAATTGCAATAATCGTTAAAAGAAAAACAGAATTGAGGTCGTATATGTTAATATCACTGGTTTAGTTTGAACGTTTGAGAACAAGGAAAAGCTTGCATACTCTTAATACTCTATGCATTGCATAGTTGATAATTGAGAGATATATAGAAAGATAAAGATAATGCTATTGAGGGCCAATTTTGCTAAAAAGCCCCCGGGCCCCATCGACCAATGGGTGAGGGGATTGTTGGGAGGTGCCCGCATGGTCGACGCTGCAGGCCCGTTTCCTTTAAAATAACAACAACAATAATAATTTAAGTCATCATTATATTCATTATTTAGACCAAGCAACGGCCATTTTCTAACATTTTCAAGAAGCTGCAGCTTCTTTCCTATTTTTTTCCCCTCTCTTTTTAAAAGATGATAAGATAATATATCAATAACAAACATGAGAATAAGTCGTATCATTATCCATCCAAATTAACTCATGAAGTAATAATATTGAGTTGTCCCTTCAAATTAATTACCAATTTTGTTGCTTTCCTTATGCATTGACAATATTAGCATATGTGCATGTCAACTGTTGAGCTTAATGAGGAGCATTAAAGATAACATGTTGTATGTGATCTATATCCAAACATCCACATATTACAATTAATATTAAGGGATACGACTAGGCTCCTAGCAATAAATAGTTGGAAACGTAAATAGAGAATTTTCATCATGTCTAATTAGGGTTTGAAACATACACATCAATTCCTTTGCTTCCCTTAATTTGAGTTGGAAAAGATTTTAATATCTAAAATTGATGATTCTTTATGTTAACGTTATGTTTGGTGGTCCAAATTACACAGCTAATGCTATCATTAATTTGTTCACTAATGCCGTGTGAGGACAGCCAATATTAACAAGTAGATCATGTTAGTGTATATGCCCTAGAGGCCATTATTGTATCATACTAGTTTGTATATTACTTAATGGAAGCTTGGGATATTCGCCTTGTATATACAATCTTGCTCAAAATAGTAGTATGCTACTTGGTTTGTTTCTACTTCAATGTGTACATGTGCTTATTTTAGTATATCGCCTATACACATTAGTGGAGCCCTTAAGATCTTTGCTTGATTACCAGCGTTGTGATGGTAGTCACACTAGTGGGGCTGGATAATCTATAAGCACATCCTTATGCAGGTTCCTGGTCGCAGGAATATCGAGACAGGGTATCGATACTCCGGAGTAGACTAGCGCATGCGCTTCTCATCCCAGTGTGGGAGACGGTCTGTCCCACAGCCGTCGGTACGTCGTACTTGAGATAGTATGCGGGTGCTCGTTGGGTTACGAGTACACTGGACAGGACTCGTCGGGAACTGACTAGTTGGTATTATGCCTATCGTCAGTTATCAGTTCCCAGGTGACATGAGTACAGCTTAGTCCGCTGACTTGACACTGTCACTTCGCCTCGAGTGTGTTCCCACTGTACTTTGATTACTACCTTACCACGGCTCAAAGGAGTCGTGCAAACAGGTGGTAGTTGGGTGCAGTCCCGAAGCACTTGGAGGCAGTGACGGTTAGACAGGATTCGTCTCTCCGGGTATTTGGGGTTGACATCGCGCTGTGTCTAGGAGAGCCATTACACGAGTAGTTCCTGGCCAGGGCAATCGAGATATACTGGTAGGCTTCCAGTGTTATCTCAGGGTGTTTTGGGCTTCACTCCGACACGACTTGTACCGCTATTGGGGGACTGACGTTTACCGCCCCCTAGGCCCGCCATGCGATGTATCAGACGAACAGACCGGACTGTACGGAGAATGTCACATTCAGGCTCAGTAGGAGTTCAGATGGGTTTCGCCTCGTTGGTCTTCTTGTCGGCACTACCTGGGGACCGTTACGCACAGCTAGTGCCGCTTGCGGTCTGTGGTTAAACCCACTGCCAGCGTAGTGTCGAGTCTTTAGAGTCCCACACAGAAAGCTTTTCGCCTTTAGGCAAAAGAGTAGAGGTCGCATGGTATTGCGACAGGTCGCATGGTTTTGCGACAGGGTTCGGTCACATCCGTGCACTTGTGCGCGTACAGTGTCCGGACAGTTTACACTAGCGGGCTTTGGTTTAAGCCAGATCCTAGTGTACCTTTTGGGATTGGATTTATCCAGTTTGCATTCGTGTTCCTCGGAACGCGGATGCGAGTATGTATGCACAGTTGACGGAGAGACTGAGGCAGAGGATTCTCATTAGGGTTGTTGACCGTTGACAGTTGACTATTGACTTTTTGCTCAACCCTAATGAGAATATGATATGTGATTAACAATTATATTAATTAAGTATTATGGTGACATGGTTGTTGAGGGATTGACTTTGTTGACTTGTTGACTTTTGTTGACTTGTTGACTTTGTTGACCGGTTGACTAGGCTTGACTAGTTGACCATCATGATAACCATAGCTATCATTTCATGGCAAAGACTTTTGCTTGCTTGCTCCTTTGTGCAAAATGAGTGCATGAAATGATATAGCTATGGTTGCTTAAACCATCACATAATACTTGATTGATATGATGAGTTATGATGGTTATGGATTATGAGAGGGTGAAAGACAAAAGAGAGGCTCATTCTCACTTGCTCATTCTCTCTCTTGCTCTTGAGCTCTCATAATCTTGCTCTCACCCTCTTCCTCTTGCTCCCTCTCTTGACTCTATGGTTCACTTGTCTCATGAGTTGAGAACCAAGAACCATAGATAAAATCCCATACAAACTCTTCTCTACTCACTCTAGTTCACAAGGTTTAGCAAACCGAGTAAACTAGTTTCTTCAAAGTTCGAAGAAGGAGCCAAAAGTTGGAGCTTTCAGGTGGATCTATCTTCGGCGCAAGGAGACGACGGGAAGAAGCCGATCCGGACCACCATCGGAGTTTGAAGACGAAGGAGTTCAAGACAAGCAAGGTATAAACCCCCTAACCGAGTAGTTAACGACTCCTAGTTAGGTTGTTAGTTAGATGTTTAACAAAGATCCGGGTTTTAAGTCCATGTTACCACCTCTAGAAAAACCGTTTTTCATCAAATTCCGCATGCCCGAAAGTACCGGGAGAGGTAGTACTTTCGGGCATGCGGAATTTGATGAAAAACGGTTTTTCTAGAGGTGGTAACATGGACTTAAAACCCGGATCTTTGTTAAACATCTAACTAACAACCTAACTAGGAGTCGTTAACTACTCGGTTAGGGGGTTTATACCTTGCTTGTCTTGAACTCCTTCGTCTTCAAACTCCGATGGTGGTCCGGATCGGCTTCTTCCCGTCGTCTCCTTGCGCCGAAGATAGATCCACCTGAAAGCTCCAACCTTTGGCTCCTTCTTCGAACTTTGAAGAAACTAGTTCACTCGGTTTGCTAAACCTTGTGAACTAGAGTGAGTAGAGAAGAGTTTGTATGGGATTTTATCTATGGTTCTTGGTTCTCAACTCATGAGACAAGTGAACCATAGAGTCAAGAGAGGGAGTAAGAGGAAGAGGGTGAGAGCAAGAGTATGAGAGCTCAAGAACAAGAGAGAGAATGACCAAGTGAGAATGAGCCTCTCTTTTGTCTTTCACCCTCTCATAATCCATAACCATCATAACTCATCATATCAATCAAGTATTATGTGATGGTTTAAGCAACCATAGCTATATCATTTCTTGCGCTCATTTTGCACAAAGGAGCAAGCAAGCAAAAGTCTTTGCCATGAAATGATAGCTATGGTTATCATGATGGTCAACTAGTCAAGCCTAGTCAACCAGTCAACAAGTCAACAAAAGTCAACAAGTCAACAAAGTCAATCTCTCAACAACCATGTCACCATAATACTTAATTAATATAATTGTTAATCACATATCATATTCTCATTAGGGTTGAGCAAAAAGTCAATAGTCAACTGTCAACGGTCAACAACCCTAATGAGAATCCTCTGCCTCTGTCTCTCCGTCAACTGTGCATACACACCCGCATCCGCGTTCCGAGGAACACGAATGCAAACTAGATAAATCCAATCCCAAAAGGTACACTAGGATCTGGCTTAAACCAAAGCCCGCTAGTGTAAACTATCCGGACACTGTACGCGCACAAGTGCACGGATGTGACCGAACCCTGTCGCAAAACCATGCGACCTGTCGCAATACCATGCGACCTCTACTCTTTTGCCTAAAGGCGAAAAGCTTTCTGTGTGGGACTCTAAAGACTCGACACTACGCTGGCAGTGGGTTTAACCACAGACCGCAAGCGGCACTAGCTGTGCGTAACGGTCCCCAGGTAGTGCCGACAAGAAGACCGACGAGGCGAAACCCATCTGAACTCCTACTGAGCCTGAATGTGACATTCTCCGTACAGTCCGGTCTGTTCGTCTGATACATCGCATGGCGGGCCTAGGGGGCGGTAAACGTCAGTCCCCTAATAGCGGTACAAGTCGTGTCGGAGTGAAGCCCAAAACACCCTGAGATAACACTGGAAGCCTACCAGTATATCTCGATTGCCCTGGCCAGGGACTACTCGTGTAATGGCTCTCCTAGACACAGCGCGATGTCAACTCCCAATACCGGGAGAGACGAATCCTGTCTAACTGTCACTGCCTCCAAGTGCTTCGGGACTGCACCCAACTACCACCTGTTTGCACGACTCCTTTGAGTCGTGGTAGGGTAGTAATCAAAGTACAGTGGGAACACACTCGAGGCGAAGTGACAGTGTCAAGTCAGCGGACTAAGCTGTACTCATGTCACCTGGGAACTGATAACTGACGATAGGTATAATACCAACTAGTCAGTTCCCGACGAGTCCTGTCCAGTGTACTCGTAACCCAACGAGCACCCGCATACTATCTCAAGTACGACGTACCGACGGCTGTGGGACAGACCGTCTCCCACACTGGGATGAGAAGCGCATGCGTTAGTCTACTCCGGAGTATCGATGCCCTGTCTCGATAGTCCTGCGACCAGGGACCTGCATAAGGATGTGCTTATAGATTACCCAGCCCCACTAGTGTGACTGCCATCACAACGCTGGTAATCAAGCAAAGATCCTAAGGGCTCCACTAATGTGTATAGGCGATATACTAAAATAAGCACATGTACATATTGAAGTAGAAACAAACCAAGTAGCATACTACTATTTTGAGCAAGATTGTATATACAAGGTGAATATCCCAAGCTTCCATTAAGTAATATACAAACTAGTATGATACAGTAATGGCCTCTAGGGCATATACACTAACAATCTCCCACTTGCACTAAGGCCATGTACTGGCGTATCGAAGACCTATCATCTCGATCAGCCGCTCGAACTGAGTCTGGGGCAAGGCCTTGGTGAATGGATCTGCAGTGTTATCTTCTGAAGCGACTCTCCGAACCTCGATCTCTTGGCGATCCACGATCTCCCTGATCAGGTGATACCGCCTCAAGATGTGTCTGGATCTCTGATGGGACCTGGGTTCCTTCACTAAAGCTATAGCCCCGTTGTTGTCGCAATACAGAGGTATTGGATCAACAATGGATGGAACCACCGGAAGCTCTTTCAAGAACCTCCTCATCCAGACAGCTTCTTTTGCGGCATCAGATGCAACGATGTATTCCGCTTCCATCGTCGAGTCTGCAACGGTTTCCTGTTTGGAACTCTTCCAACACACCGCCCCTCCATTGAGGGTAAAGACAAAACCCGACATGGACTTGGAATCATCCTTGTCACTCTGGAAGTTGGAGTCAGCGAAGGCCTCGATCTGGAGGTCTTTTCCGCCATACACCAAGAACATCTCCTTAGTCCTTCTCAGGTACTTGAGAATGTTCTTTACTGCTATCCAATGTTTCTCCCCAGGGTTTGACTGATACCGGCTTACCACACTCAGTGCATAAGCTACATCCGGTCTGGTACACAACATCGCATACATTATAGAGCTTACCGCAGAAGCGTAGGGTATAATAGACATGCGATCCCTCTCCAAATCAGTCTTGGGAGACATCTCTTTAGAGAGGGTGATCCCGTGACAAGCCGGTAGGTTACCGCGCTTGGAATCTTCCATACTGAATCTCTTCAGTATGGTGTCGATGTACCTGGACTGTGAAAGTCCTAATATCCTCTTGGATCTATCACGATAGATCCGGATCCCCAGGATGTATGAGGCATCACCCAGGTCTTTCATGGAGAACCTGTGTGACAAGAACCCCTTGACAGATTGTAGCATAGGAATGTCATTTCCTATTAAGAGAATGTCATCCACGTACAAAACGAGGAATATACAGTTCTCGCTACAAATCTACTATAGATGCATGCATGGTTCATCTGGATTTTTGATAAAGCCAAATTCCTTGACCGTCTCATCAAAACAGATGTTCCAACTCCGCGATACCTGCTTTAGTCCATAGATGGACTTAAGCAACTTGCACACCTTTCCGCTGCTCCCACTCTGAATGAAACCCTCTGGTTGGTCCATATAGACACACTCCTCTAAATTTCCGTTTAGAAAAGCGGTCTTTCCGTCCATTTGCCAGATCTCATAATCGTGGAAGGCAGCAATGGCAAGAAGGATCCGAATGGATTTCAGCATAGCCAATGGAGAAAAGGTCTCGTCATAGTCCAAGCCAGGTCTTTGACGGAAACCCTTTGCAACAAGTCTAGCTTTATAGGTCTCAACCTGTCCATCTACACCAATCTTCCTTTTGAAGATCCACTTGCATCCTACGGGTTTTACCCCGTCTGGAGCAATGTCCAACGTCCATACTTTGTTGGTGTACATGGACTCCATTTCGGTCCGCATTGCATCCAGCCATTTTACCTAGTCAACGCTCTGAACGGCCTGCTGGAAGCTAGTAGGCTCATCATAATCTATGATGCAATCCTCTCTATCCCCGTCTATGAGAAAACCGTAGTATCTCTCGGGCGGATGAGACTGCCTACTACTCCTGCGGAGCGGCGTAGGAATGTCCTGTTCTTTTGAACCCTCTGGTTCCACTAAGCTTTCAGTAATAGCTCGTGGTTCTGGAATTTCTTCCAGTTCTACTGCGCTCCCACTAATTTCCTTTTCTAAGAACTGGTGTTCTAGAAAGTGGGCATTACGAGAAACAAGGACTTTTTGTTCCTCTGCGTGGTAGAAAAGATACCCCCTGGTGTTCTTTGGGTATCCCACAAACTTGCACAATACTGAGCGTGCCTCGAGTTTGTCCGCATGCTGCTTTTTGACAAAAGCTGGACATCCCCAGATCTTCAGATATTGAAAATAGGGTTTCTTCCTACTCCATAACTCATAAGGTGTGGTAGGCACAGTTTTAGTTGGAACTCGGTTCAAAAGGTATGCAGCTGATTCTAGCGCATACCCCCAGAATGATCGCGGTAACTCAGCATTACTCATCATGGACCGTACCATATCCAATAGGGTTCGGTTCCGTCTCTCCTATACACCGTTATGTTGCGGAGTGTATGGAGGAGTAAGCTGAGAGAGAATTCCGTTCTCTTTTAAATAGTCCAGGAACTCGGCACTTAAGTATTCTCCACCTCGATCCGATCTTAGAATCTTGATACTTTTGCCGGTCTGTTTTTCTACTTCATTCTTATATTCCTGGAACTTTCCAAAGGCTTCGGACTTATGTTTCATTAAGAAGACATAACCGTACCTTGAAAAGTCATCCGTAAAAGTAATGAAGTAAGAATAACCGCTTCGCGCATGTGTAGACATTGGACCGCACACGTCGCTGTGTACGAGTCCCAAGAGCTCGCTCGCCCTTACTCCGTGTCCAGTAAACGGAGTCTTTGTCATCTTTCCTTTGAGACAGGATTGACAAGTGGCATACGATTGATATTCGAACGGATTCAAATATCCTTCTGTATGTAACTTTGTCAACCTTCTCTCATTGATGTGACCCAGTCTACAATGCCATAAGAAAGTCTGATTTATTTCCGGAGACTTTCTTTTGTGTGTATTCTGGACATTGAAAATCTGTGGTTGGTTTAATACGTATATACCATTGCTCAATGTACCTGACCCAATCAGAACTTGATTAAGGTGAATGTTTACAACATTGCTTACAAACGCAAATTCATAACCTTCTTTAGAAACTAAAGATACAGAAATGATATTACAAGTTGCGTTGGGTACAAAAAAGCAATTACGCAAAACCAAAACATGTCCATCTGATATTCCCAGGTGATAGTCCCCCACGGCTTTAGCATCCATGCTAGCTCCGTTCGCAACTCTGAGGGTCATATCACCTGCCTTCAAAACCCTACGGTTTCTCAACGCCTGCAATGAATTACAGATATGAGATCCTGATCCGGTATCCAATACCCAGGAATTAGAGTTTATTGAAAGACAGTTTTCAATAACATACACACCTGAAGCTGAAGCTGCAACCTGCTTCAATTCCTGTGTTCTGGCCTTCCAAGCCCTGCAATCATTCTTCCAGTGTCCTTTCTTATGACAATAGAAGCATTCTTCCTTATCCACAAGCTTCCCCGCTTTCTTTGTTGCTTTTGCTTTTCCCTTCGTATCCACTTTACTAACACCGCCTCTTGGTTTGGCGGGGGCTTTCTTCTTCTTTCCCTTGGCTTTCGCCTTAGACCTAGAAGAAGATGATCCTCCTACAAATAAAGTGGATGTTTCCCTACCTTTCTGTAGGGTGCCCTCTGCGCTCCTCAGCATGTTGAGGAGCTCTGAAAGTTCAACTTCCTTTTCTTATAAGTTGAAGTTCAGTATAAACTGGGCGTAAGTGGAAGGAAGGGACTGGAGAACTAAGTCCGTATAGAGCTCACTCTCCAATGTGGTCCCTAGGTCCGCGAGCTCCTCAATGTAGCTGATCATCTTAAGCACGTGCTCTGCTACTGATGATCCGACGGCCATCCTTACCGAAAATAACTTTTTCGACGCTTCGTATCTTGCGATACGAGATTGCTCTCCATACAGTTCTTTTGTATGAAGAAATATGGATTCCAAGTCCATATTCTCGTGCCTCCTCTGATGTTCATTGTCCATAGAGGCAAGTACGAGGCATTTGGCTTTCGCGCTATCAATCTCCCAAGTCTTACGGATTTCCTTATCCACGACGCTGGAAGTGGGACCAGGGACAGGGGGAGCTTTGGTGGTAAGAAGATACCCCAGCTTGTCGTAAGTGATTGCCATCTTGACATTCCTGAGCCAATCTTTGTAGTTTGGCCCTGTCAGTATGTTTTTATCTAGGAGTAACTTAAGTCCAGTCATGTCGATTGGTCGCTGCAATTAGGAGAGAGAAGAAACACTCAGCTTGATGCTCTTGCAAGTTTAGAATGATTTTTAGTTTGTCTAAACAGGATGGCTCCTACTGTTTCTCGAATCCCTTCTCAAACTATAAAGGAAGAATTAGTCGGGATCAATCCCACCGCACAATACTTACTTAACCGTTCAGCCAGGCCAGTGTCGGTACTTCGAGGGAGGTTTTCCAACGCTTTCGCGAAGTTCCTTAATTAAATAATCTCTTTTCCCTGGGGCCGTAGCCCCGCTAACACCTTTCTAGACACCTACTAGGTTTATAGCATTGATCGTTTAGTGAGAAATTTCCCGAGGAGTAGCATATACTCACAGTAGGATCGGGATCCAAATATCATCGCGTGACGAAACTGAAGGAATCCTACCAGAATCATCACACTCCAAGTGGTATGCAAATCTAGCAAGTTTCAGTACTTATGAAACTCCCGATGTGGATTTTTGCCCCATGCTCTTATGACCTTGGCGTGAGGTCAAAATGTCATAAGTCACATGTCAAGTTCTTCCCATCATTATCCAGGTTAATTTGAATCCACCCGTACCTACCCTTGACGTAGGCCAAAATGGTAGTACGGCTGTCCCAAACCAACGCATTCTATCTATGCAACAGATAAATATCCGGCAGCTATCAATCACTATGCCTTGGCGTGAGGTCAAAATACATAGCTTGAATACTACCGAATATTTAACTGAAATGATGGAGGGCTACGAATGGTTTTGGCAAAACCGTGAACGTAGTGAACTTGATATAGTCGATGGAACGAGATAGCTTTTAAAAGGAGTGGCTCAAGCTCCGCATTTAAAAGTTGGTTTTGAAAAGAACCGAGTGGTTTTTCGAAAGTGTTCCAACGACTTTTGCTTGGTTTATTATCTTGTATTAGTTCTTTTAATGCGTGATATTCTTGCATTAGTTCTTTTAATGCGTCCCATCATTTAATCCTACCATTGCAGAAAACAACCAAAATATGACGTACGCTTATGCCATTCGCATTCGCCACAGGGCCCCGTCATTACCCGTTAGGTTACTTAACTAATGACAGAGCGGGGGCTGGGCTAGCGCGGCTGTAAAATATAAGCAACGCCTAAATAATATCATATATAGATATATATTGCAATGATAGCCATTTCAGATCACAGATGAACACATTGGATATACTAGGAATCCGCAATTCGTACGAGCCTGTAACGAAAAGCAGATTACACGGTCGCGGTGAATAGCCAAAACCCCACCCAAGACCCCTACGGGTGCGGCAAACTACCAGCCAAGTACCCGAAGCGAAGCAACCTCCCTCAACCCGGTGAGTAGGCCACTCGGCACTTCGGCATACCCGGTAGTTTGTGCACCCCCTCCATGGGTCTATCCTAGGAGCAAAAACAGTAAAAAGAAATTATACAATGATGGCTACAACCCCGACCCGGTTGTGCGGCCATACAAATAATTATTACATCAATTTACAAATTTACATGAATTGAAAGAAAAGAAAACTCTCGTCTCACAACCCCGGCTATTCACCCGCGACAATCCAACATATTCATATACACATTCCAATAACATTACAGATCACAGATTTGTATAACCCCCACTAATCGACATATAGCGATTAGCAGACGTTCAATACAAATATCACATTACAGAGAAACCCATCAGCTAAAGTCTTTTAGAAGTTCGATCAAAAATACGGATTTTCAGGACCCTAAAAATAAAATTTTCGTTCTGGAAAATCTGGGCTGAAAATACATATACCAAAATTCCCAAAATACCCTTACAACCACACTGCAGCAAAGAAACACCAGAGAGGGGCCAAGGAGGCCGCGGAACCGCGGCAATAGCAAGCTATTGCCGCGTTTCCGCGGTCGTTTAGGGGGATCTCTGGGTGATTTTTCTACAGTAGCTTTTAAAAACCCTGAGTCGATTTTTGATGCATGATTTATCATTTTTGCAGAACATAAAAAATCGACAGCAACTTTGAAAACGGGGTTCATTTCGGGACTTTTTCTTTGGTCGATCTTCTAGCTACTTTGCTAACATGTTAGATAGAGTTTAACTAGGCTCTGATACCACTGTAAGTCCATGCTACCTCTCCCGGTACTTTCAGGCATGCGGAATTTGATGAAAAACGGTTTTTCTAGAGGTGGTAACATGGACTTACAGATCATGCATCTCAACGTTTATAGTTCGGCCTTATTTACATCCGAGGAAGCTTATGGTGTGTTTATCTAAAGTTATTCTGAGGTTACGTTTCATAGTATGTTGGTAAAATTTATCTGCATTAAAAACACATCATAATTTGTAAGTTTTTAGTTTCGAAAAAAAGTTCTACCGAACCTTTGGTTTTACTGTAAGAGCAATGCAAGTGAATACTGGCTTGCATCTAGTCATGATATATTTCTTAATGAAACGCTGAGCTGTGAATGAGTGACACAATCCCATGATAGGTCTCATCTCAACCTAAACCCTACCCATATTTTTATTTCTACATGTTTGTCGGGTGAACGTCCACAAGCCTATTAGATATCAGCTGAGATACGAATAAATCCTAAAACGACAAGATTGGCACGGGCAAAATTTGTAAATTTTCAAAACTAGCCGTTAGAAATTGAGCCTCTGCTAAATGAACCATTGATGGCAACTCTCAATGAATTTCAATCGGCCCAATTTCACACGTGCGATTTAATTTGTCTACAGAGTCCCAAAAACACACACTCTCTCTCTCTCAGAATGCACACGTGTCGCCAGCAGAGCCGCAAGAAACTGTTCAAGACACGAGAGGTGCTACGTGAAGCAATATGGGCCTCGAATTTAATTGTTTAATCTAAATCGTCCGACAAAACAGGGATCTGTCGACACGTGTATGAAATGGACGGTGGGATTTGGGCTGTCGGCGAAGATACGGAATCGAGGGGAATGGAAAGCTCTAGAAGGTGGGGCCCACGTGGTCCGCATGGAGAGCGGTGTGGGCCCCACATTGGTGTGTCCCATCACAGCGCAGCTATTTTGGAATCTTTCCCCCTCACAGCTATTTTTTTTGCATTAAAAAAGAATAACGATAAATAAATAATTAGGAGGCTAACATTTTAAATTTTTCCTAACTAGAAAGTCTAGGGATCATTAGGAGATTATAATGTGCAATTTTCAGTTTGCTTTAAAACTGTAATACACGAGAAAATATGGTTTTTTTTGTTGTTATACATTTATGCATCAGATGGATGTAAAATTATACTCGAGTTACGAGTGAAAGTCCGGTGATCCAAGCTGGACCAGATCGAACCTGGTTTTATCTAAACAATTCCTAAAATACGATCAATTCTCAATTCTTTCTTAATAATGCAACACTCATAATAGAATCATAGATAAAGAATTGTTATAAACTTAACATATCAATTGATATTCTCACTGAATTCTGCTAACTAACACAGAGAAAACAACTGCCGCCGATGCTGTTAAGACTAAAGTCAAACCGTCCATTGATACCATTTAAATGAAAAAAACTCCAATAAAATAAACACAAAGAGATCAAACTTTCTGCAAACAATCAAAGTGCACCTCCCTTGCTCAATTCAAACATCACCAAAATTAAACAATTGGACAACACAACATGTAACAAATTGCTTTAGTTGTTAAAAATAACATATTTCTCTTTACAGAGTGGCATGCACCTAAAAATTATAGCATCCCACCACCACCATGAAAAACGCGAGCCATCCAAATCTTGGCCCCCACAAGTTCCAATATATTCCCCCGTTGAAAAGAATCAAAGTTGATTTGATTCCTTCTAAAAATAATTGTGGCACTCTAAACTCATCACCTCGGGCTCTCTTCTCATTATCAAACGTGGCGTCAAAGAAATAACAAGGAAAACAATAGTTCTTCAGCAGTTTTTCCGACTTTTGGTGATCTGCATCGTTAAACCTGATCAACATATTATGTAATTCCGAAAGGTCTTGAACTTCCATATGAGGATCGCAAATTTAATAGTTTATGAATAATACATTATTTCTATAACCGAATCAATAGGCATTATATCTTATGATCAAAAGAAGTTGCAGAAAGCTGATTTTTCGACTAGTATACGACAGAAGACCGCATTTTTCTAATACAAAAACTTCAATAAGAGACAAAATCAAATTCTATGAGGAATCTATCTACTACATTCATCTTGTACTCATTTTTCCAAATAAAAATAAGAAATTTCTTCTTGAATAGTAACTTTATTGCAAAAGCAAAACAAGCATCAGGTTAAAGGGCAAGACAATAAGGCACCGCCAATTACAAGGAATTTTACAGTCTAATACTAATAGCCGACGTAGATTGAATGGATTTCGTTTCTTTGATCGTGAAGGCTTTGAATATATATGGATGGCATGCGAAAACCAATGGCCATTTTTGCCGGTGAAGGACCACTCACAAACTAAGGATTTGATTGAAAATTTCTTTCTTTTTTAAAGAATTTTTTTTTCATAGAGATAGTGATCCATCAATGTCAAGTTGCAATCTTGGAGTGGAAGTGTCCATGTCCTTTTCTTGTAAACTTTAAAGGACGGGTAGTTGTTTGAAAGCTGAAGCAAGAGACAGAAGCAAGAGGGGTGGGTAATTTTATATATAGGTTGAATTTTTCACTTGTAAAGAAAGTAGGCTAGAGAGATTGTGGTTGCCTTTTGAGGTAAGATAAGATCTTTTTTGAATATCCTTTTGCTTTGTACCGGCGATTGGACGGAATCATGAAAACGTCCGGCATATCCGGACATGATGCCGAATTTAGAATGTATACCATTATGAAATAATAGTATAGATGATGTTTTGATCCCGACCACACATTTCTTTTGTGTGTGGTTGGGATCTACTACTATTACCGTCAATTTTTTGAGACCCACATGATAAAAGAGTCCCTTCAAAAAATGAATATATCTTAACCACACACAAAATAAATGTGTGGTCGGAATCAAAATAGCACACATGGTATTATTATCTTCATAATAGCACGCTTCCCAAATCCGCAAAAGAAAGTGTCGCTGTGGGAGAATTTTGGTGATGGATGCTTGGCTCCGAGCATTGTGAATCACATTTGGAATTCAAAAGTAATTGTGGGACATCATGCAATCAATTTTTAGCACATAAATCCCAATCAAAGAATTAAAATGGAATCGATTATTAAGCTCACAGCAACAACAAAAAATTAAACACAAAGGGACAAAATGGCGACAGTTGGATCATTTGGTATCAAAACCACGTTTTGTTTGGTCACCAAATTGCAACATTTTGGTACGTTGGTCGGCCCGCCCAGCTCACCGTCCCAGATTGATTTGTCCTCGTGCATTTATAGACTTTAATGCCTAATATTTAGTTATTTAATTTGTTTTATATTAGTACTAAATGATCAAAAAACTTCACCAACACATGTCACAAGAAAAAATTCTTCAATTTACCAGTTATATATATCACATCATGGAAGAGAAAAAGATAGAATGTCACTCTAAGCAGTCCGAACGCATGTCACGTCCCGCTCCTCAAAATACGAAAATACGGGGAGTGACTAGTGCAGCCATGGTGTAACACCCTGGTACGCGTATACAATATTAATGGTTATTTTAAGACCTGCTTTATAATTATTTTATTTTATTCATTTGGATTGCGAGTAATTCGAATAGTAGTAGTAGTTATCCGATCTGACCCACATGTGTGGAACACAGTATGGTGCTAGATTGTGTTTGATATTTATTAGTAAACTATATATATATATATAGAGAGAGAGAGATTAATGGAGGAAAGAGGCCATAGGAGGGGATTTCCTCCTATGGCGTCGAAAAAACACCCTCTTCCTAGTTTTTTCCGACGATCGGCACCCACCAACTTCATCGTCATCATCTAAGATGTGGGTATACCAAATTTCATGTGATTCTACAACTTTTTCACCGTTGATTTAGTGGGTTCAAAATTAACGGTTTACCGACAATAGAACTTTTTACATTGCTAAATCAACGGTGAAAAAGTTGTAGAATCACATGAAATTTAGTGTATCCACATCTTAGATGATGACGATGAAGATGGTAGGTGCCGATCGTCGGAAAAAAAATAGGGAGGGGGTATTTTTTCGACGCCATAGGAGGGAATTCCCTCCTATGGCATCTTTTCTCCATTATTCTCATATATATATATATATATATATATAGAGAGAGAGAGAGAGAGAGAACAATGAAGGAAAGATGCCATAGGAGGGAATTTCTTCCTATGGCGTCGAAAAAATACTCTCCCTCATTTTTTCCGCCGATCGGTACCCACCATCTTTATCGGTATCATCTAAGATGCGGCTACACCAAATTTCATGTGTATCTACAACCTTTTCACCGTTGATTTAGCAATGTAAAAAGTTCTATTGTCGGTAAACCGTTAATTTTGAACCCACTAAATCAACGGTGAAAATGTTGTAGAATCACATAAAATTTTGTGTACTCACATCTTAGATGATAACGATAAAGATGGTGGGTGCCAATCGTCGGAAAAAATAAGGGAGGGTGTATTTTTTCGACGTCATAGGAGGAAATTCCCTCCTATGGCCTCTTTCCTCTATTAACCTTATATATATATATATATATATATAGAGAGAGAGAGAGAGAGAGAGAGATAGAGAGAGAGAAGTTGTGGATAAGATATATTTACTAACCGACATCACGTGGATAAACGTCCCATATTTAAAGTTGCTTTCATCTATCCCGTCTAAATCTCAAGATATCAGATAATCAAATATTTATTAAATATTTATATATTTATTTAAATTCCTTTTTAAAACTTATTAGTGGGTATATGTATTTAATATTATATTATCGCATTATGGGTTAAATCTTTACGTAAATATGTTATTCTTTAAAATATATTTTTGACGAGATTCTGATAAAATTTGATAATAATTTGATATTATCTGTAAACCCTAAACTCTTTCTCCCTCTCTCTCTCTCTCTCTCTCTCTATATATATATATATATATATATATATATATATATATATATATATAAACAGTTTATATATTTATTTTATATTGTAAAACTTTCTTTCTCTCCCTTGATCTCAACCCAAGTCGAGCCCTAACCCACGCCCTCGTCTTCTCATCGCCGACTTCCACCCTTTTCCCTCTCGCCGTCGACGTCAACTCTCTTCTCTCGTCCTTACCTCCTCAACCTCACCATCATCGTCGGTATCACCCTCTTCAATTTTGAGAACCCCGAGCCCTCACCTTCGTTCTCACCTCCGACTTCGCCTCCTCCGTCGATCACCTCGTCTTCCTCACTTCACGGTCAACCTCGTCCCTCATCTCGTCGTTGTCAACCCTACCTTTCGCCCACAACCCTGAACCCCCAAGGACCATTCATCATCACCCTCGACATCATCATCTTCTTCTTCCTTCCATCGCCGGAGCCGACCCAGCAACACCACCGCTTCCACCTTGCTTCAACCACGATCTTAGACCTCGTCTCTAGTCACCACGTCCTCAAAACCCCGACTTCATCACATCTCTCTTCTTTCCCTCATCGAGCCTTCACCCCGACCTCCTCATCGCCATCCCGACCCGTCGACGTCGTCTTCGACCCAAACACCGGTACCTGAGCATTCAACAGAGCACGAGTAAGCCATCCTAGCAATACATTATCGCTTTTAGCTGAGGTCGTGAGTACGTCGTGTTTGCGAATGTTGTCGTCGTGCGAGTATCCATATTTCGTCATGGTTTTATCAATCGAGACAAGTTTCTAAACTTGCAACATTATATATATATATAAGAATAATGGAGGAAAGAGGCCATAGGAAGGGGTTTCCTCCGATGGCATCGAAAAAAATACAACCTCCACTATTTTTTCCGACAATCGGCATCCATCATCATTATCATTATCATCTAAGATGTGCATATACCAAATTTCATGTGATTCCACCACCTTTTCACCGTTGAATTAGCAGTGTAAAAAGTTCTATTGTCGGTAAACCATTAATTTTGCATCAATTAAATCAACGGTGAAAAAATGGTATAATCACATGAAATTTGGTGTATCCACATCTTAGATCATAAAGATGGACGTGATGTATGCCGATCATCGAAAAAAATCATGGAGGGTGCGTTTTTCCGACGCCATAGGAGGAAATTCCCTCCTATAGCACATTTCCTCCATTAACCTCATATATATATATATATATATATATATATATATATATATATATGAGGTTAATGGAGGAAAGATGTCATAGGAGGGAATTTCCTCCTATGGCGTCGAAAAAATACACCCTTTCTCATTTTTTCCGACGATCGGCATCCACCATCTTCATCGTTATCATCTAAGATGTGGGTACATCAAATTTCATGTGATTCTATAATTTTTTCACCGTTGATTTAGTGGGTTCAAAATTAACGGTTTACCGACAACATAACTTTTTGTTTTGCTAAATCAACGGTGAAAAGGTTGTAGAATCCATGAAATTTGGTGTACCCACATCTAAGATGATAACAATGAAGATGATGGATACCGATCGTCGAAAAAAATGATGGAAGATGTAATTTTTCGACGCCATAGGAGGAAATTCCTTCCTATGACCTCTTTCCTCCATTATTCTGTATGTGTATCTATATATATATATATATATATATATACAATTTTTATAGTATTAATCCATATTACTAATACTAGCATGTGTATAGTTATAACTATGATATATATATATATATATATATATATATATATAGATTTATTATTTAGCAAATTGTTATCAATGTACAATTTTTATAGTATTAATCCATATTACTAATACTAGCATGTGTATAGTTATAACTATGAGGTCACGAAAATCTACTTAATTGAACTATACAAATCAGTATATATCAAGTCGCAAACGTAAAACGTTATTATAAATAGATTTAATATATATTATAAATAAATTAATCAGACCCAGTTTAAATAGTATGCATTAGTTAATTGTACAGTGAATTAAATAAACTGGTTACTGTTATTTCATTGAATATTTCTAATGTTTAATACATAAAACCTGACATGTGCACGGTACATTCCTTATTACTATATTGCTTACACTTGTTACTTGAATAACTACTAATGCCAACAGTATTGACTAATTATCTTAGTTGACCTGGCTTTTTATCTGGTTAGACAAGACTTGTACACGACTGTTCTTGTGTTGGAATTAGGTAGACTTTATATTGATATTTGACTTGAATATGAAACCTGAGGATGTAACCAAAACGCAACTCAAGAGAATATTATTATTATTTGATGTGATTCCGGGCATGAACGGAATAACCATTGTTTATTATACCGTGGGGAATAAACAGGATATATTGTGCCGTGGTGCCGTGGGGAATGAACGGGAAATATACTGTCACGCCCTGTTTTCCAGTAGACGGAAACGATGACGTTGCAGGCCACAATGTATTTACTAAGAAATAAATACGTTAAGCGTAATTAAACAATATATAAAATGAACAAGAATGACAAGAGTACTAAAATAAAACAACAATTTTATTTACATTCAACTTTACATACAATTGTTTGAAAAGAAAAGATATAATGAGTAAAGCGGTGCCTAAACAGTGGTCACGCCCCGCTTCCTACAGTATGCTAAGATCGGCACGTGACAGAGCCAACCATACTACTTGTGGTTAAGAAACATCCCTCCACAGTCACATTACGGCTGTCCATAAGATATCAAGAACAAGAAATATATACTATTATCTAATACATGTCCATCTGCCAGAATAAACGAGTCAAGAAATATATATGCGGAAGCAATAAAATCCAACAAACAATAACATCTGGAAATACGTCCTAAAATACAGGCTCACATCAGGAAATAAAAGTACGGAAAGAAAATTAAACTAAACCAAACACTAACATGCGCCTTACCGTTCAGCCTGTTGGCTAAAATGCTTCTGGTCATCCTGTAAAAGAGATTGAGGATCTGGGCCATGCAAAACCCAGACGTCAGTGCGTCATAATATCAAACAATAGTAATAACCAGGATGTAACAAGATATGCGGGAATGAATATAAGTCAACATCATGAATATGACAGTGAGGTGTGTATGTGTATGTAAAGTGTGATAAGCAATCTAAACTATATTACCGGGTTATCTACTCTCAAGTCTGTGAAATCAATTTAATGGAATCGTCGTTGTAACTCAATAGTATCCCGTGCATGCCCGGGACCACGGTCAAGACTCTCGGGCTGAATCCGAGACGTGCCGCAAGGCAGTAAAAATATAACATGTACAGATGAATGATGTCAGGAGCATCATCCCGGGGTTGGTCTAGCCTGTAAAACTGATCAGTATAAGTATCGAACTATCGAGTTACAAGTCTGGTTTCATCATTGATTTCCTCTTACCCCCAAGTTATGCGTTCAATTCAGGTATTGATAAATATGAAACTAATGCCAACACATGATCAAGTATGTACAGGTTTTGTCTGAATAGACAACAGGATGTGTCCGTCGGGAAAACAAGTCAGGGATGTCGGTATTAGTAACAAGATCAAGAATCAAGTCAAGCAGTGGTGTATCAGGTCATGTCAGGTAGTGCATATGTATCACACGGATGCTCAAAAGTAAACTGTAACAAGTATCAAAGCACGGTAAAAGTACGGATGCACAATGTCTATCAGGGATCACATCTACAACTCCATGACTACGTATGATGCACATTGTCAAGCATGGTACACTAATAAAACAGTAACATGAAATAATATGGTCTCGGCGTGCAACTAGATATGTAATAAACCGTACAGATACAGACGGATACTATAAAACTGTAAATCGGTAAAATTTGCTGAATATTAAAACATAAGCACTATTATTTATTAAATAGATATTGATATAATAATATTAACATGGATAAAATATTCAAACCGATTAATAACTATAAAAGTGGTATTGATTAACCATGTACAAGAAAGTTCCGTTCAGAAATTCAGCGTTATCCTGATTTGTAAAATAGCTTAAAAATAATAAACGTTCTCCAAAAGGGACGTGTCTTATACCAAAACAAAGATAATTCAATAAGATTTTCATTTTTATAAGTTTAACTATCTCAGGTTGTTCCTACAAAAATCTATGAACATTCGAAATTGAAAGTTTGCTGCTGGAATTTCCCTGGACAGCAGTTTAGAGATATTTTCATTTGTATTTTACGTTATTTAAACAATTTATTTTGCAAGTAAATATTTCATAGAGTTATATTATTCTGAGTTAGCTTCGTAACTAACTAAACAATGTATACTAATATTTTTTCTATGATTTATAATGAATTATATAACGTAAGGTGTACAGTAAATTTCAGATTTGTCGTATCCGCTTTGCAACGACGTTTCATGTGTAAACTATAATATTTTCAAACTATATTTTGTATAATATTATAAAATGCAGATTATAAACTAATTAAAGATAATAATAAGAAATATTACGACGATATATATATTTATAGATATAATTATAGCATGACGCAAGTTGTAAACTTTCATACATTTTATATTATAAAACCGATTAACGTTAAATAACTACGGTGTATAAATTATATAGATATAGCCGTATGATGATGATGATGATGTTGATGATGATGATAATACGGAAACATATAAATAAATTACATAAAGCGTAGCATGTAGCAAGTTGTAAACTTGTCTCGAAACAAACGCGATGAACGGAAGCAACACGACGCTATACAAATCAACACCAAGTTTTGATGGCTTGGTTAAGGTTCTAGGATGCGGCTGGAGTTGCGTCGGCGAGAATGCGTGTGGACTTGAAGAACGAAGAAGGAGGATATATAAATTGATGAGGGAGATATATGTTATGCATAGAGAGAGAGAAGTTTTGTGTTTAATATATATATTAAAGTTTAAATTAGATTATAAATATATATTAGTTTTAATGTATATAGATAATATCAAATTACAACCAATCTCCACCAAAATCTCATAAAAAAATATATTTTGAAAATTAATTCACATATGTAAACTTCTCAACCATAATGCAAGAATATATTTTAAATAATTCATACCCCTAATTTAAGATTTAAAAGAATTCTAATAATATATCTAGATTTAGTAAATATTTGATATTAGATATCTTGAGATTTAAACGTAAAAAATAAAAGCAAAATAAGATATGGGGTATGATAACATGCCATGCTAGATATTAAAATATATTATTTAGTTCTAATTTGTATTATTAAAAGATATGCGGATACTAAAATATATTATACATGTATATAGAACCTAGATGTACACGGATCCTCTGTACTAGTAAATATATGACGTAATCTTGAACCATGATAGATTTCAAGTATGCGGGTCGGGTCGAATATTAACCATAGATACTAAAACACTATCCGCACCCAAAACAAATAAAACCAAGAATTAGCCACAAGATAAAGAAAATAATCAAATAGAATATGGTATAAATAAAGTAGGGTGTTACATTATACCCAACTACAAAAGAATTTCGTCTGCGAAATTCCCGGAACGAGAAAAGACAAGAAAACATGAATCTAAAAAAAGAGGTGTGAAAACTTCTGTCGAATCTCGTCTTCTCGTTTCCAAGTCGATTTTCCGTGCGAGTGATTCCCCCATGAAACAAGTACGAGCGGGATAACCTTGTTCTTGAGGACCTTTTCTCTTCGATCAACAATCGACATCGGTTGTTCTTCATAGGTCAAATCCTCCCTTACAATCAGTTCCGAATGATCTAGCACGTGTGTTTCATCTCGAACATACTTACGGAGTTGAGATATATGAAACACGTCATGAACGATCGCCAAAGATGGTGGTAAACCCAATCGATAAGCCAATTCTCCAACACGCTCAATAATATCGAAAGGCCCCACGAATTGAAGACTAAGCTTGCCTCGACTCCCAAAACGAATCACTCCTCTAGTCGGTGATATCTTCAAGAATACAAGATCACCAACAGCGAACTCTAGAGGTCTTCTCGATGTATCTGCACAACTCTTCTGCTGATCCTGTGCTGCCTTCATGTGATTCCGGATAGCATTAACTTTCTCTACTGTTTGCACGACACGATCCGGTCCTAACAATCTTCGTTCTCCAACATCGTCCCAACAAACGGGTGAGCGACACTTGCGACCATACAATACTTCGAATGGAACCATCTGAATAGTCGCCTGAAAGCTGTTATTGTAAGAAAACTCCACCAAGTGTAGATGATTCTCCCACGAGCCTTTGAAGTCTAACATGCAAGCTCTTAACATGTCTTCAAGAGTTTGGATTGTTCTCTCCGAGTTTGGATCGTTCTCTCCGACTGGCCATCTGTCTGAGGATGATAAGCAGTGCTAAATTTCAATCGCGTCCCCAAACTTTCCTGTAAACTTCTCCAGAAGTGTGATAAGAATTGGGTATCACGATCGGAAACGATGCTTTCAGGTACTCCATGCAATCTCACAATCTCCTGCATGTATTGTTCTGCTAACGCTTCCGTCGACCGACCCACTCGAAATGGAATGAAATGAGTTGCCTTGGTCAATCGATCAACAATCATCCAAACTGCATTGTTGCCCTTTGGACTCCGCGGTAAAGTTGTCATGAAATCCATGGTTATATGTTCCCACTTCCACTAAGGAATCGGAAGTGGTTGCAATAAACCAGCTACCCTTTGATGTTCAGCCTTAACTTGCTGACACACCAAGCACTTCGCTACAAAGCGGGCAATCTCCCTTTTCATGCCTTCCCACCAGAAATGCTGTCGTAGATCACGGTACATCTCCGTGCCTCCTGGATGTACAGAATATGCGGAACTGTGTACCTCACTTATAACTTCTTCGCGAATGTCTCCTTTTAGCACACACAAACGGCTACTATATCGAAACAAACCATCTTCATGAATCAACAAGTCTGTTCGAAGCCCCGCTTCAACCTGTTCTCGAAACTTCTGCAATCTTGGATCATGCGACCGCGCTGCTTTAATATTATCGATCAATGACGACTGTACTTACAGCTGCATCAACTGTCCCGAAGAATGCGGTAGCACGATCTCCAACTCGAATATCCGAAAATTTTCGATAAGCTCCTTCTGTGCAGTCAACATCCGAATTGCTGGCAACCGACTAAGCGCATCCGGTACTACATTAACTTTCCCCGGATGGTACTTGAGATCAAGATCATAGTCAGCCATCAGCTCCAACCATCTACACTGCCTCATGTTGAGCTCTTTCTACGTGAACACGTACTTTAAGCTTTGTTATCGGTGAATACTTCGACCCTTTCGCCCAATAAGTAGTGTCTCCAAATCTTCAAAGCGAAAATCACTACTGCAAGCTCCAGATCATGAGTTGGGTAATTTTTCTCATGGGTCTTCAACTGTCTCGATGCGTAGGCTATAATCTTCCCATGCTGCATCAAAACACATCCCAAACATTTCCCAGATGCATCGCTGTGAATCACCAATCCTCCGGAACCGTCTGATACGGTCAAAATAGGAGCGGTTATCAATTTTTGCTTCAACACCTCAAAAGCTGACGCACATCTATCCGTCCATATAAACGGTACCTCCTTTCGCATAAGCTTGGTCAAAGGCTCAGCTAAACGATCAAAATTCTCCACGAACCTTCTGTAATATCCAGCAAGTCCAAGAAAACTTCTGATTTCCGCTACACTCTTCGGAATCGGCCAATCTTGAACTGCTGCAATCTTCTCGGGATCAACGGCGATTCCATCTCCGGATACGACATGCCCCAAAAACTTCACTTCTTCAAGCCAAAACTCGCACTTGCTAATCTTTGCATACAATCTTTCATGCCTCAATATCTGCAGTGCGATCCTCAAGTGTTCTGCATGCTTTTCTAGGCTCCTCGAGTAGACCAGAATATCATCGATGAACACTACTATAAACTGGTCTAAGCGGAGAAAAGATTCGGTTCATCAAGTTCATAAATATCGCTGGTGCATTCGTGACTCCGAATGGCATCACTAAATACTCGTAATGTCCATATCGAGTTCGGAACGCAGTCTTGCAAATATCCTCTGATTTAACTCGAACTTGATGATATCCGGATCGCAAATTCATCTTCGAGAATACTCTCGCGCCACTGAGTTGCTCGAACAATTCGCCAATGCGAGGGATTGGATACTTGTTCTTAATAGTCACCCGGTTTAATTCTTGATAATCGATGCACATTCTTCTTGTGCCATCTTTCTTCTTGACTCGAAGAACTGGAGCTCTCAAAGGTGAATTGCTGTTGCGAATCCAACTCTTCTCTAGCAATTCGGTAACCTGCTTCTTTACTTCATCCAACTCCACTGGTGCCATCGGATAATACGCCTTGAAATCGGCGCTTCACGAGGAACAAGATCGATCGCGAACTCCACATCTCGTTTTGGCGGTAAACCCGAGATGTCTTCGGATACATCCATGAACTATCGAACTACAGCTGGCGCTTCCTCCTTATTAACTTCCATCGACGAAAGAACGGCGCTTGTCGGCCTAGCCCTAAACTCGACTGGCCCGACAGATTTGCTACCTCCAGCAAAAACAAACTCCGGATGTCCGGGAATCTGGAAAATCACTTTCTTTGCCCTACAATCGATATGAGCATGGAAAGTGCCGAGAAAATCCATTCCCAAGACAACATTATAACTGCCAGTATCGATCACCAAGAAATCCACGAACAACTCTCGTCCGCAAATAACAACAGAACAATCCTTGCACTTGCTACCAGATATGATCTTCCCATTCCCAGTGTGTATGTCCCAACAACAAGAAAGGGTCGTGCAATATATCGAATGTGCGGTAATAAACTTGGATGACATAAAACAGTGGGATGCACCTGAATCGAATAATGCTAATGCAGGAAAACATGAACAAGTAGGATACCCAAAATGACTTCACCTGAAGTCAAACACTGAAGAAGATAAGCACGGTAAACAGGATTCAAGCGTGCGATAAAACATGAACTGGTAAGCAATGACACTGAGAGAAGCAAGGTAATATCACGACCATAAATCAAGGAAATGAATCAAGACTAGGACTCCAAGTTACTTAAATAGAGTACCGCATTGTAATCATGCTGCAGTTCATGAGTACAATCACATAACTCCGTTCAAGTCGCCCAAATCCTAGTATCAGAATTGAAGGAATAGGAAGGGAGAAACAATAGAACCAAAAAGATTTCAAGCCGAGATGCAAAGTCATCCATCTCGTCAAGATAAAGGGTCAAGAGAAAGATAAGATTCAAGAATCATGACAACAATGTGGCAGGACATGTTCCTAATTACGGGTTTTCTGATTCGTGTATTGGGTCCAATACCCAACTACAAAAGAATCAAACCCGATTAACCTAAATCCTATGGCTCTGATACCAAACAAACGCTGTCATGCCCCGCTTCCCAGAGTGCGCTAAGATCGGCACGTGACAGAGCCAACCATGCTACATGTGGTTAAGAAGCATCCCTCCACAGTCACATTACGGCTGTCCATAGGATATCAAGAACAAGAAATATATACTATTATCTAATACATGTCCATCTGCCAGAATAAACGAGTCAAGAAATATATATGCGGAAGCAATAAAATCCAATAAACAATAACATCTGGAAATATGTCCCAAAATACGGGCTCACATCAGGAAATAAAAGTACGGAAAGAAAATTAAACTAAACTAAACACTAACATGCGCCTCGCTGTTCAGCCGCCTGTTGGCTGAAATGCTTCTGGTCATCCTGTAAAAGAGATTGAGGATCTAGGCCATGCAAAACCTGGACGTCAGTGCGTCATAATATCAAACAATAGTAATAACCAGGATGTAATAAGATATGCAGGCATGAATATAAGTCAACAACATGAATATGATAGTGAGGTGTGTATGTGTATGTAAAGTACGATAAGCAATCTAAACTATATTACTGGGTTATCTACTCTCAAGTCTGTGAAATCAATTTAATGGAATCTTCTATGTAACTCAATAGTATCCCGTGCATTTTTGGGACCACGGTCAAGACTCTCGGGCTGAATTCGAGACGTGCCGCTAGATAGTAAACATGTAACATGTACAGACGAATGATATCAGCATCATCATCACGGGGCTGGCCTAGCCCGTAAAACTGATCAATATAAGCATCGAACTGTCGAGTTACAAGTCTGGTTTCATCATTGATTTCCCTTTACCCCCCAAGTTATGTGTTCAATTCAGGTATTGATAAATATGAAACTAATGCCAACGCATGATCAAGTATGTACAGGTTTTGTCTGAATAGACAATAGGATGTGTCCGTCGGGAAAACAAGTCAGGGATGTCGGTATTAGTAACAAGATCGAGAATCATGTCAAGCAGTGGTGTATCAGGTCATATCAGGTAGTGCATATGTATCACACGGATGCTCAAAACTAAACTGTAACAAGTATCGAAGCACGGTAAAAGTACGGATACACAATGTCTATCAGGGATCACATCTACAACTTCATGACTACGTATGATGCACATTATCAAGCATGGTGCACTAATAAAACAGTAACATGAAATAATATGGTCTCGGCGTGCAACTAGATATGTAATAAACCGTACGGATACAGACGGATGCTATAAAACTGTAAATCGGTAAAATTTGCTGAATATTAAAACATAAGTACTATTATTTATTAAATAGATATTGATATAATAATATTAAAATGGATAACATATTAAAACCGATTAATAACTATAAAAGTGGTATTGATTAACCATGCACAAGAAAGTTCCGTTCAGAAATTCAGCGTCACCCTGATTTGTAAAATAGCTTAAAAATAACAAACGTTCTCCAAAAGGGACGTGTCTTATACCAAAACAACGATAATTCAATAAGGTTTTTATTTTTATAAGTTGAAGTATATCAGGTTGTTTCTACAAAAAGCTATGAACATTCGAAATTGAAAGTTTGCTGCTGGAATTTCCCTGGACAGCGGTTTTGAGATATTTTCATTTGCATTTTTACATTATTTATTAAATTTATTTTGCAAGTAAATATTTCATAAAGTTATAGTATTCTGAGTTAGCTTCGTAACGAACTAAAGAACGTATACTAATGATTTTTCTATGATTTATAATGAATTTTATAAGGTAAGGTGTACAGTAAATTTCAGATTTGTCGTATCCGTTTTGCAACGACGTTTCATGTGTAAACTATAATATTTTCAAACTATATTTTGTATAACATTATAAAATACAGATTATAAACTAATTAAAGATAATAATAAGAAATATTACGACGATATATATATTTATAGATATAATTATAGCATGTCACAAGTCGTAAACTTTCATACATTTTATATTATAAAACCGATTAATGTTAAATAACTACGGTGTATAAATTATATAAATATAGCTGTATGATGATGATGATGATGATGATAATACGGAAACATATAAATAAATTACATAAAGCATAACATGTAGCAAGTTGTAAACTTGCCTCGAAACAAACGCGATGAACGGAAGCAACACGACGCTATACAAATCAACACCAAGTTTTGATGGCTCGGTTAAGATTCTAGGATGCGGCTGGAGTTGCGTCGGCGAGAATGCATGTGGGCTTGAAGAACGAAGAAGGAGGATATATAAATTGATGAGGGAGATATATGTAAATGTGTGGTTACTGGGACCCGTCACCTCTTTGAAGACGTTGAGGAATTACAACGCCAAATATCAAAGGAGTGAAGAGATGTACCCTTTAACCAAGGTAAAATCAGTCTAGAATCATCACGGTTGATTGTTAGTTTTAAGACATCCCGGTCGAGGTTAAGGACATCATAGTCCATGGATTTTCAGGACTCCATAGTCCGATGCTTGCTCTGGATGCTTCACACGGGTTCACTGCCGTGTTCGGCGAGGACCAGGCTCCGCTCTGGGCGTTTTCCGCGGGGTCAAAGAATGACGTTATCCGCGTTGTTCCCCTCCGAAGGACGGCGCACAGGACCGCGATGTCCTGTCGCTGAGATTCAAGGCAGATGCTATTTGGTTTTATCCGTCTACCTCTCCGAAGATGCCAAGTTGATTTATGACACCGTGTATCGGAGGTTTAGACGGATGCGGCCGATGTAGCAGACTTCGTCAGATTCCTCCTCCCTTGAGGGGTTTTTGATTGTGGGGACGCTCTTCCCTGCAGGTGCAAGCCCCTGCAGTTAATTACGCTACCGCATCACGGTAACAACTTTCTCCTTCTCCAGAATTTCACTTCGTGTCGTGGGTGTTTGTTTTGTTTGTGGTTGCCCGTGGATTGTATACGGAGACTGAGTAATGCCGTCGCCCGTAGGACGTGGACTAGTCCAAATCCGTATTTACTTAGATTTGGGTTTGGTGTTTTTAGTTTAAGGATACGTTAGCCACATTTGAGACTAAGATCAACTTAAACGTTCGTTAAGGATACGTTAGTCTGTTTTGAGACTAAGATCAACTTAAACGTTCGTTAAGGATACGTTAGTCTGTTTTGAGACTAAGATCAACTTAACGGGATCGTCTAGATCCATTTCCAGTTTAAGGACGTAGTGGTCCATTTAATATATGGCTGTCGGGACCCGTCACCTCTCTGACGACGTTGAAGGATTACAACGACATGTGTCAGAGGAGTTCGGAGATGTACCCTTGAACCAAAGTTGATTGGAGTTTTATAGTCCGTTTGAATGTTTAAGGATACGTTAGCCGTGTTTGGGGGCTAAGATCAACTTAAACGGGATCGTTTAGATCCGACAAAAGAGCATTTGGAGGCTCTATTGTTCCAGTTTAGGGATATTAGTTTAAGGACGTCTCAGTCCAATATTAGTTTAAGGACGTCTCGGTCCAATATTAGTTTAAGGACGTCTCGATCCAATATTGATATGTGGTTGTCGGGACCCGTCACCTCTCTGACGTCGTTGAAGGATTACAACGACATGTGTCAGAGGAGTTCAGAGATGTACCCTTGAACCAGTCGTAAATTGATTTAGGAGAGCATTTTTGCTCAGTCAATTTAGTTTGGGGACTTACGGCCATGATCGAGCTAAGTCCCATTGAGAATATTCAAGATTTTTCTTGATCTTTGGTCTATTAGGCTTGTGCTAGGGCTTTGCCCATATTTAATAATTCACTGCATTTTATTCTGGCCTTCTAGGCCTTTTTGATTTGGGCTCTGTCCCTTCCTTTATGATGCAGAGCATCTGTTTTGGTTTGGGCTCTGCCCCTTTTTTTTTAAGTAATGCATTGCATTTTATTAGGCCCGTTATGCCTTCTTTAATTGGACTTGGCCCTTTTGTAAGCAATACAGTGCATTTGTCTGATGCGTTGCGCTAAGTAATGAGCGCAAGCTCATATGGTGATGACACGTGTCATGCTCTGGTGAGCGCAAGCGCAACAGCGCAATGCGCTGCGCTAGTGCGCTGCGCTGTTGCGCTGCTGACACGTGGCACGCTCTGGTGAGTTGCGCCAACACAGGAGCGCAACAGCGCTGTTCTTGCAAGTGCAGAGCACTGTTTTATCTTTTGATCGATTTTAAATCAAAGAAAAACAAGTTTTTCTTGTTCTCAAGGAACCAATGGTCCATAAGCAAGTGCAAAGCACTATTATTAGTTAGTTTTCCTTCTTATTGAAGATCGTTGATCTTATTCTTAGATCAATGATCTGTTTTTTAAAAGAATTTTCTCTTTTTCTGAAGGTTTTTACCTTTTTTTTGTTCTTGAGGAATTCCTCAGAGTTCTTTTTTTTTCCCTCAAAAAATGTTCATCCCTTTGAATTGAGGTCTGGGGTCCCTTTTATAGTGCCCATAAATTAGTTAAATTTGTTAAAAAGATCTTTCTCTGAGTGATTTAGGGAGTTTTCCCCACCGTTGGACCTTTGATCCAAAGGCCTCTGTTTTACAGAAGAAAATCTTCTTGTTTTAACAAGAACAGAAAAGATTTATTCTGTTTTGCGCAATTCCCTTAGCGCGTGACACGTGTCGCGCAGCGTATCGCTTACGCAGCTGCGCTTGCGCAACTGCGCAGACACGTGTCGCGCAGCGCAGCGCTTGCGCAACTGCGCAGACACGTGTCGTGCAGTGCAGTGCGCAGTGCTTGCGCAACTGTGCTTGCGCAACTGAACGTTGTTTCTTTTACTTTTAGTTTTTAAAAGAGCCCTGCTCTGATTGGACGCACCGCCTTGGGCGTTGCGCTGTCGTATCAACTTCTGACACGTGGCGCGTTGCGCGCAGCGCACGGGATTTGAAGCGTTGCTTCAAAATTTGAATTTTTTTGAAATTCAAACAGAGCCTTGCTCTGATTGGGGAAACAAATGCCCCCCCACCGGAGCGCTCACGTGGCGCGCATGTGAGCGCAGCGGTGGCAAGATCCCAGCCTTTGGATCAACTGATAAGTTGAAGGGGCGCAGGCGCCTATAAATAGGACCCTTGGTCCTTAGAAAATTCTTACAACTTTCAAGAATTTTGATTCTCAGAGCCCTGCTCTTGCTTAAGAACTTCAAAGTTCAGAACTTAGAATCACTCTAGGTAATTTAAATTAAATTAAATTAACAGAGCCTTGCTCTTATAGATCTTTGATCTAAAGAAAACCCCTTTAGGGTTTCATCAACAGAGCCTTGCTCTCAAAAAACTTACAGATCTACAGAGATCTCGTCCATGGGTTTTAACCCATGAACGGAGCTTTGCTCTTGGATCAAATGTAGATCTTTTTAGATTTGAAAAATGAATTTTTTTTTATAAGTTTTCATGGATTTTTCAAGATTCCAAAATTTTAATTCTTTTAAGTGTGTTAAAAAAAATTTGATGGATCTTTCCATTATTACTAAAGAGCTATGCTCTTTTGAGGAATCTTGTTCCCCTGAGACCAGAGTTTGACAAATGTCACTCTGTGACAGAGTTTTGCTCTAAAAGAGGAGATTTTCTCCTTGTCTCCAGGGGTTTCCCATCAATGAGGATATTCTCTTGGGGATCTTTTCATGAATTGACAGTCTCATCTAATGATGATGCACCGTCATCCAGATTTTGTGGGTCCCCCTTTGGTCCCCTACCCACTGCATCACAGTGTGGAGTAAGATTTTAAAATGCCAAGCGTTAGAACACTAACGGTTATTTTTGTCTTTCCACAGGAAACATGTCTGACGACTTGTCTTTCCCCTTTGTTCGCTCGGAAGGAGGGTTCCCTCATTCGCCAGTGGACCAGGTGGCGTTCGCTCTTATTAAAGATCATGACCCGAGTGCAAAAAACTCCACCTATGGGGAAGGTGGTACAGCCAGATCATCCATGGTCGCCGCAGTTTCAGTTTTGCCACGCCATCTGAACCCATACCTCCAATCCCCTATGCGGATGAACCCCCGGCGAAGTATACCGTGGAGGTTAAAAATTGGAATTCGAATGACCTCCTCCAACCCGCAATTGGTGCTATTCCCGTACAGCTGCCGCCGGCAATAGATATTTTAGGAAGGCGAATCTGTCAGGGTGAAGCACGCCCTTGGGGACAGGCCTATAATATTGGATTGGTGCCGCGACCGCCCGCCGGATACTTGCAGTGGGCCCGATACATCTTATCGGCGAAAAGGACTCATCTAATGAAGATTGGATTGTATTCGGCCATCTACGTCTCGCTCTTCGAGTATCCCTCTCCTCCAACGTGGTGGATCAAGGCCTTCATCGAACAATGGAATATCCCCACCCACACTTTCTTGATGGCGGATAGGGAGGTCTCAATTTCTTTGGAGGAGTTTGCCGAGCTCTCGGGTTTACCGATGAGGGGGGAGCATTACGAGGAGTTGCTACCTCCTGATGAATACGTTTTTGTCATCAAGCCGCTGGTGTTTGACCTGACTCCGGAAAATGCCGTTCAGCATCAGTATCCGGGCCTAGTGAAGATGTTGGAGATCTATGAAGGACTCCATCTGGAATCGGGCGACCGAGGCGTCAGTTTCGCAGATTTTATTGCCCGCTTCATTCGCCCAGAGTTCCTATCAGAGCGGAGTGAGAAGTTCGCCCAGCCCGATGACCCTTTCGGTTTCGGCTTAGACCGCCGACCCGTATCGGAGAATGATCAAACGGATTTTTATCTCCCCGGCGCTGCCATCGTCCCTTTATCAGAAATCGCCGTCCCGGGCATGGATGAGGAGACCTTTTTTATTGGGTTCTTGGGCTTGTGGCTGTGCAGCTTTGCGCTCCTCATGCACCCGCGTCACATGTGGCCCTCCGTCTTTTACCCAGCGCATCGGATGGTGGCTGGTTTGCAGTTATCGGTAGGAATCGCCGGGCTGGCCTACCTTTATAAAGGACTTAGCGTAGCGGCGGACGCTAGTGAGCCTGGGGTGCAGCCCGCTAACTTCCCGACGCACTATTTCACCTCCTGGATGGAAATGCACGTGCAAGGGGTGTTCGATGTCCATAAGATTCCTCCGTTCTTTGAGAAGTGCAGACTCCCGAGAGTCATGCGGTTGGTCGGCGCTTCAATTGTGGTTGCACCCCCACGGGAGTCTAGGGGGCTGCTCCTTCGTCCACATCTGGTCGGAGTGAAAATTTCCTTTGTGGATAAGGTTATAACCATAGGCTCAGAGACTACTAAGTCAGTAGTGCCACTGCACGATGATTTCAAGGACGGGGCTTCCGTATTGAAGGCTCGGGAAATCCTCCACCTCTACTCCATTCGGCCGGGCTATCTAGTGTTTAGGCAGAATGAGACAGCACTTTTTATGAGGTACAACCCGCACCGTTTTGCTCAGCAATCGAGCTACAACCAAGGGATCCCGATGGAAGCTTTCTTGGAAAAGCCCGTGGTCAGCCGAGAGGGGATGAAGAATGCAATGCACCATTTCACACGGCTTAACACGGGTTCCTATTTCTTCATTAGTGAACCCAACTGTGTCCCTAAGATGCTTAACACGTACGTGGCTTGGTATGCGCATGCGATGGGCCCAATTATCTTAACGGAGAAGCGTATACTGGTTGACCGTAGGGGTAAGCCTCCTGGCGGTGATCGCAATGCCCCATTGCAACCGAGGATCCCGGTCATTCCTCCGTTAAAAGATGCCGGAGTCGACCGACCACGCGTGTTGAGCCCCCCGCATGGATTGCCGCTGTCTGCTACGGTGAATGCACCACAGGCGCCCCGTGTTCCCACGAAGACGGTTAACGTAATATCGCCAGAGTCCGGCGCAGGAGCGGATATCGGGACCCGCCGCCCTAAGGTGACTGCCAAGCGCAAATCAATTCCAGGTGCATCTAGAGCTGGCGGGCAAAAGAAGAAGAAGTCGATCCTTTCTCTCGACGCAATCTTCAATTTAGAGCCTGAGGCCCCTCTTACCAAAGGAATAAATGAATATGGCAGCAATAAGGGCTTCTTGGTAGACCCTGCAGACACCAATTTGGCGGCCGCTATTGCAGCTTCTGAGCGATCAGCAAGGCTCGAAGCGATGTTAAGCAAACTCGCGGAGTCAGGTGATCATTAGCCGCTTTCCTTATCATTTCATTGCATTTTTTTTTATCATTATTCTTGACTAATACTTTTCCCATTTTCAACAGGTGTCTCTACTGAAGAAGCTATTGCTGCCTCTTTGAAAACTTTCCAAGAGGAGGAGGAGAAACGTGCTCTAGCAGGCGTTGGTGCGTCCCACCCCCTTTTCTTTTATAAGAAAAAAAAATTGTTATCTCTTCTGATGGTCAACCTAACCTTCTTCTTTTGTTTCTTTGTAGGAGCTATATCAGTTGATGCGGGGATCCTCCCCAAGCCTGTTACTGAAGTCCCGATCTCGTCGGGGCTGCTGCAAGAGCCTCGACTTGACAAAACGACGAGGGATGCCTTGAAACACCTGGAGGCATCCCTACTCATGGACGAAGACGCCTCAATGAGAGAGGCTCTGGTGAGGTCCGTCTCAACGGCCCAGGAGGAGAGAAAGCGGCTGAGGCGCGAGGCGAAGGCGCGCCGGACTGCTTTCGCTATGGGAGCGGGCCCAAGCACTGTCCCTCGGGAAGATACTCCTTCCGGAGAGGCCCCTGTCGCCCTATCCACTACTCGCCGACAAGTGGCGCGCGCCGTTCGAAGCGCAAATGATAAGTCCACTTCAGGTAACATTTCTTTCAGAATTTTTATTGTGAGAGTTATAATGCCGACGGTTCTTATATCTATTATTTTCCAGGGCCAAGTCCGACCGAGGGTGAGGTGGAGACCGTTGAACCCAGGGGAACAGAGGAGGCGGTGCCTGCCGAACTCAAGCCGACAGTGGGCAACATCGTTGAGGCCATGGAGCCTGATGCGGAGGTTGAGGGGCCTATAGCCGAGAAGGTCGTTGATGCCGAGCCTGAAGTGGCGGCAGATGAAACGATCATTACAACTGAGTCCGGGATGATGGCGGACGAGGCACTTGAGGCTGGCGACCTCGTGGTGACGGTAGATGAGCCAATGGAGACAGCGGAGCCCGAGGAAGTAGAGGGTGAGATGGGTACGAATCTTGGGGAAGAGTCAGCCGCTTCCTTCCAAGAGTCCGGCAACGCTCCAATCATTGCCCTCCCCGTCTACGATCTTCTGCCGTCTCCTGGTCGCGCGAGCACGACGACGGTCCCTATCGAGTCGGTGATGAGGTTACGGGTGGTGGCCTCATGTCGATGGAGGAGGGAATTGCCTCAGTTTCGGCCGGCAGCTCGTCGGGTAAACTTTGAGTTACCATCATTCCCCTTTTTTTTATATATATCTTGCGATCGTTTCTAAAAAGTCTGTCTTTTTAACGCAGGCGCGGCCAGTGCCGATGCACCATTGCTCGAAGGAGCACCGTCAACTACTGCTTTGGCGGTGGTCATCTCCCAGCCTTCCCTTGTGCCATCGCGGATGTTGGAAGGTATGGATTTACGACTCATGAGTTGATCTTTTAAACGTGTAGCTTATGTTCTAACGTTATATCACTGTGTCCTTTCAGGAGTGCTCTTTGATCATCTATACCAAGTGTTGCTCCCACACTTCTCCTTCCCATCCGAATTCGCTTCTCCTTCTAGTGGTGCCGGTGAGTATATTTTCATTTCGATGTCTTTCTTTTCCCCCCTTTTTTTATAGGATTATTTCTAACATTTCCTCTTCTTTATTGTAGTGCCACAAATCGAAGGAGGGGGTGCAAGGCCCGCCACGCCACCGACCCTTCCGGCCTTACCGTCCGTTGCAGCTGGTATAGTAAATCTCCCCTTTTTTTTATGACCCTTCAACATCTCTTGAACCATCGTCTAACCATGTTTTGTTTTGCAGCTATCGTTCCAGCTCCGGTCCATCTTGAGTCTCGCGTCCTTTCACCGGCAGGCCCTTTCTTAAAACGTCCATCTTCAAAGGGTGCCGTGATGAGTTTGGGTATGCTGAGCGGGTATATCGAAGAGCTTAACGCGGACGCTCTCCCTTCTGCTGCAGATTTCGTTGTGGAAGTTAACCCAATGTTGGCGGCGCTCGTAAACTTTCACAACGAAGGCGTCGTCGAATCTTAAGTTAACCACTGCAGGTAGGTCGAGGCCTGTCTACATCGGCTGGAGTCGACGTGTCCTTCTCCTGAAGTTTTGGCCATAAGCACCCAACGGACAGCTTGGCTCGAGCAAAGCACTTCTTATTTCCGCCATTTGGAGCAAGAAGCAGCTTTACGGTTGAAGGAACGTCAGGAATCTTCAAGCGCAACTGCTCGCCTACGCGCTGAAGTTAGGGCGAATGCTGCTGAGGTGAAAGTCGTCTTTGAAGGCCTTCTGGAGCGTATTTCTAATGGGCTGGCACTGAAGCGGAAGCTTGATGCCGCCGAGCGTGATGCCCGAGGCCGTGAAGCAGCTCAGCAGGTCGTTGAGGAACAGCTTGCATCTTTCATGCAGCAGCGGGCCCAGGTGGAGGCGGAGGCGGCTGCGGCAGTTACTCAGGAGGAAGCGCTGAAGGAAGTGCGAGAACAGCTTGTGAATTTATTAAAGACACTTCCTCCTCAGTAGCTATCCATCCTTGTATCGTTTGTGCTTGTAGATAAAAGAATGTATATATATATATATATACTTTTATTCTTTGACATAATGTATCCTGTATCCAATCAAGTTTATGAATAAAAGATACACCTTTTTTTGTAATGTGTCATTTTCTCCGTCTTTTCTTTCTTTCATTATCAGCATGCCACTTTAGTAACCATGGTTGATGGATGATCAGAACGAGTATCCTGACTTTCTTAAGAAATAGCGATGGCTTAGGTCACAGGTTCAGATCTGCTGCCTAAGACTTTTCAACTCTATAAGCCGTGAGGGTCTTATAGAGACTTTTCTCCCTACGGATCGAGAGGATCTCGTAGGTGGGTTTTCTCCTTAGGAATCGTGAGGATTCCTAGGTGTGGTTTTCTCTTATAAGTCGTAAGGATCCTATAAGAGAATTTTCCCTCTTAAGAGTCGAGAGGACCCACAAGCGGTTGTTTCCCTCCTCGTCGAAATTCGAATTTGGAGAGTGAGACCCGTGAATAGTATGCAAGAGACCATTTTGGATTGACTTGTAGGGTCCCATTGTTCAGGAAGCAAGTTTTTTAGTCCCTGCTGCCTGAGGCTTCATTTGCAAGTTGAGACGAATCGGGAATTTCTCGCGGAGACACTAGTTTTTCTGCGAGCCGACGCGAATCAGGAGGCTCTCGTCAAGGAGTGTTTGTATCCGTGAGTCGAGGAGTTTGCTAGGGATTATTTGTTTCCCAAGCGCCAAGGATTATTTGTTTCCTTTGGGGTTTGAAACGAGTCGAGAATTTCCCACGGAGGCACTGGTGGCTCTGCGAGTCGACGCGAATCAGGAGGCTCTCGTCAAGGAGTGTTTGTATCCGTGAGTCGAGGAGTTTGCTAGGGATTATTTGTTTCCCAAGCGCCAAGGATTATTTGTTTCCTTGGGGTTTGAAACGAGTCGAGAATTTCCCACGGAGGCACTGGTGGCTCTGCGAGTCGACGCGAATCAGGAGGCTCTTGTCAAGGAGTGTTTGTATCCGTGAGTCGAGGAGTTTGCTAGGGATTATTTGTTTCCCAAGCGCCAAGGATTATTTGTTTCCTTGGGGTTTGAAACGAGTCGAGGATTTCCCACGGAGACGCTGGTGGCTCTGCGAGTCGACGCGAATCAGGAGGCTCTCGTCAAGGAGTGTTTGTATCCGTGAGTCGAGGAGTTTGCTAGGGATTATTTGTTTCCCAAGAGCCAAGGATTATTTGTTTCCTTGGGGTTTGAAACGAGTCGAGGATTTCCCACGGAGACGCTGGTGGCTCTGCGAGTCGACGCGAATCAGGAGGCTCTCGTCAAGGAGTGTTTGTATCCGTGAGTCGAGGAGTTTGCTAGGGATTATTTGTTTCCCAAGCGCCAAGGATTATTTGTTTCCTTGGGGTTTGAAACGAGTCGAGGATTTCCCACGGAGACGCTGGTGGCTCTGCGAGTCGACGCGAATCAGGAGGCTCTCGTCAAGGAGTGTTTGTATCCATGAGTCGAGGAGTTTGCTAGGGATTATTTGTTTCCCAAGCGCCAAGGATTATTTGTTTCCTTGGGGTTTGAAACGAGTCGAGGATTTCCTACGGAGACGCTGGTGGCTCTGCGAGTCGACGCGGATCAGGAGGCTCTCGTCAAGGAGTGTTTGTATCCGTGAGTCGAGGAGTTGGCTGAAGACACTGGTTTCTTCGAAGTTGGAATGAACCGTCGAGATTTGGCTTCGTCTTCTGGCGGAGCCTGTTGGGAAAGTATGGTTCCCTCTTTGTTTAAGCCCTTGGATTGTATACAGGGATCGATGTGATCTCAACTGCAGGGCCAAAAGTTTCATTCTTTCATTTTTTTATTCTTTCCGCGATGCTCTATCATTTTAGCTTTTTATATCGCGAAAATCGCGATTGCCCAATCATTTCGGCTATTTTTCGCGGTGCCCAATCATTTCGGCTATTTTTTCTTTTTACTCGCTGCTTTTTGTTGCGAGTTGCCTAATCATTTTGGCTATTTATTTTATTTTTACTCGCTGTTTTTTATTGCGAGTTGCCCAATCATTTCGGCTATATTTTTTTATTTTTACTCGCTGTTTTTTATTGCGAGTTGCCCAATCATTTCGACTATTTCGTGTGCCCAATCGTTTCGGCTGTTTATTTTGTTTTTACTCGCTGCTTTTTATTGCGAGTTGCCCAATCATTTCGGCTATTTAATATGCATTTTCAGCTCGCTGATTTTTATCGCGAGCGTAGAACTTGGAATTTGGTGCCAATCTCAGCATCAGCATCGCTACAACCGGAATATTGCCAGGAGCGAATCATCATCTGCCATGAAAGGACTTGGAATTTGATACCGATTTAGGCATCAGTATCGCTACAACTGGGATATTGCCAGGAGCGAATCATCATCTGCCATGAAAGGACTTGGAATTTGATACCGATTTAGGCATCAGTATCGCTACAACTGGGATATTGCCAGGAGCGAATCATCATCTGCCTCCGTCGATGTCGAACAAAGGTGGCTTAGCGAACAGGGTTAAGGTCCTGTTGACTAAGGCTTTTGATTTCATGAGCCGTAAGGGTTTCACAAAGGTATTTCTCCCTACAAGTCGTGAGGATCTTGTAGGTGTATTTTCTCCTTAGGAGTCGTGAGGATTCCTAAGTGTATGTTCCTCGGTAAGTCGTAAGGATCCTACAAGAGGGTTTTTTCCTTGTAAATCGAGAGGACTTACAAGTGTTGTTTGTTGTACGAGCATATCCCTAGTCACGGATGAGACTTTGTTAGGGAAATGTTTATTCGCGCCCGTGGATTGTATACAAGAGCCAGTATTGGACCACTTGTAGGGCCATAACGAAAGTTGTGGGGGTTGCTTAAGTACAGGTTTAGGTCTCTATAACTTAAGACTTTCAAATCTTATGAGCCATGAGGGTCCCATAAGAGAGTTCTCCTTACGAGTCGTGAGGATCTCGCAAGTGTATTTTCTCCTTAGGAATCGTGGGGATCCTTAAGTGTGCTGCTCCCTTTGTGAGTCGTAAGGATCTCACGCGGGTGGTTTCTCCTTACAAGGTCGAGAGGACCTTATAAGTGTCTTTTAACGAGATTGTGCCCTTTCGGGTTTTCACGAACACTCACCGGTAGCCCTGCTGTTTTTACTCACGGAGCCCTTTTGGGTTTTCATCCGTGCCCGTTTCGCTTATGGACATCCCGTCTCTCTTTTTTTTATTTATTTTATTTACGAGGTTGCGCCCTTTCGGGTTTTCACGAACACTCGCCGGTAGTCCTGCTGTTTTTACTCACGGAGCCCTTTCGGGTTTTCATCCGTGCCCGTTTCGCTTATGGACATACCGTCTCTTTTTTTTATTTCTTTTTTTTATTATATATATATATATATTTATATATATATTTTTTATCTCGTCAGCCTAAGGATGCTGCGGTAGTAGTTTAAAGACGTTTCGGTCTGCTATTAGTTTAAGGACATTTCGGTCCGCTATTAGTTTAAGGACATTTCGGTCCGCTATTAATTTAAGGACATTTCGATCCGGTGTTGAGAGGCTGGCTACTGCTTATAAAGCTTGAGCTTAGGAAGATAGCGAGCGGACATAGTTGTCGTCATCTGTCATTGACCTAGGCTGTGGCTCATTAAGCGTAGTATTTCTTTAGGAAGCGACCGTTTATTGGTCTGAAAGGCCTTTCACTGTGCATGTCCATGAGTAGGTAGGCCCCACCCTGGTAGATCTTATCTATGATGTATGGGCCTTCATAGTTTGGCTTAAATTTTCCCCGCTTGGCGCGATTGGGGATCATAGGCCTTTTGACCACTAGCATGAGTTCGCCTTGGCGGAATGTCCTTGGTCGGGTCAATCTTTCATATGAGCGCGTCATCTTTGCTTTATAAGCTTCCAGATTTTGCTGTGCTATGAGCCGGGTTTCATCAAGGGCGTCAAGCTCCTCAAGCCGAAAGTGAGCATTTTCTTCGTCCGTTAGCTCGTGGTGGACTGCCACTCGTAAAGAGGGTAATTCTATCTCGAGGGGGAGTACTGCTTCCGTCCCAAATACCAACGCGTACGGCGTTGTGTCGTGGCCGTCTTGAACGTAGTTCGATACGCCCAAAGAGCCTCTTGCAGTCTCTCGTGCCAGTCTTTCCTATTTCGGGACACCGTTTTCTTCATGATTTTTGTTAAAGTCTTATTGAAGGCCTCAGCTAGTCCGTTGGCTCGCGGGTTATAAACCGAGGAATATCTCCAGTCTATGTCATGATGTTGCGCGAAGCGACTAATCTTGTGGCTTCTATATGCTGGCCCGTTATCGGAGATGATCCGTCGCGGAGTTCCAAATCGATATATGACATGCGTCCTGAAGAAATGGAGGATATTCTCTGTCTTTACTTCTCTTAACGGTACTGCTTCTGCCCATTTAGAGAAGTAGTCAGTCATCGCCAGGATGAAACGATGCCCTCTAGACGATGCTGGTTCGATGGGGCCGACTATATCAGTCCCCCATATCTCGAATGGCCAGCTAGCCACCGTTGGATGTAATGGATTTAGATGCTGGTGGATGAAATCCCCATGAATTTGACACGAGTGACACTGCTTCGCATATTCGAGGCAGTCTTGAATCATCGTGGGCCAGTAGTAGCCCATCCGTTTTATCTTCAACTTCATCTTTGGGCCCGCTTGATGAGAACCGCAGAGTCCGTCGTGAACTTCCTGGACGACCCTTTTCGCTTCATCAGGTCCTATGCATCTCAGCCATAAAGAATTGAATGACCTCTTGTACAGAGTATCGTTGACGAAGGCGAAAGACAGGGCTCGTTTCATGAGCTGATGTCTTGTGGACGCTTCTTCAGGCATTCGGTGGGACTTGAAGTAATCTATGAAGATTTCTCTCCAATCCTCGGTATTTTCCCAATCTTTTACTTGCAGGGTTGTCTGCTCGTTCGCTCCTTTTTCTTCGGATGGTTCCGGAGATATTTCTGCCGGGGCAAGCACTCGACGGCTTTGTACCATGATTCTAACGTCATCGAGGCTCTCGTCAGCCAGTTCTTTGGCAATTTTGGCCAACGCGTCTGCTTTGCTGTTTTCCGCACGCGGTATGTTCTCTAAAGTATAAGAGGGGATTTGGGCCAACAATTGTTGCACCCTTTTACCGTATTTCACCAATTCTAGTTTGCACGTTTGGTAGTCACCGTTTACTTGACTAACGACCAGCTGAGAATCCCCGTATATGAGGAGGTTTTCAATTCCCATGTCAATGGCGATCTCGAGGCCTGCTATCAGATCTTCGTATTCGGCTTCATTGTTTGTCCTAGGCTCTGTTAAGGAGAAAGCGAAACGCATTATCCCTCCTTGCGGAGTCACGAAGATGAGGCCTACGCCCGATTTGATTATAGGGGTGCTTTGTTTGCGCTTCTTCATGGAAGATGCGCCATCGAAATAAAGCTCCCATCGAGTCTCATCACCGTCGACCGCATCAAGCGCATGTTCGTCTGGAAGATCGCAATTTAAAGGGGAGTCGGCCGGTATCGGGTGCTCAGCGAGGAAATCGGCGATGGCTTGGCCTTTCACTGCCTTGAGAGTTTGATACGTTATCGAGAACTCCATCAAGAGCAGAGCCCATTTAGCGAGTCGACCTGTCAGTATGGCTTTTGACATTAGATACTTAAGAGGGTCCACCTTCGAAATGAGACGGACCTCATGCGCCAACGCATAGTGCCCGAGCTTTGTTATCGCGAAGATCAACGCTAGGCAGTGTTTTTCAATGGGGGAGTAGTTGCTTTCTGCCCCCAGTAGAACTCGACTTAAGTAGTAGAGTGCTCTCTCTTTCCCTTGATCGTTCTCTTGTGCCCATAATGCGCCTAAAGAACCTTCGAGGGCGGTTGTATAAAGAATGAGAGGCTTTCCCTTAACCGGAGCAGCCAACACTGGAGGGTTTTGCAGGTACTGCTTGATCTCGTCTAGTGCGCTTTGGCATTTTTGATCCCAGACGAACGGGGTTCCCTTCTTCATCAGGTGACTGTAAGGGCGGCACTTGCCAGAGAGGTTGGCTATAAATCGCCGAATATATGCGAGCTTTCCTTGGAGAGACCGCAACTGTTTGAGAGTCCTGGGCGGAGGCATTTCCATGATCGCCTTGATCTTGGACGGATCTATTTCGATACCCCGGTGTCGGACGATGAATCCCAGGAATTTGCCCGAGGAAATTCCGAATGCACACTTGAGAGGGTTCATCTTCAAATTGTATTGTCGAAGGCGTTGGAATACGGTCTTCAGATGTTCGAGATGTTCCTCATATGATTTGCTTTTAACCACGAGATCGTCGATATAGCATTCGACGATTTCGTGTATAAGGTCATCGAAGATCTTCGTCATGGTCCTTTGATAAGTGGCGCCGGCATTCTTTAAACCGAAGGGCATCACCTTGTAGCAGAATATACCCAGAGGAGTCCTGAAGGCTGTGTGCTTCTGGTCTTCGGGATGCATCTTTATTTGATTATACCCTGATGAGCCATCCATGAAGGAGAAAACCTCATGAATAGACGTGTTGTCTATCATCAGTTCGGTGACTGGCACTGGGAAATCATCCTTCGGGCAGGCTTTATTGAGATCCCGAAAATCCACGCATATGCGCACAGTCCCATTTTTCTTCATCACCGGGACAATGTTGGCGATCCAATCCGGATATTGAACCTCCTGGATAAAGCCAGAGTCGATCAGCTTTTTGACTTCAGCATTGATACTCATTTCAAGCTCGAGCCGCATTCTTCTTAGTGCCTGTTTGACTGGTTTGATGTCCGGGGATATCGCCAGTCTGTGTACAGCAATTTCTGGATCTAGTCCCGGCATTTCGGAATAGTTCCATGCGAAGCAATCTCTATGCTGCAGAAGCACATCTTTTAACGCAGCTACCCTTTCTTCAGATAGTAACTCGCTGATGAATGTCGGCCGTGGATCGTTTGTCGTCCCCAACTCAATCTTCTTGAGGTTATCTGCAGTGGTATGGATTCCATCTTCCAGCTCTTTTGGCGCTGGTGGGAATTCTGAGATTATCTCATCGCTGCTGTTTTCGAAGCACCAAGGGAGCTCCTCTATGTCCTCGGGCTCTTCTTTTAATATTGTAATCATGTGACAGGTGCGAATTCGCTTCCAATCTTAATGTGGAACCGGTTCTCTTTTCATGGCCTTGGGCTCGTGCTTCTGTGGCGGTGCTACCCTCCAGTTGTCGGATAGAGCGAACTTGCCAAGCTGATACTGATCTTCGACCCAATTCTTGAAGGTGAAGCAATCTTCAAGAGGATGCCCTATTACTCGATGGTAAGAGCAATAGTCCGGGTGTGAGACTTCACCCGCTTGTTCAGGTTTTTTAGACTCCGGCAATGTAAGCATTTGATGTTTTAGAGCGAGGTCAAGTATCTTCCTCGTCTTGTCCCGTGGAAACGAGTACGCTCGACCCATTTTCTTCATGAGGGATAAATCAATAACGCTTGTCTCCCGTTGGCGTGGCTTCTTAGCCTTGCTTTGTTGTTGCTGAGCGCCTTTTTGGCCTTTCGATTTATTTCTGCTTTTGCGTCGAGCCTTGTTTATAACAGGTTGACAGGGAGCAGCCTTTTCATCTTTCACGGCCTGTTGGAGAAGGCTTTGCTTTCTAGCTTTCTCGTAGATGACCATTTTGCGGTTATGATCGTCTCGGACTTTTTGACCAGCTTTCTTTATAAGTTTGTCCATTTGTTCCTCGAACGACGGACTGGGCTCCTTTGCATCTAGAACTTTCACTGTCTTAGGATTAGCGTCCTCCCATTGAGCATCCGTCGCTTCATCAAGGTCATACACGACGTAGCAGCCGGGTAGTAACTCTCGTTTCTTTGACCTGATGTATCCAAGCCCAATTGTTTCCATTTTCCCATTAGGCAGTTTGCGTTGAGTCCCGGGAACGTTCCAGACTTTGTCATAGAACTTGGCTTTCCGAACGATCTGCTTGAAGGATATCTCCTGGCGCTTCAGTAGGTTCTTCAAACCCTCTGTATAATATCTGGGAAGACGGATAGGCTGAAGCCTGTCGAGCGTGGGATCCGCGCCATGCCAGATTTCTTTTTCCACCTTGGTTTCTTCAGAGCGGTAGAACAAAATTGCTTTCTCGCTTTCTCGCCTGGGAGGGATGTAGAATGTTTGTAGCTCTTCTACATTGTAAATATTAAGTGCATCCAGTTCTTTATGGTGTTTAAGCGGCACCATGGCGACTTATAGACTTTGCTCCTCGTCAGCGGACGTTTGTATTGAAGGTCGAGCAGGGAATACAGCATGGAATTCATCTTCCGAGTTGCTGCCAAAGATCAATGTAGGAGCCGATGGTCCCGGCTTGTGGTGTTGGGGCGGACCCGAATAAACTATCTCCTCTTCCTCCTCAGTATCACTGCCGAAGACAGGGATGGTAGCGTTAGTTTTATCCTCCGGCTTGTGACACTTTTCTGTGTCTTCGAAATCCGGTAAGAAGTATTTGGCATCTTCCTATTTGCGGACCTCGTTCACAGAGAACGGGTTCAGTTCTCCCGTCACGGTATACTCGAAACCATCCTTAAAATACTTCATACACTGATGTTGTGTAGAAGGGATGATGTTGTACTCATGTAACCATGGTCGGCCAAGCAAAGCGTTGTAGCATGTCTTGGCGTCTATGACGTGGAACTTAATGTCCGTGACGAGTAGCCCGAAGCGTAGCATCAGTATCACAGATCCAAGAGTCTTTGACGATTGGGAGTCGAACCCGGAGATGGTGATCTTGTCCCGAGCAAGGTGCTGGACGCTCATGCAGATTTCCTTCAACACCCGCACGTTGAGTAGGTTAACAGATGACCCATTATCGATCAGGATTTTGCCTATCTTTATATCATGGCAGTATCCTGAGACATAGAGAGGGCGATTGTGTTTGCACGTCCCAAGTAGAAGGTCTTCATCGCCAAAAGTAACATCGGCCGTATGCACTTCCTCCAATTCATCTTTCATCTTTTCCTCGGCCAGGCATGCTTGGAATTGTTCCGGGTCTTGGAGCGCCTTAATCAACGAATCTCTCGCCTCTTTTGATAGCAAAAGGGCGTCAAGAATGCTGAGCTGTGAGGGCAGCTTCCTCGGATGTGCTAAGACGTTGTAGTCCACCTTATTCTTCTTTGGTGGGTCTTTGGCAGCTAGCTCTTCCACCACTTGGTCATCTAAGACGATATCTTCAGAGACCTTTTCTTTCCCTTTATCTTTCCTGTTCGAGGGCCCGAGGTTCTTTTCGGGCAGCGTGCGATTACGTAGCCGGATATTTTCGCAAATCTTTGGTTCTTCTTCTGTTCTCGAAGCGGACTCTTTAAAGAGAGGGGCAAGTTCTAGCTCTTCATCAGAATCACTCCCGAATGTAGGCACTTGTGATCCACCGGTGTTAACCATGCAACAATCGCCAGCAGTTCTTTTAAGCCCTTCGGTCGTATTTCTTTGCTCCCGACGAGTTTTGCGTTTTTCCCGCTTAAAGTGTTGTCGATGAGCAACATATCCTTGCCACCATCTATCGAAAGCTTTGCACTCTTGAGTGGGGTGCGAAATCTTTTGATGATATAAGCAATAGGAGGGGTGTGTTTCCATTCCACTAGTGACGTTTCCTTCAGAGGATGGTAGTTTCATGCCCATTGATATGGCCTTAGCAAAATTTTTCCTCATCTTGAATTGGCTTTTGTCGGTAGCGGAGGTGTTTAGCTCCAATGGGATCGTCTCAGCTCCTTCACCAAGTCGCTGGCGCTTGGCCCTTTCGAATACAGCCGCCTCGTGCTCCCGATCAGCTCTGCTTTTTAATCGAGCTTCGTTAAGGAATGCGTCAATTACTTCATCTGATGGCCCCAGAACTTTTGGTTCAGGATCTGCCCCCAGCTTTTCGGTGCAAGGAGTCTCCTCATCGTTCGTGATCGAATGAGAAATCATATGACAGCTCGCCGCATATTCCTCGGATTCATCCGATGAACTTTCTCCCTCATCTTCTTCTTGAAAGACGTGATTGAGGAACTCTTGGAGCGTAATGGGAGTCCGTGCCTTTTGGTTGTATTCATCCAGTGCGTCAATTTGCTTTTATAAGTCCGTGCGCTTGTCGCCAGGCTTCACGGGCTTCTTAGATTTCTTCTTCTTCTTCTTCGAAGATTTTGACGGCTGGCTGCAAGTGCTTGAACCACCATCATCGGTCTTTGGAGTTAGACGTGGCTTCAACATCCCTTCAATGACCTGCGGTTGCAACGGGTTCTTCCACCTGATCGCTGGACATGTCTGAAGATCGTTTAGCATCCTCTTTGTCTTGGCTGATAATACAACCTCCCAAGGAGCTTCTTCAATGACGGAGCATGTTGCCCCCGGCGTATTCGTCCCCTTAGAGGTGTGGGGCTGCGGGGGATTCACCTTCCATTTATCAGATAACGCGAACTTGCCCTGTCGGTACTGGTTTTCAAGCCAATTCTTGAAAACGTAGCAATCTTCGATCGGATGGCCTAGTACTCGATGATAAGGAAAGTAGTTGGGCTCGTTGACGTCACTTGGTTACAACGGACGTTTTGGATCCGGCAGATTTATGAGTCTATTGCGCAACGCCAGCTCGAATAACCTCCTCGTTTTATCGCGGGGAAAGGAATAAGGACGTCCCATCCTATCCTCAAGGGGTACGTACGGGCGCATATTATTTTGACGAGCAATCGGCTTCGAGTCGCTCGGTTGTTGTTGAGCATTAGCGACGACGATCGCTTTTCCCTTCCCTTTGTCATTTCGGGAATTTGGCCTTGGAAGAGGGGGTTTGTGGCCCATTTGATCCATCTGTGCTAGTTTGTCAATCAAGGCCTGGAAGGTAGTCGGCTTGAAAAACATTATAAACTGCGAGATGGTTGCTTGTGGATCGAGGGTTCCCACAAACATACCCACCGCGGGAGCTTCTTCAATGCGTTGCTCACACTTCGACCATAAGTTCCGCCATCGTATAGCGTACTGAACCTACGTCTCGCCAGGTTTTACCCTGGCGTTAATCAGTGCTGTCATCGGGGTACGTTCACTGGCGCTTGCAAAACGCTGAGTAAACAACAGCTCCATCTCCCCGAAGGTTTTAATAGAGTCGTTCGGGAGCTCAGAGTACCATTCAAACGCCGTATCTGATAAGCTTCCAATAAACTGGCGAAGCAACAGCTTGTCGTCACCGCCGGTGTTGCCGCAGAGTGCCCTGAACTGGGCAACATGCTGATGAGGATTGCCCGTCCCCTTATAGACATAGAACTTGGGAATCGTATAACCTGGCGGGTACTTGATTTGATCGTACTAACTTGGATATGGCCGCCCCGTTTTTACGACCTGACCGGCCGCTCCGGTCGCATGATGAACCCGTATTTGCTGGGCGATGTATTCATCCAAATCAGCTTTGGAGATTGTATCCTCTTTAGCTGTGGACAGAGCTGGTGGAGGATTCGACGTTTCTCCCCTATCGTCTTCAAGGATGATCGGGGGATCTTCAGCAGGTGGATCTTGTTGAATCATCATACCCACCATATCCTGGAACAGGAGGGCCATTTTCTTTATGTTGGCTGCCTGCTCCGCAGCTTATTTATCTTTCTTTTCTAGTACGCGACGAAGGAATTCAGCGTCCGTTTCTTGTTCTTGACGCTCGTCTGAGGATGTTTCAGGGGTTTCTTTTGGCCCTGTAAGTGCGGCCATAGCGTTCATCATTTCTTGGAGCTTCTGCTGCTCCTCCTGAGCTTTGGTCACTGACCTCGTGTGCGGTCTATGACCTGTCGATATGCGGCTATCTTCTTTTCCCGATGCCATGTAAACCGTATGAACTGTTATGCCCCCTGACTTGGGGCATTTAGGTTCGCCATTTTTAACTTTTGCCGCTGACGCGGGAGTTTTCTCTGGCCTCCTTCTTTTGTGGGCCGTTGAGGTTGAAGGAACCGTTGAAGGGGGCAGCCTTGCAGCTGCTGTCCTCTTCTGTTTAATAGGATGGTCTTTTTCTTTTTGCACTTTCGCCTTCTTTTGTCGACGAGAGTGATCTGGGTCGATCACCGAGTCTTGAACCCTTCGCCAAACCTTGTATTTTCTTGAGGACAGCCGTTGAGGGGCTGTTCTTGCCTTGTTTCCGGAACTCTCTCCGCAGGTGGAGGAGATCTTTTCAGTGTAGCGGTTGGAGAGTTCTTACGCACCCTCCTCAGCAGTTCAAAGCTGTTCCCAGTTGGAATAGTAGCGTTGACTTCCACCATTGGAGCAGGTAGAGTTAGCCCTGAGGGGGAGTTGCCCCCTGCCTTCCTCACTCGTTGCCAATGGCGACGTTGAGCACGGCGAGCCGTTGGGATTGGCTTAGAGATTGAGATAGTTTCTTTTTGCCCCCCGTCTGAATGAGGCGCTGTCGGTGTTAACCTCTTAAAGACTTAGGTTGTCTTCTGAGGTGTGATATCCAACCTATCGAAGACAGATCCTCGAGCAGGGACAGGAGCAGGAATCGTCAATCTTGAAAAGACTGACTCTTTGACAGGGGAAGCCGCCTTGACAACTTCTGGGGCAGCAGTTATTGCCTTCCTCGGGACAGCCAATTTAGAGTTCTGATTTAGCCTGGTGAAAACAGAGGCTGTCGGTTTGGTAGTGAGTGACCCGTTGACAGGGGCCGTCGTAGCAGTGAGCCGGTCGAAGACCGACTTTTTTTTCACCTCCGGTGCAGGTATTGGCGTAGGGAAGCTTGTAGGTGGGATCATGGTCCCGAAGAACAGGCCAATGGTGGCTTGGGTCACCTGGTCTATTGGCAGAGTGAGGAAGGAAGCCGCTTGGGGCCCATATGCTACACCTCCGGGGGAGGTGAAGCGTCCGTTGCAGTGGCACTTCGAGAAGTTGGTGCAATTAGAGGCCATTGAATCTTGAGTTCTGCGCCAGGCAAAAGACCAAATCTTAGTAACTTGAAATCCGAAGGCAACCATTAACAAACCGCGACTGGTTCGCGAAGACGACACACGAAGTGTGGAGTGGAAAGAGGAAGAGGTCCCACCGGGCGTGCCAGAATCTGTTCCCCTCCGAAGGACGGCGCACAGGACCGCGATGTCCTGTCGCTGAGATTCGGGGCAGATGCTATTTGGTTTTATCCGTCTACCTCTCCGAAGATGCCAAGTTGATTTATGGCACCGTGTATCGGAGGTTTAGACGGATGCGGCCGATGTAGCAGATTTCGTTAGATTCCCCCTCCCTTGAGGGGTTTTTGATTGTGGGGACGCTCTTCCCTGCAGGCGCAAGCCCCTGCAGTTAATTACGCTACCGCATCACGGTAACAACTTTCTCCTTCTCCAGAATTTCACTTCGTGTCGTGGGTGTTTGTTTTGTTTGTGGTTGCCCGTGGATTGTATACGGAGACTGAGTAATGCCGTCGTCCGTAGGACGTGGACTAGTCCAAATCCGTATTTACTTAGATTTGGGTTTGGTGTTTTTAGTTTAAGGATACGTTAGTCTATTTTGAGACTAAGATCAACTTAAACGTTCGTTAAGGATACGTTAGTCTGTTTTGAGACTAAGATCAACTTAACGGGATCGTCTAGATCCATTTCCAGTTTAAGGACGTAGTGGTCCATTTAATATATGGCCGTCGGGACCCGTCACCTCTCTGACGACGTTGAAGGATTACAACGACATGTGTCAGAGGAGTTCGGAGATGTACCCTTGAACCAAAGTTGATTGGAGTTTTATAGTCCGTTTGAATGTTTAAGGATACGTTAGCCGTGTTTGGGGGCTAAGATCAGCTTAAACGGGATCGTTTAGATCCGACAAAAGAGCATTTGGAGGCTCTATTGTTCCAGTTTAGGGATATTAGTTTAAGGACGTCTCGGTCCAATATTAGTTTAAGGACGTCTCGGTCCAATATTAGTTTAAGGACGTCTCGGTCCAATATTAGTTTAAGGACGTCTCGGTCCAATATTGATATGTGGTTGTCGGGACCCGTCACCTCTCTGACGTCGTTGAAGGATTACAACGACATGTGTCAGAGGAGTTCAGAGATGTACCCTTGAACCAATCGTAAATTGATTTAGGAGAGCATTTTTGCTCGGTCAATTTAGTTTGGGGACTTACGGCCATGATCGAGCTAAGCCCCATTGAGAATATTCAAGATTTTTCTTGATCTTTGGCGTATTAGGCTTGTGCTAGGGCTTTGCCCATATTTAATAATGCACTGCATTTTATTCTGGCCTGCTAGGCCTTTTTGATTTGGGCTCTGTCCATTTCTTTATGATGCAGAGCATCTGTTTTGGTTTGGGCTCTGCCCCTTTTTTTTAAGTAATGCATTGCATTTTATTAGGCCCGTTAGGCCTTCTTTAATTGGGCTTGGCCCTTTTGTAAGCAATATAGTGCATTTGTCTGGCGCTTTGCGCTAAGTAATGAGCGCAAGCTCATATGGTGATGACACGTGTCATGCTCTGGTGAGCGCAAGCGCAACAGCGCAATGCGCTGCGCTGGTGCGCTGCTGACACGTGACGCGCTCTGGTGAGTTGCGCCAACACAGGAGCGCAACAGCGCTGTTCTTGCAAGTGCAGAGCACTGTTTTATCTTTTGATCGATTTTAAATCAAAGAAAAACAAGTTTTTCTTGTTCTCAAGGAACCAATGGTTCATAAGCAAGTGCAAAGCACTATTATTAGTTAGTTTTCCTTCTTATTGAAGATCGTTGATCTTGTTCTTAGATCAATGATCTGGTTTTTAAAAGAATTTTCTCTTTTTCTGAAGGTTTTTACCTTTTTTTTTGTTCTTGAGGAATTCCTCAGAGTTCTTTTTTTTTTTCTCAGAAAATGTTCATCCCTTTGAATTGAGGTCTGGGGTCCCTTTTATAGTGCCCATAAATTAGTTAAATTTGTTAAAAAGATCTTTCTCTAAGTGATTTGGGGAGTTTTCCCCACCGTTGGACCTTTGATCCAAAGGCCTCTGTTTTACAGAAGAAAATCTTCTTGTTTTAACAAGAACAGAAAAGATTTATTCTGTTTTGCGCAATTCCCTTAGCGCGTGACACGTGTCGCGCAGCGCATCGCTTGCGCAGCTGCGCAGACACGTGTCGCGCAGCGCAGTGCTTGCGCACCTGTGCTTGCGCAGCTGCGCTTGCGCAACTGAACGTTGTTTCTTTTACTTTTAGTTTTTAAAAGAGCCCTGCTCTGATTGGACACACCGCCTTGGGCGTTGCGCTGTCGTATCAACTTCTGACACGTTGCGCGCAGCGCACGTGATTTTAACCGTTGCTTCAAAATTTGAATTTTTTTGAAATTCAAACAGAGCCTTGCTCTGATTGGGGAAACACGCGTTCCACGTGACCAGGAATTTTGCACTAGATGCTTCACATGGGTTCACTGCCGTGCTCGGCGAGGACTAGGCTCCGCTCTGGATGCTTCACACGGGTTCACTGCCGTGCTCTGCGAGGACCAGGATCCGCTCTAGATTTTTCCCACGGGGTCAAAGAGTGACGTTATCCGCGTTCCACGTAACCAGGAATTTTGCTCTAGATGCTTCACACGGGTTCACTGCCGTGCTCGGCAAGGACTAGGCTCCGCTCTGGACGTTTCCCACGGGGTCAAAGAGTGACGTTATCCGCGTTCCACGTGACCAGGAATTTTGCTCTGGATGCTTCCCACCGGTTCACTGCCGTGTTCTGCGAGGACCAGGCTCCGCTCTGGACGTTTCCCACGGGGTCAAAGAGTGACGTTATCCGCGTTCCACGTGACCAGGAATTTTGCTCTGGATGCTTCCCACGGGTTCACTGCCGTGTTCTGCGAGGACCAGGCTCCGCTCTGGATGCTTCACACGGGTTCACTGCCGTGTTCTGCGAGGACCAGGCTCCGCTCTGGATGTTTCGCACGGGGTCAAAGAGTGACGTTATCCGCGTTCCACGTGACCAGGAATTTTGCTCTGGATGCTTCCCACGGGTTCACTGCCGTGTTCTGCGAGGACCAGGCTCCGCTCTGGATGCTTCACACGGGTTCACTGCTGTGTTCTGCGAGGACCAGGATCCGCTCTGGACGTTTCCCATGGGGTCAAAGAGTGACGTTATCCGCGTTCCACGTGACCAGGAATTTTGCTCTGGATGCTTCCTACGGGTTCACTGCCGTGTTCTGCAAGGACCAGGCTCCGCTCTGGATGCTTCACACGGGTTCACGGCCGTGCTCTTCGAGGACCAGGATCTGCTCTGGATGTTTCCCACGGGGTCAAAGAGTGACGTTATCCGCGTTCCACGTGACCAGGAATTTTGCTCTGGATGCTTCCCACGGGTTCACTGCCGTGTTCTGCGAGGACCAGGATCCGCTTTGGATGCTTCACAGGGGTTCACGGCCGTGCTCTGCGAGGACCAGGATCTGCTCTGGACGTTTCCCACGGTGTCAAAGAGTGACGTTATCCGCGTTCTACGTAACCAGGAATTTTGCTCTGGATGCTTCCCACGGGTTCACTGCCGTGTTCTGCGAGGACCAGGCTCCGCTCTGGATGCTTCACACGGGTTCACTGCCGTGCTCTGCGAGGACCAGGATCCGCTCTGGACGTTTACCACGGGATCAAAGAGTGACGTTATCCGCGTTCCACGTAAGCAGGAATTTTGCTCTTGATGCTTCACATGGGTTCACTGCCGTGCTCGGCAAGGACTAGGCTCCGCTCTGGACGTTTCCCACGGGGTCAAAGAGTGACGTTATCCGCATTCCACGTGACCAGGAATTTTGCTCTGGATGCTTCCCACGGGTTCACTGCCGTGTTCTGCGAGGACCAGGCTCCGCTCTGGATGTTTTCCATGGGGTCAAAGAGCGACGTTATCCGCGTTCCACGTGACCAGGAATTTTGTTGATTGTATCCGCATTTCACGGAGTTGGGATTCGGCTCTCGGTCATTTGTATATCGCCGGGCCATGGAACTGGGAGTTGCCGCTGTTCCACTTCGCTCGAGGCCGTATTTGCCGCAACGAGACAGATATTGAGACGATCTCTAGGTCATTTGTGGCCCATCGAGATTTGGCTTCTTCTTATGATGAAACCTGGGGGAGGAGTTGATCCCTTCTTTGTTTGCGCCCTTGGATTGTATACAGGGATAGATGTAACATCACTTGTAGGGCGAAAATTTCATTTTTATTTTATTTCTTTTTCCGCGATGCTCTATCATTTCAGCTTTATATCACGAAGGTCGCGATTGCCCAATCATTTCGGTTATTTTTCGCGGTGCCCAATCATTTCGGCTATCTATTTTATTTTTACTCGCCGCTTTTTATTGCGAGTTGCCCAATCATTTCGGCTATTTTTTTATGCATACATTTTTACTTGCTACTTTTTATTGCAAGTTGCCCCATCATTTCGGCTATTTCATATGCATGTATGGCTCGCTGGCCTTTTCGCTGCAAGCTTGGATTTTCGACACCGATTTCGACATCAGCACCGCTACAACTGGGATGTTACCAGGAGCGAATCATCATTTGCCTCTGTCGATTTTGAACAAAGGTGGCTTAGTAAACAGGGTTAAGGGTCCTGTCGACTAAGGTTTTTGACTTCATAAGCCGTAAGGGTCTCACAAAGGTATTTCTCCCTACAAGTCGTGAGGATCTTGCAGGTGTGTTTTCTCCTTGGGAATCGTGAGGATTCCTAAGTGCATGTCCTCTTGCAAGTCATAAGGATCTTACAAAAGGGTCTTCTCCTTATAAGTCGAGAGGACCTACAAGGGTTGTTCGCCATACGAACATATCCCTAGTCACGGATGAGACTTGGTTAGGGAAATGTTTATTCGCGTCCGTGGATTATATACAAGGGTCAGTATGAGCCGCTTGTAGGGCATAAATTGAAGGTTGTGGGGGTTGCTTAAGCGCAGGTTTAGGTCTCTGTGACTTAAGACTTTCAAATCTTATGAGCCGTGAGGGTCACATAAGAGAGTTCTCCTTACGAGTCGTGAGGGTTTCGCAAGTGTAATTTCTCCTTAGGAATCGTGAAGACTCCTAAGTGTGTTGCTCCCTTGTGAGTCGTAAGGATCTCACGCGGGTGGTTTCTCCTTACAAGGTTGTGAGGACCCTGCAAGTGTCCTTTAACGAGGTTGCGCCCTTTCGGGTTTTCACAAACACTCGTCGGTAGCCCTGCTGTTTTTACTCACGGAGCCCTTTCGGGTTTTCATCCGTGCCCATTTTGCTTATGGACATACCGTTTTCTTTTTTCTTTTTTTTCTTTTTTTTTGTATCAGCTATGGGATGCTGCAATCCACCGTAGTTTCTCGATATTTCGGTCAACAGCTAGTTTTAGAACATATTGGTCCGTCGTTAGTTTAAGGATGTTTCGGTCCGTCGTTAGTTTAAGGACGTTTCGGTCCGTCGTTAGTATAAGGATGTTTCGGTCCGTTGTTAGTTTAAGGACGTTTTGGTCCGTTGTAAAGGATGCTGGTTACTACTTAGAGTTCGGGCTTAGGAAGATAGCGAGCGGACATAGTCGTCGTCATCTATCATTGACCTAAGCCTTAACCCGTTAAGCATAGTATTTCTTTAGGAAGCGACCGTTCACTGGCCTGAAAGGTCTTTCACTATGCATATCCATGAGTAGATACGCTCCACCCTGGTAGACCTTGTCTATGATGTACGGGCCTTCGCAGTTTGGCTCGAATTTTCCCTGTTTGGCGCGATTGGGGATCATAGGTCTTTTGACCATTAGCACGAGTTCGCCTTGGCGGAACGTCCTCGGCCTGGTCAATCTTTTGTATGAGCGCGTCATCTTTGCTTTGTAAGCCTCCAGATTTTGTTGCGCTATGAGCCGGGTCTCATCAAGGGCATCAAGCTCCTCAAGCCGGAGGTGAGCATTTTCTTCGTCCGTCAGCTCGTAGTGGACCGCCACTCGTAGAGAGGGTAGCTCTATCTCGAGGGGGATTACTGCTTCTTGTAGGGTTCCTAGGCACTCTTGTGAAGGTTCTAAAGGCATCAAACATGCCCGGATAAAATTTTAGACGTGCCGAACAACCCAAAGCCGGGATCTTTGCTAGATTATTAGGGTTTAACATGCAAGAAGATAACTTTTATCTAAGTGTGAGGGATTACAACCTTTGTAGTCCGCTCCTTCACTTCACAAGCTCCGAGTAGAAGTCCCTTTGCCGCGATCCACGATCTCCCGGACTCATGAGAGGCTCCACGACTCGAACGATCTATGCTAGCTCGAAGTATTCCAAATCTCCGATGATCTACCTTGAAATTGCTTCGACTCAAGCTTTCTCACTCAAAAGAGTAGAACACACTAATCCCATGGGCTAGATGAGATGAGGATGAGGGAGTAGTATATTTGCTTTCTTTTTATATCATTTTCTCATATTTTATCATCACTTAAGGATTTTCAAGAGAGCTTCTTCAAGAGAGAAGAAGAAGAAGATAATGGAAAATGATAATCATCTTAATCCTTTTGTGATGAATAGAAACCAAAGTATATGATTGAATTATTAACCATGGTCAAGGATGAGTGGATGAGAATGAGTAGAGAAACAACTAGAGTTAGGGTTTGGTTAAGTTAGAAATGTGTCATCCAAAATATCTTTGCAATGACAAAAGAAAAAATGCTTCTAGAAGGAACTTGAAGCATCTAACCCTAATCAAACCCTAACCTCAATTAATCATCCTTAAACATGTTTAACAATTAATCATATCATGTCACAATAATATATATCACATATATATTATATATTTGCAACAAAAGAAAATAATACAATTAACATATATCGCATATATATCAATGTATCATCCAGTGAGAAAATGAAATAATAAAGCGAGCCAATATTAGATAATGTAATAATATATCATATATATTATTATACACTAAATCATCGAATCAACACTTGATCCGACGATCCGGCTATATCGAATATTGCCGACTAATATATCATGTACCGATTCATCGAATCAACACTTGATCCGATGACCCGGTTCATATCAAAATATCGCGAGAATATAATACGGTATCTCATATCGCATTATCCTCGCTCCTGCGCATATCACATATGTGTCACTACTCCGTTTCGCCTGAGCCAAGAAACCTCTGTGTAGGACTCTAAAGAATCGTCAATACGCCGGTAGCAGGTGATGATCATATCAAACACCCACAAGCTGCAAGCGGTCAGCTAAACGTAACAGCCACCCAGGTATTGAGCGATCAGAAGATCAACAAGCTAGCCTGTGCGTTCTCCTGTGAATCCAACTAGTAACACTCCCGTACAGTCCGGTCTGTTCGTCTGATATGTCGCATATCAAGTCTAGGGGTGGTATACGTCAGACCCCAGTAACCGATAAGTCGTGTCGATGTGTGGCTCATAACGGGTCGAGAAACTACTAGTAACACTTACCAGTAAATCTCTATATCAGCCCTGGCCAGGGACTTCCAGTTATAGCCAATCGAACACAGCACAACATCAACTCCCTATACCGGGAGAGACGAATCCCCTCCTATCGCTCATTGCCTCCATGTGATTCGGGACTGTACCCAAAAGCCACCGTTTTGCACGCCCTCTTGGACGTGGTAAGGTGGAAATCAAAGCACAGTGGGAATCACACAAGACTCTATGACGATCTCGGGTCTACAGACTACCCTGTACCAGTGTCACCGGAGAACTGCCATCTGACGTGTGGTATATCACCATCTGGGAGTTCTCGGCGAGTCCGTCCAGTGTACCCAGTCTCCACTGAGCACCCGTATACCATCCTTGATGTCTAACACCGATGGATATGGGATCATCCATCGCCCATCATATGGGTCAAGATGCGTATACGCTAGTCTACTCTGGTGTATCGATGCCCTGTCTCGATATACCCTCGACTAGGAACAGTTATAGGATGTACTCATCGACTACCGCGGCCCCACTAGTATGATCTCATCATAGTCCCAGTAGTCGAGTACAGATCCTAAGGGCTTTATCAACATGTGAGAGTAAAACAGTAAACCAATACAAGTCAACATGTTAAGATAAAGTGAAACCAAATAGCATACTATCATGACGAGCAAGAAAGTCATCTCTATATATAACCAAGCATCCATTATAATATACATCATATGTACAACAATGGCCTCTAGGGCATATACATAACTAACAATCTCCCACTTGCACTAAGGCCAGCTGCTGTAGTATCTCATACCTAGCATCCCGAATAATCTCTCAAACTGTATCTGGGGAATAGCCTTCGTGAATGGATCCGCAGTGTTGTCCTTCGTATCTACTCTCCTGACCTCGATCTCCCGGCGATCAACTATCTCCCTGATCAGGTGATACCGCCTCAGAATATGTCTGGACTTCTGATGGGACCTGGGTTCCTTGGCTAAAGCCACAGCTCCATTGTTATCGCAATACAGAGGTATTGGATGCTCAATGGATGGAACCACACCAAGTTCACTAATGAACTTCTTTATCCAGACAGCCTCTTTGGCAGCATCGTTGGCAGCGATGTATTCAGCCTCCATCGTTGAGTCTGCAACGGTATCCTGTTTGGAACTCTTCCAACATACTGCCCCTCCATTGAGGGTAAAGACAAAACCCGAATGCGACTTAGAGTCGTCCTTATCACTTTGGAAGCTGGAATCGGTAAAGGACTCCACCTGGAGTTCTCCGTTACCATACACCAAGAACATCTCCTTAGTCCTTCGTAAGTACTTGAGAATGTTCTTCACAGCTGTCCAATGACTCTCTCCAGGATCTGCTTGATACCGACTCACTACACTTAGTGAGTATGCTACATCGGGTCTGGTACATAGCATCGCATACATGATAGAGCCTACTGCCGAAGCATAGGGTATCCCTTGCATGCGAGCTCTCTCCAAATCAGTCTTGGGAGACATCTCTTTGGAGAGAGTGAGTCCAGAGATCGTGGGTTGGTTCCCACGCTTGGATTCTTCCATACTAAACCTCTTTAGTATGGTGTCAATGTACCTGGATTGGGACAATCTCAGTATCCGTTTAGATCTATCTCTATAGATCATGATTCCCAATATGCAGGAGGCATCACCTAGATCTTTCATTGAGAATCTCTGTGATAAGAAGAGCTTGACTGATTGCAGCATAGGAATATCATTTCCTATCAAGAGTATGTCATCCACGTACAATACGAGGAAGACAACCTTACCCTCTGCTACCTTCTTATAGATACAAGGTTCATCTATATTTTTGATGAAGTCAAACTCTTTGACTACAACATCAAAACAGATGTTCCAACTCCGCGATGCTTGCTTTAACCCATAAATGGATTTAAGCAGCTTGCACACCTTTCCGCTGCTCCCACTATCTACGAAGCCCTCTGGCTGAGTCATGTACACGCACTCTTCTAAATCACCGTTTAGAAAGGCGGTCTTAACATCCATTTGCCAGATTTCGTAGTCATGGTATGCAGCAATGGCAAGTAAGATCCGGATGGACTTAAGCATAGCCACTGGAGAAAAGGTTTCGTCATAGTCCACACCTGGTCTTTGGCGAAAACCTTTTGCTACAAGTCTAGCTTTGAAAGTCTCAACTTTTCCATCTACACCAAATTTCTTTTTAAAGATCCACTTGCTCCCAATGGGTTTTACCCCTTCAGGAGCATTTTCCAAAGTCCATACTTTGTTGGTGTACATGGATTCCATCTCAGATCGCATTGCATCCAGCCATTTCACAGAGTCACCACTCGTGATGGCCTGCTCGAAACTAGTCGGTTCATCATCATCCATGATGCAATCCTCGCTTCCACCATCAATGAGAAAACCGTAGTATCTTTCAGGTGGACGAGAAACCCTACTAGATCGGCGGAGAGGCTGAGGTTCGTCGGGTATTACTGAATCCTCTGGTTCCACTAAATCATCTGTTGTAGTTTGTTCTGCTGGAACTTCTTCCAGTTCTACCTCAGAGCCACTAATCTCTTTTGCAAGAAATTCCTTTTCTAAAAAGGTGGCGTGCCGAGAAACAAACACCTTTTGTTCTTCGGTGTGGTAGAAGATATACCCGCGTGAATGTTTGGGATATCCAATAAACTTGCACAGAATAGACCTTGCGCCGAGTTTGTCCGGATTTTGTGTTTTCACATATGCCGGACAACCCCATATCCTAACATAATTAAGATATGGTCTCTTTCCTTTCCATATCTCATATGGAGTGGTTGGCACAGATTTGGTGGGAACCATATTCAATCGGTCTGCAGCTGTCTCCAGTGCATACCCCCAGAAGGAAATAGGTAACTCAGCCGTACTCATCATAGAGCGCACCATATCTAATAGGGTGCGATTCCTCCGCTCGGATACACCGTTGTGCTGTGGTGTATAAGGAGGAGTACGCTGAGAGAGAATCCCATTCTCTTTTAGATAATCTAGGAAATCACCGCTTAAGTATTCTCCTCCTCGATCAGATCGAAGGATCTTAATACTTTTGCCCGTTTGGTTCTCTACTTCGTGCTTATATTCTCTGAATTTCTCAAAAACTTCAGACTTGTGTTTCAACAGGAACATATGTCCGTATCTAGAGAGATCGTTAGTGAATGTAATGAAGTAGGAAGAACCGTTCCTGGCATGCGTAGACATTGGACCGCATACATCACTATGTATCAGTCCTAAGAGTTCAGTAACTCTCTCTCCGTGTCCACTAAACGGAGCTTTGGTCATTTTTCCTTTGAGACATGAATGGCAAGTATCATAAGATGATAATTCGAACGGATTCAAATAACCATCCTTATGTAACTTAGCCAGTCGTGTCGCATTGATATGACCAAGTCTACAATGCCACAAGTAGGATTCGTTCATATCCGAACTTTTCCTCTTGTGTGTGTTTTGTATATTCAGGACTGTATTCTGATTTAGAATGAATATGCCATTATGTAACGAGCCTGATGCAATCAACTTTTGATTTAGGAATATGTTCATAACATTATCCTGTACTACAAAATTATATCCCTCTTTACCCAATAAAGAAACTGATATAATGTTGCACATCATGTTCGGTATATAATAACACTCATTTAGAATCAGTGTATTACGACTTGGTAATACAAGGTGATATTCGCCAACTGCTTTGGCTACAATACTTGCACCGTTCCCTACTTGAACGGAATGATCACCTTTTCCCAGTTCTCTACCTTTCCGTAGCCCATGTAACAATTTACATATGTGGGATCCTGATCCGGTATCTAATACCCAGGACGTAGGGTGAACTGAGAAAATGTTCTCAATAACTAACACACCTGAAGAAGATGCATCAACATGTATGTTCTTTTGGGCGGCGTGAGAATCCAGATATTCTTCTATTTCCTGTTCAGTCTTATAACTCTTATAAGAAAGAACGGGTCCAACATTCCCTAGCTCAGTACAATAATTAGGTTTAGTCAATACATCCATATTATTATCTTGATTATGGCCTGAAATGGTCGCTACCTGGAGAGAGAGAGAAGAAAACACTTTAGCGTATGCTCTTGCAAGATTAGATTGGTTATTATCTTATCTAATCAGGATGTCTCCCACTGTTTTTATCAAATCTACCTTAAAACCCTAAAAGGTAAGATTAGCCGGGATTAATTACACCCTACAATTTCGTCAATCTTTCAGCCAGATCAGTGTCGGTACTTTGAGGGAGGTTCCCCGTGCTCCCGTACGGACCTAATTAAAGCAAACCTCGTTTTTCCAGAGGCGTAACCTCGTTAACACTTTTCTAGACACCTACTTGATCGGCTAATTGTCCTGTGTAAAACTCTCCCAGGAGTAACTCTTACTCGCAGCGGGTATCAGGATCCAACTATCTCATAGGAGGTATGCAATCTCATTGCAAATTTCAACACTTGAAATTCCTGATAATGTTTTTACCCCTAGCATCCTATGACCTTGACGCAGGCCAACAAACCATAGTGCGCTAGTCAAGTTCAACCCGTCATTTCTTGATTCAATTAAACCCACCCGCACGACCCTTGACGCAGGCCAACAAAGTCGCACGGCTACCCTAATCGAATCTGCATCATATGCATAAACAGATATATACTAGTTAGCTACCGCACACTACGCCTTGATGCAGGCCAACAAGCGTAGCACGAATACTAAATAATATCTATCTGAAATGACGGAAGGCTACGCAGGTTTTTCAGAAAACCCTGAGCGTAATGAACATGATATCGTCGTAGAATCAAGTAAAGTTTTGAAAAGGAGTGTTTTTGAGGCTTTTCTTAGTTTCGCTAAAGGGGTCACTCCCGGTGAAGGGATCGTCGGCCCTTTCCTCATCGAATAAGGTGCAGGATATATCATATATACCGCTGTGCAAAGAAAAACTCTAAAAGCAATCAAAAGACAAACCGCGTTTTGTAGCATCTGCCAGTTTTGCTAAAGGAGTCACTCCCGGTGAAGGGATCTCGGTCCTTTCCTCATCGAATAAGGTGCAGGATATATCGTATATATCACTGTGCAAAGCAAAACTGTAGCTACCCTTTTTATAAAGTTTTGATTCTACAACATCTTTAGGTTTCTTTTCTTTTATTAATCTCATTAATAAAAATCCCATCAGCTTATGCTTCCTAAGCATCACAGAAGAAACGAAAGCAATAATATTTATATATCAGCATATATATATAGTATAAGCATTCGTCTCAGGCAGTAATATGATCTCATCACAGAACATTGCAGCAGAAGAACATATATGAAATATTGGATATATTAGGACGTCCGTGTTTTCAATACGAGCCTGTATAAAACACGGATTCCACAGTCGCGACGAATAGCCAAACCCACATCCCAAGACCCCTATGAGAGCGGCAAGTAACACTGCCAATTCTAGGGTTAGGAGACCCGGTCTCGACTCCTCGAGATGGCCTCCCACTGGACCCTAGAACCCGGTTACTTGTGCTCCCCTCCTTGGGTCTACCTAATGCGGAAAAGTAAATAATATACACTGGTGACAGCAACCGCAACCTGGAAGTGCCCCAAATAAAAGAATATTACATTACAAATGAATTTTACATGAATGAAAATAAAAACCTTCATCTCACATAAAACCCCCGGCTATTCAGAACGCGACGATCCAATATAACATATCACAGCAACACATAATATCACATATCATCAACGTAAGTAAATATGCGCATCCCAATTGTCGTTGAATCATATAGCAACGAAACCGGCGATATCACATATTACACTTACGGTCACAGAGAAGAAAGTGTAAAACTACAATATTTGGAATCCACAATCATTTTAGACATCGTAAATCCGAAATATCACATACTCCGCATTTCATGCCTAACTCTATGAATTCCACATATTGTATCACATTCCAGATAAATCGACAGTATTAAACTTTCCGAACAGATAATCAAACACCCAAAATTTCCCAAACTGCTCAACTCTTGAGCGGAGTTCAAATAATCCCAGAATATGTCAAAGTACCAGTGATCCAGCCGTAGAAGGGTCAAGCCAACGCCTCACATGTGGCACGCCGTACTGCCCCAAACCCGAAGGTTCAAAAGGCAGTTCAAGACGGTCACATAATCGAGTTAAGGTTTGTTGTCTTCTAGAGGGTCCACCGCTTAACTTGTACAATTTTTCCGAAAGATTTAAACCCGAAAAAATTTCAACACTTGAAAGTTTGCCGTACCGGGAAACAGTAAGTTAATGATATCCGTTCAAATAGTTTAACAGTTTCTAAATATCCGGAAAGAAATACGAATGTAAAATTTCCGATCGAGTCTACTATTACAAAACAAACCCCAGAATTTTAAACACCTGGAGCAGATTAAAAATACCCAGAATAGTCAGCAAGTACCTACGGTCTATACCATGAAGCCACGTGTCACAATCCCACAATTAGGCCGCGGAACCGCCGCGAGAACCATGTTATTGCCGCGGTTCCGCGCTCCGTTGGTGGAATTGTGGGCATGTGTTTCATGGTAATTCTTAGAATTCCCTGCTGATTTTTTTACATATTTTTAATTCTGAAAAATCCCAAAATTTAAAAAATTTCCAGAGAGGGGTCAAGTTTCGTCGTTTCGGGTTCGATCGGAGTTTTAACTTCGTAAACACATCGCCTAATGCTCTAGCTAGGCTCTGATACCACTGTAGGGTTCCTAGGCACTCTTGTGAAGGTTCTAAAGGCATCAAACATGCCCGGATAAAATTTTAGACGTGCCGAACAACCCAAAGCCGGGATCTTTGCTAGATTATTAGGGTTTAACATGCAAGAAGATAACTTTTATCTAAGTGTGAGGGATTACAACCTTTGTAGTCCGCTCCTTCACTTCACAAGCTCCGAGTAGAAGTCCCTTTGCCGCGATCCACGATCTCCCGGACTCATGAGAGGCTCCACGACTCGAACGATCTATGCTAGCTCGAAGTATTCCAAATCTCCGATGATCTACCTTGAAATTGCTTCGACTCAAGCTTTCTCACTCAAAAGAGTAGAACACACTAATCCCATGGGCTAGATGAGATGAGGATGAGGGAGTAGTATATTTGCTTTCTTTTTATATCATTTTCTCATATTTTATCATCACTTAAGGATTTTCAAGAGAGCTTCTTCAAGAGAGAAGAAGAAGAAGATAATGGAAAATGATAATCATCTTAATCCTTTTGTGATGAATAGAAACCAAAGTATATGATTGAATTATTAACCATGGTCAAGGATGAGTGGATGAGAATGAGTAGACAAACAACTAGAGTTAGGGTTTGGTTAAGTTAGAAATGTGTCATCCAAAATATCTTTGCAATGACAAAAGAAAAAATGCTTCTAGAAGGAACTTGAAGCATCTAACCCTAATCAAACCCTAACCTCAATTAATCATCCTTAAACATGTTTAACAATTAATCATATCATGTCACAATAATATATATCACATATATATTATATATTTGCAACAAAAGAAAATAATACAATTAACATATATCGCATATATATCAATGTATCATCCAGTGAGAAAATGAAATAATAAAGCGAGCCAATATTAGATAATGTAATAATATATCATATATATTATTATACACTAAATCATCGAATCAACACTTGATCCGACGATCCGGCTATATCGAATATTGCCGACTAATATATCATGTACCGATTCATCGAATCAACACTTGATCCGATGACCCGGTTCATATCAAAATATCGCGAGAATATAATACGGTATCTCATATCGCATTATCCTCGCTCCTGCGCATAGCACATATGTGTCACTATTCCGTTTCGCCTGAGCCAAGAAACCTCTGTGTAGGACTCTAAAGAATCGTCAATACGCCGGTAGCAGGTGATGATCATATCAAACACCCACAAGCTGCAAGCGGTCAGCTAAACGTAACAGCCACCCAGGTATTGAGCGATCAGAAGATCAACAAGCTAGCCTGTGCGTTCTCCTGTGAATCCAACTAGTAACACTCCCGTACAGTCCGGTCTGTTCGTCTGATATGTCGCATATCAAGTCTAGGGGTGGTATACGTCAGACCCCAGTAACCGATAAGTCATGTCGATGTGTGGCTCATAACGGGTCGAGAAACTACTAGTAACACTTACCAGTAAATCTCTATATCATCCCTGGCCAGGGACTTCCAGTTATAGCCAATCGAACACAGCACAACATCAACTCCCTATACCGGGAGAGACGAATCCCCTCCTATCGCTCATTGCCTCCATGTGATTCGGGACTGTACCCAAAAGCCACCGTTTTGCACGCCCTCTTGGACGTGGTAAGGTGGAAATCAAAGCACAGTGGGAATCACACAAGACTCTATGACGATCTCGGGTCTACAGACTACCCTGTACCAGTGTCACCGGAGAACTGCCATCTGACGTGTGGTATATCACCATCTGGGAGTTCTCGGCGAGTCCGTCCAGTGTACCCAGTCTCCACTGAGCACCCGTATACCATCCTTGATGTCTAACACCGATGGATATAGGATCATCCATCGCCCATCATATGGGTCAAGATGCGTATACGCTAGTCTACTCTGGTGTATCGATGCCCTGTCTCGATATACCCTCGACTAGGAACAGTTATAGGATGTACTCATCGACTACCGTGGCCCCACTAGTATGATCTCATCATAGTCCCAGTAGTCGAGTACAGATCCTAAGGGCTTTATCAACATGTGAGAGTAAAACAGTAAGCCAATACAAGTCAACATGTTAAGATAAAGTAAAACCAAATAGCATACTATCATGACGAGCAAGAAAGTCATCTCTATATATAACCAAGCATCCATTATAATATACATCATATGTACAACAATGGCCTCTAGGGCATATACATAACTAACACTTCTGTGCTGAATACCAACGTATATGGCGTTGTGTTCGTGGCCATTTTGAACGTAGTTCGATATGCCCAGAGAGCTTCTTGCAGTCTCTCGTGCCAGTCCTTTTTGTTTCGGGACACCGTATTCTTCACGATCTTTGTCAAGGTTTTGTTGAAAGCCTCAGCTAGACCGTTAGCCCGCGGATTATAAACTGATGAATATCTCCAGTCTATGTTGTGTTGCTGCGCGAAGCGACTAATCTTGTGGCTTCTGTAGGCTGGCCCGTTATCGGAAATGATCCGTCGCGGAGTTCCAAACCGATAAATGACGTGCGTCTTGAAGAAATGGAGAATATTTTCCGTCTTCACTTCCCTTAACGGTACTGCTTCTGCCCATTTGGAGAAGTAATCAGTCGTCGCCAGGATGAAACGATGTCCCCTGGATGATGCCGGTTCGATGGGGCCGATTATGTCAGTTCCCCACATTTCGAACGGCCAACTAGCCACCGTTGGATGTAGAGGATTTGGATGCTGATGGATAAAGTCCCCATGGATTTGGCACGAGTGGCATTGCTTCGCATACTCGAGTCAGTCCTGGATCATTGTGGGCCAGTAATAACCCATTCGTTTGATTTTCAGCTTCATCTTTGGGCCCGCTTGATGAGAACCGCAGAGTCCGTCGTGAACTTCCTGAATGACTCTTTTCGCTTCGTCAGGTCTCAGGCATCTCAACCACAGAGAGTCAAATGACCTCTTGTACAGAGTATTATTGACGAAGGCGAAGGACAGAGCTCGTTTCATAAGCTGATGTCTTGAGGACGCATCTTCAGGCGTCCGACGGGATTTGAAGTAGTCTATGAAGACTTCTTTCCAATCTTCAACCTTCTCTTGGTCATTTATTTGCAGGGCCGTCTGCTCAGTTGCTCCCCTTTCTTCGGGTGACTCCGGAGATATTTCTGCAGGGGCAAGTACTCGACGGCTTTGTACCACGACCCTGACGTCATCGAGGTTCTCATCAGCCAGTTCTTTAGCGAGCTTGGCTAATGCATCCGCTTTGCTATTTTCTGCGCGGTATGTTTTCCAAAGTGTAGGAAGGGATTTGAGTCAGCAGTTGCTATACTCTCTCTCCATACTTCACCAGCTCTTGCTTGCATGTCTGGTAGTCGCCGTTTACTTGACTAACGACCAGTTGGGAATCTCCGTATATGAGGAGGTTTTCAATTCCCATGTCGATGGCGATCTTTAGGCCTGCTATCAAAGTTTCGTATTCAGCCTCATTGTTCGTACTCGGCTCTGTTACGGAGAAAGCAAAGCGTATTATCCCTCCCTGTGGAGTTACGAAGATGAGACCCACCCCTGATTTGATTATAGGGGTGCTTTGTTTGCGCTTCTTCACGGAAGATGCTCCATCGAAATAAAGCTCCCATCGGATATTACCACCGTCGATCGCATCAAACGCGTATTCGTCTGGCAGCTCGCAATTCAGAGGGGAATCGGCCGGTATCTGATGCTCAGCGAGGAAGTCGGCGATGGCCTGGCCTTTCACTGCCTTGAGAGGCTGATATGTTATTGAGAATTCCATCAAGAGCAGGGCCCATTTAGCGAGTCGCCCCGTCAATATGGCCTTCGACATCAAATACTTGAGGGGGTCCACCTTCGAAATGAGACGGACTTCATGCGCCAACGCATAGTGCTTGAGCTTGGTTATCGCAAAGATCAACGCCAGGCAGTGTTTTTCAATGGGGGAGTAGTTGCATTCTGCCCCCAGTAGAACTCGACTTAAGTACTAGAGTGCTCTTTCTTTCCCTTGATCGTTCTCTTGCGCCCATAATGCGCCTAAGGAACCTTCGAGGGCGGTTGTATAAAGAATGAGGGGCTTTCCCTTGACCGGAGCAGCCAACTCTGGCGGGTTCTGCAGGTATTGCTTGATCTCGTCTAGCGCGCTTTGGCATTTCTGGTCCTAGACGAACGGGGTTCCCTTCTTCATCTGGTGACTGTAAGGGCGGCACTTTCCTGAAAGGTTGGCTATAAATCGCCGGATGTATGCGAGCTTTCCCTGGAGAGACTGCAATTGTTTGAGAGTCCTTGGCGGCGACATTTCCATGATCGCCTTAATCTTTGACGGATCTATCTCGATACCTCGGTGTCGGACAATGAATCCTAGGAATTTGCCTGAGGACACCCCGAACGCGCATTTGAGAGGGTTCATCTTCAAGTTGTATTGCCAAAGGCGTTGTAATGCAGCCTTCAGATGCTCGAGATGTTCCTCGTATGATTTGCTTTTCACCACGAGATCGTCGATATAGCATTCGACGATTTCATGTATGAGGTCATCAAAGATCTTCGTCATGGCCCTTTGATAGGTGGCACCGGCGTTCTTTAGACCGAAGGGCATCACCTTGTAGCAGAATATTCCCAGAGGGGTCCGGAAAGTGGTGTGCTTCTGGTCTTCTGGGTGCATCTTTATCTGATTGTACCCTGATGAGCCGTCCATGAAAGAGAAGACCTCGTGAGTGGGCGTGTTATCTATCATCAGCTCGGTTACCGGTACTGGAAAATCGTCCTTCGGGCATGCTTTATTGAGATCCCGGAAGTCCACGCATATGCGCACTGTCCTATTTTTCTTCATTACTGGGACGATGTTGGCGATCCAGTCAGGATATTGAACTTCTTGTATAAACCCAGAATCGATCAGCTTCTTGACTTCGGCGTTGATGCTCATCTCAAGCTCGAGCCGCATTCTTCTCGGCGCCTGTTTGACTGGCTTGACGTCCGGGGATATTGCCAATTTATGCACAGCAATTTCTGGATCTAGTCCTGGCATTTCTGAATAGTTCCATGCGAAGCAATCTCTATGCTGCATAAGCACGTCTTTTAATGCGGCCACCCTTTCTTCAGATAGCAACTCGCTGACGAATGTCGGTCGCGGGTCGTTCGTCGTTCCCAACTCAATCTTCTTGAGGTTATCTGCAGTAGTTTGTATGCCATCTTCCAGCTCTTTCGGCGCTGGTGGAAATTCTGAGATTACCTCATCGTCATTGTTTTCGAAGCACCAGGGAAAGTCATCCATATTCTCGGGCTCTTCTTTTGATATCGTTATCACACGACAGGTATGAGCTCGCTTCCAAGACCGATGTGAATATGGTTCTGCTCTTGTGGCTTCGGGTTCGTGCTTTTATGGCGGCGTTACCCTCCAGCTGTCGGATAGAGCAAATCTGCCTTGCTGGTATTGGTCTTCGACCTAGTTCTTGAAGGTGAAGCAGTCTTCGATAGGGTGTCCTATGGCTCGGTGATAAGAGCAATAGCCCGGATGAGAGACCTTGTTAGCTTGCTCAGGGTGTTTAGACTCTGGAAGTGTAATCATTCGATGTTTTAAAGCGAGGTCAAGTATCTTCCGTGTTTTATTCTGAGGAAAAGAGTATGCCTGACTCATCTTTTTCATAAGGGACAAATCCGGACCGCGCAATACCCGATCACATGACTCTTTGATCCCGCGTTGTCATTGTCGACCTCCTTTTCTGCTTTTTGACTTACTTCTACCTCTGCGTCGGGCCTTTTGCACAGCAGGTTGACAGGGAGGAGTATTTTTGTCTTCTGCAGCCTGTTGAAGAAGGCGTTGCGTCCTGGCTCTCTCGTAGATGGCCATCTCGCGATTATGGTCGTCTTGGGTTTTTTGACCCGCTTTCCTGATAAGCTTGTCCATTCGTTCTTCAAACGACGGACTCGGCACTTCGATCGCGGGATCTAGTTCTAAGGAGGGGTTGGCATTTCCTGACAGGGCGTCCTCTTCTTCATCGAAGTTATATATGGCGTAGCTACCGTGGACCCATTCCCATTTCCCGGCTCTCACGTATCCAAGCCCAAGTGTTTCCATTCTCCCATTGGGCAATTTGCGCTGAGTCCCAGGGACATCCCAAATCCTGTTATAGAATCGAGCTTGTCGAGTGGTCTGTTTTAAGGGTACCCCTTGACGCTTCAATAGCCTTTTCAATCCGTTTGTGTAATATCTGGGCAAACGGATGGGTTGAAGCTTGTCAAGTGTAGAATCCGCGCCATGCCAGATCTCTTTCTCCACTCTTGTTTCCGAGGACCGATAGAATAGGATCGCCTTTTCGCCTTTTCGCTTGGGAGGGACGTAAAACGTCTGCAGGTCTTGCACGTTGTTAGATTCAAGCGCGTCAAGATCTTTGTAGTGCCCCGGCGTTGACCGTGTAACAGTTACCGGTAGTTCTTTTGTGTCCTTCGGTCGTACTTCTCTGCTCCCGACGAGTTCTGCGTTTCATTCGCTTAAAATGTTGCCGATGAGCAACATATCCCTGCCACCATGTCTTAAAAGCGTCGCACTCCTCAGGGGGGTGTGAAATCTTCCGATGATATGAGCAGTAATTAGGGTGCCCCTCTGCCCCATTGAGCGTGTTTTCTTCCGAGGGTAGTAGTTCATTCCTATTGACATGGCTTTGGCAAACCTTTTCCTCGTCTTGAATATGTTTTTATCCGCGTCGGGTGTCTTTCGATCTGGTGGGAGTGCTTCGACTCTTTCGTTTAGTCTTCTGCGTTTGGCTCCTTTTGATGCGGCCACCTCACACTCCTGGTCGGCTTTACTTTTTAAACGAATCTCATCTAGAAAGGCGTCGATCATTTCTTCTGTCGGCCACATAAGCTCCGGTTCGGGCTCTGCCCCCAGTTTCTTAGAGCCAGGAGTTTTTTCATCGTCCGTAAATGTGTGGGAGATCACATGACAACTCGCCACATATCCCTCGGATTCATCCGACGAGCTCTCTCCGTTATCTTCCTCCTGAAAGACGTGGTTGAGGAACTCTTGGAGTGTGATGGGAGTCTGCGCCTTCTGATTGTACTCCTCCAGCGCGTCAATCCGTTTCTGCAAATCTGTACGCTTGTTTTCAGGCTTCACGGGCTTCTTAGATTTCTTCTTCTTTTTCTTTGAAGATTTCGACGGCTGGTTGTGAGTGCTCGGGCCATCACCACTGATCTTCGGAGTTGGGCGCGGCTTCAGCATCCCTTCAATGATCTGGGGTTCCAGTGGGTTCTTCCACCTGACTGCCGAGCATGTCTGGAGCTCATTCAGCATTCTTTTGGTTTTTGCTGAAAGCACAATTTCCCATGGAGCTTCTTCAATGAAAGAACAAGTTGCCCCCGGTGTGTCCGTCTTCTTAGCAGTGTGAGGTTGTGGCGGGTTCACCTTCCACTTCTCGGACAGCGCAAACTTGCCCTGTAGGTATTGATCTTCAATCCATCCTTTGAAGACGAAGCAATTCTCAATCAGATGGCTTACCATTTGATGGTAAGGGCAGTAGTTGGGGTTATTCACCTCACTGGGTTGCGGCGGTCGCCTTGGGTTTAGCAAGTTGATGAGCCTGTTGCGTATTGCCAGTTCGAATAGCCTCTTCGTCTTATCCCGCGGGAATGAGTAGGGACGCTTCATTTTCTCATTGTAATACCGCCGTCTTTCTTCCAGCTGATCCGCCAGCTTTGGGGCACTGGGTTGCTGCTGAGCGTTCGCAACGAAGGTTGCCTTCCCTTTACCCTTGTCATTCCGAGGTTCTGGCTTCGGGGGAGGCGGTCTGTGACCCATCTGGTCCATCTGGGCCAACTTGTCGATCAAAGCCTGGAACGTGGTTGGCTTAAAAAACATCATGAACTGTGAGATAGTTGCATGAGGATCTAGGGTACCCACGAACATGCCGACCGCGGACGCCTCCTCAATGCGTTGTTCGCATTTCGACCACAAGTTTCACCAGCGTATAGCGTACTGGACCCACGTCTCACCTGGTTTCACCCTGGCATTAATTAATGCCGTTATCGGGGTGCGTTCGCTGGCGCTCGCGAATCGCTGAATGAATAGCAACTCCATTTCAGCGAACGTCTTGACGGAATCGTTCGGGAGTTCAGAATACCATTCGAAAGCTGTTTCTGACAAGCTGCCGACGAACTGGTGGAGCAGGAGCTTATCATCGCCGCCGGTGTTGCCGCAAAGCGCCTTGAACTGGGCAACATGCTGGTGGGGATTGCCCGTCCCCTTATAGACATGAAATTTCGGTATTGTATAGCCCGGTGGGTACTTGATCTGATCATACCAGCTCGGATATGGTCTCCCCGTTCTGACAACTTGACCAGCTGCCTCAGTCGCCTGGTGAACCCGTATCTGCTGAGCTATATATTCGTCTAGGTCAGCCTTGGAGATTGTCTCCTCTTTGGCTGTTGACAGAGCGGGTGGAGGATTTGACGTTTCTCCTCTGTCGTCTTCAAGAACGATTGGAGGATCTTCAGCAGGAGAATCTTGTTGGATCATCATTCCCACCATGTCTTGGAACAGGAGGGCCATTCGTTGTATAATGGCTGCTTGTTCGGCAGTCTCTTTATCCTTCTTCTCCAATATCCTACGAAGGAATTCATCGTCGGTTTCTTGCTCCTGACGTTGATCAGATGACGCTTCGGGGCTTTCTTTCGGCCCAGTGAGTGCGGCCATCGCGTTCATCATTTCCTGGAGCTTATGCTGTTGCTCCTGAGCTTTGGTCACTGACCGTGTAAGCGGTCTATGACCCGTGGATGCACGGCTGTCCTCTTTTCCCAAAGCCATGTATACCGTATGCGCCATCATGCCCACAGACTTAGAGCGTTTAGGCTTATTGTCCTTGACATTTGCTGCAGGAGTGGGGACTCTATCCGGCCTTCTTCTCTTTTGAGTAGTCGACATGGAGGGAGCCGTTGTGGCGGGCACCCAAGCGGTTGTCGTCCTTTGTTGTTTGACGTGACGGTTCTTTTCTTCCTGCACTTTCGCCTTTTTCCGTTGACGAGAGTGATCTTGGTCAATTACCGAGTCTTGAACCTTCCGCCAGACTTTATAAATTTTGGAGGACAGCCGTTGAGGAGGCTGCTCCGGCATTGTTTCTATAACATTCTCCGCAGGCGGAGGGGATATTTTGAAAACCGCGGTTGGCGAATTTCTGCGTACCCTGTTTAATAGCTCGAAGCTGTTCCCGGTTGGAACAGCAGCCTCAATTTCCATCGTTTGAGTTGGTGGAGTTAGTCCGGAGGGGGAGTTGCCCCCAGTCTTCCTTATCCGGCGTCAGTGGCGACGTCGAGCATGACAGGTTGTTGGGATTGATTCAGCGATGGCTTCGTCTTGCCCCCTGTTCTGGGGAGGGGCTGCTGCTTGTGTCAGCCTCTTGAAGACTGGCGTTCGTTGAGCAGCTACGTCCATCCGGTCAAAAACAGATTTCTGAGCGGGAGCGGGAACGGGGGTAGTCAGTCTCGCGAAGACCGACCCCCTGGGAGGAGAAGCCGCCTTGACGACTTCGGGAGCAGCTGTCTTCTTCGGGATGGCCTTCTCAGGTACCATGGGCTTTTTGGCATGCCCTTTGGAGTTCAGGCTCAGTCTGGTGAAGACTGAAGAGTTGGACGACCCGTTGAGAGGGGCCGTGGGAGTGGCAAGTCGATCAAAGACCGACCTTTTTGAAGCTTCCGGTACGGGCATTGGGATGTTAACGTTCACCGGCGGGAGCATGGTCCCGAAGAACAGACCGGTGGTAGCCTGAGTTACTTGTTCTACAGGCATAGTAAACAGGGAAGCAGCCTGCGGTCCATAAGTTACAGCTCCAGGTGAGGCAGAGCGTCGGTTGCATTTGCAGTTGGAGCAGCTTGAGCAGTTGCCAGCCATTGATCCTTTCGCTTTCTGCAGCAAACGAAGCACCAAATCTTAGTACTTCGAAACCCAAGGGAAACCATTAGCGAACCGCGATTTGTTCGCGAATCACGACACACGAAGTGTGGAGTGGAAAGAGCAAAAGGTCCCACCGGGCGTGCCAGAATCTGTTCCCCTCCGAAAGACGGCGCGACAGAACGTCTTGCCTGAAATTTGGGGCAGATGCTAATTGGTGCTATCCGTCCACCTCTTCGAAGATGCCAAGTTGATTTATGGCACCATGTATCGAAGGTTTAAACGGATGCGTCCGATGTAGCAGACTTTATCAGATTCCCCCTCGCTTGAGGGGTTTTTGATTGTGGGGACGCTCTTTCCTGAAGGCGCAAGCCCCTGCAGTTAATTACGCTACCGCATCGCGGTAACAACTTTCTCCTTCTCCAGATGGTCACTTTGTGTCGTGTGTATTTGATTCGTGTTCGGTTGCCCGTGGATTGTATACGGAGACTGAGTTATGTCGTCGCCCGTAGGACGTGGACTAGTCCAAATCCGTATCTTTCTTAGATTTAGGTTTGGGGGTTGTGTTTAAGGATACGTTAGCCTCGTTTGAGACTAAGATCGACTTAAACGTTTCTTAAGGATACGTTAGTCTAGTTTTAGACTAAGATCAACTAAACGGGATCGTTTAGATCCGACAAAAGAGCGATTAGGGGAGCCCTGTTGTTTAGTTTAGTGACATTGTGGTCAATAGGTAGTTTTAAGGACATTGCGGTCCAATGTTAGTTTTAAGACGTTGCGGTCAAGGTTAAGGACGTCGTAGTCCGTGGATTTAAGGACTCCACAGTCTGATGTTAGTTTTAAGACATCACGGTCAAGGTTAAGGACGTCATAGTCCGTTGTTAGTTTTAAGACATTCCGGTCAAGGTTAAGGACATCATAGTCCGAGGATTTAAGGACTCCACAGTCCGGCGTTAGTTTTAAGACATCCCGGTCGAGGTTAAGGACGTCGTAGTCCATGGGTTAAGGACCCCACAGTCCGGCGTTTAGTTTTAAGACATTACGGTTAAGGTTAAGGACCTCATAGTCCATGGGTTTAAGGACCCCACAGTCCGTATCAATGTGTGGTCATCGGGACCCGTCACCTCTTTGAAGACGTTGAGGAATTACAACGCCAAGTATCAAAGGAGTGAAGAGATGTACCCTTAAACCAGGGTAGATTAAGTGATCTGTAGTCCAATTTAGATACTAAGATCAATTATTATATTATGAGCCCATTGGCCCAGTTGAGTTTGAATTGAGGACTTATGGCCAGCTTGGGCTAAGTCCAGTTATGTTTGGGATATTGGCCCTCTGTTGGTTCATTGAAGGAGAGGCTTTGCCTCTGGAAACTTAGCCAATTGGGCTAAAGCTAGTGTTAAACACTAGAGACCAACAATGTTGAACACCGGGAATAAGATTAACAAGTTAGTGTTAAGCACTAAAAGATAATCAGTGTTGAACACTGGGAACAGAGTTTTCAAATTAGCGTTAAACACTAAGCAAATCAGTGTTAAACACTGGGGACAAAATCTCCAGACTAGTGTTAAACACTAAGGAGAGAGGGGTCACGTGTGGACACGTGAGAGCGCCCTGGTTCCCCTTATTTTATTCAGTCAGAAGTATTGAATACTTTGAAGTATCACGTGCTATCACGTGATGGGAATTTTGGTTCTTGTCTGTTAAAGCTTCAGCCAAGGGGTCACATGGTAGCACGTGAGAGCGCCCTGCTTCCTTTTATTTTGTTCTACAGATAAGTGTTTAACACTTTTGATTCCGAAAGCCATCACGTGTGGGCACGTGATGGGGGCTTACGCTTTGATCTATTAGAATGTTCATTAGGGGTCACGTGTCGACACGTGAGGGCGCCCTAGAGCTCTTTTCTGTTCCTTTTGCTTTTTTCTCTGTGTGCTTTCGGGATCACGTGGGGCACGTGAGGCATTGCCTCAAAGTTCTTTTTTATAGAACTTCGCAGGAGTCGCGTGGTAACACGTGAGGTGTTGCTTCAAAGATCTTTTCTGTGGGTCTTTGCAGGGGTCACGTGGTAGCACGTGACTCTGGTTCTTTTAAAGATCTGTTCATCTTTTAAGAATTAATTTCTTCATAGGGCTAAACCCTAACAACAGACTTTAGAGGAATTAAATTCCTGTTTTCTTCTGAAGAATTATATTCTTAAATAGGGTTAAACCCTAACTTCTTTTCTTAAGGGAATTAAATTCCTGTGAGTTTGAGAGAATTATGTTCTCAATTAGGATTAAACCCTAGTTCTGTTCATTTTGAAGGAATTAAATTCCCATAACATAGGGTTAAACCCTAATTTTATCTCAAAGGAATTGAATTCCTATCATTTTGTGAGAATTAAATTCTCAAAACTCAGTTCCTCCTCTGTGTTTTAGATCTGCATGGCAGGATCTCAACCCAATGAGAATTAAATTCTCAATTCATGGGCAGATGTGCACTTTGCAGATCCTCCACCAGAGAAAGAACTAAGTTCTTTTTTTTATATGAGAGTTAAACTCTTTTGAGAATTAAATTCTCTTTTTAAGCCTCCATTTTCTTTTCTTACCTAAGGTTTTCCTTTTGCAGAGAATCAAAGGCTCTATATATCTCTCTCTGTGTATCAAAAGAAAAGGTCCAAAGGTCTTTCCTCTCCTTTTCTTGGCTCCTATTTATAGGAGAAGGAAAAGAATCAATCTGTTTGGTAAATCTCTCATTGAAAGATTTGATTTGTTCATTAAGAGATTTGATTTATCTTCATCATTAATCTGGGCCTTTAGATTATTATGTGAATTTTATTCACCATTGGATTTTAAATCCAAAGATATCTCTTTGTTATTTCGGTTAGATTTAGGGGAAATCTTTCCAAATCCAAGATTTTTCCATAAATTGGTGATATTTAATCACCTTTAGATTTTTAATCCAACGGTTTCAAATAATCCTTCTCCATTTTGGAAAGATTTGAAGGATCTCCCCTCAGAATTTAATTATGTTAAAGAATAAGGCTCTTAAAGCCAGTCACGTGTGGCCACGTGACCCCTGGTCACGTGTAGGCACGTGACCCCTGGAATGGGCTTCTCTTCTTCTGCGCTCTGTTCTCTGGCCGCTGCTTAACCATCACGTGCCAACACGTGACCATTGGTCACGTGTGAGCACGTGATGCCTCTTCTGGAGCTTTTTCTTGATTTTTAATCAGGGGATGAATGTGCTTTTTGCCGCTGCTTTAAGCGTCACGTGCCAACACGTGACAATTGGTCACGTGTGAGCACGTGATGCCTCTTCTGAAGCTTCTCCTGATTTTTAATCAGGGAACAAATGCCCCCACAACGTTGCTCTCACGTGTATTCACGTGAGTGCAACACTGTCACTTTTGGGACCGTCGGATCTGCTTTGGGAGTAGGGTAGATGAAACGTTTTCCATCCCATCCTATAAATGCCCATGTCTTTTCAGAAGAGCCTCCACTTTGCTCATCTTCCTCCTTTGAGAACTTCCTTCTCTTGAGAATTTAATTCTCTTTTTTCAGAGCTTAGTTCTCTGCTTCAAACTTTTCAGAGTTTAACTCTGTTTGAGAGACCCTTTCTTCAGGTAACGATGATTGAGGAACCCTTATGTATACTTTTTCCAAAACCTCTCTGGATTTTAAATCCACACCAAGGGTTTCACCCCTTTTAACATGAACCCATTTTTTTAAATTTATCAACGAAAATAGAAAACCATTTAGTCTTCGAACAGTAGATCTCTTAGGGTTCATTTGATCTTTAGGGAGATGATGAGATCCGTTGCCTTTTCCAAGAAATTTAATTCCGTTTAAAGGAAATGTTTCTGGGAATTTAATTCCCTTCTCTTAATAAGGAATTTAATTCTTATGAAGAACTCAGTTCTTCCCATGGAGGCTTCTTAGGGTTTTCTTGTCTTAGGTTGTCCTTCTGTAATCAATGAAGAAGAAGCTTGCAATGATGTCTTCTGTGGGAATTTAATTCCCTTGATCCTGTTTGATTTGTTGTAGAGTCCAAGGTAGATTTGTCTTTTAGGGGGATGTGTAGGGTCACTTGAAACCCACTGCCTATTTAATGAGGATATCCCCTTTGTCTTATTATGATTGCTTGGTCTCATTATTAACGAGCCGTCAACCTGATTCTGTGGGGCCCATGTGTTTTGTAGCCAATGGCCCCATAAAAAGAGTCTGATGTCACTTTCTTCAACTGTCTTCATATATGTAGTTATGCTCATATATATATATATTGCTGGCTTTGCTTTTGACAGTTTCCTTTATTTGATTTCAGGTGCGATGGCTTCTGTTCCGTGCTTTCCCTTCACTCGTTCAGAGGCCGCTTTTCCTCAATCACCATCCTATGAGGAGGCGATGGCAATAATCCGGGCTCATGACCCGAACTGCATCAGCTTACTTCTATGGGGAACTTGATACAGTCATATCATCTGAGGTCGCCGGAGTTTCCTCTGCGAAGTGCCAACAGAGCCTACTTTCCCGTTCTTGCCGATGGACCTTCCGAGGACGGTTTTCGCTGTGGAGATGCCAAATTGGACTCCAACGGGACGGCTCGAGCCTTCAACAACCGGTATCCCGAACCATCCGATCCCAGCTATAGATATTCTGGGGCGGCGTATTTGTCAGGGTGAGGCCCAACCATGGGGACAAATCTACAAGATAGGACTCACCCCTCGACACCCTACAGGGTACCTCCTCTGGGCTCGTTACATCCTGTCCGCCCATCGCGCGCGGCTGCAGAAGGTCGGGCTTTACCAGGCGATGTATGCGTCGCTCTTCCACTACCAATCCCCGCATGTCTGATGGGTTAAGGCGTTCTTGAACCAGTGGAATTTCCCCACCAACACTTTTCTTTTAGGGGACCGCGAGGTCTCGATCTCTCTGGCAGAATTTTACGAAATCTCGGGATTGCCAATCAGGGGTACACTGTATGAGGAATTGCTGCCTCCTGATGAGTACGTCTTTGAGCCCGAGCCTGCACTGATTGACGGCTTGTCTGCTGAGAACGCCGTCCGCCACAAGCGTCCCAGCTTGATCAAGGCGCTAGGTATCTTCGACCGATTGTTCACCGAATCTGAGGAGCAGGGCGTTACTTTTAAGAGCTTCATTGCCTGCTTCCTTCGCGAGGACGTCCCGTCGAAAACAGCTCCGAAGTTCGCAAGCATCAAAGACCCCTTTGGGTTTGGTCCGAAGAAGCTGCCGACCACTGAATCGGATCTACCACAGTACTACATCCCCATTATGTCGCCGATATCTTCTGAATCCATTGCAGCTCCCGGCATAGATGAGGAGACATTCTTCGTGTGGTTTGTCAGTGTCTGGCTCAGTTGGTTTGTCATCCCCATGCATCGCCGCTTTATGAGAGTCTCGGTTATCTACCTGGCTCATTGTATCGCTGAGGGGACGCGGTTGGCCATCGGCATCCTGGCGTGGCGCATCTTTATCACGGGTTGGGCACTGCAGCTAATACTTCCAGCCCTGGCGTAGATGTAGTAAATTTCTCGCTTCACTACTTTACGTCTTGGATCGAAATGCACATCTTGGGTGCTTTTGCTATGCATCAAAGGCCCGCATTCTACGACGCTTATACCTTCCCGAGGCTTATGCGATTGGTGGATGCTTCTGCCGCTGACCTGACTCAATTCGGGGCTATTCGGGCGTTGATTTCTCCTTACGCTACTGCTGGCGGGCTGGTTTTTAATGATCGGGTCTTATCTTCTCCTTCAGGTCCAGTTCAACAACTCTGGGACCGGTCAAAAGACAACGTATCTTCTTTGAGGCCCCGGGAGGCCGCGCACTTGTATGCAATTAGACCAGGCTATTTGGTATTTCGCCAGGACAGTACTGCTCTTTTCATGCGGTACAACCCGCATCGCTTCGCCCAACAGGTTGGATATGACCCGGGCGTTCCCTTCGAGGCTTTCATAGTTGCGCCGGTCCCTTCACTTGATGCCGTTCACGATACCGCTCATCATTTTGTGAGGTTGAACACCGGCTCCCACTTCATGGTCCCTGAAGCTGAGTACATGCCCCAATGCGTGGGATCATTCACGGGTTGGTATCTCCATCGAGTCAACCCAATTATTCTTGAGGAAAGAAGGGTGCTTCTTGGTCATGGTGCCCCTGCTCAGGTTCCGGCCACGAGAGCTACGCTGCGAGCGCACGCCCCGGTCCGCTTTCCTCTGAGGGATACCGGCACCGTGCTCGTTCCGGGGGAGTCGGGGGTGGATCTTACTCCAACAGCTGGTATGCCCCTGGGTACTCGGTCGCGGGGTAGATGGGCTCCGGTAATAGCGCCACCACCTGAGGCAGCCTCGTCCCCCTTGACATCGACAATGGCGGTATCATCCTCGGTTGTGGCACCAAGCGAGGGTAATAGGGATGGGGGTGTTGAAGGCGACGTGGACCGCCGACGCACCAAGGCTCCACGGGGAAAGAAACGGTCGTCTTCGGCGGCCGGTTCTGGGTCTAAGAGGCGGAGGAGGGTGGCCACCAATTTACTTGATTCCTTAATAGAGTCCGAGCCCATACTTCCAGATGAGTCGTTGGTCGTGCAAGAGTCAGACGCTGGTCTTCTTTTCCCGGGCTCGGCTGCCGAGGAGGCCGCACAATTGGCTGAGGCCATAAGACGTTCTAAAGATGAATCTCAGAACGTAAGGGTTCCGAAGAAACCCTATCCTGCCGTGATCTTCTATGAAGACCCCTCATGGATCCGGCGGCGGTTTATCGGCCCCTTGGAGGAGTGGGGTGAAAGGGCGCTGAAGCAGGCCGTCTCGGAAGATGCTGCGGACGCGCTCTCCTTATGGACCGGCGGCCATGAGTCCACCCTCGAACCCCGACGAGCACGCCTCCTTGAGAAGGAGTATCGGCTTGCAGAAGCCATATTGAGGGCTTCCCTGTGCATTGGTATGTTTTTTTATACTTCTTCGCAGTTTTTTCAGATTGCTTATGCCCGTATATATGTATTCTTATTCTTGTGCGGATTGTGCAGAGTCCTCGGCGATGGGGGAGGTCCCTACGGGCTTGTTGCAGCTAGAACCTGTTGACATTCCCGATGCAGCCTTACTCGATGTGGAGAGGGCTGACAATGCTATTCCTCTTGCCATAGAGCCTCCAGTGGCGGTTCCTGATCATGGAGCGCTTGCTCCTTTGGTAGAGGCTCCTTTAGGGATTACCGCCCCAATGACTCTTCCTGCGGGCGGCCCAGAGGCCGGAGGAGAGGTGGTCGGGACCACCCTCCCTTTGCTGGAGCCGGAAATCGTGGCGGAGGCCGTTGAAGCCGCCATCCCCCCGACTCAGAACGGGAGGAGTGTTGAAGGTAACCTTCTACATTTTAAATTAGCAAACTTTCTGTTGTCTTAACTCTTTTGTTTTCTCAGAATTGCGCGGGCTGGCGGCCTCTATCGCTGATTTGTCTCCCCGGCAATCGTTTCTTCGCCTGCTGGAGATGGCAGCTCCGCAGGCGATCTCTCCTCAGCGCATCGTCCTTTCCTCTGGGAAAGGTTAGCGTCGTTCGCCATTTTTTATTATGGCATTGTTGCTATTCTGCGAAATAACATTGATGCCTCTTATAGTTTTGGAGGCCAATGACGAGGTGGAGGTCGTTGAAGGGCCAGGGGAACTTTCAGCTCCTACTTGCATGACCGTAGGTAAGTGACATTTCAATATAGTCCCATTTGTTCTTTTTCTTAAGAGTTTTACTGACATTTTTCAAATCCGAACAGCTCTGCCAGCCTCCATAGCGCTGGAATCGCGTATCGCTATGCCGCCCGGTCCCTATGCTTTGCGAGCCTCAGAGCGCTTGGCCCAGTTAAGCCTTGTCTCCTTGTCATCCTTGATCGAGGAGCTTCGTGCTGGCAGCGCAACCACAGCTGAAGCATTTGCCGCTGAAGCTAACGGTTCTCTTCCTTTTCTTGCCACCTACCATAGCGAAGAGGTGGTGCGAGTCTGGTTGGAGTTCTGTCGGCAGGTGGAGGCTTGCTTGCACGCCCTTGAGTGTTCCGGCCTTTCCTCGGAGGCCGTGGCTGCAAAGGCAGAGTTGCGGGGGCTGATAGCACGGTGCATGGCAAACATGACATCATGCGAGAAGAGGCTCGGCCGTAAATTCTCGGAGAGGGAGCCGGCTTCTAAGGCGCTGAGCAAGCTTCAAGCTAATCTTACTGCCAAGGCCAACAAAGCGTATGAACTCTGGCGGGTGCTTCAAGAGTCTATCAAAGAGGTGGTGGCTCTTGATAAAGCTGCCGTGTTCACTCGTGAAAGGGTCGAGGCTCACAAGGCCGCTGAGAAAGAGCTTGAAGGCCGGCTCGCCTCGTATCAGGCCCAGCAGGCTCAGGCGGAGGCCCGTCTTCTGGCGATCCTGAATCATGAAGCCGTGGCCCAGCAAAAGCAGGATGAGCTAGCGAAATTGCTAAATCGCCCGCCGGCTTGAAAAACTTGTATCTTTTCCTTTCTTTTTGTACATACTCCTGAACGAGAGTATTTTCTTTTTGTTCTTTCATGAATTGTACTTTGTACCCATTTTGGTTTATGAATAAAGACATATTTTTCTTCTCAGTGGTGTGTCCCCTTTTTATTGAATGTGTTCTGCGGACAATTTATCTTGGCCTACTTGCAGGGTAGCGATGGCTTAGGATTCAGGGTTAAGATCTGCCTCCTAAGACTTTTGAGCCTTATGAGCCGTAAGGGTCTCATAAAGAATTTTACTCCCTACAGGTTGAGAGGATCCCGTAGGTGTAAATTCTTCTTAAGAATCGTAAGGATTCTTAAGCGGGTTTTCCCTTAGGGGTCGTAAGGATCTCACAAGAGAATTTTCTTACTTGCAGGTCGTGAGGACCCGCAAGTGCTGGGTGCGGTCGCTCTTATCCGTATTTCACAGGGTCAGGGGTTGGTTTGGGATGGTTTCCAGGGTATCATAGTTTAAAGACATCGCGGTCAAGGTTAAGGATCTCATAGTCCGTGGGTTTAAGGACTCCACAGTCCGATGTTAGTTTTAAGACGTCACGGTTAAGGTTAAGGACCTCATAGTCCGTGGATTTAAGGACTCCACAGTTCGATGTTAGTTTTAAGACTTCACGGTCAAGGTTAAGGACCTCATAGTTCGTGGATTTTAAGGACTCCACAGTCCGATGTTAGTTTTAAGACATCACGGTCAAGGTTAAGGACCTCATAGTCCATGGATTTAAGGACTCCACTGTCCGATGTTAGTTTTAAGACATCACGGTCAAGGTTAAGGACCTCATAGTCCGTGGATTTAAGGACTCCACAGTCCGATGTTAGTTTTAAGACATCACGGTCAAGGTTGAGGACCTTATAGTCCGTGAATTTAAGGACTCCACAGTCCACGAAATGTGTGGTTACTGGGACCCGTCACCTCTTTGAAGACGTTGAGGAATTACAACGCCAAATATCAAAGGAGTGAAAAGATGTACCCTTTAACCAAGGTAAAATCAGTCTAGAATCATCACGGTTGATCGTTAGTTTTAAGACATTACGGTCGAGGTTAAGGACATCATAGTCCGTGGATTTTAAGGACTCCACAGTCCGATGCTTGCTCTGGATGCTTCATACGGGTTCACTGCCGTGTTCGGCGAGGACCAGGCTCCACTCTGGGTGTTTTCCGTGGGGTCAAAGAGTGACGTTATCCGCGTTCCACGTGACCAGAAATTTTGCACTAGATGCTTCGCACGGGTTCACTGCCGTGCTTGGTGAGGACTAGGCTCCGCTCTGGATACTTCATACGGGTTCACTACCGTGCTCTGCGAGGACCAGGATCCGCTCTGGACGTTTCCCACGGGGTCAAAGAGTGACGTTATCCACGTTCCACGTAACCAGGAATTTTGCTCTAGATGCTTCACACGGGTTCATTGCCGTGCTCGGCAAGGACTAGGCTCCGCTCTGGACGTTTCCCACGGGGTCAAAGAGTGACGTTATCCGCGTTCCACGTGACCAGGAATTTTGCTCTGGATGCTTCCCACGGGTTCACTGCCATGTTCTGCGAGGACCAGGCTCCGCTCTGAACGTTTCCCACGGGGTCAAAGAGTGACGTTATCCGCGTTCCACGTGACCAGGAATTTTGCTCTGGATGCTTCCCACGGGTTCACTGCCGTATTCTGCGAGGACCAGGCTCCGCTCTGGATGCTTCACACGGGTTCACTGCCGTGCTCTGCGAGGACCAGGATCCGCTCTGGACGTTTCCCACGGGGTCAAAGAGTGACGTTATCCGCGTTCCACGTAACCAGGAATTTTGCTCTGGATGCTTCCCACGGGTTCACTGCCGTGTTCTGCGAGGACCAGGCTCCGCTCTGGATGCTTCACATGGGTTCACTGCCGTGCTCTGCGAGGACCAGGATCCGCTCTGGACGTTTCCTACGGGATCAAAGAGTGACGTTATCCGTGTTCCACGTAACCAGGAATTTTGCTCTAGATGCTTCACACGGGTTCACTGCCCTGCTCGGCAAGGACTAGGCTCCGCTCTGGACGTTTCCCACGGGGTCAAAGAGTGACGTTATCCGCGTTCTACGTGACCAGCAATTTTGCTCTGGATGCTTCCCACGGGTTCACTGCCGTGTTCTGCGAGGACCAGGATCCGCTCTGGATGTTTTCCATGGGGTCAAAGAGCGACGTTATCCGCGTTCCACGTGACCAGGAATTTTGTTGATTGTATCCGCATTTCACGGAGTTGGGATTCGGCTCTCGGTGATTTGTATATCGCCGGGCCATGGAACTGGGAGTTGCCGCTGTTCCACTTCGCTCGAGGCCGTATTTGCCGCAACGAGACAGATGTTGAGACGATCTCTAGGTCATTTATGGCCCGTCGAGATTTGGCTTCTTCTTATGATGAAACCTGGGGGAGGAGTATGATCCCTTCTTTGTTTGCGCCCTTGGATTGTATACAGGGATAGATGTAACATCACTTGTAGGGTAAAAATTTCATTTTTATTTTATTTCTTTTTCCGCGATGCTCTATCATTTCAGCTTTATATCACGAAGGTAGCGATTGCCCAATCATTTCGGCTATTTTTCGCGGTGCCCAATCATTTCGGCTATCTATTTTATTTTTACTCGCTGCTTTTTATTGCAAGTTGCCCAATCATTTCGGCTATTTTTTTATGCATACATTTTTACTTGCTACTTTTTATTGCAAGTTGCCCCATCATTTCGGCTATTTCGTATGCATGTGTGGCTCGCTGGCCTTTTCGCTGCAAGCTTGGATTTTCGACACCGATTTCGGCGTCAGCACCGCTACAACTGGGATGTTGCGAGGAGCGAATCATCATTTGCCTCTGTCGATGTTGAACAAAGGTGGCTTAGTAAACAGGGTTATGGGTCCTGTCGACTAAGGTTTTTGACTTTATGAGCCGTAAGGGTCTCACAAAGGTATTTCTCCCTACAAGTCGTGAGGATCTTGCAGGTGTGTTTTCTCCTTGGGAATCGTGAGGATTCCTAAGTGCAAGTCCTCTTGCAAGTCGTAAGGATCTTACCAAAGGGACTTCTCCTTATAAGTCGAGAGGACCTACAAGGGTTGTTCGCCATACGAACATATCCCTAGTCACGGATGAGACTTGGTTAGGGAAATGTTTATTCGCGCCCGTGGATTGTATACAAGGGTCAGTATGAGCCGCTTGTAGGGCATAAATTAAAGGTTGTGGGGTTGCTTAAGCGCAGGTTTAGGTCTCTGTGACTTAAGACTTTCAAATCTTATGAGCCGTGAGGGTCCCATAAGAGAGTTCTCCTTACGAGTCGTGAGGGTTTCGCAAGTGTAATTTCTCCTTAGGAATCGTGAAGACTCCTAAGTGTGTTGCTCCCTTGTGAGTCGTAAGGATCTCACACGGGTGGTTTCTCCTTACAAGGTCGTGAGGACCCTGCAAGTGTCCTTTAACGAGGTTGCGCCCTTTCGGGTTTTCACAAACACTCGCCGGTAGCCCTGCTGTTTTTACTCACGGAGCCATTTCGGGTTTTCATCCGTGCCCATTTTGCTTATGGACATACCGTTTTCTTTTTTCTTTTTTTTCTTTTTTTTGTATCAGCTTTGGGATGCTGCAATCCACCGTAGTTTCTCGATATTTCGGTCAACAGCTAGTTTTAGGACATAGTGGCCCGTCATTAGTTTAAGGACGTTTCGGTCCGTCGTTAGTTTAAGAACGTTTCGGTCCATTGTTAGTTTAAGGACGTTTCGGTCCGTTGTAAAGGATGCTGGTTACTACTTAGAGTTCGGGCTTAGGAAGATAGCGAGCGGACATAGTCGTCGTCATCTATCATTGACCTAAGCCTTAACCCGTTAAGCGTAGTATTTCTTTAGGAAGCGACCGTTCACTGGCCTGAAAGGTCTTTCACCGTGCATATCCATGAGTAGATACGCTCCACCCTGGTAGACCTTGTCTATGATGTACGGGCCTTCATAGTTTGGCTCGAATTTTCCCCATTTGGCGCGATTGGGGATCATAGGTCTTTTGACCATTTGCACGTGTTCGCCTTGGCGGAACGTCCTCGGCCTGGTCAATCTTTCGTATGAGCGCGTCATCTTTGCTTTGTAAGCTTCCAGATTTTGTTGCGCTATGAGCCGGGTCTCATCAAGAGCATCAAGCTCCTCAAGCCGGAGGTGAGCATTTTCTTCGTCCGTCAGCTCGTAGTGGACCGCCACTCGTAGAGAGGGTAGCTCTATCTCGAGGGAGAGTACCGTTTCTGTGTTGAATACCAACGCGTATGGCGTTGTGTTCATGGCCGTTTTGAACGTAGTTCGATATGCCCAGAGAGCTTCTTGCAGTCTCTCGTGCCAGTCCTTTTTGTTTCGGGACACCGTCTTCTTCACGATCTTTGTCAAGGTTTTGTTGAAAGCCTCAGCTAGACCGTTAGCCCGCGGATTATAAACTGAGGAATATCTCCAGTCTATGTTGTGTTACTGCGCGAAGCGACTAATCTTGTGGCTTCCGTAGGCTGGCCCGTTATCGGAAATGATCCGTCGCGGAGTTCCAAACCGATAAATGACGTGCGTCTTGAATAAATGGAGAATATTTTCCGTCTTCACTTCCCTTAACGGTACTGCTTCTGCCCATTTGGAGAAGTAATCAGTCTTCGCCAGGATGAAACGATGTCCCCCGGATGATGCCGGTTCGATGGGGCCGATTATGTCAGTTCCCCACATTTCGAACGGCCAACTAGCCACCGTTGGATGTAGAGGATTTGGATGCTGATGGATAAAGTCCCTATGGATTTGGCACGAGTGGCATTGCTTCGCATACTCGAGGCAGTCCTGGATCATTGTGGGCCAGTAATAACCCATTCGTTTGATTTTCAGCTTCATCTTTGGGCCCGCTTGATGAGAACCGCAGAGTCCGTCGTGAATTTCCTGAACGACTCTTTTCGCTTCGTCAGGTCCCAGGCATCTCAACCACAGAGAGTCAAATGATCTCTTGTACAGATGCTCGAGATGTTCCTCGTATGATTTGCTTTTCACCACGAGATCGTCGATATAGCATTCGACGATTTCATGTATGAGGTTATCAAAGATCTTCATCATGGCCCTTTGATAGGTGGCACCGGCGTTCTTTAGACCGAAGGGCATCACCTTGTAGCAGAAAATTCCCAGAGGGGTCCGGAAAGCGGTGTGCTTCTGGTCTTCTGGGTGCATCTTTATCTGATTGTACCCTGATGAGCCGTCCATGAAAGAGAAGACCTCGTGAGTGGACGTTTTATCTATCATCAGCTCGGTTACCGGTACTGGGAAATCGTCCTTCGAGCAAGCTTTATTGAGATCCCGGAAGTCCACGCATATGCGCACTGTCCCATTTTTGTTCATTACCGGGACAATGTTGGCGATCCAGTCAGGATATTGAACTTCTTGGATAAACCCAGAATCGATCAGCTTCTTGACTTCGGCGTTGATGCTCTTCTCAAGCTCGAGCCGCATTCTTCTCGGCGCCTGTTTGACTGGCTTGATGTCCGGGGATATTGCTAATTTATGCACAGCAATTTCTGGATCTAGTCCTGGCATTTCAGAATAGTTCCATGCGAAGCAATCTCTATGCTGCATAAGCACGTCTTTTAACGCGACCACCCTTTCTTCAGATAGCAACTCGCTGACGAATGTCGGTCGCGGGTCGTTCTTCGTTCCCAACTCAATCTTCTTGAGGTTATCTGCAGTAGTATGTATGCCATCTTCCAGCTCTTTCGGCGCTGGTGGAAATTCTGAGATTACCTCGTCGTCATTGTTTTCGAAGCTACCGGGAAAGTCATCCATATTCTCGGGCCCTTCTTTTGATATCGTTATCACACGACAGGTACGAGCTCGCTTCTAAGACCGATGTGGATCTGGTTCTGCTCTTGTGGCTTCGGGTTCGTGCTTTTGTGGCGGTGTTACCCTCCAGCTGTCGGATAGAGCAAATCTGCCTTGCTGGTATTGGTCTTCGACTCAGTTCTTGAAGGTGAAGCAGTCTTTGATAGGGTGTCCTATGGCTCGGTGATAAGAGCAATAGCCCGGATGAGAGACCTCGTTAGCTTGCTCAGGGTGTTTAGACTCCGGAAGTGTAATCATTCGATATTTTAAAGCGAGGTCAAGTATCTTCCGTGTTTTATTCTGAGGAAAAGAGTATGCCTGACTCATCTTTTTCGTAAGGGACAAATCCGGACCGCGCAATACCCGATCACATGACTCTTTGATCCTGCGTTGTCGTTGTCGACCTCCTTTTCTGCTTTTTGACTTACTTCTACCTCTGCGTCGGGCCTTTTGCACAGCAGGTTGACAGGGAGGAGTATTTTTGTCTTCTGCAGCCTGTTGAAGAAGACGTTGCGTCCTGGCTCTCTCGTAGATGGCCATCTCGCGATTATGGTCTTCTCAGGCTTTTTGACCCGCTTTCCTGATAAGCTTGTCCATTCGTTCTTCAAACGACGGACTCAGCACTTCGATCGCGGGATCTAGTTCTGAGGAGGGGTTGGCATTTCCTGACAGGGCGTCCCCTTCTTCATCGAAGTTATATATGGCGTAGCTACCGTGGACCCGTTCCCGTTTCCCGGCTCTCACGTATCTAAGCCCAAGTGTTTCCATTTTCCCATTGGGCAATTTGCGCTGAGTCCCAGGGACATCCCAAATCCTGTTATAGAATCGAGCTTGTCGAGTAGTCTATTTTAAGGGTACCCCTTGGCGCTTCAATAGCCTTTTCAATCCGTTTGTGTAATATCTGGACAAACGGATGGGTTGAAGCTTGTCAAGTGTAGAATCCGCGCCATGCCAGATCTCTTTCTCCACTCTTGTTTCCGAGGACCGATATAATAGGATCGCCTTTTCGCCTTTTCGCTTGGGAGGGACGTAAAACGTCTGCAGGTCTTTCACGTTGTGAGCTTCAAGCGCGTCAAGATCTTTGTAGTGCTTCGGCGGGATCATGGAGATTTGCAAACTCTGATCATCACCAAGGAATTCTTGTATTGGCGGCCGACTGAAGAACACAACATTAACCTCATCTTCCGAGTCACTTCCGAAGATCAATATGGGGGAGGACGGCCCCGGGTCGTTGCGTCGAGACGGCCCAAAGTAAACTATCTCTTCTTCTTCTTCGGTATCACTCCCGAAAACAGGGATGGCGGCGGCGGCTTTGTTCTCCGGTTTGCGACATCTCTCTGTATCCTCGAAATCTGGCAAAAAGTACTTTGCATCTTCGTATTTGCGGACTTCGTTCATGGAGAATGGGTTTAGCTCACCTGTTACGGTATACTCGAGACCATCCTTGAAATACTTCATACACTGATGTTGCGTAGAAGGGATGATGTTGTACTCGTGTAACCAAGGTCGGCCGAGCAGAGCATTGTAACACGTCTTGGCATCTATGACGTGAAACTTAATGTCCGTGACGAGTAGCCCAAAGCGTAGCGTCAATATCACAGACCCAAAAGTTCTCGATGATTGGGAGTCGAACCCGGAGATGGTGATCTTGTCCTGAGCAAGGTGCTGGACGCTCATGCAAATTTCCTTTAGCACCCGCGCGTTGAGGAGATTAACGGAAGATCCATTGTCAACCAAGATTTTGCCTATCTTTATATCGTGGCAATATCCAGAGACGTAGAGGGGACGGTTGTGGTCGCACGTCCCAAGGAGAAGGTCTTCATCACCGAACGTGACATCGGCTGTGTGTACTTCTTCTAGTTCATCCTTCATCCTTTCTTCGGCGATGAAGGCTTGGAATTGTTCGGGCTCTTGTAGCGCCTTGATTAATGAATCTCTCGCTTCCTTTGATAACAGGAGGGCGTCGAGAATGCTGAGCTGCGAGAGTTGCTTCCTCAGGTGCGCTAGGATGTTGTAGTCCACCCTACTCTTCTTAGGCGGGTCCTTGGCAGTCAGCTCTTTCATAACTTGGTCATCTAAGGTGATATCCTCAGCGACCTTTTCCTTTCCCTTGTATTTTCTAGTTACGGGTCCGAGATTCTTTTCCGGAAGCGTGCGATTGCGCAGCTGAATGTTTTTGCAGGCTTCTGGTTCTTCCTCTTTTCCCGAGGTGGACTCTTTAAAGAGGGGGCTAAGAGCCATTTCCTCGTCAAAATCGCTCCCGAATGTGAGCACTTGCGGTCCCCCGGCGTTGACCGTGTAACAGTTACCGGTAGTTCTTTTGTGTCCTTCGGTCGTACTTCTCTGCTCCCGACGAGTTCTGTGTTTCATTTGCTTAAAATGTTGCTGATGAGCAATATATCCCTGCCACCATGTCTTAAAAGTGTCGCACTTCTCAGTGGGGTGTGAAATCTTCCGATGATATGAGCAGTAATTAGGGTGCCCCTCCGCCCCATTGAGCGTGTTTTCTTCCGAGTGTGGTAGTTTCATTCCCATTGACATGGCTTTGGCAAACCTTTTCCTCGTCTTGAATTTGTTTTTATCCGCGTCGGGTGTCTTTCGATCTGGCGGGAGTGCTTCGACTCTTTCGTTTAGTCGCCTGCGTTTGGCTCCTTTTGATGCGGCCACCTCACGCTCCTGGTCGGCTTTACTTTTCAAACGAATCTCGTCTAGAAAGGCGTCGATCATTTCGTCTGTCGGTCACACAAGCTCCGGTTCGGGCTCTGTCCCCAGTTTCTTAGTGCCAGGAGTTTTTTCATCGTCCGTAAACGAGTGGGAGATCACATGACAACTCGCCACATATCCCTCGGATTCATCCGACGAGCTCTCTCCGTTATCTTCCTCCTGAAAGACGTGGTTGAGGAACTCTTGGAGTGTGATGGGAGTCCGCTCCTTCTGATTATACTCCTCCAGTGCGTCAATCTGTTTCTGCAAATCTGTACGCTTGTTGCCAGGCGAGCTTCTTAGATTTCTTCTTCTTTTTCTTTGAAGATTTCGACGGCTGGTCGTGAGTGGTCGGGCCATCACCACTGATCTTCGGAGTTGGGCGCGGCTTCAGCATCCCTTCAATGATCTGGGGTTCCAGTGGGTTCTTCCACCTGACTGCCGGGCATGTCTGGAGCTCATTCAGCATTCTTTTGGTTTTTGCTGAAAGCACGATTTCCCATGGAGCTTCTTCAATGAAAGAACAAGTTGCCCCCGGTGTGTCTGTCTTCTTAGCAGTGTGAGGTTGTGGCGGGTTCACCTTCCACTTCTCGAACAGCGCAAACTTGCCCTGTAGGTATTGATCTTCAATCCATCCTTTGAAGAAGAAGCAATCCTCAATAGGATGGCTTACCATTTAATGGTAAGGGCAGTAGTTGGGGTTATTCACCTCACTGGGTTGCGACGGTCGCCTTGGGTTTGGCAAGTTGATGAGCCTGTTGCGTATTGCCAGTTCGAATAGCCTCTTCGTCTTATCCCGCGGGAATGAGTAGGGGTGCTTCATTTTCTCGTTGTAATATCGCCGTCTTTCTTCCAGCAGATCCGCCAGCTTTGGGGCACTGGGTTGCTGCTGAGCGTTCGCAACGAAGGTTGCCTTCCCTTTACCCTTGTCATTCCGAGGTTCCGGCTTCGGGGGAGGCGGTCTGTGACCCATCTGGTCCATCTGGGCCAACTTGTCGATCAAAGCCTGGAACGTGGTTGGCTTAAAAAACATCATGAACTGTGAGATAGTTGCATGAGGATCTAGGGTACCCACGAACATGCCCACCGCGGGCACCTCCTCAATGCGTTGTTCGCATTTCGACCACAAGTTTCGCCAGCGTATAGCGTACTGGACCCAAGTCTCACCTGGTTTCACCGTGGCATTAATTAATGTCATTATCGGGGTGCGTTCGCTGGCGCTCGCGAATCGCTGAGTGAATAGCAACTCCATTTCAGCGAACGTCTTGACGGAACCGTTCGGGAGTTCAGAATACCATTCGAAAGCTGTTTCTGACAAGCTGCCGACGAACTGGCGGAGCAGGAGCTTATCATCGCCGCCGGTGTTGCCGCAAAGCGCCCTGAACTGGGCAACATGCTGGTGGGGATTGCCCGTCCCCTTATACACATGAAATTTCGGTTTTCTATAGCCCGGCGGGTACTTGATCTGATCATACCAGCTCGGATATGGTCGCCCCGTTCTGACAACTTGACCAGCTGCCTCAGTCGCCTGGTGAACCCGTATCTGCTGAGCTATATATTCGTCTAGGTCAGCCTTGGAGATTGTCTCCTCTTTGGCTGTTGACAGAGCGGGTGGAGGATTTGACGTTTCTCCCATGTCGTCTTCAAGAACGATTGGAGGATCTTCAGCAGGAGAATCTTATTGGATCATCATTCCCACCATGTCCTGGAACAGGAGGGCCATTCGTTGTATATTGGCTGCTTGTTCGGCAGCCTCTTTATCCTTCTTCTCCAATATCCTACGAAGGAATTCAGCGTCGGTTTCTTGCTCCTGACGTTGATCAGATGACGCTTCGGGGCTTTCTTTCGGCCCAGTGAGTGCGGCCATCGCGTTCATCATTTCCTGGAGCTTATGCTGTTGCTCCTGAGCTTTGGTCACTGACCGTGTAAGCGGTCTATGACCCGTGGATGCACGGCTGTCCTCTTTTCCCAAAGCCATGTATACCGTATGCGCCATCATGCCCCCAGACTTAGGGCGTTTAGGCTTATTGTCCTTGACATTTGTTGCAGGAGTGGAGACTCTATCCGGCCTTCTTCTCTTTTGAGTAGTCGACATAGAGGGAGCCGTTGCGGCGGGCACCCAAGCGGTTGTCTTCCTTTGTTGTTTGACGTGACGGTTCTTTTCTTCCTGCACTTTCGCCTTTTTCCGTTGACGAGAGTGATCTTGGTCAATTACCGAGTCTTGAACCTTCCGCCAGACTTTATAAAATTTAGAGGACAGCCGTTGAGGAGGCTGCTCCGGCTTTGTTTCTATAACATTCTCCGCAGGCGGAGGGGATATTTTGAGAACCGCGGTTGGCGAATTTCTGCGTACCATGTTTAATAGCTCGAAGATGTTCCCGGTTGGAACAGCAGCCTCAATTTCCACCGTTGGAGCTGGTGGAGTTAGTCCGGAGGGGGAGTTGCCCCCAGTCTTCCTTATCCAGCGCCAGTGGCGACGTCGGGCATGACGAGTTGTTGGGATTGATTCAGCGACGGCTTCGTCTTGCCCCTGTTCTGGGGAGGGGCTGCCGCCTTTGTCAACCTCTTGAAGACTGACGTTCGTTGAGCAGCTACGTCCATCCAGTCAAAAAAAGATTTCTGAGCGGGAGCGGGAACTGGGGTAGTCAGTCTCGCGAAGACCGACCCCCTGGGAGGAGAAGCCGCCTTGACGACTTCGGGAGCAGCTGTCTTCTTCGGGTGGCCTTCTCAGGTACCATGGGCTTTTTGGCGTGCCCTTTGGAGTTCAGGCTCAGTCTGGTGAAGACTGAAGAGTTGGACGACCCGTAGAGAGGGGCCGTGGGAGTGGCAAGTCGATCAAAGACCGACCTCTTTGAAGCTTCCGGTACGGGCATTGGGATGTTAACGTTCACCGGCGAGAGCATGATCCCGAAGAACAGACCGGTGGTAGCCTGAGTTACTTGTTCCACAGGCATAGTAAACAGAGAAGCAGCCTGCGGTCCATAGGTTACAGCTCCAGGTGAGGCGGAACGTCGGTTGCATTTGCAGTTGGAGCAGCTTGAGCAGTTGCCAGCCATTGATCCTTTCGCTTTCTGCAGCAAACGAAACACCAAATCTTAGTACTTTGAAACCCAAGGGCAACCATTACCGAACCGCGATTGGTTCACGAATCACGACACACGAAGTGTGGAGTGGAAAGAGGAAAAGGTCCCACCGGGCGTGCCAGGATCTGTTCCCCTCCGAAAGACGGCGCGACAGAACGTCTTGCCTGAAATTCGGGGCAGATGCTAATTGGTGCTATCCGTCCACCTCTTCGAAGATGCCAAGTTTATTTATGGCACCATGTATCGAAGGTTTAAACGGATGCGTCCGATGTAGATTTATGGCACTGTTTGAAAATGAAAAGATACAATGATAATAAGCAGTGCCTAAAGAATGGCATACAGGAAATGAAAGTACAAGGAACTAGAAGTCAGGCTGTGCCGCAAGCTGATCCAAGTCTTCCTGGCTAGGCTCGATCTCCTGAGAGTCCTATCCTCCTGACGAACATTCCAAAGAAAGAAATAGTAAGGAATGTCATCAGCGAACTAGCGCTCGGTAAGTCCCAAAAGATGAAAGAGAATATAACTTGTAATGTGAATGAATAGGTAAGTTGTACAGGTATATGATAGCTATTATAACGTGGTTGTTTGTAGCTGGATACATAAGATATTCATGTATACGAGAGGAGTCCATCTTACCCCATGGACTGTGGTAAAATGTAGTACGAGGCCCCGTCATAACCCATGAGAAAACGGCACGAGAATTCATGTATGTGTCTTTTAAGTGACCTTTCGTGCCACGATATACGTTCCGTACCAATCTACCCCTTTATCCCCGCGTAATGTATTGTATAAATTATAATTATTAGACTTGCCGAAAATATGGATACAATTTGTTCAAGTATTCATGTTTTGGATGTAATTAAGTATTCAAGTAGTCAAGTCAAGTTATAACTATAGTTCGGTCAAGTCAGGTCAAGTATACATTTTTGATATTGATATTTGAATTCGAGTATTCATGTTCATGATCAAGTATTCAGGTTTGATATTGGATTCAGATTTGAATCGGACTCAGACCAAGTCTAGACACTTGTAAACAGATTTAGCTCTTGAATTAGGTTCGGGAGTCATCGTTAACAGCTGCACATGGACGGCAGGATTTGTGTCTTTTTCCAAGACAATTACCATTGATAACCCCGTTAAGTTTTCTACCTTAAATAGGCAAGCACTCAGTTTCTTCGGCTCCCTGGGGCTCAAGAGAATTGATCCCGCTTAAAACTATATTTACTAAGTCCTTTAATATTGTTTTATATATCTCGAGTGGTTTTATGAAAAATATTTTTTTAATATAATTAAAAAGTCAACCTCGAGGGTAATTAGTATTATTTAGGGCTTTCATGAGTATAGATTTTAAGTATTGGATATTTTAGTGATGATTACTTAGCTTGGAAAGTTCTTGGTATCTTACTGTAAAACTTGCCTTTTTGATATTTTGATGGTATTTTATTGTCATTTGTTAATCTTTTCATTTTTGGAAAACATAGGTTTATTATATTTTGAAAACATGTATTTATAATTTTATATAATTTTAATTTTAAAAAAACAATTTTATTTTATTTAGAAAATTCGTATTTTTAAAAAACCGTATTTAAATCCTTTCGAGATCGAATGCTACGTGAGGAGGTCTGCATCTCGTTCTACTAACCCAAGAATGTGCGATAATCCACACCATCTATTAATGGGTCCCCTGAAGAGGGTTTTAGATACGTAATCGCTAAGGATAGAAAATACCGTTTTAAAAAAAATCCAGTTTTTAAAGTTATGTGGTATTTTATTGTAATATTATTCCTCGCAACGAAAATACATTCAATGAGTATCGTGCTATGAAACCAAGTGTGCGTGTGGGGTGGGTCGTTACCCCATGAAGCTTTCCTAAGGTAGTGTTTTAACAAATACTAAAAGATGTGTTTAATAAGTTCAAGATATTTTAATAAAAAAGTGCTACTATTGTTATTTCACATGAGAATTTTGATGAAATTTGATTCTAAACCTTAGGGTTTGAGGTTACAAATATTGTGTAAAAACTTGGTTGATCAGAGAATAAAGGATAATGAGCTTATAGGGTTTAGAAAAAGAATATTGGTATTAACTCCACTTACCGATATAAGTTTTGAAATTGAATTTCAATGAAGAGGAAGAGAGATTGAGAGGGACTTACGGTTTAGAGAGTTTAAAAAAGGGTTGAAGAAGAGGGGGGTGGGCTTTGTAGCGTCGTGGGAGCGCTGGAATTGACTTCAATCTTCGCCGGAAGTTACTTACTTGCTAACTCCTCTTTACTCCACTTGTACCTAGAAACTTTTTGAGAGAATTTTGCTATAATTTTCAGAATGGTGCTGAGCCAAGCTACGGGATGGTATTTATAGTGGAGAATTAGGGTTTTGGAATTAAAAATTTGGATTAAAAAGCATTAAAATGTGGTTTAATTGTGAAATGAAAGGTCTCTGTTTGATTGCAGGGGAATCAAATAGTGCAGAGGAGTTAGGGGTAGGTGAAGGGGTTTGTGTGCAAAGCCCGGGCTCATTGGACTTCATCTGACCGTCCCCGCTGGTCTTTTGATGATTTTGGCCGGTCGATCTCAAGGCTTTTGCCTCGAGATTCGTGCCACTTGATAAATTCAGTATTTAAACCCTTTTGCACATATTTGATTTTTTAAACTTTTCATTTCCCTGTGTATTGCACGTGCAATCTTTTGGGTTTCCAAAAAGTTAAAAAAATTCAGAAAAAAATAACGTGTCTGATGGGAATCGAACACAGGAGCTACGTTATAGTAGTGCAAGGCTTTACCAGTGAGCTACAAGTTGTTTCTTGCTGTTATTTAACAAAATTGACTTATAACTCAAACTCAGGCTGTAAACTCATTTCTGTACATTAAAATGGAAAATTCAGTATAGTAAATTCAGAGTTGTTACATTCTACACTCCTTATAAAAATTTCGTCCTCAAAATTTACAATTATATATGGACTAATTTTCAAAGAGGTAAGGGTATCTTGCACGCAATTTTTCTTCTCGTTCCCATGTTGATTCTCCTGGCGAATCCTTTCTCCACATCACTCGGACCAAGTTTACTTTCTTGTTCCGTAGACCTTTCGGTCTAGCATCTCAACGGGTGATTGCTCGCAAGTTAGGTCAGTTTGTACTGTGAGCACTAAGTGATCGAGTATATGGCTGGGGTCGCTCACATATCGTCGTAGCTGGGATATGTGAAATACGTTGTACACTCCTTCCATTGAGAGTGGTAGTGCTAACCGGTATGCTACTTCTCCAACTTGTTCGAGTATGTCAAACAGTCATATGTATCTCGAACTTAGCTTACCCCTCTTGCTAAGGCGGATCACTCCTCTGTTTGGAGAGATCTTTAGAAAAACATGGTCTCCAGGTTGGAACTCCAGATGTTGCTGCTTAGCATCTGCCCAATGTTTTTGTCGGTCTTGGTCTATGCGCATTCTTTCCCTGATCGTGCAAACTACGTCCACAATTGCCACGATCATCTTTGGTCCAAAGAGTTCACGATCTCCGATGTCTTTCTAACTGAGTGGTGAACGACACTTCCATCCGTAGAGTACTGCGAATGGTGCCATTCCAATACTTTACCGATAGCTGTTGTTGTATGAAAACTCCACAAGGTGTAGGTGATCTTCCCACGAACCTCCGAAATCTAACATACAAGCTCTTAGCATGTCCTCCAGAATCGGAATTGTTTACTCGGACCGTCCGTCCATTTGTGGATGGTAAGCCGTGCTGAAGTTCAGATTCGTTCCCAGGCTAGCTTGCAAACTCTGCCAAAATTGTGATCGGAATCTGGTATCACGATTGGAGACGATGCAAACAGGTACTCCATGTAATCCCACGATCTCCTGCATGAGTTCATGGGTATCAAATATAGTACACTTTGAAGGTTTAAATCTTATTTTAGATTTATGTTTACCTCCATGTACTTCTTTGCTAACGTCTCGGTTGATTGGCTTACTCGAAATAGAATAAAGTGAGCCAACTTGGTGAGTCGATCCACAATAACCCATATCGCGTCGTTACCCTTTGTACTGCGAGGAAGGGCAGTCACGAAGTCCATGGTATTGTGCTTCCATTTCCATTCCGAGATTGGTAACGACTGAAGTAGACCAGCAGTTCTGTGATATTCAGCCTTCACTTGCTGACACACTAAACACTTGGGTACGTTTCTGGCTACTTCGCGCTTCGTTCCATGCCACCAGTAGTGTTGCCGTAGATCTTGATTTATTTTTGTACCACCGGGGTGTACAGAATAAGAAGAGCTGTGAGCTTCTTTCATCAACTCTTCTCGAACTGGGCCGTGTGGCACACACAATCGACTTCCATATCTCAAGGATCCGTCTTCGTGGATGATGGAGTCAGTTCGAAGTCCACTTTTTACTTGTTCTCGGATCTTTTGTAGCTTGGTATCATTTGCTTGAGCTGCCTTGATCTGATCGACAAGAGTAGACTGGACTTGTAAGTTCATCAAATACGAAGCGTTACCTGGCATAACTACTTCGATCGCCAATCTGTGCAATTCCTGCTGTAGCTTCCAATGAGCGGTGAGATTCATTGCTAATGGCCGGCAGCTAGTGCATCAGGAACTATGTTCATCTTTCCAGGATGAAATTGTAAGTTGATGTCGAAGCCCGCCATGTGTTCTAGCCATTTTCTCCGTCGCATGTTTAATTCCTTCTGAGTAAATATATACTTCAGACTCTTGTGGTCAGGGTATATATCCATTCATTCTCCCAAAAGATAGTGGCGCCAAATTTTAAGTGCAAAGATAACGGCTGTCAACTCCAGATCATGTGTTGGATAGTTGCCCTCATGAACCTTCAGTTGTCCTGATACAAAGGCCAGAACTTTTCCATGCTGGTGTAGAACACATCCTAATCACTTACCGGGCACATCGCAATGCACAACTAATCCTCCAGATTGATCCGATATTAAAAGAACAGGAGCAGAAGTTAATCTTGACTTGAGTTCTACAAAAGTGTTTTTACATGCTTCTGACCACACGAATACTTCATCTTTACGTGTGAGCTTGGTCAGGGGTTGTTCAGTTGATAAAACTGCACATTTGTATTATATTTTTCCTACCATTTTCATATTAAAAAAGGACTTTATTATAATATATTATACATATGAGGGTTTATGTGTAAAAACACCATTTTCCATGTGTTAATATATTTTAATTAGTATTTGGTAAGAAAATGTATGCAAATAAATCCATTGACCAAATCCTAGTAGAAATAAGTCTACTAAATATTATTTGAGATTATTGTGCAGAATTTTCCAAGTTGTTATGCAGAATTTATCAAACAAATCAAGTTGTTGAAGAAAACTTGTCAAATTAAGAAGCAAAACTTGAAGACCAAGTCTGGAAGCAACCGAGATAAGATTTCTGAATTCTGAAGGTGCCTAGGATTGCCACATGTCACAAGATGCAAGCCCAAAAAATTCTATCATGAGATCTCCACCTTTGAGCGCGGATCCGCGGCCAAACCCCTCTTGGGCCGCGGATCCGCCGCACTTCTATGGAGTTGGGGGCCTAGATTTTCCAGGGTGAATCTTTACTATATTTTACCAAGTTTCCAACCTAAATATTCTGGCTTTGCACTATAAAAGGGCACCGAGAGCCTCTTGGAAAAGACATCAAGCCGAAGAGATCACAAAGCCTCAGACGCTCACGCATCCTGGCTGATCATCAACTGTTCGTCTACCTCCTTAGGAAAGATCGAGAAGCAACTAGTTTTGTAATCATTTTCTACGGAATAAAGTGTAGATTGTTCAAGTTGATTAATAAAGGTAGTTATTTTATTTAATTCTTTTGCATTTTACATTATGTTTTCCCTCTCTGTTTTTTCATCTTCTTCTCCCAACATGCACGAGTAATTCTCCGCTTGTTAGAGTTCGTAGGATTAGGGTAGGCTAATGGATGATGAACATCCCTAAACCCTTTTTAAGTCCTATAAAGTTTATAAACTTTATCAAAAGAATCATTAACATCCTAATCGGGCGCGCTAGCAATTCTTTGCTAGTTCCGACCACGATTAGAGATTAGATTAATGATTGTTTTGGTAAAGACTAGATATGAACGGAGTTCCGTGTCGAGATAAGGGTTAAGAGTGGGATTCCTTTTCCCCCCAGAAACCCTAATCTACACGCATCACCGTCGTTCTAGTTTTAAATCTATTAATGGATAAAAAGGATAACTTTTAATTAATCGTCCATAACTACAAATCCTAACGAACCCTACAAGCCCTCTTATTATATTATCTAAATCTCTAAAGTAATCTAGATCTATATTTTTGTATTCTTGCTTAACGTAGATCTAGAAACTTTTCACAAAATTCTTATTTCCTCCTCTGTTTCAACACATCTAAAGTAAGAATAAAAGATTCAACGTTTCCCTGAGGACGACCCGTACTCACCTCGGTCTAGCTACACGCGACACCGTTCTGATTGCGGTTAAACTACAAACACACTCTTTCGAATCAATCAGGGGTGCTACGATCTTTGAAAAGCCTTCAATGAATCGTCGGTAGTATCCTGCTAATCCCAAGAAACTTCATATATCTTTCATCGTCTTTGGTGTCGGCCATTCGCTGACAGTTGACACCTTAGCTGGATCTACTGATATTCTTTCACCTGAAACGATATGTCCGAAAAATCCGACTTGATCTAGCCAAAATTCACACTTGCTGTACTTGGCATAGAGCCGATGTTTGTTGGGGTCACAAATTACACTCCGGTTGACCAAGTCAAAGTTAAAGTCAACCCCAAGCCAATTGGGCCCAAGCCCAGGCCAAGTGGGCCCATGCCCAAGTCAAGCCCGAACATGGAGCGGCCGGCCTCTCTCATGCCAAGAAGAAAATTATGTAATAAATAAGTTTGATGTAATTTTCATGCATGAATGTAAAATAAATGAGCAAAAAGCCAAATTTTTTGAAGCCCATGGCTCATGTGTAAAAAGATGTAAGCACATGAGACATGGGATGGGCAAAATACCATTTTGTAAAGCCCATGGGGCTATGTGTCAATTTGTAAGCCTATAAAAGGCAATGTGATGATAAAATAAAGGACAATAATTCATTCATCCCAAAAAAATTAGGTTTTCTGTGCCTCCTTCTCTTTGTTCAAGGTTCTAAACCTTCTTCCTTTTTTTTTGAATTAAATCAAGAGTTCCACTCTTCCTTTTACAAAAAGAAATAGTTTTTCACCACAAAACCCTTAAAGGGGTACGCGGATCTTCCATCAAATCTCCAAAATGGGTGATTTTTAAAATCTCACCCTCCTTTCTCCACGATCCAGCCAATAGAGAGGGGGAAGAAGGAGACCCATGTTTACCGTCGAAAGCCGGGAAAGACAAACGTCTTGCCTGCATTTGGGGGCAGATGCTATTTGGTTTTATCCGTCCACCTCTTCGAAGATACCAAGTTGATTTATGGCACCGTGTATCGGAGGTCTGGACGGATGCGGCCGTTGTAGCAGACTTCATCAGATTCCCCCTCATTTGCAAGGGTTTTTTTTATTGTGGGGACGCTCTTCCCTACATGCGCAAGCCTCTGCAGTTAATTACGTTACCGCGTAGTGATAACCATTTTCTCCTACTCCAGAAGGTCACTTCATGTAGTGTGTGTTTGTTTAATTTTTGGTTGCCCGTGGATTGTATACGGAGACTAATTTATGTTGCCGCCCATAGGGCATGGATTAGTCAAAATCCATATATTCTTAGATTTGGGTTTGGTTTGATTTAAGGATCGTTAATCTCGTTTGGGATTAAGATCGACTTAAATGTTCGTTGAGGATACGCTAGTTTAATTTTAGACTAAGATCTACTCAACAGGATTTTGGGGATCATTCAGACCCAACAGATGAGCATTTGGATTCTATATTGTTTTAGTTTTAAAGACGTTACGGTCCATAGTTAGTTTAAAGACGTTGCGGTCCATTATAGTTTAAGGATGTTACGGTCCATAGCTAGTTTAAGGACGTCGCGGTCCGTATTGGGATGTACCCGTCCATTTAAGAGTACACTAAAGAGTCGTTGGTTATCAGGACCCACCACCACTCTGAAGACGCTGAAGAATTACAACGACATTTATCAGAGGTGTGAGGAGATGTACCCTTGAACCAATGTCCGTTGGAAGATCAATAGTCGTGTTTGGGACTAAGACCAATTTGGAAAAATGGTGAGCACATGGGCTCGGTTGATCTGAATTAGGGACTTTTGGTCAACTTGGACTCAGCCCACTCAGTCTTTGAATAAAGTGTTAAACACTTGTTTGGGCTCAGTCCCTTTTCTGTGCAAACAGTGCTGAGCATTGATATAGGCTCTGACGCTCACCCTTTACTTTATCATCTTTTTTTTTTGTTTTTTAAGGAGTGTTAAACACTCTTTATGGAGCTCACGTGCGGAACACGTGAGGCACTTGGCGCTGAGCGCCAACCACTGAGTGCTAGGAACTCCTTATTGAGCGGCGCCCACGTGAGGGACACATAAGGCGCTTGGCGCTGAGCGCCAACCATTGGGTGCTAAGCACTCTTTATTGAGCATCGCCCACATGAGGGACACGTGAGTTGCTGAGTGCTGAGCGCCAACCATTGAATGCTAAGCACTCTTTATTTGAGCAGCGCCCACGTGAGGCACTTGGCGCTTTTTCTTTCTTTGTGCATTTTTCTGAAGATGTGCAATTCTCTGTTCTCCCCTGGATCTTCGATCCCCAAGAACAAATTCGTCCCCGCGAGAATTAAATTCTCATTTGTGGGAGACTTGTCTCATGGGTCCCGGATCCAGGGGAAGGAACTATGTTCTTTATGAGAGTTAAACCCTTGGATATGCAGATGAGATACTATGATCTCTATTATCTTTATTTACCTTGAAGAAAGTTCTTCTTCCTTCTTCTCTCTTAAAACTTTCTTTTTGCTTGCTCTTCTTTTTGAACTTGAAGTTTATGGGGGGTTCCTCTGTACAAGACTTGAAGTCTTGGGGCCTTTATATAGTGGAGGCAAGTTTGTTGATTTAGTTAAAGAAATCTTTCATTGAGAGATCCTTAATTGATTTGGGGATTTTATCCACCGTTGGATCTTTGATCCAAGAACTTCTGTTTTACAGAAGATATTTTTCTTGTTTTGAACAAGATTGGGAAAATATTTTCCATACAGAGCTTATTCTGTAGCTTAGTGATTTTTAATCACTATTGGATCTTTAATCCAACGGTGTTTTGTTTTACAGGGCGTAATCGTTCTTGTTTAGAAAAATTGGGGAAAATATTTTCCCATACAGAGCTTATTCTGTAGCTTGGTGATTTTTTTAATCACCTTTGGATTTTTAATCCAACGGCGCTCTGTTTTACAGAGAGTAATCTTTCTCGTTCAAAAAGATTTGAGGAATATTTCCTAAACGGAATTTAATTCTGTGTTTTGATGATTTATCAGCTCCGTTGGATTTTTGATCCAACGGTAGAGAACTTTTAGTTCTAGCGCCGACGTTCTCATGCGGGGCACGTGAGGCGCTGCCTTAGAGTTTTTAACTCTTGGCACTGGCGCTCTCGTGCAAGACACGTGAGGCGCTGGCTCTGAGTTTTTAACTCTTGGCGCTCGCGCCCTCGTGCAAGGCACGTGAGGCACTGTCTCTTTCAAATTTTGAACAGAGCTTTGCTCTTTTATTATTAGGGGAAACAAATTCCCCCCACCGTTGCGCCCACGTGGGTTATATGTGAGTGCAGCGGTGGCAGCTTTTCCACCGTTTGATCTTCTTGGAAGTTGAATCGGCTTCCCCTGCCTATAAGTAGGGTCTTTGGCTCTTGAGATGACTGTTGTTCATCTTCTTCTCTTCTTTCTTCTTCTGAGAATTTAATTCTCTTTTTCAGAGCTTAGATCTCTACCCTAAGAAATCCCCTCTAGAGTTATAACTCTGCCCAAAATTTTGGTAAGGATCATAGTCGAACCCATTAAACAGAGCTCTGCTCTTCTTAGATCATAGATCTTTAAAATGTATTTTTAGGGTTTCTTTAGCCCGTTAATTAGAACACTGTTCATCTTCCATGAAGAACTCTTAGAGTTTGTTTTGCAGATCTTTAAAAATCTTGGGATTTTACTCTGTAAAAAGCTTTGCTTTTGCGGGTTTTGGTAGATTATATCATTGTTTTTACAGAGCATGGCTCTTTAGAAATTTTTTGATGAATTTTATTCCTTTCTTAATTGACAGATGTAAATTCTGTTTGTAGAGCACAGCTCTCGAGGGAGTTTAACTACTTGGCCCGATGAGGTTTCTCATTAAATGAGAATTCTCTCAGGATTTCCTCCTTAATAAGTGACTGTCTCATCAATGATGAGCCGTCACTTTGATTTTGTGGGTCCCCCTTGGTCTCTTTCTCGTGCATTGCAGTGTGGTACAATTTTAAAGTACCAAGTCTCAGAATTCGGATTATAGCGTTGGTAACTAACCCTCGCCTTTTTTATGCAGATACCATGGCTTTCGATTCTTCCTTTCTTTTTATTCGTTCAGAGAGCGCCTTCGCTGACGCGCCCGTAGATCGGGAAGTCTTGACGCTCATTAAAGATCATGATCCAAAGCAGAAATCTCTTCATTTTTGGGGGTCGTGGTACAATCAGATTATCCAGGGTCGGCGAAGTTTTCTTGTGCAGTACCCTAAGAGCCCATTTCAGCAATTCACTATGCCGACTCGCCTCAAATGAATTACGCTATAAAGGAGGTTAACTGGACCTCGGAGGGTCGTCTTCAGCCTTCTATGGCTTCAATACCCGTACAGCCTCCAATGGCTTTAGATATCTTGGGGCGACGCATATGTCAAGGCGAGTCATGCCCTTGGGGACAAATATATATGATTGGTTTGACTCCTCGCCATTCAGCCGGATACCTGCAGTGGGCTCGATACATCTTGTCGGCCAAGAAGTCACTGTTGCTGAAGCTCGGGTTGTATCCTGCATTTTATGCGTCTCTTTTCAATATCCCTCGCCGCATGTATGATGGGTCAAAGCTTTCTTGGAGCAATGGAACATCCCGACTCACACCTTTCTTCTATCAGATCGGGAAGTTTCAATTTTCTTGGAGGAGTTCGCGGAGATCTCCGGCTTACCCGACAGAGGGGAACATTACGAGGAGATATTACCACCTGACGAGTACATCTTCGCCACTAAATCGGTAGTGATGGGCCTTACCCCGGAGAATGCCCCTCAACCTCGATTCCCGAGCCTAATCAAGGTGCTGAACATTTACGAGAGTCTATTTCTAGAGTCTGGAGGGCATGGGGTTAGCTTCACAGACTTTATCGCTCGCTTTCTTCGCTCAGAAGTCAAAACAAGCCGCGAAACTCGCTAAGCTAGACGACCCGCTCAGTTTCGGTTTGGATAACCAGCCGACGGCGGAAGCAGATTTAAGAAGCTTCTTCATTCCAGACACCCCGGTCATCCCTTTTGCAGAGCTCGCTGCTTCAGACGTCGATGAAGAGACGTTCTTCCTGGGGTTTATTGGCTTGTGGTTGAACTGGTTCGTGCTTCCGATGCACCCTCGCTATATGAAGCAGTCAGTCTTTTACCCAGCCTACCGCATGGTTGCGGAGACGCGTGTAGCTATTGGGATTGCGGGGCTGGCTCATCTATACCACGGCCTGAGCTTAGCAGCGGATACTACTCAACCTGGGGTAAAACCTATACATCTTCCGTTGCACTACTTTACGTCCTGGGTCTAGATGCACGTGCTTGGTGCTTTCGGAGTCCACAAACGGCCCCGCTTCTACAACAGTTATAACTATCCCGGGTCATGTTTCTAGTTGACGCTTCCGCATTAGATCCGCCGCAGCGAGAGGCTCGACGTCTGGTCCTTCGCCCGCGTATGGTCGGGGATAGTATGACTTTTGTCGACAGAGTCTTAACTATCGGCAAGGAATCTACCAAGGCAGTGCAACCGCTGCGTGATACTTTCAAAGACGGGGCTCCTACGTTGAAGGCTTGGGAGATCCTGCACTTATATTCGTTCAAGCCAGGCTTTCTAGTATTCAGGCAAGGCGCCCCGACATTGTTCATGAGGTATAACCCACACCGTTTTGCTCAACAATCGGGTTATGATCAGGGTGTCCCGCTCGAGGCTTTCTTAGCCGAGCCGGTTTCTACGGAAGAGGGTATCCGCAGCACGCTGCACCACTTTATGCGGCTAAACACCGGGTCTAGCTTTCTCACCAGCGAGCCAAGCTACGTGCCGAAAGCTTCAAATGCCTACGTGGCGTGGTATCAGCATGCGACATGTGCTGTTATCAGGGAAGAGAGACGGCTATTACTTGATCATAAGGATGCTGTCCCAGCTGGTAATCCGGTAGTTCCTTTGAAGCGACGGACCGCCGTTCAACCCTCCTTAAGAGAAGTTGCTGCGGTTGTGGTCTCGCGCGCCTTCCTTGAGAAGCCTCCACCCCGTGTTCCTGTAGAAACGGTTGCTGTAGCGTCCTTGGAATCCGGCGTTGGTGCAGAAGTTGGGACCTGTCGCCCGAAAATGCCCCTCAAGCGCAAGCTCTTGTCATCGGCCGCCGGCGTCCACTCACAGGAAAAGAAGAAGTCGCTATTCTCTGCCGATGTCAAATTTGGCCAGGAGCCGCATGCTCCCAATAGCGAGGGTTTGTGCGAGTACGGGACCAATGAGGGTTTATTTATCGTGCCCGTGGATGATACTGATCTCCAGGCTGCCCTTATGGCTTCCGAGCAACTAGCTCGCGAAGAAGCGGCGCTGATTACTATCGCGAAATCAGGTATACTTTCAGTTATGTTCTTCCATGGTTATCTATTTTCTCTTTTTCATGTTTGTATTGACGCTTTCTTTTTCCACAGGCAATTCTGCCGAAGAGGCTCTCACGGCTTCCTTCCGGACGTTTAAGGAGGAAGAGAGGCTCCGTGCTACTTTGGGCCTTGGTAAAATTCAGTTCATTATGCCTTTATTCTTTCTTATTCGTGCTCTGACCCTCTGTTTCACCATGTTGCAGGGACTATCTCAACTCAGGTCATTCCGAATGTAGTGTCGATCCGGATCGGCGATGCAGCGAAACCCTTGAAACCAGCTACCGTGACCACGGCCCTCCCAGGGTTACCGCAGGAGGCTTCGCTGAAACAGCCGATGATGGATGTCAAATCAGCTCCGGAGGCAGAGCTTGGTTCGGATGACGACGTTCCCCTGTCGGAAGTCTTGAGGAGGTCATTTCTCATGGCCCAGACCGAAAGGAAGCGCAGGAAGCGTGCAGCGAAGGAGCACGACGCCGTTTTGGTCGTAGGTGCAGGCTCAAGTAATACTCCATCTGTTGATATTCCTTTGGCGGATGTTCTAGCCGCCTTGTCTACTGCCCATAGACAGGTTGCACACGCGGCTCATGAAGAAACTGGAAAGTTACTTCGAGGTAATGTAACACCCAGTCTTTTTATTAGAACTCGATCCTCAAATTCTAATATACTCATTTCCTGTAGGTCCAAGTCCTGACGATGGGGTGGCAGGCGAAACGCTGGCTGCTACAGAGCCCGAAGTGACTACTCTTTTCCGGGAATCTGGGACCGTCCAAACCGCTGCTCTCTCTCCCTATGGCTCTTGGTATCGGCGGGCGTTGCAAGTATCACGACGGCCCTCGTTGAGTCTGGGGATGAAGCTACGGGCGCGGAGTCTACTCCTCCGAGAGAGAGCGAAGAAGCAGTTACACTCGGTGATGCCTCCGTCATGGTTTCGGTCCATGATTTATCAGGTAATCGCTGGGTCGCTATATTCACGTTTTTCAATCTTGTTCAGCCCTTCAAATGATATTTTGTTTGTCTTGAGTTGAGGTGCAGTTAACCCTGAGGCTGTGACGTCTGAAGAAGTGTCGCCGGTCGCCGCTCTGACGGTCGCTGTCCCTTCGCTTTCTTCTGTTCCCTCTCAAATATTGGAAGGTATGGGTTTGCGATTTACCTGTTTTACTGTGGGTACCATCCTCCTTGTATTGACAGTATATTGTCGCAACTATGCAGGATTCCTTTTCGACCATCTATACCGGGTGTTGAACCCGCATTTCTCCTTCCAGTCGGAAGTCGTTCCGCCTCCTGGTATTGGTTAGTATATTCTTCAACTGACGTCTCTTCCTTTCTTTTACGAATAGACGTACCGTTGCTAAGTTTTCTTCATGTTGATCATAGCATCATGAGTCAGAGGAGGAGACGAGAGAATAGCAGTGCCTCCGGTATACCCCATCCTGCCGCCTTTCCCAGCCGGTATAAAAGATTTCACTGCTGATATGTTTTCTTTATTCTCCGAGTAGACCTTTTGACCCTAATTCATTTTGCAACAACTGCGCCAGCTCCAGCTCCTTTCGGGTCTAGCATTCCAATGCCCGCAGGGCCCTTCGCTAAACGCATATTGTCACGACCTAAACTTTGGATGTGACCGGCACATAGATTGTATGATATCTAAAGATGTCGACATAATCTGAGTAAGCCAAAAACCAAGATAAAAACCCTTTTTGCAGAAATTAGAAAATATTTAGTTTTAAGTAAAAGAATGAAATAGCATGCCGAATGATTTTTAAATAAGAGAAATTTAAACAACTGGTTTTGAAACTTCTACAGTACTTGTTAGTGTTTATGCCCTAGAAGGCCATTACTGTATCATACTAGTTTGTATATTACTTAATGGAAGCTTGGGATATTCACATGTATATAACAGTCTTGCTAAACATGGTAGTATGCTACTTGGTTTTTCTATCTTAATATGTGAGTATACGTATTGATAGAGCTCTTAGGATCTTGCTTGACTACCAGCGTTGTGATGGCAGTCACACTAGTGGGGGCTGGGTAGTCTACAAGCACATACTTATTCAGGTCCCTAGTCATTGGATAATCGAGACAGGGCATCGATACTCCGGAGTAGACTAGTGTGTACGCTTCTCATCCCAGTTGGGAAGATGGTCTGTCCCACAGCCGTCAGTACGTCGTACTGGAGATAGTATGCAGGTGCTCGTTAGGTTACGGGTACACCGGACAGGACTCACAGGGAACTGTTGGTTGGTTTTATACCAGTCGTCAGTGAACAGTTCTCAGGTGACATGAGTACAGTATAGTCCACAGACTTGACACTGCTTGTCACGCCCCGCTTCCCAAAATACGGAAAACGAGGGATGACTAGGCCAGCCATGCTCCTACGGTCAAGGGATCATCCTGCCGTAGTCACACTTCGGCTTCTAGCATTGCATGGTAATCAGTAAATAAAGCGCAGTGGTAACGGAATCACATTACTAATCTATTACATTAATATTCCATTGTTCACAATTTACAGATGACAAGAACAAATACTAACCGAAGTCAAACTTACGATCACTTTTATGGAAAGCAGAAAAGGAAGGTACACCAGTCTAAATCTCCGCGAACTCGAAGGGTAGGTCCGTCTCCTGTGCTGGTCCTCCCGCGGGATCTGAGCATGCATACTCAGGTCGTCAGAGCGACACAGTAACAATATTATTATAATGAGATGAAACAGGTATATGAGGTAATACTGGTGTAAGAACAATGCAAGCAATCGCTATGTCACTATATGATGCAGAATATGTTATGTGTCCCTATCGGTCTCTAGGTCGAGTTTGAAATCACATAGTGGAAGGAGAATCATGTTTAACGGGAGTCTCGTACATACCCGAGACAACGGCCCACATGCTCGGGACATAACCCTGTCAGCCGGATCGCTAGATCCTATCCTACATGTATCAGTATCTCTGTTCGAATGATCATCCTCTAAACACGGTCCCGCTAAATACGATACTCTTTCCACTTTGATTTCCCCTTTTTCCCCAGGTTCTCACTAGTTACGATCTTGATCTAGTTGTGTATAAGTAAACCAATGGCACGGTTTTATCACTGTTCACTGTATCAATCACTGTCACGAATATTCACTTTCCATTGGTGTACTCATCACAACTAAACCAACATCTATCACGTACGATAATGCAATGTCCACACGTACTAACACTGAGTATATGGTAAGGGTATGATATATGTATGTATGCTACCAATGAGTTCTGTATATCATGAATCAACATGCACGTCATGAACCGAAATAAATTGCACAAATTATTATGTTAAGAATTCAGCGAAATGATGTAAGTAAGATATATAGAACCCTCAGTCAGTAATTCACCAGAATTTGTTTCAGTTCAATCGGGATTCCGGTTCTCAAGATATAGTTATTTCATTTTAAGTGCGCGCGGCTGGAAATTCAGTTTCAGAACTGAACTTCCGTTTCGCGACACGAATTGCACCCAGTTGGGCTCAGAATTTAGCGACGTTATAGTTACATGAAATCTAGGGTTTCCAATAGAGTAATCAACGCAACATACGGATCTTCAATCGCATCTGTACGTTGAAAGTTATTCACAGTTGAACCTCAATATGTCATTTCTGAATCTGTTCTGGACAGATATACGTTCTGCCCTTTTAAATACATTTAAAAATAGCAAACAGCGATGAAATGGAATGGAACCACTTGGTTTGTTTAAATAACAGAAATATCTTTAATCTACTGTAAAGTTCCATAAAGTATGATTTCAGGAAACACAGTAACGCAGGTCCTTTGAACAGAAATCAATAATCAGAAACGCTCTGGACTGCAGTCCAGAGTCGTGTTCCGACCCAGTTATCATCATGATTACGGAACAGGAATTATTAGGATTTTCAATAGGGTTAAATATCGTCGAGTCGGCTTCGATTTAAGCCCTCGAACGTCTCAATCCAGTATGCATATGATTTATGGTGATTTTATTCGTTTTCAGGCACGAGAAAATTCTAGTTTTAACGGCATATTTGGGGGTATCAATTTTTGTTACAAACCATCGTATTTTCCAGCGAGATTCATATGCTATGTTTATCACTATATGGGCCAACCTAAAACGTCGGGTTCCGTCAAAATAAACAATCATTTTCATGGGAGATTAGCATCGAACACCTTGATCGTATTATGCATTAGTATTCGACAAATCTGTAAACTAGTTATTTTAGGTTCATATCACTAATAATTTAGCATGAAGCAAGTAAACACTTGCCTGGTGACGTCTCGAGGTCTCAAGGCAGCAACGATGTCGCGAACGCGCGTTGTACGCCGCGGAACGAGTTCGCGCGAGCTTCGATCGAAACGCGGGTTTTACGTCGGACTTGCCAAGTGCTCGTTGGGGGTATGGAGTGCGCTCTGTGGATCTCTTGGGAGGTGTTGGGATCGACAACGGTCGGCGACGGTGGCTCCGACGATGTGCACAGTGCACGCGCAGAGAGTGGGTTTCTTTTGGGGGGGGAGAGAGAGAGAGAGAGAGAGAGAGAGAGTGCAGTGGGGGTTTGGGGTGATGGAGTGGTGAAGGAGGAGGATGTAGGGAGTCTCAGAGTGGTTCAGGCGAAGTGGGGGAGGCTCGTCGGCGTCGGTCGCAAGGTGGCCGAGCTCGGTAGTGAGGTGTGCAGTTGAGGGGAGTGCTCGGTTGAGGCTGGAAAAGATGAGGGAAGCTTGGTGAGGGATGGGCTCTGAAGAGAGGAGAGCGAGGGAAGGGAATGGGGGACGAGGGGAATTGTTGTCGTCGGCACAGCGTCGGCGTAGACAGTGGGTTCGTGGGGGAGAAAAACTTGGGGGGTTAGAGTTTTGAGGAGTTTGGAGGTGAGAGGGAGGTGAGGAGTTGGAGAGCGAGAGTTAGAGGGAGTCGTGGTCGGGGTCGTGGGCGACGGCGAGGGCGACGTGGGGAGCTCGAGAACGTGGGGGTCGCGGCGAGGGAGAAGGAAAAACGAGCGGGAACAGTTGTCGCGAGGGAGAAGGAAGGAAAGGTTTGGGTCGGGTCGGGTTCTGTTGGGCGCGAGCGGGCCGGGGTCGTGGGCGGGCCAAAACAATTAATTCCCTTAAAAGAGACAGTGGGCTGAGGAGATATGGGCCGGGGGATTTTAATTGATAAAAAAAGGTTTTGGGCTGCAGGGAAAATAGTGTGTGTAGAGATTTATTTTATATTAGGTTTTAGTTTAGGTTTTAGTTTAATTGGCTTGGTTTTAACTCTTGGGTTTTAATTTTTAGGTTTTGGGAAAAATATAAATATTGGGCTTAACAACCAATTCAAAAAATGAGGGAAAAGAAAAGAAAATCACTGGAATTCAGAGAGTACGAAACTTCTATAACAATGGAAACGGGGATTTACACTGCTACTTCGCCTCGAGTGTGTCCCACCGTTCTTAGATTGCTACCCTACCACGGCTCAAAGGAGTCGTGCAAACAGGTAGCAGTTGGGTGCAGTCCCGAGCACTTGGAGGCAGTGGCGGTTAGACATGATTCGTCTCTCCCGGTATTGGGGGTTGATATCGCGCTGTGTCAGAGAGCCATTACGCAAAGTCCCTGGCTAGGGCAAGCGAGATTTGCTGGTAGGTTCCAGTAGTTTCTCAGGATGTAATGGGCTTCGCTCCGACACGACTTATACCGCTATTAGGGGACTGACGCTTGCCGCCCCCTAGGCCCGATATGCAATAGTCTTAGACAACGGACCGGACTGTACGGAGATTGTCACATCAGACTCAGTAGGAGTTCGGATGGGTTTCCTCATCGGCCTTCTTATCGACATCTACCTGGGGACCGTTACGTACATCTAGTGCCGCTTGCGGTCTGTGGTTAAACCCACTGCCAGCGTAGTAGTCGAGTCTCTAGAGTCCCACACAGAGAGTTTCCCTATTCCAGGCGAAACGATATAGAGGTCGTATGGTTTTACGACAAGGGTTCGGACGCATACGTGTGTTTACGCACGTACGACATCCGGACAGTTTTTACTAGTCGGCTTTGGTTTAAGCCAGTTTCTAGTATCCGGTTATTGGATTTATACAGTCTAAAGTTTTTCCATGTTTTCACGGATAGAAGGGGCGTTCTCGTAATTGTGCGAGAATCTTCTATAAGATGGTGACTTGGGGGTTAAGGTGGCATATGCATTAAATGAGATTAGTGACTCATTTGAGTGATTCATCCATGTCATTAATGCATCATAAATGCTTAATGACTCATGGAGATGAATCACCCATTAGATATTTATGGAGCATGGTTGTTAAATCATTTATTTGATTTATCTTGATTTTGTTTATGCTTCATATATATTATGAGAGTTCATTATCTCATTCCATTCTTTTGCTCACTTTCTCTCTCCTCAAGCTCTCCCTCTTCAAACCCTAATCCTCCCCCCTCATGTGTTGAGTACAAGAATTAGATTAGACTACTTAATCCTTAACCATTCTCTATATCACCTAGGTTGCTTAGATTAGCGATTTAAGAAACCTAGTTACCTCTAGTTTGAGGTGAAGCTTGTAGTAAAGCACTCGGGTGGATCTTCTACTACTTAGAGAAGGCCGGAGAGGACGTGGAGAATGACAAGACGAAGGACTCGGATCTTTAGGTATAGTCACTTATCATAGTAGTTAACTCTTCTATGGTTTCTTGTTAGTTATTGTTTATGCAAAGATTCTCGGTTAGTCGATGTTTACGCCTAAAACAAGATCGTTTTTCATTATTCCGCCTCCCCGCAAGTCGTGGGGTGTTGTACATCGACTTACAGTAGTATCAGAATCTCGCTAAACAATAATTAACTCATTAGCAAAGTCGTAAGAATTTTGAACGCAAATAGAACCGGAAACATCGTCGATTATCACAGTTTCTGTCGAATTTAAAACAGGCCCTAAAAATTTTTCAGGAACCTTCAGAATAACAAGCAGGAAAAACTACGGCTACTGGAGAAATTTGGACCTGTGACTCGGCTAACTCACCACGGAACCGCGGCGGATCCATGCGATCCGCCGCGGATCCGTGGCCGAGTTAGGGCCGAGTCAGCCCCAATTTCTTCAGTAACTCCTAGGTGTTAACAGTGATGTTTCTGGGATGTTTTATTTTCTGCTAAGATCTCAGGTGCACAGAGAAGTATTGGAGTAGAATCTAAAAGTGTTTGCTCGATCGAAATTTTACGATGTTTGCTAATTTGATTATATCTGTGTTTGTATAATGTGTTCGTAAACCTCCCCTAACTGCTAGTATATCGGTTGGCAGGGGGTTGCACATTTCTGTAATGGTTTTTACTGTTTGTGGATGTGAACTGTATTGGACTGTTGTGATGATTAGCCGGGGTTTTGTAATGGGTTATTATTTTAATTCATTCAATGTTATTGTAATATGTTGTAATATTATTTTGCGGGACGCATCCAGGTTGCCGTTGTAGCCACCGATGTATTATTTCATTTTACTGTTTTTGCTCCTAGGATAGACCCAAGGTGGGGTGCACAAATTACCGGGTACTTTGAAGTGTTTAGTGACCTACTCACTTTGTTGAGGAAGACCGCTTCACTTCGGGTATTTGGCGGGTAGTTTGCCGTACCCGTAGGGGTTTAGGGTGGGGTAATGGCTATTCATCACAACTGTGTAATCCGTCTTTTGTTGCAGGCTCTAAACAAACGCGGATTGCTTGCAAATCCAATAAAGTTCATATGAGATCTGGAATGCCTACTATTGCGTCTGACGAATGTACAATATCTATATATGATAGCTATTTAGACGTCACTTATGTTTTACACCCGCGCTAGCCCAGCCCCCGCTCTGCCGTTAGTTAAGTAACCTAACGGGTGATGACGGGACCCCGTGGCGAATGCGGATGGCATAAGAGGACATTGTATTTTCGTTGTTTTCTGCAATGATAGGTTAATGATGGGACGCATTATTTATAATGCAAAGAAAATAAACCAAAAAGTTGAATCGTTGGAACAATTTAAAAGAATCCACTCGGTTATTTTAAAAACAGATGATATTTTTAATTGCGGAGCTTTAACCACTCCTTTTAAAAGCTATCAGGTTCCTTCGATTATATCAAGTTCACTACGTTCACGGTTTCGCCAAAACCAGTCGTAGCCCTCCGTCATTTCTTATGGATGGTCAGTAGTATTCAAGCTATGTTTGTTGGCTTTCGTCAAGGCATAGTGTTTGGTAGCTGCTGGGGTATTCATTTGTTGCATAGATAGATGAGTTGGTTTGGGACAGTCGTATTACCTTGTTGGCTTTCGTCAAGGGTATGTACGGGTGGGTTCAAATTAACAAGATAATGATGGGCAGAACTTGACGTGTGACTTATGATTTGTTGGCTTTCGTCAAGGTCATAAGAACATGGGGCAAAAATCCACATCGGGAGTTTCTAAAGAAACTGAAACTTGCTAGTATTGCATACCATTTGGAGTTTGATGAATGTTGGTAGGATTCCTTCAACATTATCATACAATGATATTTGAATCCCGATCCTACTGTGAGTATATGCTACTTATTAAGAGATTCGTCACTTAACGATCAATGCTATAAACCAAGTAGGTGTCAAGAAAGGTGTCAGCGGGGCTACGCCCCCAGAGAAAATAAGTTATTTAATTAAGGAACTTCGCGAAAGCGTTGGAAAACCTCCCTCGAAGTACCGACACTAGCCTGGCTGAACGGTTAAGCAAGTATTGTACAGTGAGAATAGTCCTGGCTAATTCTTCTTTTATGGCTTGAGGAAGGATTCGAGAAACAGTAGGAGCCATCCAGTTTAGATAAATTAAAAACAAATCTAAACTTGCAAGAGCATCATGCTAAAGTGTTTTCTTCTCTCTCTCTCTCATTGCAGCGACCTTGTGACCATGACTAGGTTACATCTAGATAACAAGTTGACTGAATCTAACTTATATGACTGGCAAAGGTCTGTCCAGATGTCCATTGCCTATGACAAGCTGGACCACCCTATTACTACTCAAGATCCCGCCGTCCCAGGTCCAGTTTCCACCGTCGCGGATATAGATATCCGTCAGACAAAGGAAAAGGATAAAGCGAAAGCCAAGTGCCTCATGTTGGCTTCAGTTGATGGCGTATACCAGAAGCAACACGAGAAGATGGACTCTGTTTCCATCTTTCTCCATAACAAAGATTTATATGGAGAGCAATCTCATATCGCAAGATATGAGGCCTCGAACGAATTAATTCAAGCGAGGTCGGCTGACAGGTCATCTGTAAGGGACGACGTCCTTACGATGACTAGCTATATTGATGAGCTCAAGGACCTGGAGACCACGTTGGGAAACAGGTCATATACTGACTTATTTCCACAGACCCTACCCTCTACTTACACCCTGAAAGAAACCAGGGAGACACAAGCTCTGCTTAATAGGGGACCTTCTTCTTCTTCATCCAAGGCGAAAGCAAAAGGTGAAAAGAAGAAAACCTCTACAAAGCCGATATACTGTGTCAGTAAAGTAGGAGGAAAGGGAAGAGCAAAAGTTTCGGGACTTGGTGTAGGTAAGGAGGGATGTTCCTATTGTTATAGGAACGGGCATTGGCAGAAGGATTGCAGGGCTTTGGAAGCCAGTAGCCAGGATACGAAGCATGTTATGGCTTCAGCTTCAAGTGTGTTTGTAATCGAGAACTGTTTGTCAATTAACTCTACTTCCTGGGTACTAGATACCGGAGCAGGATCTCATATCTGTAATTCATTACATGCTTTGAGAAACCGTAAAGTTATAAGGGTAGGTGATTTGTCTCTCAGAGTTGCAAACGGAATGAGTGTGGACGCTGAATTCGTGGGAGAATATCGCCTAGGTTTGATAAGTGGGCAGATATTGATTCTACGTAACTGTCTGTATGTACCTAGTTTGACTTGTAATATCATATCAGTGTCCTCACTTTCGAGAGAGGGATATGACTTTACATTCGTAAGCGATGTAGTTCACATCCACCTAAATCAAGTTCTGATTGGGTCCGGTACATTAGATGACGGTATATACGTATTGAATCAAGCTCAGGTTTTCAATGTCCAGAACACACTTAAAAGAAAGTCTCCAGAAATAAATCAGGCTTTCTTATAGCATTGTAGACTAGGTCACATCAATGAAACACGATTAACGAAGTTACATAGAGAAGGATATTTGAATCCGTTCGAATATCAATCTTATGCCACTTGTGAATCTTGTCTCATGGGAAAGATGACAAACACTCCGTTTACTGGACACGGAGTAAGAGCGAGCGAGCTCTTAGGACTCGTACACAATGATGTGTGCGGTCCAATCTCTACACATGCGCGAGGTGGTTATTCCTACTTCATTACTTTTACAGATGATTTCTCTGGGTATGGACATATCTTCTTGATGAAGCATAAATCCGAGGCCTTTGAGAAATTCCAGGAATTCAAGAATGAAGTGGAAAACCAAACAGGCAAAAGTATTAAGACACTGAGATCTGATCGAGGTGGTGAATACTTAAGTGCCGAGTTTCTGGGTTACTTAAAAGTGAATGGAATTCTCTCTCAGCTTACTCCTCCATACACACCACAACACAACGGTGTATCGGAAAGGAGGAATCAAACCCTATTGGATATGGTTCGTTCCATGATGAGTAAGGCTGAGTTACCGCGATCATTCTGGGGTTATGCGCTAGAATCAGCGGCATATCTTTTGAACAAGGTTCCAACCAAGACTGTGCCTACCACACCATATCAGATGTGGAGTGGGAAGAAACCCTATCTTCAGTACCTGAAGACATGGTGATGTCCAGCTTTTGTAAAAAAGCAGCATCCGGACAAGCTCGAGGCACGCTCAGTAGAGTGTAAGTTTGTGGGATATCCAAAGAACTCCATGGGATATTGCTTCTACTACGCAGAGGAACAAAAGGTTTTTCTTTCTCGTCATGCCCGCTTCTTAGAAACTGAATTTTTAGAAAATCAGAAGAGTGGGAGCGCAGTAGAACTGGAAGAAATTCCAGAACCACAAGCTGTTACTGAAAGTTTGGTAGAACAAGAAGTTTCAGAAGAAAGGGAAATACCAGCGCCTATCCGCAGAAGTAGTAGGCAGTCTCATCCGTCCGAGAGATACTACGGTTTTCTCATAGACGGGGATCGAGAAGATTGCGTCATTGATAATGACGACCCTACTAGCTTCCAGCAAGCCATTCACAGCGGCGACTCGGTAAAATGGCTGGATGCAATGCGGACCGAAATGGAGTCCATGTACACTAACAAAGTATGGACTTTGGACGTTGCTCTAGATGGGGTAAAACCCGTAGGATGCAAGTGGATCTTCAGAAAGAAGATTGGTGTAGATGGACAGGTTGAAACCTATAAGGCTAGACTTGTTGCAAAGGGTTTCCGTCAAAGACCTGGTTTGGACTATGACGAAACCTTTTCTCCAGTGGCTATGCTCAAATCCATTCGGGTCCTTCTTGCTATTGCTGCCTTCCACGATTATGAGATCTGGCAGATGGACGTAAAGACGGTCTTTCTAAATGGTTATTTGGAAGAAAGCGTTTATATGGATCAGCCAGAGGGATTTATTCAGAGTAGGAGCAGCGGTAAAGTATGCAAGCTGCTTAAATCCATTTATGGACTAAAGCAGGCATCGCGGAGTTGGAACATCTGTTTTGATGATACTGTCAAAGAATTCGACTTTATCAAAAATCCAGATGAACCATGCATATACAGTAAGATTGTAGGGAGAGTTGTTGTATTCCTCGTCTTGTACGTGGATGACATTCTCCTAATAGGAAATGATATTCCTATGCTACAGTCAGTCAAAAGATTCTTGTCACAGAAATTCTCCATGAAGGACCTGGGTGATGCCACCTACATTCTGGGGATCCAGATCTATCGTGATAGATCAAAGAGGATGTTGGGACTTTCACAGTCCAGGTACATAGACACCATATTGAAAAGATTCAGTATGGAAGATTCTAAGCGCGGTAACCTACCGGCTTGTCACGGAATCACCCTCTCCAAAGAAATGTCTCCCAAGACTGATTTGGAAAGGGAACGCATGTCGATTATACCCTACGCTTCTGCGGTAGGCTCTATAATTTATGCGATGTTATGTACCAGACCAGATGTAGCATACGCATTGAGCGTTGTAAGCCAGTATCAGGAAAACCCAGGGGAGAATCACTGGATAGCAGTAAAGAACATTCCAAGTACCTGAAGAGGACTAAGGAAATGTTCTTGGTGTATGGCGCAAAAGACCTCCAGATCGAGGCTTTTGCCGACTCCGGCTTCCAGAGTGACAAGGATGACTCCAAGTCCATGTCGGGTTATGTTTTTACCCTCAATGGAGGGGCGGTCTGTTGGAAGAGTTCCAAGCAGGAGACCGTTGCTGACTCAACGATGGAAGCGGAGTACATAGCTGCTTGCGATGCCGCAAAAGAAGCTGTCTGGATGAAGAAGTTCCTCACAGAACTTCAGGTGGTTCCTACCAGTGTTGGTCCAATATCTCTGTATTGCGACAACAACGGAGCTATAGCTTTAGCGAAGGAACTCAGGTCCCATCAGAAGTCCAGACACATCTTAAGGCGGTATCACCTGATCATGGAGATCGTAGATCGCCGGGAGATCAAGGTAAAGAGAGTAAATACAGAAGATAGCATTGCTGATCCATTCACTAAGGCCCTACCTCAGATTCAGTTCGAGAGGCTACTCGAGATCATCGGTCTTCGATACGCCAGTACATGGCCCTAGTGCAAGTGGGAGATTGTTAGTGTTTATGCCCTAGAAGGCCATTACTGTATCATACTAGTTTGTATATTACTTAATGAAAGCTTGGGATATTCACATGTATATAACAGTCTTGCTAAACATGGTAGTATGCAACTTGGTTTTTCTATCTTAATATGTGAGTATACGTATTGATAGAGCTCTTAGGATCTTGCTTGACTACCAGCGTTGTGATGGCAGTCACACTAGTGGGGGCTGGGTAGTCTACAAGCACATCCTTATTCAGGTCCCTAGTCGTTCGATTATCGAGACAGGACATCGATACTCCGGAGTAGACTAGTGTGTACGCTTCTCATCCCAGTTGGGGAGATGGTCTGTCCCACAGCCGTCAGTATGTCGTACTGGAGATAGTATGCAGGTGCTCGTTAGGTTACGGGTATACCGGACAGGACTCACAGGGAACTGTTGGTTGGTTTTATACCAGTCGTCAGCGAACAGTTCCCAGGTGACATGAGTACAGTATAGTCCGCAGACTTGACACTGCTACTTCGCCTCGAGTGTGTCCCACTGTTCTTAGATTGCTACCCTACCATGGCTCAAAGGATTCGTGCAAACAGGTAGCAGTTGGGTGCAGTCCCGACCACTTAGAGGCAGTGGCGGTTAGACAGGATTCGTCTCTCCCGGTATTGGGGGTTGATATCGCGCTGTGTCAGAAAGCCATTACGCAAAGTCCCTGGCCAGGGCAAGCGAGATTTGCTGGTAGGTTCCAGTAGTTTCTCAGGGTGTAATGGGCTTCGCTCCGACACGACTTATACCGCTATTAGAGGACTGACGATTGCCGCCCCCTAGGCCCGATATGCGATAGTCTTAGACGAACGGACCGGACTGTACGGAGATTGTCACATCAGACTCAGTAGGAGTTCGGATGGGTTTCCTCATCGGCCTTCTTATCGACATCTACCTAGGGACCGTTACGTACAGCTAGTGCCGCTTGCGGTCTGTGGTTAAACCCACTGCCAGCGTAGTAGTCGAGTCTCTAGAGTCCCACACAGAGAGTTTCCCTACTCCAGGAGAAACGATATAGAGGTCGTATGGTTTTACGACAAGGGTTCGGATGCATACGTGTGTTTACGCACGTACGACATCCGGACAGTTTTTACTAGTCGGTTTTGGTTTAAGCCAGTTTCTAGTATCCGGTTATTGGATTTATACAGTCTAAATTTTTTCCGTGTTTTCACGGATAGGAGGGGCGTTCTCGTAATTGTGCGAGAAGCTTCTAGAAGATGGTGACTTGGGGGTTAAGGTGGCATATGCATTAAATGAGATCAGTGACTCATTTGAGTGATTCATCCATGTCATTAATGCATCATAAATGCTTAATGACTCATGGAGATGAATCACCCATTAGATATTTATGGAGCATGGTTGTTAAATCATTTATTTGATTTATCTTGATTTTGTTTATGCTTCATATATATTATGAGAGTTCATTATCTCATTCCATTCTTTTGCTCACTTTCTATATCACCTAGGTTGCTTAGATTAGCGATTTAAGAAACCTAGTTACCTCTAATTTGAGGTGAAACTTGTAGTAAAGCTCTCGGGTGGATCTTCTACTACTTAGAGAAGGCCGGAGAGGACGTGGAGAACGACAAGACGAAGGACTCAGATCTTTAGGTATAATCACTTATCATAGTAGTTAACTATTCTATGGTTTCTTGTTAGTTATTGTTTATGCAAAGATTCTCGGTTAGTCGATGTTTACGCCTAAAACAAGATCGTTTTTCATTATTCCGCCTCCCCGCAAGTCGTGGGGTGTTGTACATCGACTTACAATACTTCCTTTTTAATTATTAATTAAGCAGTTATAGGGTGTGGAAATAAGTTGCATCCCTAGTTGGGAGTAAAACGTTGCCAAACAGCGGAAATCAATACACAAAAATAATACAGCACTCAAAATGAAAAATCTCAAGTATAAGTAAAAGAAATATATGTTTCCCCCAATAAGAGCAAAGCTCTGTTCAAATTTCAAATTTTGAAATGAAGCAGCGCTTCATAGCAGCGCCAAGCACGCTGGCGCTAAGAGCGCTGTGCTCTAAGCAGCGCACCACGTGCAAAGCACGCGTGCGCTGGCGCTAAGAGCGTTGCGCTCTAAGCAGCGCACCACGTGCAAAGCACGCGTGCGCTGGCGCTAAGAGCGTTGCGCTCTAAGCAGCGCACCACGTGCAAAGCACTAGAACTAAATGTTCTCCACCGCTGGAACTAAATGTTCTCCACCGTTGGATCAAAGATCTAACGAACATGATTAAAAATCATCAATTAACCAGAATAAAATTCTGTTAAGGAGAGATTCCTCAAAATCTTTCCAAACAAAAAGATTGCACTCTGTAAATCAGAGCACCGTTGGATCAATGATCCAAAGATGATTAAAAATCACCAAAATTACAGAATAAATTCTGTATGGGGAAAGATTTCCCAATTTTTTTAAAAACAAGAAAATTGTCTTCTGTAAATCAGAAGCTCTTGGATCAAAAATCCAACGGTGGGGAAATCCCCAAATCAATCGGAGAAAAGATCTCCTTAACCGATTGAACAAATCAGCTCGCCCTATATAAAGGCCCCATGACTTCGAGTCTCAAAAATATAAAGAGAAAAATAGAGGAACCCCCCTATAAACTTTGAGAAATCTCAGAAAGAAGAGCAATCTCTCAAAAGAAGAAGATTTTCTTCAAGGTAAAAAGAAGAGAAAGACGAAATCGTCTTATATAAAAAGAAGAATTCATTTCTTTCTTTAAGATCATAGATCTATAAGACCAAGGTCTTTCACAAAGAGATCAAAAGATCTCATCATAAAAAAATAAGAAGAAAAACATAATTCTTCTCACAGATCATAGATCTATAAGACTAAGGTCTTTTACAAAAAAAGATCATGAACATCTCATTATAAAAAAGGAGGGAGAATAATTCCATTCTCTCGGGATCATAGATCCATAAAGGCAGAGCCTTTCATCAAAAATAAAAGAGATTGGAACATCTCCTATAAAATAAGAACTTTGTTCTTAGAATCTTGAGACAAAGTCTCTTATAAGCGAGAATTTATTTTCTCATATCATAAAGCTGATCAAATAGCGCTTTGCGCTCATGAACTGGCGCTCAGCGCCAAGCACACCACGTGCTCCTTAACCTTGGACTATGATGTCCTTAACCTTGGACTGTGGGGTCCTTAAACCCATGGACTATGATGTCCTTAACCTCAGACTGTGGGGTCTTTAAATCGATGGACTATGATGTTCTTAATCTTGGACTGTGGGGTCCTTAAACCCATGGACTATGATGTCCTTAACCTCAGACTGTAGGGTCCTTAAGCCCATGGACTATGACATCCTTAAGCTTGGACCGTAATATCCTTAAACTAATAATGGACCGCAATGTCCCTAAACTAAACAATAGAGCCCAAATGCTTTTTTGTTGGATCTAAATGATCCCGTTAAGTTGATCTTAGTCTAAAATTAGACTAACGTGTCCTTAGCAAATGTTTAAATTGATCTTAGTCTCAAATGAGACTAACGTATCCTTAAACCCTACCCCAAACCCAAATCTAAGAAGATACGGATTTGGACTAATCCACACCCTATGGGCGACAACATAAATTAGTCTCCGTATACAATCCACGGGCAACCAAAAAACAAAACAAACACACAGGACCCGAGTGATCATCTGGAGAAGGAGAAAGTGGTTACCGCGAAGCGGTAGCGTAATTAACTGCAGGGGCTTGCGCCTGCAGGGAAGAGCGTCCCCACAATCAGAAACCTCTCAACGAGGGGGAATCTGACAAAGTCTGCTACATCGGCCACATCCGTTTGAACCTTCTATATATGGTGTCATAAATCAACTTGACATCTTCAAAGAGGTGGACGGATAGCACCAAATAGCATCTGCCCTCGAAGTTCAGGCCCGACGTCCCAACGTCCCGTTCGCGTCCTTTCGGCGGGGAACAGATTCTGGCACACCCGGTGGGACCTCTTCCTCTTTCCACTCCACACTTCGTGTGTCGTGTTTCGTGAACAAGTCGCGGTTTGACATGGTTGCCTTCTGATTTGAGGTACTAAGATTTGGTGTCTTACTCCCGTGCAGATCAATGGCTTCAAACTGCACTAATTGCAACAACTCCGGTTCCACCTCGTCCGGAGGAGTAACCTACGGGCCCCAAGCGGCCTCCCTTTTCACAATACCGGTGGAACAAGTGACCCAAGCCACCACTGGGATATTCTTAGGGACCATGATCCCACCAACGAGCTTCAGCGCTCCTTTACCATCGCAAGAAGCTCCGAAGAAGTCGGTCTTTGATCGGCTTGCAACCACCGTAGCCCCTCTCAGAGGGTCATCCAGTTCTAATGCCTCAATCTTCGACAAGTTGGGTCAAAGCTCAAGTGGACCCGCAAAGAGGCTTGCAATACCAGAGAAGGGCAATCCAACTCCTGTTACAGTTGAGGTCGTCCAAGCTGCTCTCCCTATTCGAAGGTCGGCTTTCGACAGGTTGACCATTCCCACTCAGCGGACGTCTGTCTTTGACAGGCTGGCGCCAACAACAGGCTCTCATCAGAACAGGGGGCATGGAAAAGCTTATCCAACAATGGAGGTAGTCCCGGCTACACGACATACTCGACGTCGCCACTGGCACCGAGTGAGGAAAGCTGGGGGCAATTCCCCTTCTGGATTGACTCCGCCAGCTCCAATCGTAGAAGTCGATGCTGCTGTTCCAACTGGGAACAGATTTGAACCACTCAGGAGGGTGCGCAAGAACTCTCCGAAGGCCGTACTCAAAAGATCTTCCCCACCTGTGGAGAATTCCAGAAAGGCGAAGCTCGAACGGCCCCCTCAGCGGCTGTCCTCTAAAATTTACAAGGTCTGGCGTCAAGTCCAAGACTCGGTGATTGATCAAGATTACTCTCACCGACCGAAGAAGATAAGGATTCGGCAAGAGAAGGACCACTCTGTCACCACACAGAAGGTGTCCTCTACTTGGGTGCCCGTTGCAACAGCCCCCTCAACTTCACCAGCCCCCGAAAAGAGAAGGCCGGAGAAAATTCCCGTGTCTGCGACAAATGTCAAGGGCACCGAGCCTAAATGCCCTAAGTCTGGGGGCATGGTGGTGCATACCGTCTATATGGCATCCGGAAAAGAGGATGGCCGTATCTCCACAGGTCATCGACCGCTTACGCGATCAGTGACTAAGGCTCAGGGGCAACAACAACAAAAGCTCCAAGAGATGCTAACAGCCATGGCCGCACTCACGGGACCAAAAGAAAGACCGGAAACGTCATCGGAGCAACGTCAAGAACAAGAAACTGATGCTGAGTTCCTCCGCAGAATCCTCGAAAAGAAGGACAAAAAGGCAGCGGAACAAGCTGCCAACCTAAAACGAATTGCGTTCTTATTCCAAGATATGGTCGAGATGATGTTACAGCCGGATCATCCAGCTGAAGATCCTCCGATTATCCTCGAAGACGACCGAGCGGAGACGTCAAACCCTCTTCCAGCTTGTTCAGCAGCCAAAGAGGATACCATCTCAAAAGCTGCCCTGAATGACTATATTGCTCAACAAATACGAGCTCATCAGACGAACGAAGCGGCTGGGCAAATTGTTAAAACTGGACGACCCTATCCGGGTTGGTACGACCAAATAAAGTACCCGCCGGGATACACGATCCCCAAGTTCCACGTATATAAAGGGACGGGGAATGCACACCAACACGTTGCTCAATTCAGGGCTCTGTGTGGCAACACCGGAGGTAACGATAAGCTACCGCTTTGCCAATTCGTTGGCAGCTTGTCAGAGACAGCATTTGAGTGGTATTCCGAGCTCCCGAATGACTCCGTTAAGACGTTTGCAGAAATGGAGTTTCTCTTTACACAGAGGTTCGCAAGCGCTAGCGAACGCACCCCACTCACAGCATTGATCAATGCCAGGGTGAAGCCGGGAGAAACATGGGTGCAGTAAGCAATACGGTGGTGGAATCTATGGTTGAGGTGCGAGCAGCGCATTGAAGAAGCGCCTGCGGTAGGCATGTTCGTGGGTACTCTCGACCCTCAGGCGACCATTTCCCAATTCATGATGTTTTTCAAGCTAACCACTTTCCTGGCCTTGATTGACAAGCTGGACCAAATGGACCAGATGGGCCACAAGCCTTCCTCTTCGAAGCCGGAGCTGCGGAATGAAAAAGGGAAAAGGAAAGCAACCTTCGTTGCCAATGCTCACCAGCAGCCCAGTGGTCCAAAACTAACAGATCGCCAAGACGAGAGACGGTGATTCTTTAATAAGAAAATGAAGCGCCCTTATTCGTTTCCCCGGGACAAAACGAGGAGATTGTTCGAGCTGGCGGTGCGCAATAGACTCATCAACTTGCCGGATCCAAAACGCCCATTGCAACCCGGTGAGGCTAATAATCCCAATTATTGCCCCTATCACCAAGCGATAGGCCATCCAATCGAAGATTGCTTCGTCTTCAAAGGGTGGATAGAGAACCAATACCAACAGGGCAAATTCGCACTGTCCGAGAATTGGAAAGCAAACCCACCCCAGCCGCACGCTTTCAAAAAGGCGGACATATCAGGGGCATCATGATCTTTTATAGAAGAAGCTCCATAGGAGGTCGTTCTTTCAGCCAAAACGAAAAGAATGCTGAAATATCTCCAAATATGCATGGCGATCAAATGGAAAAGTCCGCTAGAACCCGAAGTCATCAAGGGAATGCTGAAACCACGCCTAACTCCAAAAATTGGTGGTGATAGTCAAAGCGCCCATACCCAGCCGTCAAAGTCTTCAAAGAAAAAGAAGAAGACCAAAAAGCCCGTGAAGTCTGGTGACAAGCGCACAGACCTGCAAAAACATATCGACGCGCTGGAAGAGTATAACTAGAAGGCGCGAACTCCGGTCACACTTCAAGAGTTTCTCAGCCACGTCCTTGAGGACGAAGATGATGACAATGGAGAAGACTCGTCAGATGAACTTGAGGATTATGTGGCGAGCTGCTATGTGATCTTCCACTCGTCGATAGACTGGAAAGAAGCTCCTAACACAAAGAAACTGGGGGCAGAGACCGAACTAGAACTCTTAAAACCGTCAGACGAGATGATTGACAGGTTGCTGAACGAGGCATGTCAAAAGAACAAGGCTGATCGGGAGCGTGAAACGGCCATATTTGAAAAAGCCAAACGTCGGCGACTGGATGAAAGGGTTGAAACACTCCCACCAGTTCAAAGCACATCCACCGCAAATAAAAGTAGGTTCAAAAAAGGAAAAGGTTCGCTAAAACCATATCGATGGGAAAGAAGCTGCCCTCTTCCAGAGGAAATTCTCCCGCTGGTATACATCTTGATGAAGTGGACGTACACCTAACTTCTGCTTATATCATCGAAAGATTGCGCACCCTACTGAAGAATGCAACGCCTTTAAAAATTGGTGGCAAGGGTATGTCGCTCACAGGAAACACTTCAAGAGGATGAGGCGTGAAGCTCGTCGACAGCGGAAAAATGCGACAGACGAGCAAGGAAGAGCTGCCGGCAACTGTCATATGGTTGATACCAGAGGATTGCAAGTTCTCACCTTCGGGAGCGATTCTAAAGAAGAAATGACTCTCGGCCCTCTCTTTAAAGAATCCACCTCAGAAAATGAGGAAGAACCGAAGAGCTGCGAGAACATTCAGCTGCGCAATCGCACGCTACCTGAAAAGAATCTCAGACCTGCAAACAAGGGATCGAATAAAAAGGATAAGGGGAAAGAAAAGATCCCTGAGGATATCTCCCTCGATGGTCGAGTCGTCGAAGAGCTGGCAGCCAAGGACCCACCCAAGAAAAACAAGGTGGATTACAACGTTCTGGCACACCTGAGGAAACTACCCTCACAGCTAAGCATTCTCGACGCCCTTCTGCTATCTAAAGAGGCGAAAGATTCTCTGATCAAGGCACGACAAGAGCACGAACAGTTCCAGGCTTTCCTCACCGAAGAAAAGATGAAGAACGAGCTGGAAGAAGTGCACACAGCCGATATCACCTTCGGCGATGAAGATCTCCTCCTCGGGACGTGCGAGCATAACCGTCCCCTTTATGTCTCCGGATACTGTCATGATATCAAGATAGGAAAAATCCCGGTTGACAATGGGTCCTCCATTAACCTCCTCAATGTAAGAGTGTTGAAGAAAATCTGCATGAGCGTTCAACACCTCGCTCGGGATAAGATCACTATCTCCGGGTTTGACTCCCAGCCATCAAGGACGCTCGGGTCTGTGATACTGACGTTACGCTTTGGGCTGCTCATCACGGACATTAAATTTCACATCATTGACGCCAAGACATGCTACAATGCTTTGCTCGGAAGGCCTTGGTTACACGAGTATAACATCATCCCTTCTACACAACATCAATGTATGAAGTATTTCAAAGATGGTCTCGAGTATACCGTGACAGGGGAGTTGAACCCATTTTCCGTGAATGAAGTCCAAAAGTACGAAGATGCAAAATATTTCTTACCAGATTTCGAAGACACGGAAAGATGTCACAAACCGAAGAACAAAGCTATCACCACTATTCCGGTCTTCGGGAGTGATACCGAGGAGGAAGAAGAAATAGTTTATTCAAGGCCACCCCAATACAACAAGCCGGGACCGTCCACCCCTATTCTGGTCTTCGGCAGCAACTCAGAAGATGAGGTCAATGCCGTATTTTCTGTTCGGCCATCGATACAAGCCTTCGCCGACGATGATCGGAGTTTGCAAATCGCCAGGGTTCCGCAAGAGCATTATAAAGAACTCGACGCACTTGATACTTATAGTGTGCAGGAACTGCAGACATTCTACGTCCCTCCCAGGTAAAAAGATGAAAAGTCGATCCTCTTTTATCAATCCGTGGAAACCAAAGTGGAGAAAGAAATTTGGCATGGTGCCGATTCTACGCTTGACAGGCTCCAGCCCATCTGTCTGCCCAGATACTACACAGAAGGATTAAAAAGGCTGTTGAGACGACAAGGCATACCCTTCAAACATGCTGCTCGACAAGATCAGTTCTACAACAGGATCTGGAACGTCTCCGGAACTCCGCGAAAATTGCCCAACAGGAGAATGGAAGCGATCGGGCTTGGATATATCCGATCCAAGAAACGGGAGCGATTGCATGGCTGCTACGTCATACATGACTTCGATGAAGAAAGAGATGCTCTGTGGGAAGATGCTAACCCTGAACTAAAATGAGGTCCCACCGTGAAAATGCCAAGTCCGTCGTTCGAAGAACAGATGGACAAGCTTATAAGGGATGCGGGTCAAAAATTCCGGGATGACCATAGCCGTGAAATGGCCATTTACAAGAAAGCCAAGAAGCAGCGCCTCCTTCAGCAGGATACGGAGAATGACGATTCCCTTTGTCGTCAACCCGTCATATAGAAGACCCGACGTAGAGGTAAAAACAAGCTAAAGAGCGGAAAAGACGTTCGACAGCGGCAAAGCGGATCCAAGAAGCCACGCGATCAAGAATTGAGCAGCAAAGATTCGTCTCTTATGAAGAAGATGGGTCAAGCATATTCTCTTCCCCAAGACAAGACAAAGAAGATATTCAATCTAGTCATAAAACATCAGATAATGACGCTCTCGGAGTCTAAGCACCTCGAGCAAGCAGGTGGGGTTCATCATCCGGACTATTGCTCCTATCACCAAGCGATAGGGCATCCTCTCAAAGACTGCTTTACATTCAAAGACTGGGTCGAAGACCAGTATCAGTAAGGCAGGTTCGCTCTATCCAGCAGTTAGAAGGTAATCCCACCAAAGAAGCATGAACCGAAAGCCACGTATGCAGCGAGAGTAGAACTAGACCAACATCGGTCTTGGAAGCGATCTCGTACCTATCACGTGGTAACGCTGTCAGAAAAAGAACTCGAGAATATGGATGACCTTCCCTGTTGCTTCGAAAATGATGACAGCGAGGTTATCTCAGAGTTTCCACCGGCGCCAAAAGAGCTGGAAGATGGGATACATACTACTGCAGATAACCTCAAGAAAATTGACTTGGGGACGACAAGTGACCCGCGGCCGACATTCGTCAGTGAGATGTTGTCTGAAGAAAGGGTGGTTATGCTAAAAGACGTGCTCATGCAGTATAAAGACTGCTTCGCATGTAATTATTCAAAGATGCCGGGACTCGATCCAGAGATCGCTGTACGCAAATTGGCGATATCTACGGATGTCAAGCTATTCATACAAGCGCCAAGAAGGATGCAGCTCGAGCTTGAGATGAGCATCAACGCCGAGGTCAAGAAGCTAATCGACTCCGGCTTTATCCAAGAGGTTCAGTACCCTAATTGGATTGCTAACATTATCCCAGTGATGAAGAAAAATGGGACGGTGCGCATCTGCGTGGACTTTCGGGACCTCAATAAAACTTACCCGAAGGAAGATTTTCCTGTACCGGTTACCGAGCTGATGATAGATAACACGTCTACTCACGAAGTCTTCTCCTTCATGGACGGATCATCAGGGTACAATCAGATAAAGATGCATCCTGAAAACCAGAAGCATACCGCTTTCCGGACTCCTCTGGGCATATTCTGCTACAAAATGATGCCCTTCGGTCTGAAGAACACCGGTGCCACCTATCAGAGGGCCATGAAGAAGATTTTCGATGACCTCATACATGAAATCGTCGAATGCTATATCGACGACCTTGTGGTGAAAAGTAAATCGCACGAGCAGCATTGGGAGCATCTGAAAATAGTGTTCCAACGTCTTCGGAAATACAACTTGAAAATGAACCCCCTCAAATGCGCGTTCGGAGTTTTCTCGGGCAAATTCCTAGGGTTCATCGTACGACATCGAGGCATCAAGATAGACCCGTCGAAGATCAAGGCGATCATGGAAATGCCTCCGCCAAGGACTCTCAAGCAACTGCGGTCTCTCCAAGGAAAGCTAGCGTATATCCGGCGATTTATAGCCAATCTTTCTGGCAAATGCCGCCCCTACAGTCACCTAATGAAGAAGGGAACCCCTTTCGTCTGGGATCGCAAATGCCAAAGCGCACTAGACGAAATCAAGCAATACCTGCAGAATCCTCCGGTGCTAACCGCTCCGGTCAAGGGAAAGCCTCTCATTCTGTATGCAACCGCCCTCGAGGGTTCTCTAGGCGCATTATGGGCATAAGAAAACGACCAAGGGAAGGAGAGAGCCCTCTACTCCTTGAGCCGAGTTCCCCTGGGGGCAGAAAACAATTACTCCCCCATCGAAAAACACTGCCTAGCATTGATCTTCGCGATAACGAAGCTCAGACACTACGCTTTGGCGCATGAGGTCCACCTCATATCAAAAGTGGATTCTCTTAAATATTTGATATCAAGAGCCATATTAACGAGACAACTCGCTAAATGGGCCCTGCTCTTGATGGAGTTCTCGATAACTTATCGTCCTCTCAAGAAAGTGAAAGGCCAAGCCATCGCCGACTTCCTCGCTGAGCATCCGATACCCGCCGATTCTCCCTTGAACTGCGAATTTCCAGATGAGCACTCATTTGACACAATCGACGGGGAGAAAGGAGGGAGTGATACCCGATGGGAACTCTATTTCGACGGAGCATCTTCTATGAAGAAGCGAAAGCACAGCTCCCCCATAATCAAATCTGGGGTGGGCCTCATCTTCGTGACTCCACAAGGAGGGATAATGCGCTTCGCCTTTTCCCTAACAGAGCCAAGGACAAACAATGAAGCCAAGTATGAAGCTTTGATAGCAGCTCTTAAGATAGCTGTCGACATGGGAATTGAAAACCTCCTCATATACGGAGACTCCCAACTGGTCGTTAGCCAAGTGAACGGCGACTATCAGACGTGCAAACCGGAATTGGTAAAGTACGGCGGGAGAGTACAACAATTGCTGACTCAAATCCCTGCCTACGCCCTGGAAAGCATACCGTGTGCAGAAAACAGCAAAGCGGATGCATTAGCCAAACTCGCTAAAGAATTGGCTGACGAGAATCTCGATGACGTGAGGATCGTTGTGCAAAGTCGTCGGGTTCTTGCACCGGCAGAAATATCTCTGGAGTCGTCCGAAGAAAAGGGAGCAACCGAGCAAACGACCCTACAAATAAAAGACCAAGAAAAGATTAAGGATTGGAGAGAAGTCTTTATAGACTACTTCAAATCCCGTCGAACACCTGAAGACACGTCCTCAAGACATCAGCTCATGAAACGAGCTCTGTCCTTCGCCTTTGTCAATGATACTCTGTATAAAAGATCGTTTGACTCCCTATGGCTAAGATGCCTGGGACCTGAAGAGGCAAAGAGAGTCGTCCAAGAAACCCACGACGGACTCTGCGGTTCTCACCAAGCCGGGCCGAAGATGAAGCTGAAGATCAAAAGGATGGGCTATTATGGGCCCACAGTGATCCAAGACTGCCTCGAATACGCGAAGGAGTGCCACTCATGCCAGATTCACGGGGACTTTATCCACAGCATCCAAATCCGCTGCATCCAAATCCGCTACATCCAACAGTGGCTAGCTGGCCATTCGAAATGTGGGGAACTGACATAATCGGGCCCATCGAACCGGCATCATCCAGAGGAAATCGGTTCATATTGGCGACAACTGATTATTTCTCTAAGTGGGCGGATGCAGTACCACTAAGAGAGGTGAAGACGGAGAATATCCTCCATTTCTTTAAGACACACGTCATTTATCGGTTCGGCACTCCGCGGCGGATTATCTCCGATAACAGGCCAGCCTACTAAAGCCACAAAATCAGCCGCTTCGCACAACAGCATAACATAGACTGGAGATACTCTTCGGTCTACAATCCCTGAGCTAACGGTCTAGCTGAGGCTTTCAATAAGACCTTGACGAAGATCGTGAAAAAGACGGTGTACAGAAATAAGAGGGACTGGCATGAGAGACTGCATGAAGCTTTCTGGGCGTATCGAACTACGTTCAAAACGGCCACAAACACAACGCCATATGCATTGGTATTCGGCACAGAAGCGGTACTCCCCCTCGAGATAGAGTTACCCTCTCTACGAGTGGCGGTTCATTACGAGCTAACAGACGAAGACAATGCTCATCTTCGGCTTGAGGAGCTCGACGCCCTTGACGAAACCCGACTCATGGCGCAGCAAAACTTGGAAGCTTATAAAGCAAAAAATGACACATTCATACGAGAGATTGACTAGGCCGAGAACATTTCGCCAAGGCGAACTCGTGCTAGTGGTCAGGAGACCTATGGTCCCCAATCGTGCAAAGCGGGGGAAATTTGAGCCGAACTATGAAGGCTCGTATATCATAGACAAAGTTTACCAGGGTGGATCCTATCTACTCATGGACATGCATGGTGAAAGACCTTTCAGGCCAATAAACGGCCGCTTCCTGAAAAAATACTACGCCTGACGAGTCACGACCTAGGTAACTATAGATGACGACGCCTATATCTGCTCGCTATCTTCCTAAGCCTAAACTCTATAAGTAGTAGCTGGTTACGGACCGAAACGTCCTTAAACTAACAACGGATCGAAACGTCCTTAAACTAACAACGGACCGAAATGTCCTAAAACTAACGAAGGATCGAAACGTCATTAAACTAACAATGGACCACTATGTCCTAAAACTAGCTACGGACCGAAACGTCCTTAAACTAACGATGGACCACTATGTCCTAAAACTGGCTATTGACCGAGACGTCTACAAACTAGTACGGACCGCAGCATCCCAAGGCTGACGTAAAAAAAAGAAAAAGGAAAAAAACGATATGTCTATAAGTGAGATGGGCACGGATGAAAACCCGAAAGGGCTCCGTGAGTAAAAACAGCAGGGCTACCGGCGAGTTTTGTGAAAACCCGAAAGGGCGCAAACTCGTTAAAAGACACTTGCAAGGTCCTCTCGACCCTGTAAGGAGAAACCACCTGTGTGAGATCCTTACGACTCACAAAGGAGAAACACACTTAGGGATCCCCACGATGCCTAAGGAAAAATTACACTTGCGAGATTCTCACGACTCGTAGGAGAACCCTCTTATGAGACCCTCACGGCTCATAAGATTCAAAAGACTTAAGCTACAGGGATCTGAACCTGTTCTTAAGCCATCACAATCCCCAGATTGCCCTACAAGCGGTTCAATACTGACCCTTGTATACAATCCACAGGCACGAATAAACATTTCCCTAAAAAAGCCCCACCAGTGACTAGGGATATGCTCGCACGGTGAACAGCCCTTGTAAGTCCTCTCGACTTATAAGGAGAAAACACTCTTGTAAGATCCTTACGACTTATAAGAGAACACACACTTAGGAATCCTCACGACTCCTAAGGAGAAAACGCACCTACGAGATCCTCATGACTCGTAGGGAGAAATACCTTTATGAGACCCTTACGGTTCGTAAAGTCAAAAAACCTTAGTCAACATAATTCTAACCATGTTTGCTAAGCCATCTTTGTTCGATATCGACAAAGGCAAATGATGATTCGCTCCTGGCAATATCCCAGTTGTAGCGATGCTGATGCCTAAATCGGTATCAAATCCTAAACTTGCAGTGAAAAGTCAGCGAGCCACAAAAGCATATGAAATAGCCGAAATGATGGGGCAACTTGCAAAAAAATCAGCAAGTAAAATATATGCATACAAAATAGCCGAAATGGTTGGGCAACTAGCAATAAAAAGCAACGAGTAAAACGAAAAAAACAGCCGAAATGATTGGGCACCGCGAAAAATAGCCGAATTGATTGGGCAATCGCGATTTTCGCGATATAAAAGCTGAAATGATAGAGCATTGCGGAAAGAAAAAATATATAAAATGAAACTTTTTGCCTTACAGGTGAGATCACATCAATCCCTGTATACAATCCAGGGGCACAAACAAAAAGGGAACCATACCTTCCTACCAGGCTCCATCAGAAAAAGTGCCAAATCTCGACGGTTCACAGACAACCTAGATACTACCTCGGAGCCATGGCAAAGTCCCTGTTCCAAATCTCGACGGTTCGCAGACAACCTTGAGACTACCACGGAGCCATGGCAAAGTCCCTGTTCCAAATCTCGACAGTTCACAGACAGCCTAGAGATCACCAACAGCGTTCCTCCTCATTCCAGCAGGATTCAGACGCGACAATCAACCTTGGAGCCATAGCAAAGTCCCTGTTCCAAATCTCGACGGTTCAAAGACAGCCTAGAGATCACCAACAGCGTTCCTCCTCATTCCAGCAGGATTCAGACGCGACAATCAACCTTGGAGCCATGGCAAAGTCCCTATTCCAAATCACGACGGTTCACAGACAGCCTAGAGATCACCAACAGCGTTCCTCCTCATTCCAGTAGGATTCAGACACAACAATCAACCTTGGAGCCATGGCAAAGTCCCTGTTCCACACCTCAACGGTTTACAGACAACCGAGAGAGCACCTCCTGGTCCCGTAGAACACGGCTAAAGTCAATCCTGACCCCATGGAAAACGCCCAGAGCACCGCATGGTCCCGTAGAACACGGCTAATGTCAATCCTGACCCCGTGGGAAACGCCCAGAGCACCTCCTGGTCCCGTAGAACACGACTAAAGTCAATCCTGACCCCATGGGAAACGCCCAGAGTACCTCCTGGTCCCGTAGAACTCGGCTAAAGTCAATCCTGACCCCGTGGAAACACCCACAGCACCTCCTGGTCCCATAGAACACGGCTAATGTCAACCCTGACCCCGTGGGAAACCCCCAGAGCACCTCCTGGTCCTGTAGAACACGGCTAAAGTCAATCATGACCCCGTGGGAAACGCCCAGAGCACCTCCTGGTACCGTAGAACATGGCTAATGTCAATCCTCACCCCATGGGAAACGCCCAGAGCACCTCCTGGTCCCGTAGAACACAGCTAAAGTCAATCCTGACCCCGTGGGAAACGCCCAGAGCAAATCCTAGTCCCATAGAACACGGCTAATGTCAATCCTGACCCCGTGGGAGACGCCCAGAGCACCTCCTGGTCCCGTAGAACACGGCTAAAGTCAATTCTGACTCCGTGGGAAACGGCCAGAGCAAATCCTGGTCCCGTAGAACACGGCTGAAGTAATTCCTGACCCGTGGGAAACGACCAGAGCAAATCCTGGTCCTGTAGAACACGGCTAAGGTCAATCCTGACCCCGTGGGAAACGGCCAGAGCAACTCCTGACCCTGTACGACTAAAGTCAATCCTGACTCCGAATGGCCAAAGTCAACCCCTCCTGGCAGCGTAGAACACAGCTAAAGTCAATTCTGACTCCGTGGGAAACAGCCAGAGTAAACCTTCGAAACTCCCCGTAGGGAGAAAATTCTCTCGACTTGTAAGAAGAAAATTCTCTTGTGAGATCCTTACGACTCTCAAGAGAAAACGCACTTAGAAATCCTCACGATTCCTAAGGAAAAAATACACCTACGGGATCCTCTTGACCTATAGGGAGAAAATTCTTTATGAGACCCTCACGGCTCATAAAGTTGAAAAAACTTAGGTGGCAGATCCTAATCCTGTCTCCCAACCCATCATTGCCTCGCAGAGAGGTCAAGGTAGATTTTCTACAGGCCACACTCTCCGACAAGAAAGGAAACAATCACTTACAAGTCCTCTCGACCCGTAAGCAAGAAAAATTCTCTTGTGAGATCCTTACGACTCTCAGGGAAAAACACACTTAGGAATCCTCACCATTCCTAAGGAAAAAATACACCTGCAAGATTCTCTCGACTCGTAGGGAGAAAAATCTTTATGTGTCACGACCCGAAAGTACGGAACGTGACCGGCAGTTAAATTACGAAACGTCTAGAGGCGTAACGTAATCTAAGCAAGCCGAAGCCCAGAATCTAAACCATTTTAAAAGAAGAAGTGTAGGAAAACAAGTTTTAAAAACAACATAATATTTTCTCAAAAATTTTGGTAGAGTCTCCTTTGTAAAAACTGGCCCCAAACGGGTACAAACAAGAATAATATATACAAGCAATAAGAAGGCATCCCCAAGCGGGAGCTAGCTCTACGCCAAAAAGCGGAAATAACCACACAATGCACTAAAATATACAACGCCGAAGGTCGAGGCTCAAAACTCAAAAGAAAAACCAAATCCACCAAAACCATAATAATACAAGCGTGACTCTAAGGTCGAAATAAAAACAACTGGTCTTCTAAATCTATCAAGTAATACAAGTCTGGTTGATGGAGCTTACTATATACAAATGAAATAATAAAAGTGTTGGAGATAGTGCCCTCATAGTCAATTATTGGATCGCAGGTACGTGATTGCAATGATTGCGGAGGACCTATCCCGGTAGAACAGTCTTACTCGAGATGATAGTATGCTATCTGGTTTGCCTTTATCAGTCGTGTACATGTTCAGGTGACTGATTGCATGTTACACTTTGATAGAGCCCTTAGGATCTTGCTTTACTACCAACAGTATGATGGCGATCATATACGTGAGAGTTGGGTAGTTTATATGCATATCCTTAATTGTGGTCCCTAGTCGTGGGAGTTTTGAGACAGGGCATCGATACTCCGGAGTAGACTAGTGTATACAGTCGAGACCCCGACGAGGGGCGGTGGCCGGTCTCACAAGCCACTGGTGTCAGTTGGATCACCTAAGATGTATACAGGTGCTCATTGGGTTATGAGTACACCGGACAGGACTCGCCGGGAATCTGCTAGTTAGTACTATACCTATCGTCAGATAGCAGTTCCCTGGTGACATTTGTACAGGTTAGTTCATCGACCTGAGGTCGTCATTTGTCTCGTGTGAGTTCCCACTGTGCTTTGATTTCTACCCTACCACGGCTCAAAGGAGGCGTGCAAACAGGTAGCTTTTGGGTACAGTCCCGAGCCATATGGAGGCACGTGAGCGGATCGGCAGGGGATTCGTCTCTCCCGGTATTGGGGGCGAGGTCGTGCTGTGTCTAGGAGAGCCATTACACAAAGTCCATGGCCATGGCAGGAGATTTACTGGTAGGTACTTCAGTAGTATCTCAGGGTGTGATTGGGCTACACTCCGACACGACTTATACTGCTTCTGGGGGTCTGACGTTACTAGCCCCCTAGGCGGATATGCGATACTCATTGACGAACGGACCGGACTGTATATACATTGTCACTGTTAGGCTCAGTAGGGTTTCTGGATGAGTTCGCTCATCGGCCACCCTTGAGTGCGCTCATCGGCCTCCCTTGAGGTCAGTCCATGGGCAGCCGTTATGCATAGCTAGTGCCGCTGACGGTTTGTGGTTAAACCCACTGCCAGGGTACTGACGAGTCATTAGAGTCCCCCACAGACAGTTTCCCAAGTTCGGGCGAAACGTTGTAGAGGCCGTATGGTTTTATGGCTGGGTTCGGAAAATGCACGTGCGTTTACGCACGTGTTATTTTTCGGACAGATGATACTGGTCGGCTTTGGTTTAAGCCGGATCCGAGTATTATATTGAGTAGATATAATATCTTTGTCTCAGTTGCATTTGTATTCGGTCGTAATACAAATGCGGGTATATTTATACAGTTACGGGGTTATCCTGAAAGTCGTTTCAGGATCACTTTTGGAAGTTGCCAGTTTCCAGTTTTCTATCAGCCGTCTTTTAACATTTGGTTAAAGACGGATTTATCTTTTCTTGGATGAGGGTGAGTCATGCTTCTAGAAGGTTCTAGAAGGTTCTAGATTTGATGAGGTGTCTTATGACTCATGCTTTGAATTCAACCATTTTTTGTTAAGCTTAAGATATTATTTTGTGTTCACATTATGATATTTATCCTATGGTTACTCTCCCCTCTCCTACGGTCACCCCCCCACTCCTATAAGTGGCCGGCCCCCTCTCTCTCTCCACACTCACTCTCACTTGATGTTTCATTTGGAGAAAAAGATTATGATAGTATTTGGGGTGCATGGAATTTTACAGTTCATTTCATTCCATCACCCAATTCCCTCGGCAACTTCATTAACCGTCCGTCCACAGTTTTGGACGGAACGAGATAAAGTCATCTACTCATTCTCTACATCAATCTTGGTCGTCTCTTTTAGCAAACTTGACGACCGAGTTGCCTCGAGTTAGAGGCGGGAGCCCGTTTAAAGAATCAGTGATGTGGTGCCACCTGGACGAGCAGATCGGAGATCGACGAGATCGGAGCAGCCGCAACGGAGCGTGGGATGATGGTTAAAGAACAAAGGACTCGGATCGTTCGGTATAACCTTTCTACACTCTTTACAGTTTGTTAGTTTAGCAATAATGGTAGATCCGGGTTAAAGTATACGATAGCGCCAGATAAAAAGTTTTTGTTCCGCATTTGGCGTCTGTAGACGGCCGGGGCGCTAGCGTAGACTTACAGTGGTATCAGAGCCTAACCATTTTGCTATACTAACTTGTGCTAACGCGTTTAAAATATCGATCGAACCGAAAATCAAAAATCACATTTTTCTTGCTTGACAGTTTCTGTTGATTTTAAACGGTGTCCTAAAAATATTTCACACATCTTAAAAATCTGTGCAGGCTTTTCTAAGAACCACGTAGAAATTTGGGCACGTAATTCGATGATATCGCCGCGGAAACGCGGTCAAACCTATGGTTTGACCACGCTTCCGCGGCCATACAGTGAGGTCGTGGCCCCAAATTTTCACAGTGGGTTCTCTGATGGATTTTGTGGTTTTTGGTAAATATCGTTTTGGCCCAGATTTTGTTATTGTTCACCAGTAAGTCGTGGGGCCCACTTTATGATATTTTTGTCGATCGAAATTTAAACATGTTAGTTTACAGTGCTTACATTATATCTCCGACCGGGAATGTCATTTGATCGGTAAACCGCGTCCGACTGCTATAGTTCTTTTAGACGGGTTTGCGAACATGACATTCGCGTTGATGTTCTGTGTTGTGCTGTGATGTTGCGGATTTGTCGTGGTGGATAGCAGTGTGCAATGGTAGTACAGTTTGAGTTTATTTGTACATTTGATATTGCGGGGCGAGCATCCAACTTGTGGACTGCCGTCACTGCCTGTTGTATAATATTCTTTTGGGGCACGACCAGGTTGCGGTCGATGTACCTGTTGTACTATTTTTCATTACTGTACTAGGTTTTGCCCCGAGACGGAGTGCACGGATAGCCGGGTTCTGGAGGGCAACGGGTCCGCATCTCATGGCTTTGAGAGGCAGAGGGGCCGCATTCTAAAATTGGCAGACTATTCGCCGCACTCGTAGGGGGTACAGGTTGACCCAAGGAGGGGTGCTCAATTTACCGGATTCCGTGAAGTGCCGGGTGTTCCATTCACTATGCTGTGGGGACTACCTCGCTTCAGGTTTTGGCGGGTAACTTGCCGCACCCGTAGGGGTCTAGGTTTCATTGCACAGGCTATCCACGCGACAGGGGAACGTCGGGTTTCAGCAGCGGCTCTGTGAAACTCGGGGATCCCAGATTATCTGTATTGTTCTGTAATGCTTATTACTTTTCTGTAATGTTGCATATTATCACTCCTGGAGCGATTATTGTATATTGGTTTATATACTATTAGATGTTGTATATGTTTTACACCCGCGCTAGTCCAGTCCCCGCTCTGTCGTTAGTTAAGTAACCTAACGGGTGATGACGGGACCCAGTGACGAATGCGGATGGTATATACGTACATTTTATTTTCGTTCTTTTCTGGTGTGATTGATTGATGGGACTGCGTTGATTCTGATCAATGCAAAGTAAAACAAACCTGTTTGTAGTTGTTGGAACAAATTTAAAAAGTGTTATTGCAAAGACGTTTCCTTTTGTTTTGCATAGCGGTATTCAGTGGAATATCCTTCACCTCATTCGACGGGGCAAGGGCCGATATCCCTTCACCGGGACTGACCCCTTGGGCAGAAGTTTGCGTCAGGGTAATAACTTCACTATAGTCGATTACAAGTTGCTTTGCATCGCGGTATTCAGTGGAATATCCTGCACCTCATTCCACGAGGAAAGAGCCGAGATCCCTTTACCGGGAGTGACCTCTTTAGCAAAAGGTTTTCGCCACTATATTTTAAAAAAGCTATCAGGTTCCTTCAGCGATATCAAGTTCACTACGCTAAAGGTTTTTCGCCAAAAACCAGCCGTAGCCCTCCGTCACTTCTTTTGAGTATTCAGTAGTATTCAAGCTATGTATTTTAGCCAAAGTTAAGGCATAGTGTTTGGTAGCTGCTGGGTATTTCAATTGTTGCATAGATAGATGAGTTAGTTTGGGACAGTCGTTCTGCCGATTGGCCAAAGTCAGGGGCATGTGCGGGTGGGTTCAAATTGACAAGATAGTGACGGGTAGAACTTGGCATGTGACTTATGACATTTTGACCAAAGCCAAGGTTATAAGAGCATGGGGCAAAAATCAGATCGGGAGTTTCTAAAGAAACTGAAACTTGCCGAGTATGCGCATACCTTCTGGAGTATGAGTAACGTGGATGCATTCCATCACGTTATCATGCGATGAGAGTTGGATCCCGATTCCCACTGATGAGTTGGTTTACTCTTCGGGTGATCCCGATTGATTCTTCTTTCAGGTTTGGAGGAGAATTTGACAGGACAGTGGGAGGTTTCCGGATTAGATAAAGTTATGACCATTCTGATCTAGGTTAGAGTGCACGCCGAGTGTTTCTTTTCTCTCTCTCTCTCTTTGGCAGCGACCTTTGACCGACCCTAGACTATGACTCAGTGACCAGGTTGACCGAACCTTCTTAAAATACTGGCTTTTGGATTGTCTATGGTGCATAAGTCATTGCCACTCTTTCTTCTACCCTTTGAATTTCTCAGAACACCCGTATTACTACGGACATCCACTTCCATTGGATAAATCCATCATATGGTTATATACGAACTCGAAGGGACTTCTTCGAGGATGGATCCAGGTTCAGGAGAAATAGAATTGGTTTATTCAGTTGTCTTTTATTATCACCTTCTCTCAGGTTGCGAGAGCTCCTTGGTTTAGGAGAGTACACCTATTACGCTTATTGGATAGTCTTATTCCAAACCATAGGCAGGTGCCGAAAGGTAGGGAATGAAGAAAACCAATTAGCCTAAGTAGGGTGTGCAGAAGGTAATATGTAAAGACAAAATAAAGGGATTAGAAAGAGGGCAAAGTAAATTGCGACTGATATCATTCACGACCAAAACCGCGTACTTCATCGCCACTCCTATTTCACTTTTAAAAGAATAAGGTATTATTCAGTTGTCTTTTATCATCACCTTCTCTCAAGATGTGAGTACTCCTTGGTTTAGGAGGGTACATCTATTATGCTTACTGGATAGTCTTCTTCCAAACCATAGGCCGGTGCCGAACGGCAGGGAAGGAAGAAAACCACTTAGCCTAACGATGGTGTACAGAAGGTAATGACTAAAGACAAATAAAGAGATTTGGAGAGATGGCAATAAAATATACGGTTGAAGTCATGAATTGGATTATGGAAGAGGCATTGCTATGAATACCAGGATACCCCTACGAGACATTTTCATGTTTCAGTGCATTGTTAAAAGAAAACTGTTTTCCCGATTAGATACTTACTCCAAGGGTATGTATTTACCAGGTTTCATTCTCATATCTGTATGGTTTTACAGATGATGAGTGGGAGTAAGTTATTGGGAATTAGGTGATCATCCTCATTATATCGGAATTCGTTGTAATTGGTGATATTTGAGGAAATTGCCAGGGTACAGTTTTCAACCTACGACGCACAGATTTTGAGTTGTTTAACTCAGCGGACTTATACAGAGTATTATATGTTGTCCAGTGTCCATCAGGACAAAGGGGTAGGTCCTCGTACTATGTTCTGTTTACTTATAACTTCTCTAGTATTTAGACAAGTGTTTCGTAGAAATACAAGGTCTAAGTTTTGAGAAGTTGTGGGTATAAGAATAAAGTAGAGAACCAGGTATCACAAGTATCGGGATTCTTCAAAGAGATCGAAGATATAGATTCTTGTGATTGGTATTCAGATAATAGTGATGGTTTTGAGAAACGTGTTTCTCTTTCAGGTTACTCATAATTGGATGGATTCCTAAGTTGAGTAATGTTGATTAGCCTCTTTCCATTAAAGTGATATGCACTGGAGACAGCTGCATTATTTGAATATGGTTCCAATTAAATATGTGCCAAAGTTTCTATATTGGATATAGAATGGATCGTACCTTAAAAGATATTAAGGTACGGGGAGTTGTCCAGCTTATGCTTAAAACCAGACTCTGGATAACTCAGGGCACGTTTCTGTGATGGCTGTTTGTGGGTTAACCCTGGCTATGACGAGGGTTGATATTCTACCATTCGGAAGATCAATAGTGATATTGTTCTTGACTCGCCACAGTTTTAGTAAAATGGATTTTTTCAGAAAACAGTAGTGGGAGTATGGTAGAACTGGAAGTGATTCCAGAACCGCGAACGATTACGGAAAATTTAATAGGACCTATATATTCAATCAGGTTTGACATTCCAATAGACACTCCGCAGATATGGTGGGTAACCTCAGACACCCGAGAGGTACTTTGGTAGCCTCAAGGACGGTGACAGGGAGGTTCTTATCTACCCAGACTTGACATTACTGTTGTTCCAGACTATGAGACCAGGCAGGAGGATAAGTATAGCGTCGTTCTAAACTAGCTTTAGAAGTGTACGTGTATATTATTCTGCCAGAGGGTTGTCATAGTCAGTGGGAGCAGCGGAAGAATAGTGGGCAAGTAGCTTGTGTCTATTTTTAGACTTAAGCAGTTATAGCGGAGATAGATCATCTAATTTTGATGTGACAGTCATGGGTTTGACTTCAATCAGAATAGGGAATGGATCTGTTAAGAAGGTAGTAGGGTGTGATGTCATGGTATTTGGATGACATACCCAGAGTGGGAAGTAAAATTCCTATACTACGATCGGTTATACTGTGATCGTCACACAGTTGTTTCTCCAGACAGGATATGGATGTAATATTTTGACATTCTGGTTTCTGGATCTATGGTTTTAGATCTAGATTTGGGTAGTTTTCCAATGTGGGTACTTTGACAGATATTCTAATGGTTTTTAGAATAGTTGACTCCTAGCATGGTGGTGTACCTGCAGGTGATGGAGTCACCCTCTCTAAAGGTGTCATATAGACTAAAGAGGAGAGGGAGTGCATGAATGGCAGATCACTTGCTTAGGCAATTGAGTCAATCATGAGATGTCAAGTACCACACCAGATGTTGTTTTTGCACTAGATGCAATAAGTTTGTATTAATCCAATTCTGGAGAAACATAAGGAAGCAGTTTTAGAACATAAGTACATGTTCTACGGATTTGATGACGACAGCCTCTTTCGGGAGACGGTTATCATTCCAGGCTTCAAAGGTGACATGGATGACAGAGTGATTGTCAGAGTTATAGTTTTCCCTCTGACCAAGAGGGACAGTATTATGGACAGGTGGTTCAAGAGGATACTGTGGGTGGCATGGTGCCGGATACTGATTAGGTTCAGTGATCGATACAGTCTAAGAGGTTTGGATTTGGAGTTCATTTATGAACTAGGTCCCATCAGATATCCAGACATATTCTAAGACGGGTATTACTCGATTCGGGAGATGGCTTTCTCCGCGAACTTGAGACAAAGAGAGATAAAGAAAGATACTTCTAGGCGGATCCACTCACTGAGGCTATTTCTCGAACACAATAGTTTTACAAACGGGCTTTGTGAACTGATTAGTAGAGGAGTTGGATGTTCGGTTTCACACGGGCTGTGAGTAGTCGACATCGCAATATTAGCCTTGAGTGCAAGTGGGAGATTGTTGGAGATAGTGCCCTCATAGTCAATTATTGGATCGCAGGTACGTGATTGCAATGATTGCGGAGGACCTATCCCGGTAGAACAGTCTTACTCGAGATGATAGTATGCTATCTGGTTTGCCTTTATCAGTCGTGTACATGTTCAGGTGACTGATTGCATGTTACACTTTGATAGAGCCCTTAGGATCTTGCTTTACTACCAACAGTATGATGGCGATCATATACGTGAGAGTTGGGTAGTTTATATGCATATCCTTAATTGTGGTCCCTAGTCGTGGGAGTTTCGAGACAGGGCATCGATACTCCGGAGTAGACTAGTGTATACAGTCGAGACCCCGACGAGGGGCGGTGGCCGGTCTCACAAGCCACTGGTGTCAGTTGGATCACCTAAGATGTATACAGGTGCTCATTGGGTTATGAGTACACCGGACAGGACTCGCCGGGAATCTGCTAGTTAGTACTATACCTATCGTCAGATAGCAGTTCCCTGGTGACATGTGTACAGGTTAGTTCATCGACCTGAGGTCGTCATTTGTCTCGTGTGAGTTCCCACTGTGCTTTGATTTCTACCCTACCACGGCTCAAAGGAGTCGTGCAAACAGGTAGCTTTTGGGTACAGTCCCGAGCCATATGGAGGCACGTGAGCGGATCGGCAGGGGATTCGTCTCTCCCAGTATTGGGGGCGAGGTCGTGCTGTGTCTAGGAGAGCCATTACACAAAGTCCATGGCCATGGCAGGAGATTTACTGGTAGGTACTCCAGTAGTATCTCAGGGTGTGATTGGGCTACACTCCGACACGACTTATACTGCTTCTGGGGGTCTGACGTTACTAGCCCCCTAGGCGGATATGCGATACTCATTGACGAACGGACCGGACTGTATATACATTGTCACTGTTAGGCTCAGTAGGGTTTCTGGATGAGTTCGCTCATCGGCCACCCTTGAGTGCGCTCATCGGCCTCCCTTGAGGTCAGTCCATGGGCAGCCGTTATGCATAGCTAGTGCCGCTGACGGTTTGTGGTTAAACCCACTGCCAGGGTACTGACGAGTCATTAGAGTCCCCCACAGACAGTTTCCCAAGTTCGGGCGAAACGTTGTAGAGGCCGTATGGTTTTATGGCTGGGTTCGGAAAATGCACGTGTGTTTACGCACGTGTTATTTTTCGGACAGATGATACTGGTCGGCTTTGGTTTAAGCCGGATCCGAGTATTATATTGAGTAGATATAATATCTTTGTCTCAGTTACATTTGTATTCGGTCGTAATACAAATGCGGGTATATTTATACAGTTACGGGGTTATCCTGAAAGTCGTTTCAGGATCACTTTTGGAAGTTGCCAGTTTCCAGTTTTCTATCAGCCGTCTTTTAACATTTGGTTAAAGACGGATTTATCTTTTCTTGGATGAGGGTGAGTCATGCTTCTAGAAGGTTCTAGATTTGATGAGGTGTCTTATGACTCATGCTTTGAATTCAACCATTTTTTGTTAAGCTTAAGATATTATTTTGTGTTCACATTATGATATTTATCCTATGGTTACTCTCCCCTCTCCTACGGTCACCCCCCCACTCCTATAAGTGGCCGGCCCCCTCTCTCTCTCCACACTCACTCTCACTTGATGTTTCATTTGGAGAAAAAGATTATGATAGTATTTGGGGTGCATGGAATTTTACAGTTCATTTCATTCCATCACCCAATTCCCTCGGCAACTTCATTAACCGTCCGTCCACAGTTTTGGACGGAACGAGATAAAGTCATCTACTCATTCTCTACATCAATCTTGGTCGTCTCTTTTAGCAAACTTGACGACCGAGTTGCCTCGAGTTAGAGGCGGGAGCCCGTTTAAAGAATCAGTGATGTGGTGCCACCTGGACGAGCAGATCGGAGATCGACGAGATCGGAGCAGCCGCAACGGAGCGTGGGATGATGGTTAAAGAACGAAGGACTCGGATCGTTCGGTATAACCTTTCTACACTCTTTACAGTTTGTTAGTTTAGCAATAATGGTAGATCCGGGTTAAAGTATACGATAGCGCCAGATAAAAAGTTTTTGTTCCGCATTTGGTGTCTGTAGACGGCCGGGGCGCTAGCGTAGACTTACAAAAAGTACAACGGCGGTCCTGATACAAGTGAACCAACCTACCAATCAAATCACCCTGAATGAAATGATGTGCCAGCAAGCTTCCAAGGAAACATGTACATCGAAACCCGTAAGAAAAAATTTGGCACAACGGGGGTGAGTTGCCAACTCGTGAGTAGAAGACATCTGCGAGTAGAAATCGCATGCACGACACTTTCCTAGGTCATAATAATATACCTAATATAACACTAGTCATCTACTAGTGGCAGGGTAATAATCTATGCGTAAGTGCAATACTCAGTGCTCGTGTCAGTGCCTCAAGTAGTAACATGTCATGTGTATGAGTATGCATGCACCATGAATGTAAAACAATCAACCATGAAATCTGGATATATCTGTATCAGAAATATTTAACTTGTATCATAGTAAAATTTGTACGGTAATCTGAAATATCATCAATGAAATCCATGGAAATCTGTGTCAAGTATCGACACAAAACATGTAAATCTCAAAGCCTCAATACATCATTGTCTCAATATCTCAGAGTCTCAATATCTCGGGCTTCGTCAGTCCGGATCGGCCCATATCATCAAATCTCACGACAACGGTCGGTATCCTCCGGATATCCAACGTGCCAGACATCACCGATAGGTAGTCTTCCCCTGCCAGGCTCATCATCTACAACTCGAGCTTCTTGCCCCGGGGTACCATACCGGGCCTACCATATACCCGAGACGGTTCATCCACTCCTCGAATCGGGTCTCGAAATCTAACAGAAAACATGAAAACTCATGGTGGACGACCCATACATCACGAGAAAACCGCAATTTGTATTTTAAAATGAGAGGGAGAGAGAGAGAAGTTTTTATATATATTCTTGCGGTTTTCCCCAAAATCCAGAAATCTCATAGAAATCCAAAATCCCAAAATCATGAGTAAGTAAATAATGAGTGTCGGTATAAGCCCCACAATACTGTATGATAATATGAATATGTGAATGCATGAAGTGTCTAAGTAATAAATGCAATGTCTAAACTAGCACATGAGAGTAACCACACAATATTATATGAGACTAGCATTTAGCTGATTATATCAATAAAAGATAATATGTTCTAAAGTGTACGTGACATGACAATTACCGATGATGATGTGTGTGAGCCGGCAAATAAGTGTACGTGGAACGTGCACATCATCGGTAATGGTGCTGGTGCCCTAACAAGCAGAGTTTCACATTAGCTAATGAAACATATGTGTGAACATGCAATGCGATGAATGCAACATGAATATAATAGTGAAACTGTAGTAAACGCACAATTAGAGAATACATACTAATTACGAGTCATACGGTTTATTGTTTGAAAAAGAACGATTCGTTAGTTTTGAAAATAAGTATGACTCGAGCCTAAATTAAGATCTACCTAACCAACTAAGGAACTAACTAAAGACACTAGTCGAAAGGTGGGAAGAATCCTCCTAAGGTCTGAGTCGATATCTCAAATAGTCGGCGATCCAGCCTCAATAGCGGCACGTACGTAGTACGACTTCCTCGAGTCAAGAGTGCGGATCAATCATCACTTATATACATCATCATTTGTATAGTATCATCATCAAACTATATCATGATCAAGGGTACTGATTTAGTCCAAAAAATTGTATTTTACCGTAATCAGAAATGGCGTCGCTTTGCAGCTAGCCGGTGAATACGGGTAGATCCGCAGAGATGTGTAAATTTCTGTTTTTGTGTTTTCACGAGTTGATTCCGTTGGTTGTTTGGTTTTTTATCGAGTGATTTAAAGAACTAATTTATATGATATGAAAGAACTCGTTAGGGTTAGGTCTAAGCTAGGGTTGATGAGATCAATATTTTCACCTCTTTCAATGCCATTTGATTAAAGCTTTTTAGAAAATCGCAACAATTATTAGCAAAGGGGATTAGGATGATCGGGAAGAAACGAAGTTTCTTCCTCTAGATCCTTGTCCGTCCTTTCCTATTAATTGCTACAATCTTCATGGACGTCATGTATGTCCGGCCTTTTAGACTACGGTTCACCGTTACCTCGTAGGTAGGGTGCCGTAGGGGGCGGATCATGCATGCGTGCATGAAGTTCTATTTTTTGAAAATATTTTGGCATTGAAGGAGGTGAGAGATATCCATCTCTCACTCCCTCCCTTATTCCTAACCCTAACGAGCGAGGATTTTACTCGCTCATTAGGGAATCATCTAAAAACGACATTTTGTTGTTATGTTTTAAAGTGTTTTGTTCTGATCTTGAATTATTATTTACTGCAAATTAAAAGAAGCTAGACTAGTTAACTACGGCAAGTATTAAGATTATTCTACTGCAATAAATATATTAGCTAGGGCAAGAAAAGAGCTTAACACTAAAGCATAAAAATAAAGAACACTTACAAGATGATGCTTTTGATCTCTCAACAGGTCTGAATTTTTATTGATTGATAAGAGGCATAACATTTTACAGATTTTGAGTACAATTTATAAGCAACCAGTGAAGCTGGGGTTACAGACTCTCGTAGACATGCAATTACAGATTTGCCCCCTAAAAATCCCAACATCTGCACCGACACACCGACAGGAGAAATTTCCACAGACACGGGCTTAGTATGGCCGCGGAACCGCGGCAATGGAGCGCTTGGGCCGCGGTTCCGCGGCCCTTTGGTGGGCTTGGCTCACCATTCTTCTGGGCATTGTTTTTATTCTCTTGGGCTTCCTATTTTCATACTTCTTTTCTCTGTTGGGCTTCTTAGTCTTCTCCAGATCCTCAGTGAAAACTTGTAAGGATCTTTTGACCGTTTCACTTTCGTCTTTTGGATCTTGCACTGTTCTTCGTTTCGGCTTGAGTAAGATCCGTCTGCTTGTTGGTCAAAAGTCCCTTTTCTGTAGCATCTTTCTTCTTTTTCACTGTATTTGCTCCAAGAGCCTGTATCCTGTAATATGCAACAAACGAGCGTCAAAAGTACCTGTTTACTTATAAAATGCATAAAAGTGGGGCGTATGAATTGCAATATTATGATGTGAACAAATACCCCCAAACTTATCTTTTGCTCGTCCTCGAGCAAACTTATTAATTTATTCTAACCTAGCCGCACTTTCGCAAGGAAACGCGATTGCACTGAGCACGTGCAACAAGCCGTTAAACCTCTAGGTGTCCCTAGTAGGAGGAGTGTTGTCTCCTGAGGGCTTTCAGCGGATTACACCCACAAAATCCTATCAACTTGGTTTTTCGACTTTTGTTTTCCAATTAGGTTTTCTAACAAGTAATTCTATTATCGTCGCCCCACAAATTATCCACCCATATTCTTCACACTTCCTTATTATGTAACTTAAGATTGTACATGTTCTATAAAATTACTTAGAATTCAGCATTTCTTAAGTTTTTCTTCTAGAGTTTCATCTCCACTTAGGAATTTCTATCAACTCTATTAAAGATACAAGTTTTATTTTTCATTCCTTTCTCTTATCTAAACTCTAATCACATATTCCCACGTGTGTGTAATTTTCATCCCTACACTTGGAAATTCAAATCAAGCAATCGTACTCTCGTCCATTGTCCAAAACACTTATTAATTTGTGAATTTTTCCTAACTTTCGCTTACACATCCTTCATGCGACCGTTAATACTTCTTGAGGTACCAACAGCCGATTACAAGATGCGTTAGCCCTTTAAAGCGTATTTCCTAGTTTTGCAACACCCAAGGCTTTTAGCAGTGACTCCCAAACCAGTTGGTCTAAGGCACTAGATGATGAAGCACCCTCGCTAATTAATTTTCTAGCCCTAAGTAATCACAAAAACCAGTGTCCATTTTTTTATTCACTTTTTTTTTTCTTTTTATTTTCATTGTGCTAAGGACTTTAGACAAGAGTAATTCAAGGCCTCTTCTACTAATCCAAGTTTCAAGGTGCGTGATTGTGCATTTTGTAGGGTACATGTTTTCAGAATCTAAACTTAAGCTAGGAACTATCTTTCGAACTTATACTTTAATAAGAACATTAATACTCTTCCCTCGTTTTGGCTCAACCCACGAAGTGAACCCAAAATTTGCCTATTCCTAAATAACCTACAAAGACATATATTCTCTACCGTTAAACTCTAAGAAAGGTTATTTTTAGGGTTTTTAATTTGCTAAGTCTAAGATCTAGTTTTTCCTAGCCAGTTAACCTTTTTATCAAACTCAAGTCAATTAACCAAAATTGAATACAATAATTTTTGTAATTTTTTTAAAATTTTCTCAATTTTTATGGGGTTTTCAGTTTTCTAATTTTTTTATTTTTAAAATTTTCAAATTTTTATGATTTTTTATATAAAGATGCAATGCAGAAATTAAATATGCAAAAGGAAAAGAAAATATATACAATATGCAATGCAAAAGATAACTATATACATTACCTCTCCCCCAAACTTGAGCAAAGCAGTGCCCTCACTGCCCGGCCCCACGTCGCGCTCGTGAGCGTGACCGTGATCGTTCCCCTCTAGCCAAAAGTGTTTGGATTCCCCTCTCAATTTCCGTCAACCGACGGTCATGATCTCGTGCAGTTGCCCGAAACTCATCTCTCAAAGAATCAATTCTCCTCACTGTTCTCCTCACTAATCGCGCATGCTCCTGGGGAGTTAGTTCTTCCCCGCTCGAAGTCGAGCTCGAGCTAGGGGTGTGTGCAGGTATATTTTCTGCCGGTTCCGTTCGTGTCCAAATATCCGTGAGTCTAGAGTAGGACGACGAGACTCCCTCTACAAGTGGTCGAACCGGGACACTGTCTATCATATATGAGTCAAATTCCTCGGCTGGGAGGAAATAACGGCAGATTTGTGTAACAAGCATGGGACATGGGTATACGGAACCTCGTTTCCCCGTACCTATGGATTGGAGCAAAACCGTACACATGTCGAACCTAGGATTCTTCATCATCAGCGTGTGTACGACATGTAACGAAGGGGTGAAAAAGGTCGTGTTGTGGGAACTACCAAAGATATTGTTTTGTGCCCACCGGCACACAGTTAAAACGTTCGCGAAAAGGGTCCGTGCTTGGATGCCCTTACGCGGTTCTCGTGCACAGTCATTACCCATTAAGGGCATATAATCTTCAAAGCGCAATGGGTGTTCATGTGCAGGTACACGTGGTATGAGTGTAACCTCGTGTATCAAGTTCCTATCGATGTGAATTTCACAATTTCCCCAATTTAGCTTAATGTAACCTAAGTTGTCAAGGCTATTATCTTCCATGGATTCGTAAAATAGGGCAACTAGGTTAGGTAGGGCAAACGCAGATGCATGATTATAGAGCAGGAAATTCCAGCCCCGTTGTGTGATTTCATGCGCAAAATATCTACCGTATACCTCGTGTTCGAAAACAGGGGAAAAACCCCTTTCATACTGCATTTTATGTGCCATGTAGATGTTTAAAGTAAAATGATATGCAGTAACAGAGAGGATTTAGACAGAGTTACCTCCCCTGAAAATTTCAGGGGGTGAGGAGACCAGAATGCGGCGGATCAGCGGTGGGAGGCGGCTAAGGAGGCGGTTCCGCGGTCGGTTGGTGGCGGCGCGGCGAGATTCTTCTGCAGAGGGTAGGGGGCGGCGGCTAGGGTTTTATGAGGAAGAAATATTTAGGTTTAAGAACACAAGGGGGTCGGGTTCCTTTAAATAGGGGATGAGTGGGTGATTTGCATAAAACACCCTCTAAAACGAGGGTTTTATTTGTAAAATCAGCTCTTAATCTGCAAATTTGCAATTTGGTCCAAAAATTATTATTTTTTTTATTTTAAAAATTTTTTATATTTTTTTTTATTATTATTTTTTTTTATATATATATACAAACAATATACACATCCCCAAACTTATTTGAAATAATGTTTTGGGAAAAGAAATTTGGAGGTGAAGGTGGAGGAAGATCAATCAGTGTAAATCGGCTCCTGCAAAAACAGGAGCTCCTCCGTAGGATCCGCTGTGAAGAACGGTTTCAGTCGATGCCCATTTACCTTGAATAAAGTATCGTCTTCAGGGTTCTCAAGATCAACCGCACCGTGCGGATAAACGGTGCGGACTACAAAAGGTCCTCTCCATCTGGACCGGAGCTTGCCGGGATGAAAATGTAACCGAGTGTCATAAAGTAGAACCTGTTGACCAGGTTTGAAAGTTTTTCGCAAAAGGTGTTTATCGTGGAACACCTTGGCTCGGTTTTTAGCAGTTATGGCATTATCATATGCCCCATCCCTCAGCTCCTCCAACTCATTCAATTGCAGCTTTCGATTGCTGCCCACATCTCCTAAAGACAAATTCAGCTCTTTGATGGCCCAAAATGCTTTATGTTCGATCTCCACTGGGAGGTGACAAGCCTTCCCGTACATAAGCCGGTATGGAGACATACCAAGATCGGTCTTATATGCAGTACAGAAAGCCCATAGTGTATCTATCAGTTTAAGTGACCAATCCTTACGGTTTTTGGAAACCGTTTTCTCCAAGATTTGCTTTATTTGCCGATTCGAAACCTCGGCTTGCCTACATGTTTGAGGGTGATATGGCGTTGACAATTTATGGGTGATAGAGTATTTGCGCATTAAGGACTCGAAAGTCCTATTGCAGAAGTGAGAACCATTATCACTTATTATCGCCCGAGGGTGCCCAAATCGAGAAAATATGTGTTCTTTAAGAAACCGAACAGCAACTTTATTATCGTTCGTTCGGCTGGGCACCACCTCGACCCACTTAGAAACATAGTCAACCGCCAACAGAATATACGCATTTCCAAAAGAGTTAGGAAATGGTCCCATGAAATCTATACCCCAAACATCAAAAATGTCCACAACCAAAATAGGTTGGAGCGACATTTCGTTTCTCCGCGAAATCCGGCCCAAGTGTTGGCACCGGGAGCAAGTTTTACAGTATTCAAATGCATCCTTGAAGAGTCGTGGCCAATAGAAACCACACTGCAAAACTTTTTCGGCTGTCTTCTTTGGGCCAAAATGCCCGCCACATGCTTGATCGTGGCAAAAAGACAGCACACTCTTGACCTCACTTTCGGGTACACACCGACGAATGATTTGGTCGGAACAGTATTTAAAAAGATAGGGCTCATCCCAGTAAAAATGCTTCACTTGGGATAAAAATCGAAGTTTATCCTGTTTCGACCAATCATTGGGTATCAGGCCGGTGGCTAAGTAATTCACAATATCGGCGAACCATGGTTCGCAAGAAACGGTCAAGAGTTGCTCGTCGGGAAAAACATCAGTGATTGGAAGATCGAGCGTGGGCGCAGAAGGAAGTCGTGATAGGTGATCAGCTACTACGTTTTCACAACCCTTTTTGTCCTTAATGACAAGGTCAAACTCTTGTAATAAAAGGATCCAACGTATTAGCCTTGACTTAGCATCTTTCTTCGCAAAAAGGTGGCGAAGAGCTGAATGATCTGTATATACAACGACTGGAGAGCCGATTAAATAAGGCCGAAATTTTTCGAGTGCAAACATAACAGCTAAAAACTCTTTCTCTGTTGTTGTGTAGTTGAGTTGGGCCTCATTTAGTGTTCGGCTCGCATAATAAATCACGTGCGGCATCTTATTAATATGCTGTCCAAGAACAGCGCCAATAGCAAAGTCTGATGCGTCGCACATGATTTCAAAAGGGTGCGTCCAGTCGGGAGATGAGAGGATGGGTGCGGTGATGAGGGAATGCTTCAAAGACTCGAATGCTTCAATTCAAGTGGAGTCGACTGCAAAAGTTGTGTCCTTGGCCAGTAAGAGAGTCAAGGGTCTAGCGATCTTGCTAAAGTCCTTGATGAACCGTCTGTAGAAACCGGCGTGGCCAAGGAAGGCTCTAATATCTTTGACGCATTTTGGGGGAGGGAGGTTAGAAATCACTTCGATTTTTGCTCTATCTACCTCGATGCCGTTTTGCGAGATGACATGTCCTAAGACAATTCCCTCTCGCACCATGAAATGGCACTTCTCCCAATTCAATGTCAGGTTCTTATCCCTGCAGCGGGTAAGAACAGCGTCAAGATGACGTAAACACTCGTCGAAGGAGTCGCCAAAGATGGAGAAATCATCCATAAAGACCTCCCAACCATGTCTGAAAAGATCCCCATCATACACCGCTGAAATGTCACGGGTGCATTGCATAACCCAAAAGGCATGCGACGATAAGCAAACGTGCCAAAGGGACAAGTGAATGTTGTCTTGTCTTGGTCCTCTTTGGCGATGGGGACTTGGTTATAACCGGAATAGCCATCGAGAAAGCAATAGAACTCGTGCCCTGCCAATCGCTCGAGCATTTGGTCAATGAAAGGTAAAGGAAAGTGGTCTTTCCTTGTTGCGGCATTGAGTTTCCTATAGTCTATGCAGACTCGCCACCCAGTTTGGGTGCGAGTGGGAATCAACTCATTTGCCTCATTGGTAATGACCGTAATGCCCGATTTCTTTGTCACGACGTGGATTGGGCTAACCCATTGGCTATCCGAGATAGGGTAAATGATACCGCTATCCAGACACTTGAAAATTTCCTTCTTAACAGCCTCTTTCATGATGGGGTTGAGGCGCCTTTGTGGATCCCGTGCTGGCTTGGCATCATCCATTAAGTGTATATGATGTTCGACTATGAGAGGACTAATCCCCTTAATGTCCGCCATAGACCAGCCGAAAGCTTGCCGATTATTATGTAAGACCATCAAAAGAGCCTTCTCTTGCTTAAGAGCTAGAGAAGCTGATATAATGACAGGTAAGGTCTCATTATCACCTAGATAAGCATATTTTAGGTGTGTCGGCAAAAGCTTTAATTCGAGTTTAGGAGGCGAAACAATAGATGGTAACAATGGGGTAGTTGTTTCAAACTCGAATGATTCCATCAAAGGTTTGAACCGAGTGTACGCAACAGTGTCGGATGGTTCAACTAACTCATCCGAAAAAGCAAAAGACTCCAATTCAGGTGATGAGTCTTCAAAGTCATCAACGAAGGTAAAGCACTCAAAATCATTATCCGCTGTGAAAGCTGTGTCGGATTCTAGGAGGAACGCACTAGTGGCGTTAACATTGCTGTGATCGAACAAAAAATTCTCGAATTCACAGTCCTCCTCCGCGAACTCATTGATCGAGCAAACATCGAGTACGCTAGCATTAGGCTCAGCCGGCTGACTTCCCAACTTGAAAATATTGAGCTCAATTGTCATACTGCCGAAAGATAGGTTCATTGAACCGTTACGACAATTGATCACTGCGTTGGAAGTAGCCAGAAATGTCGACCAACCGAGGGTTAGCAACAGGTTGTGTATCCATCACTATAAAGTCAATGGGGAAAATGAAATCCCCTACTCTAATTAACACATCCTCCAGCTCTCCCCTAGGATGGGTTATTGACCGGTCGGCCATTTGGAGAGTACAGTGAGTGGGCTTAAGCTCTCCAACGCCCAATTGCTCGTACACAGAATAGGGTAGCAAATTGACGCTCGCACCAAGATCTAATAGTGCTCTATTGATGTTCTTGTCCCCAATTGTTATCGAAATGGTAGGACACCCGGGGTCCTTCTGCTTTGGGGGAAGGGAATTTACAAGAGCATCACTAATAGCACTAGCCACAAAAACTTTCTTTGGCACTTGCGACTTCCTCTTTTTGGTGCATAAGTCCTTTAAAATTCTTGCATATGAAGGAACTTGCTGAATTGCATCCAAAAGAGGGATATTTATGCTAACCTGTTTGAACAACTCGACGATCTTCTCCATCTGTGGAGTTGGTTTATTGGATCTCAACCTATTAGGAAAAGGAACATTTTGAAAGGTGGTTGAGTCCAATTTTTGCGGATCAGAATATCGAGTTGGAACGGCACCCTGTGTAGATGTGTTCGTGTTGTGAGAAATGGGTCCGTTCGAGCTAGAAGAAGTAGAGCCGTGTGAAGGGTGGAGAATAGGCTCTGAAGAAGAAGAAGGTGAAGAAGAAGAAGAAGGGCCACCGGCAGGGGTGTCATTGTTCATGCCCACATTGTTATGCAACACTTTTCCCGATCTTAACGTGGTCACAGCATTTACGTTATGATTCTGCTGTTGATATGCAGCATGTGCGTGACCGGGGTTAGCGACAGGTTGAGACGGGAGTTTTCCTTTTTCGCGATCGCTCAAAGCTGCATTGAGTTGTGCAATTTGTGCCTCAATAGATTTGATGCTTTGATCATGTGAGGCACTATTTTGCACTAAAGATTAAATAGAAGTCTCAAGTCTTGCCGTAGACTGTGTAGATTGCTTAAGGAACGCATCTAGACTTCTTTCGAGCGAGCTAACCTTATCATTATTAGGTTGAACATAATTATTTGGCTGGTAAGCATTGTTAGGCACAAAATTGTTCACCTGATTAGGGTAAGGTTGTTGTTGAAATTGTTGCGGTTGAAATTGAGTTTGTGAAGGTGCTTGTTGTTGTTGTTGTGGAGGAGGAGGTCTTTGAAAATTGTTATTTCCTTGGAATTGTTGATTTTGGTTCCAAGCGAAATTTGGGTGACTCCTCCACCCCGGATTATATGTCGAAGAGTACGGATCGTTCCTTTGTCGTTGCTGAAATGCAGCATTGACTTGATCCTGTCCTTGAGTGGATGCATTATAAGGACACTCTTCGGTTAGGTGCGATGGATCCGCACAACAAGCACAGACAGTTCGTGGGGGCATAGCAGGGGCAGGAGAAGACGATGAGATTTTGGTCTCAATCGCTTCTAGCTTTTTCGTAAGAGCGGCCATCTCGGCCTTCATGGCAATCGACATCTCTACTTGATGTATGCCTGCCCTAGATTGACCACTAGAAGATGATGTGGTCTTGGTACTCTCCCACTGTATTGTTTGCTCACTAAGATCCTCAAGAAACTGCCACGCTTCATCACTAGACTTAGAGAGAAAATGACCTTGACAGATGGTTTCTAGCAACTGCTTCGTTGCTGAGTTCAATCCCTCGTATAATGTTTGGCAAAGTTGCCAACTTTCGATCCCATGATGAAGGCATTGAACTAGTAGGTCCTTAAATCTCTCGAAACACTTCCAAAATGGTTCGGAAGGAAGTTGTGAGAATTGAATTATTTCATTGCGGATTCTGGCAGTTTTGTGATGAGGATAGAACTTTTTCAGAAAAGCCTTCACAAACTCGTCCCAATTTCTTATGGAATGTGATGCGGTGCTATATAGCCACTTCTCGGCTAGGTCACATAAGGTGAAAGGAATGACCCTTAGCCTTATAGCGTCATCACTCAATTGGGTTGTTTTCATCATAGCGCACACATTTTGGAATTTATTAATAAAGATATATGCGTCTTCAGATTCCAAACCATGAAATTTTGGCAGCATATTGATGAAATGTGGTTTTATCTCAAAATTGTCCCCATTTGCCGGTGGGGGTGAAAGACAAGTAGGTAAAGAAGTGCGGATGGGGTAAAAGAGATCCTGGAGCGCAACTCGTGCGGGCGCTTCAACAGGCGGCTGGTTCGGGTTATTCTCACCTAACGGAGGTGGAATCCTTCCCGTCGGTAAGGTATTGTTGGGGTTGAATCCCGACATGCCTTCGGTGAAAGAATTTGAAGTTGAGGGTAAGAAAGTGGATGGAGTGTCGACTTTAGTGTCGAAATGTTCGTCGGTCGGTACCAACGAAACGCGGACTAATCGGGCGTCAGTATCCCTAGTCCAAAGTGACATACACTAAAGGGTAGTGTAGTCAGAAAAAAGAAAAAGACAGAATGTGGAGGTAAGATAACGTCAGTGAGGGAAATTGGTGGAAGTGAGTTGCAAGTTTTCTTAGCGGCAAGTTGCAAGTTTTGAAAAGATTTTTCTTTTTTTTTTTATGTGAGAGTTTGCAAAAAGGTTTTTGAAAAGGGACTCGTGACACCAATGTATCAACCACACATGCACAATCAGGCCTAGATCTAGGGTCGCCTAGGTCTGCTAGACAGCTCCTAACTAGGGCTAGAAATAGGACATCAAACCGCCTCTTCACGGACAAGTACGGCCAGGTAAGTGGGAAGGAACCACCACTACAGTGGGCCTAATTAATAACCACTAGCCTAGACACCGCAATGTCGGTTAGGACAAACGGCCGATGCCTATACTAGTCCTTTTCCTATTGAGCTCGATGTCCTTAGGTCTGAGTCTAGTCTTTTTTAATTAACTGTGGTCAATGCACATGCTTTAGGTGTTTTCTGGGGTCCTGGGAAGGGTGATGAAATCCCCACCCAATCTGAGTTTGGTCAATTAGCCCCTTAGAGTCCGATTAAGTTATGCAAAACAGTAAAATTCACTTGCAATCAATTTTAGCGCGGCGCAAAGAACCATGCAGAAAATCTGTTATTGAGAAGGGGGAGAATTTTTTTTTTTAGCGCAAAGAATTCCTGCATAAAGTTTTTACAGAGAGATATATGGGAGGTTGAAGAGGGGAGAATGAGGGATCAAACCATGAAAATTTTATGTGCTGACGTGGCAGACATGCGGCGGTTCCGCGGTCCTGATGTGCTATATGCGGCGGAAGCGCGGCCAAGAAGTGGAATTAGCCTCTGGAAAATTTTGTGCAGCTCCTGTTCACCAATTCTACTCTGTTCTGATGTTCCCTTTTCAGTTTTGCTCTCTGTAAAATTCCAGATTCACAATCCTTTGCTGTTCCTGCAAGATTCAAAACATAGAACCCTTCAAACAGATAAAAATCCCTAAAATGTTTTTGTATTTTGTATTTTCTGATTTTTTATGATTTTTCAAAATTTATATCAACCCGAAATCATACAAAACAAGAAAAATTACGCCATCCCCGGCAACGGCGCCATTTGATTTAGTCCAAAAAATTGTATTTTACCGTAATCAGAAACGGCGTCGCTTTGCAGCTAGCCGGTGAATACGGGTCGATCTGCAGAGATGTGTAAATTTCTGTTTTTGTGTTTTCACGAGTTGATTCCGTTGGTTGTTTGGTTTTTTATCGAGTGATTTAAAGAACTAATTTATATGATATGAAAGAACTCGTTAGGGTTAGGTCTAAGCTAGGGTTGATGAGATCAATATTTTCACCTCTTTCAATGCCATTTGATTAAAGCTTTTTAGAAAATCGCAGCAATTATTAGCAAAGGGGATTAGGATGATCGGGAAGAAACGAAGTTTCTTCCTCTAGATCCTTGTCCGTCCTTTCCTATTAATTGCTACAATCTTCATGGACGTCATGTATGTCCGGCCTTTTAGACTACGGTTCACCGTTACCTCGTAGGTAGGGTGCCGTAGGGGGCGGATCATGCATGCGTGCATGAAGTTCTATTTTTTGAAAATATTTTGGCATTGAAGGAGGTGAGAGATATCCATCTCTCACTCCCTCCCTTATTCCTAACCCTAACGAGCGAGGATTTTACTCGCTCATTAAGGAATCATCTAAAAACGACATTTTGTTGTTATGTTTTAAAGTGTTTTGTTCTGATCTTGAATTATTATTTACTGCAAATTAAAAGAAGCTAGACTAGTTAACTACGGCAAGTATTAAGATTACTCTACTGCAATAAATATATTAGCTAGGGCAAGAAAAGAGCTTAACACTAAAGCATAAAAATAAAGAACACTTACAAGATGATGCTCTTGATCTCTCAACAGGTCTGAATTTTTATTGATTGATAAGAGGCATAACATTTTACAGATTTTGAGTACAATTTATAAGCAACCAGTGAAGCTGGGGTTACAGACTCTCGTAGACATGCAATTACAGATTTGCCCCCTAAAAATCCCAACATCTGCACCGACACACCGACAGGAGAAATTTCCACAGACACGGGCTTAGTATGGCCGCGGAACCGCGGCAATGGAGCGCTTGGGCCGCGGTTCCGCGGCCCTTTGGTGGGCTTGGCTCACCATTCTTCTGGGCATTGTTTTTATTCTCTTGGGCTTCCTATTTTCATACTTCTTTTCTCTGTTGGGCTTATTAGTCTTCTCCAGATCCTCAGTGAAAACTTGGAAGGATCTTTTGACCGTTTCACTTTCGTCTTTTGGATCTTGCACTGTTCTTCGTTTCGGCTTGAGTAAGATCCGTCTGCTTGTTGGTCAAAAGTCCCTTTTCTGTAGCATCTTTCTTCTTTTTCACTGTATTTGCTCCAAGAGCCTGTATCCTGTAATATGCAACAAACGAGCGTCAAAAGTACCTGTTTACTTATAAAATGCATAAAAGTGGGGCGTATGAATTGCAATATTATGATGTGAACAGGTACTATACTATAATCGCATACATCCCAATATCATCAAACATATATCATCGTCTGTGTAAATATACATTGTCAAATGATCCACTAAAATATCATGTCATATGTCATATCGTGATTAAGTCATATATTACAATCTGGGTTCTATTCTAGAGTCTCGTTCATTCCAATGTCATCAACACATATTATCGTTTATATAAATATATTTTATATAATCATTGCCCAACGATCCGCTACTATCATAACACATCCTATGTTATAACTCGATCATATATCCAATAAATCACGGCATCAAGCCTAGTCATATCGACTCATCCCTAGATATTATATAACCTCCTCATATCACATGTATATGTTGTGTGTGTGTGTGTATACACACACACACATTCCTATACACACACACACACACACACACGTATACACCAAGTCAAGTTTATGTGTGTGCGTGTGTGTGTGTGCATGAAACCTACGAATTCCCTCCAAGACAGTCATCCTCTGGTTAAGTCTTTCTAAATCAGTCTAGTCCAACCTAAAGTCTTCAATAGGACCCTACCCTCCAAGAATCTAAGGTCACGTCCGACTTCCTAATAACAATATGTAATATCCCTATTCTACGTTTGCGGGGGTGCTATACGCCATCCACCCGACTTCGCCCGTAGATATACATCTGCTCACTTGGTCCTTGTCTGCCGAAGTCGATGCCGCCATCCTCTTCTTCATCGTTCGAACTCCACGTGAGGGGTAACTATACGCAAACATATATAATATCGTAAACCGAAATCGCGGATAAAACCCAAAACGGCGCATGAAACGCGCATAGGTTAAAACCTATGACCCGCTCATGCAAAAGAACCAAATTGTCACGACCCGAAATATTAGCTCATGACCAGCACTTGAATCACGCAACGTCTAAAGGCGTAACAGAATTCAAGTAAGCTGAAATCCAGAAATCTAAACCTTTTTAAGAAAAATAAAGGAGGTGAAGTTTTGAAATAAATGCATAATGAAATCAAGTTTTCTTAATACATAAAAAAACATGAAAATGCAAGTGGATTATGCAAGTTTAAAAACATGTTCCGTCTTTTTGAAAATTTGGGCAGCACCCCTTTGTATTTTTTGATCCAAAACCACAAATACATAATAAAGATAAAGGCATCCCCAAGCGGGAGCTAGCTCTTCGCCAAATGGAGGATCACAACCACACAAGACAATATATATAAGTATACGATGTCCAACGGTGAAGATCACCAAAAAAGATAAAGAAATAAGTAAGACATCAAAACCACAAGTAGCGGAATACCCCTCGCTCTAAGTCTCGCAACCACAATCCCACTAAGTCTCATTACTTATACAATTTACTAATTTTGATTGATGGAGTTAACTAGATACAATATGAAATATAGATACAAGAGTGGGTACGATACAAGTGTCCCACCTACCAATGCAAAACACCCGAATGCAACTGTGTGCCAGCGAAGCCGCTACTGATCCAAGTAGTCAACCTGCAAGAACTGTGGCACAACGGGGGTGAGTTGCCAACTCGTGAGTAGAAAAATATCAACAGACAGAAATCAAATAAACAACGATTCCTAGGTCAACTATATCATAAAGGTAATACTATGATATATAGGGTGACCATGTCTGTATATGTGCCAACAAGGTAGTCAATGCCTATAAGCATATGGATAACATCCAACAGTAAAATCAATGCATGTATGCATGTGGATCTCGTCCACCCATATAATCAATGTCTGTATGCACGTAAATATCATAGAAGAGTGTGCATGAAAGTATGAGGATATAAATCAACGGTGTCTCTCACGACACATCAAAATCATGGAACCTGAGTGCCTAGCATCGACACTCGAAAACATCATGAAAAACGTGCCCAGCACCGGCACGTAAATCCTCATATATGTCAGGCGCCGTAGCCTCAGATCGGCCCTCAGGCGCCGCACACCCTGGTCGGCCCTCATATCCATCTCGCTACTCCGGTCGGTATCCTCCGGATAACCGCCGAGTCCAAATACAATCACCGGTAGGTAGTGCTCGCCTGCCAGGCTCATCGTCTACACCTCAAATTTCTTGCCCCGGGGTACCTTACCGGGTCCACCATGTACCCGCAATCAGCCTCATCCGCCTCCTCGAATCGGGTTTCACATGTCGCTCTCAGAACTGAGTAAACACATGGTGGACGCACTGAAATATCATATCAAGAGAAACCGGGTTTTTAAAACAGTACATGCTTTCTTTTGAAATCGCCACGGTTCTCAAATCCAGAAATCTCATGAAAACAGAATATCTCAATGCATAAAATCATAAAGCATGATGTATGCGACATATGATAGAAATGTAAGTATCTCCGTATATCATGCAACATGGGACAGTAATATGACATATTAAGGGAAAACCACACTTTTAAAATGATTCCAGTTTTAAAATATATCCCGCGGTTCCCAATTTCTCCAAAGTCAAATGCAACATCGTCTATGTATGTGCAATAAGTATGTATGTAGGCATGAATGCACAAGGATATATATACACAAGTATGTTATGCGAAGAGTCATATTATGATGCAGCAATCCTACTGTGTAGTGACATGGCAATTATCGATGATAAAGTGTGTGAGCCGGCAAATCTGTGTACGTGTAACATACGCATCATCGATAATGGTGTAAGTGTACTAACACAGGTATATGCAATGCAATAATAATATCATGAATGCAGCATAAGGTAAATCATCAGCTAAAAGCTATAAGGTATACGTAACTATCATAAGTCTGAGTCGGTGAATCTATCAATCGGCATTTAGCCTCACAGCACCACGTATGGTATAATCCATCGTACGGCATCCTCTAGTCAAGGGTATGAATCAAACCTCAAGTCAAACTCATCACGTACGGAAAATCATCGTACAGCTGCATTAAGCTATCAGGGATCCTAACATCCTATAAGACGAGGAGGGTACGGACCTAACGTCTCGTACGGCTATCACTCGTGATTCACAACATATATAAATATCTCTATATACCTATGTCCCAGGTCGCATCCGCAATAATCTCATATCAGGGGACCGACAGGGTATAATTCATCTCAATCGACTCGCATCCGTATACCATCATACCATCAAATCATCATATCATCATATCCGTCTTATATTCTTTCATCGCATTTATATTTCACATCAAGTCAAGTTTATATAAACATTTTATCTCTACTAAGTAAAGTATCAAATCTAACATACACACCCGAACCATACAAGAAGATTTTGAAAAGAAGCGAATCGTAGTTTTGAAAATAGGGGTTACGGTATTTTTAAGGAAAAGATATTGTTTGAAAATCTGTAACGTCCCTCAAGGTAACTGTTTAAAAGATGCATACGATTCTTCAGTTTAGAAATATGTATAGTTCGGATGACACATCTACGTCGACTATCTAGTCCTATAGTACCCTAAACGGCAGTATCATCAAATATCATCCTCAATTCCCGTTATTTCATATCAGCCGTATCATATCACTTCTAACTGTCATTTTGCTTCTAATATAGTTTCACTAACTATCTTTTAACTCTAACCCTAGTTTCCTAATCTAGGTTCCCTTAACCATATTCTATAAATCAGTCTCCATCAAAAGTTTGCGGGGTGCTATACGCCATCCACCCGACTTCCCACGTGGATATAGATCCACTCACCTTGGTTCTTGCTTGCCAAAGTCGATGACGCCACGCTCCGTCGCCTCGGAATCCCCATGAAGATACCTACAATAATACACAATCGTAATGCGTGTTAAAATTAAGGCGGAAAACCAAAACGGCACACGTTTCGCTCATAAGTTAAAACCTATAGCCCACGTATGCAAAACCAACAAATTAACCCTAGTCGTTGATGTACAAACATTCAATAACCAAATACAAAACCAAATATCAAGAATTAGCATTTCAAAATACGGAAAACATAGCTAAATTCATACTAAACTGCTCCCAGATTTTGACTCAGGTCAAATAAATCTAAGCAAACAAGTCTAGGATGATGTATACTGTGTAATTGAGCTACTGAACCAACCCCAACACCCCAGACAACCAAGTGGCCGGCCCCATCCCTATAAATTCCGGCAAGCCCAGCCCCCCATGCTCAGTTGGGTCTCGTTTTTTCATGGTGGTCTCCTCGGGTGTAAAATTGGTCTCTGGTATTGTTTGTGTCATGCCCCGCTTCCCAAAATACGGAGTACAAGGAGTAGACAAGGCCAGCCATGCTCCTACGGTCAAGGAAATGTCCTGCCGTAGTCACACTTCGGCTTCTAGTTTTTCATGGTAAACAGTAAATGATGCACAGGTAATGAGAAATACAGTAACTGAAAGAAACAATGTAAAGACTGACCTGAAGTGGAACAAACGAATGTAACTCGGAATGGCAAGTCGAGAAGTCTGTGATGTACGTCTAGTTCTGGTCCAAGCTAAATCTTCTCTTCACACTGAGCATGCATACTCAGGTCGTCAGAGCGACACAAAAGCAATATAATATGTATAAAATCAAGTGACAGTTCTAACAGTGATAATAGATATGTGAAGCAGTAAATCAATGACATCACGAATATGCATGTGCAGTAATCAATGCAGTGGAACAGTAAAGCAGTAGAACGATATGTCACGTATGTCAACACAGTATATAAGGAATATAAATGCCAGTATCCCTATCAGTCTCTAAGTCTCACTGTACAGGTCACTAAGCCTATCATCAGTCCAAGGGTGAGAGTCAACCACTCGCGAGTGTCCTCCACCCAAGGGTAGAACCCAAGGGCAAGGGACCACGGGCCTAGCATGTAACATGTATATCATGGTGTATATCACGTACCCTGTAAATCTCCATATATCTCCCTAAATATATAAGCCGGCATGGGACTCCCGAGATCATGTTGAACTCACACTTAAACTACCCCACACCCCGTGGTCTACATCAAACGCTAACCATAACCCTAAATACTAATCGATCCGTGACAAGTCTGCGCGAGAACTGGAGGCAGGACCTCCATCAAGCACGTCCGACTAATATCTAAGATAAATGGCAGTGCCGGATGCCTTATCTGTGACACCCGTGCAAGCGCTTCCATAAGTGTCACATACCACTTATAGTCACACGTACACGCATCCCACAGACGTCGACAATGCAAGAGAATAATAGGGTCTCTGATTGTGTACAAGTACGTATCACTTTCACTTAATCACGGATACACGAACACTGACGTACTTGCCATAATCATCGCTAGAATCTAACACTGGGTAAATGCACGATATCACTAGGTTATCCCTACAATGAGATGGGTATGATATGATGCGTGAACAGTATATAAGCACGATTAAGGTGTCACAAAACAGTATTCTATCACTTGCACGATTTATCATGAAACATACATATATAATTCAGCGAAACGATAAACAGGTAGTAATTAGTATGTTCAGTTATCTATCCATCAAATTTAGTTTCAATCCAATCGGGTTCCGGGATCAATAGTTATAACCATTTCATTTTAAGCGCTCGCGGCTGGAAATCCGGTTTCAGAATCAGAAATCTATTTCGCAACGCATTTTAATCCCAGTTGGGATCAGATTTTGGCAATGCTACAGTTGGATGAAATCTAGGGTTTTCAGTAAGGTTTTCAACGCAATAGACGGATCTTCAATCGCATCTGCACGTCAGGAGTTATACACTGTTTACTATTAATATGTCAATCCTGATTCTGTTGGGACTGTTATGCGTCCCGATCTTCTAAATTACAGATTAAATATCAAACGGTAACGAAACAGAAAGAAATCAATTGGGTTGTCTAGATAACAGAATTAAAAATAATAAGCAGCAGAGTTCCGCAACCCACGAGTTAAGGAAATCCTGTAGTACCCATTATGGAACAGCAAGCAACAACTGAAGTCGCTCTGGACTGCAGTCCAGAGTCGCACTCCGATCCAAATATCATCACAGTTTAAGTACAGGAATACCAGGAAACCAGTATAGGGTTAAAGATCGTCGAGTCGGCTTCGATTTGAGCCCTCGAACGCACCATTCTATTATGTATATGATTTATGGTGAATTTAACGGTTTTCAGGTGCAATAAAATTACAGTTTTACGATTAAACTTGGGGGTAGTCGTTTTGGTCATAAACGATCAAATTATCCAACGAAACTTGCACACGTTGTTCATCACAGCAAGGGACCAAGTAATAAATCCAGTTCCGTCAATTTAGAAAAGTGTTTTCTTTGGGAACACGCGTCGAGCAGGTTATGGCACATAATCGGTTTAAATTTGTAACTTTAAAATCTATGTATTGAGTGATTTGTACCATAAGTAAATAGCATGTAAGCAAGTAAAAACTTGCCTGGAGGCGTCTCGGGGTCGCACGGTAGCAGCGGCGTCACGAACGCGTGATGTACGCCGTGAAACGGATTTGCGCGAGCTTGGATCGAGACGCGGATTTTGCGTCGGAGTTGTCCGGAGTCGTTACACGGTTACTGGAGGTTGAGGGGTGCTTGATGATCCTCAGTGAGTGTACTGTGGTTGACGACGGTCGACGGCGTCGCTCCGGCAATGGCCGCAGTGAGTGTTTGTAAAGAAAGTGTTTTGTGTGGTTTTCGAGAGAGAGTTAGGGAGAGAGAGTGAGCAGAGGGGATTGAGAGGGAGAGGGTTAGAGAAAGAGAAGGAATGAAAACAGAGAGAGAACTAGAGAGCAGGGAGTGAGAAAGAGAGAGAGTGAGAACAGTAGGAGAGAGAGGGTAGAGTTAGAGAGAGAGTGTGTGTACTGAGAGAGAGACAGTGAGGGAAAGTGAAATCGAGAGTGAGAGAGAGAAAGACAGAGAGAAGAGAGGGAGCAATGAGAGAGAGAGAGTGCAAGGGAGAGTGGGTGATGCTCGGGTGTCAACGAGGCGACACGGGACGGCAAGGGAGCTCGTCGGCGTGCAGGTGAGTGGGTGCAGGGGAGTGGGTGCAGGGGTCTCGAGTTGATGGGTTAGAGTCTTGAAGGGGGAGGGAGGGTGAATGAGGGGAGTTGGAGTCATGACCGGGGTCGTCGGCGTCGTGGGGTAACGGCGAGGTGTGGGTGCGCGACGTGGGAGGGAGTGAGCGGAAAATGGGATGGGAAGAGAGATGAGGGAGTCGACTGGGGTGATGTTGCTGACGACGAGGGGGAGGTCGAAGGTGCGTGCAGGGGTCTCGTGGAGGACGAAGGAGGGAGTGGGGAGCTCGGGTTTAATGGTGTCGACGGTGGAGGTGGGTGAGAGAGGAAGAGTGATGAGAGTTGGAGAGATGGGGAGGTGATGGGGGTTAGAGAGGGGGTGCGCACGTCAAGATAACGGCGCACGAGTCGTGGGGAGAACGGCAGCGCGTGGGCGTTGGTGGAGGCGAGGAACGCGGGCGTGAGCGGAGGAGGCGGGAAAAAGAGCCGTTGTGGGGAAGAAAATGAACAGGAGGCGGGTCGGGTTCGAGGCGCGGCGCGGGTTGGAGGCTGGAAGCGGCTGTTGGGGGAGATTGGGCCGGGCCAAGGAGAAAATAAGGAGGAAAATGGAGACGGGCCGGGGAGTTGGGCCAGGGAAGAAAAGATTAAGGAAATTAAAAAAAGAATGTGGGCCGAGGAATGAGAGGCGTGGGCCGAGGAATGAGAGGCGTGGGCCGGGGCTAAAACATTTTAAAGGATTAAAACTAATTGGGCTGAGGAAAGGGAAACGGGTTGGGTTTATAATAAAGGATTTAATTTAAATTAAAGAAGTGGGCTGAGGATAAAGGGGGCTGGAAAAATAAATGGATAAAAGAGAAATTTGGGAAACGGGCCAGGCTGGGAAAAGATTTAAAAGGGAAAAATAAGAAACAGGCCGGGGAAAATGAAGGTATTTATTTGGTGTACTAAGAAAGGAAAAACTCAATTAAGAGGAGATGGGCTGACTCGGTGGGCTGGGGGTTTTAGCTAATGAAGAATTAAAGAAAATAGAAGAAGAGGGCCGGGCCAACACAATAATTCGAATGATTAAGTTTTGGGGAAAAGTGTGGGCTCGGGCTGAAGGGAATGAAAAAGAGAAAATAATGGGGCCGGCTGCTTGGAAATAATTTGGGACAAAGGTAATTAGGATTAGGGTTTGGGTTCAAATGGGGTTTGAAAAATAAAATATAATAATAAATTTATAAATAAAATAAATAATTCATAATTGAGAATAAAGAGAATTCTAAAGTAACAAAATATGGACTTTGGTATAAAAAGGGGCCGGGTGTTACAGTTTGCTACTCTCAAAATTTTCCTGGGTTGCTCCAGATTCACTGTAGGCACACTAAAAGTCACAAAATCGAAACGGAACAAAATCCTAAGCTCGTGCATCGGCTTCAAATCTATGTCTCAGGTCAGAAAACGTATCACCAAGGTCATGTAAACACTCCTAACTGTTCCCAGATTTCACCTATTTTCACAACAGAAAAATCTAGTAGGACCAAACATCACAAAACCACTTCAAACAGCTACCCTAGAAAATACAACCCCCAGTCCCCTACAGGGCCGAGGTCGCCGGATTTGGCCCCAAAGTCACCGGCCAAAACCGGTGGGAAAGGATTAGGGTCAAAGGTGAACACTCAGGGTCTCGAGTACAATACTACCACACTGTTTGTTTTTATAGTAAACACTCGGGGTCACGGCAGGTTAGCGACATCACAAAACGACATTCAAAACACGATATCTCACAAAACTAATCTAAAGGGAAGAAGTTATACCTCATTAAGGCCACTCAAGAAAACCCTAGCTTCCAAATGTCATCAAAATTCCACTTTGGTTGGTTCAATGTGTAGAGAAAGAGATGGGGATTAATTTTTGTGAAAGGGGCTTAGGGTTTTGGGGATTATTGGAAGATGGATCTAGGGCTAGAAGTGGAGGGATGTGGGGTTGAGGAAGATGAAGAGGGAGAAGAAAAAAAATGATGGGGGAAAAGTTAGGCAGCATCCCCCCTCTCTTTCTCACTTATTCACACACTCTCTCTCTCTCCAATCATACCTTTTTCACTAAATTATCCTTTTGCCATTTCTTTATCTTTTCTCTTTCAACTTTCAAAACCAAATCACATAATACCCATAAAACAACACAAATACAACAACATGTAACCAAATGGAACATGACATGGTGCACTAACCATGGAAAACTGTAGAAATACGGATTTGGCTTAATTGCGATTAGCAGTGCACTAATCGGGTTTTTATCGAAACTGCGTATAATAAATTTTAAAAATGCCAAATCCTTTAATTATATTATTAAATGAATAAATCATTTTAAATTTTCATTTATTTCACAATTATTTGTATATATTTATACCCTTTTTCGAAAACCCCAATTTCGCAAATCGGGCAGTTTTCGGGAAAAATATTATTTTAATATTAAATTCCAAAAATAATATTTTATATTTTCTGAAATGTTACATAAATATCCCTCGATATCGGCGTACAAACGCCGATTGATCGAGATAAAACACAAACGTACAAATCGTATTTCCAAAACTCACTAATTATAATATAAATAGGGTTTAAATCATCAAAACCTTAAAATTAATCAAATCGTTTTACCTCGCAAAAACCTAGAAAGCACTAAATTTTCGTTTTAATTCGAAACTTGATATTTTAACCCAACTAATGGCCATAATAGTCACTAAATATCATAACTAATTTATACAAACCATCACCATAATTTAATCTCATCAATTTGTATTAAATTGAAAATTCTAGTTTGCAAAAATAACCAATTTAAACACTTTTTAAAGAAAAATTCACAACTCAACAACTAAACTTGGTTTTGCAGGATCTAAAATATTAAACTACAATTTAAAATGTTAATAATGTCATGAATACCCTAATTAGATTTTTATCTCAATTATTTAATCAATTTCTAAAAATCTAGTTAGCAAAATTAGCATAATTTTAAACTAACAATTTGAAACTAGTAACTAGATTAGGTTTTGCATTCCATTAACATGTTAATCTCCTCATTAAAACTATAATCTAATGATAGAAACCCTCATCATAATTTTATCTCACCAATATATATGATTTATAAAAATCTAGTTTACAAATAACTTAATTTGAACAATTAAAATGTAACAATTAGTAATTTAAAATCTAGATTAGATTTTACATGTCTTTATGTGTTAATCCACTCATTAAAACCATGAACAATTTATAAAAACTCTAGCTTGATCACAACCCTTTCTTGAATTTCACAAATTAGAAATCAAAACGAATTTATTACATGAAAAGCTTAGATTAGAATAGTTTAACAACTAATTAGCCATTAGGTTAGAATTATATCTCACAAGTTTAGAAATTTAGCTTGCAACCTAGCCACCCTAACATGCTCTCTTGCTCCCAAAATCCATGCTTGATTGGACAAGGAATAAGGGTTAAAGGTTGGATTAGGAGTTAATGAAATTTTAGTGTTGATTTTTATTGGATTTTTGAGGCAAATGATGAATTTTTGAGAGAAAAAGAGATGGGGGAAAAATGAGAGCAGCCCAAGGTGAGGCTCGGCCAAGAAGGGAGAGAGTGAGGGGAGGGGGAGAAAGAGTGTAGAAATGTGTAGAAGTTTCACAAATAAATCACCTCACTTTAGTCTTTTCAATAATTTATTTAGTTTTATTTATTTTCTTTTCTAAACCAATCCTAGAAAAGTCTAGAACCATGGAAAAATTTGAGAAAGAATTTTGCATGTTACACACTTGTTTTTAATTGTCATGGTTCACTTTGTAAAATTAACCCATTTCTAATTTGTAATTTGCACTAATTTAATGTATAATTAAAGCTTATGTTAATATTTGAATTTAATTAATTAAGGAAAAATATTTAAGTAAACTAATAATTTATAAGTCACTAAATAAATACCAAATACTATCAATTACATAGTTAAAATAGGCGTATTTAATTCTATATTGAAAAATAATTATAGTTGAGTTTTATTGAAAATACGGTTTATTTTACCGATTATCCAAAAATTCACCTAAAGGATTTTATTTATTTATTTATTTTTAAAACGTTACAATCTTCCTCCCTTAAAAAAATTCGGTCTCCGAATTTAAATTAAAACTCCCCCCTAAATACTAAAACATTTAGCAAAACACTCAAATCGCCGGGGCTCCGAAATCATCAATACATAACTAAAAATCAACTCCGTCAAGCATAACGCAATTATCGGAGTTATGGTGAAAATAAAATATCAAAGTCCAATACGAAAACCAACATGTAATACATCAAAATTATAACTTGTATATAGTACGCATCGTAGTAAAATCGTCCAAACATCTGAATAAAGAAGCATGCAAAAACACCTAGGTACTGGTCTCAGGACAGTCCTGATCGATTATTAAACCAAAGTAAATATCATAAAAATATACTGCTCAAGATGAAATCAGCCTTAAATACAGCATACAAAAACACCACGTGGGTCCGGTGTGCACGAAAATCGAAACCAAATACAGAAGCCACGAATATGCATAGAAACAAAACTAAGTGCAACGAGTGTGCACCAAAAACATCTGTCAAGTGCAACGGGCGTGCACGACAACAATATCAGGTGCATCTAGTCTGCACAAATCCTGATTTAGTGCATCTGGTGTGCACAAAATCGCATCAAGTGCGCCAAGTATGCGCAAGAATCTCAATCAAGTGCATATGGTGCACGAAAGCATATACCGAATATCCAAAATCATGTGCAATCCATATACACGAAATCAAATCAGTATCACAAAATGTATAAAATCAAAATCAAGTGCAATGGATATGCATAAAACAATATCAATACAACTGATATATGAAACACGAATAGAGTGTAATGAATGTACACATAGGAAATACCAATCATAAAACGAAATCATCAAAATACCAGAATCCAAACAACGGAAATGTGATATTCGAATCGCAAATCGTAACACCGACGTCGATGTGCTCCTCTTTTCTCTGGTGTCGACTGATTCGAACTCGTCTCTTCATAACTGTATGAACGGCGCTACAAACGGCTATACTTATATCGAGAGTCTCCCGAGTAATGTATCCCATCACATGATATCCGGACTACGTTAAACTTTTCGATCGATTCATCAAAGTCCCATAATTCCTCGAGAGCTCAACACTCAAGTACAGTTTAAAAATATCCAGTACATGCCCCAGTATCTGCGGACCAGCCGTAGAAGGGCAAACCCAAGCCTTATTAATGGCACCGCGGAACTGCCGTAAAGCCTAAGGTTCAAAGGCATTCTCATGGTCATTATGTCGAGTTAGAGTTTCATTCTTCTAGAGGGTCCATAGAAATACCTGCATGTTCTTCCGAATACCTTAAACTGAGGAAAATGGGTTTCTGACAATCGTTCGAACCTTTTAACTTCGTCTGGACGACATGTGAATACCCTTCGTCCGCATGCTAAACAGTGCCACGATCCTCAGGAATAAACGATACCCTAACGGTCATCGCATTCGAGCCGCAGCTCCCTCTGACCGTGCGACCGTGGTAACAGAAACCACCATCCGACATTGACAAAGATAGATCATAGAAACGAACAGAATACGGTGTAAAGAAATGTACATCCTAAGCCTTCTTAAGCAGAGTAGCGTATCATAAGTATGCCGTAGATCTTACCCACGGTACGTCACTCTATCTAAGTCACCTACTCCATCAACCAAGGTCAACCTAGACTTAGACAAGGGTTAAACCTAGCGCTCTGATACCAACTTTGTCACAACCCAAAAGTACGGAACGTGACCGGCACTTAAATTACGAAACGTCTAGAGGCGTAACGTAATCTAAGCAAGCCGAAGCCCAGAATCTAAACCATTTTAAAAGAAGAAGTGTAGAAAAACAAGTTTTAAAAGCAACATCAAATTTTCTTAAAAATTTCGGCAGAGTCTCCTTTGTAAAAACTGGCCCCAAACGGGTACAAACAAGAATAATATATACAAGCAATAAGAAGGCATCCATAAGCGGGAGCTAGCTCTACGCCAAAAGGTGGAAACAACCACACAATGCACTAAAATATACAACGTCGAAGGGTGAGGCTCAAAACTCAAAAGAAAACCAAATCCACCAAAACCATAATAATACAAGCGCGACTCTAAGGTCAAAATAAAAACAACTGGTCTTCTAAATCTATCAAGTAATATAAGTCTGGTTGATGGAGCTTACTAGATACAAATGAAATAATAAAAGTACGCGGCGGTCCTGATACAAGTGAACCAACCTACCAAGCAAATCACCCTGAATGAAATGATGTGCCAGCAAGCTGCCAAGGAAACTTGTTCATCGAAACCTGTAAGAAAAAATTTGGCACAACGGGGGTAAGTTGCCAACTCGTGAGTAGAAGACATCTGCGAGTAGAAATCACATGCACGACTCTTTCCTAGGTCATAATAATATACCTAATATAACACTAGTCATCTAGTAGTAGCAGGGTAATAATCTATGCGTAAGTGCAATGGTCAGTGCTCGTGTCAGTGCCTCAAGTAGTAACATGTCATATGTATGAGTATGCATGCACCATGAATGTAAAATAATCAACCATGAAATCTGGATATATCTATATAAGAAATCTTTAACTTGTATCATAGTAAAATTTGTACAGTAATCTGAAACATCATCAATGAAATCCATGAAAATCCGTGTCAAGCATCGACACAAAACATATAAATCTCAAAGTCTCAATACCTCATAGTCTCAATATCTCGGGCTCCGTCAGTTCGGATCGGCACATATCATCAAATCTCACGACAACTGTCGGTATCCTCCGGATATCCGCCGCGCCAGACATCATCGGCAGGTAGTCTTCCCCTACCAGGTTCATCGTCTACAACTCGAGTTTCTTGTCCCGGGTACCATACCGGGCCCACCATGTATCCGAGACGGTTCATCCACTCCTCGAATCGGGTCTCGAAATCCAACAGAAAACATGAAAACTTATGGTGGACGACCCATACATCACGAGAAAACTACAACTTGTATTTTAAAATGAGAGGAAGAGAGAGAGAGAGAAGTTTTTATATATATTCTTGCGGTTTTCCCCAAAATCCAGAAATCTCATAGAAATCCAAAATCCCAAAATCATGAGTAAGTAAATAATGAGTGTCAGCATAAGCCCCACAATACTGCATGATAATATGAATATGTGAATGCATGAAGTGTCTAAGTAATAAATGCAATGTCTAAACTTGCACATGAGAGTAACCACACAATATTATATTAGACTAGAATTTAGCTGATTATATCAATAAAAGATAATATATTCTAAAATGTACGTGACATGGCAATTACCGTTGATGATCTGTGTGAGCCGGCAAATAAGTGTACGTGGAATATGCGCATCATCGGTAATGGTGCTAGTGCCCTAACAGGCAGAGTTTCACATTAGCTAAAGAAACATATGTGTGAACATGCAATGCGATGAATGCAACATGAATATAATAGTGAAAGTGTAGTAAACGCACAGCTAGAGAATACATACTGATTACGAGTCATACGGTTTGTTGTTTGAAAAAGCATGATTCGTTAGTTTTGAAAATAAGTATGACTCGAGCCTAAACTAAGATCTACCTAACCAACTAAGGAACTAACTAAAGACACTAGTCGAAAGGTGGGAAGAATCCTCCTAAAGTCTGAGCCGATATCTCAAATAGTCGGCGATCCAGTCTCAATAGCGGCACGTACGTAGTACGACTTCCTCGAGTCAAGAGTGCGTATCAATTATCACATATATACTTCATCGTTCGTATAGTATCATCATCAAACTATATCATGATCAAGGGTACTATACTATAATCGCATACATCCCAATATCATCAAACATATATCATCGTCTGTGTAAATATACATTGTCAAATGATCCACTAAAATATCATGTCATATGTCATATCGTGATTAAGTCACATATTACAATCTGGGTTCTATTCTAGAGTCTCGTTCATTCCAATGTCATCAACACATATTATCGTTTATATAAATATATTTTATATAATCTCATTGCCCAACGATCCGCTACTATCATAACACATCTCATGTCATAACTCGATCATATATCCAATAAATCACGGCATCAAGCCTAGTCATATCGACTCATCCCCAGATATTATATAACCTCCTCGTATCACATGTATATGTTGTGTGTGTGTGTGTGTATACCTACACACATTCCTATACACACACACGTATACACCAAGTCAAGTTTATGTGTGTGAGTGTGTGTGTGTGCGCATGAAACCTACGAATTCCCTCCAAGGCAGTCATCCTCTCGTTAAGTCTTTCTAAATCAGTCTAGTCCAACCTAAAGTCTTCAATAGAACCCTACTCGCCAAGAATCTAAGGTCACGTCCGACTTCCTAATAGCAGTATGTAATATCCCTATTCTACGTTTGCGGGGGTGCTATACGCCATCCACCCGACTTCCCCCGTAGATATACATCTACTCACTTGGTCCTTGTCTGCCGAAGTCGATGCCGCCATCCTCTTCTTCATCGTCCGAAGTCCACGTGAGGGGTACCTATACGTAAACATATATAATATCGTAAACCGAAATCGCGGATAAAATCCAAAACGACGCATGAAACGCGCATAGGTTAAAACCTATGACCTGCTCATGCAAAAGAACTAAATATCCCTCGATATCGGCGTACAAACGCCAATTGATCGAGATAAAACACAAACGTACAAATCGTAGTTCCAAAACTCACTAATTATAATATAAATAGGGTTTAAATCATCAAAACCTTAAAATTAATCAAATCGTTTCATTTCGCAAAAACCTAGAAAGCACTAAATTTTCGTTTTAATTCGAAACTTGATGTTTTAACCCAACTAATGGCCATAATAGTCACTAAATATCATAACTAAGTCATACAAACCATCACCATAATTTAATCTCATCAATTTGTATTAAATTGAAAATTCTAGTTTGCAAAAATAACCAATTTAAACACTTTTTAAAGCAAAATTCACAACTCAACAACTAAACTTGGTTTTGCATGATCTAAAGTATTAAACTAAAATTTAAAATGTTAATAATGTCATGAATACCCTAATTAGATTTTATCTCAATTATTTAATCAATTTCTAAAAATCTAGTTAGCAAAATTAGCATAATTAGCATAATTTTAAACTAACAATTTGAAACTAGTAACTAGATTAGGTTTTGCATTCCATTAACATATTAATCTCCTCATTAAAACCATAATCTAATGATAGAAGCCCTCAACATAATTTTACCTCACCAATATATATGATTTATAAAAATCTAGTTTACAAATAACTTAATTTGAACAATTAAAATGTAACAATTAGTAATTTAACAATCTAGATTATATTTTATATGTCTTTATGTGTTAATCCACTCATTAAAACCATGAACAATTTATAAAAACCCTAGCTTGATAACAACCCTTTCTTGAATTTCACAAATTAGAAATCAAAACCAATTTATTACATGAAAAGCTTAGATTAGAATAGTTTAACAACTAATTAGCCATTAGGTTAGAATTATACCTCACAAGTTTAGAAATTTAGCTTGCAACCTTGCCACCCCAACATGCTCTCTTGCTCCCAAAATCCATGGTTGATTGGCAAAGGAACAAGGGTTAAAGGTTGGCTTAGGAGTTAATGAAATTTTAGTGTTGATTTTTATTGGATTTTTGAGGCAAATGATGAATTTTTTAGAGAAAATGAGATGGGGGAAAAATGAGGGCAGCCCAAGGTGAGGCTCGGCCAAGAGGGGAGAGAGTGAGGGGAGAGAGAAAAAAAGTGTAGAAATGTGTAGAAGTTTCACAAATAAATCACCTTACTTTAGTCTTTTCAATAATTTATTTAGTTTTATTTATTTTCTTTTCTAAACCAATCCTAGAAAAGTCTAGAACCATGGAAAAATTTGAGAAAGAATTTTGCATGTTACACACTTGTTTTTAATTGTCATGGTTCACTTTGTAAAATTAATCCATTTCTAATTTGTAATTTGCACTAATTTAATGTATAATTAAAACTTATGTTAATATTTGAATTTAATTAATTAAGGAAAAATATTTAAATAAACTAATAATTTATAAGTCACTAAATAAATACCAAATACTACCAATTACATAGTTAAAATAGGCGTATTTAATTCTATATTGAAAAATAACTATAGTTGGGTTTTATGGAAAATACGGTTTATTTTACCGATTATCCGAAAATTCACCTAAACGATTTTATTTATTTAATTATTTAATTATTTATTTTTAAAACGTTACATTATGAGACCCTCACGGCTCATGAAGTTGAAAAGTCTTAGGCAGCAGACCTGAACCTGCTTTCTAAGCCATCGTTACCCTGCAAAGAGTCCAAGATAGACCGTCACTTACTATCTACAGGCTATACTTGCTAAAATCACATGGCAACGACACAGTAAAGAGAAGAAAGCAACAGTAGAACAAAAAAATGTGTATCTTTTATTCATGACTTCAATGGAGTACAAGTTGAATCATATGAAAGAACAAAAAAAATGGATACATGTTATTCAAAGATTACAAGTGTTCAATCTATACAAAACAGCTATTGTGAAGGAGGCGTTTTCAATAAGTCAGCAAGTTGATCGCGCACTCCTTTCAATTCCTTTTCATGGTCAGCCGCTGCGGCCAGCTCCGCTTCGACTCGAGCCCTTTGCTGCAAGCACGATGAAACCTTCTCATCGACTTCCCGTTGGACAGCTTCGCGACTCTGCGTAACCCGCTTAATGGAGTCGAGCTTCCGCCTCAATACCAGCCCATCCGAAATGCATCGCTGCAAATTGTCAAAGACGTCTCTCAGTTGCGCGGCATTCACTTCAACTTGGGTGCGCAGTCGGGAAGATTCGCCCGAAACCACCTCGCGTTCCTTCCGCCTCAAGATCGCTTCTTGTTCAAAATGGTGGAGGAAGGACACGCTCTGCTCAACCCATGCGGCCCGCTGGGAGTTCAAAGCCAACATCACTGGTGCAGGACGCCTAAGCTCAAGCTCATGCAGGCAGGCCTCGATCTTCCTGCAGTGGTTAACCCAAGACTCAACGACGCCTTCGTTATGGAAGTTCACAAGCGTCGCCAACATTGGATTAACCTCGGCAGCAAAATCCGCAGCGAATGTAGGGGCCTCCACGTCAAGCTCCTCGATGTATTCACTCAACATATGCAGACTGGTCACAGCACCTTTTGATGATGGACGTCTAGAAAAGGGTCCTGCCAGCATTATGATGCCAGACTTGAACGGAGCTAGAGTCGGTGTGGCCGCTGCAAAACAAATCATAATCAGATGTCGGCTCAATAAATAAAGAAAAATACGCAAACAATAGAGTCTACTATACCGGCTGCAACAGGGGGCAGTGCTGGGAGTACCGGTGGAGCGACGATACCCCCGTCCCCTCCTTCAATTTGTAAGGATACAAGTAATGCAAAGAAGAATTAGCAATGACATGGCTGCCCGTTAAAGAAAAGAAAAGACGTCGGTTAGAAAAGATACTCACCGGTACCAGCGGGCAGACTAATCTCCGACTGGAAGGGGAAGTGCGGGTTCAGCATCTGATACAGGTGATCAAAGAGAACTCCTGCAGGATCATGATGATACATGGTCAGTACATGGAAGATGCTGTCCCTAATTTAAATTAATCACAATTCCATACCTTCCAACATTCGAGAAGATATAATAGGAGACGAAGGGGCAACAACCGTCAGAGCGGCAGCTGGTGGTGCTTATTCAGGTGTCACAACCTCAGCGCTCACTACACCTACATTTGAAAGGAACAAGGTGTCATCAGAAGGGATTGCAAAACGAAAAGAATACAGCGATCCAAGACCTACCAGATAAGTCATCAGCCAAAACGGTGACGGAAGCATCACCAAGCATCACGACTTCTTCGATCTCATTTGGGGGGATGGTTTCGCCGCCCGTAGCTTCGTCCCCTGATTCCACGAGAGCCGTCATGACACTCATGATGCCAGGTGATGGTAGGGAACCACAGGCGGAAAAAGCGGCAATTGGAGCAGTCCCGGACTCCTGGGAAAGAGTAGCCGCTTCGGACTCAGTGGTTTCCGTCATCTCACCCGCCGCCTCCTCACCAGGACTTGGCCCTGCAGGGTAAGATATGTGAGAATCTGAAGATCAAATTCTGACAAAAGGACCCAGTGTTACGTTACTTTGGGACGGCTTTTCAATTGCTTCCCGAGCCGCGCATACCGCCTGTCTATGAGCGGTAGACAGGGCGGCCAGAGCACCCTCTGAAGAAGCAGGGAAAGGGGAAGAAGCGCTCGAGCCTGCACCTACAACTAAGGCGGCATTACGTTCTCTTGCTGCGCGCCTCCTGCGCTTCCTTTCTGCCTGGGCCGTGAGAGCTGATCTTCTCAGGACCTCTGTCAAGGAGACGTCATCGTCCGCGCCAGGAGCTACCTCTGGAGCCGTTATGGCGTCCGTCATCGGTTGCTTAAGTGAAGTCTCTTTTAGCAATACTAGGGAAGCTGGGACTTCGGTAGCCGGCCTTGGAAGCGTCTCCACACCACCCTGCAAAATCGACACTGCACTCGAGATAACTTGGGTCGAAGTAGTCCCTGCGATAAGATGAAAAAGGGGTCAGACTATCCATGAAGGAAAAGGGAATAAGGGCATAATGAGCTGAAATATTCAAAGGCCCAACAAAGCGAAGCCTCTCTTCCTCCTCAAAAGTCTTGAGGGAATCCGCGAGAGCCTCTTAAGTGGAAACGCCTGTTGAAGAAAAAGTGTCAGTCAAAACACGATAATAAAAATTTAACGCAACAACAAAAAGATACGACTGAAGACTACCTAACTCAGCGAGGGTGATCAGTCCTGCCTTGTGGCTAGCTAGTCGCTCGAAAGCTGCGATGGCAGCCTCCAGACCAGTATCATCCGGCGCCATAAATAGACCCTCGTTGGTCCCGTATTCGCTTAAGCCTTCTCTATAAGGAGCATGGGGATCCTGGCCGAGTACAACGTCTACAGAAAGAATCGACTTCTTCTTCTTCTTCTGCGAGCGAGTACCGGCCGCCGGTAACATGAGCTTGCATTTAGCGGGAAACTTCAGACGGCGAGTCCCGATCTCCGCACCCAAGCCGGACTTAGGAGATGCCACAGCGACCACTTCAACGGGAGCACGGGGTAGTGGCAGCTCAGGTATATCACACGGTACCACAGCCGCAACAGCTTCCCTCAAGGGAGGACGGACAATGGTACGTCGTTTCAAGGGAACGGTGGGGTTACCAGCTGGGGCGGTGCCCTTGCGATCAAGCAACAATCGCTTTTCTTCCCTAAAGACGGCTCCCATCGAATGTTGATACCACGCCACATACATGTTCAGGGCCTTCGGAACACAGCTCGGTTCACTGATGAAGAAGTTGGACCCTGTGTTTAGGAGCATAAAATGATGCAACACGCTTCGGATACCCTCTTCAGTAGCGGCGGGTTCTCCCAAGAATGCCTCAAGCGGGACACCCTGATTATAGCTTAACTGCTAGGTGAAATGATGCGGATTGTACCTCATGAACAACGCCACATCATTCTGCCTAAATACGAGAAAGCCCGGCCTGACGGAGTATAGATGAAGAATCTCCCGAGCTTTCAAGACAGAGGTCCCATCTTTAAAAATGTCTTGCAATGGCAGCACCGTTTTTGCGGATTCCTGACCAACGGTCAAAATCTTATCGGTGAAAGACATGCCATCTCCAACCGTGCATGGACGAAGGAGCAAACCCCTAGCTTCCCGCGGTGTCGGATTTACAATGGTTGCGTCGACTAGCCGCATGATCCGAGGGAACTTACACCTGTCATAAAAGTAAGGCCTTCTGTGGATACCGAAGTCGCCATGCACGTGCAACTCGAGCCACGAGGTGAAATAATGCATCGAGAAGTTTGCAGGCTGCACCCCTGGTTCAGTAGTATCCGCTGCCAAGCTGAGGCCGTGATACAAATGGGCTAACCCAGCGATCCCGACGGCCACTTGCATCCCAGCAACCATTCGATGCACTGGGTAGAAGACGGACGGCCTCATACGGCGAGGGTGCATCGGAAGCGCAAACCAGCTCAGCCATAACCCGAGAAACCCCAAAAAGAATGTTTCTTCGTCGATCCCAGGAGCTTCCAGCTCTGCAAAAGGGACGGCCGGGGTGTCGGGGAGAAAGAAACTCTTCTGATCAGCCTCCGCCGTCGGCAGGTTGCCCAAACCTAAGCCAAAAGGTTCGTTAAGTTTGGCGAACTTCGCGGATTCCTTCGACAGTACTTCCGAGCGGAGAAAACGAGCGATAAAATCCGTAAAATTAACCCCACGACCTTCAGATTGGAGAAAAAGGTTCTCATAGATATTCAGCACCTTTATCAAACTCGGGAATTGATGTTGAATAGCGTTTTCTGGGGTAAGACTCATTACCACTGATTTGGTGGCAAAAATGTATTCATCCGAAAGAAGCAGCTCCTCGTAATGTTCTCCTCTAACGGGTAAACCAGAGATCTCAGCAAATTCCTCCAAAGAAATGGAGACTTCTCGATCCAATAAGAGGAAGGTGTGGGTCGGAATATTCCATTGCTCCAGAAATGCCTTGACCCACCATGTAGGAGGAGTGGAATACTGGAACAAAGAAGCATAGATCGCAGGGTACAATCCGAGCCTTAGCAGCTGTGACTTCTTCGCCGATAAGATGTATCGGGCCCACTGCAGATATCCGGCTGGGTGACGGGGAGTTAGTCCTATGTTGTATGGCTGTCCCCAAGGGCGCGACTCGCCCTGACATATGCGCCGCCCTAGAGTGTCCAAAGCCACTGGCGGCTGCACGGGTATTGCGGCCATAGAAGGCCGAAGGAAACCCTCTGAAGTCCAATGCACCTCCTCCACAGTATAGTTTATTGGGGGTGCATCTGCATAAGGGATCGCCGAAATAGGATCCGAAGGTGTCGCGCAAGAAAAATTCCGACGACCTTTGATGATTTGGTCGTACCATGTTCCCCACAAATGGAGATTCTTCCGCTCTTGGTCGTAATCCTTGATCAGTGCAAAGACTTCCCTGTCCACGGGCGCTTCGAGGAATCCACCTTCCAAACGGACGAACGGGAAGGAAGTGTCGAAAGACATAGTACCTGCGCGGAAAAGAACAAATTTTCAGCCGCCAATGTTACTTTTTAAGTTCTATCACTAGGTACTTTAAATCCATACCGCACTGCAATGCAGTGAAAAGGGACCAAAGGGGACCCACATAATCTAGATGACAGTTCATCATTAATAAAACAGTTTCATCATTTGATGAGACTGCCATTAAATGAGGAAATCCTTAAAAGATTCTCATTCAATGAGAACCCCTCGAGCCAAGGAGTAAATCTCCCCTTGAGAGCAGCGCTCTGTGACAGAGTGACATCTGTCAACTCTAATGATGATAGGAATAAAAATTCCTTAAGAGCTTTGCTCTGTAAAAATGATGGAATAACACATCAGAAAAATTGAAGTAAAGTTTTTAATGAATTAAAATTCTGAGATCTTCAAAATCTATGAACAAACTCTAAGAGTTTTCACGAAAGATTAACAAATCTATATGATTTGAAAAAGAGCAAAGCTCTGTTAATGGGTTAAGAAACCCCAGGAAAGATCTCTTTAGATCTATGATTTCAAGAGAGCAAAGCTCTATTAATAAAACCCTAAAAAAGGGTTTTCTTTAGATCGAAGATCTATGAAGAGCAAAGCTCTGTTAATGGGTGAAACCCTAGATGATTAAATAATCTTTTAAAAGATTTAATTTTTACCTAAATTTTGACAGAGCTCTGTCCTTAAGAAAGTTCTTAAAATGGAGAGCTATTCTCTAAAAGAGAATTAATTCTCAGGAAAAAACAACGAAGAAGATGAACAGAAATCATCTCAAGGGCCAAAGGCCCTATTAATAGGCACTGAGATGTCGTTTCAACTTCTAAGTTGATCTAAGAGCGCAGATGCTGCCACCGCTGCACTCACGTGTGGATCACGTGAGCGCAACGGTGGGGGGGCATTTGTTTTCCCCAATCAGAGCAAAACTCTGTTCAAATTTCAAATTTTGAAATGAAGCAGCGCTTCATAGCAGCACCAAGGGCGCTGCACCTCAAGGAGTGTGCGCTGGTGCTAAGAGCGTTGCGCTCTAAATAGTGCACGCTCTAAGCAGCGCACCACGTGTAAAGCACGTGTGCGGTGGCGCTAAGAGCGCTGCGCTCTAAGCAGCGCACCATGTACAAAGCACGAGTGCACTAGCGCTAGAACTAAATGTTCTCCACCGTTGGATCAAAAATCCAACGAACATGATTAAAAATCATCAATTAACCAGAATAAAATTCTGCTAAAGAGAGATTCCTCAAAATCTTTCCAAACAAAAAGATTGTGCTCTGTAAATCAGAGAACCGTTGGATCAATGATTCAAAGGTGATTAAAAATCACCAAAATTACAGAATAAATTCTGTATGGGGAAAGATTTCCCAATTTTGTTAAAAACAAGAAAATTGCCTTCTGTAAATCAGAAGCCCTTGGATCAAAGATCCAACGATGGGGAAATCCCCAAATCAATCGGAGAAAAGATCTCCTTAACCGATTGAACAAATCAGCTCGCCCTATATAAAGACCCCAAGACTTCAAGTCTCAAAAATATAGATAGAAAATAGAGGAACCCCCTATAAACTTTGAGAAATCTCAGAAAGAAGAGCAACCTCTCAAAAGAAGATGATTTTCTTCAAGGTAAAAAGAACATAAAGACGAAATCGTCTCATATAAAAAGAAGAATTCACTTCTTTCTTTAAGATCATAGATCTATAAGACCAAGAACTTTCACAAAGAGATCAAAGGATCTCATCATAAAAAAAATAAGAAGAAAAACATAATTCTTCTCGCAGATCATAGATCTATAAGACTAAGGTCTTTTACGAAAAAAGATCATGAACATCTCATTATAAAAAAAGGGGGAGAATAATTCCATTCTCTCAGGATCATAGATCCATAAAGGCAGAACCTTTCATCAAAAATAGAAGAGATTGGGACATCTCCTATAAAATAAGAACTTTGTTCTTAGAATCTTGAGACAAAGTCTCTTATAAGCGAGAATTTATTTTCTCATATCCTAAAGCTGGTCAAATAGCACTTTGCGCTCATGGACTGGCGCTCAGCGCCAAGCGCACCACGTGCTCTGCACGTGTGCGCCACTGAACAAATAGCGCTTTGCGCTCATAAACTAGCGCTCAGCGCCAAGCGCACCACGTGCTCCTCATGTGTGCGCCACTGAACAAATAACACTCTGCGCTCTTTGACTAGCGCAATGCACCCATTATCTGGCGCTCAGCGCCAAGCGCGCCATGTGCTCCTCACGGGTGCGCTACCCAGGAGAAGCGCTCTGCGCTCTTTGACTGGCGCAATGCGCCAAGCGCGCCACGTGTTCCTCACGTGTGCGCTAAAAGAACATAAATTGTTCTATAAATAAAGCCCAGAGCTATGATGAATGCTCAGCATTCAGTAAAAGACAAAAATATTGTCAGAACTCAAATCAATGCCCAGCATTGTCAAATGTTTAACATTTAACTGAGTGGGCCGAGCCCAAGTTGGCCATAAACCCCTCATTCAGATTAATTGAGCCCATATGCTCATAAATCTTTTAACAGATCTCAGTCCCAAATTGGACTATAAATCTCCCAACCAAAATCGGTTCAAGGGTACATCTCTTCACTCCTCTGATATTTATCGTTGTAATCCTGTAACGTCTTCAGAGAGGTGACGGGTCCCGACAACCAAACATTCCATGGACTGTGGGGTCCTTAAACCCATGGACTATGATGTCCTTAACCTTGGACTGTGGGGTCCTTAAACCCATGGACTATGATGTCCTTAACCTCGGACTGTGGGGTCCTTAAAGCCATGGACTATGATGTCCTTAACCTTGGACTGTGGGGTCCTTAAGCCCATGAACTATGACGTCCTTAACCTTGGACCGTAAGGTCCTTAAACTAATAATGGACCGCAATTTCCCTAAACTAAACAATAGAGCCCAAATGCTTTTTTGTTGGATCTAAATGATCCCGTTAAGTTGATCTTAGTCAAAAATTAGACTAACGTATCCTTAGCAAACGTTTAAGTTGATCTTAGTCTCAAATGAGACTAACGTATCCTTAAACCCAACCCCAAACCCAAATCTAAGAAAATACGGATTTGGACTAATCCACGCCCTACGGGCGACAACATAAATTAGTCTCAGTATACAATCCACGGGCAACCAAAAAACAAAACAAACATACATGACACGAAATGACCATCTGGAGAAGGAGAAAGTGGTTACCGTGATGCGGTAGCGTAATTAACTGCAAGAGCTTGCGTCTGCAGGGAAGAGCGTCCCCACAATCAAAACCCTCTCAACGAGGGGGAATCTGACAAAGTCTACTACATTGGCCGCATCCATTTAAACTTTTGATATATGGTGTCATAAATCAACTTGACATCTTCGGAGAGGTGGACGTATAGCACCAAATAGTATCTGCCCTCGAAGTTCAGGCCCGACGTCCCAACGTCCCGGTCGCGTCCTTTCGGCGGGGAACAATATAATTTAACACAACTAAACGATCTCATCGGTCAAAATAGGATACATACAACCACATCTCGTTCTAAGTTAGCTATACAGGGTCTGATGGAGTAATACTAGATCCTATATACAAAACCAAAATAGGAGGTTATTACATAGGTAACCTACTTAGCAAAAAGAGCGATGAAAGCTGATAAGTGGATCCGCACTGCTGCTACGCATCCACACGACTCCTGCAAGGAACTATGGCACAATGGGGGTGAATTGACAATTCAGTGAATAAAACTAACATATATCGGCTGATAATGTAAGTATGCTGAACTAGAACTAATATCAACAACAATGAATGTGATGCATAATAACATGTGGAAAGAACTAATATCAACAACAATGAATGTGATGCATAATAACAGGTGGAAGCATGAATATATACTACTCAATGTATAAATCAAAACTGAAATCTCATCAATTATTTTCCAAATAAGGTTCATTTTTCCGTGTCCAATATCGATATAAATCTTCGGTGTTTCATCAGGCATCGTTCCCCGAACGATCCTGTCACTCAATAACACCGGTCGGTATCACCTAGATATCCGCTGTGTTCATAACTGTCTCCGGTATCGAGTATCCTCGTTAGTCTCCCCGCCTAAAGTGCGGCTCTCCTGCCCCTCGGCCTCGACCGGGTCCACCATGAATCCGGTTGTATAGCTACCCCACCCAGCCCGGATATACGTAAGAATTCCGCAACCGTATAGCTACCACACCCGGTTCGGAATAAAACCAAATCAAAAAAACAACATTTCATGGTGGACATGTCACATCAATCATGAAAATCACTGAATCTACTCGATAGTGTATAAAACTCAAAGCCATAAATCCGTAATAATCCAATGCATCTTATATCAAAACTACAAATACTTGAAGATAAAACATGATGACATTTATGAAAAATAACTACCATTCTTGATGTTTAATGTATGATGTGAATCATATTTAGTATAATAAATATTAAGTGTGTATGTGACATGTTAATATCGACGAGGTGTAGTGTAAAATATAGATATGTGCACGTGCAGCATGACTCGTCGATAATTGTGCGGTGTTCTAACAGTTATTAACATAATGATATTTATATATATATATATGAATGCATACGATCAAACTTTTTATACAAGGGAACAATTATAATTTAAACTTAAACTACGGGCGTATCATGCCATCCATACAAAATCCCCCGGTAGATGTTTAGTCTACTCACCGGAAAACGTCGAATCTACTCAGATCATCAATTCCTTTCCTTTTCTTGCGGCCTCCGAAGTTCCCGTACTCAAATCTAACATCGACATTAATTCGTATAAGAAACGGCTAAACTCCGATACGGCGAAAATATGAAAATACAAGTTTTACGTATTAACTACTCTACGTATGACTATTGTAAACTATCTAAGACCTATACTAACTGGAATTTAACCAATCGCTGTTCGTAACAGAAAACAGAAACGCATTACGAAACATCCATGTCGTGTTTTAGAATTTTAACCTCTATTTCAGATATTAGCTTCCAGATTTCATATACTGTTAAAATAACTTAAACAAACAATACCAAACATCCTAATCCATGTACATAGACCTACCCTAAAAAACCGGTGAGATCGGATATTTGGCACTTGTCGCCGGTTAAAATCCGAGGTAATGGGTCCATCTTCTTATGGTTTATTCTATATCCAATTTACAAGATGATGTAACTGTTTGATTATGTTAATTATCATCTAAACTGTAGCAGATTTACACAGAGCCTATATTCACTCAAAATACGACATTTCCAATATCCGATTTCTACCTTTTAACAATTCAGAACCAAATTTCTACAGTGTTTAAAGATTATACCTACAGAAGATTGCTGAAAGGCTTCCTCCAAGATGCACAAGCTCTTAGCTCCTAGCTTGATGGTAATGGTGAAAGTCCTTAGCCTTTAGTTCTCTTCTCTTCTCTCTTTTCTTTTCTCTTGTTGTGTTCTAAGGATTTTATTCTTTCTTTTCAGTTTAATTCTTATTTCAAATGATAAATGAACTGAACAAGATAAAGAGAGTGAGTGAGGATGGTGGTAGGAGGTGTCACATAGCAAGGATGTGGTAGTTTCATGCAAGTAGGAGGTGTAGCATAGAAAATGGTGGGGTTTTCAAGCAAGAATGAGGTGTATATATGAGGTGTCATCTAGGATGTGTTATGCCATGGTTATAACTTAAGCTTAACATGACCTTATCCTTTTTACACATAAACCCTTACAAATTTCCAATTTTCACAATTACCTAAACTTTTCACAAAACCCCTCATACAACTCTAATTAGCATAAGGACACTAACTTTCTCATATAAACCCCTCATTACTCATGTTATTATATAAACACTATTTTCTTTAATAATTTAATTCTACCTTAACTTTAAAAAAAACCTCTTTACTACAATAAAAATTAAATAACATTATTTGTTTAATTAAATAATTTAATTAATTATCTAAATTATTTCAATTTAATTAATTTCACACACTACTTATGAAAATGTCATATTTTGTTTCGATAACCTTTTAAATCAACATTTTATTATTTAATTGCTTAAATTAATTTATTATCTAAAATTTTCAACGTGTTACACATGTCTTCCAGGTGCGCCGTAAATAGCCGGCGAACGTTGAGCGGATTCATCGAGGATCTGAATGCCGAGGCCCTCACTTCCGCTACGGATTTTTCCATGGAAGTCAATCCAATGCTGGCGACACTCGTGAATTTACATGATGAAGCAATCGTTCGATCTTAGGTTGATTACTGCAGAAAAATCGATGCTTTCTGCACTAGGTTGAGCTCCAGCGTCCAGCTCCTGAAGTATTAACTTCGAACTCTCAGCGGGCTGCTTGGATCGAAAATAGTGTTCCTTTCATTCGCCATTTTGAACAAGAGGCGACCCTGAGACGAAAGGAACATGAGGTGGCTTCCAGCAAATCCGTCCGATTGCGCGCCCAGATTGAAGTGAATGCTGCACAGCTAAAAGCTGTTTTTGACAATCTCCAGAGATGTATTTCAGATGGGTTGACACTGAGGCGAACGCTTGACTTTGCCGAGCAGGTCATGCAACACTGTGAAGCTGCCATGCTAGAAGCCGATGGGACACTTTCGTCCTGTTTACGGCAACGGGCTCAAGTGGAAGCGGAGTTGGCCGCGGCGGCTGATCACGAGAAATGATTGAGAGGAGCGCGCGAGCGGGTTGCTAATTTGTTAAAGATGCCTCCTCCTCAATAACCTTCTTTGTACCCCTTTTTTGTTGACTGTAATCTTGCGATTTATGAATAACATGTATTCATTTCGATTCCTTTATGAAATGTATCTTGTATTCACTTGCATTCATGAATAAAAGACATATTTTATTTCATATTGGCATGTCCCTTTAGCAAATGCGTCTTGTAGATAGTCTATCTTGATCTCCTTACACGGCAGCAATGACTTAGAAGACAGGTTCAGATCTGCTGCCTAAGACTTTTCAACTTTATGAGCCGTGAGGGTCTCATAAAGACTTTTCTCCGTACGAGTCGAGAGGATCCCGTAGATGTATTTTCTCTTTAGGAGTCCTAAGGACTCCTAAGTGTGTGTTTTCTCTTGAGAGTCGTAAGGATCTCACAAGAGAATTTTTCCCCTTACAAGTCGAGAGGACTCGTAAGTAGTTGTTTCCCTCCTTGTCGATATTCGACTTTGGAGAGTGTGGCCCGTGAATAGTATGCAATAGTCCATTTTGGACCGACTTCCAGGGCCCCAGTGCTTAGGAAGTAGGTCCTTATCCCTATTGCCTAAGGCTTTTCCCTACGAATCGAGACGAATCGAGAAGTTCTCGTAAGGACATTAATTTCCTCACGAGTCGAGACGAATCGAGAAGTTCTCGTAAGGATGTTCTAATGTCACAGTTGACTCTTTTTAATAGAAGTCTATTAGGGTCTGTGGTACTAGGATTTTTTACCCGTCGCACTGTCGCGTTGGCCGATATGTTCCCCGATATGCAATCTTGCTGTTTGGGTAGCCTCGCGACTGTCGTGTCTCTGATCCCTTCGGGGTTTGGATAAGACGTCTTCAAGTAATCTTCCAGGTGATATTACCGTCGAAAGAGCAAGCGTTAAGGATATTCTATTTCGCTTTTTACTTGAGGTTAGGCTCAGTTTGGGAGCCCCGATGAGTCATGACCACTCCGTGATGGAGTAGGATGATCTCCGATGATCTTTCAAGTCTCATTTGAGTTGCCGTCAAGACCCTGAAGTTAGGAATCTTCCTTTGCTTCGTTTGTTGACATTGTGTATGCAATATTGAAAAGAATGTCGAGGTTGCCTCTGGGTTATCTGTGAACCGTCAAGATTTGGAACTAGGGGACTTTGTCATGGCTCCGTTTGTTGATGTCGCGTCTGTATCCTGCTGGAGGGAGGAAGAACGTTGTTGTTGATCTCTAGGCTGTGGATGCTGCTGTCGAGACTTAGAACTAGGGACTCTGTCGTGGCTCCGAGATAGTCTCTAGGCTGTCTGTGAACCGTCGAGATTTGGAACTAGGGACTTTTCCGTAGCTTCGTTTTGCTGATGTCGTATCTGCTTCTGGTTTGAACGAGAAGGAAAGTCGTTGTTTATTTCTAGGCTGTAGATGTAGCCATTGAGATCTGGCTTCCCTTTGACGGAGCCTGGTGGGACAATATGGTTCCCTTTTCGTTTGTGCCCATGGATTTTATATAGGGGTCGATGTGATCTCACCTGCAGGGCAAAAGTTTCATTCATTTTTTTTCTTTCCGCGATTCTCTATCATTTCAGCTTTTTATATCGCGAATATTCGTGATTGCCCAATCATTTTGGCTGTTTTTTCTTTTTACTCGTTGCTTTTGATTGCGTGTTGCCCAAACATTTCGGCTATTTTTATATGCATATATTTTGCTCGCTGATTTTTATTGCGAGTTGCCCAAACATTTCGGGTATTTCATATGCATTTTTGCTCGCTGATTTTTATTGCGAGTATGGAACCCGAGGTCTGATACCAATCTTAGCATCGGTATCGCTGCGACTGGAATATTGCCAGGAGCGAATCATCATTTGCCGTGAAAGGACTTGGAATTTGATACCGATTTAGGAATCAGTGTTGCTACAACTGGGATATTGCCAGCAGCGAATCATCATTTGCCTTTGTCGATTCAAACAAAGGTGGCTTAGCAAACATGGTTAGGATCCAGTTGACTAAGGCTTTTGACTTCATGAGCCGTAAGGGTCTCATAAAGGTGATTCTCCCTACGAGTCGTGAGGATCTCGTAGGTGCATTTTCTCATTAGGAATCGTGAGGATTCTTAAGTGTGTGTTCTCTTATAAGTCGTAAGGATCTTACAAGAGTGTTTTCTCTTTATAAGTCGAGAGGACTTACAAGTGTCGTTCACCACATGAGGACATTCCTCGTTGTTGGTAGGACTTGGTGGGGAAAACGTTTATTTGCGCCCGTGGATTGTATATAAGGGTCAATATTGAACCGTTTGTAGGGAAAACTGGGGGATGTGATGGCTTAAGAACAGGTTCAGATCCATATAACTTAAGGCTTTCGAATCCTATGAGCCGTGAGGGTCTCATAAGGGGGATTCTCCTTACGAGCCGTGAGGATCCCGTAAGTGCAATTTCTCCTTAGGAATCGTGGGGATACCTAAGTGTGTTGCTCCCTTGTGAGTCGTAAGGATCTCACGTAGGTATTTTCTCTTTACAAGGTCGAGAGGACCTTGCAAGTGTGCATGAAATTTTTTTTACGAGTCTGTGCCCTTTCGGGTTTTCATGAACTCGCCGGCAGTCCTGCTGTTTTTACTCACGGAGCCCTTTCGGGTTTTTATCCGTGCCCATTTCGCTTATGGACGTACCATTTTTTTTTACGATGAAACTCTCGAGAATAGTTTCGGCGCATGTGACTCATCTGTTTGTCGGTGGGATTTGAGTTGCAGTCCTCACCACTGGGACTTGTGGACTTGCATTCCACTATCGCCGTGTTTGAGGCGACGTTGTTAGTTTAGGGACATCTCGGTCCGTTGTTAGTTTAAATACATCTCGGTCCGTTGTTAGTTTAAAGACATCTCGGTCCATAGAGGATTTTAAGGCGAGGTTTCGTTGGATACTACTTATAGAGTTTGGACTCAGAAAGACAGCGAGCGGATACGAGCGTCGTCATCCATCATTAACCTCAGCCGTGACTTGTCAAGCGTAGTATTTCATAAGGAACCGGCCGTTTATTAGCCGGAAGGATCTTTCGCCATGCATATCCATAAGCAAGTAAGCCCCACCTTGGTAGACCTTGTACATGATGTACGGGCCCTCATAGTTCGGCTCGAATTTCCCCCGTTTAGCACGATTGGGGATCATAGGTCTTTTTACGACTAGTACGAGTTCGCCTTGGCGGAATGTTCTCAGCCTAGTAAATCTTTCGTATGAGCGCGTCATCCTTGCTTTGTAAGCTTCTAGTTTTTTCTACGCCATGAGATGAGTTTCATCGAGGGCATCGAGCTCCTCAAGCCAAAGATGGGCATTTTCTTCATCCGTCGGTTCGTACCGAACCGCCACTCGTAGAGAGGGTGGCTTTATCTCCAAGGGAAGTACCGCTTCCGTGCCGAATACTAACGCAAATGGCGTTGTGTTTGTAGTCGTCTTGAACGTGGTCCGATATGCCCAGAGAGCTTCATGCAATCTCTCGTGCCAGTCCTTCTTATTTCTGGACACCGTTTTCTTTATGATCTTTGTCAATGTCTTGTTGAAAGCCTCAGCTAGACCGTTAGCTCGAGGATTATAAACTGAAGAATATCTCCAATCTATATTATGTTGTTGTGTGAAGCGGCTGATCTTATGGCTTCTGTAGGCCGGCCCATTATCCGAGATGATCCGTCGCTGATGTTAGTTGTATGTATGCCCTAGAGGCCAGTATTATACAGATGATGTATATTATATTGGATGCTTGAACATATATAGAGATGAATTTCTTGCTCGATATGATAGTATGCTATCTGGTTGCTCTTTATCTTAACATGTATACTTGTCTCTTTATACTGTCTTAGAGTTACATGTTGGTAAAGCCCTTAGGATGTGTACTTGACTACCTGGATTATGATGCGGATCATACTAGTGGGGACATGGTAGTCCATAAGTACATCCTTCAAGGTCCCTAGTCGTGGGTATATCGAGACAGGGCATCGATATACCAGTATAGACTAGCGTATACGCTTCTCGACCCATGAGATGGGCGATGGATGATCCCATATCCATTGGTGTTTAACATCAGAGATCGTATACGGGTGCTCAGTGGAGACTGGGTACACTGAACGGACTCGCCGAGAACTCCCAGATGGTATTATACCTCACGTCAGATGGCAGTTCTCAGGTGACACTTGTGCAGGTTAGTCTGTAGACCCAAGATCGTCATAGAGTCTTGTGTGATTCCCACCGTGCTTTGATTTCCACCTTACCACGTCCATGAGGGAATGCAAAACAGTGGGTTTTGGGTACATTCCTGAGTCACATGGAGGTAATGAGCGACAGGAGGGGTTTCGTCTCTCCCGGTATTGGGGGTTGATGTTGCGCTGTGCTCGATTGGCCGTAACAGGGAAGTCCCTGGCCAGGGCTGATTGGAGATTTACAGGTAAGTGTTACCAGTAGTTTCTCGACCCGTTATGAGCCTCACATCGGCACGACTTATCAGTTATTGGGGTCTGACGTTTACCACCCCTAGACTTGATATGCGACATATCAGACGAGGAGACCGGACTGCACGGTAATGTTGCCGGTTGGCTCGACGGGAGTTGTAGCAGGTTCGCTTGTTCTCTTCTGATCGTTCAATACCCGGGTGGCCGTTATGTTTAGCTGACCGCTTGCGGCTTGGGGGTGCTTGATATGATCATCACCCACTGCCGGCGTATTGACGAGTCTTAGAGTCCCATAAATGAGTTACCTAGTCCAGGCGAAACGTTGTGGTGCGCGTATGCGATATGCGCATGGACCCGATTAAAATGCGCGTATAGGATACCGTATATTGATCGGGCGGCTTGCTTTTGGTGGGGTCATATGTGATATGGCCGGATTGATAAATCAAGTGTTGATTTATCATTTAACCATTAGTTTTCTCACTTAAAATCTTTTCTTGTACATGATGGATGTATGCATGCATGTATGCTTTCTTTCTTTTAGTTTCATGCACATATGGATGTGCATACATACATACATACATATATCATCTATCATGGATGATTACACATGGAAAATGGTGGCAATATAAGACTCACACCATGGATTAAATATATGGATAATTATTTAATTTGTGTTAAAAACAAAATGAAAAAGAAAGGATAATTCATGGCTAGTTTCTACATCCTTCTTAAACCTAACCATGCTCACCTACTCCTAACCATGAGTTAACCTTCTCTATGTGTTTTAAACTCAAGTTAAATAATATCTTTATCATCTAACCATGGTTTGAGATGAGGATAAGAAAATATATATAGATATATTTTCTTTTTCTTCATGAGAGTTATCTTTTTCACTCTTGTTAAAAAGTATAGCCATCATCTTCTTCCTCCTTCTTCACTTGCTCTCTAGACTTTTGTAGTGAGCAAATTAGATAACAAGATTGGATTTTGAAGTGAGAATAAGAACCACAACATCATTCTACACAAGTTTAGCCCACTTGTTTAGAGTGTTATCTTCATTTCTTCTTTTGAAAAGTGAAGTTGCAAGCTTGGACTAGGAGCTTCGGGTGGATCGTCATGGACACTAGGAGACTTCAAGCGAACCCTCCTCCAACCCTCAAGTGGCCAAGGAATCTAGCGTAGGGAGCTACAAAGGTTGTACTCTCAAAACCCTAGCATTTGTTTCATGTGATGATGTGTAGTTTCTTGAAACCATAATTTTTCTAGGATCGATCCTTTGTATGTTAACTTAGCACCCTAAAAATTCAATCTTTGGTACATGTGATACTTCCAAACCCTTCATGAGGTGCTAGGTAAACCTTTCATTGGTATCAGAGCCGACCTAGAACATTAGGCGACACTTTTACAAAGTAAAAACTCCGATCGAACCAAAATACGATTTTCTCGGACGCTCTCTGGACATTTTTTAAAATCTGGTTATTTTCAGAATTAAAAATATGTAAAAATTACAGCAGGTAAATATAAGAATTACTGTAAAATTCGATGCAGTGACCAGTCTTTATTGCCGCGGAAACGCGGCCTAATCTTGCTTGGGCCGCGGTTCCGCGGCCGTACACATCAATCACTGCATGAATTTTACACAGTAATGCGTGTTTTTGCTTGTATAATTTTTAAGGTATTTTTAATCTGAATTGTGTGCTGTTTGTTCTGGAGATGGTTTTGGACTCGTCGATTCAATCGAAATTTTCATTTCGTGACTTTTCCGGATAAATTAGAATGTATTGAAGTGTTTGAACGAGTATCATTTGCTCACTTTTCACGGGGTTTAAAATCTTTCGGAAATACGTGCAAGTTTGTTTGTGGTGGACCCTCTAGAAGACAAAAAACCTTAACTCGATTATGTGACCGTCTTGAACTGCTTTTTGAACCTTAGGGTTTGGGGCAGTACGGCGTGCCACATGTGAGGCGTTGGCTTGACCCTTCTACGGCTAGACCGCTACCACTGTGTCACACTCCGGGTTTTTGAACTCCGCTCAAGTGTTGAGCTTTAGTGAATCTTGAGTATTTGATCGTTCGTTCGAAAACTTTAATACCGTCTATTTATCTGGAATGTGATGCAATATCTGGAATTCATATAGTTGGACATGAAATACGAAGTATGTGATATTTCGCATTTACGATGTCTAAAGAGAATGTGGATTCCAAATATTGCAGTTTTACACTTTCTTTTCTGTGACCGTAAGTGTAGTATGTCGATATCGCCGGTTTTGTTGCTATACATTAACGACAATTGGGGTACGCATACTTACTTACATTGATGATATATGATATTATGTGTTGCTGAGATATGATGTGCAGGATTGTCGCAATTGAATAGCCGGGGGGTTTTATGTGAGATGAGAGTTTTATATTTTCATTCATGTAAATTCAAATGTAATGTAATATTCTTTTATTTGGGGCACTTCTGGGTTGAGGTCGATGCCACCAGTGTTGTATATTATTTACTTTTCTGCATTAGGATGGACCCAAGGAGGGGAGCACAGGTGACCGGGTTCTGGGGTTCAGTGGGAGGCCATCTCGAGGAGTCGAGACCGGGTCTCCTAGACTCCAGAATTGGTAGGGTCGCTTGCCGCTCTCGTAGGGGTCCAGGGTGTGGGCTTGGCTATTCATCGCGACTGTGGAATCCGTATTTTCTATTGTTGGCTAAATACTAAATACGGACGTCCTAGTATATCCCACATTATATCTATGTTTCTGCTGCGATATCTGTGATGTGATCATTAGATATGTTCTGTGATGGATACAGTATATAATATATATGATATATTATATAGGCGTTACTTATGTTTTACACCCGCGCTAGCCCTGCCCTGCTCTGCCGTTAGTTACCTAACCTAACGGTGCATGAGGGGACATCGAGGCGAATGCGGATGGTATAAGTGTACGTCGTATTTATCTGTGATGTTTAGGTGACTTAAATGATGGGACTTCATTAATGTGATTAATGAAAGAAAAGAAACCTAAAAGATGTTGTAGAATCAAATTTTAAAATAAAAGGATAGCTACAGTCTTGCTTTGCATAGCGGTATATATGATATACCTTGCACCTTATTCGATGGGGAAAGAGGCGAGATCCCTTCACCGGGAGTGACCTCTTTAGCAAAACTGGCAGATGCTACAAAACTCGGTTTGGTCTTTGATTGCTTTTGGAGTTTTTCTTTGCACAGTGATATATATGATATATCCTGCACCTTATTCGATGAGGAAAGAGCCGAGATCCCTTCACCGGGAGTGACCTCTTTAGCAAAACTAATAAAATCCTCAAAATCACTCCATTTCAAAATTTCACTTGATTCTACAACGATATCAAGTTCATTACGCTTATGGTTTTCTGAAAAACCTGCGTAGCCCTCCGTCATTTCAGATAGATATTATTTAGTATTCGTGCTATGTTTGTTGACTTAGTCAAGGCGTAGTGTACGGTAGCTAAATAGTGTTTATCTGTTACAACATGAGATGTGATTGGATTAGGGCATTCGCACGGCCTTGTTGACTCAGTCAAGGGTCGTACGGGTGGGTTTAATTCAATCGAGAAATGTACGGGTTGAACTTGACTTGCGATTTATGGTTTGTTGACTTAGTCAAGGTCATAGAACGCTAGGGGCAAAAGCATTATCGGGAATTTCAAGTGTTGAAATTTGCAATGAGATTGCATACCTTCTATGAGATAGTTGGATCCCGATACCCACTGCGAGTAATTGTTACTCCTGGGAGAGTTTTACACAGGACAATTAGCCGATCAAGTAGGTGTCTAGAAAGGTGTCAACGGGGTTACGCCTCTGGGAAAATGAGATTTACTTTAATTAGATCCGTGCGAAAGCATGGGGAACCTCCCTCAAAGTACCGACACTGGCCTGGCTGAAAGATCGACGAAGTTGTAAGGTGTAATTAATCCCGGCTAGTCTTTACTTTTAGGGTTTGAAGGAAGATTTGATAAAAACCAGTGGGAGCCATCCTGATTAGATAAGATAATAACCAATCTGATCTTGCAAGAGCATACGCTAAAAGTGTTTTCTTCTCTCTCTCTCCAGGTAGCGACCATGTCATGCCCTAATCAAGATAATAATATGGATGTATTGACCGAACCCGCATGTTATACTGTGCAGGGGAACGTTGGACCCGTTCTATTTTATAAGTGTTATAAGACTGAACAGGAAACAGGAGAATATCTGTATTCTCATGCCGCCCAAACGAAGAACATGCATGATGATGCACCTTCTTCGGGTATGTTTGTTATTGAGAACTGTTTTTCAGTTCACCCTACGTCCTGGGTATTAGATACCGGATCAGGATCCCACATATGTAAGCAGTTACATGGGCTACGGAAAGGTAGAGAACTGGGAAAAGGTGATCATTCCGTTCAAGTAGGGAATGGGGCTGTCACGTCCCGCAGGGTACGGAACGTGACTGGCACTTAAGTTACGAAACGTCTCAAGGCGTCTGTAAAATAAGTAAGCCAAAGCCCAGAAATCAAAACCAAATAAGCAGAAGAGTGAAGGAAAACCAATCAATTGAAAGAGAGTTTATCAAATAAGTCATATCAAGGATTTTTAAAAGCAATATTAATTTTCCCGAAAATTTCGGCAGAGTCTCCTTTGTAAAAACTGGCCCCGAAAATGGGTACAACAAGAATATATATATATATGCAACAAAAAGGGCATCCCCAAGCGGGAGCTAGCTCTTCGCCACAAGGCGGTCATAAATCCCACGCAATATAAAACAACAACATGCAAAATAATCATAAAGAAGCATAAGAAAAACCGCATGTCGACTCAAGTGAGCTCGACCCCAAAATACAGCATAAAAAGTTCACAAATCTCACAGTCTCATCTCTAGGTCAATATACAACAATACTGGTAGATACAGTAGATGGAGTACTCTAGATACAAAGAATATACAAGATGGTACAAAAATAATAGTACAACCCACCTACGAGCAAAAACCTCGAGTCCTGGCAAGAGAGGCAAAAGAAGCGGTGCGCCCGCCGCTACTGTGCTGACGGAGCTGACCTGCAAAAGACTGTGGCACAACGGGGGTGAGTTGCCAACTCGTGAGTAATAAATAACATCTATAGAGGCTATCGCAAGTATGCACACAAGCATCCTAGCATCTATAATACAGGTATGGCAGGACATAATAGCATGTATGTATGCAATATGAATATACTAGCAGGTATGAATGCAATGTGAATCAACTCATGATCTGAATGTGTAAGTATAAGAATCTTGTTTTTCCTTTAGGAATCTCTTTTGAAATACCAGCACAATACCAATAGAATCAACAAGAACCTGTATCCAGCAACGACACCTCAAAACTATCACAAATATCATATATCCATGTCATAGTATCTCTGGCCTCACCCATCCGGCTGACCCATCTCAATATCAATATCTCATCATCTCGCGGCCACGGTCGGTATCCTCTGGATATCCGCCGTTCCAAATAGTCACCGGTAGGTAATCCGTCCCCTGCCAGGCTCATCGTCAGCAACACGAGCTTCTTGCCCCGGGGTACCTTACCGGGCCCACCATGTACCCGAGACGGTTCATCCAACTCCTCGAAACGGGTCTCGAAAACCACAGCAAACTCATGGTGGACGACACTTACATCACTAGAAAACCGCAATTTACATATTTTAAGAAAAATAATAAGTTTAGAAATTTTGCGGCTTTCCCCCGAAATCCAGAAATATCACAAAATCTCAAGAAATCCTCATAAATGCATATGCCAATGATAATGAATGCATATGGTATCAATAATCAAGTTCCGATGTATGATTGATAGACTAGGCATGAACAAATAACATGATGAGGTGCATGCACATGATTAGCAATCTTACGATTTCATTTGAAGGAATTAAAGGCAATAGCACAGGTTTAAGCATCAATTATAGTAAAAAGGTTTCAAATTATAGGTTATCTAGTGTGGTGGCATGGCAATTACCAGGGCGTGTGTGTACGCATGAATAGTGCTCGTGCTGCATATAAAAACCCTGGCAATGGTGCAGGTGTCCTATAGAATGGGTTCGCATATGTCTAACAATATAAAGCATGGATGTAGCAAGATGTTACGCAAGCATTTACTCCTAATTACTAATATCACTAGAAATCTTTAAAACTACTTAAACTATCGGGCGACTTGCGCCATCCGAACGATAGTCCCCCGTAAATGTTACATCTACTCACCGGAATCCCCAGCTAGCTACGTCCAATCACCGCTTTCCCTTTTCGTGCCGCGTCCGACGTCTCCGCGATCGAACCTAGAATTTACATCAATACAAAACATAAGGTTACATATCAAGAACGACGCAAATCCCAAACGAAAATACCAACGTTCACAAGCTAGGTACAACGTGCACAAGGTGCGCGGAACACACGCGAAAATCGCAAAAACTAACTAAAATCGTTGATTTGGTCGCCCGGCAAAGCTAAAACCCGATCACTCAAAAATTCGCACTCACACATCCTAAATGTCATAGGATATGCCAAAAATATCATCAAAATATCGCAAATACATCACCACAATATTTTTATAAAAACCTAATAAGCACTAAAAATTCCAAATTCGTGCAAACATCGCGTATTTACGATAAAGTGCTCACATCATCGCACAATCCTACAATCCACACAACTAGCTAGCCACAACACTCAATTTAACCCATTTACCATGCTTCAAAACACATTTTCCATAAACAAACCCTTTCTAGAATTTCATAACTAGCAATCTTAATCCAAACTATACATGAAAAACCCTAAATTAACACTAGTTTATAGCCCAATTAGCAAGTTAACCTCTTAGATTAGGTTAGCAAAACAACTAGATAGAAAAATAGAATTAATTAATTTAGTAATCGTTTCTAAAACCCTAGTTTAAATTCAAACCATTAACTTAAAAAAAAACCTAGATTAGAAAATAAGAATTATTTTGACACTAAAACAATTTCAAAGTTCTAATTTAACACACTTAAGCTACAAATTAATCATTGATTAGAAATTATACCTCACAAGCTCAAACCCTAGCTTGCTCTAGCCTCTCAAGACACCTCCTTTCTCCAAGGTTTGAACCAAATTAGGTTTGAGAAGATATGGAATAAGGGTTTTCTTTGAATTTGTGAAGGAAATTGTAGATTTTTTATGGATATTGTGATGAAATTTGATGTGAAAAGAGGGGAAAAATATGGGGACAGCAGCAGGAGGTGCTCTCGGCCTTGAGGGAATGGAGGAGAATGGTGTGGTGTTGTGGAAATTTTGTCTAAGGTCAAAGCCCACCATTCCCAAGTACAACATACATACAAATTAATATAAATTAATCCATTCACATATCATATTGTTCACAAGAGTTGAAGACCCAAAAAAAAAAGAGAGAAGTTTCCTGCTATGGTGGGACGGCCAAGGGGGGATGAGGATTGGTGAGAGAGTGTATAAAAATTCCTATGCAAAAAGGCCCCCTGACAAGCTCAAAATTGCAAGTTTTAGCTCAAAATAAAATTATTTTCGTTTTCCATAATAAAAATTTGTTAAAACTTGAAATAAAATACTAAAAAATTATATTACAACTAGATTTTAATTAAAATGATTTTAAAGATTAAAATTAGCCCAAAGAAATTTGTATTTATCGCTAATTTAATGTATTTTCTTACCGGCTTAAAATAATATTAAAAAATTGAAAAATAGGGAAAAAATTTTAAATGACCAAAAATTAATAAGTAACTCATTATCTACTAAAAACTAGCAATTACCTATCCAAATTAGGTATAATTAGTCCTAAACTGCAAAATAATAAAAAAGACGGTTTACGGAAAAATACCGAATTTTCACCGATTTTCAGGAAAATACCAAAACGACTTTTCAAGGCGCTACAATCTTCCCCCCTTAAATAAATTCGGTCCCCGAATTTAAAAAAAAAATAGCTACGCGTACCTTCAAAGAGATGGGGATATTTCTTCCTCATCTCGCCCTCGGTCTCCCAGGTGACCTCCTCGTTGCTCGGGCCACGCCAAAGGACCTTGACGGTCGGTATAACTTTTGATCTCAACTTCTTCACCTGCCGATCCAGGATGGCCACCGGCTGCTCTGCAAAAGAAAGGCCGCGCTCTAGCTGGACTGTCAGGTGTTGAATCGCATGCGAAGGGTCATGAAGGTACTTGCGGAGCATCGAAACATGGAAGACGGGGTGAACATCGAGAAAGCTGGGTGGAAGAGCCAAACGATATGCAACAGCGCCGACACGCTCGAGGATCTCGAAGGGACCTACGAATCTAGGGCTAAGCTTCCCCTTTCGCCCAAAACGCATCACGCCCTTCATCGGAGAGACTCTAAGAAAAACATGGTCGCCAACTGTGAACTCTAATCTGCGACGGCGCCTATCCGCATATGATTTCTATCTGCTCTGAGCTGCTCTCATCCGGTCTCGAATCAACTGCACTTTCTCGGTCATCTCCTGCACAATCTGCGGCCCAAAAATACTGCTCTCGCTCAACTCGGTCCAACAAACGGGCGATCTACATCTCCTCCCATACAACGCCTCGAAAGGTGCCATCTGAATAGTATCCTGGAAGCTGTTGTTATAGGAGAACTCCACTAGAGGTAAATGACGATCCCAGCTACCGCCGAAGTCTAAAACGCACGCTCTGAGCATGTCCTCGAGAGTCTGAATGGTCCGCTCTGACTGTCCGTCGGTCTGCGGATGAAATGCTGTGCTGAAGCTCAAACGAGTGCCCAAAGCCTCATGAAGTCTCTGCCAAAGTCGGCTGGTAAACTGGGTGCCTCGGTCTGACATGATACAAGTCGGTACGCCATGCAACCGCACGATCTCGTCGATGTAAAGCTGGGCATACTGAGCGAAGCTGAAAGTGGTCTTCACTGGCAGGAAGTGATCCGCTTTCGTCAATCGATCTACGATCACCTAGATGGAGTCGTACCCTCGACTGGTCCTGGGTAGACCCACAACGAAATCCATCGAAATCTGCTCCCATTTCCACTCTGGAATGGGTAACGGCTGTAGCTCTCCTGCGGGCCTCTGGTGCTCGGCCTTGACTTGCTGACAAGTCAGGCATCTCGATACAAACTCCGCAATGTCCCTCTTCATTCCGTCCCACCACTAGGTCTCTCTCATATCATGATACATCTTGGTGGAACCGGGGTGGACACTATACACTGATCGGTGTGCCTCCTCAAGAATGTCGCGCCGCAATCCATCAGCATCTGGTACACACAGTCTAGATCCATATCGTAAAATCCCCTGATCATCAATCACGAACTCGGAAAATCTGCCCTGTCCCATCTGTGCCATGATCTCTGAGCAACGGTCGTCTCTGCGCTGTGCCTCATATATACGGTCAAGCAACTGTGGGCGTGCATGAACATGCGCGAGCTGTCCCCCTGTCTGAGTGAACTCGAACTCAACTCGGCTGTCGCATAAAATCTGCCAATCTGCTGACGACTGCCTCTGCACTGCGCGCAAATTGGATAGACTACCCCCGGGCCTCCTGCTCAAAGCATCTGCCACTACATTCGCCTTGCCTGGGTGATATAAGATCTCACAGTCGTAGTCTTTCACCAACTCCATCCAACGACGCTGTCTGAGGTTCAGGTCTCACTGCTGAAATATGTATTTTAAGCTCTTGTGGTCTGTGAATATTTGGGACGACTCGCTATATAGGTAATGTCGCCAAATCTTCAGTGCAAAGACCACTGCAGCCATCTCCAAATCGTGAGTGGGGTAGTTCTGTTCATGCTTCTTCAACTGCCGAGAAGCATATGCGATCACCCGGCCATGCTGCATCAATACGCATCCTAACCCCACTCGCGAAGCATCACAGTAGACCACAAATCCGCCTGATCCCGAAGGCAAAGATAATACCGGCGCCGTAGTCAAACAAGTCCGTAGCTGCTGAAAACTGCGCTCGCACTCCTCTGTCCAAACGAAAGGAACTCCCTTCCGGGTCAAACCGGTCAAAGGTGCAGCTATACGGGAGAAGTCCTGAACAAAACGTCTGTAGTAGCACGCCAGGCCTAGAAAACTACGGATCTCAGTAACCGATGTAAGTCGGGGCCACTGCTGCACAGCCTCAATCTTCTTCGGGTCCACACATATGTTGTCTCTCGTAATCACGTGACCCAAGAATCCGACGCTGTCCAGCCAGAATGCACACTTGGAGAACTTCGTGAACAGCTGGTGCTCCCTCAGAGTCTGTAACGTAATCCACAGGTGCTGCTCGTGCTCCTCTCGGCTCCGGGAGTACACCAAAATATCGTCGATGAACACGATGATGAACAAGTCAAGATACGGCCTGAAGGTACGGTTCATCAAATCCATAAATGCTGTGGGGGCGTTGGTGAGTCCGAACGACATCACCAGAAACTCATAGTGGCCATAGCGTGTACGGAAGGCTGTCTTCGGTATATCCTCCTGTCGGACTCGCAGCTGGTGGTATCCTGATCGTAAGTCGATCCTCGAAAAATAACCCGCACCCTGGAGCTGGTCGAACAAATCATCAATGCGTGGCAACGGATATCTGTTCAGAACGGTCACCTTGTTCAGCTGGCGGTAGTCGATACATAAGCGCAAACTTCCGTCCTTCTTCTTGACAAACAGGACCGGAGCACCCCATAGAGAAACACTGGGTCGAAAAGTCCCTTATCTAGCAAATCTTGCAGCTGAACCTTCAACTCTCTAAGCTCCGCCAGGGCCATCCGATAAGGCGGTATAGACATAGGCCCCGAGCCGGGAATCAAATCAATACAGAACTCGACATCGCGCTCAGGTGGCAGTCCTGGCAGCTCGTCAGGGAAAACATCGGGGAACTCGCATGCAATCGGAACCTGGTCCAATGGTACATCCGTAGCTCTAGTATCACATACGCAGGCTAGAAATCCCCGACATCCCTTCCTCAACAGCTGACTAGCGCGAAGGGAAGAAATCAAAATGTAAGGGGCGGCACCACGGGCCCCCTGCACAACAAAAGCCGACTCGCCGGGAAAATAAAATCTAACTGTCTTCTCGCGGCAGTCCACCGACGCATAGCATGTGGCTAACCAATTCATGCCCAAAAGAACGTCGAAGTCCAACATCTCCAGAAGGATCAAGTCGACAGGCAGCTCTCGCTCGCCAATACGAACGGTACAGGATCGGAACACGTGCCTAGCAACAAAAGACTCTCCCACAGGAGTGGTCACAACGAGCGGCTGATCAAGCAAACCGGACTCTCTACCCAAACTCGGCATGAAGTTGGTGGAAACGTAAGAGTGCGTGGATCCGGGATCAAACAACACATGTGCATCAACAGAGCATACTGACAGGGTACCTGTAACGACGGCATTGGATGCCTGCGCATCCTGGGGTGTCAATGCAAAAACTCGTGCCTAACCTCCTCCAATAGCGGGCTGACCTCGGCCTTGGCCTCTGCCTCCTCGTCCTCTCTGGATCGGTGCGCCGCGCCCACGGCCTCTGGGTGCACCTAACTGGCGTGGAGCATCGCCTGTAGCAGAAAGTAGAGCTCTCTGAGGAGGGGGAGGTGATGGTGGTAGGGTCACATGCGGAACTGTCGCCGCTCCCTGTCGTCTCGCCGGACAGTCTCTGACAAGATGGTGTGGACTCCCGCACCCAAAACACCCTGGCGACAGCTGCTGTCCCTGGGGATATGAACCATATAACTGACCCCATCCAAATCCTCTGCCAGGCCCATCTCTCGGAAAGAATCTGGCGCGCTGCCTCTGCAGCGGCACATCGGTGCGAATCCTCTTGGGCCCAGAAACGGCCGAAGTCTGTGATATGCGTACCTCCATCCGTAATGCCGTATCCATAGCAGCTGAATAAGTGTCGTAGTGCTGGGCGCCAATGGCAAGATATAGCTGGGCATCAAGTCCCTGTACGAACCTCTTCACCCTCTTCGCTTCGGTATCTACCAGGTACGAGGCATATCGGGACAACTGTGTAAACTGAACGTCATACTCAGACACCGTCATCCCAGGTGTCATGACCAAGGCCTCGAAACTATGAGCTCTGGCGTCACGAACGCTCTCCGGGAGGAAACGGGCAAGGAAAACTGCTGTGAACTCGGTCCAGGTCATGGGCGGTAGACCTGCAGCTCGACCTCTCAGAACTGACTCCCACCATATCTGTGCGAGACCCTCTAGTCGAAAACTCGCAAGCTCTACCCAGCGATCGTCAGAACATCTCAGCGATCGGCAGATCCTGGCCAAGCTGTCAAGGAACGTCTGCGGGTCCTCTGCTGCATCGGTACCCGTGAAAACTGGAGGTCTCAGCCTCATGAACTCCTGTAGTGAAATCGGGATGGTCACGGCGGTAGTAGTAGGAGCAGGTATCATAGTAGTCTGGGATGTAGTAGGTGCGTCATCCGGCCTCGGTGTACGACTGGCTGCAACTAGGGATCCTACCATCTGACGTAGCTCCTGCATACTCCTCATCATCTGTCGCAACTCCTCCATACCAGTCTCAAGCCTATCCATACGGCCTGGGGAAGGTGGATCGGTCTTTCCCTACGGCGTAGGCATACCACCCTGCTCAGTCCTAGTCTCGGACGAGCCAGCTCGAATCTCGTCTCGGACGGCAGCCCTCTGTGCTCTCGTAGCCTTCGGCGGCATAGTGGCTAGTACAGGAAAAAGGTTAATAAGAACAGTGCAATAGAATCATAGGATACACGGAATTAAAGAAGGAATTTCAAGCAAGTATATCCCAAAGTCACTTAGGCGGAGTTCCGTATTGTAAGTATGCCGCGGACATACACACGCTACGTTACCCTACTTAAGTCACTTACTCCATCTACCAAGGGTCATCCTACACTCAAAAAGGTAAAACCTATCGCTCTGATACCAACTTTGTCACTTCCCGCAGGGTACGGAACGTGACTGGCACTTAACTTACGAAACGTCTCAAGGCGTCTGTAAAATAAGTAAGCCAAAACCCAGAAATCAAAACCAAATAAGCAGAAGAGTGAAGGAAAACCAATCAATTGAAAGCGAGTTTATCAAATAAGTCATATCAAGGATTTTTAAAAGCAATATTAATTTTCCCGAAAATTTCGGCACAGTCTCCTTTGTAAAAACTGGCCCCCAAAATGGGTACAACAAGAATATATATATATGCAACAAAAAGGGCATCCCCAAGCGGGAGCTAGCTCTTCGCCACAAGGCGGTCACAAATCCCACGCAATATAAAACAACAACATGCAAAATAATCATAAAGAAGCATAAGAAAAACCGCATGTCGACTCAAGTGAGCTCGACCCCAAAATACAGCATAAAAAGTTCACAAATCTCACAGTCTCATCTCTAGGTCAATATACAACAATACTGGTAGATACAGTAGATGGAGTACTCTAGATACAAAGAATATACAAGATGGTACAAAAATAATAATACAACCCACCTATGAGCAAAAACCTCGAGTCCTGGCAAGAGAGGCAAAAGAAGCGGTGCGCCCGCCGCTACTGTGCTGACGGAGCTGACCTGCAAAAGACTGTGGCACAACGGGGGTGAGTTGCCAACTCGTGAGTAATAAATAACATCTATAGAGGCTATCGCAAGTATGCACACAAGCATCCTATCATCTATAATACAGGTATGGCAGGACATAATAGCAGGTATGTATGCAATATGAATATACTAGCAGGTATGAATGCAATGTGAATCAACTCATGATCTGAATGTGTAAGTATAAGAATCATGTTTTTCCTTTAGGAATCTCTTTTGAAATACCAGCACAATACCAATAGAATCAACAAGAACCTGTGTCCAGCAACGACACCTCAAAACTATCACAAATATCATATATCCATGTCATAGTATCTCTGGCCTCAGCCATCCGGCTGACCCATCTCAATATCAATATCTCATCATCTCGCGGCCACGGTCGGTATCCTCTGGATATCCGCCGTGCCAAACAGTCACCGGTAGGTAATCCGTCCCCTGCCAGGCTCATCGTCAGCAACACGAGCTTCTTGCCCCGGGGTACCTTACCGGGCCCACCATGTACCCGAGACGGTTCATCCAACTCCTCGAAACGGGTCTCGAAAACCACAGCAAACTCATGGTAGACGACACTTACATCACTAGAAAACCACAATTTACATATTTTAAAAAAAATAATAAGTTTAGAAATTTTGCGGCTTTCCCCCGAAATCCAGAAATATCACAAAATCTCAAGAAATCCTCATAAATGCATATGCCAATGATAATGAATGCATATGGTATCAATAATCAAGTTGCGATGTATGATTGATAGACTAGGAATGAACAAATAACATGATGAGGTACATGCACATGATTAGCAATCTTACGATTTCATTTGAAGGAATTAAAGGCAATAGCACAGGTTTAAGCATCAATTATAGTAAAAAGGTTTCAAATTATAGGTTATCTAGTGTGATGGCATGGCAATTACCAGGGCGTGTGTGTACGCATGAATAGTGCTTGTGCTGCATATAAAAACACTGGCAATGGTGCAGGTGTCCTATAGAATGGGTTCGCATATGTCTGACAATATAAAGCATGGATGTAGCAAGATATTACGCAAGCATTTACTCCTAATTACTAATATCACTAGAAATCTTTAAAACTACTTAAACTATCGGGCGACTTGCGCCATCCGAACGATAGTCCCCCGTAGATGTTATATCTACTCACCGGAATCCCCAGCTAGCTACATCCAATCACCGCTTTCCCTTTTCGTGCCGCGTCCGACGTCTCCGCGACCGAACCTGGAATTTACATCAATACAAAACATAAGGTTACATATCAAGAACGACGCAAATCCCAAACGAAAATACCAACGTTCACAAGCTAGGTACAACGTGCATAAGGTGCGCGGAACACACGCGAAAATCGCAAAAACTAACTAAAATCGTCGATTTGGTCGCCCGGCAAAGCTAAAACCCGATCACTCAAAAATCCGCACTCACACATCCTAAATGTCATAGGATATGCCAAAAATATTATCAAGATATCGCAAATACATCACCACAATATTTTTATAAAAACCTAGTAAGCACTAAAAATTCCAAATTCGTGCAAACATCGCGTATTTGCGATAAAGTGCTCGCATCATCGCACAATCCTACAATCCACACAACTAGCTAGCCACAACACTCAATTTAACACATTTACCATGCTTCAAAACACATTTTCCATAAACAAACCCTTTCTAGAATTTCATAACTAGCAATCTTAATCCAAACTATACATGAAAAACCTTAAATTAACACTAGTTTATAGCCAAATTAGCAAGTTAACCTCTTAGATTAGGTTAGCAAAACAACTAGATAGCAAAATAGAATTAATTAACTTAGTAATGGTTTCTAAAACCCTAGTTTAAATTCAAACCATTAACTTAAAAAAAACCTAGATTAGAAATTAAGAATTATTTTGACACTAAAACAATTTCAAAGTTCTAATTGAACATACTTAAGCTACAAATTAATCATTGATTAGAAATTATACCTCACAAGCTCAAACCCTAGCTTGCTCTAGTCTCTCAAGACACCTCCTTTCTCCAAGCTTTGAACCAAATTAGGTTTGAGAAGATATGGAATAAGGGTTTTCTTTGAATTTATGAAGGAAATTGTTGATTTTTGATGGATATTGTGATGAAATTTGATGTGAAAAGAGGGGGAAAATATGGGGACAGCAGCAGGAGGTGCTCTCGGCCTTGAGGGAATGGGGGAGAATGGTGTGGTGTTGTGGAAATTTTGTCTAAGGTCAAAGCCCACCATTCCCAAGTACAACATACATACAAATTAATATAAATTAAGCCATTCACATATCATATTGTTCACAAGAGTTGAAGACCCAAAAAAAAGAGAGAAGTTTCCTGCTATGGTGGGCCGGCCAAGGGGGGATGAGGATTGGTGAGAGAGTGTATAAAAATTCCTATGCAAAAATACCCCCCGACAAGCTCAAAATTGCAAGTTTTAGCTCAAAATAAATATATTTTCGTTTTCCATAATAAAAATTTGTTAAAACTTGAAATAAAATACTAAAAAATTATATTACAACTAGATTTTAATTAACATGATTTTAAAGATTAAAATTAGCCCAAAGAAATTTGTATTTATCGCTAATTTAATGTATTTTCTTACCGGCTTAAAATAATATTAAAAAATTGAAAAATAGGGAAAAAATTTTAAATGACCAAAAATTAATAAGTAACTCATTAACTACTAAAAACTAGAAATTACCTATCCAAATTAGGTATAATTAGTCCTAAACTTCAAAATAACAAAAAAGACGGTTTACGGAAAAATACCGAATTTTCACCGATTTTCAGGAAAACACCAAAACGATTTTTCAAGGCGCTACAGGGGCAAATGTTGCAGCCAAAGAAGTTGGCAAATATCACCTGGTATTACCAAGTGGTGATACACTAGTTCTGAATGAGTGCTATTATATACCGAACATGATGTGCAACATTATATCAGTTTCTTTATTAAGTAAAGAAAGATATAATTTTGTAGTAAAGGATAATTTTATGAACATATTCCTAGATCAAAAGTTGATTGCATCAGGCTCGTTACATAATGGCATATTCATTCTCAATCAAAATACAGTCCTCAATATACAAAACACACACAAGAGGAAAAGCTCAGAAATGAACGAATTCTTCTTGTGGCACTGTAGACTTGGCCATATCAATGAGACACGGCTAGCTAAGTTACATAAGAATGGATATTTGAATTCATTCTAATTATCATCTTATGACACTTGCCATTCATGTCTCAAAGGAAAGATGACCAAAACTCCATTTAGTGGACACGGAGAAAGAGTTACTGAACTCTTAGGACTGGTACATAGTGATGTATGCGGTCCTATGTCTACACACGCCAGGAACGGTTCTTCCTACTTCATTACATTCACTGACGATCTCTCTAGATACGGGCATGTGTTCCTGTTGAAACACAAGTCTGAAGCTTTTGAGAAATTCAGAGAATATTAGCACGAAGTAGAGAACCAAAGGGACAAAAGTATTAAGATTCTTCGATCTGATCGAGGAGGTGAATACTTAAGCATTGAATTCCTAGATTATTTAAAATAGAATGAGATTCTCTCTCAGCTTACTCCTCCTTATACACCACAGCACAACGGTGTATCGGAACGAAGGAATCGCACCATATTAGATATGGTGCGCTCAATGATGAGCAATGCTGAGTTACCTATTTCCTTTTGGGGGTATGCGTTTGAGACAGCCATATACCTATTGAATCTGGTTCCGTCTAAATCTGTACCTACCACACCATATGAGATATGGAGTGGGAAGAGACCATATTTTAAACGAATTAAGATATGGGGTTGTCCGGCCTATGTTAAAAAGCAAAATCCGGACAAACTCGAGGCACGATCAGTTCTTTGCAAGTTTGTGGGATATCCAAAGAATTCTCAAGGATATTTTTTCTACCAAGCTGAGGAACAAAGAGTGTTTGTTGCTCAACATGCCACCTTTTTGGAAAGGGAATTTCTTGAAAAAGAAATTAGTGGCAAAGAGGTAGAGCTGGAAGAGATTCCAGCACCACAAACTACAACTGATGATTTAGTAGAACCAGAGGATTCAGTAGTACCCGACGAACCCCAGCCTCTCCGCCGATCTAGTAGGTTTTCTCGTCCACCTGAGAGATACTACGGTTTTCTCATTGACGGTGGAAGCGAGGATTGTATCATGGAGGATGATGACCCAACTAGCTTCGAGCAGGCCATCACGAGTAGGGACTCAGTGAAATGGCTGGATGCAATGCGGTCCGAGATGGAATCCATGTACACCAACAAAGTATGGATTTTAGAAGTTGCTCCTGAAGGGGTAAAACCCATTGGGAGCAAGTGGATCTTCAAGAAAAAACTTGGTGTAGATGGAAAAGTGGAGACTTTCAAAACTAGACTTGTAGCAAAGGGTTTTCGTCAAAGACCAGGTGTGGACTATGACGAGACCTTTTCTCCAGTAGCTATGCTTAAATCCATCCGGATCATGCTTGCCATCGCTGCATATCATGATTACGAAATCTGGCAAATGGATGTTAAGACTGCCTTTCTAAACGGTGATTTAGAAGAGTGCGTATACATGACTCAGCCAGAGGGCTTCGTAGATAGTGGGAGCAGCGGGAAGGTGTGCAAGCTGCTTAAATCCATTTATAGATTAAAGCAAGCGTCGCGGAGTTGGAACATCTGCTTTGACGTCGTTATCAAAGAGTTTGATTTCGTCAAAAACGTAGATGAACCTTGTATTTACAAGAAGGTAGCAGAGAGTAAGGTTGTCTTCCTCATATTGTACGTGGACGACATACTCTTGATAGGAAATGACATTCCTATGCTGCAATCGGTCAAGCTCTTCTTATCACAAAGATTCTCAATGAAAGATCTTGGTGATGCCTCCTGCATATTGGGAATTAGGATCTATTGAGATAGATCCAAACGGATATTGGGATTGTCCCAATCCAGGTACATTGACACCATACTAAAAAGGTTTAGTATGGAAGAATCCAAGCGTGGGAACTTACCCACGATCTCTGGAGTCACTCTCTCCAAAGAGACGTCTCCCAAGACTGATTTAGAGAGAGCTCGCATGCAAGGGATACCCTGTGCTTCGGCTGTAGGCTCTATCATATACGCGATGCTATGTACCAGACCCGATGTAGCATACTCACTAAGTGTAGTAAGCAGATATCAAGCTGATCATGGAGAGAGTCACTGGACAGCTGTGAAGAGCATTCTCAAGTACTTACGAAGGACTAAAGAGATGCTCTTGGTGTATGGTAACGGAGAACTCCAAGTGGAGTCCTTTACCGATTCAAGCTTCCAGAGTGATAAGGACGACTCTAAGTCGCAGTCGGGTTTTGTCTTTACCCTTTACGGAGGGGCGGTTAGCTGGAAGAGTTCCAAGCAGGAAACCGTGGCAGACTCGACGATGGAGGTTGAATACATCGCTGCCAACGATGCTGCCAAAGAGGCTGTCTGGATCAAGAAGTTCATTACTGAACTTGGAGTGGTTCCATCCATTGAGAATCCAATACCTTTGTATTGCGATAACAATGGAGCGGTAGCTTTGGCCAAGGAACCTAGGTCCCATCAGCGATCCAGGCATATTCTGAGGCGGTATCACCTGATCCGGGAGATTGTTGATCGCCGGGAGATCGAGGTCAGGAGGGTTGACACGAAGAATAACACAGCGGATCCACTCACGAAGGCCATTCCCCAGACACAGTTTGAGAGACTCTTCGGGATGCTCAGTATGCGATACTACAGCAGCTGGCCCTAGTGCAAGTAGGAGATTGTTAGTTGTATGTATGCCCTAGAGGCCAGTATTGTACAGATGATGTATATTATATTGGATGCTTGGACATATATAGAGATGACTTTCTTGCTCGATATGATAGTATGCTATCTGGTTGCTCTTTATCTTAACATGTATACTTATCTCTTTATACTGTCTTAGAGTTACATGTTGGTAAAGCCCTTAGGATGTGTACTTGACTACCTGGATTATGATGCGGATCATACTAGTGGGGACATGGTAGTCCATAAGTACATCCTTCAAGGTCCCTAGTCGTGGGTATATCGAGACAGGGCATCGATATACCAGTATAGACTAGCGTATACGCTTCTCGACCCATGAGATGGGCGATGGATGATCCCATATCCATTGGTGTTTGACATCAGAGATCGTATACGGGTGCTCAGTGGAGACTGGGTACACTGGACGGACTCGCCGAGAACTCCCAGATGGTATTATACCTCACGTCAGATGGCAGTTCTCAGGTGACACTTGTGCAGGTTAGTCTGTAGACCCGAGATCGTCATAGAGTCTTGTGTGATTCCCACTGTGCTTTGATTTCCACCTTACCACGTCCATGAGGGCGTGCAAAACGGTGGTTTTTGGATACAGTCCCGAGTCACATGGAGGCAATGAGCGATAGGAGAGGTTTCGTCTCTCCCGGTATTGGGGGTTGATGTTGCGCTGTGCTCGATTGGCCGTAACAGGGAAGTCTCTGGCCAGGGCTGATTGGAGATTTACTGATAAGTGTTACCAGTAGTTTCTCGACCCGTTATGAGCCTCACATCGGCACGACTTATCAATTATTGGGGTCTGACGTTTACCACCCCTAGACTTGATATGCGACATATCAGACGAGGAGACCGGACTGCACGGTAGTGTTGCCGGTTGGCTCGACGGAAGTTGTAGCAGGTTCGCTTGTTCTCTTCCGATCGTTCAATACCCGGGTGGCCATTACGTTTAGCTGACCGCTTGCGGCTTGGGGGTGCTTGATATGATCATCACCCACTGCCTGCGTATTGACGAGTCTTAGAGTCCCACAAAGGAGTTACCTAGTCCAGGCGAAACGTTGTGGTGCGCGTATGCGATATGCGCATGGACCCGATTAAAATGCGCGTATAGGATACCGTATATTGATCGGGCGGCTTGCTTTTGGTGGGGTCATATGTGATATGGCCGGATTGATAAATCAAGTGTTGATTTATCATTTAACCATTAGTTTTCTCACTTAAAATCTTTTCTTGTACATGATGGATGTATGCATGCATGTATGCTTTCTTTCTTTTAGTTTCATGCACATATGGATGTGCATACATACATACATACATACATCATCTATCATGGATGATTACACATGGAAAATGGTGGCAATATAAGACTCACACCATGGATTAAATATATGGATAATTATTTAATTTGTGTTAAAAACAAAATGAAAAAGAAAGGATAATTCATGGCTAGTTTCTACATCCTTCTTAAACCTAACCATGCTCACCTACTCCTAACCATGAGTTAACCTTCTCTATGTGTTTTAAACTCAAGTTAAATAATATCTTTATCATCTAACCATGGTTTGAGATGAGGATAAGAAAATATATATAGATATATTTTCTTTTTCTTCATGAGAGTTATCTTTTTCACTCTTGTTAAAAAGTATAGCCATCATCTTCTTCCTCCTTCTTCACTTGCTCTCTAGACTTTTGTAGTGAGCAAATTAGATAACAAGATTGGATTTTGAAGTGAGAATAAGAACCACAACATCATTCTACACAAGTTTAGCCCACATGTTTAGAGTGTTATCTTCATTTCTTCTTTTGAAAAGTGAAGTTGCAAGCTTGGACTAGGAGCTTCGGGTGGATCGTCGTGGACACTAGAAGACTTCAAGCGAACCCTCCTCCAACCCTCAAGTGGCCAAGGAGTCTAGCGTAGGGAGCTACAAAGGCTGTACTCTCAAAACCCTAGCATTTCTTTCATGTGATGATGTGTAGTTTCTTGAAACCCTAATTTTTCTAGGATCGATCCTTTGTATGTTAACTTAGCACCCTAAAAATTCAATCTTTGGTACATGTGATGCTTCCAAACCCTTCATGAGGTGCTAGGTAAACCTTTCAGCTGAGTACCGAACCAGTAGATGACATGTGTTTTGAAGAAATGGAGGATGTTCTCCGTCATCACCTCTCTTAACGGTATTGCTTCTGCCCATTTAGAGAAGTAATCCGTTGTTGCTGGTATGAACCGATGTCCATTGGATGACGTTGGCTCGATGGGCCCGATTATATTGGTTCCCCATATTTCGAATGGCCAGCTAGCCAATGTTGGGTGTAGCAGATTTGGATGCTGGTGGATTAAGTCCCCGTGAATTTGGCATGAGTGACACTTCTTCGCATATTCGAGACAGTCCTGAATCATCGTGGGCCAATAGTAACCCATTCTTTTGATCTTCAATTTCATCTTTGGCCCAGCTTGATGGGAACCGTAGTGTCCATCATGAGTTTCTTGAACGACCCTTCTTGCTTCATCTGGTCCCAGGTATCTCAGCCACAGACAATCGAACGATCTCTTATAAAGAGTACCATTGACGAAGGCGAAAGACAGGGCTCTCTTCATGAGCTAATGTCTTGACGACGCGTCTTCGGGCGTTCGATGGGATTTGAAGTAGTCTATGAAAACTTCTCTCCAATCCTTCGCCTTTTCTCCATCCTCTAATTGGAAGGCCTCTTGTTCGGTTGCTTCCTCTCCTTTAGCCGTCTTCGGAGATATTTCTGCTGGTGCGGGAATCCGGCGACTTTGCACAATGATCCTTACGTCATCGAGCTTTTCGTCGGCCAGTTCTTTAGCGAGCTTGGCTAACGCATCCGCCTTGCTATTTTCCGCACGCTGTATGCTTTCCAGGGTGTAGAAGGGGATTTGCGTAAGCAATTGCTGCACTCTCTCGTCATATTTTACCAACTCGGGTTTACACGTCTGATAGTCGCCATTCACTTAGCTGACGACCAGTTGGGAGTCTTCATATATAAGGAGGTTTTTGATTCACATGTCAATGGCAATCTCGAGACCTGCTATCAAAACTTCATATTCCGCTTCGTTGTTTGTTCTTGGCTTTGTTAATGAATGGCGAAACGCATATCCCTCCTTACGGAGTTACGAGGATAAGGCCCACCCCGGCTTTGATTATAGGGGTATTTTGCTTTCGCTTCTTCATAGACGATGCTCCATTGAAGTAGAGTTCCCATCGGGTATCAATCCCTTCTTTCTCCCCATCGATTGCGTTAAACGCATGTTCATCTGGCAACTCATAGTTTAAAGAAGAATTAGCTGGTATCGGATGCTCAGCGAGAAAGTCAGTGATGGCCTGGCCTTTTATTGCTTTGAGGGGTCGATATACTATCAAGAACTCCATCAAGAGAAGGGCCCATTTAGCAAGCCTTCCTGTTAATATGGCTCTCGACATTCATCTCGATACAGCAGACGCAATGCCAGCAAACGAAGCGAAGGCAATATTCCTAGCTTCAGGGTCTTAACGGCAACTCATGTAAAACCTTAAAAACTATCGGAGATCATCCTATACCAGCGCGGAGTGGTCATGACTCATCGGGGCTCCCAAACTGAGCCTAACCTCAAGTAAAAAGCGACATGGAATATCCCTAACGCTTGTTCTTTCGACGGTAATACTACCTGGAAGATTGCTTGAAGACATCTTGTCCAGCCCCTGAAGGGATCAGAGACACGACAGTCGCAAGGCTACTCGAACAGCAAAATTGCCTATCGAGGAATACATCAGCCAACGCGACAGTACGACGGACACAACCCTAGTACCACAAACCCTAACGGGCCTCTGTCGTATAGAGCAGAGGTTAACTGTGACGTTAGGACATCCTTGTGAGAACTTCTCGATTCGTATTGACTCGTAAGGCAAAGCCTTAGGCAATGGGGATTAAAAAACCCGTTTCCTAAGCACTGGGCCCTGCAAGTCGGTCCAAGATAAACTCTTGCATACTATTCACGGGTCACACTCTCCGAAATCGAACATCGACAAAGAGGGAAACAACCACTTACAATTCCTCTCGACTTGTAGGCGGGAAAATTCTCTTGTGAGATCCTTACGACTCTCAAGAGAAAACGCACTTAGGAATCCTCATGATTCCTAAGGAGAAAATACACCTACGAGATCCTCTCGACTCGTAGGGAGAAAAAATCTTTTTGAGATCCTCACGACTCATAAAGTTGGAAAGTCTTGGACAGCAGACCTGAACCTGCTTCCTAAGTCATCGATACCCTACAAGAAGGCTAGGACGAAATATTCTCTATGCTTGCCAGAGTAACATAGCGACAATACAGCAAAGAGGAAAAATGACAGAGGGAGACAAGAAAAATATGTCTTTTATTCATGAATCAAAATGAATACAAATTACAATCTATGAAAGAATAAAAAAAAATAATAATACTCTCATTCAGGAGTATGTACAAAAGAAGAACAAAAGGAAAAATATACAATTTTTCAAGCCGGCGAACGATGTAACAGATTTGTCAGTTCATCCTTTTCCGCTAGGCCTCGGCTTCATAATTTGTTATCGCTACGAGACGGGCCTCCGCTTGAGACTGTTGGGCCTGGTACGAGACAAGCCGACTTTCAAGCTCCTGTTCAGTGACCTTGTGGGCTTCAACCATCTCGCGGGTAAAAATGAAGTCTTTATCAATAGCTACCACCTCCCTATTAGCTTCTTGAAGCACCCGCCAGAGTTCATACGCCCGAGTGGTCTTGGCCGTAAGATCAGCTTGAAGTTCCCCCAGCACATTTGAAGCCAGCTTCCTCTCTGAAAATTTTCGGCTGAGCCTCTTCTCGCATGACAGTATATTTGCGGCGCACCGTTCAATCAGCCCCCGCAAGCACTCCTTTGCAGCCACAACCTCTGAAGGAAGGTGTGTACATTCAAGACTATGCAAGAAAGCCTCCACCCGACGAAAAAACTCAACCCAGACTTGCACCAATGTTTCGCTATAGCAAGCAGCAAGAAAGGGGAGATAACTGTTGGCTTCAGCGGCAAATTCTTCAGCCGTGATCAAACTACCAGCACGAAGGTCTTGGATCAGAGCTGACAAAGAGTGAAGGCTTAGCTTTGCCATTCGTTCAGAGGCACGTAGAGTATAGGGGCCGGGTGGCATGACGATGCGAGATTCCAGCATGGTAAGAACTGGCAAAGCTGCTAAGATTTGTAAACAATCAGCAAGACTTGCAAGCAAAGAGCAGATGGTACAACGTTGAAACTTTACTTACCTACAGTTATGCAAGAAGGGTCCAAAAGATCCCCATGCCCGTCAAGAATCTCAACTTCGTCATCGGCTTCCAGAACAACAGAAGACATCAGTATCGTTATCTGAAATAATAATAATGCCGTGAGAAGAAGGCAAATAACACTAACCTTGCCCGGAAGAGAGGATGATGCGTTGAGGGGATATTGCATGCGGAGCGGCCATATCTAGCAGACGCTGAAAAGACATCCTGGGGGACAGGTCCGCAATGGACGCCGCCAATCCTCGTAGCTCTGAAAAGACAGAAAGGTTCAGATAATGAAGAGATCATTAAAGCAAAAGATGGAAGAATACCTTCGATGCTCCTCCCGCTCTGAACTGGAGGGATAGCAGCTTCGGTAGCCTCCTCCATGCCTCCAGGCACATCATCGGGGACATGGGCCGGTACAACAGCTTCCAATTGAGGAGCAGCGGCCACCGCTGCAGGCTCCAATGAAAGGACGGTGGCCTCGACTACCTGTCCCACAGTCTCCGGGCCGTCCCGAGAAAGATCCATTGAATCTGCGGCCAATGAAGATGCCTCTTCCGGGAGAGCAAGCATTGGGAGAACGGAAACCACCAATAGGAGCTCCACGACAGGAAGAACAGCTGTATCGACCCCCTCCACACTTACTGGTGTCTCATCGGGGATATTTACAGAGTCCATAGTCAAGGCGTGACTCGAACTCAGATCCTCTATCATGGCCGAAGTCCCTGCAAAAGTTTTCACGAAGATAAGGATATATATATATGAGCAGTGAAAAATACTACAAAAAGATATATAAGTATACCAATGCGCCCAGGAGCTTCTAGTATGGCTTTTTCAAGCCGGCGTTCCTTCTCAAGAATTTGTGCTCGCCGGGGTTCAAGGGTAGACTCGTGGTCATCAGTCCACAACGACAGCGCATCTTCGGCATCGGCCGAGATAGGCTGCTTAAGGGCTATCTCGCCTCCCTCCTCCAAAAGGCCTATAAATATCCGCCGTTTCGTTGGAGGAGCTTCGTAGAAGATGACGGCAGGATAAGGTCTTTCTGGGACCCTCACATTTTCAGTCTCATCCTGGGAGCGTCTTATAGCCTCAGCCAATTGTGCGGCTTCCTCGGCAGATGAACCTGGAAAAAGAAGACCACCATCCAGCTCTTGCATATCTATTGGTTCATCTTGAAAGATAGGCTCGGATTCCACTAAAAAGTCAAGCAGATTGGTGACCGTCTTCTTTCGCCTCTTTGACCCAGAACTAACACCGGAAGACGATCGCTTCTTTCCCCTCGGTGCTTTGGTGCAAAGTTGACCCACTTCGCCTTCATTATCCTCTCTCGACGGTGCTACCGATGATGACATTACCATTGCTGACGCCGCAGCTGATGAAACTGCTACTGGCACCTTATCAGAAGCCATTGCCTGAGCTCTAGTGCACATCGGCATACCAACTGTCGGAGTCAAGTCCACATCCGCCGCCTCAGGAATAAGTACGGCACCAGTATCCCTCAAGGGAGGGCGAACCATTGTCCACGGTCGCGGCGGGACTCCCGTAGCCTGGAGCGGGGTGGGAGCTCTAAGCCCAAAAAGTATCCTCCTCTCCTCAGCAATGATTGTACTAACTCGGTGACGATACCAGCCCATGAAAGCCCCCACGCACCTCGGAATGTAGTCGGCCTCGGGGATCATGAAATGAGAACCGGTGTTTAGCCTCATGAAATGGTGGGTGGCGTCACGAACAGCTTCCAAAGAAGGGCTGGGCTCCACTGTGAATGCCTCGAAGGGGACACCCTGGTTATATCCTAACTGCCGGGCAAAGAGGTGTGGATTGTACCGCATGAAAAGAGGCGCATCGTTTCGACGGAACACCAGATAACCGGGTCTGATCGAGTACAGGTGCATGGCTTCCTTGGGCTTCAAGGATGGTGCTCCCTCTTTCGATAAATCAAACAACTGTTGAACAGGTCCCGAGGGAGCAGAGAGGATCCGATCATTAAATACCATTCTGCTTTTGTTGGCATACGGATTGAGCAGCACACGAAGAGCCCCTAATTGAGTTGGGTCAGGAGCAAAAGCGTCCACCAACCTTATGAGCCGCGGAAAGGTATAAGCATCATAAAAGCTGGGTCTCTAGTGCGCAGCAAATGCCCCTAACACATGCATCTCAATCCATGACGCAAAGTAATGAAGAGAGAAACTCACTATGTTCACGCCTGGGGTTGCAGTATTGGCTGCAGTGCTTAGCCCATGGTACAGATGCGACATCCCTGCAATGCCCACGACTAATCGTGTCCCTTTGGCTATGCGATGAGCAAGGTAAATGACCGAGGCTCTCATGAATCGACGGTGCATTGGAACGACAAACCAACTAAACCAAACGCTGATAAAACCGATGAAGAAAGATTCTTCATCCATGCCAGGAGCTGCGATCGACTCGAAAGGTACAGCCGACAAGACTGGAATTTGAACTGGGGCAAATCCTCTTCTCTAGCCGGTAGCCTATTTAAACCAAACCCGAAGGGGTCGTTAATATTCGCGAACTTCGGGGCCGCCTTTGATAGAACGTCTCCACGAAGGAAGCAGGTGATAAAGCTTTTAAAAGTGACGCCATGTTCTTCTGACTCTGTGAACAGCTTCTCAAAATTCCCCAGAGTCTTGATTCGACTCGGGTTCTTGTGGCGGACGGCATTTTCAGTCGACAAGCCGTCAAGCGTACCGGGCACAATCTCGAAGGCATACTCGTCAGAGGGCAACAATTCTTCATAAGGCTCTCCCCTGATCGGTAAACCCGAGATCTCGCGAAATTCTTCCAAAGAGATCGAAACTTCGCGGTCCCCTAACAAGAAAGTGTTGGTAGGAAGATTCCATTGACTTAGGAAAGCTTTAACCCACCATACATGGGGAGATTGATAATGGAAGAGGGACACATACACCGCTTGGTAAAGCCCGACCCTCTGCAGTCGCGCATGATGAGCGGACAAGATGTAACGAGCCCAGAGAAGATAGCCCATGGGATAGTGAGGGGTAAGCCCTATCTTGTAGACTTGTCCCCAGGGCTGGGCTTCACCTTGGCAGATATGACGCCCCAAGATGTCTATGTCCGGCACAGGCTGGTTTGGTATCCCAACTGTCGACGGTTCGATCCGGCCTGTAGGAGTCCAATCTGCCACCTCTACAGCAAAAGCAGTCCGCGGACGGTCCATCGGCAGGAACGGGCAGAGAGGTTCTATTGGCACCTCGCAAAGAAAGCTTCAGCGACCACGGATGATATGACCGTACCAGGTCCCCCATAAAAGTAGATTGGCGCAGTCCGGGTCGTGAGCTCTAATCATCGCCATCACCTCTTCGTCATACGGTGACTGAGGAAAGGCAGCCTCCGAGCGGATGAAAGGGAAGTATGGAAGAGAAGCCATTGTTCCTGAAACAAAAGAAAGGAAACTGTTAGTGAAGCCCACACGTGTATATATAAAAGGACAGTGGAAAAAAACGACAAACAACTTATTTCATGAGACCATGGGTTACAAAACACATGGGCCCCACAAAATCAATATGGCGGCTCACTAATAATGAGGCTGAGCAATCATCATGAGAACAAAAAGAAGATTCTCAATAAATTCAAACAACTCTACACATTCCCCCAACGAGAAAACCCATTGCAGAAACTCTGTGCAAATCGAGAAGGATCTCTTCTAAAATTTTGTTGCCAAGAACAACTCAGGATGAAAAATCCCAAGAAGTTTTCTTTTAAGAACTAAGTTCTTTAGAGAAATTAAATTCCTTTTGAACAGAGCAATTAAATTCCCAGAAAAAAATTTCAGAGCTAAGCTCTTTGAAATGGAATTAAATTCCAGAAGGAAACAGGTACCATCATTAAACCCATGAAATCAGAAAATGCCCAGCATTTGCGGTTTACTACCTAAAGATCGAAAAGATGAGTTCTTTGAAGGGAAAAACCCTTGGTGTGGATTTAAAATCCAAAAAGAATTGTTATAAAAGTTCTTCGATCGTTCAAAACCATTACCTGAAGAAGAGATTCTTTCTTGGACAGAGTTAAACTCTAAAATTTTTGGAACAGAGAACTGAGCTCTGAGGAAGAGAATTAAATTCTGAAAGGAAAATGAACAAGGAAGAAGATGAAAGAGTGGAGGCGCTTCTGAAGAGACTATTGCATTTATAGGATGTGATGGGAAACGGTTCATCTGCCCCCTTCCCTAGGTAAATCCAACAGCCACAAAGATGACAGCGTTGCACTCACGTGCAAACACGTGAGAACAACGCTGTGGGGGCATTTGTTCCCTCATGGGAAATGAATAAAGCAGCAAAGAAATACACAGGAGGAGCATCACGTGTCCACACGTGATCAGGCATCACGTGGGGACACGTGACCTTCTATGAGCAAATTTATGGGCGCTGAGATACACAATTTGAGATGGGGTCACGTGCCAGCACGTGATGGGTTCCTGAACCCTTTGAACTAATAGAATTGAATTTTGATCAAAAGGGGTCACGTGCCCACACGTGATGGGCCTTTAAACCCACTGAAAGGAATTAAAAAGTATAATAAAATAGCAAGAAAAACCCCAATGGGGCATCACGTGCCACACGTGACCAGGGGTCACGTGCCGACACGTGATGAGTGCCTGAGTTCTTTAAAATAATGGAATTAAATTCTGGTTAAATGCTTAATCAGTGGGTCACGTGCCACCACGTGATAGGGTCTTAAAACTCTCTGAGTTAATGGAAAGAAAACCCCAAATGGGGCATACGTACCCATACGTGACCGGGGGTCACGTGCCAACACGTGATGGGTTCCTAAGCTCTCTGAACTAATAGAATTAAATTCTAATTAAATGGTCAATCAGTGGGGGTCACATGCCAACACGTGACAGGCTCTTAAACCTTCTGAACTAATAGAATTAAATTCTAATTAAGGGAAATCAAAAACCCTAATATTTCCCTAGATCTTTCCAAACAAAAAGATTGCGCTCTGTAAAGTGGAGCACCGTTGGATTAAAAATCCAATGGTGATTAAAAATCACCAATTTATAGAAAGATTCTATACAAGAAAATATTTTCCTAAAATCTGCCAGGAACAACAGCCAAAATATCTTTTGGATTAAAAATCTAATAGTGAATAAAATTCACCGAGTGATCTAACAGATCATGTTGGTTATAAAATCAATAAAATCTTTCAATAAAAGATTGACAAAACAAACTTATTCTTTTTTTCTCCTATAAATAGGAGCCAAGAAGGAAGGAAAAAAAAGAAATATATACAACAACAGAGGAGAAAAAGAAGAGAGTTTAATTCTCGAAAAAGAAGAAGGTCTCTTCAGAAAAGAAAGAAACAGTAGGTAAGAGAGGGGAAGAGATCATTCTATAAGCTCAACAAAACAAAAAGAGAATTTAATTCTCAAACTAAGAGTTTAACTCTTCTGAATAAGAACTTAGTTCTTCCTTTAGTTGAAGATCTGCAGAAGCAGATCTCCCCATAAGTTGAGAATTTAATTCTCATCGGGGGGATTCTGCCATGCAGATCTAAAGCCTAAGGGATGACCTAAATTCAGAGAATTTTATTCTCCCACAAAGCACATAGGAATTTAATTCCTCCAACAAAGATAGGGTTTAACCCTTAATTTAATAACTTAGTTCTTCTTCATAGTTGAAAATCTGCAGAAGCAGATATCCCCATAAGTTGAGAATTTAATTCTCATCGGGGAGATTCTGCCATGCAGATCCAAAACTTAGAAAGAGAATTGGGTTTGAAGAATTTAATTCTTCCAAATACATAGGAATTTAATTTCTCTAAATAAAGTTAGGGTTTAACCCTACAAAAGAATTTAATTCTTAAACAAGGGACTTAGACATGTCATGCACGTAAAAGAAGTCAGTACCCAACCTGATCACGTGTGTCCACGTGACTCCCCTCCTCAGTGATCAAAAGAGAACGAATGAAATTGGGTCACGTGCTCCCACATGACCCTTGGATAAATTCCTCAAAATAAAGAGAACAAAGCCAAGGCAGAACAGACTTTGGGCGCCATCGCGCGTCCCTACGTGACCCCTAACAAACACTTTAATATCCAAACCATGGATACCCATCACGTGCCCACACGTGATGGTCATAAAGATTAAGTGTTTAACACTTATTTCAATATTCTGAGAATAAAATAAAGGAAGCTTGGCCCAATCCAAGGGCGCCTCACGTGTCCTCACGTGAGCGCTTCATTATTTTAGTGTTTAACACTATTTTAAGTACTTCATCCCTGGTGTTAAACACTATTTTGCATCACGTGGGAACACGTGATCGCCAAATATGTGCTAGTGTTTAACACTATATTCGAACCAGTCTTAGCCCAAAATAGCTGAGTCTTGCAGAGGCAAGACTCCCCTTTGACTGAACCTCAAATACACGCTTGTCTTCCAAATTGATCATCCCATATGGCATACGAGTGCTCAGCACTCAATACAAGACAAAAATATTGTCAGAACCCAGACTCATGCTTAGCATTATAAAGGGGGGGCTGAGCCCAGACAAATGTTCAGCAGCTCAAACAAAGGTCCAACATTTTAAACCTAATTAGACTTAGCCCAAGTTGGCCATAAGTCCTCAATTCAGATTTAACTGAGCCCATGTGCTCATAATCTAATTGATCTTAGTCCCAAATTGGACTACAGATCTTCCAACCAACATTGGTTTAAGGGTACATCTCTTCACTCCTTTGATATTTGTCGTTGTAATCCTTCAACGTCTTCAGAGAGGTGACGGGTCCCGATAACCAAACATACTATGGACTGTGGGGTCCTTAAACTCATGGACTATGATGTCCTTAAACTTTACAGACTGTGGGGTCCTTAAACTCATGGACTATGATGTCCTTAAACTTTATAGACTATGACGTCTTTAAACTATGGACTGTGGGGTCCTTAAGCCCATGGACTATGATGTCCTTAACCTTGGACTGTGAGGTCCTTAAGCTCATAGACTATGACGTCCTTAAACTTTACAGACTATGATGTCTCTAAACTACCACGGACTGTGAGGTCCTTAAACTCATAGACTATGATGTCTTTAAACTTTACAGACTATGACGTCTTTAAACTATGGACTATAGGGTCCTTAAACTCATGGACTATGATGTCCTTAAACTTTACGGACTGTGGGGTCCTTAAACTCATGGACTATGATGTCCTTAAACTTTATAGACTATGACGTCTTTAAACTATGGACTGTGGGGTCCTTAAGCCCATGGGCTATTATGTCCTTAACCTTGGACTGTGGGGTCCTTAAGCCCATGGACTATGATGTCCTTAACCTTGGACCGAGATGTCCTTAAACTAACATTGGACCATAATGTCCTTAAACTAACAATGGACCGCAATGTTCCTAAACTAAACAATAGAGCCCAAATGCTCATTTATCGGATCTAAATGATCCTGTTAAGTAGATCTTAGTCTAAAATTAGACTAACGTATCCTTAACAAATGTTTAAGTTGATCTTAGTCTCAAATGAGATTAACGATCCTTAAACCCAACCCAAACCCAAATCTAAGAAGATACGGATTTGGACTAATCCACGCCCTACGGGCGACAACATAAATTAGCCTCCGTATACAATCCACGGGCAACCAAAAACAAAACAAACACCCATGACACGAAGTGACCATCTGGAGAAGGAGAAAGTTGTTACCGCGATGCGGTAGCGTAATTAACTGCAGGGGCATGCGCCTGCAGGGAAGAGCGTCCCCACAATCAAAAACCCCTCAAACGAGGGGGAATCTGACGAAGTCTACTATATCGGCCGCATCCGTTTAAACCTTCGATACATGGTGCCATAAATCAACTTGGCATCTTCGGAGAGGTGGACGGATAGCACCAAATAGCATCTGCCTTCGAAATTCAGGCCTGACGTCCCAACGTCCTGGTTGCGTCCTATCGGCGGAGAACAGGGACGGCATATGCCGGAGAGGTTAGCTCTGAACCGCCAGATATACGCAAGCTTTCCTTGGAGAGACCGCAGTTGCTTGAGAATTCTTGGCGAAGGCATTTCCATAATCGCCTTGATCTTTGACGGGTCTATTTAGATGCCCCGGTGTCGTACGATGAATCCTAGGAATTCGCCCGAGAAAACTCCAAATGCGCATTTCAGAGGGTTCATCTTCAGGTCGTACTTCCGAAGGCGCTGGAACACTATCTTCAGATGCTTCCAGTGCTCTTCGTACGATTTGCTTTTCACCACGAGGTCGTCAATATAACATTCGACAATCTCGTATATGAGGTCATCAAAGATCTTTGTCATGGCCCTCTAGTAAGTGGCACCAGCGTTCTTCAGACCGAAGGGCATCACTTTGTAGTAGAATATGCCTAGCGGGGTCCGAAAAGCAGTGTGCTTTTGGTCTTCAGGATGCATCTTGATTTGGTTGTACCCTGAGGATCCGTCCACGAAGGAGAAGACTTCATGGGTGGATGTGTTATCGATCATCAGCTCGGTAACAGGCACTGGGAAGTCATCTTTCGGACAAGCTTTGTTGAGATCCCGAAAATCTACGCAGATGCGTATTGTCCCATTTTTCTTCATTACCGGAACGATATTAGCGATTCAGTCAGGGTATTGAAATTCTTGGATGAAGCCGGCATCGATTAGCTTCTTTACTTCGGTATTGATACTCATCTCAAGCTCGAGCCGCATTCTTCTTGGTGCCTGTTTGACTGGCTTGACATCCAGCGATATCGCCGGTTTATGCACAACTATCTCTGGAACTAATCCCGGCATCTTGGAATAGTTCCACGCAAAACAATCTTTATACTGCATAAGCACGTCCTTTAACATGGCCACCTGTTTCTCAGACAGCAGCTCACTGACGAACGTTGGCCTTGGCTCGTTTGCCGTCCCCGAGTCGATTTTTCTCAGGTTGTCTGCTGTGGTGTGTATTCCATCTTCCGGATCTTTTGGCGCCAGTGGAAATTCTGAGATCATCCCATCTTCATCTTCATTTGCGAAGCACTGGGAGAGGTCGTTCGTATTCTCGTGCTCTACTTCCTTTGAGAATGTTATCATATGGCAGGTACGAGCTCGTTTCCAAGCTCGATGCTGATCTAGACTTTCCCTCGCAGTGTAGGTTGCTCTCGGCTCATGCTTTCATGGCGGGACTACCCTCCAACTGTCTGATAGAGCAAACCTGCCTTGCTGATACTGATCCTCAACCCAGTCTTTGAAGGTGAAGCAGTCTTCAAGAGGATATCCCATTATTCGGTGGTACGAGCAATAATCCAGGTGATGGACCTCGTTCATCTGTTTGGGGTATCGAGACTCCGGGAGCGTCATCATTTGATGCTTCATGACAAGGTTGAATATTTTCCTTGTCTGGTCTTGAGGGAAAGAGTACTCCCGACCCATCTTCTTCATAAAAGACGGGTTCCAGCTGACTTTTTCTTGCTCGCGCAGCTTCTTAGATCCGCTTCGCTGTTTTTGAACGCCGTCCCTGTTCTTCACCTTGCTTTTACTTCTACGTCGGGCTTTTTTCTTGCCATGAGAGCGCACAACGGGCTAGGGGTGAAAGGGCATCGTCATCTTCTCCTTCCGTAACCTGCTGAATGATACATTGTGTCCTGGCCTTCTCGTAAATGGCCATTTCGCGGCTATGGTCATCCCGAACCTTTTGACCCGCTTCTCTTATTAGCTTGTCAATCTGTTCTTCGAATGACGGGCTTGGTATTCTCACGGCGGGATCTCGCTCTGGTTTGACATCAACGCTATCTGGAAATGCATCTGTTTCTCCACCGGAATTATTTATGACATGGCAGCCATAGAATTGCTCCCTTTTATTGGACCGAACGTATCCAAGGCCGGTCGTCTCCATTCTCCCGTTAGGCATCTTCCGCTGAGTCCTGGGAACGTCCTAAATCTTGTTATAGAACTGGGCTTGTCGAGCAGTCTGTTTGAAGGGTACGCCTTGGCGTCTCAATAGCCTTTTCAGTCCCTCTGCGTAGTATCTGGGCAGACGGATTGGTTGAAGCCTATCGAGTGCGGGTTCGGCACCGTGCCATACTTCTTTCTCCACTTTAGTCTCCGTGGATTGGTAGAAAAGGATCGCCTTCTCACCTCTTTGCTTAGGAGGGACGTAGAAGGTGTGCAGCTCTTACACACTGTACTTATCAAGTGCATCAAGTTTTTTGTAATGCCGCTGCGGGACCAGGGTAATCTGTAAACTCTGGTCAGCTCCAGCAAGGGTCTACATTGGCGGGCGGATGGAGAACACTGCATTGGCTTCGTCCTCAGAGTCACTGCCAAAGACCAGAATAGGAGCAGATGGTCCTGGCCTATTGCTTTGGTGTTGTCCCGAGTAGACTATCTCTTCATTCTCTTCGGTATCGCTCCCGAATATCAGGATAGTGGCGATGGCTTTTTGTTTATTTTCCGGTTTGCGGCATCTTTCCATGTCTTCGAAGTCTAATAAGAAGTACTTGGCGTCTTCATATTTGCGAACTTCATTTATGGAGAATAGGTTCAGCTCCCCTGTGACTGTGTACTCGAGGCCGTCCTTGAAGTACTTCATACATTGATGTTGTGTAGAAGGGATGATGTTGTACTCATGTAACCAAGGCCTACCGAGCAGAGTGTTGCAGCAAGTCTTAGCATCAATGACATGGAATTTGATGTCAGTGACGAGCAGCCCGAAACGTAATGTCAGTATTACAGACCCGAGCGTTTGTGATGATTGGGAGTCAAAACTGGAGATGGTAATTTTATCCCAAGCCAAGTGCTGAACGTTCATGCAAATCTCCTTCAGTACTCTTATATTAAGAAGGTTGACGGAGGACCCGTTGTCGACCAGGATCTTCCCTATCTTGATATCGTGACAATACCCAGTTACATACAGCGGACGGTTGTGCTCGTACATTCCGAGAAGGAGGTCTTCATCGCTGAAGGTGATATCATCCGTATGGACTTCTTACAGCTCGTCCTTCATCTTTTCTTCCGCCAGGAAGGCTTGAAACTGGTCGGGCTCTTGTACGCCTTGATCAGGGAATCTCATGCCTTTTCAGACAGGAGAAGGGCATCCAAGATACTCAATTGTGAGGGTATCTTTCTCAGATGTGCCAGGACATTGTAATCCACCTTGTTATTCTTGAGCAGGTCCTTGGCTGTGAGCTCTTCGACAACTCTATCATCGAGAGCAATCTCCTCAGGGACTCTTTCCTTTCCTTTGTCCCTTTTTCCCGAACCTTTGTTTGAAGGTCTAAGATTCTTTTCAGGCAACGTACGGTTACACAGCTGAATGTTCTCATAGTTCTTCATCTCCTCTTCTTTTTCGGAGGTGGATTCCTTGAAGAGAGAGCCGAGGGCAATTTCTTCATCAGAATCGCTCCCGAAGGTAAGAACTTGAGGTTTTGCTCTTGTCGGGATGGCATCAACCATATGACAGTTACTGGTTGTTCCTTCACGCTCGTCTGTCGCGCTTCTCTATTCCCAACGGGCTTTGCGCTTCATTCGCTTAAATTGTTGTCGATGGGCAACGTATCCCTGCCACCACTTCTTGAATGCATTACACTTTTCGGTAGGGTGCGTGATCTTCCGATGGTATAAGCAGTAGTTCGGATGTAGATCCGGTTCTTCGGGGCACATACTCCCAGAAGTATTTTCTTTGAAAGGTGGCAGCTTGATTCCCATTGACAGAGCTTTGGCGAACTGCTTTCGTATCTTGATTCTGCTCTTGCTGGCGGCAAGGGCACTTTGATCCGGTTGAGGTACTTTATGGCTTCTCATCACCGGAGCTTTTTCGGCCTGACACCGACGCTTGGTCTTTTCGTAAATGGCCACCTCACGTTCTCGATCAGCTTTGCTCTTTTGAAGAGCTTCGTTCAGCAGCTTGTCGATGGGGTCATCCGACGGTTCCATGGGTTTTGGTTCTGTATCTACCCCTAGTTTCTCTACGTCAGGAGCCTCTTTGCCATTTATCGACGAGTGAGAGATCATGTGGCAACTCGCTACATAATCCTCAGGTTCTTCCGAGGAATCGTCTCCTTCATCAATATCATTGTTTCCGTCCTCAAGAACATGCTTGAAGAACTCTTCCAATGTGACTGGGGTTTGTGTCTCTTGGTTTTATTCCTCCAGTGCATCGATGTATTTCTGCAAACCCGTACGATTGCCATCGAGCTGGACGGGCTTCTTGGCCTTCTTCTTTTTCTTTGAAGACTTCGGAGGCTTGGCCTGAAGGTTTTGTCCATCGTTACCAACTTTTGGCGTTGGGCGCGGTTTCAGCATTCCGTCAATAATTTCAGGCTCCAGCGGGCTTTTCCACCCAATCACCGGACATGCTTGAAGATCCTTCAGCATACTTTTAGTTTTAGCCGAAAGGACAACTTCCCACGGAGCTTCCTTTACAAATGAGCATGATGCCCCCGGCGTATCCACATTTTTAGGAGCATACTGCTGTGGCGGGTTTACCTTCCAGTTTTCGGACAGCGCGAACTTGCCCTGTTGGTACTGGTCTTTGACCCAGTTTTTAAAGATGTAGCAATCTTCGATTGGGTGGCCCACTATTCGGTGGTAGGGGCAGTAATTGGGATGGTTGATGTCGCCCGATTACAGTGGGCGTCTCGGATCTGGCAGAGTGATGAGCCTGTTGCGCACCGCCAGTTCGAATAATCTCCTCGTTTTATCCCGGGGGAACGAGTAAAGACGTCTCAACTTTTCTTCGAGGGATCTTGGTTTGTTGCTTTGGCAAACAACCGGTTTCGGGTCACTCGGTTATTATTGAGCGTTAGCGACGAAGGTCGCTTTCCCTTTGCCCTTTTCATTCCGAAGATCTATCTTTGAAGAGGACGGCCTATGGCCCATCTGGTCTATTTGGACCAGTTTGTCAATCAAGGCCTAGAAGTTGGTCGGCTTGAAGAACATCATAAACTGGGATATAGTTACCTAAGGATCAAGGGTCCCCATGAACATGCCCGCAGCAGGAGCTTCTTCTATGCGTTGTTCACACTTTGACCATAGGTTACGCCACCGAATTGCGTATTGAACCCAGATCTCTCCTGGTTTCACTCTGGCGTTGATTAATGCTGTGATTAGGGTGAGCTCGCTTGCGCTTTCGAACTGCTGTGTGAACAGGAGTTCCATCTCCGTAAATGTCTTGACAGAGTCATTTGGGTGCTCGGAGTACCATTCAAATGCCGTCTCCGACAAGCTGACAACAAACTGGCGAAGCAACAGTTTGTCATCGCCCCCAGTATTACCGCACAAAGCTCTAAATTGAGCAACATGCTGATGCGGATTGCCCGTCCCCTTATACACATGGAATTTTGGGATCGTATATCCTGGCGGGTACTTAATTTGGTCATACCAGCCTAGATAAGGTCGCCCGGTTCTGACGACTTGTCCTGCCGCTTCGTTTGCTTGATGAGCTCATATTTGTTGAACCATGTAGTCATCAAGGGTAGCTTTGGAGATCGTCTCCTCCATGGCTGCTGATAAAGCCGAGGAGGGTTTGATGTCTCCCCTCTGTCGTCTTCAATGGTTATTGGAGGGTCTTCGGCCGGAGGATCCGGTTGGATCATCATCCCCACCATTTCTTGGAAGAGAAGCGCCATTTGTTTTATATTAGCCGCTTGTTCCACGGCCTCTTTGTCTTTCTTTTCAAGAATCCTCCGTAGGAATTCGGTGTCGGTCTCCTGCTCCTGGCGTTGTTCCGACGATGCTTCCGGGCTTTCTTTTTGCCCAGTAAGTGCGGCCATACTTGTCAACATCTCCTGGAGCTTTTGTTGTTGCTCCTGAGCCTTTATCACAGACCGTGTAAGTGGTCGATGGCCTGCGGAAGTACGGATTTCCTCTTTGCTGGAAGCCATGTACACCGTGTGCACTACCATGCCCCCAGACTTGGGGCGTTTGGATCCATCACGCTCAGAATTTGTCGCCGGTGGTGGTTGATTCTCTGGCCTTCTCTTTTTGTGGGAGGTCGAAGTTGAGAGTGCAGTTGCAGCGAGCACCCGTGCAGACGATACTTTCCGTGGCATGATGGTAGGATGGTCCTCCCCTTGCCGAGCATTTGTTTTCTTCAGTCGGCGAGAGTATTCTTTGTCAATTACAGAGTCTTGGACTTTCCGCCAAACTCTGTGGATCTTGGAGGACAACCGCTGAGGAGGCTGTTCCGGCTTCACCTGGGTTGTGTTTTCGAAAGGCGGAGGAGAGTTCTTCAAGATGGCAGTTGGAGAGTTCTTGCGCACCCTCCTGAGCAGCTCGAAGTTGTTCCCAGTTGGAACAGCAGCGTCAATTTCCACCATTGGAGCTGGTGGGGTAAGTCCAGAGGGGGGACCGCCCCCATCTTTCCTCACTCGGCGCCAGTGGCGACGTCGAGCGTGTCTTTCGGATGGGATCACCTCAGTTGTAGAAGCGACCTTGTCATACCCCTTGCTTTGATGAGAGGCTGCTTTTGGTGCCAAACTGTCGAAGACTGACGTCCGTTGAGAGGGAACGTCTAACCTGTCGAAGACTGAATTTCGAATAGGGGAAGCACTTGTAACGACCTCACCCGTAGCAGGAGTTGGAACGGCCAGTCTTGCGAAGACCGATCCCTTAGCAGGAGAAGCCTCTTTGATGACTTCGTTTACCGGAGCTGGAATGGCTATCCGCTTCGGGATAACCCCTTCAGGTATTGCGGGTCTCTTTACGGGTGTCACGCCCCGCTTCCCAGAGTGCGCTAAGATAGGCACGTGACAAAGCCAACCATGCTACCTGTGGATAGGAAAAATCCCTCCACAGTCACATTACGGTTGTAGAGATATCAAGAACAGGAAAATAAATAAACTATCTAGTACATGTCCATGAGCCAGAATAAACGAGTCAAGAAATAATATGCGGAAGCAATAAATCCAATAAACAGTAACATCTGGAAAGTACGGAAATAACTGAACTAACTGGATACTAACAGGATCCTCACTGCTCGACCTGGCGGCGGAAATACTCCTGCTCAGCCTGCGACAAAGGTAGAGGATCTGGGCCATGCAAAACCCAGACGTCAGTGCGTCATAATATCAAACAATAATAAAATCGAGTAGCAAGGCATGCAGGTACGAGTATGAACGGTAAAACAGGTATAACAGTAATATAAATAATGACAGTGAAGGGTAAGACACAGGTGATGTGCAGTGAGTAATCTAAACTGGTCTACTGGGTTAACTACTCTCAAGTCTTTGAAATCAATTTGATGAATCATCGATATAACTCAATAGTATCCCGTGCATGCCCGGGACCACGGTCAAGATTCTCGGACTAAATCCGAGACGTGCCGCTAGGCAGTAAAAGGTAGTATGTAACGATGAATGATGCCAGCAGCAGCATCCCGGGGCTGGCTTAGCCCGTAAGACTAATCAGTAAAGGCATCGAACTGTCGAGTTATAAGTCAGGTTTCATCATTGATTTCCCTATACCCCCAAGTTATGTGTTCAAGTCGGGTATTGATAAATCTGGAGCTAATGCCAACACAGGATCAAGCAGGTACAGGTTTGTCTGAATAGACAACAGGAAATGTCCGTATGGACAACAGGTCAAGATTGTCGGCATTAGTAACAAGATCAGGTAATATGTCAAGCTGTGGTACATCGGGTCATGTCAGGTGGTGTACATGTATCAGGTCAGGTCAAGTAGTGCACAGGTATCAAGTCGTGTCAAACAGTGGTGTATCAAGTCATGTCAGGGGAGTGCACAAGTATCACGTGGGTGCTCATAATCAAACTGTAATAAGCATGGGTACACAAAAACAAGTATGAGATACCAATATAGCAATAAAATGGAATAGTGTGATATGGTATGCAAATAGATATAAATTCAAAGATATAGGTGCAAAGTTATCGATTAGGGTTACAATTATAGTTCCAATACTAATTAGGATACAGTTTATTAAACATGGGGTGTTAATATCACAGTATTGGGTTATAAATGGGATCTGTGAATGCAGCTATATGTATTCTATATGATATGGATGCAAACAGACATCATATAACCGTAAAACGATAACATATAACCAAGCAATATGAAATGTAACTATTCAATCTGATGCAATAAATAATTGTATAGTATGTAACAAGATAAGTGTTCATGACCTAGATCTGAAATGATATGAATGGATGCATACGGTCACTGTAAAAATTATGAAACGAGTACTTTGGTGCTCGGATTTAAATTCAATTATTATATTTATTAAAATAGATGCATAAAATGTAATGTAGTATGTAGCAAGATAAACTTGCCTCGATGGATCGCGATACAGATACACACGGCAACGCCAAAAGTCGGTAAAAGTCTCGATGCACGCGCACACGTACAGAACAGAACCAGGCAAAGCAAGAATGTAACCGCGTAGGTAGGGAACGTCCACTGGGTTCCTCGGATTGTCGGCAGCGACACGGCTCCAGCGATCACCAGGAAATGCGAAAATAAGAAACAAGAATAGAAGAACAAGAAAAACAAGAAGAAGAAGAAAAATCAGGGGAAGAAGAAGATGTTGGATATAGTGCCCTCAAAGTCAATTATTAGATCGCAGGCACGTGAATGCAATGATTGAGGAGGACCTATGCCGGTAGGACAGTCTTACTCGAGATGATAGTATGCTATCTGGTTTGCCTTTATCAGTCATGTACATGTTCAGGTGACTGATTACATGTTACACGTTGATAGAGCCCTTAGGATCTTGCTTGACTACCAACAGTATGAGGGCGGTCATATACGTGAGAGTTGGGTAGTCCATAAGCACATCCTTAATAGTGGTCCCTAGTCGTGGGAGTTTCGAGACAGGGCATCGATACTCCGGAGTAGACTAGTGTATACAGTCGAGACCCCGACGAGGGGCGGTGGCCGGTCTCACAAGCCACTGGTGTCAGTTGGATCACCTAAGATGTATACAGGTGCTCATTGGGTTATGAGCACACCGGACAGGACTCGCCGGGAACCTGCTAGTTGGTATTATACATATCGTCAGATAGCAGTTCCCTGGTGACATGTGTACAGGTTAGTTCATCGACCTGGGGTCATCATTTGTCTCATGTGAGTTCCCACTGTGCTTTGATTTCTACCCTACCACGGCTCAAAGGAGTCGTGCAAACAGGTAGTTTTTGGGTACAGTCCCGAGCCACATGGAGGCACGTGAGCGGATCGGTAGGGGATTCGTCTCTCCCGGTATTGGGGGTGGAGATCGCGCTGTGTCTAGGAAAGCCATTACACCAAGTCCTTGGCCAAGGCAGGTGAGAATTACTGGTAGGTACTCCGGTAGTTTCTCAGGATGTTCAGGGCTTGTCTCCGACATGACTTATACCGCTATTGGGGGTCTGACGTTGCTAGCCCCCTAGGCCGGATATGCAATACTCATAGACGAACGGACCGGACTGTATATACATTGTCACTGTTAGGCTCAGTAGGGTTTCCGAATGAGTTCGCTCATCGGCCTCCCTTGAGGTCAATACATGGGCAGCCGTTACGCACAGCTAGTGCCGCTAACGGCTTGTGGTTAAACCCACTGCCAGGGTACTGACGAGTCATTAGAGTCCCCCACAGATAGTTTTCCAAGTTCGGGCGAAACGTTGTAAAGGCCGTATGGTTTTATGGCAGGGTTCGGAAAATGCACGTGCGTTTACGCACGTGTCATATTTCAGGCAGATAATACTGGTGGGCTTTGGTTTAAGCCGGATCCGAGTATTATACTGTGTAGATATAATATCTTTGTCTCAGTTGCATTTGTATTCGGTCGTAATACAAATGCGGGTATGTTTATACTGTTACGGGGTTATCCTGAAATTCGTTTCGGGATCACTTTTGGAAGTTGCCAGTTTCCAGTTTCCAGTTTTCTATCATCCGTCTTAAACATTCGGTTTAATACGGATTTATCTTTTCTTAAGAGTGAGTCATGAGTGTGGAAGGTTCTAGTTTTGGTGACTAGGATTGTGTGTCACCATTTTGCATTAATGGTTGATGACTAGGATTAGTGTGTCACCATTTGCATTAATTGTTTTGGGTGAGGTGTTATATGACTCATGCTTTCATTAATGTTATGATAAGCTTTGCTTATGGTTACCCTCCCTTGCTCCTACCCTCACCCCCTCCTCATATATGGCCGGCCCCTCCTCTCCTCCTCACTCACTCACTTGGTTAAAAAAGATGATAGATTTTGGTTCATGAAAATTTGTATGCTCATTTCTCATTTACCCGATTCCAAAAGGCAAGTTCATTAACCGTTCGTCTATGGCTTTGGACGAAGCGAGACAAAGTGCTCTACTCATTCTCTACATCAATCTTGGTCATCTCTTTTAGCAAACTTGATGACCAAGTTGCCTCGGGTCAGAGGCGGGAGCCCGTTTAAAGATCCGATAACGTGGTGCCACCTGGACGAGCAGATCGGAGATCGACGAGATCGGAGCAGCCGCAACAGGAGCATGGGATGATGGTTAAAGAACGAAGGACTTGGATCGTTCGGTATAACCTTTCTACCCTCTTTACAGTTTGTTAGTTTAGCGTTAATGGCAGATCCAGGTAGTATGCGATAGCGCCAGTTATAAAAGTTTTTGTTCCGCATTTGGCATCAGATTGACGGCCGGGGCGCTACCGTAGACTTACATGGTATCAGAGCCTCGCCGTTAAGCTTTACTAACTTGTTCTAACGCGTTTAAAATATCGATCGAACGGATTTTCGAAAACCGCAAATTTCATGTGTAAAGTTTCTGTCGATTTTAAAACAGACCTTAAAATCATTTTGATCATACCAGAAAAGCGAGCCGGCTTTTTGAAGAACACAGAAGAAATTCGACACCCTGAATCGACCATACGGCCGTGGATCCGTGGCCAATACCTAGCTTTGGCCGCGGAACCGCGGCTATCTTGGTGCTTCAGAGTGCCAATTTTCTTCTGGGGGTTCTACATGTAAAATTGTGGTTTCTGGAATGGTTCTTTTGGGCCCAGTGTTTTTTACTGTACAGCAGATGTACATGGGGCCCACTTCGGGAAATTTTGTCGATCGAAATTTAAACGTGTTAGTTTACAGTACTTACATTATATCTCCGACCGGGAATGTCATTTGAGCGGTAAATTACGTCTAATTGCTATAGTCCTTTTAGACGGATTTGCGAACGTGACATTCACGTTGATGTTCTGTGTTGTGCTGTGATGTTGCGGATTTGTCGTGGTGGATAGCAGTGTGCAATAGTAGTGCAGTTTGGATTTATTTATACATTTGATATTGTGGGGCGAGCGTCCAATATGTGGACTGCCGTCACTGCCTGTTTGTATAATATTCTTTTGGGGCACGACCGGGTTGAGGTCGATGTACCCGTTGTACATATTTTTCATTTCTGTACTAGGTTTTACCCGGCGACGGAGTGCACGGATAGCCGTGTTCTGAAGGGCAACGGGTCCGCATCTCATGGCTTTGAGAGGCAGAGGGGCCTTACTCTAGAATTGGCAGACTATTCGCCGCACTCGTAGGGGGTACAGGTTGACCCAAGGAGGGGTGCCCAAGTTACCGGATTCCGTGAAGTGCAGGGTGGTCCATTCACTTTGCTGTAGGGGGTTGCCTCGCTTCAGGTTTTGGCGGGTAACTTACCGCACCCGTAGGGGTCTAGGTTTCATTGCACAGGCTATCCACACGATCAGGGGAACGTCGGGTTTCAGTAGCGGCTCTGTGAAACCCAGGGATCCCAGATTATCTGTATTGTTCTGTGATGCTTATTACTTTTCTGTAATGTTGTATATTATCATGCCTGGAGCGATTATTGTATATTGGTATATATACTAGTAGATGTTGTATATGTTTTACACCCGCGCTAGTTCAGTCCCCGCTCTGTCGTTAGTTAAGTAACCTAACGGGTGATGACGGGACCCAGTGGCGAATGTGGATGGTATATACGTACATTTTATTTTCGCTCTTTTCTGGTGTGATTAATTGATGGGACTGCGTTGATTCTGATCAATGCAAAGAAAAACAAACCTGTTTGGATGTTGTTGGAACAGTTTTAAAAAGTATTATTACAAAGACGTTTCCTTTTGTTTTGCACAGTGGTATTCAGTTGGAATATCCTGCATCTCATTCGACGAGGCAAGGGCCGATATCCCTTCACCGGGAGTGACCCCTTGGGCAGAAGTTTGCGTCAGGGTAATAACTTCACTACAGTCGATTACAAGTTGCTTTGCATCGCGGTATTCAGTTGGAATATCCTGCACCTCATTCCACGAGGAAAGAGCCGAGATCCCTTCACCGGGAGTGAACTCTTTAGCAAAGGTTTTCGCCACTATATTTTTATAAAATGCTATCAGGTTCCTTCAACAAGATCAAGTTCATTACGTTAAAGGTTTTTCACCAAAAACTAGCCGTAGCCCTCCGTCATTTCATCTGAATGGTCAGTAGTATTCAAGCTATGTTGGTCTGGCCCTTAGCCAGGACATAGTGATTGGTAGCTGCTGGGGTGTTCACATGCTGCATAGATAGATGCGTTGGTTTGGGACAGTCGTACAGCCTTGTTGGCCCTTAGTCAAGGGCGAGTACGGGTGGGTTCAAATTGACAAGATAATGACGGGTAGAACTTGGCATGTGACTTATGATGGGTTGGCCCTTAGTCACGATCATAAGAGCATGAGGCAAAAATCACATCGGGAGTTTCTAAAGAAACTGAAACTTGCCAGGCATGCGCATACCTTCTGGAGTGTGATAACGTGAGTGGTTTCCGTCACGTTATCATGCGATGAGAGTTGGATCCCGATTCCCACTGATGAGTTGGTTTACTCTTCGGGTGATCCCGATTGATTCTTTTTTCAGGTTTGGAGGAGAATTTGACAGTATAGTGGGAGGTTTCCTGATTAGATAAAGTGATAACCATTCTGATCTAGGTTAGAGTGCATGCAGAGTGTTTCTTTTCTCTCTCTTTGGCAGCGACCTTTGACCGACCCTAGACTATGACTCAGTGACCTAGTTGATTAACCTTCTTAAAATACTGGCTTTTGGATTGTCTGAGTTGCATAAGTCATTGCCACTCCTTCTTCTACCCTTTGCATTTCTCAGAACACCTCGTATTACTACGGACATCCACTTCCATTGGATAGATCCATCGTATGGTTATATACGAACTCGAAGAGACTTCTTCGAGGATGGATCCAGGTTCAGGAGAAATAGAATTGGTTTATTCAGTTGTCTTTTATTATCACCTTCTCTCAGGTTGCGAGGGCTCCTTGGTTTAGGAGAGTACACCTATTACGCTTATTGGATAGTCTTCTTCCAAACCATAGGCAGGTGCCGAAAGGTAGGGAATGAAGGAAACCAATTAGCCTAAGTAGGGTGTACAGAAGGTAATATGTAAAGACAAAATAAAAAGATTAGAAAGAGGGCAAAGTAAATTGCGACTGTTATCATTCACGACCAAAACGCGTACTTCATCGCCACTCCTATTTCACCTTTAGAAAAATAAGATATTATTCAGTTGTCTTTTATCATCACCTTCTCTCAAGATGTGAGTACTCCTAGGTTGAGGAGAGTACACCTATTATGCTTACTGGATAGTCTTCTTCCAAACCATAGGCTGGTGCCGAACGGTAGGGAAGGAAGAAAACCATTTAGCCTAACGATGGTGTACAGAAGGTAACGACTAAAGACAAATAAAGGGATTTGGATAGATGGCAAAGAAATATACGGTTAAAGTCATGAATTGGATTATGGAAGAGGCATTACTAGGAATACCAGAATACCCCTACGAAACATTTTCATGTTTCAGTGCGTTGTTAAAGGAAAACTGATTTCCCGATTACATACTTACTCCAGGGTATGTATTTACAAGGTATGATTCTCACATCCGTATGGTTTTACAGATGATGAGTGGGAGTAAGTTATTGGGAATAAGGTGATCATCCTCATTATATCGGAATTCGTTGTAATTGGTGATATTTGAGGAGATCGCCTGGGTTTTTGCCGGACGGCATGTATTTGGTTTTGAGTATCTGTTGTTGTGCACCAATTTCAAAATGATATATCTGTACGTTTATTTTTATAAAGTGAGATATAACTTTTTTATATTATGTCGATGACATTTACCTATATCAGTTGGCGATTGGGTAAGGAGTATTGAACAACGGAGTAGTTCTTTACCATAAGTACAGTTTTCAACCTACGATGCACAGGTTTTGAGTTATTCAACTCAGCGGAGTTATACAGAGTATTGTATGTTGTCCAGTGTCCTTCAGGACAAAGGGGTTGGTCCTCGTACTATGTTCTGGTTACGTGTGACTTCTCTAGTTTTTAGACAAGTGTTTCGTAGAAATACATGGTCTAAGTTTTGAGAAGTTATGGGTATAAGAATAAAGTAGAGAACCAGGTGTCGCAAGTATCGGGATTCTTCAAAGAGATCGAAGATGTAGATACTTGTGATTGGTATTCAGATGATAGTAATGGTTTTGAGAAACTTGTTTCTCTTTCAGGTTACTCATAATTGGATGTATTCCTAAGTTGAGTAATGCTGATTAGCCTCTCTCCATTAAGTTGATATGCACTGGAGACAGCTGCATGATTAGAATCTGGTTCCAATTAAATAAGTGCCAAATTTTCTATATTGGATATAGAATGGTTCATATCTTAACGATGTTAAGGTACGGGGAGTTGTCCGGCTTATGCTTAAAACCAGACTCTGGATAACTCAAGGCACGTTTCTGTAATGGCAGTTTGTGGGTTGGCCCGGGCTATGTCGAGGGTTGACTTTCTACCATCTGGAAGATCAATAGTGATATTGTTCTTGACTCGCCACAGTTTTAGTAAAATGGATTTTTTCAGAAAACAGTAGTGGGAGTATGGTAGAACTGAAAGTGATTCCAGAACCGCAAACGATTACGGAAAATTTAATAGGACCTATAGATTCAATCAGGTTTGACATTCCAATAGCCACTCCGCAGATATGGTGGGTAACCTCAGACACCCGAGAGGTACTCCGGTAGCCTCAAGGACGGTGACAGGGAGGTTCTTGCTTACCCTGACTTGACACTACTGTTGTTCCAGGCTATGAGACCCGGCAGGAGGTTAAGTATGGCATCGTTCTAAACTAGCTTTAGAAGTGCACGTGTATATTATTCTGTCAGAGGGTTGTTATGGTCAGTAGGAGCAGCAGATGCATAGTAGGCAAGTCGCTTATGTCTATTTATAGACTTGAGCAGTTATAGCGGAGATAGATCATCTAATTTTGATGTGACAGTCATAGGTTTGACTTCATCAGAATAGGGGATGGATCTGTTAAGAAGGTAGTAGGGTGTGATGTCCCAGTATTATGGATGTCATATACAGAGTAGGAAGTAAAATTCCTATACTACGATCGGTTGTACTGTGGTCGTCACACAGTTGTTTCTCCAGACAGGATATGGATATAATATCAGACATTCTGGTTTCTAGATCTATGGTTTTAGATCTGGATTTGGGTAGTTTCCCAATGTGGGTACTTTGACAGTATTCTAATAGTTTTTAGAATAGATGACTCCTGGCATGGTGGTGTACCTGCAAGTGATGGAGTCACCCTCTCTAAAGGTGTCTTACAGACTAAAGGGAAGAGGGATGTGCATGATTGGCAGATCACTTGCTTAGGCAATTGAGTCAATCGTGAGATGTCAAGTACCACACCAGATGTTGTTTTTGCACTAGATGCAATAAGTTTGTATTAATCCAATCCTAGAGAAACATAAGGAAGCAGTTTTAGAACATAAGTGCATGTTCTACGGATTTGATGACGGCAGCCTCTTTCGGGAGACGGTTATCATTTATCATTCCAGGCTTCAAAGGTGATATGGATGACAGAGTGATTGTCAGAGTTATAGTTTTCCCTCTGACGAAGGGGGCAGTATTATGGACAGGTGGTCCAAGAGGATACTGTGGGAGGCATGGTGCAGGATACTGATTAGGTTCAGTTGACGATACAGTCTAAGAAGTTTGGATTTGGAGTTCATTTATGAACTAGGTCCCATCAGATATCCAGACATATTCTAAGACAGGTATTACTCGATTCGGGAGATGGCTTTCTCTGCGAACTTGAGATTAAGAAAGACATAGAAAGAAACATCAGGGCAGATCCACTCACTGAGGCTATTTCTCGAACACAAGAGTTTTACAAACGGGCTTTGTGAAACTGATTAGTAGAGGAGTTGGATGTTCGGTATCACACGGGCTGTGAGTATGCGACATCGCAATAATTAGCCTTAAGTGCAAGTGGGAGATTGTTGGATATAGTGCCCTCGAAGTCAATTATTGGATCTCAGGCACGTGATTGCAATGATTGAGAAGGACCTATGCCGGTAGGACAGTCTTACTCGAGATGATAGTATGCTATCTGGTTTGCCTTTATCAGTCGTGTACATGTTCAGGTGACTGATTACATGTTACACGTTGATAGAGCCCTTAGGATCTTGCTTGACTACCAACAGTATGAGGGCGATCATATACGTGAGAGTTGGGTAGTCCATAAGCACATCCTTAATAGTGGTCCCCAGTCGTGGGAGTTTCGAGACAGGGCATCGATACTCCGGAGTAGACTAGTATATACAGTCGAGACCCCGACGAGGGGCGGTGATCGGCCTCACAAGCCACTGGTGTCAGTTGGATCACCTAAGATGTATACAGGTGCTCATTGGGTTATGAGTACACCGGACAGGACTCGCCGAGAACCTGCTGGTTGGTATTATACATATCGTCAGATAGCAGTTCCCTGGTGACATGTGTACAGGTTAGTTCATCAACCTGAGGTCGTCATTTGTCTCGTGTGAGTTCCCACTGTGCTTTGATTTCTACCCTACCACAGCTCAAAGGAGTCGTGCAAACAGGTAGTTTTTGGGTACAGTCCCGAGCCACATGGAGGCACGTGAGCGGATCGGCAGGGGATTCGTCTCTCCCGGTATTGGGGGTGGAGATCGCGCTGTGTCTAGGAAAGCCATTACACCAAGTCCTTGGCCAAGGCAAGTGAGAATTACTGGTAGGTACTCCGGTAGTTTCTCAGGGTGTTCAGGGCTTGTCTCCGACAAGACTTATACCGCTATTGGGGGTCTGACGTTACTAGCCCCCTTGGCCGGATATGCGATACTCATAGACGAACGGACCGGACTGTATATACATTGTCACTGTTAGGCTCAGTAGGGTTTCCGGATGTGTTCGCTCATTGTCCTCCCTTGAGGTCAGTACATGGGCAGCCGTTACGCACAGCTAGTGCCGCTGACGGCTTGTGGTTAAACCCACTGCCAGGGTACTGACGAGTCATTAGAGTCCCCCACAGATAGTTTCCCAAGTTCGGGCGAAACGTTGTAGAGGCCGTATGGTTTTATGGCAGGGTTCGGAAAATGCACGTGCATTTACGCACGTGTCATATTTCGGGCAGATAATACTGGTGGGCTTTGGTTTAAGCCGGATCCGAGTATTATACTGTGTAGATATAATATCTTTATCTCAGTTGCATTTGTATTCGGTCGTAATACAAATGCGGGTATGTTTATACTGTTACGGGGTTATCCTGAAATTTGTTTCGGGATCACTTTTGGAAGTTGCCAGTTTTCAGTTTCCAGTTTTCTATCACCCGTCTTAAACATTCGGTTTAATACGGATTTATCTTTTCTTGAGAGTGAGTCATGAGTGTGGAAGGTTCTAGTTTTGGTGAATAGGATTGTGTGTCACCATTTTGCATTAATGGTTGATGACTAGGATTAGTGTGTCACCATTTGCATTAATTGTTTTGGGTGAGGTGGTGCCACCTGGACGAGCAGATCGGAGATCGACAAGATCGGAGCAGCCGCAACAGGAGCGTGGGATGATGGTTAAAGAACGAAGGACTCGGATCGTTCGGTATAACCTTTCTACCCTCTTTACAGTTTGTTAGTTTTGCGTTAATGGCAGATCCGGGTTATAGTATGCGATAGCGCCAGTTATAAAAGTTTTTGTTCCGTATTTGGCATCAGATTGACGGCCGGGGCGCTACCGTAGACTTACAGAAGAGGGGACTGTAGTAAGATGTTCTGGGTCAGAGGAGGCTGCAGGGGGTGACGTCGACGGTGGGGCGTTGACGGCGAGGTTCACGGCAAAGGACAGCGAGGTTGCGGGCAAGTTGTTGGGTGGTCGGGTGATGGTGTGCGGGGTTCTAGCCCAGTTTAGAGGAGGCGGTGATGGTTTTCAGAGAGAGGGGAGGAAGGTAGTGGTGACGGGGTGAGGGTGAGGCGACAACGATGTGGTCACCGGTGGTGTGGCGAGGCGTGCAGGCGAGGGAAGGGAAAGGAAGAAGGTTGCAGCCGGGGTTCTTGAGTTGGTGGTTTGCAGTGGGTTAAGAGCCTCGGGGGAAGAAGAGAAAGGAAATGGAGAGGAGGCGAGGCCGAGGTGACGAGGATGGTCGGAGCTAGGGTTAATGTTAAGGTTTCGGTGATGGTTCAAAGGTGGTTGGAGTTGGGCTGTTGGGGTGTTTGCAAGGGTTCTTGGTTTGGAAGAAGAGGAGAGGATAAGGTGGAGGTCGAGAAGGGGAGATGGTGCGAGAGGAGGCCGATGGTGGAGGTCGATGGCGATGAGAGGTGAGGGAGACGGTGATGGGTGCAGTAGGTTAAGGGTCGGTTGCAGGGTGAGCTCGGGAAGGAGGATGAAGAAAAAGGAAGAAGGAAGGAGATGATGGAGATGAGGGTAAAACGATGACGAGGGGCGACGTCGAGACAGAGGAGGAGGCTGGGCTTGGGTTCTCGCGACGAAAGGTAGCGGAGGAAGAGGAAAAAGAAAATGAGGGGAGAGAGAGGGACGTGAGGTAGGGGTTAATTAATTAAAAAAAGAAAGAATAGATATAGAGAGAGAGAGATACAGAGAGAGAAAGGGAGAGAGAGAGGAATGCAAGAGGAGAGAGAGAGAGAGAGAGAGAGAGAGGAGAGAGATAGGGAGAAGAGAGAGATCAAGAGGAGAGAGAGAGAGAGAGAGAGAAATGAACAGTTAGGAGATATGAAATTGTTTCGTAGTGGAGGAGAGAGAAAGATAGAAAGAAAGAGAGAAGAGAGAGAGTGGGGAGGCCACTGACAGCGAGAGAGAGCTGGAGGGTGAGCTGGGTTGTTAGGAATTAGGATTTTAAAATTTAAAAAGATTTTTAGTTTGTTAGTTAAATTTTAAATCTGTCGATTTAATTAAATTAATTAATTTGAATTTTGGCGAGATAAAAAAATATTCCAAAACGCTCCCAGGTCGGGTCTAAAAATTCAGATTTAAAATATGAAAAATATATGCGACTTTCAAAATTTAAAACGAATGCTCAGGTAACGAAAATGCATACCCCCAAGAACGGATGCACGTACGTGCGCGTAGCCATCCAAACACATCTGTTTCACTGAACGGGACGAGAACAAGATGCGCGGATGCTACCACGGAGTTAGGGGTATCATACAGGCTATGAAATGCAATTTTAAATTATTTTACATGACCTAAAATGTTATATGTTAAAAGATGCAATGCCAGATAAAATGCCAGTATGCAGTATACATGAGATGCACATGTCTATATAACAAGTCAAGGTAATTCATAAATATGAATCAAAGAGGTTCAAGCAAGCAGGTCAGGTCGAATGCAAAGTAAAATGTAGAGTATCATTCGCACCCAAAATACGATAAATCAAGAAAATACCACAAATAAGCAAATACGGGAACTGGAATTGGTATAAATGAACTAGGTTGTTACAACGGGCCCAGTGGAGTTTTGGCTCAGCCTATCGAAGACTGAGATGGCAGACTTGGATGACCCGTTGAGAGGGGCCATGGTGGTTGCGAGCCGATCAAAGACCGACTTCTTTGGGGCTTCTTGTGATGGCATTGAAGTATTGAAGCTCATTGGTGGGAGCATGATTTTGAAGAACAGTCCAGTGGTGGCCTGAGTCACCTGTTCCACTGGCATTGCGAAGATGGAGGCCGCTTGGGGCCCATAAGTCACTCCTCCAGTAGAGACGGAGTGGGAGTTGCTGTTGCAATTGGTGCAGTTGGAAGCCATCGATGTCATCTTCTCTTCTGCACGGAGCAAGACACCAAATCTTAGTATCTCGAATCCAGGGGCAACCATATTAAACCGCGATTCATTCGCGAACATGACACACGAAGTGTGGAGTGGAAAGAGGAAAAGGTCCCACCGGGCGTGCCAGAATCTGTTTACCGTCGAAAGCCGGGAAAGACAAACCTCTTGCCTGCATTTGGGGGCATATGCTATTTGGTTTTATCCGTCCACCTCTCCGAAGATACCAAGTTGATTTATGACACCGTGTATCGGACGTCTGGACGGATGCGGCCATTGTAGCAGACTTCGTCAGATTCCCACTCGTTTGCGAGGGTTTTTTTTATTGTGGGGACGCTCTTCCCTGCAGGCGCAAGCCCCTGCAGTTAATTACGTTACCACGTAGCGATAATCACTTTCTCCTACTCCAGAAGGTCACTTCATGTCGTGTGTGTTTGTTTTATTTTTGGTTGCCCGTGGATTGTATACGGAGACTAATTTATATTGCCGCCCATAGGGCATGGATTAGTCCAAATCCGTATATTCTTAGATTTGGGTTTGGTTTGATCTAAGGATCGTTAATCTCGTTTGGGATTAAGATCGACTTAAATGTTCGTTGAGGATATGTTAGTCTAATTTTAGACTAAGATCTACTCAACAGGATTTTTGGGATCATTCAGACCCAACAGAAGAGCATTTATTTTAGTTTTAAGGACGTTACGGTCCATAGTTAGTTTAAAGACGTTACAGTCCATTGTAGTTTAAGGACGTTACGGTCCATAGCTAGTTTAAGGACGTTGCGGTCCGTATTGGGATGTGCCCGTCCATTTGAGAGTACACTAAAGAGTTGTTGGTTATCGGGACCCACCACCTCTCTGAAGACGCTGAAGAATTACAATGACATTTATCAGATGTGTAAGGAGATGTACCCTTGAACCAATGTCCGTTGGAAGATCAATAGTCGAGTTTGGGACTAAGACCAATTTGGAAAAAATGGTGAGCACATGGGCTCGGTTGATCTGAATTAGAGACTTTTGGTCAACTTGGATTCAGCCCACTCAGTCTTTGAATAAAGTGTTAAACACTTGTTTGGGCTCAGTCCCTTTTCTGTGCAAACAGTGCTGAGCAATGATATGGGCTCTGACGCTCACCCTTTACTTTATCCTCTCTTTTTTTTTGCTTTTATGGAGTGTTAAACACTTTTTATGGCACCCACGTGCGGAACACATGAGGCGCTTGGCACTGAGCGCCAACCACTGAGTGCTAAGCTGTCACGACCCGAAAATATTAGCTCATGACCAGCACTTAAATCACGCAACGTCTAAAGGTGTAACATAATTCAAGTAAGCCGAAGCCTAGAAATCTAAACCTTTTTAACAAAATAAAAGAGGTGAAGTTTTGAAATAAGGGTATGATGAAATCAAATGTTTTATTAAATGCATAGATAATGGAATATGAAAAAAAAAGCAAGTGGATTTTTACTAGTTGAAACACATGTTTCGTCTTTTAAAAATTTGGGCAGCACCTCCTTTATATATTTTGATCAAAAACCACATATACATGATAATATAAAATGCATCCCCAAGCGGGAGCTAGCTCTTCGCCAATCGGCGGATTCACAACCACACAAGACAGAAAATAAGTATACGACGCCCAACGGCGAAGATCAACACAAAGAATAATGTAAAGCAAGACATCAAACCCACCAAGCGAACATATAACCCATCGCTCAAGTCTCGCAACTACAAGTCTTGCTAAGTCTCACTATATATACAAATACTAGTTTCTGATTGATGGAGTTAACTAGATACAACAGGAATAATAAATACAAGAGTGGTACGATCCAACATGTACCACCTACCAAAGCAAAACACCCGAATGTAGCTGTGTGCTAGCGATGCCGCTACTGATCCATGCGGTCAATCTGCAAGAACTGTGGCACAACGGGGGTAAGTTACCAACTCGTGAGTAGAAAAGATCATCCGGTAGAAATCGAAATAAACAACGATTCCTAGGTCAACTATATCATAAAGGCGATACTATGATATCTAGGGTGACCGTATCTACATATGTGCCAACAATATACTCAATGCCTATATGCATGTGGATATCATCCAACCATAAAACCAATGCCTGTATGCATGTGGATCTCATCTACGTGTCAACCAATGACACAACAACATCATGCATGTAAATATCATGAAAGCATATGTATGTAAATATAAGGATATCAATCTGTGTGTCTATCAACGACACATCAAAATCATGGAACCTGAGTGTCCAACATCGACACTCGAAACATCATGAAACCCGTGTCCAACATTGACACGTAAATCCTCATATCTCGGGCTCTGTCAGTCCGGATCGGCCCACGGGTTCCGTCTGTCCGGATCAGCCCTCGGGCTCCGGCAGAATGGATCGGCCCATATCCATCTCTCGACTCCGGTCGGTATCCTCCGGATAACCGCCAGGTCCAACCAATCACCGGTAGGTAGTAGTCCCTCTGCCAGGCTCATCATCTACTGCGCGACATCCCTTTCATGCCCCGGGGTACCATACCGGGTCCACCATGAACCCGCAAACGGATCATCCAACTCCTCGAATCGGGTTCCACATATCACATGTCTCAGAACCGAGAAAACGCATGGTGGACGCACTGAAATATCATATCAAGAGAAACCGGGTTTTTAAAGCAATACATACTTTCTTTTGAAATAACCACGGTTCTCAAATCTAGAAATCTCATGAAAACAGTATATCTCAATGCATATAATCATAAAGCATGATGTATGCGACATATAACAGAAATGTAAGCATATCCGTATATCATGCAACATGGGATAGTGATGTGAACATAGCAAGTAAATCATGCAAGGAGTCATATCATGATGCAGCAATTCTACTGTGTAGTGACATAGCAATTATCGATGATGAAGTATGTGAGCCGGCCAATCTGTGTAAGTGTAACATACGCATCATCGATAATAGTGTAGGTGTACTAGCACAGGTATATGAAATGCAATGAGAATGACATGAACGTAGCATAAAGTATATCGTCCGCTAAATGCTATAAGGTATACGTATCTAACATGACCGAGTCGGTGAATCTATCAATCGGCATCCAGCCTTAAAACATCACGTACGGTATAATCCATCGTACGGCATCCTCTAGTCAAGGGCATGGATCAATCATCATAAACTCATCACGTACGGTAAATCATCGTACGGCGGCATTAAACCATTAGGGATCCTATCAACCTATATGACGCTGAGGGTACGGACCTAACGTCTCGTACGACATATCACTCATGGTTCAGAACATTATATATATCTATATACCTTTATTCCATGTCACATCCATAAAAATCTTATATCAGGGGACCGGAAAAGGTATCAATCATCTCATATCGACTCGCGTCCGTATACCGACATATCAATCAAGTCATCATATCGCATCGTATATCCTTTTCACCACATTAAGTCATCTTACATATACATTCTAGCTTATTAATCTCATATCATACTACTATAAACCTCCTACTTATCCTCTTATAACTACATATCTATAAGTCGTGATTCACATTCACTTTTCACATTCTTAAATATTAATTCGAGACATTATTTCTATCATATCATGTCAAAGAGTCATATCCTTATAGCTTTCATCTCATATCTCGATCATTCATATCATCTCTAACTATCTTTTTAACCCTATTCATAGTTTTCTAATATAGGTTTCTTAACCATATTCTATATATCGGTTTCCATCAAAATTTGCGGGGGTGCTATACGCCATCCACCCGACTTTCCCCGTAGATATAGATCTATTCACCTGCAGAACTCCTTGTTCTGCCGTAGTCGATGTGCTTCGTCACCTCGGAATCCACGCGAAGGTACCTACAATCAATACACAATCTCAATTCTTATTAAAATCAAATCCGGAAAACCCATACGGCACACGGTGCGCTCATAAGTTAGAACCTATAACCTACGCATGCAAAAACAATCAAACAACCCTCGTCGTTGACGTACAAACATCAAACGGCCCAATACAATATCAAATACCAAAACCCAAGTTTCAGAATCGCAAAACACGAAAACAGCAACCTAGGAAAACCACTCCCAGATTTCACCCTAGGTCAAACTAGGGAATTTTGCATACATGGTTAGTCTAGATATGTTCTAAGGGAGCCACAGAACAAGAATCAACATATTTTACCCTGATGTGGCCGCAATTTGCGGCTACATGAAATTTATTTGCGGCCTAAAAAGATCATCAGGGGCTAGGGTTTCAGTTGTTGCTTCATGGTTGCCTGCACGTCTCACTGTCATGGGAACTTAATTTATGGTGGTCTCAGGTCACTCTAGATTCCCAGATACACTCACAAACTGCAAAATATCGATGTCGGGGAAAATTCTAAGTTCTGGTTTTGGGTTCTAGTATCCGGTCTAGGCCAACAAAAGCATCACTAAGGTCTTGTAAACACCCACTACAGGTCATAAGTCTACACAATCACTCAACCCTTCTCTAGGAATTTCCAACATCACTAATCATCACTAAACCAATTCTAAACTAAAATAGAAACTTAAGCAACTAAATTACTAAGCTAATGGTGTAGGAAATACCTCTTTTGGGCAACTCAAGAAAAACCCTAGCCGTCCAAAGTCTCCAAAATCCAACTTTGATTGGTCCATTGTGTTGACGGTGAGGTGGGGATCAACTTTAATGAAGAGGGTGTAGGGTTTTGATGAAGATTTTGAGATGATAATTGGAGGTGGAGGTGGAGGGAGATATGAGTTGAAGGAAAATGAAAGAAAGCAAATGGGGGAGGATGATGGCAGCCCTCTCTTTCTCTCTCTCTTATCCTCACTTATTCTCACTCTCTTATCCTCACTTATTCTCACTCTCTTTCTCTCTCATGGCATGCTCCAAGTCATGATGTGGTCCCCTCTCTCTCTCCTCAATAATACCCTCTCATTTCTTTCTTTTCTCACAAAAATAGAACCAAAAGAAATGAACAAACACAAAGGAAACAATATGTAACAAAATGCAACATGTCATGGTGCATTAGCCATGATTAAAATATGGAAACACGGATTTGGCCTAATCGCGATTAGCAGTGCACTAATCGGGTTTAATTTCAAACTTACATATAATAAATTATAAAAATGCCAGATCCAATAAATATATTTTTAAATGAATAAATCATTTTAATTTCCAATTATTTCAAAATTATTGGTATATATTTATACCATTTTACGAAAACCCCAAATTCGCAAATCGGGTAGTTTTCGCGAAATATATTATTTTAATATTAAATTCCAAAAATAATATTTTATATTTTCTGAAATGTTACATAGGCACTCTTTATTGAGAGGCGCCCACGTGAGGGACACGTGAGGCGCTTGGCGCTGAGCACCAACCATTGGGTGCTAAGCACTCTTTGTTGAGCAGCACCCACATGAGGGACACGTGAGGCGCTTGGCGCTGATCGCCAACCATTGAATGCTAAGCACTCTTTATTTGAGCAGCGCCCACGTGAGGGGCACGTGAGGCCTTTGGCGCTTTTTCTTTCTTTGTGCATTTTTCTGAAGATGTTCAATTCTCTGTCCTCCCTGGATCTTCGATCCCTGAGAACAAATTCGTCCCCGCGAGAATTAAACTCTCATTTGTGGGAGACTTGTCTCATGGGTCTCGGATCCGGGGGAAAGAACTATGTTCTTTATGAGGGTTAAACCCTTGTATATGCAGATGAGATACTATGATCTCTATTATCTTTATTTACCTTGAAGAAAATTCTTCTTCCTTCTTCTCTCTTAAAGCTTTCTTTTTTGCTTGCTCTTCTTTTTGAACTTGAAGTTTATAGGGGGTTCCTCTGTACAAGACTTGAAGTCTTGGGGCCTTTATATAGTGGAGGCAAGTTTGTTGATTTAGTTAAAGAAATCTCTCATTGAGAGATCCTTAATTGATTTGGGGATTTTATCCACCGTTGGATCTTTTGATCCAAGGACTTCTGTTTTACAGAAAATATTTTTCTTGTTTTTAACAAGATTGAGAAAATATTTTCCATACAGAGCTTATTCTGTAGCTTGGTGATTTTTAATCACCATTGGATTTTTAATCTAACGATACTTTGTTTTAAAGAGCGTAATCTTTCTTGTTTAGAAAGATTGGGAAAAATATTTTCCCCTACAGAGTTTATTCTGTAGCTTGGTGATTTTTTTAATCACCATTGGATTTTTAATCTAACGGTGCTCTGTTTTACAGAGAGTAATCTTTCTTGTTCAGGAAGATTTGAGGAATATTTTCTCAACAGAATTTAATTCTATATTTTGATGATTTATTATCTCCGTTGGATCTTTGATCCAACGGCAGAGAACTTTTAGTTCTGGCGCTGGTGCCCTCGTGCCGGGCACGTAAGGCGCTGCCTCAGAGTTTTTAACTCTTGGCGCTGGTGCTCTCGTGCAAGGCACGTAAGGCGCTGCCTTAGAGTTTTTAACTCTTGGCGCTGGTGCCCTCGTGCAAGGCACGTGAGGCGCTGCCTCTTTCAGATTTTGAACAGAACTTTGCTCTTTTATTATTGGTGAGAAACAACCCACCTCTAAAAACCCCATTTTGGGGAAGATCCAGGGCTCAAGAGAGAAGAAAGGGGTCCCCTTTCATCAGCTCCTAAAATATCTTAGGAGTTTAACTCCTAAAATATCTTAGGAGTTTAACTCCTAATATATATATATATATATATATATATATATATATATATCTTTTTGGGAGTATAACTCCCAGTGCAGGGGCTAAGACCTTTTGTTCTCTTTGTCAGGAGTTCAACTCCAAAAGTCAATCGGGAGTACAACTCCCAGTGTAGAGGCTAATTCATTTTTCCTGCTGACACTTAGCGCCCGAGTGCCAAGCACGTGAGGCGCTGACGCCCAGCGCCCGCGTCCCTTGGACGCTATTTTCCCTTTTTTTATATACATACACGCTTTCCCCATTAGAAAAAATTTGACCCGTCAATCGGAGGAACCCTCATAAACTCTGCGAGGCCCCCGATATATCTAAAATCCCTCAAGGCACACATACGCACACTGCACATTGAGTTCGCATGACCAGTTTGACCCGTCAATCGGAGGTTCCCTCGCTCCAAAGGCGAGGGGTAATTAACGGCAGCTTAGTCCGCGGCTGCCGGAGATTCGGATCCCCACAATCAATAAACCCCTGCCTACCCTAGGCAGGAGGAATCTGTAGTACGCCTGACAAGCGACGCGTATTCCCATCTCAATAGGGTGACGAAAAACACCCTACAGATTTCTGGCACGCCCGGTGAGGACCTTTCTCTCCTCCTATATCTCAGGTTAAATATCCATGCGAACTCAATCAACATATACATTGATTGCATGTACTGAAATTATGCTTCTTTATGCAGGTTAACAGTTTCCAATTGCAATCTTTGGACGCAGCAAAAATGTCTCCAAGAACAAGCTCAGCTCTCAACATAACTCCCATCTCCAACACGATGAAGATGAACGCCAGGACGGTCCTCTCGGCCAGTCTCGGACGACAGTGGGAGGATCCACTGCTACCATTTGTCTCTATTCTGTTTGTTCCAGCAAACGCTATCCCAGCTCCAGTAACAGACAGACCGGCCTCGAAAGGCAAGAGGCCAAATGTGGTGATCTCGAGGGCACCACTACCCAAATGCAAGTCGGTGTTTGAACGACTTTCCTTGGCCTCAGCTGGGGGCAAGGCCATCAACACCAACAAAGCAACAAGGCATCTCGAGCAAGCTTCAGCGGCGCCCCTGACGACTGCTCAATCGGGTATCTTCTCTAAGCTCCCCGTCAATCGACTCACGATAGCTTCCTGGATGACGGATGCCCGTCAAGCCCTTAAAATTGAGAAGCTAAGACAGAAAAGGATCAGATACAAAGCCAACAAAAGGGCTAGGGCTCATGCTAGGCTAAACTTCATGAGGTTCCAAGAACAGGGTTACCCCGCCAAAGACAAAGAGATGGCTGGATATGTGGTCCACACAGTCTACATGGTGGGCACATGCAGCAAGAGCAAGGACGGGGCCACTACATCTCAAATCCAATCTGGTATGAATGTGGCTGCCACTTCCCAAGACCAGCATCCTCTAGAAGGTAATGAGAACCCTTCCAATGAGGCTGATAAGCAGAGAGATCTCTCGGTTCATGAAGAGTCGGGCTCGGAAAGCGAAGAGGAGCCAATCTTCCGTTCCAAGACCGCAGAGCAGCAACTTCTCCAAGAGCTCCAAAAGCAGCTCAGAAACAAAAACAAGGAGATGAACAAGCTCTACTCGAAGATCGACGACTTGACAAACGTCCTCTTACAACTCACGGCCCAAGTTGCCTCTCAACCGCCCAATCAAGCGCAGGGCTCTGCTCATGAACCGGGAAACGGTGTCTCGAGCCAGCCGGCGTCTTCCTTCAAATCCAAAGGTAGGAGAACCGCATGAGAGTCGGTCGCATCCTATCTCGGGAAATGTCTTAGCTACCGATGACAGCAACCCGCTAATGCAAGATCAAATCATGGATTTGGTTGCCAATAAAATCAAAACATTGGTAGCCGAAGCCGGAGAGCAAAAAGATGTCAGCAGTAGCGGGAGACCATATCTTGCTCGATACTGTTGGCTATAGTGCCCTCAAGTCAATTATTGGATCGCAGGCACGTGATTGCAATGATTGAGGGAGGATCTATACCGGTAGAACAATCTTACCCGAGATGATAGTATGCTATCTGGTTTGTCTTTATCATCATGTACATGCTTCAGGTGACATTACAGATCACTATTACATATTGATAGAGCCTATAGGATTCATGCTTGACTACCAGCAGTATGATGGCGATCATATTCATGAGAGTTGGATGATCTATAAGCACATCCTTAAAATGCCTCTAGTCGTGGGAGTTTCGAGACTAGGCATCAATACTCCAAAAGTAGACTAGTGTATACGGATCGAGACCCCGATGAGGGGCGGTGGCCGGTCTCACAGGCCATTGGTGTTAGTTTGTTCACCTAAGATGTATACAGGTGCTTATTGGGTTATGAGTACACCGGACGGACTCGCCGGGAACATGCTAGTTGGTATTCTACCTATTGTCAGATAACAGTTCCCAGGTGATATGTGTACAGGTTAGTCTATCGACCTGAGATTGTCATTTGTCTCGTGTGAGTTCCCACTGTACTTTGATACCATGTTTGGTGACACCAGCGCCCGGCCACCAATCCGTGGCCAAATGCGGAACAAAAACTTTTAGAAACCGGCGCTAACGGAACCCGATTCTCGGATCGACCCATAAGCCCTAGATAACAAAAACATGCAAAGAGTTAGAGTGATTATACCTATCTATCCATGTCGGCTAGAGGGGGTACCCCACACCCGAGGCCACCACGAGGTGGCCAGAGGGTGAGGCAGACCCGAAACTGCCCAAGGTGGGGCAGTTTCGGGTCCCCACCGCCAAGACCACCTTGTGGTGGTCTTAGGGAGTGGGCCCCCCAACTCGAAGTTAATTTCATGCTATAACTCCCCGCGAATCGAGCGCGTTTCGTTTTAATTCGGACTTCCGAATTGGTTTTAATGGTCGATTTTTGGAACTTTAGCTCACTGTTTTTTTCATGGTTTTGGAAATTGGTTTAGTTTGTTAATTGCGTGCGGAATTCTAATGTCGTAGTTTTCAGTACATACATTACTATCTGCGACCGTGAATGTCATTAGTGCGGTACAACTTGTCTAATTGCTATATGTCTTTTAGACGGGTTTGCGAACGTGACATTCACGTTGTTGTTTTGTGTTGTGCTGTGGTTGTGGCGAGATTGTCGTGGTGGATAGCTTGGGTGCAATGGTAGTACAGTTTGGATTTATTTGTACATTTGATATCGCGGGGTGAGCGTCCGACATGTGGACTGCCGTCACTGCCTATTTGTATATTATTTATATGGGGCACGACCGGGTTGAGGTTGATGTCACCATTATACATATTTTCTTTTCTGTACTAGGATTACCCCGCAGTGAAGTGCATGGATAGCCGGGTTCCAGAGGGCAACGGGTCCGCATCTCATGGCGTTGAGACGGAGGGGGCCTCACTCTAGAATTGGCGGGTTATTTGCCGCACTCGTAAGGGGTACAGGTTGACCCTAGGAGGGGTGCTCAAGTTACCGGATTTCGTGAAGTGGCGGGTGGCCCATTCACTTTGATGAAGGGGGCTGCCTCACTTCTGGTTTTGGCGGGTAACTTGCCGCACTCGTAGGGATCTAGGTTTTCATTGCACAGGCTATCCACACGACCAAGGGAACGTCAGGTTTCACTTGCGGCTCAAAGGAAACCCAGGACTCCCAGATTATCTGTATTGTTCTGTGATGCTTATCGCTTATCTGTGATGTTGCATATATCATACCTGGAACGATTATTATATATTGTTATATATATACTAGTAGATGATGTTTATGTTTTGCACCCGTGCTAGTCCATCCCCCGCTCTGTCGTTAGTTAAGTAACCTAACGGGTGATGACGGGGCCCAGTGGTGAATGCGGATGGCATATACGTACATCATATTTTCGTTATTTTCTGGTGTGATTAATTAATGGGACTGCGTTGATTCTGATTAATGCAAGAAAAACAGACATATTCGATGTTGTTGGAACAATTTTCAAAAGCTGTTATTACAATAACGTTTTCTTTTGTTTTGCACAGCGGTATTCGGTTATGAATAGCCAGCACCTCATTCGACGAGGCAAGAGCCGGGATCCCTTCACCGGGAGTGACCTCTTGGGCAGAAGTTTGCGTCAGGGTAATAACTTCACTATAGTCGATTACTTTTTTCTTTGCATCGAGGTATTCAATTAGAATATCCTGCACCTCATTCTACGAGGAAAGAGCCGAGATCCCTTCACCGGGAGTAACCTCTTTAGCAAAGGTTTTCACTACTATATATTTGTAAAAAGCTATCTAGTTCCTTCAACGATATCAAGTTCATTACGTCAAAGGTTTTCCGCCAAAATCCAATCGTAGCCCTCCGTCATTTCAGACGGGTAGCACTTAGTATTCATGCTATGTTTGTTGGCCTTAGTCAAGACATAGTGTATGGTAGCTATTTGTTACTTTTCTGTTGCATAGATGCGTTGGTTTGGGACAGTCGTACAGCTTTGTGGGCCTTAGTCAAGGGCGAGTACGGGTGGGTTCAAATTAACCTGGACAATGACGGGTAGAACTTGACATGTGACTTATGATTTGTTGGTCTTAGTCAAGGTCATAAGAGCATGGGGTAAAAATCACATCGGGAGTTTCAAACATACAGGAAACTTGCCAGACATGCGCATACCTTCTGGAGTGTGATAACTTGAGTGGATTCCATCAGGTTATCATGGATGATAGTTGGATCCTGATTCCCACTGATGAGTTGGTTTACTCCTCGGGTGATTTTAAATGATCCCGGCTAATTCTTCTTTCAGGTTTGGAGGAGAATTTGAGGATACGGTAGGAGGTATTCTGATTAGATAAAGTGATTAACCATTCTGATTTAGGTTAGAGTGCACGCTGAGTGTTTCTTTTCTCTCTCTCTCTCTCTCTCTCTCTCTCTCTCTGTGGCAGCGACCATGACCCGACCCTAGACTAGAACTCATGAACCAAGTTAACCGAACATTCTTAAAACACACTGGCTTTTGGATTGTCAGAGTTGCATTTACCATTGCCGCTCCTACTTTTACCTTTTGCATTTCTCCAGAACACCCCGTATCACTACGAAGATCCACATTTATTGGATATAACCATCGTATAGTTACATACGAACTCGAAGAAACTTGTTTTAGATTCGAGGATGGTTTCCGGTTCTGGAGAAATTGAATAGGATTATTCAATTGTCTTTTTCTTTTACCTTCTCTCAGGTTGTGAGGGCTCTTAGGATTAGGAGAGGGTGCACCTATTGCGCTTATTGGATAGTCTTCTTCCAAACCATAGGCAGGTGCCGAAAGGTAGGGAAGGAAGAAAACCAATTAGCCTAAGTGAGTTGTACATAAGGTAATAAGTAAAGACAAATAAAAAGATTAGAAAGAGGGCAAAGTAAATAGCGACTGTTATCATTCATGACGAAACCGCGTATATCATCGCCACTCCTACTTCACCTTTGAATTTCTCCAGAACACCTCGTATCACTACGAAAATCCATATTTATTGGATAATCCATCGTATAGTTACATACATACTCGAAGGAACTTGTTCCAGTTCGAGGATGGATTTTGGTTCAGGAGAAATAGAATAAGGATTATTCAGCTGTCTTTTATCTTTACCTTCTCTCAGGTTGCGAGGGCTCCTAAGATTAGGAGAGTACACCTATTACGCTTATTGGATAGTTTTCTTCCAAACCATAGGTGACGAACGGTAGGGAAGGAAGAAAACCATTTAGCCTAAGGGTGGTGTACAGAAGGTAATGAGTAAAGACAAATAAAGGGATTTGGAGAGATGGTAAGAAAATATAAGATTACATTCATGAATATAGATAATGGAAGATACATTACTAGGAATACCCGGCTACCCCTTCGAAACATTTTCATGTTTCAGTTTCACTGTGCATTGTTAATTGAAAACTGATTTCCCAATTAGATCCTTACTCCGGGGTATGTATTTACCAGGTTTGATTCTCACATCTGTATGGTTTTACAGATGATGAGTGGGAGTAAGTTATTGGAAATTAGGTGATTATATCCTCATTATATCGGAATTCATTGTAATTGGTGATATTTGAGGAAATCACCTGGGGTTTTGCCTGATGACAAATATTTGGTTTTGAATATCAGTTGTTATGCACCAATTTCAAACTGATATATCTGTACGTTTATTTTATAAAGTGAGATATAACTTTTCGAAATTATATCCATGACATTTACCTATATCGGTTAATGATTGGGTAAGGAGTATTAAACAGCGGTGTGATTCTTCTTAACCATAGTACAGTTTTCAATCTACGACGCACAGGGTTTGAGTTATTCAACTCAGGGGACTTATACAAAGTATTGTATATTGTCCAGTGTCCATTAGGCCAAAGGGGTTGGTGCTCATACTGTATTCTGTTTACTTATGACTTCTCCAGTTTTAGACAAGTATTTCGTAAAAATACAAGGTCCAAGTTTTAAGAAGTTATTGGTACAAGAATAAAGTAGAGAACCGTGTGTTGCAAGTATCAGGATTTTTCGAGGTGATCGAAGATGTAGATACTTGTGTATGGTATTCAGTTGATAGTAATGGTTTTTGAGAACTTGCTTCTCTTTCAGGTTACTCATATCTGGATACACTCCTAGTTGAGTAATGTTGATCGGCCTCCTTCCATTTAGTTGACATGCACTGGAGACAGCTGCATGATTTGAATCTGATTCCAATTAAATCAGTGCCTCTATTTCTATATTGTATATAGAATGGTTCATATCTTAACGATGTTGAGGTATATGGAGTTGTCCGGCTTATGCTTAAAATAAAACTCTGGACATACTCAAGGCACGTTTCAGTAATGGCAGTTTGTGGGTTATCCCGGGCTATGACGAGAGGTAACTTTCTACCATCTGGAAGATCAATAGTGATATTGTTCTTGACTCGCCACAGTTTTAGTAAAATGGACTTTTTCAGAAAACAGTAGTGGGAGTATGGTAGAACTAGAAGTGATTCCAGAACCACAAATGATTACTGAAAATTTAATAGAACCTAAAGATTCATTCGGGTTTGACATTCCATTAGCAACTCCGCAGATATGGTGGGTAACCTCAAGCGCCCGAGAGGTACTTCGGTTTCCTCAAAGACGGTGACAGGGAGGTTCTTGTTTACCCAGACTTTCCATTACTGCTGTTCTAGACTATGAAACCCGGCAGGAGGATGAGTATAGTGTCGTTCTAAACTAGTTTTAGAAGTGCACATGTATATGACTCTGCCATAGGGTTATTGTAGTCAGTGGGAGCAGCGGAAGCATAGTGGACAAGTAGCTTATGTCTGTTTATAGACTAAAGCAAGTATAGCGGAGATAGATCATCTATTTTTGTGTAACAGTCATAGGCTTTGACTTCATCAGAATAGGAGATGGATCTGTTAAGAAGGTAGTAGGGTGTGATGTCCTGGTATTTGGATGACATGCACTTTATAGAAAGTGAAATTCATATACTACGATCGGTTATACTGTGGTTGTCACACAGTGGTTTCTCCACAAAGGATATGGATATTATATCAGGCATTCTGGTTACTGGATCTATGGTTTTAGATCTAGATTTGGATAGTTTTTCAATCTGGATACTTAGACAGTATTCTAAAGGTGTTTTAGAATGGACGACTCCTGACATAGTTGGCATATCACTTGCTTAGGCAATTGAGTCAATCATGAGATGTCAAGTACCACACCAGATATTGTTTTTGCACTAGCTACAATAAGTTTATATATTAATCCAATCCTGGAAAAACGTTCGGAAGCAGTTTATGAACATAAGTGGATGTTCTAGGGATTTGGTAACGGCAGCCTCCTTCGGGAGACGGTTATCATTCTAGGCTTCCAAGCTGACCTGGATGACAGAATGACTGTCAGAGTTATAGTTTTCCCTCTTTTGAGGGGCAGTTGTTTGGACAGGTGGTCCAAGCGAATACTGAGGAAGGCATGGCGCAGGATACTGATTAAATTCAGTTGACGATACCGTCTAAGAAGTTTATTGGATTTGGAGTTCATTTGTGAACTGGGTCCCATCAGATATCCAGATATATTCTAAGACAGGTGTTGCTCATTTCGGGAGATGGCTTTCTCCGCGAACTTGAGATAAAGAGAGACATAGAAAGAAACATTGGAGCGGATCCACTCACTGAGGCTATTTCTCGAACACAATAGTTTACAAACGAGCTTTGTGAAACTGATTAGTAGAGAAGTTGGGTATTCGGTATCACACAGGCTGTGAGTATGCGACACCGCAATAATTAGCCTTAAGTGCAAGTGGGAGATTCTTGGCTATAGTGACCTCAAGTCAATTATTGGATCGCAGGCACATGATTGCAATGATTGAGGGAGGACCTATACCGGTAGAACAGTATTACTCGAGATGATAGTATGCTATCTGGTTTGTCTTTATCATCGTGTACATGCTTCAGGTGACATTACAGATCACTATTACATGTTGATAGAGCCCATAGGATTCATGCTTGACTACCAGCAGTATGATGGCGATCATATACGTGAGAGTTGGGTGGTCTATAAGCACATCCTTAAAATATCCCTAGTCGTGGGAGTTTCGAGACTGGGCATCGATACTCTAAGAGTAGACTAGTGTATACGGATCGAGACCCCGACGAGGGGCGGTGGCCGGTCTCACAAGCCATTGGTGTTAGTTTGTTCACCTAAGATGTATACAGGTGCTCATTGGGTTATGAGTACACCGGACGGACTCGCCGGGAACATACTAGTTGGTATTATACCTACTGTCAGATAGCAGTTCCCAGGTGACATGTGTACAGGTTGGTCTATCGACCTGAGATCGTCATTTGTCTCGTGTGAGTTCCCACTATGCTTTGATTACTACCCTACCACGGCTCAAAGGAGTCGTGCAAATAGGTTTTAGTTGGGTACAGTCCCGAGCCATATGGAGGCAGTGAGCGGATCGTCAGGGGATTCATCTCTTCCGATATTGGGGGTTGATGTCGCGGTGTGCACGGATAGCCATCCAGAAATCCTTGGTCAAGGTAGTCGAGAATTACTGATCTAGAATCGGTAGTTTCTCAGGTGGTGATAGGTTTCATACCGACGCTAAATGTCGCGTTATTAGGGGTCTGACTTTATCCACCCCCCTAGACTCGATATGCGATACTCATAGACGAACAAATCGGAATGTACGTATATTGTCACTGTCAGGCTCGGTAGGGTTTCAGGATGAGTTTGCTCGTCGACCTCCCTTTCGCTCAATACCTGGGTAGACGTTACGTACAGCTAGTGCCACTGACGTGCTTGTGGTTAAACCCAATGCCAGCGTATTGACGAGTCTTTAGAGTCCCACACAGAGGGTTTCACTACTTCGGGCAAAACGTTGTAGAGGTCGTATGGTTTTATGGCAGGGTCCGATCATATACGTGCACTTGTGCACGGATCATGATCGGACGGATAATACTAGTGGGCTTTGATTTAAGCCAGATCCTAATATTATATTGTTGGATTATTTTCGTCTCGCTGTATTCGTATTCAGTCGGAATACGGATGCGGGTATGTATATACAGATGAAGGGTATTCTTGTAATTCTATTACAAGATTACTTTAGTAGATGCCATCTCTTTTTATTGTTAAACATTCAGTTTAAAAGTTTATTTGGGTGGAAGTGTGACTCATTGTTTTAGCCTTCATTCATTCATGTGCACTTGATGACTCATGGTGTTGAGTCATGCAGTGACTCATGGTGGTATGATGGTGATTTTGGAGTGTTATGAGATATTTTGTGGTGAGACAAAGAAAGTGGCAGATCTTTTCTTGGTGTGGATTTTCTTGAGTTGTTTTAAAAAAGAGCTCACAACAAAATACCTCATAACTTAGCCATTTCGTCACTTGCTCACTAGCATTGCTTCACACTTCTCTCCATGGCATCTTCTTCTACCTTCATCCTACATGTCTCTGTAAGTGCACGGCGGCGCCCCGGCCGTCAATCCGACGGCCAAATGCGGAAGCGGTGATAAACTTTAATTTTTCTTGAACTGGCAAACCGCCGCGCACTAATACCGGGATCGAACCATTAATTAGTCCTAGCTAACTACAAGAAAGGGAATAGAGATATACCGACGATCCAAGTCCTCCGGTCTTCTCGTCATCGTCCCGATCTCCTGTGGAATGTCCCGTCTCCTCCTCGTCGCCGGAAGTGCACCACATCGCCTACTTCTTTTACGGGCTCCCACCTCAATGCCGAGGCAACTCGGGCACGAAACTGGCTAGTCGACGTGCCCAAGATTTGCTGTAGAATATGTAGTACTCAAGTCTCATATGGGGTTTTGGAGCTTTGCCATTTTGGTGGAAGAAAAGAGAGCAACTTTAGGAAATGAACTAGAGGGCTTTTCTAGCAAGCATGAGAAACCAAATGCCACACATAAAATGAATCCATCCCTTCCCCTAAGGGAATGGTCGGCCAAAACAAGAGGGAGTGAGAATGGAGAGAGAGAGTGTGGTGTATGGATGATTGAACCACTATCATAATCATGAGAGAAAAAGAATGGTGAAAAGAAACAATCATCACAACCAAATCCATACTCCACCAACCAATCAACAACAACTATGATGACATCCAAAGTCAAGCAATCATGAAAAAGGAAAGTCAAGTGATGGTGCTCATCATGAAAACCATCATGATACAAATATATGCAAAGACCCCCTCCACAAATGCTTATTTGCAACAATGCAAATAAGCCCTCCTCCACCAATCTTCGGCCAATGAACGAAACAAAGGAAATTGGCCGAAACGGAAAACAAACTGGCAACTCCAGAAAACTGGTCCCGTAATAAATTACAGGAAAACCCCGATACTGTGCATACACACCCGCATTTGTATTCCGACCGAAATACAAATGCAATGAGACAAAATCTACACTGTACTATACTAGGATCCGGCTTATACCAAAGCCGGCTAGTATTATCCGTTCGATCCTGATCCGTGCAATACCGCACGTATCTGATCGAACCCTGCCATATAACCATACGGCCTATAGTACAAACTGTCCGATCCGGATCCGTGCAATACCGCACGTATCTGATCGGACCTTGCCATATCTCCATACGGCCTCTACAACCTTTCGCCCGAAAGCTGAGTAACAGAATGTGGGGGACTCTAAAGACTCGTCAACACCATGGTTGTGGATTTAACCACTAGCACGTCAGAGGTATAAGCCAATACGTAACGGGCTACCAGGTATAGACTAAAAGGGACGTCTGTGAGTGAACTCGGCCTGACAACCCTACTGAGCCTGTCAGTGACAATATCCGTACAGTCCGGTCCGTTCGTCTATGAGCATCGCATGGCGGGCCTAGGGGGTTGGTAAAAGTCAGACCCCCAAAAGCGGTACAAGTCGTGTCGGAGTGTAGCCCAGAACACCCTGAGATACTACTGGAATACCTACCAGTAAATCTCCTTGCCTCGGCCGAGGGCTTCGTGTAATGGCTCTCCTAGACACAGCGCGACCTCACCCCCAATACCGGGAGAGACGAACCCCTGAAGATACGCTCACTGCCTCCATGTGGCTCGGGACTGTACCCAACTAAAACCTGTTTGCACGACTCCTTTGAGCCGTGGTAGGGTAGTAATCAAAGTACAGTGGGAACTCACACGAGACAAATGACGATCCCCAGGTCGATGAACTAACCTGCACACATGTCACCAGGGAACTGCCATCTGACGTCTGGTATATGACCAACTAGCATGTTCCCGGCGAGTCCTGTCCGGTGTACTCATAACCCAATGAGCACCTGTATACATCTTAGGTGATCCAACTGACACCAGTGGCTTGTGAGACCGGCCACCGCCCCTCGTCGGGGTCTCGACTGTATACACTAGTCTACTCTGGAGTATCGATGCCCTGTCTCGAAACTCACACGACTAGGGACCATTTAAGGATATGCTTATAGACCCCAGCTCCCACTTATATGATCGCCCTCATACTGCTGGTGGTCAAGCAAGAATCCTAGGGGCTCTATCAACGTGTAATAACAACTTGTCAGGTCACCTAAAACAGTACACGATGATAAAGGTAAACCAGATAGCATACTATCATCTCGAGTAAGACTGTCCTACCGGGATAGGTCCTCCATCAATCATTGCAATCACGTGCCTGTGACCCAATAATTGACTCTGAGGGCACTATCTCCAACAATCTCCCACTTGCACTCAAGGCTAATTATTGCGATGTCGCATACTCACAGCCCGTGTGATACCGAACACCCAACTCCTCTACTAGTCAGTCTCACAAAGCTCGTTTGCAAAACTATTGTGTTCGAGGAATAGCCTTAGTGAGTGGATCCGCTTAGTTGTTCCTTTCTATGTCTCTCTATATCTCAAGTTCGCGGAGAAACCCATCTCCCGAAATGAGCAATACCTGTCTTAGAATGTGTCTGGATGTCTGATGGGACCTAGCTCATAAATGAACTCCAAATCCAAACTTCTTAGACTGTATCGTCAACTGAACTTAATCAGTATCCTGCGCCATGCCTCCCTCAGTATTGCCTTGGACCACCTGTCCAAAATACTGCCCCTCGTCAGAAGGAAAACTATAACTCTGACAACCTCCTTGTCGTCCATGTCACCTTGGAAGCCTGGAATGATAACTGTCTCCTGAATGAGACCGTCGTTATCATATCCCTAGAACATCCACTTATGTTCTAAAACTGCTTCCGACTGTTTCTCCAGGATTGGATCAATGTCAACTTATTGCATCTAGTGCAAGAACAACATCTGGTGTGGTACTTGACATCTCATGATTGACTCAATTGCCTGAGCAAGTGATCTGCCAATCATGCACATCCCTCTCCCCTTTAGTCTGTAAGACACCTTTAGAGAGGGTGACTCCATCTTCTGCAGGTACACTACCGTGCATGGAGTCGTCCATTCTAAATACCCTTAGAATGCTGTTTAAGTACCCTGATTGGGAAACCACCCAAATCTAGATCTAATACCATAGATCCAGTAACCAGTATGTCTGATATAATGTTCAAGTCCTGTGTGGAGAAACCACTGTGTGACGACCAAAGTATAACCGACTGTAGTATAGGTGTTTCCTTTCCTACTATGTGTATGTCATCCAAATACCAGGATATCACACCCTACTACCTTCTCAACAGATCCATCCTCTATTCTGATGAAGTCAAACCTATGACTGTCACGTCAGAAAATAGATGATCTATCTCCGCTACATCTGCTCTAGTCTATAAATAGACATAAGCTACCTGTCCACCAATGCTTCCGCTGCTCCACTGACTACGACAACCCTCTGGCAGAGTCATATAGACGTACACTTCTAAAACTAGTTTAGAACGACGCTATACTCATCCTCCCGCCAGGTCTCGCACCCTGGAACAACAGCAATGGTAATTGTGGGTAAACAAGAACTTCCCTGTCACCGTCCTTGAGGCTACCGTAGTACCTCTCGGGTGCCTGAAGTTACCCACCTTATCTGCGGAGTGGCCAATGGAATGTCAATCCAGATTGAATTTTTAGGTTCCTATGAAATCTTCAGTAATCGTTTGTGGTTCTGGAATCACTTCCAGTTCTACCATACTCCCACTACTGTTTTCTGAAAAAATCCATTTTTAATAAAACTGTGGCGAGTCTAGAACAATATCGCTATTGTTCATCCAGATGGTAGAAAGTCAGCCCGCGTCATAGCCTGGGTCAACCCACAAACAGCCATTACAGGAACGTGCCTTGAGTTGTTCAGTGTCTGGTTTTAAGCATAAACCGGACAACTCCCCGTACCTTAACATCGTTAAGATATGAACTGTTCTATATCCAATATAGAAACAGAGGCACTGATTTAATTGAACCAGATTCAAATCATGCAACTGTCTCCAGTGCATGTCAACTAAATGGAAGGAGGTCTATCAGCGTTACTCAACTTAGGAATGCTTCCAATTATGAGTAACCTGAAAGAGAAGCAAGATCTCTTAATCATTACTATCAACTGAATACCATTCACAAGTATCTACATCTTCGATCTCTTTGAAGAATCCCGATACTTGCTACACCTGGTTCTCTACTCTATTCAAATACCTATAACTTCTCAACATTCAGACCCTGTGTTTCCGCGAAACACCTGTCTAAAAACTAGAGAAGTCATAAGTAAACCGAATATAGTACGAGGACCAACCCCTCTGTCCTGATGGACCCTGGACAACATACAATACTCTGTATAAGTCCCTTGAGTCTGATAACTCATTCACTGTGTGTCGTAGGTTGAAAACTGTACTTATGGTTAAGAAGAATTACACCGCTGTTTAATGCTCCTTACCTAACCATCCACTGATATAGGTAAATGTCGTAGACATAATTTCAGAAAGGTATATCTCACTCTATGAAAATAGATGTACAGATATATCAATTTGAAATTGGTGCACAACAGCGGATATTCAAAACCAAATATTTGCCGACCGGCAAACAGCCCAGATGATCTCCTCAAATATCACCGATTACAACGAATCCTGATATAATGAGGATGATCACCCTATTCCCAATAACCTACTCCCACTCATCATCTGTAAAACCATACAGATGTGAGAATCGTACCTGGTAAATACATACCCTGGAGCAAGTGTCTAATCGGGAAATCAGTTTTCCTTTAACAGTACACGGTGAAACTGAAACATTGAAATGTTTCGATGGGGTATCCTGGTATTCCTAGTAATGCCTCTTCCATTATCCAGATTCACAACTGTAACCGTGTAATTCTTTGCCACCTCTCCAAATCCCTTCATATGTCTTTAGTCTTTACCTTCTGCACACCCCTTAGGCCAAATGGTTTTCTTCCTTCCCTACCGTTCGGCACCAGCCTATGGTTTGGAAGAAGACTATCCAATAAGCATAATGGGTGTACTGTCCTAATCCTAGGAACACTCGCAATGCGAGAGAAGGTGAAGATAAAAGACACCTGAATAAATCTTATTCCTATTTCTCCTGAACCAGAATCCATCCCCGAACTGGAACAAGTTCCTTTCGAGTTCGTATATAACCATACGATGGAGTATCCAAATAAACTGTGGATCTTCGTAGTGATACGGAGTGTCCTGGAGAAATACAAAGGTGATTTAGGATTGGCGAAGGAATACTTGGTTTGGTCGTGAATATCTGTTGCAATTTACTTTGCCCTCTTACTAATCCCTTGCTTTGTCTTAACTTAATACCTTCTGTACACCATCGTTAGGCTAATTGGTTTTCTTCATTCCCTACCGGTCGGCACCTGCCTATGGTTTGGAAGAAGACTATCCAATTTGCGTAATAGGTGTACTATCTCCTAAACCAAGGAGTACTCGCAACCTGAGAGAAGGTAAAAGGAAAAGACAACTGAATAGTCCTATTCGTTTCCTCCAGAACCTGAAACCATCCTCGAATAAATTCCTTCGAGTTCGTATCTAACCATACGATGGTTTTGTCCAATGGAAGTGGACGTTCGTAGTAATACGGGGTGTCCTGGAGAAAAGGGTAAAAGTAGGAGTGGCAATGAGGTTTGCAACTCTGACAATCCAAAAGCCAGTGTTAAGAAGGTTCGGTCAACTTGGTCACTGAGTCATAGTCTTAGGGTCAGGTCAATGGTCGCTGCCAAAGAGAGAGAGAAAAGAAACACTCAGCGTGCACTCTAACCTAGATCAGAATGGTTACCAATTTATCTAATCTGGAATCCTCCCACTGTACCTCAAATTCTCCTCCAAACCTGAAAGAAGAATTAGTCGGGGTTACCCGAGGAGTAAACTAACTCATCAGTGGGAATCGGGATCCAACTATCATCGCATGACAACGTGACGGAATCCGCTCACGGTATCACACTCCAGAAGGTATGCGCATATCTGGCAAGTTTCAGTTCTTTTGAAACTCCCGATGTGATTTCTGCCCCATGCTCTTATGACCTTGACGAAGGCCAACAAATCATAAGTCACATGTCAAGTTCTACCCGTCATTCTCCAGGTTGATTTGAACCCACCCGCACAAGCCCTTGACGAAGGCCAACAAGGCTATACGACTGTCCCAAACCAACGCATCTATCTATGCTGCAGAAAGGCAACAAGCAGCTACCATACACTATGCCTTGACGAAGGCCAACAAACATAGCATGAATACTACGTGCTACCCGTCTGAAACGACGGAGGGCTACGAATGGTTTCTGGCGAAAACCTTTAACGTAAAGAACTTGATATCGTTGAAGGAACGAATAGCTTTTAAAAATATAGTGACGAAAACCTTTGCTAAAGAGGTCACTCCCGGTGAAGGGATCTCGGCTCTTTCCCCGTAGAATGGGGTGCAGGATATTCCAAATGAATACCACGATGCAAAGCAAAAGTAATCGGCTATAGTGAAGTTAATGCCCTGACGCAAACTTTTTGTCCAAGGGGTCACTCCCGGTGAAGGGATCTCAGCCCTTGCCTCGTCGACTGAGGAGCAGGATATTCCAACTGAATACCACGATGCAAAACAAAAGAGAACGTCCTTGCAATAACAGCTTTTGAAAAAGTGTTCCAACAACATCAGATTAGGTTTGTTTTTAACTTTCATTGATCCGAATCAACGCAGTCCCATCAATTGATCACACCACAAAGAACGAAAATATACTGATGTACGTATATGCCATCCGCATTCGCCACTGGGTCCCGTCATTACCCGTTAGGTTAGCTAACTAACGACAGAGCGGGGACTGGACTAGCGCGGATGCAAAACATATACAACATCTACTAATATATATACCAATATATTATATTCGCTCAAGGCGTGAATAAAATGCAATATCACAGAGAATGAACAGCATCACAGAAACAATACAGATATCTGGGATCCCCGGGTTTCACAGAGCCACTACTGAAACCCGACGTTCCCCTGGTCGTGTGGATAGCCTGTGCAATGTAATCCTAGACCCCTACGGGCGCGGCAAGTTACCCGCCAAAACCTGAAGCGAGGCAGCCCCCTTCAGCTCCGTGAATGGACCACCCAGCACTTCACGGAATCCGGTAACTTGGGCACCCCTCCTGGGTCAACCTGTACCCCCTACGAGTGCGGCGAATAGCCCGTCAATTCTAGAGTAAAGCCCCCTCCGTCTCAATGCCATGAGATGCGGGCGTGTTGCCCTCTAGAACCCGGCTGTCCGTGCACCCCTCCGCGGGGCAATCCTAGTACAGAAAGTAAAATATACATACAACGGGTACATCGACCGCAACCTGGCCGTGCCCCAAAATAATAATACAAACAGGCAGTGACGGCAGTCCACATGTCGGACGCTCGTCCCGCAATATCAAATGTACATAATACAACAACACTGTACTAGCATTGCATCCAGGCTATCCCCCACGACCGATCCGCAACATTACAGCAAAAACAGAACATCAACGTGAAAGTCACGTTCGCAAATCCGTCTAACCGGGCTATAGCAGTTAGACCGGATTTACCGATCAAGTAACATTCACGGTCGCAGATATAATGTAAATACTGTGAAATAATGTGTTTAAAATATCCGATCGATCAAACTTTAACAAGTGGGCCCCCAAGTACTACTGTAGCACATCAAGAAATTCTGGGCCCAAAATTAATATTCCAAAACCCATATTTTAAGCCCACAAAGACACTGTAGAAATTTAGTGCAGGGATCTCCACAGTGCGCGGCGGAAACGCGGCCTAAAGGGGGTTTTGGCCGCGGTTCCGCGCCTCCACTGTCGATTCCCCTTGTCGAATTTCTACAGTAGCCTAGTGGTCTCCAGTGCATCAATTTTATACAACCTGAAAAATTTTTGGAGACCAAAAAATTTCAACAGAAAACTGTCGCTTTGAAAAATGTAGATTTTGGAATTTTGGTCGATCGGAAATGCAAAACACATTAAACCAAGCTAGACTAAGTTAATGGCGAGGCTCTGATACCACTGGAAGTTCACGGCGGCGCCCCGGCCGTCAATCCGACGGCCAAATGCGGAAGCGGTGATAAACTTTAATTTTTCTTGAACTGGCAAACCGCCGCGCACTAATACCGGGATCGAACCATTAATTAGTCCTAGCTAACTACAAGAAAGGGAATAGAGATATACCGACGATCCAAGTCCTCCGGTCTTCTCGTCATCGTCCCGATCTCCTGTGGAATGTCCCGTCTCCTCCTCGTCGCCGGAAGTGCACCACATCGCCTACTTCTTTTACGGGCTCCCACCTCAATGCCGAGGCAACTCGGGCACGAAACTGGCTAGTCGACGTGCCCAAGATTTGCTGTAGAATATGTAGTACTCAAGTCTCATATGGGGTTTTGGAGCTTTGCCATTTTGGTGGAAGAAAAGAGAGCAACTTTAGGAAATGAACTAGAGGGCTTTTCTAGCAAGCATGAGAAACCAAATGCCACACATAAAATGAATCCATCCCTTCCCCTAAGGGAATGGTCGGCCAAAACAAGAGGGAGTGAGAATGGAGAGAGAGAGTGTGGTGTATGGATGATTGAACCACTATCATAATCATGAGAGAAAAAGAATGGTGAAAAGAAACAATCATCACAACCAAATCCATACTCCACCAACCAATCAACAACAACCATGATGACATCCAAAGTCAAGCAATCATGAAAAAGGAAAGTCAAGTGATGGTGCTCATCATGAAAACCATCATGATACAAATATATGCAAAGACCCCCTCCACAAATGCTTATTTGCAACAATGCAAATAAGCCCTCCTCCACCAATCTTCGGCCAATGAACGAAACAAAGGAAATTGGCCGAAACGGAAAACAAACTGGCAACTCCAGAAAACTGGTCCCATAATAAATTACAGGAAAACCCCGATACTGTGCATACACACCCGCATTTGTATTCCGACCGAAATACAAATGCAATGAGACAAAATCTACACTGTACTATACTAGGATCCGGCTTATACCAAAGCCGGCTAGTATTATCCGTTCGATCCTGATCCGTGCAATACCGCAAGTATCTGATCGAACCCTGCCATATAACCATACGGCCTATAGTACAAACTGTCCGATCCGGATCCGTGCAATACCGCACATATCTGATCGGACCTTGCCATATCTCCATACGGCCTCTACAACCTTTCGCCCGAAAGCTGAGTAACAGAATGTGGGGGACTCTAAAGACTCGTCAACACCATGGTTGTGGATTTAACCACTAGCACGTCAGAGGTATAAGCCAATACGTAACGGGCTACCAGGTATAGACTAAAAGGGGCGTCTGTGAGTGAACTCGGCCTGACAACCCTACTGAGCCTGTCAGTGACAATATCCGTACAGTCCGGTCCGTTCGTCTATGAGCATCGCATGGCGGGCCTAGGGGGTTGGTAAAAGTCAGACCCCCAAAAGCGGTACAAGTCGTGTCGGAGTGTAGCCCAGAACACCCTGAGATACTACTGGAATACCTACCAGTAAATCTCCTTGCCTCGGCCGAGGGCTTCGTGTAATGGCTCTCCTAGACACAGCGCGACCTCACCCCCAATACCGGGAGAGACGAACCCCTGAAGATACGCTCACTGCCTCCATGTGGCTCGGGACTGTACCCAACTAAAACCTGTTTGCACGACTCCTTTGAACCGTGGTAGGGTAGTAATCAAAGTACAGTGGGAACTCACACGAGACAAATGACGATCCCCAGGTCGATGAACTAACCTGCACACATGTCACCAGGGAACTGCCATCTGACGTCTGGTATATGACCAACTAGCATGTTCCCGGCGAGTCCTGTCCGGTGTACTCATAACCCAATGAGCACCTGTATACATCTTAGGTGATCCAACTGACACCAGTGGCTTGTGAGACCGGCCACCGCCCCTCGTCGGGGTCTCGACTGTATACACTAGTCTACTCTGGAGTATCGATGCCCTGTCTCGAAACTCACACGACTAGGGACCATTTAAGGATATGCTTATAGACCCCAGCTCCCACTTATATGATCGCCCTCATACTGCTGGTGGTCAAGCAAGAATCCTAGGGGCTCTATCAACGTGTAATAGCAACTTGTCAGGTCACCTAAAACAGTACACGATGATAAAGGTAAACCAGATAGCATACTACCATCTCGAGTAAGACTGTCCTACCGGGATAGGTCCTCCATCAATCATTGCAATCACGTGCCTGTGACCCAATAATTGACTCTGAGGGCACTATCTCCAACAGTCTCATGTGTTGAGAAACCTAGGGTGTATTGAGACAATCTAATCACAAACACTCTCTACTTCATCTTGGCTATCTAGGATAGCAAACTAGATACCCGAGTTGCTTCGGTTTTGAGGTCGGAGCCCGTATTACTAACCCTCGACGTAGATCGTCTTCGATGTGGGGAGACCGGAGATCAAACATGATCAAGGAAGCCGCGAAGAGCTTGGGACAAAGGTTGAAGACCGAAAGATACGGATCGATCGGTATAATCACTCTAACCCTTTGCATGTTTTTGTTATCTAGGGCTTATGGGTCGATCCGGGAATCGGGTTCTGTTAGCGCCGATTTCTAAAAGTTTATGTTCCGCGTTTGGCCACGGATAGGTGGCCGGGGCGCTGGCGTCACCCAACAGGTATGATCTTGTGAAGTTTCCCACTGGCCATTTCGTCCTCAAATTTGAAAGGTTCGATGGGACGGGAAATGCTAACTGGCACTTTGCACAATTTAAAGCATCATGCGCAAATACTGGGGGTAATGATGCGCTCCTTCTCCATCAGTTTGTCAATAGCTTGACCGATGTTGCTTTCGATTGGTATGCAAGCATACCGGATGACTCGATCATAACGTTCGCTCAAATAGAATCTATGTTCAAGCAAAGGCTCACGAGTGTCAGTGATAAAATCAACATTGCCGACTTCGTAAGGACCGAGCTAAAGAACAACGAAAGCAGCATGGATTTTATAGTCCGATGGCGCAATCTCTCTGTCAAATGTGAACCGCCGTTGGAGCAAGACCAATCCGTCAGTCTTCTTATAGAAAATCTGAAGGACTGGATGAAACCTTTCCTGTGCACTGCAGGCCTTAAAACATTCCAAGAGATGACCAAGAAGGTCCAAATGTTGGAACGCTCAAATCCCGAGTCCACTCAGGATCTTCAGTTCACAAACAGACCGAGACCTCGGAGGGACGACAACCGAAAAGGCGAGAGTTTCAACAACACCGATTCTCTTATTAGGCGGAGAGCGGGCAAAGCGAAGGCTAACAAACCCCGAGAGCCAACTTTGGAGAAAATAAGAAATAAGTTCTACTCTTTCAGAAGAGACAAGGTCCACAAAATATTCAAAGATGCTCTGAAGAATGGCCTGCGGCTGCCAGAACCAAAAAGGCTAAGTGAAGCGAACAGGACAGATCATCCCAACTTTTGCCCATACCACCGAGTGCTGAGACACATTATTGAAGACTGTTGCATCTTCAAGGATTGGGTCGAGAAACAATACAAGGCAGGAGAAATATCATTGTCCCCTGGCGTGTTAACAAACAGTCAAGCTGCGACCGCCAATTTCATACAAACGGAGACCGAAGTCCTTCGGGAACCTGATTCTCTTAGACATCTGCCTTTCTCTGAAAAGAGCGGACGAAAGCAACAAGCTAAGAGCCAAGCGAGCAACATTGCCAATGAAAAAGCAATAGATAGGTATACAACCCATACGGTCTACATGATGGAGCTCAGAGGAACAAGTCCTCCTATGCCTTATAGCCATGACAATGACGCAGTTGTTGCCATCAAACACCGGCTCGATCTAAATGATGAAGAGCTCGCTCAGGCCATTAAGCCAAAGGAACCCGTGGTTAATGTTGAATCAAGCTCAGGAAGTAAGGATGACCCCGTTGTCATACACAGAACTATAGAACAAGCATTAATCCAATGGCTTCAAAGGCAACTTCAGGACAGGGATGAGAAGATGGCCAAGGTCCATTCCAAAGTCGACGAGCTGGCAAACGTCGTGGCAGATCTCGCAACCCAAGTCGTCCGATTGCAATTACAGCAGAATCAAATTTTGGTTCATGATCTAGGGATTGAGCATCATGGACGCTATTTTCCCTTTTCTTATATACATACACACTTCCCCCGTAAACTCTGCGAGGCCCCCGATATATCCAAAAACCCTCAAGACACACATACGCACACTGCACATTGAGTTCGCATGACCAGTTTAACCCGTCAATCGGAGGTTCCCTCGCTCAAAGGCGAGGGGTAATTAACGGCAGCCTAGTCCGCGGCTGCCGGAAATTCGGATCCCCACAATCAATAAACCCTGCCTACCCTAGGCAGGGGGAATCTGTAATATTCCTGACAAGCAACACGTATTCCCATCTCAATGGGGTGACGAAAAACACCCTACAATGTTGTCGTAATGTCTCCAGGACAATCCGTAAGTGCTCGGCGTGTTCTTTCCGATTCTTTGAATACACCAAGATGTCATCGATGAAGATGACAACGAACCTGTTTAAGTACCCTTGGAAAACTAGATTCATCAAATTCATGAATATAGCAGATGCATTGGTCACTCCAAATGGTATTACGAGATACTCATAATGACCATAGCGAGTCCTAAACGTCGTCTTCGGAATGTCGGACTCTTTGACCTTCATCTGATGATAACCCAAACGAAGATCTAGCTTCAAAAATATACAAGGCCTACTTAGCTGATCAAAAAGATCATCGATGCACGGTAGTGGATACTTGTTCTTAATCGTCATTTCGTTCAGAGCTCGATAATCCACACACATCCCGTATGAACCTTTTTCTTCTTCACCAATAATACCGGAGATCCCCAGCGTGAAATAGAACACTGGATGATCTGGTATTTCGAACACTGCCCTCCTTTGGCGACAGTCGATGGTAGTGAAGAAAGTTCCCAGCCAGTCCATTCCCAAGACTACGCCGAAGTTCGGTATGTCCAGCACCTTGAAGTCCGCATAAAATTCTCTACTGCAAACGACCACTGGACATAGATCGTATCCCAAAGTTGCTTTTAGAACGCCATTCCCTGAACAGACATTCCAGCTGGATACGAGCGGTTTAACTGGAATCGCATGAGTTCGGACGAACCGTTGCGACATAAAGCAATGTGATGCTCTAGTGTCGAAGAGTGCTAGAGCAGGAAAGGAGGCTACTAAGATTGTACCTAAGTTTTGTGGGATAGGTTTAAGTATAGGAAAAGTTATTGTGATATACAAGGATTGAAAATGTTTGAAAGGATTGGGAATTACCGGTGATGACTTGGCCTATGGCTTCGACCTCCTCGACCATCATTGTAAAATCTTAACGTCGTGGTACATTCCTCCTTGCTGGAAGCACATTCCTCTGTCCTTGGGGCACGTTTCTTTGCCCTGAGGCATATTTCTCTATGCCTGATGGAATTGACGTTGAGGCTGTGCAGGAGGTCCATGTGGATCTGGTGCAGGGAGAGCTAAACGAGGTACAGGAGCCTGAATGGCTGGCTGCTGCGGTACTATGATTATGGGTCTGGGAGCTAGAGCTGTGTTGAAACGATATGGACATACTCCTATGGCGTGAGTGGATGCACCACAAACCAAACACAGGCCATTTGCACGCCTGCAGTCCTTCGCCGGGTATCCTGTCCTCTTGCAGTAGAAGCAAAATTCTGGACTAGGCTGGTTAAATGATCCTCCCTGTCTCCTGGGTGCAAAAGTTGGCCTAGAAGAGGCTCCTCCTGTCATCTGTGTGGTAGGGTGTTTCACACCGGCAGTCTGCGGTCTGCCCTTTTTCTTCACAACTGCCTCATAGCGTCGGGCAGCCTTCAAAGCAAGCTCATGGGTTGCGAAATTCCTGGTAACGAGTGCAGCTTGGATTTCCGGGTCCAACCCTTGCTGAAATCATCATACCCAGATCTCAGCAGTAGGAATCAGGTGTGCAGCGAACCTGTTACGACCTTGTGTTAGCAGTGTAATGAGTGAGATTCGGGAATTTGAATTTGAGACCATATCTTACCTGCTAAGCATGATAAACTCAGCATCGTATTCATCCACAGACTTGACCCACATCGAGCCTTATTGTAGATGGATGAATTGCTGCTCCATGTCAAAACGAACAGTCTCAGGGAAGTACTTCGCATCGAACAGATCGCGAAACGTTTTCCACTCGATAGGTTGGGTGAGACGGCTTTCCTCAGCCTTCCACCAGACTCTGGCATTGTCGGTTAGTTGCAACTTACCAACTCTCACCCATGCAATATCTGGCACTTGAGCGGCTGCCAGATCATCTTCTATCGATTGAGCACATTCTTCCGCCTCCAGTGGGCTCTCTTTTCCTGAGAAATGTTTTGGGTGCAGTGCCCGGGATTTCTCGACTCCGGGTGTCTCAGCTTCGGGACGGTGCATGAGGATATCAGTCTGATGCTGCTGACCTCCAGAAGGCTCTTGATAGTCTCAAATAGTACCGTTTTCTCGTTGATGGGAGCGGCAACGGTAGGTGGTGGTGGTAGAGTAGGCGGTGGAGTGTTGCCATTGATATTGGTACTGGTGTTGTTCGGTAAATCCATAACCTTGATAGAAAAGGAATGGTTAGGATAGATTTAAGAAATTAGAAATATAAGGAATGTATAGTTGTTGATTCTTATAATTCTTGTAATATATTGCTTAAGACTTCATGCAGAATTGACCTGCATGGACCGCCAACAAAACCTGTCACGCCCCGCTTCTCAGTAGACGGAAACGATGACGTGGCAGGCCGCAACGTATTTACTAAGGAATAAATACGTTAAGCGTAATTAAGCAATATATAAAATGAACAAGAATGACAAGAGTATTAAAATAAAACAGCAACTTTATTTACAATCAACTTTATATACAATTGTTTGAAAAGAAAAGATACAATGAGTAAAGTAGTGTCTAAACAGTGGCATACAAAATAAAGTAAGTACAAAGAGCTAGAAGTCAGGCTGTGTCGCAAGCTGATCCAAGTCCTCCTAGCTCGACTCGATCTCTTGAGAGTCCTGTCCTCCTGACGAGCATTCCAAAGAAGAAATAGAAAGTAATGTCGTCAGCGGAATAGTGCTCGGTAAGTCCTAAAGAAGAAAGAGAATATAAGGAGTAATGTGAAATGAACAGGTAAGTTGTGTATGATTGATGGCTGGTATATGATAGTTATTATAACGTGGTTGTTTGTAGCTTGATACAGAAGATATTCATGTATATGAGAGGAGTCCATCTTATCTCGTGGACTATGGTAACATGTAGTACAAGCCCCCGTCATAACACACGGGACAACGGCACGAGAATTCATGTAGATGTCTTTTAAGTGACCTCTCTTGTCACGATATACGTTCCGTACCAATCAACCCCTTTTATCCCCGCGTAATGTATTGTATCGTTTATAATTATCAGACTTGCCAAAACCATGGATACAAATTATTCAAGTATTCATGTTCAAGTTGTAATCAAGTATTCAAGTTATAATACCTAGTTCCTTTAAAAGTATTTTTCCGTATTTAAAAATAAATATTTCCTATATTTTTCCCAATTTAAATATTTCTAACTTTATTTTTCCAAACCTAAACTTTAAACCCACACCCTAACCCATTTTATATTTTCCTAACCCCACAGGCCCAGCCCACGAACCCTACCGACACCCCGACCTGACTCGACTCCCCACTCCCCTTCTTCTTCTCCTCCTTCTTTTCTTTTCTGTTCCCGCCTTTCTAGCGACGATCTCCCTACGACCTTCGCAGCACCTCCCCCTTTCTCGCCACCCCCGCGCGACTCGTTCCTCCTACGCCCCAACGCTCCCCCGAGCTTTCGCCCCCGTCGTTCCTCCTTCCTCACCAACGACTCTCCGTAACCCGTGCCTCCCACAAAGCCAAGCCTCTGTCTCTCTCTTTCTCTCTTCCCCGACTCCGCGGCCACAACCCATAGCACCTCCCCTCACCGTCGACGCGTCTCCTTACCTCACTGTCGTCTGCAGCGATCCCTGACCTCGTCGTCGAGCTCATCTTCTTCTCCTCCGCGTTATCCACCCTGCTGCGAACACCACTGCCTCTCTGCACCAATCCTACTTCAAATCCTGACCCTTGCACCACCCATGGCCACCGCTAACTCCGACGAGCCTCCTACTTGAACTCACCCCCGAGCCCCCTCACCTACAGACCCACATTCTCCCCTCATCTCAACTGAGCACTCCCAGCTCTCAACGACACTACCCCTGTCACCACCTCCTCTGCACCCCGACCGCCTTACCGCTCACACCTACTGTTGAGGCCATCAGGCTCCTCGCCGTCACCTCCACAGCCACCTCATCGCTGCCTCAACACCGGCCACCAACACTGCACCGAGTCTCTGACACCATAACTCGAGCCCCTGCCACCGTCTTCATCTCACCTCGACCCTTCTTTCTTCCGCCGCCGGAGCTTTCCCAAACAGCCGCGACCACCACCAGCGAGCAGCCCCACAACTCTTCCATCACCGCCGGCAGTCTCGTCGCTGCCCCGTGCCGTCACCGGAGCCGAGCCCAAGCTGGTGTTACTGCCGCTGCTGCTGCTGCTTGCGTTGTGTCGTTGAGCTGTGACCGTGCCGTTGCTGTCGGCGTCGTCATCATGATTGTGTCTCCGATCATCTTCAGGCAAGTTAAACACTTGCTTTACAAGCTATCTATACTAATATATATAGATATATGTATATACAATCGAAACTTAATTATATTTCTTAGAGTCTAACAAATGTGGATACCCGTATTCGTGCGTTGCACGACAAACTGAAAAAATGATGAGTCTAATATCCGTGGTTGATACATATAGTTCACAAGGATCGAATCCCGTTCATGTATGTGGGATAAACCAAATCCGCTATAGTTTCGAAATGAGGTGTTAAGCGCTCGACGAGAACCTTATGCGAAAATAAAATCTAAAATGGCGGAACTCATGATGTTTAGACCCTAATGCGGTTAACAAACATGCTGTAGAAATTTGGTGTCAAATCGATGTTGTTTTCACATATAAAGTGACGCCCTAATTTCAATACCGAAACTTGTGTTTTGCCGTATGCTTGACACTGTAAAATTCATGATTAATTCCAGAAAAATCCAATCGCAATGTGCCTGGGTTCGTTGAGAAGGGTACTGCATAATATTTAACACGACGTGTAGCCTTACTGTTAGATATATCCTAGTGACATCAAAATCAAAGAACTTACCTGGCCTTGGACTGTAGTCCATAGCAGGAACTTACCCTTGACATGCATTTGTACACCTGAAACCTTGTTGTTTAATTGTGAAATTGTGCGGAGCCAATTACTTCTGTGTAGACAATTGTTTCATCTTTCCAATGGTACCGGTTTCACTGAATTCCAGTATCATTTGGTATTTAAATCATATTTTAAACGGATGACATGTACGGCAGTTTTCTGTCAATTCAGTTTGCACCCTTCATCAGTAATCTGATCATAACTCCTAAACCAAGATGACTATGGTTAATCCATCTAATGCGTTGGAAATATAACAGATAAATATAAATATTATCTAACTGTAGTATTGCCTAGTTATGATCCCAACAGAGAGTAAAACGTGTTACGAAACGGACTTCCAGTTCAGGAATTGGATTTCCAGCAGTAAACACTTAAAATGAAATGACCATAACTCGCAAACCTGAAACCCGTTTGACTCGAAACTAATTTTAGTGCTTAGATAAACAAGTATAATTCATATGCCTTTTATATTGTTTTACCAAATTATGCACGTGTGATTTTATATGATTTTTCTAATCCAAACGACACCGGTTGTTCATATGTTTTTAGCAGTGCAATTACTATATCCTCATCATGTTGCATGACCGATATATCCTTATAAATAGTGTTCATTTGCATCGATAACCTAGTGACCGTATTACATTACCAAGTGATAAATGTTAGTGATTGGATTGTGGCAAGTACGTTAGTGTAAAAGCGTGATTGAATAAGTGAAATGACACATACTTGTACACAATCAGTGGAACCAGTTAATTATTGCATTGTCGACGCCTATGGGGCATATATAAGTGTAACTATAACCGGTATGGGATGGGTATGGAAGCACTTATGTTAGTGTCATAGGTAAGACATCGAGTACCGTCCATCTATCTTGGATATTGGTCGAGACATGCTTGATGGAGTCCCTGTCTCCAGTTCTCGCGTAGACTTGTCATGGAGCGACTAATATTTGGATTCATGGTCGGTGTTTGATGTAGACGGCGGGGTGTGGGTTAGTTTGAGTGTGAGTTCGATCAATGGAATCTCAGGATTCCCACTGCCGGCATATGTAGTGATTTCGGGAGTCGTATGGATGGTGTTTCTGATTATTAGCGAGCGTGATTCGGGCTCATGTTCCCTTGCCCCTGGGGCCTCCCCTTGGATTAGGAATACTCCTACGGTGGTTGACGCTCACATTTGGACCGACGACAGCTTTAGTGACGTGGACAGTGAGACTTAGAGACTGATAGCTTTAGTGGCACGGACATTGCATTGATTATTGATCAGATACACTTGCTTTATCATTACATGTACCGGTTATTTCATGCTCGCGTCATTGTTCTATACTTACTACTTTACGTTTATCATCATTGCACATTATATATGTATATATTGCTATTGTGTCGCTCTGACGACCTGAGTATGCATGCTCAGAGTGAGAAGTGGACTTAGCTCGGATCAGGACCTGCTTTACCTTGAGGATATTGCGGACATTTAGATCAGCGACGCTAGCGCTATCTTTTCCTTTGATTCTATCTGGTTAGTTTTGTATCTGTTTTGATAGAATTAGTGACTGCATTTCTCATTACCTGTGCTAGGATTACCGATTACCACGTAGTGCTAGAAACCGAAGTGTGACTACGGCAGGTTATTTCCTCGACCGCAGGAGCATGGCTGGCCTTGTCACCCCTCGTATGCCGTATTTTGAGAAGTGGGACGTGACATAAGTAGTCAAGTTAAGTTATAACCATAGTTCGATCAAGTCAGGCCAAGTATACATGTTTGATATTGATGTTTGATTTCAAGTATTTATGTTCTTGATCAAGTATTCATGTTTGATATTGGATTCAGATTTGAATTGGACTCGGACCGAGTCGGACACTTGTAAACAGATTTAGCTCTAGAATTAGGTTCGGGAGTCATCGGTAACTGCTGCACATGGACGGTAGAATTTGTGTCTTTTTCCAAGACAGTTATCATTGATAACTTCGTTAGGTTATCTACCTTAAATAGGCAAGCACTCACTTTCTCCGGCTCTCTGGGGCTCAAGAGAATTGATCCCGCTTAAACCTATATTTACTAAAGTCCTTAAATATTGTTTTATATATCTCGAGGGGGTTTTATGAAAAAAAAATATTTTAATATAGTTTAAAAGTAAATCTCGAGGGTGATTAGTATTATTTGAGGTTGCCATGAGCATGGATTTTAAATATTTATGGTATTTTAGTCATAAGTACTTAGCTTGGAAAGTTCATGGTATTTTATTGTAAAACTTGTCTTTTTGGTATCTTGATGGTATTTTATTGATATTTGATAATCTTTTCATTTTTTTGAAAAATATAGATTTATTATATTTTTAAAATATGGATTTATAATTTTATATAATTTTAATTTTAAAAATAATTTTATTTTATTTAGAAAATTCGTATTTCTTAAAAGCCGTATTTAAATCCTTTCGAGATCGAATGTTCCGTGAGCAGGTCTGCATCTCGCTCTACTAGCCCAAGGATGTGCGATAATCTGCACCATCCATTAGCGGGTCCCCTAAAGAGGGTTGTAAATGTGTAATCGCAAAGGATATGAAATATCGCTTTTAAAGAAATTCGGTTTTTAAAGTTATGTGGTATTTTATTGTAATATTATCTTCGTAACAAATATCCATACAAAAGAGATATCGTGCTATGGATCCAGGTGTGCGTGTAGGGTAGGTCGTTACCCCGTGAAGTTTTCCTAAAAATATTGTTTTAACAAATACCAAAAGAGCTGTTAATAAAGTTCAAGGTATTTTAATGAAAAAATGCTACTATTATTATTTCACGTGAGAATTTTGATGAAATTTGATTCTAAACATTAGGGTTTAAGGTTATAAGTGATGTAGTAAAATTAGATTGAATAAATTATAAAGGAAAATGGAGTTATGTGTTTTAGAAAAGAAGATGTCGGTATTAACTCCACTTTTACCGATATAAAATTTGAAGAGAAATTTCAATAAAAGGAGAAGATTTGAAAGGGGCTTACGGTTTAGGAGTTTCAAGGAGAGGGTTAGGAAAGGAAAAGTGTCGTCATGGCGTCGCGGGAGCTCTGGATGTTGTTTCGATCTTCGCCGAAAATTGCTTGATCGCTAACTCCTCTTTACTCCACTTGTACTTAGGAAATTTTTTAGAGAATTTTGCTATAATTTTCAGAATGGTGATGAGCCAAATTAGGGGATGGTATTTATATTGGAGAATTAGGGTTTTGGAATTAAAATGGTGGATTAAAAAGCATTAAAATGATGTTTAATTGTGAATGAAGGGTCTATGTTTAATTGCAGGGAAATCAAACAGTGCAGGGGAGTTAGAGGTACGTGAAGAGGTGTGTGTGCAAAGCCTGGGGCAAATTGGCCCTATCTTGACCGTCGGTGCCGGTCTTTTGAGGTATTTTCCTCGAGATTCGTGCCACTTGATCAACACAGTATTTAAACCCTTTTGCACATGTTTGATTTTCTAAACTTTTCATTTCCCTGTGTATTGCACGTGCAATCTTTTGGGTTTCCAAAAGGTTAAAAAATTCAGAAAAAATAATGTGTCTGATGAGAATCGAACACAGGGCTACGTCACAGCAGTGCAGAGCTTTACCAGTGAGCTACAAGTGGCTTCTTGCTGTTATTTAACAAAAGTAACTTATAACTCAAACTCGGGCTGTAAACTCATTTCTTGTATATTATGAGTAAAATTTCCATACAAGATTTTAGAGTTGTTACATTAAATGTAACGCCCCACGCCCCAGTATAGATGGTATTGTCCCCTCTGACCGAAACCGCACGGTTTTACCCTTTAGAGCGAACCGGACCCGACCAGAAGCCACTTCCCAGAAGGTCACCTATCTCGAGACTTCCCTGGCCCGAACACGCTTAACTACGGAGTTCTCAAGCTCATGTAGTGCCGATTCACTTAAAAGAAGTTTCTGTAATTGAGAGTGGCATCATTACATTTATATTGCAGTTCGGTTCTCTTTCGGAATGTGTTCCGGAGATTCCCTATTGTTCTACAGTGGGTCCCACGGACTCAAGAGGTGGCCCCCGCCCACTTGGCATGACAATTGGCATGGCACTTTATTCCGTGTGGCACTTTATTCCGTGAGCAAGAACTGGGTCTCGACATTCTCTCCACCTTTGAACAATGGTTCGTTCTCGAACCACGGACTTACTACTGAAGGACCTGCATGGGCCACTATAAATGTAACGCCCCACGTCCCAGTACAGATGGTATTGTCCGCTGTGGCCTAAACCGCACGGTTGGCACTTTATTCCGTATGGCACTTTGTTCCGTGGGCAAGAACCGGATCTCGACATTCTCTCCACTTTTGAACAATGGTTCGTTCTCGAACCACAGACCTACTACTGAAGGACCTGCATGGGCCACTATAAATGTAACGCCCCACGTCCCAATACAGATGGTATTGTCTGCTCTGGCCTAAACCGCACGGTTTTGCCCTTTAGAGCGAACCAGACCTGACCAGGGACCACTTCCCAAAAGGTCACCCCATCCAAAGACTTCCCTGGCCCGAGCACGCTTAACCACAGAGTTCTCAAGTTTCTGTAGTGCTGATTCACTTAAAAGACGCCTCTGTAATTGAGAGTGGTATCATTACATTTATAATGCAGTCCGGTCCTCTTTCGGAATGTGTTCCGAAAATTCCCCATTGTTCTATAGTGGGTCCCACGAACTCGAGAGGTGGCCCCCACGGATTCAAGAGGTGGCCCCCGCCCACTTGGCATGACAATTGGCATGGCACTTTGTTCCGTGAGCAAGAATGGGGTCCCGACATTTACTGTTGGGTTACGATGAGTATTACATGAATTGGTTTCAAATACCGTTAGGATAGATAACCGAGAAACATAGACTTTTGGATATACGTGAGATACCTATAGGCTGCCGTTATATCATCTGTGATTGTTTGTTTATAATTATACCTCTTTTGCACATAACGCTATATATATTGCTCAGTTTATTATTATGTTATTTATGACACACTGACGTCTGGATATTACATGGCCCGGTTCTTTTAACCTTATCGCAGGAAGATCAAGAATATTTTGGCAAGCAAGTTGAACAGGTGAGGAGTTTGCCGATTAGTTTAGAGATGTTTAGTTTATTTTTATTTTCTAGTTAAAGTTTTAACGTTATTATCCCATAAGGAACGTGATTAGGATATTGTTTCTTGATTGGATTTTTATTCATTCCGCTACTTTCTTGTTATTATTTTATTGTGGCAGTTGAACATGTGTTAGTTAGATTTTTATTTACTGTTCTTGATATCTGATCAACAGCCGTAATATGACTATGGAAGGATCTTTCCTCGCCATAAGTAGCATGTTTGGTTTTGTTACGTACCGTATTTATGTATTTTGGAAAGCGGGACGTGACAAGGTTTTGTTGGTATCAAAGCCATAGGTTTTATGATTAGTCGGGTTTGGTTCAATTTGTAGTTGGGTAATGGACCCGATACATTGACCAGAAAACCCGGAATTAGGAATATATCCTACCACATTACTATCTTGCCAGTCTTGAATCTATAGTTTATCGACTTCTTATTTATTGAATCATATTTACCGTTGCTAATCATTTTCAGTGTTCTTGGCTTTAGAATCATGACAGATAGAGATTTGCGGGCATACCAGAAGTGTGTAGACGACGCCGTATTACTTGGGGTCGTGTGTGATATGCTGGAAAATCAGAAGCGTCAAACCGAGCTGAACCCGTGATAGGCCGAGGCTTTTCAAGAGGGCCTAAGGACGGTCCAATAGACTGTTATCACAGCAGCTTATAGGGCAGCAGCTCCCAGACCAACACAGCGTGAGGGCACCGTGGCGAACTTTAAGAAAGTTGGTCCGTCCACATTTACAGAATTAGAGAAGTATTTACCAGCGGAGCAGTGGCTAGTGGATAAAGAGAATCTTCTTGTTGCCGCACAGATTCCAGATGACAAAAGGGTAGATGTAGTATGCATCCAATTGATAGATTACGCTCGCAAGTGGTGGTTTGTTGAGGAAACCCGTCTGACCAAGCCGATCAGCTAGACGACTTTTTCGCAAAGTTTCTTGGAGAAGTTCTTTTCGCAATCTCCTAGGGAGGAAATAGAGGAGAAGTTCATTAGCTTGAAGCAAAACGGCGAATCCGTTGATACACATGCGGCTGAGTGGATCCGACTCAGTCGATTTGCGGGGCCTTTGGTTGCCAACGAGGCAGATAGGGTAAAGCGGTTTATGTGTAGTTTGGATGTGGAGATTCAGAGACACATCATATCCCTAGGATTGACCACTTTCTCCCAAGTTCTCAAGGCGGCTAGGAAACAACAGAATTTATTAGTAAAAGTAAAGGGTAATCAACAGCAAGAGACTGTCGTGTGGAAGACTCTGTATGCACCAACCAGAGCTCCAATACGTAGAGGGATTTCGGTGAACAAACAAGGGACGGTACCTATGAAAAGGACTTTTGTTTCAATGCAGAAGAAGGATGTGATTTGTGATTACTGCCAACGACAGGGTCAATTCTGGAGGGAGTGTCAGATGAGGCTTGAGCAGTGTCTGATTTGCGGAGCTGCTGATCATCGGATTAATACTTGTCCATCGAGAGTTCAGTTAAAAGGTGATACTCCGATAGCACAGCAGAAGCAGATTACTCAGAGGCCTAATCATGGGTGGGCCTTCACCTTGCCGGCCGAGGAAGCCAAAGTTTCAGACGATATTGTATCGGATATCCTACTTGTTTATAATTTTCTCGCATTGGCATTATTCGATTCTGGTGCATCCCATTACTTTATATCGTCCAAGTTTATTAGTGCACATTTTATCCCACACACGGCCCTATCTAGTTGTTGGGACATACACATTGGGAATGGGAGATTATATGTAGTAGTGAATGAAGGGGTTGTTCGATTGTTATTTGCGGACAGGAGTTATTCGCGGATTTCTTGATAATTGATACTGACAGTTATGATATTTTATTGGGAATGGATTTTCTTGGCATTTTCCACGCTCACATTAATTGTAGGACGAAAAAGGGATTTTCCATATTCCCGGACATTCGGAGTTCGTATTCTTAGGAGGTACCAAATCTGTCGGGCCAGTCGAATTTAAGGCTAAGCCGACTAGTGTCGCTTTTTCGTCAATAGAGGTATTCAAGGAGGAAGCACCAGTAGTAGTTCGGGATTCATGGATGTGTACATCTCGGGTTTACCGCCAAAACAAGATGTAGAGTTGTCGATTGATCTTATTTCCGGAGAAGCGCTAATTTCAAAGGCTTATCATCTTATGGCACCGGTGGAACTGGAAAAGGTAAAGAGACAAGTTTCCGAGTAACTAGAGAAAGGCTGGATTCGCAGCAGCGGTTCACCGTGGAAAGCTCCAGTTCTTCTAATCAAGAAGAAAGATGGCACGCGGAGGATATGCATCGACTATCGAGAGTTAAATCGGATGACTATTAAGAATAAATACCCAATCTCTCGCATAGGCGAATTGTTCGATCAACTCAGTGACGCGAGAGTATTCTCGAACTTGGATTTACGATCAGGGTATCATCAAGTTCGGGTAAAAGAAAAAGACATTTGCAAGACAGTATTCCGAACTCGATATGGGCATTACAAGTATTTAGTTATGCCATTTGGAGTTATTAACCCACCGGCGATATTTATGGACTTGATGAACCAGATCTTTTCGCCATTTTTAGATTAGTTCGTGGTAGTATTCATTGATGAAATTCTGGTCTATTCGAGAAGCAAAGAAGAGCATGAAGAACACTTGAGAATCTCACTGCAGATATTGAGACAAAAAAGGTTATATGCTAAGATGAGCAAGTGCGAGTATGACCTAAACACTAATATCGAATGATCATTCTCTAAAACACCAAGCTCGTTAAATACGAGTTCAATTCCACTTTCGATTTTCCCATTTCCCCCGAGTTTGAGGAGTACATTCATTAAACCATATGGATTGAATACATATATGTTATTTCATTCATACATTCAAACTTTCACGTACAATAGCCTGGCTTCCATTCACTCGTGCACTCACGTACTTTCCACAACACAACTCTTTAATGTATTTAAATCGACAATGCAGTATAACCAATGGGACGTCAATACAGGTGAGTTCTAACATGTGTCAAGCCATTATCGTGCAATGATATTCAATTAAGCATTAACAACTAAGTACGAGGGTAAAACAATCATATAGCAGGATAAATTGCATCAATTAAAACTTTAGCCGTTAATGGACAACAAGCACCATTCAATTTGCAAAATTTATTAAAAATACTTAGGACCAGAATCATGCTTGATAATATAAAAGACGCAAAAAATAGACTCATTCATCTATCCAACAAAATTGAATTCATCCTATTCTGGATTGAGAGATATTCTCATTTTAATTCAGGTAAACAGTGTTAGAAATATCAGTTTCAGAGCTGAAGTTCCAAATTCGAGTAAGATTATTTATAGGTTACGTTCTGAATTTGGTGTCACTACAGTTCGATGAAATCTGGAGATTTTAGTTAGCTTTCTAACGAATTCAACGGGACATTAATATCATGAACCTATTGAGTGTTATGTCCGTTATAAGATCAATGGTCATAATTAACTTTTCAGGGAAAACTGCAGTAACTTTCAATAGTGCAAAATACTTTAAAAATAGCACGACAACGAAATCTAATTAAACCAACACCAAATTAAAAGCTAACACATTTATCTACGCGTTGATATAGATCTCAATACAGCAAGATGTTTATATAGAAACTTTTCACGGATTAGTGCAGACAAACAGTGAAGGATTTTTCTCTGAACTGCAATCCAGAGTTACGTTCATCCCCAAATTACGACAATAAAACAGCGTATTTTCCAGGAAAACTTTTTATAAGTGTTGAGTGCTTCAAGTTAGCTTCAATATGAACCCAGGAACACTACAAAACGATTTTTTTAAGATTTATAATGATTTCAACAAAGTTCAACACAGAGAAATTCAAATTTGTCGTTTCCTCTTGGAACATTTTATGTTCAAAACTTCAGTATTTTCATCTCAATTTTCTCCACGATACTATTTAACAGTAACCGAAACTGATGATCAAAAAATAGGGCTCTAAATCAGAGCGTTCGGGTTCAGAAACTCAAACTCGATCAAACACCTAGCGTGTATAACCGAAACTATCGGGATTTTGAGTTTCGTCTAATTGTTTCAAACGAGATTTGATCCATACAGTTTCTACACGTCTTAGCACTGTGTTTTAAACCCGATTACAATCAATCCAACACAAAGCAACAACCACGGTCACGGTCGTAGAAGTTATTGATAATAACATGTCATTGTAATTCCAATCATATACATATATAGATTACAAATATAACATGATAGCAAGTGGGGGGAATCTCTTGTCCTAAATCGTTGAAATAGAAGCGATACGAAATCAAAGGGTCGTCTCGACACACGAGACGACGACGAAACGGCACGGTGCTGGGTGCGTGCGTGATGGCTCGATGATGAGTGCGTGCTGGTGCGGTGCCGGCGGCGGCGGCGGCGGCAACACGATGGCGAAGAGCTCGTTTGGAGGAGGGGGTCATGGGTTTAGAGGTGGGTTCGGTTTGGGGTTGTTTAGGCTGTCGATGGTAAGTAGAAAGGAAAGATAAAGATGAGGAGAGAGGAGGGTCGATATTGATGGGTGCTTGAAGGTTGGGATGTGGTTGGAGTTCGACAGCGGTGAGGGTCGAGTTTGGTGACGCTTGAGAGGAGAGAAGAAGAAAACGATAAAAGAATGAGAGATGATGGAGTTTGAGCTAGGGTTTTTAAGGATGTGAGGGAGGTTAGAGATCGTGGATGCGATTCTAAGACGGAGCTACGCAATATCCACGCGGAAGAGCAGACGTGGATGCAGCGGGTAGGAAAAAAAATTTGAAAGAAGAAAGAGAGGAGTTCGGTTGTGGGCCAAGGAAAAAGAAAATAAAGTAAAGGAAAGAAAGTGGGAGGAGTGATGGGCTGGGCCGACTGTTGGGAAAAGAAAAGAAAGGAAGAAAATAAGTGGACTGGGCTTGGAACTTTGAGGAAAAAATAATGCAAGTCGAAAAGGAGAAAAGAAAATAGAAAAAGAGATACTGGAAAAAATATGAAAATAAATTTCATTCAAACACAGTAATGTAGACAAGGAACCGGTTATTACACCTTCCAAAAAGCTTCATCTCTTTCAATCTTCTGCCCACATACCAAATAATTTCTTCAAGAAAGTGAATCGGTTTCAAGTTAAAAAGGTAATAACAATCAAGAGAATGATGAAAAACACTTGCTACTTTAAAAACCTAATTGAAGTAGAACACCATGATCTTCTACCTGTCCTGAGATAATATCATGTACTTCAGAAAGTGGAAAAGCTGCCATAAACACAGAACAGGTCATGTTCACATGGATTTCAGAGCAACACCTTTGAAAAGATAACAAACATTTATATAGTTAAGATAATTATTTTTAAAGGCAGCTAGCATTTATGATAATTTAAATTTACCTTAATAGAAAACACGCAGGGTTTCATCTCAAACGAAATACTATATAAGAACAAGAAATAACAAATTCATGCTCAATTTCAGCTAGACTTGTACTGAATTATGACAACCACATTCAAAATGGATGAAAATTTTCATATATCAGAATAACCATAGAAACAAAAAGTGTGGTCCAATACAAGCATGGCATCAGATAGCCACAGTGCATGTGATATAAAGAGGACAGCTATAATGAACCCAAAATATACAATCTATCTATACACTAACCATAAAACCCATCTAATACTCATTATTAAATGAATCAAATATTTCAATTAATCATTCAAATTCTCTAATAACATCTCCATAAACATCATTCAAGCATTCAACAATATAAATAGATCACGCCAAAAGAGAATATTGGGTAGAAAATCGACATTCACAAGCAGTTTTCAGGCCTGAAACTGATACCAGGCGTGGCGCCTCAAATAATGATGGTAAACAGATAGTAACAAAGGGTCAAAGAAATGTGTTAACAAACGACGCTAATATCTGAATCAAGAATCTCGCTTTTTGCCAAAATAATTCATCAGAAAACAACGAGTTGGAATGATCTGGAGATGGTATTATCAATCAACATCACGTATACAAATCAACACCAGCTTACTAATGATACTTAGCAAGAATAATATGACCCTGCCTTGTCTAGCAACAATCACATATACACAGTCAAGCCCACAAAACAACACACTAGTCGATATTCCTCTGTTAAATTTTGCAAAATAAGGATAAAAAAAGGTGCAAACTTCTAATAGGAAGAGAGATAATATGCAATCATAGAGATTCTGAAGCTTGGGAAGGCCTTATAGGAAAAGTTGGAATGGCAAACGAATAGACGAGTTTTCGGCCAGATCAAGGTGACGAGGATGTGGACTGGAAAAAGAACAGGACGACAACTAATAATGAAAAAGCATCATCAATTCTAACCAATCATATATGAAGCATACTGATAAGATTACTGTGCAGCCTACTGCTGATCTCAGAACCATATATTTTCCTTGGAATGAAAGGGGCAAATATTCCAAAGACAAGGTTATACAACTTGTGCTGTAGACACTATAATGGGAAAAAAAATCAGCAGACTGTCATCGTGCCAGATTTTATGTTGAATGTGTGATGAAAATAAACACATGCTACATATGAAATTAACCTAGAGAAGAAGAAAGAGCAAGTTTGGGAAAAAATATAAATAAAATACCATACACACATAATAAAAAAGTGGGTACACTAGTATAGGTTCAATGTTACAACAATTAGATAGAGCAAGTTTCGCTATGGATTATGCTATTGCGATTGTTAAGTAGGACACGACACAATTTCAGGCCAGAGTAATTGTATATAATATACTGCCTATTATAGTAAGCAAAGGCTTCCAGGATGTGCGAAAAGAGTGTGCTACAGATGCGTTGAGTGCAATGGTATGCAGCAACAGTTTTCATATGCCTAATAACATTACTTCCATGCAAAAATATATAGAAACCATACTTTACCAAATTTGAACACCTAAAAATTAAGGTTCGGTTTATTAAGAGTAAAAGATTATAGGATGGTTCTCAAGCTAGAGGTAGCCAGGTAGGTTCAAGCTCAGGTTGTACTTTTCATGTTAACAACAACAATTGAAATCCTGGGACAATAATAAACCAAGAAACCACAAAGAACCAAAACAAATCATCAAAAGGACATGCTTTTTTCAAGATCTTTACTTCGATAAACCAATACCCATAAAAAAATGTCCATGATGTTACGGGGGCGCGACCCCTTTAGCACACAGCCGTTAACCCTAATTTTAGGACCAGGGATCCCATTAATGTAAAAGGGTAGAGTAACCATATATAATTTAATTCTGTAATTCGAGCCTGCTAATAACCATAAGTGTGTGTGTGTGTAGGATTTTGATAGTATAGAATAGTTCGAGCTAACATACTATTAGACAATTTCATGTCAAGTGATAGATAGAGTACTTGTGATTGTGAATTATACTGAAGCGTGTCCTTCCAGATTTGGTACTAATCTAAAACACCCAACAAAGCCATCAAAAACGAACAAACTATCAGCATTTCTTGATTCTTTGCCTCATTCATCTAAGCGGGCAAAGAAAACAACAGAATTTACATCAATTTTGTATCTAGCAAATCTGCACAAAGGATCAAAAAGGCAAGGTTGTAATTGGCAGAAAACTGTTATGTCCACTGGCTTAACTAGGTAACGTGAAATCATGAAGTATAGACCCTAGAGGGGGAAAATGGAATGATGAAAACTAATCTTTTTTGGCAGATGTGGTTTCAAGAAAAAGGACCACGCCAACTAATAATGAGAAAGCATCATCAATTATATCCAATCAAATATGCATATACTCATAAGACTGATGTGAATAATGAAACCATCTCAGCACCATATATTCAAAGGAAATTTTAACCAAAAAATGGAAAAATAAAGAATTTGTTTATAACAACGGATGCCACCATATATTCGGCCAGCCAGGTCTCAAGTATATGTAATGAAGAAATTCATTCAACAATTGGACAGTTTTTTTTTCTTACGTCGAGTTACATAGAGGAGAATATAACTTATATAAATAGAAACATGCAGAGGAAAGGTTATGATAACAAATTATCAATATATAAACAAGCAAAAATATAAATTAATAATTATAATGCCAATCAAGTTCCTTTATTTTTAGAAGAAACTATAGGCGTGCATCCGTTTCGTTTCGATGTCCAATTGTATCTGTTAATTAAAAAACGTCCTACATATCATAGTTTCAAAGATCTGGAAGGAAACTATGGCCTTTGCTTTTACATCAACCCATAATGCCAAACGACCAAGCGATTAGCGATTGACTGATGCAGACTTGGATTGATAATTAATGCATGAATTCGGTTTAAAATCACAGACATCTTGCTTTCAAGAAGTTTGGAGAATTCTATCCAAACGATATTACATAAATTTTGTTACCACCCTTAAAATCAAATTAAGAACTCTTTGATATTTACACCTCTTGCTAGGTGCTCGCCATTCTTGAATTCAACCTTATCACCGTAGGAATGTTTCTGTTTTACTAGATTCCCCATGATATAGGATTTAAATATGGTCAGCCATGACGATATGAAAAAAAAGAATAAAATACCAAAACTGTGTGCTTCAGAGCATTGGACGAACCTAGAGCCTAGAAAAACCGCTCAAGGAATGAAGCATTGCATTATTTTAAGAACTGTATGCTTCCCTAAGGAAAAAAGAAATCCGTTTGTGGGATCGGTATTTACTTGCATCATTACTTTTCATGATTTCTAACAATAGCCTTTTGAGATCCAAAGCGGCTTTCATTCATTTCTCCCTACCTTCCTCTCCCAAATGTTGAAAACTATATCTTCATTTCTCTGTTTCTTTTCCAATTAAACCCCAAATACACATTTGGCAGCTCAATTCATCATCATACAACATATACTCCCATTTTATTTATTAAAAAAAGAATATGTAAAGAAAACTTAGTGGCAATGGTATTGATAATTTTGGACAAGTAATTGCTACTATATATATAACCCGAATATAATACTATAAATAAATTTAAAAACCATATAAACCAGAAGTAAAATAAAAATTAGAAATTTAGAAACAGCACATCTCTAACAAAGAGAGGCATACCTAAGAACGTATTGCCACCATCTAACAAATTTTTCCGACAAAAACGTTATCAAATTACAACACTAATTGACCCTTACGAGTTACGATTCCTCAGGTGAGAAAAACAATTAACAGAGAAAACTTGTATTGATCTGGTAATAGTGCTAGAAAATTGGAAGAAAATGATGCAAATATCACAAAAGACTAATTCAAAACGAGAAGGATGTTAAGAATTATGTAGCTCTATGTTTAGAAAAAATCTGAACATAAAAATGATGATCCAATACCAATCCCGATATTCCAGATATTGGCTGATAACAAAATATTGTACGAATGAGATATCAATATGGATTATTATAGTATATTATGCAATGTGGTGGAATGTGGAAAGCTAGCGAAGGGAGGGTAAGGCTTCGGCTTTTGCTGTCTTCCGAAGGGCTTTAGCGACAAAAGATGCCAATAAATATATAATCAATAATGATATAAAAAAAGATAAATAGAAACAATTAAAAACAAACTATTAAAATAAAAGAGATGTTTTCTTTATTAGTTTTATAAGGTCAAAATCAAAGTTCTAGATTAAAGACAACAATGAAATGTAACCATTCCATCATTTATTAAAACAGTAATTTGTAGTCTTCAAATAGACTAAAGGGTCTATCCCATTTTACCAGCCATAAAGCAGGTGAGGTTTCAAGCACACAAGGTAGGCCAATATGGGACTTCGAGACTTGAAAGAAGCACAGAGGATTTATATTACCAATTTATGCATAAGAGAAGCGCCTCATGGCTGCTTTTCGCTAAAATAAGGCTTAACAAGAGTTTTTTTACGGTAATAACTCTATAAGTAGTATCGCTAATAAATACACAATACACTTTAAGCAAACATGCAGACTCTTTGCCCGCATGAATACTACGCTTTGTTTTCAACTTAATAACAGTGCTTCCATTAAATTAAAACCCTTATGTTTTATTCAGTATGTATTTCTCACTTCATGCTGTCTTAAAAAACAAATCTATTTTAAGTGGATTACGAGATGCAAGCTTCAAAAGAGAGAAGGCGGAGTAAGGTGTAAGACATACATTTCATTGGTTCCTCATGTGTGGCAGCTTTACGTAAGCACAGTGGCGGAACCAGAAACTTATCATAGCGCGGACAAAAAATATATTATCTAATATAGCATGAGTTCATACATAGTATCTAATATATGGCTTTTATTTCATTTGGAAATGAATCAATGAGAAGTATAAAGAAATACTTTTAATTTAACCACAAATTTAGTAAAATAAATTGTTTCCTATGCCAAAATATAATAAAGAAAAAGAAAATTATCTAAGCAAACAAGGAAAATGCAGAATTTGAATTTACTTTGATTTGTTTACATTCTATACTTATTATTAACCCATCAAATAAGGGCATTGCAACTAATTTTTTTCTTTCTCGTGCAATTTCTACATCAAAAAGATAGGAATTTATTTCCTAAAATTTCTGGGGTGTTATTAAAATATCAATTAAAACTCTTAATTGAGATTCCATAAATAAATGGAAAAGAATTAGAAGAATACAATAATTATCAGTTTAATTAGGGGTAAAAGCAGATAAATTGGGAGAACTATTACTATATTGATGTGTAATTAATTATTCCTAAAATGTAGGGGGAAATATGGAGATAAAAGTTGTGGAGGGAAGTGTGGGCAATTTACCCACACATGCCAACACCTCCCTCTGCCCCTGGGTAAGCACCTACAGATTTGTTCTTATAAAATCCCTGAGGTGGTCCAGTGTGCAATTTGTAACATTTAGTAAGCATAAGTGCATATCAGATATTCTAGTAGATATTTAATAATATAATAATGAACTTTCACGATGCAAGTAGGTAAATTGCACTTTTTCTTATTACAAATATCAGATTTCGTTGGCACTGCAATTGGGTCGAGTTTGATTTTCTTTAACCCTCATCTAGCTCGGTCTTGTTGGCGGCTGCTTCCTTTTTAAGGTCGTTCAGTTCACAGAGTCTACGTGCAGCATTCCACGTCTTAACATTAATCGAATGAGATTTTCGTGCATCGGATTCTTAGGAATGTTACATTACAAATTTAGTGGGCTAAATTATTTTAAACATGGAACACTTTAATCCGAAGAATGTTACACCAGTAATAGCATTTGCATGAATAGAATGCATGAGACAACATAACAAACTTGCAAATAAACATGGGATTGTAGATAGGTACACCTATGAGAAACGCACCTATCTCAATGAGAATCACATTGAATGAACAGAAGAATAGCATGATGCTAAATGAAATCTTGGGTTCCTATGTCAAGGTGATGGTAATGTTGGATGCAATTATGAAATATGTAGAAAAATCATATTTAAATCCAAACTATAGATGTACGCATATTTTTGACCCGTATGTTATGGCGAATCATAACAATAATGTTCAACACTAGCCAAAAGAAAAAACCCTAGTTTCGAACCCAATCCAGATCCAAAATTAATACATGTTTAACCAAATCCACAACCACATTGCCAAAATTCCCTACCATAAACCAAAGCTTATCACTAAAACTAACTCTCTCAGCTGAAAGATGCTAATCATACTCTACATACTATGAATAAGAAAACTTATCTAACTAAATGATGTAGACATGCGGAAAGCACTACAAAACTGGTAGTTTTATATTCATAATCAATTCAACATTGTTTCTCTTCATGAACTCCTCTCGCAAACACTAGATTATAGCAAACACAATAATACAACACCGCGACATGATGTTAACGAATCACAAACCTGAAAATGTGATGCCAAGATGCATTGCCTTCTCTTGGCAAAACACGCCCTCTATCCTCATTTAATTTCTATATGCCCCGTCATTTCTCATTACTAAATTTTGCATGCTTAGAATCCGCAATACTATTCTTAAGCACGATGGAAAGCAAGTATTAAAAAGATATAAAACACAAACGATTAACTCAAGTCACCAAATTATATAAATCTAAAGGTAAGGCATGATCCCATAACAACAAAACACAGACAATAAAGCAATCTCAAAGCAACGATCCACATAACAAAGTTCGATACTCAGAAAAAAAAAATTAAAAATTAACCTGATCGAAAATTTCACTCGAGCGGCACCTCGACAACGCCATCCCCAATCTCCTGCTGCAGATCCTTGGGATCTTTCCCATCAACGGTGCACCCAACCGAAACGCACGTGCCCAAAATCTCCTTGACCGTCCCGCTCAGATCCTTCGCCATCGACCTCGGCCTCATCACCCTCGCAATCTCGATCACGTCGTCGAGCGAGATGTTGCCGCTGTGCTTGATGTTCTTTGTTTTTTTCCGGTCGCGCTCGGGCTCCTTGAGGGCCTTGATGACGAGGGCCGCGGCGGAGGGGACGACGGAGACCTTCGCCTGGCGGTTCTGTACGGTGAGCTTGACGGTGACGCGGAGACCCTTCCAGTCCTTGGCCGTCTCCTTCGCGATGTCCTCGCCGATCTTCTTCGGGGAGAGACCCAGGGGGCCGATCTTGGGGGCCAGGGACGAGGCGGCGCCGACCTCTCCGCCGGTGACGCGGACGTATACGTCGACGACCTGCGAGGGGTCGAACTTCGGCGGCATCGCTGAGATCTAGGGTTTCTTAGGGTTTTGGAATGGGGGAGCGGGAGGGTTTTGGAATGGGGGAGCGGGAGAGGACTCGGGCTAGGGTTTGAGAGAAAAGCACTTATATGTGTATATATAGTTGTGGGCTTTGGGAGCTAGAGAAGTTAAATTTGAGCTCAAGTTTAGGACTCTGGGCCTGCTTTAAAATTTTGGGGCTTTTCACACAAATACCCAACAGTTTATGTACAAGAATTGTGGGAATCCTCCACAAACGCACGAAAGTGCACATTATTATCTTCAGCTTTAAAAGCAAAAAACTCCCTTGTGGTTTCGGCTCATAGCAACTTACAACCGTATAATTTTTCTTCTTTTGCATAAAACTACTCTATCTAACAGTGCCGCGTTAACTTTAACGGTCCACATCATCGCCGCATCGGTATTGGCCGCCATGTCATCAAAAAATTCAATTATTCCTAAGATAGCCTCATATTCATCTCATGACCCTAACCCTTGCCGCCGTCGTGGCAGCTCGCTGCCACCGCCTCGTCGGTCTCACCCCCTCCCCTTCTCCAACCTCCTTCCCTGCTTCGACCTCGCCCAAAATCGCCGCCACCACCTCCTTCCATCACCGACACTATCCCCTTCCAATCACCCATCAAGCTTCCTCCTCATCTCTGTACTCCTCCGCCACTGTCTTCACCATCATCATCATCGCCACCATCTCTACCTCCACCCTTCCCAAAATCGCCACCAACTCTATCATCATCATCATCATCATCATCTCTGTTCTCCGCCTCCACCCTTCCCCAAAATCACCGCCACCTCCATCATCTTCTTCTTCTTCTCATCCTTCTTCGTAATCCGCCCTCATCCTTCTCCGACCTCTCCTCGAGCTCCCCCTCCTTAACCAATCTCCCCTCATGCTCCCCTTCCTTCATCAACCTACCCTCGACACCCCCCCCCCCCTCTGTCTTCGATCTCCCCTCGAGCCCGCATGTCCTTCCTTTTTAGAATTTTATTTTATTTTTCCAAGATTAGGGTTAAGAGTGGAATTGCCTTTTTACCCCAAGTTAACGGTATGGCCTTGAATCCGTTAGATGGGGTCGTTTTCTGCAAAAAAAAATATAGGGTGGTTATTTGCCACGGACTGAAACTACGGAGGAGTTTGTTGCATTTAAGCCTAATCTTTATGCATGGGTAGGACTGTTAAATAAGCTGAATGGGTTGTGTATTTGAAACTGAGCTCGAGCTCGACTCGTTTATAATTGCCAGAAGTTCGGCTCGGCTCATTTAGTTCTTGTTCAGAGCTAGGTTCGGTTAAGCTCGTTTAAGGCTTGTTAAACTTGTTACAGGCTAGTAAAGCTCTTTTAAGGCTCGACGGTGAGTTCATTTCGAACTTAACTCATTTAGGGCTCACTTCTAAGCACAATCTAATCTTAAAATTGAACAAAGTCTTAATCAATAACATCTATATCATCGGAAAAACAATTACATGCAGATCAAATGCTTTATAACAGATATTACTTTCAAATCTAAAATGAGATATATCAAATGTTCAACGAGCCATAGCCTTACATAGTTATATCCATGGCTTATGACTCAGAAATCATATTATTAGGCCTAAAGTTATAAGTAATTATAGGCCATATGGATGTGGGCTGGGAGTAGACTATATCGACAAGGTTTAAATGAGCTATAAACAAGCGTTAAATAAGCCCAGATCCAGTTGTGTCTAGACGAGCCCTAAACGAGAGCAGGTCAAACTTGTCATGTTCTTGTTCGTTAATTTATTTAACCGAACCTAAAATTCTGTTCAAGTTCGACTCATTTAGGTAAACGACAAGCTTGATCAAGCTTTTACCAAGCCGAGCGTCAACCGAGCTCCGAGCTTTTTTAATGGCCCTAAGCATGGCTTCCAGGATAAAACGGACACTATAAACTGGATCCCACTGTAAACATAACCTCAATATATCTTAAATTTGTGCAGAGAGAAACAATACAGGAAATCTTAGGGGGGTTTCCCTCTACATTTTCTAAAGCAAGATGTTTAATTTAGTTTGGGCTGTCTTGTGTACGAGACACCAAGAGACAATAGCATTCCGTCACTTGTCATGTTGCGATCCTATTGTGGTTTTCTTGAACATAAAGAGCTCTTAAGCTCTGTAAAAGCCCACTCGGGCTCATTTTACAATAAGACGAATCGAGATCGAACATGCTTATGAGCTTGTTTAAATAATCGTACGAACACAAAAAACCCTAAAGCTCTATCGGCTCGTCCAGCTCATGCAATAGCCATAAACATATGTAAATAAGCACATGAAGTTTTTGAAAGTTTTTTTTAATTTAAGATATACAATACATATTGTGAATACATCGGGTCCTTTCAAAGATAATTCTTGCCCCAGTCTCTCCTTTAGGATAAACTCAACTTTGTAAGAATTCTTAATATCCTCGGATTCATGCTTTCTTAAATCTTCATATATGCTGAACTTGAGCTATAGCATATGATACTAATTTGATCACTTAAATATTCTAACCATCATCTTCTCCAAATATAAATCGTTAAATCTAATTCATAAAAAGCCATACATCAAAAGAAGCTCATGAGATTCAACAAAATATCAGGTAGGATAATCATATCAGTATACGAACTTTAAAGGATAAGGATACATGATGACATAAAATATATTATAGTTGCATAAAAACAGAATAATTAGTGGGACATAAGACGCCTATAAAGAAATTATCATGAAATGCCATTAAACTATGTATGTACATTGTGTGATTGAAATGTCTCTATCTTCATCTTTAAATTGGAGGGTATATATAGTTAGGCACAAGAGATAATGCATGCCTTTTGCTATTGTAACTTCAAGAAGACTCTTTAACATTATGAAAGGGGTTAAATTTGGTTTAAATTCGGATTAGTTAGAATTTAAATTTAATTTTTTAAGTTTAGATTTAAATCCAATCTTTAATTTAAATTCGTAAATATCTCTAATTTAAATATGGATTTATCTCCAGGTATTTATTTATCCTATAAATATGATGATTTCTCTAGGGATTTTTGTATCCATGATTCTCTAACAACCTGGGTTTGATTAGAGTAGGAGAGACGGTCAAACGTGGTCGTGGATGGAGAGGGATTTTGCAAGAGAGGGTATTTCTTTGTAACAGAGGGTGAGTAGTCAGTGTAATCTTTTATAATTCTTTCGCGTAATAGAAGTTCTCGTCGCGGTTTGCAGGATTAGGTGCTAGTTGCGTCAAACCCGGGTAAATCCTGTGTGTTTTTGTTGGTTTGTTCTTTTCGTATGATTTGATATTTGTCGGATGGTCTTTTTTAGTCTACCCTAAGACAAAGGTTTTGGATTTTCGCTGCGCATAGATACATAATATTTACAACATGTGGCATCAGAGCATCAAGTTCGCGTTTTGGAGTTAATTGGAAAGATGGCGTTTACAAGTTGTAAGATCGAAAAATTCGATGAGCGCAATAAATTCGGTCTATGGAGATTGAAGATGACGACGTTGCTGAAGCAACGTGTGTGCACAGGATTTTCTTTGCGAAAGACGGGAATCCGGAGACGATGAGGCTCAATATTGGTGATCTTCAAGATCAGGACACGCGGCAGATGACATGTCCCAAGGCCCAGAAGAAAGGGCTCACAGAGGCCGACCGGGCCATCCTTGTACCCGACCTGCAAGCACAAGCTGGCCCTTCTCGGGACGCCCTGCAAATGGGCCTCCTCGGCCTCTCAGCTCGCCCCGAGCTGCCACAGGACCAAGACTCCTCGGCCCTCTTGCTCGTCTCCGAGCTCCCCAGCCGAGGCCGTCTTTCTCGGTCCTTCCAACCGACCAACTCCACCGCTCGCAGGCGTAACCGCCGCTCCACAAATCTCGCCACGTGCAAATTCTCCGCCAGCAACGTCCCACGTTCCACGCCATCACGATCCCCATTAATGGGCGATCCGCTCTTTACGCGGGCGTGACGTCGGGAGCGTAACTGCCGACGAGATTCTCGCGCCTGCTGCTTCGTGCCGCCGCCGCTATATAAACCCCCATCATAGAGCGGTCAAGTAAGCCATTTTTTCCACCCCACTTAGCCGTTTCACTGCTCGGATCTAGTACTAACTTGATCGTCGGAGGGTCCTCGGTGGTACCAAACCGTTCTGGGACTTCTTTGCAGGTACTCGGTGCTAAACTCCTCAAATTACCAATTTCCTCAAAATCCATTGAGACCCACACGCAACAGGGGATCACCTCCAGAATCCATCAGGAGATCGACAGAAGACAACATCCGAAGGAGATCCTAAAAGGAACTCCATCAGGAGACGACTTGGTCAATGATCAGGTCCGCGCTTCACGTGGTTCTGGACCCGACCTGTGGGGAACTGTGGGCCCACCACACGTGGCAACATCTCTCTGCAACTGCCAATGGGGACCGCTTGAGCCATGCCCACTCATGCGCGTTTTTTCTTTCCTTTTTTTTTATCTCGGTCGCTTCGCGACAAAAGTCAGAACAGTTGAGGTTTCCTGCAAAAGTATCCTATCCGTTTTGGAAATTACCAATATACCCCCAACTTTTTTTCAAGCCCATGATTGGCATATTTTTGTATTCCAAATTTAGAACCGTATCTAATTTGGATAGGCACAACAATTCCATTTTTAGAATATCCAAATCCATTATTATATGGATAAATGCTGTTTTTACATTGATTTTTTCTACAAAATTTATTTTGAATTTGATTTATGTCTTTATTATAATCGCTTAAGAAGCAAGGTGTATCAAACTGACATTGATTTTCTCCAGAAGGACTGCTGACTTCTTATGAACCTGACATTCTCATTTTCAGCTAAGATTTGGCTTCTTAATTCTCACTCGTATGGCAAAGCGTAATATAACAATCTATCTAAGATGTATGCCTAAAAAGCCTAAGAGCACTCTAATTAGTTTTTATGGAATGAAAAATAACTAGAATAGTTGGAAGTGTCTTCGTTTATTTCTTTTCAACTGTCATCACGACATAGCTGGGGTGGGGGATATGGAGGAATAACTATTGTGCTATAAGATGGGAGATAAACTCTAGTTTGACTAGGAGCCAGAGAAAACTTGCGATTTTATTGAAACACCAAAACTTAAAAGAAAAGAAAACTAAAATGCCCTTAAATAACCCTGCACTCACAAATCCTAATAACGCAAAAATACGAAAAAGCACATAATTCGAAATCATTAGAAGCAGAATATAGCCGCAAAAATATGCACATTAAACTTGAAAGGCTATTTATACCTTCCAAACGGCAACAATTCAATTCTGATGCGTGGCTAAAAATTTATGGGTCATGGAAGTTAACTTTGATACCATCATCTCTTTTTTGCATGTCTGGACATGTTTCGATCCCTAAGACATATGTATTCTTCAACTTGACCTCATCTTGACATACCAATTTAAAACAAGTTCTATTATTGCACCATATCATTCCATGAAATTCAAAATACACCCAACCCATGATGGCATAACTGTAAGAACAAGAAAGGATAAGGTCATAAGTACACAGCAACACCAAAGATAAGGAGCCTTATCCACATCCCAATGCCCCCCACCCCCACCCCGCACCACACACACACACACCCAAACCCTATAAATCCCCAACCAATCAGCTCAAATTTTCACATTCAACAACAATCCAATTCAAAAAATTATTTTTAAAAAAAACATTTCCAAGGACCGATCTGCAAAAATGGCAGCTGCATCAAGAAACCAGCAAGTCCTCAAGCAAGCCAAGCGCCTCTTCACCCCAAGGAAAATGGAGAACCGGTTGGCCTCCAACCCCAACGAAGACTTCGACGAATCCGATATCTTCTCCTACCAGCCTGAACCCGATAACCCGTTAAGGTTCCCGGCGCCTGTATCCAGGCCCAAGTGGCAGACGCCGAATGTGGAGAGCGCGCCGGTGAGGATATCGGATTGGTCGAAAATGAGTAGGAGTTGTTGTGATAACTCTGACGAATTATCGGAAGTCTTTCTAAGCCGACCCGAACCCGATAATCCGTTAAGGTCCCCGATGGAGCCACCGCATGAGGTGATGATGCGGCGGAGGGCGGCGTCGCTGTCGGTAGTGGAGGGGGCCGGGAGAACGCTGAAGGGAAGGGACTTGAGTCGAGTTAGAAATGACATTTGGGCGCAAACGGGGTTTCAAGATTGACCCGACCCGGGTCCGTTCGGCCGTTCCCTTTTGCCGATTTTTTCCTTTTAATTTTCTTTTTACTTCCGAGCAAAATGGTAAACAAGAGAGGTTTGAGAGAGTAAGAATCGAGTTTTTTTTTAATGTCCATTGAGTAAGACTGTGTAGTAATAAGATTTTCAAGATTGTATGATTGATTATTCACGGACTATCGGCTTTATAATTGAGCCGTGTATGAAGCAAATGAAACAACTCTTAAGATTCTTTGTCATTGCTTACCGTTTATTCAATCACCTAAACAATAATCCATGTTGACTTAACTAATTACTCAAATCGATATCAATAAGCAGGGATCGGTTATTATTGTATTATTATGATATTAAATTGGATTTAAAAAAAAAAAGAATTGATGGTATATTTTATAATCGAGTCTAGCTCGAAATTTATTTATTTAGAAAAGGATGACACGACGAGCAGATTTAAGCAACCATATATACTATACTATTTGTATGATCGGTGAAAACAATGCATAATGGTTCTTCTTTCAATTTTTCTTTCATGAGTTTTTGGGATCAATATAATAAATATATAATATGATTTTTGATGATGCAATCGATGCTTGCAAGTTCATATATATATATAATGTGTATACAGGTGTATCATTTGAAAACATTCTTTAAATGGAGGCAACATTAGGAAGTATTTAGTTAATATTTTTTAGCAAAAAGATTTAAAAGATTTTGAAAAAGAATTTTTTGTCTTGTTCATGACGAATATAGCTTCACCATGCTTGACTTTAAATGCCCTTGACGTAAGGAAGCAATCAACCATGCAATCAAATTAAACGCCTCATATAATAATGGTTAAGAGTTCAAACAAGAAAAAGATTGATTGCTCAACAGCTTCGAAGAATTTAATTTATTTCAAGATGAAATTGATTTGTTAGAGTCGATCGAAAAGGTGGGAATACAAGCTTCACATCTGGTTGAACTTGAAGCCTCTAAAACACAAATAATGACAATGAAACCTCAACACCTTAACAGCTAAACCTTAATTAGATCCTCAAATCAAAATCCATTCCCCAAAATTAAGAAACATTATCTCAAATTAATCCATCCCATCTTTATCTACCCCCTCGTCTCTTCATAGATAACTTGAGCAGTTTGGCAAGGTAAAGTTTTTTTCCTTTTTTTCCACCCAAAAGAAATGAAAAATCTTAACGCTAGACAATTTGATTGCTTCACGCTAATTGAGTGCATCAAGAATCAAATAAATGCTCTTTGTTAGGTCACTGTGGAAGACTTTGCTATTAAATGATTTCGTAGTGGAGTGTACAAAGCTTACAGTGGTCCCATGTTATTTTTTTTTTGTTTTTCCGCTCATATGCCATGTTATGTGTGTCTTGAATAATACGACTCGTGTTCTCATTACTTATGATGGAGCCTAGTAGTCTGTTTGCCGAGCTAATACCAAGCTATATGGTTAAGACTGTGAAGGGTGCCACATTAGTATGTTATCTATATACTTGCATTACATATTTACAATCACTATTGTATTTCTACACCCCCCCCCCCCCCCCCAAACCCCCAACCCATATTTAATTATCCAGACTGACGTTTTCTAAATCCATAATAGATCTATTTATTTGGTTGAACAGAAAAAATGTAAGAGTTTGCTAAAAAATTTGAATGATCAGCACTTATGTGACACCTGCAAACATGCAGTCTCTGTGATCTTATCGAAATTTAATGGCAATGGACCAAAGAGCATGCATGCATAAAAGGAAAGAGTTACTGCGTAGAGGATGAAAACTATGATGAAGAATTAAAGATGCTATATACAAGTTCAAGGCTAGTAACCAGAACAAAAACAATTGTCTGTCGCAATTTGATGGAAACCAACCATATGAAATGACAATTTGATACCATTTGAAAGCTTGAAGAGGGTGACAAGTACGCAGGGTTGCATCCGGATCGGATACGGATTGGACTTGATAATTACCATATACGTATCCACTTTCTAGTTTTGGATACGGATACGGATACGGTCCGCTAAGAAATATTCATATACGTATCCGGAAAAAACGGATACGGATACGAAGCGGATATTAAAGAGACGGATATGGATATGAATCGTATTTTTATATAAGTAAGATATAATATAAAAATATATAAATATGAAGCGGAAATGCGTATGCAATTGATATATTTTATTGAATGCTTATTATTTAATATTATTTAATATGACTTCAAAATATTTGCTTGAGACAAATTTACATGAAAATGAATATTATATGAATAAATAATTATGTTAACAATATACTAAATATAATCAACTTATTTTAAAACAATTTTATAAAAAAAAATGTTGGAACAATATTTCATAATATTCTTTCAAACCCAAAGCATATAAAATGAGTAAAAAAGCATATGGTTTAAATAGGCATTTCAAGAGGGAAAATTAATATAAAAGATATATATATATTTTTATTTTTCTTCGGATATCTGGATCCGCATCAGTATCCGGCTCCACATATCCGGATATTCGTATCCATATCCGGATAATTTTTTTCTAAAACCGTATCCGTATTTGGTCGGATATCAAAATACGTATCCGTATCCGGTTGATATCAAGATCCCGGTCCGGATATCTGGTTCCGGATGCAATCCTAGTGACAAGACAAAGGGGCAAACCTCTACTTATATTCGCTGCTATTATTAGATCTTGACAAAATACTAACTTATATGGATTCGTTATGTTTTACCCGCCCTTTTTTGTTGATTGAATAATTACTAGTAGCAGAAGGGTGAAAAAACCCAGACACTTTGGATCCTACTTTATCACAAGAGAGCAGTTTTCATGGAAAAGGAGAAGGAGAGGTGCGTCCTCTTCAGCTGACGCTTTGTTTTGGTGTCATTCATTAATGTTGGCTGAGAAAAAGAAAGGATAATGTGTCCTTTTTTGTTATCAAAGTCCTATCTACGCCTCGTCGAAATTACATTGCTTCTCATTTTGTTTTATGCTATGACAACAAAGCTTGAATAATTGGCGTTTAACATTTTATATAAAATGGGTAAAATAAATACACCTCAGGCATTATCAAGAGACCGGGATGGTTGGTAGGACCTATCTAAACTTAAATCACGGAGATCCAACCATCTGTTTTTTCCCTATTGTACCGCAGCTACGAGCCTGAGGTATATCTCAGGCCCATTAACCTCATATAAAATTTGACCTGCAAAAGGTGTTAGAAAAATTTATGTACCAATCATATGTGTTTGATGACGAAAAGGAAAGAAATAAAACCAGGATCCTACCAAGCTGCGTGAATGATATCCGAAAAGTCCCATCTCTTTCTTTTTGCTATCCTGATGCTTCGTGTCCAGTATATCGAATGATTTCTTAATTAACATAAGGGAAAACTATGTATATGACTCGGCCTTTCTTTTTTCTTCTTCGGAAAATTTTATTTTTTTTATGTTAATAATATTTTTGACACTCTATGTAAGTAAAGTAAAAGAAATAATAATTATAAGAGATCAGCCACCACAAGCAAAAAAAACGCAAATAGCATTTCAAGCGGATCAAAATTTTCCGAGTAACAAGAATTACAGAATCCAAACAACATGTGCTCATATACATGACCAGTGATAGATTATGTTCCAATTTCTTTCTCTTTTTTTTTTTGGGAATAATAGTTCATAACCCGACACAAGTATGGACTGAAACCCAAGATCTTTTCTTCAATTATAAGGAGGTTTTACCATTGGGAAATAGCGACACTCGCATTAGTTATCATTTTGCTCACGTAAGAAGAGCAAACATCCAAACCAAGAGATGGAAAATAATGTTCGCCTCCGGAAGGGGATCCTCGAGGTGGGGATCATGCTCGCGGGGTCAGATCGATGCAGATCCGTCTGTCTCTCGGCACGACGTGTTGCCGCGCCACAGATATGGTCGAGGGTTCTAACGGATGCGACCGATATAGCGTGACTTCTTAGATTCACCATTTGGAAAAGATTTTTTTGTTTGTGGGAACTAGATTTCCTACATGCGCAAGACTCTATAGTTAATTACCCTTTCGCATTAAACAGAGAGAATTTTCTACGAGTGGTTTATTTCTGATTGTATTAAACAAGAAAGTAAAATAAATGGCAATAGCATGCATGTATATATTCAACAACAAAATCATGTAACAACAGCAGTTAAAATATGTATTTCATAAATGTCATATACAATATTGTACATCTCAATTTACATTTATCTCTGCCACTGTGTAAACATGTGCTTCAACTGCTATTCGTGTCCGTGGATTGTGTACGATTTTATAGAATGTATAATCCGGACCATATGACATTAGTACTTTAAAGTCGCTCGGACATAGATGGTAGTTTAAAATCGTCTCGGACATAGGTATGGTAGGACATTAACTTCTATGTCACGATAGTTGTTTAAAAGACGGTGATGGATGACCAGCATGTCCGGTGGGACTTGGTGAGAATGGGGCATGTCGCAGGGTGCACACATAGCGGGACAAAAAAGGACAGACAATTTCTATGCCACGATAGTTGCCCGTGCACTAGTAGAAACTGTACATATTAGAGACCGTTTATTAGGGACCGTATAAATATTTACAGTTCATAATAAATTATTAGCGATCATATATATCATACGATCTCTAATGAACGGTCGTCAATATTTTGGAGACTGTTCTAAACGGTCGCTAAAAAATCGATCAGATAAGAACCGCGATGACCTTTCTTCCTCCTCATTCCCAAATTTTCTTCCCGAGATGTAATATTCCCCATCCCCTTTTTCTAAAAAGTTTCGAAAAAATTAGCAAATCTAACGCAAAATTTTTTTTGTAGGTGTTATTGTTGCAGTTGGTGGTGTAGGAGTTTGCAATCGCTTTTTCTTTTTCGAATCCGGACCAAGGTTAGTGTTTTCTTTTTCTAACCTTAATTTTTTCAATTAGATTATTAAATTGTGAAATTAAGTGATTATAATCTGTGATTTTTGTTGGGTTTACATATTAAATATGAATAATGAGGAATTGAATCGGTTGTAGAATGATGGGTTTGAAATTAGAATGTCGGCTGTAGATGAAAAATTGAAATATAAATTTAGTAATTTAGATTTAGAGTTGAAAATATAAGGATTATAGGTAATCAATGAATTTATATCACGCCCCGCTTCCTAATAAACGAAACGGTGAAGTGGTAAGCCCGCGGTATATTTATCCAGAGAACGTCATTCCCTAAATAAATATACTAAGCGTATTGAAACAATAATACACAATGCAAGAATAAATTGAAACTGTAAATTTTTTCAACAAATATCTTTATTTACATTCAAACTCAAATATGTACAAGTACAAGAGTTTATGCTGAAAAGTAAATACAATAAGGAAAATACCTAAACAAGTGGCATACATAAACTGAAGAAAAAAAAAGTTGAGCTAGCCCTGAGTAACGATCTGGTTGTAGTTCTCCTCTGTGGCTTCAATCTCCTCCGTCTCGACCGTATCTGACAAACATTACAAGAGAAGAAAAGTGGGTGGAATGCCCGTCAGCGAACTAGCGCTCGGTAAGTTCTAAAAATAGGTAAGAGTAAAAAAAATGACAAGAGAAAAATATAAATGACGAATAAGAGTATATGATCATGGATAAATATATACTATAGGTCTCTAAATAGTCACTATATTAACGTTAAGTTTCATGTGTGAATGTCAATGCAGCCGTAAAAGTATTCACGAGCTCAAGAGTGGGGCCTCAGGAGTAAGAAAACACGGGCCCATTTCATGTGTTAGTATCGGGGCTCTAGGCTGTGGATAAGTCAACCCGACTGATATTCGAGTAAAATAAAAAAAAAGGAGATTAATACGGGACTCCTGAAGCTCCGTTGAATTCACACAAGAAACTATCCCAAGCACCCCGTGTATAATATATATATATATATATATATCTGGTTAATATACTTAATTGATTTGATTGATTGATTTACATGTCTTGATCGAAACCCTAGATTGCAAAAGGTTCGAGTGAGTCGAGTAATGTGCGAGTCATGATGATTGTAATCTGGGTTCGAGTCAAGTTGGTTCGAGTAGATTGGATTTGAGTTCATATTCGAATTAAATTAGAGTTCGGGTTAAGTTTAAATTTGAGTTTGGATTTGAGTTCATGTCTTTTCATATGAATTAATGTAAATTGTTAAAATCTTATGTTCAGGAGAAATCGGCAACTGCTGCACATGGACAACAGGATTTGTGTCTTTTTCCAAGACAATTGCCATTGGTAACTTCGTTAAGTTGTCTAACCTGAATAGGTAAGCACTCACTTTCTTCGGCTCCCTGAGGCTCAAGAGAATTGATTCCGCTTAAAGCTATATTATCTAAAGTCCTTAAAATATTATTTGCATATGTCGATGGGGTTTTATGAAAAATACTTTAATATAATTTGGAAATAAAGCTTGAGGGTGATTTATAACATTTAGGATTTTTCAAGAACATGTATTTTAATTGTTGTGGTGTTTTGGTGATAAAACTTAGTTTTTTTGAAACTTTGTGGTATTTTTATGAAAATTAGTTCTTTTGGAAATTTGGTGGTATTTTATTAACAAATTCTAATCTTTCATTTTATATAGTTTCTTAATTTATTTTTATTGAAAATATGGATTTCATAATTTTATATAATTTTTCCAAAATTTAGTTTTTTATTAGAAAAGTCACGTTTCTTAAAAACCGTATTTTTTATTTCTTTCGAGACCGAATACTCCGTGAGGAGTTCTGCACCTCGCTCTACTGTCCCAAGAATGTGTGATAATCCGCATCATCCATTAGCGGGTCCCCTAACGAGGGTTGTAGAGGCGTAATTGCCAAGAATTTCGAAATACCGATTTAAAGGAACCCGTTTTGAAACGGTATGGTATTTTAATGAAAAAGTTCTTTTACTTTGAATTACCCTTATTCTTAGAATACCGTGCAATGAAACCATAGTGTGCGTGTGGGGTAGGTCATTACCCCGTGAAGGTTCTAGGGTTTGGGTATACTAGATATCGAAAAGAGATTACACTAAAGTTCATGACATTTTAATGAAAAAAAGTTCCTTATATGTTTGTTTCATATGAAAATTTGTTACAACTAAAAACTAATTGATGTGAATAAGGTTAGGATTAGTGTAGCATGTTAGTTTGATCTCGTTTGCTTATCACATGGCTTACAAATTTAAAACGAAAACTATATCGGAGATAACTCCTCTTTTGTCGGTTTGTTTTAAAATTAAGTTTTGAGATAGAAAGTGATGATGCTCGATATCGGTGATCTCCCATATCGTGGCATGTGGCAAATGACGTGTCCCAGAGCTCAGAAGAAAGGGCCTGCAAGGGCCGACCAGGCCACCCATGTGCCCGACCCGCAAGCACAAGCTGGCTCTCCTCAGAGCCCCCGTGCACAAGTTGGCTTCCTCGGCCTCCCAGCTCGCTTCCGAACTATCACAGGACCAAGATGCCTCGACTCTCCCGCTCGCCCCCGAGCTCTCCCGCCGATGCCATTTTCCTCGGTCTCATCGACCGACCAACGGCACCACTCGCAGGGGTAACCGCCGCTCAGCGAATCTCGCCATGCGCGAGATCTCCACCGGCCACATCCCCATTAACGAGCCTGTCTCGCCATTAATGGGAAGATCCGCTTATCATGCGGGCGCGACGTCGGGAGCGTAACGGCCGGCGTGATTCTCACGCCTGCCCCTGCATGCTGCCGCCGCTATATAAACCCCTTTTCCAGAGGGATCAAGTAAGCCATTTTTACTCCACTAAGCCGTTACTCTGCCCGGATCTTGTTACTGTATTGATCGTCGGAGGGTCCTCGGTGGTACCAAACTACCCCGGGACTTCCTTGTGTTAGATATAGTGCCCTCAGAGTCAATTATTGGATCACAGGCACGTGATTGCAATGATTGAGGGAGGACCTATACCGGTAGGACAGTCTTACTCAAGATGATAGTATACTATCTGGTTTATCTTTATCATCGTGTACTTCTTTAGGTGACCTTACAGGTCGCTATTACACGTTGATAGAGCCCTTAGGATTCTTGCTTGACTACCAGCAGTATGATGGCGATCATATACGTGAGAGTTGGGTAGTCTATAAGCACATCCTTAAAGTGGTTCTTAATCGTGGGAGTTTCGAGACTGGGCATCTATACTCCATTAGTAGACTAGTGTATACAGTCGAGACCCCGACGAGGGGTGGTGGCCGGTCTCACAAGCCATTGGTGTCAGTTGGTTCACCTAAGATGTATACAGGTGCTCATTGGGTTATGAGTACACCGGACAGGACTCGCCGGGAACATATTAGTTGGTATTATACCTCGCGTCAGATAGCAGTTCCCTGGTGACATGTGTACAGGTTAGTTCATCGACCTGAGATCGTCATTTGTCTCGTGTGAGTTCCCACTGTATTTTGATTACTACCCTACCACGGCTCAAAGGAGTCGTGCAAACAGGTTTTAGTTGGGTACAGTCCCGAGCCACATGGAGGTAGTGAGCGGATCGGCAGAGGTTCGTCTCTCCCGGTATTGGGGGTGAGGTCGCGCTGTGTCTAGGAGAGCCATTACACGAAGTCCTTGGCCAAGGCAGGAGATTTACTGGTAGGTATTCCAGTAGTATCTCAGGGTGTTCTGGGCTACACTCCGACACGACTTGTACCGCTTTTGGGGGTCTGACTTTTACCAACCCCCTAGGCCCGCCATGCGATGCTCATAGACGAACGGACCGGACTGTACGGATATTGTCACTGACAGGCTCAGTAGGGTGTCAGGATGAGTTCACTCATCGACCTCCCTTTTGGTCAATACCTGGTAGCTCGTTACGTACGGCTAATACCTCTGACGTGCTAGTGGTTAAATCCACAGCCAAAGTATTGACGAGTCTTTAAAGTTCCCCACAGACAGTTTCTCAAGTTTCGGGCGAAACGTTGTAGAGGCCGTATGATATATGGCAGGGTCCGATCATATACGTGCAGTAGTGCATGGATCATGATCGGGCGGATCATACTAGTGGGCTTTGGTTTAAGCCGGATCCTAGTATTAGATTTGTTGGATTACTTTAGTCTCATCGCATTCGCATTCAGTCGGAATGCGGGTGCAGGTATGTATATACAGGTGAGGGGTATCCTTATGATCCGTCACGAGTTTACTTTAGATGTTGCCGTATCTTTTTGTTGTAGCAAACATTTGGATTAATGTTTGCATATGGAAATAATGAGCTAGAAATCATCATTTTATGCATTAAATGTGACATGGACATATATGGTGACTCATGGTCTCTTTTATTGTGTAAATGTCACATTATGAGCTTGATTTGTGTTGATATGATAACAAGAGAGAGAGGGGGGCTGCCATGAGGTAAGGTTGGTCTTGTATTGTTTCATATCTCATACTCTCTCTTTTTATCATAGAACAACAAAAAGAAAAGAAAAGCTCTCTTCTCCTTCTTCTTCCTCTAGCTCAAAATCTTCGTTAATGGCAACACCTCTAACCTCCATCCAAATCAATGGATGCAAGAGACAAAATGATCACAAACATTCTCTATATCACCTTGGACACGTCGGCTAGCACACTTCGTGCCCGAGTTGCTTCGGATGAAGCGGGAGCCCATAAAAACACTCGTAAATGTGGTGCCTTTTCCGACGAGGAGATCGAGACCAGACTTGCCGCGAGGAGCTTGGGATGGTGGCCAAAGACCGAAGGACACGGATCGATCGGTATAGCCTTTTTATCCCTTTTCTAGATAGCTAGTTGTAGGTTAATGGTTCGATCCGGATTTAAGCATACGATAGCGCCGGTTTCAAGTCATGAAAAAGTTTTCGTTTCCGCATTTTGGCCTCGAACAGACTGCCGGGGCGCTAACGTAGACTTACATGGTATCAGAGCCACGTCATTAACCTTTTCTAACTTGCTCTAACGTGTTTAGAACTTCGATCGAACGAAATTTTCCAAAACTGCATTTCCAAGTCATCAGTTTCTGTCGAATTTTTCCTGTGGTCAAAAAATTATTTTGTATACTGCAGAAAAATAGGCAGGGTTTTCTAAGAATTCTGAGAAATTTTGGTAGCACGAAGCTACAGTGACGCCGCGGAACTGCGGCCGTACCCTTGCTTTGGCCGCGGTTCCGCCGCTACTTTATGCCTTCTCTGTACCAAAATTTCTACAGTGCTCTATGTTTTGGAAATGGGGTTTCTGGTATTTTTTGTTTGGGCCCAGATTTGTTTGAGTACTGGGTATTGTGCTTGGGGCCCACTTCGGGAAATTTAGTCGATCGAAAATTTTAAATATGTTAGTTCACAGTATTTACATTATATCTGCGACCGTGAATGTCATTTGATCGGTAAATCCTGTCTAATTGCTATAGTTCTTTTAGACGGATTTGCGAACGTGACATTCACGTTGATGTTCTGTGTTGTGCTGTGATGTTGCGGATTTGTCGTGGTGGATAGCCTGGATGCAATGGTAGTACGGTTTGGTTATATTTGTACATTTGATATTGCGAGGCGAGCGTCCGACATATGGACTGCCGTCACTGCCTGTTTGTATATTATTCTTTTGGGGCACGACCGGCCTGAGGTCGATGTACCCGTTGTATATTTTACTTTCTGTACTAGGATTACCCCACGGCGGGGTGCACGGATAGCCGGGTTCTAGAGGGAAACGGGCCCGCATCTCATAGCTTTGAAACGGAGGGGTCTTTACTCTAGAATTGGCGGGCATTTCGCCGCACTCGTAGGGGGTACAGGTTGACCCATAGAGGGGTGCTCAGGTTACCGGATTCCGTGAAGTGCTGGGTGGTCCATTCACGTTGTTGAAGGGGGCTGCCTCACTTCAGGTTTTGGCGGGTAACTTGCCGCACCCGTAGGGGTCTAAGATTTCATTGCACAGGCTATCCACACGACCAGGAGAACGTCGGGTTTCAGTAGCGGCTCTATGAAACCCGGGGATCCCAGATTATCTGTATTGTTCTGTGATGCTTATTACATTTCTGTGATATTGCATTTTATCACGCCATGAGCAAATATTATATATTGATATATATACTAGTAGATGTTGTATATGTTTTACACCCGCGCTAGTCCAGTCCCCGCTCTGTCGTTAGTTAAGTAACCTAACGGGTGATGACGGGACCCAGTAGCGAATGCGGATAGCATATACGTACATCGTATTTTCGTTCTTTTGTGGTGTGATTAATTGATGGGACTACATTGATTCGGATCAATGCAAGCTAAACAAACCTATTCTGATGTTGTTGGAACATTTTTCAAAAAAAAGCTGTTATTGCAAGGACGTTCTCTTTTGTTTTGCACAGTGGTATTCGGTTATGAATATCCAGCACCTCAGTCGACGAGGCAAGGGCCGAGATCCCTTCACCGGGAGTGACCCCTTGGACAGATGTTTGCGTCAGGGTAATAACTTCACTATAGCCGATTGCCTTTTCCTTTGCATCGTGGTATTTAGTTGGAATATCCTGCACCTCATTCTACGGGGAAAGAGTCGAGATCCCTTCACCGGGAGTGACCTCTTTAGCAAAGGTTTTCGCCACTATATTTTTATAAAAAGCTATCCAGTTCTTTCAACGATATCAAGTTCATTACGCTAAAGGTTTTTCGCCAAAAACCATTCGTAGCCCTCCGTCATTTCAAACGGGTAACACTTAGTATTCATGCTATGTTTGTTGGCCAAAGTCAAGGCATAGTGTATGGTAGTTATTTATTACTTTTCTGTTGTATAGATAGATGCGTTGGTTTGGAACAGTCGTACTGCTTTGTTGGCCAAAGTCAAGGGTAGGTATGGGTGAATTCAAATTAACCTGGATAATGACGGGTAGAACTTGACATGTGACTTATGATTTGTTGGCCAAAGTCAAGGTCATAAGAGCATGGGGTAAAAATCACATCGGGAGTTTCTAAAGAAACTGGAACTTGCCAGATATGCGCATACCTTCTGGAGTGTGATAATGTGAGTGGATTCCATCACATTATCATGCGATGATAGTTGGATCCCGATTACCACTGATGAGTTGGTTTACTCCTCGGGTGATCTTGACTAATTCTTCTTTCAGGTTTGGAAGAGAATTTGACGATACAGTGGGAGGTTTCCTGATCAGATAAATTGGTAACCATTCTGATCTAGGTTAGAGTGCACGCTGAGGGTTTCTTTTCTCTCTCTTTGGCAGCGACCATGACCCGACCCTAAACTATAACTCAGTGACCACGTTAACCGAACTTTCTTAAAACACTGGCTTTTGGATTGTCAGAGTTGATTACCTCATTGCCACTCCTACTTTTACCCTTTTCTCCAGAACACCCCGTATTACTACGAATATCCACTTCCATTGGATAAAGCCATTGTATGGTTATATACGAACCCGAAGGAACTTGTTCCAGATTCGAGTATGGTTTCTGGTTCTGGAGAAAATGAATAGGACTATTCAGTTGTCTTTTCCTTTTACCTTCTCTCAGGTTGCGAGTGCTCCTTGGATAAGGACAGTACACCTATTACGCTAATTGGATAGTCTTCATCCAAACTATAGGCAGGTGTCGAACGGTAGGGAATGAAGAAAACCATTTAGCCTAAAAAGTGTACAGAAGGTATTAAGTAAAGACAAATAAAGGGATTAGTAAGAGGGCAAAGTAAATTGCAACTGCTATTCACGACCAAACCAAGTATTTCATCGCCACTCCTGCTTCACCTTTGTATTTCTCCGAAACACTCCGTATCACTATGAAGATCCACAGTTTATTGGATACTCCATTGTATGGTTATATACGAACTCGGAGGGACTTGTTCCAGTTCGGGGATGGATTCTGGTTCAGGAGAAATAGGAATAAGGTTTTATTCAGTTGTCTTTTATCTTTACCTTCTCTCGGGTTACGAGTACTCCTAGGATTAGTAGAGTACACCCATTATGCTTATTGGATAGTCTTCTTCCAAACCATAGGCTGGTGCCGAACGGTAGGGAAGGAAGAAAATCATTTGGCCTAAAGGGGTGTACAGAAGGTAATGACTAAAGACATATAAAGGGATTTGGAGAGATGGCAAAAAAAATATATGGTTACAGTTGTGAATCTGATAATGGAAGAGGCATTACTAAGAATACCCGGATACCCTTCGAAACATTTATATGTTTCAGTTTCACTGTGTATTGCTAAAAGAAAACTGATTTCCCAATTAGCCCTTGCTCCAGGGTATGTATTTACCAGGTTTGATTCTCACATCTGTATGGTTTTACAAATGATGAGTGGGAGTAAGTTATTGGGAATTGGGTGATTATCCTCATTATATCGGGATTCGTTGTAATTGGTGATATTTGAGGAAATCGCTTGGGTTGTTTGCCGGACGACAAATATTTGGTTTTGAATATCCGTTGTTATGCACCAATTTCAAATTGATATATCTGTACGTTTATTTTTATAAAGTGAGATATAACCTTTTGAAATTATGTCTATGACATTTACCTATATCAGTGGATGGTTAGGTAAGGAGTATTAAACAGCGGTGTAATTCTTCTTAACCATAAGTACAGTTTTCAACCTACGACACACAGGGAATGAGTTATTAGACTCAGAGGACTTATACAGAGTACTGTATGTTGTCCAGTGTCCATTAGGACAGAGGGGTTGGTACTCGTACTATATTCTGTTTACTTATAACTTCTCTAGTTCTTAGACATGTGTTTCGTAGAAATGCAATGTCCAAGTTTTGAGAAGTTATAGGTATAAGAATAAAGTAAAGAAGTAGGCGTTGCAAGTATCAGGATTCTTCATGGTGATCGAAAATGTAGATACTTGTGTATGGTATTCAGTTGATAGTAATGATTATGAGAACTTGCTTCTTTTTCAGTTTACTCATAATTGGAAGCACTCCTAAGTTGAGTAATGCTGATCGGCCTCTCTCCATTTAGTTGACATGCACTGGAGACAGCTGCATGATTTGAATCTGGTTCCAATTAAATCAGTGTCTCTTTTCTATATTGGATATAGAATAGTTCATATCTTAACAATGTTAAGGTACGGGGAGTTGTCCAGCTTATACTTAAAACCAGACTCTGGATAACTTAAGGCATGTTTCTGTAATGGATGTTTGTGGGTTGACCCGGGCTATGACGAGGGTTGACTTTCTACCATCTGGAAGATCAATAGTGATACTGTTCTTGACTCGCCACAGTTTTAGTAAAATGGATTTTTTCAGAAAACAGTAGTGGAAGTATGGTAGAACTGGAAGTGATTCCAGAACCGCAAACGATTACTGAAAATTTGATAAGGACCTAAAGATTCAATCTAGCTTGACATTCCATTAGCCACTCCACAGATATGGTGGATAACCTCAGGCACTCGAGAGGTACTTCGGTATGCTTAAAGACGGTGACAGGGAGGTTCTTGTTTACCCAGACTTGCCATTGCTGTTGTTCCAGACTGTGAGACCAGGCAGGAGGATAAGTATAGCGTCGTTCTAAACTAGCTTTAGAAGTGTACATATATATGACTCTGCCAGAGGGTTGTCGTAGTCAGTGGGAGCAGCGGAAGCATAATGGACAAGTAGCTTATGTCTATTTATAGACTAAAGCTGATATAGCAGAGATAGATCATCTATTTCTGACGTGACAGTCATAGGTTTGATTTCATCAGAATAGAGGATGGATTTGTTAAGAAGGTAGTAGGGTGTGATGTCCTGGTATTTGGATGACATACACAGAATAGGAAGTAAAATTCCTATACTACAATCGGTTATACTTTGGTTGTCACACAGTAGTTTCTCCACATAGGATATGGATATTATATCAGATATTCTGGTTACTAGATCTATAGTTTTAGATCTAGATTTGGGTAGTTTCCTAATCTGGGTACATAGACAGCATTCTAAAGGTGTTTTAGAATGGACGACTCCTAGCACGGTAGTGTACCTGCAGGTGATGGAGTCACCCTCTCTAAAGGTGTCTTACAGATTAAAGGGGAGAGGGATGTGCATGATTGGCAGATCGCTTTCTTAGGCAATTGAGTCAATCATGAGATGTCAAGTACCACACCAAATGTTGTTTTTGCAGTAGATGCAATAAGTTGATATTGATCCAATCCTGGAGAAACATTCGGAGGCAGTTTTAGAACATAAGTGGATGTTCTAGGGATATGATAACAACAGCCTCTTTTAGGAGACAGTTATCATTCCAGGCTTCCAAGGTGACCTGGATGACAGAGTGGCTGTCAGAGTTGTAGTTTTCCCTCTGACGAGGGACAGTAGTTTGGACAGGTGGTCCAAGCGGATACTGAGGGAGGCATGGCGCAGGATACTGATTAAGTTCAGTTGACGATACAGTCTAAGAAGTTTGGATTTGGGGTTCATTTATGAACTAGGTCCCATCAGATATCCAAACATATTCTAAGACAGGTATTGCTCATTTCGGGAGATGGGTTTCTCCGCGAACTTGAGATAAAGAGAGACATAGAAAGGAACATCAGAGCGGATCCACTCACTGAGGCTATTCCTCGAATGCAATAGTTTCGCAAACGGGCTTTGTGAGACTGATTAGTAGAGGAGTTGGGTGTTCGGTATCACACGGGCTGTGAGTATGCGACATCGCAATAATTAGCCTTGAGTGCAAGTGGGAGATTGTTGGATATAATGCCCTCAGAGTCAATTATTGGATCACAGGCACGTGATTGCAATGATTGAGGGAGGACCTATACCGGTAGGACAGTCTTACTTAAGATGATAGTATACTATCTGGTTTATCTTTATCACCGTGTACTGCTTTAGGTGACCTTACAGGTCGCTATTACACGTTGATAGAGCCCTTAGGATTCTTGCTTGACTACCAGCAGTATGATAGCGATCATATACGTGAGAGTTGGGAAGTCTATAAGCACATCCTTAAAGTGGTCCCTAGTCGTGGGAGTTTCGAGACTGGGCATCGATACTCCATTAGTAGACTAGTGTATACAGTCGAGACCCCGACGAGGGGCGGTAGCCGGTCTCACAAGCCATTGGTGTCAGTTGGTTCACCTAAGATGTATACAGGTGCTCATTGGGTTATGAGTACACCGGACAGGACTCGCTGGGAACATGCTAGTTGGTATTATACCTAGCGTCAGATAGCAGTTCCCTGGTGACATGTGTACAGGTTAGTTCATCGACCTGAGATCGTCATTTGTCTCGTGTGGGTTCTCACTGTACTTTGATTACTACCCTACCACGGCTCAAAGGAGTCGTGCAAACAGGTTTTAGTTGGGTACAGTCCCGAGCCACATGGAGGTAGTGAGCGGATCGGCAGGGGTTCGTCTTTCCCGGTATTGGGGGTGAGGTCACTCTGTGTCTAGGAGAGCCATTACACGAAGTCCTTGGCCAAGGCAGGAGATTTACTGGTAGGTATTCCAGTAGTATCTCAGGGTGTTCTGGGCTACACTTCGACACGACTTGTACCGCTTTTGGGGGTCTGACTTTTACCAACCCATTAGGCCCGCCATGCAATGCTCATAGACGAACGGACCGGACTGTACGGATATTGTCACTGACAGGCTCAGTAGGGTGTCAGGATAAGTTCGCTCATCGACCTCCCTTTTGGTCAATACCTGGTAGCTCGTTACGTACGGCTAATACCTCTGACGTGCTAGTGGTTAAATCTACAGCCAAAATATTGATGAGTCTTTAGAGTCCCCTACAGACAGTTTTTCAAGTTTCGGGCGAAACGTTGTAGAGGCCGTATGATATATGGCAGGGTCCGATCATATACGTGCAGTAGTGCACGGATCATGATCGGGCGGATCATACTAGTGGGCTTTGGTTTAAGCCGGATCCTAGTATTAGATTTGTTGGATTACTTTATTCTCATCGCATTCGCATTCAGTCGGAATGCGGGTGCAGCTATGTATATACAGGTGAGGGGTATCCTTGTAATCCGTCACGAGTTTACTTTAGATGTTGTCGTATCTTTTTGTTGTGGCAAACATTTCGATTAATATTTGCATATGGAAATAATGAGCTAGAAATCATCATTTTATGCATTAAATGTGACATGGACATATATGGTGACTCATGGTCTCTTTTATTGTGTAAATGTCACATTATGAGCTTGATTTGTGTTGATATGATAACAAGAGAGAGAGAGGGGCTGCCATGAGGTAACGTTGGTCTTGTATTGTTTCACATCTCATACTCTCTCTTTTTTATCATAGAACAATAAAAAGAAAAGAAAATCTCTCTTCTCCTTCTTCTTCCTCTAGCTCAAAATCTCCATTAATGGTAACACCTCTAACCTCCATCCAAATCAATGGATGCAAGAGAAAAAGTGATCACAAACATTCTTTACATCACCTTGGACACGTCGGCTAGCACACTTCGAGCCCGAGTTGCTTCGAATGAAGCGGGAGCCCATAAAAAGACTCGTAGATGTGGTGCCCTTTCCGACGAGGAGATCGAGACCGGAGTTGCCGCAAAGAGCTTGGGATGGTGGCCAAAGACCGAAGGATACGGATCGATCGGTATAGCCTTTCTATCCCTTTTCTAGATAGCTAGTTGTAGGTTAATGGTTCGATCCGGATTTAAGCATACGATAGCGCCGATTTCAAGTCATGAAAAAGTTTTCGTTTCCGCATTTTGGCCTCGAACAGATGGCCGGGACGCTACCGTAGACTTACACCTTGCAGGTACTCGGCGCCAGCGCTTTGAGCCAGCGCCAGCGCTTTGAGCCAGCGCCAGCGCTTTGAGCGCAATAGCTCTAGCGCTTTGAGCGCTAGCGCACCACGTGGACGCTCGGACGCTAGCGCACTGAGCGCTAGCGCGCCACGTGTCAGCACGTGGGCACTAGGGCGCTAGCGCTCTGAGCGCAAGAGTGCTAGCGCGCCACGTGTCAGCATGTGGGCGCTCGGGCGCTAGCGCTCTGAGCGCAAGTGCGCTAGCGCACTGAGCGCTAGCGCGCCATGTGTCAGCACGTGGGCGCTCGGACGCTAGCGCTTTGGGCGCTAGCGCTCTGAGCGCAAGAGTGCTAGTGCTTTGAGCGCTGGTGCTTTGAGCGCTAGGGCGCCACGTGTCAACAAGTGGGCGCTCGAGCGCAAGCGCGCTAGCGCTATGAGCTCTAGTACGCCACGTGTCAGCACGTGGGCGCTCGAGCGCTAGCGCTCTGGGTGCAAGAGCGCTAGCGCACCACGTGTCAGCACGTGGGCGCTCGAGCAGCAAAAAGGACTTGGTCCCTACAATGGGAGTTGTACTCTAAGAAAGGAGCACTTATTATTCTGTATATATATATATATATATATATATATATTTATATATATATATATATGAGGAGTTAAACTCCTAAGATGTTTTGAAGCTGATGAAGGGCTTCTCCCCTTAAGCCCTAGTTCTTCCCCAAAGTGAGGTTTCTGGAGATAGGTCTCCTTCTTCTTCTTTTGTTGGCCGGATCTTGAAGATCAAGAAATATGAGATTCTAAAAATCTCTCCTTTCTGAGATCTGATGGCAAATCTGAGTTCCCCTTTATGGGTTTTGTGGTGAAAAACTATTTAGTTTTGGAAAAGGAAGAGTAAAACTCTTGATTTAATTAAAAAAAGGGGAAGGTTTAGAACCTTGAGGAAGGAGAAGATCACAGATCTAGATTTTTCTTTGGAGGGAGAAAAATTTGTTGGGATATTTTCATTATCCTTGCCTTTATAGGCTATACACTTTACATATAACCCCTTGGGCTTTACAAAAATGGCATTTTAGGCATCCCATGGCTCATGTGCCATTTATTTTTGCACATAAGCCATGGACTTACAAAAATTTGGCTTTATGCCCATTTCGCATACATTCATGCATAAAAAATTACATAAAAAATTATTTATTACATGATCTATATTTTGGCATGGAGGAGGCTGGCTGTGGGCTCGACATGGGCATGGGCCCGTTTGACCTGGGCTTGGGCCCACCTGGCTTGGGGTTGATCTTGACTTTGACTCGGTCAACCGGTGTGCAAATTTTTACCCCAACAGCGTTAATGAAGAGCGCTGATGCGCTTAGCGCTTTGCGCTAGATGAAGAGCGCTGATGCGCTATAGATGAAGCGTTGAGACGTTTGGCACTGGTTTCATATAATGAGCGCAGAGCGCTTTTAGTAATGCAGCGCACACATGAGGAGCACGTGTCATGCTTAGCGTTGAGCGCTAGCCAATGAGCACAGTGCGCTATATTTGAACCGCTATGGCACTGCAGCGCTTTGCGCTAGGTGAAGAGCACTAAGACACTTTTAAATTAGGAGCTCTAAGGCTCTTCTTAGATTATGAGCGCTAAGACTCTTCTTAGGTTAACTTTGCGCTCTGAAGATTATCTTTTCTTTGATTAGAGACTTTGTCTCAAGATTCTAAGAACAAAGTTCTTAGTTTATAGGAGATATTTCAATCTCTATTTGATGAAAGGCTTTGCCTTTATGGTTCTGTGATCCTAAGAGAATTGAATAATTCTTCCCACCTTTATAATGAGATGTTCATAATCTCTTTTGTGAAACACAGTTTGTCTTATAGATCTATGATCTGTGAAAGAAGTAAATACTTCTTTTTATATTGAGACGATTTCGTCTTTCTATTCTTTTTTACCTTGAAAAAGAATTGTCTTCTTTTGCCGAGAGCTTTTTCTTCTTCTTGAGATTTTCTCAAAGTTTATGGGGGGTTCCTCTTTTTTTCTGTCTATCAGACTTGAAGTCTAGGGGCCTTTATATAGGGCAAGCTGGTTTGTTCAATCAGTTAAGGAGATCTTTTCTCCAATTGATTTGGGGAATTTCCCATCGTTGGATCTTTGATCCAAAGGCTTCTGATTTACAGAAGGCAATCTTCTTGTTTTTAACAAGATTGATAAATCTTTCCATACAGAATTTATTCTGTCTTTTGGTAATTTTTATTTACCATTGGATCATTGATCCAACAGTGCTCTGATTTACAGAGCACAATCTTGTTATTTGGAAAGATTTTGAGGAATCTTTTCTTAACAGAATTTAATTCTGATTAGTTAATGATTTATCGTTATTATTAGATTTTTAATCTAACGGTGGGGAGCTTTTAGTTCTAGCGCTAGCGCACTCGTGCTTTACACGTGGTGCGCTGCTTAAAGGGCAGCGCACATTGCGCTAGCGCACCTGTGTTTGACACGTAGTGCGCTGCTTGGAGCGCAGTGCACCTAGCGCTAGTGCACAGTTGGTGTGCTGTTTAGAGCGCAGCGCACCCAGCGCTAGCGCCCACGTGCTTTGCACAAGGTGCGCTGCTTAGGGCGCAGCGCACTTGGCGTTGCATCTGAAGTGTTGCTTCATTTTGAAAATTTGAATTTTAAATAGAGCTTTGCTCTGATTGGGGGAAACAAATGCCCCCCCACCGTTGCGCTCACGTGGCCCACATATGAGTGCAGCAGTGGCAACATCTACGTCCTTGGATCAACTGAGAAGTTGAAACGGCACTCAGTGTCTATAAATAGGACCTTTGGTTCTTAGGATGATTTCTATTCATCTTCTTCTTGTTTTCTGAGAATTTTTATTCTCCCACAGAGCATAGCTCTTCATTTTAAGAAATTTCAAGAGTCAAAACTCTGCCAAAATTTAGGTAAAGTTTAAATTTTTTTAACGATCTAGGGTTTTACCCATTAACAGAGCCTTGCTCTTCATAGATCTTTGATCTAAAGAAAACCCTTTTAGGGTTTCATTAATAGAGCTTTGCTCTCTTCAAATCATGTAGATTTATTAATCTCTTATGAAGAACTCTTAAGAGTTTGTTCATAGATCTTGAAGATCTCAGAATTTTTAATTCATATATAAAATTGATTTCAATTTTCCTGATGGATTATTCCATCATTTTCTCCAGAGGAAGGCTCTTGAGGAATTTTTATTCCTTCATGATTAGAGTTTGACAAGTGTCACTCTGTCATAGAGCACTGCTCTCAAAGGGAGATTTACTCCTCTGCCCGAGGGATTTCTCATTTAATGAGAATTTGTTGAGGATTTCCTCATTTAATGATAGCATCATCAAATGATGAGGCTGTTTTATTAACGATGAACTGTCATCTAGATTTTGTGGGCTCCTTTTGGTCCCTCTCTACTGCATTGCAGTGCGGTACGAATTTTAAAGTACCAAGCGTCAAAATTTAAATTATAGCACCGATAGTTGACTTTTGTCTCTTTTCGCGCAGGCGACATGTCTTTCGATCCCATTTTCCCGCTTGTTCGTTCAGAGGGAGGATTCCCTGGAGCGCATGTGGACCGGGAAGTCTTAGCATTAATCAAAGATCATGAACCAGAACATAAGAATCTTCACCTCTGGGGTACATGGTACAATCAAATTATTAAGGGTCGACAGAGCTTTTCGTGCGCGGTACCCTCAGAGCCCATCATGACGATCCATTACGCCGACCCACCCCCGGTGAACTATACCGTGGAAGAAGTTAACTGGACTTCGGGAGGTCTTCTTCAGCCTGCTATGGTTTTAATACCCGTTCAGCCTCCAATGGTTTTGGATACCCTGGGGCGACCTATTTATCAAGGCGAGGCGCGCCCGTGGGGACAACCGTATATGATTGGCCTAATTCCTCGTCATCCAGCTGGCTATCTGCAATGGGCCCGTTATATTCTGTCAGCGAAGAAGTCGCAGTTGTTGAGGCTTGGGTTGTATCCTGCCATTTATGCTTCTCTCTTCCAGTATTCTACGCTTCTCGCCTGGTGGGTTAAGGCCTTTCTGGAGCAGTGGAATATTCCTACTCACACCTTCCTTCTGCTGGACCGAGAAGTATCAATTTTCTTAGAGGAATTTGCAGAAGTTTCTGGCTTACCGGTTATGGGGGAGCATTATGAGGAACTGCTTCCTACGGATGAATACGTTTTTGGTACCAAGCCAGTGATGACAGGCCTTACCCCAGAGAACGCCATTCAACACCAATTTCCTAGTTTGATCAAAGTGTTGAATATTTATGAAGGCCTTTTCCTCGAATTTGGGAGCCGCGGGGTTAATTTCGAGGATTTCATCGCTCGTTTTCTCCATCCGGAAGTCCTTTCGAAAGAGGCTGCTAAATTCGCCACGCTTGACGACCCTTTCGGCTTAGGTTTAAACAACCTGCCAACGGCGAAGGCAGATCAAAAGAGTTTCTTCCTACCTAACACCCCAGTCGTTTCTTTTACGGAGGTTGCAGTCCCTGGGATTGATGAGGAAATGTTCTTTTTAGGGTTTCTTGGGCTATGGCTGAGTTGGTTTGCGCTCCCGATGCACCCTCGCCGTATGAGGCCGTCTGTCTTCTACCCAGCTCACCGAATGGTTATTGGGGTGAAAGTGGCTGTCGGGGTTGCCGGGTTAGCTCATTTGTATTACGGCCTTAGCCAAGCGGCGGATACTACTGAACCCAGAGTGCAGCATGTGAACTTCTCGATGCATTACTTCATGTCATGGCTCGAGCTACATGCACTTGGCATTTTCGGTATCCATAAAAGGCCTTCCTTCTATGACAGGTGCGGCTTCCCCTGGATTATGCGATTAGTCGGCGCATCTATTGTAAATCCGACACCGCGGGAAGCTAGAGGTTTGCTCCTTCACCCTCGCACGGTTGGAGATGGCATGACCTTCACCGACAAGATTCTGACCATCGGCAAAGAGTCCGCAACAACGGTGCAGCCATTGTGGGACATTTTTAAAGATGGAGCCTCCGTTTTGAAAGCTTGGGAAATTCTTCATTTATATTCCATCAGACCGGGCTTTCTAGTGTTTAGGCAAAATGATGCGGCGTTATTCATGAGATACAATCCGCATCGTTTCGCCCAGCAGTCGAGCTACAATCAGGGAGTCCCACTTGAGGCTTTCTTGTTAGAACCTGCTGTCACTAAAGAGGGAATGCGAAACGCGCTGCATCATTTTATGCGTGTGAACACGGGGTCCAACTTCTTTATCAGCGAACCGAGCTGTGTCCCGAAGGCCCTTAGTGTGTATGTGGCGTGGTATCAGCATTCAATAGGCGCCGTCATCAGGGAGGAGAAGCGACTGCTGCTCGATCGCAAAGATGCACCCCTGCTGGTGATCGAAACGTCCCTATGAAGCGACGAACCATTGTCCCACCTCCCTTAAGAGAAGCTTCCGTGATCGAAGTCCCGCATGACAGACCCGAGCTACCGATACCCCGGGCTCCTGTAGAAACGGCGACTGTAGCTTCCCCGATTCTGGCGTGGGTTCAGATATCGGGACTCGTCGCCCCAAGGCACCCACTAAACGAAAACTTGTTCTTGCGGCGACCGGAGCTCGCTCGTAGAAGAGGAAGAAGAAGTCGATTCTCTCTGCCGACGTTGTATTTGGTTAGGAGCCTCATGCTCCTTATAGTGAGGGCTTGGGCGAATATGGGACTAACGAGGGCCTATTCGTAGCGCCGGATGATATGGATCTGGAGGCTACTATTGCAGCTTCTGTACGATCAGCAAGCCACAAAGCAGGAATGATCATCCTTGCCGAGTCAGGTAATCTTTAGTTACATCTTTTTTTTGCTGTTATATATTTTTCTATTATCATGCCTTGACTAACACCTCATCTTTAACAAGCATTTCCACTGAAGAGGATCTAGCGGCTTCCCTCAAGACTTTCGAGGAGGAGGAGAGGATTCGCGCTTCGCCGGGCGTTGGTATATTTCGGCTCATTGCGCCTTCATTCGCCTTTCTTATGGACAATCTGACCCCTTCTTATCTTATCGTAGGGACTACAATGCCAATCATGCGGAGTCATGCGGAGATGCTTCCAGGGCCAGCCATCGAAGTCCCGGCCTCCTCAGCACTGCCGAAAGAGGCTTTACTCAAATGACCGATGACGGATGCCATAACGGCTCCAGAGGTAACTATTCATGGACGATGACGTCCCGTTGACGGAGCTCTTTAGAAGATCTGCCCTCATGGCCCGAGCGGAAAGGAAGCGTAGAGTGCGCGCAGCAAGGGAGCATAACGCTGCCTTGGCCGCAGGTGCAGGTTCGAGCGCCGCTACCCCTGCCCCTACTCCTTCAGAGGATGCTTCGGATGCCTTGTCTACCGCCCACAGATAGGCAGCACGTGCGGCTCGGAAAACAATCGAAAAACCGACCCAAGGTAACATGACATTGGGTTCCTTTGTCAAAGTTTTAACTTTCAGATTCTCATATATCCTATCTTGCAGGATCGAGTCTTGCCGAGGAAGTGGTGGGTGACGTAGCGGCAACCACCGAGCCTGAGGTAGCGGTAGGTGAGACGGCTACAATCGCCGAGCCCGAGGTAGCGGTAGGTGAGATGGCTACAATCGCTGAGCCCGAGATAGCGGTAGGTGAGACGGCTACAATCGCTGAGCTCGAGGTAGCCACTCTTTCTCAAGAGCCGGGCACTACTCCAATCGTCGCTCTTTCCTTTTGCAGGTCCTTGCCGTTGCCGGGCGCTGCGAGTGTCACAACGATTCTCATGGAGTCGGGGGATGAGGCTACGGGTGGCGAGACCGTTTCGATGGAGGAGGGTGAAACATTCACTGCATCCAGTGATGCCCTTGTCGCGGTCTCGACCGGCGACTCACCAGGTAAATTTTGGGTCATTACTCTCCCCTTTATTCTGCAATCCCTTTCAATTTCTTTTGACAGCGTTTCTCTTATTTTTAACGCAGGTGTGATGAGCGTTGGGATTGTGCCACCCGAGGAAGCCTCTCCAGTTGCCGCTTTGACGGTGACCACTCCTTTATCTTCTCTCGTACCCTCTCAAATGTTGGAAGGTGCTGATTTGTGACCCATCATTTTCATTGTAGGCAGTATACTTTATGTACTGACATTGTATTATTATATCCTTGCAGGAGTCCTTTTTGATCACCTGTATCAGGTGCTGCACCCACATTTCTCCTTCCAGCCAGAGATTGCCTCTTCTAGCAGAGCTGGTGAGTACAGCCTTTAGCTAACATCTTTTATTTTCCTTTACGGGCAGTCAAATCGTTTCTAATTCTTCTTTGCTTTAATTGTAGCTCTACAAATCGAAGGAGGAGATGAAAGAACAGTTGCACCACCGGTACTCCCGGTCTTGCCACCTGCTGCAGCCGGTATAGTAAACTCCGTTGTTCATGAACCTCCTTTATTTCCCGAACCGTTTTTTTTACTGTGATTTGCTTTGCAGCTGTAATACCAACTTCAGCTTCATTCGAGTCTAGAATTATAATGCCAGCAGGCCCCTTTTCCAGACGTCTATCTTCAAAAGGCGCTGTGAATAGTCTGCGTATGCTAAGTGATCATCTCGAGGAGCTTGACGCGGAGACTCCTGCCCTTGCTACAGATTTTGCTGCTGAGGTTAATCCCATATTGGCGACGCTCGTGCACTTTCACAGTGAGGGCGTCGTTGAGTCTTAGGTTAATCACTGTAGGAAAATTGAAGCTTGTCTGCATGAGCTCAAGGTCGGACGTCCTACTCCCGAGGTCCTGGCTGTGAACTCTCAACGGGCCGCATGGGAGAGCATTCTCTACTTCCGCCATATTGAACAGGAAGCGGCCTTAAAGCGTAAGGAGTGCGAAGAAGTTTCAAGCAAATCTGCTCGATTGCATGCTCAAGTTGACGTAAACGCTGCACAGCTGAAAGTTATCTTCGAAAGCCTTCTACGATGTATTTCTGATGGGCCGACGCTGAGGCACAAGCTCGACCTCATCGAGCGAGATGCACAGAATCGTGGGGTAGCTTAGCTGGTCGTCGAAGAGCAACTTTCATCCTATTTGCAGCAACGAGCTCAGGTTGAAGCAGAGTTGGCCGCGGCAGCTGACCGTGAGAAGAGGCGGAGGGGAGTGCGCGAGCGGCCGATTGGTCTATTGAAAACGCTTCCCTCCTAATAGTTGTTTTTGCACCACTTGTAACTTTTGAATAAAATGTATCCCCTTTTTTTATCCTTTCATATGATGTAAATTATACTCAATTGAATTTATGAATAAAAGATACATTTCTTTCATACTATCTTTTGTCCTTTTTTGCTTTCTTCTTTTCTTTGTTATCGGCATGTCACTTTAGTAAGCGTAGCCTGCAGATGATAGAGAGAGCATTCCATTTTGAATTCTTCGAGAGGTAGAGATGGCTTAGGAAACAAGGTTAGGATCTGTTGCCTAAGACTTTCCAACTTTATGAGCCGTGAGGGTCTCACAAAGGCTTTTCTCCCTACGAGTCGTGAGGATCTCGTAGGTGTATTTTCTCCTTAGGAGTCGTGAGGACTCCTAAGTGCGTTTTCTCCTAAGAGTCGTAATGATCTCACAAGAGAATTTTCCCGCCTACAAGTCGAGAGGACTCGTAAGTGGTTGTTTCCCTCTTCGTCGATGTTTGATTTCGGAGAGTGTGACCCATGAATAGTATGCAAGAGTCCATCTTGGACCGACTTGCAGGGCCCTAATGCTTAGGAAATATGTTTTTTAATCCCCATTGCCTAAGGCTTTTCCCTACGAGTCGAGACGAATCAATAAGTTCTCGCAAGGATGTCCTAACGTCACAGTTAACCTCTGCTCTTTACGACAGAGGTCCGTTAGGGTCTGTGGCACTATGGTTTTGCCTGTCGTACCGTCGCGTTGGCTGATGTATCCCTCGATAGGAAACCTTGCTGTTCGAGTAGCCTTGCGACTGTCGTGTCTCTGATCCCTTCGGGGGCTGGACAAGACATCTTCATTCAATCTTCCTAGGCAGTTTGACCGTCGGAAGAGCAAGCGTTAGGAATTTTGCCATGCCGCTTTTTACTTGAGGTTAGGCTCATTTTGGGGAGCCCCGGTGAGTCATAACCACTCCGCGCCAGTGTGGGATGATCTCCGATAGTCTTTCAGGTTTTATATGACTTACCGTCAAGACCCTGAAGCTAGGAATTTAGCCTTTGCTTCGTTTGCTGGCATTGCGTTTGCTGTATCGAGACGAATGCTGGGATGGAGTTGGGATTTTGCCATCACTCCGCTTTGTTTTGACCGTGAGGTCTTTCGTTGACTTTGCATTTGCATCCTGCTGGACTGCGAAGGAACACCGTTGTGGGTCTCCAGGCTGTAGATGTGGTCATCGAGACTTGGCTTTCTTTTTTATGGAGCCTGGTGGGAAGGTATGATTCCCTTTTTGTTTGTGCCCCTGGATTGTATACAGGGATCGATGTGATCTTATCTGTAGGGTAAAAAACTTTATTTCATATGTATTTTTTTCGTTGTCTTTCCGCGATGCTCTATCATTTCAGATTTTATATCGCGAAAGTCGCGATTACCCAATCATTTCGGCTATTTTTCGCGGTGCCCAATTATTTTGGCTATTTGTTTTATTTACTCGCTGCTTTTTATTACGAGTTGCCCAATCATTTCGGTTATTTTATATGCATACACATTTTTTTTACTTGTTGATTTTTATGCAAGTTGCCCTATCATTTCGGCTATTTCATATGCATTTATGGCTCGCTGGCTTTTTGCTGCGAATTTGTGATTTTATACCGATTCAGGCATCAGCATCGCTACAACTGGGATATTGCCAGGAGCGAATCATCACTTGCCTTTGTGGATGCCGAACAAAGGTGGCTTAGTAAATAGGGTTAGGATCCTGTCGACTAAGACTTTTGACTTCATGAGCCGTAAGGGTCTCATGAAGGTATTTCTCCCTACGAGTCGTGAGGATCTCATAGGTGTGTTTTCTTCTTAGTAATCGTGAGGATTCCCAAGTGTATGGCTTTTCGTAAGTCGTAAGGATCTTACAAGAGTGTTTTCTCCTTATAAGTCGAGAGGACTTACAAGGGTTGTCCATTGTGCGAACATATCCCTAGTCTCTGGTGGGACTTTGTTAGGGAAATGTTTATTCGCGCCCGTGGATTGTATACAAGGGTCAGCGTTGAACCGTTTGTAGGGCCACATTGGAGATTGTGATTGCTTAAGAACAGATTCAGATCCCTGTAGCTTAAGGCTTTTGAACCCTGTGAGCCGTGAGGGTCTCAAGGGAGAATTCTCCTTACGAGTCGTGAGGATCTCGTAAGTGTAATTTCTCCTTAGGAATCGTGAGGATCCCTAAGTGTGTTTCTCCTTTGTGAGTCGTAAGGATCTCACGCAGGTGGTTTCTCCTTACAGGGTCAAGAGGACCTTGCAAGTGTCTTTTAACGAGATTGCGCCCTTTCGGGTTTTCACAAAACTCGCCGGTAGCCTTGCTGTTTTTACTCACGGAGCCCTTTCGGGTTTTCATTCGTGCCCATTTTGCTTATGGACATACCGTTTTTTTAACACCACGTCAGCCTGGGGACGGCGCGGGTTGGTAGTAGTTTAATGACGTTCCGGTCATAGGTCCGAGATTTTTCGGGCAGCGTACGATTATGCAGCTAGATTTTCTCGCAAATCTTCGCATCTTTTGTGTCGGAGGTGGATTCCTTGAAGAGAAGGCTGAGGGCGATTTCTTCGTCAGAGTCGCTTCCAAAGGTGATAACTTGCAATCCCTTAGTTTCGATTATGTGACAGTTGTCAGCGGCTCTTTTGCGCTCATCTGTCGTACTTTTCTGTTCCCGACGAGCCTTGCGCTTCATTCGTTGAACGTGTTGTCGGTGGGCAACATATCCCTGCCACCAGTTTTTAAAGGCTATGCACTTCTCGGTAGGGTGTGCAATCCTCTGATGGTATAAGCAGAAGTTAGGATGTATGTCCGCTTCATCAAGATGTATACCGCCAGGAGAATTTCCTCTGAAAGAGGGCAACTTCATTCCCATCGATATGGCTTTGGCAAACCTTTTCCTTGTCTTAAACCTGCTTTTATCTGTCGCGGGCATGCCTCGGTCTGGTTGGGGTGTTTTAAGCTTTTCGTCCAGTCGCCGGCGTTTGGCTTTTTCAAATATGGCCATCTCGCGCTCTCGATCAACTTTGCTTTTCAGAAGAGCTTTGTTCAGAAATGCATCAATCATTTCGTCTGATGGCCCTAGAAGTTTCGGCTCAGGATCTGCCCCCAATTTCTTTGCGTCAGGAGCTTCTTCACCGTTTATTAACGAATGAGAGATCACATAGCAGCTTGCCACATAATCCTCAGGTTCATCCGACGAGTCTTCTCCATTGTCGTCATCTCCGTCCTCAAGGACGTGGCTGAGAAATTCTTGGAGTGTGATTGGGGTCCGCGCCTTCTGGTTATATTCTTCCAGCGCGTCAATCTGTTTTTGCAGGTCCGTGCGCTTGTCATCAAGCTTCACGGGCTTTTTGGTCTTCTTCTTCTTCTTCGAAGACTTTGACGGTTGTGCCTGGGTGTTTTGCCCATTGCTATCAATTCTCGTTGTTGGGCGTGGTTTCAGCATCCCATCAATGACCTCGGGCTCTAGCGGACTTTTCCACCTGATGGTCGGGCATGTGTGAAGATCCTTCAGCATTCTTTTCGTCTTGGCTGAAAGAGCGACCTCCCATGGAGTTTCTTCTATAAAAGAGCACGATACCTCCGGCGTGTCTACCTTTTTAGGGGCGTGAGGTTGGGGCGGGCTCACCTTCTAATTTTCAGATAGCGCGAACTTGCATTGTTGGTATTGGTCCTCAATCCAGCCTTTGAAAACGAAGCAATCTTCGATTGGATGGCTTACTGCTTGGTGGTAAGGACAGTAATTAGGATTGTTAACATGGCCTGGCTGCAACGGACGTTTTGGATCTGGCAGATTAATGAGTCTGTTGCGCACTACCAGCTCGAACAGTCTCCTCGTTTTATCCTAGGGGAAAGCCTGGCTGCACGTTGTTTTGGCGGACAACCGGCTTTAAGTTGCTCGGCTGTTGTTGAGTATTGACGACGAAGGTCGCTTTCCCTTTCCTTTTTTCGTTTTGAGGCTCCGACTTCGAAGAGGAAGGCGTGTGGCCCATCTGGTCCATTTGGGCCAGCTTGTCAATTAAGGCCTAGAAGTGGTCGGCTTGAAAAACATCATGAATTGGGAAATAGTTGCTTGAGGGTCAAGAGTGCCCACGAACATACTCACTGCCGGCGCTTTCTCGATGCGCTGCTCACATTTTGACCATAAATTTCGCCATCGTATTGCGTATTGCACCCACATTTCACCTGGCCTCACCTTGGCATTGATCAATACCGTTATTGGGGAACGTTCACTAGCACTCGCGAAACGCTGGGTGAATAGTAGCTCCATCTCTGCAAAAGTCTTGATGGAGTCGTTTGGAAGTTCAGAATACCATTCGAATGCCGTCTCCGACAGGCTACCGACAAACTGGCGGAGCAGAAGTTTATCATCACCACCGGTGTTGCCGCACAAGGCTCTGAATTGAGCGACATGCTGATGTGGATTCCCCGTCCCTTTATATACATGGAACTTAGGAATCGTGTATCCTGGCGGATACTTGATCTGATTGTACCATCCTGGATATGGTCGCCCAGTTCTGACGACTTGGCCAGTTGCTTCATTTGCTTGATGAGCCCGTATTTGCTGAGCTATATAATCATCCAGGGCAGCTTTTGAGATGGTCTCCTCTTTGGCTGCTGAACAAGCCGGAAGGGGATTTGACATCTCCGCTCGGTCATCTTCGAGGATAATCGGAGGATCTTCAGCTGGAGGGTCCGGCTGGATCATCATGCCCACCATATCTTGGAATAGAAGGGCCATTTGTTTTATATTGGCCGCTTGTTCCGCAGCCTCCTTGTCCTTCTTTTCGAGCATTCTCCGAAGGAATTCAGCATCAGTTTCCTGCTCACGGCGCTTCTCCAAGGATGTCTCTGGGCTTGCTTTCGGTCCTGTGAGTGCGGCCATGGCTGTTAGCATTTCTTGGAGCTTTTGTTGTTGTTTCTCCTGAGCCTTAGTCACTGACCGCGTAAGCGGTCGATGACCTATGGAGATACAGCTATCCTCTTTTCCGGATGCCATATAGACGGTATACACCACCATGCCCCCAGACTTAGGGCGTTTAGGCTCAGTGCTCTTGACATTCGTCGCAGACACCGGGAATTTCTCCAGCTTTCTCCTCTTGTGAGCGGTCGAGGCTGAGGGGGCCATTGCAGTGGGCACCCAAGTAGCTGTCACCTTTTGTGGCTTGACAGGATGGTCCTCTTCTCGCTGACCTTTCACCTTTTTCTGTCGGCGGGGATAGTCTTGATCTACCACGGAGTCCTAGACCTGTCGCCAAACTTATAAATTTGAGAGGACAGCCACTGAAGGGGCAGCTCTAGCTTCGCCTTAGTAGCGTTCTCGAGGGGTGGAGGAGATCTCTTCAGCACGGCAGTCGGTGAATTCCTGCGCACCCTGTTGAGTAATTCAAAGCTGTTCCCGGTTAGAACAGCAGCATCGATTTCCACCAAGGGAGCTGGCGGAGTCAGTCCAGAAGGGGAGCTGCCCCCAACCTTCCTTACTCGGCGCCAGTGACGACGGCGAGCATGTCGTGTGGATGGAGTTGGTTCAGCTACGGGGGTGGCTTCCTCATGCCCCCTGTGTTAGTCAGAAGTTGTCGTTGTCAGCCTATTGAAGACCGATGTCCGCTGAGTGGGAATGGTCAACCTGTCGAAAGCCGACCTTCGAGTAGGGAGAGCAGCTTGGATGACCTCAACTGTAGCAGGAGTTGGAGTGTCCTTCTCTGGTGTTACGAGCCTCTTTGTGGGCCCATTTGAGCTTTGACCCAGCCTGTCAAAGACTGAGTCATTAGACTTGGATGACCCGCTGAGAGGGGTCGTGGTGGTTGCAAGCCGATCAAAGACCGACTTCTTCGCGGCTTCCTGCGATGGTATAGGAGCGCTGAAGCTAGTTGGCGGGAGAATGGTCCCGAAGAACAGTCCAGTGGTGGCCTGAGTCACCAGTTCCACTGGCATGGAGAAGATGGAAGCCGCTTGGGGCCCGTAAGTCACTCCTCCGGATGGGACGGAGCGAGAGTTGCAGTTGCAGTTAGTGCAGGTTGAAGCCATTGATCTTCTGTTTTCTGCACGGAGCAAGACACCAAATCTTAGTAGCTCGAACCCAAGGGTAACCATAGTAAACCGTGATTCATTCGCGAACACGATACACGAAGTGTGGAGTGGAAAGAGGAAGATGTCCCACCGGGCGGGCCAGAATCTGTTCCCCGCCGAAATACGGAGACGCGACCGCACGGGTCCGTCTTGCCTGAACTTCGAGGGCAGATGCTAATTGGTGCTTGTTAGGGTAAAAATTTACACCCCGGTTGACCGAGTCAAAGTCAAGGTCAACCCCCAAGCTAGGTGGGCCCAAGCCCAGGTCAAGCGGGCCCATGCCCAAGTCGAGCCCGCGGCCAGCCTTCCCATGCCAACAACGAAATCATGTCATAAACAATTTTTATGTAATTTTTTATGCATGAATGTAAACAAAATGGGCATAAAGCCAATATTTTGTAAGCCCATGGCTTATGTGCAAAAATGAAATGGTACATGAGCCATGGGATGGCTAAAATGCCATTTTGTAAAGCCCAAGGGGCTATATGCAAATATGTAAGCCTATAAAAGGCAACATGATGATGAATAAAAGATAACACTTATTTCATTCCCCCAAAAACTAGGGTTCTTTGTGCCTCCTGCTCCTTCTCCAAGGTTCTACACCTTCTCAATTCTTTTGAATTAAATCAAGAGTTTTACTCTTTCTTTTCCAAAACTAAGTAGTTTTCCACCACAAAACCCACAAAGGGGAACTCAGATCTCCCATCAGATCTCCAAAAGGAGTTTTTTTTTTAAAAATCTCCTACTTCTTGATCTTCAAGATCTGGCCAAACAACAGAAGGAAGAAGAAGAACTCCCTTCATCAGCTTCAAAACATCCCAGGAGTTTAACTCCATACATATATACATAACAAATATTCCCTTTCTGAAGCATAGCTTCTGTTTCTTAGGCTAAAAGCCTCTTTTTCTCGCCGGCGCTCAAGCGCAGAGCACCCGGGTGCCGACACGTGGCGCGCTTGCGCTCAAGCGCAAGCGCCCGAGCGCAAGTCACCCCGGTGCCGACACGTGGCGCGCTTGCGTTCAAGCACAAGCTCCCGAGCGCAAGTCGCCCCGGTGCCGACACGTGGCGTGCTTGTGTCCAAGCGCAAGCGCTCGGGCTCAAGTCTCCCCAGTGCCGACACGTGGCGCGCTTGCGCTCAAGCGCAGGCGCTCGAGCGCAAGTCTCCCCCGTGCCGACACGTGGCGCGCTTGCGCTCAAGCGCCCAGCGCTCAAGCGCAGAGCGCCCACGTGCCGACACGTGGCACTCTAGCGCCTGAGCGCACAGCACCTAGGCGCACAGCGCCCAAGGTGCTGCCCCCACGCATCCTTTGGATGCTTTCCCCCCCTTTTTTTTCTCTTATGTATATATATATATATACATATACATATGTATACATATTCACATACACACGTGCTCCACGACACCGTCCCTGTTAGGAAAAAATTTCTAACGGGGCGCTGCCCCGTACCCCGCAAGGGGGCTGCTAGCCCCCTTGACCCCCAACCCGCTATCCGGGTAGCGGGACCCCCGTAAAAACTCTGCGTGGCTCCCGACATATCCAAAATCCCCTTTCAAAACACACCGCACGTACACCGCACATTGAGTTCGCATGACCAGTTTAACCCGTCAATCGGAGGTTCCCCCGCTCCAAAGGCGAGGGGTAATTAACGGCAGCTTAGTCCGCGGCTGCCGGAGATTCGGATCCCCACAATCATTAACCCCCGGCCTACCCTAGGCAGGGGGAATCTGTAGTACGCCTGACAAGCGCGCGCGTATTCCCATCTCAATGGGGTGACGAAAAACATCCTACAGATTCTGGCACGCCCGGTGGGACCAATCTCTCTTCCCATATTTCGGGTTAAGCATTCATGCGAACTCAATCATTATACATACCTGTATTTATACTAAAATAATGCTCTTTCATGCAGATTTTCAAACAATCACTTTCCGACGATGTCTTCGATGATGAACTCAGCTCCCGTCTCCTACACGATGAAGATAGACTCCAGGACGGTCCTTCCGGCCAGTCTCGGATGACAATGGGAGGATCCGCTGCTACCTTTCGGCTCTATTATGTTCATACCAATTGGCGCCATCCCAGCTCCTCAAGCTCCAGCAACAGACAAACCGGTCTCGAAAGGCAGGAGACCAAATGTGGTGATCTCGAGGGCGCCCCAACTCAAACGCAAATCGGTGTTCGAACAACTCTCCTTGGTCCCAGCTGGGGGCAAGGCCATCAACACCAACAATGCAACAAGGCGTCTCGAGCAAGCTCCGGTGGTGCCCCTGACAACTGCTCGATCGGGTGTCTTCTCTAAGCTCCCCGCTAATCGACTCACGGTGGCTTCCCAGGAAACAGATGCCCGCCATGCCCTTAAAATTGAGAAGCTAAGGGAGAAAAGGCTCAGATATAGAGCCAACAAAAGGGCTAAGGCTCCTTCCAGGCTAAACCTCATGAGGTTCGAAGAACAGGGTTACCCCGCCAAAGATGAGGGGATGGCTGAATGTGTTATCCACACTGTCTACGTGGTGGGCACGCGCAGCAAAAGCAAGGACGGGGCCACCACATCTCAAATCCAATCTGTCTTGAATGTGGTTGCCACTTTCCAAGAACATCCGCCTCCGCTGGATGATGAAAACCCTCTCGATGAGGCTGATAGGCAGAGAGAACCCTCAATTCATGAGGAGTCAGGCTCGGAAAGCGAAGATGAGCCAACTTTCCGTCCTAAGACCGCAGAGCAGCAACTTCTCCAAGAGCTCCGAAAGCAGCTCAGAAGCAAAGATAAGGAGATGGCCAAGCTTTACTCAAAAATTGACGACTTGACAAACGTCCTCTTACAGCTCACAGCCCAACTTGCCTCTCTGCCGCCCAATCAGGCACAAGGCTCTCATGAACCGGGAAACGGTGTCCCGAAACAGCCGACGCCCGTTCCCTCAAATCCAAAAGTGGGCGGGCCGCATGAAAATCAGTCGCATCCTATCTCGGCAAACGTCTTGGCTACCGATGACAGTAGCCCGCTAACTCAAGATCAAATCATGGATTTGGTTACCGACAAAGTCAAAACCTTGGTAGCCGAAGCCGAAGCGCAGAAAGATGTCAGCAGTAGTGGGAGACGATATCCTGCTCAGTATGATCTGGTAGAATTTCCTAGCGGCTATGTCATCCCCAAATTCGGAAGATTCGATGGGACGGGAAATGCGAATCAACACATCGCCCACTTCAAAGCCTCATGCGGGAATACTGGAGGCAATGATGCGCTTCTCCTCCGCCAGTTCGTTAATAGCTTGACCGATGTTGCTTTCGACTGGTACGCGAGCATACCGGATGGCTTCGTCACAACTTTTGTCCAAATGGAGTCTCTGTTTCGGCAGAGGTTCATGAGCGTCAGCGATAAGATTACCATTGCCGAGCTTGTAAGGACCAAGCCCAAGAGCGACGAAAGCGGCACGGATTTTATAACCCGATGGCGTAATCTCTCCGTCAAATGCGAACCGCCGATAGAGCAGGACCAATCTGTCAGTCTCCTTGTCGGAAATCTCAACAACTGGATGGCCCCGTTTCTATGTACCGCGGGTCTCAAAACATTCCAAGAGCTGACCAGAAAGGTCCAAACGTTGGAACGCTCCAAGCCCGAGTCCGCTCAGGATCTTCAGTTCACAAATAGACCGAAACCTTGGAGGGACGACAACCGAAAAGGCGGAAGTTCTAACATCACCGATTCTCCAAATAAGCAGAGAACGGGCGGAGCAAAAAATGACCAGTCTCGAGGGCCAACTTTGGAGGAAAGAAGAAATAAGGTCTACTCATTCCGAAGGGACAAGGTCCACAAAATTTTTAAAGATGCTATGAAGAATGGCTTGCGGCTACCAGAACCGAAAAGGCTAAGTGAAGCGAACAAGACTGATCATCCCAACTTTTGCCCATACCACCGAGTGTTGGGGTACACTATTGAAGACTGTTGCATCTTCAAGGATTGGGTCGGGAAACAATACAAGGCAGGAGAAATATCATTGTCCCCTGGCGTGTTAACAAACAATCAAGCTGCGACCGCCAATTTCATACAGACGGGGACCGAAGTCCTTCAGGGACCTGATTCTCTCAAACACCCGCCTTTCTCTGGGAACAGCCGACCACCACGTCATTAAACTGGAAACAGTCGACCTCTAAGTCGTTAAATTGGGAATGTAAAAAAAAATATATGTAAATAAAAAAATGTGTAAATAAAAGAAAAATAAAGAAAATCCGAAATGATGGGGCAACTCGCAATAAAAATCAGCGAGTAAAATAAAGATGAAAATATAGCCGAAATGATAGGGCAATCATGATTTTCGCAATAATAAAAGCTGAAATGATAGAGCAATCGCGGTAAAACAAAAACAAAAACAAAAAAACAAGGGCGGATGATGAGTTTCTCCTGGCATTAGTCCAGTGCAGCAATGCAGACGCCAACAAAAATCCAGTTTCCCAAAATTCTTTCGGCCCCACGGCCGGTCCCCAAATTGACTGCCGTATACAATCCACGGGCTCAAATAATTCTCAGCATGCCCATGCTCCATTGCAATCACTAGTCCAACGGTTGGTCTCCGCCCTCGGAATTGTGTTCCACTGGGAAGACCCACTCATATGTCCTGGCATATGTGCTTCAGGGTCAACAACGCTGATGCCGGCCCCTACACCAAAATTCCAAGCTCGCCATCCGTAGACCTCTAAGTCGTTAAACTGGAAACAGATGACCTCTAAGTCTTTAAACTGGAAACAGATGACCACCAAGTCGTTAAACTGGAAACAGATGACCTCTACGTCTTTAAACTGGAAACAGTCGACCTCCAAGTCGTTAAACTGGAAACAGATGACCTCTAAGTCGTTAAACTGGAAACAGTCGACCTCCAAGTCATTAAACTGGGAACGAGAGAAATCCACTCATATGCCCTCACGATACATGAGGAGAACAAACCTTCGTGGGATCCTTACGACTCACGAAGGAAAAACACACTTAGGAGTCCTCACGACTCCTAAGGAGAACATACACCTGCGAGATCCTTACGACTCGTAGGGAGAAAATGCTTTTATGGGACCCCCACGGCCCATAAAATTGAAAAGTCTTAGGTGACAGGGATCTAAACCTGTCTCCTAAGCCATCGCTCCCCAACCCCCAAGTGGCGAATGATGAGTCGCTCCTGGTACCATATTCCAGTGCAGCGATGCAGACGCCAACCAAATTCCAAACTCAAATTCCCAAGCGGCGAATGATGAGTCGCTCCTGGTACCATATTCCAGTGCAGCGATGCAGACGCCAACAAAGTCCCGAAATGTCTTCGGCCCTACGGTCTGGATCATACATCCTGCAAAACCGTATACAATCCACGGGCGTAAAACAATCCCGATCTCTCCAAAAAAAAAAAGAAAAAAAAGAAAAAAAAAAGAAGAACGGTATGTCCACAAGCAAAACGGGCACGGATGAAAACCCGAAAGGGCTCCGTGAGTAAAAACAGCAGGACTGCCGGCAAGTTTGTGAAAACCCGAAAGGGCGCAAACTCGTAAAAAAAAAGAAATGAAATGCACTCGCAAAGTCCTCTCGACTTTGTGAGGAGAAAATTCCCGCGTGAGATCCCTACGACTCACAAAGGAGCAACACACTTAGGAGTCCCCACGACTCCTAACCTGCGGGATCCTCACGACCCGTAGGGAGAAAATGCTTTGTGAGACCCTTATGGCTCACAAAATGGAAAAGCCTTAGGTGATAGGGATCTAAACCTGTCTCCTAAGCCACCAATTCCCAAATCCTCTCGGGGCAAATGATGAGTTGCTCCTGGCATTATTCCAGTGCAGCAATGCAGATGCCGACAGAAAACCAATTCCCAAATCCTCTCAAAGACAGATGATGATTCGCTCCTGGTACCATATTCCAGTATAGCGATGCTGATGTCAACTCAAATCAGACAAATCAAACCAACCAATTCCAACATTGACCTCTGCGTCAGACAACGGACACTCCGTCTCGGGGAAACGTCCTACCACAGACACTCCGTCTCGGGGAAACGTCCTACCACAGGCACTCCGTCTCGGGGATACATCCAACCACAGGCACTCCGTCTCGGGAATACGTCCTACAACAGGCACTCCGTATAGGGGATACGTCCTACAACAGGCACTCCGTCTCGGGGAAACGTCCTACAACAGGCACTCCGTATCGGGGAAACGTCCTACAACAGGCACTCCGTCTCGGGGATACGTCCTACAACAGGCACTCCGTATCAGGGATACGTCCAACAACAGGCACTCCGTTTCGGGGATACGTCCAACCACAGGCACTCCGTCTCGGGGATACGTCCTACAACAGGCACTCCGTATCGGGGATACATCCTACAACAGGCACTCCGTCTCGGGGATACGTCCTACAACAGGCACTCCGTCTCGGGGATACGTCCTACCACAGGCACTCCGTCTCGGGGAAACGTCCTACAATAGGCACTCCATCTCGGGGAAACGTCCTACCACAGGCACTCCGTCTCGGGGAAATGTCCTACAGCAGACACTCCGCCTCGGGGAAACGTCGACCAGCGACACTCCGTGCCGGGGACACGTCTACCAAATCGCTCCAGATCAGAGCGTCGACCGTCTATGTCGCAAAAAGGGCAGTGCAGGCTCCCGTAAATTGGGAACCCAGATCGCTCCGGATTAGAGCGTCGACCGTCCACGTCATAAAAAGGGCAGTGCATCCCAAAAAGTGGGAACCAAAGCAAGTCGCCTCCACGTGGAAGAAGATCCATCAATTTCATGCACACGATCCACATGTGCGGTGTGCATTTATTGATGGGGGCAATTTGTTAGGGTAAAAATTTACACCCCGGTTGACCGAGTCAAAGTCAAGGTCAACCCCCAAGCTAGGTGGGCCCAAGCCCAGGTCAAGCGGGCCCATGTCCAAGTCGAGCCCGCGGCCAGCCTTCCCATGCCAACAACGAAATCATGTCATAAACAATTTTTATGTAATTTTTTATGCATGAATGTAAACAAAATGGGCATAAAGCCAATATTTTGTAAGCCCATGGCTTATGTGCAAAAATGAAATGGCACATGAGCCATGGGATGGCTAAAATGCCATTTTGTAAAGCCCAAGGGGCTATATGCAAATATGTAAGCCTATAAAAGGCAACATGGTGATGAATAAAAGATAACACTTTTTTCATTCCCCCAAAAACTAGGGTTCTTTGTGCCTCCTGCTCCTTCTCCAAGGTTCTAAACCTTCTCAATTCTTTTGAATTAAATCAAGAGTTTTACTCTTTCTTTTCCAAAACTAAGTAGTTTTCCACCACAAAACCCACAAAGGGGAACTCAGATCTCCCATCAGATCTCCAAAAGGAGTTTTTTTTAAAAAATCTCCTACTTCTTGATCTTCAAGATCCGGCCAAACAACAGAAGGAAGAAGAAGAACTCCCTTCATCAGCTTCAAAACATCCCAGGAGTTTAACTCCATACATATATACATAACAAATATTCCCTTTCTGAAGCATAGCTTCTGTTTCTTAGGCTAAAAGCCTCTTTTTCTCGCCGGCGCTCAAGCGCAGAGCGCCCGCGTGCCGACACGTGGCGTGCTTGCGCTCAAGCGCAAGCGCCCGAGCGCAAGTCGCCCACGTGCCGACACGTGGCGCGCTTGCGCTCAAACGCAAGCGCCCGAGCGCAAGTCGTCCCGGTGCCGACACGTGGCGCGCTTGTGTTCAAGCGCAAGCACCCGAGCGAAAGTCGCCCCGGTGCCGACACGTGGCGTGCTTGCGCCCAAGCGCAAGCGCTCGGGCTCAAGTCTCCCCCGTGCCGACACGTGGCGCGCTCGAGCTCTAGCGCAGGCGCTCGAGCTCAAGCGCAGGCGCTCGAGCGCAAGTCTCCCCCGTGCCGACACGTGGCGCGCTTGCGCTCAAGCGCAGGCGCTCGAGCGCAAGTCTCCCCCGTGCCGACACGTGGCGCGCTTGCGCTCAAGCGCAGGCGCTCGAGCGCAATTCACCCCCATGCCGACACGTGGCGCACTTGCGCTCAAGCGCCCAGCGCTCAAGCGCAGAGCGCCCACGTGCTAACACGTGGCACTCTAGCGCCTGAGCGCACAGCACCTAGGCGCACAGCGCCCAAGGTGCTGCCCCCACGCATCCTTTGGATGCTTTCCCCCCTTTTTTTCTCTTATGTATATATATATATACATACATATACATATGTATACATATTTACATACACACGTGCTCCACGACACCATCCCTGTTAGGAAAAAATTTCTAACGGGGCGCTGCCTCGCATCCCGCAAGGGGGCTGCTAGCCCCCTTGACCCCCAGCCCGCTATCCGGGTAGCGGGACCCCCGTAAAAACTCTGCATGGCTCCCGACATATCCAAAATCCCCTTTCAAAACACACCGCACGTACACCGCACATTGAGTTCGCATGACCAGTTTAACCCGTCAATCGGAGGTTCCCCCGCTCCAAAGGCGAGGGGTAATTAACGGCAGCTTAGTCCGCGGCTGCCGGAGATTCGGATCCCCACAATCATTAACCCCCGGCCTACCCTAGACAGGGGGAATCTGTAGTACGCCTGACAAGCGCGCGCGTATTCCCATCTCAATGGGGTGACGAAAAACACCCTACAGTGCTATCCGTCCACCTCTCCGAAGATGCCAAGTTGATTTATGGCACCGTGTATCGAAGGTTTAAACGGATGCGGCCGATGTAGCAGACTTCGTCAGATTCCCCCTCATGATGAGGGGTTTTTGATTGTGGGGACGCTCTTCCCGGCAGGTGCAAGCCCCTGCAGTTAATTACGCTACCGCATCGCGGTAACCACTTTCTCTTTCTCCAGATGGTCACTTCATGTCGTGGGTGTTTGTTTTGTTTTTGGTTGCCCGTGGATTGTATACGGAGACTAATTTATGTTGTCGACCGTAGGGCGTGGATTAGTCCAAATCCGTATCTTCTTAGATTTGGGTTTGGGGTTTGGGTTTGAGGATACGTTAGTCTCATTTGAGACTAAGATCAACTTAAACGTTTGTTAAGGATACGTTAGTCTAATTTCAGACTAAGATCAACTTAACGGGATCGTTTAGATCCAACAAGAGAGCATTTAGACTCTATTGTTTAGTTTAGGGACATTGCGGTCAATTAGTTTAAGGACATTACGGTCCAAGGTTAAGGACATCATAGTCCGTGAGTTTAAAGACCTCACAGTTGAGGTTAAGGACATCATAGTCCGTGAGTTTAAAGACCTCACAGTCAAAGGTTAAGGACATCATAATCCGTGAGTTTAAAGACCTCACAGTCAAGGTTAAGGACATCATAGTCCATGGGCTTAAGGACCCCACGGTCCATGAAATGTATGGTTGTCGGGACCCGTCACCTCTCTGAAGACGTTGAAGGATTACAACGACAAATATCAGAGGAGTTCAGAGATGTACCCTTAAACCGATGCGGGTTGAGAGACCTGTAGTCCAATTGGGACTCAGATCTGTGATTTACGAGCATATGAACTCAATTAATCTGAATTGAGGACTTATGGCCAATTTTGGCTAAGTCCATTCAATCACAATGTTCAACATTTGTTTTTTGAGTTGTTAGATTTTTGTTTGAGCCCAATCCCTTTAAAAATGCTAAGCATTGGTTCGGTCTCTGACAATGTTTTGTCATTAGTTGAATGCTGTGCATTTATCATAGCTCCAGGCTTATTCAAAGAACAGTTTATGTTCTATCCAAGCGCACATAAAAGCATGTGGTGCACTTGGCACTAGAGCCAGTCGATGAGTGCAGTGCGCTATGGTTAAAGCGTTAATGAAGAGCGCTGATGCGCTAGATGAAGAGCGCTAATGCGCTATAGTTGAAGCATTGAGGCGTTTGGCACTGGTGCCATATAATGAGCGCAGAGCGCTTTTAGTAATGCAGCGCACATGTAAGGAGCACGTGGCGTGCTTAGCGCTGAGCGCTAACCAATGAGCGTAGTGCGCTGTATTTGAACCGCTATGGCACTGCAGCGCTTTACGCTAGGTGAAGAGCACTAAAGCACTTTTTAATTAGGAGCGCTAAGCCTCTTCTCAGATTAGGAGCGCTAAGGCTCTTCTTAGCTTAACTTTGCGCTCTGAAGATTATCTTTTCTTTGATTAGAGACTTTGTCTCAAGATTCTAAGAACAAAGTTCTTAGTTTATAGGAGATATTTCAATCTCTCTTTGATGAAAGGTTTTGCCTTTATGGTTCTGTGATCCTAAGAGAATTGAATAATTCTCCCTCCTTTATAATGAGATGTTCATAATCTCTTTTGTGAAAGACAATTTGTCTTATACATCTATGATCTGTGAAAGAAGTAAATACTTCTTTTTATATTGAGACGATTTCGTCTTTCTATTCTTTTTTACCTTGAAAAAGAATTGTTTTCTTTTGCCGAGAGCTTTTTCTTCTTCTTAAGATTTTCTCAAAGTTTATGGGGGCGTTACTCTTTTTTCTGTTTATCAGACTTGAAGTTTAGGGCCTTTATATAGGGCAAGATGGTTTGTTCAATCAGTTAAGGAGATCTTTTCTCCAATTGATTTGGGGAATTTCCCATCGTTGGATCTTTAATCCAAGGGTTTCTGATTTACAGAAGAAAATCTTCTTATTTTTAACAAGATTGATAAATCTTTCCATACCAAATTTATTCTGTCTTTTGGTAATTTTTATTTACCATTGTATCATTGATCCAACGGTGCTCTGATTTACAGAGCACAATCTTATTATTTGGAAAGATTTTGAGGAATCTTTCCTTAACAGAATTTAATTCTGATTAGTTAATGATTTATCGTTATTATTAGATCTTTGATCTAACGGTGGGGAGCTTTTAGTTCCAGCGCTAGCGCACCTGTGCTTTACACGTGATGCGCTGCTTAAAGGGCAGCGCACATTGCGCTAGCGCACCTGTGTTTGATACGTAGTGTGCTGCTTGGAGCGCAGCGCACCTAGCGCTAGCGCACACGTGGTGTGCTGTTTAGAGCGCAGCGCATCCAGCGCTAGCGCCCATGTGCTTTGCACGTGGCGCGCTACTTAGGGCGCAGCGCACTTGGTGCTGCATCTGAAGCGTTGCTTCATTTTGAAAATTTGAATTTTAAACAGAGCTTTGCTCTGATTGGGGGAAACACTCGGTGTCCTCACTCTGAAGGCTTCAGATGCCTCTTGGCGAGGGCTTTACTCCCTATTGTTGTGGGTAGGGAGCTACCAGCCGGGGATGACCGAGCAGGGTAGCTGCTCGGTGCCTCTTGGCGAGGGCTTTGATCCCTGGCATCGTGGGTAGGGAGCTACCAGCCGGGGATGACCGAGCAGGGTAGCCGCTCGACACCTCTTGGCGAGGGCTTGGATCCTTGGCGTCGTGGGTAGGGAGCTACCAGCCGGGGATGACCGAGCAGGGTAGCCGCTCGGCTACCTCTTGGCGAAGGCTTGGATCCCTGGTGTCGTGGGTAGGGAGCTACCAGCCGGGGATGACCGAGCAGGGTAGCCGCTCGGAGCCTCTTGGCGAGGGCTTTGATCCCTAGCGTCGTGGGTAGGGACCTACCAGCCGGGGATGACAGAGTAGGGTAGCTTCTCGGTGCCACTTGGCGAGGGCTTTGATCCCTGGCGTCGTAGGTAGGGACCTACTAGCTGGGGATAGCCGAGCAAGGGTCGGGCTCGGCTGCCTCTATGGAGGGCTTTGATCCTTCAGGACGGGGGCCGAGCAGGGTTACTGCCCAGTGCCTCTTGGCGGGGGCTTTGATCCCTGTCGGTTGTGGTAGGAAGCTACCAGCCGGGGATAGCCGAGCAAGGGTCGGGCTCGACCGCCTCTAGGGAGGACTTTGATCCTTAGCGCGGGAGGGGCTGTATGAAGCCTACTAAGGATTGGGGGTCAGGCAGGGTTACTGCCTGGTGCCTCTTGGCGAGGGCTTTTGTACTGAAGGATGGGACCGAGCAGGGTTACTGCCCGGTGCCTCTTGGCGAGGGCTTTGATCCCTGGCGTTGTGTGTAGGGAAGTTACCGGCCAGAGATAGCCGGGCAGGGTAGCTGTGCGGCTGCCTCTAGATGAGGGCTTTGATCCTTAGTGCTGGAGGGGCCGTAGGATGCCTGCTAAGGATAACCGGGCAGTGAAGCTGCGCGGTTGACTCTTGGCGAGGGCTTTGATCCTTGGCGTTGTGTGTAGGGAAGCTACCGGCCAGGGATAGCCGGGCAGGGTAGCTGTGCGGCTGCCTCTAGACGAGGGCTTTGATCCTTAGCGCTAGAGGGGCCGTAGGAGGCCTGCTAAGGATAACCGGGCAATGAAGCTGCGCGGTTGCCTCTTAGCGTGGGCTTTGATCCCTGGCGTTGTATGTAGGGAAGCTACCGGTCAGGGATAGCCGGGCAGGGTAGCTGCGCGGCTGCCTCTAGACGAGGGCTTTGATCCTTAGCACTGGAGGGGCCATAGGAGGCATGCTAAGGATAACCGGGCAGTGAAGCTGCGCGGTTGACTCTTCATGATGTTCTGTTCGACCTTCCCGTTGTTGGTATGGGGAATAGGAACAGTTGCGGCGAATACGCGTAACATGCGCATTGAATGTGTGGGGGGGGGGGGTGAAGCGCCAAACCCGCATCGTTTCGATTTCTCCAGAAAAGGCTCGATGCTTGCCGCTTATCCCTCAGGTAGGCGGAGAGGTGCCCTGATCGGATGAGCTCCTCGATGTAGTCCCGGAGCTGCTTGCAACTCTCCGTGGAGTGGCCGAGCGACATGTGGAAACCGCAGTAAGGACCCCAGGTTCGTTTCGAGGCCTGACGCGGGATCGGAGGGAACTTGAAGAACCCCTCGCCCTTAGCCTCCTCCAGTAGCACTGCTTGGGAGACGTTGAGCGGAGTGTACTCCTAGAACTTCGAATGGTAGGGCTGCTGACGCTCTGGTCTCTCTTCCCTTGCCCTTTTCTTCTGGTCCGGTCGGTCTGCCCGGGGAAGGTTCGCATTCACCTCGGACTCGAGCTGGACTTCGCGCTTGGTCCATGCCTTTACTTCGGCCATGGTCTTAGGTTGCGCCAGTGGAAAGGAGCGTAACCACTCCTTGTGCCTAAGACCCGACCTGAGTGTCGTGATGACCGTTTCGTCCCAGTGCTCTGGGACCTCAAGAAGGGCGTTGTAGAAGCGGGTGACGTAAGTTTTGAATGTCTCCTTGTCCCCGCTCTTGATTGTGAAGAGGTAGTCGACCGTGCGCTTTTGCCGACGGTTCCCGACGAAGTGGCCGAGGAACTGAGTGGCCAGCTCGTCGAAGGTTGAGATTGAGCGAAGCTCTAGTCCTCGAAACCAGTCCCGCCCGAAGCGGATGAGGGTGGCCGGGAAAGCTCGGCACTGAGCGGCGTCGGAGTGGTCTTGGAAGCTCATCCCCACGGTGAAAGCATCCAAATGGTCTTTCGGGTTGGTTTTCCCATCAAAGAGAGAGACCTTTGGGGGCTTGTTACGCGAGGAGACATAGACAGCGAGCAGCTCCTCAGTGAATGGCTTGGTGAGCGAGTCGGCGGCGTACTTAGCCCTATCGCCCGAGAGGTGACCTTCCCGACGTATGCCCTCGATCTTCTTCTCGAGGGCATCGAGTCAGCCGTGATACCGCGAGGATTCAGCACCCCCCGATCCTTGGCCTCTGCTGTGGGAGACCCGCGTCTGGGGGCGGCCCCGGTTCCTCTCGATGAGGTTCCTCAGATTCCCGGGTGAAGTAGCCCTCGAGCCGCCATGGCGAGACCCGTCCTCGCGACCCCGTCGAGGGAGGGGGTGTTGGTCATGCTTGGGAACAAGCGAGCTGACCGACATCTCCTCGGGAGGGTAAGGGTCGCGGGGAGGCTCGAGGCGAGGTGCTCTGGCGGCGGATCATGGTGTGGAGTTGTGGGGCGCCCGGCGGGCTGCAGAGAGTACCGGTCCGGGAGATCTGTGGCCGTGGGGGGTAGCTTGTCGGTGGTTGGCCATGTCGACGCGGGCGGAATCTGCTCGAGGCGGAGGAGCGACAATCTGGGGTTCAGGCCCTGCCGTTTGGACGCAGACGAGCGCCTCCACGATGGATACTAGTCGGTCTATTCATCCGGCTAGGGCGTTGATGACAATCGCCGGGGGAGGTTCATTCGGGCCTTTGTTGAGGGGAAGGCAGTGGATGGTGCTTGGATCTTCAGGGTGACCGCTCTCCATGTGGTTGGAGATCGGGAGACGAACTTTTGTTTTTGTGGAGTTAAATTTCTCACAGACGGCGCCAGCTGATAGAGGGGCCTTTCCGGTCTCCTTCAAATGTTGTCTCATGCTGATCTGCCGATGGATGCGATTGACGGCTGGGATTTGAGCTGGAGCGTGATCTCCTGTGATGTGTGGATCTCAATGGGTTGGAGGAGATTTGCGCCGAGTACCTGCAAGGAAGTCCCGGGGTAGTTTGGTACCACCGAGGACCCTCTGACGATCAAGTCAGTAACAAGATTCGGGCAGAGAAACGGCTTAGTGGAGTAGAAATGGCTTACTTGATCCCTCTGGGAGAGGGGTTTATATGGTGGCGGCAGCATGCAAGGGCAGGAGTGAGAATCACGCTGGCCGTTATGCTCTCGACGTGTCACGCCCGCGTGATAAGTGGATCTTCCCATTAATGGCGAGACAGGCTCGTTAATGGGGATCGTTATGTCATGGAACATGGGATGTGGCCGGTGGAGATCTCGCGCATGGAGAGATTCATGGAGCGGCGGTTACCCCTGCGAGTGGTGCCGTCGGTCGGTCGATGAAACCTGTTCCCCTCTGAAAGACGCGCAAGACAGACGTCTTGCTTGAGATTCGGGGCAGATGCTGATTGGTGCTATCCGTCCACCTCTCCGAAGATACCAAGTTGATTTATGGCACCGTGTATCGAAGGTTTAAACGGATGCGTCCGATGTAGCAGACTTCGTCAGATTCCCCCTCGCTTGAGGGGTTTTTGATTGTGGGGACGCTCTTCCCTGCAGACGCAAGCCGCTGCAGTTAATTACGCTACTGTATCGCGGTAACAACTTTCTCCTTCTTCATTTGGTCACTTCGTGTCGTGTGTATTTGTTTTGTGTTTGGTTGCCCGTGGATTGTATACGGAGAATAAGTTATGCCGTCGCCCGTAGGACGTGGATTAGTCCAAATCCGTATCTTTCTTAGATTTGGGTTTTGGGGATGTGTTTAAGGATACGTTAGCCTTATTTGAGACTAAGATCGACTTAAACGTTCGTTAAGGACACATTAGTCTAATTTTAGACTAAGATCGACTTAACGGGATCGTTTAGATCCGACAAGAGAGCAATTGGGGGCTCTATTGTTTAGTTTAGTGACATTGCGGTCGATAAGTAGTTTAAGGACATTGCGGTCTAATGTTAGTTTTATAATGTTGCTGTTCCCCTCCGAAAGGCGGCGCACAAGACTGCGATATCCTGACGCTGAGATTCGGGGCAGATGCTATTTGGTTTTATCCGTCCACCTCTCCGAAGATGCCAAGTTGATTTATGGCACCGTGTATCGGAGGTTTAGACGGATGCGGCCGATGTAGCAGACTTCGTCAGATTCCCCCTCGCTTGAGGGGTTTTTGATTGTGGGGACGCTCTTCCCTACAGGCCCCAGGCTCTGCAGTTAATTACGCTACCGCGTCGCGGTAACAACTTTCTCCTTCTCCAGAATTTCACTTCGTGTCGTGGGTGTTTGTTTAGTTCGTGGTTGCCCGTGGATTGTATACGGAGACTGAGTAATGCCGTCGCCCGTAGGACGTGGATTAGTCCAAATCCGTATTTACTTAGGTTTGGGTTTGGTGTTTTTAGTTTAAGGATGCATTAGTCGCGTTGCGGCTAAGATCAACTTAAACGTTCGTTAAGGATACGATAGTCCTGTTTGAGACTAAGATCAACTTAACGTGATCGTTTAGATCCGACAAAAGAGCGTTTGGGCTCTATTGTTCCAGTTTGGGAGATTCATAGTCCAATTTGGGACTAAAGTCTGTTTGGAGGATACGTTAGCCATTTTTGAGGCTAAGATCGACTCAAACGTTTGTTAAGGATACGTTAGTCCAGTTTGAGACTAAGATCAATTTAACGGGACCGTTTAGATCCGACAAAAGAGCATTTGGGCTCTATTGTGCCAGTTTAGGGACGTGGTGGTCCATATTCCAGTTTAGGGACGTGGTGGTCCGATATTAGCTTAGGGACGTTTCGGTCCGATATTAGTTTAGGGACGTTTCGGTCCGATATTAGTTTAAGGACGTTTCGGTCCACGAGTTTAAGGACCCCACAGTCCGTATTCATGTGTGGTCGTTGGGACCCGTCACCTCTCTGACGTCGTTGAAGGATTACAACTATAGGTGTCAGAGGAGTTCGGAGATATACCCTCGAACCGGATGTAAATTCATTTAGGGAGCAGCCGTACTCAGTCAATTTAATTTGAGAACTTATGGCCATGACTGGGCTAAGTCCAGTTGAATGTTCAACATTTTTATTTGTCTTTGGCTAATTAAGCCTGAGTTAGGGCTTTGCCCCTTTTTAAATAATGCACTGCATTATTTTTGTTTTGTTTGGGCTCTGCCCTTTTATAAATGATGCAGAGCATCTATTTTGTTTGGGCTCTGCCCTTATATAAATGATGCAGAGCATCTATTTTGTTTGGGCTCTGCCCCTTTTATTGCACTGCAATTTAATTAGGCCTATTAGGTCTTTTTGATTTGGGCCTGGCCCTTTTAGGAAATGCATTGCATTTATCAGGCGCTTTGCGCCAATCAGAGAGCGCAACAGTGCAGATTTATAAGTGCAAAGCACTATTAATTTGAGAATCTTTTAGATTCAAGAACCGATGGTTCATAAAAGAAGTGCAAAGCACTATTTGATTTAGATCTAAGACAAAACAAGTTTTTTCTTGTGTTTCTTATCTCAGAGAACCAAAGGTTCATGAAAGTGCAAAGCACTATTAATTTAAGAACCTTTTACGTTCAAGAACCGATGGTTCATAAAACAAGTGCAAAGCACTATTTGATTTAGATCTAAGAAAAAACAAGTTTTTTCTTATTTTTCTTCTCTCAGAGAACCAAAGGTTCATATAAGTGCAAAGCACTATTTTTTATTTATTTTTATTTTTTCCTGTTTTAAAGAACCAGTGGTTCATAAGAAGTGCAAAGCACTGTTTATTATGTGAAGATCATTGATCTTGTTTTTAGATTAATGATCTATTAGAAGAAATTTCTTCTCTCTTATGAAGGTTTTTACCTTTTTCTTGAAATTTTTCTCAGAATTCTCTCTGTTTGAAGCTCTTGATTTTTTCAAGAAATGTTGATGCTTTTGAATTGAGGCCTAGGGTCCTTTTTATAGTGCCCATAAGTTTGTTGAATTTGTTAAAGAGATCTTTCTCTGAGTGATTTGGGGAATTTTCCCCACCGTTGGATCTTTGATCCAAAGGCTTCTGTTTTACAGAAGAAAATCTTCTTGTTTTAACAAGAACAGAAAGATTTCTTTAAAATTTTAATTCTGTTTGGTGCAAATGCCCCAGCGCGTGACACGTGTCGCGCTGCGCTGACACGTGTCGCGCAGCTTTTTTTTTTTTTTTTGCGCAGCGCACATGCAACTGTGCGCTGCGCGGACACGTGTCGCGCAGCGCGCGCAACTTTTTTTTTTTCCTCTCGACAGAGATTTGCTCTGATTGGAGAAAAACAGAAGCATTGCTTCTTTTTCCACCTTGGAATTTAAACAGAGTTTTGCTCTGATTGGGATAAACAAATGCCCCCCCACCGTTGCGCATACGTGGCCTCCTAACGTGAGCGCAGCGGTGGCAGACTCCGAACCGTCGCGCCATCCCTTGGAAGCTGAAAGGGCACTTGATGCCTATAAATAGGACCTTTGGTCCCTTAGATGATTCTCATTTCTAAAATTTTACTTTCAGAACTCAGAGCCCTGCTCTTTATTTTCAAGAACTTTAAGAGTTTAACTCTTAAAACTTTTAGGTGAAAATTTTAATTTGGATTAAATTAAATTAAATTAATTTTCATTAATAGAGCCTCGCTCTCAATAGATCCCTGATCTAAAGGAAACCTATTTAGGGTTTCACTTAGCAGAGCTTTACTCTACAGGTCTTAAAGGGATCTAAAGAGAACTAAAGGGGACCCTACTAGGGTTCCATAGAGCTCTGCTCTCTGAAAGATTTTCCTTGGATTTTCTTAATTCATTAATGGAGCTTTGCTCCTCCTAAATCATATAGAAGAACTCTTAAGAATTCTTCATGGATCTTGAAATTTAAAGATGACATTTTATTTCTTAGTGCATTATATCGTTTTGCTTAATCAGTCTTCCTGATAATTCTGTTGATCCTCTTTCACAGGAACAATGAACGCCCACATGTATGCTCTTAACGAGATCATCTCTCATGAGGACATCCGCCGACTTGGCCGCTCTCAAAATCAGGAGTTCACAAACGAGAAGTGTGCTGAAATAATGAGTCGCTTCGACGCATACAATGGTCCACTGCTTCCCCGACGTTCCTCTCTTCTTAAACTTATCGTGGGAGCTATCTGGGAAGCGCTTCCCCTATTCTGTTCCGGCGTGCCGCTTAGAGCGTTGGATGCCGCTGAGGACAAGGTGCACTCTGTGTACCTATTGAATTTTATCTCGAAGAGACGGCGAGACAGTCTTATCGACCTCTTGCACGAGGTCTTTCAACAGTCTGCCATACTCGCTGCTTATCGGAGGGTGGAAGACATCGGGAGGGACCCTGACGCTTGTGCTCGCGAAAGGAAGCACACTAGGATGGTCCGCAAGGCTTGGAAAGTCATAGATAAGGTCGTTTTTGAATTCCTCAATCCATGCCCTAGATCTGAGGTTATTCCATTGTAACTTGCGTTTATTGTTTTTATGACTGTAAGAACTTCGGGCAATATTAATGGAATTTTTTTTATCCCAGCTTGTCTTTATTATATATCTTTTGTCCTGAGTCTTTTTGCCCATGCATGAATGAATGTGTCTTGAACGCTTGATCAGATGTAAATCGGATGCTCTTTCTGTTGCTTTTCCTCTTTCTCAGCATGTCGTCACAATTAGCAGGTAATAGAGTAAGCTTCTTGATTTCTTCACGAGATAGCGAGGGCTTAGGCCGCAGGTTCAGATCTGCTGCCTAAGACTTTACAACTCTATGAGCCGTGAGGGTCTCATAGAGACTTTTCTCCCTACGGATCGAGAGGATCTCGTAGGTGGATTTTCTCCTTAGGAATCGTGAGGATTCCTAAGTGTGGTTTTCTCTTGTAAGTCGTAAGGATCCTACAAGAGAATTTTTCCCTCTTACGAGTCGAGAGGACTTGTAAGCGGTTGTTTCCCTCCTTGTCGAAGTTCGACGTTGGAGAGTGAGACCCGTGGATAGTATGCAAGAGACCGTTTTGGGCCAACTTGCAGGGTCCCAATGCTTAGGAAACAGGCTTCTTTTATGCCCACTGCCTAAGGCTTTATCTCACGAGTCGAGCCGCCTTAACAATTTTTTTCGCAAGTCGAGACGAATCGAGCGTTTCTCGCAAGAACATCTTAACGTCGCATTTAACCTCTGCTCTTTACGACAGAAGCCCGTTAAGGTTGGTGGTACTTAGGGTTTTGGCCATCGTACCGTGGCATAAGCTGATATAGTCCTCGATAGGCAATCGTGCTGTTCGAGTAGCCCTGCGACTGCCGTGTCTCTGATCCCTTCGGGGGCTGGACAAGACGTCTTCAAGCAATCCTCCTTGGCAGTTTGACCGTCGGAAGAGCAAGCGTTAGGAATTTGCCATGTTGCTTTTTACTTGAGGTTAGGCTTATTTTGGTGAGCCCCGATGAGTCATAACCACTCCGCGAGGGTGTGGGAATGATCTCCGATAGTCTTTCGGGCTTTATATGAGTTGCCGTCAAGACCCTGAAGCTAGGAATTTGGCCTTTGCTTCGTTTGCTGGCATTGCGTCTGCTGTATCGAGACGAATGTTGCGGTGGGAACTAGGGATTTTGCTGTGGCTCCGTTTGTTTGATGACGTTGCGTCTGCTGTGTCGAGACGAACGTTGGGATGACATCTCGTCTGCTGTATCGAGACGGACGTCGAGGTTGTCTCTAGGTTACTGGTGAACCGCCGAGGTTTGGAACTAGGGATTTTGCCGTGGCTCCATTCGTTTAATGACGTTGCGTATGCTGTGTCGAGACGAACATTGGGGTGACATCTCGTCTGCTTTATTGAGACGGATGTCGAGGTGGTGACCATTCTGTGCTGGTGCGAGATGATCTCCGATTGTCTTTCCGGTTTTATGTGAGTTACCGTAAAGACGTTGAAGCTAGGAATGTGGCCTTCGCTTCATTTGCTTTGTCACGTCTGAATCCTGTTGGAGGAAGAACGCTGGGGTTGACATTTCGTCTGCTGTATCGAGACGAACGTCAAGGTGGTGACCACTCTATGCTGGTGCGAGATGATCTCCGATTGTCTTTCCGGTTTTATGTGAGTTACCGTAAAGACGTTGAAGCTAGGAATGTGGTCTTCGCTTCGTTTGCTTTGTCACGTCCGAATCCCTGCTGGAGGAAGAACGCTGGGGTTGACATTTCGTCTGCTGTATCGAGACGAACGTCAAGGTGGTGACCACTATGTGCTGGTGCGAGATGATCTCCGATTGTCTTTCCGGTTTTATGTGAGTTACCGTAAAGACGTTGAAGCTAGGAATGTGGCCTTCGTTTCGTTTGCTTTGTCACATCCGAATCCCTGCTGGAGGAAGAACGCTGGGGTGACAACTCGTCTGCTGTATCGAAACGAACGTCAAGGAGGTGACCACTCCATGTGAGATGATCTCCGGTGGTCTTTCAGGCTTTATATGGCTTGCCGTTAAGACCTTGAAGCTAGGAATTTGGCCTTCGCTTCATTTGCTCACACTGCGTCTGGTGTATTGAAGCGAATGCTGAGGTGGAGCTGGGATTTTGCCGTCACTCCGCTTGGTTTCGACCATGGGGTCTTTTGTTAACTTTGCATGTACACCCTGCTGGACTGCGAAGGAACGCCGTTGTTGACATTACGTCTGCTGTAACGAGACGAATGCTAAGGTGGAGTTGGGATTTTGCCGTTACTCCGCTTTGTTTCGACCGTGAGGTCTTTTGTTGACGTTGCATCTGCCTCCAGCTGGACTGCGGAGGAACGCTGTTGTTGACATTGCGTCTACTGTATCGAGACGAATGCTGAGGTGAAGCTGGGATTTTGCCATCGCTCCGCTTGATGGTGTAATATCTGTGTCCTGCTGGAATGAGGAGGCACACCGTTGTTGGTCTCCAGGCTGCAGATGTGGCCATTGAGATTTGGAACTAGAGACTTTGCCATGGTTCCGTTTCGTTGCGATTCTTAGGTCGGTTGTTGACGTCATGTCTACATCTAGTTGGAGTGAGGAGAAACGCCGTTGGTGATTTCTAAGTTGTCGATGTTGACGTCGAGACTCTGAAGCTCGGGATCTTCGTTTGCTTCATTTGTTGACATCGTGTCTGTAATATTGCGACAAATGTCGAGATTGTCTCTAGGTTGTCTATGAACTGTCGAGATTTGGCTTCGCTTTTTGATGGAGCCTGTTGGGAAGGTATGGTTCCCTCTTTATCTGTGCCCCTGGATTGTATACAGGGATCGGTGTGATTTCACTTGTAGGGCAAAAAGTTTCATTCTTTCATTTTTTTTTATTCTTTCCGCGATGCTCTATCATTTCAGCTTTTATATCGCGAAGGTCGCGATTGCCCAATCATTTCGGCTATTTTTCGCGGTGCCCAATCATTTCGGCTATTTATTTTATTTTTACTCGCTTCTTTTTATTGCGAGTTGCCCAATCATTTCGGCTATTTTGCATGCATACATTTTTACTTGCTGCTTTTTATTGCAAGTTGCCCTATCGTTTCGGCTATTTTATATGCATTTTTGGCTCGCTGATTTTTTTATCGCGAGTGTGGGTTTTGGGATCTGATACCAATCTTAGCATCAGCATCGCTGCGACCGGAATATTGCCAGGAGCGAATCATCATTTGCCGTGAAAGGACTTGGAATTTGATACCGATTTAGGCATCAGCATCGCTACAACTGGGATATTGCCAGGAGCGAATCATCATCTGCCATGAAAGGACTTGGAATTTGATACCGATTTAGGCATCAGCATCGCTACAACTGGAATATTGCCAGGAGCGAATTATCATTTGCCTTTGTCGATATCGAACAAAGGGTGGCTTAGTAAACAGGGTTTGGATTCTGTCGACTAAGGCTTTTGACTTCATGAGCCGTAAGGGTCTCACAAAGGTATTTCTCCCTACGAGTCGTGAGGATCTCGTAGGTGCGTTTTCTCCTTAGGAATCGTGAGGATTCCTAAGTGTATGTTCTCTTATAAGTCGTAAGTATCTTACAAGAGTGTTATCTCCTTATGAGTCGAGAGGACTCACAAGGGTTGTTCACCGTGTGGACATATCCCCAGTCACGGATGAGACATGGTTAGGGAAATGTTTATTCGCGCCCGTGGATTGTATACAAGGGCCAATATAGGACCACTTGTAGGGCAATGTCGAAAGTTGTGGGGGTTGCTTAAGCACAGGTTTAGGTTTCTGTAACTTAAGACTTTCAAATCTTATGAACCGTGGGGGTCCCATAAGAGAGTTCTCCTTACGAGTCTTGAGGATCTCGCAAGTGTATTTTCTCCTTAGGAATCGTGGGGATCCCTAAGCGTGTTGTTCCCTTGTGAGTCGTAAGGATCTCACGCGGGTGGTTTCTCCTTATAGGGTCGAGAGGCCCCTATAAGTGTTTCTTCACGAGGTTGCGCCCTTTCGGGTTTTCACAAACACTCGCCGGTAGTCCTGCTGTTTTTACTCACGGAGCCCTCTCGGGTTTTCATCCGTGCCCGTTTTGCTTATGGACATACCGTTTTTTTTTCTTTTATTCTTTTTATTTTCTTCTTCTTCTTTTTTTTTTTACGAGGTCGCGCCCTTTCGGGTTTTCACGAACACTCGCCGGTAGCCCTGCTGTTTTTACTCACGGAGCCCTTTCGGGTTTTCACGAACACTCGCCGGTAGCCCTGCTGTTTTTACTCACGGAGCCCTTTCGGGTTTTCATCCGTGCCCTTTTTGCTTATGGACATACCGTTTTTTTTTTGTTTTGTTTTTTTTTTTTTTTTTTTTATCTCGTCAGCCTAAGGATGCTGCGGTATTAGTTTAAAGACGTTTCGGTCTGCTATTAGTTTAAGGACGTCTCGGTCCGCTATTAGTTTAAGGACATTTCAGTCCATTGTCGCCGTATTTGAGGCGAATATCTGGTTTATTGACTTTTTGGTCCATGAGTCCTTCTCCATGAATGAACATGATGCCCCCGGCGTATCCATCTTCTTCGGAGCGTGCGGTTGTGGCGGACTCACCTTCCAGTTCTCAGACAGCGCAAACTTGCCCTGTTGGTATTGGTCTTCAACCCAGTTTTTGAAGACGTAGCAGTCTTCGATCAGGTGACCTACTGTTTGGTGGTAAGGGCAATAATTAGGATTATTAACATCGCCTGGCCGCAACGGACGTTTTGGACCCGGCAGATTGATGAGTCTGTCGCACACTGCCAGCTTGAACAGTCCCCTTGTTTTATCTTGCGGAAACGAGTAAGGACGTTTCAACTTTTCCTGGAGGGGTTGCCGCTTGTTGCTTTGGCAAGCAACCGGTCTAGGGTCACCTGATTGTTGTTGAGCGCTGGCGACGAGGGCCTTTTTTCCTTTTCTTTTATCCTTTTTGTTCGCTCCGTTATTTGCGGGGTCGGGATTTTTTCCGAGTAGCATGCGATTGCATGGCTGAACGTTCTCGCAGCTTCTCAATTCCTTTATTTTTGAAATAGATTCCCCGAGGGAAGAGTTGGGAATAGCTTCTTCGTCAGAGTTACTTCCAAAGGTGATAATTTGCGATGCCTTAGAGTCGGCTATATGGCAATCGTCAGCGACTCTTTTGCGCTCATATATCGCATTTTTCCGATGTCCACAAGCTTCACACTTTGTCCCGTCGAAGTGTTGCTTTTGAGCGACATACCCTTGCCACCAACAGTTAAAGGATTCGCAGTCTTCGGTAGGATGTATGATCTTCTGATGATATAAACAGAAGTTAGGGTGCATCTCTGCCTCAGCGAGAGTATTTTCTTCAGAGGGCGGTAGCTTCATTCCTACTGACAGAGCTTTGGCGAACCTTTTCCTCGTCTTGAATTTGTTTTTACCCGCAGTGTATGGCTTCTGATTTGACGGGAATGCCTTGGCTCTTTCCAGTATGGCCATTTCATGCTCTTGATTGGCTTTTGCTTTCAGACGAATTTCATTTAGGAAGGCATCGATCAACTCGTCTGACGGCCGTGGAATTTCTGTTTCAGGGTCCGCCCTCGTTTTCTCGGCGCAAGGAGCCTCTTTATTATCTGCCAATGAGTGAGAGATCACATGACAAGTTGCCCCCGGCGTGTTTGTCTTCTTTGGAGTATGCGGCTGTGGTGGGTTCACCTTCCAGCTTTCAGACAGCGCGAACTTGCCTTGTAGGTATTGATCCTCGATCCATCCCTTAAAGATGAAACAATCCTCAATCGGGTGACTTACCGTTTGGTGGTAAGGGCTATAATTGGGATTATTAAGATCGCCTGGCTGCGACAGACGCTTTGGACTCGGCAGATTAATGAGTCTGTTGCGCACTGCCAGCTCGAACAGTCTTCCCGTTTTATTCTGAGGAAACGAGTAAGAACGTCGTAGCTTCTCTTCGAGGGATGGGCGTGGACGCGCGTTGTTTTGGCGAACGACTGGCTTTGAGTTGCTCGACTGTTGTTGAGCATTGGCGACGACGATCGCTTTCCCTTTTCCTTTCTCATCTCGGGAATCTGATTTTGGAGGAGACGGTCTATGGCCCATCTGGTCCATTTGGGCTAATTTGTCAATCAAGGCCTGGAAGGTGGTCGGCCTGAAGAACATCATGAATTGTGAGATGGTCGCCTGCGGATCGAGAGTGCCCACAAACATGCCTACCGCAGGTGCCTCTTCTATGCGTTGTTCGCATTTCGACCATAGGTTTCGCCATCGTGTTGCGTATTGAACCCACGTTTCGCTTGGCCTTATCCTGGCATTTATTAGTGCTATTATCGGGATGCGTTCATTAGCACTCGCGAATCTTTGTGTAAACAGCAGTTCCATCTCTGCAAATGTTTTGACAGAGTCGTTAGGTAGCTCCGAATACCATTCAAAAGCTGTTTCTGCTAAGCTGCCGACGAATTGACGTAGCAACAATTTGTCATCGCCTCCAGTATTGCCGCATAAGGCCCTGAATTGAGCGACATGCTGATGCGGATTCCCTGTCCCTTTATATACGTGGAATTTAGGGATCGTGTATCCCGGCGGGTAACTGATTTGGTCATACCAGCTTGGATAGGGTCGTCCCGTTCTAACAGTTTGCCCAGCCGCTTCCTTCGCCTGATGAACCCGGATCTGCTGAGCTATATATTCGTCCAGGTCAACTTTGGAGATTGCCTCCTCCTTGGCTGTTGACAGAGCCGGCGGAAGATTTGACGTTTCTCCCCTGTCGTCTTCAAGGACGATCGGAGGCTCTTCAGCAGGAGGGTCCGGCTGTAACATCATCCCTACCATATCTTGGAAGAGAAGCGCCATCTGTTTTATGTTAGCCGCTTGCTCTGCAGCTTCTTTGTCCCTCTTTTCGAGGACTCTGCGTAAAAAGTCAGCGTCGGTTTCTTGTTCTTGACGCTCATCCGAAGACGTTTCAGAGCTTTATTTTGGCTCAGTGAGTGCAGCCATTGTAGTCATCATTTCCTGAAGCTTTTGTTGTTGCTCCTGGGCTTTCGTCACGGATCGGGTGAGCGGTCGGTGGCCCGTAGAAGTGTGGCTTTCCTCCTTTCCAGAAGCCATATAAACAGTGTGCACCACCATGCCCCCAGACTTGGGGCGTTTCTGTTCGGTATCTTTGAGATTTGCCAAAGACACAGGGGCTTTTTGCGGCCTCCTTTTTTGAGTGATTGGAGTTAAGGGAGCCGTTGTAGTGGGCATCCAAGTAGCTTTTGTTTTTTGTGGCTTGACAGAGTAATCCTTCTCCTGCCGCACCTTCATCTTTCTCTGTCGATGAAGATGGTTTTCATTAATCACTGACTCCTGGACCTGTCGCCAGACCTTGTAAATTTTAGAGGACAGCCGTGGAGGGGGCTGCTCTAGCTTCTTCTCTGGAGTATTCTCCACAGGTGAAGGAGTTCGTTTCAACATCGCAGTAGGAGAGTTTCTGCGCACCGAGTTCAGCAACTCAAATCTGTTCCTGGTCAGAACAGCAGTATCGATCCCCACCATTAAAGTTGGAGGAGTAAGTCCAGAGGGGGAGTTGCCCCCAGCCTTCCTCACTCAGCGCCAGTAGCGACGTCGGGCATGTCGTGCTGATGGAGTTGTTTCAGCTATAGGGGTGACCTCCTCATGCCCCCTGTGTTGGTCAGAATATACTGGTACCAGCTTTTTAAAGATCGACGTCCGTTGAACGGGGACGGCCAACTTGTCAGAAGCGGACTTCTGAACATGGGAAGCAACCTTGGTGATTTTGCCAGGAATGGGAGTTGGAATGGCTATCCGCTTCGGGATAACGCCTTCTGGTATGGCAGGCTTCTTCATGGGCCTGATGGAGCTCTGGCCTAATCCATTAAAACCTGAAGCAGTGGAGTTGGGCGACCTGTTGAGTGGGGTCGCGGCAGTGGTAAGTCGATCGAAGACCAACTTCTTTGGAGCTTCTTGCAATGTCATTGTGGCATTGAAGCTCAATGGTGGGAGCATGGTCCCGAAGAATAATCCAGTGGTGGCTTGAGTTACCTGCTCCACTGGTATCTTGAAAAGAGAGGCCGCTCGGGGCCCATAAGTCACTCCTCCAGCAATGACGGAGCGAGAGTTGCAGCTGCAGGCGGTGCAGTTCGAAGCCATCGATCTTCTGTTTTCTGCATGGAGAAAGACACCAAATATAAGTACTTTGAATCCACAAGCAACCACAGCAAACCGCGATTTGCTCGCGAACACGACACACGAAGTGTGGAGTGGAAAGAGGAAAAGGTCCCACCGGGCGTGCCAGAATCTGTTCCCCTCCGAAAGGCGGCGCACAAGACTGCGATGTCCTGACGCTGAGATTCGGGGCAGATGCTATTTGGTTTTATCCGTCCACCTCTCCGAAGATGCCAAGTTGATTTATGGCACCGTGTATCGGAGGTTTAGACGGATGCGGCCGATGTAGCAGACTTCGTCAGATTCCCCCTCGCTTGAGGGGTTTTTGATTGTGGGGACGCTCTTCCCTACAGGCGCAAGCCCCTGCAGTTAATTACGCTACCGCGTCGCGGTAACAACTTTCTCCTTCTCCAGAATTTCACTTCGTGTCGTGGGTGTTTGTTTTGTTCGTGGTTGCCCGTGGATTGTATACGGAGACTGAGTAATGCCGTCGCCCGTAGGACGTGGATTAGTCCAAATCCGTATTTACTTAGGTTTGGGTTTGGTGTTTTTAGTTTAAGGATGCATTAGTCGCGTTGCGGCTAAGATCAACTTAAATGTTCGTTAAGGATACGATAGTCCTGTTTGAGACTAAGATCAACTTAACGTGATCGTTTAGATCCGACAAAAGAGCATTTGGGCTCTATTGTTCCAGTTTGGGAGATTCATAGTCCAATTTGGGACTAAAGTCTGTTTGGAGGATACGTTAGCCATTTTTGAGGCTAAGATCGACTCAAACGTTTGTTAAGGATACGTTAGTCCAGTTTGAGACTAAGATCAACTTAACGGGACCGTTTAGATCCGACAAAAGAGCATTTGGGCTCTATTGTGCCAGTTTAGGGACGTGGTGGTCCATATTCCAGTTTAGGGACGTGGTGGTCCGATATTAGTTTAGGGACGTTTCGGTCCGATATTAGTTTAGGGACGTTTCGGTCCAATATTAGTTTAAGGACGTTTCGGTCCAATATTAGTTTAAGGACGTTTCGGTCCACGAGTTTAAGGACCCCGCAGTCCGTATTCATGTGTGGTCGTTGGGACCCGTCACCTCTCTGACGGCGTTGAAGGATTACAACGATAGGTGTCAGAGGAGTTCGGAGATGTACCCTCGAACCGGATGTAAATTCATTTAGGGAGCAGCCGTGCTCTGTCAATTTAATTTGAGGACTTATGGCCATGACTGGGCTAAGTCCAGTTGAATGTTCAACATTTTTATTTGTCTTTGGCCAATTAGGCATGAGTTAGGGCTTTGCCCCTTTTTAAATAATGCACTGTATTATTTTTGTTTTGTTTGGGCTCTGCCCTTTTATAAATGATGCAGAGCATCTATTTTGTTTAGGCTCTGCCCTTTTATAAATGATGCAGAGCATCTATTTTGTTTGGGCCGTGAGCTTTGCACTGATTGGGATAAACAGTTGCGGTCAAGGTTAAAGACATCATAGTCCGTGAGCTTAAGGACCTCACAGTCCGATATTAGTTTTAAGACATCGCGGTCAAGGTTAAGGACGTCATAGCCCATGAGCTTAAGGACCTCACAGTCCGATGTTAGTTTTAAGACATCACGGTCAAGGTTAAGGACATCATAGTCCGATATTGGTTTTAAGACATCACGGTCAAGATTAAGAATATCATAGTCCGGTATTAGTTTTAAAATATCATGGTCAAGGTTAAGGACATCATAGTCCATGAGTTTAAGGACCCCACAGTCCGTTGCAATGTGTGGTGGTCGGGACCCGTCACCTCTCTGACGACGTTGAGGGATTACAACGACGGATGCCAGAGGAGTAAAGAGATGTACCCTCGAACCGGGTGTAAATTGATTGGGAGAGCAGTTATGCTCAGTTCGATTTATATTGAAGACTTATGGCCAGAATTGGGCTAAGTCTAGTTGAAAAGGTTCCCTTTTTAAACAATGCATAGCATTGGGCTTTTTAATAATGCATAGCTTTTAAAATTGGCCTGCACAGCATTTGAATTGGTCTGTTAGACTTTTAATTGGGCTCTGCCCTTTTTAAACAATGCATAGTATTTAATAATCTGACAGTGTGCCACGTGGCCTGTCAGGCGCTTTGCGCCAATTAAAGAGCGCAAGGCACCAGAGCATATGGAGGTGACACGTGTCACGCTTTGGTGAGCGCAAGTCTGTTAGCGCAGTACGCTGCGCCAGTGCGCTGCGCTAGTGCGCTGCTGACACGTGGCGCGCCCTGGTGCAGTGCGCTATTCCAAGAGCGCAGTGCGCTATATTTAGGAGCGCAGAGCGCAGATTGTTCTGTGATTGACACGTGGCATTCTCTGGCGTAGTGCGCCAATCCAAGGAGCGCAAAGGCTCATTTCAAAAGTGCAAGACACTGTCCAATAGCGCAGAGCGCATCTTGATCCAATTTAGATCAAAGAAACAGGTTTTTCTTGTTCTAAAGAGGTTCTACCTCAAGATTCAAGAACCAATGGTTCATCAAAAGGCTGTGCCTTTATATAGATCAAAAGATCTAGGGATGAAGTAAATTACTTCTTTAATCTTTTATGATTGGATCTTTATGATCTTTTTTTTTATATTGAAGATCTTGATCTTATTCTTAGATCTTTGATCTTTTTTAGAAGAAATTCTTCTTGTTGTGAGGTGTTTTCATCTTTGTTCTTCAAGAATCAAGTTCTTTACCTTCAAAGATGAAGAAGATGATCTTCTTTCTTCAAAGGCTTGCCTTTCAAATTTTTCAGAGAGTTTTCTCTTTTCTGTATGTCTGTATATATGAGACTTGGAGTCTAGGGGCCTTTATATAGGGCCAATTGGTTTGTTAAGTTAGTTCCAGAGATCTTTCTCTGATTGATCTGGGGATATTTCCCCACCGTTGGATCTTTGATCCTAAGGCCTCTGTTTTACAGAAGATAATCTTCTTATTTTAATAAGATTGGAAAGATCTTTCTAGAATTTTAATTCTGATTAATTAAATAATTTATCATTTAAATTTTAGTGCTGGCGTAGTTGGCTCAAGTGCACCTGCGCTTGACACGTGTCGCACAGCGCAGAGCGCAACGCAACTGCGCTTGACACGTGTCGCGCAGCTCAGAGCGCAGCGCAACAGCTCGAGCGCACCTGCGCTGACACGTGTCGCGCAGCGCAGAGCGCAGCGCAACTGCGCTAGCGCACCACTGTTTGACACGTGTTGCGCAGCGCAGAGCGCAAGTTATCTGAAGCGTTGCTTCTTTTATTTAAAATTTGAATTTTAAAACAGAGCCTTGCTCTGATCGGGGGTGCGATGTCTTGGGCGCAGCATTCGTTGCGCTGCCGTGTCTGCTTTTGACACGTGGCGCTCTGCGCGCAGCGCAAGCGATCTGAAGCGTTGCTTCACCTTTTGAATTTTGAAATTCAAACAGAGTTTTGCTCTGATTGGGGGAAACAAATGCCCCCCCACCGTTGCGCTCACTGGCGCACACATGAGTGCAGCGGTGGCAACATCCAGACCGTTGGATCAGCTCAGGAGTTGAAGGGGCGCTTCAGCGCATATAAATAGGACCCTTGGGCCTCTTCAGATGATTATCATTTTTTTCAAGATTTATATTTTCAGAGCCTTGCTCTCGTTTTTCAAGAACTTTTAAGAGTTAAACTCTAGAAAAATCTTAGGTAAAAATTAACTTAATTAACTTAATTTCAATTAATAGAGTCTTGCTCTTACAGATCTTTTGATCTAAAGAAATCCCCTTTTGGGGTTTCATAAACAGAGTTTTGCTCTCAAGAACTTGTTTCAGGGTTTCTTAACCCATGAACAGTGCTTTGCTCATTGACAAAATATAGGTCTTTTGATCTTTTGATGATGAATTGTTAAGAGTTTTTTTTATGGATCTTTAAAATCCCAGAACTTCTAATTTTTAGAAATTAATAAATTTTTTTCTTTGATGCATTTTTCCATCATTATTACAGAGCTAGGCTCTTTAAGGAATTTTATTCCCTTGTGACCAGAGTTTGACAAGTGTCACTCTGTGACAGAGCTTTGCTCTGAAAAGGGAGATTTTCTCCTTGTCTCAAGGGATTTCTCATTTAATGAGAATATTCTTTGAGAATTTTCTCATTAACTGACAGTCTCATCCAATGATAAGACTGTCTTATTAACTGATGCATTGTCATCTGGATTTTGTGGGTCCCCCTTTGGTCCCCTTTCCACTGCATTGCAGTGTAGTATAAATTTTAAAGTACCAAACGTTGGAATTTTCAAAATTAACTTATGATGCTGATAACTGAATTTCGCTTTTTCTTGCAGGCAACATGTCTGCTGACCTTTCATTCCCATTTTTCCGCTCAGAGAGAGGATTCCCTGAGGCGTCGGTGGACCGGGAGGTTCTCACTCTCATTAAGGATTTCGACCCGGAGTATAAGAACCTTCATCTGTGGGGCAGATGGTACAGTGAAATCATCAAGGGTCGCCGAAGCTTCTCTTGTGCGACGCCGTCAGAGCCGATCTCACTGATCCCATATGCAGATGCACCCCCGGTGAACTATGTCGTGGAGGTCGTAAATTGGAATTCGGAGGATCTTCTTCAGCCTTCGATTGCTGCTATTCCCGTGCAGCCGCCGGCAGCCGTGGATATTCTGGGGCGGCGCATATGCCAGGGTGAGGCGCGCCCTTGGGGACAACCTTATAATATTGGATTGACCCCTCGACAATCGGCCGGGTATTTGCAGTGGGCCAGGTACATCTTGTCAGCGAAGAAGACGCATTTGCTGAAGATTGGTCTGTACCCCGCAGTCTACGCCTCATTGTTCGAGTACCCTGCTCCTCCGATGTGGTGGGTTAAGGCGTTCGTGGAACAATGGAACATCCCCACCCATACCTTTCTTCTGACGGACAGGGAAGTCTCCATCCCCCTGAAAGAATTTGTTGAGATTTCCGGTCTGCCGGTGAGGGGGGAGCACTATGAGGAGCTACTTCCTCCGGATGAATATGTCTTCGCCACCAAGCCGTTGGTAATGGGCCTAACGCCGGAGAATGCTATTTAGCACCAGTTCCCGAGTCTGGTAAAGGTGCTGAATATGTATGAAAGTCTCTACTTGGAATCGGGAGGCCGGGGAGTTAGTTTCGCCGACTTCATCGCCCGCTTTCTTCGACCGGAGATTCTATCACAACGGGGCGAAAAATTCGCCAAACTCGACGACCCTTTCGGCTTTGGTTTGGATCGTCAACCAGCATTGGAAGACGACCAAAAGGGTTTTTACCTCCCCGATGCTGCAGTCGTCCCTTTATCGGAAATCACCGCTCCGGGCATCGACGAGGAGACCTTCTTTCTCGGGTTTCTGGGGTTATGGCTGTGCTGGTTCGCACTCCCCATGCACCCGTGCTACATGAGGCCATCCGTCTTCTACCCAGCGCATCGGATGGTGGCTGGTATACAATTATCGATTGGAATCGCTGGGTTGGCTCACCTGTACCATGGTCTCAGCGTGGCGGCGGACGCAAATGAACCAGGGGTGCAACCCGCCAATTTCCCGATGCACTATTTTACTTCATGGAAGGAAATGCATGTGCTTGGGGTTTTTGGTATTCACAAGAGGCCCTCGTTCTACGAGAAGTGAAGACTCCCGAGAGTTATGCGGCTGGTCGGCGCTTCTATTGTGAATCCGCCTCCGCGGGAGGCTAGGGGGTTGCTTCTTCGTCCGCGCACAGTCGGAGCGAGCATCTCTTTCACGGACAAGGTCATGACCATTGGCTCGGAGACCTCCAAGGCGGTATTGGCGTTGCGTGATAACTTCAAGGACGGGGCCTCCGTATTGAAAGCCCGGGAGATTCTTCACTTATACTCCATCCGGCCGGGCTTCCTGTTGTTCAGGCAGAATGACATGGCACTTTTTATGAAGTACAACCCCCATCGGTTCGCCCAACAACTAAGTTATAACCAGTGGGTCCCACTGGAGGCGTTTTTGGAAGAGCCCGCGACCACCAGGGAGGGGATACGGAGTGCACTACATCATTTTATGCGGCTGAACACGGGTTCCTACTTCTTCATTTCCAAAGGCCCTCAACATGTACGGGGCTTGGTATCAGCACGCGATGGGTGCTGTTATCTGGGAAGAGAAGCGGCTGCTGATTGACCGCAAGGGTGCGCCACCCGCCAGCGATCGCAAAGTCCCCATGAGGCCAAGGACCCCTGTCGTTCCTCCGCTGAGAGGAGATGCTGGAGATGAGCCTCCGCGTGTGCTAAGCCCCCCGCGCGGATTGCCCCGTGATACCGTGGACGTGTCCCCTGCGCCCCGTGCTCTGGTGGAGACGGTGAACGTGGTTTCACCCGAATCCGGCGTGGGCTCGGATATCGGGACCCGCCGCCCCAAGGTGCCCACGAAGCGTAAGCTGATTTTGGGTGCGGCTGGAGTTAGCGCGCAGAAGAGGAAGAAGAAGTCGATCCTCTCTGCCGACGTTACATTTGGTCAGGAACCTCATGCTCCTTATAGCGAGGGCTTGGGTGAGTACGGGACCAATGAGGGCTTATTTATGCCGCCAGACGACACTGATATGGCGGCCGCCATCGCAGCTTCTGAGCGATTGGCAAGGCGCGATGCGTAGTTGGCTAAACTTGCGCAATCGGGTAATCACTTAGTTGTATTTTTCGTCATTGCATTGTACTTTTATCATTGTCTTTGACTAACGCTTTTCCTTCTTTTAAACAGGCATTTCTACCAAAGAAGCTTTCGCTGCTTCCCTCAAAACTTTCCAGGAGGAGGAACGACTCAGAGCATCCTTAGGCCTTGGTACATTTCGGTTTACTATGTCTCTCCTTCCATTTCTTATGAGTAATCTGACCCCCTCTTTGTCTTATCGCGGGGACCACAAGACCTATCTCGCAAACCGATGCAGGAATTCTTTCCGGGCCGTCTACCAAAGTTTCGGCCTCTTCGGGATTGCTGCAAGAGACCCAACTTAAGAACCCAATGATGGATGCCTTGAAGGCTGTAGAGGCAACTCTGAACGCGGATGACGACGCCTTGCTGAAGGAGGCTTCCAAGAGGTCCGTCGTGACGGCCCGGGAGGAGAGGAAGCGCTTGAGGCGTGTAGCGAAGGAGCGTAGCGCTGCTTTGGCCGTAGGAGCGGGCTCAAGCGCCGTTATTCCCGCTGCTACTCCTTCAGAGGAGCCGCCGGTCGCCTTGTCTACTGCTCACAGACGGGCGACGCGTGCAGCTCGGGACGCCAACGGTAAATCTGTCTCAGGTAATGTGCTTTTCGAGGTTTTGTTGTAAAAGTTGTAAAACTATCGGTTCTTATATATCTTGTCCTGTAGGGCCGAGTCCTACTGAAGGAGCGGCGGCGACCGTCGAGCCTGAGGGGACGGTGGAGAAGGTAGCAGCTGAACCCGAGGCGACGGTAGGCGGTGCAGCCGTGGTTTCCGGGCCCGAGCTAGTGGCTGACGAGACCGTCACAACTACTATGCCCGAAACGGCTACCACTGCCAAGCGCGAGGTAGCGGCAGATGAGACGGCTACTACCACCGAGCCTAGGGCAGCAGCGGATGGGGCGGCTGCGACCGATGAACCTATGGCAGCGGTGGACGAGACGACTGCGACCGCTGAGCCTGAGGGGGTAGCGGGCGAAACGGGCATGATCGTTGAGGACGAGACGGCCGCTCTTTCTCAAGAGTCGGGCATCGCTCCGATCATCGCTCTCCCTGCTTACGGTCCTTCGCCGTCTCCTGGCCTTGCGAGCACGACGACGGCTCCTGCAGAGTCTGGCGATGAGGCAACAGGAGGTAAACCCATGCCAATGGAGGAGGGAGACGTTGCCGTTTTGGCTGGCGACTTATCAGGTAAATTTTGGGTTACCGTCCCCTTATTTTTATTCTGCAATCCTTCCTGACAGGGTTTATCTTGTTTTCTAACGCAGGTGCGGCTAGTGCTGATGCCACTTTACCTGAGGGAGCGCCGTCAGTTACCGCCCTGACGGTGGCCACCTCTCTACCCTCCTTCGTAGCGTCGCAGATGTTGGAAGGTATGGATTTGCGACCCATCAGTCTTATCTTGGCTGCATAATTTATGTACTGATGTGGTACTATTGCGTCCTTGCAGGAGTGCTTTTTGATCACCTGTACCAGGTGCTGCACCCACACTTCTCCTTCCCGTCGGAGCTTGCTTCCTCCAGTGGAGCTGGTGAGTATAGTTTTCAATTAATTCCCTTTCTTTTTTCGATAATGGAATTATTTCTGATTCTTCCTTGCCCTGATTGCAGTGCTACAGATCGAAAGAGGAGATGTAAGATCAGTCGCGCCACCGGTCCTCCCGGCTTTGCCACCTGCTGCAGCTGGTATAGTAGATTCCCTCATTGATGACCTTTCTATATTTCTTGAACCGTCATTTGATTGTGTTTTGTTTTGCAGCTGTCGGTCCAATTCCGGCCCCTTTCGAGTCTCGCATCATGATGCCGGCATGCCCATTTTCCAGACGTCCATCCTCAAAGGGTGCTGCGATGAGTCTGAGCATGCTGAGCGGCTGCGTCGAGGAGCTTGACGCAGAAGATCCTACCTCTGCCGCAGATTTCGCTGCCGAGGTTAATCCGATGCCGGCGACGCTTGTAAACTTTCATAATGAAGGCGTCGTCGGGTCTTGGGTTAATCACTGTAGGGAGATCGAGGCCCGTCTGCATCAGCTTGAACTTATGCGTCCGGCGCCTGAGATTTTGGCCACGAGCACTCAACGGACGGCATGGATTGAGCAGAGCACTTCCTATTTCCGCCATCTTGAACAAGAAGCGGCTTTAAAGCGAAGGGAATGCAAAGAAACCTCTAGCGAGTCTGCTCGACTGCGTGCTGAGGTCGACACGAACGCTGCCCGGGTGAAAGTTATCTTTGAGGGCCTTCTGCAAAGTATCTCTGATGGGTTATCATTGAAGTAGAAGCTTGATGCCGTTGAGCGTGATGCCCAAGGTCATGAAGCAGCTCGGCGAGCCGTCAAAGAACAACTTTCATCCTACTTGCAGCAGCGAGCCCAGGTGGAAGCAGAGTTGGCAGCGGCAGCCGATCAAGAAGAGGCGTTGAAAAAAGTGCGAGAACAGCTTGCGAATTTGTTAAAAACGCTCCCTTCTCAATGACAATCTTGTATCATTTATAATTGTAAATAAAATGTATTTGTTTCTTTTATTCTTTAACACAATGTATCTTGTACTCAATCGAATTCATGAATAAAAGATATACATTCTTCATAATGTCTTGTGTCATTTCTCTGCTTTCTTCTTTCTTGCTGTGTTGTTTGCCTTGCGATTTTAGCAAGTGTGGTCTGTAAATAGTATATAACTGTCAATCTTATGCTTTTTATAGAGTGGCGATGGCTTAGAAAATAGGGTTAGGATCTGTCACCTAAGACTTTTCAACTTTATGAGCCGTGAGGGTCTCATAAAATATTTTCTCCTTACGGGTCGAGAGGATCCCGTAGGTGTGTTTTCTTCTTAGGAATCATAAGGATTCCTAAGTGTGTTTTCTCTTAAGAGTCATAAGGATCTCACAAGAGAATTTACTCCCTTACGAGTCGTGAGGACTCGCAAGTGATGAGTGAAGTTGCCCTTATCCGCATTTCATGGAGTCAGGGGTTGCTGTGGATGCTTTCCGGGGTATCGTAGTTTAAAGACATCGCGGTCGAGGTTAAGGACATCATAGTCCGTGGATTTAAGAACTCCACAGTCCGTTGCTAGTTTTAAGACATTACGGTCGAGATTAAGGACATCATAGTCCGTGGGTTTAAGGTCCACAGTCCAACGTTAGTTTTAAGACATCACGGTCAAGGTTAAGGACATCATAGTCCGTGGGTTTAAAGACCTCACAGTCCAACGTTAGTTTTAAGACATTACGGTCGAGATTAAGGACATCATAGTCCGTGGATTTAAGGACTCCACAGTCCAATGTTAGTTTTAAGACATCACGGTCAAGGTTAAGGACATCATAGTCCGTGGATTTAAGGACTCCACAGTTCACTGTTAGTTTTAAGACATCACGGTCAAGGTTAAGGACATCATAGTCCGTGGATTTAAGGACTCCACAGTCCACTGTTAGTTTTAAGACATCACGGTCAAGGTTAAGGACATCATAGTCCGTGGATTTAAGGACTCCACAGTCCACGAAATGTGTGGTTACTGAGACCCGTCACCTCTTTGAAGACGTTGAGGAATTACAACGACAAATATCAAAGGAGTGAAGAGATGTACCCTTGAACCAAGGTAAAATCAGTCTAGAATCATTATGGTTGATCGTTAGTTTTAAGACATCACGGTCGAGGTTAAGGACATCATAGTCCGTGGATTTTAAGGACTCCACAGTCCGATGTTTGCTCTGGATGCTTCCCACAGGTTCACTGCCGTGTTTGGCGAGGACCAGGCTCTGCTTTGGATGCTTCACACTACTTCACTGCTATGCTCTGCGAAGACCGGGATCCGCTCTGGACGTTTTCCACGGGGTCAAAGAGTGACATTATCCGCGTTCCACGTGACCAGGAATTTTACTCTGGATGCTTCCCACGGGTTTACTGCCGTGTTTGGCGAGAACCAGGCTCCGCTCTGGATGCTTCACACGGGTTCACTGCCGTGCTCTGCGAGGACCAGGATCCGCTCTGGAAGTTTTCCACGGGGTCAAAGAGTGACGTTATCCGCGTTCCACGTGACCAGGAATTTTGCTCTGGATGCTTCCCACGGGTTCACTGCCGTGCTCTGCGAGGACCAGGATCCGCTCTGGACGTTTTCCATGGGATCAAAGAGTGACGTTATCCGCGTTCCACGCGACCAGGAATTTTGCTCTGGATGCTTCCCACGGGTTCACTGCCATGTTTGGCAAGGACCGGGCTCCATTCTGGATGCTTCACACGGGTTCACTGCCGTGCTCTGCAAGGACCAGGATCCGCTCTGGACATTTTCCATGGGGTCAAAGAGTGACGTTATTCACGTTCCACGTGACCAGGAATTTTGCTCTGGATGCTTCCCACGGGTTCACTGCCGTGTTTGGCGAGGACCAGGCTCTGCTCTGGATGCTTCATATGGGTTCACTGCCGTGCTCTGCGAGGACCAGGATCCGCTTTGGACATTTTCCATGGGGTCAAAGAATGACGTTATCCGCGTTCCACATGACCAGGAATTTTGCTCTGGATGCTTCCCACGGGTTCACTGCCGTGTTTGGCGAGGACCAGGCTCCGCTCTGGATGCTTCACACGGGCTCACTGCCGTGCTCTGTGAGGACCAGGATCCACTCTGGACGTTTTCTACGGGGTCAAAGAGTGACGTTATCCGCGTTCCACGTGACCAGGAATTTTGCTCTGGATGCTTCCCACGGGTTCACTGCCGTGTTTGGCGAGGACCAGGCTCCGCTCTGGATGCTTCACACGGGTTCACTGCCGTGCTCTGCGAAGACCAGGATCCGCTCTGGACGTTTTCCACGGGGTCAAAGAGTGACGTTATCCACGTTCCACGTGACCAGGAATTTTGCTCTGGATGCTTCCCATGGGTTCACTGCCATGTTTGGTGAGGACCAGGCTCCGCTCTGGATGCTTCACACGGGTTCACTGCCATACTCTGCGAGGACCAGGATCCACTCTGGACGTTTTCCACGGGGTCAAAGAGTGACGTTATCCGTGTTCCACGTAACCAGGAATTTTGTTGATTACATCCGCATTTCACGGAGTTGGGATTTGACTCTCGGTCATCTGTATACCGCCGAGTCATGGAACTGAGAGTTGCCGCTGTTCCGCTTTGCTTGATGTTGTGTCTGCTGAGACGAATGTTGAGATGACTTCCAGGCTATCTGTGACTCATCGAAATCTGGCTTCTTCTTCTGATGAAACCTGGGAGAGAAGGAGTGCGATTCCTTCTTTATTTGCGCCCCTGGATTGTATACAGGGATTGATGTGATATCACCTGTAGGGCGTAAACTTCATTTTTATTTTATTTCTTTTTCCGCGATACTCTATCATTTCAGCTTTTATATCGCGAAGGTCACGATTGCCCCATCATTTCGGCTATTTGTTGTGGTGCCTAATCATTTCGGCTATTTGTTTTATTTTTTACTCGCTATTTTTCATTGCGAGTTGCCCAATCATTTCGGCTATTTTGTGTGCATACATTTTTACTTGCTGATTTTGTCTACAAGTTGTCCTATCATTTCGGCTATTTCGTATGCATGTGTGACTTGCTGGCTTTTCGCCGCAAGCTTGGGATTAGACACCGATTTCAGCATCAGCACCGCTACAATTGGAATATTGCCAGGAGCGAATCATCATTTGCTTCTGTCGATGTCAGACAAAGGTGGCTTAGCGAACAGGGTTAGGATCCTGTCGACTAAGGCTTTTGACTTTATGAGCCGTAAGGGTCTCACAAAGGTATTTCTCCCTACAAGTCGTGAGAATCTCGTAGGTGTGTTTTCTCCTTAGGAATCGTGAAGATTCCTAAGTGTATGGCTCTTTGTAAGTCGTAAGGATCTTACAAGAGAGTTTTCTCCTTATAAGTTGAGAGGACTCACAAGGGTTGTTCATCGTGCGAACATATCCTTAGTCACGGATGGGACTCGGTTAGGGAAATATTTATTCGCGCCCATGGATTGTATACAAGGGTCAGCATTGAGCCGCTTGTAGGACAATATCGGAAGTTGTGGGGGTTGCTTAAGAACAGGTTCAGGTCTCTGTAACTTAAGACTTTCAAATCTTATGAGCCGTGAGGGTCCCATAAGAGAATTCTCCTTACGAGTCGTGAGGATCTCGCAAGTGTAATTTCTTCTTAGGAATCGTAGGGATCCCTAAGTGTATTTCTCCCTTGTGAGTCGTAAGGATCTCACGCGGGTGGTTTCTCCTTGCAAGGTCGAGAGGACCCTGTAAGCGTCTTTTAACGAGGCTGTGCCCTTTCGGGTTTTCACAAACACTCGCCGGTAGTCCTGCTGTTTTTACTCACGGAGCCCTTTCGGGTTTTCATCCGTGCCCACTTTGCTTATGGACATACCATTTTCTCTTTTTTTTTTATTCTTTTCTTTTTTTTTCTAACAAGATTGCGCCCTTTCGGGTTTTCACAAACACTCGCCGGTAGCCCTGCTGTTTTTACTCACGGAGCCCTTTCGGGTTTTTATCCGTGCCCATTTTGCTTGTGGACATACCGTTTTTATTTTTATTTTTTTATTATTTTTTGTATCGGCTTTGTGATGCCGCAATCCATCGTAGTTTACTGACATCTCGGTCAACAGCTAATTTTAGGACATAGTGGTCCGTTGCTACTTTAAGGACGTTTCGGTCCGTTAACCAGCTACTACTTATAGAGTTTTGGGCTTAGGAAGATAGCGAGCGGACATAGTCGTCGTCATCTATCATTGACCCGGGTTGTAATTCGTTAGGCGTAGTATTTCTTCAGGAAGCGACCGTTTATGGGTCTGAAGGGTCTTTCGCCATGCATGTCCATGAGTAGATAAGCTCCACCCTGGTAGACCTTGTCTATGATGTACGGGCCTTCATAGTTCGGCTCGAATTTTCCTTGCTTGGCGCGATTGGGGATCATAGGTCTTTTGACCACTAGCACTAGTTCGCTCCGGTGGAATGTCCTTGGCCTGGTCAATCTTTCATATGAGCGCGTCATCTTTGCTTTATAAGCCTCGAGGTTTTGTTACGCTATGAGCCGGGTTTCATCAAGGGCATCAAGCTCCTCAAGCCGAAGGTGAGGGTTTTCTTCGTCCGTTAGCTCGTAATGAACTGCCACCCGTAGAGAGGGTAACTCTATCCGAGGGGGAGTACCGCTTCTGTACCGAATACCAACGCGTACGGCGTTATGTTCGTGGCCATCTTGAACGTAGTTCGATATGCCCAAAGAGCTTCTTGCAGTCTCTCGTGCCAGTCCTTCTTATTTCGGGACACCGTCTTCTTCACGATCTTCGTCAAGGTCTTGTTGAAAGCCTCAGCTAGACCGTTAGCTCGGGGATTATAAACTGAAGAGTATCTCCAGTCTATGTTGTGCTGTTGTGCGAAGCGGCTAATCTTGTGGCTTCTGTAGGCTGGCCCATTATCGGAGATGATCCGTCGCGGAGTTCCAAACCGATAAACAACGTGTGTCTTGAAGAAGTGGAGGATGTTCTCTGTCTTCACTTCCCTCAGCGGTACTGCTTCTGCCCATTTGGAGCAGTAATCAGTCGTCGCCAAAATGAAACGATGTCCTCTGGACGATACTGGTTCGATGGGTCCGATTATGTCAGTCCCCCACATTTCAAACGGCCAACTAGCCACTGTCGGGTGTAACGGATTTGGGTGCTGATGGATAAAGTCCCCATGGATCTGGCATGAGTGGCATTGCTTCGCATACTCGAGGCAGTCCTGAATCATCGTGGGCCAGTAGTAGCCCATTCATTTAATCTTCAACTTCATCTTCGGTCCGGCTTGGTGAGAACCGCAAAGTCCGTCATGAACTTCTTGGACGACTCTTTTCGCCTCTTTAGGTCCCAGGAATCTCAACCACAGAGAATCAAACAACCTCTTGTACAGAGTATCATTGACGAAGGCGAAAGATAGGGCTCGTTTCATGAGCTGATGTTTTGAGGACGCATCTTCAGGCGTTCGACGGGATTTGAAGTAGTCTATACAGACTTCTCTCCAATCCTCGACTATTTCTTGGTCATTTATTTGCAGGGCCGTCTGCTCAGTCGCTCCCTTTTCTTCGGACGATTCTGGAGATATTTCTGCTGGTGCAAGAACCCGACGGCTTTGCATAATGATCCTCACGTCATCAAGGTTCTCATCGGCCAGTTCTTTAGCGAGCTTAGCTAGTGCATCCGCTTTGCTATTTTCTGCACGCGGTATGCTTTCCAGAATGTAGGAAGGTATTTGGGTCAGCAATTGCTATACCCTCTCGCCGTACTTTACCAGTTCCGGTTTGCACGTTTGATAGTCACCGTTTACTTGGCTAACGACCAGTTGGGAGTCTCCGTATATGAGGAGGTTTTCAATTCCCATGTCGATGGCGATCTCGAAGCCTGCTATCAAAGCTTCATACTCGGCTTCATTGTTTGTCCTCGGCTCTGTTAAGGAGAAAGCGAAGCGCATTATCCCTGCTTGTGGGGTCACGAAGATGAGGCCTACTCCCGATTTGATTATAGGCGTATTTTGTTTGCGCTTCTTCATGGAAGATACTCCATTGAAATAAAGTTCCCACCGGGTACCACTTCCGTCGATCGTGTCAAACGCATGTTCATCTGGAAGTTCGCACTTCAAGGGAGAATCGGCTGGTATCGGATGTTCAGCGAGGAAATCGGCGATGGCCTGGCCTTTCACTGCCTTAAGAGGCTGATAGGTTATTGAGAACTCCATCAAAAGCAAGGCCCATTTAGCGAGCCGACCTGTCAATATGGCCTTTGACATCAAATATTTGAGAGGGCCTACCTTCGATATGAGACGGACTTCATGCGCCAATGCATAATGCCTGAGCTTTGTTATCGCGAAGATTAATACCAGGCAGTGTTTTTCGATGGGGGAGTAATTGCTTTCTGCCTCTAGTAGAACTCGACTCAAATAGTAGAGGGCTCTCTCCTTCCCTTGGTCGTTCTCTTGTGCCCATAATGCGCCTAAGGAACCTTCAAGGGCGGTTGTATACAGAATGAGAGGCTTTCCTTTGACCGGAGCAGCCAGCACTGGCGGGTTCTGCAGGTATTGCTTGATTTCGTCCAGTGCATTTTGGCATTTGAGATCCCAGACGAAAGGGGTTCCTTTCTTCATCAGGTGGCTGTAAGGACGGCACTTGCCTGAGAGATTGGCTATAAATCGCCGAATATACGCGAGCTTCCCTTGGAGAGATCGCAATTGCTTGAGAGTCCTTGGTGGGGGAATTTCTATAATCGCCTTAATTTTTAACGGATCTATCTCGATGCCTCGGTGTCAGACGATGAATCCTAGGAATTTGCCCGAGGAAACTCCGAACGCGCATTTGAGAGGGTTCATCTTCAAGTTGTATTGCCGGAGGCGCTGAAATACGATCTTCAGATGCTCTAGATGTTCCTCGTATGATTTTCTTTTCACCACAAGGTCGTCGATATAGCATTCGACGATTTCATGTATGAGGTCATCGAAGATCTTTGTCATGGCCCTCTGATAGGTGGCACCGGCGTTCTTTAGACCGAAAGTCATCACCTTGTAGCAAAATATACCCAAAGGGGTCCGGAAAGCAGTGTGCTTCTGGTCCTCGGGATGCATCTTTATCTGATTGTATCCTGATGATCCGTCCATGAAGGAGAAAACCTCGTGAGTGGACGTATTGTCTATCATCAGATTAGTGACCGGTACTGGGAAATCGTCCTTCGGGCAGGCTTTATTGAGATCCTGAAAGTCCACACAGATCCGCACCCTCCCATTTTTCTTCATCACCGGGACGATGTTGGCGATCCAATCAGGGTACTGAACCTCTTGGATGAAACCAGAGTCAATCAGCTTCTTGACCTCGGCGTTGATGCTCATCTCAAGCTCGAGCCGCATTCTTCTCGGTGCTTGTTTGATTGGCTTGATGTCCGGGGATATCGCCAGTTTGTGGACGGCAATCTTTGGATCTAATCCTGGCATTTTAGAATAGTTCCATGCGAAGCAATCTCTGTGCTGCATAAGTACGTCTTTTAACGTAACCACCCTTTCTTCAGATAGCAGCTCGCTGATGAATGTGGGTCGCGGGTCACTTGCCGTTCCCAAATCAATCTTCTTGAGGTTATCTGCAGTAGTGTGTATTCCATCTTCCAGCTCTTTGGGCGCTAGTGGAAACTCTGAGATCACCTCATCATCATTGTTTTCAAAGCACCAGGGAAGGTCATCCATATTCTTGGGCTCTTCTTTCGATATCGTTATCATATGACAAGTACGAGCTCGTTTCGAAGACCAATGTGGATCTGGTTCTACTCTCGTAGCTTTGGGTTCATGCTTCTGCGGCAGTGTTACCCTCCAACTGTCGGATAGAGCGAACTTTCCGAGCAGATATTGGTCTTCGACCCAGTTCTTGAAGGTGAAGCAGTTTTCGAGAGGATGCCCTATTGCTCGGTGATAAGAGCAATAGTCTGGGTGAGAGATCTCGTTAGCTTGCTCGGGGTGTTTGGACTCCGGCAGTGTAATCATTTGATGTCTTATAGCGAGGTCAAGTATCTTCTTTGTCTTATCTTGAGGAAAAGAGTATGCTCGACTCATCTTTTTCATAAGGGACAAATCCGGACCGCTCGATTCCTGATCGCGTGACTTCTTGGTCCCGCTTTGTCGATGCTGAATGCCTTTTCCGCTTTTTAACTTGTTTCTGCTTCTGCGTCGGGCCTTTTTTACAACGGGTTGACAGGGAGCGGCATTCTCATCTTTCGTAGCCTGTTGGAGAAGGCATTGCGTCCTGGCTTTCTCATAGATAGCCATTTCGCGATTGTGGTCGTCTCGGACTTTTTGACCAGCTTCCCTTATAAGCTTGTCCATTTTTTCTTCGAACGACGGACTGGGGATTTTTATGTCGGGGACTTTTTCTGGTTCAGGATTAGCACTCTCCCATTGAGCATCTCCTTTTTCATTAAAGTCATATACAACATAGCAGTCGCTGAGTAACTCCTGTTTCTTGGATCGAATGTATCCAAGCCTGTTTGCTTCCATTCTCCCATTGGGCAACTTGCGCTGAGTTCCGGGAACGTTCCAGACCCTGTCATAAAACTTGGCTTTCCGAGCGGTCTGTTTGAAGGGTATCCCTTGGCGCTTAAACAACCTTTTCAAGCCTTCTGTATAGTATCTAGGCAGACGGATGGGCTAAAGCCTGTCAAGCGTAGGATCCGCACCGTGCCAGATTTCTTTCTCCACTTTAGTTTCCCCGGAGCGGTAGAATAGGATCGCCTTTTCGCCTTCTCTCCTGGGAGGGACATAGAACGTCTGCAGCTCTTCCACACTGTAGGTATCAAGCACGTCCAATTCTTTATGATATTTGTGCGGAACCATGGCAACTTGCAAACTTTGTTCTTCACCAGCGAATGTTTGTATTGAAGGCCGAGCGAAAAATATAGCATGGACCTCATCTTCCGAATCGCTGCCAAAGATCAATATAGGAGCGGACGGTCCCGGCTTGTTGTACTGGGGTGGGCCTGAATAAACCATCTCTTTTTCTTCCTCAGTATCACTCCCGAAAACAGGAATGGTGGCGATAGCTTTGTTCTCCGGTTTATGACATCTCTCCGTGTCTTCGAAATCTGGTAAGAAATATTTTGCATCTTCATACTTGCGGACTTCATTTACGGAGAATGGATTCAGCTCTCCTGTTACAGTATACTCGAGACCATCCTTAAAGTATTTCATACACTGATGTTGTGTAGAAGGGATGATGTTGTACTCGTGTAACCAAGGTCGGCCGAGCAAAGCGTTATAGCATGTCTTGGCTTCAATGACATGAAACTTAACATCCGTGACAAGTAGCCCGAATCATAATGTCAATATCACAGACCCGAGGGTCAGCGATGACTGGGAATTAAAACCAGAGATGGTGATTTTATCACGAGCGAGATGCTGGACGCTCATGCAGATTTCCTTCAACACCCGCACGTTAAGGAGATTAACGGAAGACCCATTGTCGACCAGGATTTTGCCTATCTTTATATTGTGGCAGTACCCTGAGACATAAAGGGGACGATTGTGCTCGCACGTCCCGAGGAGGAGGTCTTCGTCACCGAAGGTGATATCGGCTGTGTGTACTTCCTCCAGCTCGTCCTTCATCTTTTCTTCGGCGAGAAAAGCTTGGAATTGTTCTGGCTCTTGAAACGCCTTAATCAATGAATCTCTCACTTCTTTGGATAGTAAAAGGGCATCGAGAATGCTGAGTTGCGAGGGCAATTTCCTCAAGTGCGCCAGAACGTTATAGTCCACCTTATTCTTCTTTGGCGGGTCCTTGGCAGTCAGCTCTTTCATAACTTGGTCATCCAGGGCGATATCCTCAGAGACCTTTTCTTTTCCCTTATCTTTCCTATTCGTGGATCCGAGATTCTTTTCTGGAAGCGTGCGATTGCGCAGCTGGAAGTTTTCACAGGTCTTCGGTTCTTCCTCCCTTCCCAATGCGGATTCTTTAAAGAGGGGATCAAGAGCCATTTCTTCGTCAGAGTCGCTTCCGAAAGTGAGAATTTGCGATCCCCCGGTATTGACCATGCGACAGTCACCGGTATCTCTTTTATGCTCCTCAATCGCACTTCTTTGCTCCTGCCGAGTTTTGCATTTCATCCGCTTAAAATGTTGCCGGTGAGCGACATATCCCTGCCACCATCTTTTAAAAGCATTGCACTCCTCGGTGGGGTGCGAAATCTTTCGATGATAAGAACAGTAGCTGGGATGCATCTTTGCTTCATCGGGAGAGTTTCCTTCGGAGGGTGGTAGCTTCATTCCCATTGATATGGCTTGAGCAAACCTTTTTCTCATCTTGAATTTGTTTTTGTCCGTAACGGATGTCTTTTAATTTGGCGGGAGTGTCTCGACTCTTTCGTCTAGTCGCCAGCGCTTGGCTCTTTCAAATATAGCCGTCTTGCGCTTTCGATCGGCTTTACTTTTCAAGAGAGCTTCGTTGAGGAATGCATCAATTGTTTCATCTGATGGCCCCAGAAGTTCCGGCTTAGGATGTGCCCCCAAACTTTTCAGTGCAAGGAGTTTTCTCATCATCTGTAAACGAGTGGGAGATCATATGACAACTTGCTACGTAACCCTCGGATTCATCCGACGAGCTTTCTCCATCATCTTCCTCCTGAAAGACGTGGCTGAGGAACTCTTGGAGCGTGATGGGAGTCCGTGCCTTCTGATTATACTCCTCCAGCGTGTCAATCTGTTTCTGCAGGTCCGTGCGCTTGTCGCCAAGTTTCACGGGCTTTTTGGATTTCTTGTTCTTCTTCTTTGAAGATTTTAACGGCTGGGTGTGAGTGGTTGGGCCATCACCACCGATCTTTGGAGTCGGGCGCGGCTTCAGCATCCCTTCGATGATCTGGGGTTCTAGCGGGTTCTTCCACCTGATCGCCGGGCATGTCTGAAGATCATTCAGCATCCTTTTGGTTTTGGCTGAAAGCACGACTTCCCATGGAGCTTCTTCAACAAAAGAACACGTTGCCCCCGGTGTGTCCATCTTCTTTGGAGTGTGTGGCTGTGGTGGGTTTACCTTCCACTTCTTGGACAGCGCAAACTTGCCTTGTAGGTATTGATCCTTGATCCAACCCTTGAAGACGAAGCAATCCTCGATCGGGTGACTTACTGTTTGGTGGTAAGGGCAGTAATTGGGATTATTCACTTCGCTGGGTTGCGGCGGTCGCCTGGGATTCGGCAAACTGATAAGCCTGTTGCGCATAGCCAGTTCAAACAGGCTCTTCGTCTTGTCCCGTGGGAATGAGTAAGGACGCTTCATTTTCTCATTATAATAGCGCCGTCTCTCCTCCAGTTGATCTGCTAGCTTTGGGGCACTGGGCTGTTGTTGGGTGTTCGCAACGAAGGTCGCCTTCCCTTTACCCTTGTCATTTCGAGGTTCCGGCTTCGAGGGAGACGGTCTGTGACCCATTTGATCCATCTGGGCTAGTTTATCGATTAAAGCCTGGAACGTGGTCGGTTTAAAGAACATCATGAATTGTGAAATAGTTGCATGAGGATCTAGAGTACCCACGAACATGCCCACCGTTGGTGCTTCTTCGATGCGCTGTTCGCACTTCGACCACAAGTTCCGCCATCGGATTGCATATTGAACCCATGTCTCGCCCGGCTTCACCCTTGCATTGATCAAAGTTGTTATCGGGATGCGTTCGCTGGCGCTCGCGAATCGCTGAGTGAATAGCAACTCCATCTCTGCGAAAGTTTTGACGGAGTCATTTGGAAGCTCGGAGTACCACTCAAACGCCGTCTCCGATAAACTGCCGACGAATTGGCGAAGCAAGAGCTTATCATCGCCGCCGGTGTGCCATAAAGAGCCCTGAACTGAGCGACATGTTGGTGGGGGTTGCCTGTCCCCTTATAGACATGGAATTTTGGGATCGTGTAGCCCGGCGAGTACTTTATTTGATCATACCAGCTCGAATATGGTCGCCCCGTTTTGACGACTTGACCAGCCGCCTCATTTTCCTGGTGAACTCGTATTTGCTGAGCAATATAGTCATCCAAGGTGGCCTTGGAGATTGTCTCCTCTTTGGCTGTTGAAAGAGCCTGAGATGGATTTGATGTTTCTCCTCTGTCGTCTTCGAGGATAATCAAAGGATCTTCAGCTGGGGGATCCGACTGGATCATCAAGCCCACCATGTCTTGGAAGAGAAGAGTCATCTGCTTTATATTGGCTGCTTGTTCCGCAGCCTCCTTGTCCTTCTTTTCAAGTATTCTACGAAGGAATTCAGTATCGATCTCGTGTTCGCGACGCTGCTCCGATGATGCCTCCGGGCTTTCTTTTGTTCCGGTGAGTGCGGCCATCGCAGTTAGCATCTCCTAGAGCTTCTGCTTCTGCTGTTCCTGGGCTCTCGTGATGGATCGGGTAAGCGGTCGGTGGCCCGTCGAAGCGTGACTATCTTCCTTCCCAGATGCCATGTAAACGGTATGGACCACCATACCCCCAGACTTAGAGCGTTTGGGTTCAGTGCCTTGGACTTTTGCTGCAGGCATGGGGGTCTTCTCCGGCCTTCTTTTCTTATGAACAGTGGAAGTTGAGGGGGGCGTCAAGGTAGGCACCCAGACAGCTTTTCGCGGCTTAGCAGGATGGCTTACTTCCTGTTGGACCTTCAGCTTCTTGTGCTGGCAGGAGAAATTTGGATTGATCACCGAGTCTCGGGCCTGCCGCCAGACTTTATAGATCTTGGAGGACAGTCGTTGAGGGGATTGGGGCTGTTCTGACTTTGCTTCCACAACCTTTTCCGGTGGAGGGGGAGACCTTTTCAGTATGGCGGTAGGAGAATTCCTACACACCTTATTTAGCAGTTCAAAGCTGTTCCCAGTTGGAACAGCAGCATTGATTTCCGCCGTCGGGGCTGGTGGAGTTAGCCCGGAAAGGGAGTTGCCTCCAGACTTCCTCACTCAGCGCCAGTGGCGACGTTGAGCATGTCGAGTTGTGGGAATTGGCTCAGTGACGGAGATGGCCTTGTCCTGCCCCTTGTTCAGGTGAGGGGCTGTTGCCGGTGTCAGCCTATTAAAAACTGATGTCTTCTGAGCAGCAGGAGTGGGAGTGGGAGTTGGGACGGTCAGTCTCGTAGAGACCGATCTCTTAGCAGAAGAAGCCGACTTGACGACTTCAGGGGCAGATTTGGTTACTCTCTTTGGAATAACCTTCTCTGGGACTGCAGGCTTCATCGTGGGCCCGCAGGAGTTTTGGCCCAGTCTGGAGAAGACCGAGGCATTGGTGTTGGGCGACCCGTTGAGAGGGGCCGCGGCAGCTATAAGTCGATCGAAGACCGACTTCTTAGGAGCTTCTGGTACGGGTACGGGAGCAGTGAAGCTCATTGGCGGGAGCATGGTCCCGAAAAATAATCCAGTAGTAGCCTGGGTGACTTGTTTTATCGGCATCGTGAACAGGGACGCCGCTTGAGGTCCATAGGCTACACTTCCAGGTGAGGCGGAGCGTAGGTTGCAGCTGCAGTTGGAGCACTTCGAGCAGGTGAATGCCATTGCTGTTTTGCTTTCTGCGCCAAGCAAAAGACCAAATCTTAGTAACTTAAAACCCAAGGGCAACCATTAACAAATCGCGATTCGTTCGCGAATACGACACACGAAGTGTGGAGTAGAAAGAGTAAAAGGTCCCACCGGGCGTGCCAGAATCTCTTCCCCTCCGAAAGACGCACAAGACAGACGTCTTGCTTGAGATTCGGGGCAGATGCTAATTGGTGCTATCCGTCCACCTCTCCAAAGATGCCAAGTTGATTTATGGCACCGTGTATCGAAGGTTTAAACGGATACGTCCGATGTAGCAGACTTCGTCAGATTCCCCCTCCCTTGAGGGGTTTTTGATTGTGGGGACGCTCTTCCCTGCAGGCGCAAGCCCCTGCAGTTAATTACGCTACCGCATCGCGGTAACAACTTTCTCCTTCTCCATATGGTCACTTCGTGTCGTGTGTATTTGTTTTGTGTTTGGTTGCCCGTGGATTGTATACGGAGACTAAGTTATGCCGTCGCCCGTAGGACGTGGATTAGTCCAAATCCGTATCTTTCTTAGACTTGGGTTTGGGGGGGTGTTTAAGGATACGTTAGCCTTATTTGAGACTAAGATCAACTTAAACGTTCGTTAAGGACACATTAGTCTAATTTTAGACTAAGATCGACTTAACGGGATCGTTTAGATCCGACAAGAGAGCAATTGGGGGCTCTATTGTTTAGTTTAGTGACATTGCGGTCGATAAGTAGTTTAAGGACATTGCGGTCCAATGTTAGTTTTAAGACGTTGCGGTCAAGGTTAAGGACATCATAGTCCGTGAGCTTAAGGACCTCACAGTCCGATGTTAGTTTTAAGATATCGCGGTCAAGGTTAAGGACGTCATAGTCCGTGAGCTTAAGGACCTCACAGTCCGATATTAATTTTAAGACATCATGGTCAAGGTTAAGGACATCATAGTCCGGTATTAGTTTTAAGACATCATGGTCAAGGTTAAGGACATCATAGTCCGGTATTAGTTTTAAGACATCACGGTCAAGGTTAAGCACATCATAGTCCATGAGTTTAAGGACCCTACAGTCCGTTGCAATGTGTGGTTGTCGGGACCCGTCACCTCTCTGACGACGTTGAGGGATTACAACGACGGATGCTAGAGGAGTAAAGAGATGTACCCTCGAACCGGGTGTAAATTGATTGGGAGAGCAGTTATGTTCAGTTCGATTTATATTGAGGACTTATGGCCAGAATTGGGCTAAGTCTAGTTGAAAAGGTTCAACATTTTATTTATTTTTGACCTGTTAGGCCTTTGCTTGGGCTCTGCCCTTTTAAACAATGCATAGCATTGGGCTTTTTAATAATACATAGCTTTTAAAATTGGCCTGCACAGCATTTGAATTGGTCTGTTAGACTTTTAATTGGGCTCTGCCCTTTTTAAACAATGCATAGCATTTAATAATCTGACAGTGCGCCACGTGGCCTGTCAGGCGCTTTGCGCCAATTAAAGAGCACAAGGCACCAGAGCATATAGAGGTGACATGTGTCACTCCCTGGTGAGCGCAAGTTTGTTAGCGCAGTGCGCTGCGCCAGTGCGCTGCTGACACGTGGCGCGCCCTGGTGCAGTGCGCCATTCCAAGAGCGCAGTACGCTATATTTAGGAGCGCAGAGTGCAGATTGTTCTGTGATTGACATGTGGTGCTCTCTGGCGCAGTGCGCCAATCTAAGGAGCGCAAAGGCTCATTTCAAAAGTGCAAGACACTGTCCAATAGCGCAGAGTGCATCTTGATCCAATTTAAGAAACAAGTTTTTTTTGTTCTAAAGAGGTTCTACCTCAAAATTCAAGAATCAATGGTTCATCAAAAAGCTGTGCCTTTATATAGATCAAAAGATCTTGGGATGAAGTAAATTACTTCTTTAATCTTTTATGATTGGATCTTTATGATCTTTTTTTTTATATTGAAGATCTTGATCTTGTTCTTAGATCTTTGATCTTTTTTAGAAAAAAATCTTCTTTTTGTGAGGTGTTTTCATCTTTGTTCTTCAAGAATCAAGTTCTTTACCTTCAAAGATGAAGAAGATGATCTTCTTTCTTCAAAGGCTTGCCTTTCAAATTTTTCAGAGAGTTTTCTTTTTTCTGTATGTCTGTATATATGAGACTTGGAGTCTAGGGGCCTTTATATAGGACCAATTGGTTTGTTAACTTAGTTGCAGAGATCTTTCTCTGATTGATCTGGGGATATTTCCCCACCGTTGGATCTTTGATCCTAAGGCCTCTGTTTTACAGAAGATAATCTTCTTATTTTAATAAGATTGGAAAGATCTTTCTAGAATTTTAATTCTGATTAATTAAATAATTTATCATTTAAATTTTAGTGCTGGCGCAGTTGGCGCTAGCGCACCTGAGCTTGACACGTGTCACGCAGCGCAGAGCGCAGCGCAACTGCGCTAGCGCCCCTGCGCTGACACGTGTCGAGCAGCGCAGAGCACAGCGCAACTGCGCTAGCGCACCACTGTTTGACACGTGGCGCGCAGCGCAGAGCGCAAGTTATCTGAAGCATTGCTTTCTTAATTTAAAATTTGAATTTTAAAACAGTGCCTTGCTCTGATTGGGGGTGCGCTGCCTTGGGCGCAGCGCTCCTTACGCCGGCGTGTCTGCTTTTGACACGTGGCGCTCTGCGCGCAGCGCAAGAGATCCGAAGCGTTGCTTCACCTTTTGAATTTTGAAATTCAAACAGAGCTTTGCTCTGATTGGGGGAAACAAGACCGAGGAAAATGGCCTCGGCGGGAGAGCTCGGGGACGAGTGGGAGAGCAGAGGCATCTTGGTCTTGTGATAGTTCGGAGGCGAGCTGGGAGGCCGAGGAAGCCAACTTGTGCACGGGGGCTCTGAGGAGAGCCAGCTCGTGCTTGCGGGTCGGGCACAGGGGTGGCCTGGTCGGCCCATGCAGGCCCTTTCTTCTGAGCTCTGGGACACGTCATCTGCCACGTGTCACGATCTGGGAGATCGTCGTTATCGAGCATCATCAGAAAGAGAGAGAGATGAAGGGACTTACGGTTTTTAGAAAGTTAAGAAGAGTTTGAAGAAGCTCTCTTGGGTCGTGGTTTCGTCGGAGATGCTCCCGTCGTCGAGTTTGGTTCGCTACTCCACTTAGAGAGTTTTGAGAGAATTTTTGCTAGAATTTCATAATGGTGAAGAGCTAAAGCATGTGATGGTATTTATAGTGAAGAATTAGGGTTTGGGAATTAAAATTTTGGATTAAAATGCATTAAAAAGATGTTAAATGGTAAAATGAAGGGTCTCTATTTGATTGCAGGGAAATCAAACAGTGCAGAGGAGTTATGGGGAGTCGAAGGGGTATGTGTGCAAAGCACGGAGCCAATTGGGCTCATCTTGACCGTCGATGCCGGCCAGAAAAGGAGAATAGGCGGTCGGATCTTGATCTTTTGCCCCGAGATTCGTGCCATGTGGGTATATCTGTGTTTACTCTATTTTACGCATGTTTGATTTTTTTGAAACTTTTCATTTTCTCGTGTATTGCACGTTGATTGATAGAGATTTTCTGTGTTTAAATTTACCGCAATCAAGACGGTGTCACTTGGTAGCTAGTCAGTTGAGTACGGGTCGATCCACAGGGAGACGAAATCCTAATCTTTATGTTCTAACGAGTTAAATCCGGTAATTGGATAGGTTTTGTTTTAAGATCTATGAATGAGAATAAGTTGATAAAAAGCTTGCTAGGGTTAGGATTAGGTTAGTTCGAGATAGAGATCTTCTCACATCTTTCAATGCCTTAGTTATGAATATAGGTGTTAGGATAATCGGCAACAACGGGGATTAGCACGACTAGGAAGAAACTTACAAGTCTAAGCTAGGCTTTCCATGCTTAGTTTCTTCCTTTTGGTCCTTGTCCGTCCGTTCTTAGCTCTTAACCCTAACCTCCGGTTAATTCAACCACAACTGGTCTAACTAGGGAATCACCGCTATCATGTAGGATAGGGTACCGTAGTGAGCGGATTGAGGTTGAATTAAAAGGAGTTCGTATTTAAAATTATTGGGCAAAGAAAGGAGTGAGAGTGATTTCCTTCTCTCAAACCTTCCTTCTCCTACCCTAACAAATGAGGAATTACTCACTTATTAAAAGATTTAAAATAAAGATCAAGATAAGAAATTGCTGATTAATTCTACAACTAGATTAACAATTAAAAATTTCAGATATTTAAAATATGATAAAAAGAATGCGAGATGAATAAATAAAAAAAACTTACTTTATTGATGACCTCTCAAAAACGCATTACACTGGAATTTAAATTTTTAGATCTAGAAATTAAAAAGAGGCATAAAAATAAAGAGAAGCGTCCTCCAAAGAGGCACCCTTAATTTGGCTTTGAGCTCTCCTATTTATAGATAGGAAAACCCTAGGTTTACATTCTGATCCATACAAGAAATTACAGAACTACCCCAAGAGAGCCGAGTCAATGCACCGACACGTGCATTGCACAGCCGCGGAACCGCGGCAAAAGTGCCTGTTTGGCCACGGTTCCGCGGCCATATGGTAGAATCTTGGGTCCATCTTTCCAGGTCTTCTACCGGTTGCTTTTATTTTCTGTTTGGTACACTTGGTTTCTCAAAAGCTCTTCTTTTCTCTTCCAGATATTCAGCAGTGGACTTTTGCCTTGAACTCTGCTTGAACTGGTATGCGGTATCATGTGGATCAGTATTTATCTGTTATTGGTCGTAGTCCCACATTTGTTGCGACTTTTCACGAATCTCACTGTAAAGAGCTGAGAACCTATAACCTGCAACTATTTAGCAGACATGGATCGAAAGTACCTACTTATATGCAATGTGATTAAGAATGGGCGATATAAAAATGCAAAATTCTGATATGAAAAAATACCCCCAAACTTATCTTTTGCTCGTCCCGAGCAAAGCCAATTTTATTCTCAAAAAGTCCTAACCTCACTTTCGCAGGGAACGCTATTGTACTGAGCTCGTGCAACAAGCCGTTAAACCTCTAGGTGTCCCTAGTAGGAGAAGTGTTGTCTCCTGAGGGTTTTCAGCGGATTCTACCCACAAAATCCGATCAATTTGGCCATTCACTTTAATTTTTCAATTCAGATATTCTAGTAAGAAATTCTATCATGTTCAACTTAGAAATCATTAACCCGTATTTTTCACACTTCCATTTCATTTATCTTTAGATCATATACGTTTTTCCAGTTTATAAAGCTTTCATCATCTCCTAAGTTTTCCTTCTAAGGTGCAATCTTAACTCGGGAATTCTTATCATCTCTACTGAAGATATAAGCCCTATCTTTTATTCCTATCTCTCCTCCAAACTCCAATTATATACCCCTACATGTGTGTAATTATCACCCCTATACTTGGAAATTCAATTCAAGCTATCGTACTCTTGTCCATCTTCCAAAATACTTTTAGTTGGTGAATTTTAGATGAAATTGCTCACACATCTTTCATGCGACCGTTAATACTTCTTGAGGTACTAAACGACCGATTACAAAATGTGCTTGCGCATTTAGGCGTAATTTCTCGTTTTGCAATACCTAAGGCATAGCATTGACTCCCAAACCAGCTGGTCTAAGGCACTGGGTGATAAAGCACTCTCGCTATATTTTTTTATGTATGTTGCCTTAAGCAATTACAAAACCAGTGTTCATTTTTTTTGTCTCTTTATTCACCATTTATACTTTTATTTTATTTTCCTTTATACTAAGGATTTTTAGACAAGTGCATTTCAAGATATTCTCTACTATCCGAAGTTTCAAGATGTGTGTAAGTGCGTAAAGTAGGGTATATATTTTCAGAATTTGGACTTAAGGTTCAGAATTATTTTTTCAGACTTATACTTCAAATAAAGATTTCAATACTCTTCCCTTATTTCGACTTAGCCCAAGAACTGAACTCAAAATTTGCCTATTTCTAAATAAACTACAAGGACGTATATTTTCTACAGTTAAACTTTAAGAAAGGTTATTTTTAGGATTTTTAATTTACTAAGTTTAGGATCTAGTTTTTCCTAACTAGTCAACCGTCATGTTGAGCTTAACTTAAATATGGCCAAAATTGAACTTTTCAATTTTTATAATTTTTAAAAAATTTCAATTTTTTAATATTTTTTTAATTTATTTTTATATTTTTTATAAAGATGCTATGCAGAAAAATAAGATACGGAATTAAATATGCAACCAAATATGTACAAAAAGTTTTTATATTTTTGGAAAAATTTTCGATTTTTGTGGGTTTTAATAAGTATGCAAATGCAAAATATACACATGAATGCGAAGGTAGAAAGGTTACCGAGCACACCCCCAAACTTAAACTTGACAGTGCCCTCACTGTCAGGCTGCACCAAGAGGGTCAAAATTGTCGGCGCTTCCTAAAAGAAAATTTTAAACAAAACAAAAGGCAAACCAAAAAAATATATATACAAAAAAAGGCCCTCCCAAACTTAAGTGAAACAATGTTTCCACTGTTTAAGCGTTAAAGTTCAGAGTTAGGGAGGAGAAAAACACAATATCAAGCTATACAAGGCCTTACACAGGCCAAAGGTTAGCACCAACCATTCAAAAAATTTATCGTTATAAAGCGGCGGTTGGTGAAATAACATGTTGTATAGAGTCAGGAAGAAATGGGGTAAAGATAAGTAGTGTAATGGAAAAGGTTTACGTCTTGATTTGTAGAGATGAAACAATAATGGTGAACGGAAACGAGAATGTGGATGATTGGAAATGGGAAGAATGGTCACATTCTCGTATGGGATAAGAAGAAATGGTGGCGGTTTGATTTCTTCAGGTGGAGGTTGATTAATCACAAAATCCGTGTCGGTTAGGAATGCGAGTTCGTCGGCGAAAATATCTTCGAAACTTTCATCGATGGTCCGATTGAACGTTTCAATGTCAATAAGTGCCGCGCCAGAATTCAACACACTTGATTTTTCAAAAATTATGGAGGTAGGACACTCATAAGGCTCATCCACCTTATTCTCAAAAGAGTATCAAATTGTTTTCCCGGAATTATCGAACTCAAAATATCGGATTGTGATTCATTAACACTCGCTATCATTAAATGAAGATTAGAAGAAGAACCAGAGAAAGTGAGAGAAAGAAATTGAATACGAACTTGAGGGTGGAGATGGAGTGTATAAATTAGCACAATTTGTAATGACCGATGTGTATAAAGCGATTGTGCTAATTTATCAACCCACTGAGAAATGAGGTCAAATCCCTCAAGATTCGTGAGAAAACATGGGTACGTCGAACTTAGTAAACCAGACATTGAAAATGAAAGTGTAACGGTTTCTTGCAAGGTCGGAACGAGGATGGAAGGAAGTGATTGAGGAAGGGCATTGGTTAAAAATTTAGGAGGGTGTGCGCAGTCAATGAAAGGGATAAAATGAATTGGAAAATCCGACTCCTCAAGTAAAACTGCTTCATCCTCAATAATTTCCTCAATACTCTCCTCAAAATTTAGCTTATCCATACAATTCTCATCAAAATCAAGACGCACATGAAGTTTGGGAGAAACATTTAATGTCTCGGGATGATGAATTGGAAAGAAAAACTCATCCAGTTCATCATCCAAAATATTCCCAGCGTCAATATCCTCGATCATGTAAAAATCAATTTTCTCAGACACCTTATCAAAAGCATGGGTATCAATCAATTCATGTTCTAAAGTGGAGGTGTAGAGGTAAAAAGGATTGGGTGTGGGTTCACTCGAAAGGGACCCTTCACAATCAGGTAAATCAAACACTACAAAGTTGCACAACTCATTAAACGTTTTATCTTCAACTGGTGAATCATTTGGAATACTTGATAGACATTCAAAACCAGAGTTGTGGGGTTCAATTGGGGATGGGTAGATTTGATTTGGAAGGGTGTACAGCTCACTCTTACCACTCAATTTCTCAATCTGTCCAACCGCCTCATCATACATTGGAAAATTTGGAGCTAGTTGGAAACTAGCTACCAGGTCACTAGGTTGTATGAGGGCGGCCATGGATGCATTCAGATCCATCATGTAGCGCCTTGAAAAGTCGTTTTGGTGTTTTCCCGAAAATCGGTGAAAATGTGGTATTTTTCCGTAAATCGTCCTTTTTGTTATTTTGCAGATTAGGACTAATTATACCTAATTTGGATAGGTAATTGCTAGTTTTTAGTAGCAAATGAGTTACTTATGAAATTCTGGTCGTTTCAAAATTTTCCCTAATTTTTCAATTTTTTTATATTATTTTAAGCCGGTAAGAAAATACATTAAATTAGCGATAAATACAAATTTAAATATGCTAAATTTAAGCTTTAAAATCATATTAATTATAGTCTAGTTGTAACATAAATTTTTAGTATTTTATTTTAAGTTTTAACTAATTTTTATTATGGAAAACGAAAATTATTGAATTTAAGCTAAAACTTGCAATTTTGGACTTGTCGGGGGTCTTTTTGCAAAAAAAAATTTTGTGCACTCTCACACACACATCCTCACATCTCCCTTGGCTGGCCAACTACAGAAATTCCTCTCTCTCTCTCTTTTTTTAAAACTCTTTTGTTAGGTTATGAATTGAGTTAAGGTGTAGGTTTTAAAATATATAATTTTGGAGGTATGGTGTATTTGACTTTGAGGGGGGTTTGACTTGGTGACTTTTCCCACACACCCCACCATCCCCCTCTCCCTTGTTCTGGCCGAAAAAGCTGCAGCCCCCCCTTCATCATTTTTCTTTTCATCTTCTTCAAAATTTCATCAAGTTTGCTCCAAAATTTCCAAATTAAACCTCACAAATTAACCCCCATCCTTCATCCCATTCTCCTTGGCCCTTCTTGTTTGGATCATGGTGCTATGAAGCCATCTTTGGAGGCATCATGTTCTTGCTAGATCCATAGATCTTGAGGTATAATTTCCTCCAAGTTAAGTTCTTATGGTTAGAACTCTTTAATTGAGTTGTGTTAATGTTAATATTAGTGCTAATTTCATTCTAGATTTTTTTTTAAGTTAATGGTTTGAGTTAACTAGGGTTTTAGAAACCATTATTTAGTTAATTAAATTTATTTTGCTATCTAGTGTTTTGCTAACCTAAATCTAAGTGGTTAACTTGCTAATTGGGCTAAAATCTAGTGTTAATTTAGGGTTTTTCATGTATAGTTTGGTTTAAGATTGTTAATTACAAAAATCAAGAAAGGGTTGGTTGTGGAATATAGGTTTTGAAGTATAGTTAATGGTTTAAAAATTGTGTAGTGGCTATCTAGTGGGTTGGTTGGATATTTGTGTTGGATTGTGAGCACTTTATCGCATAACGGCGATGTTGCGTCGTTTTTTTTGGAATGTTTGTGCTTACTAGTTTTGTGATGAAAATATTGTGATGAATTATTTTGATGTCTTGATGATTGTATTGGCTTATCCTATGACATTTAGAATGTGTGAGTGCGGATTTTTGTGTGGTCAGGTTTTAGTTTGGCCGGGCGACCAATCGACGTTTTAGATAGATTTTGCGATTTTCGCGTGTGTTCCACGCACCTTGTGCACGTTGTACCTAGCTTGTGAACGTTAGTATTTTCGTTTGAGTTTTGCGTCGTTCTTGATATGTAACCTTATGTTTGGTATTGATGTAAATTCCAGGTTCGGTCGCGGAGACGTCAGACGCGGCACGAAAGGGGAAAGCGGTGATTGGACGTGACTAGCTAGGGATTCCGGTGAGTAGATGTAACATCTACGGGGGACTATCGTTGGATGGCGCAAGTCGCCCGATAGTTTTAGTAGCTTAAAAAGATTCTTAGAAATGTTAGTAATTAGGGGTGTAATACCTGTATGATTATTTGCTATATCCATGCCTTATATTGACATACATATGCGAACCCATTTTATAGGACACCTGCACCATTGCCAGGGTTCTTATATGCAGCACGAGCACTATTCATGCTTACACACACGCCCTGGTAATTGCCATGCCACCACACTAGATAACCTTTAAATTGAAATCTTTTACTATAATTGATACTTAACTTGTGCTATTGCCCTTAATTCCTTAAAATGAAATCGTAGGATAGCTATTCATGTGCATGTACCTCATCATATTATTTGTTCATGCCTAGTCTATTAATCACACATCGCAACTGGATTATTGATACCATATGCATTCATTATCATTGACATATGCACTTATGAGGATTTCTTGAGATTTTATGATATTTCTGGATTTCGGGGGAAAGCCGCAAAATTTCTAAACTTATTATATTTTTAAAATATGTAAATTGCGGTTTTCTAGTGATGTAAGTGTTGTCCACCATGAGTTTGCTGTGGCTTTCGAGACCCGTTTCGAGGAGTTGGATGAACCGTCTCGGGTACATGGTGGGCCCGGTAAGGTACCCCGAGGCAAGAAGCTCGTGTTGCTGACGATGAGCCTGGCAGGGGACGGATTACCTACCGGTGACTGTTTGGGACGGCGGATATCCAGAGGATACCGACCGTGGCCGCGAGATGATGAGATAGTGATTTTGAGATGGGTCAGCCGGATGGCTGAGGCCAGGGACACTATGACATGGATATATGAGATTTGTGATAGTTTTGAGGTGTCGTTGCTGGACACAGGTTCTTGTTGATTCTAGTGGTATTGTGCTGGTATTTCAAAAGAGATTCCTAAAGGAAAAACGTGATTCTTATACTTACACATTCAGATCATGAGTTGATTCGCATTGCATTCATACCTGCTAGTAAATTCATATTGCATATATACCTGCTTTTATGTCCTGCCTTACCTGTATTTTAGATGCTAGGATGCTTGTGTGTATGCATTCGATAGCCTGTGTAGATATTATTTATTACTCACGAGTTGGCAACTCACCCCCGTTGTGCCACAGCCTTTTGCAGGTCCGCTCCGTCAGTACAGTAGCGGCGGGTGCACTTGCTTCTTTTGCCTCTTTTGCCTTGACTCGAGATTTAGCTCTTAGGTGGGTTATATTATTATTTTTGCACCACCTTGTATATTCTTTGTATCTAGTGTACTCCATCTACTGTATCTACCAGTATTGTTGTATATTGACCTAGAGATGAGACTGTGAGATTTGTGGACTTTTGCTGTATTTTGGGGTCGAGCTCACTTGAGTCGACGTGCTGTTTTTCTCATGCTTCTTTATGATTATTTTGCATGTTGTTGTTTTATATTGCGTGGGATTTATGACCGCCTTGTGGCGAAGAGCTAGCTCCCGCTTGGGGATGCCTTATTTGTTGGATTTATATATATTCTTGTTGTACCCATTTTGGGGGCCAGTATTTACAAAGGAGACTCTGCCGAAATTTTCGGAAAAATTGATATTGTTTTTAAAAAAATGGTTGATATGACTTATTTGATAAACTCGCTTTCAATTGATTGGTTTTTCCTTCACTCTTTTGCTTTTGGTTTTGGTTTCTGGGCTTTGGCTTACTTATTTTACGGACGTCTTGAGACGTTTTGTAAACTTAAGTGACAGTCACGTTCCGTACCCTACGGGTCGTGACACATCATCTGTGTAGGGTTCCTAGGCACACTTACAAGGGTTAATAAGGCATCAACCATGCCCGAATAAAAATTTAAACATGCCGAACAACCCAAAGCCGGGATCTTTGCTAGATAATTAGGGTTTAACATGCAAGTAAACATCTTTACAACTAAGAGTGTGGGATTACAACCTTTGTAGTCCGCTCCTTCGCTTCATAAGCTCCGAGTAGAAGTCCCTTCGCCGCGATCCACGATCTCCCGGACTCGAGAGAGGCTCCACAACTCGAACGATCCATGCTAGCTTATAGTCTTCCTTTTCTCCGATGATCTACCTCGAAGTTTCTATAACTCAAGCTCTCTCTCTCTAATGAGGTGAACACCCTAATCTAATTGGCTAGATTAGATGAGGATGATGGAGTAGTATTTGTGCTCTCTTTTCTTATCAAATTCTCACTCTTAATCATCACAAAATGAAAACCTAGAAAGCTTTCTCAAAGCTCAAGGTTGAAGAAGAAGAAGAAAAATGAATTAAAAACTTTTTGTGATAAATAATGAAATGATATATGATTAATAATGTAACCATGGTCAACTATGACAAGGCTAACCATTGTAAAGAGTTAACCAAGGCTAAGGGTTTGGGTTGGGTTAAGAAAGAGTAACTGGAAAATATCAACCATAATATCTAAGCTCGTGACAAAAGAAAACCTTCTAGAAGGTTCATGAAACAACTAACCCAATTCAAACCCTAACCTTGTTTAATCTCCACTAAACATGTTGCATTAGTAATCATATTATGTTACAATATTATATATCACATATATAATATATTTTTGTAACAAAAGAAAATAATACAATTAACATATATTGCATATATATCAATGTATTATCCGGTGAGAAAATGAATCAATAAAGCGAGCCAATATTAGATAATGTAATGCAATATATCATATATATTATTATACATTAAATTATCGAATCAACACTTGATCCGACAATCCGGCTATATTGAATATAACCGACTAATATATCATGTACCGATTCATCGAATCAACACTTGATCCGATGACCCAGCTCATATCTGAATATCGCGAGAATATAATACGGTATCTCATATCGCATTATTCTCGGTCGTGCACATATCACATATGTACCCCTACTCCGTTTTGCCTGAGTCAAGAAACCTCTGTGTAGGACTCTAAAGAATCGTCAATACGCCGGTAGCAGGTGATGATCATATCAAACACCCACAAGCTGCAAGCGGTCAGCTAAACGTAACAGCCACCCAGGTATTGAGTGATCAGAAGATCAACAAGCAAGCCTGTATATTCTCCTGTGAATCCAATCAATAACACTCCCATACAGTCCGGTCTTTTTGTCTGATATGTTGCATATCTAGTCTAGGGGTGGTATACGTCAGACCCTAGTAACCGATAAGTCGTGTCGATGTGAGGCTCATAACGGGTCGAGAAACTACTGGTAACACTTACCAGTAAATCTCTATATCAGCCCTGGCCAGAGACTTCCAGTTATAGCCAATCGAACACAGCACAACATCAACTCCCTATACCGGGAGAGACGAATACCCTCCTATCACTCATTGCCTCCATGTGATTCGGGACTGTACCCAAAAGCCACCGTTTTGCACGCCCTCTTGGACGTGGTAAGGTGGAAATCAAAGCACAGTGGGAATCACACAAGACTCTATGACGATCTCGGGTCTACAGACTAACCTGTACCAGTGTCACCGGAGAACTGCCATCTGACATGAGGTATAATACCATCTGGGAGTTCTCGGCGAGTCCGTTCAGTGTACCCAGTCTCCACTGAGCACCCGTACACCATCCTTGATGTCAAACACCGATGGATATGGGATCATCCATCGCCCATCATATGGGTCAAGATGCGTATACGCTAGTCTACTCTGGTGTATCGATGCCCTGTCTCGACACACCCTCGACTAGGAACAGTTATAGGATGTACTCATCGACTACCGTGGCCCCACTAGTATGATCTCATCATAGTCCCAGTAGTCGAGTACAGATCCTAAGGGCTTTATCAACATGTGAGAGTAAGACAGTAAACTAATACAAGTCAACATGTTAAGATAAAGTGAAACCAAATAGCATACTATCATGACGAGCAAGAAAGTCCTCTCTATATATATCCAAGCATCCATTATAATCTACATCATATGTACAACAATGGCCTCTAGGGCATATACATAACTAACAATCTCCCACTTGCACTAAGGCCAGCTGCTGTAGTTTCTCATACCTAGCATCCCGAATAATCTCTCAAACTGTATCTGGGGAATGGCCTTCGTGAGTGGATCCGCAGTGTTGTCCTTCATATTTACTCTCCTGACCTCGATCTCCCGGCGATCAACTATCTCCCTGATCAGGTGATACCGCCTCAGAATATGTCTGGACTTTTGATGGGACCTGGGTTCCTTGGCCAAAGCCACAGCTCCATTGTTATCGCAATACAGAGGTATTGGATGTTTAATGGATGGAACCACACTAAGCTCACTAATGAACTTCTTTATCCAGAGATCCTCTTTGGCAGCATCGTTGGCAGCGATGTATTCAGCCTCCATCGTCGAGTCTGCAACGGTATCCTGTTTGGAACTCTTCCAACATACCGCCCCTCCATTGAGGGTAAAGACAAATCCCAAGTGCGACTTAGAGTCGTCCTTATCACTTTGGAAGCTGGAATCGGTAAAGGACTCCACCTGGAGTTCTCCGTTACCATACACCAAGAACATCTCCTTAGTCCTTCGCAAGTACTTGAGAATGTTCTTCACAGCTGTCCAGTGACTCTCTCCAGGATCTGCTTGATACCGACTCACTACACTTAGTGAGTATGCTACATCGGGTCTGGTACATAGTATCGCATACATGATAGAGCCTGCTGCCGAAGCATAGGGTATCCCTTGGATACGAGCTCTCTCCAAATCAGTCTTGGGAGACATCTCTTTGGAGAGAGTGAGTCCAGAGATCGTGGGTAGGTTCCCACGCTTGGATTCTTCCATACTAAACCTCTTTAGTATGGTGTCAATGTACCTGGATTGGGACAATCCCAGTATCCGTTTAGATCTATCTCTATAGATCATGATTCCCAATATGCAAGAGGCATCACCTAGATCTTTCATTGAGAATCTTTGTGATAAGAAGAGCTTGACTGATTGCAGCATAGGAATATCATTTCCTATCAAGAGTATGTCATCCACGTACAATACGAGGAATACAACCTTACTCTCTGCCACCTTCTTATAAATACAAGGTTCATCTATATTTTTGATGAAGTCAAACTCTTTGACTACAACATCAAAACAGATGTTCCAACTCCGCGATGCTTGCTTTAACCCATAAATGGATTTAAGCAGCTTGCACACCTTTCCGCTGCTCCCACTATCTACGAAGCCCTCTGGCTGAGTCATGTACACGCACTCTTCTAAATCATCGTTTAGAAAGGCGGTCTTAACATCCATTTGCCAGATTTCGTAGTCATGGTATGCAGCAATGGCAAGTAAGATCCAGATGGACTTAAGCATAGCCACTGGAGAAAAGGTTTCGTCATAATCCACACCTGGTCGTTGACGAAAACCCTTTGCAACAAGTCTAGTTTTGAAAGTCTCAACTTTTCCATCTACACCAATTTTCTTTTTAAAGATCCACTTGCTCCCAATGGGTTTTACCCCTTCAGGAGTATTTTCCAAAGTCCATACTTTGTTAGTGTACATGGATTCCATCTCAGATCGCATTGCATCCAGCCATTTCACAAAGTCACCATTCGTGATGGCCTGCTCGAAACTAGTCGGGTCATCATTTTCCATGATGCAATCCTCGCTTCCACCATCAATGAGAAAACCGTAGTATATCTCAAGTGGATGAGAAACCCTGCTAGATCAGCGGAGAGGCTGGGGTTCGTCGGGTACTACTGAATCCTCTGGCTCCAATAAATCATCAGTTGTAGTTTGTGGTGCTGGAACCTCTTCCAGCTCTGCCTCTTCGCCACTAATTTCTTTTGCAAGAAATTCCTTTTCTAAAAAGGTGGCATGTTGAGCAACAAACACCTTTTGTTGTTCACTGTGGTAGAATAGATATCCATACGAATTGCTTGGAAATCCTACAAACTTACAAAGAACTGATCGTGCCTCAAGCTTGTCCGGATTTTGCTTTTTAACATAGGTCGGACAACCCCATATCTTAACTCTTTTAAGAGATGGCCTCTTCCCATTCCATATCTCATATGGAGTGGTAGGCACAGATTTAGTTGGAACTCTATTCAATAGGTATATGGCTGTCTCCAGCACATACCCCCAGAAGGAAATAGGTAACTCAGCTGTACTCATCATCGAGCGCACCATATCTAATAGGGTGCGATTCCTCCGTTCCGATACACCGTTGTGCTGTGGTGTATAAGGAAGAGTAAGCTGAGAGAGAATCCCATTCTCTTTTAGATAATCTAGGAACTCATTGCTTAAGTATTCACCTCCTCGATCAGATCGAAGAATTTTAATACTTTTGCCCGTTTAGTTCTCTACTTCGTGCTTATATTCTCTGAATTTCTCAAAAGCTTCAGACTTGTGTTTCATCTGGAACACATGTCCGTATCTAGAGAGATCGTCAGTGAATGTAATGAAGTAGGAAGAACCGTTCTTGGCGTGTGTAGACATGGGACCGCATACATCACTATGTACCAGTCCTAAGAGTTCCGTAACTCTTTCTCCGTGTCCACTAAACAGAGTTTTGGTCATTTTACCTTTGAGACATGAATGGCAAGTGTCATAAGATGATAATTCGAACGAATTCAAATATCCATCCTTATGTAACTTAGCTAGCCGTGTCGCATTGATATGACCAAGTCTACAATGCCACAAGAAGGATTCGTTCATTTCTGAACTCTTCCTCTTGTGTGTGTTTTGTATATTAAGGACTGTATTTTGATTGAGAATGAATATGCCATTATGTAACGAGCCTGATGCAATCAACTTTTGATCTAGAAATATGTTCATAACATTATCCTTTACTACAAAATTATATCCTTCTTTACTTAATAAAGAAACTGATATAATGGTGCACATCATGTTCGGTATATAATAGCACTCATTCAGAATCATTGTATTACGACTTGGTAATACTAAGTGATATTTGCCAACTGCTTTGGCTGCAATACTTGCACCATTCCCTACTTGAACGGAATGATCACCTTTTTCCCAGTTCTCTACCTTTACGTAGCCCATGTAACAATTTACATATGTGGGATCCTGATCCGGTATCTAATACCCAGGACGTAGGGTGAACTGAGAAACAGTTCTTAATAACTAACACACCCGAAGAAGGTGCATCAACATGCATGTTCTCCATTTGGGCGGCGTGAGAATCAAGATATTCTCTTGTTTCCTGTTCAGTCTTATAACTCTTATAAGAAAGAACAGGACCAACGATCCCCTGCTCAGTATAATAAGCGAGTTCAGTCAATACATCCATATTATTATCTTGATTATGGCCTGACATGGTCGCTACCTGAAGAGAGAGAGAAGAAAATACTTTAGCGTATGCTCTTGCAAGATTAGATTGGTTATTATCTTATCTAATCAGGATGTCTCCCACTGTTTTATCAAATCTTCCTTCAAACCCTAAAAGGTAAGATTAGCCGGGATTAATTACACCCTACAATTTCGTCAATCTTTCAGCCAGATCAGTGTCAGTACTTGAGGGAGGATCCCCGTGCTTTCGCATGGACCTAATTAAAATAAACCTCGTTTTCCCAGAGGCATAACCCCGTTAACACCTTTCTAGACACCTACTTGATCGGCTAATTGTCCTGTGTAAAATTCTCCCAGAAGTAACTCTTACTCGCAGTGGGTATCGGGATCCAACTATCTCATAGGAGGTATGCAATCTCATTGCAAATTTCAATACTTGAAATTCCCGATAATGCTTTTACCCCTAGCAACTTATGACCTTGGCTAAGGTCAACAAATCATAAGTGCTAGCCAAGTTCAACCCGTCATTTCCCGATTGAATTAAACCCACCCGTACGACCCTTGGCTAAGGTCAACAAAGTCGTACGACTACCCTAACTCAATCACATCTCATGTTTTAGCAGATAAATACTAATTAGCTACCGTACACCATGCCTTGGCTAAGGTCAACAAACGCAGCACGAATACTAACTAGTCTCTATCTGAAATGGCGGAGGGCTACGCAGGTTTTTCAGAAAACCATGAGCGTAATGAACTTGATATCGTCGTAGAATCAAGTGGTTTTTGAAAAAGGAGTGTTTTTTAGGCTTTTTCTAGTTTCGCTAAAGAGGTCACTCCCGGTGAAGGGATCTCGACTCTTTCCCCATCGAATAAGGTGCAGGATATATCATATATACCGCTGTGCAAAGCAAAAACTATAGAAGCTGTCAAAAACTAAACCGTGATTTTGTAGCATCTGCCAGTTTCGCTAAAGAGGTCACTCCCGGTGAAGGGATCTCGGCTCTTTCCTCATCGAATAAGGTGCAGGGTATATCATATATACCGCTATGCAAAGCAAAACTGTAGCTACCCTTTTTATAAAGTTTTGATTCTACAACATCTTTTAGGTTTCTTTTCTTTTTATTAATCTCATTAATAAATCCCATCAGCTTATGCTTCCTAAGCATCACAGAAGAAACGAAAGCAGTAATATTTATATATCAGCAGATATATATAGTATAAGCATTCGTCTCAGGCAGTAATATGATCTCATCACAGAACATTGCAGCAGAAGAACATATATGAAATATTGGATACACTAGGATGTCCGTGTTTTTAATACGAGCCGGTATAAAGCACGGATTCCACGGTCGCGATGAATAGCCAAACCCACATCCCTAGACCCCTACGAGAGCGTCAAGCAACACTGCCAATTCTAGAGTTAGGAGACCCGGTCCCGACTCCTCGAGATGGCCTCCCACTGGACCCTAGAACCCGGTTACTTGTGCTCCCCTCCTTGGGTCTACCTAATGCGGAAAAGTAAATAATATACACTGGTGACATCAACCTCATCCCGGAAGTGCCTCAATAAAAGAATATTACATACAAATGAATTTTACATGAATGAAAATAAAAACCCTCATCTCACATAAAAACCCCGGCTATTCAGAACACGACGATCCAATATAACATATCACAGCAACACATAATATCTCATATCATCAACGTAAGTAAGTATGCATACACCGATCATCGTTGATGTATAGTAACGAAAACCGGCAATACAACTACATACTACACTTACGGTCACAGAAAAGAAATTGTAAAACTACAACATTTGGAATCCACAATCACTTTAGACATCATAAATCCGAAATATCACATACTTCGCATTTCATGCCTAACTATATGAATTCCACATATTGTATCACATTCTAGATAAATAGACAGTATTAAACTTTCCGATCGGATAATCAAATACCCAAGATTTTCTAAATAGCTCAACACTTGAGCGGAGTTCAAATAATCCCAGAATATGTCACAGTACCGATGGTCCAGCCGTAGAAGGGTCAAGCCAACGCCTCACATGTGGCACGCCGTACTGCCCCAAACCCTAAGGTTTAGAGGTGGTTCAGACGGTCACATAATCGAGTTAAGGTTTGTGTTCTTCTAGAGGGTACACCGCATTACTTGCACGTTTTTCCGAAAGATTTAAACTTAAGAAAAATTCAACACTTGAAAGTTTTTCGTGCCGGAAAAAAGTGAGTTAATGATATCCGTTCGAACATTTTAACAGTTTCTAAAATATCCGGAAAACAAAACGAAATTAAACTATCCGATCGAATCAACGAATTCAAAATAATCCCCAGAACACTCAACACTTGAGTCAGATTAAAAATACCCAGAAATATACTGAATCACCTACGGATATTACCGTGCCAAAAAGAGGCAATAATTCTTCTGTACGGCCGCGGATCCGCGGCGCAAGCATGGTATTGCCGCGGTTCCGCGGCGGTTTGTATTGTCTCGTTTTCCACGGTAATGCTTATATTTCCCTGCTAGTATTTTTAAGTATTTTTAATGCAGAAAAAATCACATTTTCACAAAATTTCCAGAGAGGGGTCTAATTCGACGTTTCGGGGTTCGATCGGAGTTTTAACTTCGTATACACGTCGCCTAATGCTCTAGCTAAGCTCTGATACCACTGTAGGGTTCCTAAGCACACTTACAAGGGTTAATAAGGCATCAACCATACCTGAATAAAAATTTAGACGTGCCAAACAACCCAAAACCGGGATCTTTGCTAGATAATTAGGGTTTAACATGCAAGTAAACATCTTTACAACTAAGAGTGAGTGATTACAACCTTTGTAGTCCGCTCCTTCGCTTCATAAGCTCCGAGTAGAAGTCCCTTCGCCGCGATCCACGGTCTCCCGGACGCGAGAGAGACTCCACAACTCGAACGATCCATGCTAGTTTGTAGTCTTCTTTTTCTCCGATGATCTACCTCGAAGTTTCTATAACTCAAGCTCTCTCTCTCTCTCTCTCTCTAATGAGGTGAACACCCTAATCTAATTGACTAGATTAGATAAGGATGATAGAGTAGTATTTGTGCTCTCTTTTCTTATCAAATTCTCACTCTTAATCATCACAAAATGAAAACCTAGAAACCTTTCTCAAATCTCAAGGTTGAAGAAGAAGAAGAAAAATGAATTAAAAACTTTTTGTGATGAATAATGAAATGATATATGATTAATAATGTAACCATGGTCAACTATGACAAGGCTAACCATTGTAGACAATTAACCAAGGCTAAGGGTTTGGGTTGGGTTAAGAATGAGTCATTAGAAAATATCAACCATAATATCTAAGCTCATGACAAAAGAAAACCTTGTAGAAGGTTCATGAAACAACTAACCCAATTCAAACCCTAATCTTATTTAATCTCCACTAAACATGTTGCATTAGTAATCATATTATGTTACAATATTATATATCACATATATAATATATTTTTGTAACAAAAGAAAATAATACAATTAACATATATCGCATATATATCAATGTATTATCCGGTGAGAAAATGAATCAATAAAGCGAGCCAATATTAGATAATGTAATGCAATATATCATATATATTATTATACATTAAATTATCAAATCAACACTTGATCCGACAATCCGGCTATATCGAATATAACCGACTAATATATCATGTAGCGATTCATCGAATCAACACTTGATCCGATGACCCGGCTCATATCTGAATATCGCGAGAATATAATACGGTATCTCATATCGCATTATCCTCGGTTGTGCACATATCACATATGTGCATCTACTCCATTTTTCCTGAGTCAAGAAACCTCTGTGTAGGACTCTAAAGAATCGTCAATACGCCGGTAGCAGGTGATGATCATATCGAACACCCACAAGTTGCAAGCGGTCATCTAAACGTAACAGCCACCCAGGTATTGAGTGATCAGAAGATCAACAAGCAAGCCTGTACATTCTCATGTGAATCCAATCAGTAACACTCCCGTACAGTCCAGTCCCGTACAATCCAATCTGTGTAGGACTCTTAAGATAAAGTGAAACCAAATAGCATACTATCATGACGAGCAAGAACGTCCTCTCTATATATATCCAAGCATCCATTATAATATACATTATATGTACAACAATGGCATCTAGGGCATATACATAACTAACAATCTGTTGGCATGACGCTACTCTAAAGTCTTCCAACGATTATTCCAGACTAGACATAGGTTGTGAATGAGTTTCAGTAAAAGATTCAAAGTTGTTTGGATACTGAAAACTCCGAAATGGCTGTGTAGAAGCAATGCGTAGGGAAGGTGCAAAAGTTGGGTAGGATGGATAGGAATAGAATGGTTGGACAGGGGTAGGATCAACATACGGATAAGAAGGTGAATGGAATTGTTGATCCAAAGAATTCGCAGTGGTGAAAGGAGTGAAAGATCGGTTACGAGATTGTTCAATATGTTCAGCAATAGACATGGGTTTCGGAGTTACAACTGGACTCGAAAAAGGAGTATCAACATAAGAAGGTGGTGAAGGTTGAAATGGTTGATACAAGGTGGATTGCGGAGTCCAATTGGTTGCCCTAGACGCATCTATCCGATCTTTCAAAGAAATTTTTGGTATGGAGGGATCGTTCGAAGTTCGACCAAAGCAAGAACCGTATAAAGAAATGTCTGGTTGTGGGTACTAAAGTTCGGCAAGAGTTTTGCGAGGTAGGGTACCCATGTTAGAAGAGTGAAAAGGTAGAGGGAAAGGAAATGTTTTTTTTAAAAATTTATTTATTTATTTATTATTATTATTTATTTTTATTTTTTTTAAATGTTTGTTTTTGGAGTTTTGAAATTATTTGTCTTTGAAAGAATACGGAATTATGGGACTAAATTTTTACAAGCACAAGCACAATCACAATATGCACAAACAATACCTAGAGCTAGAGTCTTCTAAGTCCACTAGACTGCTCCTAACTGTTCCAAAGTGATAAGTTGTGAGATATCCCTCAAATTGTCTCTTCACTGCCAATTGTGGCCAGGTAAGCACAAATGAAGAAGGAGCGTTTCGCTCACGAATCACCGTGAGACGGACCTTTTAAAATTACCTTTCTCACTTGTCTAGCCTACACACCACAAAGTCAAGTTTGGATAAACGGTTGAATGCCCACAACCTTCCTCTGTCCTATTGAGCACGACAGTGCTTAGTTGGCTGAGTCTAGATATTTTTTAATTAAGTTTAAGGGTGATGCATATGCTTTTAGTGATTTTTGGGGTCTTAGGAAGGGTGATGAAATCCCCACCCAATCTTAATTGGTGTTATAGCCCCTTAGATTCCGTATTAATTATGCAAAGCAGGAACAACTAAAAATCTAAAACTCTTTCAAAAAAAAAATTTATTTTGGCTGCGGCGCAAAGAATCCTGCATAAAAATCAGTTTATTGGAGGGGGGAAGAGAATTTGCGCAAAGAATACTGCAGAAAAATTTGTTAGTGGAGTTCAGAGGAGAGGAGAGGAGAAAAGAGATACTCACAGAGAGTTTTTAGTTGCTGACGTCACCCGTTGACCGCGGTTCCGCGGTCAAACCTTTGCTTCTGCCGCGGTTCCGCGGCCTAACAGAAAGTTTACTGCTTTAAATTTTGTCTCTGTGCCGAGTTGGTTTTCCTTTACCTATTTAGATCTCCTAAATATTGATTTGTTCACTGAATTTGCTCTAGATCTGAAACGAAGTTTGTTCCAAGCCTGCACACTTGCACAAAAACCTTTCAAAAATAACAAGATGATTTTTTTTGTTTTAAAATTTTTCAATTTTTATAATTTTTAAATTTTTTTTAATTAACCCGAAATTACACAAAGAAAGAGACTACCGTCTCTCCGGCAACGGCGCTATTAGATTGGTAGAGATTTTCTGTGTTTAAATTTACCGTGATCAAAACGGTGTCGCTTAGTAACTAGCCGGTTGAGTACGGGTCGATCCACAGGGAGACGGAATCCTTTTCTTTATGTTCTAACGAGTTAAATCGGTAATTGGATAGGTTTTGTTTTAAGATCTATGAATGAGAATAAGTTGATAAAAAGCTTGCTAGGGTTGGAATTAAGTTAGTTCGAGATAGGGATCTTCTCACATCTTTCAATGCCTTGGTTGTGAATATAGGTGTTAGGGTAATCGGCAACAACGGGGATTAGCACGACTAGGAAGAAACTTACAAGTCTAAGCTAGGTTTTCCATGCTTAGTTTCTTCTTTTCGGTCCTTGTCCGTCCGTTCTTGGCTCTTAGCCCTAACCTCCGGTTAATTCAACCACAACCGGTCTAATTAGGGAATCATCACTATCATGTAGGATAGGGTGCCATAGTGAGCGGATTGAGGTTGAATTAAAGGGAGTCCGTATTTAAAATTATTGGGCAAAGAAAGGAGTGAGAGAGATTTCCTTCTCTCAAACTTTCCTTCTCCTACCCTAACAAGTGAGGAATTACTCACTCATTAAAACATTTAAAATAAAAATCAAGATAAGAAATTGAAGATTAATTCTACCACTAGATTAACAATTAAAAATTTCAGGTATTTAAAATATGATAAAAATAATGCGAGATGAATAAATAAAAAAACTTACTTTATTGATGACCTCTCAAAAACGCATTGCAATGGAATTTAAATTTTTAGATCTAGAAATTAAAAAGAGGCATAAAAATAAAGAGAGACATTCTCCAAAGAGGCACCCTTAATTTGGTTTTGAGCTCTCCTATTTATAGATAGGAAAACGCTTGGTATACATTCTAATCCGTACACGAAATTACAGAACTTCCCCAAAAGAGCCGAGTCGATGCACCGACACTGCCACCGACACGTGCATTGCACGGCCGTGGAACTGCAGCAGAAGTGCCTGTTTGGCCATGGTTCCGCGGCCATATGGTGGAATCTTGGGTCCATCTTTTCAGGTCTTCTACCAGTTGCTTTTATCTTCTGTTTGATACACTTGGTTTCTCAAAAGCTCTTCTTTTCTTTTCCAGATATTCAGCAGTGGACTTTTTCCTTGAACTCCGCTTGAACTGGTACGCGGCATCATGCGGATCAGTATTCATCTGTTATTGGTCGTAGTCCCACATTTGTTGCGACTTTTCACGAATCTCACTGTAAAGAGCTGAGAACCTGTAACCTGCAACTATTTAGCAGACATAGATCAAAAGTACCTACTTATATGCAATGTGATTAAGAATGAGTGATATAAAAATGCAAAAATCTGATATGAACACACGTGCAACTCTTGGGCTTCCAAATATTAAAAAAGAAAAATTAGAAAAAATAATTGAGTCTGAACACACAGGCTACGTCACAGCAGTGTAGAGGCTTTACCAGTGAGATACAAGTTGTTTCTTGATTTTATTAAACAAATCTAACTTATAACTCTTACACATCCTGTAATACCCTTTTCATACAATAACAAGAAATTTCTGTACAGTGATTTCAGAGTCGTTATATTCTACCCTCCTTATATCGTCCTCGAAATTTACAATTACATAGAGATTAATTTTCAAATTGGTAAGGGTATCGTGTACGCACATCCTCTTCTCTTTCCCAAGTTGACTCTCCTGGCAAATCCTTTCTCCACATCACTCGGACCAAGTTTACTTCCTTGTTCCGTAATGTCTTCACCTTTCGGTCCAGAATCTTAACTGGTTATTGCTCGCAGATTAAATCAGTTTGTACTGTGAGCTCTGAGTGATCAAGTATGTGGCTGGGTCGCTCACATATCGTCGTACTTAGGATATGTGGAACACATTATGCACGTCTTCCAATGAGGGTGGTAGTGCTAAACGGTATGCCGCTTCTCCAACTCGTTCGAGTATGTCGAACGGTCCTATATATTTTGGACTTAACTTACCCCTTTTTTAAAACGTATCACTCCTCTGTTTGGAGATATCTTCTAGAATACATGTTCTCCGGGTTGAAACTCCAAGTGTCGACGCTTTGCATCTACCCAATATTTTTGTCGGACTTGGGCTATGCGCATCCTTTCCCTGATCGTGCGAACCACGTCCACAGTTGCCACGATCATCTCTGGTCCAAGGAGTTCACGATCTCCAACGTCGTCCCAACTCAGCAGGGAACGACATTTCCGTCCGTAGAGTGCTGCGAATGGTGTCATCCCAATGCTTGCCTGATAGCTGTTGTTGTATGAAAACTGTCACGCCCCTCTTCCCAGTATACGAGGACGCGACGAGGTCCGCTACGTATATACTCAGGAGTACATACACTAAGCGTATCTAAGCAATATAAAATAAATACACAAGAGATAAGGGATAATAAAAACGGCAACTTTTATTTATTAACATTCTTTTGTACAATGCATGAAAAAGAAATACAATTGAAATAAAAAGATGCCTAAACGGTGGCATAACAGGAATGAAAAGTACTGAATGGAAAGGTGTACAATGAAACTACAGTGCTGGGTCTTCGGCAAACTGCTCCAAGTCTTCTGTAGATGGCTCGATCTCTGCCAGGTCCAAACCACCTGATGACATTCAAAGGAGAAAGAAAGAGAATGTCGTCAGCGAACAGGTCGCTCGGTAAGTCCCAAAGATAAGAGGAGAAATAGAATAGACAGAGAGTAAGAGAAAGAGAGTAGCTTTTATAGTTGTATTATATTGTTTTAGTGTTAATGCTGTTGTTATCGTAAGTTCAAGGGTGAATGTCAACTAATCTCAAGAGTGTTCTCAAACCCAATAGGCTGTAATCCAGGGGTAGGGAACCATGGGCCCAAATGATATGTTAGTAGCGGGACTTCGACCGTCGCCGAAATATTCCAAACTCAACAGGCCACAGTCCAGGAGCATGGAAACACGGGCCCTCATGATTGATTGCTTGTGTTAGTAGACATGGATTCATGATCTAGGGGGACTCTTGAGATTATGTTGGATTCACGAATGAACTACCTCAATACCCCGTGTAGTTATGTTATTGATAGTACTGTATTGCATTGTATTGTCTTATAAATTGAATTGTGTAATTGGATGACTGACCAAAACCATGATATCAGTAAACGGGTGTAACTGTATAATCATGTAAATGGAATAACTGGATAATGGATGTATATCCATGTTTTGTTTCAGTCAAGTTGTTTAGATTGATAACTGGATTCACGGATTCATGTGTTCATATTGAATTGGAATATTGTAGATTGTAGGTTGTACTTGAATCATATTCAAGTCAGATATAATCAGACTCAAATCCGAGTCAGACAATCAGAAGTGTAAATCGAAGTCCTATAATTGTTAGGGTCCTTAGGGTAATTTATAAACTTGAGGGGGTTTCATGTAAAAATACTTTTGTATACTTTTCAAAATACACCTCAAGTATTCATTATTCGTCTTTAGAGTTGTAATGAGGGTGGATTTTATATTGTGACATTTCTAGTGAAAATATCCTAGTTTTTTTTATAAATAGAGGTATTTATCTATAATATTGATTTATTTAAAGTTCATGGTATTTTAGTGTAAAATTTATTCTTGTGATTTTTAGAAAAAGGTGAAATATTTATATCATAATAATAGATATTTAAATGATAAAAATACATATATTTATACAAAGATAATTTTAATAAATATTTTATATTCCAAAATTCTCATTTTCTTAAGAAGTCGTATTTTAAACCTTTCGAGACCGAATGCTCCTTACGGAGGTCTGAATCTCGCACTACTAAGCCCAAGGATGTGCGATAATCCGCACTATCCCGAACGGGTTCCCCAAAAATGGGTTGTAGCGGCGCTTTGCAAAGATTGTAAAGTACTAATCCTTTAGAAAACGGTTTTATAACGTAAAACGTATTTATTTGTAAAAATGTAAATTTTCCGTATTTTAGATTCTAGGGTTTCCTAAGTCGACTAGCCTATTTCTAAATGGTCTAAACGATAAGTTGTTAGATGCCTCAAATCGCCTCTTCACCGCCAATTGTGGGCAGGTAAGTATAAATGAGGAAAGGAGGGATCTACTCATGAATCACCGTGGGTCGGGCCTTTTAAAGTTACCTTTCTCACTTGCCTAGCCTAGACACCACAAAGTCAGGTTTAGATAAACGATCGATGTCCACAACTTATCGTGTTTTCCTAATAAGAGGTATTTATTTAAAAATGTATCAAAGCTAAAACTTTTAGGAATGGTTTTATTAAGAATATGGTATTTAAATGAAAGTTTGTTTTATCGTATTCTAAGTTTTTGATGATATCGTTTTAGGTTGTATATGCGTGTGTGGAGGTAGGTCATTACCTCATGCTCTACTTTAAATGTATAGTAAGGTTAAGGGATTAAATGTGAAATCGAAACATTGTGGTATTTAAGTGAAAAATACGATAATTTGAGAACGCTATCATTTCATGTGATGAAACTTGGCTTTTGGATCATAGACAAATCCCGATCTTCATTCAAGACATCTACCATTTGGATCGAAAAAAATCAAATTATTTGTTAAATGTTTAATAGTCAACAATAAGATATTTAAGCATGATTGAATTGGTGAGAAGTGAAATTTTATAGAAAACCGAATCGGAAATCGGATTTGTTCCGATTCCGTCGGGTTTTGTAATTTCGTATTTTAGAGAATAAGAAAGAGAGATAGAATGGGACTTACGGGTTTTGATTTATACAAAGGAGTGAGGGGAGACTAAAGGGGTTGCCGATGCGTTGCTTCGTCGCCGGTTGTTCCTAAAAACGTCGCCGGAATTTCCGCCGGAATTTCGCCGGAGCTTCGCCGCGAACTTGTTTTCAAAGTACACAACTCTTGAGAAGATTTTGAGAGAGTGGGCTCAGGATTTTGGGATGAGAGGGTAGAGGGTAGGGGGTGTATTTATAGGATAGACCAAGGGTAGGGTAGGTGAAGGGTTTTTGATTAAAAAATGTAAAAATATATGAAAATGTATTAAAAATTGTAGTAAATGAGGCTTTCTGGCTTCTCTGAAACCGATCTGTAAAAATAAAGTATGCAAGGGTGTACAGAAGACCAAGGGTAACACTTTTGGTGTTGGGGACTCGGCCGTCCGGCCGAGTCGGGGGTCAAGGAGGTGGGGGGTCTCGTGGGGTAAGCACTGGTATATTTATTTTTTGAAGTTCAGTTCAAGTTTTGGGAGTTATGGTGTGTAGACTGTTGGGCTTCCAAAGGATTTAAAACAAAATAATATAAAAAATAATGTGGGGTATGGGATTTGAACTCTGGTGGCTTGGTTCAGCAGTGCAAGGTATTACCAATGAGCTACAAGCTCTTTCTTGTAATTATTTGTGTGAAATAATTACTTAAAGAGATATCAGCAACATTAAATACTCCAAGTATACTTTGAATTTAAATCAATTCTTTGTACTTTAAAAATGGAGTTATTTAATTACTTAAGTCTTGTGCTCAGGTAATAAATACCCCTTTTTGGATTTTGAAAAAAATTAATTTAAAAATTTGTATAGGAAAAAGTGTATAAGAAAATTAGGGTTGTTACAAAAACTCCACAAGGTGTAAGTGATCTTCCTACGAACCTTTGAAGTCTAACATACAGGCTCTTAGAATGTCTTCCAGAATCCGAATTGTTCGCTCAGACTGTCCGTCTATTTATGGATGATACGCCGTGCTAAAATTCAGACTCGTTCCCAGGCTAGCTTGCAGACTCTGCCAAAATTATGATCGGAATCTTGTATCATGATCGGAGACGATGCAAACAGATACTCCATGCAATTTCACAATCTCTTGCATGAGTTTATGGGTATCAAATATGATATATCTTGAAGGGTTAATTCTTACTTTAGATTTATGCTCACCTCCATATACTTCTTTGCTAACGTTTTGGTTGATTGGCCAACTCTGAATGGAATAAAATGAGCCGACTCGGTGAGTCGATCCACAATAACCCAAATTGCATCGTTACCTTTCGTGCTGTGAGAGAGAGCAGTCACGAAGTCCATGATAATATGCTGCTATTTCCATTTTGGGATTGGTAACGGCTAAAGTAGACCGGCAGTTCTGTGATGTTCAATCTTCACTTGCTGACACACCAAACACTTGGCTACGCTCCTTGCTATTTCGCACTTCATTCCATACCACCAGTAGTGTTGCCATAGATCCTTGTACATCTTCGTGCCACCGGGGTGTACCGAATAGAGAGAGCTGTAGGTTTCTTTCATAAACTCTTCTCGAATAGGTCCGACTGGCACGCATAAACGACTTCCATATCGCAGTGATCCATCTTCGTGGATAATGAAGTCAGTTCGTAGTCCACTTTCTACTTGTTCTCGGATCCTTTGTAGCTTGGTGTTATTTGCTTGAACTGTCTTGATCTGATTGACAAGAGTGGACTAGACTTGTAAGTTCATCAAAGATGAAGCGTTACCTGACACAACTACTTCAATCTCCAATCCATGCAGTTCTTGTTGTAGTCTCCACTGAGCGGTGAGATTCATTGCTAATGGCTGGCGACTAAGGGCATCGGGAACCACGTTCACCTTCCCAGGATTATACTGTAGGTTGATGTTGAAGTCCGCCATGAGTTCTAACCATCTTCTCTGCCGCATGTTGAGTTTCTTATGAGTAAATACATACTTCAGACTTTTATAGTTAGTGTATGTATCCATTCGTTCTCCCAACAGATAGTGGTGCTAAATCTTGAGTGCGAAGATGACGGCTGCCAACTCTAGATCATGTGTGTTGGGGTCAAAAATTACACTCCAGTTGACCAAGTCAAAGTCAAAGTCAACCCCAAGTAACCGGGTCCAAGCTCGGGTCAAGTGGGCCCATGCCTAAGTCGAGCCCCGCAGCCGGCCTCTCCCATGCCAAGAAAAAAATTATGTAATAAATAAGTTTGATGTAATTTTCACGCATGAATGTAAAATAAATGGGCATAAAACCAAATTTTTGTAAAGCCCATGGCTCATGTGCAAAAGAAATGGGCACATGAGGTATAGGATGGGCAAAAATGCTATTTTGTAAAGCCCAAGGGGCTATGTATAAATTTGTAAGCCTATATAAGGCAACATGATGAAATAAAAAAGATAATAATTCATTCCCTCTCAAAAATTAGGGTTTCTGTGCCTCCTTCTCCTTTCTCAAGGTTCACCTTATTATCTTTTTTTTGAATTAAATCAAGAGTTTAACTCTTCTTTTTCCAAAAATAAATACTTTTTCACCATAAAACCCTTGAAGGGGAGCTCGGATCTGCCATCAAATCCTTAAAAGGGGAGATTTTTAAGTCTCACCCATTTTTTCCCAAGATCCAGCCAACAGAGAGGAAGAAGAAGGATACACGTCTGCTAAAATCTCATTCCGGGAGGATCCGAGACTCAAAAGAAGATCCAAGGCTAAATGGGAGAAGAATGGGGTCCCCTTCGATCATCTCCAAAGATTTCTAGGAGTTTAACTCCATTCAAGATCTGTTGGAGTTTAACTTCATAAATCAAACCCTTTTTTATGAGTTTAACTCCATTTAATATCTTTCGGAGTTTAACTCCATAAATAAAAAATCCTCTTTCAGAGTTTAACTCCTAATTCCGGGGGTAAAAGCCTCTTCTTTCCGCGGGAGCCCAGCGCCCATGTGCTGAGCGCGTGAGGCGCCGGCGCCCAGCGCCCATGTGCTGGGCGCGTGAGGCGCCGGCGCCCAGCGCCCATGTGCCGGACGCATGAGACGCTGGCGTCCAGCATATAGCGCCCAACGCCCACGTGCCAGGCACATGAGGCGCTGGCGCCCACGCGTCCTTGGGACCCCCGTAAACTCTGCGAGACCTCCAATATACCCAAGACTTCTCAAAACACAACACACGCACACTGCACATTGAGTTCGCATGACCAGTTTGACCTGTCAATCGGAGGTTCCTCCACTCCAAAGGCGAGGGATAATTAACGACAGCTTAGTCCGCGGCTGCCGGAGATTCGGATCCCCACAATCAATAAATCCCGTCCTACCCTATACGGGGAGGGGGGAATCTGTAATGCGCCTGACAAGCGACGCGTATTCCCATCTCAATGGGGTGATGAAAAACACCCTACAGATTCTGGCACGTCTGGTGGGATCAATCTCCCCTCCCATATTTCGGGTTAAACGTTCATGTGAACTCAATCAACATATACATTGATTGCATGTACTAAAATTATGCCTTTTTGTGTAAGTTAACAATTTTCAATTGCAATCTTCGGACGCAAAAAATGTCTCCAAGGACAATCTCAGCTCTCGACATGGCTCCTGTGTCCTACACGATGAAGATGACCACCATGTCATTAAACTGGAAATAGATGACCTCTAAGTCATTAAACTGGAAACAGTAGACCCCTAAGTCTTTAAACTGGGGACAGATGACCTCTAAGTCGTTAAACTGGAAACAGATGACCACCACGTCGTTAAACTGGGAACAGCTGACCACCATATTGTTAAACTGGGAAGAGATGACCTTTAAGTCGTTAAACTGGAAACAATTGACCACCACGTTCTTAAACTGGGAACAGTCGACCACTACGTCTTTAAACTGGGAACATTCGACCTCTAAGTCGTTAAACTAAGGATGTAGAAAAAATATGTAAATAAATAAATAAATATAAAAAAGCCGAAATGATGGGGCGACTTGCAATAAAAATCAGCGAGGAAAATAAAAATGAAAATAAACAGCCGAAATGATGGGGCAACCGCGAATAAATAGCCGAAATGATAGGGCAATCGCGACCTTTGCGATAAGAAAAGCTGAAACGATAGAGCAATCGCGATAAAAAAAATTCCCAATGACGAATATGATTCGCTCTTGGTACCATATTCCAGTGTAGCGATGCAGACGCCAACCAAAATTCTTCCAGCCGTACGGTTGGTCCCTGAACTGACTACCGTATACAATCCACGGGCTCAAATAATTCTCGTCATACCCATGCCCCACCGCAATCACTAGATACGCAGCCGGTCTCCGCCCTCGGAATTATGCTCCATTTAAGAAGACCCACTCATGTGTCCTCACGATACATGAGGAGAACAAACTTACGAGATTCTCTCGACTCGTAAGAAAACACTTTCGTGGGATCCTTACGACTCATAAAGGAAAAACACACTTAGGGGTCCCTACGACTCCTAAGGAGAAGGTACACCTACGAGATCCTTTCGACTCGTAGGGAGAAAATATTTTTATGGGACCCTTACGACTCATAAAATTGAAAAGTCTTAGGTGATAGGGGCCTGAACCTGTCTCCTAAGCCATCACTCCCCAATAGGCAAAAGCAAATGATGAATTGCTCCTGACGCCTGTGCTTCAGTGTTAGCAACGCTGATGCCGACCCCTGCCCCAAAATTCCAAAATTCTGATCCAATAGACCCCTAAGTCGTTAAACTGGGAACAAATAACTTCTAAGTCGTTAAACTGGGAACAGATGACCCCGAAGTCGTTAAACTGGGAACGAGGGAAATCCTCTCATGGAAAATGATGATTCGCTTTTGGTACCACATTCCAGTGTAACGATGCTGATGCCAATCCAAAACCAAAATCCTCATATTCTCTCACGGCAAATGATGATTCACTCATGGTACCACATTCCAGTGTAGCGATGCTGATGCTAAACAAAAATCCAAATCCTAAATCTCACGCCGCAATGCCTCGGATTCAAGGGTCCTACCAAACAAGGCAGGAATCGGACAAATCAAACTAAAGTCCCATCCTGAAGCGCTTCCAAGCTCAAAAGCCCTGCTGGACAGAGTGGAACCTCCCCAAAACAAATCAGGCCAACCAATTCCGACAATGGCCTCTACATCAAAACCAGCGACACTCCGTGCCGGAGATAAGTCAACCAGCGACACTCTGTGCCGAAGATAAGTCAACCAGCGACACTCTGTGCCGGGAAAACGTCAAACAGACACTCTGTGCCGGAGACAAGTCAACCAGTGACACTCCATGCTGGGAACAAGTCAACCAGCGACATTCCGTGCCGGGGAAATGTCAAACAGACACTTCGCCTCGGGAATAAGTCGACCAGCGAAACTCCGTGCCGGGGAAACGTCGACCAACGACACTCAATCTTGGAGACACGTTAAGCACCGACCGTCCATGTCGCGAAAAAGGCAGCAATGACCTCCCCGTCAGAATCATGCTTCGACTCGCAATCAAGTCAACCCATGACCTCCCTGTCGGAATTATGCTCCGTCTCGGAATCAAGTCAACCCATGACCTCCCCCGTCTAAATTATGCTTCGACTCGGAATCAAGTCAACCCATGACCTCCCTGTCGGAATTATGCTCCGTCTCAGAATCAAGTCAACCCATGACCTCCCCGTCAGAATCAAGCTCCATCTCGGAATCAAGTCAACCAATAACCTCCCCGTCGAAATTATGCTCTGACTCGGAATCAAGTCAACCAACAACCTCTGCGGCGGAATCATGCTTCGTCTTAGAGTGTACCCCGTGTCGAAATCATGTTTCGCCTCGGAGTACCTGATTTCCCCATCGGAATTATGCTTCGCCTGGGAATTGAACTCTACATCGGAATCATGCTTCGTCTCAGAGTGTACCCTGTGTTGAAATCATGCTTCGCCTCAGAATATCTTCCTTCCATGTTAGAATTATGCTTCGACTTGGAATTGACCTCTGCATCGGAGCTATACTTCGTTCAGAATGTCTGCCCTGTGCCGGAACTAAGTTTCGTCTCAGAATACACCTATCCCATGTCGGAATCATGCTCCGCTCTTCAGAATTATGCTCTGATCCCTAGAATTATGCTCCGCTCTTCGGAATTATGCTCCGATCCCCGGAATTATGCCCCGCTCTTCGGAATTATGCTCCGATCCCTGGAATCATGCTTCGCTCTTCGGAATCATGCTCCGATGCCCGGAATCATGCTCCGGTCCTCGGAATTATACTCCGATCCCCAGAATTATGCTTACGGAATGATGCTCCACCTCCGGAATGATGTTCCACCTCGAAGTCCAACTCCAAGATCCATCAATTTCACGCACACAACTCATATATACATTGTGCATTTATTGATGAGGGGCAATTTGTTGGGGTCAAAAATTACACCCTTGTTGACCAAATCAAAGTCAAAGTCAACCCTAAGTAAGCGAGCCCAAGCCCAGGTCAAGTGGGCCCATGCCCAAGTCGAGCCCCGTACGGCCTCTTCCATGCCAAGAAGAAAATTATGTAATAAATAATTTTATATAATTTTCATGCATGAATGTAAAATAAATGGGCATAAAGCCTGTTCCCTCATAAAACACAAGAAGAAATGGGGCATCACGTGCCCACACGTGATCGGGGGTCACGTGCCGACACGCAATGGTTTTCTGAGGACTCTGAAATAATAAGAATTGAATTCTGATCAAAAGGGGTCACGTGCCCACACGTGATGGGCCTTTAAACCCACTGAAAGAAATTAAAAGGTATAATAAAACAGCAAGAAAAACCTCAATGGGGCATCACGTGCCCACACGTGACCGGAGGTGACGTGCCGACACATGATGAGTTCCCGAGTTCTTTAAAATAATATAATTAAATTCTGGTTAAATGCTTAATCAGTGGGTCACATGTCACCACGTGATAGGGTCTTAAAACTCTCTGAGTTAATGGAAAGAAAACCCTAAATGGGGCATCACGTGCCCACACGTGACAGGGGGTCACATGCCAACACGTGATGGGTTCCTAAGATCTCTGAACAATAGAATAAAATTATAATTAAAAAGAAATCAAAAGCCTGAATTGAAAAAAACATTTCCCTAGATCTTTCCAAACAAAAAAGATTGCGCTCTATAAAGTGGAGCACCGTTGGATTAAAAATCCAATGGTGATTAAAAATCACCAATTTATAGAAAGATTCTATACAAGGAAATATTTTCCTAAAATTTGTCAGAAACAACAAACAAAATATCTTTTGGGGATTAAAAATCCAATGGTGAATAAAATTCACCGAGTGATCTAAAAGATCATGTTGGTTACAAAATCAATCAAAATCTTTCAATGAAAGATTGACTAAACAAATTGATTCTTTTCTTTCTCCTATAAATAGGAGCCAAGAAGAGAAGAAAAAGAAGGAGAGACAACAACAGAGAGAGAATACAAAAAAAAAAGAGAATTTAATTCTCCAGAGAGAAAAGAAGATCTCTTCAGAAAAAAAAATAAACCCTAGGTAAGAGAAGGAAAGAGGTCATTCTATAAGCTCCCACAAAACAAAAAAAGAATTTAATTCTCAAACTAAGAGTTTAACTCTTCTGAATAAGAACTTAGTTCTTCTTTCGGTTGAAGATCTGCAGAAGCAGATCTCCCCATAAGTTGACAATTTAATTCTCATCGGGGGGATTCTGCCATGCAGATCTAAAGACTAAGGGATGACCTAAGTTCAGAGAATTTTATTCTCCCACAAAACACATAGGAATTTAATTCCTCCAACAAAGATAGAGTTTAACCCTTAATATAAGAACTTAGTTCTTCTTATGGTTGAAGATCTGCAGAAGCAGATCTCCCCATAAGTTGAGAATTTAATTCTCATCGGAGAGATTCTACCATGCAGATCCAAAACTTAGAGGTAGATTGGGTTTAAAGAATTTAATTCTTCCAAATACATAGGAATTTAATTTCTCTAAATAAAATTAGGGTTTAACCCTATAAAAGAATTTAATTCTTAAACAAGAGACTTAGACTTTTCATGCACGAGTACCCAACATGATTACGTGGCAACACGTGACCCCTCCTCAATGGTCAAAAAAGAATGAGTGAGATCGGGTCACGTGCTCCCACGTGACCCTTGAACAAACTTCTCAAAATAAAGGCAGAACAGATTTTGGGCGCCCTCACGTGCCCCCACGTGACCCCTAACAAACACTTTAATATCCAAATCATGGATACCCATCACGTGCCCACACATGATGGTCATAAAAGCCAAGTGTTTAACACTTACTTGCATATTCTGAGAATAAAATAAAGGAAGTTTGGGCCCAACACTCAAGCACCTCACGTGACCCCACGTGAGCGCTTCTTTTTTAGTGTTTAACACTATTTTGTGCGCTGCATCCTTAGTGTTTAACACCATTTTAAGCGCATCACGTGGGAGCACGTGATAGACGAGTGTACTCTAGTGTTTAACACTACATTCAAGCCAATCTTAGCTCAAATTAGCTAAGTCTTTCAGAGGCAGCACCTCTTTTGACTGAATCTCAAACACACTTTTGTCTTCTAAAATTGGTCATCTCATATGACATTCAAAGTAAAACCCAGAGCCTTTCAGTCAACTTTGGTTCAAGGGTACATCTCTTCACACCTCTGATACATGTCGTTGTAATTCTTCAACGTCTTCAGAGAGGTGGTGGGTCCCAATGGCCGATAACTATCTGGTGCATTTCCAAACCCATGTTTGCATCGGAACATGGACCGTAATGTCCTTAAACTAACTATTGACCGTAATGTCCTTAAACTAAACAATAGAGCCCAAATGCTCTTTTGTTGGATCTAAATGATCCAGTTAAGTAGATCTTAGTCTAAAATTAGACTAACGTATCCTTAACAAACGTTTAAGTTGATCTTAATCTCAAACGAGATTAACGATCCTTAAATCAATCCAACTACAGATCCTCCAACGAATATTGGTTCAAGGGTACATCTCTTCACTCCTCTGATATTTGTCGTTGTAATCCTTCAACGTCTTCAGAGAGGTGACGGGTCCCGACAACCAGACATTCCACGGACTGTGGGGTCCTTAAACTCATGGACTATGACGTTCTTAAACTTTACGGACTGTGGGGTCCTTAAAACTCATGGACTATGATGTCCTTAAACTTTACAGACTATGATGTCTCTAAACTACCATGGACTGTGGGGTCCTTAAACTCATGGACTATGATGTCCTTAAACTTTATAGACTATGATGTCTTTAAACTGGACCGAGATGTCCTTAAACTAACATTGGACCGTAATGTCCTTAAACTAGCAATGGACCACAATGTCCCTAAACTAAAACAATAGAGCTCAAATGCTCTTTTGTTGGATCTAAATGATCCCGTTGAGTAGATCTTAGTCTAAAATTAGACTATCGTATCCTCAACAAACATTTAAGTTGATCTTAGTCTCAAATGAGACTAACGCATCCTTAAACCCAACCTAAAACCAAATCTAAGAAAATACGGATTTGGACTAATCCACGCCCTACGGGCGACAACATAAATTAGTCTCCGTATACAATCCACGGGCAACCAAAAATTAAACAAACACCCATGACACGAAGTGACCATCTGGAGAAGGAGAAAGTTGATACCGCGATACGGTAGTGTAATTAACTGCAAGGGCTTGCGCCTGCAGGGAAGAGCGTCCCCACAATCAAAAACCCCTCAAACGAGGGGGAATCTGACGAAGTCTGATACAACGGCCGCATCCGTCTAAACCTTCAATACACGGTGCCATAAATCAACTTGGTATCTTCGGAGAGGTGGACGAATAAAACCAAAATAGCATCTACGCCCAAATTCAGGCAAGACGGACCTACGCGGTCGCGTCTCTGTGTTCGGCGGAGAACAGATTCTGGCATGCCCGGTGGGACCTTTTCCTCTTTCCACTCCACACTTCGTGTGTCGTGTTCGCGAACGAATCACGGTTTGATATGGTTGCCCCTGAATTCAAGGTACTATGATTTGGTGTCTTGCTCCCGTGCAGATCAATGGCTTTCAACTGTACAAACTGCAACAACTCTCGCTCCGTCCCCGCCGGAGGAGTGACCTACGGGCCCCAAGCGGCCTCTCTTTTTACATTGCCAGTGGAACAAGTGACCCAAGCCACCACTAGGCTATTCTTCGGGACCATGATCCCACCAACAAGCTTCAGATGCCAACACAGGAAGCTGCGAAGAAGTCGGTCTTTGATCGGCTTGCAACCACCACGGCCCCTCTCAGCGGGTCGTCCAACTCTAATGCCTCAGTCTTCGACAGGCTGGGTCAAAGCTTAAGTGGGCCCGCAAAGAGGCTCGCAATACCAGAGAAGGACACTCCAACTCCTACTACAGTCGAAGTCGTCTAAGCTGCTCTCCCTACTCGAAGGTCGGCTTTCGACAGGTTGACCATTCCCTCTCAGCAAACGTCTGTCTTTGACATGTTGGAGCCAACAACAGACTCTCATCAGAAAAGGGGGCATGGAAAAGCTGATTCAACAATGGATGTGGTCCCGACAGCTCGCCATGCTCGACGTCGCCACTGGCGCCGAGTGAGGAAAGCTGGGGGCAGCTCTCCTTCTGGACTAACTCCGTCAACTCCAACGGTGGAAGTTGATACTGCTGTTCCAACTGGGAACAGCTTTGAACTGCTTAACAAGGTGCGCAGGAATTCGCCAACTGCCGTGTTGAAAAAGTCTCCTCCACCTATAGAGAATGCCACAAAGGCGAAGCTTGAACAGCCCCCTCAGCGGCTGTCCTCTAAAATTTACAAAGTTTGGCGACAGGTCCAGGACTCCGTGATAGATCAAGACTATCTCCGCTAATAGAAAAAGATGAAGGTTCGGCACGAAGAGGACCACCCTGTCAAGCCACAGAAGGCGAAAGCTACTTGGGTGCCCACTGCAACGACCCCCTCAACTTCGACCGCTCATAAGAGGAGAAGGATGGAGAAAATCCTGGTGTCTGCGATGAATCGCAAGAACGCTGAATCTAAATGCCCCAAGTCTGGGGGCATGGTGGTACATACTGTCTATATGGCATCTGGGAAAGAGGATAGCCGTGTCTCTACGGGCCATCGACCACTCACCAGATTCGTAACAAAGGCCCAGGAGCAACAACAGAAGCTCCAGGAAATGTTAACGCAAATGGCCGTACTCACAGGGCCAAAAGAAAGCCCAGAAACGTCATCGGAGCAACGTCAAGAACAAGAAACTGATGCTGAGTTCCTCCGCAGAATTCTCGAAAAGAAGGACAAAGAGGCGGCGGAACAAGCTGCCAATATAAAACAAATGGCGTTCTTATTCCAAGATATAGTTGGGATGATGTTACAGCCGGATCCTCCAGCTGAAAATCCTCTGATTACCCTTGAAAACGACCGAGCGGAGACGTCAAACCCTCTTCCGGCTTGTTCAGCAGCCAAAGAGGATACCATCTCAAAAGTTGCCCTGGATGATTACATCACTCAGCAGATACGATTTCATCAGGCGAATGAAGCGGCTGGGCAAATTGTTAAGACTGGACGACCCTATCCGCGTTGGTACGACCAAATAAAGTACCTGCCAGGATATACGATTCCCAAATTCTACGTATATAAGGGGACGGGGAATCCACACCGGCACGTTTCTCAATTCAGGGCTCTGTGTGGCAACACCAAAGGTGACGATAAGCTACTGCTTCGCCAATTTGTTAGCAGCTTGTCAGAGACAGCATTTGAGTGGTATTCCGAGCCCCCGAATGACTCTGTTAAGATGTTTACAGAAATGGAGTTACTCTTTACACAGAGGTTCGCAAGCGCTAGCGAACGCACCCCAATCACCGCATTAATTAACGCCAGAGTAAAGCCAGGCGAAACATGGGTGCAATACGCTATACGGTGGCAGAATCTATGGTCGAAGTGCGAGCAGCGCATCAAAAAAGCGCCTGCGGTAGGCATGTTCGTGGGTACTCTTGATCCGCAGGCGACCATTTCGCAATTCATGATGTTCTTCAAGCCAACTACTTTCCAGGCCTTGATTGACAAGCTGGCCTAAATGGATCAGATGGGTCACAGAGCATCTCCTTCCAAACTGGAATCTCGAAATGAAAATGGGAAAGGAAAAGCAAGCTTCGTCGCCAATGCTCAACAACATCCCAGTAGTCCAAAACTAAATGACCGCCAAGACGAGAGACGGCGATTCTTTAATGAGAAAATGAAGCGCCCTTATTCGTTTCCCCGGGACAAACAAGAAGATTGTTCGAGCTGGCGGTGCGCAAAAGGCTCATCAACTTGCCGGATCCAAAACGCCCATTGCAACCCGGTGAGGCTAATAATCCCAATTATTGCCCCTATCACCAAGCGATAAGCCATCCAATCGAAGATCGCTCGTCTTCAAAGGGTGGATTGAGAACCAATACCAACAGGGCAAATTCACACTGTCCGAGAATTGAAAAGTAAACCTGCCCCAGCCGCACGCTCTCAAAAAGGCGGACACACCGGGGGCATCATACTCTTTTATAGAAGAAGCTCCATGGGAGGTTGTTCTTTCAGCCAAAACGAAAAGAATGCTGAAAGATCTCCAAACATGCCCGGCGATCAAATGGAAAAGTCCACTGGAACCCGAAGTCATCAAGAGAATGCTGAAGCCGCGCCTAACTTCAGAAATTGATGGTGATAGTCAAAGCGCTTATACCCAGCCGTCAAAGTCTTCAAGGAAGAAGAAAAAGACAAAAAAGCCCATGAAGCTTGATGACAAGCGCACGGACCTGAAAAAACATATTGACGCGCTGGAAGAATATAACCAGAAGGCGTGAACCCCAGTCACACTTCAAGAGTTTCTCAGCCGCGTCCTTGGGGACGGAGATGATGACAATAGAGAAGACTCGTCAGATGAACTTGAGGATTATATGGCAAGCTACCATGTGATCTCTCACTCGTCGATAGACTGGGAAGAAGCTCCTAACGCAGAGAAACTGGGGACAGAGCCCGAACCAGAACTCCTAGAACCGTCAGACGAGATGATTGACAGGTTGCTAAACGAAGCATGTCAAAAGAGCAAGGCTGATCGAAAGCGTGAAACGGCCATATTTGAAAAAGCCAAACGTCGGCGACTGGATGAAGGGGTTAAAACACTCCCACCAGATCAAAGCACATACGCCGCAAATAAAAGCAGGTTCAAGACAAGGAAGAGGTTCGCCAAGCCATATTGATGGGAATGAAGCTGCCACCCTACGAAGGAAACACTTCTGATAAGATACAACTTAATGAAGAGGATGTACATCCTAATTACTGTTTATATCATCGAAGGATTGCGCACCCTACTGAAGAATGCAACGCCTTTAAAAATTGGTGGCAAGGGTATGTCGCTCACAGGCAACACTTCAAGAGGATGAAGCGTGAAGCTCGTCGACAGCGGAAAAATGCGACAGACGAACGAGGAAGAGTTGCCGGCAACTGTCACATAGTTGATTCCAGGGGATTGCAAGTTCTCACCTTCGGGAGCGGTTCCGAAGAAGAAATGACTCTCGGCCCTCTCTTCAAAGAATCCACCTCAGGAAAAGAGGAAGAAACGAAGAGCCGCGAGAACATTCAGCTGCGCAATCGCACGCTATCTGAAAAGAATCTCGAACCTGCAAATAAGGGATCGAATAAAAAGGATGAGGGGAAAGAAAAGATCCCTGAAGATATCGCCCTCGATGATCGAGTCGTCAAAGAGCTTGCAGCCAGGGACCCGCCTAAGAAAAACAAGGTGGATTATAACGTTCTGGCACACCTGAGGAAGATACCCTCGCAGCTAAGCATTCTCGATGCACTTCTGCTATCTGAAGAGGCGAGAGATTCCTTGATCAAGGCACTACAAGAGCCCAAATAGTTACAGGCTTTCCTCGCCGAAGAAAAGATGAAGGACGAGCTGGAAGAAGTGCACACAGCCGATATCACCTTCGGCGATGAAGATCTCCTCCTCGGGACGTGCAAGCATAACCGTCCCTTTTATGTCTCCGGATACTGTCATGATATTAAGATAGGAAAAATCCTGGTTGACAATGGGTCCTCCGTCAATCTCCTCAATGTAAGAGTGTTGAAGGAAATCTGCATGAGCATTCAGCACCTCGCTCGTGATAAAATCACCATCTCCGGTTTTGACTCCCAGTCGTCACGGACGCTCGGGTCTTTGATACTGACGTTACGCTTTGGGCTGCTCGTCACGGACATCAAATTTCACGTCATTGACGCCAAGACATGTTACAATGCCTTGCTCAGCAGGCCTTGGCTACATGAGTACAACATTATTCCTTCTACACAGCATCAGTGTATGAAGTACTTCAAAGATGGGCTTGAATATACCGTGATAGGGGAGTTGAACCCATTCTCCGTGAATGAAGTTCGAAAGTACGAAGATGCAAAATACTTCTTACCAGATTTTGAAGACACGAAAAGATGCCACAAACCGAAGAATCAATCTATCACCACTATTCCGGTCTTCGGGAGTGATACCAAGGATGAAGAAGAAATGGTTTATTCATGTCCGCCCCAATGCTACAAGCCGGGACCGTCCACCCCTATTCTGGTCTTCAGCAGCGACTCGGAAGATGAGGTCAATGCCGTATTTTCTGTTCGACCATCAATACAAGCCTTCGCTGGCGATGATCGGAGTTTGCAAATCGCCATGGTTCCGCAAGAGCATTACAAAGAGCTCGATGCACTTGATACCTATGGTGTGCAGGAACTGCAGACATTATACGTCCCTCCCAGGCGAAGAGATGAAAAGGCGATCCTCTTTTATCGATCCACGGAAACCAAAGTGGAGAAAGAAATTTGGCATGGTGCCGATTCTGCACTTGACAGTCTCCAGGCCATCCGTCTGCCCAGATACTACACAGAAAGATTAAAAAGGCTGTTGAGACGCCAAGGTGTACCCTTCAAACAGACTGCTCGACAAGCCCAGTTCTACAACAGGATCTGGAGCGTCCTTGGAACTCAGCGAAAATTGCCCAATGGGAGAATGGAAACGAGTGGGCTTGGATATGTTCAATCCAAGAAACGGGAGCGATTCCATGGCTGCTACATTATACATGATTTCGATGAAGAAGAGGATGCTCTTTTAAGAGACGCTAACCCTGAACCAAGACGAGATCCCGCCATGAAAATACCAAGTCTGTCGTTTGAAGAACAGATAGACAAGCTAATAAGGGAAGCCGGTCAGAAGGTCTGGGATGACTATAGCCGCGAAATGACCATTTACGAGAAAACCAGGACGCAGCGCCTCCTTCAGCAGGCCACGGAAAATGACAATGCTCTTCGTCGCCAGCCCGTCATACAAAAGACCCGGCGCAGAGGCAAAAATAAACCAAAGAACGGAAAAAACGTTCGACAGCGGTAAAGCGGGTCTGAGAAGCCACGCGATTGAGAATCGAGCAGCCGGGATCCGTCTCTTATAAAGAAGATGGGTCGAGCATATTCTTTTCCCCAAGATAAGACAAGGAAGATATTCGACCTCCTCGTGAAACATGGATGATTACGTTCCCAGAGTCCAAGAACCCCGAGCAAGCAGACGAGGTCTCTCACCAGACTATTTCTCCTATCACCGAGCAATAGGACATCCTCTCGAAAACTACTTCACCTTCAAGAACTGGGTCGAAGACCAATATTAACAAGGCAGGTTCGCTCTATCCAGCAGTTGGAGGATAACCCCGCTACAGAAGCATGAATCGAAAGTGACGTGTATAGCGAGAGTAGAACCAGATCAGCATCGGTCTTGGAAACGATCTCGTACCTGTCACGTGATAACGCTGTCAAAAGAAGAACCCGAGAATATGGATGACCTTTCTTGGTGCTTCGAAAACAATGAAGATGAGTTGATCTCAGAATTTCCACCGGCGCCAAAAGAGCTGGAAGATGGGATACATACTACTGCAGATGACCTCAGAAAAATCGACTTGGGAATGGCAAACGACCCACGACCGACGTTCGTCAGCGAACTGTTGTCTAAAGAAAAGGAGGCTACGCTTAAAGACGTGCTCATGCAGTATAAAGATTGCTTCGCATGGAACTATTCCGAGATGTCAGGACTAGATCCGGAGATTGCTGTGCATAAATTGGCGATATCTCCGGACGTCAAGTCGATCAAACAAGCGTCGAGAAGAATGCGGCTCGAACTTGAAATGAGCATCAATGCTGAGGTCAAGAAGCTAATCGACTCGGGCTTCATCCAAGAGGTTCAGTACCCTAACTTGATTGCCAATATCGTCCCAGTGATGAAGAAAAATAGGACGGTGCGCATTTGCGTGGACTTTTGGGACCTCAACAAAGTATGCCCGAAGGACGACTTTCCAGTACCATTCACCGAGCTGATGATAGATAATACGTCCACTCACGAGGTTTTCTTCTTCATGGACGGCTCATCAGGATACAATCAGATAAAGATGCATCCAGAGGACCAGAAGCATACCGCTTTCCGGACCCCTTCGGGCATATTCTGCTACAAAGTGATGCCCTTCGGTCTGAACAACGTCGGCGCTACCTATCAGAGGGCCATGACGAAGATTTTCGATGACCTCATACATGAAGTCGTTGAATGCTATATTGACGACCTTGTAGCGAAAAGCAAATCGCACGAGGAGTATTGGGAACATCTAAAAATAGTGTTTCAATGTCTTCGGAAATATAACTTGAAGATGAACCCTCTGAAATGCGCGTTCGGAGTTTCCTCGGGCAAATTCCTAGGATTCATCGTACGATATCGAGGCATCGAAATAGACCCGTCAAAGATCAAGGCGATTATGGAAATGCCTCCGCCAAGGACTCTGAAACAATTACGGTCTCTCCAAGGAAAGCTCGCATATATCCGACGGTTCATAGCTAATCTCTCTGGCAAATGTCGCCCTACAGTCACCTAATGAAGAAAGGGAACCCGTTCGTCTGGGATCGCAGATGCCAAAGCACACTAGACGAAATCAAGCAATACTTGCAGAATCCGCCGGTATTGACCGCTCCGGTTAAGAGAAAGCCTCTCATTCTGTATACAACCGCCCTTGAAGGTTCCTTAGGCGCGCTATGGGCACAAGAAAACGACCAAGGGAAGGAGAGATCCCTCTACTATTTGAGTCGAGTTCTCTTGGGGGCAGAAAGCAATTACTCCCCCATCGAAAAACACTGCCTGACGTTGATCTTCGCGATAACGAAGCTCAGCACTATGCTTTGGCACATGAGGTCCATCTCATATCAAAAGTGGATCCTCTCAAGTATTTGATGTCAAAAGCCATACTAACGGGACGACTCGCTAAATGGGCCCTACTCTTAATGAAATTCTCGATAACTTATTGTCCCCTCAAGGCGGTAAAAGGCCAGGCTATCGCCGACTTCCTCGCTGAGCATCCTATACCTGCCGATTCTCCCTTGAACTGCGAATTGCCAGACGAGCACACATTTGACACGATCGATGGGGAGAAAGGAGGGAGTGATACCCGATGGAAACTCTATTTCTATGGAGCATCTTCCATGAAGAAGCGCAAATAAAGCACCCCCATAATCAAATCCGAGGTGGGCCTCATCTTCGCGACTCCACAAGGAGGGATAATGCTCTTTGCCTTTTCCCTAACAAACAGAGGACAAACAATGAAGCTAAATATGAAGCTTTGATAGCAGGTCTTGAGATCGCTGTCGACATCGGAATCGAAGACCTCCTCATATACGGAGACTCCCAACTGTTCATTAGCCAAGTAAACGACGACTATCTGACATGCAAACCGGAGTTGGTAAAGTACGGTGAGAGAGTGCAACGATTGCTGACTCAAATCCTGCCTACACCCTGAAAAGCATACCGCGCGCAGAAAATAGCAAGGCAGATGCATTAGCCAAACTCGCTAAAGAACTGGCCGACGAGAATCTCGATGACGTAAGGATCGTTGTGCAAAGCCATCAGGTTCTTGCACCGGCAGAAAAATCTCCAGAGTCGTCCGAAGAAAAAGGAGCGACCGAGCAAACGGCCCTACAAATAAAAAACCAGGAAAAGGCTAAGAATTGGAGAGAAGTATTTATAGACTACTTCAAATCCCGTTGAACGCCTGAAGATGCGTCCTCAAGACAACAGCTCATGAAACGAGCTTTGTCTTTTGCCTTCGTCAATGATACTCTGTATAAGAGATCATTTGATTCTCTGTGGCTAAGATGCCTGGGACCTGAAGAGGCAAGGAGAGTTGTCCAAGAAACTCATGACGGACTCTGTGGTTCTCACCAAGCCGGGCCGAAGATGAAACTAAAGATAAAAAAGATGGGCTACTATTAGCCTACGATGATTCAAGACTGCCTCGAATACGCGAAGCAGTGCCACTCGTGTCAGATTCACGGGGTCTTTATCCACCAGCATCCAAATCCACTACATCCAACGGTGGCTAATGTGGGGAACCGATATAATCGGGCCCATTGAACCAGCATCGTCCAGAGGACATCGATTCATACTGGCGGCAACTGATTACTTCTTCAAATGGGCAGAAACAGTACCACTAAGAGAAGTGAAGATGGAGAACATTCTCCATTTCCTCAAGACACACGTTGTAGGGTGTTTTTCGTCATCCCATTGGGATGGGAATGCGCGCGCGCTTATCAGGCGCATTACAGATTTCCCCTGCCTAGGGTAGGCTGGGATTTATTGATTGCGGGGATCCAAATCTCCGGTAACCGCGGACTAAGCTGTCGTTAATTACCTCTCGCCCTTGGAGCGAGAGAACCTCCGATTAACGGGTCAAACATGTCATGCGAACTCAATGTGCAGTGTACGTGTGTTGTGTTTTGAAAGGGGGTTTTGGATATATCAGGGGCCCCGCAGAGTTTTTACGGGGGCGTGGGGGCCAGCGCCTCGCGTGCATGGCACGTAGGCGCTGGACGCTAGCGGACTAGGCGCTGGACGCACCACGTGCTCGGCACGTGGGCGCTAGCGCTCTGGGCGCTGGGCGCACCACGTGATCGGCACGTGGGCGCTGGGCGCACCACGTGCTCGGCACGTGGGCGCTAGCGCACTGAGGGCTGGGCGCACCACGTGCTCGGCACGTGGGCGCCAGCGCTCTGGACGCTGGACACTGGGCGTCAAACAGAAAGGGGACTTTGGTCCCTGCACTGGGAGCTGTGCTCCCGATTTGACCCTTGGAGTTGAACTCCTAAAAAGTTTTGAAATGATCAAAGGGGGCTGCTTTGTTTCTCCCCTTTGGCCTTAGATTTTCCCAAGATTGGATTTTTAGAGATGGATCTCCTCTTTCCTCCTCTGTTAGCCGGATCTTGAAGAGCAAGAAGTGTGAGATTTTAAAAATTTCTTATTTTTGAGATCTGATGGAAGATCTAAGTTCCCCTTTGTGGGTTTTGTGGTGAAAAACTATTTAGTTTTTGAAAAGGAAGAGTAAAACTCTTGATTTAATTCAAAAGAAAGGAGAAGGTTTAGAACCTTGAGGAAGGAGAAGGAGGCACAAAAACCCTAGAGTTTTTAGGGAATGAAAAGTATATATTTTATTCATCATCATGTTGCCTTATATAGGCTTACACATTTACACATAGCCCCTTGAACTTTGCAAAAATGCCATTTTGCCCATCCCATGCCTCATGTGCTCATTTATTTTGCACATAAGCCATGGGCTTTACAAAAATTTGGCTTTATGCCCATTTTACTTACATTCATGCATAAAAAAAACATCAAAATTATTTATTACATGATTTTTTTTGGCATGGAGGGGGGCCCGGCCGCTTCATGATCTGACTCAACTTGGGCATGGGCCCACTTGATCTGGGCTTGGGCCCACTTAGCTTGGGGTTGACCTTGACTTTGACTTGGTCAGCCGGGGTGCAATTTTCGACCCCAACACACGTCATCTATTGGTTCGGCACTCCGCGACGAATTATCTTTGATAACGGGCCAGCCTATAGAAGTCACAAAATCAGCCGCTTTGCGCAGCAACATAATATAAACTGGAGATACTCTTCGGTCTATAATCTCTAAGCTAACGGTCTAGCTGAGGCTTTCAACAAGACCTTAACGAAGATCGTGAAAACGACGGTGTCCAAAAATAAGAAGGACTGGCACGAGAGACTGCATGAAGCTCTCTGGGCGTATCGAACTACGTTCAAAACGGCCACAAACACAACGACGTATGCATTGGTATTCGGCACTGAAGCGGTACTCCCCTTGGAGATAGAGCTGCCCTCCCTACGAGTGGCAGTTCATTACGATCTAACGGACAAAGAGAATGCTCATCTTCGGCTTGAAGAGCTCAACGCCCTCGATGAAACCCGGCTCATGGCGCAGCAAAACTTGGAAGATTACAAAGCAAAGATGACGCGCTCATATGAGAGATTGACTAGGCCGAGAACATTCCGCCAAGGCGAACTCGTGCTAGTGGTCAAAAGACTTATGATCCCCAATCGTGCCAAGCGGGGGAAATGCGAGCCAAACTATGAAGGCCCGTATATTATAGACAAGGTCTACCAAGGTGGAGCCTATCTACTCATGGACATGCATAGCGAAAGATCATTCAGGCCAATAAACGGTCGATTCCTGAAAAAATACTACGCCTGAAGAGTCATGGCCTAGGTCAACAATAAATGACGACACCTATGTCCGCTCGCTATCTTCCTAAGCCCAAACTCTATAAGTAGTAGCCGGCAAATGGACTGAAACGTCCCTAAACTAACAATGGACCGCAATGTTCTAAAACTAACGACGGACCGAAATGTCCTAAAACTAATGACGGACCGAGACGTCCCTAAACTAACGCCTGACCGAGACGTCTATAAACTACTACGGACCGCAGCATCCCAAGGCTGACAAAAAAAGGGGTACGTCCATAAGCGAAATGGACACGGATGAAAACCCGAAAGGGCTCCATGAGTAAAAACAGCAGGGCTACCAGCGAGTTTGTGAAAACCCGAAAGGGCGCAATCTTGTTAAAAGACACTTGCAAGGTCCTCTCGACCCTGTAACGAGAAAATACCTGCGTGAGATCCTTACGACTCACAAAGGAGCGACACACTTAGGGATCCCTACGATTCCTAAGGAGAAATTACACTTACGAGATACTCACGACTCGTAAGGAGAACCCCCTTATGAGACCCACACGGCTCATAAGATTCAAAAGCCTTAAGCTACAGAGATCTGAACCTGTTCTTAAGCCATCACAATCTCCAAAATTGCCCTACAAGCGGTTCAATACTGACCCTTGTATACAATCAACGGGCATGAATAAACATTTCCCCAACAGAGTCCCACTACTGACGGGGGATATCTTTACATGGCGAACGACACTTGTAAGTCCTCTCGACTTATAAGGAGAAAATACTCTTGTAAGATCCTTATGATTTATAAGAGAAAACACATTTAGGGATCCTCACGATTCCTAAGGAGAAAACGCACCTACGAGATCCTCACGACTCGTAGGGAGAAATACCTTTATGAGACCCTTATGGCTCGTAAAGTCAAAAAGCCTTAGTCAACAGGATCCTAACCCTGTTTGCTAAGCCACCTTTGTTCGATATCGACAGAGGCAAATGATGATTCGCTCCTGGCAATGTCTCAGTTGTAGCGATGCTGATGCCTAAATTGGTATCAAATCCCAAACTCGCAGTAAAAAGTCAACAAGCCACAAATGCATATGAAATAGCCGAAATGATGGGGCAACTTGCAACAAAATCAGCAAGTAAAAATGTATGCGTACAAAAACAGCCAAAATGATTGGGCAAATCGCAATAAAAAACAGTGAGCAAAACGAAAAATAGCCGAAATGATTGGGCACCGCAGAAAATGGCCGAAATGATTGGGAAATCACGACTTTCACGATACAAAAAGCTGAAATGATAGAGTATCGCAGAAAGAAAACAAAAAATATACATATGAAATAAAGCTTTTGCCCTACAGGTGAGATCACATCGATCCCTGTATACAATCCAGGGGCACAAACAAAAAGGGAACCATACCTTCCCACCAGGCTCCATCAGAAAGAGTGCCAAGTCTCGACGGCCGCATCTACGGCCTAGAGACACACAACAGCGTTCCTCCTCATTCCAGCAGGATTCAGACACGACAATCAACCTTGGAGCCATGGCAAAGTCGCTGTTCCAAATCTCAACGGTTCACAGACAGCATAGAGATCACCAACAGCGTTTCTCCTTATTCCGGCAGGATTCAGACGTGACAATCAACCTTGGAGCCATGGAAAAGTCCCTGTTCCAAATCTCGACGGTTCAGAGACAGCCTAGAGATCACCAACAGCGTTCCTCCTCATCCCAGCAGGATTCAGACGCGACAATCAACCTTGGAGCCATGGCAAAGTCCCTGTTCCAAATCTCGACGGTTCACCGACAGCCTAGAGATCACCAACAGCGTTCCTCCTTATTCCAGCAGGATTCAGACGCGACAATCAACCTTAGAGCCATAGCAAAGTCCCTGTTCCAAACCTCGGCGGTTCACAGACAACCGAGAGAGCAAATCCTGGTCCCGTAGAACACGGCTAAAGTCAATCTTGACCCCGTGGGAAACGGCCAGAGCAAATCCTGGTCCCGTAAAATACGGCTAAAGTCAATCCTAACCCCGTGGGAAACAGCTAGAGCAAATTCTGGTCCCGTAGAATACGGCTAAAGTCAATCCTGACCCCGTGGGAAATGGCCAGAGCAAATCCTGGTCCCGTAGAACACGGCTAAAGTCAATCCTAACCCCGTGGGAGACGGCCAGAGCAAATCCTGGTCCCGTAGAACACGGCTAAAGTTAATCCTGACCCATGGGAAACGGCCAAAGCAAATCCTGGTCCCGTAGAACACGGCTAAAGTCAATCCTGACCCCGTGGGAAACGGCCAGAGCAACCCCTGACCCCGTACGGCTAAAGTCAATCCACTCTGTATGGCCAAAGTCAACCCCTCCTGGCCCCGTAGAACACGGCCAAAGTCAATCCTGACTCTGTGGGAAACAGCCAGAGTAAACCCTCGAACTCCCCGTCAAAAGCAATGCTTTGACTCGGGAGCAAGTGAACTCATCAATCACTTACAAGTCCTCTCGACTCGTAAGCAAGAAAAATTCTCTTGTGAGATCCTTATGACTCTCAAGAGAAAACGCACTTAGGAATCCTCACGATTCCTAAAGAGAAACCACACCTGCGAGATCCTCTCGACTCATAGGGAGAAAAGTCTTTATGAGACCCTCACGGCTCATAAATTTGAAAAGTCTTAGGTGGCAGATACTAACCCTGTCTCTCAAGCCATCATTGCCTTGCAGAGAGGTCAAGGTAGATTTTCTACAGGCCACACTCTCCTAAGTCAAACATCGACAAGAAAGGAAATAACCACTTACAAGTCCTCTCGACTCGTAAGCAAGAAAAACTCTCTTGTGAGATTCTTACAACTCTCAAGAGAAAATACACTTAGGAATCCTCACGATTCTTAAGGAGAAAATACACCTACGAGATCCTCTCGACTCGTAGGGAGAAAAGTCTTTATGAGACCCTCACGGCTCATAAAGTTGGAAAGCCTTAGGAGGCAGATTTGAACCTGACTCCTAAGCCATCGCTGTCCTACAAGGAGATCAAAATAGATTATCCACAAAATGCATTTACTAAAAGGGACACACCATCATGAAGCAAAATATGTCTTTTATTCATGAATCAAAATGAATATAAAGTACAATTTATGAAAGAATCAAAAAATACTCTCATTCAGGAGTATGTACAAAAGAAGAATAAAAAGAAGCATATACAATTTTTTTCAAGCCGGCGGACGATTTAATAGATTTTCCAGTTCATCCTTTTTCCGCTGGGCCTCGGCTTCATAATTTGTTATCGCTATGAGACGGGTCTCCGCTTGAGACTGTTGGGCCTGGTACGAGGCAAGCCGACTTTCAAGCTCCTTTTCGGTAACTTTGTGAGCTTCAACCATCCCGCGAGTAAAAAACGACGGCTTTATCAACAGCTACCACCTCACTGATAGCTTCTTGAAGCACTCGCCAAAGTTCATATGCACGAGTGGTCTTGGCTGTAAGTTCAGCTTGAAGTTCCCCCAGCGCTTTGGAAGCCAGCTCCCTCTCCGAAAACTTTCGGTTGAGCCTCTTCTCGCATGACTGCATATTTGCGGCGCACCGTTCAATCAGCCCCCGCAGGCTCACCTTTGCAGCCACAACCTCTGAAGGAAGGTACGTACATTCAAGACTATGCAAGCAAGCCTCCACCCGACGACAAAACTCGACCCAAACGTGCACCAATGCTTCATCATGGTAAGTGGCATGTAGAGGCAAAGAAATGTTGGCTTCAGCGGCAAACTCTTCGGCTGTGATCGGACTACCAGCATGAAGATCTTCGATAAGAGCCGACAAAAGGTGAAGGCTTTGCTTCGCCATCCGTTCAGATACGCGCCGGGCATAGGGGCCTGGTAGCATAAGAATGCGAGACTCCAGTGGGAAAAAAGCGGGCAAGGCTGTCAAGATCCATGAACAGTCTGTGAGATTTACGCCCAAAGAATATATAAAGTGATATCAAAAGTCTTACTTACCCACGGTCATGCAAGGAGGACTAGATGAATCTCCAGGCCCGTCAAGGATCTCAACTTCGTCGTCAGCTTCCAGAACTGCAGAAAACATCGGCATCATTATACAAAATAATAATAATGCCATCAAGAGGACAAATAACACTAATCTTGCCCGGAAGAGAGGACGATGCGTTGAGGGGATATTGCCTACGGAGCGGCCATCTCTAGCAAACACTGAAAGGATTTCCTAGGAGACAGATCAACGATAGACGCCGCCAACCCGCGTAATTCTGAAAAGACAAAAAAGTTCAGATGATGGAGAAATTATTAAAATAAAATATAGAAGGCTACCTTCGATACTCCTCCCGCTCTGAACTGGAGGGATAGCAGCTTCGGCAGCCTCCTCCATGCCTCCAGGAACATCATCGGGGATATGGGCCGGTATAACAGCTTCCAATTGAGGAGCAGCGGCCACTACTGTAGGCTCCAATGAAAGGACGATGGCCTCGACTACATGTCCCATAGTCTCCGGGCCGTCCCCAGAAAGATCCATTGAATCTGCGGCCAATGAAGATGCCTCTTCCAGGATAGCAAGCACCGGGAGAACGGAAGCCACCAATGGAAGCTCTGCCCCAGTAATAGTAACCTAGCGACCCCTTCCACACCTACTGATGTCTCATCGGGGGTATTTACAGAATCCACGGTCAAGATGCGACTCGAATCCATGGCCGAAGTCCCTGCAAAAGTTTTACGAAGATAAGAAAACGTAAAAAGCGAAACGAATTACTTGCCAAAGGAAAAATACAGAAAGCATGCATACCAATACGCCAGGATGCCTCTAATATGGATTTTTCAAGCCGACGTTCCTTCCTGAGGAGGTATGCTCGCCGAGGTTCGAGGATGACTCATAACCACCAGTCCACAACGACAGCTCATCTTCGGCATCGGCCGAGATAAGCCGCTTAAGGGCTATCTCGCCTCCCTCTTCTAAAGGACCTATAAATATCCGCCGTATCGATGGAGGATCTTCGTAGAAGATGACAGCAGGATAAGGCCTCTTCGGGACCCTCACATTTTCAGTCTCATCCTGGGAGCGTCTTATAGCCTCAGCCAATTGTGTGGCTTCTTCGGCAGATGAACCTGGAAAAAGAAGACCACCATCCGGCTCTTGCATAGCTATGGGTTCATCTTGAAAGACAGGCTCGGATTCCACTAAAAAGTCGAGCAGATTGGTGACCGTCTTCTTTCGCCTTTTTGACCCAGAACTAACACCGGAAGATGATCGCTTCTTTCCCCTCGGTGCTTTGGTGCGATGTTGACCCACTTCGCCTTCAGTATCCTCTCTCGGCGGTGCTACCGATGATGACACTGCCATTGCTGACGCCGCAGCAGATGAAACTACTACTGGCGCCTTATCGGAAGCCCTTGTCTGAGCTCTAGTGCGCATCGGCATACCAACTGTCGGAGTCAAGTCCACATCCGCCGCCTCAGGAATAAATACGGTACCAGTATCCCTCAAGGGAGGGCGAACCATTGTCCGCGGTCGCGGTGGGACTCCCGTAGCCTGGAGCGGGGCGGGAGCTCTAAGCCTAAAAAGTATCCACCTCTCCTCAGCAATGATTGGACTAACCCGGTGGCGGTACCAACCCGTGAACGCACCTCGGAATGTAGTCGGCCTCGGGGATCATGAAATGAGAACCGGTGTTCAGCCTCATGAAATGGTGGGTGGCGTCACGAACAGCTTCCAAAGAAGGGCTGGGCTCCACTGCGAATGCCTCGAAGGGGACACCCTGGTTATATCCTAATTGCCGGGCAAAGCAGTATGGATTGTATAGCATGAAAAGAGCCGCATCGTTTAGACGGAACACCAGATAACCGGGTCTGATCGAATACAAATGCATGGCTTCCTTGGGCTTCAAAGAGGGTGCTCTCTCTTTCGACAAGTTAAAAAGCTGTTGAATAGGTCCCAAAGGAGCAGAGAGGACTCGATCATTAAATACCATCCCGCCTTCGTTGGCATAAGGATTGAGCAGCACACGAAGAGCCCCTAATTAAGTCGGGTCAGGAGCAGAAGCATCCACCAACCTCATGAGCCGCGGAAAGGTATAAGCATCATAAAAGCTGGGTCTCTGGTGCGCAGCAAATGCCCCTAGCACGTGCATCTCAATCAATGACATAAAATAATGAAGAGAGAAACTCACTATATTCATGCCTGGGGTTGAGGTATTGGCTGCAGTTCTTAGCCCATGGTACAGATGCGACAGCTCCGCAATGCCCACGGCTAGTCGCATCCCTTCGGCAATGCGATGAGCATGGTAAATGACCGAGACTCTCATGAATCGACGGTGCGTTGGAACAACAAACGCTGATAAAACCGATGAAGAAAGTTTCTTCATCCATGCCAGGAGCTGCGATCGACTTGAAAGGTATAGCCGACAAGACTAGAATGTAGAACTGTGGCAAATCCTCTTCTCTAACCGGTAGCTTATTTAAACCAAAACCGAAGGGGTCATTGATATTCGCGAACTTTGGAGCCGCCATTGATAGAACGTCTCCACGAAGGAAGCAGGCAATAAAGCTTTTAAAAGTGACGCCCTGTTCCTCTGACTCTGTGAACAGCTTCTTAAAAATCCCCAGAGTCTTGATTAGACTCGGGTACTTGTGACGGATGACATTTTCAGTCGACAAGCCATCAAGCGTAGCGGACACAGTCTCGAAGGCATACTCGTCAGAGGGCAACAATTCTTCGTAAGGCGCTCCCCTGATCGGTAAACCCAAGATCTCGCGAAACTCTTCCAAAGAGATCGAAATTTCGCGGTCCCCTAACAAGAAAGTGTTGGTGGGAAGATTCCATTGATTTAGGAAAGTTTTAACCCACCATACATGGAGAGATTGATAATGGAAGAGGGACGCATACACCGCCTTGTAAAGCCCGACCCTCTGTAGTCGCGCACGATGAGCAGACAAGATGTAACGAGCCCAGAGAAGATAGCCCGTAGGATGGCGAGGGGTAAGCCCTATCTTGTAGACTTGTACCTAGGGCTGGGCTTCATCTTGGCAAATACGACGCCCCAAGATGTCTATAGCTGGCACAGGCTGGTTTGGTATCCCAACCATCGACGGCTCAAGCCGGCCTGTAAGAGTCCAATCCGCTACCTCTACAGCAAAAGCAGTCTGCGGACGGTCCATCGGCAAGAACGGGCGGAGAGGTTCTGTTGGCACCTCGCAAAGAAAGCTTCGGCGACCGCGGATGATATGACCGTACCAGGTCCCCCACAAAAGTAGATTGGCGCAGTCCGGGTTATGAGCCTTAATCATTTCCATCACCTCTTCATCAGACGGTGACTGAGGAAAAGCAGCCTCCGAGCGGGTGAAAGGAAAGTACGGAAGAGAAGTCATTGTTCCTGAAACAAAGGAAAGGAAACTGTTAATGAAACCCACACGTGTATATATATTTATAAATATATATATATAAAAAGACAGTGGAAGAAGGCGACAAGCCGCTTATTTCATGGGACCATAGGTTACAAAACACATGGGCCGCACAAAATCAATATGGCGGCTCACTAATAATGAGGCTGAGCAATCATCATGAAAACAAAAGGAAGATTCTCAATAAATTCAAACAACTCTACACATTCCCCCAAGGAGAAAACCCATTGCAGAAACTCTGTGCAAATTGAGAAGGATCTCTCCTAAACTATTTTTGCAAGAACAACTCAGAATGAAAAATCCCAAGAAATCTTCTTTTAAGAACTAAGTTCTCTGGAGGAATTAAGTTCCTTTTAAATAGAGGAATTAAATTCCCAGAAAAACTTTTAGAGCTAGGCTCTTTAGAATGGAATTAAATTCCAGAGGCAGACAAGTATCATCATCAATCCCCTAAGATCAGAGAAACGCCTAGCAAAGGGGGTTTATTATTTAAAGATCGGACATTCTTAAAGAACTTGGAAAGATGGGATTTTGTTAAAGGGAAAAACCCTTGGTGTGGATTTAAAATCCAAAGAAAATTTCTACAAGAAGTTCCTCAGCCGTTCAAGATCCTTACCTGAAAAAGGAAATCTTTTGTTGACAGAGTTAAACTCTGGAATTTTTTTGAATAAAGAACTAAGCTCTGAGGAGGAGAATTAAATTCTCAATGTAAGAACAAGGAAGGAAGAAGATGAATGAGTGGAGGCACTGCTGAAGAGACCCCTGCATTTATAGGATATGATGGGAAACGGTTCATCTTTCCTGTTCCCTAGGCAGATCCAACGGCCACAAAAGTTACAGTGTTGCACTCACAAGCAAACACGTGAGAACAACGCTGTGGGGGTATTTGTTTCCTCATAAAATACAAGAAAAAAATGGGGCATCACGTGCCCACACATGATCGGGGGTCACGTGCCGACACGTGATGGTTTTCTGAGGACTATGAAATAATAAGAATTGAATTCTGATCAAAAGAGGTCACGTGCCCACACGTGATGGGCCTTTAAACCCACTGAAAGGAATTAAAAGGTATAATAAAACAGCAAAAAAAACCAATGGGGCATCACGTGACCAGAGGTCACGTGCCGACACGTGATGAGTTCCCGAGTTCTTTAAAATAATAGAATTAAATTCTGGTTAAATGCAGTGGGTCACGTGCCACCACATGATAGGGTCTTAAAACTCTCTGAGTTAATGGAAAGAAAACCCTAAATGGGGCATCACGTGCCCACACGTGACAGGGGGTCACGTGCCAACACGTGATGGGTTTCTATGATCTCTGAACAATAGAATTAAATTCTAATTAAAAAAGAATCAAAATCCTGAATTGAAAAAAATATTTCCCTAGATCTTTCCAAACAAAAAAGATTGCGCTCTATAAAGTGGTGCACCGTTGGATTAAAAATCCAATGGTGATTAAAAATCACCAATTTATAGAAAGATTCTATACAAGGAAATATTTTCCTAAAATTTGCCAGGAACAACAAACAAAATATCTTTTGGGGATTAAGAAATCCAATGGAGTGATCTAAAAGATCATGTTGGCTACAAAATCAATCAAAATCTTTCAATAAAAGATTGACTAAACAAACTGATTCTTTTCTTTCTCCTATAAATAGGAGCCAAGAAGAGAAGAAAAAGAAGGAGAGATAACAACAGAGAGAGAATACAAAAAAAAGAGAGAATTTAATTCTCCAGAGAGAAAAGAAAATCTCTTCAGAAAAGAAATAAACCCTAGGTAAGAGAGGGAAAGAGATCATTCTATAAACTCCCACAAAACAAAAAAAGAGAATTTAATTCTCAAACTAAGAGTTTAACTCTTCTGAATAAGAACTTATTTCTTCCTTTGGTTGAAGATCTGCAGAAGCCGATCTTCCCATAAGTTGAGAATTTAATTCTTATCGGGGGGATTCTGCCATGCATATCTAAAGCCTAAGGGAGGACCTAAGTTCAGAGAATTTTATTCTCCCACAAAACACATAGAAATTTAATTCCTCCAACAAAGATAGGGTTTAACCCTTAATATAAGAACTTAGTTCTTCCTATGGTTGAAGATCTGCAGAAGCAGATCTCCCCATAAGTTGAGAATTTAATTCTCATCGGGGAGATTCTGCCATACAGATCCAAAACTTAGAGGGAGGATTGGGTTTAAAGAATTTAATTCTTCCAAATACATGGGAATTTAATTCCTCTAAATAAAATTAGGGTTTAACCCTATAAAAGAATTTAATTCTTAAACAAGGGATTTAGACTTTTCATGTACGAGTACCCAACATGATCACGTGGCAACACGTGACCCCCTCCCCCCTCAATGGTCAAAAAAGAATGAGTGAGATCGGGTCACGTGCTCCCACGTGACCCTTGAACAAACTTCTCAAAATAAAGGCAGAACAGACTTTGGGCGCCCTCGCGTGCCCCCACGTGACCCCTAACAAACACTTTAATATCCAAATCATGGATACCCATCACATGCCCACACGTGATGGTCATAAAGGCCAAGTGTTTAACACTTACTTGCATATTCTGAGAATAAAATAAAGGAAGTTTGGGCCCAACACTCAAGCGCCTCACGTGACCCCACGTGAGCGCTTCTTTTTTAGTGTTTATTTTGTGCGTTGTATCCTTAGTGTTTAACACTATTTTAAGTGCATCACGTGGGAGCACGTGATAGACGAGTGTACTCTAGTGTTTAACACTACATTCGAGCCAATCTTAGCTCAAATTAGCTAAGTCTTCCAGAGGCAGTACCCCCTTTTGACTGAACCTCAAACACACTTTTGTCTTCCAAAATTGGTCATCTCATATGACATTCAAAGTAAAACCCGGAGCCTTTCAGTCAACTTTGGTTCAAGGGTACATCTCTTCACACCTATGATACATGTCGTTGTAATTCTTCAATGTCTTCAGAGAGGTGGTGGGTCCCAATGGCCAATAACTATCTGGTGTATTTCCAAACCCATGTTTGCATCTGAACATGGACCGTAATGTCCTTAAACTAACTATGGACTGTAATGTTCTTAAACTAAACAATAGAGCCAAAATGCTCTTATGTTGGATCTAAATGATCATGTTAAGTAGATCTTAGTCTAAAATTAGACTAATGTATCATTAACAAACGTTTAAGTTGATCTTAATCTCAAACGAGATTAACGATCCTTAAATCAATCCAACTACAGATCCCCCAACCAATATTGGTTCAAGGGTACATCTCTTCACTCCTCTGATATTTGTCGTTGTAATCCTTCAACGTCTTCAGAGAGGTGACGGGTCCCGACAACCAGACATTCCACGGACTGTGGGGTCCTTAAACTCATGGACTATGACGTCCTTAAACTTTACGGACTGTGGGGTCCTTAAAACTCATGGACTATGATGTCCTTACACTTTACAGACTATGATGTCTCTAAACTACCATGGACTGTGGGGTCCTTAAATTCAAGGACTATGATGTCCTTAAACTTTACAGACTATGATGTCTCTAAACTGGACCGAGATGTTCTTAAACTAACATTGGACCGTAATGTCCTTAAACTAACAATGGACCGCAATGTCTCTAAACTAAAACAATAGAACCCAAATGCTCTTTTGTTGGATCTAAATGATTCTGTTGAGTAGATCTTAGTCTAAAATTAGACTAACGTATTCTCAACAAACGTTTAAGTTGATCTTAGTCTCAAATGAGACTAACGCATCCTTAAACCCAACCCAAAACCAAATCTAAGAAAATACGGATTTGGACTAATCCACGCCCTACGGATGACAACATAAATTAGTCTCCGTATACAATCCACGAGCAACCAAAAATTAAACAAACACCCACGACATGAAGTGATCATCTGAAGAAGGAGAAAGTTGTTACCGCGATGCGGTAGCGTAATTAACTGCAGGGGCTTGCACCTGCAGGGAAGAGCGTCCCCACAATCAAAAACCCCTCAAACGAGGGGGAATCTGACGAAATCTGCTACAACGGCTGCATCCGTCTAAACCTTCGATACACGGTGCCATAAATCAACTTGGCATCTTCGGAGAGTGGACAGATAAAACCAAAATAGCATCTGCCCCCAAATTTAGGCAAGACGGACCTACGTGGTCGCGTCTCTGTGTTCGGCGGAGAACAAAGCCAAATTTTTATAAAGCCCATGGCTCATGTGGAAAAGAAATAAGCACATGAGTCATGAGATGGGAAAAATGCCATTTTGTAAAGCCCAAGGGGCTATGTATAAATTTGTAAGCCTATATATGGTAACATGATGAAATAAAAATGGACAATAATCCATTCCCCTTCAAAAATTAGGGTTTCTGTGCCTCCTTCTCCTTCCTCAAGGTTCTAAACCTACTTATCTTTTTTTTCTTAATTAAATCAAGAGTTTAACTCTTTCTTTTCCAAAAATAAATACTTTTTCACCATAAAACTCTTGAAGGGGAGCTCAGATCTGCCATCAAATCCCTAAAAGGTGAGATTTTTAAGTCTCACCATTTTTTCCCAAGATCCGGTTAACAGAGAGGAAGAAGAAGGAGACCCATCTCCAAAAATCCCATTCCGGAAGGATCCGAGACTCAAAAGAAGATTCAAGGCTAAATGGGAGAAGAAAGGGGTCCCCTTCGATCATCTCCAAAGATTTCTAGAAGTTTAACTCCATTCAAGATCTGTTGGAGTTTAACTCTATAAATCAAACCCTTTTTTTAGGAGTTTGACCGGGTTAGTATTCGCCCGAATATCGGGTTAGTAGTCGTCCATACATTGGACTGTTCACCCTGCCTGCAAAGATCTTCATATATAAAGTATTCCATACCTAACTTCGTTCATTTAAACCCTAACCGTATCATGTGTCATGTATGTCGCAAGTTTGTATTCAAATAGTTGATCTCATTTAATATGCCCTTTCACAACCACTCATTTTCTCTTGTTACCTTTTAAAGTTTGTAATGTGGATCATAATATTTTTTAGAAACCTTAATTAATAAAGATTATGGTATTTAATTGTAATTATTGTTTATAGGAGAACCATGGTATTTTAGAGTAAATATAATTTGGGAGACCGTTGGTATTTTAATGAAAATATCTTATAATGAAAGATTATGGTATTTATTTGAAATTCTCTTTTAATAAAGATTTAGATATTCTTTTGGGAAATATTATTTTATAAAAGGTTATGGGTTTTGTTGAAAATAGCTTTTTTAGTAAAGATCAAAGTATTTAAATGAAATTATATCTTTTTAGGAAGGATTAAGGTATTTTATTGTAAATAATAATTTAAAAAGTTATGGTATTTATTTGGAGGTAACATTTTAGAAATACGTCCATGTTGGCAACCGCTGCATATGACGGCAGGATTTGTGTCCTTTTTAGGGACGATTGCCTATCAACCACGAGCTATTTACGTAAAACGTTACCCTATTTAAATTTGGTATTTTATTAAAAGTGATATTCTACAAAAACAACTCTGCGTTGATAACCGCTGCACATGGACAGCAAAATTTGAGTCATTTTCAGAGACGATTGCTTAACAACCACGGGGTGTTTCGTATAAAATATTACCCTATTAGGGTATCTTATTAAACTTAGTGGTTATAAGCTAAAGATATTTATATAAAAATATTCGCTTTTAGTGAAAGGGTATTGATATAAAAACTATATTGTAATTAGCTTATGTAACTTTAAAAAATATGATATTTATGAGAACATAAGTTGTTTTGGAATTTTAGGGTATATCTCACGAATATTTCAACTTTTCAAACATTAGGGTATTTTATTGAAACTAGGAAATATTTTATTGTACCAATAAAAATATTCTTTTTAAACCCCTGGAATATTTTATTTTAAAATACTTATCTAATTAGTATATGACTCCAAATATAAACTTCTCATAATATGATGGTATTTTGTGAAAGCAGCCTATTTTGAGATCTAACTGGTATCATTTGGTAAGATCATTATATCAACTTAGTATTCAATAAACAAGTGTAGGTTTTATGATCATGAATATGTGTGTGTGCATGTAGGGTGGGTCATTACCCTATGGGTTGTCAATATCAAGTTATGGTTCTACAAATTTTCCGGTATCATAATATGAGTATACAAGGCTAAGTTTAACATCATATTAAGGAAAATTCAAGATTAATATTTAGATCTAAGAACTTAAAAAAAAAAGAAGGTTATAGATGAAAATGGTGAGAGGCGGATCCTACCTTTATTTTGAGATGAAAATTTAGAAAGCCGAAACGTCTCGTTGCACTTATACGTGAACATCTCCGCGTTCTGATTTTTCCTCGACGATCGAGTAGAACCACAGCGTCGGCGGTGTCAAGACAAAGGTCTGGGTATTTTTCAGAATTTTCGGAGTTCTGTGATGTGAGAGGGGTGATTAGGAAGGACTATATATATAAGGTTTAAGTGGTAACAAACAAATCCAAAAAAAAAAACCCATCAGAACAACAAAATCCGCGCCCCCAATGATTGCGGATCGGCCTCTAATCATCAGCCGCTGCCGCCGGCCAATCGTGAAGCGCCATGTGGCCATGAGGGGACCCACGCGTTTTCTCATGGCCTTCTCCCGTAGGCTTGCGCAGATCGGGGCCGTTGGATTTCGACTCCAATGGTCAAGATTAATCCCCCTTTAATATATTTTTTCCTTTAAATTTTAAATTTTAAAACTGTTTTATAAAGTCGAATTTGTTTTGAATTTTTTTTAAAATATTATAAAATATGGGGGAAATATGAGAAAATTTTCAGAAAATATATTTTATTGTTATTTTCAGTATAAAATAATTTTTTGGTTAAAACCAATTTATTTACTCATATCCTAAATTATTTGTCTGTTACTATATTTATTTAAATCTATCTGAACTTAAAAAATTATTTTAATTAGGAAATATTTATTTTAATTAATAATAAAAATATATGAATTATTTTAAGAAATTATAAAATCTCATTAAACCATTTTAAGTCTAAATATATATACATAGATTTTAGGAAATTCCATTAATTATATTTAAATGCTTTAGAAATTACTAAAATTACTATTAAAAATATTAAAATAAAATATTTTCCATCAACGAAATTCGTTAATAATTACTTGATACTAGAAAACTAAATAAAATACTTTTCATTAGGTATTAGATAACACAGTCGTTACAGAGTGCTTAACCCTTCCTCTGTGCATTAAGAGGGGGGGGGGGTTTTATAATCTCATAGGGCTTATGAACGTGGCCATGAACCTGGTTCACGTTTGGAGAACATGGGGCGTATAGCTCGCAGCTCCCATTTCGTGGGACCCTTCCGCAGCGGAGACCCTTTCAATGAGGAGCATGTACTTTATTTCGAGCATGCGCAGCGGAGTCCTCTGGAGCATGGTGTGGTAGAGGGGACCCCTGGAGTGGTGGGGATCCCTTGCGCATAGCTCCTTAGTGGCGGAGGCCTTGTTTGACTTTTTCATGGGTTTCTTAATTCTATTTGATGACTCAGATAGCTTCATCAAATGGGTGTACTCTTTCCAAGACTGCAAGTTTGGGGAACGGACACAGGCGTCGTCGTCCAAAGCGGAACCAGTCTCATCCAGAGTGGGCTAATCCAATAAGCTAGTTAGAGGATATCTGCCTGACATTTTTATAGAGATCAACAAATGGAATAAATGCTTCATGTTCAGTTGGTATATTTTTCGCGTCAAACAAATAATAGCCAAAGATGTAAAACTATAAGTTATCAAGTTCATTTTGAATGCCCAACCCAATGCAAGCTAGTGCATGCCACTTTAATACCAAAATCTTTTTCTTTAAAATAAACAAAAAAGGAAGAAAAAAAAAGAAGGAAAGGAAGATCATTAGCTCATATCTTATACTTTGTTTTGTTAGTAACTTTATCGGCATTATCCAAATATCATTCTCTCACATGATAGAGAAATTTATGTAGGCTTTTGGTACTAATGTATTGAATAAATTTTTATAAAACACCATCGAGCTATTATTTATCATAGGACTGAAGACTTTAGAATTGCCATCCTTGACTTGTAATGTTGTCTGAAAATAACAGTTTTGTTACTCTTTTGACCAAAAAAACCCAATTTGATCTTGTATATGGACTTAATGTCTTCAAAATAAACAAAACATGCTATTTCATTTTCTTTAAGGAAAATACCTTTTAATCTTTTGACAAAAGTATCCTTTTGATGGGTTCATTGCAATTTCAAAATCCAGTGATGCTATCTCAAAAACTTGTTTGATAGTGCTTTATAAAATTTATCCTCGTGTACAGACTCCAACACTGGCCAACTTGCAATGACCGTAATTTTCATATAGTAAATAAAGGCCTATTTTATTTTTGGAGCTAAATATTTCTTTCATAGTATTTTAATGTTAATTTAAATTTATATTGAAGGAATACATTAGTTAAAGGTTTATTTGTTTTCAAAAATATTTAATATAATTTTTGCAGAGAGAAAATAATTTTCAATTATTTTAAAAAGTTTATTTGGATTTTTAAAGATTTTTCAGAATTCTTCTTAACAAGGAATTCTTAAAAAAGGAATTATTTTTAAAGAAAAATTACTGCAAAAGAGGAAATAATTATTTGAAAATTTTCTAGAATTTATTTAGATTTTTCCGACATTTAAAACTATTTTTAAAATATTTTTTATTAAAGAATAAATTTAATATTTACCATGACATATACTTGTAAATTTATTTAACTATATCAATTTATTTACTTTTTAATTGACAGTAAATAATTTTACATCTTCTGATTATAGCATACATTAATTGGAGTTTTTATGTCTTTAAATATGGTGACTTAAATACCTTGTAATTATTTGAGCAATTAAATAAGATATAAATGATGATATAATTAGCATTAATAACAAATGTTTCTTATTTTATATCTTCTCACCTATAAATAACCCACACTCTTCTTCATTTTTCTCACACTTCTGACGTCCAAATAAGTCCATCAAAATTCCCATGCGATTGTCTCTCGACGATCTACGCATGGGTACTGGTGACGGGAACTAGAAAAATCCGAGACGGAAGTACAATTCGTTGCGAGTCGTTGGTTCGTGTCGGCGAAATCTTCACGAGGTAGGATTACGTCTCTTTCCTCTTGATCTCGTCGCATTTTCTTCTATATATTTTTCTACACATTTCTTAGCATTCTTATCAAGCTTTAATATGGAAAATCCCTCATGCTTTTACCTAATTTAGTGGTTAACCTAGATACCAAAATACTGCTCGATTTGATAACTTGCTAGGAAATAGCTTTTAACTTACGAACCTTGTTCCTTAAACGTCGTGGTAATGACCTACCACAACCTGTAACCATGTAAAACCCTTGCATGCTAATCACGTGGTTAAGATGTCTAAATTACGCTGAAATACTGCCAAATTTACCCTAAACGACTTTTTACCAAATGACAATTTCTTCCCAGAAAAAGATTGACATTCCTTTATTAATCGTTATAGCACGCTTTGTCGCCTAACACTGGAATGAACACCTTTTTGAGATGCTGCACTTGTTATTAACCAACTGAATACTTATTGTACATAGCCACACATGTACTCTTTTGTAATTGACATTGGCATCTAGACCTCTTATACGCTAGCGTGAATATCTAAATTTCTTATACCCTAGCGTGAATATCTAAACTTCTTATGATATGATTTCCACCTTAATTAACCTAAGCGGTTACGCGTGAGTACATGGACACTGGACATGGGATGGAAATGGAATAACCTAATTGGGAAAGAAATGTGTTTCCCATATCTTATTGGTTTCGTGTGCTAGCTTATAACCGATAACTTAACTTAAACACACATATACACATGAACGAGTAGTTTGGATAGTAAGGCTATGTGATGTGTCTCCGGAGTTCTCTTGTCGTGTCACCGTGATTCCGGGTGTTTACAGAATGCTAAATGTCGTGATCGTGATCGATGTATTCCTGAGTTAGAACAGAACGTTAACTCTCTTGCTGTGTTGCCGTGATTACAGGCGTTTACGGAATACTCTCGAAATGCGTGTACCCCTACGAAGCCAATCTAAAATAAACTAAAATACAGAAAGTAGTTACTTGCATACTTATGACACTATCTCATACTACATGTTAGTTCACCTTGTTGTATATAACCCCCTTAGGAATTCTACTCATAGCGTAAGCTTGCTAACGTATATTTCCCTTCACCCTTTCTCCTGAAATGTCCGTCAGGCCTTGAAGATAATAAAGACGAACCAGCGGACGCTGAAGTCACGGTGGAGAACTACCCTCACTTCACAACCGACTTTTAGACCTAGTCTTTTCTTGTAATCTTTCCTCCCTCACTGCTTAAGGTTCGCTTTATTTTATGGTTGTTTCCAAATAAACGATGCAATAAACTTTGGAGCTATCGTTTGTAATAAATGTTGCTTAATGAATAATGTTGCTTTTATTTATCTTGCAATTTGTGTACTCTTGCATTACTAAACGCTTAGCATAACCGTATTGGAAAGAGTTTACTTCTCGGTATAGTTACGTAGTGGGTCTCATCGCATCTCCGGTCCTGTATCTTGGGAAGCGGGAAGTGACACAACTTAAAAACCCAGTAGTTTTCATATTCAAATAGGCCTTAGGTTTGCAGTAGTAGACCGTAATAAGAAGAAAAAGAAGGATGTTATTTGGTCAAATTGGGTCAGCTTTCTCTCTCCCTCTCGTTTCGTTCTCTGCTCGAAAAACAGACAAATTATCTAAAAAACTTGGCAGGTTACCGCTGACAAAAAACCCTGCCCCGAAGCTGGTATCAAAAACCTTTTCGGAAATTTTCCAGCAGTATCTGTATAGTTGCTAATTAGCTCATACATTTCGCAGGCAACTGCATAGATATTGCAGGTAAGTGCATAACATATCAAACAAAAATTATATATAGCAACAGCTATACCAATACTGCACGTAGGGTTGTTTGACAATTGATAACTTATTCAAGGGGTTTTTGATAACGGTTTCAGGGCCAATGTTTTTTGTAAGGGTGAAAACTTGCATGGGTGGTTTTGACAATTTACTCAAAAGAAAAAAATAGAGGGAAAAGATAGAGGGATCTAATTAAAAAATCTCAAATCAAAATTCGATTTTTTTCCAAAATCAAAATGGGCGTTCAAAGAAAAACCCTGGTTTTTTGTAAGCGTGAAAACTTGCATGGGTGGTTTTGATAATTTACACAAAAGAAAAAAATAAAGGGAAAAGAGAGAGGGATCTAATTAAAAAAACTCAAATCAAAATTCTATTTTTTTCCAAAATCAAAATGGGCGTTCGAAGAAAAACCCTAGTTTTTTGTAAGTGTGAAAACTTGCATGGGTGTTTTTGACAATTTACACAAAAGAAATAAATAAAGGGAAAAGATAGAGGGATCTAATTAAAAAACTCAAATCAAAATTCGAATTTTTTCCAAAATCAAAATGGGCGTTCGAAGAAAAACCCTAGTTTTGGGGTTCGGGATCGCTCTATTTTTGGGAATCGCCGTCTACTTCCGCCTCTGGTCCATGGATTCCATGGACTCCTCCTTCACCGCCGACGATCGAGAGATCCTCAGGTTCGATTTCTCCTCTCTTTTGATTCTCTCTCTTTAGTTCTGTTGGGGGAAAAAAAGTTATCAAATTTGTGTCATTTTTGGGTTAATTCATTGCAGGAGGCAATTTGAGCGCGCTAACATGGAGGCAATGGATGAATCTGCAGAATGGAGAATGAAGTATGATGGAGAAGTTGAGAGGAGCAAGCAATTTCAGGATGAGTCGTTAAAGGTATGGTTTTTAATTTTTTTGGTTTATTTTTTTGTTGATTTTCTGTTAAAAGTTGATAATTTGTAGATAGTCTCATTGTTCTTGAAGTTGCTCTTATCAAAATGATGACTTTTTTTATATTGTTTGTGCATTATGCTGATTTGATGGTCACTTGAATGATGATTAAACACATTCTGTCGAGAAACCTCTACTAGTTGAAGTTCTGTGCATTATATGTTTACGATTCACATGTCGTAGTTTCCCAACTTCTAGACTTATTGTGAGGAAAAAGCGAACTTCTTTACAACACTTTGTATGGAATAAAAGATTAGAAACGATATCTTCCAAACTAGAGATGTTAAGGAGCCAGCTTAGTTCAAATTTTGGTTGAAATGATTTTTAGACATTTTCCATCTCACGCATGTTGGACGATCAGATACATTGAATCATTAATAGGGTTTTATTATTTCTTTAATGATGGAATATGGATTTGTAATTGGTATTGCATTTCTACTAGATAAGATACTACATTGCCACCTATTAAGTTATGGTTGAGCAGAACATGAACTTGCTATGTAGTCATTCGCGATTACGATAATAAAATCCGTTTGTCTTATGCCCCTTTATAGAAGTGTTGAAAAATCAAATAACCAATTCGACAATATAAATTTACTTAGCTATAGCCTTGAAATGCCTTGCAATAAGAATGGGACAATGTGCCAATAGTCAACTTTATGGAATAGTAAAACAAAGAGATAAATCTACATTATAAACATGCGAATTGAATTTTTTATTATACGACAGAACCAATAGAAACACGGGAAATGTCCAAAATTACTTACAATTACATTAGGAATCTAGGATAAAGTACAAGCCAAGCTTATGAGAAACAGAAAGATCAAATCCGAGAGTCAATAAAACAAAAGGATCAATTCTAACAAGAGGAAAAAAGAAAGTTGGCATTCTTATTTCCTAGATGGATGATTTTGTTGCAATTTCGAGCTTAAAGAATGATCCCAGACCAGCCCAAGATGAAGCCCACAAAAGGGCACTTGCGCTACGCATGTGGGAGGTTGGCGTGTGCTACGCACACGTGGACACGTGCACATGATTGTTAGATGGTTGCGGGGATTTGAGTCGGTGAGGATTTTAAAGGATTAGATTATTTAAATCTAATTCTAATATTATCTCTAACAAAACCCACTACCTCTATAGATAATTAAATCCCTTATTATTTAATCAATCCACAATTAAAAGTGTAAAGGGTTTGCTGCGGTTTTGCCGAGAGAAAAACATAGAGAGGTTTTAAAGAGAGTTATTTGTATTGGGCTTGTGAAGCTTTGGGTGTATCTCATGTAATCCTTACACTAGTGAAATTTCTTGTTGCGAAGGCAAGATTAGGTGCGAATTTGCACCGAACCTGGGTATATCATTGTGTTTTTTTGTTGTTGGTGTGCTTTTTTATTTGTTTGTGGTATATTGCGATACCTTTCGGATATATCTTTTTCATCGTCTTTATTTGCACGCGATTCAGTTTATTTCCGTTGCACCCGTACCACTTGTTCGCGCTATCGGCTAGTATGATCCCTTCGAAGTTCACCGCATTGTTTAGAGATCGGGGTACAACAAGTGTTACATATTGTGCCCTGTTACCACTTGTTGTACCCCTTCATTGACCTCCATCTTTCTCTATCACCCGCATATACTGTCACGATACATTCATCCACACCGCCTTTGTTGAATGACAAGACGAACCGTTCACTATCTCTCAAGTATCTCAAGATCCACTCCATAGCCTGTCAATGCTCCCCATTCGGAATAGCCCAGCATCTACCGACTAGAGGTGAGTATACCGGATGGACTCGCCGAGAACTTTTAGATAGTATTATACCCATCGTCAGATGGAAGTTCTTGTGACATGAGTACAGGTTAGTCTTTTGACCTGAGATTTTCATTTGTCTCGTCTGAGTTCCTACTGTACTTAGATTACTACCCTACCACGGTTCAAAGGTGTCGTGCAAACATGTTTTAGTTGGGTACAGTCTCGAGCCACATGGAGACAGTGAACAATCGTCAGGAATTCGTCTCTCCCGGTATTGAGGGTCGATGTCGTGCTGTGTTCGATCGGTCATCACCAGAAATCCTTGGCCAAAATGGATGAGATTTACTGATGTGATATCGGTAGTTTCTCGATGGGTGATGAGCTTTAGACCGGCACGACTTATTGTGTTAGTAGGGGTCTAACATTATCCACCGTTAGACCCGGTATGCGATACTTTTAGACGAAGAGATCAAACTGTACGGAGTTTGTCACAGATAGGTTCAGTAGGGGTACAGATGAGTTTGCTCGTTGGCCTTCTTTTCACTTAATACCTGAGTAGCCGTTACATACAGCTAGTGCTGCCGATATGCTTATGGTTAAACCAACTGCAAGTGTATTGACGAATCTTTAGAGTCTCACACAGATGGGTTTCCCGATTCAGGCAAAATGATATAGTGGCCGTATATTGATACGTGCAGGGTTTTGATTAGGCATGTATGCTAGCCATACGGAGTTTAATCGGATTGATGATAATACTAGCCGGCTTTGGATTAAGCTGGATTATTAAATCAAGTTTTGATTTAATAATTTTCATATATATATTTCGATATGTATATTCTAATACTATGTTCATTGTATTTTTCTATCTCTTGAGTATTCGTATTTTGATACGAATACGGGCATGTATTTACGGGGGCGTATTCTTGTATTTATACAAGAATACTTCTAGAAGAAGGACACCTCATTTTTAGGATTTTCTTTATAAAGAAATTGTGAAATGAGATGGAAAAGAGAAATGGTGGAGGGTATAGGCAAATGAATTATTAATTCATTTGCAAATACTATTCAAGTATGGTTGTAGTTTTAAAATGGTAAAATTATTTTTACAAAACATATGAAGCATGCTTGAATTTGTGAAGGTTTTTATTCATTCCACCATTTTGCTTCTCTCTCTTCCATTGCTCCTTCATCTTCAACACTCTCATGAGTTGAGAATCATGAAGATAAAAAGAAAGAAAAATATCAGAACGCTCACACACATCATTAAGCATCCTAGATTAGCAACCTAGGATCTTTAGCTACTTCATTGATGAAGTTGAAGTTTGAACTTGGTTCCCTCCGGTGGATCATCTTCGGCGAAAGAGGACCGACTTGTTAGCGTGATTCGGAGCTTTTGAGAGTATACTAGAGTCCAACCCAATTAGAGCAAATGAAAACGCTATAAAGATTGTAATTTCTATCTTGTTGTAGTGCTAGTTTAGGTATTTGGTTTAGATTCTAGGGTATAAGTTTTTAGTGCCATGAAAATTTTCGTTTTCGGATTCCGTATTAGCCGCGGGTTAGCGGCGAGGGTACTAAGAACTTTTAGTAACTCCTCATCCATGACACTCATCACGCCACGAATCAAACGTGTAGACTTTTTGTTGAACTTTCGATCCTCTTTCCTTGGAGACTCGTTCCTAACTACTCATGTGCGCCGAGCTATTATCGACCGTTGCACCATCTGGCTTTACTGGACTCCATCTGAATTGAAGTACCGAATGCCTTACTTCTCATAACCTGGACTAGAACTTCGTCTCTCTTGGCAGCATACATGTTCTTCGTTCACCATCTGATCGAGTCTGTTTTTTCGAAGTATCGCAGACTTAACGAATGTCACTCGGCTGATTACTCCATTATGGGTTCCAGAACACCACGATCTGTACCTTTTTGCTTCGCTTCCTAAGCCAACAAGATAACGTCTCTTGATTCTCGACTCCTCGATGCATCGAATTCCATGAAACCCTTAGTAAATCATAGCCCCTCCAATCCATAACTCCTCGGGAATTCTCATGTATACCTCCGTCGATGGTGACCGATTGATGAGGTATTAGGCAGTAGATATGGCTCCAATCCGAAACTCCATAAGAAAACCAACCGTAAGTCATAAATTTCTGTTCTTCTCAATTGTCTGACCCACCCGCCCTGCAATGCTATATGACCGAGGATCTTCCAATGTGGTGTACTGATGCACAAACCTCTTCGGCCTACACAATCCTGCGTAGCGAGCCCTCTGCCAAAATCGGTCCGAAAAACCTCTACGTGCTTCCTGAGCTGTAAATCCAACACGGCCGTTCTGAAATTCTGAAAATTCTCGGTCTCGAGTTTGAGAACGCACATCCAGAACTTCCTTGAGAAATTGTCCATGAAAGAAATATAATGCCCGGCTCCACCTCGAGAACAATGTGGTGCCGGAACCACATGTATCTTCTTCTCATAGTGCTTACGGAAATCTGTCTTGTCGAATTTTCCACCTCCAAATAACTGCCTCTTCTAAGTCATCTTCAAACTCGTCTGACTGATATGATCTAATCGTGGACGCCACGTCCTGACCGAATCTGAACCGTTTGAACTGGTAGAAGCTTCAACAGCACGACCGTATGTCCCTGAAGAAAATATAGATCCCTACCATCATTGTGTTCATGAGAGTCAGACCACTCTTGGAAATCTTCATGGAATCTCTGTCAGTTACGCACAGGTAGGTTGAACCTGCCCAAAGCCCCAAAGAGACCAAGCTCCTCAAATCAAATCCGGCACGTGCCTGACACCTGTCAACGTCCGAAATATCACATCATGCATGCGAATCCGAACAGTGTCCATCCCAACAATTTTGCTCGATACATCGTTCTTCATGAAGTCCGAGCCTCCAACAATTGAACGATATATAGCAAACCAATTTTGATGCAGTCACATGAAACGAGCTTTTTGAATCCATCATATCCAAGAATCATGTATGTCTGAAGTGGCGCATACCGATAGAACCGAACAATCGCTGGCATGATCCGAATCTTCCTATGCGACTGTAGTACTGGAAGAAATTTGCTTGCCTTTCTCTTCTAATTTCGGACAATCCATCTTCTAATGTTCTCTTTCCTTGTAATGTATGCACTTGTCATTCACTCGACTTCTTGACTTCTTGGAGCCATCATCTGGCCGCTTCACCGAACGGCATCTAGTGAATATCGCGTCGCCCGAATTTCCTATGCCACCGACCACCTTTTCCCTCAATGCCTCACTCTGCAAACCTGTCTTGACATCTTCCAAAAATAACTTGTCTCGACCATACATAATAGATTTGATAAACTGGCCGAACTCGGTGGTCAAGGAGCACAATAAGATCATCGCCTTATTTTCATTATCAATTTTCACCTTCATATTTCGCAAGTCCATCACAATCTGATTAAGCTCGTCAACGTGGTCTTTGACAGATGTCATTACCTTCATCTTCATGGTGCACAACTTTTGCTTGAGGTAGAGACGGTTCATGAAAGACTTCTTATTGTAGAGGGATTCCAGTGTATTCCAAATAGTTGTTACTGAATGCTCTTGCACGATATCACAAAGCACCTCATCGGCTGGGTAAAGGTGCAACAAAATGTGTGGCTTATCTTTCATCACCTTCAATTCTATATTTGAGGCCCCCTTCAGTATTTTATCTCGCGTGAAAACTATTTTGTGAACGCCATATTGTTTCAAAATACGATCATCTTCAACTTCCATAGACTGAAGTTATTACGACTGCAAAACTTCTTTATCTTATAGATCGTAGTCATCATCTTCCCAAAATCTCCGAATCACCAAGCCTGATGCCCTGATACCACTTGTTGTACCCCAATCTTCTCTGACACGGCGTGGTGAATCTCGAAGGGATCACACAAGCCGATAGCGCGAATAAGCGGTACGACGCAACATAAATAAACATAATCGCGTGCAAACAAAGACGATGAAAAATATATATATTCGACGGCTATCGCAACACACTACAAACAAATAGAAAAGAACACCAACAACCAAGAACACAACGATATACCCCTATTTGATACAAACTCGCACATAATCCCACCTTGGTAACGAAAACTTCCACTAGAGTAAGGATTTCATGAGATACATCTAAAACTGTACAAGACTAATACAAATAACCATCTTGTTCTCTCGAAAATCTCTTTGTTTTACTCTCAGCAAAGCTGCAACAAACACTTTGCACTTTTAATTGTGGATTGATTAAACACCAAGGGATTTAATTATTATCTATAAAGGTAGTGTGTTTTGTCAGAGATAATATTAGAATTAAATTTAAATAATCTAATCCTCACCGGATCAAATACCTGTGATTGCCTAATCTTGGGCAGGTCTGGGCTCATTCTTTAGGCTCGAAATTGCAACAAAATCAACTGCCTTTGGCCGTGTTTGGTATTAGGGTTAAAACTAGTCGAATTTCATTTGGGATGAATATGCCTCGGAATGCACATATGATCATTCTATATAATATACACAACTATATGAGAAAATATTCCTTCGAATATTTCCTTATGAAGCTTGGTCTTTAGTGGAAAATTCTTATCCAGTCTATTTAATTCTCTTGCTATATTTGGATCATGATATTTTTTTATTTTTCCAAAACTAGGTTTATATGGTGAAAAAGTTCTGATACCTTTCTTTAAAATCTTTCTATTTTCCCCTCACTATGTAGGTTTTACCGGCAAAATAATGAAAATTTCATGATTTTTGTGTGTTAACATGTAAAATATTGAAAATTTTAAAAAGAAATTTTTTGAGGGTCAAAGGTTTCACAATTTTCGTTTGGTATTGCAAAAAAAATATAGAAAAAATAGAAAATTGCAGCACTTTTGAAAAATTCGCTATTTTCATGTGCGCTAGTAAGTAACATATTAAAATTTTGAAAGAAATAGAACATTTGAAACTTTTGAAAATTTCATGATTTTCGTGTGGTATATATATAGCATGCATAATATTAAAAGACGGAAGAAAAATAAAAATTTAGAGATTTTTGAAAATGTTACGATTTTCTTATGCTGTAGTGGTATGGTGTATGTAAAATATAAAAAAGCGGAAGAAAATATAAAATATTGAGACTTTTGAAAATTTCACGCTTCTCATATACTATAGCAAACAAAATAAATTGAATAACCGAAGAAAATAGAAATTTCTTTAGATTTTGCGATTTTTAAGAAAATATTTTTTTGTGAGATTTTTAAAAATTTAGCGATTTATGTGTGTTACGGTATGCAATATATTGGAAATTTAAAGAAAACAATTTTTCGGATTTTTAAAAATTTCGTGATTTTCGTGTATTGCCTGAGTTTCCAATCATCCGGATTCTCAGTCGCTCGGACCGAATTTCTTCTTCTGTTAGGCTCTTGCTAGCAATCATCGATCTATTTTTCTTGTACTTCACATAGCTTTTTACTTCCTTAATATCCAAAAGTATGAGCTAGCAAAATATTGGAAAACTGAAAAAACAGAAAATGCTGAGATTTATGAAATTACATGATTTTCGCTCTAACGATGAAAAAAATTAAGAAAACAGATTTTTTTGAACTTTTTAGAAAATTTTGCGATTTTCATATGCTATATCATGCAAAAATATTGAAGTGAAGAAAACAAAATATTTTTGAGATTTGTGAAAATTTTGATATTTTTCGTTTGTTGTAGTAGGCTAAATGTTGAAAAACCAAAGAAAAAGGAAAATTGAAAATTTTGGGATTACTTTTGAAATCTTGCAGCTTTCATGATCTATATAACAAGCAAAATAATATTAAAAAAACCCGAAGAAAAATGGAAATTTTGATATTTTTGAAAATTTCACAGTTTTCGTTTGCTATATTACATCAAAAAATTGTTAAACTGAAAAAACAGATAAATTTGCGGTTTTTAAAATTTAGCTATTTTTGTTTGCTAGCAAGCAAAATTTTTAAACACGGAAGAAAATAGAAATTTTTGATATTTTGGAAAAGTCGAGATCTTTGTGTGCTAGCAAAGCAAAAATTGAAAAACCAAATGAAACAGAAAATATGGAGATTTTTTGAAAATTTTGAGATTTTTGTGTGTTACAACATGCATAATATTGAAAATCTGAAGAAAACATAAAACTTTTGAATTTTTAGAAATTTCGTGACTTTCATGTTCTCATGTAAAATATTGTAAGTTTGAAAGAAATGGAAAAATTTTGGATTTTTGAGTTTGCTATAAGAAATTATTGAAAAACCGAAGAATAAATATTTTGAGCAAATGAAAATTTCACGATTTTCATTTGCTATAGCATCCAGAATATTGAAAAATCGAAGGAAACTAATTTTTTTTGAGATTTTTAAAAATTCTGCGATTTTTGTACCCTATAGCCAAAAAATATTTTAAAACCGAATAAAGATAAATGTTTGAGATTTTTAAAAATTACACAATTTTTGCGTGGTAACGTTCAAAATATTGTAAATTTGAAGAAAAAATAATTTTGGGATTTTTTAATAAATTTTGCGATTGCCATGTGCCACAGGATGCAAAATATTTAAAAACCGAAGAAAAAATTGAAGTTTGAAATTTCATGATTTCGTGTGTGCATGCATAATATTGAAAAAAAAAAGATAGGGAAGTAGAAAATTTGAGATTTTTAAAATTTTATATGTTTCATGTGTTGTATCATGAAAATATTGAGAACCAAAGAAAAGATAATTTATTTTTGTAAATTTCATGATTTTCTTGTGTTGTGGCCAAGGATTATATTGGAAAATCGAAGAAAACAAATATGTTGGGATTTTGAAAATTTCGCCATATTCGTGTGCTAGCGTACAAAAGTTGAAAATTTGAAGAAAACAAATAAATTTGGTTTTTTTTGTACATTTCATGATTCTCATATACAACAAACAAAAATTGAAAAACCAAAAGAAGAAACAAAATTTTGAGATTTTTTTTAAAAAACTGTGATTTTCGTAGGCCATTATTAGCAAGAAAACATTGAAAACCTAAAGAAAAATGCTGAAACGGGTTATAGAGAATAATTTTTTTCTTAACAATTTTTATCGGGCACAATCATCATCATCTACGTTCGATACTCGCACGATACATTTTCAAGTAAATTCTTATTGAAAATTGTCCAGCGCATAATGCGCTGGGGCACTTGCTAGTTATGTAAAATATACGAAAGGTTTTCATGTCAAATGCATATTTGAATTGTTTGGAATAGGATCTTCTCTTTATAATTTTGTTAAATGGTATATATTATTCTATCAAAAGTATTGGGAAATAGATTGTGAAGAGGTTAGATTAGTAACAAGAAAGTGAAGAGCTCTAGTTTCAAAAGGCCAAAAAACAAAACAAAACAAGGAAGCAAGCTTATCTGTAGGAATGACCCAATTTAGTTTTTTTTTCCATCTACGGACTTACAGGAAACTCATCCAAACAAACAATTCTGCCAAATTGATCCAATTGGGAGGTAAAGGGAACCTAGGCTTTTAATCCGGTGGATGCACGTATCTAAACATGCAAATATGAATTGTAATTATGATTATGTGTATGCATATAAATCGTCAGGACAAGGGTACATGGGTTTGATGAATTATATACCTAATTCTGTGTAAACCCTTAATCTTCAGCATATTTAAGTCATAAAATCATAAGGTCATAGTCACAAAAGAAAGAAATGACACCCCAAGGATGTGGAAAAAGACCTAATATGGTCACATGCCCCCAATTCATAGAAACTTGGTAAGTATTGTGTGAGAAAGAACATAGTGAAAGAGCTTCTATAAAAAAGAATGAAAGAGCAGATTGAATTGGCCTTTAGCAAAGAGAGCCTAATGGTTTTACACAATGTGACAGCTTATGTTTACTGAAAACTATGCAAGAGATTTTGTTTGAAGATAAAGAAAGCCGGTAGTTGAGACTCTTGGATGAAAACATTCACGACTGTAAGGTATCTAATAGCAATTTTCTGACAGGTCAAGATCACTTTGTCAAGAGCGCACAAGCAGTTGGAGATATTGTTGAAGGTAATGAATTATATGCAGAAACCTTGATCGTATTCTCTCTCCTCATTCATTCTTATCCTGATTTTCTTTTTGGGGGTGTTTTCTCAGGAAAAAGCAGACCTGCTGAACCAGATGAAGTCTTGTAACTGTAACTGAGTTGGAGCTACAAATTTTACTTCGGTTTTTCGATTGAAAAGGATTTTTGATACATCTGTAACAGACATTAACATACCCTGTATATAGGACAACCGTGAGTCGAGACATTTTGTTTTTTCGTTGCCAAAACTTGTAAACCTTTTTCTTATTTATCCCTCATTTATGTATTAGAGATGTACGCCTTTTTTTTTCCATGGATCAAAATGATGCAGGATATATAGACTTCTTGTTAGGAGTCATATTCGTGCATTTATCAGGTTCTGAATTTTTGTAGGCCAGCAAGAGTTCGGCGCCGTTCAGATCACGCAGTCTTCTTGTTTTTCTATTAATCCTGGTTTCCCCTCATGCAACATTCTATCTCGTAATATTATAGCTATGTATTTCCATTTCGAAAGGATGGTCTGTGGGTTAAATGGCTCATTATCAGCACTATAGTTTATTCAGCAATAATAAATATTTTTTGGAGATTTAACGGTTTCAAATATCCATTAGCAATACAATTTGCCCAAATTTTGTTGTAGGAGAGGGGGAGAGAAAAAAACTTGGCAAACTGCAAACTCAAAGCTTATGGAATTTTAGCAGCATAAAACTACAATTAATTAAGGTATCAAAGTATCATGTGGGTACACTTTCAGGGATTTTTGAGCAGTTTACCCCTCAAAATATACTTAAACTTGCTTAGTACATGACACTATAAACCGGTATCAACACTTTCAAGTTAATGTTATCATTAACGAAACATGTCAATCCATATCCATACAGGCTTCATATATTTGAACATAGATCAAATATATGTTTGCCAAAAGGATACACAAACACTTAATTATAGTTAAAAGAAGAAAAGAAAATCATTTAACAACATATACATCATATCGTTTGAGAATTGACCGACAGCAACATACAAGTAAATTACAAGTTGTAATGTTTTTGGATACATTTTCCAGCCCCAGCTATGACAAACACGCTTGAATTTCGATAGGAAACAAAAAATCCTTTTTGGGCCATACTATGGCACACAAAATAGTAATCATCTATGGACGAATTTGCTTTTCATCTGGATGCTAATGACCAAAAGTTCATGAGGAAAGAGGGCGCGATAGTAAACCAGCAGATAAAAGCCATGGCAACTGCTGTCTCGAAACTTGCACAGTGGTTCTCGGCACAGATGTTGAGATCATTCCCTATTAGAACCGTGATGCCCGCGGATGAACATGCTGCTGCAAATGTGAGCAGTGCCGTGATCTGATAAGAAAACACAATTACGGGTTATTGATAGTTAAAGAAAAAAAAGATTAATTGCAGGAAACCTCCTTACTTGACCGTTTAGCAAAAGAAAAACCTAAATCATGCTTGCCACAAAATATATTAAAAAATTACTGTTTACAATTACTTTTCCCCCCGAATTAGCCCTCAATAATAGCATTGAATCAATGTCAATGAAGAAAGTGAGGGTAATTTAGGAAAAAGGTTACAAAAATTACCAATAATAGTAAAATTTGGGGAAAACTTTAATGATTAGAGGCATAAGCGATGGAGGTTTATTGGTTGCAAACACAAAAAGGCTAACATGCAGGATATTCCATGAATTCTACAAACGTGCAGTTTACCACCGAAGCAAGCAACAGCTATTGCTTAGAAATTTTCTTCCCAAATTAGCCCTCAAATGGAAGTACTTATAATATACAGCGTCGAAAGAAAACCAGTTTTTTTGGGGGTGGGGGTGGGGGTGGGGTTGGGGGTGGGGAAAAAAATCAGTGGTCATAGTTCATATGTTGAAGGTTAGAGGCCAAAGTGATGGGAGCTTCCTTCCCAAAATATATCATAGGAAAGCAAGTATCTACAGCTAGGTGAATGTTATTTTCTTTTCAACAATCATCAATAGGCTTGCATGCGGATGAATTGAGTAATACAAGTCAGATTTCTCACCCCATCTCCAATGGTGAACAGAAAGGTAACACGGGAATTACGCAAACGGCGCCTAACTAGAAGCGCATATATATCCACAAAGGCGGAACAGAGACTCCACAAGCATTGTAAGCTGGTTGCTGCTACAAGATAGCTAGGGGGAAAAATACTCAAAAAGGTTAGTCTAAAGGGCTCGAATTTACAAGGATTGCTACGCCCAAAAGTTGCATATTCTATTTCCAATGGTGTAATTGAAATATGGAAAAATAAATTGAAAACCATAATATGCAAGCACCATACAACATATTCTTAAGAAAGACTTGGGCAAGAATAATATATTGAAGTGCAACAATTTTGCATGCGATACAAAAGGTTCTTCCACCCCTTTCAAGAAGTTACAAGCTCAAAAATTCAGATGAAACATAACCCATACATTAAATATTTGATTGTGTTTCACTGGAGAATTTCTTGCCAACAAAAATGTTGTCCTATTTGTAAATACGGCTTGCTCTATCCACTAGATATTAATTATCATTATGGTCTATAAACCACCAATCAGGAAATGATCGTATAATGCAGAAATTTTGTATATAAATAATATTTACGGTGGCCATGGGGAAAACCTTGCTTAGCACCGCTGCCTCCGCAAGGCCCATTAATTCAACAGCACTAATCAACGACGTCTGGAACTATGATACCTTATGTCCATTAATGCTACAAATAATATGCACAATCTGTGTTGATTATTGGTTGCTGCTTTTTATCACAAAAAAAAATGTGTTGATTACAACCGACAACAACAAACATTTATTCCAAATTTTCAGGGCCAGCTAGGTGAATTCCTTTTCTTCATCGGCTCTCTCCGAAATACAAACCTAGTTCTTAGAGTCAAAAAACAATTATTGACATAATGAATAATCCAATATACAGAGTTCGACTAAGATCCTACTGATAGAATTTGAAAACAAATCCTATGATATTGTAGCATTGGATCCGTTTCGGGATATGTGCAAATAATCAATCTGGGCGTTATTTTGGGATATGCCTGCCATCAATTTAACCCCTTTCTCCCCTCCACAGAAAAAAATTACGGATTTCCCCTATCCCGAGTTATTCAATGCCCCCATCACCACCACCAAATCCCGGTCCCACCCTTCTCATCAACCCCCCATAATCGATTTATGAGCACCATAGCAACCCAAGCAAGCATTCAGGGAGCCAGGCATAATGCTCAATACGGCATTTCTCTTTCAGATCCCCACCTCAACAAACTTCACTCTGGGATCTTTCACTCTCCATTGACAAAATTCACCACCACCACCACCATCGACGATGATATCTCTTGCTTGCTAACCATCGGAAGCCCGGGTACAAACAAGTCGTGCAATGAGAAGAAGAAGACATTTCAGTTGGTGCTTTTTGGGCAGAGAATAGTTGCCGAGGAGCAGATTTCTCTTACTAGTCTCACGAATAACAGTTCATCTGATGAATCGGCCTCAAGGAGTCGTTGAGCTAGGGTTGGACTCTGGTGTCCAAGGATATTGGCCACTTGAACACATTGGAGATGCATAATTTTCAGGTGAGAATTGGCATTTTCTCTGCTTGCACATGTTTGCGTGTTCTTGTTCATCTATTAGACCATTACAGGAACTGTGCTTAGTTTGGGCATTGTTTTCTTTTACGATACGAGGCCTCTCTTTTGCCACTTCTTAGGAAGATTAGACGTAAGTTAGAGCCTAAAATTAAATGGTGGCGATTGAAAGAAGTTAACCAAAAGGTTTTTATAGATCGTGTAGTCCAAAAAGCATATTGGCAGTCGGAAGATGATTGAAGATGATTCAGACAGAACATGGAACAAAATGGCTAGTTGTATCAAGAATGTAGCTAGAGATCTACTTGGTGAGTCGAGAGGTGGTGCTCCACCATCTAAGAACACATCATGGTAGAATGAAGAAGTAAAGACTGCTATTAAAATTAAAAGGGATTCTTATAAAGATTTGAAGAAAAGTAGAGATGTGAAGAGATTTGAGAAGTATAAAATGGCTAAAAAGGAAATTAAGAAAGCTGTTCGGGAAGCTAAATCTAATGTCTACAAGAAGGTGTACGAGAAATTAGACACTAAAGAGGCTGAAAATGATATATACCGGATTGCTCGGATGCAGGAAAGGAAGACTAGAGACTTATGTGCGGTGAAGTGTATCAAAAATGAAAATCAGAAGGTTTTAGTTCGAGATGAGGATATCAAGGAAAGATGGAGATATTATTTTGACAAATTGTTCAATGAGAGCTTTACTAAGAATTTGGATGGACCTGTTATTCAATCTCAAGATATAAACCGTGATTTCATGTGTAAAATAAGACTACCTGAGGTTAAAGAAGTTTTGAACAGAATAAGTTTAAGAAAAACGGTTAGTCCTGACGGGATTCCTATCGAGATTTGGAGATACTTAGGAGAAATAGGCGTTAAATGGCTGACAGATCTGTTTAATAAGATTTGGCTGATAAAAAAGATGCCAAATGAATGGAGGAAAAGTATTCTTGTACCTATCTACAAGAACAAGGGTGACATTCAAAATTGCTCAAACTACCGTGGAATAAAACTTATGTGTCACACCATGAAAGTTTGGGAGAGAGTGATTGAACACAGGCTAAGGAAAGATATTAAGATAACAGAGAACCAGTTTGGGTTCATGCCTGGACGATCGACGACAGAGGCTATTCATTTGCTTCGTCAACTTGTCGAGCGTTTTCGAGAGAGGAGAAAAGATTTGCATATGATATTTATTGATTTAGAAAAATCGTACGACAAGGTACCTAGAGAGGTATTATAGGGGATAATGATGAAGAAGGGGGTCCCCGTCAACTATATTGACATAATCAAGGATATGTACGATGGAGTAGTGGCAAATGTCAGAACCTGCGGCGGCTTAACGAGTGATTTTCCGATTACAATGGGTTTACATCAAGGATCTGCATTAAGTCCATTCCTGTTTACCATCGTGATGGATGAACTTACTAGAACTATCCAAGATGAGGTACCTTGGTGTATGCTATTCGCTGATGATATTGTTCTAGTAAATGAGACGAAAGCATGAGTTAATGCCAGATTGGAATTATGGAGGCAAATATTGGAATCTCAGGGATTCAGATTGAGCAGGTCCAAGACAGCATATATGCATTGCAAATTTAGTAACCAGAGATGTCAAAACCATATTGGTATAACATTGGAAGGGCAAGAGAGATCACCGAATGACCAGTTTAGATATCTAGGTTCCATCATCCAAAAGAATGGGGAGATCGATAGTGATGTTAATCAAAGGATCCAAACTGGTTGGTTGAAATGGAGTGCAACAGGGATTTTGTATGATCGTAACTTTCCGTTAAAATTGAAAGGGAAGTTTTATCGGAGCGCTATTCGGCATGCCTTATTATATGGTACAGAATGCTGGGCTCCTAAGAAGCATCATACACAAAAGATGCACGTAGTGGAGATGCGCATGCTTCGTTGAATGTACGGTAACACTGGAAAAGATAAGGTGCGAAATGCGAATATACGTGCAAAAGTTGGTGTGGCAACTGTGGAGAAGATGCGGGAAAACCGGCTAAGATGGTTCGGTCATGTGCGACGCAGGCCTATGGAAGCACCGGTTCGACGAATAGATACTCTCGATATGGGCAATGGCGAAAAGGCAAAAGGGAGCCCGAAGAAAACATGGATGGAGGTGATACGAAACGATATGGTTGTCAAAGGACTCGATGAAAGTATATTGTTCGAAAGGAGTGAGTGGAGGCGGAGGATTCATGTGATGGACCCGGCGTGATTCTCATGTTGGTTCATGTAGCCTACCCCATATGCTTGGGATAAAAGGCTCAGTTGTTGTTGTTATTCTTTTCAACCATGACATTATTCTTAGCACGTATCCTAAAGTGGATCCAGTGGCTGCAAAGTTGATATAATTTGTTTCAAAATTCTAGGATCTTAGTCTCACACATGGACGTAGGCATGTCAGCACCACACTCACGTAGGCACACACACAATCACAAGAAATATAAATGATTTAATAGGGACTTGATTAGGACTTCATGTCCAAAAATGGGAGTATAGACTGTATGGTCGGAGAAAAAAAACTTTGACATGATTGACTTGTAATGGCTACTCTCTTTTTCTTTTTTCTTAGTTGTTTGTTTTTGCTGCACATGAACAGGAAACAGACATCATGATTTTATTCATAGTTTTTCAAGAATAGCCAAATCACTATGAGATGCAGATCATATAAACCATATATATCTAGTTGATATTATTCTTAGATCTTCCTTTGCTAAAGTAAAAAAGAAATTAAGGAGGAAGAAAGAATTTATATCCTGGTTGTCGTAGAACTTCAAGATAAACTCAGGGTTTAGACAATGCGGTTAGTGATAAGCCACTTACCAAGATGCCCGAAATAAACATATATTATACGCTTATGTGTGCATGTAGAGCTCTTGAAAATGCTTACTGTTAAATAAAGTTGTGGTGTTGTTTACAACCAAAGTTTGACTAAACTAATAGATTAGAAAATAACCAATAACTACAACGACAATCATTTTATTGTTAAAACACCTCCCAAAGATCATGTATCTTTAAGTTAAGTAGACTTCCCTACATTCTTCACATCAAAGGCCAGTGATACTTCTACTATAAAAAAAATACATCATATAAAAAGTGGTAGCTCATACATATAAAAATTTAAGCCAACCAAAAGAAAAGTTTAGAGTCAATTGTTGGTGCATATATGTCTCCATAACCCTGTTTCCCCAAGGTTGCTCCATTATTCATTTGATAATTAAAAAGCAGCTCCCTAGGCGATAGCTTAAGCGGTCAAAAGTGGTTGAGCGCTCCACTTTTTGGCTATTAAGCATGTTGCTATTATCACCGACAAAATTCGTGCAAATATACTCTTTCTGTTTACTTAAACAGCTGTACTTAGATGTTCTATGAGCGTTTGATAGTGATTCTAATACATCTTCCTAATTGAACACTCAAATTTGGTTCCCATTTAGTTGCTTACGCCAAAGAAAATGCTCATATAATCATTTAAAAGTTAAAAGAAATTTTTTAAAAACCATTACAATTAATATTAGCAAACAATTTATAAGAGGGGATGGCTAATTTACTCTCAGGACATAATCAGCTTATTTATGTTCCGTGGATAATTACATCATTTGCCCATCATGTTTAGATAAAGGAGGTTGTTTTTTGTTGTTTACAAGTAAAGAGAAAGTAGAAAAACTTAAAAAGATCCTATGAATTTTTCTCTCCTTGGACTAATCAATTCTTTATTTAATTACAAAGATTCTCAATTTTCTCTCTCCTTATAAAATGACAAAAGGACGCCTCCTTTATCCAAACATGATGGACAAATAGTGTAATTATCCACAGAACATAGCTAAACAGGTAATGCGCTAGGAATAAATTAGCCTTCCCCTTACAAGAATCAACGTAATTAAACGAAAAACAAGGTTGCCAATTTTTTAGCGGACGCTTAGATAAGCAGCCATGCCCCTTGGCTGCTCTGCTCTTTCTCTCGGTTTTTAAACATTGTTTGAGGACCAGAACATCCATCATTATTGTAGCCCAAAATGGTTAAAGTGAGATATTCACTCCTAACTCACAAATTTAAAGAATTTTCTATGTTAACCAGGCAATTTTGACTCAGCGCCATACTCAAGATGTGGAAGAATTGTAGAACATGATACTGATCATAAGGTATCATGTTCAACTCATGCGACCAAGTCCAAAGTTAGAAATCAAGGTAGTGGACGATCGATATTAGGATCCAATCAACAACCTTAGTTGTATCCGACATCCTGGATCAGAATTATCGGCTATTATATCGTTCCATACTTTGATATTTTTTTTAATTTGTAAATTCTTTAAATAAAGCGAAAGCAACTATAAACAATTTAGTAAATTCTTTAATAAATAACAAGATTTGTGCACGTGCGTTGCACGTGTTAATTAAAAATTTGATTTTTGGGAGAAGAGAGAGACGTGAAGGTTTTTAGATTATGTGTAGGTTTCTTTGATGATAATCAAAAAATTAATTTTTTTTTGGAGGAGAGAGAGAGAGATGTGGATGTTTCTAGATTATGTGGAGGTCTCTTTGATGATGTGGAGGCTTGAGAATGTAGGATTTTTCTCCTTTTTTCTTTTTTTCTCAAAAAAAGGAGAAAGGGTCTTCTAAGCAAAAGGTATTTGCATTATATATAGAGAAGATAATGTATAAAATGGTTGTTTTATTACTCAGGGGAAAAACTATAATCTATTTGGAATATATTTTTAGTAATTAATGATGTCGAGTAAACCCTATCCCCAATAATAATATACCCATCAATAAACCCAATACTAGAACCCTAGTAATCAAATGGTAAACCCACTATAACTCGGTATCGACAATCAAGTTTATCTTGTATGAGGATTGGCCAAGATATCAAACCTCGCAACTTAGAAGGGGATCAACTCAAGTTAACGTTTGTCGAATTGCCAATTTCATATCCAAACCACCTAAAATTAGCCAGAGCCAACAAAAAACAAGCCCAATTTCTACTACAACCACCATTTCACCCAACTTCTTCTTCCCCAATATTCAACTCAAAACAACAAGTCAAAAATGCACTACCAACTACACAGAATCGAGATCGTACCAAAATGCAGTAACTGAGGAGAAATCACTGATGGATGCCATCACGGAAAGCCCCGCGGTGGCGAAAAAGAACTGAAAGATCCTCAACAGGAGGCCGCCAAGGGTCCCAGGCATCCCTTGGACGTCCTTCATCCTCACCCTCGGCAGGTTCGCCGCCGCCTCCGTCATCGGCGGTGCCTCCACCGGATGCACCGCCGGCCTGCTCGCAAACATCCTCGATCCTCAAGCTCCGACCCCCATCGCTCAACAAGATCGATCAAACGACTGAGATCGATCGAAATCTGAGATGAATTCTGAAATCGAGATTTGAGGTCAAAAACCCTAATGTTTTTTAAGAGGAGGGATTTGGGATCGGAGAGTGAGAGAGAGAGAGCAGACGAGATCAAAAGGACAGAGGAAACGGAGAGAAACGAATAAAATTTCCTGTTCGATATACTTTACTTGCTGGTGGGTCCTACAATCTATTGACCTCTGTTTGCTTCCATTTTGGGTTAGGCCGAATGAACGCCGAGTGATTTCCTTTTGGAGACTAGGGATTAAAATTATCGATCCACACTGCTTTTGGATTTAAACGAACATAGCTAAAATCCTGTCCAAAAGACAAACATCATGTGACCACTTGTTTGGCACCAGTGTCTAGGTGTTATGCATCCCACCATTTTGTTGCTTGCCCAGATTGTGTTAGGATTTCAAACCCGGTAGGTAAAGTATTACTCTTAAATGGCCATGTTTTGGTGATTTTTTATAGGGTAAATTATAATAAAAGCCCCCGGCCCGTCCAGGAGTTGCCAAAAAGCTCCTGATATTTTCAAAATCGTCGAGGAGGGCCTAATGTTCGAAATCTTTGTGAAGAAACCCATAAGCCACATTTAATTTAGGCCTTTATTCCTTCCAAATGCTTAAATATTGCATGCAGCTGCTTAGATATTACAAGCAGCTAGTATAAACGGGGTTTTAATTGGGCCGTTTTTTTAACAAGAACAGAAGGCTTTGGGATTTTTTTATACAGGTCTGAAATGGGCCGATGGCTTTTTGACAATTTACCCTTGTTTATTGAAGTAAACATACTTTATAATCTAGACTGACATATTTGGGATTCTATGTAAAATGGTTCTTGACATATAACAATAACAATTTAAGTTCTGGTTCATTTAGTCCAAAATTGGCAAAACCCTAATTTTACAATTCTCTTTTGGTCACTTTCTCACGAGCGAGTTATTCGAGTTTACTGGCCTTCGAGTCTTCCATCCGACACCTCGCCCTCGACTTTCTTCCTACCTTGCCCTTGCCTCAACGCCTAGCTTCACCATCGCTCCCACTCTGCCTTGCCCTGCTCCCTTTGCCATGCCCTTGACAGGCTTGACTTCCTATTTGCTTCGTCCTCGACTCTCTCTCTCTCTCTCTCTCTCTCTCTCTCTGACATGCCCTCAACTCCATCTTGGCCTCGACTTGGACTCCAACCCCTCTAGCTCGTTTTTTTTATTGCTTTCTGCATTCTTTGTTGTATATTTCACTTATGTAAGTGTTTATTATGTCAGTTGTGCAACTAACAATCAACTAAAAACCATAATTTTTATAATGTGCCGTACTATATTGCTAATCTAGCTATGTAATTACTAAATATATAGTGATATGTCTAACTGTTTGGCTTTTGCATAAACGTAAATCATATCTTACAATTTATGATTCGATATGATGTACAATACGATTCATAAAAAAACGATTTACATTTCATATCATGATTTGATGGCTTTGGAATTCTCTATCGACCTCTTCATGTGATTTGAATCTCTAATTGTACAAGCGGAACACATTTATGATTAAGATCTTTTCATCTTTCAGAGAAGAAATGTCTAAAATATTATTACATTATGATCGGCTGTCAACATGTCATCAATTTTTAAAAAAAATCGCTACATCTTATCCGTGAAACTAGATTGTCATTGAGTACAAACCCAAAGACGAGAAAGCTTCAAGTATTTATAATGGGCTGAGAATGGGCTCTGTTAGGCCGAATCAGGTCCATTTAGTTTTAAAATAGTCCTGGTCTTAATCCAAAATAAAACTCAAGGCCCAAGTTACTTCATAGCTCGATATCTATTTTGCTAGAATGCACCCTTCTTGCATTGAAGTTAAAAGAAGGAAATCCCGGTAAATTTGGAAAATATGTATTTGATCCAATAAAACCAAATGGTGTTAATATTTTCATACATAAGACTTTTTATATCAAAAATGCCTTTATAATAAATCTAATTGACATACCTAATTGTTTTTCTTTTCTCCTTCATCATCCTTCCCAAATGCATTCTCGAATCCATGCTCATCTTTTCGAGGAAAAGAGAAATGGTGGTCGGTGTTCTGAATTGAAGATTTTGAAGAAGAAATGAGGAAAACTTGTGAGGCATTCCAAGAAGCATATATATCTAATAAATAAGTCCGTAGTACTTGTTCTCTATCCAAACATTAAGTCTAGGTTCCTCAAAAAAAATCAAATGTGCAGCATAAATTCGGCCGAGTATTTAGATTCAGGCTGCAACGGTCGAAATAATTGATACGAGAATAAAACTAGAATTATCCTAGATAGATCAATCATCAAAGAAGTAGACATCAAATAATAGTTGATATAATCTAGAGCTCTAACATGTTACTAAACATAGATCAATGGAATCTATATATGGGCATTTCCTTCAAACTCACACATGATCAAAATAATTATTCTCTCCATTAGAGTTATTTTTCATCATTTTGGCACCCAACCAAAACAAAGCAAAGACAAAGACAAAGCTGCTCCCATCCTACGTGGCACAATAGAGGCGGTGGCCACGTGTTCACGTAAGCCACGGAAACCCTGTCACATGATGCTTGTAGTCCCACATGTGCCATGCTAGGGCTTTCATTACAATTTACAAAGCTGGTGGTGTGACTTGTGAGTGTTTTTGAGTCAATTGCAAGGCTTTTGCACATGAATCATAATATAAAATCTTAATCCCCAATCAACAATGCATGTACATTCATGGATCTTTGAACAACGTATTGTCAACTTACAGCTTGTATTTTTTTTTTAATTTTAAAAATAACTTTTCTATGTTTTTGTTATTAGTTTCTTTATTTATTGGATGTGATTCAGTGTGGAAAGGAACTAATATACCCGAAGAAAAAAGTATATCGCAGACCATGATCCTTTGGTGACTTACAGCTTGTAGGTGTAACTTCTTCTCCGTTGCTTGCTTACTTGATATGTATAAAATGGTTTCATTAAAATACCATAAGATTTATAAATTACGCCTAAATAAAAGAAACCCGGTGAGTTTTAACAATTACCATGCTGTTTTAAAAAAAAATCAATTTAATATACGCGCGTCTTGAGGTTTGCCTTCTATAATTCGGGAATTGAGGGTTTTTTATTTTTTAATAAGGGGAGCAAGATAAAGAATGGAAGGCGATGTCGAAGTAAATGGGTTAGAAGCTGGTGAGCTTAGGAATTTTTTCATTAAGGTAAACTCGTAAACTCATGTGAGCTGTCATAAAGGAAAAGGTAAAGAAGGAAACTTTAGAATATTTAACGCAGAAAAAAGCCTATTAAGATATTTATACGCATAAGTGGGGAAAAATTAGAGGATTTTAGTGCTACTTAGCCTAGAATTAACTTACCACAAACCGATTCAAATCAATTAAAACTTTAGTTTGTGCCAACACTAATTAGGTTGGAGTACAACAGAAATAAGTTGGTGGGAGAGTTGCAATCAACAGCAACTGCTTTGGCATTTCCCACTCAAACTATATCTTCCCTAAACGCAAGCTCAATCAATTTGAAAGTTACACTCTAACAAACTGGCCTCTGCGCGTTTAGAAACCTTTAGTTTTCATATTTTTCCTCGCTTTTAGTTTGATCTATTGATATGTGCCGACTATAGTCTGTAGTTAGAACTGCATGTGGCTCGAGTTACATCCAACAAAACAATAATGTTGTGCGTCCATACCTATCTAGTGTTGACTAAATTTAACATAGCTAGCGAAACCGCGTAATAGTTTACCTTAATTACAATCATAACGATCGGATTAAAACAAGTTAACCTTTTAAGCTTACCAAATACAACTCCAAATACCAACTGAGGTTAAGAAAACAAAAAAATAAAAAAAAAATGGAAAAGCACTACCACGAATATGCTTTTGAAAATTCATACATTTTGTAAATCTCCAGTTTCTTGTATTTATCTGTATTTTTTCATTACAAATATTTTCTCCGATTATTCTTCCTAATATTTTCCAAATTTAATCTTTCTTACTCACACACACACACACACCCCGAACCCTAATCCTTTCTCCAGCCCCAACCCTAGCCTGGCCTAAACCTATGCACCCGACCCGACCTGTTCCTCTCTCTTTCTTCTTCTCCTTCTCTTTCGTTTCCCTCCTTTTTTCCCTCAGCTTCCCCTTCCTTCTGCGCAGCCGCCACCTCATGATCCTCGCTCGCTCACGCTCTCCCCTCATCGCCGACAAACTCCGAGATTACCTCTTTCGAATCCCCATCTCTCTAATCTCTCTCTTTCTCTTTCCCCAACGGCTCCCTTCCTCTCTCGCTCTCGCTCTGAGACCCGTTCACCCACACCCCGAGACCCGTTCACCCATGACCTAACCCTCGATCCTACCCCCTCCGTGATCGCCTCTCTCGAATCCTCCCTCACAATCTCTCGCCTCTAAGCTCTATTTCCCTATTCAAAACTAGCTCGCTCTCATTCTCTCTCGCATACTCTCTCTACTCCCCACTCACCACCGCACCCATCGCCAGCATCTCCTTCACCAACGACGAACACTCTCTATAAACACTTCGCACTCTACTCCGGCGACCTTCACCAACTACCACACCCAAACCAATCACCGCCGTGACCCCGCTATCACCTCCTCCGTACCAGCCAAGCTCCCCTCCTCTCGCTGGCGAACTTTTCCCACCATCGGGCACTTCCTTTATCGTCGACGAGCTCGCCTCCACCACCACAACACCCGAGTTCTCCACCAACTTGCATCCACCGTGCCTCCGTCTACTCCCACTGCAACCCAGCCCACTGCAGTCGCCACGATGAGCACCTTCGGACGCCTACCTCGCCGTCGACCTTCCTCAGAGCCAGAGCCTATCACCTTCCTCTCCAGAGCCTGTGGCGGAGCCAGTTGGTCGCTGCAGCCATGAAGTGCCGTGCTTGTGGCCGTGCCTCCACCGTATTCGTAATCGTGCGATCGGCGTCGTTGTGCCGTCGCCGTATTGCTGCTGCTTGTCGTGTCGTGCTCGTACTACTCATTGTCACGATCGTCGCCAGGCAAGTGAAAGTCTATCACTTGCTTATTCATGCTAAAATATTAGTTAATCGACGTAATCACGATAAATGTTTTTTGCATATTTGTATAGTTATATGGATAACGTATAATCAAACCATTTCTCTGGCCAACCCTTATAGTCTAACCGTGATAGGTGGAAGCCCGACCTGGTCTTCTAATCTGTAACAATACCAAATAGAATTTAATTAAACGACGTCTAATTCAAATTAAATAAATAGAACCAATATTTCGGTTTTTACCCGTAGATGTAACCCAAGTGTTCGATATGATTCATGGACGAATACTCTTTCAAAATGCTCATATCTGGTGTTTAGGAGATTTCATTACTGTTAGAAATTATTTTGTAAAGACTTAAGTTTAAAATACTGAGATTATCGTCACGTAATGTCGCCTCCAAAATCGACGTGAATCTGGAATCCATCGTGCATGTTGCGTTCTAAAATCTTCATTAAATCAGATGTAAATCAAAACGAGATATTCTATGGTTCATATCGAAGCCGACCCGACAAGCTAGAACCCCTTATAGATTATATTTCGATACTGAATTATCACAACAAAGAAAACTGACATGGAATGCGGCTCTGGACTGCAGTCCAGAGCAGCATTCCATATTGACACCTGACTTTAAATGAAAATGCATCACCGTATGAGAATGAAATTGTGCGGAACCCTATACCGTTGCGAAGATAATCCTGTTAGCTAAATATAGGTGGTGTTTTGGTTTGATTTTACTTCCGTTTGATATTTTAATTGCATTTTAAAATGTCAAGATGTACTACAGTTTAGTACAGGGGTAGATTGTATACTCTATCCTTAGACAGGACATAACTCCCAGCACACAGCGGATATTGTCGATCCATCTAGTGCGTTGGAAACGTAATTGATAGATCTGGATTTTACCTAATTGCAGCGTCGCCTATTTATGAACCCAACAGGAATTAAAATGTGTTACGAAAGGAACTTTAAGTTCAGAAACTGAATTTCCAGCGAAGAACACTAAAAATGAATTCACCGTAACTCACAAACCTGAAACACAATTGACCTGAAACCAATTTTGTTGGATTTTTAATTAAGTTTATTTACTGTCTCTTTTGTATCATTTTGCCTAATTACTAACATGCGAATTAATATGTTTTTCTGAACTCACAATGTATATTGTGTTTCATATCGTACAAAATTTGCTATGTTGTATCATCCTTATATTTTACCCGATTATGATACTTTTAGTAAAAACGAACGTTCATAGCGATTTATAACGAACTTTGCATTGTCGAACGGGAGTTGTATTGGATTAGTTGTGTCAAGTACGCTAGTGATAAGTTATTGATTCGTGAAAGGGAACAGTGCAGTGAAAAGCAAATAAGACCGTGATTTGGCGCGTGGGTATATATAACTAGTCCTATACATACTGTTATTGTAACATGGGGAAATGGGAAAATCAAGGTGGAACTGAACTCGTATTTAGCGAGGTACAGTGTCTTAGAGGATGATCATTCGATATTAGCGATATATATATTAGGCATGGGTCTAGCGGTACAGCTGCAGGGTTATATCCCGGGCAACAGCGGATCGTATTCTTGGGTATGCACGGGACCCTTATTAAACACGAGTATTCTTTCCACCGATTGATTTCATTTGATCTAACGACTGATAGGTAATGACATACACACTGCGTGAATTGCTGACATGATACATATACCGTACTGTTCATTGATATTCTTTATTCTCATGTTACTGTATTCTGCCGTCCATTTCATATTTAATATCATAGTGTACCCACTATATATATATGTTGCTATATGTGTCGTCCTGACGATCTGAGTATGCATGCATGCTCAAAGAACGAAAGTGGACCCAGCTCAGGAGCAGGATCTGTCATTCGAGATTGCGAAAATTTAGACTGTGACATCAGCGTTATCGCCTTCTGCTTGTTATAAGAACCTTATTATTTCTTTAGTTAGTTATTTTTTTCATGTAAATAAATGTATAATGAACTCTATTATTTTAATATAATAAAGTTGTGAGTTATGGTTTCCCTTACTCCAGTGCTGTGTTTAATGATTATCATGTAATACTAGAAACCGAAGTGTGACTGCGGCGGGATTATTCCTTGACCGTAAGAGCATGGCAGACCTATTCACATTTCGTATTCCGTATTTTAGGAAGCGGCGCTTCACACATTTAGTAAGAGCTACAATCCAGCCGAATTAAAGAACAAAACCGAAACTGGGAACGCAATGCACCCGAGCAGCGGGGAGAAAGAGACACGGATATTTGATCAGGTTTCAGGCAGAGCCCAAGATCTTATTTTTCTCTCTCTCTCTCATGACCAGGCATGCATGGCCGTTAAACTGGAAAAAAAAATTTCTCATCCCAGCCAATAAAAAGAGGAAAAAGTAAAGAAAGAAACAAGAGGAAAAGTGATTAAATTAAAGAAAAAGGTTCAGCAAGCAACATTAAATGCAAGGTGTGAGAGTAAAAGCCTGTTTAATTATAGATGACACTGGGCCTAATTATAAACCCCAAACAAAGAAGACCAACTCCAGCCTATTTTGTTACATTCATCTTTATGTTCCTCATAACTTCTCTTGACAAACACAAGTGCATGCATCAAATTTAAACTCAATTTTATTAATAGAATAATAAAACAAATATTCCAATTAATGGGTGCTATAAATAATAAGCACACACATAACCAATTCATTAATAGGCATTTAATTCTTCCATAAAATCAACTTAATGAGGTTTAATATTAGAGATTCAGTATCGATTATGCATAAATTATACATCATATAAATTGATTTGATAATAGTAAATTGTCTCTTATCAAACATCAGTGCTTCCAATATTGGTCCTTATCTTGGAATCCACAACCCATTCACCAAATCTGGCAACAATCATATATCCACCACAAACCATAGGATCCATTCTAAGGATCCATTTGATTCATTAATTCTTCCCCGGCTAATGCCACTCTCTCTACAATGTGTATATTTTCTACCCACAACCAATTGGGTCTAGCTCATGTAGCAGGTGATGATGCTCTATATTGGCGATCTCCAAGATCATGACACGTGCCAGATAACGTGTCCCGGAACTCAGAAAAAAAGGCTCACAAGGGCCGACCAGGCCATCCCTGTACCCGACCTGCAAGCACAAGCTGGCTCATCTCAGAGCCCCTTGAAAATTGGCCTTCTCGGCCTCTCAGCTCGCCCCGAGCTGTCACAGGACCAAAACTCCTCGATCCTCTCGTTCGTCCCCGAGCTCCCCAGCCGAGGCCATATTCCTCGGTCCTCCGACCGACCAACTCCACCACCCACAGGCGTAACCGCCACTCCGCAAATCTCGCCATGCGCAGATTCTCCACTAGCAACATCCCACGTCCCACGCCATCACGATCCCCATTAATGGGCGATCCGCTCTTTACGCGGGGGTGACGTCGGGAGCGTAACTGCCGGCGAGATTCTCGCGCCTGCTGCTGCGTGCTGCCGCCACCATATAAACCCCCATCACAGAGAGGTCAAGTAAGCCATTTTTACTCCACTTAGCCGTTACTCTGCTCGGATCTTGTACTAACTTGATCGTCGGAGGATCCTCGGTGGTACCAAACCACCCCAGGACTTCCTTGCAGGTACTCGGCGCTACACTCCTCAAAGACACCAATCTCCTCAAAACCCATTGAGACCCACACGCAACAGGAGATCACCTCTAAAATCCACCGGGAGATCGACGGAAGACAACATCTGAAGGAGATCCGAAAAGGACCTCCATCAGTTGGCGCCGTCTGTGGGAACTAAACTCCACAAAAAAACAAAGTTATCCTTCCGATCTCCATCCATATGGCAAGCAACCACCCTGAAGATTCAGGTATCAGCTGCCGCCTCCCCCTCACCGGAGACGCGGATGAACCTCCTTCGGCGACCATCATCAATACCCCCGCCAGCCAAATAGATTGGCTACAGTCACTCATGAAGGCGCTCGTCCGTATCCAAATGACCGGGCCTGGGCCCCCAGATCGCCGCTCCTTCACCTCCAGAAGGCTCTGCCCTCATCGGCACGACTGACCACTGGCAGGCTACGACTCCTGGCCACAGATCTCACGGGCCGATACTCCCTGAGGCCCACTGGGCGCCCCACGGCTCCATACCAAGATCCGCCGCTGTTCCCGCCAAAAAAAAATTTCTGCGCAAAAGAGCCCAAGGTATCAAATGGCAACGATACGTTTAAGAAAATGCGAACCAGTATTTTCTGGGCTGTATTTTGATAGACTTCCGAATGATAAACAGCTAAATTCTGATGGTATTGAAAGCGTCTCGAAAAGGCCTTCGATTCGATATATTATGGGCTTCATAATTCATCCAGGATCAAAAGTTATGAGCAAATATGCTATGCACGTGTAATCTAAGAAAGAAAATGTGAACCGGTATTTTCCGGGCTGCATTTTGATAGATTCCCGAATGAGAAATAGCTAAATTCTGATGGTATCGAAAGTGTCTTGTAAAATCCTTCGATTTGATATATTACGGGCCTTATAATTCATTCGGGATCAAAAGTTATGAGGCATCACGTGCCCACACGTGACCGGGCATCACGTGCAGACACGTGACCATTTACAGGCAAAGCCTTGAAGCACCGAATAAAATAAATAATTGGAAATAATTAATCGGTGGGGTCACGTGTCAACACGTGATGGACCTTTAAACCCACTGAAAAGAATTAAACGTATAATAAAATAACAAGGAAAAACCCCAATGGGGCATCACGTGCTAACACGTGACCAAGGGTCACGTGCTGACACGTGATAATTCCTGTGTTCTTTAACACAACAGAATTAAATTCTGGTCAAATGCTTAATCAGGGGGTCACGCGTCAACATGTGATGGGTTCCTAAAGATTTATGAAATAATAGAATTAAATTCTAATTAAGGGAAATCAATGACCCTAACTGGGAAAATATTTCTTTAAATTTTTCCAAACAAAAAATATGGTGCTCAGTAAATTAGAGCACCATTGGATTAAAAATCCAATGGTGATTAAAAATCACCAATTTATGGAAAGATTTTATACAAGGAAAGATTTTCCCAAAATTCACCAAGAATAACAGATAGAATATATTTTGGATTAAAAATCCAATGGTGAATAAAATTCACTGAATGATCTAAAATATCATGTTGGTTACAAAAACAAACAAAATCTTTCAATGAAAAATTTACTAAACAAATTGATTATTTTCCTTCTCCTATAAATAGGAGCCAATAAGAGAAGAGGGGGAGATAGAATTTTGGGATCTTGAAATAGCAGAGAGAAAAGAAAGGAGAATTTAATTCTCAAGAAAAGAAACCCTAGGTGAGAAAGGGGAAAATGATAAAAGCTTCAAAGAGAATTTAATTCTCAATCTAAGAGTTTAACTCTTCTGCAAAAGAACTTAGTTCTTCCTTTGGTTGAAGGTCTGCAGAAACAAATCTCCCCACAGGTTGAGAATTTAATTCTCATCGGGGAGATTCTGCCATGCAGATCCAAAACTTAGAGGGAGAATTGACTTTAGAGAATTTAATTCTCCCAATTCACAAGAATTTAATTCCTCCAAGATAAAACCAGGGTTTAACCCTATATGAGAATTCAATTCTCCCAAATTTATAGGAATTTAATTCCTTCAAGATAGACAAAACTAGGGTTTAACCCTATTTGAGAATTTAATTCTCTCAAATTCACAGGAATTTTAATTCCTCCTAAATGAAATTAGGGTTTCACCCTACATAAGAATTTAATTCTTCCACATGCATAGGAATTTAATTCTTCTAAAACATAATTAAGGTTTAACCCTATAGAGAATTTAATTCTTAAAATAAAGAGACTTGAAAGATCTCCATGTACGTAAAAAATATTGGTCACGTGATGACACGTGACCCCAATCCGCAGTGATTAGAAAGAAAGAATGAAGCTAGGTCGCGTGCCCCCACGTGACCCCTAAACAGATCCCCCAAAAATGAGAAGGAAAAAGCTTTGAGGCAATGCCTCACGTGCCCCCACGTGACCCTCATAAGGAACAAAAGCAAAGGCAGTATTGGCTTTGGGCGCTCTCACGTGTTACCACGTGACCCCTAATAAATGCTTTAATAATCAATGCACAAATATCCATCACGTGTCACGTGATGGCCAGAAGATTAAAAGTGTTTAAACACTTATTTGTAGAACAAAGTAAAGGAGATCTGGCCCCTCCTTTGGGTGCCCTCACGTGTCCCCATGTGACCCCTACCTTTCTAGTGTTTAACACTAATTTGAGCATTTTATTTTCAGTGTTTAACACTGTTGTCCTCTAGTGTTTAACACTATTTTTAAGCCAATCTTAGCCAAATTGGCTAAGTTTCCAGAGGCAAAAACCTCTCTTTTAACTAAACCTCAAAGTTGAGTAAAACTCAGAACTACAATGTTTAATGCTCAGTCAAAAACAAAAATGTTACCAGAGACCTCAAACTCTTATTTAGCATTGCTAAGTGATGTGGGGTTGAACCCAGACAAATGTTTAATGGTCCAATAAAGAGCCAACACTTCAAATCTAATTGGACTTAGCCCAAACTGGCCATAAGTCCCCAGTTCAGATTTAACTGAGCCAATGTGCTCATAATCTAATTAATTGATCTTAGTTCCAAATTGGACTATAGATCACTCAATCCACTTTGGTTTGAGGGCACATCTCTTCACTCTTTTGATATTTGTCGTTGTAATCCTTCAACGTCTTCAGAGAGGTGACGGCTCTCGACAACCACACACTTCACAGACTAAGACGTCTCTAAACTAGACTTTGGGGTCCTTAAACTCATGGACTATGATGTCCTTAACCTTGACTGTGAGGTCTTTAAACTCACGGACTATTATGTCCTTAACCTTGACTGTGAGGTTTTTAAACTCACGGACTATGATGTCCTTAACCTCGACCGCGATGTCTTTAAACTAATATCGGACCGAGATGTCCTTAAACTAACAATGGACCGAGATGTCCTTAAACCAATCGACCGCAATGTCCCTAAACTAAACAATAGAGTCCAAATGCTCTTTTGTTGGATCTAAACGATCCCGTTAAGTTGATCATAGTCTAAAATTAGACTAACGTATCCTTAACAAGCGTTAAGTTGATCTTAGTCTAAAATTAGACTAACGTATTCTTAACATACGTTTAAGTTGATCTTAGTCTCAAATGAGACTAACGTATCTTTAAACCTAACCCCCAAACCCAAATCTAAAAAATACGGATTTGGACTAATCCACGCCCTACGGGCGACAACATAAATTAGTCTCCGTATACAATCCACGGACAACCAAAAAACAAAACAAACACCCACGACACGAAGTGACCATCTGGAGAAGGAGAAAGTTGTTACCGTGATGGGGTAGCGTAATTAACTGCAGGGGCTTGCGCCTGCAGGGAAGAGCGTCCCCACAATAAAAAACCCCTCAAACGAGGGAGAATCTGACGAAGTCTGCTACATCGGCCGCATCCGTTTAAATCTTCGATACATGGTGCCATAAATCAACTTGGCATCTTCAGAGAGGTGGACAGATAGCACCTATTAGCATTTGCCCTCGAATTTCAGGCCTGACGTCCCAACGTCCCGGTAGCGTCTTTCGGCGGGGAACAGCCGCCAGAGCGCCTCGCCTCGAGCCTCCTCACGACCCTTACCCCCCTGAGGAGATGTCGGTCATCTCGCCAGTCCACAGGCACGATCGACACCCCCTCCCTCGACGGGGTCGCACAGAGGGGGCTCGCCACGACGGCTCGAGGGCCACCTCGCCCGGGGATATGAGGGACCTCATCGAGAGGAACCGGGGCCGCGCCTAGACGCAAGTCTCCCACAGCAGAGGCCAGGGATCACAAGGCACCGAATCCTCGGGGTACCACGGCCGACTCGACGCCCTCGAGAGGAAGATCGAGGGCATGCGTCGGGAAGGTCACCTCTCGGGTGACGGGGCTAAGTACGCCGCCGACTCGCTCACCAAGCCGTTCACCGAGGGACTGCTCGCTGTCCACGTCTCCTCGCGCAACAAGCCCCGAAGGTCTTTCTGTTCGACGGGAAAACCGACCTGAAAGACCATTTGGATGCTTTCACCGTGGGGATGAGCTTACAGGACCGTTCCGACGCCGCCCAGTGCAGGGCCTTCCCAGCCACCCTCTCTTGGGGTCAAAAATTGCACCCCGGTTGACTGAGTCAAAGTCGAGGTCAACCCCAAGCCAGGTGGGCCCAATCCCAGGTCAAGCGGGCCCATGCCCAGGTCGAGCCCGTGGCCAGCCTCCCCCATGCCAAAATAAAATCATGTAATAAATAATTTTTATGTAATTTTTATGCATGAATGGGCATAAAGCCAAATTTTTGTAAAGCCCATGGCTTATGTGCAAAAAGAAATAGCACATGAGCCATGAGATGGGCAAAATGCCATTTTTTGTAAAGCCCAAGGGGCTATATGCAAATATGTAAGTCTATATAAGGCAACATGATGATGAATAATGCATATACTTTTCATTCCCCTCAAAATCTATGTTTTGTGCCTCTTTCCCCTTTCTGAAGGTTCTAAACCTTCTTCTTTCTTTTGAATTAAATCAAGAGTTTTACTCTTCCTTTTCCAAAACTAAATAGTTTTCTACCATAAAACCCACAAAGGAGAGCTTGGATCTGTCATTAGATCTCAAAAGGGGAAGATTTTTAAGTCTCACCCGCTTTCTCCAAGATCCAGCCAAACGACAGGAAGAAGAAAGAGACCCATCTCCAGAAACCTCGCTTTGGGGAAGAACTAGGGCTCAAGGGGAGAAGCCCTTCATCAGCTTCAAAATATCTTAGGAGTTTAACTCCTCACACACACACACACACATACACAAAAAAATAAAATAAAAAATAAGTGCTCCTTTCTGGGAGTACAGCTCCCATTGCAGGGACCAAGTCCTTTTTGCCGCCCGAACGCCCACGTGCTGACACATGGGGCGCTAGCGCTCAAAGCGCTAGTACCCTTGCGCTCAAAGCGTTAGCGTCCGAGCGCCCACATGCTGACACGTGGGGCGCTAGCGCTCAAAGCGCTAGCCTCCTTGCGCTCAAAGCTCTAGCAACCAAAACGCTAGCGCTCGCACGCCCAGGTGCTAACACGTGGGGCGCTAGCGCTCAAAGCGCTAGCGCTCTTGCGTCTAGAGCGCTAGCGCCCGAGTGGCCACGTGCTTGGCACGTGGGGCGCTAGCGCTCTAGCACTCTTGCGCTCAAAGCGCTAGCACCCAAAAGCGCTGGCGCTTTTTCCCACGCATCCTTTGGATGCCCTTTCCCTTTTTCATACACACACACACACACTCTACAATATTATCCCTCTCAAAAAAAATTGGGCTGAGGCGCTGCCCCGCACCCCGTAAGGGGGCTGCTGGCCCCCTTGACCCCCGGCCTGCTATCCGGGTAGCGGGACCCCCGTAAAAACTCTACGGGGCCCCCAATATATCCAAAACCCTTTCAAAACACAACACTGTACATTGAGTTCGCATGACCAGTTTAACCCGTCAATCGGAGGTTCTCTCGCTCCAGAGGCGAGGGGTAATTAACGGCAGCTTAGTCCGCGGCTGCCGGAGATTCGGATCCCCACAATCAATAAATCCCAGCTTACCCTAGGCAGGGGGAATCTGTAATGCACCTGACAAGCGCGCGCGTATTCCCATCTCAATGGGGTGACGAAAAACACCCTACACCCTCATCCGCGCAGGTTGGGACTGGTTCCGAGAGGTCGAGCCTCGCTCAATCTCGACCTTCGACGAGCTGGCTACTTAGTTCCTCGGCCACTTCGTTGGGAACCGTCGACAGAAGCGCACGGTCGACTACCTCTTTACAATTAAGAGAGGGGACAAAAAGACGTTCAAGGCTTACATCATCCGCTTCTACAACGCCCTCCTTGAGGTCCCCAAGCACCGGGACGAGACCGTCATCACGGCGCTCAGATCTGGGCTTAGGCATAAGGAGTGGTTGCGCTCCTTTGCGTTGGCACAGCCTAAGACCATGGCCGAGGTCAAGGTGTGGACCGAGCGCGAGGTTCAGCTGGAGTCCGAGGTGAACGCGAACCTCCCCCGAGCAGAACGGTCCGACCAGAAAAAGAGGGCTCGGGAAGAGAGGCCGGTGTGTCAGCAGCCCTATCACACAAAGTCCTAGGAGTACACCCCGCTCAACGTCTCCCTCGCAGTGTTACTAGAGGAGGCCCAGGTCGAGGGGTTCTTCAAGTTCCCTCCAATCCCGCTTCAGGCCTCGAAGCGAACCCGGGGCCTTTACTGCGCCTTCCACCGAACGCTGGGCCACGCCACGGAGGATTGTAAGCAACTTCGGGACTACATCGAGAAGCTCATCCGATCGGGGCACCTTGCCGCCTACTTGAGGGACAAACGGCAGGCCGACCGCGAGTAGGAGCAGCGTCCCCCACCCGCCGAGCTGACCATCGGCTAGATCATGCTCGTTTCGGCAGCTAACCAGTCCGGCACTTAGGGAGCCCCGTACCCGGTGCCGAGCATGGAGACAAATAAGCCTCCGAGGGGCTCGGGCCACACTAATAAGGTCATCTATTAGCTTGTACTTTCTTTTAAGGCAATGTAAACTCTTCCTAGGGTCTGTTGTTAATTTAATAAAGATCAATGGAATATTGCGAAAAAGAAGGAAATGTCTCATTTATTCAAATGGTATTATAGGCTCCTCAGCCGTGCAATACAAAAGAAAAAGAAAATTACAGCAGCGGGAGAAGGGGGTGCATAGAGCACTGCTCATGGTACTCGGTAAAGATCTCCGCCAGCCGAGGCCTCGCGAGATCCAACCTCGGCCCTCGATTCCCCCTGCACGCATTGACCCCGAGCCTCAGTTCGTAGCACTCACGGACGAGCGCTACTGAGCGAGCCAGCCGATTCGTGGAGATCAGGCCGAAGCGCCTCAGAGACCTCAGCTTGCCCACGGCCTCGTCATAGAGCTGCTCGGACAAGGGGTTGTAGAGCCCCGGCGACGCCCTCCAGATGGAGTACATCGGCAGCTGCAGTAGGGAAGAGAGTCGGGGGAGCAGCTGACCGAACTGGTCTTCGATACTCCCATAGACCAACTGCACCGTGTCCTCGGTGCAGATCTGGTCATAGAGGTATACGTCTTCGAAGTGGACGATTTCGGGGATGGTAAAGGGGAAGTCCTGCATTCTCGATGATCTGTTTACGAAGAAAGGAAGGACCGGTGCTCCTTCAGCCTTATATAGCCCACTGTGCCCCAACAGAACTCAACGGTCGACCGCTTTCACCCAAGTCGCTGCCACGCGGCGATCATTGAGCCTTCTCTGGAAGAATCGGAGCGACGCGACCCTGGCGCTTCGCCTCCCCCAACATTCAATGCGCATGCTGCGCGCACGCCCGCCGCGACCGTTCCTGTTCCCCATACCTGCAACTGGATGGTCAGGCAAAACCTCATGAAGAATCAGCCGAGCAGCTACCCTGCCAGGTTATTCTTAGCCGGCCTCCTAAGGCCCCTCCAACGCTAAGGATCAATGTCCTCCGTAGAGGCAGCCGAGCGGCTCCCCTGCTCGGCTATCCCTGGCCGGTAGCTTCCCTACTCGCAACGCCAGGGATCAAAGCCCTCGCCAAGAGGCAACCGTGCAGCTTCACTGCCCGGTTATCCTTAGCAGGCCTCATACGGCCCCTCCAACGCTAAGGATCAAAGTCCTCCGTAGAGGCAGCCGAGCGACTCCCCTGCTCGGCTATCCCTGGCTGGTAGCTTCCTACCACGACCGACAGGGATCAAAAGCCCTCCTAGAGGCAGTCGAGCACGAGGGTCCCTAGCTCGGTTATCCTTCAGGACAAAAGCCCTCGCCAAGAGGCACCGGGCAGTAACCCTGCCCGGCAAGGGTCCTTGGTAGGCTTCTTACAGCCCCTCCCGCGCTAAGGACTAAAGTCCTCCCAGAGGCAGTCGGGCCCTTTCTCGGCTATCCCCGGCTCGTAGCTTCCTACCACAACCGATAGGGATCAAAGTCCTCGCCAAGAGGCACTGGGCAGTAACCCTGCTCGGTCCCCGCCCTGAAGGATCAAAGCCCTTGCAAGAGGCAACCGAGCAGCTACCCTGCTTGGTCATCTCCGGCTGGTAGCTCCCTACCCATGACGCCAGGGACCGAAGACCTCACAAGAGGAATACGAGCGTCTACCCCACTCGGTCATCCCAGACTGGTAGTTGCCTACCCACGATGCCAGAGATCAAAGCCCTCGCCAAGAGGCAACCGCGCAGCTTCACTGCCCGGTCATCCTTAATGGGCTTCTTACAGCCCCTCCAAAACTAAAGATCAAAGTCCTCCTTAGAGGTAGCTCAGCAGCTACCCTGCTCGGCTATTTCCGGCTGGTAGCTCCCTACCCATGACGTCGGGGATCGAAGCCCTCGCAAGAGGCATTTGAGCGGCTACCCCACTCGGTCATCCCAGGCTGGTAGTTGCCTACCTACAACGCCAGAGATCAAAGCCCTCGCCAAAAGGCAACCGCGCAGCTTCACTGCCCGGTCATCCTTAGCGGGCTTCTTACAGCCCCTCCAACGCTAAGGATCCGAAGTCCTCCCAGAGGCAGTCGAGCCCGACCCTCGCTCGACCATCCCCAACTAGTGGTTGTTGCTCGCAACACCAGAAGTTAAAGGCCTTCGCCAAGGGGCAACCGAGCAGCTTCCCATTCATGCTCACTCATCCTCTAGGCCCATTCATGCTGTCGGGACCCGGTTCTTGCTCACGGAGCAAAGTGCCACACGGAACAAAGTGCCACGCCAAGTGTCGTATTAAGTGGGCGGGGGCCACCTCTTGAATCCGTAGGGGCCACCTCTTGAGTCCGTAGGACCCACTGTAGAACAATGGGGACTCTTCGGAATACATTCCGAAAGTGGGCAGATCTGTACTATAAATGGAATGATACTACTCTTCAATGCAGAGGCGCCTTTTAAGTGAACCGGAACTACAGGAGCTTGAGAACTCCGTAGTTAAGCATGCTCGGGCCAGGGAAGTCTTGGGATGGGTGACCTCCTGGGAAGTGGCCCCTGGTCGGGTCCGGTTTACCCGGAAGGACAAAACCGTGCGGCTTCGGCCAGAGCGGACAATACTCTCTGTATTGGGGGTGGGGCATGACAGAATGGTATCAGAGCCGGTCTCTCAATAGTAGGTCTGTGGTTCGAGGACGAACCGTTGTTCAAAGGTGGGGAGAATGTCGGGACCCGGTTCTTGCTCACGGAGCAAAGTGCCACGCCAAGTGTCGTGTTAAGTGGGCGGGGGCCACCTCTTGAATCCGTGGGGGCCACCTCTTGAGTCCGTGGGACCCACTGAAGAGACTCTTCGAAATACATTCCGAAAGTGGGCAGATCTGTACTATAAATGGAATGATACTACTCTTCAATGCAGAGGCGCCTTTTAAGTGAACCGGCACTACAGGAGCTTGAGAACTCCGTAGTTAAGCGTGCTCGGGCCAGGGAAGTCTTGGGATGAGTAACCTCCTGGGAAGTGGCCCCTGGTCGGGTCCGGTTCGCCCGGAAGGACAAAACCGTGCGGCTTCGGCCAGAGCGGACAATACTCTCTGTATTGGGGGTGGGGCGTGACACATGCTCGGCCCAAATACGGCTGACAGCCCTCTGCCCATCACATGCAGATGATCCGAAGCCCCAACCGGGGGCATCAGGTCTATCGAAGTCTGAGCGATCCCCCTTCGACTTCGGGTCCATGGAGATACCTCCTTCTCAGCAGCGCTTGACACGCTTGGAAAGTGATCGAAATCAACTCGACGAACGACCGCTAGACAGATAGCCGACCTGACATGGAAGCCCAACAGTGCAAGCAGAGATATTTTACGAGCATTCTTCACAAACAGAAGATAAAGTGCAAACCGATGAAACCAAAGAAAAAAAGTCTCATTACCAAGGGCAAAGTCTTTACAAAGGGTATTTTGGGCTCCCCGGCTTTACAAATTGCCTGGAAGCTTACAAAAATTCCAAAAGCAACAAAATAAAAGAAGGAAGAAGACGAGGGCTTTAGGCCTCGGGGCCGGGCGCGACCTCGGGGTCCTCGACATCCACCACGGGACGATCAGGGTCCTCGGCGACCTCCTCGTCAGGAATCTCTTCTCCCAGCTCATCAGCGTCCGCGAGGGGATATTCGGCCCGGAGCTCTTCATCGGCGAACTCCGGCATCCGGGCCTTAACGGCGTCGAGGGCCTCGTGCCAGATGAGGGTGGTGGCCATGGCTAGGTCATCATAGAAGTCCTTCGACTTCTTGTAGCCCTCCACCGCCTTCGCCGCTCTCAGGTCGGCCGACTTCGCCGACTCGGCCACCATCCCCAGCTCCTTCCGGAGGGTCTTCACCGTCTTCTTCAGGTTGCCGGCGAGCACCTGAGGGTCCTCAAGCTCGGTCTCGGCGGCCTCGCGGTACTGGGCAACCTCCCGTTTCCCGGCCTCCACCTCACCCTCCAGGGCGGAAACCCTCGCCATCACCGCCTCCAGCTCCCGCTTGGAGCTTTTTTCCAGCGAGGCGAGCTGGCCCGCAGCCTTCATCGCCGGGGCTATCACCTTGGCCTCCATGCGTAAGGCGAGGGCAACGTGCTGGAGAACCTGAAAGATAGGAAAGAGATCATAAAGACGAAGGAGGTACCAAATCTCACAAAAAACCAAACACTTACCTGCACGGACTCCTGGGCGATGGACGCCATCTGGGCCCTGAAGGTCCCCCCGGGGACCCTACCCCCCGTCGATTTCTCTATCTCATGAAGCAGGCTATCAGCGACGGACAGCCCCGAGGGCACCGCGAACTAGAGTCCTCCTTCCTCCACCATGATCGGCGAGGGCGGGCCCCGGGAAGACCTCCGGGAACCCCTATTGAGTGGCTCCGATGGAGAGACGATCTCCTCCTCCGAGGTCGGGTCTTCCAGAATCCGAGCCCGCTTTCGGCCCGACGCTCTGCTAGGCCCCAGGGCGGGATCCGCCCCCGAACGCTCACGGGACGCGACCACCGGAGGAGAGGGAGCCGGGGCAGGCTTCGCACGAGAAGAGCTGGTGCCCCCAGCCTTTGTGGCTTTCCTCGGCTGGCGCATGGAGGCTCGGAGCTCGTCCAGATCCATGGGTCCTGCACAAAACCAAATGCGAAGAGGTCAGCGACACAAGCAATATACAAGCCAAAAAGCAAGCTTAAACTTACCGACAAACTCAATGGGGCTGAGCCCGGCCCAACTCAGGACCCTCTCAGACAGGAGCATGTTGAATTGGGGGATGGGCTCCCACGACGCCACTTTCACCGCGGCGGGGTCATTGGACTGGTTCTTCGGCAAGCATTTTTCCCTCGACCACTTAGTAGGCACGGGCCAGTCCTCGCCCTCGGGAGGGGAAACGAAGAAGAGCTTCTTCTTTCAGTCGTGAATGGAAGAAGGCAGAGCCACAACCCCTGTGCCGGCGGCGCCCCCCTGTCGCTTTCTAAAGGAGATGTAGACCCACCTTGGGTCACCCGCTCGACCCCCAGGATGGTTTTTGAAAACGAGGGAAGAGTCAAGGAGGGAGAGGCTGAAAGGAACCGCCTGTAACTTCAGGCGGATCAGGAACCAGAGGAGAATCCTCCATGAGTTCGGCACTAACTGGCCAGGGGCTAACCCGAAGAAGTTCAACGGTGCGACGACTTCGGGAGAGAAGGGCAGGCGCATTCCACCCCAAAAAGCTTCCAAGTACAGGGCGATCTCCCTACCCCGTACTTGGTTTGCCCTCTCTCCCTCCTTGGCCAGACGAAGCGTATAACGTGAGGGGATGTGGAGGCGAGCCCGAGCATTGGCGAGCTCGTCCTCCGCCACACGATCCCGAGAAGAGGGTCTGATCTCTACTCCCCGAGAAGACTCAGGCTCAACTAAAGGGTCCCTAGAACAGACTTCTACGACATCTACAGATTCCCTGAAAGAAGACATCTAACCTGAAGAAGATGGATCCTCGGGAAACGAAAGCGGAAGAAAGGATGTTCCCCTCCGAAAGACGCGGTGGAGACGCGACGAACGTTTTGCCTGAATTTCGGGGCAGATGCTAATTGGTGCTATCCGTCCACCTCTCCGAAGATGCCAAGTTGATTTATGGCACCATATATCGAAGGTTTAAACGGATGCGGCTGATGTAGCAGATTTCGTCAGATTCCCCCTCGTTTGAGGGGTTTTTGATTGTGGGGATGCTCTTCTCTGCAGGCGCAAGCCCCTGCAGTTAATTACGCAACCGCATCGCGGTAACAACTTTCTCCTTCTCCAGATGGTCACTTTGTGTCGTGGGTGTTTGTTTTGTGTTTGGTTGCCCGTGGATTGTATACGGAGACTAAGTTATATTGTCTCCCGTAGGGTGTGGACTAGTCCAAACCCGTATCTTTCTTAGATTTGGGTTTTGGGGGTTTGGGTTTAAGGATACGTTAGCCTCATTTGAGACTAAGATCAACTTAAACGTTTGTTAAGGATACGTTAGTCTAATTTTAGACTAAGATCCACTTAACGGGACTATTTAGATCCGACAAGAGAGTGATTGGACTCTATTGTTTTGTTTAGTGACATTGCGGTCGATTGTTAGTTTAAGGACATTACGGTCCATTGTTACTTTAAAGACATCGCGGTCGAGGTTAAGGACATCATAGTCCGTGGATTTAAGGACTCCACAGTCCGATGTTAGTTTTAAGACGTCACGGTCGAGATTAAGGACATCATAGTCCGTGATTTTAAGGACCTCACAGTCCGATGTTAGTTTTAAGACATCATGGTCGAGGTTAAGGACATCATAGTCCGCGAGTTTAAGGACCTCACAGTCCGATGTTAGTTTAAAGACGTCACGGTCGAGGTTAAGGACATCACAGTCCGCGAGTTTAAGGACCTCACAGTCCGATGTTAGTTTAAAGACATCACGGTCGAGGTTAAGGACATCATAGTCCATGAGTTTAAGGACCCCACAGTCCGTAGTAATGTGTGGTTGTCGGGACCCGTCACCTCTCTGACGACGTTGAAGGATTACAAAGACAGATATCAGAGGAGTAACGAGATGTACCCTCGAACCAGTGTGAATTATTTGAAAGATCTGTAGCCCAGTTTGGGACTAAGATCTGTTGAGTATTTATGAGCAGATGTGCTCAGTTCAATATAAGTTGAGTACTTATGGCCAGAATTGGGCTAAGTCCAATAAAAAAATGTTTAACATTTTTAGTTGCTCTGGCTATTAAGCCTTTATTTGGGCTCAGCCCTTTCAATAATGCTAGGCATTAGGCTCTAACATTTTTGTCCTGAACTGAATGCATAGCATTCATCAGAAACAAAATTTGTTCTGATAGTGCGCCACGTGGCGAGCCAGGCGCGTTGCGCCAGTCAAAGAGCGCATTGCGCTTCTGTCAGTTAGCGCACACGAGGAGGACACATGTCGCGCTTAGCGCTAGTTTGTTAGCGCACTGCGCTTTTAATTTATGAGTGTGCTGCACTAGTTTATGGGTGCGCCAGTGAGTGACACGTGGCGCGCTTGGCGCTGAGCGCCAACCCAAGAGCTTAGTGCGCTATTTTCAGGAGCGCAAAGCGCAGATCGTATTTATGGTTGACACGTGGCAAGTTTTGGCACTGAGCGCCGATCCAAGGAGTGCAAAGGCGCAGTTCATGAGTGCAAGGCACTTTTCAGTAGCGCACAGCGTATCTGATCAAATTTAAGATCAAAGAACAAGTTTATGTTCTTCTGAAAGGAGGCTTTGCCTCAAGATCCAAGAACAAAAGTTCTTGTTTTATAAAAGGGCTCTGCCTTTACAGATCAAAGATCTGTGAATGAAGTAAAATACTTTTTTTATTTTTTTATGATTAGATCTTTTGATCGTTTTCTTTTAATCAAAGACCTTGGTCTTTTTTATAGATCTAAGATCTTTTTAGAAGATGTTTCTTCTTTTTATGAGATGATTTCATCTCCGTTGTTCAAGAATTAATTCTTTACCTTTAAAGATGAAGAAATGATCTTCTTTCTTCTAAAGGCTTGCCTTTCTTTCTCTTTGAGTTTTTCTCAAAGTTTTCAAAGGGTTTTTTCTTTATGAGACTTGAAGTCTTGGGGCCTTTATATAGGGCCAATTGATTTGTTAGATCAGTTTAAGAGATCTTTCTCTGATTGATTTGGGAATATTTCCCACCGTTGGATCTTTGATCCTAAGGCTTCTGTTTTACAGAAAATGATCTTCTTATTTTAATAAGATTGAAAAATCTTTCCATAACAGAATTTTAATTCTGATTAATAATTTATTATTATTAGATCTTTTGATCTAACGGTAGGGAATTCTTTTAATTCCAGCGCTGGCGCACTTGGCGTTAGCGCACATACGTTTGACACGTGGCGCGCAGCGCAGAGCGCAGCGCAACTGCACTAGCGCACCCGTGTTTGACACGTGGCGCGCAGCGCAGAGTGCTGGATCTGAAGCGTTGCTTCAAATTTTAAATTTTGAATTTTGAAACAGAGTTTTGCTCTGATTGGGGGTGCCCTGTCTAGGGCGCAGCGCTCCTGGCGCTAGCGTGTCTGCTTTTGACACGTGGCGCGCAGCGCACGGGATCTGAAGCGTTGCTTCAATTTTTGAATTTTGAAATTCAAAACAGAGTTTTGCTCTGATTGGGGGAAACAAATGCCTCCCCACCGTTGCGCTCACGTGGCGTACACGTGGGTACAGCGGGGGCAACATCTGAGCCTTTGGATCAACTCAGAAGTTGAGGAGGCGGTTCAGCGCCTATAAATAGGACCTTTTGGTACTCAGATGATTTCCATCTCTTCTTAAGAATTTTATTCAGAGATTTGCTCTTTTGTTCAAGAACTTTCAAGAGTTAAAACTCTACTAAATTTAGGTAAAATTAAATTAAATTAATTTTAATAAATTAGGGTTTTTACCCATTAACTGAGCCTTGCTCTTCATAGATCTCTGATCTAAAGAAAACCCCTTTAGGGTTTCATAAACAGGGCCTTGTTCTCATGATCCCATAGATCTAAACAGATCTTTTCTTAGGGTTTCTTAGCCCATGAGTCAGAGCTCTGTTCTTTTGATAACATGTAGATCTTTTGATCTTTTGATGAAGAACTCTTAAGAGTTTTTTCATGGATCTTTAAGATCCCAGAATTTTAATTCTCAAAAATTAATTTTCATTAATCTTTGATGGATATTCCATCATCATTACAGAGCTAGGCTCTTTAAGGAATTTTATTCTCTCGTGACCAGAGCTTGACAAGTGTCACTCTGTTATAGAGTTTTGCTCTGAAAGGGAGATTTTCTCCTTCTCCCGAGGGATTTCTCATTCAATGAGAATATTCTCTGAGGATTTCCTCATTAATTGATAGTCTCATCCAATGATGAAACTGTTTTATTAATTGATGCATTGTCATCTGGATTTTGTGGGTCCATCTTTGGTCCCCTTTCCACTGTATTACAGTATGGTACAAATTTTAAAGTGTTGCTTAGAACTTTAAGATTAAATTATAGTACTGATAATTGAATTCTGTTTTTTTTGCAGGCGACATGTCTTCTGATCTTTCTTTCCCGTTTTTCCGTTCAGAGGGAGGATTCCCTGAGGCACCGGTGGATCGGGAGGTTCTTGCGCTCATTAAAGACTATGACCCGGAATACAAAAACCTTCACTTGTGGGGTAGGTGGTACGACCAAATTATCAAAGGTCGCCGAAGCTTCTCTTGTGCGACGCCTGTTAGTGTATATGCCCTAGGGGCCATTATTGTATCATGCTAGCTTGTATATTACTTAATGGAAGCTTGGGATATTCACAGTTATATTAACAGTCTTGCTAAATATGGTAGTATACTACTTGGTTTATATCTATCTTAATATATGTGTACGTATTGATAGAGCCCTTAGGATCTTGCTTGACTACTAGCGTTGTGATGGCAGTCACACTAGTGGGGGCTGGGTAGTCTACAAGCACATCCTTTTTCAGGTCCCTAGTCGTAGGATTATCGAGACAGGGCATCGATACTCCGGAGTAGACTAGTGTGTATGCTTCTCATCCCAGTTGGGGAGATGGTCTGTCCCACAACCATCAGTACGTCATACTGGAGATAGTATACATGTGCTCGTTGGGTTACGGGTACACCGGACAGGACTCGCAGGGAACTGTTGGTTGGTATTATACCCGTCGTCAGTTAACAGTTCCCAGGTGACATGAGTACAGTATAGTCCGCAGACTTGATATTGCTGCTTCGCCTTGAGTGTGTTCCCACTGTTCTTAGATTGCTACCCTACCACGGTTCAAAGGAGTCGTGCAAACAGGTAGCAGTTGGGTGCAGTCCCGAAGCACTTAGAGCCAGTGGTGGTTAGACAGGATTCGTCTCTCCCGGTATTGGGAGTTGATATCGCGCTGTGTCTGGAGAGCCGTTACGCAAAGTCCCTGGCCAGAGCAAGTGAGATTTACTGGTAGGTTTTCCAGTAGCTTCTCAAGGTGTAATAGGCTTCACTCCGACACGACTTATACCGCTTTTAGGGGACTGACGCTTGCTGCCACCCTAGGCCCGATATGCGATAGTCCTAGATGAACAGACCGGACTGTACGGAGATTGTCACATCAAGCTCAGTAGGAGTTCGGATGGGTTTCCTCATCGGCCTTCTTATTGACATCTACCTGGGGACCGTTACGTACAGCTAGTGCCGCTTGCGGTCTGTGGTTAAACCCACTGCCGGCGTAGTAGTCGAGTCTTTAGAGTCCCACACAGAGAGTTATCCTGCTTCGGGCGAAACGATATAGAGGTCGTATGGTTTTACGACAGGGTTCGGACACATACGTGTGTTCACGCACGTACGATATTCGGACAGTTTTAACTAGCGGGCTTTAGTTTAAACCAGATTCTAGTATTGGATTATTGGATTTATACAGTCTCAGTATTTCCGTGTTTTCACGGATAGGAGGGGCGTTCTCATAATTACTCGAGAAGCTTCTAGAAGGTTGATGAGGTGGAGAGCTTAGGTGTTATATGTATTAAATGGTTTTGTGATTCATGGAGATGATTCATCAAGAGAGTTAATGAAGCATTAATGCTTTTAATGACTCACTAGATGATTCATTTGTATTAAATGAAGCATGAAGACATTTGTGCAAAGATATTTTTGTGCAAGATATATTATGCTTCATATATATACACAAATGAGTTAATTTCCATTTCATTATTATTCTCACATTCTCTCTCCTCAAGCTCTCTCTCTTCAACCCTAACCCTAATCTTTCATGTGTTGAGATCCAAGGGTTAGTAAGACTAATAGATCCCTAATCCTCTTCTATATTCTCTAGGTTGCTTTGATTAGCACTCATAGCCACTTAATTACCTCAAGTGTGAGGTTAAAGCTTGGAGAAGTAGCTCTCGAGTGGATCTTCTATCACATCGAGGAGGTGAACAAAGAGAACAAGAAGGACTTGATTTATTAGGTATAATCTTCTTTCATAGTAGCTAATCACTTCTATGTTGTTGTTAGTTAGGGTTTGGCAAAGATCCGTATAGTTAGTCGATATTAGTTTAAACAAAATGATTGTTTTACCTATTCCGCCTCCCCGCATCATGTGGTCGACTTACAGTGGTATCAGAGCCTCGCTAAACCATAACTAACTTGTTAACAAAGTCGTTAGAAATTCGATCGCAAAACGAACCCAAAAATACGACTTTTTCACCATGTTTCTGCTGATTTTAAAACGGGGTCTAAAAATTTTTCAGGGACCCTTAAAAATACAATCAGGGAAATATAAGGTTACTGGAGAAATTTGGGGTTGTAACTTGGCCAAACCGCCGTGGAACCGCGGCCGATCTAAAGTGATCCGCCGCGGATCCGCAGCCGAGTTGGAGCCGAGTCAGCCCAAAATTCCCTAGTAACTCTTCTGTGTTAATTTTGTATTTTCTGGGATGTTCTGTTTCTGCTCATGTTTCAGGTGCACAGTGAAGTATTTGGAGTAGAATCATTTGTATTTGCTTGATCGAAATTCTACGATATTTGGCTAATTTGATTATATCTGTGATTTGTTTAATGTGTTCGTAAACCTCCCCTAACTGCTAGTATGTCGGTTGGCAGAGGGTTGCACATATCTGTAATGGTTATCACTGTTTGTGTTTGTGGACTTGTTGGATTGTCGTGAATGGATAGCCGGGGATGTGAGACGAGCGTTTCTTTCATTCAAATGTAATTTGTAAATTGTTGTAATATTCTTTTGCGGGGCACATCCGGGCTGAGGTTGTAGCCACCGTTGTATTATTTCATTTACTGATTTTTGCTCCTAGGATAGATCCAAGGTAGGGTGCATAAACTACCGGGTACTTTGAAGTGTTTAGTGGCCTACTCATGTTGTTGAGGGAGACCGCTTCACTTCGGGTACTTGGCGGGTAGTTTGCCGTACCCGTAGGGGTCTAGGGTGGGGTTTTGGCTATTCATCGCGACTGTGTAATCCGTCTTTCTTTGCAGGCTCAAAAGGAATGCGGATTCGTAGAAAATCCAATATGTTCATCTGTGATCTGGAATGGATATTATTGCGTCTGACAAATGTACAATATCTACATATGATAGCTATTAGACGTCATTTATGTTTTACACCCGTGCTAGCCTAACCCCCGCTCTGTCGTTAGTTAAGTAACCTAACGGGTGAATGACGGGACCCAGTAACGAATGCGGATGGCATAAGAGGACGTTGTATTTTCGTTGTTTTCTGCAATGATAGGTTAATTGATGGGACGCATTATATTAATGCAAAGAAAATAAACCAAAATTGAATCGTTGGAACAGTTTAAAAGAAACCACTCGGTTATTTTAAAATAGAGAATAATTTTTAAATTGCGGAGCTTTAACCACTCCTTTTAAAAGCTATCAGGTTCCTTCGATCATATCAAGTTCACTACGTTCACGGTTTCACCAAAACCATTCGTAGCCTTCCGTCATTTCATTTGGGTATTCAGTAGTTTTCAAGCTATGTATTTTGACCAACGCCAAGGCATAGTGTTTGGTAGCTGCTGGGTATTCATTTGTTGCATAGATAGATGAGTTAGTTTGGGACAGTCGTATTATCATTTGGCCAACGTCAGGAGTATGTACGGATGGGTTCAAATTAACAAGATAATGATGGGTAGAACTTGACATGTGACTTATGACATTTTGACCAACGCCAAGGTCATAAGAGCATGGGGCAGAAATTTATATCGGGAATTTCTAAAGAAACTGAAATTTGCAAAGAGTTGCATACCATTTGGAGTGTGCTAATTTTGGTAGGATTCCTTCAGCTTTATCACACGATGATATTTGGATCCCGATCCTACTGTGAGTATCTGCTACTCATCAGGAGATTCGTCACTTAACGATCAATGCTATAAACCAAGTAGGTGTCGAGAAAGGCGTCGGCGGGGTTACGCCCCCAGAGAAAAGAGGTTATTTAATTAAAGAACTTCACGAAAGCGTCGTAAAACCTCTCTCGAAGTACCAACACCGGCCTAGCTGAACGGTTAAGCAAGTATTGTACGGTGAGAATAGTCCTAACTAGTTCTTCCTTTTTGGTTTGAGGAGGGATTCGAAAAACAGTGGGAGCCATCCAGTTTAGATAAACTAAAAATCACTCTAAAGTTGCAAGAGCATTATACTAAAGTGTTCCCTCTCTCTCATTGCAGTGACCCAAAACATGACAGGCCTTAAGTTACTATTAGAAAAAAATATATTGACAGGGCCAAACTATAAAAATTGGTTCCGGAATGTTAAGATGGCTTTGACTTATGATAAATTGGGGTATGTCCTTACTGCTAAGGTACCTGCTGTCCCTGGTCCAAATTCCAGTATTGCGGATAAGGAAATCCACAAGACTTGGGAGTTAGATTGCGCGAAGGCCAAATGCATCGTGCTTGCCTCTATGAATAATGAACATCAGAGGAGCACGAGGATATGGATCTTGAATCCATATTTCTCCATACAAAAGATCTGTATGGAGAGCAATCTCGTATAGCTAGACACGAGACCTCGAAGAACTTGTTTCAGTCGAGGCTGGCCGTCGGATCATCTGTAGGAGAACATGTCCTAAAGATGATTGGTTATATAGAAGAGCTCGCGGACCTCGGGACAACTTTGGAGAACGAGCTCTATACAGACTTGGTTCTTCAGTCCCTTCCTTCCACCTATGCCCAGTTTATTCTGAATTTCAACATTCAAGGAAAAGAATTTGAACTTCCAGAACTCCTTAACATGTTGAGGAGTGCAGAGGGCACCTTACAGAAAGCAAGGGAAACACCCACTATGTTTGTTCGCGGTGCTTCCTCTTCCAGGTCCAAGGCAAGGGCCAAAGGAAGGAAGATGGAGGCCGCTACCAAACCGAGAGGTGGTGTTGGTAAGGTGGGAGTTAAGGGAAAGGCAAAGGTTGCGGTGCCAGTAGTGGCAAAGGACGAGTGCTTCCACTGTCGTAGGAAAGGCCATTGGAAGAAAGATTGCAAAGCTTGGATTGCCAAGAACCAGGAACCGAAGCAAGCTGTGGCTTCGATTTCAGGTATGTTTGTAATTGAAAATTGTCTGTCAATCAACTCTACTTCCTGGGTATTGGATACCGGATCAGGATCTCATATATGCAATTCATTGCAGGCACTGAGAGACCGTAGAGTGCTGAAGGTTGGTGATATGACCCTCCAGGTTGCTAACGGAGCTAGCGTGGGTGCTGTGTCCGTAGGGGATTATCACCTAGGTTGACGAGTGGACATATTTTGGTTTTGCGCAACTGTTTTTGTGTACCTAGTTTAACGTGTAATATCATATCAGTATCGTTGTTATCAAAAGAAGGTTATGATTTCACGTTTGTAAGCGATGTTGTTAACATCCACCTTAATCATGGTTTGATTGGATCCGGTACACTAGATAACGGTATATACGTGCTAAACCAATTACAGATTTTCAATATCCAGAACACACTAAAAAGAACGTCTCTAGATATAAATAAGGCTTTCTTATGGAATTGTAGACTGAGTCACATCAATGAAACAAGGTTAACTAAGTTACATAGAGAAGGATATTTGGATTCGTTCGAATATCAATCTTATGCAACTTGTCAATCATGTCTCAAAGGAAAGCTGACAAAGACTCCATTCACTGGACATGGAGTAAGAGCGAACGAGCTCTTAGGACTCATACACAGCGATGTATGTGGTCCAATGTCTACACATGCAAGAGGTGGTTTTTCATATTTCATTACTTTTACGGATGATTACTTTAGGTACGGATTCATTTTCTTGATGAAATATAAATCCGAGGCCTTTGAGAAATTCCAAGAATATAAGAATGAAGTAGAAAACCAAACCGGCAAAAGTATCAAGACACTAAAATCTGATCGAGGTGGTGAATACTTAAGTGCCGAGTTCCTAGGTTACCTAAAAGAAAAAGGAATTCTCTCTCAGCTTACTCCTCCATACACTCCACAGCACAACGGTGTATCGGAGAGACGGAATCGAACCCTATTGGATATGGTACGTTCCATGATGAGTAATGCTGAGTTACCGCGATCTTTCTGGGGTTATGCGCTAGAATCAGCAGCATATCTTTTGAACAGGGCTCCTACCAAGACTGTGCCTACCACGCCATATCAGATGTGGAGTGGGAAGAAACCTTATCTTCAGTATCTGAAGATATGGGGATGTCCAGCTTTTGTTAAAAAGCAGCATGCGGACAAACTCGAGGCACGATCAGTATAGTGTAAGTTTATGGGATATCCAAAGAACTCCAAGGGGTATTTCTTCTATTACGCAGAGGAACAAAAGGTTTTTGTTTATCGTAATGCCCATTTTCTAGAAAATCGGTTTTTAGAAAAGGAAACAAGTGGGAGCGCAGTAGAACTGGAAGAAATTCCAGAACCACAAACTTCTACTGAAAGTTTGGTAGAACCAGTAGTTCAAGAAGAACAGGACATTCCCGCACCCCTCCGCAGGAGTAGTAGGCCGTCTCATCCCCCTGAGAGATACTACGGTTTTCTTATAGATGGAGATAGAGAGGATTGCATCATTGATGATGATGAACCTACTAGCTTCCAGCAGGCCATCCAGAGCGGCGACTCGGTATGATGGCTGGATGCAATGCGGACCGAGATGGAGTCCATGTACACCAACAAAGTATGGACTTTGGACTTTGCTCCAGATGGGGTAAAACCCATAGGATGCAAATGGATCTTCAAGAAAAAGATTGGTGTAGATGGACAGGTGGAAACCTATAAGGCTAGACTTGTTGCAAAGGGTTTTCATCAAAGACCTGGTTTGGACTATGACGAAACTTTTTCTCCAGTGGCTATGCTCAAATCCATTCGGATCCTTCTAGCCATTGCTGCCTTCCATGATTATGAGATCTGGCAGATGGACGTAAAGACGGCTTTTCTAAATGGTAATTTGGAAGAGTGCGTCTATATGGATCAGCCAGAAGGTTTCAATCAGAGTGGGAGCAGCGGGAAAGTGTGCAAGTTGCTTAAGTCCATTTATGGACTGAAGCAGGCATCGCAGAGTTGGAACATCTGTTTTGATGAAACGGTCAAAGAATATGATTTTATCAAAAATCCAGATGAACCATGTATATATAGTAAAATTGTAGCACGAACTGTCGTATTCCTCGTCTTGTACGCGGATGACATTTTATTGATAGGAAATGACATTCCTATGCTACAATCTGTCAAAGGATTCTTGTCACACAGGTTCTCTATGAAAGACCTGGGTGATGCCTCTTACATTCTGGGGATCCGGATCTATCGTGATAGATCCAAAAGGATGTTGGGACTTTCGAAGTCCAGGTATATCAACACTATACTGAAAAGATTAAGTATGGAAGATTCTAAGCGCGGTAGTTTACCGGCTTGTCACGGGATCACCCTCTCCAAAGAGATGTATCCCAAGACTGATTTGGAAAGGGATCGCATGTCTATTATACCCTACGCTTCTGCGGTGGGCTCTATAATGTATGCGATGTTGTGCACCAGACCAGATGTAGCTTACGCACTGAGCGTGGTAAGAAGGTATCAGTCAGACCCAGGGGAGAAGCACTGGATAGCAGTAAAGAACATTCTCAAGTACCTGAGAAGAACTAAGGAGATGTTCTTGGTTTATGGCAGAAAAGACCTCAAGATCAAGGCCTTTGCTGATTCCAGCTTCCAGAGTGATAAGGATGACTCCAAGTCCATGTCAGGTTATATCTTTACCCTTAATGGAGGGGCGGTGTGCTGGAAGAGTTCCAAGCAGAACACCGTTGCTGACTCGACGATGGAAGCGGAGTATATCGCTGCTTGCGATATCGCAAAAGAAGCAGTCTGGATGAAGAAGTTCCTAACAGAACTTCAGGTGGTTCCTACCATTGTTGATCCAATACCGCTGTATTGCGACAACAACGGAGCTATAGCTTTAGCAAAGGAACCCAGGTCCCATCAGAAGTCCAGACACATCTTAAGGTGGTATCACCTGATCAGGGAGTGTAAGTCCATGCTACCTCTCCCGGTACTTTCGGGAATGCGGAATTTGGTAAAAAACGATTTTTACGGAGGTGGTAACATGGACCTAAAACCCGGATCTTGGTTAAACATCTATCTAACAACCTAACTATGAGTTTCTAGCTACTCGGTTAGGGGGTTATACCTTGCTTGTCTTGAACTCCTTCGTCTTCAAGCTCCGGTGGTGGTCCGATTGGCTTCTTCTCGTCGTCTCCGTACGCCGAAGATAGATCCACCTGAAAGCTCCAACCTTTAGCTCCTTCTTCGTTCTTTGAAGAAACTAGTTCACTTGGTTTGCTAAACCTAGTGAACTAGAATGAGTAGAGTAGAATTAGAATGGGATTTTATCTATGGTTCTTGATTCTCAACTCATGAGACAAGAGAACCATAGATTAAAGAGAGGGAAAATGAGCAAGAGGGTGAGAGCAAAAGGAGAGCTCAAGAACAAGAGAGAGAATGAGCAAGAAATAAAATGAGGCTCTCTTTTGTCTTTCACCCTCTCATAATCCAAAGTCATGATAACTCATCATACTAACAAAAGTCTTATGTGATGGTTGAAGCAACCATAACCATATCATTTCATGCACTCATTTTGCACAAATGAGCAAGCAAACAAAAGTCTTTGCCATGAAATGATGGCTATGGTTATCATGATGGTCAACTAGTCAAGCCTAGTCAACCGGTCAACAAGTCAACAAAAGTCAACAAGTCAACAAAGTCAACAAGTCAACAAAAGTCAACAAGTCAACAAAGTCAACAACCATATCACCATAATACTTAATTAATATAATAGTTAATCACATATCATATTCTCATTAGGGTTGAGCAAAAAGTCAAATAGTCAACGGTCAACTGTCAACAACCCTAATGAGAATCCACTGCCTCTGTCTCCCTGTCAACTGTGCATACACACCCGCATCCGCGTTCCGAGGAACACGAATGCACACTGGATAAATTCAATCCCATAAGGTACACTAGGATCTGGCTTAAACCAAAGCCCGCTAGTGTAAACTGTCCGGACACTATACGCGCACAAGTGCACGGATGTGACCGAACCCTGTCGCAAAACCATGCGACCTGTCGCAATACCATGCGACCTGTCGCAATACCATGCGACCTCTACTCTTTTGCCTAAAAGCGAAAAGCTTTCTGTGTGGGACTCTAAAGACTCGACACTACGCTGGCAGTGGGTTTAACCACAGACCGCAAGCGGCACTAGCTGTGCGTAACGGTCCCCAGGTAATGCCGACAAGAAGACCGACGAGGCGAAACCCATCTGAACTCCTACTGAGCCTGAGTGTGACATTCTCCGTACAGTCCGGTCTGTTCGTCTGATACATCGCATGGCGGGCCTAGGGGGCGGTAAACGTCAGTCCCCCAATAGCGGTACAAGTCGTGCCGGAGCGAAGCCCAAAACACCCTGAGATAACACTGGAAACCTACCAGTATATCTCGTTTGCCCTGGCCAGGGACTACTCGTGTAATGGCTCTCCTAGATACAGCGCGATGTCAACCCCCAATACCGGGAGAGACGAATCCTGTCTAACCGTCACCGCCTCCAAGTGCTTCGGGACTGCACCCAACCACTACCTGTTTGCACGACTCCTTTGAGCCGTGGTAGGGTAGTGATCAAAGTACAGTGGGAACACACTCGAGGCGAAGTGACAGTGTCAAGTCAGCGGACTAAGCTGTACTCATGTCACCTGGGAACTGATAACTGACGATAGGTATAATACCAACTAGTCAGTTCCCGACGAGTCCTGTCCAGTGTACCCGTAACCTAACGAGCACCCGCATACTATCTCAAGTACGACGTACTGACGGCTGTGGGACAGACCGTCTCCCACACTGGGATGAGAAGCGCATGCGCTGGTCTACTCCGGAGTATCGATGCCCTATCTCGATAGTCCTGCGACCAGGGACCTGCATAAGGATGTGCTTATAGATTACCCAGCCCCACTAGTGTGACGGCCATCACATCGCTGGTAATCAAGCAAAGATCCTAAGGGCTCCACTAATGTGTATAGGCGATATACAAAATATAAACACATGTACACATTGAAGTAGAAACAAACCAAGTAGCATACTACTATTTTGAGCAAGATTGTATATACAAGGTGAATATCCCAAGCATCCATTAAGTAATATACAAACTAGTATGATACAGTAATGGCCTCTAGGGCATATACACTAACAGGGAGATCATAGATCACCGGGAGATCGAGGTCCGGAGTGTTGCTACAGAGGAGAACACTGCTAATCCATTCACAAAGGCCTTACCTCAGATTCAGTTCGAGAGGCTACTCGAGATGATCGGTCTTCGATACGCCAGTACATGGCCCTAGTGCAAGTGGGAGATTGTTAGTGTATATGCCCTAGGGGCCATTATTGTATCATACTAGCTTGTATATTACTTAATGGAAGCTTGGGATATTCACAGTTATATTAACAGTCTTGCTAAACATGGTAGTATGCTACTTGGTTTATATCTATCTTAATATGTGTGTACGTATTGATAGAGCCCTTAGGATCTTGCTTGACTACCAGCGTTGTGATGGCAGTCATACTAGTGGGGGCTGGGTAGTCTACAAGCACATCCTTTTTCAGGTCCCTAGTCGTAGGATTATCGAGACAGGGTATCGATACTCCGGAGTAGAGTAGTGTGTACGCTTCTCATTCCAGTTGGGGAGATGGTCTGTCCCACAGCCATCAGTACGTCGTACTGAAGATAGTATACAGGTGCTCGTTGGGTTACGGGTACACCGGACAGGACTCGCAGGGGACTGTTGGTTGGTATTATACCCGTCGTCAGTTAACAGTTCCCAGGTGACATGAGTACAGCATAGTCCGCAGACTTGACACTGCTGCTTCGCCTCGAGTGTGTTCCCACAGTTCTTAGATTGCTACCCTACCATGACCCAAAGGAGTGGTGCAAACAGGTAGCAATTGGGTGCAGTCCCGAAGCACTTGGAGGCAGTGGCGGTTAGACAGGATTCGTCTCTCCCGGTATTGGGAGTTGATATCGCGCTGTGTCTGGAGAGCCATTACACAAAGTCCCTGGCCAGGGCAAGCGAGATTTACTGGTAGGTTTTCCAGTAGCTTCTCAAGGTGTAACGGGCTTCACTCCGACACGACTTATACCGCTTTTAGGGGACTGACGCTTGCCACCCCCTAGGCCCGATATGCGATAGTCCTAGATGAACAGACCGGACTGTACGGAGATTGTCACATCAGGCTCAGTAAAAGTTCGGATGAGTTTTCTCATCGGCCTTCTTATCGACATCTACCTGGGGACCGCTACGTACAGTTAGTGCCGCTTGCGGTCTGTAGTTAAACCCACTGCCGGCGTAGTAGTCGAGTCTTTAGAGTCCCACACAGAGAGTTTCTCTGCTTCGGGCGAAACGATATAGAGGTCGTATGGTTTTACGACAGGGTTCGGACACATACGTGTTTTCACGCACGTACGATGTTCGGACAGTTTTTACTAGCAGGCTTTAGTTTAAGCCAGATTCTAGTATTGGATTATTGGATTTATACAGTCTCAGTATTTCCGTGTTTTCACGGATAGGAGGGGCGTTTTCGTAATTACTCGAGAAGCTTCTAGAAGGTTGATGAGGTGGAGAGCTTAGGTGTTATATGCATTAAATGGTTTTGTGACTCATGGAGATGATTCATCAAGAGAGTTAATGAAGCATTAATGCTTTTGATGACTCACTAGATGATTCAATATGTATTAATTGAAGCATGAAGATATTTGTGCAAAGATATTTTTGTACAAGATATATTATGCTTCATATATATACATAAATGAGTTAATTTCCATTTCATTATTATTCTCACCTTCTCTCTCCTCAAGCTCTCTCTCTTCAACCCTAACCCTAACCTCTCATGTGTTGAGATCCAAGGGTTAGCAAGACTAATAGATCCCTAATCCTCTTCTATATCCTCTAGGTTGATTAGCACTCATATCCACTTAGTTACCTAAAGTGTGAGGTTAAAACTTGGAGAAGTAGCTCTCGGGTTTATCTTCTATCACATCAAGGAGGCCGTCGAGGAGGTGAAAAAAGAGAACAAGAAGGACTTGATTCATTAGGTATAATCTTCTTTCATAGTAGTTAATCACTTCTATATTGTTGTTAGTTAGGGTTTGGCAAAGATCCGTATAGTTAGTCGAGTTAGTTTAAACAAAATGATTGTTTTACCTATTCCGCCTCCCCGCATCATGTGGGGTGTCTAACGTCGACTTACAACGCCGTCAGAGCCGATCTCATTAATCTCGTATGCAGATGTACCCCCGGTGAATTATGCCGTGGAGGTCGTTAATTGGACTTCGGGGGGTCTTCTTCAACCTTCGATCGCCGCCATACCCATGCAGTTGCCGGCAGCTTTGGATACTTTGGGGCGGCGCATATGCCAGGGTGAGTCGCGCCCTTAGGGACAACCCTACAACATCGGGTTGACCCCTCGATATTCGGCCGGGTATTTGCAGTGGGCAGGTATATTTTGTCAGCGAAGAAGGCGCACCTGCTGAAGATCGGTCTATACCCTGCGGTTTACGCCTCGCTGTTCCAGCATTCTGCTCCTCCGACATGGTGGATTAAGGCGTTTTTAGAGCAATGGAACATTCCAACCCACACCTTTTTTCTACTGGACAGAGAAGTCTCCATCTCCTTAGAAGAATTTGCTGAGATTTTTGGTTTGCCGGTTAGGGGGGAACACTACGAGGAGCTGCTTCCTCCGGACAAATATGTTTTCGCCACCAAGCCAGTGGTGATGGGCCTAACACCGGAGAACGCCATTCAGCACTAGTTTCCGGGTCTGATAAAGGTGCTGAATATGTACGAGAGTCTCTTCTTGGAATCTTGCGGCAGGGGGGTTAGTTTCACAGACTTTATTGCCCGGTTTCTTCGCCCGGAGATTCTATCGTAACGAGGCGAAAAATTTGCCAAGCTCGATGATCCCTTTGGCTTTGGGTTGGACCGTCGACCAGTGTTGGAAGATGATCAGAAGGGCTTTTATCTCCCCGATGCCGCGACCATCCCTCTGTCAGAAATCGCCGCTCCGGACATCGACGCGTAGACTTTCTTCCTCGGGTTTTTGGGGCTGTGGTTGTGCTGGTTCGCGCTCTCCATGCACCCCCGCTATATGAGGCCGTCCGTCTTCTACCCAGCACATTGAATGGTGGCTGGCATACAAGTGGCCATCGGGATCGCCGGGCTGGCCCACCTGTACCATGGTCTTAGCGTGGCGGCGTATACAACGGAACCGGGGGTGCAAGCTGCTAACTTCCCGATACACTACTTTACTTCGTGGATGGAAATGCACGTGCTCGGAGTGTTTGGTATTCATAAAAGACCCTCGTTTTTCGAGAAGTGCAAATTTCCCAGAATTATGCGGCTGGTTGACGCTTCCATCATGAATCCGTCTCAGCGGGAGGCTAGGGGGTTGCTTCTTCGTCTGCGCACGGTTGGAGCTGGTATGTCTTTTACGGACAAAGTCCTGACGATCGGCCAGGAAACCTCCAAGACGGTGCTGGCACTGCGTGACACTTTTAAGGATGGGGCCTCTGTATTGAAAGCTCGGGAGATTCTTCACCTGTACTCCATTAGGCCGGGCTTCTTCGTATTCAGGCAAAATGATGCGGCGCTTTTTATGAGATACAACCCCCATCATTTTGCCCAGCAGCTGAGCTATAACCAGGGGGTTCCACTGGAAGCGTTTTTGGAAGAACCTGCTGCCACCAGAGAGGGAATACGGGGTGGGCAACATCATTTCATGCGCTTGAATACGGGCTCCCACTTCTTCATTAGCGAGCCGAGTTGCATTCCAAGGGCCCTCAATGTATACGGGGCTTGGTATCAATACGCAACGGGCGCTGTCATCAGGAAAGAGAGGCGGCTGCTGCTCGATCGCAAGAGTGCGCCCCCCGCCAACGATCGCAACGTCCCCTTGTCGGGGTACCTTCCCTGCTGGAATTATGCTCCGCCTCAGAATCAAGTCAACCAACAAGCTCTGCGCCGGAATCATGCTCCGTCTCAGAATGTATCCCGTGTCGAAATCATGCTTCGCCTCGGAATATTTGCCTTCCTTGTCGGAATTATACTTCGCCTAAGAATCTACCTCTGCATCGAAATCATGCTTCGGTCAGAATGTCTGCCGCTCTTCGGAAAGATGCTCCGAACCCTTGGAACCATGATCCACCCTTCGGAAAGATGTTCCGAACTCTGGAATCATGCTCCAACCTTCGGAATGATGCTCTGAATCCTGGAATTATGCTCCGCCCTTCGGAATGATGCTCCGAACCCCTGGAATTATGCTCCGCTCATCGGAATGATGCTCCGATCCCTTGGAATTATGCTCCGCAAATCGGAATGATGCTTCGACCCTGGAATTATGCTCCCCCTTTCGGAAAGATGTTCCGAACTCTGGAATCATGCCCCGCCCTTTGGAAAGATGTTCCGAACTCTGGAATTATGCTCCGCTCATCGGAATGATGCTCCGATCCCTTGGAATTATGCTCCGCAAATCGGAATGATGCTTCGACCCTGGAATTATGCTCCGCGCTTCGGAATGATACTCTGACGTTGGAATTATGCTCCGCGAATCGGAATGATGCTCCGCTCCTCGGGAATCATGCTCCCCGGGATGATGCTTCGCCTCCGGAATGATGTTCCACCTCGAAGTTCAGCTTCAAGATTCATCAATTTCATGCACACAACTCAAATGTGCGGTGTGCATTTATTGATGGGGGGCACTTTGTTGGGGTAAAAATTTACACCCCCGTTGACCGAGTCAAAGTCAAGATCAACCCCAAGCCAGGTGGGCCCAAGCCCAGGTCAAGCGGGCCCATGCCCAAGTCGAGCCCGCGGCCAGCCTCCTCCATGCCAAAATGCAGATCATGTAATAAATAATTTTTATGTAATTTTTTATACATGAATGTATGCAAAATGGGCATAAAGCCAATATTTTGTAAACCCATGGCTTATGTGCAAAAAAGAAATGGCACATGAGCCATGGGATGGGCAAAATGCCATTTTGCAAAGCCCAAGGGGCTATATATAAATATGTAAGCCTATATAAGGCAACATGATGAATAAAAAAAGAGACAACTTTTCATTCCCCCAAAATCTAGGGTTCTTTGTACCTCCTGCTCCTTCTCCAAGGTTCTAAACCTTCTCATTTCTTTTGAATTAAATCAAGAGTTTTACTCTTTCTTTTCAAAAACTAAGTAGTTTTCCACCACAAAACCCACAAAGGGGAACTCAGATCTCCCATTAGATCTCAGAAAGGAGAGATTTTTAGATCTCACATCTCTTGATCAACAAGATCCAGCCAACAGAGGAGGAAGAGGAAGAATCCCTTTCATCAACCAAAACATTTTAGGAGTTTAACTCCATATATTTACATAGATATATATATATATAATAATAAATATCTCCTTTCTGAAGCATAGCTTCTGATTCTGGGACTAAAAGTCCCTTTGTCTCGCCAGCGCCCAGCGCTCGAGCGCAAAACGCCCACGTGCCGACACGTGGCGCGCTTGCGCTCAGGCGCACTGCGCTCGAGCGCAACGCACCCACATGCCGACACGTGGCGCGCTTGCGCTCAGGCGCACTGCGCTCGAGCGCAAAGCGCCCATATGCCGACACGTGGCGAGCTTGCGCTCAGGCGCACTGCGCTCGAGCGCAAAGCGCCCACGTGTCGACACGTGGTGCGCTTGCGCTCAGGCGCACTGCGCTCGAGCGCAAAGCGTCCACGTTTTGCGTCCACGTGCCGACACGTAGCGCACTTGCGCTCAAGCGCACTGCGCTCAAGCGCAAAACGCCAACGTGCCGACACGTGGCGCGCTTGCGTCTGAGCGCACAGCACCTAAGCGCACAGCGCTCAAGGCGCTGGCCCCACGCATCCTTTGGATGCTTTTTCCCCCCTCTTTCCTTTATATATATATACATATATATACACACACATATATCGGGACCCCCGTAAAAACTCTGCGTGGCTCCCGATATATCCAAACCCCTCTTTCAAAACACAACACACGTACACTGTACATTGAGTTCGCATGACCATTTTAACCCGTTAATCGGAGGTTCCCTCGCCCCAAAGGCGAGGGGTAATTAACGGCAGCTTAGTCCGCGGCTGCCGGAGATTTGGATCCCCACAATCAATAAACCCCGGCCTACCCTAGACAGGGGGAATCTGTAGTATACGCCTAACAAGCGTGTGCGTATTCCCATCTCAATGGGGTGACGAAAAACACCCTACACAGAGGAGTTCCCGGTTGCCTTGTCTACTGCTCACAGACGTACGGCACACGCGACTCGGGAAGCCAACGGTGAATCAACTCCAGGTAATGTGCCTTGAGGCTCTGTTGTCAAAGTTGTAAACTATCGGTTCTTATATATCTTATCTTTGCAGAGCCGAGCCTTCATGAACAGGTGGCAGCGACCGCTGAGCCTAAGGGTGTGGTGGAGGAGGTAGCTGCTATTCCCGAACCCGGGGCGGCGGCAGGTGACGTGGTCGCAATTGCCGGGCTCGAGGTAGTGGCTGACGAGACGGCTACCATGGCGGAGCCTAAAGCGGTGGTGAATGAGACGGTTACAATTACTGAGCCCGAGGTGGTGGCGAGTGAAACGGGTATAATTGCTGGGTCCGAGGTGGCCGCTCTTTCTTAAGAGTCGGGCACCGTTCCGATCATCGCCGTTCCCACCTATGGTTCTTTGTCGTCTCCCGGCATTGCAAGTGTGACGACGGCTCCCGTGGAGTCAGGGGATGAGGCGACGGGAGGTGAGACCACCCCGATGGAGGAGGGAGACGCCACCATTGTATCAAGCGACGCCCTCGTTACGGCTCCGGCTGGCGACTCATCAGGTAAATTTTAGGTCACCGCCCTTCTTTTTATTCTGCAATCTCTTTTCAATTTTTCCTGACAGGATTTATCTTGTTTCTAATGCAGGTGCGGCTAGTGCTGATGTCGCGCTACTCGAGACAGCGCCGTCAGTTACCGCCCTGACGGTAACCACCTCTCTACCTTCTCTCGCACCGTCGCAAATGCTGGAAGGTATGGATTTGTAACCCATTAGTCTTATCTCTCGGCCGTATAATTCATGTACTGACATTGCGTTATCGCGTTTTTGCAGGAGTCCTTTTTGACCACCTGTACCAGGTGTTGCATCCCCACTTCTCCTTCCCGTCGGAGATTGCTTCATCCAGTAGCGCTGGTGAATACAGCTTTCAATTAATGCTCTTTCTTTTACTGATAATGAAATTATTTCTGATTCTTCTTTGCCTTGATTGCAGTGCTACAGATTGAAGGAGGGGATGAGAGATCAGTTGCGCCACCGGTCCTCCCGGTTTTGCCACCTGCTGCAGCTGGTATAGTGAATTCCATTGCTCATGAATCTCTTATATTTCTAGATCCATCAACTGATTGTAACTTGTTTTGCAGCGGTCGTTTCGACTCCGGCCTCTTTCGAATCTCGCATTATGATGCCGGCAGGCCCCTTCTCCAGACGTCCATCCTCAAAGGGTGCTGTGATGAGTCTGCGCATGTTGAGCGAATACGTCGAGAAGCTTGACACGGAAGCTCCTACATCTGCCGCAGATTTCGCTGCCGAGGTCAATTCGATGCTGGCGACGCTTATAAAGTTCCATAATGAAGGCGTCGTCGAGTCTTGGGTTAGTTACTGCAGGTGTTGGAGATAATGCCCTCAGAGTCAATTATTGGATCACAGGCACGTGATTGCGATGATTGAGGGATGACCTATCCCGGTAGGACAGTCTTACTCGAGATGATAGTATGCTATCTGGTTTACCTTTATCATCGTGTACTGCTTTAGGTGACATGACAGGTCACTATTGCACGTTGATAGAGCCCCTAGGATTCTTGCTTGGCTTCCGGCAGTATGAGGGCGATCATATAAGTGGGAGCTGGGGTCTATAAGCATATCCTTAAATGGTCCCTAGTCGTGTGAGTTTCGAGACAGGGCATCGATACTCCAGAGTAGACTAGTGTATACAGTCGAGACCCCGACGAGGGGCGGTGGCCGGTCTCACAAGCCACTGGTGTCAGTTGGATCACCTAAGATGTATACAGGTGCTCATTGGGTTATGAGTACACCGGACAGGACTCGCCGGGAACATGCTAGTTGGTCATATACCAGACGTCAGATGGCAGTTCCTTGGTGACATGTGTGCAGGTTAGTTCATCGACCTGGGGATCGTCATTTGTCTCGTGTGAGTTCCCACTGTACTTTGATTACTACCCTACCACGGCTCAAAGGAGTCGTGCAAACAGGTTTTAGTTGGGTACAGTCCCGAGCCACATGGAGGCAGTGAGCGTATCTTCAGGGGTTCGTCTCTCCCGGTATTGGGGGTGAGGTCGTGCTGTGTCTAGGAGAGCCATTACACAAAGTCCTTGGCCAAGGCAAGGAGATTTACTGGTAGGTATTCCAGTAGTATCTCAGGGTGTTCTGGGCTACACTCCGACACGACTTGTACCGCTTTTGGGGGTCTGACTTTTACCAACCCCCTAGGCCCGCCATGCGATACTCATAGACGAACGGACCGGACTGCACGGATATTGTCACTGATAGGCTCAGTAGGGTTGTCGGGCTAAGTTCGCTCACAGACGTCCCTTTTAGTCAGTACCTGGTAGCCCGTCACGTATTGGCTTATACCTCTGACGTGCTAGTGGTTAAATCCACAACCAAGGTGTTGACGAGTCTTTAGAGTCCCCCACATTCAGTTACTCAGCTTTCGGGCGAAAGGTTGTAGAGGCCGTATGGAGATATGGCAAGGTCCGATCAGATACGTGCGGTATTGCACGGATCAGGATCGGACAGTTTGTACTATAGGCCGTATGGTTATATGGCAGGGTTCGATCAGATACGTGCGGTATTGCACGGATCAGGATCGAACAGATTTTACTAGCCGGCTTTGGTATAAGCCGGATCTTAGTATAGTACAGTGTAGACTTTGTCTCATTGCATCTGTATTTCGGTCGAAATACAGATGCGGGTGTGTATGCACAGTATTGGGGTTTTCCTGTAATTTATTACGGGACCAGTTTTCTGGAGTTGCCAGTTTGCTTTTCGTTTCGGCCGATTTCCTTTGTATCGTTCATTGGCCGAAGTTTGGTGGAGAAGGGTTTATTTGCATTGTTGCAAATAGGCATTTGTGGAAAGGGGGTTCTTTGCATCTTTTGGCATCATGATGGTTTTCATGATGTGCACCGTCATTGACTTCTCCTTCTCATGATGGATTGACTTTGTGGACTTGATGGTTGTGGTTGTGTGTGGTTTTTGCTTGTAATCATATTCTTTCATGATGCCCTCTTGCATGATTGATCCACTCACTCCCTCTTTGTGTTGCTCATTCATTCACTCCCTCCCTCACAAGAAAGTGGCCGGCCAAATTGGTGATGGGCTGTCCAAAATATTGAGGTGGGGAAATGTTGTTTATTTCTTGCACCAAAGTTCTCCAAGCTCCTCCATATACTTCTTGTTCAATCCCTCCACCAATGGCAACCTCCACTACCCCAAAAAGAGACACAAGTTCTACTACACATTCTACAGCGAATCTTGGGCACGTCGAGTAGCCGGCTTCGTGCCCGAGTTGCCTCGGCATTGAGGTGGGAGCCCGTAAAAGATGCAGGCGATGTGGTGCCCTTCCGGCAAGGAGGAGACAGACGGAGATCCCGCGAGGAGATCGGAGTGGAGATGAAGACCGGAGGACTCGGATCAGTCGGTATATCTCTAACCCATCTTCTAGTTAGCTTAGACTTGTTAATGGTTACGATCCGGGTGTTTAGTGCGCGGTGGTGCCGGTTTGCTAAGCCCGCAAAATTAAAGTTTTTCACCGCTTCCGCATTCCGGCGTCGGATTGACGGCCGGGGCGCCCCGTGCACTTACAGTGGTATCAGAGCCTCGCCATTAACTTAGTCTAGCTTGGTGTAATGTGTTTGCATTTCCGATCGATCAAAAAAGTTCCAAAACCCGTATTGCCTTCGCATCAGTTTCTGTTGAAAATTTTTGGTCTCGAAAATTTTTTCAGGTTGTAAAATATTTATGTACTAAAAATTATAAGAACACTGTTCAAATTCGAGGCACTAATCCTCTCACCAGAGCGCGGAAGGGCGGCCAAAACCCACTTGTGGCCGCGCTTCCGCCGCAGCATGCAGGAATCAGTGGGTTGGGTTTTTACAGTGGGCTTCTGGGGAGAAAATAGGGTTTTTGGAATATTAAATTTGGGCCCAGAATTTCTTTAACTGCTACAGTATTGCTTGGGGGCCCACTTGTTAAAATTTGATTGATCGGATATTTTAAACACATTTTTCACAGTATTTACATTATATCTGCGACCGTGAATGTCACTTGATCGGTAAATCCGGTCTAACTGCTATAGCCCAGTTAGACGGATTTGCGAACGTGACTTTCACGTTGATGTTCTGTTTTTGCTGTGATGTTGCGGATCGGTCGGTGGGGATAGCCTGGATGCAATGCTAGTACAGTTTTGTTGTATTATGTACATTTGATATTGCGGGGCGAGCGTCCGACATGTGGACTGCCGTCACTGCCTGTTTGTATTATTATTTTGGGGCACGACCTGGTTGCGGTCGATGTACCCGGTGTATGTATATTTTACTTTCTGTACTAGGATTGCCCCGCGGAGGGGTGCACGGATAGCCGGGTTCTGGAGGGCAACAAGCCCGCATCTCATGGCATTGAGACGGAGGGGGCTTCACTCTAGGATTGGCGGGCTATTCGCTGCACTCGTAGGGGGTACAGGTTGACCCAGGAGGGGTGCCCAAGTTGCCGGATTCCGTGGAGTGCTGGGTGGTCCATTCACGGAGCTGAAGGGGGCTGCCTCACTTCAGGTTTTGGCGGGTAACTTGCCGCGCCCGTAGGGGTCTAGGATTTCATTGCACAGGCTATCCACACGACCAGGGGAACGTCGGGTTTCAGCGGCTCTGTGAAACCCGGGGATCCCAGATATCTGTATTGTTTCTGTGATGCTGTACATTTCTGTGTTGTTGCATTTTATTCACGCCTTGAGCGAATATAATATATTGGTATATATATTAGTAGATGTTGTATATGTTTTGCATCCGCGCTAGTCCAGTCCCCGCTCTGTCGTTAGTTAGCTAACCTAACGGGTAATGACGGGACCCAGTGGCAAATGCGGATGGCATATACGTACATCAGTATATTTTCGTTCTTTTGGTGTGATCAATTGATGGGACTGCATTGATTCGGATCAATGCAAAGTTAAAAACAAACCTAATCTGATGTTGTTGGAACACTTTTCAAAAGCTGTTATTGCAAGGACGTTCACTTTTGTTTTGCATCGTGGTATTCAGTTGGAATATCCTGCTCCTCAGTCGACGAGGCAAGGGCCGAGATCCCTTCACCGGGAGTGACCCCTTGGACAAAAGTTTACGTCAGGGCAATAACTTCACTATAGCCGATCACTTTTGCTTTGCACTGCGGTATTCATTTGGAATATCCTGCACCCCATTCTATGGGGAAAGAGCCGAGATCCCTTCACCGGGAGTGACCTCTTTAGCAATGGTTTTCGTCACTATATTTTTAAAAGCTATCAGTTCCTTCAACGATATCAAGTTCTTTACGTTAAAGGTTTTCGCCAGAAACCATTCGTAGCCCTCCGTCGTTTCAGACGGGTAGCACGTAGTATTCATGCTATGTTTGTTGGCCTTCGTCAAGGCATAGTGTATGGTAGCTGCTTGTTGCCTTTCTGCAGATAGATAGATGCGTTGGTTTGGGACAGTCGTATAGCCTTGTTGGCCTTCGTCAAGGGCTTGTGCGGGTGGGTTCAAATCAACCTGGAGAATGACGGGTAGAACTTGACATGTGACTTATAATTTGTTGGCCTTCGTCAAGGTCATAAGAGCATGGGGCAAAAAAAATCACATCGGGAGTTTCAAAAGAACTGAAACTTACCAGATATGCGCATACCTTCTGGAGTGTGATACCGTGAGCGGATTCCGTCACGTTATCATGCGATGAGAGTTGGATCCCGATTCCCACTGATGAGTTAGTTTACTCCTCGGGTAACCCCGACTAATTCTTCTTTCAGGTTTGGAGGAGAATTTGAGGTACAGTGGAAGGTTTCCAGATTAGATAAATTGGTGACCATTCTGATCTAGGTTAGAGTGCACGCTGAGTGTTTTCTTTTCTCTCTCTCTTTGGCAGCGACCATTGACCCGACCCTAAGACTTTGACTCAGTGACCAAGTTGACCGAACCTTCTTAACACCGGCTTTTGGATTGTCAGAGTTGCAAACCTCATTGCCATTCCTACTTTTACCCTTTTCTCCAGGACACCCCGTTTTACTACGAACGTCCACTTCCATTGGACAAAACCATCGTATGGTTAGATACGAACTCGAAAGAATTTATTCGAGGATGGTTTCCGGTTCTGGAGAAAACGGATAGGATTATTCAGTTGTCTTTTCCTTTTACCCTCTCTCAGGTTACGAGTACTCCTTGGTTTAGGGGTAGTACACCTATTACGCAAATTGGATTGTCTTCTTCCAAACCTTAGGCTGGTGTCGACCGGTAGGGAATGAAGAAAACCAATTAGCATAACGATGGTGTGCAGAAGGTATTAAGTTCAGACAAAGCAAGGGATTAGTAAGAGGGCAAAGTAAATTGCAACAGATATTCACGACCAAACCAAATATTTCGTTACCACTCCCACATCACCTTTGTATTTCTCCAGGACACTCCGTATCACTACGAAGATCCACAGTTTATTTGGATACTCCATCGTATGGTTATATACGAACTCGAATGGAACTGGTTCCAGTTCGGGGATGGATTCTGGTTCAGGAGAAATAGGAATAAGGTTTATTCGGTTGTCTTTTATCTTCACCCTCTCTCATTGCGAGTGTTCCTAGGATTGGGACAGTACACCCATTATGCTTATTGGATAGTCTTCTTCCAAACCATAGGCTGGTGCCGAACGGTAGGGAAGGAAGAAAACCATTTGGCCTAAAAGGGTGTGCAGAAGGTAAAGACTAAAGACATATGAAGGGATTTGGAGAGGTGGCAAAGAACTATACGGTTACAGTCGTGAATCTGGAAGAGGCATTACTAGGAATACCAGAATACCCCATCGGAACATTTCAATGTTTCAGTTTCACTGTGTAATGTTAAAGGAAAACTGATTTCCCGATTAGATACTTACTCCAGGGTATGTATTTACCAGGTACGATTCTTACATCTGTATGGTTTTACAGATGATGAGTGGGAGTAAGTTATTGGGAATTGGGTGATTATCCTCATTATATCGGGATTCGTTGTAATCAGTGATATTTGAGGAAATCACCTGGGCTGTTTGCCGGTCGGCAAATATTTGGTTTTGAATATCCGCTGTTATGCACCAATTTCAAATTGATATATCTGTACGTCTATTTTCATAGAGTGAGATATACCTTTTTGAAATTATGTCTACGACATTTACCTATATCAGTGGATGGTTAGGTAAGGAGCATTAAGCAGCAGTGTAATTCTTCTTGACCATAAGTACAGTTTTCAACCTACGACACACAGTGAATGAGTTTTCAGACTCAAGGGACTTATACAGAGTATTGTATGTTGTCCAGGGTCCATCAGGACAGAGGGGATGGTCCTCGTACTATATTCGGTTTACTTATGACTTCTCTAGTTTTTAGACAGGTGTTTCGTAGAAACACAGGGTCCGAATTTGGAGAAGTTATAGGTATTTGAATAAAGTGGAGAACCAGGTATTGCAAGTATCGGGATTCTTCAAAGTGATCGAAGATGTAGATACTTGTCAATGGTATTCAGTTGATAGTAATGACTAAGAGAACTTGCTTCTTTTTCAGGTTACTCATAATTGGAAGCATTCCTAAGTTGAGTAACGCTGATCGGCCTCCTTCCATTTAGTTGACATGCACTGGAGACAGTTGCATAATTTGAATCTGGTTCAATTAAATCAGTGCCTCTGGTCCTATATGGGATATAGAACAGTTCATATCTTAACGATGTTAAGGTACGGGGAGTTGTCCGGCTTATGCTTAAAACCAGACACTGGACAACTCAAGGCACGTTTCTGTAATGGCTGTTTGTGGGTTGACCCAGGCTATGACGAGGGTTGACTTTCTACCATAAGAAAGATCAATAGTGATATTGTTCTTGACTCGCCACAGTTTTAATAAAATTGCATTTTTTTTCAGAAAACAGTAGTGGGAGTATGGTAGAACTGGAAGTGATTCCAGAACCACAAACGATTACTGAAGATTTGACAAGGAACCTAAAGATTCAATCTGAATTGACATTCCATTGGCCACTCCGCAGATAAGGTGGGTAACTTCAGGCACCCGAGAGGCACTACGGTAGCCTCAAGGACGGTGACAGGGAAGTTCTTGTTTACCCACAATTGCCATTGTTGTTGTTCCAGGTTACGAGACCCGGCGGGAGGATGAGTATAGCGTCGTTCTAAACCAGTTTTAGAAGTGTACGTCTATATGACTCTGCCAGAGGGTTGTCGTAGTCAGTGGGAGCAGCGGAAGCATTGGTGGACATGTTGCTTATGTCTATTTATAGACTAGAGCAGATGTAGCGGAGATAGATCATCTATTTCTGACGTGACAGTCATGGGTTTGACTTCATCAGAATAGGGGATGGATCTGTTGAGAAGGTAGTAGGGTGTGATATCCTGGTATTTGGATGATATACACAGAGTAGGAAAAGAAACTCCTACACTACGATAGGTTATACTTTGGTCGTCACACAGTTGTTTCTCCACAAAGGAAATGGATTTTGTATCAGACATATTGGTTACTGGATCTATGCCTTTAGATCTAGATTTGGGTGGTTTCCCAATCAGGGTACTTTGACAGCATTCTAAGAGTATTTAGAATGGACGACTCCTAGCACGGTAGTGTACCTGCAGGTGATGGAGTCACCCTCTCCAAAGGTGTCTTACAGACTAAAGGGGAGAGGGACGTGCATGATTGGCAGATCACTTGCTCAGGCAATTGAGTCAATCATGAGATGTCAAGTACCACACCAAATGTTGTTCTTGCACTAGATGCAATAAGTTGACATTAATCCAATCCTGGAGAAACAGTTGGAAGCAGTTTTAGAACATAAGTGGATGTTCTAGGGATATGATAACGACAGCCTCATTCGGGAGACAGTTATCATTCCAGGCTTCCAAGGTGACATGGACGACAAGGAGGTTGTCAGAGTTATAGTTTTTCCTTCTGATGAGGGACAGTATTTTGGACAGGTGATCCAAGGCAATACTGAGGGAGGCATGGCGTAGGATACTGATTAAGTTCAGTTGACGATACAGTCTAAGAAGTTTGGATTTGGAGTTCATTTATGAGCTATGTCCCATCAGACATCCAGACACATTCTAAGACAGGTATTGCTCTTTTCGGGAGATGGGTTTTCTCCGCGAACTTGAGATATAGAGAGACATAGAAAGTGACATCAAGGCGGATCCACTCACTAAGGCTATTCCTCGAACGCAATAGTTTTCGCAAGCGAGCTTTGTGAGACTGATTAGTAGAGGAGTTGGGTGTTCGGTATCACACGGGCTGTGAGTATGCGACATTGCAATAATTAGCCTTGAGTGCTAGTGGGAGATTGTTGGAGATAATGCCCTCAGAGTCAATTATTGGATCACAGGCACGTGATTGCGATGATTGAGGGAGGACCTATCCCGGTAGGACAGTCTTACTCGAGATGATAGTATGCTATCTGGTTTACCTTTATCATCGTGTACTGCTTTAGGTGACATGACAGGTCACTATTGCACGTTGATAGAGCCCCTAGGATTCTTGCTTGGCTTCCGGCAGTATGAGGGCGATCATATAAGTGGGAGCTGGGGTCTATAAGCATATCCTTAAATGGTCCCTAGTCGTGTGAGTTTCGAGACAGGGCATCGATACTCCAGAGTAGACTAGTGTATACAGTCGAGACCCCGACGAGGGGCGGTGGCCGGTCTCACAAGCCACTGGTGTCAGTTGGATCACCTAAGATGTATACAGGTGCTCATTGGGTTATGAGTACACCGGACAGGACTCGCCGGGAACATGCTAGTTGGTCATATACCAGACGTCAGATGGCAGTTCCCTGGTGACATGTGTGCAGGTTAGTTCATCGACCTGGGGATCGTCATTTGTCTCGTGTGAGTTCCCACAGTACTTTGATTACTACCCTACCACGGCTCAAAGGAGTCGTGCAAACAGGTTTTAGTTGGGTACAGTCCCGAGCCACATGGAGGCAGTAAGCGTATCTTCAGGGGTTCGTCTCTCCCGGTATTGGGGGTGAGGTCGTGCTGTGTCTAGGAGAGCCATTACACAAAGTCCTTGGCCAAGGCAAGGAGATTTACTGGTAGGTATTCCAGTAGTATCTCAGGGTGTTCTGGGCTACACTCCGACACGACTTGTACCGCTTTTGGGGGTCTGACTTTTACCAACCCCCTAGGCCCGTCATGCGATACTCATAGACGAACGGACCGGACTGCACGGATATTGTCACTGACAGGCTCAGTAGGGTTGTCGGGCTAAGTTCGCTCACAGACGTCCCTTTTAGTCAGTACCTGGTAGCCCGTCACGTATTGGCTTATACCTCTGACGTGCTAGTGGTTAAATCCACAACCAAGGTGTTGACGAGTCTTTAGAGTCCCCCACATTCAGTTACTCAGCTTTCGGGCGAAAGGTTGTAGAGGCCGTATGGAGATATGGCAAGGTCCGATCAGATACGTGCGGTATTGCACGGATCAGGATCGGACAGTTTGTACTATAGGCCGTATGGTTATATGGCAGGGTTCGATCAGATACGTACGGTATTGCACGGATCAGGATCGAACAGATTTTACTAGCCGGCTTTGGTATAAGCCGGATCTTAGTATAGTACAGTGTAGACTTTGTCTCATTGCATCTGTATTTCGGTCGAAATACAGATGCGGGTGTGTATGCACAGTATTGGGGTTTTCCCGTAATTTATTACGGGACCAGTTTTCTGGAGTTGCCAGTTTGCTTTTCGTTTCGGCCGATTTCCTTTGTATCATTCATTGGCCGAAGTTTGGTGGAGAAGGGTTTATTTGCATTGTTGCAAATAGGCATTTGTGGAAAGGGGGTTCTTTGCATCTTTTGGCATCATGATGGTTTTCATGATGTGCACCGTCATTGACTTCTCCTTCTCATGATGGATTGACTTTGTGGACTTGATGGTTGTGGTTGTGTGTGGTTTTTGCTTGTAATCATATTCTTTCATGATGCCCTCTTGCATGATTGATCCACTCACTCCCTCTTTGTGTTGCTCATTCATTCACTCCCTCCCTCACAAGAAAGTGGCCGGCCAAATTGGTGATGGGCTGTCCAAAATATTGAGGTGGGGAAATGTTGTTTATTTCTTGCACCAAAGTTCTCCAAGCTCCTCCATATACTTCTTGTTCAATCCCTCCACCAATGGCAACCTCCACTACCCCAAAAAGAGACACAAGTTCTACTACACATTCTACAGCGAATCTTGGGCACGTCGAGTAGCCGGCTTCGTGCCCGAGTTGCCTCGGCATTGAGGTGGGAGCCCGTAAAAGATGCAGGCGATGTGGTGCCCTTCCGGCAAGGAGGAGATAGACGGAGATCCCGCGAGGAGATCGGAGTGGAGATGAAGACCGGAGGACTCGGATCAGTCGGTATATCTCTAACCCATCTTCTAGTTAGCTTAGACTTGTTAATGGTTACGATCCGGGTGTTTAGTGCGCGGTGGTGCCGGTTTGCTAAGTCCGCAAAATTAAAGTTTTTCACCGCTTCCGCATTCCGGCGTCGGATTGACGGCTGGGGCGCCCCGTGCACTTACAGCAGGAAGATCGAGGCCTGTCTGCATCAGCTTGAACTTATGCCTCTTGCCCCTGAGACTCAGGCTTTGAACTCCCAGCGGGCCGCATGGGTCGAGCAGAGTGCGTCCTTCCTCCGCCATTTCGAACAAGAAGCGACCTTGAGGCGGAAGGAATGCGAGGAGGCTTCCGCTGAGTCTATCCAGTTGCGTGCCCAGGTCGAAGCAAATGTCGCACAACTGAGAGCCGTTTTTGACACCTTGCAGCAATGTATCTCGGACGGGCTTGTATTGAGACGAAAGCTTGACTCTATCAACCGGGTTACGCAGAGTCACGAATTGATGAGAAGATTTCATCAAGCTTGCAGCAAAGGACTCGAATCGAAGCAGAGCTAGCTGCGGCGGCTGATCTTGAGGAGGCACTGAAAGAAGTGCGAGAGCAGCTTGCGGACTTGTTGAAAACGCTTCCTTCTCAGTAGCTGCATTTGTATCAATCATGCACTTGTAATCTCTGAATAATATGTATCTATTTTTTTTATTCCTTTATATGATGTATCTTGTATTCAATTGAGTTCATGAATAAAGACATTCTTTTTGTTATACTGTTGCTTTCTTCCCCTTGCTGTGTTGTTACTATGTGATTTTAGCAAGTGCGATCTGTAGATAGCATATAGGTGTCAATCTTGAATTCTTTGTAGAGTGGTGATGGCTTAGAAAACAGGGTTAGGATCTGTCCCCTAAGACTTTTTAACTTTATGAACCGTGAGGGTCTCATAAAGAATTTTCTCCCTATCGGTCGAGAGGATCCCGCAAGGGTAATTTCTCCTTAAGAATCGTGAGGATTCCTAAGTGCGTTTTCTCTTGACAGCCGTAAGGATTTCACAAGAGAATTTACTCCTTTACGAGTCGTGAGGACCCGCAAGTGATGGGTGAAATTGTCCTTATCCGTATTTTACGGAGTCAGGAGTTGCTCTGGGTGCTTCCCACGGGTTCACTGCCGTGTTCTGCGAAGACCAGGCTCCGCTCTGGACATTTTCCAGGATACCGTAGTTTAAAGACATCGCGGTCGAGGTTAAGGACATCATAGTCCGTGGATTTAAGGACTCCACAATCCGTCGTTAGTTTTAAGACATCACGGTCGAGATTAAGAACATCATAATCCATGAGTTTAAGGACCTCACAGTCCAATGTTAGTTTTAAGACATTACGGTCGAGGTTAAGGACATCATAGTCCGTGGATTTAAGGACCTCACAGTCCGTCGTTAGTTCTAAGACATCACGGTCGAGGTTAAGGACATCATAGTCCATGAGTTTAAGGACCTCACAGTCCAATGTTAGTTTTAAGACATCACGGTCGAGGTTAAGGACATCATAGTCCATGAGTTTAAGGACCTCACATTCCGACGTTAGTTTTAAGACATCACGGTCGAGGTTAAGGACATCATAGTCCGTGGATTTAAGGACTCCACAGTCCAATATTAATTTTAAGACATCACGGTCGAGGTTAAGGACATCATAGTCCATGAGTTTAAGGACCTCACAATCCAATGTTAGTTTTAAGATATCACGGTCGAGATTAAGGACATCATAGTCCATGGGTTTAAGGACCCCACAGTCCGTGAAATGTGTGGTTGTCGGGACCCGCCACCTCTTTGAAGTCGTTGAGGAATTACAACGACAAATATCAAAGGAGTGAAGAGATGTACCCTTGAACCAAGGTAAAATTAGTTTAAGGACATTACGGTTCATTGTTAGTTTTAAGACATCACGGTCAAGGTTAAGGACATCATAGTCCGTGAGTTTAAGGACCTCACAATCCGATGTTAGTTTTAAGACATCACGGTCGAGATTAAGGACATCATAGTCCGTGGATTTAAGGACTCTACAGTCCGATGTTTGCTCTGGATGCTTCCCACGGGTTCACTGCCGTGTTCGGCGAGGACCAGGCTCCGCTCTGGATGCTTCACACGAGGTCATTGCTGTGCTCTGCGAGGACCAGGATCCGCCCTGGACGTTTTCCACGGGGTCAGAAGTGACATAATCCGCATTCCACATAGCCAAGAATTTTGCTCTGGATGCTTCCCACGGGTTCACTGCCGTGTTCGGCGAGGACCAGGCTCCGTTCTGGATGCTTCACACGGGTTCATTGCCGTGCTCTGCGAGGACCAGGATCCGCTCTGGACGTTTTCCACGGGGTCAGAAGTGACATAATCCGTGTTCCACGTAGCCAGGAATTTTGCTCTGGATGCTTCCCATGGGTTCACTGCCGTGTTCGGCGAGGACCAGGCTCCGCTCTGGATGCTTCACACGGGTTCACTGCCGTGCTCTGCGAAGACCAGGATCCGCTCTGGACGTTTTCCACGGGGTCAGAAGTGACATAATCTGCGTTCCACGTAGCCAGGAATTTTGCTCTGGATGCTTCCCACGGGTTCTCTGCCGTGTTCGGCGAGGACCAGGCTCCGCTCTGGATGCTTCACACGGGTTCACTGTCGTGCTCTGCGAGGACCAGGATCCGCTCTGGACGTTTTCCACGGGGTCAGAAGTGACATAATCCGCGTTCCACGTAGCCAGGAATTTTGCTCTGGATGCTTCCCACGGGTTCACTGCCGTGTTCGGCGAGGACCAGGCTCCGCTCTGGATGTTTCACACGGGTTCACTGCCGTGCTCTGCGAGGACCAGGATCCGCTCTGGACGTTTTCCACGGGGTCAGAAGTGACATAATCCGCGTTCCACGTAGCCAGGAATTTTGCTCTGGATGCTTCCCACGGGTTCACTGCCGTGTTCGGCGAGGACCAGGCTCCGCACTGGATGCTTCACACGGGTTCACTGCCGTGCTCTTGCGAGGACCAGGATCCGCTCTAGACGTTTTCTACGGGGGTCAGAAGTGACATAATCCGCGTTCCACGTAGCCAGGAAGGGTTGACTTTATCCGCATTTCATGGAGTCAGGGTTTGATTCTCGGTTATCTGTATACCGCCGAGTCATGGAACTGGGAGTTGCCGCTGTTCCGCTTTGCTTGACGTTGTGTGTGTTGTAATGAGACGAATGTTGAGATGATCTCTAGGCTGTCTATGAACCATTGAGATTTGGTCTCTCCTTCTGATGAAGCTTGGGGAGGAAGGGTGTGATTCCTTCTTTGTTTGCGCCCCTGGATTGTATACAGGGATTGACATGATATCACCTGTAGGGCATAAATTTCATTCATTTTTTTATTTCTTTCCGCGATACTCTATCATTTCAGCTTTTATATCGCGAAGGTCGCGATTGCCCAATCATTTCGGCAATTTTTCGCGGTGCCCCATCATTTCGGCTATTTTTTTATTTTTACTCGCTGCTTTTTATTGCGAGTTGCCCAATCATTTCGGCTATTTTGCATGCATATATTTTTACTTGCTGATTTTGTCTGCAAGTTGCCCCATCATTTCGGCTATTTCGTATGCATGTGTGGCTTGCTGGCTTTTCGCTGCAAGCTCGGAATTAGACACCGATTTCGGCATCAGCACCGCTACTACTGGGATATTGCCAGGAGCGAATCATCATTTGTCTCTGTCGATGTCGAAAAAAGGTGGCTTAGTAAACAGGGTTAGGATCCTGTCGACTAAGGCTTTTGACTTCATGAGCCGTAAGGGTCTCATGAAGGTATTTCTCCCTACAAGTCATGAGGATCTCGTAGGTGCGTTTTCTCCTCAGGAGTCGTGAGGACTCCTAAGTGTATGTTCTCCTGTAAGTCGTAAGGATCTTACAAGAGGGTTTTCTCATTATAAATCGAGAGGACTTACAAGGGTTGTTCACCATATAGACATATCCCTAGTCACGGATGGGACTTTGTTAGGGAAATGTTTATTCGCGCCCGTGGATTGTATACAAGGGTCAGCATTGAGCCGCTTGTAGGGTAGTATTGGAGGTTATGGGGGCTGCTTAAGAACAGGTTTAGGTCCCTATAGCATAAGACTTTCAAATCTTATGAGCCGTGAGGGTCCCATAAGAGGGTTCTCCTTACGAGTCGTGAGGATCTCGCAAGTGTGTTTCTCCTTAGGAATCGTGAGGATCCCCAAGTGTGTTGCTCTCTTGTGAGTCGTAAGGATCTCACGCAGGTGGTTTCTCCTTACAAAGTCGAGAGGACCTTGCAAGTGTCTTTTAACGAGATTGCGCCCTTTCGGGTTTTCATAAAACTCGCCGGCAGCCCTGCTGTTTTTACTCACGGAGCCCTTTCGGGTTTTCATCCGTGCCCTTTTTGCTAGTGGACATACCGTTTTTTTCTCTTCTTTTTTTTATTCTAACGAGGTTGCGCCCTTTCGGGTTTTCACAAGACTCGCCGGTAGCCCTGCCGTTTTCACTCACGGAGCCCTTTCGGGTTTTCATCCGTGCCCTTTTGCTTGTGGACATACCGTTTTCTTTTTCTTTTTTTTTATTCTTCTCTTTTTTTGTATCAGCTTTGGGATGCTGCAATCCATCGTAGTTTATCGACATCTCGGTCAACAGCTAGTTTTAGGACATAGTGGTCCATCGTTAGTTTAAAGACGTTTCGGTCCGTCGTTAGTTTAAGAACGTTTCGGTCTGTCGTTAGTTTAAGGACGTTCCGGTCCGCCGTTAGTTTAAGGACGTTTCGGTCCGCTGCAAAGTAAGCCAGTTACCACTTATAGAGTTTGGGTCTAGGAAGATAGCGAGCGGACATAGTCGTCGTCATCCATCATTGACCTAGGCCGTGACTTGTCAAGCGTAGTACTTCTTCAAGAAGCGGCCGTTTATCGGTCTGAAAGGTCTTTCGCCATGCATGTGTTGGATATAGTGCCCTCAAAGTTAATTATTGGATCGCAGGTACGTGATTGCAATGATTGAGGAGGACCTATACCGGTAGCACAGTCTTACTCGAGATGATAGTATGCTATTTAATTTGCCTTTATCAGTCGTGTATAGGTTCAGGTGACTGATCGCTATTACACGTTGATAGAGCTCTTAGGATCTTGCTTGACTACCAACAGTATGATGGCGATCATATACGTGAGAGTTGGGTAGTCTATAAGCACATCCTTAAAAGTGATCCCTAGTCGTGGGAGTTTCGAGACAGGGCATCGATACTCCGGAGTAGACTAGTGTATACAGTCGAGACCCCGACGAGGGGCGGTGGCCGGTCTCACAAGCCACTGGTGTCAGTTGGATCACCTAAGATGTATACAGGTGCTCATTGGGTTATGAGTACACCGGACAGGACTCGCCGGGAACCTGCTAATTGGTATTGTACCTAGCGTCAGATAGCAGTTCCCTGGTGACATGTGTACATGTTAGTTCATCAACCTGAGGTCGTCATTTGTCTCGTGTGAGTTCCCACTGTGCTTTGATTTCTACCCTACCATGGCTCAAAGGAGTCGTGCAAACAGGTCTTTTTTGGGTACAGTCCCGAGCCACATGGAGGCAAGTGAGCGGATCGGCAGGGGATTCGTCTCTCCCGGTATTGGGAGTGAGATCGCGCTGTGTTTAGGAAAGCCATTACACCAAATCCTTGGCCAAGGCAGGTGAGAATTACTGGTAAGTGTTCCAGTAGTTTCTCAGGGTGTTCAGGGCTTGTCTCCGACACGACTTATACCGCTATTGGGGGTCTGACGTTACCAGCCCCCTAGGCCCGATATGCGATACTCATAGACGAACGGACCGGACTGTATATACATTGTCACTGTTAGGCTCAGTAGGGTTTCAGGATGAGTTCGCTCATCGGCCTCCCATGAGGTCAGTATATGGGCAGTCGTTACGCACAGCTAGTGCCGCTGACGGCTTGTGGTTAAACCCACTGTCGGGGTACTGACGAGTCATTACAGTCCCCCACAGATGGTTTTCCAAGTTCGGGCGAAACGTTGTAGAGGCCGTATAGTTTTATGGCAGGGTTCGGAAAATGCACGTGCGCTTACGCACGTGTCATATTTCGGGCAGATAATACTGGTGGGCTTTGGTTTAAGCCGGATCCATGTATTATACTTTGTAGATATAATATCTTTGTCTCAGTTGCATTTGTATTCGGTCGTAATACAAATGCGGCTATATTTATACAGTTACGGGGTTAACCTGAAATTCGTTTCGGGATCACTTTTGGAAGTTGCCAGTTTTCTATCACCCGCTTTTAACATTCGATTAAATGCGGATTTATCTTTTCTTGAGGTGAGTCATGAGTGTGGAAGATTCTAGAAGGTTCTAGATTTGGTGACTAGGATTGATGATTCATAGTTAGCATTAAATGAGAGATGATGTGTTAATATGACTCATTCTTTTACATTAATGTTTCTTGTAAAGCTTAAGATATTTCTTCATGATAAGTTTTGCTTATGGTCACCTTCCCCTTCTCCTACACTCACCCCTACTCATGATATATGTGGCCGGCCCCTCCCCTCCTCTTCTCACTCTCTCACTTGTTGATTAAAAAGATGATAGTTTTGGTTCATGAAAAGATATATGCTCATTTCTCATTTACCCGATTAAAAAGGCAACTTCATTAACCGTTCATCCATGGCTTTGGATGAAGCAAGACAAAGTGTTCTACTCATTCTCTACATCAATCTTGGTCATCTCTTTTAGCAAACTTGATGACCGAGTTGACTCGGTTCAGAGGCGGGAGCCCGTTTAAAGATCCGTAGATGTGGTGCCACCTCGACGACGAGCCAGGAGATCGGAGCAGCCACAACGGAGCGTGGGATGATGGTTAAAGAACGAAGGACTCGGATCGTTCGGTATAACCTTTCTACCTACTTTGTAGTTTGTTAGTTTAGCGTTAATGGCAGATCCGGGTTACAGTATGCGATAGCGCCAGTTATAAAAGTTTTTCTGGCGTCAGATTGACGGCCGGGGCGCTACCGTAGACTTACAGTATGTCCATGAGTAGATAGGCTCCACCCTGATAGACCTTGTCTATGATATATGGGCCTTCATAGTTCGGCTCGAACTTCCCCCGCTTAGCGCGATTAGGGATCATAGGTCTTTTGACCACTAGTATGAGTTCGTCTTGGCGGAATGTCTTCGGCCTGGTCAATCTTTCATATGAGCGTGTCATCTTTGCTCTATAAGCCTCCAGATTTTGTTACGCTATGAGCCAGGTTTCGTCAAGGGCATCGAGCTCCTCAAGCCGAAGGTGAGAATTCTCTTCGTCCGTTAGCTCAAAATGAACTGCCACTCGTAGAGAAGGTAGCTCTATCTCGAGGGGAAGTACCGCTTCTGTACCGAATACCAATGCGTATGGAGTTGTGTTCGTGGCCGTTTTGAACGTAGTTCGATACGCCCAGAGAGCTTCATGCAGTCTCTCCTGCCAGTCCTTCTTATTCCGGGACACCGTGTTTTTCACGATCTTCGTCAAGGTCTTGTTAAAAGCCTCAGCTAGACCGTTAGCTCGGGGATTATAAACTGAGGAGTATCTCCAGTCTATGTTGTGTTGTTGTGCGAAGCGGCTGATCTTGTGGCTTCTGTAGGCTGGTCCGTTATCGGAGATAATCCGTCGCGGAGTGCCAAACCGATAAATGACGTGTGTCTTGAAGAAATGGAGGATATTCTCCGTCTTCATTTCCCTCAGCGGTACTACTTCTGCCCATTTAAAGAAGTAATCAGTTGTCGCCAAAATGAACCGATGTCCTTTGGACAATGCTGGTTCGATGGGGCCGATTATGTCAGTCCCCCACATTTCGAACGGCCAGCTAGCCACTGTCGGATGTAGCGGATTCGGATGCTGATAGATGAAGTCCCCGTGAATCTGGCATGAGTGGCACTGCTTCGCATACTCAAGGCAGTCTTGGATCATCGTGGGCCAATAATAACCCATCCGTTTGATCTTCAGCTTCATCTTCGGCCCGGCTTGGTGAGAACCGCAGAGTCCATCGTGAGTTTCTTGGACGACTCTTTTTACTTCTTCAAGTCCCTGGCATCTTAACCATAGAGAATCAAATGATCTCTTATACAGAGTATCATTGAAAAAAGCAAAAGATAGGGCTCGCTTCATGAGCTGATGTCTTGAGGACGCATCTTCAGGCGTCAGGAGTCCGACGGGATTTGAAGTAGTCTATAAAGACTTCTCTCCAATCCTCAGCCTTTTCTTGGTCTTTTACTTGTAGAGCCATTTGCTCGGCCGCTCCATTTTCCTCGGATGACTCCGGGGATATTTCTGCCGGTGCTAGAACCCGACGGTTTTGCACAACGATCCTCACGTCATCGAGGTTCTCATCAGCCAATTCTTTAGTAAGCTTGGCTAATGCATCCACTTTGCTATTTTCCACACGCGGTATGCTTTCCAAGGTATATGAATGTATTTGAGTCAGCAGCTGCTGTACTCTCTCACCGTACTTCACCAGTTCTGGTTTGCACGTTTGATAGTCGCCGTTTACTTGACTGACGACCAGCTGAGAGTCTCCGTATATGAGAAGGTTTTCAATTCCCATGTCAATAGTGATCTCGAGACCTGCTATCAAAGCTTCATACTCGGCGTCATTGTTTGTCCTCGGCTCTGTCAAGAAGAAGGCAAAGCGCATTATCCCTCCTTGTGGAGTCACGAAAATGAGGCCTACCCCTGATTTGATTATAGGGGCGCTTTGCTTGCGCTTCTTTATGAAGACGCTCCATCAAAATAAAGTTCCCATCGGGTATCACTTCCGTCGATCGTGTCAAACGCATGTCCGTCTGGCAATTCACAGTTCAAGGGAGAATCGGCAGGTATCGGATGCTCAGCGAGGAAGTCGGCGATGGCCTGGCCCTTCAGTGCCTTAAGAGGCTGATAAGTTATTAAGAACTCCATCAAGAGCAAAGCCCATTTAGCGAGCCGCCCTGTCAATATAGCCTTTGACATCAAATATTTGAGAGGATCCACCTTCGATATGAGACGAACTTCATGCGCCAACACATAGTGCCTGAGTTTCGTTATCGCGAAGATCAATGCCAGGCAGTGTTTTTCGATGGGAGAATAATTGCTTTCTACCCCCAGTAGAACCCGACTCAAATAGTAGAGGGCTCTCTCCTTCCCTTGGTCATTCTCTTGTGCCCATAATGCGCCTAAGGAACCTTCAAGGGCGGTTGTATACAGAATGAGAGGCTTTCCCTTGACTGGAGCGGCTAGCACCGGCGGATTCTGCAGGTATTGCTTGATTTCATCCAGCGCGCTTTGGCATTTGTGATTCCAGACGAACGGGGTTCCCTTCTTTAGGTGGCTGTAGGGGCGGCACTTGCCGGAGAGATTGGCTATAAATCGCCGGATATACGCAAGCTTCCCTTGGAGGGACCGCAACTGCTTGAGAGTCCTGGGCGGGGGTATCTCCATAATTGTCTTGATCTTCGATGGATCTATCTCGATGCCCCGGTGTCTGACGATGAACCCTAAGAATTTACCCGAGGAAACCCCGAACGCGCATTTGAGAGGGTTCATCTTCAAGTTGTATTGCCGAAGGCGTTGAAACACGATCTTCAGATGCTCTAAATATTCCTCGTATGATTTGCTTTTCACCACGAGGTCGTCGATATAGCATTCGACGATTTCATGTATGAGATCATCGAAGATCTTCGTCATGGCCCTTTGATAGGTGGCACCAGCGTTCTTTAGACCGAAGGGCATCACCTTGTAGCAGAATATACCCAAAGGGGTCCGGAAGGCGGTATGCTTCTGGTCCTCGGGATGCATCTTTATCTGATTATATCCTGACGATCCGTCCATGAAGGAGAAGACTTCGTGGGTGGATGTATTGTCTATCATTAGCTCGGTGACCGGTACTGGGAAGTCGTCTTTCGGGCAGGCTTTATTAAGATCCTGAAAGTCCATACATATGCGCACTGTCCCATTTTTCTTCATCACCGGGACGATGTTGGCGATCCAGTCAGGATACTGAACCTCTTGGATGAAGCCGGAGTCGATTAGCATCTTAACCTCGGTGTTGATGCTCATCTCAAGCTCGAGCCGCATTCTTCTCGGCACTTGTTTGATCGGCTTGACGTCCGGCGATATCGCCAATTTGTGCACCGTAACCTCTGGATCTAGTCCTGGCATCTCGGAATAGTTCCAGGCGAAACAGTCTTTATGTTGCATGAGCACGTCCTTTAGTGTAGCCACCCTTTCTTCAGACAGCAATTCGCTGACGAACGTCGGTCGCGGGTCACTTGCCGTCTCCAAATCAATTTTCTTGAGCTCATCTGCAGTGGTATGTATTCTATCTTCCAGCTCTTTCGGTGCCGGTGGAAATTCTGAGATCACCCCGTCATCATCGTTTTCAAAGCACCAGGGGAGGTCATCCATATTCTCGGTCTCTTCTTCTGATAGTGTTATCATATGACAGGTACGAGCTCGCTTCCAAGACCGATATTGATCTGGTTCTACTCTCGCGGATTTGGCTTCATGCTTTTGCGGCGGTGTTACCCTCTAACTGCTGGATAGAGCGAATTTGCCAAGCTGATATTGATCTTCGACCCAGTTCTTGAAGGTGAAGCAGTCTTCGAGAGGATGTCCTATCGCTCGGTGATAAGAGCAATAGTCTGAATGAGAGACCTCGTTAGCTTGTTCAGGATGTTTGGACTCCGAAAGTGTAAGCATTTGATGTCTTATGGCAAGATCAAGTATCTTCTTTGTCTTGTCTTGAGGAAAAGAGTATGCTCGACTCATCTTCTTCATAAGGGACAAATCCGGACCGCTCGATTCATGATTGCGTGACTTCTTGGTCCCGCTTTATTGCTGTCGAATGCCTTTTCCACTCTTTGACTTGTTTCAGCCTCTGCGTCGAGCCTTTTGTACAACAGGTTGATAGGGGGGCATTTTCATCTTTCGCAGCCTGTTGAAGAAGGCGTTGCGTCCTGGCTTTCTCGTAGATGGCCATTTCGCGATTATGGTCGTCTTGAACTTTTTGACCAGCTTCCCTTATAAGCTTGTCCATTTGTTCTTCGAACGACGGACTAGGCATTTTCACGTCGGGGGCTCTTTCTGGTTCAGGGTTAGCATTCTTCCATTGAGCATCTCCTTTTTCATCAAAGTCATGTACGACATAGCAGTCGCGGAGTAGCTCCCGTTTCTTGGACCGAACATATCCAAACCCGATCGCTTCCATTCTCCCGTTGGGCAACTTGCGCTGAGTTCCAGGAACGTTCCAGATCCTTTCATAGAACTTAGCTTTTCGAGCGGTCTGTTTGAAAGGTATCCCTTGGCGCTTCAACAGCCTTTTCAAGCCTTCTATATAATATCTAGGCAGACGGATGGGCTGGAGCCTGTCAAGTTTAGAATCCGCGCCGTGCCAGATTTCTTTCTCCACTTCGGTTTCCCCGGAGCTGTAGAATAGGATCGCCTTTTTGCCTTCTCTCCTGAGAGGGACATAGAACGTCTGCAGCTCTTCCACACTGTAGATATCGAGCGCGTCTAGTTCTTTATGATGTTTGGGCGGAACCATGGCAACTTGCAAACTTTTCTCTTCATCAGCGAATGTTTGCATTGAAGGCCGAGCGGAGAATATAGCATGGACCTCATCTTCCGAGTCACTGTCAAAGATCAACATAGGAGCAGACGGTCCTGGCTTGTTGTACTGGGGTGGGCCTGAATAAACTATCTTTTCCTCTTCCTCAGTATCACTCCCGAAGACAGGAATGGTGGTGATAGCTTTGTTCTCCAGTTTGCGACATCTCTCCGTGTCCTCGAAATCTGGCAAGAAATATTTTGCATCTTCATACTTGCGGACTTCGTTCACGGAGAATGGGTTCAGCTCTCCTGTTACGGTATGCTCGAGACCATCCTTAAAGTATTTCATACACTGATGTTGTGTAGAAGGGATGATGTTGTACTCGTGTAACCAAGGCCGACCGAGCAAAGCATTATAGCATGTCTTGGCGTCAATGACATGAAATTTAATGTCTGTAACAAGCAGTCCAAAGCGCAATGTCAATATCACAGACCCGAGAGTCCGCGATGACTGGGAGTCAAAACCAGAAATGGTGATTTTATCACGAGCGAGACGCTGGACGCTCATGCAGATTTCCTTCAACACTCGCACGTTGAGGAGATTAACGGAAGACCCATTGTCGATCAGGATTTTGCCTATATTTATATCGTGGCAGTACCCTGAGACATAGAGGGGACGGTTGTGCTCGCACGTCCCAAGGAGGAGGTCTTCGTCGCCGAAGGTGATATCGGTTGTGTGTACTTCTTCCAGCTCGTCCTTCATCTTTTCTTCGGCGAGAAAAGCTTCGAATTGCTCTGGCTCTTGTAGCGCCTTGATTAATGAATCTCTCGCTTCTTTAGATAGTAAAAGGGCGTTGAGAATGCTGAGTTGCGAAGGTAACTTCCTCAAGTGTGCCAGAACGTTGTAGTCCACTTTACTTTTCTCTGGCGGGTCCTTGGCAGTCAGCTCTTTCATGACTTGATCATCCAAGGCGATATCCCCAGAGACCTTTTCCTTTCCCTTATCTTTTCTGTTTATGGGTCCGAGATTCATTTCGGGCAGCGTACGATTGCGCAGCTAGATATTTTCACAGGTCTTCGATTCTCCCCCTTTTCCCGAGGTGGATTCCTTGAATAGAGGCCAAGAGTCATCTCTTCATTGGAGTCGCTCCCGAACGTGAGAACTTGCGATCCCCCAGCGTTAACCATGCGACAGTTGCCGGTAGTTCTTCCACGCTCTTCGGTCGTATTTCTTCGCTCCCGACGAGTTTTGCATTTCATCCGCTTAAAATGTTGCCGGTGAACAACATATCCCTGCCACCATCTTTTAAAAGCGTCGCATTCTTCGGTGGGGTGCGAAATCTTTCGATGATATGAGCAGTAGCTAGGATGCATCTCTGCTTCACCGACAGTGTTTCCTTCGGAAGGTGGTAGCTTCATTCCCATCGATATGGCTTTAGCAAACATCTTCCTCGTCTTGAACTTATTTTTATCTGCGACAGATGTCCCTTGATTCAGCGGAAGTGTTTCGACTCTTTCGTCCAGTCGCCGACGCTTGGCCTTTTCAAATATGGCCATCTCACGCTCCCGATCGGCTTTACTTTTCAGATGAATTTCACTCAGGAAGGCGTCGATCATTTAGTCTGACGGCCATAGAAGTTCCGGCTTAGGACCTGCCCCCAGTCTCTCTGTGCAGGGAGCTTCTTCATTGTCTATCGATGAATGAGAGATCACATGGCAGCTTGCTACGTAATCCTCAGATCCATCCGACGAGCTTTCTCCATCATCTTTGTCCTCAAGGACGTGGCTGAGGAACTCTTGGAGCGTGATTGGAGTCCGTGCCTTCTGGTTATACTCTTCCAGCACGTCAATCTGCTTCTGTAAGTCCGTGTGCTTGTCGCCAGGCTTCACGGGCTTCTTGGACTTCTTCTTCTTTTTCGAAGATTTTGACGGCTGGGTGTGAACACTCTGGCTTATCGGCCTGAGCGGGCTCTTCATCATTTAGATCGAGCCGATGCTGGGTAGCGTCAACCGTATCATCACCATGGCTGTGAAAAAGAAGAGGGTTCGTTTCCTCATGTCCGGCCATGTAGATAGTGTGGATAACACATTCAGCCATTCTTTCATCACTGGCAGCTGGTTTCGCGGAGCGGTCCGGGCTTTGGAAATTCATAAATTTTAACATGGCTAGAGCCCTAGCCCTTTTGTTGGCTCTATATCTGAGCCGCTTCTGCCTCAGCTTCTTTGCCTTAAGCGCTTGGCAGGCTTCTGCTCTTTGGGAAGCCATTGTGAGTTGATTAGCGGGGAGCTTAGAGAAGACACCCGATCGAGCAGTTGTCGGGGGTACCGCTGGAACTTGCCCGAGATGCCCAGTTGCTTCGTTGACGTTGATGGCCATGCCCCCAGCTGGAGCGATAGAGGGTCGTTTGGAAACGGATTTGTGCTTGGGCTGAGGTGCCCTCGCGACCACCACATTTGGTCTCCTGCCTCTCGAGACCGGTTTGTCCGCCACCGGGGCTTGAGGAGCTGGGATGGCGCCAACTGGCAAGAACACAATAGAGCCGAATGGTAGCAGCGGCTCCTCCCATTGTCGCCCGAGACTGGCCGGAAGGACCGTCCTGGAGTCTATCTTCATCGTGTAGGAGACAGGAGCTGAGTTCATCATCGAAGACATCGTCGAAAGGTGATTGCTTGAAAATCTGCATGAAAGAGCATTATTTTAGTATAAATATAGACATGTAAATTGATTGAGTTCGCATGAACATTTAACCCGAAATATGGGAGGAGAGATTGGTCCCACCGGGCGTGCCAGAAATCTGTAGGGTGTTTTCCGTCACCCCATTGAGATGGGAATACGCGCACGCGTCTCAGGCGTACTACAGATTCCCCCTGCCTAGGGTAGGCTGGGGTTTAATGATTGTGGGGATCCGAATCTCCAGCAGCCGCGGACTAAGCTGCCGTTAATTACCCCTCGCCTTTGGAACGAGGGAACCTCCGATTAACGGGTTAAACTGGTCATGCGAACTCAACGTGCAGTGTACGTGTGTTCTGTTTTGAAAAGGGGGGTTTGGATATATTGGGAGCCACGCAGAGTTTTTACGGGGGTCCCGCTACCCGGATAGCGGGCTGGGGGTCAAGGGGGCTAGCAGCCCCCTTGCGGGGTTCGGGGCAGCGCCCCGGCCCGAAAATTTTTTGGGGGGGAGAATGTTGCGGAGTATGTATATGTGTGAATTTGTATACATATGTATATGTATATGTATGTACATAAAAAGAGGGGGAAAAGGCATCCAAGGGATGCGTGGGGCCAGCGCCTTGAGCGCTGTGCGCTCAGGCGCAAGCGCGCCACGTGTCGGCATGTGGGCGCTTTGCGCATGAGCGCTGCGCGCAGGTGCGTAAGCGCGCAGGTGCGCAAGCGCGCGCGCCATGTGTCAGCACGCGGGCGCTTTGCGCACTTGCGCAAGCGCGGATGCGCGCTGGAGCGCAAACGCAAGCGCGCGCGCCACGTGTCGGCACGCGGGCGCTTTGCGCTCGAGCGCTAGCGCGCCGGCGAGGATGAGAGGCTTTTAGCCTGAAAAAAGATTTCTCAAAGGAGAAATCAGAGAGGAGTCGAGCTCCTGAATGTGTTTTGGGTTTAATGGAAGTGGTTCTTCTTCTTCCTCCTGTTGCTTGCTGGATCTTGAAGATCAAGAGATGTGAAATCTCAAAATCTCTCCTTTCTGAGATCTAATGGTAGATCCAAGTTCCCCTTTGTGGGTTTTGTGGTGGAAGACTTCTTAGTTTTTGAAAAGAAAGAGTAAAACTCTTGATTTAATTCAAAAGAAATGAGAAGGTTTAGAACCTTGGAGAAGGAGAAGGAGGCACAAAAGATCTCAGATCTAAAATTTTTGTGGAGAGAATGAAAAAGTATATCCTATTCATCATCATGTTGCCTTCTATAGGCTTACACATTTACATATAGCCCCTTGGGCTTTTCAAAATGGCTTTTTGCCTATCCCATGGCTCATGTGTCATTTGTTTTTGCACATAAGTCATGAGCTTACAAAAATTTGGTTTTATGTCCATTTTGCATACATTCATGCACAAAAATTACATAAAAATTATTTGTTACATGATTTTTGTTATTGGCATGGAGGAGGCTGGCCGCGGGCTCGACTTGGGCATGGGCCCGCTTGACCTGGGCTTGGGCCCACCTGGCTTGGGGTTGATCTTGACTTTGACTCGGTCAACGGGGGTGTAAATTTTTACCCCAACAAAGTGCCCCCCATCAATAAATGCACACAGCATATATGGGTCGTGTGCATTAAATTGATGGATCTTCTTTCACGTGGAGGCGACTTGCTTTGGTTCCCACTTTTTAGGATGCACTGCTCTTTTTACGACATGGACGGTCGACGCTTGATGCGTCTCCGAGACAGAGTGTTCGTGGTAGACGTTTCCCTTGCCCGGAGCGATCCGGTTCCTGCTTTGTAGGAAGCCTGCACTGCCCTTTTTGCGACATGGACGGTCGACGCTCTGTTACGGAGCGATTTGGGTTCCCAATTTGTGGGAGCCTGCACTGCCCTTTTTGCGACATGGACGGTCGACGCTCTGTTACGGAGCGATTTGGGTTCCCAATTTGCGGGAGCCTGCACTGCCCTTTTTGCGACATGGACGGTCGACGCTCTGTTACGGAGCGATTTGGGTTCCCAATTTGCGGGAGCCTGCACTGCCCTTTTTGCGACATGGACGGTCGACGCTCTGTTACGGAGCGATTTGGGTTCCCAATTTGCGGGAGCCTGCACTGCCCTTTTTGCGACATAGACGGTCGACGCTTGACACGTCTCCGAGACAGAGTGTTCGTAGTAGACGTTTCCCTTGCCTGGAGCGATCCGGTTCCTGCTTTGTAGGAAGCCTGCACTGCCCTTTTTGCGACATGGACGGTCGACGCTCTGTTACGGAGCGATTTGGGTTCCCAATTTGCGGGAGCCTGCACTGCCCTTTTTGCGACATAGACGGTCGACGCTCTGTTACGGAGCGATTTGGGTTCCCAATTTGCGGGAGCCTGCACTGCCCTTTTTGCGACATAGACGGTCGACGCTCTGTTACGGAGCGATTTGGGTTCCCAATTTGCGGGAGCCTGCACTGCCCTTTTTGTGACATAGACGGTCGACGCTTGACGCGTCTCCGAGACAGAGTGTTCGTAGTAGACGTTTCCCTTGGCCGGAGCGATCCGGTTCCTGCTTTGTAGGAAGCCTGCACTGCCCTTTTTGCGACATGGACGGTCGACGCTCTGCTACGGAGCGATTTGGGTTCCCAATTTGCGGGAGCCTGCACTGCCCTTTTTGCGACATAGACGGTCGATGCTGCCCTTTTAGCGACTTGGACGGTCGACGCTCTGTTACGGAGCGATTTGGGTTCCCAATTTGCGGGAGCCTGCACTGCCCTTTTTGCGACATAGACGGTCGATGCTGCCCTTTTAGCGACTTGGACGGTCGACGCTCTGTTACGGAGCGATTTGGGTTCCCAATTTGCGGGAGCCTGCACTGCCCTTTTTGCGACATAGACGGTCGACGCTCTGTTACGGAGCGATTTGGGTTCCCAATTTACGGGAGCCTGCACTGCCCTTTTTGCGACATAGACGGTCGACGCTCTGTTACGGAGCGATTTGGGTTCCCAATTTGCGGGAGCCTGCACTGCCCTTTTTGCGACATAGACGGTCGACGCTTGACGCGTCTCCGAGACAGAGTGTTCGTAGTAGACGTTTCCCTTGCCCGGAGCGATCCGGTTCCTGCTTTGTAGGAAGCCTGCACTGCCCTTTTTGCGACATGGACGGTCGACGCTCTGTTACGGAGCGATTTGGGTTCCCAATTTGCGGGAGCCTGCACTGCCCTTTTTGCGACATAGACGGTCGATGCTGCCCTTTTAGCGACTTGGACGGTCGACGCTCTGTTACGGAGCGATTTGGGTTCCCAATTTGCGGGAGCCTGCACTGCCCTTTTTGCGACATAGACGGTCGACGCTCTGATCCGAAGCGATTTGGGTTCCCAATTTGCGGAAGCCTGCACTGCCCTTTTTGCGACATAGACGGTCGACGCTCTGATCCGGAGCGATTTGGTAGACGTGCCTCGGGCACGGAGTGTCGCTGGTCGACGTTTCCCCGAGGCGGAGTGTCGCTGTTTGACGCAAAGGTCGATGTTGGAATTGGTTGGTTTGATTTGTTTGACTTGAGTTGACATCAACATCGCTATACTGGAATATGGTACCAGGAGCGAATCATCATTTGTCATGAAAGAATTTTGGGATTGGTATTTTTGTCGGCATCTGCATTGCTGCACTGGAATAATGCCATGAGCAACTCATCATGTGCCCCGGGAGGATTTGGGAATTGGTGGCTTACGAGACTGGTTTAGATCCCTGTCACCTAAGGCTTTTCAATTTTATGGGCCGTGAGGGTCCCATAAAAGCATTTTCTCCCTACGAGTCGAAAGGATCTCGTGGGTGTATTTTCTCATTAGGAGTCATGGGGACTCCTAAGTGTATTGCACCTTTGTGAGTCGTAAAGATCTCGCGCGGGAATTTTCTCCTCACAAAGTCGAGAGGACTTTGTGAGTGCATTTCATTTCTTTTTTTTTTACGAGTTTGCGCCCTTTCGGGTTTTCACAAACTCGCCGGCAGTCCTGCTGTTTTTACTCACGGAGCCCTTTCGGGTTTTCATCCGTGCCCATTTTGCTTGTGGACATACCGTTCTTTTTTTTCCTTTTTTTTTTCTTTTTTTTTCATCATTTTTTTTCATTTTTTTTTTTGGAATCTTCCCTGCCGGTGGGACTTTGAATGTGGTCTCGTCGGTAGGACTTGGGAGAGATTGGGACCGTTTTACGCCCATGAATTGTATACGGTTTTGCAGGATGTATGATCCAGACCGTAGGGCCAAAAACATTTCGGGACTTTGTTGGCGTCTGCATCGCTGCACTGGAATATGGTACCAGGTGCGACTCATCATTCGCCGTTGGGGTATGGGAGTTGGAATTTGATTGGCGTCTGCATCGCTGTACTGGAATATGGTACCAGGAGCGACTCATCATTCGCCACTTGGGGATTGGGGAGCGATGGCTTAGGAGACAGGTTTGGATCCCTATCACCTAAGACTTTTCAATTTTATGGGCCGTGAGGGTCCCATAAAAGCATTTTCTCCCTACGAGTCGTAAGGATCCCGCAGGTGTATTTTCTCCTTAAGAGTCGTGAGAACTCCCAAGTGTGTTTTTCCTTCGTGAGTCGTAAGGATCCCACGAAGGTTTGTTCTCCTCATGCATCGTAAGGACACATGAGTGGGTCTTCTTAATGGAGCATAATTCCAAAGGCGGAGACCAGCCGCGTAACTGGTGGTTGCGGTGGGGCATGGGTATGCTGAGAATTATTTGAGCCCGTGGATTGTATACGGTAGTCAATTTGGGGACCGGCCGTAGGGCTGGAAGAATTTTGGAAAATTGGATTTTGATTGGCGTCTGCATCGCTGCACTGGAATATGGTACCAGGAGTGACTCATCATTCGCCGCTTTTTTTTTGTTTTGTTTTACCGCGATTGCTCCATCATTTCAGCTTTTCTTATCGCGAAGGTCGCGATTGCCCTATCATTTCGGTTTTATTTTCATTTTTATTTTTACTCGCTGATTTTTATTGCGAGTTGCCCCATCATTTCGGCCTTTCTTTATTTTTCTTTTATTTACACATTTTTTTTTATTTACACTTTTTTTTTTACATTCCCAGTTTAACGACCTAGAGGTCGACTGTTTCCAGTTTAACGACGTGGTGGTCCTCTTTGCTTATCCCAGCTCCTTGAACATTGATCTTGGCGGAGCTGTGCTGATGGCCTAGCTCCGTGGCTTGCCGATACGTCCGAGGATTGAGAGGTTTTTCCAAGCTTATATTGGTCCTCTGCCCAATCTTTGAAAACCCAGCAGTCTTCAATGGTATGACTCAGCACTCTATGGTATGGGCAGTATATGAGATTGCCAGTCATATTCATTTCATGTGGCCTCTTCGGAATAGGCAGTTGCAGGCCATTGTTCAGGGCTTCCTTGAATATATCGCGGACCTCATCCCTCCTAAAGGAGTACACCTTCTTCCTTCTCTCCATCAGAGTAGGTGCCCTCACTGACGCCGGTCCCTGAGGCCGATCAATCTTTGGTTCGTCCTGCACATGTCTGGGAGGGTTAGGTTCCCGAAAGCTTTCGGTCTCCATTTGCATGAAATCGGCGGTCGTAGCTTGACTGTTTGCTAACACGCCTTTAGACAGTTCTATCTCTCCCGTCTTGTATTGCTTTTCGACCCAATCTTTGAAGACGAAGCAGTCCTCAATGGAATGACCTATCACCCTATGATAGGGGCAATATTTTGGGTCGTCGATCATATTCTCTTCTTGCGGTCTCTTTGATTCTGGCAGTTGTAGACCGTTTCTTAGGGCGTCCCTGAATATCTTATGGACCTTTTCCCTCTTGAAGGAATAGACCTTTTCCAGCTTCTCTTTCAGAGGCGATTCCCCCCCGGCGTATGTATCGGAGGGACTGGAGGCCAATTGCGTCCGTTTTTCGCGAAGGCGCTCCGCTTTTAGATTTAAAGGGATATCAGTTGGCTGCTCCCGGGTACCAATCCCTGGCTCATGAGCCAAAATTTGATTCTGCTGTGATTGCAATCGGGCGACTTGGGTCGTGAGATCTGCCACGACGTTTGTCAGCTCGTCGACTTTGGAATAGACCTCGGCCATCTTCTCATCCCTGTCCTGAAATTGCCTTTGAAGCCAATGGAACAATGCCTGTTCTGTAGTTCCGGCTATGACAACCGGGTAATCTTTATTGCCTGAGCTCCATTCCATAGGAACCACGGGATCCTCTGGCTTATCGGCCTGAGCGGGCTCTTCATCATTTAGATCGAGCCGATACTGGGTAGCGTCAACCGTATCATCACCATGGCTGTGAAGAAGAAGAGGGTTCGTTTCCTCATGTCCGGCCATGTAGACAGTGTGGATAACACATTCAGCCATTCTTTCATCACTGGCAGCTGGTTTCGCGGAGCGGTCCGGGCTTTGGAAATTCATAAATTTTAACATGGCTAGAGCCCTAGCCCTTTTGTTGGCTCTATATCTGAGCCGCTTCTGCCTCAGCTTCTTTGCCTTAAGCGCTTGGCAGGCTTCTGCTCTTTGGGAAGCCATTGTGAGTTGATTAGCGGGGAGCTTAGAGAAGACACCCGATCGAGCAGTTGTCGGGGGTACCGCTGGAACTTGCCCGAGATGCCCAGTTGCTTCGTTGACGTTGATGGCCATGCCCCCAGCTGGAGCGATGGAGGGTCGTTTGGAAACGGATTTGTGCTTGGGCTGAGGTGCCCTCGCGACCACCACATTTGGTCTCCTGCCTCTCGAGACCGGTTTGTCCGCCACCGGGGCTTGAGGAGCTGGGATGACGCCAACTGGCAAGAACACAATAGAGCCAAATGGTAGCAGCGGCTCCTCCCATTGTCGCCCGAGACTGGCCGGAAGGACCGTCCTGGAGTCTATCTTCATCGTGTAGGAGACAGGAGCTGAGTTCATCATCGAAGACATCGTCGAAAGGTGATTGCTTGAAAATCTGCATGAAAGAGCATTATTTTAGTATAAATATAGACATGTAAATTGATTGAGTTCGCATGAACATTTAACCCGAAATATGGGAGGAGAGATTGGACCCACCGGGCGTGCCAGAAATCTGTAGGGTGTTTTCCGTCACCCCATTGAGATGGGAATACGCGCACGCGTCTCAGGCGTACTACAGATTCCCCCTGCCTAGGGTAGGCTGGGGTTTAATGATTGTAGGGATCCGAATCTCCGGCAGCCGCGGACTAAGCTGCCGTTAATTACCCCTCGCCTTTGGAACGAGAGAACCTCCGATTAACGGGTTAAACTGGTCATGCGAACTCAACGTGCAGTGTACGTGTGTTCTGTTTTGAAAAGGGGGGTTTGGATATATCGGGAGCCACGCAGAGTTTATACGGGGGTCCCGCTACCCGGATAGCGGGCTGGGGGTCAAGGGGGCTAGCAGCCCCCTTGCGGGGTTCGGGGCAGCGCCCCAGCCCGAAAATTTTTTGGGGTGGGGGAGAATGTTGTGTTAGTTATATGTATGCCCTAGAGGCCATTACTGTACATACGATGTATATTGTAGTGGATGCTAGGACATATATAGGGAGGACTTTCTTGCTCGACACGATAGTATGCTATCTGGTTGTACTTTATCTTAACATGTACTCTGATTGTCTCTATATTACATGTTGATAAAGCCCTTAGGATATGTACTCGACTACTGGGACTATGATGAGATCATACTAGTGGGGCCACGGTAGTCGACGAGTACATCCTATAACTGTTCCTAGTCGTGGGTGTATCGAGACAGGGCATCGATGCACCAGAGTAGACTAGCGTATACGCATCTTGACCCATATGATGGGCGATGGATGATCCCATATCCATCGGTATTTCACATCAAGGATGGTGTACGGGTGCTCAGTGGAGACTGGGTACACTGGACGGACTCGCCGAGAACTCCCAGATGGTAATGTACCATACGTCAGATGGCAGTTCTCCGGTGACACTGGTACAGAGTAATCTGTTGACCCGAGATCGTCATAGTGTCTTGTGTGATTCCCACTGTGCTTTGATTTCCATCATACCACGTCCAAGAGGGCGTGCAAAAAGCTGGCTTTTGGGTACAGTCCCGAATCACATGGAGGCAATGAGCGATAGGAGGGGATTCGTCTCTCCCGGTATAGGGAGTTGATGTTGTGCTGTGTTCGATTGGCTATAACCGGAAATCCCTGGCCAGGGTTGTTGAGATTTACTGGTAAGTGTTATCAGTAGTTTCTCGAACTGTTATAGACCTCAAATCGACACGACTTATCAAGCTACTGGGGTCTGACGTTTACCACCCCTAGGCGAGATATGCAACATATCAGACGACGAGACCGGACTGTAAGTGCACGGCGGCGCCCCGGCCGTCAATCCGACGGCCAAATGCGGAAGCGGTGATAAACTTTAAATTTTACTTGAACTGGCAAACCGCCGCGCACTAATACCCGGATCGAACCATTAACTAGTCCTAGCAAACTACAAGATGGGAAAGAGAGATATACCGACTGATCCGAGTCCTCCGGTCTTCTCGTCGTTGTCCCGATCTCCTGCGGAAGCTCCGGTCTCCACCTCGTCGCCGGAAGGGCACCACATCGCCTACTTCTTTTACGGGCTCCCACCTCAATGCCGAGGCAACTCGGGCACGAAGCCGGCTAGTCGACGTGCCCAAGGTTTGCTGTAGAATGTAGTGTACAAGTCTCATTTTGGGGTTCATGGAGATGCCTTTGTGGTGGAGGAAAAAGAACTCAACTCTTGAGATGAAGATGTGGGGATTTTATGAAGCCTAATGAACAAAATTTCCCCACCAAAAATATGGGACAGCCCATGCTCTCTCATGGCCGGCCAAAAACCTATGAGAATGAGAGGGAGAGCTAAACTCAAGAGGGTGGAATAAAAAATAATGCAAGGTGGAGTGTCATGGAAAAAGCAAGTGATGATGAGAGGCAATGATCACTCCCAAAACCAATACACTACCAACTAATCATCAACAACCATGATGCTTACAAAGTCAAGCCATCATGAAGCTAGAAGTCAAGGTCAATGAGAGACTATCATGATACAACAATAAGCAAAGACCCCCTCCACAAATACTTATTTGCAACAATGCAAATAAGCCCTCCTCCACCAAACTTCGGCCAATGAACGATACAAAGGAAATCGGCCGAAACAGAAAGCAAACTGGCAACTCCAGAAAACTGGTCCCGTAATAAATTACAGGAAAACCCCGATACTGTGCATACACACCCGCATTTGTATTTCGACCGAAATACAAATGCAATAAGACAAAATCTACACTGTACTATACTAGGATCCGGCTTATACCAAAGCCGACTAGTAATATCCGTTCGATCCTGATCCGTGCAATACCGCACGTATCTGATCGAACCTTGCCATATAACCATACGGCCTGTAGTACAAACTGTTCGATCCTGATCCGTGCAATACCGCACGTATCTGATCGGACCTTGCCATATCTCCATACGGCCTCTACAACCTTTCGCCCGAAAGCTGAGTAACAGAATGTAGGGGACTCTAAAGACTCATCAACACCTTGGTTGTGGATTTAACCACTAGCACGTTAGAGGTATAAGCCAATACATAACGGGCTACCAGGTATTGACCAAAAGGGACGTCTGTGAGCGAACTCAGCATGACTCCCTACTGAGCCTGTCAGTGACAATATCCGTACAGTCCGGTCCGTTCGTTTATGAGCATCGCATGGCGGGCCTAGGGGGTTGGTAAAAGTCAGACCCCCAAAAGCGGTACAAGTCGTGTCGGAGTGTAGCCCAGAACACCCTGAGATACTACTGGAATACCTACCAGTAAATCTCCTTGCCTCGGCCGAGGGCTTCGTGTAATGGCTCTCCTAGACACAGCACGACCTCACCCCCAATACCGGGAGAGACGAACCCCTGAAGATACGCTCACTACCTCCATGTGGCTCGGGACTGTACCCAACTAAAACCTGTTTGCACGACTCCTTTGAGCCGTGGTAGGGTAGTAATCAAAGTACAATGGGAACTCACACGAGACAAATGACGATCCCCAGGTCGATGAACTAACCTGTACACATGTCACCAGGGAACTGCCATCTGACGTCTGGTATATGACCAACTAGCATGTTCCCGGCGAGTCCTGTCCGGTGTACTCATAACCCAATGAGCACCTGTATACATCTTAGGTGATCCAACTGACACCAGTGGCTTGTGAGACCGGCCACCGCCCCTCGTCGGGGTCTCGACTGTATACACTAGTCTACTCTGGAGTATCGATGCCCTGTCTCGAAACTCACACGACCAGGGACCATTTAAGGATATGCTAATAGACCCCAGCTCCCACTTATATGATCGCCCTCATACTGCTGGTGGTCAAGCAAGAATCCTAGGGGCTCTATCAACGTGTAATAGCAACTTGTCAGGTCACCTAAAACAGTACACGATGATAAAGGTAAACCAGATAGCATACTATCATCTCGAGTAAGACTGTCCTACCGGGATAGGTCTTCCATCAATCATTGCAATCACGTACCTGTGACCTAATAATTGACTCTGAGGGCACTATCTCCAACAATCTCCCACTTGCACTCAAGGCTAATTATTGCGATGTCGCATACTCACAGCCCGTGTGATACCGAACACCCAACTCCTCTACTAGTCAGTCTCACAAAGCTCGTTTGCGAGACTATTGCGTTCGAGGAATAGCCTCAGTGAGTGGATCCGCTTTGATGTTTCTTTCTATATCTCTCTAAATCTCATGTTCGCGGAGAAAACCATCTCCCGAAATGAGCAATACCTGTCTTAGAATATGTCTGGATGTCTGATGGGACTTAGCTCATAAATGAACTCCAAATCCAAACTTCTTAGACTGTATCGTCAACTGAACTTAATCAGTATCCTGCGCCATGCCACCCTCAGTATTGCCTTGGACCACCTGTCCAAAATACTGCCCCTCGTCGGAAGGAAAAACTATAGCTCTGACAACCTCCTTGTCGTCCATGTCACCTTGGAAGCCTGGAATGATAACTGTTTCCCGAATGAGGCTGTCGTTATCATATCCCTAGAACATCCACTTATGTTCTAAAACTGCTTCCGACTGTTTTTCCAGGATTGGATCAATGTCAACTTATTGCATCTAGTGCAAGAACAACATCTGGTGTGGTACTTGACATCTCATGATTGACTCAATTGCCTGAGCAAGTGATCTGCCAATCATGCATATCCCTCTCCCCTTTAGTCTGTAAGACACCTTTAGAGAGGGTGACTCCATCACCTGCAGGTACACTACCGTGCCAGGAGTCGTCCATTCTAAATACTCTTAGAATGCTGTCTAAGTACCCAGATTGGGAAACTACCCAAATCTAGATCTAAAACCATAGATCCAGTAACCAGAATGTCTGATATAATGTCCAAGTCCCATGTGGAGAAACCGCTGTGTGACGACCAAAGTATAACCGATTGTAGTATAGGAGTTTCTTTTCCTACTCTGTGTATGTCATCCAAATACCAGGACATCACACCCTACTACCTTCTCAACAGATCCATCCCCTATTCTGATGAAGTCAAACCCATGACTGTCACGTCAGAAATAGATGATCTATCTCCGCTATATCTGCTATAGTCTATAAATAGACATAAGCTACCTGTCCACCAATGCTTCCGCTGCTCCCACTGACCACGACAACCCTCTGGCAGAGTCATATAGACGTACACTTCTAAAACTAGTTTAGAACGACGCTATACTCATCCTCCCGCCGGGTCTCGCAGCCTGGAACAACAGCAATGGTAATTGTGGGTAAACAAGAACTTCCCTGTCACCGTCCTTGAGGCTACCGTAGTACCTCTCGGGTGCCCGAAGTTACCCACCTTATCTGCGGAGTGGCCAATGGAATGTCAATCCAGATTGAATCTTTAGGTTCCTTATCAAATCTTCAGTAATCGTTTGTGGTTCTGGAATCACTTCCAGTTCTACCATACTCCCACTACTGTTTTCTGAAAAAATCCATTTTTATTAAAACTGTGGCGAGTCTAGAACAATATTGCTATTGTTCATCCAGATGGTAGAAAGTCAGCCCGCGTCATAGCCTGGGTCAACCCACAAACAGCCATTACAGAAACATGCCTTGAGTTGTCCAGAGTCTGGTTTTAATCATAAGCCGGACAACTCCCCGTACCTTAACATCGTTAAGATATGAACTGTTCTATATCCCATATAGGACCAGAGGCACTGATTTAACTGAACCAGATCCAAATCATGCAACTGTCTCCAGTGCATGTTAACTAAATGGAAGGAGGCCTGATCAGCGTTACTCAACTTAGGAATGCTTCCAATTATGAGTAACCTGAAAGAGAAGCAAGATCTCTTTATCATTACTATCAACTGAATACCATAGACAAGTATCTACATCTTCGATCTCTTTGAAGAATCCCGATACTTGCTATACCTGGTTCTCTACTCTATTCACATACCTATAACTTCTCAAAATTCAGACCCTGTGTTTCCGCGAAACACTTGTCTAAAAACTAGAGAAGTCATAAGTAAACCGAATATAGTACGAGGACCATCCCCTCTGTCCTGATGGACCCTGGACATCATACAATACTCTGTACAAGTCCCTTGAGTCTGATAACTCATTCACTGCGTGTCGTAGATTGAAAACTGTACCTATGGTTAAGAAGAATTACACCGCTGTTTAATGCTCCTTACCTAACCATCCACTGATGTAGGTAAATGTCATCGACATAATTTCAAAAAGGTATATCTCACTCTATGAAAATAGACGTACAGATATATCAATTTGAAATTGGTGCATAACTGCGGATATTCAAAACCAAATATTTGCCGACCGGCAAACAGCCCAGGTGATTTCCTCAAATATCACCGATTACAACGAATCCCGATATAAGGAGGATGATCACCCAATTCCCAATAACTTACTCCCACTCATCATCTGTAAAACCATACAGATGTGAGAATCATACCTGGTAAATACATACCCTGGAGTAAGTATCTAATCGGGAAATCAGTCTTCTTTTAACAGTACACAGTGAGACTGAAACATTGAAATGTTTCGATGGGGTATCCCGGTATTCCTAGTAATGCCTCTTCCAGATTCACGACTGTAACCGTATAATTCTTTGCCACCTCTCCAAATCCCTTCATATGTCTTTAGTCATTACCTTCTGCACACCCCTCAGGCCAAATGGTTTTCTTCCTTCCCTACCGTTCGGCACCAGCCTATGGTTTGGAAGAAGACTATCCAATAAGCATAATGGGTGTACTGTCCTAATCCTAGGAGCACTCGCAATGCGAGAGAAGGTGAGGATAAAAGACAACCGAATAGACCTTATTCCTATTTCTTCTGAACCAGAATCCATCCCCGAACTGGAACAAGTTCCTTTCGAGTTCGTATATAACCATACGATGGAGTATCCAATAAACTGTGGATCTTCGTAGTAATACGGAGTGTCCAGGAGAAATTCAAAGGTGATTTTAGGATTGGCGAAGAAATACCTGGTTTGGTCATGAATATCTGTTGCAATTTACTTTGCCCTCTTACTAATCCCTTGCTTTGTCTGAACTTAATACCTTCTGTACACCATCGTTATGCTAATTGGTTTTCTTCATTCCCTACCAGTCGGCACCAGCCTATGGTTTGGAAGAAGACTATCCAATTTGCGTAATAGGTGTACTATCTCCTAAACCAAGGAGTACTCGCAACCTGAGAGAAGGTAAAAGGAAAAGACAACTGAATAATCCTATCCGTTTTCTCCAGAACCTGAAACCATCCTCGAATAAATTCTTTCGAGTTCGTATCTAACCATACGATGGTTTTGTCCAATGGAAGTGGACGTTCGTAGTAATACGGGGTGTCCTGGAGAAAAGGGTAAAAGTAGGAGTGGCAATGAGGTTTGCAACTCTGACAATCCAAAAGCCAGTGTTAAGAAGGTTCGGTCAACTTGGTCACTGAGTCATGGTCTTAGGGTCGGGTCAATGGTCGCTGCCAAAGAGAGAGAGAAAAGAAACACTCAGCGTGCACTCTAACCTAGATCAGAATGGTTACCAATTTATCTAATCTGGAAACCTCCCACTGTACCGTCAAATTCTCCTCCAAACCTGAAAGAAGAATTAGTCGGGATAACCCGAGGAGTAAACTAACTCATCAGTGGGAATCGGGATCCAACTATCATCGCATGATAACGTGACGGAATCCGCTCACGCTACCACACTCCAGAAGGTATGCGCATATCTGGCAAGTTTCAGTTCTTTTGAAACTCCCGATGTGATTTTTGCCTCATGCTCTTATGACCTTGACTTTGGCCAACATATCATAAGTCACATGTCAAGTTCTACCCGTCATTCTCCAGGTTAATTTGAATCCACCCGTACCTACCCTTGACTTTGGCTAAAATGGCAGTACGACTGTCCCAAACCAACGCATCTATCTATGCTGCATATGAATACCCCAATAGCTACCAATCACTGTGCCTTGACTTTGGCCAACATACACAGCTTGAATACTATTGACCATCCATATGAAACGACGGAGGGCTACGAATGGTTTCTGGCGAAAACCTTTAACGTAGTGAACTTGATATCGTTGAAGGAACGGATAGCTTTTTAGAAATATAGTGACGACAACCTTCGCTAAAGAGGTCACTCCCGGTGAAGGGATCTCGGCTCTTTCCCCGTAGAATGAGGTGCAGGATATTCCAACTGAATACCACGGTGCAAAGCAAAAGTAATCGGCTATAGTGAAGTTAATGCCCTGACGCAAACTTCTGTCCAAGGGGTCACTCCCGGTGAAGGGATCTCGGCCCTTGCCTCGTCGACTGAGGAGCAGGATATTCCAACTGAATATCACGATGCAAAACAAAAGTGAACGTCCTTGCAATAACAGCTTTTTGAAAAGTGTTCCAACAACATCAGATTAGGTTTGTTTTTAACTTGCATTGATCCGAATCAACGCAGTCCCATCAATTGATCACACCAAAAAGAACAAAAATATACTGATGTACGTATATGCCATCCGCATTCGCCACTGGGTCCCGTCATTACTCGTTAGGTTAGCTAACTAACGACAGAGCGGGGATTGGACTAGCGCGGATGTAAAACATATACAACATCTACTAATATATATACTAATATATTATATTCGCTCAAGGCGTGAATAAAATGCAACATCACAGAAATGTACAGCATCACAGAAACAATACAGATATCTGGGATCCCCGGGTTTCACAGAGCCGCTGAAACCCGACGTTCCCCTGGTCGTGTGGATAGCCTGTGCAATGAAATCCTAGACCCCTACGGGCGCGGCAAGTCACCCGCCAAAAGCTGAAGCGAGGCAGCCCCCTTCAGCGCCGTGAATGGACCACCCAGCACTTCACGGAATCCGGTAACTTGGGCACCCCTCCTGGGTCAACCTGTACCCCCTACGAGTGCGGCGAATAGCCCGCCAATCCTAGAGTGAAGCCCCCTCCATCCCAATGCCATGAGATGCGGGCTTGTTGCCCTCTAAAACCCGGCTATCCGTGCACCCCTCCGCGGGGCAATCCTAGTACAGAAAGTAAAATATACATACAACGGGTACATCGACCGCAACCTGGCCGTGCCCCAAAATAATAATACAATCAGGCAGTGACGGCAGTCCACATGTCGGACGCTCGCCCCGCAATATCAAATGTACATAATACAACCACAACTGTACTAGTATTGCATCCAGGCTATCCCCACGACCGATCCGCAACATCACAGCAAAAACAGAACATCAACGTGAAAGTCACGTTCGCAAATCCGTCTAACCGGGCTATAGCAGTTAGACAGGATTTACCGATCAAGTGACATTCACGGTCGCAGATATAATGTAAATACTGTGAAATAATGTGTTTAAAATATCCGATCGATCAAAATTTAACAAGTGGGCCCCCAAGTACTACTGTAGCACATCAAGAAATTCTGGGCCCAAAATTAATATTCCAAAACCCATATTTTAAGCCCACACAGACACTGTAGAAATTTGGTGCAGGGATCTCCACAGTGCGCGGCGGAACCGCGGCGAGAAGGGGGTGTTTGCGGCGGTTCCGCGCTCCCACAGTGGAATCACTTCATCGAATTTTTACAGAGCTCTTATAATCTCCAGTACATCAATTTTATACAACCTGAAAAATTTTTGGAGACCAAAAAATTTCAACAGAAAACTGTCGCGAACAAAAATGTAGATTTTGGAATTTTGGTCGATCGGAAATGCAAAACACATTAAACCAAGCTAGACTAAGTTAATGGCGAGGCTCTGATACCACTGTAAGTGCACGGCGGCGCCCCGGCCGTCAATCCGACGGCCAAATGCGGAAGCGGTGATAAACTTTAAATTTTACTTGAACTGGCAAACCGCCGCGCACTAATACCCGGATCGAACCATTAACTAGTCCTAGCAAACTACAAGATGGGGAAGAGAGATATACCGACTGATCCGAGTCCTCCGGTCTTCTCGTCGTTGTCCCGATCTCCTGCGGAAGCTCCGGTCTCCACCTCGTCGCCGGAAGGGCACCACATCGCCTACTTCTTTTACGGGCTCCCACCTCAATGCCGAGGCAACTCGGGCACGAAGCCGGCTAGTCGACGTGCCCAAGGTTTGCTGTAGAATGTAGTGTACAAGTCTCATTTTGGGGTTCATGGAGATGCCTTTGTGGTGGAGGAAAAAGAACTCAACTCTTGAGATGAAGATGTGGGGATTTTATGAAGCCTAATGAACAAAATTTCCCCACCAAAAATATGGGACAGCCCATGCTCTCTCATGGCCGGCCAAAAACCTATGAGAATGAGAGGGAGAGCCAAACTCAAGAGGGTGGAATCAAAAATAATGCAAGGTGGAGTGTCATGGAAAAAGCAAGTGATGATGAGAGGCAATGATCACTCCCAAAACCAATACACTACCAACTAATCATCAACAACCATGATGCTTACAAAGTCAAGCCATCATGAAGCTAGAAGTCAAGGTCAATGAGAGACTATCATGATACAACAATAAGCAAAGACCCCCTCCACAAATACTTATTTGCAACAATGCAAATAAGCCCTCCTCCACCAAACTTCGGCCAATGAACGATACAAAGGAAATCGGCCGAAACAGAAAGCAAACTGGCAACTCCAGAAAACTGGTCCCGTAATAAATTACAGGAAAACCCCGATACTGTGCATACACACCCGCATTTGTATTTCGACCGAAATACAAATGCAATGAGACAAAATCTACACTGTACTATACTAGGATCCGGCTTATACCAAAGCCGGCTAGTAATATCCGTTCGATCCTGATCCGTGCAATACCGCACGTATCTGATCGAACCCTGCCATATAACCATACGGCCTGTAGTACAAACTGTTCGATCCTGATCCGTGCAATACCGCACGTATCTGATCGGACCTTGCCATATCTCCATACGGCCTCTACAACCTTTCGCCCGAAAGCTGAGTAACAGAATGTAGGGGACTCTAAAGACTCATCAACACCTTGGTTGTGGATTTAACCACTAGCACGTTAGAGGTATAAGCCAATACATAACGGGCTACCAGGTATTGACCAAAAGGGACGTCTGTGAGCGAACTCAGCCTGACTCCCTACTGAGCCTGTCAGTGACAATATCCGTACAGTCCGGTCCGTTCGTCTATGAGCATCACATGGCGGGCCTAGGGGGTTGGTAAAAGTCATACCCCCAAAAGCGGTACAAGTCGTGTCGGAGTGTAGCCCAGAACACCCTGAGATACTACTGGAATACCTACCAGTAAATCTCCTTGCCTCGGCCGAGGGCTTCGTGTAATGGCTCTCCTAGACACACACGACCTCACCCCCAATACCGGGAGAGACGAACCCCTGAAGATACGCTCACTACCTCCATGTGGCTCGGGACTGTACCCAACTAAAACCTGTTTGCACGACTCCTTTGAGCCGTGGTAGGGTAGTAATCAAAGTACAGTGGGAACTCACACGAGACAAATGACGATCCCCAGGTCGATGAACTAACCTGTACACATGTCACCAGGGAACTGCCATCTGACGTCTGGTATATGACCAACTAGCATGTTCCCGGCGAGTCCTGTCCGGTGTACTCATAACCCAATGAGCACCTGTATACATCTTAGGTGATCCAACTGACACCAGTGGCTTGTGAGACCGGCCACCGCCCCTCGTCGGGGTCTCGACTGTATACACTAGTCTACTCTGGAGTATCGATGCCCTGTCTCGAAACTCACACGACCAGGGACCATTTAAGGATATGCTAATAGACCCCAGCTCCCACTTATATGATCGCCCTCATACTGCTGGTGGTCAAGCAAGAATCCTAGGGGCTCTATCAACGTGTAATAGCAACTTGTCAGGTCACCTAAAACAGTACACGATGATAAAGGTAAACCAGATAGCATACTATCATCTCGAGTAAGACTGTCCTACCGGGATAGGTCCTCCATCAATCATTGCAATCACGTACCTGTGACCTAATAATTGACTCTGAGGGCACTATCTCCAACACGGACTGTACGGGAGTGTTACTGTTTGGATTCGCAGGAGAATATACAGGCTTGCTTGTTGATCTTCTGAGCGCTCAATACCTGGGTAGCTGTTACGTTTAGCTGACCGCTTGCAGCTTGTGGGTGTTTGATATGATCATCACCTACTGCCGACGTATTGACGATTCTTTAGAGTCCTACACAGAGGTTTCTTGACTCAGGCAAAACGGAGTAGGAGCACATATGTGATATGTGCGGGACCGAGGATAATGCGATATGTGATACCTTATTCTATTCTCGCGATATTTGATATCAGCCGGGTCATCGGATCAAGTGTTGATTCGATGAATCGGTACGGATAAATATTAGTCGGTTATATGCGATATAGCCGGATTGTCGGATCAAGTGTTGATTCGATAATTTAATGAATAATAATATATATGATATATTAAATTGCATTAACTAATATTTGCTCACTAAAAGATTCTTTTTCTCACTCGGGTAATACATTGATATATATGCGATATATGTTAAATGTATTATTTTATTTTGTTACGATAAATATTATATATGTGATATATAATATTGTAACATGATATGATAACTAATGCAACTTGTTTAGTGGAGTTTAAACATGATTAGGGTTTGGATTAGGGTTAAGCTTTCTAGATGTTTCTAGAAGCTTTTCTTTTTGTCATGATAAAGATATTTTCAAGTGAGTCATGCTTTAACCCAACCCAAACCCTAACCCTAGTTAATTCTCTACAAAGGTTCACTTGACCATGGTTGCATAATTCTATCATATTATTCTTTTCCTATTCATCACAAAAGGATTCTAACATTGTTCATCATCTTCTTCCTTCTTCTTCTTTGCTTGAAATGGTTTCTTGCTTTGATTTTTGTGATGGATAAATATGAGAAAAAGATAAATAAAGAGAGAAAAAATCCTACTTCATCATCCTCATCTTCCCTTGCCATTTAGATGAGGGTGTTCACATCATTTCATGAGTGTTAGCTTGTGTTAAAGAAACTTCAAGGTAGATCATCTTAGTATCGAAGATCGGAAGCAAAGGTTGCGTCTTTCTCTTCGTGGAACCTCTCGAGAGTCCGGATCCCGATGATCGCAGCGAAGGGACCACAACACGGAGCATATGAAGTGACGGACCGGATCTACAAAGGTTGTAATCCCTCTCACTTAGTGTTAAAGTGTTTAGCATGCTTGTTTTCGCCTAATCTCTAGTTTAAAGTTCCGTATTCGGGTTGTTCGGCATGGCTAAATTTTTAATCGGGCATGGTTGATGCCTCGTAGACCCTTGTGCGCGTGCCTAGCAACCCTACAGTGGTATCAGAGCCAAGCTAGAGCTTTAGGCGAAGTCTAGACGAAATTTAAAGTCCGATCGAAACCCGAAACCCCGATAAAACCCGCTCTCTGGACTTTTTCTAAAAACTGGGATTTTTCCACATTAAAAATGCTTAAAAAATTCAGCAGGGAATTATAAGAATTACGGTGCAAAAATTTTTTGATGAACAGTATAAAGAGCGGCCGAACCGCGGCAGAAGCATGCCTTCTGCGGCGGTTCCGCGGCTAAATGATGACGTCAGCATCTCTTGTTTGCACAGTAACTCCTATTTTAATATGCTGGATTTTCTGGGAATTTTTAATATTTATTCTCCTGTTGAGTTTTCTGGGGTTGTTTAGGGATTCGATGATTCGATCGGATTATCAGATTTTGTCTATGTGTGTTTTTCGGATAATTTTTAGAAACTGTTAAAAAGTTCGAACGGATATCAATAACTCACTTTTTCCCCTGTCGGAAAATTTTTCAAAAGTTGGATTTTTCCTCGTGTTTAAGAACGTTCTAAGTCGTGCAAGTAACGCGGTGGACCCTCTAGAAGACAACAAACCTTAACTCGATTATGTGACCGTCTTGAACTGCCTTTTGAATCTTAGGGTTTGGGGCAGTACGGCGTGCCACATGTGAGGCGTTGGCTTGACCCTTCTACGGCTGGACCATTGCTACTGTGGCATGTAATGGATGTTTTTTAAACTGATTTCAAGTGTTGAGATATATTGGGGAAATCTTGGGTGTTTGATGATTCGATCGGAAAGTTTAACTTTTTCTATTTATCTGGAATGTGATACAATATTTGGAATCCACAGGTAGTTATGAGATAACTAATTTGAATATTATAAACATAGCAGTTTAGTCTCAGATGATCGGTTGCCACGGAATTTTGATGTGATCAAAAGTCCGTCGCAATCACGTAGCGTACGCGGATACTCGCCGGGTAAACTTAATAGACAGCTACACCCCATAGCCCCGACCAAGTGACTATAGGAGAACCCCGTCGCCGAAAGCATCCGTTCGGGTGCTCGCGGTAGCGGTGTTCCGCCTTGGTGCACTTCGTCGACGGCATCTGGGGGTGCGGCCGTCTACTAAAGTTTGCGACGAGCATTCGATCAGGACGTTGGGAATCTTGTTGAATTGCCCGACTTGATATTGAAAAGAGTTTTCGATAATGAGACTAAAATGCGGGGTTTATAATTGTTAGGCATGTGATGTCTAAGGAATTCATTTGGTCAGGCATGCGATGTCTGAGGTGGTTGCGGATTCCAACTGTTGTAGTTTTACACTTTCTTTTCTGTGACCGTAAGCGTAGTATGTGGTGTATCGCCGGCTTCGTTGCTATACATCAACGACAATCGGGATACGCATACTTGCTTACGTTGATGATATGAGATATTATGTGTTGCTGTGATATGTTGTATTGGATCGTCGCGTTTGAATAGCCGGGGGTTTTATGTGAGATGAGAGTTTTTTCTTTTTCATTCATGTAAAATTTCATTTGTATGTAATATTCTTTTATTGGGGCACTTCCAGGTAGCGGAAGCTGTCACCGTTGTATATTATTTACTTTTCCGCATTAGGTAGACCCAAAGAGGGGAGCACAAGTAACCGGGTTCTAGGGTCCAGTGGGAGACCATCTCGAGGAGTCGAGACCGGGTCTCCTAACCCTAGAATTGGCAGTGTTACTTGCCGCTCTCGTAGGGGTCTAGGGATGTGGGTTTGGCTATTCATCGCGACCGTGGAATCCGTGTTTTATACAGGCTCGTATTGAAAACACGGACATCCTAGTATATCCAATATTTCATATATGTTCTTCTGCTGCAATGTTCTGTGATGAGATCATATTACTGCCTGTGACGAATGTTTATATTATATATATGAGATATATGTTATATTGCAGATTTCGTTTCAAAAGAGATGCTTGCGAAGCATAATTAAAATGGGACTTCATTAATGAGATTAATGAAATAAAAGAAACCTAAGATGTTGTAGAATCGAATTTCAAAATAAAACAGGTAGCTACAGTTCTTGCTTTGCACAGCGGTATATATGATATATCCTGCACCTTATTCGATGAGGAAAGGACCGAGATCCCTTCACCGGGAGTGACTCCTTTAGCAATAACTGGCAGATGCTACACACTCGGTTTGTCTTTTGATTGCTTTTAATAGTTTTTGCTTTGCATAGTGATATTTGTGAAATATCCTGCACCTTATTCGATGAGGAAAGGGCCGACGATCCCTTCACCGGGAGTGACCCCTTTAGCAAAACTAGAAAAGCCTCAAAAACACTCCATTTAAAATCACTCGATTCTACGACGATATCAAGTTCATTACGCAAAGGGTTTTCTTAAAAACCTGTCGTAGCCCTCCGTCATTTCAGATAAGGACTGTTTAGTATTCGTGCTGCGTTTGTTGGCCTTTGTCAAGGCGTAGTGTGCGGTAGCTGAATAGTACTTATCTGCTTATGCATATGATGCAGATTGGATTAGGGTAGTCGTGCGACCTTGTTGGCCTTTGTCAAGGGCCGTGCGGGTGGGTTTAATTCAATCAAGAAATGACGGGTTGAACTTGACTAGCAGCCTATGGTTTGTTGGCCTTTGTCAAGGTCATAGGACGCTAGGGGCAAAATATTATTGGGAATTTCAAGTGTTGAAATTTGCAATGAGATTGCATACCTTCTATGAGATAGTTGGATCCCGATACCCGCTGCGAGTAAAAGTTACTCCTGGGAGAGTTTTACACATTACAATTAGCTGATCAAGTAGGTGTCTAGAAAGGTGTTAACGTGGTTACGCCTCTGGGAAAACGAGGTTTACATTAATTAGGTTCGTGCGAAAGCACGGGGGACCTCCCTCAAAGTACCGACACTGGCCTGGCTGAAAGATTGGCGAACTTGTAGCGTGTAATTAATCCCGGCTAGTCTTTCCTTTTAGGGTTTGAAGGAAGATTTGACTAAAACAGTGGGAGACATCCTGATTAGATATATTATATAACCAATCTAATCTTGCAAGAGCATACGCTGAGTGTTTTCTTCTCTCTCTCTCCAGGTAGCGACCGTATCACGCCTTAATCAAGATAATAATACGGATATATTGACCAAACCCGCTTGTTATACTGAGCTGGGGAACGTTGGTCCCGCTCCAACTTATAATTGTTATAAGACAGAGCAGGAAATTGGGGATTACCAGAATTCCCGTGCCGCCCAAACGAAGAAAGTGCATGCTGATGCATCATCTTCGGGTGTGTTCATTACAGAGAACTGTTTCTCAGTATCCTTTACGTCCTGGGTATGTGATACCGGATCAGGATCCCGTATATGTAATCTGTTACATGGGCTACAGATAGGTAAAGAACTGAGAACGGGTGATAAGTTTCATGAGACAGAAAACGGTGCAAGTGTTGCAGCCAAGTCTGTTGGTCACTATCACCCTGTATTACCAGAATACATTGATTCTGAACGAATGTTATTAGATACCGAACCTGATATACAACATCATATCAGTCTCTTTATTAGTAAAGAAAGGATATAATTTTGTATTGATTGGATAATGTTTTGAACATTTCCTATATCAAGAGTTGATCGGTTCAGGCACGTTATCTAAAAGCATTGACGTTCTAAATCAAACTACAGTTCTTAGTATACAGAACACACAAGAGAGGAAGAGTTCAGATATGAACGAATCCTTCTTGAGGCATTGTAGACTAGGTCATATCAATGCGACCCGACTGGCTGAAGTTACATATAGATGCATATTTAAATTAGTTTGAATTTACATCTTGTGAAACTTGCCAGTCATGTCACAAAGATACGATGACCACAGCTCTGTTTATTGGAAACAGAGAAAGAGTTATTGAACTCTTGGGAATTGATACATGCTGATGTATGAAAGTCTCCTGTCTACACATGCCAAGACTGGTTCTTTGTACTTCATTACATTCTCTGATGATCTCTCAAGATTCAGACATATGTTCCTGCTGAAACACAAGTCCGAACCTTTTGAGATATTCACAGAATATAAGTTAGAAGTAGAGAACCAAAATACGGGTATAAGTATTATGTCCTTTGATGAGATCAAGGAGGAGAATACTTGAGCACGGAATTCCTGGACTATTCTAAAGGAGAATGAGATTCTCTCTCAGCATTACTCCTTCGAATACACCACAGCACGATGGTGTATCGGGGCGGAGCAATAGCACCCTATTTGATATGGTGTGCTCTATGATGAGTACTACTGAGTTTCCTATTTCCTTTTGGGAGTTATGCACTTGAGAAGCTGCATACCTATTGAATAGGGTTCAAATCAAATCAGTTGCCTACCACTTCATATATGATATAGAAAGGGAAGAGCCCATATCTTAAGTTTGTTGAGACTTGGGGTTGTCCGGCCTATGTCTAAAAAGCAAAATCCGGAAAAGCTCGAGGCAAGGTCTGTTATGTAGAACTGGAATGGTTCCAGCTATACAAACTGCAGCTGATGATTTGGTAGAACTAAAGGATTCAATAGTTTCCAACGTACCTCAGCCTCTCCGCCGATCTAGTAGGGTTCCTCACTCACCCGAGAGATACTTCGGTTTCTCTATGACAGTGGGAACGAGGATTGCATCATGAGATAATGACCCAACTATTTTCGAGCTGGCCATCAGGAGTGGGACTCTGTAAGAATGGCTGGATGCTTATCGATCTGAGATGGAATCCTTATACACCAACAAAGTATGGACTTTGGTTGCTTTATCTGAAGGGTTAAATCCCCATCAGGAGCGAGTATATCTTGAGAAGATTACTTGGTGTACATGGAAAAGTTGAGACTTTCAAAGCTATGCTTAAGTCCATCCAGATCCTACTTGCCACGGCTACATACCATAAATACGATATCTGGCGGTTGGGTGTCATGACTGATTTTCTAAATGATGTTTTAGAAGATAACGTCTATAAGTACACAGCCAGAGGGCTTCGTAGACAGTGGGAGCAGCGGAAACGTGTGCAAGATGTTTTATATGATAAAACAGGCATCGCGGAGTTGGAATATCTGTTTTGATGTGGTAGTCAAAGAGTTTGACTTCATCAAAATGGTAGATGAACCTTGTATATACGAAAAGGTAGTAGAGAGTATGGTGGTGATCTTCATAGAGTACGTGGATGACATACTCTTGATAGGGAAGGAGTTTCCTATGCTACGCTCGGTCAATCTCCGCTTATCACAAGGATTCTCCATATAGGATAAAAGTGATACCTCCTAAATCCTGGGTTTTGGATCTATGAGATAGATCTAATTGGATGTTAGGATACTCACTAGTTGTAGTGAGATGGTATCAATTGATCCTGGGGAGAATCACTGGAATGGTTCCAGGGTGATAAGGACGACTGAATGTCAGTCGCAGGCATTGTCTATACCCTCCGTGGAGGGACGGTATGTTGGAAGAGTTCCAAGCTAGACACCGTGACATACTAGATGATTAAAGGCAAGATACATCGTTACCAAGGATGCTACCAAAGAGGCAGTCTGGATACATATAAGTTCATGAGATGAACTTCGTTCCTACCATTGTGTGACAATGGAGTTGTGGCTTCAGCCAAGGAACTACCGTCCCATCAGAAATCCAGATATAATTCTTAGGCAGTGTCACCTGATCATGGAGATGGTTGATCTCCAGGGAGATCGAGGTTAGGAGAGTAGACACAGAGGACAACAGCGCGGATCCACTCACAAAGGCCTTTTTCCCAGTAGAGACTTTTATGGGATGGTCGAGTATGAGATATTTCAACCGCAGCTAATTGTTGGGTATGCGATACCATAACAGATGGCCCTAGTGCAAGTGGGAGATTGTTAGTTATATGTATGCCCTAGAGGCCATTACTGTACATACGATGTATATTGTAGTGGATGCTAGGACATATATAGGGAGGACTTTCTTGCTCGACATGATAGTATGCTATCTGGTTGTACTTTATCTTAACATGTACTCTGATTGTCTCTATATTACATGTTGATAAAGCCCTTAGGATATGTACTCGACTACTGGGACTATGATGAGATCATACTAGTGGGGCCACGGTAGTCGACGAGTACATCCTATAACTGTTCCTAGTCGTGGGTGTATCGAGACAGGGCATCGATGCACCAGAGTAGACTAGCGTATACGCATCTTGACCCATATGATGGGCAATGGATGATCCCATATCCATCGGTGTTTCACATCAAGGATGGTGTACGGGTGCTCAGTGGAGACTGGGTACACTGGACGGACTCGCCGAGAACTCCCAGATGGTATTATACCATACGTCAGATGGCAGTTCTCCGGTGACACTGGTACAGAGTAGTCTGTTGACCCGAGATCGTCATAGTGTCTTGTGTGATTCCCACTGTGCTTTGATTTCCATCATACCACGTCCAAGAGGGCGTGCAAAAAGGTGGCTTTTGGGTACAGTCCCGAATCACATGGAGGCAATGAGCGATAGGAGGGGATTCGTCTCTCCCGGTATAGGGAGTTGATGTTGTGCTGTGTTCGATTGGCTATAACCGGAAATCTCTGGCCAAGGTTGTTGAGATTTACTGGTAAGTGTTATCAGTAGTTTCTCGAACTGTTATAGACCTCAAATCGACACGACTTATCAAGCTACTGGGGTCTGACGTTTACCACCCATAGGCGAGATATGCAACATATCAGACGACGAGACCGGACTGTACGGGAGTGTTACTGTTTGGATTCGCAGGAGAATGTACAGGCTTGCTTGTTGATCTTCTGAGCGCTCAATACCTGGGTAGCTGTTACGTTTAGCTGACCGCTTGCAGCTTGTGGGTGTTTGATATGATCATCACCTACTGCTGACGTATTGACGATTCTTTAGAGTCCTACACAGAGGTTTCTTGACTCAGGCAAAACGGAGTAGGAGCACATATGTGATATGTGCGGGACCGAGGATAATGCGATATGTGATACCTTATTCTATTCTCGCGATATTTGATATCAGCCGGGTCATCGGATCAAGTGTTGATTCGATGAATCGGTACGGATAAATATTAGTCGGTTATATGCGATATAGCCGGATTGTCGGATCAAGTGTTGATTCGATAATTTAATGAATAATAATATATATGATATATTAAATTGCATTAACTAATATTTGCTCACTAAAAGATTCTTTTTCTCACTCGGGTAATACATTGATATATATGCGATATATGTTAAATGTATTATTTTATTTTGTTACGATAAATATTATATATGTGATATATAATATTGTAACATGATATGATAACTAATGCAACTTGTTTAGTGGAGTTTAAACATGATTAGGGTATGGATTAGGGTTAAGCTTTCTAGATGTTTCTAGAAACTTTTCTTTTTGTCATGATAAAGATATTTTCAAGTGAGTCATGCTTTAACCCAACCCAAACCCTAACCCTAGTTAATTCTCTACAAAGGTTCACTTGACCATGATTGCATAATTCTATCATATTATTCTTTTCCTATTCATCACAAATGGATTCTAACATTGTTCATCATCTTCTTCCTTCTTCTTCTTTGCTTGAAATGGTTTCTTGCTTTGATTTTTGTGATGGATAAATATGAGAAAAAGATAAATAAAGAGAGCAAAAATCCTACTTCATCATCCTCATCTTCCCTTGCCATTTAGATGAGGGTGTTCACATCATTTCATGAGTGTTAGCTTGTGTTAAAGAAACTTCAAGGTAGATCATCTTAGTATCGAAGATCGGAAGCAAAGGTTGCGTCTTTCTCTTCGTGGAACCTCTCGAGAGTCCGGATCCCGATGATCGCAGCGAAGGGACCACAACACGGAGCATATGAAGTGAAGGACCGGATCTACAAAGGTTGTAATCCCTCTCACTTAGTGTTAAAGTGTTTAGCATGCTTGTTTTCGCCTAATCTCTAGTTTAAAGTTCCGTATTCGGGTTGTTCGGCACGGCTAAATTTTTAATCGGGCATGGTTAATGCCTCGTAGACCCTTGTGCGCGTGCCTAGCAACCCTATATGTTGCGAAGTATGTATATGTGTGAATTTGTATACATATGTATATGTATATGTATGTACATAAAAAGAGGGGGAAAATGCATCCAAGGGATGCGTGGGGCCAGCGCCTTGAGCGCTGTGCGCTTAGGTGTTGTGCGCTCAGGCGCAAGCGCGCCACGTGTCGGCACGTGGGCGCTTTGCGCAAGAGCGCTGCGCGCAGGTGCGCAAGCGCGCGCGCGCGCCACGTGTCGGCACGCGGGCGCTTTGCGCACTTGCGCAATGCGCGTTGGTGCGCAAGCGCGCGCGCCACGTGTCGGCACGCGGGCGCTTTGCGCACTTGCGCAAGCGCGCGCGCCACGTGTCGGCACGCGGGCGCTTTCCGCACTTGCGCTGCGCGCTGGAGCGCAAACGCAAGCGCGCGCGCCACGTGTCGGCACGCAGGCGCTTTGCGCTCGAGCGCTAGCTCGCCGGCGAGGATGAGAGGTTTTTAGTCTGAAAAAAGATTTCTCAAAGGAGAAATCAGAGAGGAGTCGGGCTCCTGAATGTGTTTTGGATTTAATGGAAGTGGTTCTTCTTCTTCCTCCTGTTGCTTGCTGGATCTTGAAGATCAAGAGATGTGAAATCTCAAAATCTCTCCTTTCTGAGATCTAATGGTAGATCCAAGTTCCCCTTTGTGGGTTTTGTGGTGGAAGACTTCTTAGTTTTTGAAAAGAAAGAGTAAAACTCTTGATTTAATTCAAAAGAAATGAGAAGGTTTAGAACCTTGGAGAAGGAGCAGGAGGCACAAAAGATCTCAGATCTAAAATTTTTGTGGAGAGAATGAAAAAGTATATCCTATTCATCATCATGTTGCCTTTTATAGGCTTACACATTTACATATAGCCCCTTGGGCTTTTCAAAATGGCTTTTTGCCTATCCCATGGCTCATGTGTCATTTGTTTTTGCACATAAGTCATGAGCTTACAAAAATTTGGCTTTATGTCCATTTTGCATACATTCATGCACAAAAATTACATAAAAATTATTTGTTACATGATTTTTGTTGTTGGCATGGAGGAGGCTGGCCGCGGGCTCGACTTGGGCATGGGCCCGCTTGACCTGGGCTTGGGCCCACCTGGTTTGGGGTTGACCTTGACTTTGACTCGGTCAACGGGGGTGTAAATTTTTACCCCAACACGAAGGTTTAAACGGATGCGGCCAATATAGCAGACTTCGTCAGATTCCCCCTCGTTTGAGGGGTTTTTGATTGTGGGGACGCTCTTCCCTGCAGGCGCAAGCCCCTGCAATTAATTACGCTACCGCATCGCGGTAACAACTTTCTCCTTCTCCAGATGGTCACTTTGTGTCGTGGGTGTTTGTTTTGTGTTTGGTTGCCCGTGGATTGTATACGGAGACTAAGTTATGTTGTCGCCCGTAGGGTGTGGACTAGTCCAAATCCGTATCTTTCTGAGATTTGGATTTTGGGGGTTTGGGTTTAAGGATACATTAGTCTCATTTGAGGCTAAGATCAACTTAAACGATTGTTAAAGATACGTTAGTCTAATTTTAGACTAAGATCAACTTAACGGGACCATTTAGATCCGACAAGAGAGCGATTGGACTCTATTGTTTAGTTTAGTGATATTGCGGTCGATTGTTAGTTTAAGGACATTACGGTCCATTGTTAGTTTAAAGACATCGCGGTCGAGGTTAAGGACATCATAGTCCGTGGATTTAAGAACTCCACAGTCCGATGTTAGTTTTAAAACGTCACGGTCGAGGTTAAGGACATCATAGTCCGTGAGTTTAAGGACCTCACAGTCCGATGTTAGTTTTAAGACGTCACGGTCGAGGTTAAGGACATCATAGTCCATGAGTTTAAGGACCCCACAGTCCGTAGTAACATGTGGTTGTCGGGACCCATCACCTCTCTGACGACGTTGAAGGATTACAACGACAGATATCAGAGGAGTAACGAGATGTACCCACGAACCAGTGTGAATTGTTTGAAAGATCTGTAGCCCAGTTTGGGACTAAGATCTGTTGAGTATTTGTGAACAGATTTGCTCAGTTCAATATAAGTTGAGGACTTATGGTCAGAATTGGGCTAAGTCCAATAAAAAAATGTTTAACATTTTTAGTTGCTCTGGCTATTAAGCCTTTATTTGGGCTCAGCCCTTTCAATAATGCTAGGCATTGGGCTCTAACATTTCTGTCCTGTATTGAATGCATAGCATTCATCAGAAACAAAGTTTGTTCTGACAGTGCGCCACGTGGCGCGCCAGGCGCGTTGCGCCAGTCAAAGAGCGCATTGCGCTTCTATCGGTTAGCGCACACAAGGAGGACATGTGTCGCGCTTAGCGCTAAGCGCTACTTTGTTAGCGCACCACGCTTTTAATTTATGAGTGCGCTGCACTAGTTTATGGGTGCGCCAGTGAGTGACACGTGGCGCGCTTGGCGCTGAGCGCCAATCCAAGAGCGCAGTGCGCTGTTTTCAGGAGCCCAAAACGCAGATCGTGTCTATGGTTGACACGTGGCATGTTTTGGCGCTGAGTGCCGATCCAAGGATCGCAAAGGCGCAATTCATGAGTGCAAGGAACTTTTCAGTAGTGCACCGCGCATCTGATCAAATTTAAGATCAAAAAACAAGTTTATGTTCTTCTTAAAGGAGGTTTTGCCTATCCAAGAACAAAAGTTCTTGTTTTATAAAAGGGCTCTGCCTTTACAGATCAAAGATCTATGAATGAAGTAAATACTTCTTTTATTTTTTTATGATTAGATCTTTTGATCCTTTTCTTTTTATCAAAGATCTTGGTCTTTTTTATAGATCTAAGATCTTTTTAGAAGATATTTCTTCTTTTTATGAGATGATTTCATTTCCGTTGTTCAAGAATTAATTCTTTACCTTTAAAGATCAAGAAATGATCTTCTTTCTTCTAAAGGCTTACCTTTCTTTCTCTTTGAGTTTTTCTCAAAATTTTCAGAGGGTTTTTTCTTTATGAGACTTGAAGTCTTGGGGCCTTTATATAGGGCCAATTGATTTGTTAAACCAGTTTAATAGATCTTTCTCTGATTGATTTGGGAATATTTCCCACCGTTGGATCTTTGATCCTAAGGTTTCTGTTTTACAGAAGATAATCTTCTTCTTTTAATAAGATTGAAAAATCTTTGCATAACAGAATTTTAATTCTGATTAATAATTTATTATTATTAGATCTTTTGATCTAACGGTGGGAAATTCTTTTAATTTCAGCGCTGGCGCACTTGGCGCGAGCGCACCTACGTTTGACACGTGGCGCGCAGCGCAGAGCGCAGCGCAATTGCGCTGGCGCACCCGTGTTTGACACGTGGCGCGCAGCGCATCCGTGTTTGACACGTGGCGTGTAGTGCAGAGCGCAGCACAACAGTGCTAGCGCACCCGTGTTTGACACGTGGCGCGCAGCGCAGAGCGCTGGATCTGAAGCGTTGCTTCAACTTTTAAATTTTGAATTTTGAAACAGAGCTTTGCTCTGATTGGGGGTGCGCTGCCTAGGGCACAGCGCTCCTAGCGCTGGCGTGTCTGCTTTTGACGCACAGCGCGCAGCGCACGGGATCTGAAGCGTTACTTCAATTTTTGAATTTTGAAATTCAAAACAGAGTTTTGCTCTGATTGGGGGAAACAAAGGAGAAGAGCGCCGAGCACCCAAGACCTAGAAGAAAGGAAATATGAAAGAGTAGAGGCCCTGGAATGGACCTCACCTCTACTTATCACCGCGAACGATCTCATCCAACGGCGCCCTTCATCTCCCGCCAAAAACGCCTCCCCGCGTCCAATGGTTCCGATTGCTCCACTTGTCGTTTCCACACTGGACCGCACTTCATCAAGCGTCGCAGGTCTGCACACGTCGCGTCGGCCAAGCGACGCTTGACACGTGAACCGTCGCTTCAGTGGCAGGATGCACTAATCGGCGCACCTTCCTTAAATGCAGAGATCTCGTCCTAATTCGCTGGCAGAAGAGACAGCTGACAGCTTGGGGACGCGTCCCGACGAAACCTTAGGAGGGAGCTCACTCCGCGCGGCCCGGCAGTCCACTCCTGACCCGAATCGCTAGTTGGTCAGGACAAGAGTGGAGGGCTAATGATGATGCTCAATATTGGCGATCTCCAAGATCATGACACGTGGCAGATAACGTGTCCCGGAACTCAGAAGAAAGGGCCTACAGGATCGACCAGGCCACCCCTGTACCCGACCTGCAAGCACAAGCTGGCTCACCTCAGGGCCCCCTGAAAATTGGCCTCCTCGGCCTCTCAGCTCGCCCCGAGCTGCCACAGGACCAAAACTCCTCGGTCCTCTCGTTCGTCCCCGAGCTCCCCAGCTGAGGCCATCTTCCTCGGTCCTCCGACCGACCAATTCCACCACCCACAGGTGTAACCGCCGCTCCGCAAATCTCGCCATGCGCAGATTCTCCGCCAGCAACATCTCACGTCCCACGCCATCACGATCCCCATTAATGGGCGATCCGCTCTTTATGCGGACGTGACGTCGGGAGCGTAACTGCCGGCGAGATTCTCACGCCTGCTGCTGCGTGCTGCCGCCACCATATAAACCCCCATCACAGAGAGGTCAAGTAAGCCATTTTTACTCCACTTAGCCGTTACTCTGCTCGGATCTCGTACTAACTTGATCGTCGGAGGGTCCTCGGTGGTACCAAACCACCCCGGGACTTCCTTGCAGGTACTCGGCGCTACACTCCTCAAAGTCACCAATCTCCTAAAAACCCATTGAGACCCACACGCAACAGGAGATCACCTCCAAAATCCACCGAAAGATCGAAGGAAGACAACATCTGAAGGAGACCTGAAAATGACCTCCATCAGCAGGGTTTCCACTCTAAAGGGTGAAGCTGCCGATTTGAATCCCAAAAGTGTCATATCCAAAAAAAAATTAATGTCTGTGCTTTCAATTGTCTGAAGCATTTCAAATAAGATTAATCATTAGCTTTTGGATTTTATTTTCCATTTTTCATTAATATAATATATGGAATTTATATTGATGAATATGTCACAAAATGAAAATTTCCAGAACCAGAACTCTCAAAATAATTGCATTCTAATAGAAGAGATTTAAAGATGTAACTCGAACTAAATGAATTTACTTATATATACTCACGTTCAAACTTCTAATATTTTGATGAAATTTGAATTTATATTCTCTAATAAATTCGAATATAAATTTTTTTTATTTAAGGTTCGAAAATTATGATTAGAATTAATGAAGTAATTTTATTCTCTAATAAATGTTGTTAGCTTGCATGTGAGGACCCATTTTGGTCCATTGTGGTTGAGGCTAACAAATCCATGTTAAGGGTCACTCCCAAATTGATTCCTTGTCTCAATCAATCAACTTCACCTAAAAAGAGCCTTTGCCACATATCTCTTGTCATTTTTATGCTAATGAGTTTTTTAAGAAGAATGTGGTTTGGTTTGCAAGGAAATTGCGAACCATAATTTGAGGAGAGGTTCACATGCCTGCATCATGGGATGATTGGGGCTTAAATTTTGTTAGAGACATATAGGAGCCACTTGTATCATGAAAATGAAAATGTTGGGAGAATTTGTTGAAGATGAGTTTTCAATTTCAATACTTAAATGCTCCAAATTTTTATTGTAAAACATAACAAATTCAATGTAGTGGTTATTTTGATGTAGGCTTTCTTATTTCTTTATTAGCAGAAAACCATCGTTTATTTTAATAAAAGTTTTTTTTATTAACATCCAGTTTCTTCTGTTAAATGCAAATTTTAGTTCAAATTACATTGTAACGAAGGAAGGATAGTTACGGATAGTTAATAAAAAATAATGAATAGAAATGGCGAAATTTAGGAATACTTTGGAAATAGAAATACAATATAATCAAAACGATAACAATGTTAAAGTCGGTTGGGTAAAATGCGGATTTTTAAAATAAAGGATGCCTTCAGATAATCAGACAAAAGCGAGAAAGGTTTAGAGTTCGCTTGTTCGAATCGTAAATGTCTCATACCCCCTTCTTAATTAATGTTTTATTAAAGGGGGTGACATGCAAAAAGGCCCTCCTTTTTATCTTGAGACATGTCACATGAGTAGGAGCATGTCTTGCCTCCCTTGTCTCTAACCTCCCTCTTAATTAACTCCTTTAATTAATTAATCTCAGATCCACACCCCTCTTAATTTAATACCAAACATAATCAATCAATAAAATAAAAATTATTGAAAAAACCTAGCATAGTATATACATCAACATCTACACCAATGCGTCTAAATTCAAAATCAGAGGGACCCGCAAGTTATCGGATCCTCCAGATTAGCGGGTCAAGTATTTACGTAACCGACGGCATTTGGGGCCCGCTTCGAAACTCCTGGGAACTGGCTGTTGCCGGTCACAGCTGTCGGTGACCGACGCTTGCGTGGCGGAAGTACTGCTGTCAACACTTATAGCTGAGTCCCTGTTTTCTTGTCTCAAAATAAGTAAAAATATTTTATATAAAATTGAATAAAAGTGAGAGGGAGTGTCGGTAAAATGAATGAATTGCAAACGGGATATGATTATCACCATATTTATGCCCGGCAATCTTATACGGATTTGAATAGAGATACAAATAGTTATCGGAAATGAAAATTGTTAAAGTTGGAAATAGATATGGATACGGATATGAAATGAATATTAGAAAAAATATACACTCGATAAAACCAGACATTACTATTTTTGGTAGCGGATAAGGATACAGAACGAATACCGGCGGATATGGATACGTATTCGGGCAGTCGTCGAAAATGAAAATAACCGTCGGTATTTGACAAAATTCTGATACAGATTCGGAGTCGGCTCAGATTATCCATGACCCTTTATATCCGTACTAGAATCCCAACAAATCCAATCACGACTCAACCTAGCTGTCTATGATGGCTATAATATCTTAGCACAATCACATGGAATTTTTTTTTACTCGAACAGAAGGAGCATGCTTACATTTACAATCACAAAAACGTTGGGCTTGGTTTAATGTTGGGAGGAAAAAAAGAAAAGAAAATCGAGTTTGTAAGGATCCAACAAATTTTAATTTATAAATATATTACCAAAGAAGCATGGGTTTTAGGGTAAATTTGCTATCAGAAAAATGGGCTAGCATAAAGACGATAACAGATTATTTTTTTACAAGTTAAGCCTTTTTATTTTATCTTATTTTTTGAAAAGAGGGTATTTTTAATTACGTAAGCTGGGACTTCGGAAGAGTCTCTTTTCAGCTGAAACAATATTCTAATTGGGTCATCGCTCAAATGATCGAGTCTTATAATGTTATTTGGAAGTTCTCTTGAGTAAAATTGAGAGATGTTTTCAAAAGTGAGAGTAATAAAATAGTAACGATCATAATTATAAGCTCAATCCCTGGATGCCCAAGTACCCATCTATATTTGACTAATATAATATTATTTAATCAAGTCATTTTCAAGCCGTGGCATATAATGGAGAAGCCAGAAATGTATAAACCAATACGTGTAAAGACACAAGTTATATTTATAATTCTGTAATATTTTTGAAATATACAAAATTCATATGAGAGAGGATCTAATTTCGCATATTTATTATTATTATTATTATTATTATTTGATTTTTTTTAGTTTTGGGGTTGAGAAATTTTTTCAGCAACATCACAGTAACGACAGCAAAAATCCCCTCATGGTCAAAGATTCAAAGCTTACCAGCATCCAAAGACGCCCTCGCCACGTGTGAGATTCCCATTGGACAGGGGGTGACGACAGCAAAAAGGATCTCGATCACGTGCGCGACCGCGTCGCGCCTCACTGTATCCTAGCTGGCGATCGTCGTGGAGCGCGCACCCTCCTCTCACATGACGTCGCGGGCCCCACACCCGCCCACCATTCACGCCGCTCTTGTCGGAACCCATCCTCTAACCTCACTCACAAACAAACCATCCTCTAAGTGGGCCCCGCATATGCCTGCCTGAATTTTGGGTGATCATTATACTGGTGAGCGTATCGGAAGCGTCTGAGGTGGTGCCACGTGTCACCGACGCCGCGTGGACGTGCAGCTGGGGCCCACGGCAGCGTGCGTACGTACATGCACTCACGTCGTCGAACTATTTGGATGCCGTGACTCGCGGCGAATGTATCGAATCGGACCTGTCCGTTAACGGATCGGATCGGATCTCGAGTTTTTGACGGCCGAGATTTCGTGAACCCGTTCTGATTAAAAAGGAATTGGATGCTTGATTAGTGCGCGCCAACTCTTTTTTAACCAAGGGCACCGAGCTGACTCGTCACATATTATTTCTGAATTATAACATTTCGATTCACGGAAAATAAGAAAACGAAATTAGAGCCATCAAAAGACAACCGATAAAATCTAAAAATTGTCATGTGAACATTTTGAGTGTTACAGAAAGGAATTTTCTCCGATAGCAGCTAAAGACCGATTTTCCCACAAGAGAAATATATTACATGCAATCAAAACATTTTATTTGCGGGACACAAATATCTAATATATTTTGTTCAAGAAAGCAAGGGCTGTTTAGTCAACTGAAGAAATTAAGGTGGAAAGGTAAAATTTCATAATCTTGTAGCTACCATGAGAAGGTGAGGACACAGCTTAAGCGAAAATGAGCTTGCAGCCACATGGTTTTTGGTCAAGTGTCCAGTGAGCTTAGTTCAAATTAGACCAAGTTAATTAATTCAATCACAAAATTAGGAGTATGGGTCTTCTTTATAATAAGCTTGATCTCAATACATGAGTTCTAAGATGAATTCAATCAACTAAATTACGATTAATTAATGATCCCCACGATCAATAGGAGATTATTATATTTCTCTAATTGCACTAGGGATCCAAAAAAATTATGATTCCATATTCTAATTGGTGGTTGATTTGCTATGTTCATGTGTCTCATGTAGCATGCTTCCTAGCAGTTGTATATGATTCCACCATCAAGAATATGCGCGTTGGACAATTTAATATTCTCCCGTGTACTTATAATACATAAGTTTGATTTACTAACAATCGGACTTGTTTTTTCTTTGACTAAAACGATTGCAGATAGGCTCGGGTTTTATTATGCTGCTTCTCGTCCCCTCTATCTCTAACCCTTCTCAGCATCCTTCTCTTGACATGCCATATTGTCACACATTAGCTCTAGCATAAGCCTCACACATTTCTTGACCCTAACCAAGAAAGTCATTTTATGGTTTCATTTCCTTTTAACTTTATCCTCCTTCGTACCATCAACCGACTTCCATTCGATCAAATATTCGACCACTGATTTTCTCTCTTTCCTTTTAGTCAGGTTTAAACGTTCTATTGGAACGCAACCACCATTTATGTCCTTTCCATTGATTTTTGTCACGCTCTGCTTCCCAGAGTGCGCTAAGATCGGCACGTGACAGAGCCAACCATGCTACCTGTGGATAGGAAAGATCCCTCCATAGTCACATTACGGCTGTCTAGAGATATCAAGAATAGTAGAAAAATAAAACAACTATCTAATATATGTCCATGAGCCAGAATAACGAGTCAAGAAATAAAATAATGCGACAGCAAAAGATCCAAATATAATAATAATCTGGAATGTACGTCCCAAAATACGGGCTCACATCAGGAATGAAGATACTGAAGAGAAAAACTAAACTAAACTAATAACAGGTCCTCACTGCTCGGCCTGTTGATCAAAATACTCCTGGTCAGCCTGCGGCAAAGGTAAAGGATCTGGGCCATGCAAAACCCAGACGTTAGTGCGTCATAATATCAAACAATAATAAATGAACAGGAGGTAACAAGATATGCATGCATGAATTATAAAAGGGTACATGAATGTAATAAGTGAGCAGGAATATAGAACAGTGAAGTGTAACAATATATGTGAAGTGCAGCGGTGAAACTAAATTGTGCTACTGGGTTAACTACTCTCAAGTCTGTGAAATCAATTTGATGAATCGTCAACTCAATAGTATCCCGTGCGTCCCCGAGACCACGGTCCAGACTCTCGGGGCTGAATTCGAGACGTGCCGCTAAGCACAAACAGGAAACATCAGCAACATCATTCCGGGACTGGCCTAGCCCCCAAAACTGATTAGTATAAGCGTCGAACTGTTGAGTTACAAGTTAGGTTTCATCATTGATTTCCCCTTACCCATAAGTTATGTATTCAAGCCAGGTTTTGATAAATCTGAAGCTAATACCAACACATGATCAAGCAGGAACATGTTTGTCTATACAGACAACAGGATATGTCCATCGGGACAACATGTCAGGATTGTCGGCATTAGAAACAGGATCAGGTAACACGTCAAGTAGTGATATATCATGTCATGTCAAGTAGTGTACATGTATCAAGTCATGTCAAGTAGTGGTGTATCAGGTATCAAGTGGGTGCTCATAATCAAACTATAGCAACTATTGAATCAGTGTGAAAGTACGGATGTACAATAAAAATATGGATGCACAAATATCGATCAGGGGTTACATCATGACTATATAGGACGCACATTATCAAGCATGGTGCACTAATACAACAGTAACATGAAATAATATGGTCTCGGCGTGCAACTAGATATGTAATAAACCATACGGATACAGACGGATACTATAAAACTGTAAATCGGTAAAATTTGTTGAATATTAAAACACAAACACTATCATTTATTAAATAGATATTTATATAATAATATTAATATGGATACTATATTCAAACCGGTTAATAACTATAAAAGTGATATTGATTAACCATGCACAAGAAAGTTCCGTTCAGAAATTCAGCGTCATCCTAATTTGTAAAATAACTTAAAAATAACAAACGTTCTCCAAAAGGGATGTGTCTTGTACTAAAACAAAGATGATTCAATAAGATTTTCATTTTTATAAGTTGAAGTATCTCAGATTGTTCCTACAAAAAACTATGAACATTCGAAATTGAAAGTTTGCTGCTGGAATTTTCCTGGACAGCAGTTTAGAGATATTTTCATTTGAATTTTACGTTATTTAAACAATTTATTTTGCAAGTAAATATTTCATAGAGTTATAGTATTCTGAGTTATATTCGTAACGAACTAAAGAACGTATACTAATAATTTTTCTATAATTTATAATGAATTTTATAAGGTAAGGTGTACAGTAAATTTCAGATTTGTCGTATCCGCTTTGCAACGACGTTTCATGTGTAAACTATAATATTTTCAAACTATATTTTGTATAACGTTATAAAATGCAGATTATAAACTAATTAAAAATAATAATAAGAAATATTACGACGATATATATTTTAAATGATATGAATGCAATCGGGTATCCGAAAACAGTAAAACTTCAGTATGGATGCATAATACTATACCTAACTTATAGCAAAATGATTTAGCATGCGACTAGACATGTAAATAATGATATTGATGTGTACGGACGTCGTATAACAGTAAAATGATAAACTGGTAAATGCGGTATGTACAACTAAACAATATGAAATGTAAATATTCAAATGGATGCAGTATATTGTAGTATAATGCGTAACAGGATAAGTTTGCATGCACTAGATATGAAGTAACTTGCACGGATGCACACGGATATCCGAAAACGGTGAAACATGCAAAATGATAATGTGGGATGCATAACTAATCATTATGTGTTGTTATTATTCAAATGAATATAGAATATAGTAGTATAGCATGTAGCAAGATTAACTTGCCTCGACGGATCACGAAACGGACGCAGGGCACACGGGACAGGTCTAAACAATGCAAGAAGGTGATCACGCAGGCAAGGTACGTTCACTGGATCACTCGGATCGTCAGCAACGAGCACGGCTCCGGCGGTGATCACCGAAATTAAGAAATAAGATCAAGAAAAAGAAAGAAGAAAGAAGAAAGAAGAAGTAAGAAGAAGAGACTGTGTATTAAATAAGGAAAGAAAAAAATATATATATATATAAATATATTTATATGCAGAGGAGAGAGACAGAGAGAAAGGGGTTGTTAGTTTGTTAGGAAATTAGTTTAGATTTAAATTTAAAAAATCTTTTATTAGTTAACTAAATTTTAATTTGTATCAGTTTATAAAATTAATATTATATAAATAAAATTTGATGTTCTGGTAAATACAAACATAGTCCAAAACATGCCCGGATCGGGTCTAAAATTTTAATTTTAAAATACGAAAAAAATATGCGATGACCAAATTTCAAAATGAATACTCGGGTAACGAAAATGCATACCCCCAAGAACGGATGCACGTGCGTGCACGTAGCCATCCAAACACGTTCGTTTCACTGAACGGGACAGGAACAGATGTGCGGATGCTACCATGGGGTTAGGGGTGTCAGGCAAGCCATGCAATATATTTTTAAAATATTTTTCGTGACTTTAAATGATATATATAAAAATGCAGATGCCAGATATAATGCGAGTATGCAATTTATAAATTAAAATGAAAGTGCACGAGTCTACGTAACAAATTAGGATAGAACATAAACATGAATCAAGACAGCTTTCAAGCAAGCGGGTCGGGTAGAATCCAAATACAAATGTCAAATACACTATTCGCACCCAAAACACAGTAAATCAGGAAAATACAATAAATAAAGAAATACTTGAAGTAGAACTGGTATAAACGAACTAGGGTGTTACATTATACCCAACTACAAAAGAATTTCGTCCTTGAAATTCCCAAATCAAGAAAAATAAACAAACATGAAACTACAGGAAGAGACCTGGAAACTTCTGTCGAATCTCGTCTTCTCGTTTCCAAGTCGATTCTCCGTGTGAGCGATTCCCCCAAGAAACAAGTACGAGAGGGATAACCTTGATCTTAAGGACCTTTTCTCTTCGATCAACAATCGATATCGGTCGTTCCTCAAAGGTCAAATTCTCTCTTACAGTCAGCTCCGAATGATCCAGCACGTGTGTTTCATCTCGAACATACTTACGGAGTTGGGATACATGAAACACGTCTTGAACATTCGCCAAAGATTATGGTAAACCCAATCGGTAAGCCACTTCTCCAACACGTTCCAAAATCTCGAAAGGCCCCACGAGTCGAGGACTAAGTTGCCTCGACTCCCAAAACGAATCACTCCTCTAGTCGGTGATATTCTCAAGAATACCAGATCACCAAAAGAGAACTCTAGAGGTCTTCTCGATATGTCGACCCAACTCTTCTGCTGATCTTGTGTTGCCTTCATAATTCCAGATAGTATTAACTTTCTCCACGGTTTGCACGATCAAATACGGTCCCAACAATTTTCGTTCTTCAACATCGTCCCAACAAACATGTGAGCGATACTAGCGACCATACAATGCTTCAAATGGAGCCATCTGAATAGTCGCCTGAAAGCTGTTGTTGTACGAAAACTCCACCAAGTGTAGATGATCCTCCCACGAACCCTTGAAGTCCAACATGCAAGCTCTCAACATATATTCAAGAGTTTGGATTGTTCTCTCTGATTGGCCATCTGTCTGAGGATGATAAGCTGTGCTAAACTTCAATCGCGTCCCCAAACTTTCCTGTAAACTCCTCCAGAAGTGCGATAAGAATCGGGTGTCACGGCCGGACACGATGCTCACAGGTACTCCATACAATCTCACAATCTCCTGCATGTACCGTTCTGCTAACGCTTCCGTTTACTGACCAACTCAAAACGGTATGAAGTGAGATGCCTTAGTCAATCGATCAACAATCATCCAAACTGCATTGTTGCTCTTTGGAATCCACGGTAAAGCTGTCACGAAATCAATGGTTATATGTTCCCACTTCTATTGAGGAATCGGAAGTGCATGTAATAAACCAGCAACCCTTTGATTTCAGTCTTAACTTGCTGACACATCAAGCACTTTGCTACAAAGCGAGCAATCTCCCTTTTCATGCATTCCCACCAGAAATGCTGTCGTAGATCACGGTACATCTTTGTGCCTCCTGGATGTATGGAATACGTGGAACTGTGTGCCTCCTTCATAACTTCTACGCGAATATCTCCTTTTGGCACACACAAACGACTACCATATCGCAACGAACCATCTTCATGAATTAACAAGTCCGTTCGAAGTCCAGCTTCAACCTGTTCTCAAAACTTCTGCAATCTTGGGTCATGTGACTGTGCTGCTTTAATATTATCGATCAACGATGACTATACTTGCAGCTGCATCAACTGTCCCGAAGAATGCGGTGTTTACCGCCGGAAACCGGGAAGACGGACAGTCTTGCCTGAATCTGGGGACAAATGTTATTTGGTGCTATCCGTCCACCTCTCCGAAGATACCAAGTTGATTTATGGCACCATGTATCGAAGGTTTAAACGGATACGACCGATGTAGCAGACTTCGTCAGATTCCCCCTCGTTAGAGGGGTTTTTGATTGTGGGAACGCTCTTCCCTGAGGCGCAAGCCCCTGCAGTTAATTACGCTACCGCATCGCGGTAACAACTTTCTCCTTCACCAGATGGTCACTTCGCGTCGTGGGTGTTTGTTTTGTGTTTGGTTGCCCGTGGATTGTATACGGAGACTAATTTATGTTGTTGCCCGTAGAGCGTGGATTAGTCCAAATCCGTATTTTCTTAGATTTGGGTTTTGGTTTGGGTTTAAGAATACATTAGTCTTATTTGAGACTAAGATCAACTTAAACATTTGTTAAGGACACGTTAGTCTAATTTTAGACTAAGATCAACTTAACGGGATCGTTTAGATCCAACAAAAGAGCATTTGGGCTCTATTGTTTAGTTTAGAGATATTGCGGTCGATTGCCAGTTTAAGGATATGGTGGTCCAAGGTTAAGGACATCATAGTCCGAAGGTTTAAAGGGACCCCACAGTCCAAGGTTAAGGACATCATAGTCCGTAGGTTTAAAGGGACCCCACAGTCCGAGGTTAAGGACATCGTAGTCCATGGGTTTAAGGACCCCACAATCCAGGTTAAGGACATCGTAGTCCATGGGTTTAAGGACCCCACAATCCAGGTTAAGGACATCGTAGTCCATGGGTTTAAGGACCCCACAGTCCGAGGTTAAGGACATCGTAGTCCATGGGTTTAAGGACCCCACAATCCAGGTTAAGGACATCGTAGTCCATGGGTTTAAGGACCCCATAGTCCAGTTTAAAGACATCATAGTCTGTGGAATGTATGGTTGTCGGGACCCGTCACCTCTCTGAAGACGTTAAAGGATTACAACGACAAATATCAGAGGAGTTCGGAGATGTACCCTTGAACCAATGTTGGTTGGAAGATCTATAGTCCAATTTGGGACTAAAGTCTGTTAAAAAGTTTATGAGCATATGGGCTCAGTTGATATGATGGAACATTTTATTGTTCTGGCTATTGAGCCTTTATTTGGCCTTGGCCCTTTCAATAATGCAGAGCATTAGATCCTGACATTACTTTTGTCTTGTATTGAATGCATAGCATTCATCAGAACAGTTGTGTTCTGACAGTACGCCATGTGGCGCGTCAGGCGCTTTGCGCTAATGAAAGAGCGCATTGCGCCTCTGTCGGGTAGCGCACGCAAAGATGACATGTGTCGCGCTCAGCGCTAAGCGCTAGTTTGTTAGCGCATTGCGCTTTTAATTTATGAGTGCTTTGCGCTGATTTAAAGGCGCACCAGTGAATGACACGTAGCGTGCTTGGCGTTGAGCGCCAGCCCATGAGCACTGTGCTCTATTTTAAAAGCGCAAAGTGTAAGTAGTGTCTATGGTTGACACGCGGCATGTTTTGGCGCTGAGCACCAGTCCAAAGAGCGCAAAAGCGCAGTTAATGAGTGCAAGGCACTTTTAAGTAACGCAAAGCGCATCCGATCAAATTTATGATCAGAGAACAAATTTATGTTCTTCTTTTAAAGGAGGCTTTGCCTAAAGATTCAAGAACAAAAGTTCTTGTTTATAAAAAAAAAGACACTGCCTTTGTAGATCAAGGATCTGTGAATGAAGTAAATACTTCTTTTATTTTTTTTTATGATTAGATCTTTTGATCTTTTTCTTTTTATCAAAGACCTTAGTCTTTTGTAAATCTATGATCTTTTTAGAAAATGCTTCTTCTTTTTTTAATGAGATGGTTTCATCTCTGTTGTTCAAGAACTAGTTCTTTACCTTGAAGAAATGATCTTCTTTTGCTAAAAGCTTGCCTTTCTTTCTCTTTGAGTTTTCTCAAAGTTTGCAGAGGGTTTTCTCTATATCAGACTTGAAGTCTTGGGGCCTTTATATAGGGCAAATTGATTTGTTAAATCAATTAAAGAGATCTTTTTCTGTTTGATTTGGGGATGTTTCCCCACCATTGGATCTTTGATCCTAGGGCTTCTGTTTTACAGAAGGTAATCTTCTTGTTTTTAACAAGATTGGAAAGATCTTTTCATAACAGAATTTTACTTCTGATTAATTAATAATTTATTATTATTAGATCTTTTGATCTAACGGTGAGGAATTTTTAATTCCAGTGCTGGCGCACCTTGCGCTAGCACGCCTGCGTTTGACACATGGCGCGCAGCGCAACTGCGCTAGCGCACCCATGTTTGACACGTGGCGTGCAGCGCGTCTAGCGCTAGCGGTGTATCTGAAGCGTTGCTTTGATTTTTGAATTTTGAATTTTGAAATAGAGCTTTACTCTGATTGGGGGGCGCTGCCTAGGGCGCAGCGCATCTGGCGCTAGCGCATCCATATTTGACACGTGGTGCGCAGCGCACCTAGCGCTGGATCTGAAGCGTTGCTTCCATTTTGATTTTTTGAATTTCAAAAACAGAGCTTTGCTCTGATTGGGGAAACAAATGCCCCCCCATCGTTGCGCTCACATGGCGCACACGTGAGTGCAGCGGTGGCAGCATCTGAGCGCTTGGATCAACTCAGAAGTTGAAGAGGCGGTTCAATGCCTATAAATAGAACCTTTGGTCCTCTAGATGATTATCATCTTCTTTGAGAATTTTTGTTCAGAGCACAGCTTTTCTGTTTAAGAACTTCTCAAGAGTAAAACTCTTTTAAAATTCAGGTAAAGTTTAAAACTTGCACTAAATTAGGGTTTTACCCTTTAACAGAGCCTTGCTCTTTATAGATCTTTGATTTACAGAAAACCATTTAAGGTTTCATTAACAGAGTTTTGCTCTCATGAACTCATAGATCAAAAGAGATCTTTTGGGGTTTCTCAGCCTATGAACAGTGCCTTGCTCTTCTGAATCATGTGTAGATTTCTTAATCTTTGATGAAGAACTTTTAAGAGCTTTTTCATGGATCTTGAAGATCCGAGAATTTTTAATTCATGAAAGTTAATTGATTTTAATTTTCCTTTCTGATGGGTTTTTCCATCATCATTACAGAGTCAGGCTCTTAAAGGAATTTTATTCCTTCATGATCAGAATTTGACAAGTGTCACTCTGTCATAGAGCTTTGCTCTCAAAGGGAGGCTACCTCCTTTTCCCGAGGGATCTCTCATTCAATGAGAATTTTCTTGAGGATTTCCTCATTAATCAATAGTCTCATCCAATGATGATTCTGTTTTATTAATTGATGCATTGTCATCTAGATTTTGTGGGTCCCCCTTTGTCCCCTTTCCACTGCATTGCAGCGTGGTGCAAATTTTAAAGTACCGAGTGTCAGATTAAATTAAAGCGCTGATAGTTGACTTCTGTCCCTCCTTGTAGGCGACATGTCTTTCGATACTATATTTCAATTCGTCCGCTCAGAGGGGGGATTCCCAGAGGCACCTGTGGACCGGGAGGTCCTTGCGGTCATCAAAGACCGTGACTCGGAATACAAAAATCTTCACTTGTGGGGTAGATGGTACGGCCAGATTATCAGAGGTTGTCGAAGCCTCTCTTGTGTGACGCCGTCGGAGCCCATCTCGGCTATTCCGTATGCGGATGCACCCCCGGTGAACTATGCCGTGGAGGTTGTCAATTGGACTTCGGAGGGTCTTCTTCAACCTTCGATTACCGCCGTACCGATGCAGCTGCCGGTGGCTTTGGATACCTTGGGGCGGCGCATATGCCAAGGCGAGTCGCGCCCTTGGGGACAACCCTACAACATCGGGCTAACTCCCCGTCATCCGGCCGGGTATTTGCAGTGGGCCAGGTACATCTGGTCGGCGAAGAAAACGCAGCTACTAAAGCTCGGCCTATACCCTGCGGTTTATGCTTCGTTGTTCCAATATTCTGCTCCTCCCACATGGTGGATTAAGGTGTTCTTGGAGCAGTGGAATATCTCGACCCACACCTTCCTTTACTGGACAGAGAGGTTTCTATCTCCTTGGAAGAATTTGCTGAGGTTTCCGGTCTACCGGTTAGGCGGGAGCACTACGAGGAGCTGCTTCCTCCGGACGAATATGTTTTTGCCACCAAGTCGGTGGTGATGGGCCTCACGCCAGAGAACGCCATTCAGCACCAGTTCCCTAGTCTGATAAAGGTGTTGAACATGTACGAGAGCCTCTTCTTAAAATCCGGAGGTCGGGGGGTCAGTTTTGCGGACTTCAATGCCCGGTTTCTTCGCCCGGAGATTTTGTCGCAACGAGGCGAAAAGTTTGCTAAGCTCGATGATCCCTTCGGCTTTGGCTTGGACCGTCGACCAGTGTTGGAAGATGATCAGAAGGGCTTTTTTCTTCCTGATGCTGCGATCATCCCTCTGTCAGAAATCGCCGCTCTGGGTATTGACGAGGAGGCTTTCTTTCTTGGGTTTCTTGGGCTATGGTTGAGCTGGTTCGCGCTCCATATGCATGCTCGTTACATGAGGCCTTCCGTCTTTTACCCCGCGCATCGCATGGTGGCCGGAATACAAGTGGCCATCGGGATTGCCGGGTTAGCCTATTTATACTATGGTCTTAGTGTGGCGACGGATACCACTGAACTGGGGGTGCATGCTGCCAACTTCCCAATGCATTACTTTACTTCGTGGATGGAGATGCACGTGCTCGGGGTCTTTGGCATTTATAAGAGACCTTTGTTTTACGAGAAATGCAAGTTCCCGCGAATTATGTGGCTGGTTGACGCGTCCATCGTGAATCCGTCACAGCGGGAAGCTAGGGGCTTGCTTCTTCGTCCACGCACGGTCGGAGATGGTATGCCTTTCACGGACAATGTCCTGACGATCGGCCAGGAAACTTCCAAATCGGTGCTGGCATTGCGCGACGTTTTTAAGGACGGGGCATCCGTGTTGAAAGCCCGGGAGATTCTCCATTTATACTCCATAGGCTGGGCTTTCTTCTATTCAGGCAAAATGATGCTGCGCTATTCATGCGATACAATCCCCATCATTTTGCCCAGTAGCTGAGTTATAATCAAGGGGTCCCACTGGAGGCTTTCTTGGTAGAACCCGCTGCCACCAGAGAGGGAATACGGGGTGCTCTGCATCACTTCATGCGTTTGAATACGGGCTCTCACTTCTTCATCAGCGAGCCGAGTTGCGTCCCGAGGGCCCTTAACGTACACGTGGCCTGGTATCAACACGCGATGGGTGCTGTTATCAGGGAAGAGAGGCGGCTGCTGCTCGATCGTAAGAGTGCGCCCCCTACCGGCGATCGCAACGTCCCTTTGAAGCAACGGACCACTGTCCCCCCTCTGCTAAGAGAAGTCGCCGCAGTTGAGCCTCCACGTGTGCTAAGCCCTACGCGCGGGTTGCCCCGTGCTCCTGTGGAGATGGTGGATATACCATCGGTGCCCCATGCTCCTGTGGAGACGATGAATGTAGCTTCCCCCGAATCTGGCGTGGGCTTAGATATCGGGACTCGTCGCCCCAAGGTGCCCACCAAGCGTAAGCTCGTGCTTGCTGCGACTGGAGCTCGCGCACAGAAGAAGAAGTCGGTCCTCTCCCTAGATGTTGTACTCGGCCTGGAGCTTCAGGCTCCTTATAACGAGGGCCTAAGTGAATATGGGACCAATGAGGGTCTCTTCATAGCGCCAGAAGACACTGATCTTGAGGCCGCTATTGCAGCTTCTGTGCGCTCTGCAACCCACCAAGCAGAAATAACCGCCCTCGTGCAATCAAGTAAACGTCAGTCGCACCTTGTTATTGCATTATATCTTTATTTTTACTGTCATGTTTTGATTGACATTTCTCCTTTTGTAACAGGCTTTACCACTGAAGAGGTTCTGGCGGCTTCCTCAGGACTTTCGAGGAGGAGGAGAGGAATCATGTTTTGTTGGGTATTGGTATGTCTCGGTTTATTGTGTTTCCATTCTCTTTTCTTATAAACAATCTGACCCTTTCTTTATCTCACCGCAGGGACCACAATACCGATCCCGCAAAATGTTGCGGAAATTCTTCCTGGGCCAGCTACCAAAGTCCCGGCCTCTTCGGCACTGCCGAAAGAGTCCTTACTCAAACGACCGATGACGGAAACCTCGACGGCTCCAGAGGTAACCCTTGGTGCGGGCGATAACGTCTTGTTGATGGAGGCGTCTAGAAGGTCCGCCTTGACGGCCCGGGCGGAAAGGAAGCACCGGATGCGCGCAGTAAGGGAGCGTAGTGCTGCTTTAGCCGTGGGTGCGGGTTCAAGCATCGCTATCCCTGCCCCTACTCTCTCAGAGGAATCTCCGGCTGCCCTGTCCACTGCTTACCGATGGGCAGCACGTGCGACTCGGGAAGCAAACGGCAGATCAACTCAAGGTAATGTGACATGGGATTCCGTTGTCAAGGTTTTAAATTACCAGTTCTTATATATCTTATCTTGCAGGGCCGAGTCTTACGGAAGAAGTGGCGGTGACCGCTGAGCCTGTAGTAATGGTGAAGGAAGTAGCCGTGATTGCCGAACCTGAGGCGGCAGTAGGCGAGGTGGCTGTAATCGCCGAGTTCGAGGTAGCGGCTGGTGAGACAGTCACGATTGTTGTGCCTGAGATAGCTACTATTGCCGAGCCCGAGGTGGCGATGGGTGAGACGGCTACAATTGCTGAGCCCGAGGTGGCCGCTCTGTCTCAAGAGTCAGGCAACGCGCCAATCATCGCTCTTCCCGCTTATGGTTCTTTTCCATCTCCTGGCGTCGCAAGCATTACGACGGCTCTTGTAAAGTCAGGGGATGAGGCGACGGGAGGTGAGACTATCCCGATGGAGGAGGGAGAAGTCGTCGCTGTATCAAGTGACGTCCTCGTCATGGTTCCGACTGGCGACTCATCAGGTAGATTTTGGGTCATTGCCTTTCTTTTTATTCTACAATCCTTTTCAATCCTTCCTGACAGTATTTATCTTCCTTCTAATGCAGACGTGGCGAGCGTTGAGGTCGCGCTACCCGAGGCAGCACCGTCAGTTACCGCTTTGACGGTGACCACTCCTTTACCTTCTCTCGTACCGTCTCAGATGCTAGAAGGTATGGATTTGTGACCCATCAGTCTAATCTCTAGTCTGTATAATTTATGTACTAACGTTGCATTATTGCGTCTTTGTAGGAGTCCTTTTTGACCACCTGTATCAGGTGCTGCACCCACACTTCTCCTTCCTGACAGAAATTAATCCGCCTGCTGGTGTCGGTGAGTAAACGACGTCCTTTCTTTAACGCGCAGTCACATCATTGTTAATTCCTCTTTGTATCGCTTGTAGCCTTACAAATCGAAGGCGGGGACGCGGCTATCGTTGCGCCACCAGTACTCCCAGCTCTGCCTCCTGTTGCAGCCGGTATAGTAGACTCTATTTTTTGTGTGTTCTCTTTATTTCTTGAGCCGTCATCTGATTATGATTTGTTTTGCTGCGGTCACATCGACTCCAGCCCTATTCGAGTCTCGCATCATAATGCCGGTTGGACCCTTTTCCAGACGTCCATCCTCGAAGGGTGCCGCAAATAGTCTGCGCACGTTAAGCGACTATATTGATGAGCTTGACGTGGTGGCTCCTGCATCTGCTGCGGATTTTACTGCGGAGGTTAACCTAATGCTGGCGATGCTTATGAACTTCCATAATGAAGGCGTTGTCGAGTCTTGGGTTAACTACTGCCGGCAGATCGAGGCCTGCTTGCACAAGCTTGAGCTTATGCATCCTGCCCCTGAGATTCAGGCTTTGAACTCCCAGCGGGCTGCATGGGTTGAGCAGAGCGTTCTGTTCCTTCGCCATTTTGAACGAGAGGTAACCCTTAAGCGAAAGGAACGTGAGGCGACTTCCGCTGAATCTGTTCAACTGCGCGTTGAGGTTGCAGCAAATGCTTGTAAGTCTACGGTAGCGCCCCGGCCGTCTAACAGACGCCAAATGCGAAACAAAAACTTTTAACTGGCGCTATTGTATACTATAACCCGGATCTGCCATTATTGCTAAACTAACAAACTGTAAGGAGGGTAGAAGGGTTATACCGAACGATCCGAGTCCTTCGTTCTTTAACCATCATCCCACGCTCCGTTGCGGCTGCTCCAATCTCGTCGATCTCCGATCTGCTCGTCCAGGTGGCACCACATCAACGATTCTTTAAACGGGCTCCCGCCTCTGACTCGAGGCAACTCGGTCGTCAAGTTTGCTAAAAGAAACGACCAAGATTGATGTAGAGAATGAGTAGAATACTTTGTCTCGTTACGTCCAAAGCTATGGATGAACGGTTAATGAAGTTGCCACTCGAATCGGGTGATGGAATGAAAGAAACCATGAAATTTCCACACACCACAAACTATCATAATCTTTTAACCAAAATGAATCAATCAAGTGTGAGAGAGAGGAGGGGGCCGGCCACACTTATAGGAAGAGGGAGGTGAGGGTAGGAGCAAATTGGTGACAATAAGAATGAAGCTTATCATGAAAGAATGAGTCATGTATGAACACAAAGTATGAACACAATAAATGCACCATTAATGAACAAATGAGTCACAAGCCTAATCACCTCTTCTAGAACCTTCTAGATGTATCCGCACTTATCCAAAGAAAAAATAAATCCGTATTTAACCGAATGTTAAATACGGCTGATAGAATACTGGAAACTGACAACTTCCAAAAGTGATCCTGAAACGAATTTCAGGATAACCCCGTAACAGTATAAACATACCCGCATTTGTATTACGACCGAATACAAATGCAACTGAGATAAAGATATTATATCTACACAATATAATACCCGGATCCGGCTTAAACCAAAGCCCACCAGTATTATCTGCCCGAAATATGACACGTGCGTAAACGCACGTGCATTTTCCGAACCTTACCATAAAACCATACGGCCTCTACAACGTTTCGCCCGAACTTGGGAAACTGTCTGTGGGGGACTCTAATGACTCGTCAGTACCCTGGCAGTGGGTTTAACCACAAGCCGTCAGCGGCACTAGCTGTGCGTAACGGCTGCCCCATGCACCGACCTTAAGGGATGCCGATGAGCGAACTCATCCGGAAACCCTACTGAGCCTAACAGTAACAATGTATATACAGTCCGGTCCGTCCGTCTATAAGTATCGCATATCTGCCCAGGGGGCCAGTAACGTCAGACCCCCAATAGCAGTATAAGTCGTGTCGGAGTGTAGCCCAAAAACACCCTGAGATACTACTGGAGTACCTATCAGTAAATCTCCTGCCACGGCCGTGGGCTTTGTGTAATGGCTCTCCTAGACACAGAGCGATCTCACCCTCAATACCGGGAGAGACGAATCCCCTGTCGATCTGCTCACGTGCCTCCATGTGGCTCGGGACTGTACCCAAAAACTACCTATTTACACGACTCCTTTGAGCCGTGGTAGGGTAGAAATCAAAGCATAGTGGGAACTCACACGAGACAAATGACGACCTCAGGTCGTTGAACTAACATGTACACATGTCACCAGGGAACTGCTATCTGACGATATGTATAATACCAACTAGCAGGTTCCCGGCGAGTCCTGTCCGGTGTACTCATAAGCCAATAAGCACCTGTATACATCTTAGGTGATCCTACTGACACCAGTGGCTTGTGAAACCGGCCACCGCCCCTCGTCGGGGTCTCGACTGTATACACTAGTCTACTCCGGAGTATCGATGCCCTGTCTCGAAACTCCCATGACTAGGGACCACAAAGGATTTTCTAATAAACCACCCAACTCTCACGTATATGATCGCCATCATACTGTTGGTAGTAAAGCAAGATCCTAAGGGCTCTATCAAAGTGTAACAGTGATCAATCACCTGAACCTGTACACGACTGATAATGGCAAACCAGATAGCATACTATCATCTCGAGTAAGACTGTCCTACCGGTATAGGTCCTCCGCAATCATTGCAATCACGTACATGCGATCCAATAATTGACTCTGAGGGCACTATATCCAACAATCTCCTACTTGCACTTAAGGCTAATTATTGCGATGTCGACTACTTACAGCCCGTGTGAAATCGAACATCCAACTCCTCTACTAATCAATTTCACAAAGCTCGTTTGTAAAACTATTGTGTTCGAGAAATAGCCTCAGTGAGTGGATCCGCCCAGATGTTTCTTTATATCTCTCTCTTAATCTCAAGTTCGCGGAGAAAGCTATCTCCCGAATTGAGTAATACCTGTCTTAGAATATGTCTGGATATCTGATGGGACCTGGTTCATAAATGAACTCTAAATCCAAACTTCTTAGATTGTATCGATCACTGAACCTAATCAGTATCCGGCACCATGCCACCCACAGTATCCTCTTGGACCACCTGTCCATAATACTGTCCCTTGTCAGAGGGAAGACTATAACTCTGACAATCACTCTGTCAACCATGTCACCTTTGAAGCCTGGAATGATAACCGTCTCCCGAAGGAGGCTGCCGTCATCAAATCCGTAGAACATCCACTTATGTTCTAAAACTGCTTCCTTATATTTCTCCAAGATTGGATTAATACAAACTTATCGCATCTAGTGCAAAAACAACATTTGGTGTGGTACTTGACATCTCACGATTGACTCAATTGCCTAAGCAAGTGATCTGCCAATCATGCACATCCCTCTCCCCTTTAGTCTGTAAGATACCTTTAGAGAGGGTGACTCCATCACCTGCAGGTACACCACCATGCCAGGAGTCAACTATTCTAAAAACCATTAGAATATTGTCAAAGTACCCACATTGGGAAACTACCCAAATCCAGATCTAAAACCATAGATCTAGAAACCAGAATGTCTGATATTATATCCAAATCCTGTCTGGAGAAACAACTGTGTGACGACCACAGTACAACCGATCGTAGTATAGGAATTTTACTTCCTACTATGTGTATATCATCCAAATACCAAGACATCACACCCTACTACCTTCTTAACAGATCCATCCCATATTCTGATGAAGTCAAATCCTTGACTGTCACATCAAAATTAGATGATCTATCTCCGCTATAACTGCTCTAGTCTATAAATAGACATAAGCAACTTGCCCTACTATGCTTCCGCTGCTCCCACTGACTACGACAACTCTCTGGCAGAATAATATACACGTGCACTTCTAAAGCTAGTTTAGAATGACGCTATACTTAACCTCCTGCCTGGTCTCATAGTCTGGAACAACAGTAGTGTCAAGTCTGGGTAAACAAGAACCTTCCTGTCACCGTCCTTGAGGCTACCGAAGTACCTCTCGGGTGTCTGAGGTTACCCACCATATCTGCGGAGTGGCTAAAGGAATGTCAAACCTGATTGAATATATATGTCCTATTAAATTTTCCGTAATCGTTTGCGGTTCTGGAATCACTTCCAGTTCTACCATACTCTCACTATTGTTTTCTGAAAAAATCCATTTTACTAAAACTGTGGCGAGTCAAGAACAATATCACTATTGATCTTCCAGATGGTAGAAAATCAACCCTCGTCATAGCCAGGGTCAACCCACAAACTGCCATTACAGAAATGTGCCCTGAGTTATCCAGAGTCTGGTTTTAAGCATAAGCCGGACAACTCCCCGTACCTTAACATCGTTAAGATATGAACCATTCTATATCCAATATAGAAACTTTGGCACTTATTTAATTGGAACCAGATTCAATCATGCAGCTGTCTCCAGTGCATATAAACTTAATGGAAAGAGGCTAATCAGCATTACTCAACTTAGGAATCCATCCAATTATGAGTAACCTGAAAGAGAAACAAGTTTCTCAAAACCATTACTATCATCTGAATACCAATCACAAGAATCTACATCTTCGATCTCTTTGAAGAATCCCGATACTTGTGACATCTGGTTCTCTACTTTATTCTTATACCCACAACTTCTCAAAACTTAGACCTTGTATTTCTACGAAACACTTGTCTAAAAACTAGAGAAGTCATAAGTAAACAGAACATAGTACGAGGACCTACCCCCTTTGTCCTGATGGACACTGGACAACATATAATACTCTGTATAAGTCTGCTGAGTTGAATAACTCAAAACCTGTGCATCGTAAATTGAAAACTGTACCCAGGCGATTTCCTCAAATATCACCAATTACAACGAATTCCGATATAATAAGGATGATCACCTAATTCCCAATAACTTACTCCCACTCATCATCTGTAAAACTATACAGATATGAGAATCATACCTGGTAAATACATACCCTGGAGTAAGTATCCAATCGGGAAAACAGTTTTGCTTTAACAATGCACTGAAACATGAAAATGTTTCGTAGGGATATCCTGGTATTCCTAGCAATGCCTCTTCCATAATCCAATTCATGACTTTAACCATATATTTCTTTACCTTCTCTCCAAATCCCTTTATTTGTCTTTAGTTGTTACCTTCTGTATACCTTCGTTAGGCTAAATGGTTTTTTTCCTTCCCTACCGTTCGGCACCAGCCTATGGTTTGGAAGAAGACTATCCAGTAAGCATAATAGGTGTACCCTTCTCAACCTAAGAGTACTCACATCTTGAGAGAAGGTGATGATAAAAGACAACTGAATAATACCTCATTCTTTTAAAGGTGAAATAGGAGTGGTGATGAAGTACGCGGTTTGGTCGTGAATGATAACAGTCGCAATTTACTTTGCCCTCTTTCTAATCTCTTTATTTAGTCTTTATATATTGCCTTCTGTATACCCTACTTAGGCTAATTGGTTTTCTTCATTCCCTACCTTTCGGCACCTGCCTATGGTTTGGAATAAGACTATCCAATAAGCGTAATAGGTGTACTCTCCTAAACTAAGGAGCCCTCGCAACCTGAGAGAAGGTGATAATAAAAGACAACTGAATAAACCAATTCTATTTCTCCTGAACCTTGATCCATCCTCGAAGAAATCCCTTTGAGTTCGTATATAACCATACGATGGATCTATCCAATGGAAGTGGATGTCCGTAGTAATACGGGGTGTTCTGAGAAAATCAAAGGGTAAAAGAAAGAGTGGCAATGACTTATGCAACTCAGACAATCCAAAAGCCAGTATTTAAGAAGGTTCGGTCAACTTGGTCACTGAGTCATAGTCTAGGGTCGGTCAAAGGTCGCTGCCAAAGAGAGAGGAAAAAAAACACTCTGCGTGCACTCTAACCTAGATCAGAATGGTTATCACTTTATCTAATCTGGAAACCTCCCACTGTCCTGGCAAATTCTCCTCCAAACCTGAAAGAAGAATCAATCGGGATCACCCGAAGAGTAAACCAACTCATCAGTGGGAATCGGGATTCAACTCTCATCGTATGATAACGTGACGGAATCCATCCACATTACTCACACTCCAGAAAGTATGCGCATACTTGGCAAGTTTCAGTTTCTTTAGAAACTCCCGATAAGATTTTTGCCCCATGCTCTTATGACCTTGGCTTTGGTCAAAATGTCATAACTCACATGCCAAGTTCTACCCGTCACTATCTTGTCAATTTGAACCCACCCGCACATGCCCCTGACTTTGGCCAATCGGCAAAACGATTGTCCCAAACCAACTCATCTATCTATGCAACAATTGAATACCCAGCAGCTACCAAACACTATGCCTTAACTTTGGCTAAAATGCATAGCTTGAATACTACTGAATACCCAAAAGAAATGACGGAGGGCTAGGGCTGGTTTTTGGCGAAAAACCTCTAACGTAGTGAACTTGATATCGCTGAAGGAACCTAATAGCTTTTTATAAAAATATAGTGGCGAAAACCTTTTGCTAAAGAGATCACTCCCGGTGAAGGGATCTCGGCTCTTTTCTCGTGGAATGAGGTGCAGGATATTCCACTGAATACCGCGATACAAAGCAACTTGTAATCGACTATAGTGAAGTTATTACCCTGACGCAAACTTCTGCCCAAGGGGTCATTCCCGGTGAAGGGATATCGGCCCTTGCCTCGTCGAATGAGGTGCAGGATATTCCAACCGAATACCGCTACGCAAAACAAAAGGAAACATCTTTGTAATAACACTTTTTATAATTGTTCCAACAACTCCAAATAGGTTTGTTTTCCTTTGCATTGATCAGAATCAACGCGGTCCCATCATCAATCACACCAGAAAAGAACGAAAATAAAATGTACGTATATGCCATCCGCATTCGTCACTGGGTCCCGTCATCATCCGTCAGGTTACTTAACTAACGACAGAGCGGGGACTGGACTAGCGCGGGTGCAAAACATATACAACATCTAATAGTATATATACCAATATACAATAATCACTCCAGGCGTGATAATATGCAACATTACAGAAAAGTAATAAGCATCACAGAACAATACAGATAATCTGGGATCCCCGGGTTTCACAGAACCGCTGCTGAAACCCGACGTTCCCCTGTTCGTGTGGATAGCCTGTGCAATGAAACCTAGACCCCTACGGGTGCGGCAAGTTATCCGCCAAAATCTGTGATGTGATCATGTGATGTTCTGTGATAGATACTGTATATAGTATATATGATATATTATATAGATGTTACTTATGTTTTACACCCGCGCTAGCCCAGCCCTGCTCTGCCGTTAGTTACCTAACCTAACGGTGCACGAGGGGACATCGAGGCGAATGCGGATGGCATAAGTGTACGTCGTATTTATCTGTGATGTTTAGGTACCTAAATGATGGGACTTCATTAATATGATTAATGAAATAAAAGAAACCTAATATATTGTAGAATCGAATTTCAAAATAAAACAGGTAGCTACAGTTCTTGCTTTGCACAGCGGTATATGTGATATATCCTGCACCTTATTCGATGAGGAAAGGACCGAGATCCCTTCACCGGGAGTGACTCCTTTAGCAATAACTGGCAGATGCTACACACTCGGTTTGTCTTTTGATTGCTTTTAAGAGTTTTTGCTTTGCACAGTGATATATATGATATATCCCGCACCTCATTCGACGAGGAAAGGACCGACGATCCCTTCACCGGGAGTGACTCCTTTAGCAAAACTAAAAAAGCCTAAAAAACACTCCATTTTAAAATCATTTGATTCTACAACGATATCAAGTTCATTACGCAATAGGTTTTCAGAAAACCTGTCGTAGCCCTCCGTCATTTCAGATAAGTACTAGTTAGTATTCGTGCTGCGGTAGTTTGGCCTCCGTCAAGGCGTAGTGTACGGTAGCTAACTATTGCTTATCTGTTAGTATATGATGCGATTGGATTAGGGTATTCGTACGGCGTTGTTTGGCCTCCGTCAAGGATCGTGCGGGTGGGTTTAATTCAATCAGGAAATGACGGGTTGAACTTGACTAGCGGACTATGGGTAGTTTGGCCTCCGTCAAGGTCATAGGACGCTAGGGGCAAAATATTATCGGAAATTTCAAGTGTTGAAATTTGCAATGAGATTGCATACCTTCTATGAGATAGTTGGATCCCGATACCCGCTGCGAGTAATTGTTACTCCTGGGAGAGTTTTACACATTGCAATTAGCTAATCAAGTAGGTGTCTAGAAAGGTGTCAACGGGGTTACGCCTCTGGGAAAACAAGGTTTACATTAATTAGGTTTGTGCGAAAGCACGGGGGACCTCCCTCAAAGTACCGACACTGGCCTGGCTGAAAGATTGGCGAACTTGTAGTGTGTAATTAATCCCGGCTAGTCTTTCCTTTTAGGGTTTGAAGGAAGATTTGATAAAAAGCAGTGGGAGCCATCCTGATTAGATAAAATAATAACCAATCTATTCTTGCAAGAGCGCACGCTGAGTGTTTTCTTCTCTCTCTCTCTCTCCAGGTAGGTACCATATCACGCCTTAATCAAGATAATAATACAGAATATTGACCGAACCCGCTTGTTATACTGAGCTGGGGAACGTTGGTCCCGTTCCAACTTATAATTGTTATAAGACAGAGCAGGAAATTGGGGATTACCAGAATTCCCGTGCCGCCCAAACGAGGAGAGTGCATGATGATGCATCATCTTCGGGTGTGTTCATTGCAGAGAACTGTTTTTCAGTATCCTTTACGTCCTGGGTATGTGATACCAGATCAGGATCCCAGATATGTAATCTGTTACATAGGGCTACAAAAAGGTAGAGGACTGAGAACGGGTGATAAGTTTCATGAGGCAAAAAGCGGGGCAAGAGTTGCAGCCAAGTCTGTTGGTCACTGTCACCCTGTATTACCAATACATTGGTTCTGAACGAATGTTATTAGATACCGAACCTGATATACAAAATCATATCAGTCTCTTTATTAGTAAAGAAATGATAAAATTTTGTATTGTTGGATAATGTTTTGAACATTTCCTATATCAAAAGTTGATCGGTTCAGGCACGTTATCTAAAAGCATTGATGTTCTAAATCAAACTACAGTTCTTTAGTATACGGAACACACACAAGAGGAAGAGTTCAGAAATGAACGAATCCTTCTTGAGGCATTGTAGACTAGGTCATATCAATGCGACCTGACTAGCTGAAGTTACATTTAGATGACTATTTAAATCTGTTTGAATTTACATCTTGTGAAACTTGCCAGTCATGTCACAGAGATAAGATGACCATAGCTCTGTTTATTGGAAACAGAGAAAGTGTTAGTAAACTCTTGGGATGATACATGTTGATGTATGAAGGTCCCCTGTCTACATATGCCAATACCGATTCTTTATACTTCATTACATTCTCTGATGATCTCTTTAGATTCAGACATATGTTCCTGTTGAAACACAAGTCCGAACCTTTTGAGATATTCACAGAATATAAGTTAGAAGTAAGAACCAATACGGGTATAAGTATTATGTCCTATGATGAGATCAGGGAGGAGAATACTTGTGCATGGAATTCCTGGACTATTCTAAAGGAGAATGAGATTCTCTCTCGGCATTACTCCTCCGAATACACCATAGCACGATGGTGTATCGGGGCGGAGCAGATGCACCCTATATGATATGGTGTGCTCTATGATGAGTACTACTGAGTTTCCTATTTCCTTTTGGGAGTTATGCACTTGAGAAGCTGTATACCTATTGAATTGGGTTCGAATCAAATCAGTTGCCTACCACTTCATATGTGATATGGAATGGGAAGAGCCCATGTCTTAAGCTAGTTAAGATTTGGGGTTGTCCGGCCTATGTCAAAAAGCAGAATCCGGACAAGCTCGAGGCAAGGTCTGTAATGTAGAACTGGAAAGGTTCCAGCTATACAAACAACAGCAGATGATTTGGTAGAACCAAAGAATTCAGTAGATACCAACGAACCTCAGCCTCTCCGCCGATCTAGTAGGGTTCCCCACCCACCTGAGAGATACTTCGGTTACTCTACGACAGTGGGAGCGAGGATTGCATCATGAGATGATGACCCAACTAGTTTCGAGCTGGCCATCAGGAGTGGGACTCTGTAAGAATGGCTGGATGCTTAGAGATCTGAGATGGAATCCATATACACCAACAGAGTATGGACTTTGGTTGCTATATCTGAAGGGTTAAATCCCCATCAGGAGCAAGTATATCTTGAGAAGATTACTTGGTGTAGATGGAAAAGTTGAGACTTTCAAACCTAGACTTGTTAAAGGTTTTCGTCATCGACCAGGCGTGGATAATGATGAAACCTTTTTCAGTGCCTATGCTTAAGTCCATCCGGATACTACTTGCCACGGCTACGTACCATGACTACGATATCTGGCGGTTAGGTGTCATAACAGCTTTTCTAAATGATGTTTTAGAAAAGAGCGTCTATAAGTACACAACCAGAGGGCTTCGTAGACAGTGGGAGCAGCGGAAACGTGGACAAGATGCTTTATAGGATAAAGCAGGCATCGCGGAGTTAGAACATCTGTTTTGATGGATTAGTCAAAGAGTTTGACATCATCAAAATGGTAGATGAACCTTGTATAAACAAAAAGGTAGTAGGGAGTATAGTGACGATCCTCGTAGAGTACGTGGATGACATACTCTTGATAAGGAAGAAGTTTCCTATGCTACGCTCGGTCAATCTCCGCTTATCACAATGATTCTCCATATAGGATCAAAGTGATATCTCCTAAATCCTGGGTTTTGGATCTATGAGATAGATCTAATTGGATGTTAGGATTCTCACTAGTTGTAGTGAGATGGTATCAATTGATTCTGGGGAGAATCACTGGAAGGGTTCCAGGGTGATAAAGCCGACTGAATGTCAGTCACAGGCATTGTCTTTACCCTCAGTGAAGGGACGGTATGTTGGAAGAGTTCCAAGCTAGATACCGTGACATACTAGACGATTAAAGGCAAGATACATCGCTACTTAAGATGCTACCAAAGAGGCTGTCTGGGTGTATATTTGTTCATGAGATGAACTTAGTTCCTTCCATTATGTAACAATGGAGTTGTGGCTTATGCCAAGGAACGTCCGTCCCATCAGTGATCCAGACATATTCTGAGGCAGTGTCACCTGATCATGGAGATAGTTGATCTCTAGGTTGATCGAGGTTAGGAAAGTAGACTCAGAGGACAACACGGCGGATCCACTCACAAAGGCCTTTTCCCAGAGAGAGACTTTTATGGGATGGTTGAGTATGAGATACTGCAACCACTGCTATCAGATGGCCCTAGTGCAAGTGGGAGATTGTTAGTTATATGTATGCCCTAGAGGCCATTACTGTACATAGGATGTATATTGTAGTGGATGCTGGGACATATATAGGGAGGACTTTCTTGCTCGACATGATAGTATGCTATCTGGTTGCTCTTTACCTTAACGTGTATACTGATTGTCTCTCTGTTACATGTTGGTAAAGCCCTTAGGATGTGTACTTGACTACCTGGACTATGATGCGGATCATACTAGTGGGGACATGGTAGTCCATAAGTACATCCTTTAAGGTCCCTAGTCGTGGGTGTATCGAGACGGGGCATCGATATACCAGAGTAGACTAGCGTATACCTTCTCGATCCATACAGATGGGCGATGGATGATCCCATATCCATTGGTGTTTGACATCAGAGATGATATACGGGTGCTCAGTGGAGACTGAGTACACTGGACGGACTCGCCGAGAACTCCCAGATGGTATTATACCTTACGTCAGATGGCAGTTCTCTGGTGACACTGGTACAGAGTAGTCTGTTGACCCGAGATCGTCATAGAGTCTTGTGTGGTTCCCACTGTGCTTTGATTTCCATCTTACCACGTCCAAGAGGGCATGCAAAACGGTGGTTTTTGGGTACAGTCCCGAGTCACATGGAGGCAATGAGCGATAGGAGGGGATTCGTCTCTCCCGGTATAGGGAGTTGATGTTGCGCTGTGTTCGATTGGCTATAACCGGAAATCCCTGGCCAGGGTTGCTGAGATTTACTGGTAAGTGTTACCAGTAGTATCTCGAATTGTTATAGACCTCATATCGACACGACTTATCGAGCTATTGGGGTCTGACGTTTACCACCCCTAGGCGAGATATGCGACATATCAGACGATCAGACCGGACTGTACGGTAAGTGTTACTGGTTGGATTCACAGGAGTGTGAGCGGGCTTGCTCATCGATCTTCTGATCGCTCAATACCCGGGTGGCCGTTACGTTTAGGAGACCGCTTGCGGCTTGTGGGTGTTTGATATGATCATCACCTGCTGCCGGCGTATTGACGAGTCTTTAGAGTCCTACACAGAGGTTTCCTGGCTCAAGCGAAACGAAATAGGAGCGCATATGAGATATGTGCGGGACCGAGAATAATGCGTGTATGTGATACCGTATTCCATTCTCGCGATGAATGTATCGATTGGTTGTATGCGATATAACCTAATTATCGATTCAAGGATTGATTCGATAAGCCGATACATTGGATACTAGTCGGTGATATGCGATATGACCGGATCGTTAAATCAAGTGTTGATTTAATGATTTAATGTATAATTATATATTTGATATATTACTTTGCATTAACTAGTATTGGTTCACTTTAAATGGATTTTCTCACTTGGATTGTGCACATTGTATATGTGATATACTTTTGTACACAAGTTTGTATCATGTTTGATGATACATGCTAACTTGAGCATGTGTAAAGATTAAACCATGGTTGTGTAATGGTTAGGGTTTTCCTTTCATTTTCTTATTCATTTATTTATTGATTTATTCTTTATGGAAAATGAAAAGCATAATGGGAAAAAATGGTGGCTTTCTTTGTTTGTATTTGAAGCTTCATGAAGCTTTGACCAAGTGACCATTTTGTCTCATGCTTAACCCTAACCATTCCATTTAACCATGATTAAATCTCTACACTTGACCATGGTTTACATTATGATAAGTATTCATTTTCTTTTCATTTTTAAAATAACTTATCATAACATTTTCATCTTCTTCTTCTTCTTCTTCACATGAAGAAACTTGCCTCCATCAATGGCAACTTGATGAAAAGAGTGAGAAATCCAATTCTAAAGTGAACCCACTTTCTATTTCTTCATCCTCTACCTTTTGCCAAGTAGTATAGGGTGTTCTGTTCATAAGTTTCATGACTTGGTGAAGTGGGAGCTTGATCTAGTGATGCCTCGACGTAGATCATCTTCGGCACGAAGCCGACAACCTTGCCCGCCCATTTCTCCGATGAAGCCGACGCTAGAGCCCGGGTTTCCATTTGGACAGCGAGGAGACTTCATTGCGGAGCTATGGAGGTGGAGGACGGATCTACAAAGGTTGTATTTCCGTTCTCTTAGTAAAGTAGTTTACTAGTTGCATCTTTCGTCTAGACATCTAGTTAACGATCCGCAGTCTAGGGTTTCTCGGCACCGTAAAATTTGAAATTGGCATGGTTGATGCCTTGTGAGACCTCCTTAGTGTGTCTAGGAACCCTACAACATGGACCACCACATCCCTAAACAGGAGCAATAGAGCCCCCAAATGCTCTTTTGCCGGATCTAAACGATCCCGTTTAAGTTGATCTTAGCCCCAAACACGGCTAACGTATCCTTAAACATTCAAATGGACTATAAAACTCCAAATCGACTTTGGTTCAAGGGTACATCTCCGAACTCCTCTGACACCTATCGTTGTAATCCTTCAGCGACGTCAGAGAGGTGACGAGTCCCGACGGCCATATATTAAATGGATCACCACGTTAAGTTGATCTTAGTCTCAAAACAGGACTAACGTATCCTTAACGAATGTTTAAGTTGATCTTAGCCTCAATACGGCTAACGTATCCTTAAACTAAAAACACCAAACCCAAATCTAAGTAAATACGGATTTGGACTAATCCACGTCCTACGGGCGACGGCATTACTCAGTCTCCGTATACAATCCGCGGGCAATCACAAACAAAACAAACACACACGACACGAAGTGAAATTCTGGAGAAGGAGAAAGTGGCTGTCGCGACGCGGTAGCGTAATTAACTGCAGGGGCTTACGCCTGCAGGGAAGAGCGTCCCCACAATCAAAACCCCCTCTAGCGAGGGGGAATCTGACGAAGTCTGTTACCTCGGCCGCATCCGTCTAAACCTCCGATACACGGTGCCATAAATCAACTTGGCATCTTCGGAGAGGTAGACGGATAAAACCAAATAGCATCTGCCCCGAACCTCAGGCTTAGACGTCCTCAGTCGTGTCGTCGCCGCCGTTCGGAAGGGAACAGATTCTGGCACGCCCGGTGGGACCTTTTCCTCTTTCCACTCCACACTTCGTGTGTCGTCTTCACGAACCAATCGCGGTTTGTTAACGGTTGCCTTTGGATTTCAAGTTACTAAGATTTGGTCTTTTGCCTGGCGTAGAACTCAAGCATCAATGGCCTCAAATTGCTCGAACTGCTCGAAGTGCCACTGCAACGGACGCTCCACCTCACCTGGTGGTGTAGCATATGGGCCCCAAGCGGCCTCCTTCCTCGCTCTGCCAGTAGAACAGGTGACCCAGGCCACCACTGGCCTGTTTTTCGGGACCATGATCCCACCCGCAAGCTTCTTTATGCCAATGCCTGCACCAGAAGCGAACAAGAAGTCGGTCTTCGACCGGCTCACTGCTACGATGGCCCCTGTCAACGGGTCGTCCACTACCAAATCAACAGCCTCCGTCTTCGCCAGGCTGGATCAGAACTATGAGGGGCCCGCTAGGAAGCCCATGAACTCTAAGGTGGCTATTCCGAGGAAGGAAATAACCGCTGCTCCAAAAGTCGTCAAGGCGGCTTCCCCTGTCAAAGAGTCAGTCTTTTCAAGACTGACTATTCCTGCTTCTGCCCCTGCTCGAGGATCTGTCTTCGACAGGTTGAATATCACCCCTCAAAGGACAACCTCAGTCTTTAAGAGGTTAACGCCAGCGGCGCCTCATTCGGACAGGGGGCAAAAAGAAGTTGTCTCTATCTCCGAGCCAGTCCCAACGGCTCGTCATGCTCGACGTCGCCACTGGCGCCGAGTGAGGAAGGCTGAGGGCAACTCCCCCTCTGGGATAACTCTGCCAGTTCTAACGGTGGGGATCGATGCTGCTGTTCCAACCGGGAACAGCTTTGAATTGCTGAACACGGTGCACAGAAACTCTCCTGTTGCGGTGCTGAAGCGAACTCCTTTACCTGTGGAGAACACTCCAGAGAAGAAGCTAGAGCAGCCCCCTCACCGGCTGTCCTCTAAAATTTACAAAGTCTGACGACAGGTCCAAGAGTCGGTGATTGATGAAAACTATCTTCGCCGACAGAAAAAGACGAAGGTTCGGCAGGAGGAAGACTACTCTGTCAGGTTGAAAGAAGCAACGGTTACTAGGGTGTCCACTACAACGACACCCTCAACGTCAATCACTCAAAAGAAAAGGAGGCCGCAAAAAGCCCCTGTGAACAAGGCGAAACGTAAAAGCGATGGGCACAAACACCCCAAGTCTGGGGGCATGGTGGTGCACACTGTTTATATGGCTTCTGGAAAGGAGGAAAGCCGTGCTTCGACGGGTCACCGACCACTCACCCGATCCGTGACCAAAGCTCAGGAGCAGCAGCAAAAGCTTCAAGAGATGATGACTGCAATGGCCGCACTTACCGAGCCAAAAAAAAAGCTCAGAGGCATCATCGGAGCAGCGTCATGAACAAGAAACTGACGCTGATTACCTACGCAGAGTCCTCGAAAAGAAGGACAAAGAAACCGCAGAGCAAGCGGCTAATATAAAACAAATGGCGCTTCTCTTCCAAGATATGGTAGGGATGATGATTCAGCAGAACCCTCCTGCTGAAGATCCTCCGGTCGTCCTTGAAGACGACAAGGGAGAAACGTCAAATCCTCCACCGGCTTTGTCAACAGCCAAGGAGGAAGCAATCTCCAAAGCTGACCTGGACGAATATTTAGCCCAACAGATACGGGTTCATCATGCGACTGAGACAGCCGGTCAGATCGTCAAAACAGGACGACCATATCCGGGCTGGTATGATCAGATACAGTACCCGCCGGGCTATACAATACCTAAGTTCCACATATATAAAGGGACAGGGAATCCGCATCAGCATGTCGTTCAATTCAGGACCTTATGCGGCAATACTGGAGGCGATGACAAATTGATGCTTCGCCAATTCGTCGGCAGCTTGTCAGAAACAGCGTTCGAATGGTATTCCGAACTCCCGAACGATTCTGTCAAGACGTTCGCTGAAATGGAGTTGTTATTCACTTAGCGATTCGCGAGCGCCAGCGAACGGGCCCCGATAGCAGCATTGATTAATGCTAGGGTAAGGCCGGGCGAGACGTGGGTTCAGTACGCTATACGCTGGCGAAACTTGTGGTCAAAATGCGAATAACGCATTGAAGAAGCGCCCGCGGTGGGCATGTTCATGGGTACCCTAGACCTTCATGCCACTATCTCACATTTCATGATGTTCTTTAAGCCGACCACATTCCAGGCTTTGATCGACAAGCTGGCCCAGATGGATCAAATGGGTCACAGACCTTCTCCCCCGAAGCCAGAACCGCGGAATGACAAGGGTAAAGGGAAGGCAACCTTCGTCGCGAATGCTCAGCAGCAACCCAGCACCCCAAAGCTAGCGGATCAATCGGGAGAGAGACGACGGTTCTATATTGAGAAAATGAGGCGCCCCTACTCATTCCTCCGGGATAAGACGAAGAGGCTGTTCGAGCTGGTTATGCGCAACAGGCTTATCAACATGCCGAACCCAAGGCAACCGCCACAACCCAACGAGGCGAATAACCCCAATTATTGCCCTTGTCATCAAACGGCAACCGAAGAGATGGATTGAAGATCAATACCTACAAAGTAAGTTTGCCCTATCTGAAAAGTGGAAGGTAAATCCACCCCAGCCGCACATTCCAAAGAAGACGGACACGATGGGGGCAGCTTGTTCTTTTGTCAAGGACGAAAACGATGGGGAAAACTCATCAGACGAATCCGAAGACTACATAGCGACTTGTCATGTGATCTCTTATTCACTGGCAGATGATGAAGAGGCTCCTTGGGCCGAGAAACCAAGGGCGAACCCTGAGCCGGAAGTTCTACGGCCGGCAGACGAGTTGATCGATATCTTCCTAAATGAAATTCGTCCGAAAGCAAAAGCCAATCAAGAGTGTGAGATGGCCATACTGGAAAGAGCCAAGACACTCCCGTCAAATCAAAAGCCATCCACTGCAGATAAAAACAAATTCAAGACGAGGAAAAGGTTCGCCAAAGCCCTATCAGTGGGAATGAAGCTACCGCCCTCTGAAGAAAATACTTTCGGTGGAGTAGAGATGCATCCTAACTTCTGCTTATATCATCAGAAGATCATACATCCTACTGAAGACTGCGGATCTTTTAACTGTTGGTGGCAAGGGTATGTCACTCAAAAGCAACACTTCGATAGGACAAAATGTGAAGCTCGTAGACGTCGAAAAAGTGCGATAGATGAGTGCAAAAGAGCCGCCGCCGACTGTCATATAGCCGACTCCAAAGGATCGCAAATTATCACTTTTGGAAGCGACTCTGACGAAGAGGCTGCCCTCAACCCTCTCCTCAAGGAATTCATTTCAAAGATGAAAGAATTGAGAAGTTGTGAGGACGTTCAGCCATGCAATTGTACGCTACTCAAAAAAAATCTCTGCTCTGCAAACAAAGGATCGAGTAAAAAGGATAAAAGGAAAGGAAAAACAGCCCTTGTAGCCAATGCTCAACAGCAATCGAGTGGCCCTAGACCGGTTGTTTACCGAAACAACAAGCAGCAACCCCTCCAAGAAAAGTTGAAACGTCCTTACTCGTTTCCGCAAGATAAAACAAGGGGACTGTTCGAGCTGGCGTTGCGCAACCGACTCATAAATCTACCGGAGCCAAAACGTTCGTCACAACCAAATGACGTCAATGAGCCCAACTACTGTCCCTATCACCGAGTACTGGGTCACCTGATCGAGAATTGCTACGTCTTCAAAAACTGGGTTGAAGATCAATACCAACAAGGCAAGTTCGTCATCCCCGAAAACTGGAAGGTAAGCCCGTCACAACTGCACGCATCGGGAAAGATGGAGACGCCGGGGGCATCATGCTCATTAATAGGGAAGGCCCCAGGGACCGAAAAGTCAATAAACTAGATGTTCGCCTCAAATACGGCAACAGCGGACCGAAACGACCTTAAACTAACGGCGGACCGAAACGTCCTTAAACTAACGACGGACCGAAACGTCCTTAAACTAATGATGGACATCAATGTCCTAAAACTTGCAAGCAGACCGAAACGTCCTTAAAACTACTACCGCAGCATCCTCAGGCTGACGCGATAAAAAAAAAGGATAAAGAAACGGTACGTCCATAAGCAAAATGGGCACGGATGAAAACCCGAAAGGGCTCCGTGAGTAAAAACAGCAGGACTACCGGCGAGTGTTTGTGAAAACCCGAATGGGCGCAACCTCGTTAAAAAAAAAGGTATGTCCATAAGCAAAATGGGCACGGATGAAGACCCGAAAGGGCTCCGTGAGTAAAAACAGCAGGACTACCGGCGAGTGTTTGTGAAAACCCGAAAGGGCGCAACCTCGTTAAAAAAAAGGAGGGGGGGTATGTCCATAAGCAAAATGGTCACGGATGAAATCCCGAAAGGGCTCCGTGAGTGAAAACAGCAGGACTACCGGCGAGTGTTTGTGAAAACCCGAAAGGGCGCAACCTCGTTAAAAAAAAGAAAAGAGAGATACACTTATAGGGTCCTCTCGACCTTATGAGGAGAAACCACCCGCGTGAGATCCTTACAACTCACAAGGGAGCAACACACTTAGGGATCCCCACGATTCCTAAGGAGAAAATACACTTGCAAGATCCTCACGACTCGTAAGGACAACTCTCTTATGGGACCCTCACGGCTCATAAGATTTGAAAGTCTTAAGTTACAGAGACCTAAATCCGTGCTTAAGCAAACCCCCCTACAACTTCCGATATTACCCTACAAGTGGCTCAATACTGACCCTTGTATACAATCCATGGGCGTGAATAAACATTCCCCTAACAAAATTTCATCCGTGATTGGGGATATGTACGCATGATGAACAACCCTTATAAGTCTTCTCGACTTACAAGGAGAAAACCCTCTTGTAGGATCCTTACGACTTACAGAGGAACATACACTTAGGCATCCTCACGATTCCTAAGGAGAAAATACACCTACAAGATCCTCACGACTTGTAGGGAGAAATACCTTTCTGAGACCCTTACGGCTCATGAAGTTAAAAGCCTTAGTCGACAGGACCCTAACCCTGTTGGCTAAGCCACCTTTGTTCGACATCGACAAAGGCAGATGATGATTCGCTCCTGGCAATATCCCAGTAGTAGCGGTGCTGATCCCGAAATCGGTGTCTAATTTCAGATTTACGGCAAAAAACCAGCGAGCCGCACATGCATACGAAATAGCCGAAATGATGGGTCAACTTGCAATACAAATCAGCAAGTAAGAATGTATACATGAAAATAGCCGAAATGATAGGGCACCGCGAAAGATAGCCGAAATGATAGGGCAATCGCGACCTTCGCGATACAAAAGCTGAAATGATAGAGCATCGCGGAAAAAGAAACAAAATGAAAAATGAAATTTATGCCGTACAGATGATGTTACATCAAACCCTGTATACAGTCCAAGGGCGTAAACAAAGAAGGGATCATACACCCCTCCCAGGTTTCATCATAAGAAGAAGCCAAATCTCGACGGGTCGCAAATGACCTAGAGGTCATCTCAACACTCGTCTCGTAACAACGGATACAACTTCAAGCGAAGCGGAACAGCGGCAACTCCCGGTTCCATGGCTCGGCGATATACAAATCACCCAGAGTCAAACCCTCATTCCATTAGATACGGATACAATAAAAAGAATTCCTGGCTACGGGAAAGCGGCTTATGTCAATCCTGACCCCGTGGAAAACGTCCAGAGCGGATCCTGGTCCTCGCAGAGCACGACAGTGAACCCGTGCGAAGCATCCAGAGCGGAACCTAGTCCTCGCCGAACACGGCAGTGAACCCGTGGGAGGCATCTAGAGCAAAAATTCCTGGCTACGTGGAACGCGGCTTATGTCAATCCTGACCCCGTGTGAAACATCCAGAGCAAAAATTCCTGGCTACGTGGAAAGCGGCTTATGTCAATCCTGACCCCGTGGAAAACGTCCAGAGCGGATCCTGGTCGTCGCAGAGCAACGCAGTGAACCCGTGCGAAGCATCCAGAGCGGAACCTAGTCCTCTCCGAACACGGCAGTGAACCCGTGAGAAGCATTTAGAGCAAAAATTCCTGGCTACGTGGAACGCGGCTTATGTCAATCCTGACCCCGTGTGAAACATCCAGAGCAAAAATTCCTGGCTACGTGGAACGCGGCTTATGTCAATCTTGACCCCGTGTGAAACATCCAGAGCAAAAATTCCTGGCTACGTGGAAAGCGGCTTATGTCAATCCTGACCCCGTGGAAAACGTCCAGAGCGGATCCTGGTCCTCGCAGAGCACGGCACTGAACCCGTGCGAAGCATCCAGAGCGGAACCTGGTCCTCGCAGAGCACGGCAGTGAACCCGTGCGAAGCATCCAGAGCGGAACCTAGTCCTCGCCGAACATGGCATTGAACCCGTGGGAAGCATCTAGAGCAAAAATTCCTAGCTACGTGAAACGCGGCTTATGTCGATCCTGACCCCGTGTGAAACGTCCAGAGCAAAAAATTCCTGGCTACGTGGAAAGCGGCTTATGTCAATCCTGACCCCGTGGAAAACGTCCAGAGCGGATCCTGGTCCTCGCAGAGCACGGCAGTGAACCCGTGCGAAGCATCCAAAGCGGAACCTAGTCCTCGCCGAACACGGCAGTGAACCCGTGGGAAGCATCCAGAGCAACTCCTGACTCCGTGAAATGCGGATAAGGACAACTTCACCCATCACTTGCGGGTCCTCACGACTCGCAAGGAAATAAATTCTCTTGTAAGATCTTTACGACTTTCAAGAGAACGCGCTCAGGAATCCTCACGATTCCTAAGGAGAAAATACACCTACGAGATCCTCTCGATCCGTAGGGAGAAAAGTCTCTATGAGACCCTCACGGCTCATAGAGTGGAAAAGTCTTAGGTGGCAGATCTGAACCTGCGGCCTAAGCCATCGCTATCTCTTGGAAAATCTAAGTTATCTGCCAATTATGATTAGCAAGTCAACATGCTGATAATAAAAGAAAGAAGAAAGCGACAGAAAGAACATTTGATTGGCGTTTGATCAATGGAACGTTTTGAAAATCGTTTCGGTGAAATTTCGAAAAAACGGTAAAATAAGGGGGTTTCTGTAAAAAGTCAAAATACAAATATCTTATTATAAAAATTAAATATACATATTCTAGCTATGTAATTGCTACTATTTGGTGTTTATTGACCCACTGGTGAAATTTCAAATTTTCTGAAAAATTTTCCGAAAATAATTATTTTAATATTATTTTAAGTCGTCACTAATATATTTAATTAGGGAAAATTACAAATTGGAATGAGTTGAAATAAATTTTGTGCATTATAATACATTAAATAAAATTTTATCATGTGGGTTTTTAAACGAAATCGTTTGCCAAAACGGTTTAGAAAATATCGAAGAAAAAGGCTTTTTTTTAGTGTAAATGGATGTTTGGGGTATTGTATTTGTCATTTTCCATCACCCCACACCCATACCCACACTCACACACCCCCATTTTCCCTCCCCCTTGGCTGAATTCAGCAGCCCCCCTCTCTTGTCCCCACTTGTTTTGCAAAAGAAAAGAAATGAAAGAAAAGAAAAGAAATGGATAAAAGAGTTGACCTTTTGTTGACTTGGACTTTTCCCTCACCATACCTCACACCACACCCCCTCTCTCCTCTCCCCCACATGCTTGTGGCCGGCCCTTCCAACAGCAGCCCCCACCCCCTTTTTTCTCCTCTCATTCCTCTTCCAAAATGCTTAAAAATTGCCTCAAAACCCATCAAATAAATCCCAAAATCCAAATCCAACTCCTACCCATTTCTCATTAGCCTTTCTAGCATGGATCTAGGGATCAAAATGGCATTTTAGGAGGCTAGATCTTGAGCTTGATCTCATCATGGGAGGTATAATCTCATGCTTTTGTTAAAATTTGTTATCTAGTTGCTTTAATCTAAATTAACTAAGTGCTTAATTAGGTTTTGATGAGTTTAATTGCATGATTAAAAATTTCAAGTTAGGGTTTTGTTGTGGAAATGGGTTATGATAAATTGTGCATGGTTTTGTGTTGTGGATTAACATCTTAAGTTTTATAGAAAGCTGATTTAGTTGTTAATTCCAAACCATTACTTATAAAATGCCCTAATTAAGTTATTTTGCTAACTAGAGTTTTGGAAAATTGTTAAATGCTTTAGATTAAAATATAATTTTGGTTTCATGTCATTATTAATATTATAATGAGTGGTTTAATGACTTTGGATCATGCAAAACCAAGCTTAATTGTTAAATTGTGAATTTTGCTTTAAAAGGAGTTAAAATCGGTATTTTTGCAAACTAGTTTTTTTTGAACATATATGGTTTGGTGAAATTAAATTATGGAAATGATTTATATGACTTATTTAAGATATTTAATAAGTATATTGGCCGCTACATTCCTTTAAACGTCGAGTTTTGTACTAAAACGGGTAATTTTTGCTTGCTAGATTTTCGGAAAAATGGCTTCTAAAGTGAATTTGGGGTTTTTGTGAATTTTAACATATTCTATATTTAAATTAGTATTCGTGAATGTGCAAATGAGTGTACTTGGGTTTTTCTCGATGGTCGGGCGTTTGCACGCCGACGTCGAGGGTTTTTGGGTTGGTTTGTGAGAGCAACCATAGGTTTTGACCTATGTGGGATTCGTGCGTCGTTTTGGTCATGAGTCGGATTTTAATGCGATATGGTGCGTTATGATATGTAGGTACCCCATGTGGACTTCGAGACGACCAGCAAGCGCGTGGCGACGTCGGTACCCGGCGAGCGAGGACTAGGTGAGTAGATTTATATCTACGGGGAGAAGTCGGGTGGATGGCGTATAGCACCCCCGCAGTTCGTGGTGATGTATACGGACACGTATACACACATATATATTGTTTATATATTGTTTGAGTTATTGATGATAAATATGGATATTTGGTGTTCTTGGATGATTGAGTGTCGCGAAACCCTAGAGTAGCGGTCGCACCACACTTGCACCCACCCACCCATACTTGCATACTTTCTTCTTTCTTTTGTGCTTATTCAGGAATATATATATAGTTATGTGTTCACATAGGTATGGGACTGTGTGTTCACATACGGATTTGAGGATAGTACTTGGGATTTATGATGAGTCGATGAGATTTGATTTGAGGCCGTGAGATCGGTGATATAGCAGGGTTCGTATTTGAGATACGACATGACGTTGTAGCGGGTCCTTGACGTAGTGTTTTACACACGTGCATGCATACTTAGGCGATATCAGTATTGTACTAGACGTAGATCAGTACCCGATCATGATATTTGATAAAGAGGATACCAGGTGAATAGTATGATGAATGTGATATTGACCCGTACCCAGAATTGGGGATGCCGTACGACGGATTTACGTACGAGCTATATCTTGATGATTGATCCGCACTCTTGACTTGGGATGTCTGATTATAGATATGGTATCGGATATGATATTATTGAGGCGGGATCACCGACTAATATATATACATGTATGTATATGTATCGACTCAGATGTTAGGCTGTTTCCTTACCTGTAGTCCAGCTTGTTAGATTAGCCCTTTTGTTTTGTTTAGTTGTTAGATTAGATTCGATTCTTACCTATTTCAAAGCTTACGAATCATGCGTATTTTAAAAGACAGGTCAAGGGATTCTACGGATATTTCAAAAACGTATCTTTTCTTAAAAACACCATAGCCCCTATTTTCAAAACCCCATGATTCGTGTTATTTCAAAAGCTCTGTTTTAAAAATTCAAATAAAAATAAATAATAAAGGAAGCAACGCTTCAGGTGGTTTGCGCTCTGCGCTGCGCGACATGTGTCAGTGCAGTTGCGTTGCGCTCAGCGCTGCGCGCCGCGTGGCAGCGCAGTTACACTAGCGCAGTTGCGCTGCGCTCTGCGCTGCGCGACACGTGTCAAGCGCAGGTGCGCTTGCGCCAACTGTGCCAGCACTAAAACAGAATTAAAATTCCAAAAAAATCTTTCTGATCTTATTAAAACAATAAGATTCTCTCCTGTAAAACAGGAGCCCTTGGATCAAAGATCCAACGGTGGGAAAAAAATCCCTAAATCGCTCAGAGAAAGATCTCTTTAGCTGATTTAACAAATCAATTGGCACTATAAAAAGGCCCTTAGACTCCAAGTCTAAAACAGATTAACACAGAGAGATATTCAGAACTCCTCTAGAAAATTTTGGGAAGAGCACAAAAAGAAAAAAAAAGGTAAGAACCTTTAAATAAAAAAAGAATTTTCTTCTATAAAGATCAATGATCTAAGAACAAGATCAAGATCTTCAATTAAAAAGGAAAAAAGATCAAAAAGATCCAATTACAAAAAAGATAAAAAAGAAGTATTACTTCACAGATCATTTGATCTACATAAAGGCATTACCTTTTGATGAACCATTGGTTCTGGTATCTTAAAACATTCTTTTCTTTAATCCAAAATTGGATCAAAATATTGAACAGTGCCCTGCACTTGTAAAATTTGCACTGTTGCGCTCTTGGGTCGGCGCAAGCCACCAGAGAGCGCCACGTGTCAGCCCCAGAACAAACTGCGCCTTGCGCTTTAAAAACAGAGCACTGCTCTCTTAAAATTGGCGCAAATCACCAGAGCGCGCCACGTGTCAGCAGCACAACAGCGCAGCGCACTGTCGCAGCGCACTGCGCTTGCGCTCACCAGAGCGTGACACGTGACACCTCCACATGCGTTTGCGCATTGCGCTGGCGCAAAGCGCCTGACAAGCCACGTGGCGCTCTTTCAGGCTAATTAATGCACTGCATTATTAAAAAGAAGGGACAGAGCCCAACTAAAAAGGCCTAACAGGCCTAATAAAATGCAATGCATTATTAAAAAAAGGGGCAGAGCCCAAATAAAGGTCTAATAGACCAAGCAAAAATGCCATGCATTATTAAACAGGGGCAAAGCCCTAGTAAAGGCCTAATAGGCCAAATGCAAATAAAATGTTGAACATTTTCAACTGGACTTAGCCCAATTCTGGCCGTAAGTCCTCAAATTAAATTGACTGAGCACAACTGCTCTCTTAAATCAATTTACACTCGGTTCAAGTGTACATCTCCGAACTCCTCTGACATCTGTCGTTGTAATCCTTCAACGTCGTCAGAGAGGTGACGGGTCCCGACAAACACACGTCAATATGGACTGTGGGGTCCTTAAACTCATGGACTGACGCGTCCTTAAACTCATGGACCACCCTGTCCCTAAACTGGCGATGGACCACTATGTCCCTAAACTAGAACAATAGAGCCCCCAAATGCTCTTTTGTCGGATCTAAACGATCCCGTTTAAGTTGATCTTAGCCTCAAATATGGCTAACGTATTCTTAAACCTTCAAACAGACTTTAGTCCCAAATTGGACTATATATCCCCCAATCAACTTTGGTTCAAGGGTACATCTCTGAACTCCTCTGACATCTGTCGTTGTAATCCTTCAACGTCGTCAGAGAGGTGATGGGTCCCGATGGCCATACATGCAATGGAACGCTATGTCCCTAAACTGAAACAATAGAGCCCCCAAATGCTCTTTTGTTGGATCTAAACGATCCCGTTAAGTTGATCTTAGTCTCAAATTAGACTAACGTATCCTTAACAAATGTTTAAGTTGATCTTAGCCTCAAATATGGCTAACGTATCCTTAAACCAAAACACCAAACCTAAATCTAAGAAAATACGGATTTGGACTAATCCACGTCCTACGGGCGACAACATAAATTAGTCTCCGTATACAATCCACGGGCAACCACAAACAAAAGAAACACCCACGACACGAAGTGAAATTCTGGAGAAGGAGAAAGTTGTTACCGCGATGCGGTAGCGTAATTAACCGCAAGGGCTTGCGCCTGCAAGAAAGAGCGTCCCCATAATCAAAAACCCTTCGAGCGAAGGGGAATCTGACGAAGTCTGCTACATCGGCCGCATCCGTCTAAACCTCCGATACACGGTGCCATAAATCAACTTGGCATCTTCGGAGAGGTGGACGGATAAAACCAAATAGCATCTGCCCTGAATCGCAGGCAAGACGTCCATGTCTTGGCCGCCGTTCGGATGGGAATATGGCATTGATCAACGCCGTTATTGGGGTGCGTTCACTAGCACTTGCGAATCGCTGGGTGAACAACAACTCCATTTCTGCGAAAGTTTTGACGTAGTCGTTTGGAAGTTCGGAGTACCACTCAAACGCCGTCTCCGATAAGCTGCCGACGAATTGGCGGAGCAAAAGCTTATCATCGCCACCGATGTTGCCACATAGAGCCCTGAACTGAGTGACATGTTGATGGGGATTGCCTGTCCCCTTGTACACATGGAATTTGGGGATCGTGTAACCCGGCAGGTACTTTTTCTGATCATACCAGCCTGGATACGGTCGCCCAGTTTTAACAATTTGCCCAGCCGCTTCATTCGCCTGGTGAACTCGTATCTGCTGAGCGATGTAATCATCCAGGGCTGACATAGAAATAGTTTCCTCCTTGGCTGCTGAAAGAGCCGTGGGTGGATTTGATGTTTCTCCTCTAGCATTTTCAATTATTACTGGAGGATCTTCGGCTGGGGGATCCGGCTGGATCATCATGCCCACCATATCTTGGAATAGAAGGGCCATTGGTTTTATATTGGCCGCTTGTTCCGCGGCCTCTTTATCCTTCTTCTCAAGCATTCTCCGAAGGAATTCACCATTAGTTTCCTGCTCACGGCGCTGCTCCGCGGATGTTTCCGGGCTTTCTTTTGGCCTGGTGAGTGCGGCCATCGCAGTCATCATCTCCTGAAGCTTTTGCTGTTGTTCTTGGGCTTTTGTCACGGATCGCGTAAGCGGTCGATGACCAGTGGAGATACGGCTATCCTCTTTTTCGGATGCCATATAGACGGTATGCACCACCATGCCCCCAGACTTAGGGCGTTTGGGCTCAGTGCTTTTGATATTTGTCGCAGGCATGGGGATTTTCTCCGGCCTTCTTCTCTTATGGGCGGTCGAAGTTGAGGGGGCCGTTGCAGTGGGCACCCAAGTAGCCGTCGCCTTCTGTGGCTTAACAGGACGGTTTTCTTCCTGTCGGACCTTCAGCTTCTTCTGCCGGCGGGGATAGTTTTGATCAACCACCGACTCTCGGATTTGTCGCCAGATTTTGTAAACTTTGGAAGACAGCCGTTGAGAGGACTGCTCCGGCTTTATTTCTGTGACAGTCTCCGCCGGCGGCGGAGATCTTCTCAGTACGGCGGTAGGCGAGTTCCTGCGCACCTCATTCAGCAGCTCAAAACCGTTTCCGGTTGGAACAGCAGCATTAACTTCCACCATTGGAGCTGGTGGAGTTAGCCCAGAGGGGGAGTTGCCCCCAGCCTTCCTTACTCGGCGCCAGTGGCGACGTCGAGCATGTCGAGCTATTGGGGTTGGTTCGGCGATGGGGATGGCTTTGTCTTTCCTCCTGTTTAGGTGGGGCGCCGCCGGTGCCAGCCTCTTGAAGATTGACGTCTTTTGAGTAGCGGTATCCAATCTGTCAAAGACAGACCTTTGAGCAGGAATGGGAGCCGGGATGGGAGCTGAAAAAGTCAGTCTTGTATAGACTGACCCTTTGGCAGGCGAAGCTGCCTTGACGACTTCGGGGGCAGGGTTGGTTACTCTTTTCGGAATAACCTTCTCTTGAATCGTAGGCTTCATCTTGGGCCCGCAGGAACTTTGGCCTAATCTGGCGAAGAACGAGGCGCTGGAGCTGGACGACCCGTTGAGAGGGGCCACTGTAGTTGCAAGCCGGTCAAAGACCGACTTCTTGGGAGCTTCTTGTGTTGGTATAGGGGCGCTGAAGCTCATTGGTGGGAGCATAGTCCCAAAGAACAATCCAGTGGTGGCCTGAGTCACCTGGTCCACCGGCATCGTGAAGATGGAGGCCGCTCGGGTCCCGTAAGTCACTACTCCGGACGGGACGGAGCGAGAATCGCAGTTGCAGTTAGTGCAATTTGAAGCCATTGATCTTCTGTTTTCTGCACGGAGCAAGACACCAAATCTAAGTACCTCGAATCCACAGGCAACCATAGCAAACCGCGATTCGTTCGCGAAAACGACACACGAAGTGTGGAGTGGAAAGAGGAAAAGGTCCTACCGGGCGTGCCAGAATTTGTTCCCCTCCGAAAGACGTGGCGGAGACGTGGTGAACGTCTTGCCTGAATTTCGGGGCAGATGCTAATTGGTGCTATCCGTCCACCTCTCCGAAGATGCCAAGTTGATTTATGGCACCATGTATCGAAGGTTCAGACGGATGCGGCCGATGTAGCAGACTTTGTCAGATTCCCTCTCGTTTGAGGGGTTTTTTATTGTGGGGATGCTCTTCCCTGCATGCGCAAGCCCCTGCAGTTAATTACGCTACCGCATCGCGGTAACAACTTTCTCCTTCTCCAGATGGTCACTTCGTGTCGTGGGTGTTTTTTTTGTTTGTGGTTGCCCGTGGATTGTATACGGAGACTAATTTATGTTGTCGTCCATAGGGCGTGGACTAGTCCAAATGCGTATATTTCTTAGATTTGGATTTGGGGGGTTGGGTTTAAGGATACGTTAGCCTCATTTGAGACTAAGATCAACTTAAACGTTTGTTAAGGATACGTTAGCCTCATTTTAGACTAAGATCGACTTAACGGGATCATTTAGATCCAACAAAAGAGCATTTGGACTCTATTGTTTAGTTTAGGGACATTGCGGTCGATTAGTTTAAGGACATTACGGTCCATTGTTAGTTTAAGGATATCTCGGTCCATTGTTAGTTTAAAGACATCACGGTCGAGGTTAAGGACATCATAGTCCATGGGTTTAAGGATCCCACGGTCCAACGTTAGTTTAAAGACATCACGGTCGAGGTTAAGGACATCATAGTCCATGGGTTTAAGGACCCCACAGTCCGATATTAGTTTAAAGACATCACGGTCGAGGTTAAGGACATCATAGTCCATGGGTTTAAGGACCCCACAGTCCAATGTTAGTTTAAAGACATCACGGTCGAGGTTAAGGATATCATAGTCCATGAGTTTAAAGACCTCACAGTCAAGGTTAAGGACATCATAGTCCATGGGTTTAAGCACCCCACAGTCCAATGTTAGTTTAAAAACATCACGGTCGAGATTAAGGAGTCCATGAGTTTAAGGACCCCACAGTCCGTGAAATGTGTGGTTGTCGGGACCCGTCACCTCTCTTAAGACATTGAGGAATTATAACGACAAATATCAAAGGAGTGACGAGATGTATCCTTGAACCAAGGTGGATTAAGTGATCTGTAGTCCAATTTGGAACTAAGATTAATTGATTATATTATGAGCACATTGGCTCAGTTGAGTCTGAATTGAGGACTTATGGCCAACTTGGGCTAAATCCAATTAAGTTTGGCATATTGGCCCTTTGTTGGACCATTAGACATTTGTCTGGGTTCAAACCCACATTATTTAGCAATGCTAGGCAAAAGTTTGAGGGCTTTGATAATATTTTTATCTTTAGCTGAGCATTGAACATCACAGCTCTGAATTTTACTCAATTTTGAGATTTATTTGGAAAGGAGGCGTTTGCCTCTAGAGAATTAGCTAATTTGGCTAAAACTAGTGTTAAACACTAGAGAACAACAGTGTTAAACACTGGAGATAAAACTCTCAAATTAGTGTTAAACACTAAAAGACAATCGGTGTTAAATACTGGAAATATAATCCCCAAATTAGTGTTAAACACTAGAAAACAATAGTGTTAAATACTGGAAATGAAGTTGTCAAATTAGTGTTACACACTAGAAAACATCAGTGTTAAACACTGGGAATAAGTTCTTTAAATTAGCGTTAAACACTAAACAGGAATGGGTCACGTGGGGCCACGTGAGGGCACCCAGAGGTGGGACCAGATCACTTTTACTTTGCTTTGCAAGTAAGTGTTTAAACACTTTTTTATATTTTATTTTGAGTATCACGTGTTGGCACGTGATGGACATCTGTGTGCTGATCACTAAGGCGTTTGCTAAGGGGTCACGTGGTAACACGTGAGAGCGTCCAAAGCTTAAATTTCCTTTGCTTTTATCTTCTGTTTTTTGGTAGTCACGTGGGAGCATGTGAGGCATTGCCTCAGAGCTTTCTCCTTCTCATTTCTGGGGATCTTTTCAGGGGTCACGTGGGGACATGCGATCTTAGTTCTTTGCATGCATGAAGATCTTTTAATTCTCTTTATCTTTTAAGAATCAAATTCTCTGTAGGGTTAAACCCTAATTAAGATTTTGGAGGAAATAATTCCTATTGTGAAAGAATTAAATTCTTATGTAGGATTAAACCCTAATCTCTTTTTAGAGGAATTAAATTCGCATATTTGTAAAAGAATTAAATTCTTGTATAGGGTGAAACCCTAATTTCATTTTAGGAGGAATTAAGTTTCTGTGAATTTGAGAGAATTAAATTCTCAGTTAGGGTTAAACCCTAGTTTTGTCCATCTTGAAGAAATTAAATTCCTATAATTTTAGGAGAATTAAATTCTCATATAGGGTTAAACCCTAATTTTATCATGAAGGAATTAAATTCCTGTGAGTTTTGAGAGAATTAAATTCTTATATATGGTTAAACCCTAATTTCATTTTAGAGAAATTAAATTCCTATAAATTTGGGAGAATTAAATTCTCTGAACTCAATTCTCCCCCTAAGTCTTAGATCTGCATGGCAAAATCTCAACCCGATTAGAATTAAATTCTCAACCTATGGGAAGATTTGCTTCTGCGGATCTTCAACCAGGGGAAGAACTAAGTTCTTTTGCAGAAGAGTTAAACTCTTGGATTAGAGAATTAAATTCTCTTTTTGAAGTTTGATCTTTTTCCCTTTTCTCACCTAGAGTTTTCTTTTATTGAGAATTAAATTCTCCTTTCTTTTCTCTCTGCTATTTGCCTTTTGAAAGCTTCAAGATCACAGAATTCTCTATCTTTTCCTTTCCTCTTGGTTCCTATTTATAAGAGAAGGAAAAGAATCAATTTGTTTAATAAATCTTTCATTGAAAGATTTTGTTTGTTTTCATAATTAATATGATCCTTTGGATCAGTTAGTGAATTTTATTCACCGTTGGATTTTCAATCCAAAGATATTCTGTTTGTTATTTCGGTGAGATTTGGGGAGATCTTTCCTTGTCTAGGATTTTTCCATAAATTGGTGAATTTTAATCACCCTTGGATTTTTAATCCAACGGTTCCCCTTAACCTTTTTCCATTTGGAAAAATTTAGAGGAATTTAGAATTTAATTCTATTAAACTGTAAGGCTTTCAAAACCTGGCACGTGCTGGCACATGACCCTTGGTCACGTGTGGGCACGTGACCCCCAATTGTGTCCTTCTTTCAGCCGTTTATTTATGCTTCTATTTTAACCATCACGTGTCAACACGTGACCATTGGTCACGTGTGAGCACGTGATGCCTCGTTGAGGTGTTTCCTGATTTTTAATCAGGGAACAGGATCTTCAACTGTCTCGATGCGTAAGCTATAACTTTCCCATTCTGCATCAAAACACATCCTAAATCTTTCCCAGATGCGTCGCTGTGAATTACCAATCCTCCGGAACTTTCTGGTACGGTCAAAATAAGAGCGGTTATCAATCTCTGCTTCAACGCCTCAAAAGCTGACGCACATTTATCCGTCCATATGAATGGTACCTCCTCACGCGTAAGCTTGGTCAAAGGCTCAGCCAAACGAACAAAATTCTCCACGAACTTTTTGTAATATCCGGCAAGTCCAAGAAAACTTATGATCTCTGCTACGTTCTTCGGAATTGGCCAATCTCGAACTGCTGCAATCTTTTCAGGGTCAACGGCGATTCCATCTCCGGATACGACATGCCTCAAAACGTCACTTCTTCAAGCCAAAACTCGCACTTGCTCATCTTTGCATATAATCTTTCATGCCTCAATATCTGCAGTACGATCTTCAAGTGTTCTGCATGCTCTTCAAGGCTCCTCGAGTAGACCAGAATATCATCGATAAACACCACTATAAACTGGTCCAAGAACGGTGAAAAGATTCGGTTCATCAAGTCCATAAATATCGCCGGTGCATTCGTGACTCTGAATGGCATCACTAAATACTCGTAATGTCCATACCGAGTTCGGAACGCAGTCTTTCAAATATCCTCTGATTTAACTCGGACCTGATGATATCCGTATCGCAAATCCAGCTTCGAGAATACCCTCGTGCCACTGAGTTGCTCGAATAATTCGCCAATGCGAGGGATCAGGTACTTGTTCTTAATAGTCACCCGGTTCAATTCTCGATAATCGATGCGCATTTTCCTTGTGCCATCTTTTTTCTTGACTAGAAGAACTGGAGCTCCCCAAGGTGAATTGCTGCTGCGAATCTAACTCTTCTCAAGTAATTCAGTAACCTGCTTCTTGACTTCTTCCAACTCCACTGATGTCATCGGATAGTACGCCTTTGAGATTAGCGCTACACCAGGAACAAGATCAATCGCGAACTCCACATCTCGTTTTGGCGGTAAACCCGAGATGTTCTCGAACACGTTCATGAACTCTCGAATTACAGCCGGCGCTTCCTCCTTATCAACTTCCATCGACGAAAGAATACTGTTTGTCGGCCTAGCCCTAAACTCGACTGGCCCGACAGAACTGCTTCCTCCAGCAAAAACAAACTCCGAATGTCCGGGAATCTGGAAAATCACTATCTTTGCCCTACAATCAATATGAGCGTGGAAAGTGTCGAGAAAATCCATTCCCAAGACAACTTCATAACTGCCGGTATCGGTCACCAAGAAATCTGCAAAACATGAACTGGTAAGCAATGAAACTGAGAGAACCAATGTAATAAAACGACCATGAAACAAGAAAATGAAACAACACCAGGACTCTAAGTTATTTAAATAGAGTACCGCATTGTAATCTGTAACGATCGAGATTTCTAATAAAATAACTCTTATTTTAAATTTTTAGAGTTAAGTGATTATTTACGTATTTTGTAGGTAAAAGAATGCTTTTTGAAGAAAAATGGTATTAGTAATATTCATGGCATCGAGAAATAGGATTGAAAGAATTTTCTAAAAATTATTTATATTTTCCTAGGCTAAAAATGTGTTAATAAAATTTAAAATACTCGACACATTTTTATTATCAATTAAAACAATTAATTCAAAATACACACACACACACACACACACACACGTTCGAAAATATATCAAGGATAAACTAGGTATTATATAAATAACTAAGCTAAAACCGTAAAAATGGGATATATTATTTATTTTGGCCCAAAATTATTTTTATACTAAAGATAACAATAAAACATAATTTCTGAAATTTTCCCATAATTTTTCCGTATTTTAAAACTTTTTTACCAAATTTTTTGAAGCCAAATCAATATTTTAAAATAATATTCTGATTTTTATTTTCATTAATTTTTATTTTAAATTTTTTTAAACCTCTTTAACCTGGACCGTTGGATCACAAGATCCAACGGCCCAGAACCCACCGACGAAGCCCACGTGGTGGGGACCATGCGAAACCGCGTGATCCCCAGCCACGCGGACACGTGGCGCTTGACGACGCCGGGGCGGCAGCGTGACGATGCAGCGTGGGCCGTTGGATGCGGATCCAACGGCCAGGATCCTCTGGCGGCGGGCACAATCATCAACAGATGATTGCGAATCATTAGGCCGGCGCGGATTTTCATGGGTTTAAACGAATTTTTTTGGATTTTTCTGTTGGCACTAAAACCCTACAAATAGGCACTTCAAACTTAGAATTCTCACTCCTCAGAACTCCAAAAATTCTGAAAAAAATACCAATGCGTTCGTATCGACGACGCCGACGCTACGGCTCCACCCAATCGCTGAGGAAAAATCAGGACGCGGAGCGATTGAGGAGTTTTGCACAAGCCTACGTCTTCAACCATCCACATCTAACTCTAATCAAAGGTAGGATCCGCCTCTCTCCCCTCATTCTGTCGCCTTCTTCTTTTCTCAATAACCTTAGTTCCAACTTCTAATCATCAACCCCCTATTTAAAATGATGTTATAATATTCGTGCATGCCTATTCCTTGTACTCTTAATGATGATAATCTTAACCCCTAATTAAAATGAGTTCCTTAATCACTCGTATATACCAAAATTACTGTACCCTCATGCTACATGGAATGTGACAGGCCTAATGTTTATAACTCACGAATATTAATTCACCCCTTTCATACCTACTGTCACCCATACTATTGTTGTGATCTCGAAATAGGTTTTCTTCCATAAAAAGGACCCCCATTTTGTTAAAAGGGTTATATTTATTTGATAAGATAATTGGAAGGTATTTTTAGATACGATATAGATATATTTTTACGTACACCCCTTTTTCATCAACTGCTATAATGTTGTTAAATCCCTTCAACATTTTTAAAGAAGAAAATACTAAACTTAAATATCGGCTTATGGTTTTTCCAACACGAACGTATTTTCTAAAACGTTACCCCGAACCTAAAACATTATAATGTCATAAAATTAATAATTTCATTTAAATACCTCGACCTTTATTAAAAGGTCATTTTCAATAAGGACCATAATCCGTATAACGATATCTTTTCAAAAGGAATATCTGGTACCTTAATAAAAGGTAATTTTCAAATAAACACCATAACCTTTTATCGAAAGGATATTTTTCCGTAAAACATTATGTTTTTCCAAAATGATAAATATTCCAAACCTCATGGTTTTTCTTAGAAATAATAAAAGATAATTAAACACTATTATTCTTTTTTACTAAGCATTCCCTAAGATGGCACGAAGTACTTTACGAACTTTAGAAAATAAAACGAGTGGTTGTGGAAGGCCATATTAAACGCGATCAATACTTTTTAAAATTTCCAGTTTATGATATACATGACATATGATACTGCTAGGGTTAGAATGCGCGGACCTAGATATGGAATACTTATTGAGAAGATCCTGATATTCCGGGTGATCTGTCTGATGTACGGACGACTATACAAATATGAAGATCCCTGCAGGCAGGGTGACCAGTCCAAAATGTGGACGACTACTAACCCTATTTGAGGGCGAATGATCCAAAATGTGGATAACATAAAATGTGGAAATTCCATGCCTAGAGCTATACGCACTAACTCTAGACCTTTACACTGAATAACGGGGATGGATAGTTTGTTTAGGCAAGGAGATGCGGAACTCGGATTCCCCTACTACTCGATCATGATCCCGTGAAGTGAAACGGTATATTTCACTTCCTCAGTTGTTGTTCCGTGGCCACAACGGAATAATCGCGAGTATCCGGACACTTGTTTAACAAAATGATTCGAACTTTTACCTTCACTTATACTCCCTATCACTTACCTTCATATAACATACAACATACTCATGCTCACATATACCCCTTTTCAAAACGTCTTAAATTTGTGCATTTCATACCTTTACACCCCTTACTTTATGTCTGCATGCATACATCATACTCTTATATACACATTGTTGGGGTCGAAAATTGCACCCCGGTTGACCAGGTCAAAGTCAAGGCCAACCCCAAACCAGCTGGGCCCAAGCCCAGATCAAGTGGGCCCATGCCCGAGTCGAGCCGGAACATGAAGCGCTAGCACTCGAGCGCCCACATGCTGACACGTGGGGCGCTAGCGCTCAAAACGCTAGCGTCCTTGCGCTCAGAGCGCTAGCGCCTAAAGCGCTAGCGTCCGAGCGCCCACGTGCTGACACGTGGGGCGCTAGCGCTCAAAGCGCTAGCGCTCTTGCGCTCAGAGCGCTAGCGCCCAAAGCGCTAGCGTCCGAGCACCCATGTGCCTGGCATGTGGGGCGTTAGCGCTCAAGGCTCTTGCGCTCAAAGCGCTAGCGCTCTTGCGCTCAAAGCGCTAGCGCTCTTACGCTCAAAGCACTAGCACCCAAAGCGCTGGCGTTTTTTCCCACGCATCCTTTGGATTCCCTTTCCCTTTCTATATATATATATATATATATATATGCATACACACACACACACATACTCTACAACACTGTCCCTCCCAAAAAAAAAATTTTGGCCGGGGCACTGCCCCGCACCCCGCAAGGGGGCTGCTAGCCCCCTTGACCCCCAGCCCGCTATCCGGGTAGCAGGACCCCCGTAAAAACTCTGCGTGGCTCCCGATATATCCAAAAACCCCTTTCAAAACACAACACACGCACGCCGCACATTGAGTTCGAATGACCAGTTTACCCCGTTAATCGGAGGTTCCCTCGCTCCAAAGGCGAGGGGTAATTAATGGCAGCTTAGTCCGCGGCTGCCGGAGATTCGGATCCCCACAATCAATAAACCCCGGCCTATCCTAGGCAGGGGGAATCTGTAGTACACCTGACACGCGCGCGCGTATTCCCATCTCAATGGGGTGACGAAAAACACCCTTCAGATTCTGGCACGCCCGGTGGGACTTTTCTCTCCTCCCATATTTCGGGTTAAACGTTCATGCGAACTCAATCAATATACATATCGATTGCCTATACTGAAATAATATTTCTATTTGCAGGGGTTAACAATTTTCAGTTGCCATCTTCAAACTCAAGTCGGTATTTGAACGACTTTCCTCGGCCCCAGCTGGGGGCAAGGCCATCAACACCGACAAAGTAATAAGACATCTCGGGCAAGCTCCAAGGTGCCCCTGACAACTGCTCAATCGGGTATCTTCTCTAATCTCCCCGTCAGATGACTTCTAAGTCGTTAAACTGGAAACAGATGACCTCTAAGTCATTAAACTGGAAAAAGATGACCTTTACGTCGTTAAACTGGAAACATATGACCTCTAAGTCGTTAAACTAGAAACAAATGACCTCTAAGTCGTTAAACTGGGAACAATCGACCACCACGTCGTTAAACTGGGAACAAATGACCACCACGTCATTAAACTGGGAACAGTCGACCACCACGTCGTTAAACTGGGAACAACTGACCACCATGTCGTTAAACTAGGAATGATAGACCTCTAAGTCTTTAAACTGGGAACCGATGACCTCTAAGTCTTTAAACTGGGAACAATCGACCACTACGTCATTAAACTGGGAATGACAGACTACCAAGTCTTTAAACTGGGAATAAATGACCACCACGTCGTTAAACTGGGAACAGTCGACCTCTACGTCGTTAAACTGAGAATGTAAAAATGTGTAAATAAAACAAAAAAATAATAAAAAGCCGAAATGATAGGGCAACTCGCAATAAAAATCAGCGAGTAAAAATAAAAATGAAAATAAACAGCCGAAATGATGGGGCAAGCTCGAATAAATAGCCGAAATGATAGGGCAATCGCAACCTTCGCGATAAAAAAAGCTGAAATGATAGAGCAATCGCGGTGATAAAAAAATGGCGAATGAGGAGTCGCTCCCGGTACCATATTCCAGTGCAGCGATGCAAACGCCAACCAAAATCCAATTTCCCAAAAATTCTTCCAGCCCTACGGGTGGTCCCCCAAATTGACTACCGTATACAATCCACGGGCTCAAATAATTCTCGTTATACCCATGCCCCACCGCAACCACCAGTTACGCGGCTGGTCTCTGCCCTTGGAATTATAATCCATTGGAAAGACCCACTCATGTATCCTCACGACACATGAGGAGAACAAACCTTCGTGGGATCCTTACGACTCACAAAGGAAGAACACACTTGGGGGTCCTCACGACTCCTAAGGAGAAAATGCACCTACGGGATCCTTACGACTCGTAGGGAGAAAATGCTTTTATGGGACCCTTACGGCCCATAAAATTGAAAAGCCTTAGGTGATAGGGATCTAAACCTGTCTCCTAAGCCATCGCTCCCCAATTCCCAAGTGGCGAATGATGAGTCGCTCCTGATACCATATTCCAGTGCAGCGATGTAGACGCCAACTGAATTCTAACTCTCATACCCCAATGGCGAATGATGAGTCGCTCCTGGTACCATATTCCAGTGCAGCGATGCAGACGCCAACCAAATTCCAAGTTCAAATCCCAACGGCGAATGATGAGTCGCTCCTGGTACCATATTCCAGTGTAACGATGCAGACACCAACCAAAACTCAAATCCCCAAGCGGCGAATGATGAGTTGCTCCTGATACCATATTCCAGTGCAGCGATACAGACGCCAACAAAGTCCCGAAATTTTTTCGGCCCTACGGTCTGGATCATATATCCTGCAAAACCGTATACAATCCACGGGCGTAAAACTATCCCAATTTCTCCCAAGTCCTGCCGGTGAGACTACTTTTAAAGTCCACCAGCGCAAAAGAAAAAGAAAAAAACGGTATGTCTACAAGAAAACGGGCACGGATGAAAACCCGAAAGGGCTCCGTGAGTAAAACAGCAGGACTGCCGGCGAGTTTGTGGAAACCCGAAAGGGCGCAAACTCGTGAAAAAGAGATGAAATGCACTCGCAAAATCCTCTCGACTTTGTGAGGAGAAAATTTCCGCGTGAGATCCTTATGACTCACAAAGGAGCAACACACTTAGGAGTCCCCACGACTCCTAAGGAGAAAATACACCTACGAGATCCTTTCGACTCGTAGGGAGAAAATACTTTTATGGGACCTTTCCGGCCCATAAAATTGAAAAGCCTTAGGTGATAGGGATCTAAACCCACCTCCTAAGCCATCAATTCCTAAATCCTTTCGAGGCAAATGATGAATTGCTCCTGGCATTATTCCAATGCAGCAATGCAGATGCCAAACCAAAAAAACCAATCCCCAAATCCTCTCAAAGACAGATGATGATTCGCTCCTGGTACCATATTCCAGTGTAGCGATGCTGAATCAAACAAATCAAACCAACCAATTCCAACATCGACATCTGCGTCAAACACAGACACTCCATGCCGGGGAAACGTCGACCAGCGACACTCCGTAATGGGGAAACGTCAAGCCGACACTCCGTCTCAGGGACACGTCAACCAGCGACACTCCGCATCGGGGAAACGTCCAATAACGACACTCCGTACCGGGGAAACGTCACAAATAGACACTCCGTCTTGGGGAAACGTCCAACAACGACACTCCGTAACGGGAAAACGTCAAGCAGACACTCCGTCTCGGGGAAACGTCCAACAACGACACTCCATAACGGGAAAACATCAAGCAGACACTCCATGTCAGGGGCACGTCGACTACAGACACTCCGCCTCGGGGAAACGTCGACCAGCGACACTCCGTAACGGGGAAACGTCCAACACAGACACTCTATGCCGGGGAAACATCAACCAGCGACACTCCGTACCGGGGAAACGTCCAACAACAGACACTCCATCTCGGGGAAACGTCCAACAACGACACTCCGTAACGGGGAAACGTCAAGCAGACACTCCGTCTCGGGGACACGTCAACCAGCCGACACTCCGTCTCAGGGAAACGTCAAGCAGACACTCCGTGCCGGGGGCACATTGACAACAGACACTCCATCTCGGGGATACATTAACCAGCCGATACTCTGCCTCAGGGAAATGTCAAGCAGACACTCCGTGCCGGGGGCACATCGATAACAGACACTCCGTCTCGGGGATACGTCAACCAGCCGATACTCCGTCTCTGGGAAACGTCAAGCAGACACTCCGTGTCGGGGGCACATCGACAACAGACACTCCGTCTCGGGGACACGTCAAACAACTGACACTCCGCCTCGGGGAAACGTCGACCAGCGACATTCCGTACCGAGGAAAAGTCCAACACAGACACTCCGTACCAGGGAAACTGTCATGCCCTGATTCCCAGAGTACGCTAAAGTGGGCACGTGACATAGCCAACCATGCTACCTGTGGGTAGGAAGTATCCATCCACAGTCACATTACGGCTGTAGAGATATCAAGAACAAAAATAAAACTATCTAAACATGTCCATAATCCAAGATAACATGAGTCAAGAATAATAAAATGCGGAAGCGAAAGATCCAATACCAAATAACTAGAATGGATGTCCCATAATGCGGGCTCACATCAGGAATAAAATGCAGGAAAGAAAACTAACTACTGCTGACCCTCACAGCTCAGCCTGTTGGCTGAAGTACTCCTGCTCGGACTGCAACAGCGGTACAGAATCTGGGCCATGCAAAACCCAGACGTCAGCGCGTCATGTCATCAAGTAATAAAATATAAACAGGGTAACAGACAATGCAATATAAACATGAATAAAGCAAGGGTAACAGTAATATAAGTCAGAGCAGTGCAGGGTAGTGTGCAGTGGGTAAACTAAACTGTTCTATCAGGTTTTCTGTTCTGAAGTCTTTGAAACCAAATTGATGAATCATCGATGTAACTCAATAGTATCCCGTGCATACCCGGGACCACGGCCCCAGATTCTCGGGCTGAAACCGAGACATGCCGCTAGGCACTAAACAGGAATATGTACAGATGAATTATGTCAGCAGCATCATTCCAAGGCTGGCCTAACCTCTAAAACTGATCAGAACAAGTAGCGAACTGTTGAGTTACAAGTCAGGTTTCACCTTTGATTTCCCATACCCCCAAGTTATATGTGTATGTCAAGTCAGGTATTCCGTAATCAAGAACTAATGCCAACACAGGATCAGGTAAAAAGGTTTGTCTGGATAGACAACAGGAACGGTCCATGAGGACTACATGTCAGGTTTGTTAGCATTAGGCACAAGATCAGGTAACGGGTCAGGTCATGGTACATCAGGTCAAGTCAAGCAGTATACGGTACCATATCGGGTCAATCAATATGTATGTAGCAAGTCAGGTCAAGGTGTAAACGATATCATGGTGTGCTCATACTCAGTTACATAATCAAGCATGGTCATCAACAACATAGATTTAAGCAACGAATTAAACAATAAAGAAGTATCAATTAATTAGCAGCACAGTTATCAATTGTGTGTCCGAGGTGTTATCAACATTATAAGAATACAACATGACAGTTAGGGCCGTTAAATCATGTTAACCAGTTTACGAATTTTATGAATGCAATGATATATATATATATATATATATATATATATATATATATATATATATATATAAGTTTCATGGATGAAATCACAGTTTATGCAGGTTAAATGTACACGAGTGTCCGAATGAAGTACAACGATAGAGAAGGTGCCATAGGCTACGTCATTAGTGAATGTGTGATTAAAACTTGTAAATATGGTTATTAGGTTCAATACAGTAATTGCAAATGGTAGGTTCCAAGTTTGAAAGATAAAATGATATAACACGACATTGAACATGAAAATGGGGAATTATAGTACTAAAGTTAAATTGCAAGGTTTAGAGTGTTATCAATGTGTATGTAAAATATTATTTAGCATGTAGCAAGGGGTACTTGCCTCGACGGGTCGCGAATCGGGAAAACGGAACGTTAAACGTCGGCGGGGAAAACTCGCGACGGGCGCACGGTTCACGGAATGAATCCAAACGACGAACAGTGGAACCACACAGATCAGAGTACCTCGCTGGATCGTCGGGATACGTCGTCGGCATGGCCGGATTCCGGCGAGACACAAAACAACAACATTACGATACAAAGAAAAGGTGCATGTAAAGAAAGAATGGAAAGACAGAGAAGAGGAAGATGGAGGCTTACTGTGGTTAGGGGACACGGTATGATGTGCCGACAGTGGTGGTCGGTGAAGCTCCGGCGAGGGTATAGGGTGCTCGGGAAAGGTGGGTTTCGGCTACTGTGGGTGTGCAGGGACGAACCGAGAGGGAGAGAGATGCAGGAGAAGAAGGGAAGGAAGATGAGGAGGAGAATGGGGGTGAGATCGGCGGTTACGTCGACAGAGCTCCGGGCACGCCCTGCAAGGATCACCGGCGGTAAGAAATAGCCGAGCAATGGAAAGAATAAGGAACAGAAGAAGAAGAAGAAGACACTCACCGAGGGATGCACGAGGTCGGGGGGAAGGATCGAGATCGCCGGCGGAGACTCCCGGCGGCGCAGACGCATGCAGGGGTGCGCAGTCCCCTCGTGCAGGTGCTCGGGAGGAATGGGAAAGGAGGAGGGAGGTGTAGTGGAGCGGACGAGGGCGAGGAGACGTCGAGGCCGGTGGTGATGGCGTCGGCGTTGGAACTGCGGCGGCGAAGGGCAAGGCGTCTAGGGTTTCTCGCGACGTGGGTTCGATGAAGGAAAAGAAAAAGAGAGGAGGGAGGAAAAATATATGGGAGAGAGAGAGGGAGAGAGATACGGGGGGAGAGAGAGAGAGAGAGAAGGTGGGGCCCACGGGGGTTAAAGGAAGGATGTGATTGGCTGGGAGAAATTCGTGGGGGTTAGGAAAATTTTGATAAAAGATTTAGGAAAAAAATAGAAAAATATATTATAAGGGGTTAAAAATATATTCGACAGTTAAAAGATTTATTAGAAATTGGGATTTGGCGCAAAATAAAATATTTCCAAGTTGCGCCCGGGTCGGGTCGAAAAATTTGAAATTGAAATAAGAAAATTTTAGGCGGTATCCAAAATTTTAAAAATGAAGTATTTTACAATCAAAAAGCATACCCCCAAAACGGACACACGTACGTACGCGTAGCTGTCCAAACTCGCCCTTTTCACTGAACGGGACGAGAACACGATTCACGGACGTTACAACAGGGTTAGGGGTGTCAAGTAGGCTATGACGAATATTTTTAATTTTATTTTAGATACCTTAAATTGTTATATGCAGAATTGAATTGACGGGGTAAAATTACAATAAGTAATAATCAAGCAAGATAAATGAAATAAAGGCCACACTCCAATCATAAGGTAACAGAAATTAGTAGTATTGGGCTCGGTTGTTACATTATACCCAACTACAAAAAGAATTTCGTTCTCGAAATTCCAAGAATACAAAAATTGACGACAAAATAACTACAAGAAAAGATGAGGAAACTTCTTCCGGATTTCATCTTCTCGTTCCCAAGTGGACTCTCCATGCGAGCGATTACCCCAAGAAACAAGCACAAGAGTGATCACCTTGTTCTTAAGAACCTTTTCTCTCCGATCCACAATTTCAATTGGTCGCTCCTCGAAAGTCAAGTCTTCTCGTACCGTCAGCTCAGAACGATCCAATACATGTGTGTAGGGTGTTTTTCGTCACCCCATTGAGATGGGAATACGCGCACGCTTGTCTGGCATACTACAGATTCCCCCTGCCTAGGGTAGGCGGGGGTTTAATGATTGTGGGGATCCAAATCTCCGGCAGCCGCGGACTAAGCTGCCGTTAATTACCCCTCGCCTTTGGGGCGAGAGAACTTCCGATTAACGGGTTAAACAGGGCATGCGAACTCAATGTGCTGTGTACGTGTGTTCTGTTTTGAAAGGGGGGTTTTGGATATATCGGGAGCCACGCAGAGTTTTTACGGGGGTCCCGCTACCCGGATAGCGGGCTGGGGGTCAAGAGGGCTAGCATCCCCCTTGTGGGGTTCGGGGCAGCGCCCCGGCCCGAAAATTTTTTGGAGGGGGAGAATGTTGCGGAGTATGTATATGTGTGAATTTGTATACATATGTATATGTATATGTATGTACATAAAAAGAGGGGGGAAAGACATCCAAGGGATGCGTGGGGCCAGCGCCTTGAGCGCTGTGCGCTTAGGTGCTGTGCGCTCAGGCGCAAGCGCGCCACGTGTCGACACGTAGGCGCTTTGCGCATGAGCGCTGCGCGCAGGAGCACAAGCGCGCGCGCCACGTGTCGGCACGTGGGCGCTTTGCACAAGAGCGCTGCGCGTTGGAGCGCAAGCACGCGTGCGCCACGTGTCGGCACGTGGGCGCTTTGCGCATGAGCGTTATGCGCTTTGGAGCACAAGCGCGCGCGCGCCACGTGTCGGCACGTGGGCGCTTTGCGCAAGAGCGCTGCGCGTTGGAGCGCAAGCGCGCAGGAGCGCAAGCGCGCAGGAGCGCCACGTGTCGGCACGTGGGCGCTTTGCGCACAGCGCGCAGTGCGCTGGAGCGTAAATGCGCCACGTGTCGGCACGTAGGTGGTTTGCGCTCGAACGCTAGCGCGCCGGCGAGGATAAGAGGCTTTTAGCCTAAAAAAAAAAGATTTCTCAAAAGAGAAATCAGTGAGGAGTTGGACTCCTGAATGTGTTTTGGGGTTAATGGAAGGGGTTCTTCTTCTTCCTCCTGTTGCTTGCTGGATCTTGAAGATCAAGAGATGTGAAATCTCAAAATCTCTCCTTTTTGAGATCTGATGACAGATCCAAATTCCCCTTTATGGGTTTTGTGGTGAAAAACTAATTTGTTTTATAAAAACAAGATTAAAAACTCTTGATTTAATTCAAGAGAAAGAAGAAGGTTTTGGAACCTTGAAGAAGAAGAAAAGATCTCAGATCTGGAAACTTTTTTAGAGAGAGAAAAAGTTGTTGAGATATTTCATTATTTTTGCCTTTATAGGCCATACATTTTACACATAGCCCCTTGGGCTTCACAAAATGGCATTTTGCCTATCCCATGGCTCTTGTGCCATTTCTTTTTGCACATAAGCCATGAGCTTTACAAAAATTTGGCTTTATGCCTATTTTTCTTACATTTATCCGAAAATAAAATAAAAGAAAATGCAACAAAATTATTTATTACAAAAATTTCATCTTGGCGTGGGGGAGGCCGGCCACTTCATGTTCGGGCTCGACCCGGGCATGGGCCCACTGGATCTGGGCTTCGGCTCACTTGGCTTGGGGTTGACTTTGATTTTGACTTGGTCAACCGGAGTGTAAATTTTTACCCCAACAAATTGCCCCCCATCAATAAATGCACACCACATATGTGGGTCGTGTGCATGAAATTGATGGATCTTCTTTCACGTGGAGGCGACTTGATTTGGTTCCGGCTTTTTGGGAAGCTGGCACTGCCCTTTTTTTACGACATGGACGGTCGTTGCTTGACATGTCTCCGAGACGGAGTGTCCGTGATAGACGTTTTCCCTGGCCCGGAGTTATCTGGTTCCCGCTTTGTAGGAATCCTGCGCTGCCCTTTTTGCGACTTGGACGGTCGGTGCTGCCCTTTTAGCGACTTGGATGGTCGATACTGCCCTTTTAGCGACGTGGACGGTCGGTGCTGCCCTTTTAGCGACTTGGACGGTCGATACTACCCTTTTAGCGACGTGGACGGTCGGTGCTGCCCTTTTAGCGACGTGGACGGTCGGTTCTGCCCTTTTTGCGACTTGGACGGTCGGTGCTGCCATTTTTGCGACTTGGACGGTCGGTGCTGCCCTTTTAGCGACGTGGACGGTCGATGCTGCCCTTTTAGCGACGTGGACGGTCGGTTCTGCCCTTTTTGCGACTTGGACGGTCGGTGCTGACATTTTTGCGACTTGGACGGTCGGTGCTGCCCTTTTAGCGACGTGGACGGTCGATGCTGCCCTTTTTGCGACTTGGACGGTCGGTGCTGCCCTTTTAGCGACGTGGACGGTCGGTGCTGCCCTTTTAGCGACGTGGACGGTCGGTGCTTGATTTGACTTGCTCTGCTTCTTGCAGTGTCAGGGGTACACTTGACTTGCTCCGCTTCTTGCGGTGTCGAGATTGGATTCTGACTCGCCCCGCTTTCCGCGGTGTCGGAGTGGAAGTTGACTTGTTGATTTTGATTTGGGTTGACATCAGCATCGCTATACTGGAATATGGTACCAGGAGCGAATCATCATCTGTCATTGAGAGGATTTTGGGATTTTGGTTTTTGTTTGGCATCTGCATTGCTGCACTGGAATAATGCCAGGAGCAACTCATCATTTGCCCCGAGAGGATTTTGGAGAAATTGGGATTGTTTTACGCCCGTGGATTGTATACGGTTTTGCAGGATGTATGATCCAGACCGTAGGGCCGGAAAAATTTCGGGACTTTGCCGGCGTCTGCATCGCTGCACTGGAATATGGTACCAGGAGCGACTCATCATTCGCCGTTAGGGTATGGGATTTGGAATTTGATTGGCGTCTGCATCGCTGCACTGGAATATGGTACCAGGAGCGACTCATCATTCGCCATTTGGGGATTGGGGAGCGATGGCTTAGGAGACAGGTTTAGATCCCTATCGCCTAAGGCTTTTCAATTTTATGGGCCGTGAGGGTCCCATAAAGGCATTTCCTCCCTACGAGTCGTAAGGATCCCGCAGGTGTATTTTCTCCTTAAGAGTCGTGAGGACTCCTAAGTGTGTTTTTCCTTTATGAGTCGTAAGGATCCCACAAAGGTTTGTTCTCCTCATGTATCGTGAGGACACATGAGTGGGTCTTCTTAATGGAGCATAATTCCAAAGGCGGAGACCAGCCGCGTAACTGGTAATTATGGTGGGGCATGGGTATGAAGAGAATTATTTGAGCCCGTGGATTGTATACGGTAGTCAACTTGGGGACCAACCGTAGGGCTGGGAGAATTTTGAGAAATTGGATTTTGGTTGGCGTCTGCATCGCTGCACTGGAATATGGTACCAGGAGCGACTCATCATTCGCCATTTGGGGACTTGGAATTTGGATCTTGTTTGGCATCAGCATTGCTGCACTGGAATAACGCCAGGAGCAACTCATCATTTGCCTTGGGAGGACTTGGGATTTGGGTTTTTGGTCGGCATCAGCACTGCTAACACTGAAGCGAAATGCCAGGAGCGACTCATCATTTGCCGTTGCCCGTTGGGGAACGATGGCTTAGGAGACAGGTTTGGGTCCCCATCACCTAAGGCTTTTCAATTTTATGGGCCGTGAGGGTCCCATAAAAGCATTTTCTCCCAACGAGTCGTAAGGATCCCGCAGGTGTATTTTCTCCTTAGGAATCGTGAGGATTCCTAAGTGTGTTGCTCCTTTGTGAGTCGTAAGGATCTCACGCAGGGGTTTTCTCCTCGCAAGGTCGAGAGGGCTTTGCGAGTGTATTTCATCTCTTTTCACGAGTTTGCGCCCTTTCGGGTTTTCACAGACTCGCCGGTAGTCCTGCTGTTTTTACTCACGGAGCCCTTTCTGGTTTTCATCCGTGCCCGTTTTGCTTGTGGACATACCGTTTTTTTTTGTTTTTTTTGCCGCTGGTGGGACTTTAAAAGTAGTCTCACCGGCAGGATTTGGGAGAAATAGGGGTCATTTACGCCCGTGGATTGTATACGGTTTTGCAGGATGTCTGATCCAGACCGTAGGGCTGATGTGCTCAATTCGCCTGCGACTTGGAGCCTTCACGTGTAGTATTTTTTGAGATATCGGCTATTGATGGGTGGCATGGGCCTTTCTCCCTCGGCACTTATTAATTGGTAGGATCCTCCGTCGAACACTTTCTCGATGACGTATGGTCCTTCCCAGTTTGGCTCGAATTTTCCCTTGGCATGTCGATTGGGGATAATCGGTCTTTTGAAGACCAACACCAATTCACCTTTCTTGAAAGCGCGGAGACGAGTTATCTTGTCATAGGCCCGTGACATTTGGGCTCGGTATAGCTCTAGATTTTGCTGCACCGCGAGCCTCTTTTCTTCGAGGGCATCGAGTTCTTCAAGTCGAAGGAGCACGTTTTCCTCTTCTGTCAACTCATGCTGAACGGCCATTCTTAAGCTTGGAACTTTGACTTCGAGGGGGAGGACCGCCTCCACTCCGAAGAGCAATGAGTATGGAGTGGACTGAGTTGGAGTACGGTGCGTGGTACGATATGCCCACAATGCCTCGTGAAGCTTGAGATTCCAGTCTCTCTTATTGGCTGAAGCATTTTTCCTCAGGAGCTTGCATAGAGTCTTATTGAAGGCTTCGGCTAGCCCATTGGCTCTTGGATTATAGATGGAGGAATATCTCCAGTCTATCTTGTGCTGAGTAGCGAACCTTGAGACATTGAAGCTCTTGAAAGAAGGCCCGTTGTCAGAAATAATTCTTCTTGGTGTACCGAAGCGGTATAGAATATTATGCTGGAAGAATGTCAGAATATCCTTTGTCTTAACTTCTTTTAGCGGGACAGCTTCAGCCCATCTGGAGAAGTAGTCTGTCGCGGCCAGTATAAACCGGTGGTCTTTAGATGACGGAGGATCAATTGGGCCAACAATGTCGGTGCCCCAAACTTCGAAGGGCCACGATGCCACCGTAGGATGCAATGGATTGGGATGCTTGTGAATAAAATCACCGTGAATTTGGCAGATATAACATTTCTTTGCATGCTCTCCGCAATCTCGTATCATGGTGGGCCAGTAATACCCAAGCCGTTTGATTTGAAGTCGCATCTTGGGGCCAGATTGGTGAGCACCGCAAACGCCCGAGTGGACATCTTTCATGACCTTTTGGGCCTCGGCCAATGACAGACACCTGAGCCAGAGTTGGTCATATGACCTACGGTATAACGTGTCATTTACAAACACGTATCGGAGAGCTCTTTTCTTCAGCTGAATCCTCGTAGATTTTTCTTCGGGCAGCTTGTCGTATCGGAGGTACTCTATGAAGGGTTCTCTCCAATCGGGCTCGTCTTGGATGATCGAAGCTTCTTCGGCAGGACTGCTCTCCTGTTCCGCGCTTTCCTCTTCTCGTAGAGAGACTGGGGTAAGAATTTGTCGGCTCCTGACTGTGATCAGAATTTCGTCCAAGTCAGGATCGGCCAGCTCCTTGGCTAGGCGAGCGAGTATGTCGGCTTTTCCGTTCAATGCTCTAGGGAATCTTGTTAGTTCAATATGAGTGAACCGTTTCATGAGTTCCACCACCCGGCTTCTGTACCGAGCTAACTCTGGTTTGTATATCTTATAGTCGCCGCTTACTTGGTTGACTACAAGCTGGGAGTCACCGTAAACCCGTAGCCGAAGGATTTCCATTTCTATGGCGAGCTCCAAACCAGCTATCAGAGCTTCATACTCAGCCTCATTGTTTGTGCGAGGCTTGGTGAGAGCAAAAGAACGCCGTAGGGTTCCCATTGATGGTGTGATGAACACCAATCATATCCCTGCTTTTATCTCCGGGACGCTTGATTTACTGGAGGTCCTTATTGACGAGGCTCCATCGAAGTAGAGCTCCCAACATGGCTTATCTTCCTCGAGGTGCAGCACTTGTTCATCGGGTAACTCACAATTTAGCGGCGACCCTTCTGGTATGGGATGAGCAGCGAGAAAGTCTGCAAGAGCTTGCCCTTTTACTGCTTTCTGAGGAGTATAAACTATGTCAAACTCAAGTAGTATGACAGCCCATCTTGCCATTCTGCCGGCTAGGCTTGCTTTGGTCATCAAGTGTTTGAGCGGGTCGACCTTGGAGATCAGCATAACCCGATGAGCGAGCAAATAGTGCCTCAGCTTCTTCACAGCAAATATTAGAGCCAGGCATTGCTTTTCGATTGGGGAGTAGTTGTGTTCCGCCCCGACTAGAGTTCGACTGAGGTAGTAGAGGGCATTTTCTTTTCCTTCCTCGTTATTCTGGGCAAGGAGCGCACCGAGTGACTCGTCTAGCGCGGCAGTGTAGAGAATCAGCGGTTTATTTGGAATGGGAGCGGCCAGCACTGGAGGGTGCAGCAAGTATTCTTTGATGCTTTCGAATGCTGCTTGACATTCAGCATCCCAGATAAAAGGAGCTCCTTTCTTCATGAGCTTTGAGAAGGGCCTACATCTCCCCGATAAATTTGAGATAAACCTCCGTATGTAAGCAAGCTTGCCTTGAAAAGATCTTAGCTGCGTCAGGCTCTTCAGAGGGGGCATCTCCATGATGGCCTTTATCTTTGATGGGTCAACTTCGATCCCTCGATGTCGGACTATGAAGCCCAGGAATTTTCCCGATGACACGCCAAAAGCGCACTTCAGAGGATTCATCTTCAGATCGTATTCCCTCAGCCTGGTGAGAACGGTCCTGAGATCTTGGATATGATCGGCCTTAGCTTTAGTCTTGACGACCAGATCATCAACATAGCATTCGACGACTTTATGGATTAGGTCATCAAAGATATTAGTCATTGCCCTTTTATATGTAGCACCTGCGTTCTTCAGTCCGAATGGCATTACCTTGTAGCAATATATTCTGATCGGAGTTCGAAATGCTGTGTGCTTCTCATCCTCAGGCGACATCTTGATCTGATTATATCCAGACGAGCCGTCCATAAAGGTGAACAGTTCATAATTTGAGGTGTCATCGACCACCATTTCCATGACCGGTAGCGGGAAGTCGTCTTTAGGACATGCCTTGTTGAGGTCCCTGAAATCGACACAAACTCGGATCTGCCCATTTTTCTTCTTCACTGGGACTATGCATGCGATCCAGTCTGCATATTTCTCTTCCCTGATGAAGCCGGCATCGATGAGCTTCTTAGTTTCCTCGATGACCTTTTCTTCTAGTTCCCTTCTCATTCTTCGAGGAGCTTGTTTGACTGGCTTAGCATCAGGAGATATAGCCAACTTATGTACGGCCACTTCAGGGGAAAGGCCAGGCATTTCTTTGTATGTCCACGCGAAGCAGTCGATGAACTCATGCAGCAGGGCAATTATCTGCGCTTTCATTTCCTCTGACAAGAGCGAGCTAATATAGGTCGGCCTTGGATTATCGGGCGTTCCTAAGTCAATCTCGGTTAGCTCGTCAAAGGTTGCTTGTCCGCCATCTTCGAGCTCTTGAGGAGCTTCTTCTGGCTCGGCTATTTCGTCGTCATCATTTGATCTTTCGCTGGCCTCACCAACATGGATCATGTAGCACGCTTTGGAATCAGGTTGAATGTAACCTATTCCCCGTCTGTCTGGAATTCGTCCATCGATGAGTGCTCGGACTTGGGGTGGATGCCATAGCCCTTCGTAAAACTTTGCTTCGGACTCCGTTTGATATAACCGGCATCCGCACTTTTTAAAGTATTCCCGCATCTCGGGCGCATAGTATCTGGGATTGAGGACGGCTCTTATGCCTCTCTCATAAGGAAGGCACGCGACAGAGAGATCGTCCGGGTGCACAACGAGGTTTGACCCGTAAAACAGGATGCCCTTCTGTCCACTTTTCCTCCCGGGAACGTAGAAAGTTTTCAGCTGGTCCACGGTGGAGATTGATAATGCATCGAGCTCTTTGCACATTTGCTCTGGTACCTTTGTAATGGCTAGGGACCCTTCTGCAACTTCAAAGGTCTCTCGTAGTTTCGCTTGTTGCGTGGGGGTCCAATCTGCACCGCTGTTGCACGACAGGTCCTCCTCCTCTGACTCTTCAGTGTCGCTGCCAAGATGAGGGCGGACTTTACTGCTAGATGGGCTTTCAGTAACAGATTCGTCCGTATCGCTGCCGAAATGAGGGCGAGTTTTGCGGAAGGACGGGCTTCCAGCGTCGGACTCATCAGTGTCGCTGCCGAAATGCGGGCGCACTTGGGTATTTTTGCTTTTGAAAGTGATAGCCGGCGCAGATTTGCTTTTGAGTCTTGGGGCTGGTCTATCCTCAGTCAGTTGTGGCTTAGCATTTTGGTGGTTCATAAAGTACCGAGAATCTTCATATCGGACTTCATGCACACCGAACGGCTGGATGTCTCCGTCAATGCGTCTTTCTTCGCCATTTTTAGTATACTTCATGCATTGATGGAGAGTTGACGGAATGATGCCGTAATCGTGGAGCCACGGCCGCCCCAGGAGAATCTTATAAGACGTGTCGGCGTCGATCACGTATATCTTAGCTTCAGTTTGCAGCTCCCCGAATTTGATTGGCAAAGCTATAGACCCCAGAACTTGCTGGCAATTTTGGTTGAAGCCTTGAATGACAATCCTTTCCCTTGACAGGTGTCGGACGTCCATTGACAAACTCTTCAGAGTTCGCAAGTTCATGATGTTCACTGAGGACCCCGGATCAATCAATATGCGATTAATTCGATCTCCGTCGCTATACCCGGTCACGTAAAGCGGCCGATTATGCTCAGCCGTTCCCAGTAGCAAGTCTTCATCCTTAAATGTGACTGCGGCGGCATGCAAAGCGTGCTGGGCTTCTTTCATATTAATTTCCGCAAAGTGAGCCTGATACCGCTCGGGGTTTTGTAGAGCCTGGATGAGAACATCTCTAAGCTCTTTAGATAGGACCAAGGCGTCGTAGATGCTCAGGAGAGACGGAAGCTTCCGGAGATGTGCCAAGACATTATAGTCCACCGAGGAAGGACTTATGTTTTCATCAGCCGGTTCTCTGCCCTCTTCTTCATTAGCGACTTGTTTTTCCTTCCCTTTTGGGGCGTTGCCCTGATTTGGCGGTAGAGCCCTGCCGCTTCTGAGCTGGATTTGATTGGCCTTTGTGGTGAGCTTCTCGTCCTCTTTCGGAAAACAGAGATCATCCTCGGAGTCGCTGCCAAGATGGATGGCGTAGCAGGTCACTACTGGGATCTCTTCATTGGAGTCTTCTTCTAACTCCTCCAGAATTTCAGCCGCTTGTACAGGGAAGAACTCCTTCAATTGAATCAATGTTCTTTCCTTTTGTTCATATTCTTCGAGGGAATCGATATATTTTTGAATGGTCGATCTCCCTGCAGACTCTTTTTCGCGCCGAGCTGCACTTTTCTTCTTCTTGAGCTTCTTGGATTTTGAGCCTGATGGAGCCGCACTGGCAGCTGGACTGGTAGGCTTCTTCTGTCCTTCCCATTCCATCCTGGGTTCTTTCCGAAGTAGCTTTATCATCTTCTTCGTCTTATTAGATATGTGTGTACTCCACGGAGGCCGCGATGAGTCAGTTTCGTTTGTCAGGGCAGCAGGTTCAGCTGTCTGCTCCCAGAAGGCTTCAACTTCCGCCTGTATAAAGTTGGCGGTTGCAACTTGATTGTTCACCAACACGCTTTTGGACAGCTCGATCTCTCCAGCCTTGTACTGCTTCTCGACCCAGTCTTTGAAGATATAGCAATCCTCGATCGCATGGCTCTCTACTCGGTGGTACGGGCAATATAGAGGATTGTCGGTCATTTTTGCTTCTTGGGGTCTTTTCGACTCCGGCAATTGTAGGCCGTTGTTCAAGGCATCTTTAAATATCTTGCGGACCTTGTCCCTTCTGAAAGAGTAAATCTTGTTCTTTTTCTCCTCTAGGGAAGGCCCATCTCCTCCCAGCAATGGCTTTCGAGACCGGTTAGTTTTGGATTCAGCCGCCCTTCGCTTTTCTTCATTGTCGGAGGCATTGAAGACATTGGTACTGCTGGAACTCCCGCTTCTACGGTTGTCGTCCCGCTTGCTTTTCCAAGTTTTGTCTTTCTGAGAATCCGGCGGGGACTCTTGCTTCGAGCGTTCCAGCATTTGGACTTTCTTGGTTAGCTCCTGAAACGTCTTGAGGCCTGCTGTACACAAGAATGGGACCATCCAATTGCTGAGGTTCCCAATGAGAAGGCTGACGGACTGGTCCTGCTCTAGCGGCGGTTCACACTTGACTGTGAGATTACGCCATCGGGCGATAAAGTCGGTGTTGCTTTCATTCCTCCCCGGCTTGGTCCTCACAAGGTCGGCAATGGAGATTTTATCACTGACGCTCATGAACCTTTGCCGGAACAGAGACTCCATTTGGGCAAAGGTAATGACGGACCCATCTGGTATACTCGCATACCAGTCGAAGGCGACACCGGTCAGGCTGTTGACAAACTGACGAAGAAGGAGCGCGTCATTGCCCCCTGTATTTCCGCACGATGCTTTGAAGTGGGCGACGTGCTGATTTGCGTTCCCCGTTCCATCAAATCTTCCGAACTTAGGAATGACGTAGCCGCTCGGGAACTCAATCAGATCGTACTGCGCAGGATATGGCCGCCCACTACTGCCGATTTCTTTCTGAGCTTCAGCTTCGGCCACCAATGTTTTAACCTTGCTGGTGACCAAATCCATTATCCGATCCTGTGTTAGCGGGATAGTGCTATCTGGGGCCAAGGCGTCCCCAGAAGCGGAGTGTGGCCGGCTTTCATGCGGCTCGACCAGTCTTGGACCCAAAGGAACAGGCATTGGCTGCCTCGGATTGTCATCACCCGGCTGATTAGTAGCGGCTTGTGCTTGATTGGGAGATGCTCGAGCAATTTGAGCCGTGAGCTTCATTACCACGTTTGTTAAATCATCAATCTTCGAATAGAGCTTGGCCATCTCTTTGTCTTTGCTCCTGAGCTGTTTTCGAAGCTCTTGAAGCAGCTCTTGCTCCGCAGTCCTGGGGCGGAAAGTCGGCTCTTCCTCGCTGTCCGAGCTTGACTCTGCATGGACCGAGGGGTCTTTCTGTCTATCATCCTCATCGAGAGGGTTTTCTTCATCCAGCGGGGGCGGCTGTTCTTGGGCAGCGGCAACCACATTCAGGCTAGATTGGGCCTGGGATGTGGTGGCCCCATCCTTGCTTTTGCTGTGAAGGTTGTCGCTGGGGCGCCCGCCCGCCATATAGACCGTATGGATGATATATCCGGCCGTCTTTCTATCATTGGCAGCTGATTTCACGGATTGCTGTCTTGACCCCCTTGTTTCGGTAGCTGGTAGTTGATTGAAGGCGGCTGGTTTAACCAGGTTCTTGACTGGTGCTGGCGCTTCTTTTCTGGGTTTGCCCCGCTGCTTTCGTGCGGCACAGAGCGCCTGATAGACCCTTGAAGAGACAGTGTCATACTTTTTATGTTGGGGCCGGTACACGTCTCTTTGTAGCACTGTTCGGACGGCTGTCTTCTTGATTCTGGCAGTCATGGCATTTTTCTGAACCCACTTCAGAGGCTCGAAGGAATTGCTGATTCTTACGTCCGACTCAGCCGTCGTCGCAGGGCAACCCTACACTTGGAAATTCACACGATTCCATTTGGCCGAAGCCCTGGCCCTCTTGTTGGCTCGATACCTGAGCCGCTTCTGCCTTAACTTTTCTGTTCTAAGCTCCTGGCAGACTTCGGCTTTTCGGGAAGACACCGCAGACTGGGCGATGGAGGGCTTTGGAGATACGCTCGATTGCGCGTTTGTTGGAGTCATCGTCTGAGCTCGTCCGCGACATTTGATGTTGCCCTTCGCACCGGAAGTCTTGCCCCCAGCTAGAGCGCCAGGGAGTCGTTCAGACACCATCTTAAGTTTCGGTTGTGGTGCCTTAGCAATCACAACATTCGGCCTCTTGCCCCTTGGGACCGGCTTGGCCACCTGTTCCGCCGGGATTTCCGCCAGATGAGCGCTTCCAGCAGGGTAGAAGATGACGGAGCCAAACTGGCGGGGCGGTTCCTCCCACTGTCGACTGAGGCTTGCAGGGAGAACCACACGAGCGTTGATCTTGACCACGTACGGAATCGGGGTCACGTTGGAAGCTGAATTCGTCTGGAGAGACATTGTCGTCGAAGGTTGCTTGCTGTACAGAAAAGAAACATCATTTCAGTATAGACAATCGATATGTATATTGATTGAGTTCGCATGAACGTTTAACCCGAAATATGGGAGGAGAGACGGGTCCCACCGGGCGTGCCAGAATCTGTAGGGTGTTTTTCGTCACCCCATTGAGATGGGAATACGCGAACGCTTGTCAGGCGTACTACAGATTCCCCCTGCCTAGGGTAGGCAGGAGTTTAATGATTGTGGGGATCCGAATCTCCGGCAGCCGCGGACTAAGCTGCCGTTAATTACCCCTCGCCTTTGGGGCGAGGGAACCTCCGATTAACGGGTTAAACAGGGCATGCGAACTCAATGTGCAGTGTACGTGTGTTCTGTTTTGAAAGGGGTTTTTTGGATATATCGGGAGCCACGCAGAGTTTTTACGGGGGTCCCGCTACCCGGATAGCGGGCTGGGGGTCAAGGGGGCTAGCATCCCCCTTGTGGGGTTCGGGGCAGCGCCCCGGCCCGAAAATTTTTCGGAGGGGGAGAATGTTGCGGAGTATGTATATGTGTGAATTTGTATACATATGTATATGTATATGTATGTACATAAAAAGAGGGGGAAAAGACATCCAAGGGATGCGTGGGGCCAGCGCCTTGAGCGCTGTGCGCTTAGGTGCTGTGCGCTCAGGCGCAAGCGCGCCACGTGTCGACACGTGGGCGCTTTGCGCATGAGCGCTGCGCGCAGGAGCGCAAGCGCGCGCGCCACGTGTCGGCACGTGGGCGCTTTGCGCAAGAGCGCTGCGCGCAGGAGCGCAAGCGCGCGCGCCACGTGTCGGCACGTGGGCGCTTTGCGCAAGAGCGCTGCGCGTTGGAGCGCAAGCGCGCGCGCGCCACGTGTCGGCACGTGGGCGCTTTGCGCATGAGCGCTATGCGCTTTGGAGCTCAAGCGCGCGCGCGCCACGTGTCGGCACGTGGGCGCTTTGCGCAAGAGCGCTGCGCGTTGGAGCGCAAGCGCGCGCGCCACGTGTCGGCACGTGGGCGCTTTGCGCACGCGCCCAGTGCGCACGCGCGCAGTGCGCTGGAGCGCAAATGCGCCACGTGTCGGCACGTAGGTGGTTTGCGCTCGAGCGCTAGCGCGCCGGCGAAGATAAGAGGCTTTTAGCCTAAAAAAAAAAGATTTCTCAAAAGAGAAATCAGAGAGGAGTTGGACTCCTGAATGTGTTTTGGGGTTAATGGAAGGGGTTCTTCTTCTTCCTCCTGTTGCTTGCTGGATCTTGAAGATCAAGAGATGTGAAATCTCAAAATCTCTCCTTTTTGAGATCTGATGACAGATCCAAATTCCCCTTTATGGGTTTTGTGGTGAAAAACTAATTTGTTTTATAAAAACAAGATTAAAAACTCTTGATTTAATTCAAGAGAAAGAAGAAGGTTTTGGAACCTTGAAGAAGAAGAAAAGATCTCCGATCTGGAAACTTTTTTAGAGAGAGAAAAAGTTGTTGAGATATTTCATTATCTTTGTCTTTATAGGCCATACATTTTACACATAGCCCCTTGGGCTTCACAAAATGGCATTTTGCCTATCCCATGGCTCATGTGCCATTTCTTTTTGCACATAAGCCATGGCTTTACAAAAATTTGGCTTTATGCCTAGTTTTCTTACATTTATCCGAAAATAAAATAAAAGAAAATGCAACAAAATTATTTATTACAAAAATTTTATCTTGGCGTGGGGGAGGCCGGCCGCTTCATGTTCGGGCTCGACCCGGGCATGGGCCCACTGGATCTGGGCTTGGGCTCACTTGGCTTGGGGTTGACTTTGATTTTGACTTGGTCAACCGGGGTGTAAATTTTTACCCCAACAATGTGTTTCATCACGAACATACTTACGGAGTTGAGATACGTGAAACACATCGTGCACATTCGCCAAGGACTGCGGTAACGCCAAACGATACGCTACCTCACCAACACGCTCCCAGATCTCAAAGGGTCCAACGAATCGAGGACTGAGCTTTCTTCGACTTCCAAAACGAATCACCCCTCTAATCGGTGATATCTTAAAGAATACCAAATCACCCACGGCGAACTCTAGAGGTCTTCTCGACGTATCAGCCCAACTTTTCTGTCTGTCTTGTGCTGCCTTCATATGATTTCTGATAGTGTTAACTTTCTCTACTGTCTGCACAACCAAATCTGGTCCTAACAATCTTCGTTCACCGATATCGTCCCAACAAACAGGTGAACGGCATTTACGACCATATAAAGCTTCAAACGGAGCCATCTGGATAGTTGCCTGAAAACTGTTGTTGTAAGAAAATTCCACCAAATGCAGATGATCCTCCCAAGAACCCTTGAAGTCCAACATGCATGCCCTCAACATATCCTCAAGAGTTTGGATCGTTCTCTCGGACTGACCATCAGTTTGAGGATGATAAGCAGTGCTAAACTTCAATCGAGTCCCCAAACTTTCCTGTAAACTCCTCCAGAAGTGTGATAAGAATCGCATGTCACGATCGGACACGATGCTCACCGGTACTCCATGCAATCTTACAATCTCCTGCTTGTACCGCTCAACCAAAGTTTCTGTTGATTGACCAACCCGAAAAGGAATAAAATGAGCTGCCTTGGTTAAACGATCAACAATCACCCATACTGCATTGTTGCCCTTTGGACTTCGCGGTAGAGCTGTCACGAAATCCATGGTTATATGTTCCCACTTCCACTGGGGAATCGGAAGTGGTTGCAATAAACCAACAATCCTTTGATGTTCAGCCTAAACTTGCTGACACACCAAGCACTTTACCACAAAGCGAGCAATCTCCCGTTTCATGCCTTCCCACCAGAAATGCTGTCGAATATCTCGGTACATCTTTATGCCTCCAGGATGTACAGAATAAGCTGAACTGTGTGCCTCTTTCATAAGTTCTTCACGAGTATCTCCCTTTGGTATACACAAACGGCTACCATATCTCAACGAACCATCTTCGTGGATCAATAAATCTGTTCGTAGTCCGGCTTCAACCTGCTCTCGAAACTTTTGCAGTCTAGGATCCTGCGATTGTGCTGCTTTAATATTCTCGATCAACGATGAATGTACTTGTAGCTGCATCAACTGTCCCGTAGAATGCGGTAGCACGACCTCCAAGTCAAATCTTCGAAAATCTTCAACGAGCTCCTTCTGCGTAGTTAACACCTGAATTGCTGGTAACCGACTAAGCGCATCCGGTACGACATTAACCTTCCCCGGATGGTACTTAAGATCAAGATCGTAGTCAGCCATCAGCTCCAACCATCTACGTTGCCTCATATTAAGCTCCTTCTGTGTGAACACATACTTCAAGCTCTTATGATCTGTGAAAACGTCGACCCTTTCGCCTAAAAGGTAGTGTCTCCAAATCCTCAAAGAGAAAATCACAGCCGCAAGCTCCAAGTCATGAGTTGGGTAATTCTTCTCATGGGTCTTCAACTGTCTCGATGCGTACGCTACAACCTTCCCATGCTGCATCAAAACACATCCCAATCCTTTCCCAGATGCGTCGCTGTGACTCACCAATCCTCCGGAATTGTCTGGCACGGTCAGAATAGGGACGGTTATCAACTTCTGCTTCAACGTCTCAAAAGCTAACGCACACTTATCCGTCCATACAAAAGGTACCTCCTTGCGCGTAAGCTTGGTCAACGGCTCCGCCAGACGAGCAAAGTTCTCCACAAGTCTTCTGTAATATCCGGCGAGTCCAAGAAAGCTTCTTATCTCTGCAACATTCTTTGGAATCGGCCAATCTCGAACTGCTGCAATCTTTTCTGGATCGACGGCAATTCCATCGCCAGACACAACGTGCCCCAAAAACTTTACTTCCTCCAGCCAAAACTCGCACTTGCTCATCTTCGCGTACAACTTCTCATGTCTCAACGTCTGCAGTGCGATCCTCAAATGCTCTGCATGCTCTTCAAAACTCTTCGAGTAAACCAGAATATCGTCAATGAAAACCACAATAAACTGATCCAAGAATGGTGAAAAGATTCGGTTCATCAAGTCCATGAATATTGCCGGCGCATTTGTTACTCTGAAGGGCATCACTAAGTATTCATAATGTCCATACCGAGTTCGAAACGCCGTCTTGCAAATATCTTCTGCTTTCACTCGGACCTGATGATATCCGGATCGCAAATCCAGCTTCGAGAATACCCTCGTGCCACTAAGCTGCTCAAAAAGTTCTCCAATGCGAGGGATAGGGTACTTGTTCTTAATAGTCACCCGGTTTAATTCTCGATAGTCGATGCACATCCTTCTTATGCCATCCTTCTTCTTTACTAGAAGAACTGGAGCGCCCTAAGGCGAGTTACTGCTTCGAATCCAACCCTTCTCAAGCAATTCAGCAACCTGTTTCTTGACTTCTTCCAACTCTACTGGTGCCATTGGATAATACGCTTTGGATACTGGCGCTGGACCAGGAATAAGATCAATTGCGAACTCCACGTCTCGCTTCGGCGGTAAACCCGATATATCTTCAAACACGTCCATAAAATCACGAACAACAGCCGGCTCTTCACTTTTATCAACTTCCATTGATGCAAGAATATTGTTTGTCGGCCTAGCCCTAAACTCGACTGGCCCGACAGAACTGCTTCCTCCAGTGAAGCTAAACTCGGGATATCCGGGAATCTGGAAAATTACTTTCCTTGCCCTACAATCAATGTGAGCGTGGAAAGTGCCAAGAAAATCCATTCCCAAGACGACTTCGTAGCTGCCCGTATCAATCACCAAGAAATCTGCAAAAAGCTCCCGTCCGCACACAACAACTGTACAATTTTTACATTCCCTACTAGCTATGATTTTCCCATTCCCAGTGTGTATATCCCAGACAACTAGACAGGGTCGTAGCAAGGAATCAAGTGTGTAGCATACACTTGGACTGACATCAAAACAATGGGATGCACCAGAATCGAATAATGCTAATGCGGGAAAAATCACGAATAAGTAGGATACCTGAAACAACTTCATCTGAATCCTTGGCCTCTTCAGCCGTCAGGGTAAGGCTCGAGCTTAATTGGATCCCTGAGTTAACTGCTCCTGCTAACGGTCTCTGCGGAGGCTTCTGAATATCATCCCTCGTACGAAGCTTCGACGGACAAGCACTAACAACGTGATCTGCCGCTCCACAAACCAAACAGAGTCCCAGCCTCCTTCGACAATCCTTTTGCACGTGGCCCAGTAAATTGCAGTAGTTACAAGTCATGCTCTTTCTTCGATCGATGACAACAGGCTTCTTCATGGGTGCTACGCCTCGACGGTCCACTGGAATACCTCTGCGACTCTGAGCTCGGTTTGGTACAAATGCTGGCTTCCTTACCGCAACTGTTGTCTGCTGCAAACTCCCCTTCATCTCAGATAAACTCTGCTGCTCTCGGGCTGCCGCAAGTACTTGTGAGAAAGTGGTCAAACCCAGAGAGACAATCTGCCTCTGGATGTCCACGTCCAAGCTGCGCATGAACCTCCGTGCCCTGTCTGCATCGTTGGCAACTAAAGGTCCAGCGAATCTGCTGAGTCTCGTCCATTCTGCTGCATGCACATCTACGGGTGCTCCCTTCTGTTTTAGCCCAATGAACTTCTCTTCCATTTCCTCCGGTGCAGTCCGCGGGAAGAACTTCTCTAGGAAACTCTTAGAAAAATCCGCCCACTTGATCGGCTTGGGCAAGCGGTTCTCCTCCACAAGCCACCATTCTCGGGCGTAGTCCACTAACTGAATGCGTACCACATCAACTCTTTTCTCATCTGGAATCTATGCCGCAATAAGCAAGTTCTCTGTGTCAACTAGCCACTGCTCTGCTGGCAACGGCTCCTCCAAACCCGTAAATGTAGACGGACCCAAACGCCTGAAATCTGCTACGGTCCCTACTCGGTCAACTGGTTTAGCTCCAACATTGTTCACAGACTGCTGAACGATCTGCAAACCTTCCTGAAATGATTCCGCTTACTGCTGGATCAGCTCGGTCTGTCTCTTTTGATTCTTCAGCATTCCCCTTATCACTCCAAGCATGGTGGCTTCGTCCACACGCCTTTGGTACGTCTTCAAATTCTTATCTGCCATTTTTCTGAAATCAAAACACCCAACATTAGCATGATGATAGATTTAAAATATAGATCAAGACTAGAACTCCAAGTTACTTAAATAGAGTACCGCATTGTAACTATGCCGCGGTATCATAGCCACAATTACATAACTCCATCCAAGTCGCCTAAGTCCCAGAGATAACAAGGAATCAGGTTTTCGAGTCGATATGCAAAGGAAGTTTGCACATCGTAGAAGATAACCAGGAAGAACTTGATTCAAGAACGGTAAATGGCAAGGTGGCAGGACATGTTTCCTAAACACGGGTATCCTGATTCGTGTATTGGGTACAATACCCAACTACAAAAAGAATCAACCCGACTAACATATGTCTCTGATACCAAAAGAACAATGTCACGCCCCGCTTCCCAGAGTACGCTAAAGTGGGCACGTGACATAGCCAACCATGCTACCTGTGGGTAGGAAGTATCCATCCACAGTCACATTACGGCTGTAGAGATATCCCAGAGTACGCTAAAGTGGGCACGTGACATAGCCAAACCCAGACGTCAGCGCGTCATGTCATCAAGTAATAAAATATAAACATGGTAACAGGCAATGCGATATAAACATGAATAAAGCAAGGGTAACAGTAATATAAGTCAGAGCAGTGCAGGGTGGTGTGCAGTGGGTAAACTAAACTGTTCTATCAGGTTTTCTGTTCTGAAGTCTTTGAAACCAAATTGATGAATCATCGATGTAACTCAATAGTATCCCGTGCATACCCGGGACCACGGCCCCAGATTCTCGGGCTGAAACCGAGACATGCCGCTACGCACTAAACAGGAATATGTACAGATGAATGATGTCAGCAGTATCATTCCAAGGCTGGCCTAGCCTCTAAAACTGATCAGAACAAGTAGCGAACTGTTGAGTTACAAGTCAGGTTTCACCTTTGATTTCCCCATACCCCCAAGTTATATGTGTATGTCAAGTCAGGTATTCCGTAATCAAGAACTAATGCCAACACAGGATCAGGTAAACAGGTTTGTCTGGATAGACAACAGGAACGGTCCATGAGGACTACATGTCAGGTTTGTTGGCATTAGGCACAAGATCAGGTAACGGGTCAGGTCATGGTACATCAGGTCAAGTCAAGAAGTATACGGTACCATGTCGGGTCAATCAATATGTATGTAGCAAGTCAGGTCAAGGTGTAAACGATATCATGGTGTGCTCATACTCAGTTACATAATCAAGCATGGTCATCAACAACATAGATTTAAGTAACGAATTAAACAATAAAGAAGCATCGATTAATTAGCAGCACAGTTATCAATTGTGTGTCCGAGGTGTTATCAACATTATAAGAATACAACATGACAGTTAGGGCCGTTAAATCATGTTAACCAGTTTACGAATTTTATGAATGCAATGATATATATATATATATAAGTTCTATAGATGAAATCACAGTTTATGCAGGTTAAATGTACACGAGTGTCCGAATGAAGTACAACAATAGAGAAGGTGCCATAGGCTACGTCATTAGTGAATGTGTGATTAAAACTTGTAAATGTGGTTATTAGGTTCAATACAGTAATTGCAAATGGTAGGTTCCAAGTTTGAAAGATAAAATGATATAACACGACATTGAACATGAAAATGGGGAATTATAGTACTAAAGTTAAATTGCAGGTTTAGAGTGTTATCAATATGTATGTAAAATATTATTTAGCATGTAGAAAGGGGTACTTGCCTCGACGGGTCGCGAATCGGGAAAACGGAACGTTAAACGTCGGCGGGGAAAACTCGCGACGGGCGCATGGTTCACGGAATGAATCCAAACGACGAACAGTGGAACCACACAGATCAGAGTACCTCGCTGGATCGTCGGGATACGTCGTCAGCACGGCCGGATTCCGGCGAGACACAAAACAACAGCATTACGATACAAAGAAAAGGTGCATGTAAAGAAAGAATGGAAAGACAGAGAAGAGGAAGATGAAGGCTTACTGTGGTTAGGGGACACGGTATGATGTGCCGACAGTGGTGGTCGGTGAAGCTCCGGCGAGGGTTTAGGGTGCTCGGGAAAGGTGGGTTTCGGCTACTGTGGGTGTGCAGGGACGAACGAGAGGGAGAGAGATGCAGGAGAAGAAGGGGAGGAAGCTGAGGAGGAGAATAGGGGTGAGATCGGCGGCTACGTCGACAGAGCTCCGGGCACGCCCTGCAAGGATCACCGGCCGTAAGAAATAGCCGAGGAATGGAAAGAATAAGGAACAGAAGAAGAAGAAGACACTCACCGAGGGATGCACGAGGTCGGGGGGACGGATCGAGATCGCTGGCGGCGACTCCCGGCGGCGCAGACGCGTGCAGGGGTGCGCAGTCCCCTCGTGCAGGTGCTCGGGAGGAATGGGAAAGGAGGAGGGAGGTGTAGTGGAGCGGACGAGGGCGAGGAGACGTCGAGGCCGGTGGTGATGGCGTCGGCGTTGGGACTGCGGCGGCGAAGGGCAAGGCGGCTAGGATTTTTCGCGACGTGGGTTCGATGAAGGAAAAGAAAAGGAGAGGAGGGAGGAAAAATATATGGGGGAGAGAGAGGGAGAGAGATACGGGGAGAGAGAGAGAGAGAGAGAAGGTGGGGCCCACGGGGGTTAAAGGAAGGATGTGATTGGCTGGGAGAAATTCGTGGGGGTTAGGAAAATTTTAATAAAATATTTAGGAAAAAAATAGGAAAATATATTATAAGGGGTTAAAAATATATTCGACAGTTAAAAGATTTATTAGAAATTGGGATTTGGCGCAAAATAAAATATTTCCAAATTGCGCCCGGGTCAGGTCCAAAAATTTGAAATTAAAATAAGAAAATTTTAGACGGGATCCAAAATTTAAAAAATGAAGTATTTTACAATCAAAAAGCATACCCCCAAAACGGACACACGTACGTGCGCGTAGCTGTCCAAACTCGCCCGTTTCACTGAACGGGACGAGAACACGATGCACGGACGTTACAACAGGGTTAAGGGTGTCAAGCAGGCCATGACGAATATTTTTAATTTTATTTTAGATACCTTAAATTGTTATATGCAGAATTGAATTGACGGGGTAAAATTACAATAAATAATAATCAAGCAAGATAAATGAAATAAAGGCCACACTCCAATCATAAGGTAACAGAAATTAGTAGAATTGGGCTCGGTTGTTACAGAAACGTTCAACAGCGACACTCCGTCTCGTAGAAACGTCCAACGCAGACACTCCGTGCCGGGGACACGTCAGCCAACAGACACTCCTTCTCAGGGACACGTCAACCAGCCGACACTCCGCCTCGGGGAAACGTCGACCAGCGACACTCCGCACCGGGGAAACATCCAACACAGACACTCCGTACCGGGGAAACGTCCAACAGCGACACTCCGTCTCGGGGAAACGTCCAACGCAGACACTCTGTGCCGGGGACACGTCAGCCAGCAGACACTCCGTCCCGGGGACACGTCAACCAGCCGACACTCCGCCTCGGGGAAACGTCAAGCAGACACTCCGTGCCGGGGACACGTCAACCAACAGGCACTCCGCCTCGGGGAAACGTCGACCAACGACACTCCGTGCCGGGGGTACGTCTACCAAATCACTCCGGGCCAGGGAAACGTCTACCACAGACACTCCGTCTCGGAGACGCGTCAAACGTCGACCGTCCATGTCGTATAAAAGGCAGTGCATCCTAAAAAGGGGGAACCAAAGCAAGTCCCCTCCACGCGAAAAAAGATCCATCAATTTCATGCACATGACCCAAATATGTGGTGTGCATTTATTGATGGGGGGCACTTTGTTGGGGTCGAAAATTGCACCCCGGTTGACCAAGTCAAAGTCAAGGCCAACCCCAAGCCAGCTGGGCCCAAGCCCAGATCAAGTGGGCCCATGCCCGAGTCGAGCCGGAACATGAAGCGGCCGGCCTCCCCATGCAAATCATGTAAAAAATAATTTTGATGTAATTTTTATGGGCATAAAACCAAATTTTTGTAAGCCCATGGCTTATGTGCAAAAGGAAATGGCACATGAGCCATGGGATGGGCAAAATGCCATTTTGTAAAGCCCAATGGGCTATATGTAAATATGTAAGCCTATATAAGGCAACATGATGATGAATAAAGAATACACTTTTTCATTCCCCTCAAAATCTAAGGTTTGTGCCTCTTTCCATTTCCTCAAGGTTCTAAAAATCTTCTTCTCTCTTTGAATTAAATCAAGAGTTTTACTCTTCCTTTTATAAAACTAAATAGTTTTTCACCACAAAACCCACAAAGGGGAACTCAGATCTTCCATCAGATCTTAGAAAAGAGAGATTTTTAAAATCTCATACTTCTTGATCTTCAAGATCCGGCCAACAAAGGAAGAAGAAGGAGACTCATTTCCAGAAACCCCGCTTTGGGGAGGATCCGGGGCTCAAGGGGAGAAGCCCCCTTCATCAGCTTCAAAATAACCTAGGAGTTTAACTCCTTATATATATATATATATATATATATATATATATATATATATATATATAATAAGTGCTCATTTCTGGAAGTACAACTCTTATTGCAGGGACCAAGTCCCTTTTGCCGTCCGAGCACCCACGTGCTGACACGTAGAGCAATAGCGCTCTAAGCGCTAGCGCCCGAGCGCCCACATGCTGACACGTGGGGCGCTAGCGCTTAAACCGCTAGCGCCCTTATGCTCAGAGCGCTAGCGCCCGAGCGCCCACGTGCTGACACGTGGGGCGTTGGCGCTTTGGACGCTAGCGCTCAGAGCGCTAGCGTCCAAAGCGCTAGCGCTCGAGCGCCCACGTGCCTGGCACGTGGGGCGCTAGCGCTCAAAGCGCTGCGCTCTTGCGCTCAAAGCGCTGGCGCTTTTTTCGACGCATCCTTTGGATGCCCTTTCCCTTTCTTTACACACACACACACACACACACACTCTGCAACACTGTCCCTCTCAAAAAAAAAATTTTTGGGCCGGGCCACTGCCTCGCACCCCGTAAGGGGGCTGCTAGCCCTCTTGACCCCTAGCCCGCTATCCGGGTAGTGGGACCCCTGTAAAAACTCTGCGTGGCTCCCGATATATCCAAAACCCCCTTTCAAAACACAACACACGCACGCCGCACATTGAGTTCGCATGACCAGTTTAACCCGTTAATCGGAGGTTCTCTCGCTTCAAAGGCGATGGGTAATTAACGGCAGCTTAGTCCGCGGCTGCCGGAGATACGGATCCTCACAATCAATAAACCCCGGCCTATCCTAAGCAGGAGGAATCTGTAGTACGCCTGACAAGCGCGCACGTATTCCCATCTCAATGGGGTGACGAAAAACACCTTACACACATGTTCATTTCTATATTCTTGCTTCCTTATGAGGCAATCCTATCTGAGTATAACTCGCTGACAGACTTTCCTTTTTCCCATTTTGGAATGTCCGTTAGATGGGAATAAGTTTTATGATGAAGATCTAGGCGTGGAACCGACTAACGAAGATTATGCAGAGTTGGCATCGGAGGATTAATTAGTTTTCTTTGTCGCCCACTTGTTTAGGGCTTTGTTTGTTTGATGTAATTAAATCAATTAGTTTGCTTTGCTCTCTCTCTTGGAATGTAATAAAATTGGTTAATGGAAATAAATGCCTTTCGATTTTATTGTTTTATTTTGGTACACACCCTGCATACTATGATTATTCTTACGCTTAACGTAACTGTATTGAATGGACCACCTTCAATACAGTTAGGTTGCGGACCGTGCCACGCCACTCTTCACCTTCTTTTGGGAAGTGGGGCGTGACATAACCATGCTGCAGTTCATAGTTACAATCATATAACTCTACTCAAGTCGCCCAAATCCTAATATCAGAATCAAGGAACAGGAAGATACAATAGGGAACCAAAAGATTTCAAGTCGAGATGCAAAGTGGTTTGCATATCGTCAAGGCAAAGGATAAAGAGAAAGATATGATTCAAGAATCATGATAACAGTGTGGCAGGACATGTTCCTAATCACGGATTTTCCGATTCGTGTATTGGGTCCAATACCCAACTACAAAAGAATCAAACTCGATTAACCTAAATCCTATGGCTCTGATACCAAACAAACCCTGCCACGCCCCGTTTCCCAGAGTGCGCTAAGATCGGCACGTGACAGAGCCAACCATGCTACCTGTGGCTAGGAAAGATCTCTCCACAGTCACATTACGGCTGTCTAGAGATATCAAGAACAGTAGAAAAATAAAACAACTATCTAATACATGTCCATGAGCCAGAATAACGAGTCAAGAAATAAAATAATGCGGAAGCAAAACATCCAAATACAATAATAATATGGAATGTACGTCCCAAAATACGGGCTCACGTCAGGAATGAAGACACTGAAAAGAAAAACTAAACTAATAACAGGTCATCATTGCTCGGCTTGTTGATCAAAATACTCCTGGTCAGCTTGCGGCAAAAGTAAAGAATCTGGGCCATGCAAAACCCAGACGTCAGTGCGTCATAATATCAAACAATAATAAATGAACATGAGGTAACAAGACATGCATGCATGAATTATAAAAGGGTACATGAATGTAATAAGTGAGCAGGGATATAGAACAGTGAAGTGTAACAGTATATGTGAAGTGCAGCGGTGAAACTAAACTGTGCTACTGGGTTAACTACTCTCAAGTCTGTAAAATCAATTTGATGAATTATCGATGTAATTCAATAGTATCCCGTGCGTACCCGGGACCACGGTCCAGACTCTCGGGCTGAATCCGAGACGTGCCCCTAAGCACAAACAGGAAACATGTACAGATGAATGATGTCAGCAACATCATTCCGGGACTGGTCTAGCCCCCAAAACTGATTAGTATAAGCGTCGAACTGTTGAGTTATAAGTCAGGTTTCATCATTGATTTCCCCTACCCCTAAGTTATGTATTCAAGTCAGGTATTGATAAATCTGAAGCTAATACCAACACAGGATCAAGCAGGAACATGTTTGTCTATACAGACAACAGGATATGTCTATCTGGACAACATGTCAGGATTGTCGGCATTAGAAACAGGGTCAGGTAACACGTCAAGTAGTGATATATCAGGTCATGTCAAGTAGTGTACATGTATCAAGTCATGTCAAGCAGTGGCGTATCAGGTATCAAGTGTGTGCTCATAATCAAACTATAGCAAGTATTGAATCAGGGTGAAAGTACGGATGTACAATAAAAGCATAGATGCACAAATATCGATCAAGGGTTACATCATGACTATGTAGGATACACATTATCAAGCATGGTGCACTAATACAACAGTAACATGAAATAATATGGTCTCGGCGTGCAACTAGATATGTAATAAACCGTACGGATACAGACGGGTACTATAAAACTGTAAATCGGTAAAATTTGCTGAATATTAAAACACAAGCACTATTATTTATTAAATAGATATTGATATAATAGTATTAACATGGATAACATATTCAAACCGATTAATATCTATAAAAGTGGTATTGATTAACCATGCACAAGAAAGTTCCGTTCAGAAATTCAGCGTCATCCTGATTTGTAAAATAGCTTAAAAATAACAAACGTTCTCCAAAAGGGACGTGTCTTATATCAAAACAAATATAATTCAATAAAGTTTTCATTTTTATAAGTTAAAATATCTCAGGTTGTTCCTACAAAAAGCTATAAATATTCGAAATTGAAAGTTTGCTGCTAGAATTTCCTTGGACAGCAGTTTAAAGATATTTTCATTTGCATTTTACGTTATTTAAACAATTTATTTTGCAAGTAAATATTTCATAGAGTTATAATATTCTGAGTTAGTTTCGTAACGAACTAAAGAACGTATACTAATAATTTTTCTATAATTTATAATGAATTTTATAAGGTAAGGTGTATCGTAAATTTCGGATTTGTCGTATCCGCTTTGCAACGACGTTTCATGTGTAAACTATAATATTTTTAAACTATATTTTGTATAACATTATAAAATGCAGATTATAAACTAATTAAAAATAATAATAAGAAATATTACGACGATATATATTTTAAATGATATGGATGCAATCGGCTATCCGAAAACAGTAAAACTTAAGTATGGATGCATAATACTATACCTACCTTATAGCAAGATGATTTAGCATGCGACTAGATATGTAAATAATGATATTGATGTGTATGGACGTCGTATAACAGTAAAATGATAAACTGGTAAATGCGGGATGTACAACTAAACAATATGAAATGTAAATATTCAATTGGATGCAGTATATTGTAATATAATGCGTAACAAGATAAGTTTGCATGCACTAGATATGAAGTAATTTGCACGGATGCACACAGATATCCGAAAACGTTGAAACATGCAAAATGATAATGTGGGATGCATAACTAATCATTATGTGTTGTTATTATTCAAATGAATATAGAATATAGTAGTATAGCATGTAGCAAGATTAACTTGTCTCGACGGATCACGAAACGGATATGTACGGCACGTCCGACGTCGGTAAAACGTCGCAACGCACACACGGCATACGGGACAGGTCTAAACAATGCAAGGCAAGATACGTTCACTGGATCACTCGAATAGTCAGCGACGAGCACGGCTCCGGCGGTGATCATCGAAATCAAGAAACAAGATCAAGAAAAAGAAATAAGAAAGAAGAAATAGTAAGAAGAAGATGTTGTGTATTAAATAAGGAAAGAAAATATATATATATATATATATATATATATATATATATATATATATATATGCAGAGCAGAGAGAGAGAGAGAAAGGGGTTGTTAGTTTGTTAGGAAATTAGTTTAGATTTAAATTTAAAAAATGTTTTATTAGTTAACTAAATTTTAATTTGTATCAGTTTATAATATTAATATTATATAAATAAAATTTGATATTCTGGTATATATAAACATAGTCCAAAATATGCCCGGGTCGGGTCTAAAATTTCAGTTTTAAAATACGAAAAATATCTGCGATGACCAAATTTCAAAATGAATGCTCGGATAACGAAAATGCATACCCCCAAGAACGGATGCACGTGCGTGCGCGTAGCCATCCAAACACGTCCGTTTCACTGAACGGGACAGGAACAGATGCGCGGATGCTACTGCGGGGTTAGGGGTGTCAAGCAGGCCATTCAATATATTTTTGAAATATTTTTCGTGACTTTAAATGATATATATAAAAATGCAGATACCAGATATAATGCGAGTATGCAATGTATAAATTAAAATGAAAGTACACGAGTCTACGTAACAAGTCAGGGTAGAACATAAACATGAATCAAGACAGGTTTTAAGCAAGCGGGTCGGGTAGAATGCAAATACAAATGTCAAATACACTATTCGCACCCAAAACACAGTAAATCAGGAAAATACCATAAATAACGAAATACTTGAACTAGAATTGGTATAAACGAACTAGTGTGTTACAACTTTACACCGACGCATGCTTATTTTTGGCAAGGACAAACAAAGCCAGAAATTTCTCATCGCACCACTTTCCTTCTTAAAAGTTTATCATATGTTCGCCGCCGACAATAAATTAAAGAATGCCTTCTTCTTTCTACACACGGTCCCTTTTCTCGATGCAGAATCCATATTCTTATTCCCGTTGCCGATAGCTATCCATCGACTATGATAAGCTGCGACGCTCGTCCTGTATCAATCCCCCGACGTCCGCTTCCACCACCATCTACCTAAGATGCTGTGTTCGTGAGTTCTAAGTTTTCAATCACTGGCCCTCCCTCCGTTTTTGGTCTACATACCGTACTACATGTAAGGAGATGGCTACAATCGAAAATGCTGTCTTTTTTCAACAACGAATTTCTTAATGGTAGGATTTGATTTTCAAATTCTGTAGCTCTGCAATTCATGATATTTGGTGTTTTTAAAATAATTGTTTTCTGCTCTTGTGTTTTTTGTGTTGATTAATGTGGGACCTCATGGCCCTCACCTGTACGGGACAAGTCATTCTAAGTGAAGGCTGCACGACAAATTCATTTGCAACAAATAATATCATTTCTACACACTTTCGGTGACTATTGAATGTGTGGAGTGGGTTCCTTTTTACCCCCCTGATCCATTAAACGTCGGTAGTTTTGGGAGGAAAAATACCGAAGTCTCCGCTAGACACCAAAATTCCGAAGTCTACGGAAGCGGAGAGAAATACTTATACAATTCTACAGTTTAATGCTATATCTTTATCTGTATATAGAACAAATTAATTATTCTGGAACGATGATATTCGAGCTTTATATATTTTAAATACATATTTAAAACCGTTTCAAATAGATTTAATCAATTTTTATTCTGAATTATATATATTAGGGAGCCGATCCATTGAGACCGGGGAAAATGAGGCCAACCTTACAAACATACAGCCCTCCGTGTTTTACACCGATCGATTACGACCGTCTTGATCTATATGAGTTAGACAGACTACGTATCAAATTTCACGAGATTTAGATAACTCTAGCATATTCATCAAGTAATTGCATTTTTCACATGCCGAAGTACCGTTAATTCTTTCACTCGATCCGATGGATCCAAATCTTGTGAAATTCAATACGGAAGCTGTCTAAAACATATAGATCAAGATGAGCGGTTTTGATTGGTATAAAATACTGGGGTTATGTGTTTGTAAAATTTGCCTCATTTTATAAAATGATCCTCGTCTTAGTGAATCAGCTTCACACACACACATATATATATATCTACTATTATAGTGCAAAATAAAGAGGGTCTTCTTATTTTGAAATTGATTGTGGATAGGGCTTTTCTATTCTTCAATAAAAAACATTAAAAAAAATTCAACCAGGATTCATAACGGTAATTAACCCATCACTCATTAACAAAGGAACTAACCCTATCACTTAAAATTAACCCGGTTATATTATAGTGTTTATGAAAACTAAAAAAGGGTAAATTGTCAAAAAAAAAAAACAGTTTTCCCTGCTGACAAAATTCCCCGGTCTCGAAATTGTTGTGAAAAACCCCCTGAATTTTTTTCATGCGGTATCTGTACTGTTGCCTGATATATCTAAATAGGTCATAGATATCCCAAACAACTAAATAAATATTGCAGGCAAGTGCATGGATACCACATATAACTGTATAGAGATCGTATAATAACTGGATACAGCAGCAAACTATAAGATACCGTAGACATGGCTTTTTTTGGCAATCGAAAAATTTCTAGGGAGGCCAAGGGTTTTAATCAGTTGGAAAAGCTGCTTGAGGGGTTTTGACAATTTACCTAATAAAAAAACAAAAATAAAGTAATTGAAAATTAACATACACAGATATCGCACGTGCAAGAAAAATTATTTCATATGCTAGCCGTACATATCCGGCATACCGAATAATTTATTAAGAGAAGGAGCTGGGGGAGGAGAGAGAGTAAAATGGAAGGAATTGATGCAAAGAGTATGGGCCAAGCTATTTAAAAGAGTGAGGGGCCGGGGACCAATCATATTGGGGACCTTAAACATCCATCGGTTTTGCAGTCACTTTGTCCTTTTTATTTCCTTTCTCTTTTGCACTTCATTCTATTATTCACTTCTTTTTTGTTTTTCTGCCCTTCTTCTTGTAATGCAATTTCTTATCCTAGAAATCAGCCACATTTAATTAGGGGATGGATTGAGATTGTGCCATTAAGAATGGTCTTTTACTAAATCACTACTTAATATTGAAGTTTACTAAATCTTTTTTTCAATGGCCTATATGCTTTGGGGAGAAGGGTTGAAACTTCTAGGCCACATAAGGTTTCTCCACATAATTGGTTAAAAGTCTCCTTTTCCACTACAACTGTAATGGGGGTTTCGAACCCAAGACCTCCTATCAAGTAGGTGAATGGCATTGACACTCGAGCAAAATAACAAAAATCATCAAATTTGATCAATCGGTGGTATGCAGATCATTCAAAATAACAAAAGAATCCATCTTTCTCCCAATTCTAAAACCAATTCCCTCATATACAAATAACCACATCCAAAATCAAACAAAGGACGCATTTTTCTCCAAATTTCGAGATAAAATCCCCCAAAACTAAAAAACCACACTCCAGATTAGACAAAAAAAAACAGCGGCAAGCCGAGTCCTTGAAGGGGATGCATGATGCCTTGAGACCCAAGATCTTGATATCGTTCCTTGTGTAGAGCTCGTAGTCAGAGCTATCATGGACGGAGAAAAGAAAACTTTGAGATGAAGAGTTTTTGTATGGAATGCTTAAGAAAGCCAAATTTTAAGTGATGAACGGTGATTTTGAAGGCCAGGAGCAATTGGGACATTTAATATATCCCAGTTAACCATGGTAATTCCAAACCTAGGGTCAAAGATGGGTTACCGTAATAGAGGGTCTGTTTAGTTAACGGTAAACCTGTAGAGTTTGTTTTTAAATCTTTTTATTTTTGACGGTGTTTTTTCAGTATACCCAATCTTTAAGGGTTGAATATAAAAAACCCTTACACATCTAATTTGGAGCCATTATGGAATATATGCCCTCAATATAACATAAATGATATGCATATAGTAACAATGTTGGATCTCACAAAATCTTGTATTCGTTTATATTTTGATTGACACTTACCGAAAGCTTATACTGTTAGATTGTGAACGTCAATTTACAACAAACAAGTGCTAAACACTTATACAACAGTTTTACAAGCCAAACTGATCCTGAACTTTTGTAATTTTAAACTTCAATTCTTCATGTGAGACCAAAAGCCATGAGGCAATTGATTCAGCAATAAATGTAATAGAATCTGAGCCAAAAAACACAAGATGATGAAATCACAGCGACTTCTCCTGACATCGTTTGTTCCCAAGTTACAAATATCTGAGCATACAACTAAAGTTCCCTTTTACCCTTCAAATAAATTAGTAACCAACATTTACTAAACAATTTCAATGATTAAATAACTTATATTAATGTACCAATGATCAATAGCTCATTTGGGATGTCATTTCAATTCCAGGAAAAAGTGCGGGATTCGAACTCTAGGACTATCAAGATGGGGAAGTGTCCACGAACTAACGCTTTCAGGGAAGATTTGTGGGTTCACCGTGCGAGGGCATGGTGTGTGCGTGGGTCAAGTATATACGGACCAGTTACCAAAAAAATTGTACCAGATAGTTACTAATATTGAAGAGAAAAATATGTGCTTTCAACGTTTTACCATTCTTTCAATTTTCATCCACAATTTATTTTCCTCTCTTTGGAAATTCTCCACATGTTTTTATTGTGACATACACGAACATAGTTTTGTCGATTTGCTAATGACTCTTTACAATTTTCTTCTTAAATTCGCCTCCGAAACTTATTGCGGAATTTGGAATTTGTAATTGGACTTGGTAGAGTTGCACCAAGACTTTCGCAATCATATTGATAGCTATGGTTAAGTTTCAATTGTCATGTTATAGCTTGACCTATATCTAACATATGCATGTCATGGACTTTGGCCTAAAATATTAGTCCTGGTTCCAATTCCATGTCTTCAACCTTAATTTCAAATTTTGTTAGGCAACAAAAATTTGGCCCCTAGGTATATGGGGCAGTGCTCAAATCCCAACTTGTTAGATACAAAAACATTGGGCGTAGAGTCAAAATGATAGAGATATACCTCATCATTTTCCTCATCTAAAATCATGTACTCATGTATTGCTTGCATTGACTTGACTCTAAAGCTTACTCCATCACCATGTGCACTACGCCTTGTATCTAAAGTTTCTGAAACTAGATTTGCCGGTTGACATCATTTTTTGAATTAAAATAGTAGAGACGGACGATCTGGTTTCATATTAATATCTTTTTTTTAATACAGAAAGACAGATAGACGGATTGGAAAATATTTTACTTCAATAATTTACTATTGCTTACATTCCCTCTAAAGTTGTCCCGCTTAGCCCCTCGTCATGGAAAAAAACTACCGTGTAAGAACTTGTATGGTGCAAGCCCAGAGAAGTTTTTTCGTGGTGTGTGCCCTAATGTTTAAACAATCAATACCTAACCTTTGGACTTTCAACTCTCTCAGGAAAATCAACCAAATTACTTATAATTTCTTTTCTTTTTTTAAAAAGAAAATCAAACTTCACCCTTCCTCCATCCAAAACAGTAAATAAAAAAAAAAGTAAAAAAGAGAAAATAATGGTGGGTATTAAAATCAGAAACGGTGCTGCTGCGTGCGTGGGTCCCATGCGCAGAGAGAGAGAGGGAGAGAGAGAGGGGAGGAGAGAGAGAGAGAGTAGCGTTTATTTATTTATTTTTTGGTAGAGAGAGAAACTTCGATATCGGACAGCTAGCAAGGAGGCAAGAAACCTCACCTACCGTTTTCAGCCTCACTATTCATTCATGAATTCATCACTTTCTCTCTCCTCTCTCTCTTTTTTCCTTATTATAATTATTCTTCCTCTCACCTCCCCTGTTTCAAGCTTAAAAGCTCTTTCCCATTTGCATGCCCCTCACCTCTCTCTCTCCCCTCAACACGCTTCATCCCTTCTCTCTCTCTCTCTCCCCCCTCTAAAACTCCCCAACTCTCTATTATTTACAGTTACCCAATTGAGAAAAATTTGATATTTGTTGCAGGGCTCTACTTAGTTTCTAGAGAGAGAGAGAGTCTTGAAGAGACTTTGCCAATTAGTGGTACAATTCTTAGCTCTCTTCTTCCTTCTTCTTCTTCATATGTTTTTTTTTCATAGGGAAATAGCTTCTCTTGTCCATTTTCTATCTCAATTTTGTTTATTTTGGAAGTTCTTTCGAGTAAAATTGAGATTTTTATCTTTTGGGTCATTGCCCAAATGACCAAAACCTTTTCTTTTTCTAATTTCCACTCATTTTGAGTGTTTCCAAATAACTTATTTGCATTGAAGAAATTATTCATGTGCCAGCCAATATATATGTCTGGTCATGTAGGAGAGAAATAAGAATACAGATCCCATACTGGATGCCTGAAATTTTCCATTTCTTTCCTTCACCCGCCACATTGAATAATTTCTCAACATTTTGACCATTTTCAAATCATTTTGTAATTTTTTCTTATTGTTTTTCCCCTCAATTTTTCAAAGAACAAACAAAATTTAGTGTGGCTTCATATTTTGGTGTTCCATAAATACCCCTAATTTTTGTAAAATTCACATTGGTGCCCTTTTACTTGGTAAGGGGTAATAATAGTATGAGAAAATGGAGTATAGAGTGGTCCGTAACAGGTCAAAATATTCATTGGTCCATGTGTGTATGTGTATGTCAAGAATCTTTCATTTTACACTGAAAAAAGCAAAGTAATATGAATCAATGAATAATATACAATTATGTGTCCCCTCATCTTCCAATGGCATTATATATACTGCATTCTCCAGTATTTTTTGTATATCCACCGTTTATTATTCATATAAGACACATGAGTCCCAAAATTTATATTTTAATAAATGATGACTTAAATTACACTAAACTCTCATAGTCCAATACTTAAAAGATGGAGCGTTGCGCCCCGCCCCCCCCCCCCCCCCTTTTTTTTTCCTTCAATGAGGTGTCATGAACCAATCATGCCCCTTCATGTGTGCAAATTAACCTACCAATTTGAATTTAAATTCATATTGAATTAGCTTGGTATATGACTAATACACTTTCTGGATACAAGAATGACAACATTGAATTGAATGCGGCTAATTTCTATATTTAGCCATATCCATTTTTACATTTCACAAGTTTGCCTACATTACAAATTTGTCCCAAAAGTAAATAAATATGTTTTTTCCCTTGCGACGCTAATTTAGAAAGTTGAATTTGGAAAAATCTTCATATGGTATCATACAATTGGATAAATTATGTGCTATGGTTTTGATCATGCATTTTCCTTTTCACAGAAAATCTAGATTTTTGGCAATGGCTATGAATGGTTACGTCGATGAGATGATGTGCGACGGACTTTTTGATAACATTGAGGATTTTTTGGACTTCTCGGGCAACGATGAAGTCTTGGGGATGGAGTCTGCTGGCAGCGGCAGCGACAATTCACACATGCCTCCGGCTGTTGGTGCAGAAAAGATGTCTGAGTTGAAGAGCGAATGTCGAGTTATGACCACTGCCACTTTGGAGGAGAATGGAATTGTAAGTTTTTCTAAAAAATATTTTTTTCGCCGATTTTCATAATTTTCTCAAATTATTTGTGGAAAACATGTTTATATAATTTTGAAAACAAACTTTGTTTATAGAATTGATAGCTCAAATTCGATGCATCCGTTTTGAGAAAAATGGATAGGGTCAAACCGGCTCGGGATCAAATTTGATGCATTGTACCTAGATATGCCAAATAATAAAAAATAAAAATGAATATAACAGAATAGTAAAATTCATGCACCACTATAGGTGAAATTTTCAGTTTCAAATATAATTTTTTGTCAATTCAATCCACCTACTTTTCTACTATTGTTCAATGTCACAACAAGACTGAATTTTCTTAGAAAAATTTCCTTCCTAATTTGTTAAAATCACAAGTTTTTACATTGCGTTCTAGCACTCAATTGATGACCATAATTTTCAGATTCCTAAACCTGTCTACTTCTATCAATGTCCAGGACGAAAACATCGACATCGGCGAAGACTGGGTCTCCAATTTTCTCGACGACTGTAATTTCGACATCGACTTCCCTTCGGCCGCCACCATAGCTATCCCCACCCATGTCAACAATTACATCAACAAGGATGAATTTATATTCCAAGCGACCACCGCAGTCTTTGATAAGGATGAATCCCTGTTCAGGTCCTCTAGTCCAATCTCCGTGCTGGAACCAAACAATCATAGCGATATCGACAAGGGCAGTGTATCCTCCTCGTCCTCCTCCGCGTCCTCCTGCATCTCCAGCACCAACGAGACCACAAATGGTGTATCACTGGCGCCTGCAGGGCCCACCATGTCGGTAGTCCCCGCCAGGGCCCGCAGCAAGCGCCCCTGCCGCGCCACACACATCACCGCGCCCATTCTGCCTCCGTCCGCCGAGGGGCCTCCAGCCGTCCCAACCCTACTTCCAGACTGTGAGAGTTTCGGGGAGTCGTGCCCCCCGGTCCCTCCAAAGAAGAAGAAAAAGACAAAATTGCTCGCGGCAGGAGATTCCGGTTCCGAGAGTGGTGGCACGATGGGGAGGAAGTGCCTGCACTGCGGGATACAGAAGACCCCGCAGTGGAGGGCGGGACCTATGGGGCCGAAAACGCTTTGCAATGCGTGCGGGGTCCGGTACAAATCCGGACGCCTGTTCCCGGAGTATCGCCCCGCGGCTAGCCCGACATTCGTGCCGAGCATCCACTCAAATTCACATAAGAAGGTTGTGGAGATGAGGATCAAGGCTAGCAGCAACAAGCATGCACCATTGCCTCAATGCCCAGCTGCAAAGAACTGTGATCTTCTTGCTTACATACGTTAGCTCTAGTGTAGTAGTGTGTGAGATGATTAAATTTTCTTTTTGGGTTGTGAGTTTTGATTATTAAAAATTTCTGTTATCATTTCTTGGTATTTAGAGGTTCCCCTTAGTTTTGTACAGGAATAGAAATTTAGAGGAGAAATTGAGCAATAGAGGGGAAAAAAGAGGTACGATGAGGTTTAGATGAAGGGGAAAAGGGGGAACCATATAAAAAAGATGTTGTAGTTTGATATTTTCGGTTTGTTTGTATTGAATTCTTTTTGCAGTTGAATTGATTATTAGAGAAAACTATTTTATATATGGTTTGATTTTATAACCAGTGTTTTTCCCTTTCGTTCTCATGATTTTACTTGCCATCATAGAAAATTAATCTTGGTTGAAGAAACAAACGGTTGTAAGAGCTCAATTTTATGTATTATTCAAAAAACCCCGGTAAAATTTTCCGCTTTCAAAATAACCCCGGCATGCAATATGGCATTCAATATCTATATAGTTGCATGGAATGTCTAATTAGTATATCATATTGCCGGGAAGATATATCATTTAACTGTAAACATATTGCAGTAAACAAGATATTGCAGGTAACCATACATATATTGAGCCGAATACCTTTTCGGACGACCTTTGACAGATTTTTTGGACCAGGGGTATTTTGAAAGAAACTTTGCCCGGGTATTTTTTGGTTGATAATTTTCCTTAATTTTAATGAGCTTTTATATATTTTTTTCATCTTCCTTGTTAATTGGTAAATGGTTTATTTCGAAGAATTCACGCACACATAATTGGTTTCTGAATTGGAAAAAAAGAAAGATGCATATGGACATGGTCCCAAATAAATTGTTTTGTGATTGGAAAATACTACCTTGTTAGGTGATGGCTCTTGAATTTTGATGTACATCAACCTAATGAATTAGGTTAAACATTAAGTTTGGTATAATTCCCTTGCTTTATATTTATATTTTTATTTTTTTATATATTTTTTGGGTGAAGTGGAGAGGCAATCAGCATCACAAGATGGCAAACTCTCAACCAATAGGGGGTGACTGATGACTCTCATGAAAGTTTCTTATAAGTATTAGTTGTAACTATTCATGTAGCTAGGGTTTAATCTTATCAACTTCCCTCATAAAGCTTAATAATGATTTTTCTGTCCTTTCTTCTTTTTCTGTACCCTCATTTTCCATATGCTATGAATTTGATAAAAATGTTTAACATGAAAGAGAATCCACCATAAAATCAAATTCAATCTGAATATGGAGGTAAGAATTGTAGGGTAGATATTCGAAAAAAAACCCTTGACAAGTTTTTCCGCTAAAGAACGCCCTTGGCCCTCGACGCCGTTGTCAAACTCTTTGAAAAAAGTTTTCAGCTGTCAAAAAATAACTCTTTGAAAAAAGTTTTCAGCTGTCAAAAAAATCCCCTATCTGCGGTATGTGTATAGTTACCTGCTATATCTGATTTTTATACGATATGTATGCAATTGCTTGTATATCTATGCAATTGCCAGCGATATGTATGAGCTAATTAGATATAACAACCAACTATACAGATACTGCAGGAAAATTTTCCAATGGGATTTTGACAACCACTCGCAACCAAAAGGATTTTGTCAACGGGAAAACCTGCCCCTTTTTTTTGACAATTTACCCAAAATTGTATCATTGCTTCATTTGCGAGACATAATAGACTAGGAACAGTAAAGTGCTCCACAAATTCTATAGACTTGGGTCATTTTTAACCTAAAAACATAAAGAATAATATTACAAGTGATGGTTTGATTGCCCATTGATTTGTATGCAATGCTAATAATGATGGAGAATCACATAATGCAATCATCTCTCAAGCACTCTATTATGCACTCGTTGTTCATGGGGACAGTGGGTTAATCATTTGCACAAGTTTTGGCTGAAAACCAACATTAAACCTAACAAGATATCCATAAAATATACACCTAAACATATCACCAGCATAATAAAACTTTCAGAAACTTTGATATTGAACTTCAGATAAGAATGGTGGATTTGATCAAAATACACCATATTTACATTGATCCAGTTATACATAAGAGATGGATTCTGCAACAGAATGAAATTTTTTACATTTAGGCATTAGGGCGAGTAGAGCACCTAAGTTCACCAAGACTGTATCGAGACGGCTTTAGAAGCATCTAAATGATGTAAACGACAAGTCCCGAGAAGGAATTCTGGGAGCTCTTCTTCTGTGTTCCCCTGCAAAAATGGATCGATTCTTGTCAGAACCCGCACACATTTAATGTGGAGGGGCAAAGATATTTAGACCGGAACCAAGGAACCGAGGTTCAAATCTTATTGGGTGCGGATTTAAAAAAGAGGATTTAAAAAGGGCTTAACTTTACTAAACTATCACACTTTGTAAATTGGAAGAGACCACCAAACAGTACCTGGTTTGGTTTTTTATTTTTTTTCTCGCAGAGAATTGCATCTGTATTTTACTAAACTACCAAAATGGCATTAACAAGATTTGTGAGCACTGTTATGGCAGTATAATTAAAAATAGAACTATATTGCTAAATATGAAAGTTTTTGGTAGTCAATGTAATTTCGGAAGTTGTTGGTAGTAGAGTTACGCGTATGTAAATTAGCGAAATTACGTCTTTATATAATACCGCTATACAAAAACTTAGGTTTCAGCACATGCCTCTGGGGAGCATTTAAAATGATAAATATATATCTAAGCCATCACGACAAATTCAGATGTCGGTTAGTTCAACGGACACGAGAATAAAGTTGTAGTGGAGGCTCAGGAATATATTTCAATTTTCTCAACAGTTACAAAAGCTTACAGACTCCAAGGAGCTAAAAGTAGTTTTTTTTTTGTTTTTATAATTTATATACCTGAACTAGAAATGCCATTTCTATGACCAGATTGTTCAAGTAACCAAGGACAAGGCTCACCACTCCCCGAGCAACTGTTGACGAACCGATATCAACACCAAGCTGAAAATCACATATATTAAAGTCAGGTTCTGTAGTTAAAAAGAAGTGATATTTCAGCATTCAAAAACTGGAGTAATGCATTTGTTTTGAAGTAGGTCAAAAGAATGAATTATAGCCTGTCATGTTTACATTCTATATGATGGTCACCAATCGGGCATTGGGCATTAGCTCATGCGATGAAACTTCTCTCTCTAAAGTGAGAGGTTACCGGTTCGATTCGAAAGGGTCGCATCTTAAAATAAATATCTTATACCATATGATGGTCCAGAAAAACAATACTATTTGTTACTATAGGGTTAGTTTGAGAACTTTTGAACCTTTCCCTTGATTTAGTAGCCTCACTCGAAGTTTGAGATCAAACACCCCCTTCTCATTGACCAAACCGTACATAACACTCGAATTCTAACTCTAAACCATGGTTTGAAATCTCTGCTCACCCCCGATCCGAAATGGCTGATTCCGATCACAAAAATGATTGTCCAAGTTCCGAGATCGATATTGTCAAATACCAAGTAATATTGGGTTTGCCAATTGATCGGTAGGGCTTTAGTATTAAGGTTATTGACAATTAGCGGGTTTGTTGAATGGCTAATGGGCTCTATTAACAGATAATGGGTTTTATTATAGGTTATTGGGTTTTTATAGTTAATTTGACATTATTAATACGACTTTACACATCACTATTACTAAAGAATTTGCCAAATTGTAATGGTTACTGTGAAACAGAGAACTAGGAAAAATTATGAGATAGCTGGAGAATCCCCTCTACCTCATATATATATTATTGTTTTTCTGATAATAAGAAATACAAATAATCTAAACAAATCTAAATATTACCAATCTAACTAAATCTAAATCTAATTAAACATAATATATTTCTTTCTTAACAATCCCCCTTAAGTTGGAGCATATATATCACACATGCCCAACTTGAAACAAATAAATTACATATGACCCCTTCCCAAAGACTTAGTGAACAGATCTGCTAATTGATAGTCGGTTTTCACATAGACTGTATCAATGATCCCTTCAATCTTTTTTCGAACAAATTAGCAATTTGCTTCAATATGCTTTGTTCGTGAAAAACTGAATTGTTGGCAATATAAATGGCAGTTTTGTTGTCACAATAAAGTTTTATCAGCTCCTTAGACTGATAATCAAGTTCTCGAAGAAGAAAGACTATCCATATTAGCTCACTCGTAGTATTAGCCATGACTGTATATTCTGATTCAGCACTTGAACGTGAGACAACATTCTGTTTCTTGCTTTTCCACGAGACCAAATTGTCTCACAAACATACAAAAACCTGTGGTTGATCTTCGATCACTTGGCGATCCAGCCCAATCTACATCCGTAAACCATGTAACTTTAGAATGTCCAAAGTTCTTATACATAATAACTTTCCCTGGTGTAGCTTTCAAATAGCGAATGATACGCATCACTGCACTCCAATGTGAATCTCTAGGATCCATCATAAACTGGCTAACTATACTGACAGGAAAAGAGATGTTAGACCTTATCACAGTCAAATAATTAAGCTTATCAACCAATCTATGATATCGTCCTGGATCGATAAGTGGCTCCCCTTGTCCTGGATATAGATCGACATTAGAATTCATAGACGAGTCAATAAGCTTACAGTCAGACATTTGTGCTTCCTTAAGTATATCAAGAACATACTTCTTTTAAGTAATAAAGATATTGCCCTGAGGAGAAGAACGTGCTACCTCAATGCTAAGGAAGTATTTCAACTTTCCTAAGTCTTTAGTTCTGAACTTCTGAAAATAAGTTTTTAACTCAGTAATACATTTAGCGTCATTCCCTGTAATCACAATATCATCAATATAAACAACCATTAAAATTCTGCAGCCTCCTCAATTTCTAAAGAAAACGGAATGATTATTGTTGCTTCTGCATAACCCAAAAGCTCGAACAACGCTATTTAGTCTCCTAAACCAAGCATGCGGAGACTGTTTGAGGACTTTTGACCCCCTGAGTAACAATACCAGGTGGTTGCTCCATATATACTTCCTCCTTCAAGTCACCGTGAAGAAATGCATTCACATCAAGCTAATGGAGAGGCCAATAGTACGTAGCTGTAAATGATAGGAATATACGTACAGATATTATCTTTGCCACAGGAGAAAAAGTCTCATCATAATCTTCTTCATAAGTCTGAGAATAGCCCTTAGCAACAAGTCTGGCCTTCAAACGAGCTAATAGCCGTCTGGATTAAGTTTTATGGTATATACCCATTTGCAACCAACTGCTCTCTTTCCAACAGGCAACCGAGTAAACTTCCATGCAATTTAAACGTAAAGCTAACATTTCTTCTTCCATGGCTTTTCTCCATCCAGGATGAGCCAGAGCATCAGATATAGAAAAAGGAATAGCATAGGAATCAAGAGCAGCAACAAATGTTCTATACGAGAGAGAGAGAGTCTAGCATATGTGAAATAATCTGATGGAGGATATAGAGACTTAGTGGTACGAGTACCTTTGCGAATGACAATTGGAAGATCAAGATCAGTTTGAATCGGACCTGAATCTGAAATAGGTGTAGGTTCTTCAATGACTGGAGGCCCCTCTTCCTCATTACTTCCACCTGAGTTGGTTACTCAATTAAGTGATCATCTAATTCTGAAGGATTTGATGCCGCTGAGACACGAGGATTGGCCGGAAAGGATTCGACAATAAGAAAATTTTCATTAATAAGAAAATCCTCTTCAAGTGATTGAGGTATTACATTAGTACCCAAAAAGGGTATTTTCATGAAAGGTCACATCAGCAGAGACTCTATCGAGCTCTTTGCTATAACACTTGTATCCTTTTTGACTCCAAGAATATCCTAAGAAAACACACTTAATAGACATGGGATGGAGTTTTGATAAGCCAGGTTAATGATTGTGAACAAAACAAGTACAACCAAAAACATGTAGAGGAAGAGTAAATAAAGGTTTGGAGGGAAATAAAATAGAGATTGGAATTTCTCCTCCTAAAACTGAGCTTGGTAGACGATTGATAAGATGGCAAGCAGTGAGAACTGCATCCCAAAAACGTTTAGGAACATTCATATGGAACAAAAGAGAACGTATGACCTCTAATAGATATCTATTCCTTTGTTCAGAAACACCATTTTTTGAGGTGTATAGGAACACGAGGATTGATGTATAATACCAAAAGTATCAAGAAATTGAGTAAACTTTTTATTAAAATAATCCTTTGCATTATCGCTTCTCAGAGTTTTGATATTGATACCAAATTGATTTTTCACCTTAGTAACAAATGACTTAAAAGCATAAAAAACTTCAGTTCTAGATTTCAACAAATATAGCCACGTCACTCGAGAGTAATCAATAAAAATAACAAAATATCGATAATCACGGTTTGACGTAATGAGACATGGCCCCCAAACATCAGAATGCACTAAATCAAACAGTTTCTCAGCACGTTTGTTGACTCTAGACTGTTAGGAAGCACAAGTGTGATTTCCCATCTCACAACCGACACACTCCAACGATGGCAAACTAGATAAAGAAGGAACTAATTTCTGTAAAATAGACAAATCAGGATGACCTAAACGACAATGGTTAACCAGTAGATCATTATTTGTAGAGCAAGCAACCTTCGGTAGTTGTCCATCAAAGTAATAAAGGCCTCTAATTTCACATCCTAAACTAATCACCTTCTCTGTCTTCAAATCCTGCATGACACAACCAAAAGGAGAAAAGGTTATTGAACAATTCAAGATATGAACAAGCTTACTTACGGACATCAGGTTAAAAGAAAATAAAGAGACATATAATGATGATGACAAAGACAGAGATGGGATAAGAAAAATAGAACCAATGCCCTCTATTTTAGAGAGTGAACCGTCTGCATGTGTAATACTGCCAATATATGAAATGTTAGACGAGCAGGAGAAAACACCTGAAGTTCCATTCATATGATCTCATGCTCTCGAGTCAATAATCCATGAGGATGGAGGTGTATGGGTTGGAAGACGTGTATTGTCTTTAACCAGAACGGTATTGAAGGTCGAGAAAATAGATCCTGTTAAAAGAGACCTAAGCCGCAATATCTCCTCCGCAAAAAATCCAGAAGCACCATGAGAAGTAGAAGTGGCAGGTGTCATGTCAAACGTAGCTACTTTAGCAGCTCGCTGAAATCGGAGCTCCGGATGAAACGAATAGCAATAATCCATAGTATAGCCAGTTTTCTCACAATGTGAACAGAAATGGTCACCTCCTCGCCTTCTTCCTCCAAAAGGTCCTCGACTTTCTCTACCGCGTCCTCGTGTACTATCTCCACCTCGTGTAATAAAATTTGGATACGAAACATTAGTGTATACTTCAGAGACCTTTTTATCACCCATAATCAAAGAGTGCCAACAACTTCACAATAATCAACAAAACAACAATTTTCTACCCAGAACACCAAGCAATCACCAATCAATTTTCTAACATCAATTTTCTAATACCAAGCAATTGTGAAGGAGTCTCAATCTCCTTCAAGTCTCTGGATTAATTAACAAAATTTGTCCTCGAGGAGCCTTCAATCAACACCAGGGAATTGCAAATCATTTTTTTTGGTAAACTCTCTGAAGGAGTCTTCAACACCAAGCAAGGGGATCCTCGATCTACACCAAGGAACTTCTTGAAGCCATCAACAAAATTTCTCCATTGAAGTCTATCTCGATCCTGATCTGGAAGGAGTCGAGCGAAGGCAAATCTAGATGATTGGCTGCGATCTGATGATCTGGAAGGAGGCGATATGATGATTGGCGGCTGCGATTTGATGGTGGCGGCGGCGATTTGATGATGGTGGCGATTTGGAGACGTCGGCGGTGGTGCGATGATGATGGCGATTTGGTGGCGACAGCGGTGATATAGTGATTTGGTGGCGAACTGGTGGCAGCAGCGATGATGATGGTGGTGGCTTTGTAAGATGATGGGTGATGATGATTAGGTGTTGGGGTTAGGATTAGGTTCTGATACCATATGAAACAGAGAATCAGGGAAAATTATTAGGGTCTCCTCCCCATAATCCAACACCCCACCACTGGGCTACTCCAAGCCCTTCGCGTAGAGTGCGATAATTATCTGTGTCTAGAAATTCTCAGCTTATGTTGCAAGTAAATATAAAGACCGGAAATTTTCTTAATCCTAGTGGAGAATTATCCCTTAGCACATTCATTATTAAATCAATTTCTATATTGAATCTGATTAGTGACTGCAAAAGTTTCAAGATGTGATCATTTCTCAGTTTACAAGCTATGATCATGAAAAGGATTTCAATGTTTGGCAATATAGAGGTGGTTTTTTTTAGTGTTGGATTAATTTTTCAATCCTTTCAAGTCATTTAAATGCAATAATTGCCATGTATTGGTTATTGAATTATTGGTGCAATCTTTCAGCATTGTGTTTTGCCCAAACAAACAAAAAAATGTTTCTACCTCCAAGTAGTTCTTTCCCTGAAAGTAATTTATTTCGAGCGCTTGACCCACCAAACAAGCTTTTTTGCCCACGCTTTGCTTTACTATCCACGATCCCTACATTCACCATTTGAATCATACACTTGGCTTAATGCATGAAACAAAAATAAGCTAAATTTTTATGTTTATCACATAAACTCGCCTTAGATATGTAGGGGATGAGCTTAAACCTCGAATTCCTATATGTGTCATCTCCTTTGACAAAGCTTTGTAACAGTGGAACATCTTCCACTGGTGTATCCATCATATAATATAAAGCAAGACTATATGTGGTTGAGCCTGGGACCTGCATCCAAAATTACAGCATGCGATAAGAAAATTGAAGGTCCCTCGTTTATATAAGGGCTAATTGCATATGCTACACGCTTACACTTCATCTATATCTCATTCAGCAGTTATAATCCATTAACTGATTTAGCATCGATCGGCTATAAAGAATCGAATACAAATATAAACGACGGACGAGATGATGAAGGATGTTCTATGCAATTAACTCTTCTCTAAGAATCTCTATGTATCTTCGTTAATGTTGAGATGGAAGACATCAATCACCTGTATGTTCACTATAAAGAAAAACTTGTTGCCACCCTGTGCAGCATACTTCTGCAATACTAACATACATCTTGTGAGTTTGCGACATGAAAATCAAAGGGAAATTAGTTTGTGAAGAATTCACAAGTGTAATCCTCAAGGTACCAATTTGTCAAAAATAAAAAATAAAAAATGCATCCTCAAGGCAAGGTACCTGAACAATGCCCCCGGGTCTCCCTGCAAGATCATCTTCCCTCTTATCGGATTTTAGCCAATCAGCACCTACCATATTCATCAAAGTACCATTGGCTTTGATCTGTTCGAAGAAAACTATCATGTTTAGACTAAAACAAAGTTGACAAAATGAGATGTATATTATAACAGAGAGTTGCAATTTATGAGACAGCATATAACTTCACAGTTTTAGTTCATTATGTCACAACTGCACAAGCTAGATGTCTGCCATAATATACATCTGATGGACTAAAACAATTGAAAACTTTAGTAGATGCTGTTTTGAGGAGGGAAGGAAGAAAGAACACTATAGTTACGTGCGCTTGAGTAGTTGTGGTAGCAGTAGCCAAAGGATGAGTGTGAAATTAAGTGCAATCCGCTATGTTTCAAAAGCAGCTAAAACAAACCGATACTCAAACTGATATAAGCGCTTAAGCGCATAAGTGGCTGCTAAAAAATTGGAGGCTAGCTCACTTAAGCGACCACTTTGAAATTGGAGTCTAGCCTTTCAACCAGTTGTGTATCCTTTAGCTACCAGTCTACGTCTTGTGCATACGAAGGCAGACACAAAAGCAAGCGTGCGCGTACACACACACACACAAAAGAAGAAGAAGATGAAGCAAGCTCGACATTGATTCAAATATCATAAAAGTTTTCTTATGCGCATATACGGTGATTATTTATCATCAAATCCCTAGAAGGTTATTTCTAAGAGTTGCTACCCGATGCAATTTTAGCACAATTGGTGGTGATGATACAATTAGAAAATCCATATAAAAAGGTAAATATTAACCATTTATATAATATATATAAAGCTTATGAGAGAATATTTTTTGGAATATTCCCTTATCTAGCTTGAACTTTAGTGGAAAAATTATTATCTAGCCCCTATTTAATTCTCTTACTATATTTGGGTCATGGAATTTTTTTATTAGCACTCCCTATTCAATATTTATAACTTTTTAATCCTATACAATTAGGCTTATACAACAATAACAACTGAGCCTTTTATCCCAAGGATATGGGATATGCTACATGAACCAATATGAGAATCACACAAGGTCCAGCACATGAATCCGTCGCCTCCACTCACTCCTATCGAACCATATACTTTCATTGAGGCCTTTGGCAACCATATCAATTAGGCTTATACAGTGGAAAAATTATAACTGCCCCTTCTTTAAAACCTTTCTATTTCTCTCTCACCACTTATGTTTTACTAGCAAAATATTGAAAAGTTTCACAATTTTTGTATGCTATAGCATGCAAAATATTGAAAAAATCAAAAAATAGAAAATTCCGACATTTTGAAATATTCGCTATTTTCGTATGCTATACATTAAAAATATTAAAATTTTGAAGGAAATAAAAAATTTGAGATTTTTTTGTATATTTTGCGATTTTCGTATGCTAGCGTGTGTTTTTTTAGGTGAGCATATAAGTAGATATATACACATAAAATCCTATTTTGTATTTTACTTTGAGAATAATTAAACAACAAAAACAGTATTTATTTCTGCAGTATCACCAATAAGAATAAAATCCTTTTTTTATTTCATTAATTAATTCATAATACAAGCTATTTTTGTCATGCAAGTTATTGGTTAATTAGGTGCAGATGCATTTCATATGGACCTTTTAAATAAATGATATTAAGGGGAGGCATGTGCAAAAGAAAAAATACTTGCTTAAAGTAGTGCTTTAAGAAGTTGTCTTCGTCTCAAACATTAACAAGTCACACAAACAGCTCGATCACCCTTCCATTTCATCTTCTCCTCCGAGAGCGAGCGAAAGCCCGAGCTTCCCCATTGGAAAGAAGAGACCAAAGAGTGAGGTATATCTGAGCCTAATTTTATTTGTCCCCTTACTTTTTGTATAAGGGCATGCATAATATTTTGAAAAAAGACTAAAGAAAACATATAATTTCTATATTTTTATAAATTTTGTGATTTTTTGTGCTACATGTAAAATATTTAAAAAATGAAAGAAAATAGAAAATAGAGACTATAAAAATTCCGCGATTTTCTTGTGCTAGCAAACAGAAATTGTTGAGATTTTTGAAATATAACGACTTTCTTATGCAATAATATGCAAAGTATTGAAATTTGAAGAAAACATAAAACCTTATGATTTTTAAAATCACATGATTTTCGCGTTGCCGGGTTCCCAGTCACCGGGAGCCTCAATCACTCGAACCCGATTCTTTATTCTCTTAAGTTTTTAGTAGCAATCGACAACCTTTTCTTTTTTTACTTCATATAACTTTTTGTCTTCTTGATCCCGGAAGTTCTCATAAAGTTTGAACAAGTAAAATATTGGAAAACCAAGGAAAACACAAAATTCTCAGATTTTTTTTTTTTTGAAATTTCATAATTTACGTGAGAGACTTTTGGCAGAGCCAATTTAATAGAGAGAAAAGGGCAAGAGACAGATTGATGGAGAGAGTGAACTCAACATAATTTCAAGTTATACTGGGATGGGTCAACTTTTGGTTTACATTTCATAAGGATCTTTCTATAAAGTCGTCAAGTCTTGTCTATTCCAACATCATAACAAATGGTATCTTTCTGTAGGTTTGTCTTCCTTGCACCCTAGCTACTTTCATAGGTACGTACTGTTGATGTGACATGCATGAGCTAGCATATGAGAACAAAACACATTTCTAAGGTCTTCGTTTTTATTATTTCACCATTTAGACATATACCACAAACGTTTGAAATCACAACTTATGGCAATTTCCCAACCTTGATCTAAAATCATATCCATGGGAAGATAAAGATTTTGTTACACAGTCCTTTTGTAGCTTGAGGTGTGTGCCAAATACCTAGGGTTGCATCCGGATATCCGGACCTAGGTACGTATTTTAAAAAGATTTTTACGATTTTCGTGAGGTATGTATCATGCAAAATATTGAAGTGAAGAAAACATAAAATTTTGCAATTTTTGTTTGTTATAACATGCAAAATGTTGATAAACCGAAGAAAACAGAAAATTTAGGATTTTTGAAAACATTACAATTTTCATGCTCTATATAGCAAGCAAAATAATTTAAAACCATAAAGAAAACAGAAATTTTCGAGATTTTTAAAAATTTCACGACTTCGTGTGCTACATATATAGCATAAAAAAATTTTAAAACCAAAGAAAACGAAAAAGTTAAGTTTTTAAAAATTTAGTTATTACCATGTGCTATAAAAAACAAAATATTGAAAAACAAAAGAAAACATACAATTTTGATCTTTTTTTTGAAAAAGTTCATGATCTTTGTGTATTATAGCAAAATAAAACAGAAAATATCAAGATTTTTGAAAAATTTCACAGTTTTTCCGTGTAGCAAGCAAAATATCGAAAAATCGAAACTTCTTTTTGAGATCTTTGAAAATTTTCGTGATTTTTTTGTGCTACAGCAAGAAAAATATTGAAAACCCAAAGAAAAAGGCATTTTATGAAAATTATGCAATTTTCGTTTGGTAGCGTGTGCTATCGCATGCAAAATATTGAAAAAATGAACAGAGAAAATTTTGAGATTTTTCAAAAAATTCATGATTTCCGTTTGATATACCATGAATAATACTGACAAAAGGAAGATTACAAGTAATTTTAACAATTTTGAAATTTTTGCGATTTTTGTGTTATATCATAGAAAATATTGAAAAACTGAAGAGAACAAAAATATTTTATTTTTGAAAATTTCATGATTTTCTTGTCCTATAACAAGCATAATATTGGAAAACTGAAGAAAACATAAATTCGAGATATTCTAAGTTTCGCAATATTCATGTGTTATATATTAAGGATATTTTTTGGCCGCTTGTATATGTGAAATTATTTCCTCGTTCATCATGGCTTAAGGATGAGAGATTTTTGGGGGAAATTTCTAGAGAGACTGTGATTTGAGATTTGAGTTGTAATGGTGATGAGGAGCGAAAGAGAGAAGAAGAGAGTGAGCAGGAGTTTTTATAGAGAAAATTAGGTTTTCTAAAGGGTTCTAAAAAAAGCAGTCAGGATTTCTTTTTTTATTTTTTTGGAGCGTTAGGGATTCTAAAGGGTTGTAAAGAAACAGAGTGACATTTTTACGAAGGGCCACGAAGTGGCTCGTTTATTTGCTGGTTCGAAATCTCGGGTACATTTCGTAGGCCCAATCATGTACTTGGATTGGATCAAATTGTTGGACTAATGGTTCCAGACATAGACATGCACATGCACCTGAAAATTGTATAATTTTTTTAATAAGGGTGGATATGCAAAAATGAGATCAACGTCTCTCCTATTAACCCTCTCCTGTATTTACGGCTGTTATTAGATCCCTACCACATATCAAGAATCGAAAAAATTAGATCCCTACCACATATCAAGAATCGGAAAAACACGAACCTTGAACCATTCTATTTATCTATTATACCCACTTAGTCATCAATGGATTTAATCGTTCCTGATACCAGGACTGACACTCCGAATCCGCAAAAAAGCGCAAAGTTAAATGCTATATGAAGCCGAGCAAATTTAATGGTAAAATGTAGTAATTAAGGATGCCGTTGAAATTATTTCGCAATATTCGTGTGCTATAGCGTGCAAAATTTCGAAAATTTAAAGAAAACAATTTTTTTGGGGATTTTTGTACATTTCGTGATTGTTGTGTACTATAACAAGAAAAATATTTAAAAACCGAGTTTCTTTTTGAGATTTTTTAAGATGTAATTTTTGTATGCTATAGTAAGAAAAATATTGAAAAGCTGAAGAAAAATGCCGAATTAGTGCCAAGTTAATGCTTCATATATTTTACATATAAAGTTCATAAATATGAAATATTACAGCTTACAGATCATATAAAAATCAACTTTTAAATTGTTGAAAGTAAAAAAACCAAATGATGAGACTTTAAAGATAGTCCCACATTGAAAACAACAAAAGAAACACGTGTATAAAATATAAAAAAGGTCACACCTCAACAAGGCTCGAGTCTTATTGTCGAAACCCACTTATCATTAAAAGCTCATGTGTAAAAGCCCATCACTCCTCCAACTCTTCTCTAACTTTAAATTCTACTCTACTTTAAAAATAATTTTAACATGGTATTAGAGCCAATGGCTCAATCCAAACTCGACTCGACAATATTACCAAGTGTTGTACTTTCCATATGACAACCACACCAAATAAAAAAATGATGGTTGCACATGAGGAGAGTGTTGAAAGTAAAAAAATCAAATGATGAGATTTTAAAGATAGTCACACATTAGAAACAAAAGAAACACATGGGTATAAAATATAAAAATGGTCACACCTCAACAAGACTTGAGTCTTATTGTCGAAACCCACTTATCATTAAAAGCCCATGTGTAAAATCTCATCACTCCTCCAACTCTTCTCTAATTTTAAACTCTACTCTACTTTTAAAATAACTTTAACATAAATTAATATGATTTTTCTAGACTTTGGACCTTGTATCTCCTCATTGCGCGGGGGCCTTTGCTAGTAGGTATACAAATGTATATTGGTCATAAGTATACAAATGAATGAAATATGAACCTACCTAAAAAAAAGTGGGGGGATTGAACGAAAAACAAAGAAAACAAATGTCAAGACTAGTGCAGATACAATAGGAAAAATAAGAGATTGAACGAAAAACAAAGAAAATAAATGTGAAAGAACAAATGTCAAGACTAGTGCAGAAAGAAATGGAGTATGAAAATAATTATTGTGGTTCATAGGGTTAGCAAGCGTTGTTTGTGTTTTGGCCAAGCCGTATGGGACTTACTGGATTTGAATGTAATAAAATTGGAAATTGATAATAAACAATAAATATGTGTAACACCCTAGTTCAGTTATACCATATTCTCTTTCATTATTTTCCTGTGGCTATTTCTTGGTGTTATTTGTTTTGGGTGCGGATACTGTTTTGGTATCTGTTTTTAGTATCCGACCCGACCCGCATGCTTGAAACCCGTCTTGGTTCTTATTCACGTTTTATCTCTGCTGGTTTTGAGGATCCGTGCTCGCATATGTTTCGTTTACTTGCTTTATATCTTGCATCTGCATATATATTTTTATTAGTACAAATATAATTAAATAATATATTTTATAAATATCCAGCATGGCCTGTACCCCTGACCCTGTGGCGGCATCCGTACATCGTGTTTTTGTCCCGTTTAATGAAACGGACTCGTTTGGATCGCCACGTGCATACTACGTGTATCCGTTCTTGAGGGTATGCATTTTCTTTAACCGGACATCGCTTTTGTGTTTTGGCTGACACGTATATTATCCGTATTTTCAAACCATAAATTTAGACCCAACCCGGGTATATTTTGGAGTAATTTTGTATTAGCCAAAAACTCAAATTTTCTCAATATAATATTCTAATATATTTAAACTGTTCAATATTGTATTCTTAATATTTAGAAAACTGTTTACGTTTTATATAAATTTTATAACTAAATATATTTTCAAATATTTTCTAAATCTTATCAATCCTAACACCCTCTATGTCTCTCTCCTCAATATATTATATATATTTATTTTAAAACCTAATCTATTCTTTAAATCCCAACCTCACAGCTATCTCTCTCCTCTATACTCTCTTCTTTCTCGTTCTTCTCACCTCCCTCATCTTCTCAGAATTTTTCCGCCGCCCTCGACTCGTCGCTCGAACCTACGCTTTCACCCTCGCCTCGCCGTCGCCGCCTAACCCTCGACCTCGCCTCCGCTCATCTCCTCGACCACCTCTCTCCTCTCCCCACAACCCACATCACCACTACAACCCATCGACCTCGCCTGTACCTCGTCGCCGCCCTCATCTCGCCGTCGTCGGCCTCACCCGCTCACCACCACCTTCCTCTTCATCTCCCCTTCCTCCTATCTCTTCTATCCTCACCAACACCCCCGAGCCAACCCCGGCGATCCCCTGCACACCCACCGCGACGAAGACCCAACCCACGCTCGCCTTGCCGACGTAGCCCTCGTCGTCGACCCCTCCTCCACCCTAGACTCTGCTAAACTCACTCTCGCCATCTCCTCCTTCACTCCTCGACGACCTCACATCCCTCTCTCCTTCCTCGACCGAAACCCATCAACCCGACCCCTGCAAGAACCCCGCCTGCACTTCCTACCTCGCCGGAACCCCGACCTCAACGGCCCTCGTCCTCGTGACCACCTTCTCCTCCCTCTTCCCTCTCTGCAAACCATCACCACCTCTCTCGCCTTTCCCCGCACGTCTCCGTCCCAGAACCCAACAACCCATAGAGCCCTCGTCGTCGCCTCTGTCCCCGTCGTAGACGTTGCTCCGCCCTCATTGACACCACCTCCTTTCCCCGAGCCTCTTTCCCTGCATCAGAACCCCGACCTGACCTCAAGAACCCGTTTACCCACTGCCTTGCCGTGAAACCTCGCCGGAAAACCCATCGTCGACGTCACCCCCTCGGCATCCCCTCGACTCGATTTCAGACCTTACCCCTCACCGGCGTCATTCCCCATCACTGCTGTCGCACAAGATCAAGACTCGAACCTAGCTACGGTGTGGGCGTCTCTTTCTCCTTTCACTGTAAGTTTCATCTTGTTTTTTCTGCATTTGTGGAGCATGAGTAATTTAATTTAACAGTTGAATTATAATGTGCATGCTTGGTTATATACAATTGTATATGGCCAAACCAATCTAGGCGGATCGTATAACTCTGATCCCATGTCGAAGTTTAGCTGAGATCGTACCCCGCATCTTCGTACATCGTTCTCCCGTGATCCTTATCCTCCAGGCAAGTACTCTTGCTCTTTTCATTTTGTCGATGCAACATCGGCGATTATCTAAATTAGTTCTTAACCTGTGCAAGTTTGGATATTAGAGCAAAGAGCTTTCTTTCACAGTTTTATCATCTGTCCTTATCGGAACACTTGCTGATATATTGCTGACTGTTAACTTGCAACTACAAATTTCATTATAAATTAGGTGCAATTTAGTTGTACAAATTATTGCTAAATATTCCCTTTAAAGTATGAGTATAGGCACAAAGTTATGAACTTTTTCTAAGGCTAATGGTCACATAAATTTTTCCCCATCGAGCTATACCTGAAAACCATTTCTTTTGCTAATTACCAACCGCTGCTTGCTTTTTCTTTATGTGATGCTATAACATGATTACTATGCACAAGAATCCTTTTACATGCTTTATACACATTCGAGACTCATGTTGATTTACATGTATAGAACACCTTTGATTTGACATGCCTATTCATGATCCTTGTTATTTATATTAAAATGAAATCATTAATTGGAATGCTGAACTACATGCCATGACACCACTATTCACCAGTTTTATTTCCATACAATTAACATACCACAAGTTCATGTCTGTTCAGCATTCGTAATTTAGTGATTTAATATTTACCATAGCAGCTATAAATACGTGGGTGTTGGGGTAGTTTGAGTGTGCGTTGTACAACAGGATCTCAGGAGTTCCATGCCGGCAGCTCGTAACGGGCTATAGCGGTCTCATGTTTACAGCTCGTATCGGGCTATAGCGGTCCCATGTTTACAGCTCGTACAGGGCTATAGCGGTCTCTTGTTCATTCCACAGTTGGGCCCGTGTTTCCTAGCCCCTGGGGCACCACTCTTGGGTTAGGAATACTCCTGCAGAGGTTGACGCACACACTCGAGCTTACGATAGGATAGTTTACCTTTTAGTGACCAGTTAGGTTATGACCTGACCCCTTACATACATGTTTCATAGTGTTAATGCATCTAATTATTTATATACCTGTTTTTCTTGCGCACCGGACTTCACTATTTTCATATATTCATGTTATTATGCTACACACACACACTTTATACGTTGAGTACTTGCTTGGATATTCTAACATCTCTGAGATTTGCCATCACAGGTTTAGAGATAGGTTTTCAGAATGAGCAGGACCGCAGCGGCTAGCAGGACTTTACCGAAGATCGGTAACTTGTAGGTTTATCTCCTTTCTGTTAGTTTTTAGCATGTGCGCCCTTATGGGACATTAGGACTTGTGTATCTCTTTTGGATCTTGTTTTTATTTCGAATCTATTGTATCAGATTTTTAATTGCATCAATTATCTAGTGGACCCATTTTTTAGGATTTCTTGTGGTTTCATTGCAGCATGATCATCAGTATTATTTCTTTTGGTATTGGATTTTATTTTTGACAGGTTAATCTAGACAGCCTTATGTGACTATGGAAGGATTTTTTCTTACCGTAGGTAGCACGGCTGGCCTTCGTCGCTTTTCGTATTCCGTATTTTGGGAAGCGGGGCATGACAAGGTTTTGTTGGTATCAGAGTCAGGTTGACCTCGAGGTTAGCCCTGGTTCTTCCGATCTTTTAGGTTAGAATCGCATGTCTAGGTTCTCCCCAGTGTGTCATGCTGCATATTCCTTTGACTCTGATTATAGGATTCGGGCGACTGAGATAGAATTACGATATTGTACCCATGAACCGCGGCATGGTTACAATGCGTCGTTCTGTTTGAGTATGTAACACCCTAGTCCCATCGTGCGTTTCTTTTTTTTGGGATATATTGAGTTTTGTTTTATTATTATTATTATTTGGAGTTTAATACTTTAAATTAAGACATATACATATAATTATGGGTTTTCAAGTTTGTTAAATAGGCGTGTTATGAGGATTTAAATAATTATTTGTTTAACATTATTTCATACTATATTCTCTTTGAGTATTTTCTTTATCTTGTGGCTATTTACTGTTTTAATTGTTTTGGGTGCGTATAGTGTTTTGGTTCCTGTGCTTGGTATCCGACCCGACCCGCATGCTTGAAACTCGTCTTGGTTCTTGTTCACGTTTTATCTCTGCTGCTTTTGAGGTTCCGTGCTCGCATATGTTTCGTTTACTTGCTTTATATCTGGCATATGCATTTTTTTAATAATACAAATATAATTAAATAATATATTCTAAAAATACTTAGCATGACCTGTCTCATACCCCTGACCCTGTGGTAGCATTCGTGCATCGTGTTCACGTCTCGTGTAGTGAAACGGACTCGTTTGGATCGCTACGTGCATACTACGTGTATCCGTTCTTGAGGGTATGCATTTTCTTTAACTGGACATCGCTTTTGTGTTTTGGCTGACACGTATATTATCCGTATTTTCAAACCATAAATTTAGACTCAATCCGGGTATATTTTGGAGTAATTTTGTATTAGCCAAAAACTCAAATTTTCTCAATATAATATTCTAATATATTTAAACTGTTTAATATATATACTTACATATGAGTTTTAAATTTACATAACCTAAAATCTAAAACCTTCTGTTAATATATATTATATTTATATTCTAAATATATTTTTATACAATCTAAAAGATTTCCTCACCTGCCTCTCTCTCTTACTATATATATATATATATATATATATATATATATATATATATATATATATATATATTAATTCATTTTTTACTATTTACCAAACCCATATAAACTTTGCCCACGTCTCTCTCTCCTCGTTCTTCTTCCATCACCCGCCTTCGCTCACAAAAACCTTAACCCTAGCCTTCGCCGCGCCGCGCCGCGCCTCGCCGCCTCCTCCCCGACCTCGACCTTCTCCTCTCATCCTCCTCACCTCACCTCTCTTCTCCCCCATGACGCTTCTCCCCTGCAAACCCACGGCAACCCTCCTAAGAACCCGACCTCGTCGCTACACCCATCGCATCGCCGTTGCCCCACGTCGCCGATCCCCGAATCCTTATCACAACCTCGTCCTTCCCTCCCTCTCCTTCACCCTGACTACAACCCATCTCCCCGAACCGAACGCCAAGCCCTCGTCGCTGCACCCTCGTCGGAACTCCGATCCCGTCGGTCTCAACCCTCACCACCATCTTCTTCCCCTCCTCGACCTCCTTTCTCCCCTGCACACCACCGCAACACGCCCCGGTGAATCCGACCCTAAGAACCTGCACACCGCAACCCCACTGCCTCGCTGGCATCCCCGATCGCCGGAGACCCATGACTCGTCGACGTCCCCATCACCTCATCTCTGTCCCCGAACACCAAAGAACCCAGAACACCTGAGAACCCCAGCCCTCTACTTCTTTCTTCCTCTTCTTCTTTCTTCTCTTTGCTTTCTTGATTCTTGGTTTCCCGGTGATTCCCGAAGCCATGGCCGTCGCCGACGATCCAGTGAACGTCCCTTGCTTGTGTGGTTATTCTCTTGCCTTGCCTGGACCCGTCCCGCGCACCGTGTGTGCGTTGCGACGATTTCCCGACGTCGGACGCTACATTTACACCCCGTCGTGTGTTCCGCTCAGGCAAGTTTCTCTTGCTGCATTCTATGTCACTATATTTATATGCATAAATAAAATATTACATGTTTATTTCATTGTGCATGTTTGGTTATATATAATCATGTGTTAAGTGTGGTACATTGTTGGCTTATGGCAAAATCAATCTAGGAAGAACGTATAACTTTGATCCCAAGTGAATCCTAGCTGAGTTCGTGCATCGCATCTTCGTACATCGTTCTTGCGTGATCCTTATCCTCCAGGCAAGTACTCTTGCTTTACTTTTGGTCGATGTATATCGACATTCCTTTGTGGTTATATGTATATATATATATTTCCTGCACTGTTAGAATAAAAGAGAACTGTGTTAGTATTTTTTTCATTATATTATACAATATATATAGGCAAACTGTTATGTAGCAAGTGAGAATAATTAGCAAGTGTGGTTTTAAAATGAGATTTATTTTAACTACAAATAAAGTTCGAAAGTTGTTAACATATCTCACATTTATATATTTCTAGTCAGATTGTGATTAATATATCCATATTAAGGTTAACGGTAAAGATAACAATAGTGACTCATACCCGCTTGTACATCTCTTTCATGCAGTTACTATTACTAGATAATAATTACATTTGACAAGTCATGACTATTCAATACTCTAGTCTTTATGAACGAGATCGTTGATTAGGATGCTGAACATGATATGACACATTACTATTTACCAGTTTCATCTCTATACAATTACCATACCACAAGTTCCTGTCTTTTCAGCATTTTTAATTAGTGATTTAGTCTTTACTATAGTAGCTATAAATACGCGGGTGTTGGGGTAGTTTGAGTGTGCGTCGGACAACAGGATCTCAGAAGTCCCATGCCGGCAGCTCGTACCGGGCTATATCGGTCTCATGTTTACAGCTCGTACTGGGCTATATCGGTCTCATGTTTACAGCTCGTACCGGGCTATAGCGGTCTCTTGTTCATTCCACAGTTGCGCCCGTGTTTCCTAGCCCCTGGGACACCACTCTTGGGTTAGGAATACTCCTGCAGAGGTTGACGCACACACTCGAGCTTACGATAGGATAGTTTACCTTTTAGTGACCAGTTAGGTTATGACTTGACCCCTTACATACATATTTCATAGTGTTAATGCATCTAATTATTTATATACCTGATTTTCTTGCGCACTGGGCTTCACTATTTTCATATATTCATGTTATTATGCTACACACACACTTTATACGTTGAGTACTTGCTGGGATGTTCTGACATCCCTGAGATTTGCCATCTCAGGTTTAGAGACAGATTTGCAGGCTGAGCAGGATCAGAGCGGCTACCAGGACTTTGCTGAAGATCAGTAACCGTAGGTTTATTTTCATCTTTTCAATTAGCTTTTAGCATGTGCGCCCTTATGGGACATTAGGACTTATGTATCTCTTTTGGATCTTGTTTTTATTTATGAATCTTTTGTTTTGGATCTTTAATTGCATCAATTATCTAGTGGACCCATTTTTAGGATTTCTTGTGGTTTCATTGCAGCATGATTATCAGTATTATTTCTTTTGGTATTGGATTTTATTTTTGACAGGTTAATCTAGACAGCCTTATGTGACTATGGAAGGGCTTTTCCTTACCGTAGGTAGCACGGCTGGCCTTCGTCGCTTTCCGTATTCCATATTTTGGGAAGCGGGGCGTGACAGAGTAACTTAGAGTTCTACCTGATTTGTTTCCACTAATTTGATTTTCTTACACACGCCGATTTCTCGAGCCAAGACCGTGACTCTTCATACCCTAATTTGTTTGCTTGATCCTTGATTTTTCATATCCATCTATTTTCATTGATCTTTGTAATTAGTTCGTGAGCTTGTATTTTCGTTCTTCAAATTTCGAGGACGAAATTTTTGTAAGGTGAATAGAATGTAACACCCTAGTTCAGTTATACCATATTCTCTTTCATTATTTTCCTGTGGCTATTTCTTGGTGTTATTTATTTTGGGTGCGGATAGTGTTTTGGTATCTGTTTTTAGTATCCGACCCGACCTGCATGCTTGAAACCCGTCTTGGTTCTTATTCACGTTTTATCTCTGCTGGTTTTGAGGATCCGTGCTCGCATATGTTTCGTTTACTTGCTTTATATCTTGCATCTGCATATATATTTTTAATAGTACAAATATAATTAAATAATATATTTTAAAAACATCTAGCATGGCCTGTACCCCAGACCCTGTGGTGGTATCCGTACATCGTGTTTTCGTCCCGTTTAATGAAACGAACTCGTTTGGATCGCCACGTGCATACTACGTGTATCCGTTCTTGAGGGTATTCATTTTCTTTAACCGAACATCACTTTTGTGTTTTGACTGACACGTATATTATCCGTATTTTCAAACCATAAATTTAGACCCAATCCGGGTATATTTTGGAGTAATTTTGTATTAGCCAAAAACTCAAATTTTCTCAATATAATATTCTAATATATTTAAACTGTTTAATATTGTATTCTTAATATTTAGAAAACTGTTTACGTTTTATATAAATTTTATAACTAAATATATTTTCAAATATTTTCTAAATCTTATCAATCCTGACACCCTCTATGTCTCTCTCCTCAATATATTATATATATTTATTTTAAAACCCAATCTATTCTTTAAATCCCAACCTCACAGCCATCTCTCTCTCCTATATACTCTCTTCTTTCTCATTCTTCTCACCTCCCTCATCTTCTCAGAATTTTTCCGCCGCCCTCGACTCGTCGCTCGAACCTACGCTTTCACCCTCGCCTCGCCGTCGCCGCCTAACCCTCGACCTCGTCTCCGCTCATCTCCTCGACCACCTCTCTCTTCTCCCCGCAACCCACGTCACCACTACAACCCATCGACCTCGCATGTACCTCGTCGCCCTCGTCTCGCCGTCGTCGGCCTCACCCGCTCACCGCCACCTTTCTCTTCTCCTTCTCCCCTTCCTCCTATCTCTTCTATCCTCACCAACACCCTCGAGCCAACCCCGGCGATCCCCTGCACACCCACCGCGACGAAGACCCAACTCACGCTCGCCTTGCCGACGTAGCCCTCATCGTCGACCCCTCCTCCACCCTAGACTCTGCTAACCTCACTCTCGCGATCTCCTCCTTCGCTCCTCGACGACCTCACATCCCTCTCTCTCCTTCCTCGACCGAAACCCATCAACCCGACCCTTGCAAGAACCCCGCCTGCACTTCCTACCTCGCCGAAACCCCGACCTCGATGGCCCTCGTCCTTGTGACCACCTTCTCCTCCCTCTCTCTTCTCTGCAAACCATCACCACCTCTCTCGCCTTTCCACGCACGTCTCCGTCCCCGAACCCAACAACCCATAGAGCCCTCGTCGTCGCCTCTGTCCCCGTCGTAGACGTTGCTCCGCCCTCATTGACACCACCTCCTTTCCCCGAGCCTTTTTCCCTGCATCAGAACCCCGACCCGATCTCAAGAACCCGTTTACCCACTGCCTTGCCGTAAAACCTCGCCGAAAAACCCATCGTCAACGTCACCCCCTCGGCGCCCCCTCGACTCGATTTCAGACCTTACCCCTCACCGGCGTCGTTCCCCATCGCTGTTGCCGCACCAGATCAAGACTCGAACCTAGCTACGGTGTGGGCGTCTCTTTCTTCTTTCACTGTAAGTTTCATCTTGTTTTTCTGCATTTGTGGAGCATGAGTAATTTAATTTAACAGTTGAATTATAATGTGCATGTTTGGTTATATACAATTGTATATTGCTAAATCAATATAGGCGGATCGTATAACTCTGATCCCATGTCGAAGTTTAGCTGAGATCGTGCCCCGCATCTTCGTACATCGTTCTCCCGTGATCCTTATCCTCCAGGCAAGTACTCTTGCTCTTTTCATTTTGTCGATGCAACATCGGCGATTATCTAAATTAGTTCTTAACCTGTGCAAATTTGGATATTAGAGGAAAGAGTTTTCTTTCACAGTTTTATTATCTGTCCTTATCGGAACACTTGCTGATATATTGCTGACTGTTAACTTGCAACTACAAATTTCATTATAAATTAGGTGCAATTTAGTTGTACAAAATATTGCTCAATATTCCCCCAAAAGTATGAGTAAGTATAGGCACAAAGTTATGAACTTTTTCTAAGGCTAATGGTCACATAAATTTTTCCCCATCGAGCTATACCTGAAAACCATTTCTTTTGCTAATTACCAACTGCTGCTTGCTTTTTCTTTATGTGATGCTATAACATGATTACTATGCACAAGAATCCTTTTATATGCTTTATACACATTCGAGACTCATGTTGATTTACATGTATAGAACACCTTGATTTGACATGCCTATTCATGATCCTTGTTATTTATATTAAAATGAAATCATTAATTGGAATGCTGAACCACATGCCATGACACCACTATTCACCAGTTTTATTTCCATACAATTAACATACCACAAGTTCCTGTCTGTTCAGCATTCGTAATTTAGTGATTTAATATTTACCATAGCAGCTATAAATACGTGGGTGTTGGGGTAGTTTGAGTGTGCGTTGTACAACAGGATCTCAGGAGTCCCATGCCGGCAGCTCGTAACGGGCTATAGCGGTCTCATGTTTACAGCTCGTACCGCGCTATAGCGGTCTCATGTTTACAGCTCGTACCGGGCTATAGCGGTCTCTTGTTCATTCCACAGTTGGGCCCGTGTTTCCTAGCCCCTGGGGCACCACTCTTGGGTTAGGAATACTCCTGCAGAGGTTGACGCACACACTCGAGCTTACGATAGGATAGTTTACCTTTTAGTGACCAGTTAGGTTATGACCTGACCCCTTACATACATGTTTCATAGTGTTAATGCATCTAGTTATTTATATACCTGTTTTTCTTGCGCACCGGACTTCACTATTTTCATATATTCATGTTATTATGCTACACACACACTTTATACGTTGAGTACTTGCTGGGATATTCTGACATCTCTGAGATTTGCCATCACAGGTTTAGAGACAGGTTTTCAGAATGAGCAGGACCGCAGCGGCTAGCAGGACTTTACCGAAGATCGGTAACGTGTAGGTTTATCTCCTTTCTGTTAGTTTTTAGCATGTGCGCCCTTATGGGACATTAGGACTTGTGTATCTCTTTTGGATCTTGTTTTTATTTCGAATCTATTGTATCAGATTTTTAATTGCATCAGATTTTTAATTGCATCAATTATCTAGTGGACCCATTTTTTAGGATTTCTTGTGGTTTCATTGCAGTATGATCATCAGTATTATTTCTTTTGGTATTGGATTTTATTTTTGGCAGGTTAATCTAGACAACCTTATGTGACTATGGAAGGATTTTTCCTTCCCGTAGGTAGCACGGCTGGCCTTCGTCGCTTTCCGTATTCCGTATTTTGGAAAGTGGGGCGTGACAATATATAAATTTGATATATTTTTTTTATAATAAACAATAAAGATATAGCTTTGTGAAGAGACTAAAGAAGAAAGCAAATTGTTTATTAATTTAATCATTTAATTAAAGCCAATATTTTACATCTGTACCAATCCAAGTTTTAAAAAAAACAGTTGTTCAATCCCGTCAGAGATAAAGAGAGATTATTTGACAATACTACAAGCTATTCTTATATAATATACTCCTTACAGAAAAAGAAAGGAGAAAATTAAGTACATAAAAGGATGAGCTTAACTCGAAGGTTAAGCCGGCCTCAATGTAGCAGCCAATGCAATAGTACAACTTAAGCGAACCCTTGTTCACTTAGATGGTTTTAGGAAGTGAACACAGACCAAAGTGTCACCGAGTGTAGTGGGGCACACATTGAATTTAGAGTGACACCATTAGTTCTACATGAGTGTTAGCCTGGTAAGGATTTTAATCCTCAAAGGGGATATGTCATGATCCCATAACCAAATGTCTAGAATAAATTAGTAAAGCCTAATTGTAGTTGGTGTTTTGAGTAGCCGCGGAATAATTTACACCAAAATTTGGTTGGGCTAGCCGACAGACCATGTAAACCGTCCTGTTGGCCGACAATGTTTAGGCGAACCTTGTTGTATAAGGCCGAGAAACAGCCCTAGGATGCACCATGCGGCGGCCCGGTCGCTAACGTGTATATCTTTTGTATTTGGCCACCATTTTGGCCGGTTGTTGTACAATAATAATGATGATATCAGTTAGTTCAATTGTTTCTATCATGCTCTGCCTTGTTGCAGTAATTGTAGCGACGAATGTATGCCATCTATAATTAATTCAATGCTCCTAACCGGTAGGTATTAAGCTTTTGTGGGTGGAACTCACCAAGGGAAGATCGTTCTCCCGACATAATTTAATAGGGAGACGTATGTTTGCTTTAAATATCTATTCATAGTTTGTAGGCGCTATCTGTTGTCATTATAGAAAATATTTAGAGACGACTCTTTAGTTAAGTGTGCTTTTCTAGTAGTACTAAAACTGTGACCTCCTCAAAAGCCCCCGCTTGGGCTTTGAACTCCAGTTAGCTGTGCTTTTTCGTGCAAACTCAACATTATCTTGGAAGGAGACCTTGTAATAACACTTGGCACGTTCTATTGCAAAAAATTTAGTAACCCTTTATAAAATAACTACATCCAAATCCTCACACTTTTCAATTCACATCTGAAACATACTTAGTATGTTAATCGTGGCACCGTCTTATGTCGTTGGAGACGGTGCCTACTTTCCATCCTATGTTTACGTGAGAAGTCAATTTAGGAAAGAAGTACACAGTTCGATGATTTAAGTTAATTATTGCATAAGACTTGGTAAGTCGAGGGGTGGCGCTCCACCATCTAAGGACACATCATGGTGGAACAAAGAAGTAAAGACTATAATTAAAATCAAGAGGGATTCTTATAAAGATTTAAAGAAAAACAGAGATGCGGAGAGATTTAAGAAGTATAAAATGGTTAAAAGGAAGTTAAGAAGGCTGTTCGGAAAGCTAAAACTAAGATCTATAAGGAGGTATACGAGAAGTTAGAAACTAAGGAGGCTGAAAATTATATATAAAGGATTGCTCGGATGCGGGAAAAGGAGACCAGAGACTTATGTGCGGTGAACTGTATCAAAAATGAAGGTCAGAAGCTTTTAGTTCGAGATGGGGATATCAAGCAAATGTGGAGAGACTATTTTGACAAATTATTCAATTAGAGCTTTACTAAGAATTTGGGTGGGCTTATAATTCAATCTCAAGATATAAACCGTGATTTCATGCGTAAAATAAGAATACATGAGGTTAAAGAAGATTTGAAGAGAATGAAATCAAGAAAAGCAGTTGGTCCAAACGGGATTCCTAACAAGATTTGGAGATGCTTAGGAGAGAGAGACGTTAACTGCCGGACAAGTCTGTTTAATAAGATTTGGCAGACAAAAAGATACCAAATGAGTGGAGGAAAAGTACGCTTGTACCTATCTACAAGAACAAGGATGACATTCAAAGTTGCTCAAACTACCGTGGAATAAAATTTATGTCACCATGAAACTTTGGGAGAGAGTGATTGAACACATGCTAGGGAAGGATATTAAGATAAGAGATAACCGGTTTGGGTTCATATCTAGACGATCGACGACAGAGAGTATTCATTTGCTTCATCAACTTGTTGAGTGTTTTCGAGAGATAGGAGATTTGCATATGATATTTATTGACTTAAAGAAAGCGTACAAAGTACCTAAAAGATATTATGGGGGGCAATGATGAAGGGAATCCTATACAAATACATTGACATAATCAAGAACATGTACGATAGAGTAATGGCAAATGTCAGAACTTGCGGCGGCCTAACGAGTGATTTTCCTATTACAATTGGTTTACATCAAGGATCTGCATTAATTCCATTCTTGTTTACCATCGTGATGGATGATCTTATTAGAACTATCCAAGATGAGGTACCTTGGTGTATGCCATTTGCTGATAATATTGTTCAAGTAAATGAGACGAAAATTGGGGTTAATGCCAAATTGGAGTTATGGAAACAAACGTTGGAATCTCGAGTGTTCAAATTGAGCGCGTCCAAAACCGCATATATGCATTGCAAATTTAGCAAACAGAGAAGTCGAGACCACAGTGGTATAACACTGGATGGGCAAGAGATATCACCGAGCAATCAGTTTAGATATCTAGGTTGCATCATCAAAAAGGATGGGGAGATCGATATCGATATCAATCAAAGGATCCAAACTGGTTGGTTGAAATGGAGGAGTGCAACAGGAATTTTGTGCGATCGTAACTTTCCGTTAAGGTTGAAAGGGAAGTTTTATCAGAGCGCTATTTGGCCTACCTTATAATATGGTACATAATGTTGGGCTTTTAAGAAGCATCATATACAGAAGATGCACGTAACGGAGATGCACATGCTTCGTTGGATGTGTGGTAACATTAGAAAAGATCAGATGCGAAATGAGGATATTCGTGCAAAAGTTGGTGTAGCACCTGTAGAGGAGAAGATGCGGGAAAACCGGCTAAAGATGGTTTGGTCATGTGCGATGCTGACCTATGGAAGTACCGGTTCGACAAATGGATACTCTCGATATAGGAAATGTCAAAAGGGCGAAAGGGAGACCGAAGAAAACATGGATGGAGGTGATACAAAAGAAGATATGGCTGCCAAAGGCCTCAATGAAAGTATATTGTTCGATGGAAGTGAGTGGAGCCGGAGGATTCATGTGCTGGACCCGGAGTGATTCTCATGTTGGTTCATGTAACATAAAAGGCTCAGTTGTTGTATTACATAGACCAGAAAGTTTAAATTTGATCTATTAAAAAAATTGTGCATTAATTACGTATCTCAAACAATTAGAAAGAAGGCTAATATTACAGCCCAACGTAAAGTAGTTAAGCCAGTCAGATGTGGTTGCTCATGTGGCTGGCTATGATTCTTTTACTCTCCTACAAGATATAGGAATTATTTGGTTTATACATGTATACGTTAAGGGTTAAAAAGCTTTATAAAGAACCGCGTCCAAGACTAACCAAAAGTAGCTATATTGGATTAATGAGTTGTTTATTAGGAGCTAAATTTATTTACTATAAAAAAATTTAATCACATCACAACCATTTACCCGTCTATGATGCATACATGTTTATGCCCGTGCTACACCCAGATGGCTTTTGGTTGGGTTTCCAGGTTGGATCTTTTATATCAATACATGATTTTCATTTTTATACCACTTAGGCACTTATCTATGTATAGATTCACAGTAGTGTAGAAGGATAGAGGATAAGAAATGTATGCAAAACTGGAATGGTACCTTACGATTATCTTGTAAGTAGGTTTCACTACGTATCAAAAATGTTGAAGGATCTGAAGTTGCCCAAGTGCAAGCCACATTACAAGTTGAATCCTTTTGGAGAGTGGCTCCATAGCTACAAGGGACCAAATCTTCCAATACACCCTCTTGCAAATCAATATAACCCTTCTTTTGAGCTGACAAAACAGCAAAATGGAAAATTTTGATACATCTTAAAGCAGAAAAGGAACTGACATTATTTTATTTCGGCAAACAGAAAGAAATTTCATCAGACTCGCCTGCAAGATCATGCAACTTTCTTACGAAACCTGCAGCTGTCGACATCTTAGGTTGGCGCTGTTCATATTGGCAACAGAAAAAATAATAGAGTTCGGTCGATTTATGCACGCAGATCACTGAGGATGCAAGCTTTACGATGTGATGACCTTGCTTAACCAGAGGCAAGACGATAGCAACATAGACAGATCATATGAATGCAATAACTGGACAAAAAGCTAACTCGCCGGAATTCAAACTGGGTGTTGCTAAATTGCACATGTTTCTATATTTAAATATATTGTAAGGAGTCGAGAGCTGTCTTAGCACTAAAATTTATATCACAGCTTTATAATCGATCTGCAAGCAGAACAAATATAAATCTGGAAATATCCATTAGATGGAGGGGTTTTTTGTATGTTTGGGGGGTGGGGGGGCATTTTGAGAACCCAGACAAATGGGAAATTAACTATAGCCCAGAATATGTAATAGACGCAAAGTAATTGAGAATCAAAAGGTTTAGATATTCAGAAATATACCTGAGAATACATCACTGCATCTGAAGAAGGCCGCATGGTTTCATGTTGTTCGTATTCTGATTCATCAGGGAAGTCGAAGAATTCATCGGCGGGATCATTCAGTTGATGGAAGGATCCACTTGAATTTGTAGGTCTAAGTGAATAATTTTGCGGCTCGTGACTAGAATCTAAATTGCTGCTGATCGTGTCACTTTCTGATTGCACTCCTTCCTTTCTGCCGTCGTTTTCAATTTTTGACAATCCAATGTCCCTCGTCAATTCACCCGATGAGAAATCAAAATCTTGATAATTTCCAAGTTTTGCTCGAAACAATTCTCTTAGAGCTGGAAAATAAATATTGACATGTATCCATCAGCCACATCCACGGGATTGAAAAATATTTGTTTAGTCTTTTAAAAGAATTCGATAAAAGTTTTATTATTTTCAAGCATATATGCATAAAAAGGAATTGAAAATTAAAAAGTCACAATTGCAAATTCAAACTTTTTGTATCAAATAGGATTATTTTTTATTATTATTATTATTTTTTTTGGGGGGGGGGGGGGGGGGGGGGAAGGTTCCATGTGGCATTCAAGAAAATGGCCACAGTGCACTCAACGGACCGATAAGCTACCCAAATTCAAATGGCGAACCCCATATAAAATTTGGACCGTAATAGTAGAGATATATCACACAAAAAAGGCCAAGATTTCACGAGTATAGTGTTTTCTTTTTGTGGAAAAGTCGAGTACAGTGTTTACCTGCAACTCTCTCAAGCATCCGAATTGTTATGTATTTTGCTGAAGAGGTAAACAGATAAGATTTCCAAAATTTCCAATCAATTGCAAGCATGTGCTTGACAACCGATTGTTTTCCTTGGTTCACCGGAGATATAACATATCCTCCGCCTAAAACAAAGAATAAAATTAGTTGATTAAAACACATTTCAAAATTATCCAAATTCTAATCAATCTGATGTAATTTTCATTTATTATTTCCAAGTTCTCGGCATACTTTACTTTTAAGGCAGGCACGAACATAGCCTCTCTCAGATGGACATTGCTGATGGAACACCGAGTGGTATAAAATTACTGTGAAAAAATTAAATAATGTCGTTAGTTTATATAAATTTATGGTTTCTTGTATATCACTCCTAAAACTTAGATATTTCAATATATCACCCCCACAACTTGGTATTTCCATATATCACCTCCAAAACTTTTTGAAATAAAACCACGGCCCCGTTCACATGTTATCAATTGAACCTGATGTCATGATTAAACTTATCATGGTTAGTTTAATAGCTTAAATATGCAATCCATTTGAAAAGCAAGAGTACTCTCCAATTCAGGACAGTGCTCGTTTTTCACACTTCTCGAATATTGTTGATTTTGAAATATGAAGTTTATGGGGGTGATAAATGGAAATAGCTTTAAGTTTCAGGGGTGATTTTGTATGTCCGCGCTTTCGTGCGTATGCGCATTGCCTTCCAGGGACATTACCATATGTTCCATCGTCTTCCCTCCTCCAATAGCGCCGCAAGAGCAAGTCTCTTCGTCTCATACACCTGCACGTATTACATAATGCAGTAGGAAACATCTAGCAACATACACATAAGAGCTATAAAGTCTAATAAAGAAACTTTAGAATATTTAGAACATTTGGAAACTGACCAAGGTAACCAGTCCGCATTAAGCTTTTTGTGAATAATATCTGTATGGCCATCTAGGTGTTCGACAACTCTTCCATTTGAAAAGCAAAAGTCCCATCTGCACAAAGAAAGATTCAAGATGTGAGACGCTGAGACTGATACGTGGTGGTTTCGTATCGGTTTCGGTGGAGACCGATACAAAACCCCGAGACCGATATGAAACCAACCATAAAATATCGTTTCAGCTGAAACCTTTTAAAACTTAATTTTTTTAATACCATTTTTACCATCATTGTGATTATTGTAGGCTTTCGTTGTTAGAAAACCGCAAAAAAGTGAACCAAAACCCTATATTAATACTTGTCTAAGTACACTTTTCAATATATTTTGCATCATGGCTAGATTTTTAAACACTAGGATCATTATCTTGTAATATGGAACCATAAATTTAAGTATTTAATATATCTACACTTATGTATGTTGTATTACCACCGAAACCCGAACCGAGATTAGCGAACCTAGCCGAAACCCAACGAAACTAATAAAATTATGTGAGACCGAAACCGAAACTGAGTTCTTGAAACTTGCTTATGAAAGAGGAAATATTCAAAATTTATTCACTGCTTGTATAGACATGTCGGAATCATTAGTTCTTACATCTCCTCTACTTTCGACTCTTTTTTCTAAAAATACAATCCTATTAAGCTAATATTCTCTAAAGATGAAAATGCTAATTATAGCCTAATACTATTACAACTTTATAATGCCATATGTCGTAAATGTGACTGTTTATCAAAACAATGGCTCCATGGGTTCCATTTCTTTCAACTATGGCCTAGTCGTGTGAAATATAAATCATTGTTTAATGCTTCCCTAAACAGACAACAACAACTGAGCCTTTTATCCCAAGCATATGGGGTAGGCTACATGAACCAACATGAGAATCACGCCGAGTCCAGCACATGAATCCTCCGCCTCCACTCACTCCTATCGAACAATATACTTTCATCGAGTCCTTTGGCAACCATATCGTTTCATATCACCTCCATCCATATTTTCTTCGGTCTCCCTTTTGCCTTTTTGCCATTGCCCATATCGAGAGTATCTATTCGTCGAACCGGTGCTTCCATAGGTCTGCGTCGCACATGACCAAACCATCTTAGCCGGTTTTCCCGCATCTTCTCCTCCACAGGTGCTACACCAATTTTTGCACGAATATCCTCATTTCGCACCTTATCTTTTCTAGTGTTACCGCACATCCAACGAAGCATGCGCATCTCCGCTACGTGCATCTTCTGTGTATGATACTTCTTAGGAGCCCAGCATTCTGTACCATATAATAAGGCAGGCCGAATAGCGCTCCGATAAAACTTCCCTTTCAATTTTAACGGAAAGTTACGATCACACAAAATCCATGTTCCACTCCTCCATTTCAACCAACCAGCTTGAATCCTTTGATTAACATCATTATCGATCTCCCCATTCTTTTGGATGATGGAACCTAGATATATAAACCGGTCGCTCGGTGATATCTCTTACCCTTCCAATGTTATACCAATATGGTTTTGACTTCTCTGGTTGCTAAATTTGCAATGCATATATGCTGTCTTGGACCTGCTCAATCTGAATCCTCGAGATTCCAATGTTTGCCTTCATAATTCTAATTTGGCATTAACCCCTGCTTTCGTCTCATTTACTAGAACAATATCATCAGCGAATAGCATACACCAAGGTATCTCATCTTGGATAGTTCTAGTAAGTTCATCCATCACGATGGTAAACAGGAATGGACTTAATGCAGATCCTTGATGTAAACCAATTGTAATCGGAAAATCACTCGTTAAGCCGCCGCGGGTTCTGACATTTACCACTACTCCATCGTACATATCCTTGATTATGTCAATATACTTGACGGGGACCCCCTTCTTCATCATTGTCCCCCATAATACCTCTCTAGGTACCTTGTCGTACGCTTTTTCTAAATCAATAAATATCATATGCAAATCTTTTCTCCTCTCTCGAAAACGCTCGATAAGTTGACGAAGCAAATGAATAGCCTCTGTCGTCGATCGTCCAGGCATGAACCCAAACTGGTTCTCTGTTATCTTAATATCCTTGCTTAGCCTATGTTCAATCACTCTCTCCCAAAGTTTCATGGTGTGACACATAAGTTTTATTCCACGGTAGTTTGAGCAACTTTGAATGTCACCCTTGTTCTTGTAGATAGGTACAAGGATACTTTTTCTCCATTCATTTGGCATCTTGTTTGTCTGTCAAATCTTATTAAACAGATCTGTCGGCCATTTAATGCCTATTTCTCCTAAGTATCTCCAAATCTCGATAGGAATCCGTCAGGACCAACCGCTTTTCTTAAACTCATTCTGTTCAAAGCTTCTTTAGCCTCAGGTAGTCTTATTTTACGCATGAAATCACGGTTTATATCTTGAGATTGAATGACAAGTCCGTCCAAATTCTTAGTAAAGCTCTCATTGAACAATTTGTCAAAATAATCTCTCCATCTTTTCTTGATATCCTCATCTCGAACCAAAACCTTCTGATTTTCATTTTTGACACACTTCACCGCACATAAGTCTCTAGTCTTCCTTTCCCGCATCCGAGCAATCCGGTATATCATGTGGCCATCTCATTGAATGGCAAAGGAAAACTCTTTACAAAAGTAAATTCTTCAATATTCTCATTTCTGCATACACGCCCGTTCAACATGTTTCAATATATATTACAAATATTATAATTCTTTATTGCATGCACATAGCGCATGTCAAGAAAATAAGTAACAAATAACAAAAACTACGAAGTTCTTACTCGGATCTTGATGGACCAAGCGACATTACAGTATGGAAAATGGCCTCAGAAGTTGCATCAACCACACCTACTGCCATTATAGCTGGATGATCATCCCAAGGCTGATGAAAGAAGCATGCTCAGTACTAGATTCAAGACATATATCAAATTTTTATATCGATTTAATAGGGTACCTTGCCACCAAAATCTCCGTCCTTCGATTCTTTAAACAACCGTAAGCCTACATAAACAACTCTCCAATTTTATATGTCAGTTTGGATGAAGGAACTAAGAGTGCCAATTACCCTAATTCTTAAGCCGATGGGTTGTGGATTAATTTATTAGCAATATGATGAAAGATAAATTAACTCTTTAACATTTCGCCTTCTCTGTATTTTCATGAGATGCGGAAAGGGTTTCAACAGATAGATAACTCACTTGGATATTGAAAACGTGAATAGGGTAAATAAACATTTATAAATTATCTATAATTGGACTGCCCACGACAAAAAATATATATAATAAACTAATGTAACTCTTAACAAAGAACAATGTAACTACAGTGGTAAAGCTTCTTGCCGTAGAGCAAGAAGCAAGGTTGTAACAAGCACTAGGCGGTGCCAGGCAGCTGGGGTACCACCTAGCAAGTAGCGCCTGGCGCCTAGGCCGGCGCTTAGGCGGTTTTAGTATTCTTAGTTAAGGGATGGAGAGATAAGGCCTTCCAGTGAGGAAAATGATAGATTTGGGGGTTTAATTGGGTTTGGTATGCAATTCTTTTTGGTGGGGGAATTTTTTTCTTTTGTTTTTGTTCAGAGGGCGTGGGGGGAGGACAAAAACATACCAATTTTGACCTTTGGCAATAAAAAGATCAAATGATTAAGCGGGTTTAGACGCCTGAGCACCCACCTAGGCAGGTTGGATTGCCTAAGCCCCACTGAAGCGGGCGCCTAGACGGTGCAACCCGGTTAAGCGCAAAACTCGTGTAATTCGACCACTTAGTGAAAAGCGAAACGGTCTTGTGCCACTTCCGCTTAAGTGGCCACCTCAACCACTTAATACAACACTAGCAAAAAGTCTGAGTTCAAACCCATTTGCATCATAGGGGTGTGCGTGTGTGTGTGTGTGTGTGAGAGAGAGAGAGAGGTAATACCATTTTTACAGCCGAATATTGTCCATGGCGAGGGTGCAATAACATCAGATGTCATTGGATCTGTGTGTACAGATGAAAAGCCCGTCCAATCTAGAAAAAAATTGACACGGTTTGTAAACGTAAAAAAGATGAGAGATAATAATAGGAAGCTTAGGAAACTTTATAAAGGAAACTAGCAGATAGAGTCTACTTTGGTTAGCTAACAAATTTCACCTAGAAAGCTTAAGAATGATCTAAAATATAAAAAGACCTAATAAAATACCTATGGAGTGCATACTACTCCTTCCTTTGGAACGACACAGCCTACAATATGTAGCAACAATGTTGAATGAAAACAAAGATATTAGAACTGATATTTGAACATGAAGTTAACACGTTGATAAATAGAACTTCACACTTTTCTCGCACGAGTATCAATTTCAATTAGAATGTAAGAAATCAATGTAGATCCTATAAGACAGTAATAAAGAACAGCATATGTAAGTGTCCTCATATAACTTGATCAGGTTAACCTTTATGCATGTTGCCTATTCGATGTTGAAAGAAATCAAGGAATCACAAACAATTTTCAGTAAAAAAAAAGTCCTCAAGAAAAATGAAGTTGACGCTACCTGAAAGACTGCCATCTTCTTTTGGAACAAGCCACAACATTCTCTCCATTAATTGGGCACTCCTACAAACAAAAAAAATTAATTAATTGTATATAAGTAAATAAAAACAACTAGAATTAAAGAAAAGAAATACCTTTAATGCTGCTTCCATTAAGGATCGAATCCATGCAGCAGCTTCTTCAGGGCTTCTTGCGCCTAACTACATTTTAATAAATCCAAGAAAAAGAATGTAATTGTTGCTTGATTAAAGAAGAGGATCAAGAATGGAATTAGCTAAAAGTCATTAACAAGTCAAGCACACAGCCCACCTTAAGTTGATCATTGTGATTTGAAGCGTTATACAATGTAAGGATAAAGAAAACCTGCATGTTTCCACAAGTAAAACTCTTAGAAATATGTCAAAGCTAACTTGAAAAGGATTTAAGCATTTATTTTTCAATAATAAATATATTCTTACACTTCTGTTGATGTTCTCTCTCCCGTTATCCGTGACTCGTATGCACGAATCAATTAGCGCACTTCTTATAGGATCCTGATAAAACAATGGATGGTCATAAATTGAGGCATGTATTTATTTATAATATATCCTTAGTCCGTCACCACAGCTTTGAAATTTTGTGCACGGATCTTGGCATAGTCATATATGAATGAAGTTGTAAATTGAAGCGTGAAATCCTTCTCGGGCAATAGTAAAATGTATTGCTTAACAAAATTAAACAATGCATGTGTAACTTAAAGTTCTGTGGACTAGTATAATTCGAAGTTGCCAGATTTACTTGGGAACATCATGCATGTGATTTTTCTTTTTTCTTTTAAACATTTGATAAGCAATTGAAAATTGTCGCATAAGATGCCTTATATGACATTTTTATATCATCAACATAATGCAAAGGGAAATTACTAAACCAACTTCATTCGGTTAGTATAGCTTAATGAACCTCATTCAAACCTTACCTTATAATGCATTAGATAACAGGGGAAAAAAAAAGAAAAACTTAATCATCAATCATCATCCATACATATCTAATCTAACTGAAACAAACTTCAGATACATAATATTTTCCGAAATAAGATGCATGTTATATTAAACCCATTTAATTATAAATTTCAATAATACATCTAACTTAATAAAGTAAGAATTACTTCACAATAATACATCATTAACTTAATTTCTGCATGCTATGATGCATGTCACTTTTTGTTTAATAATTTCTCGAAAAAAATTATAACAAATTTACATACAACACATTTCTATATTATCAATCTAATGCATTAAGAAATTTAAAAGATCAACCTCTCATTAAACCTTAAAAAAAAATAACCCCAATAAAACCCTTTGCATGTCATGCATTAAACAAAAACATGAAAATGTAATCTACAATTAAAAGAAAAAGATTTTTATCATATTAGGAAAAATACCCATTAAACTAAACCCCCATCAAATTATTTTTTTTTTTAAAATTAAGGAAATAAAATACCTTTCCTGATGATGCG